>JADLSH010000186.1:0-2565145 GCA_016169945.1 Trachythela sp. YZ-2020
ACTTGATATGCACATATAAAATGCATCTCTCTGACGTCAAACATTTTCAGCATAATGCAATTTTAAAATCTCCTGACTATAACTTCTCTAAAAGAAATATATCAAAAGCTTATCTCAAAAGAAAAAGTAACATTTGACTATTATTATTGCATGAAAATATCTCAATTACAACACGAGACGAAATCCCCGAGGTGTTTTAGACCTCACAGATCACATCCTGCGAATTTATTATTGAAAGTCTTCAGAAGAGTGATTTATGACTGTTATATTGGCCATTGGCCATGGAAGTGCCGAGATTGAACTGTAGCCTCATATATATAGGGCAATAACTAAGCTGGAGTTTGTTGGACCTAGGCCACTTTGTATATTTCTTATTTGAAAGCACTTTTTTTACATAAGAAAGATAAGAGGGTGGCGTGGGCAGAAGACGTGACTCAACTGGTGACTTTGATAGACGCCGACGATTTTGAATTATACGGAAAATAGCACATTCTATATTCCTTTCGTAATTCAGCTCCACCTCGGCTGCAAGTAAGGATGATAAGCATGGCCTCCCACTCACTTACTTACTAGCAGAAGTTAAGTCTCTCTAGAAATCTGGTATCTGGAATCTTGGAATCTTTCTATATTACACCAAAATGTAAATCTCTCGCTAATATATTAATTTCTATTATTTATTATTTTTGATACAGGATGCGTTATATTCTATGCGTTATATAAGATATTTTCGCAAGATTATCGGCAAGTTCCTTAGGTTTATTTTTACTTTAAAGCACTTTCTAACACCTTCGATTTGCGGCAGGAAACCAATTTCTATACGGGCGCCGGCATAGGGAACAAGCTCGTTTGCATTCAAGAATTAACAGCAGTACTATGCCTAGACAAATAAACGATAATGTACGACTCCAATGCTAATGTGGCCGTATAGGTTTATAGCCCAGTATATAATTAGTACTGATATGTTCGAAGATAATATTGTCACATGTATGTCGGTCGTCGATGAACTGTAAACCGAGACTTTCCGAATGACTTAATTAGGAAAACAATATAGCATCATATCTAGGATGAAATCTTGCATGTTGTAATGTCCAGAGTACGAAACGATGTATTAAAAATCCTAGTATTGTAAAGCAACTCACTGGACGAAAATTAAATGTATACTCGCACCCATAGAGATTAAATCATTTTTGCCGCATTATTCTGTTAATCTCAATTTACTAATTATAAATATTGCAAGATATAATATTCAAGTATTTATTCCATTACGTATATATATATCGCGAGATCTTTCTGCAAGTAATATTAGAACAATCTACAAATTCAGTAGTCAAAAACCTTGTTAAACTAATTTCCTATTTCTCGAGTTTTCAATTCTAACAAAAAAGTATCGATTTACAGTTTATTCGACGACCGACATATATGTGACAATATTATCTTTGTAATGTATTTAGATTTATCTGGATTTATTAACCGAACGTATGTACTAATTGTACTTGGCTATAAAGCTATACGTCCACATTAGCGTTGGAGTGGTACATTATCGTTTATCTGTCTAGGCACATATAGTAGTTAGTACTGCTGACTGCTGTTAATTCTTGAATGCAAACGAGCTTGTTGCCTATGCCGGCGCCTGTATAGAAATTGGTTTCCTGCCGCAAAGCGAAGGTGTTAGAAAGTGCTTTAAAGTAAAAATAAAGCTAAGGAACTTGCCGATAATCTTGCGAAAATATCTTATATATAACGCATAGAATGTAACGCATTCTGTACCAAAAACAATAAATAATAGAAAGCAATATATTAGCGAGAGATACATTTTGGTGTAATATAGGAAGATTCCAAGATTCCAAGATTCCAGATTCCATGTTTTACAGTTTACCATGGGCAAGTAGACACGTCAAGAGTATTTCATGACGACCTAAGTTCAAACTTGAAAATAAGCACTTGTGTGTCAATGAATCCTTGGAAAGACAAGATCAAAGGAATTGAAAACACTTCGTAACTTGTATACTGAGAGTTTTGTACTTACACGCACTCAGGAAATGCTTATAATAAATTAATCCTTACCTTGGAATATGTCAAATATTCATTTTCCGTCATAGTCTACAAAGTGCGTGTTGATTTTATATAGGTATACAAGTGCCCTTGTAAACTGATAAGAAACTTAACCTTTGGAAATGAAACACAATCTATAAAGACTAGAGTGTCGCTATTTAACGCAAGTGCCACTCGCCCTCAGCTCTATTATATAAATTCTATGACTATGTCAGGTATAAATAGACCGATAGCAATGGCAACTGCATGCAACGAAAATACATTTCTTAATTTGAATGAAGAATCCTAAGTTGAGATAGGATATTTAGTAAGAGAGGTATATATTTATAAAGTCAGAGTACTATTGAGATGTTAAACCACTGTACGTAACATTTGATAGGCTAAAATATCATGCATTATTCATGATTTTCTGGACGTAATGAGACCCTGTTAAGATCTGTTCACGCGATCCGATTCCCGTCATTTCACACAATACAGCAGCAACTATACTTTTCACCAGGTACAGTATGAGCCAATAGCCTTACTCTTGTCAGCAAATCCAGCAGTGGAATTTTGGGGAAGTTTTAGAGTACAGATTATTTATGGTTAAATAGCAGGATTATTAATTGTAACGATTGGATTTTTTGGATTTAGGATTATTAATCTATTTTAATTTTTGGAATATCTTTGTTTAGAGGAAAAGAATACGGAAAATATTTCAAATTTACTCAGGATTAAGGATTATTCAGGGCTTCATAAAATCCTCTGTGACTCTAAAACTATATCAGTAAGATTAAGTAAAATTTGACCGAAAGTATTCATGGATGTCTTCAAAATAGAACTTTAACAGAACTCGGATTTAACATATAGACTTGAAATAGCAAAAGCTACCGGCTAATTACTGTAATTAGGTTCTACTTAGCAAAGCCTGATCGTGCTACCTTGATCATTTATTAAAGTTCCATCGAACCCCCAAAATTATTTTTATATATGAGTAATATTTGTATCATTCTGAGAAGAAATGTAATATGTCTTTATAGTAAAAATCCTCATCTTGATCAACTTTTTCACTGTCAAAGTTTCCGGATATGATGTAATTAGATGAAATTTAGCAGAAAAAAAACAAGGAAAACTAATTTACAATTCATCTAATGACATCATATCCGGTGGTTTGACAGTGAAAAAGTTGATCAAGATGAGGATTTTTACTATAAAGATATTTTTTTTCTCAGAAGGATACAAATATTACACATATACAAAAACAATTTTTTGGGTTGGTGGCACTTTAACTCTGGAAGCATGAAAATATATGTCATATAGATGTCACCACTTCGTTTATAAAGTTCATTATTTGATACAAAAATATAAACAAAACTGACACGTGCGCACGGACTGCGTGTGTTAGTGTGATACATCTTTAAGGATATTGTGTGGAAGAAAAGAACACACGCGTTGTTTCAGCGTACTGGCCTGGAAATGATAGCCTGTTGTTTGAATTTCCCGTTGGAACACGTTGAGACGGAAATGACGTGCGAGCGCTTTGTAATGCGGAAAGAGAATTAAGGCGAGATGAAAATCCCGGAATTTCAGTGCAAGAATTGCGTATTTCCTGAAAAATTTAACTTCCTTGAAACATATTTAAAATGTTTTTATATTTGAAAACGGCGGGACATGACCACAGAGACATGCAGTAGGGCGTCTGTTTACAGTACGATCTGCTAACCAAAAAAGACCATTGTTTAATTTGCTGTCGTCGATTTTCGTATACAGTGAACCTCCACATAATGAAAACCTTGGGACACGAGAGAAGCGTGCAAGGATACCATCGATTTGAAGGATACAGTGATAGCCAATTTTTTTGCTATATGGCTCTTCCTCCAACATTGCCGCGATAAGGTTAAATGCCGCGCTATGTGAGTGTACTAACATTGTCCCAATATTAGGAAGACAGACATTAGTGTGTTTCAATAAACGTTTTTTATTGTGCTACACATGTTGGTCAACTACATCAAAACTATTGACACTTATCCACGCCCCCCGTAGAAATCAGCTTCGGTTGACGGGGCCAGGGTGGTTAAATAAAGTTTCTATCTATCTATCTACTTATGGGAGCAAGCAAAGGATGTTAAATGTTTCCAGTACACGTATTTGCCACCAAACACAAGGTCAATACAGTATGTGTAATGAAGAATTTAGTACTTAAGTGAAACCCGATCCTACTGTCTTAAGACCGGGTGATAAATCATAACATTATTAGAATATAATTCTAATTGAGTATGACGCACCATTTCAAATCCTTTAATCAGATTTCAAGTTCTATATTACAGACAGGTTACTATATAGTCTCTATCTTCATTTAAATTAATTGCTCTGACTTAAACACTATACCTGTTTATACCAATGTAAGAAAGTGTCTTCGCGTTTACAGAATAAATTTAATTATTCCATTGCACATGACTTTCGTCACAGCTAATTTCTACTTTACAGTGCTATAGGCTTATACTGCCGCCTCAACAGTTGTGTTTAAAATTTCACCGTTACAGATGAGCCAGTTATTGCATTATATATATAACAGTCAATGAAATGGTGCATATTGATGTGTTATAAGTTTGATTACTTCATGTGCGGCCGCGCCTCCCATGAACGAAGCCACTGGATGGAGTTCGCAGTCTCCGTAACGACATCTAAAACATGAAAACAGGATTCTTAAATTTTGACTCTGGCTATTGCCAGACGGATTTTATACTCGTCAGAGAGAAGGTCCTAATAGTAGATAAATGGTTAAATATGAAACAGAGTATAAAAACTAAACTAACTTTATTTATACTAGATACCTCTATACTGAGTTCTAAACTGTTTTCCCTAGAGTCAGTAAAAGCCATCGATCTTTTTGATCCAGTGTTACTACAGGAGGAAACCTAAACTGGTGTAACTTTATTTATACTAGATAGCTCTATCAGTTCTAAACTGTTATCCCTAGGGCTCCAGTAAGGGGCATCTCTCAAGGGTGTTGTTTGAGGAGGAAACCTAAACTATAAATCTATGTATACTATAGATAGATGTATATGTTCTGGACTATATTCTTCCTAGGGGTCCAGTAAATGCCATCCCTATTGGGCCAGTGTTATTTTAAGAGGAAACCTAAACTAAATTATACTGGATAACTGTATATCAGTTATAAACTTTTCTCCCTGGAGGTCCAGTGAGGTTCATTACTTTACGAGGTAACAGTGTCAAACAGGAAGCACTCTTCTCACATGTTATTGACGCACTGATCACTGTGCAACGATTGCCCAAAAGATCTGGGAAGCTATGTACTATACTTATACAGTACATGAAAATTGCCTCCCATGAACAGTGATGTAGATAAGAAATGGGGTAGCCGGGCTAATCTGAAATCTAGAGGGACCATAGCATCATTTCGTGGAGCTGGGAATCCGGGGCATACTAGTGGTTTCATAACCCCAGGGAAATTTTGAAATGTCTGCCTGTAAATATAAACTGAAGCATTTCTTGGATAATAGTAGGTTAGCTTCAGGTACTAGAAATACATGCTTGCAGTAACCCCTCGCCCCAGCTGAACATTGCCAGACATTACATTCCAAAACATTACTTTTGCTAATCTTTTTTATCAAAAAATCTGCCATGCAAAGGTTGTAGGCGAGTCGGATATCTGCGTTCAAAACAAATTTTTGGCATAGAAAACAGAATTGGATCCTTGGCTCACACCCCTCTTCACGACGCAATCAAAGGCTATCGCCAAATGAAATGTTTTACCTGACGTAATCACTGTGACTTCCTTCATTTTAAATTTGCCATTAAAATTTTGATTATTACTCTAATAGTTTGGAAAGAAGAGTGGAAGGAAACAATATTATTTTGGGAAATTTATTTTGAAAGAATAAAAAATGGAAATTTTGTTTCAAGAAGAGGAAGCACATTAGCCATGGCAACACGATAAAATAAACTTCTTTTCTGGAGTACAAAACAACAGGTTACAAAAACTACAAAAATAATTAAAATATTAGTTGTTTTAGCCATACAAATCTGAGATATATGGTGTAGGTATGTTCTTATGCATTCTATAAGCTTCAAATTAATGTTTAAATGCAACCCTCCGTTTACTAAAACGTTGCCAAAAGTTTATAAAACTAAACTGCCTTTTACTTATAAATTAGTTTTTGAAATGAAATCAGTTGAAAATATACAAATTCTCTCGTGTGAAACGATTTCGCTCTCCTTTTAAGTTGGAACTTTTTGATAGCATAAAATATAGGATATTTTAATTGTAAAAAAATGAAAATCTATGTAAATAAAACAACATTCTTACGGCTATATCAACAATTTAATATAAGAAACTTGCCATATTTTTTCGACCATCTATCTCTATTTATCCTTTTTTATAAAGTATAAACGATAAATTTGTTCCGCAGCTTTTCCTGAAGTCCCAAAAAGCTATTTATAAGTTATAATTCAGACTTACTGATATGACTTACTCATGTTTTTTTATAATTAGCTCATTCCACTCCTAACAAAGATTAGTGAGATGACCACCCATCACATCCATCACACCCATGAAACATAGCCATGCGCCGCAAAACTTGATGAACTTTGGATTTCCCATTGCTTCCCTTTTTTTCCGGGTGTAAATATCCGCGCGGAATTAGTACCCTCGCACGGCGCTTCGCGCCGGCTCAGGGATTAGTTGTTTTAGCCATACAAATCTGAGATATATGGTGTAGGTATGTTCTTATGCATTCTATAAGCTTCAAATTAATGTTTAAATGCAACCTTCCGTTTACTAAAACGTTGCCAAAAGTTTATAAAACTAAACTGCCTTTTACTTATAAATTAGTTTTTGAAATGAAATCAGTTGAAAATATACAAATTCTCTTGTGTGAAACGATTTCGCTTTCCTTTTAAGTTGGAACTTTTTGATAGCATAAAATATAGGATATTTTAATTGGAAAAAATTGAAAATCTATGAAAACAAGAAAATCTAAGAAACTTGCCATATTTTTTCGACCATCTATCTCTATTTATCCTTTTTTATAAAGTATAAACGATAAATTTGTTCCGCAGCTTTTCCTGAAGTCCCAAAAAGCGATTTATAAGTTATAATTCGGACTTACTGATATGACTTACTCATGTTTTTTTATAATTCGCTCATTCCACTCCTAACGAAGATTTATAGTGAGATGACCACCCATCACACCCATGAAACCACACACAGTAATTTTTTCGGGGCCATTTTGGCCCCGAAAATGGGGCCAAAATTTTGACCCTGAGACGGCCCCTTTTAGTGGGGCTGTTTTGGCCCCAAATTGGGGGCCAAAATTAGAGCCCTTGATGGGGCCAAAACAGCCCCATTAAAAGGGCCAAAACAGCCCCATTAAAAGGGCCAAAACAGCCCCATTAAAAGGGCCAATTTTAGTGGGGCTGTTTTGGCCCAAAAAATGGGGCCAAAATTTTGACCCTAAAACGGCCCCTTTTAGTGGGGCTGTTTTGACCCCAAACGGGGGCCAAATTTACAGCCTTCTTGATGGGGCCAAACAGTCCCAGCTTTGACCCCATCAAAGGGCCAATTTAGCTTTCGTTGAGGTTATTTTCGTTCGTAACTTCAAATAAAGCTAAATTGACCCTTGTTAATTAATAGGAACTAAAATTGGTGAAGATAAAATATAATAGTGAGTTACACAACAATTTAAAAGTTAAAAAATATATATTTATAAGTTTGACATTAATCTTACAGTCCTTGAAACTCAGGTCGGCATTCGGCAATGCCGACCTAAATGCCGACCTGCAAAGCGATATGTGTAGATTTAGGTCGGCAAAATTTTGCCGACCTACTTTCAAATACGTCTCGGCATTTTTTTCCGCGAACGCATCTTTCACATACGCATTTTCAACTATGATGTTTTAATTATCAGGTTTTGATCATTTAAGCTTGCGTAGTCAAAATACACTTTGCGAGTATCAAATTGACATGTTTATGCACAAGCAAATACATATTTTCGTGCTCACGATCTTGTCATTGGCTGTCAATGGAATTTGCTTGCTCATGGTCATGCTATATGTATATGCACTGTTCGATTGGAGTTCATACATTTTGTTAGTTGTTTTGTTTGCTATTGCAATTAATTGCTGTTTATAATACGCGTATTTGCAGCAAGCAAATTAAATTTTCATTTGGATATTGTCTATTTGTTTTGAAAATATTTGCCGACCTAGATTGAGAATTATCGCTTTTAGGTCGGCAATTTCTTGCCGACCTGAAATTTCGGGAGTTTCAAGGACTGTCTTAGTTTAAACACATATATATATACATGCAAGTTAACAGTGGCAAAACTAACAATGGCAAACTAGCATGCATGCATGCTATGCAATGCAAATTTTAAATTATTTGTGTTATTCAAAACTTACAAAACTTAATCTATTGCCTTAAACTCGATGCAGGTTTACTAGCATTTGATTGCATGACCAGTAATTGCCATCGCAGCTAATAGAACTCCTCATATATGGTTTGGAAACTCCATGAAGTACATTATAACTCAGTATCTATATTATTGTCCAGATTTCTGCTAGAATGTGATTTTATCACATCCAAACAACCAATAGTAATGTCGAAACTAAAAAATCACATTCTTGCATAAACATAAACTAATGAGTTATATTGTACTTTGCAAGTTGATGGTAGTCTCAATGATGAAGACCTGATTTATAAGTATGTCAATACCCATTTACCCCATATTTTGAAATACATGTATCTTGATGGCTATATGATTGTATACACTGTTAATTTCAAGGAGTTAATTTTACTCCAAAAATGGAGTAAAAAAAAAGGTACCAGTTGACTCGACCAGCGTTGATCACATCAGTATCTGGGCATTCAACAAACACTTGGTTCTCCCCAATAATCATTAACTGGTCTACATCCTCCGGGTACCCAGTGCACAGTACACAAACCTGGACCATACTGACGAGGGCTATGGAAAAAATATTGTGAGTGTCAATGTAGATATTGGTGTAAAACACAACTACTCAACTAGAATACGATTACACATCCAACATAGAATATGAAGTATGAGGTCAGAGTACTTGCACAACATTAAATGTCCCGCAGTAAAATAGCACTGCCAAATATCAAAATGTCCTGCAGAAAGCAAGCTAGATTATATACTTTGTCTCAGTGGTGAAGCTAGACATTAGCATAGCCATATGCTATAAAAATATATTTTTAAATTGAAACCTTCTTTTTTTTTTATATATTAAGGAGAGTGGATGACTCAGCAGTTGACTGTTGTGTAAAAAACTAAAAGACTGGGAGACTGCCTGGACATTATGTAGTGCTATAAGCTAGCTCTCTTGGATTAAGCAAAACATCTGGCCACAATAGAATCTTAGGAGAATAAAAATTAATACACTATTTTAAAATGCATTGGACATTAATCGGTTAACCTAGAATTATCTCGATTGTGCGGTGCCAGTGTAGGTAGAGTATAGCAAATCTGGTTGACTGTTGTGTAATACTACCTGAAAAATACAATATAAGAAGTTCGACGTTTTGACGAAGGCCCTTCATCTGGGCTTCTACTACAACTTCCAGACTTACTCAAAAGCTTGAATCAACAACCGCCATAACCTTGAATTAGTTAACTACATACTGTATCAAATCTTCTCACCGCATAAAAATACAAAAATTCTAATAATTGTTATTTTTGTAAGTCCCTATTGCGACCAGAGGTTTTTCTCATCCAAGAGAGATAGCTAGCTTATGGCATTACCTGCACATAATGTCTAGGTAATAATAAAGTATTTTGCAATAAGCAGTGGCAGTAGAGGGGGCCAGTCGCCCCCCGAATAATTTCTCAAAGCCTTTGAATGATAGCTGGTTAACTGTGTAACAAAGCTGTATCAATTAATGATTTTACAACCACGAAAGCCTTGATAGGCTGTAATTTAAGTAAATTTGCATGAAATGTAAGTGAAAAAGGTTTTAAGAATGGAGATTTGCAGCAACAAAAGGATGGTTATATGTTGGCAACCTAAGTTCGCACCCCCAATATTTCGCGAAGTGTCCGGCACTGGCAATAAGTTCCATATCCATATCCACACATTGTTTCTGTCTGGTCCCATTAGAATGTGGGAAGGAAGTACTAGTCGATACCACATAGTGTAGAGTGAGAAATAGATATGTTGTACCACAGCCATTATTGCCCTTAGGAAATGCATAATACGACTTGTAGCAAAAGATAGGAAATGTATAATATGAATGGCCCTAGACCAATCCTATAAATTCATAATAAATTCAATGCGTCAAAGTCACACTCGGGAGTTTCTAAATCAAAATCTCCTGGGTACTTTCCTGTGGGTTCTCGGCTTGAGAACCAAATTTGATTTCCCCCCACCCCCATGGGATGCAAACACTTGGCAAATGTCTCTGGGTCCCCAGGGGTCGACCCCAGGGGGAGGCCGCTGATACATGGATAAGTAGGGCATAGTGTTAGTTCTCTCTACTCTTGGAACATTAAGGCATGATATAATTTAACATCTATGAATTACCTATGTATATAAGAAATCTGGCTAACTTTAGTATTTTTAAGCAATTAGTTAATACTTATTATTTTAAGGAAGCCTTTATGTAAATACTTCATGTGACATATAATCTATATAATCTTGTTTACTTTTAGTTAGTTTACATACCTATATAACCATTCAGCATAGAACAATTTTAGTGTAATTATGTTTGTGATGCGCATTTGATCATATACTATAGCATGTTAATTTGCGCAATATAAATATTATTATTATTATGATCAACTTTTGAAGCAAGCTATTTTAGTATAAAAGTATGTTCCTGGTACTACCAAATATCCACTTATCGGCAGCATGAGAGCATCATGGATTTACATTGACTGGTGCATAAACTTCTCACAATCAAAATATATCAACCAGGCATTTGAACATTTACATGTAGTTGGACAATGGGCTCAGTGATTTTACATTCTTGGACAGGTTTCGGACATGTGAAATTATATAAAAGTCATACGAATCCTATTAGTATCGATGAAACATTTCAGCTTACAAAATACAGCAGAATTTAGATACATGACTCTGATTGACAGTATGCCAGTTAGTGATGACAAGGTCACAAGGATGCAATCTCTTGAACTCAAATAATATATTTAGAATAGGCAATACTTTGTTTTTTCTCCATTTTCACTGCATATGTATCAACATAATTATATTAAAATCTTATATGAAATTTGTACCTGATTTTTGAGGACAAGATGGGCTCTGAGTATTTAACTGCCAATCTGTCATATACAGTTGGTAAATATAAACATTGAAAGCCCAAATAAAATTCAAGATTTTGTATAGTAGCATTTGCTGAAGTAATTTTAAATTGGAACTGTATTATTTTCAGCGTTTTAATTCATATATTGTCGCGGAAAATTCAAATTTTAAACGGGGACAACATGCTTAACATTCACGAACGAAGATTGCAAATATTTTCTAACAAAATCGCTCTATTACATATAAAACATAACAATAACCTTACCTGAATATTATTCAGTAGTTGCCGATGTATTGCTTCTGAAAATCCAGTTTATCTTGGGTCAAAAATATAAAATTTCGAGCTCGATTAACAGAACAAAAATAAAAAAATTTCAAATATGGAGGTGTGATGACTCTATCCCGAGAACCTTTGCGCGTGTAGTAAGAAGACTAGACACCAGTCTGTCAGTCAGCGCGCATTGCGGAATTTATTCATTTTTCGTTCATTGGCTTTGATAGAGTGACAAAACTTCAATCACCAGTAAATGTTTAAGATTTTACATATAGAGCTCTTAAATTCGAACTTGAGCATACCGATATAAATTTCCCGATATATTTCAATATTTTCGTAGAAATATTATGCATGTGGATTTCTCAGTATAAGATTATTAACATATATATTAAGGTGGTCCCCTGATTTTTTCCAAAAAGAGGGACGATTTCCGTCTTCGATCCGAAATTTTCTACAACTATTATTTGTATAAAAATCAAAGACGGCGGTTGACTGTTGTGTAAAACTACCTGAAAAATACAATAAGAACTTCGACGTTTCGAGCAAAGGCCCTTCGTCTGGAAGTTAGTAGAATGGGTCGGGAAAAAACATGTGCTTTTATAGTGAATAAAAAAGCGATCACGTGATAAAAAATAAACCAATCAGATGGATTTAATCAAAACAAACTATAAACAAAATATGGAAATCACATCACAAAATATATTAGCATATAAGGAGAAGCAATTGGGGTCAAAATAGCATTTGTGTAGTAATTGTGTAGTAATAGTACAGCCTTGTTATTTCTTTTGGTAGTGACCAAGCATCACATTTTTAAAAAAAAATTTCCATGTTGAATTTGTCATTTGAAGAGATTTGTAACCAAACTGCTCTCCTGTTTTGGCAATTTGGCCAAAAACGGCCTCCGTGTTTAAAAATAAAAAATTTACTCAAAATAATTTTGTGGCAAAAACAGCTCTAAATTCTAAAAGGGGCTATACAGCCCATAATGTGACAAGACGGCCTCAGAGTTGTGTCTTGGCTCCTGTCAGAGCCAAAACGACCCCCTTTCAATGGGCCTAAAACGGCTCCCTATGGCTAAAACGGCTCCAGAGTTGCGTTTTGACCCCTGTCAGGGTGTCAAAACGGCCCCTCTTTTAAAGAGCCAAAACGGCCCCCTGGGGCCAAAATGGCCCCAAAAAAATTACTGTGCAGATTAAGGATATACCAGAAGTGTAACTTAATAGGGCTTCCGTGTCCTCAAATTTCCCCTAATGGCGCTTGCTAGGAACATGGCGGCGTGAAAAACATGAACGTTTTTTCTCTTTCGTGGCCTTTTTAGATCGAAATTTTTGGATAAAACAGTTAAGAGCATCATTGTTAAATGTTTCAGCTGGTTGAAAGCAATTAAGAAGTGAGAAAAGACGAATTGTCGGCTTTGTCGTGCGCTTGCTAGGAACATGGCGGCCGTGGAACAACTTTTTACCTGAAGTTACACATCTGTATATATTTCATCTGTGCATGAAACATAGCCATGCGCTCGCAAAACTTGATGAACTTTGGATTTCCTATTGCTTTCCTTTTTTCCCGGGTGTAAATATCCGAGCGGAATTAGTACCCTCGCACGGCGCTTCGCGCCGGCTCGGGGATTATAATGTGTTCCAGCTCTTCTATGTTATCCACTAAATGAGGAATAACTGTTCGCTAAAGCTATAATGTCACATCATGACCTAAATCAATAACTTATATTCTGAATTCTGATGGCAGTTGAGAAGTATCTGGATGCAGGGTGTTGGACGTCCTTATTCATTCTTTGACTTTACTTTCAGCAACTGATCTAATCTAAATTCTTATGTTGACAATTACTCTGATTTTCACACAAACTTTTACACTAATATACCTGAATCGTCTAGATTTTAGCACAGTTTAAAGCCGGTCCAAGAGTGTAACATAACCGAGCCACTGGTCCGTTGCCCGGCTATTAAATACATCACTAATTTCACTGTATGAAAAATAGGTAAGGCACCACTCACATTTCTTTAACATAGTATTCTTTTATTCCACACTGAATTCCCCATTCTTTGAACAAATCAATTACACAGGCCTAATATTAAAGAAATGGAAAATATAGATGAGATATATAGAGAATATTACACGGTTGCGCGGAAATATGGAATTTATTTCGAGTGTTGAAGAGGATATTGCCCACGAGTGAGCGTAACGAACGAGTGAGAAATATTCTCCCCAACACGAGAAATAAATTCCATATTTCCAAGCAACCATGTACTATTCGGTTTGTACCATGTACAAACGACAATTCATATAGAAACTCAAAACAAATATGTAAATAGTACACAAATAGTAATAGGTTTTTGATTGGCTTTGCAAAAATGTTAAAAATATCGTATTTTTACGTGTGTTTAAATGCGATTTTTTCTCAGTGGCATAAAACTCTATATAACACTTATGTTTATATAATAAATTTGATTTGGTGGTTTGGGTTTTAATAAACATATAACAAGGAAAACCCAACCTGTAATTTTTCACTATCCCCTTCAACATCTTCATCAGCCTCGCCTATAAGAAAATAATAATTTCAAAAACAACTTATGACAAATCTATATTCTGGATTATATTTCTACATGTAATATGCAGTTTGCTGATTATAATTTCGCTCCAGTCACATATGAGAAGTGTGTCCCCCCCCCCCCTGCTTGTCCCAAGCTTGTTGACAACTTGCTACAAGGTTGTTGACTCAATATACTTGTTACAAGTTGTTCCAATAACTCGTTATCGTCCTGCAATTCAACAACTTGTTAACAAGTTGTGAGTGACAACCTTGTGGCAACTTGATAAAATCACAACATTGTTAAAACTTGTTGACAAGCTTGCTACAAGTCTGTTGCGAACACATCTTGTTAAAAAGATGTGAAATTTTTACGTGAATAGTAGAATTAAGTTACGAAGTAAAATGCTATAGTTCACGTGTAAAAAACATAACGCAATAAAGTTATGGCAAATTAAATGTACAAACATATACATTCGTATAGTACCTGGGTATCGGTCAAAACTGGAATGAAAATTATCCACAGCTCGAAAGAGAACATAAAAGATGACGTCACTATCAGGCTCGTCTACCAATCCGTCTATAAAAGAGAAATTCTATAGCATATAGGTATTTTAGTTCAAATCACATCTTGAGTTCGCATTGCATTTCTGTTTTAAGTTGTAGACAAGTCTGGAACAATTTCCTATTGTAGAAGACCCCTTTACACGATACGAATGGTAAAAGCGAGTAAGAATGATTGCGTCAGCATGATATTATAGATACTTTACATAAATCGTGTAGACCTACCAACCTAAACACTGTGGGAAGGTTTTGTATTCTTCATCAAGTGAGCTACATCATATTACTCGCAAAAAACGCAGAGTTTTTACCTGTAATGGAGAAATATACGTGAGCCGCTATAACAACATAAGAGTCTATATGCCCTAATAATGGGGTTAGGGGTCTGTATGCCCTAATAATGGGGTAAGGGGTGCGACTAATGTGTATTAGAAGGTAAGGGGTGTGAGGGGTATGGGGTGTGACTACTGTGTATTAGAAGGTAAGGGGTGTGACTGTGTATTAGGGAGTAAGGGCTGTGACTAGTGCGTATTAGAAGGTAAGGGATGTGAGGGTTATGGGGTAAGACTAATTAACAATTAGATTATGAGCTCAAGATTTCTATGAGGTGATAGTTGACGATGGCGAAGCCGGGATCAACTATCATCTCATAGAAATCGAGAGCGAATAATCTAATTGTTTTAGTAGAAACCAGCAAGCGAACAGTATTTTAAAACGTTTTTCATAATTTATTGAAATAAATTCGTTAAAAATCGCGCCGAAGAGATGGCTGTTTCGCTACTCGCTATCTATCGACAATTAGATAGCTTACGTTCTAATTCACTACGCTCAAACGAACGTAAATTATTTACTTCCTATATACTACAAATCAGCACACGTACACATCGGATAACATGGGTAATGCTCATCACACCAACCAGATAGGATTTATTTCAGTTTTTTAAATATTTTTTACATACTTCGATTAATATCATTATTATACTTAACAAGTGTATCACAACGCAAATAAATTATCTAGTAATGTATCTAAAGCCCGAGACTTTCGGTAACTCGCAGTCTGTTCTTAACACTTTCGTGAACATACATGTCCTTTGCGATATCGGTTTTCCACCGCCCGTGTAGTTTTAGAAGTCGTTCTGCAACACACCCATTATTAGCTGCTGCGGTGGCTCCGCCCGATCTCAAACTATGTAGACCATATTTCTTCTCGTCGTATCCACATCCTTGTAAACATTCTTTAAATATTTCCCTGCATCTTGTGTAAGAAAGTCTTGTGCCATATAGTTTGAACATATCGGAAGACCTAAAAAATCTCAAAGGTCTAAAAATAGGTAAGTTCGGTTCAGAACTGGCACTCGCAGCCTCTATATATCGTTATAAAACGTCAACTGGACAGTACTTATTGCCCAATTTCTTTATGTATACGTAATTTCCTTCCCTATATACATCGTTTTTAGCGGTGGGTACAAGTATGCGCACATGATCGTGTTCATAATGAATGTGACTGGTCATTATATTCGCCAATTCGCTATATCGAAAAAATCCGCTAAAGCCAATACTGCATATACAAGCTATTCTCAGGTCTTTCAGACTGGCGTGTGGAAGTGCGTGTTTTTCTATAATCTTTTGTATGATTTCGGCTGTTATTGGTTCTTTCTTATTTATAGGCTGCAATTTCGATCTTTTAGCAGTTTCTAGGATATTCCGACAGATTGGAGTATCCAGAGGATTTTCAATTTGATATGGTACAAATGTATGCAGCCACTTCAATGCTGCATGAGCAGCGACAACATTTGCATAAGATTTCGATTCATCGTGTCTTTTATACAGGTAAATAGCTGCCGTTGATACAGGTATTGGTATAATTATCCTACCAAAAGCCGTTACATTCCACTTTAGAAACTTACGAATTTCTTGTAGATACTTTCTGGAAGTAGAATCCGCTCTTGATTTTATGAGAAAATCTACAAAAACCTTGGTTTCAGGTTTCACATTCCTGGGAACATTTTCCACTCTGCACACTCGTTTAACATCTAATTGAGACAAACAAATGAAACAATATCATAAAACAATTAATGCAAACAAATGCCATAGAAAATAAAGTCCTGATACATATTGCAGCGACCAACGTCATAAAACAAATTTATATTGCAATTCATTTAGGCCAGTGCCTATTAATATTATACGCATTTTAACATTATTACACACTTTAATCAGGCCAGCGCCATTAATTAATTGGAACAGAGCCAGCGCCCTTAAAACATATTACATCGGCCAGCGCCGTCCATAACTTAATCGTTTAGCACAATTTTATTTGTGAGAAAAATCCATTCTAAGGGCTAAAATTTCTCCATAAAAGCGTTCCGATCCGAGCAATGAATTGGTATTTTTCCGTGTGTTAATACTTCTCTGCCACTAAGGACTTTATAGTCGACTATGAAATTAGCTAAATGTCTCGATATGACTGGCCAGAAATATGACGAAGGCCAAAACGGAACAATAACTGTTGCTTTCGCCTCTTGATTTTGTAGATAGTGCAAAGCTCTGGCGATAAGGCAAATTGGTGGAACTACAAGGCAGTTCTCTCCTATTATATTTTGGACGAAAAAATCCACTCCTGTGCAACCCGGATTCCAATGCCACGAAAAGAACCTTGGGATTTTTGTATTGTAGTAATTCGCAAAACAATCTATCGTGTGAGGGCCCCATACTTCCTCCACTTGATCGAAACACTCTTTCGTAATCTGCCAATCATCTATATCAATGAGCCTACTTATGTAATCGGCTCTTTGTATCTCAGTACGTGGAATCCACTCGATTTCAAATTCAATTTTATGATCTAGACAGAGCTTGTAAATTCTAATTGCTATGTTGTGTAAATCTTTTCTCATGCTACCGACTCGAGCAATGCTACATGCTGTCTGGCTATCTGAAAACCACTTGACGTAAGCGTGATTTAATAATGGAATAAACGATTCCAAGGCATATTCGATTGCTGAAAGTTCTCTCCAAGTGGAGCTACGTTGACTTTCTTCATTTGTCCAATGCTTATGGCAAATTTGTTCACCATTTAACGACATATGTGCTCCACAACCCGACGCGCTTGCGTCTGAATAAACAACGTAATGTGACTGAGTTCTAGCCTGAACCAGTTCCCTTGAATTCAATTGTTTTAAATTGCTTTCCCAAAACTCAATTTCTCTTATGCAGTAATCATCCATACTAAACTTCAAATCCCAACCGCTAGCTGCGGCTACTGACATGCTGCAATGTCGAATCATTATTTGACATACGTTTCGTGTAACTGCACTAGTGGAAATAATCTTTCCTGTAAACGAAGCGAGTTCTCTGGCGGATATGTAAAATTTTGCGATTTCAAAACTGGATGGTTTGAAAAATGCTTGCTACCCGGCGTTCGGTGATAGAAATTATGCCACTTAAAGAATTCCAGATCAGGCCAAGCCAAACTATTTCTTGGCACGGTTGCCAGATAGATTTTTCTTCGTTTGCAACTAAACCAGCATGATTAATATCTGCTCTAATTTTTGTCGATAAGTTCAAGCAGTCATCGTAATTGCCTTCTGTTAACCACCCGTCGTCCAGGCATAAAGCTACATTCGTACCCTGGCTTCTCCAATACTTTTCTAACGGTTTCATACATTTTGTAAATACGAAAGGTGCAGTTGATAAACCAAATGGTAAGACAGTAAACTGGTAATATGTAAATGTTTTATCTTCAGGGCTCTTCCAAGCAAACCCTAGGAATGTTTGGGAAACAGGATGAATATCGATATGATGATACCCACTTTTCAGGTCGAAAGAAATCATATAGCTTTCTTTCTGAAAATAAGTCAATGCAGTTTTCCAATCTTCATATTTAATGTTTTGTTTTCGTACGTAATTGTTCACATGCCTTAAATCCAGAATAAGTCGTAATTTTCCAGATGGTTGAACTGACACAGACAATGGATTAACGACTTGCGGCATGGCTTTTGTTTTAATTATCCTGTTGGATTGTAGTAATTCTAAAATCGCTTTCTGTACAAAATCTTCATGTCGTAAAGCTGACTTATTGTTTCGTAAACAAACACCTGGTGGAATTTCTATGAATGGTATTTTGTACCCTTCTTGAATAACCGAGAGAACGAAATCTGACGCGCCAATATTTTCCCAAAACGTAACATGTCTTTTTAACCTACCCTTTACTGAAGGGGCTACAACTGTTTCTAATTCACACTCATATTTATTTTCTGATACCTGATAAATCCACTCTTTGGGGTTGTCACTATAAGCTAGTCACTGACCAGTGACTATCACTTTTTAGAGGCTCAATTTGGACCAATCAGCATGCAGGAAAATCGATAGTCACCTGGAAATTTCTACTAATGTGTATTAGAAGGTAAGGGGTGTGACTAGTGTGCATTAGAAGAAATATATTCGCCGAAATAGATTAGTTATTATTCATGGTAAGAAATTAAATTATAAAATAACAGTATTTCGTCATCTTCAATAAAATTCGTTTTCTAGATAGAGAACAGACCTTTTTTACTAATCAAAACAAATTACAATTTCGAATATAAACGTAACCCAAACCCTAACTATATACCCTAACGTAATAAAACATGAGTTCTTGTAGTGCTTAGGGCAGCCAGCAGTGTTTGCCCATATTTGAATGTTCCATAATGAGCCGGACAGGGTTCGTGCAGGTCTTTAAACTCCTTGAAAAGTGCTTAAATTGAAAAATCAATTTCAAGGGCACTTGAAAGGTGCTTGAAAATACAAAATTTGTTAAAATTGCTTGAAAATCACACGAAGACATTTTAATAATTTTATCTAGCAAATACAGTAAGAAAGTCACTTGTCTTCCATTTTTACTGTGGTTATCGTTCAGTCGCCATCATTTATCAGAGTCCACTATATTTTTTCTTATATTTGGATTGTATTTTGTTTGCAAGACAATAGAAAGTCCTTGAAAATTTTCATTTTAGTGCTTAAATAGTCCTTGAAAAGTCCTTAAATCTTCTTGTTGGGAACTTGCACCTGCGGACAAGAAGCATTGGAAGCACTTAGGTGACGCAGAGGGTTCGATTCTCACTGCCGACTCTTATGTGAAGAGTCAGTCAACGCTCTACCGAAAGTCGTGGGTTTTCTCCAGAGAGTGTAGCAGAAGAAGTAACTTCCAGACGAAGTTTAACTCTAAATCATGAACCGTGAGTTGCAGTGCATCAATAGATTTAAGTCATCCCATGTCCTTTTACTACATTATATCCATACTATTACTAAGTGATATATAAAAGAAAACTTACAGAAGGTGATATAGTTTCACATTTACTATCATTTAGTATTTCCTGCATAGCGCCTGGTATCTAAAGGCCAAAATTTTCCAATTATTGATAAGGACAAAATAATGGTGGGCAACAGCCAGTTATCAGGAGAAAATGTTATCTTTTATTCAGGCGAGTATTTCTAGTATAGTCATGCATGCACACACGTAAAAATCTGAAACTGACTTGCAACAAGCTTGTCAACAAGTTAAAACAATGTTGTCATTGTATCAAGTTGCTACAAGGTTTGTTACTCACAACTTGTTAACAAGTTGTTGCATTGCAGGACGATAACTGGAACAACTAGAGTCAACAACCTTGTAGCAATTTGTTAACAAGTCGTTGAAAACAAGTAGTGAGCACACTGATACCAAGTTGTTGAAACAGCGCGCATAGTACAAGTCTGCTGCAGGTTTGTTACAAGTTGTGTGTTTTTACGCGTGTGTATTTGAAAGCCAATAAATAAAAAAGAGAATAAAGTTTTTTGTCTTGCTCTTCCAATAGGTTTCAACTTTTCTGAAGTTGACACCGTCTGCTACCCGGTAAAACACTTGCTGACACCCATCGCACAAAGGGATAAAAATGATTCTAAAAATTTCTCACCCTTGTACTGAGTGAAGTATTAACAGCTTTAAGGGCTTCGTCAAAATTGTCTTCCTCTTCTGGTAGTCCATTCTCTTTAACTAATATTCCTTCAAATCATTTTAAATATGACTTTGTGATTGAACAAAAAACTAAACTACATATTAACTTAATTTATACTGGATAGCTCTATCAGTTATAAACTGTTCTCCCTAGAGCTCCAGTGAGGGACATCCCAAAGGCCGAATGCTAAGCCTAACTTAACTATATTTAGTGGTTGACTGTTGTGTAAAACTACCTGAAAAATACTTCGACGTTTCGAGCGAAGATCTGCTAATGGTTACATAGTTGGACAGGTGGAAACCAGGGCACCTGGAAAAGCCCTGTGGTGTTTGATAGAGTCAAACTGGAAAAACTCGGTATTCGGCTTGTGCAGTCACGCGAGAATATTACGTCATGCTATATAACCGGCAATTTGGGGAGCAAATCGTGGATTTCACGACGTTTATATCTTGCGGAATACCGAGAGTTATAAGATAATCTATACCTCTCTAGAATCCTTGAACAACGATGAGTATTTTGGTGTATTTTTGTTTGCTTAGTTTAGCTAGGGACTCGAGTTCAAGTTCCAGAGGTTGGCGTACGTATTGATGTCAAAAATTGTCAGCCATCTTGAATTTAATTTTAATTAGTTTGAATTTATCCAATGAAAATGGTGGAATTTGCCCCCCCAAAAAACCGGAAGCCACACAATTTCGAGTTATGCCGTCACTTGCACAAGCCGAATTGCAGGAATCGAACCCCAGTCACAGAGATGAAAGGCACATGCACAAATCATGATGCCACCCAGAGCTCGTGAGCTGGTCGCTCATATGACTTTAAATATTTGGCATTGTGTACCTTGACGTAGCATTTTTTTAAAGGAACATTTTTCTTTATAATTTTGTGGAGCTTTGCCTTCATGCTAAAATGGTGCAGCATAAATTTTCTTGGAAAAACAACTATTACAATCAACACAGCTGAAAAAATTTGGTAAAAAGATAGGCTTACCGTTTGTTTCCACTTTTCAGGATATTTTAGAAGAAGAATTACGTACGGTGTGTGGGAGTGGTCCTGAAAATAAGTTTCAAATTAGCGTTTTATTAACATGCTGGGAGGGAATAAGCACAGGGTGCAAGATCTGTCAGTTATAAACAGTTTTCCTTGGAGGTCATCCCTCTTTGTTCAGTGTTACTACAGGAGGAAACCTAAACTAAACTAACTTTATTGATACTGGATAGCTCTATCAGTTCTAAACTGTTCTTCCCAATCTCATTTATTACGACATGTTAATGCTTACCAATTTGGACATTGAAGTTAATTCAAGAGTGTTTGAGAATGTCTGTAGTTGAGAAAATGGTTTGTCAAGACGAAGATCTTCAAAAGCATTATCAAGATGAGATTCTATAACTGTAAGTTTGAGAAAATTGAATATTCCTTAGTAGTTTTTAGTTATATGTATGTTTGTAATTGTAATGCGAAATAGCTTTCAGGCTCACAAAAAATCTTGGTATACACCAGTATTGAATTTATCATTAAAGCTAGTATTTCAAGAAAAATATGAACTGGGGAGAAATCGCATTAAGAATTACGTATCAATTTCATTACAAGTAATTCTATAGTTCTCCTTCGTTTACGAAAAAGACTGATTTATTGAAGGTTTGCGTTTGCATACTACTTTTTCCACGGTAACAGTCAGCCATACTAATTTTATTTCGGAGTAAAGAATCTTAGAAAATTGTAAAATTAATGGTTTAATCCAGTGCTGTCCGACTTTAGTTTACTAACTGTCAAATGTTTCCCAAAATTACACTCCAAATTGCATGAAATTGCCATTTCAGAGGGTTTAGATTTCATCTATGATGCCCCAGATCTCCCCCCCTAGTTGGGTGGTGCCTTCCATACAGTGGCAAAGATGCAAAGTTTATTTTTTTGTTGCCTTCTGTATAGTGTCATGGAGAATCATGATGAAAAATATCTTTTTTCAGTCTTTCTCAATGTTTTCTTTCTGTTGTTTTCATAGCCTATTTCTACTATATATTGGTGCTGAACACACAAATGGTATACCTGTGTGTTCCTGGACAGCCAGCTTCATCATACCAACCATACCATATGCTGAGCACACCAATAGAGGAATGCCTGCCTCCCAGAGACATGATGAAATTTTCAATCGTGTTCTAAACATCATACAGAAAATCTATTTGGTCACAGATTTTTTCTTTTGTAGTTCTAATTTCATATCAAGTTTACATTTCAAAATTTACCAGAAGAGTTACATTATTTTACCTTTCTGACAATCCTGTTACAATGACCACAGTAAACTCTTTGAAAAAGTCTGGATTATTGGTTGCTAAATCTGATGTGTCCTTCATTCAACAAAGCAATAGTTTGTTACATTCCCTTCTCATAGGCATTAATCAGCACCCTATTGTTGTCTTGATACCATGGTAATAAACGTCCATAAATTAAGTCAACTACGAAATAGTTCCCTTCGTGTAAAGTAAAGGTGCAACGTAGAATAGGCCTTTTGCAACAATTGGTCATGTGACCCCATCTCCCTTCAAACGAGCAGCTTTGTCAAAATGAACCCCAGCAATGCAAAGAGCACATCAATATTAGTAAAAGTGCAAATTTTCAGCTTATATTATGCAATAAGGTAGAAATGGCATTCAATTTACAATAGAACATTTTTGAACAGCTATCAAGCATAGCTTTGCCCACAAGAGCATTTCCCCATATTAATCCTAATAAAATTTTAGAAAATGTCTATCGATTTAGGAAAAGGCCTATTGATTCATAATAACTGCCAATTAACTGCATTAATTAAGTACTAATTAATATATGCACCTCGTCAATGAAATGTCCTGAAACATCAGGATTTAATTCTTGTAAAAGTTCAACAGCAGATTGAGCTCGACTTTTTCTAATATATTTATTACTTAGAAAGAAGCTAATTAATCAAACAATGGTTCGTTAGCAACGAGTTCAAATTATACAATTAATTGACAATTTTAAGAATGAACAACATTTACTATATTATCAACTAAAACAAATATTGAAGTTATATTTTGCCATGATTTTTTGCTTACTTATTCCCGATGTCCTTATCACAAATTTTGTGTTTGTCCGCTACTGAAAATGAACCAATTATAAAATATGTTAGGTTATTCACACATATAACAGCAGGAATGCCAGGGCGATAGTTGGCCACGGGCGGCAATGCGAACGTAAAGGCAGTTGAAAACATTTTCCATCTGCCATGCCCTTTGCATGGGATTTCGATGAATTTCAAATTTCAGCTCATTTAATTGTTATTTCTATGTACAAATAGATCTAAAGAAGTACAGAACGAAAACGGTAGAAAATTGGCTTTCCCAATATGAACTTGATCGTCTAATTCACAGTTGTATTATCTCTTCTTTGGCAGTTTTATTATTGTTTCATTTATATTAAAAAGGGCATTTTGCCCCCCTTAGGAAAGGCCAGGACGGGCACTTGCCTCCCCGTGCCCCCCTCCCTGGCTGTATAACAGTTGTACGTTGCAGTGAGATGTCAGACGACGGTAACTTGTTTTGTGACCTGCTCGTTTTTAATTCTGAAATAATTAAGCTGATTTCAGGCTTGTCTGTTTTGTGACTGGTTGATATTGCCAGACAAGTTGCAGTGGGGGTGTCAACATATTCTCTATTCCCCCGCATATAAGTGCCCCCAGGTATATGCGCATACACCTTTTCGCCCAGCACTCAGCAGTGCCGCCCAGCACTCACGCCAAAGCAGACTCTTCCGCCCGGCACTTGAAAGGTTTCAAATATGCAGTACGAAAACTCCAATCTTGTACTTTGTAATAGATATTTTATACAAGTAATTTTGTATTTTAACTTGCCGAATTTTATTATTTAAACGTTAGTATTAGATGAAATTCAGTACTACAATGCACAAAATATTAGTTACAGGTGATTCAGAGAGACCAGTCGATCAAGTTTTAAAAGTTGTCAGGAGGGTGGGAGGGGGTCATGCCCTCAGAGTTACAGGTACCCGGCACTCACATGGTCCTGGGCAGGACCCTGCTTTACGTTGTCAAAATCTTAGTGTATGAGATTGTTCGACAAACAAAGAAAGTGACTATACAAGGATAGCTTTATGAGTAAAAGAATGCATTGAATGCAACATTGCTTTCCCTAGCTATCACTGCCATAAGTTATTGTTAGATTTTATTCTTTATTGCTGCCGAAGGCAGCACACTATTCTTGACATGGCAAGGTTTCTCCAGAGTTCACTCGCCCCAGTCTTTTACGCCGACCTATGTATAGTCGAGATCTGGATCTTGCGTCGGCGAATTTGCGTCGGCGTCTGTCAGTTGTCGGAATTTCGGGCAGAAAGTCGAGCTCAAGGAGAATTTTTAAAATGGGGGGAGAGGGCGAGAAAATATTGTATTGCACGCGCATGTTTTGTTCCATGTGATCAAGATTTTACAAGATTTTATTGAATTTATTCTGGATTTCTGGATCCGACTAGCAGCAAAATATACAAACATTTCCCGAAGAAACACAGGTAAGTATGGCTTTATTTCTTTCTGCCGATATTCATTAAGGTGATGAACTGTTTAGTGTTCATTCTAGAGGAAAGCAATGTGCTTTTATGAGTTTATCGGCGCTTCTTTCAGCACGAAATATTCCATTGTCCGCGTGGTCTTAAATATACAAGGAGGCAAAATGTATTTAAAAGCTCTGAGTAATGGCTTATTTAATATTAGTCCTAGACCCTGGTGTAGAACAGGTGGATCAATGTTACTTTGTGCCACAACTGGCCCTGCCTCAATGGGCAGATCAATATTTTGTGCCTCAACGGGCTCAAACATGTTTTCTTACAAGATATGTCGGTCTGTGATCGACACAGTTAATATATCGCCTGTGCAGGCAAAAACAACCCCACCTATGACGGTGACAAATAGTGATCTAGCTGTAGTTATAGAGCCTGTACCTGTGATCGTAGCACAAAATATCAATCTACCTGTTGTGGTAGAGCCCATTGAGGCACAAAATATTGATCTGCCCATTGTGGCAGAAAGAAACATTGATCTACCTATTGGGCTATTCCATTTAATGCCATACCCCTCCCCTATCAAGGACCCTGTAATTTTTCAGGGGTAAAGGGCCATTTTGCCTTGGAATTATTCAGGGGTGTGACTATTTATGCTTGGAATTCTTCAGGGGTTGAGTAAAAAAATTGCATTCTTCAGGGGGTTGCAATCAAATTCTTCAGGGGTAATAGCTGTAAGACAGGAATTCTTCAGGGGTAGGTGTTGTAAATACAAAATTCCTCAGGTGGGATGTTGAAAGTCAGGAATTCTTCAGGGTTATAGAAAAACCCCTGTACTCGATAGGCGGTGGGGGGGGGGGGGGATATTTCCAACATGTGTCATGTGGATCCCTGCTCACAGTTGTTTTGGAGAGATATACTATTATGTTGAACACTGATGGAAGCTAAATGTTAAATAAATATGAAATGAAATATCTACAGATTGGGAAGAAAAACTGTTGTGACATGTTTGTTTAGCACACGGCAAGTGCAGTATCAATATCTTATGAACACAGACAACATGCAAACTATTATTGTACCACAAAGATATTAAAAGACATTGTCTCTACACTCCAAATGTATTTGCAATTGCAAGATGCATTTGAAGTAAAGAATGATTTCTAATAGCAGGAACAATAATGTCGGTACCTAGAATTCCATTAACACTCTGATATGTGGCTTTGAAAGCCACATGTGTACTTCTTATATATTAATATATTATTATTTACAATAATCACAGTGTTGTAATCACAGTGTTGTAATCTCATCGTTTGGACAAGAAAATAAATCTATACATACAGTGTGCCATTAGCAATATAAATACGTTCAATATTATTATTTGGTTTGAGGAATTTTGCAAGGCAACACTTTCCTTGCGATAGTAGCTCCTAGTATTAGCGTAGATATATAGAGGATATTGCATGGCGGCGCGAAGATATGAATTTTATCTTCGAGTGGTGAAAACAATATTTTACGAATGAGCGCAGCGAATGAGTAAAATATTGTTTTCAACACGAGAAGATAAAATTCATATCTTCGGGCCACCGTGTAATGTTCTTTTTATTATATAATCATCGTGAAATTGACAACTTCAAAACACAAAGCCATTGGCGGGAAATGATCACGTGATCGATATCCTCACTAGTGAAGATATGGAAAATATGTCACGGCATATTTTCCATATTTTCCATATCTTACTGTCTACTATATAATAAGATAGCGTATATAGCTGCTTCTTTCAAGCCAAAACAGAAGACTTTATTTATATTATATAATTTACGCTTTACAAGTCCTCTGCTGTGCTGATTTATTATATCCAGTTGTGCTTGGTGATGGATATCTCTTTCTTATTTCATTACTAGACATGCATGCTGGAAGTGGTCTAGAACCCAGCATGCCAAATATCCATCTGACTATCCATCGCGATATGCCACTGCACGAAAATATCTAAATAATCAAACACTGATTCGTTAACTTCATGTGTGCACTAAGAATGTAGTAATCAACCTCAAAGGATGCAACCAAATCAATATCCTTACAAAATTTGCAATCTTTCATTTAGGTACAGCAAATGGACATAATAGGGCCATTTATACGGGATAAAATAAGTCGCGGCTTACATAAGACGCGTTTTAAGGCTGATTTCCATTCAGTGCAAAATGTCGCGCGATCGACCTTTTACGATCGTTTTCTTTTCAATTATGAGCTCTTCGACCGAATCTAATAATAATAATAACAATTTCCCTATATGCGCTCGTCTTTACTTGCGGGCGGCGCGCCCGTACCATGCAGGTATGCATTGCCCGCTTTTCAGTATTTCTCGATATTGATGTATATATTTTATTCTTACTAGAAATACATGCTTGCATGCAGTAACCCCTCGCCCAAGCTAGCTGAACATTGCCAGACACTACATTCCAAAACATTACTATTGCTAATCTTTTTCATCACAAAATCGGCAATGCAAAGGTTGTAGGCGAGTCGGATATCTGCGTTCAAAGCAAATTTTTGGCTTAGAAAACAGAATGGGATCCTTGGCTCACACCCCTCTGCACGAGTTAAACAGGTTACAAAAACTACAAAAATAATTAAAATATTAGTTGTTTTAGCCATACAAATCTGAGATATATGGTGTAGGTATATGTTCTTATGCATCCTATAAGCTTCAAATTAATCGGTTTAAATGCAACCTTGCGTTCACTAAAACGTTTCCAAAAGTTTATAAAACTAAACTGCCTTTTACTGATAAATTAGTTTTTGAAATGAAATCAAATTCTCTCATGTGAAACGATTTCGCTTTCCTTTTAAGTTGGAACTTTTTGATGACATAAGTAGGTAACCCTGTACATCTGGCGGCGGAAGTGAATTGACACTTGGAAGTAAGAATACCGGAAGTGATGTCACGCTTGGAAGTAAGAATACTAATGAGATGACGCAACATAAAGCGTTGCGTAACATAAAGCGTTGCGTAACATAAAGCGTTGCGTAACGTTTAAATACTAATAGCGTTGCGTAACATAAAGCGTTGCGTAACATAAAGCGTTGCGTAACATAAAGCGTTGCGTAACATAAAGCGGTGCGTTTTAATTAGAACATTAATTAACTTCAGAACATTATTCTGTCTAGATTTACATCTATTTGTATTTTATGGTTATAAATAAATACGTTGTTTACTTTCTGTATTCATTCTGTCTTTGACTGTGCAGTATGGAAGTGATTTTGGACGAGCTTCAGAAAAACAACGTTAACATTGACATGAAAACGTTATCGCATCATATAAATATTTGTCTTGAACATCACAAAACACTGTATGAACAAATGGCAATGCGTGTTTATTCCTGTGATCTATAACTACGCTTTTTCACGAAACGAATGTTATCAATTTTGGTCGTGCCATAGCTTACCTAACAATGGTTTATGTGATGAATGACTCTTGCTCCGAACACGTTACGCGTAGAGCTGTACGACTAGTTGCATCAGTTTTAAAAACCATTGATTTCACAAAGTTCAAGATCGAAGAAAGTTTTTTCCGCAAAATGATTTCTTTCGCTAAACGCGTATTTTCGCTATAAAGTACAGGGGCCTATGAAATAAAACTTATTATGTTGTTTGCTTGTGGACACGATGGATGTGAGATTTAAAACACCTGCAAATTTTTATATTTGTGGACAAAGCCAGAGTGGGAAATCGTATTTGGTTCGTTCTATGCTACATCATATGAAAGAATTGTTTTATCCTGTTCCGACCAAAGTGATTTACTGTTATGGAGAATATCAAAAAGAATTTGATGAGTTATCGAGAACCCTACCAAACGTTGAACTGATGGAAGGTTTTCCGAGCGATTTATACGATATGACCGATGGGTGTGAAAACTCTCTAGTCATACTGGATGATTTGATGTCTCAATGCTCTAATGATCAACGCATGTCGGATCTATTTACTCGTGGTTCTCATCACCGTGGAATTTCAGTTTTATTCCTTACCCAAAACCTATTTCCACCTGGTAAATTGTCACGAACGATCAGTTTAAATTCCCACTATATGATGATATTCCGAAACCCGCGCGATTCGCTTGGTATTGCAACCTTGGCACGTCAAATGTATCCAAGAGACACGAATTACCTATTAGAATCATTTAACGATGCTACAACAAGACCATATGGATATTTAATGATTGATTGTCATCAGCTGACACCAGAAAACGTACGTCTTAGAACAAACATTCTTCCAGGGGAAAGACAAGTTGTTTACATAAAACGTACTTAAGTTGCGTGTGTCACCTAAACCCATCATTTGCGAGATGTCGAAGCACATGAAAGAGAGCCTTCCCTATCTTCAGGTTATGACGAAATGTAAACCTAAACTGCGGAAACTGCTTATTGAACATTGTCCCGCGGATGTCATTACGGCTATTTGCGAGTGTTCACTGAATTTACTTAAAGGCGTTATCCCACTAACACCTCCTCAAAAGCGACGTTTGGTGCGCTACAAGACACATCTCCGTGCCTTAGCAAATAAAAAGGTGTCAAGAAAACAGAAGAAGAAACACCTTAATCAGAAAGGAGGGAACCTACTAGCTGCCTTACTGCCGCCTGTGTTAAGCGTGCTCAGTAGCTTACTTATAAAATGAAGCATACCAAACGAATGGTATTGGTCCCTGAGGATGTGTTGCATAGATACGAACAGAAACAAAGGCTTGAAACGTCACCGCTTATGGCCAACATGATGCATAAAGATACGGAAATGTCAAATATTCTCCAACGTACGGATATGGCTGATGCCGAAAAGCAAAAACTATACTATGCGAACATGGAACGTTATCTAGATCTAAGACGTCAAAAGGACAGTCAAATACCAACCGTTCGGATAGCACCTCACATTGAAAACAAAGAAGAGATTTTGCCTGGAGAGAGAGCACGTTTATCTGACGCGGACGTTGTCGAACACATACCTAAAACAATGCGTTCAAGAGCTACAGCACTTTTAAACCGATTGAAAGCAAGACCCGACGTTATTTCTTGGGACGAATCAGGACAAGTCGATTTTGACGGTAAAAAGATCCCCCAGTCAAACATATCTGACTTGATCAGCGATGCCATGAGGGCAAGAAAAAATTTTAATCCTACGGGCTCCAAGGAGTTTTTTCGTGCTTTATCAAAGATGAATATACCTAAAGATATCGTGAGAAATGAGGAAAGATGGAAGCAATTCGGTACATCGTCTGCAGAGGATGAGGAGATCCTTCATAGCCCACGACGTGCGAGCTCGTCGAATTATTTCCAAACCCTTGTAGAGAGACATGGAAGTACATCAAAACAACCTCAAAAAGAATGGCTTAGATATAAATAAACAATATGTAATTGTTGTGAAGTTAATAAATGTTTTCCTGTCATTTTTGGCACGGTAATAAGACTCTTCTTACTTGTCATTTTTGTTTTTTAAAGCGCTAAAGGCATTGTGGGACTAGAAATCAAAACACACATACATTGAATTTTTAACATTTATTATAACATTATTTTTCAAATAGTTTTTTACTAAACTGATTAAGGCCAACATAGGGCTGTTTTAACATAACTTTATAATGAGTTTTAACAAACTGAGACACTTTTGCGTCATTTAACATAGTATCGTTATTAAATAAATGTACGATTTTATTCATGCTTTGTTCTCGTGCTCTATGGCTAAGGTAAAATATGCAATACTGTCCACACACATCTGACCAAACACTTTGCAGTTTACGAGTGTTAAATTCCCATTCATAAGACTCTAAAAAGTCTCCAAACGAATTCCTGTAGTAATATGGTGGTTGCCCATAACTGTCGAAGAATTCTCCTTTCTCTTCCGATGGAAAGTAAAAGGCCACCCAATGCGTTCCTGGTTTACTGCTCGGATCAGTGTTCGCGATAAATCCACACGGATATTTATCGATCGTTTGAGGTAGCTTATCACTAGGAAACACGCCGCAAAACCTCTTGCTTGTTATAGGATCTTGTTCCAGTGCACGAGTTATCTGTAATGTATTCATCTATCCAGAGTAATCGTAAACGACGTTTCTCTCAGCATCAATTTGAATCAGGTTTTCAAATTCCCCGTAACAGACGAGACTCACAGCTGCTGCCGGTGCGGTAGAGAACTTGATGTCAACTGCTAGATTTCCTCGTTGAACGGCATTAAAATGAGGTGAGGATCCACACATATCTGGAGTCAGATCGAAAGCATAAACTGCATATCCTTTTGGAAACTCTTCTCGTGTTATATCGTTCCCTGTGTTGTAATACATTTTTCCCGTACCAGAAAACAATGTACTGAATGCTTCAACAAATCTGGGGTTTGCACCAAAGGAAAGCTGCATCGGTTTAAACGGCATATCTTCTCCATTCACGGTTATTCCAATAGAGGACACGTTAAAATGTTGAAAGTTGTACGGATTCTTCTTGTATGCGCCATTAAACGCTGCGCTATCAACCAATCCAAAGACAAACGATTTCGGTACAAGTCCATTAAAGATGTTATCTTTCCTCAGGGAGGGATTTCCTGCGGGAACAATTAAACTCTTGCACTCCACGCGACGAATAGGATAGATAGCCGGTCCTTTTTTCAATGCAATTTCATGAGCCACGGAAATGCTTGGACTAACTTTCACCTTACGTATCTTGAGATAGGCATCGATTAGCTTTACTCTGTAATCAACATCGTCCTCAGACGCCATCAGACAAAACTCTTTGCTACTTCGATTCAGAATAACTTTCAAGTCAACAAAACTTAGCAGGAGACGTTCGGTGAAAAATACGTCGCTGAATATAGGTCCGGTCATTTCAATAGTTCCACTTGTCTTGCTGAATTCATATCTTGCTTTAAGACCAAGGTTGGCGTTGGCACCTGCCAGTGTAGGATCGGCAACGTCCATTTTCCCTCCCGTGTCTTTATAAAACATAGAGCTGGTAATTTGTGACTCTTTCGCTGACGGATTATAATTGAGGAGGGTTTCCAGATATGCACGGTACGCGTAAGTTCCAGTGGCTTGTGTCACTTGCTTTTCTTTCAAAAACACGTCGACTTGTTTGAACAGACTGTGTAGGAAATTGTTCACAACTCCGACCTTTTCGTCTGCGTCAAGATTTGCACCGTCTGCTTTAGTCACTTTTGCTCTCACCACAAGAATCGTTTTTGATAAATCGACATAATCTTCAGTGCCTGGAGACAGGAACGTGATTGGACCACCGTCTGATACACTGGAAACAGGTTGATGATCTATCCAATGTCCTTTTTCCAAACTGACTTGTATTGGAGGTATAGAGAACAGATCGAGTTCTGTCTTTGTGCATTCTTGCGACTTGGAATGTACGAGATACATGTTTATCCGAATATGTCAGGAGCTGTTTTCCGCTTCTTGGTCTGACTGCTTATGGTAATAGATGTCGATGCCTTTCTCTTTTTAACTGTTTTTCGCTTCTTGGTCTGATTGCTTCTGGTAGTGGATGCCTTTCTCTTTTTAGCTTGCTTTGTACGTTTTCCACTTCCTGTTTGAGCATAAGTTTGAAGTCGATTGATGGCTTTTCCCTTTGCGACGTTTACAGCTTCTTTCCTCTGGTTTTACTGCTTCTTTTAGATTTCTTCCAGAAGCAACGTCTCCTAGCACATTAGCGCCAGCATTCAAAGCAATTTTACCAATAGCTTTTGCTCCACTTTTTACCATGGGCATGACTGCTCTTGCAACGCTACGAAACAGACCACCGAGTCCATAGCCCATTTGTCCATGACCCACTTGCCATGGACTGCCTCTGAAAACAGGCATTCCACGTCCTTGCTGTTGATCAAGATAGTAACGTACGTATGGATTATTCATCTTTAGGTAAAATAAGTATGCTGTCTGAAGTGCAGTGTTGTCACCACCTTCCCGTGTTCAAATGGCACAGGATCGCCTGTGTCGTTCCTTAAAAGAATTTCCACGTCTTCGAATGATTTGGTTTGGACAGGTACGTATTGAATGTTTGGGAAAGTTTTAGTAATGACGTCACCAGACTTTCCCTCAACGGGAATGCTTCTGAGTAATTGGGCGCTCGTATCTCCGACGATCTGCGGTTGAACAATATCACAATAAACGTAGATGGTCGTCATCCCAAACAAGTCTGCCACATAAGGACTTTCGGTCGTTTTTGTGATCTTTAATTCTTTTCCACCAAACCCAAGCATAATCGACATTCTTCCTGTTCTTAGAAATAGTTGGTATCCATTTTTCAACTGAACTGTCACTTTGCCGGTGCGAGCATTAAACGTTAACCTAATGTTGTCGTTAACATCTTTTGCCAATGCTTTATTGATGGCTTTGATAAGATCTTGCATTGTTTCGTAGTAACCGTAATCAACAATTGTAGCCAAAAAATATCCGCTTCTGTCCGCGTAATAGATATGACTGTCGAATCCCCTTGTTAAAGTATACCACGAGTTAGGGTAAGAGATGGAATACAAACCAACTTCCCAATCGCCATTCAAATCAATGGTTTGTGGTAATTTTACACGATAACTAGTCGTTTTGTTATCGGGAAAGACATCCAGGGATGCATTGCTAGGAAGCGTAAGATAAAAATGTGTTCCACTCATTGTCACTACTAAAGTATGAATAAAAGACACACAACACAGACGCTGGTTTAAATCTTATTTATTTGAGAAGCAGGTACCCACGAATTAAACTTGTTCGGGTACCCTAGCCATTTTACAAGATATTGTACATTTTTGCCTCTACCACGTTTCTTCAAAACTTTTTCAACTTCGTAGACGTCATCCTGCTTGATAACCTTTTGCAACTCTTTCTCGTAAAACGTTCCTTTCAGTTCCTCACCATCATAATCTTTCAACTTATACACGGGAGGATCACGAGGTACTTGTTTGCTTACGGTAAAGATTTCTTTTGAGAAGTTTGGCAAGTAACCTTTTTCAAATTTACGTTTGATTTTACTAATTCTAACTTGATCATCAATCTTAAACTTATATTTTTTCTTGCTTATTGCACTGTGATCATCATACAAAGTGTGCCACACTTTCTTTTCGTTTTCAACAGTAACATCTGCTGGTCTTGTTTTAATACTGCGATGAACACTATGATTGTAAGAATACACTAAATCAGGCAGCATGTCAATGTATCTCATTGTTTTCTTCGCTGTAAAGTATCGCCACATCTTCGTCTTCAGAGTACGAATCAAACGTTCTACGATAGAGGCTTTCGTTTCGTTGTACGTGTTATACAGTTCTATGTCTTCTTCTTTCATCAACGCTCGAAAATGTTTGTTTAAAAACTCAGTTCCTTGATCAGTCATGATCTTTTCAGGCTTGCGTCCAGAAGATAAAATGATTTTGAAAGCTTCAACCAGAGAAGGACCTGTTTTATTTTTCAAAGGAACTACCCAAGCATACTTTGAAAACACATCAATGCAAACGAGCAGATATCGACATCCATCGTTAAACTTTTGCATGGACTGTGTGTCCGCTAAATCCATCTGCCATTGCTGGTCGATGCCACCCACGATCACACGATTCCTTTTAAAATTGAGACGAATAGGTTTATGTAAAGTGTATGCATCCTGTTTCATCAACCATTCTTTAATTTTCTTACGACTAATATCAAATTTCCCCTCTTTTTTCACGTCATTGTACAATCGATCCACTCCACCATATCCTCCTGAACGTTTTGGATCATAATAAACGCTAGACAAGTACTCGTCCATGTCCAAGCATAGAATGAGAGAAATCTTTTATTCTTCGACGTTTTGAATGGTGTGTTCGACATTTTGAATACTGTTAATGTGTTCGTCATTTGTCAAAGCATCGTTTTCAACAGGTTTGTAATTTTTGATAGTTTTACTGTTGTAGCCCATCTGCAAATGTCCTTCGAGATTAAGATCATTGCGACCAACACTTATACCTACTCTAAACATTTTCTGTTTGTTATGATTTTTATTAATCTTTGGATTTTTGCTAGCAGAATGACCCATGTTTACGCGATGGCTTCTACTATACTCTGAAGATACCAGACTTGTACGGGTGGTATAAAACCTTTTCAACTTACGAGAAACTGTCAAACATTCTCTGATAGTCGTGAAGTAAAGAGCTAATCATGTATCGTTCGTCTAAACATTTCGACATTGACAATAAAGAATTAGTTCTTCATCATCGTCAGAAACGTATTGAAAAGAAACTGTTGAAAAGTTACGCTGCAGAAATAGCATCCATTATATCTCGTCTTGTTGTTGAAAACTGCAATGGTTGCATCATTGATCATCCGTCTCAAACACAACATCAGTGCCTCATGATGGAAAGGGATGAGCAGTTATGTTTATACTTTGACCATGCTTTGGAAAAGATTTCAGAAGCAAATGTCATGGAGACTTTTACCAAAAGTTTGAATGATATTAAACCTAGAGTGAATGGTCTTGAAATGCTCAAGTATACGTGTAATGATTGGAGAACTGTCTTTTGTGCAGATCAGAGACGGGTGCTAAAACAAGAGACCTTTAAGTTATTGTAACTGAACAGGAAGTGTAACATTCATGATTGTATAAAGTAACACTGTTTTAAAATGTGTCTTCAGTTTGCAATATGCCTGGGAAGAGTAAACACTGTTCCCGTAAGAGATCGTCAAAGAGAGACGTTTTTGGCTCGTTACGCAGTAAATCAGTTAAGAGAAACAATCGAAAAAGAGTCATTTTGGGGCAAAGGAGAAGCATAAAAAATGTTACGCGTCAGAATAAAACCACATCACACAGAATGGTGAAGTCCTTACGTAAACGAACAGACAACTATTCTACGATGTTCAAACGATCCAAAGTGGTGATTAAAAAGCAGGAAAGACATGTAAAAGAATCGAAAAAGAACTTCTTATACTAAAACATGAACATTGTAAAGCTGTGTAATTAAAATCAAAACACAAACCTTTCTGCTGTTATTTATTTCTCTGTAAGGTTATGAACATCTAAAATCAAGTGGAAGCATTCAAATGTAGCAATTCCCTATAAAAACACTGCGTCAAGTCTGATTTTGATCATAATCGCTCGACAGTGATAGCGTCAACATGACTATCGACATACTGTTCATGGCTAAGAATCAACTTGTGCTTAGTGTCAATATGTGCTTCTAGTTTTGAAAATAAAATCTTAAACGATTTGACAGATGAAGAGTTTGAGAAAGGGGTTGCCGTTTATGATGACGAGGAAGATAGATATGTATATACTAATGAAGAGTTTATTGAAAAGGTTTGGTATGCATGTGTCAAGCATGGATATATTTCTGAAGATTACGATATCATGGGAAAGTTTCTTGACGAAATGAAAGTCACTCCATAGGCAGAAAATCTATAAAAACCCTGCACCGTTCCTGATTTTCATCAGATCAAACAAACATTTTAAAGAAGCAACATGGTTTGGAGAAACATTGTAACGCATTGGCTTTCGGATAAAATTATAACGCAAGAGGGAAATTTGGCAACTCTGGATTTGATGCGACTTTTGATAGAGAGGAATATAATACCAGCAACGCTTGTCGATAATGCAACGTTGCACTCCATTATGTTGACGCAAATCATATTGGAAACATTAACGGGTGTATCGGTACCCCGAGCCCCCCAGGGACCGAACTTTACCTATCGTATGAACGCTAAGGAAATGATGATGTGGGACTTGGCTAGAAAAAACGAAAAGCAAGTGGCGGCGCTAGAAGAAGAAACGGGGGTGAATTTGGATCATTACCACAAACTTAACATTGGAAACTAACTTTGAGATCCTGTAACATTTATTTCAAACTGTATGAACAACTTTTTTTAATTATATAAATAGCCATAAAATGGCGTGAACGTCATATAATTTTAAAATCCATAAGGTAATGTTTTGTAATCATCAATAATTACACGTTTGTTATAAACGATTCGATAGTCTTTTTTCATGCGTTTTGTTTCGATGTTTTTGGTCTTCACATTCCGAGTAATCTTGTACGGAATGTCTACAGTAACTTGACGGGTCTCGTTACACATTGCGTGCAAATGCACCAACTCACGTATAACATCAATGTTCACTTTCTTTAGCGCAGAGCAGTTGAGTGTGATACCTCGTATTTTCGTTTCCACTTTGTTCGTGTTGGTGCGATAACAATAATTCTTAGGACCTCCTGAAATGAATGTAGTGATGTGATCCCCTTTCAATTCATCCGTTAATTCACCCAGATAAGGACCTATCGGCGGCTCTGGATCCCCGGGTTTGCTAACGAAGATCACCGAGTCCGTGTCGTAGTATAACACTCTTTCTTGAAGCTGATCCAATACACCGTAAAGCTTGAGACGTGCATAGGCGGTGGTGAAAGCGGCGATGACCACGTTGGTTTTGGCATTGGGTTCGATGAAATTTTCGGTGTACTCGTATTGGATTTCGATTATTTCGTCACTTACGAGATTCGCGTCGAGCACGTTAATTTCGTCCGAGGTCAGATAGTCAAAATACACCTGCGGGTCTTTAATCTGTTCCGTTTTGGCCATATTAGGGCGTTGTGCAAATTTACCTAGGGGAAAAGCAGCCATAAGTATCTCATCATATCGTACTTAGAAAATTGTTACGGGGGAACTATGGGTTTAGAATACATACCCCAAAACGAGTTCAGCATCAACTTAGCAAGTGCACGCAATCCAGGATTGTGCTCAATTTTGCTTCGATCCAGCTGTATCCCCTCAACCTCTAGGTACTCGTCCACATAACGCTGTTTTTGTTCTTCGGTGACGCAGTCCTTCGGGTACCCGCTCGCCTCCTGCTTGATCTTGAGGAAGGTGTTCACATAATCTTTAAACAGCTCGTCAGAGGTTTCTGGAAAATGCCACACTTCGTGGAGTTGTAGGATTTGATAACCTTTCTCTAGGGCTTTCTCCAACTCTACGTGGCACCAGGTTCCTTGGATAGCTCTTTCGTTATCGGAATGGGTACAAGTATTTTGGTTACACGTATCTGCACAGGTTTTGCAAAGAGGGAACATCAACTTGCCCTGAGTGCGATAGGGAAGGACAGGATGAAACAGACCTCGAGGTGGAAGCACCGTACACTTGATCAAGCCAAAATAGGTGGAGATATCATCAAAGTTCTCGGTGATAATGCGTGCATGTCCGACAACCGCTCGCGTCATCTTGTTGGACCAGGGATAGAGCGAGGTGTAATCTAGGTATCTGTAAGAAAATGACGTCATAATTAGACTCTGACGTCATCACCCGATTTACTCTGTCGTAAGAATATAACAACGTACCTTATTTTCTCACCCTCTTTGCATTCGTGATAGAGTTTCGCCGCGTTGGTTCGTCCTCCAAAAAAGGCATCACGAGGCTCCAAGGGTTCGACCGCTTCATAGTGTTCGAAATATCGCTCCATGTCTTCATCGCGCTGTAATTCTCGTTTGATCTCGCATTCCCACACTTCCACCATATTGTACCCATGGCCTTTCAAGTACATCGCCTTTTCCACGGTGGATTGATGGAGATCCTGCATCGTTTTACCATTGACGGGATTCACGGTATCTCGGGCATAACAGTTTAAACACCCTGTGAAAAAGACCATCTTTTAGAACACACACACACACACACACACAACAACAACTAACTTTGGAAAACGACAACTTACCATGCCAGAAACATCCATTTATTTCATAGGCTGTATTGCTTTCTTCGTGATATCCATCCAATAAATAGTTGCCAACGCGTTTTTCTCCGCCATTGTAGGCATGTTTGATGTAGATTTCGTTCTTTTCAGCGGTGTAGGATAACCATTTTCGCGCCAGGACGGATTGTTTGTTTTCCGGACAGTAACCATGTGGTGGAATGATAGCGATGGTGTTTTCTTTTAGGTAATTTGTTCGATATACCAGATTACACGCTGACGCAATAGTAAGGCATTTCTCAAAGGGGTCGATATCGGTGACATCACGGAACAGTTCGCGAAACTCGAGACAACAACGACGGAGAATATCAACATCGGAACGGCAGTAATTTAAGATCTCTTGCTGGAAATTGAACACGTAATTGTTCTGTTTGAGAGGTTGGTACCACTCGAAGAATTTCTTTCGACCGTCGGGAGACATACCATCTGGATCGTAGTACCACGAATCAGGAAGTTCGCCAACATACTGTTTGTTCTCTTTCTTGTTGAAATGATGAGGAAAATAGCCTTTTGCAAGTTCGTCCAAACCAAAGGTTTTGGGGAAATCCGCGAGTTTCATAGGGATAAAGCTCAGGGAATCGATGAACTTGATGTTAAACATCTCCACGGATAAGGTAAGGACCTTGGCACCCCGCATGATAACGTCGTATTTAACACCGTTCTCGCGTAGATATTGGAGAATGAAATAACTGTCGTAGCCTTGGAAGTTATGCGCCATCACGATACAGTTCGCATGTTCCTTAGTGAATAGCCATTCGCAGAATTCGTTTCGCGTGTTATCTCCTTGAAACACCCATTCGTCACCGGCTTCGTTTTGTATGATACACAAGTTCGGTTCATGGTTACCGTTTTCTTGACGGCATTCGAAATCGAAAAATAATAATTCATTGTATCCCCTTTCATGCGCGTCATCATCGGCTTCGGTATCGGACAAGTCTACGTCTTCGACCGTGTTTCTTCGTTTTACAGGTTGCATGTAGCAGCGGTGATTGTCGGGTCGAGTATACTCTCTACATATAGGGCATCGCGTCAGGCCACAATGATGCTTTTCCGGTTTTCTGGCACTTCGTTTGACGACCGTATTACAATCTGGGCATTTGACTACGTGTGCACAGATGGATTTTGTATTTCCCACCACTTGTTTATGTCTGTCAAAACACTCTTGACTCTTGAAATACCGGTTACATGCATCACAATGAATCCAGGAGATAATAGGACAGTTTGGAAAATAGCACAGTTTACACGCGTCAGGACATATATGATCTCCCCGATTACTGTATGCTTTCTTGCAAGTATGACAGTACATACTACGAGCGAAAAAGCCGGGCATACTCGTGATCACGTCGTAATGGTTGTCGTGCAGATAGAGGTATATTCTTTTCTCCTTTTCCGGACCGGAATAAAGGAGACTGCTTTGGTGCTCTTTAGACACGATGTTGATTTGGTAGTCGGAGAGATAGGTTTGAAACTGTTTCACCTCATTCATTCCGCAGGGACCGAGGGGGACGCCAGCATTTTGATGTAGTTCTTGAGCTAAACGTGTTTGTAGTGGTCGTCGATGGTCAACTATACTCTTGTACTGTCTATCGTTATCAATTTTAGCTTTGGCAATAACGAGGGCTCTGGCTAGACACAATTCATCCTTGTTTTGAATGCGTACAATCGAACCTTTTTTAGCCAAATGCTTCTCCAAATTGATTTCGCTTCGCTTCGTGCCCTTCCCGCCATGGGGCATTTCCACATGAATAAGGTTGACGTTAACAGCTTCGTTTAGCCCAAATTCATGATTGGATTGGATCACACGCTCAATTTCAGCCAACACGCGTTCGGTCGTAAGTCGTTGCCGTGGCATGAATGGGAGAGAAATGGGGTACTCCAGTTGAGGCGATCGCAACACAAAACGGACTTGATCGTGCATGGGAATATCTTGGGTGACAGTATCCAATAAACTTTGAAATATTTCGTGAAGGCGGCTGTGGTACTGCGAGAGTTCCAGATGAGAAAACGTGTCAGTAAATTGAATAGTATAATCCGTACCAGTCGTTCGGAACTTTTTGACTTGAACTTGCTTCACATCAGTCACCGTAAAGTTGTTTTCGTTAACCTCGCCAGCCGTACTTGTCTCAGCGCCGTCGTTTACTTCATCGTGGGTCCTCTTCTGCCCTCGGCCAACCTGTAGCAGCGGCTCGTCGTCTTGCCAATCACGATAGAAGCGCTCTCTTTCTTCGGGTAACCAGTGACGAGTTAATTCATGTAGCTGTGAATCCTCGTTTATTTCCAAAAGAGGCTCGTCGTTCTGCCATTCGTGCAAAAACAATTGTCGTTGCTGTGGAGTCCACGAATCGGTAAGGTTCGCTACAAGACCCATTTGTTCGTTTTCCATTCCCCATTCGAGCAAACGGTTGACAATTTCAACTTTCTTTTCAAACACTAGGCATTGCTCAATCGCATTCAAAACACTCAGGTTTTCCAAAGCCGCGAGCTCCGCGATAGTTTGGCATACGGCAATTCTCGCTTCCATATCTAAACAAAAAGTTTTGCGTAAGTTTATCTATTCACATACGATAAAGTTTACACAAAGTTTGTCAAACAACATACCTTTTAAAGTCAAAAGCAAGCACGAAACGTTAAATATATCCTGTAATGTTCTCTCCACGAAGGCTGTGTGAACACAATACCTAATAACATCTATGTCCTCAATTTATATTCTCGGTATGGTTGTTACGCAACGCTTTATGTCACGCAACGCTATTAGTATTTAAACGTTACGCAACGCTATTAGTATTTAAACGTTACGCAACGCTATTAGTATTTAAACGTTACGCAACGCTATTAGTATTTAAACGTTACGCAACGCTATTAGTATTTAAACGTTACGCAACGCTATTAGTATTTAAACGTTACGCAACGCTTTACGTTACGCAACGCTTTATGTTATGCAATAAACCCTTGCTATCACGTGCGGTATCACGTGCAATCTTCATCATGACCTTAGTCTCAAGGACCTTTCCTTTGACCTTGACCTTGGCCGTAAAAGCACGAAACTCTTGATATAAAGATTAATATGGATAATACGAAGAAAACCAACCAAGCGGAAAGATCCCAAAGGTTTCGTGCAAAACGGAAGGAAGAATTCTTAAAGTATAAAACATTCTATAACATAATGCTTGAGGAAAACCCCACGCGAGTGGCTCAGTACGAAAAAGAATATGAAGAAAAAAAAAGAAGTGCAGAAAAGTCAGACAACTGCTCTGATATAGATACGAGCTGGTTGCCCGATCTTCCAGAGGTTCCAGATTTTAATTAAACTTCGAGAACAGTTTAGTATAAAAGCATCGTTATAAACTGTAAAAACTATGTTCTTTAATAAATTAAAACTATTGTAAACACTCTTTCTATTTATATACGTACAAACCCCCCAACATTCGGCAAGTGGTTACCGTAAGAAAATTTGGTACGCATGCGCAGGATAGTTAACAGGTTTGAACCGTTGGCTTAGGGATATCAAACAATGCGTTCTATATTCTTTTGTAAATGTGGTGGTTCTTAAAAGAACCGTTTTTTTATCTTGTCTCTAAAGATTCTCCTGCATCCATAAGGCATATGCTTCCACTTCGACTTTTGCACAGTGATGGTACGCATTGGCTTCGAGGTGGTTGCCACATGTTTCCAACCAGACCAGCTGATCAAAAAGTTTTTCGGCTTTGGGACAACCGAAGCATTCCAAATTTACGGAAGGGATTTTGAGGTTTGCCAGCAAATCCCTCTCAAAATGACCCCCTTTGTAGGCAATTGTAGAGTTTGAGTTTACGCCTACTTCCCTGTAAAAACTCTCTACAATTGCCTCCAAATCCGAAATAGGGAATGCTTTGGTGCCCCGCGGCACTCCAAACGATAGCTTATGGATATGTCTTTTAACAAATCTGCAGGTCTTCCTGTCTTTTTGGGTGAGGTCGTCCCAACTCATACCGATGTCGAAAAAGAAGGACCTGGCTTCTACGTTTCCGACCTTCATTAGACCCAGCTCCTTACATAAAAATCTGTTCGATACAGTGTATCCGTCCATGTCCATGACTGCCACGACATCAATTGGTTGACAATACATGTTGAGTGTTCGATACATATGTATCGTAAATCCTTAGGTTATTATATACTCTATGCATTGTGACGTCACATTTGTAATGTTACACAACGCTTTATGTTACGCAACGCTTCACGTTACGCAACGCTATTAGTATTTGAACGTTACGCAACGCTATTAGTATTTAAACGTTACGCAACGCTATTAGTATTTGAACGTTACGCAACGCTATTAGTATTTGAACGTTACGCAACGCTATTAGTATTTAAACGTTACGCAACGCTATTAGTATTTAAACGTTACGCAACGCTATTAGTATTTAAACGTTACGCAACGCTATTAGTATTTAAACGTTACGCAACGCTATTAGTATTTAAACGTTACGCAACGCTATTAGTATTTAAACGTTACGCAACGCTTTATGTTACGGTTTTGATTGGTTGGCCGTGTCTGAACATGAACGAGCTGAGAGTATAAATTGGGAAGAACCAAGCAAACTTCTCACAATACATACGCAACTTAAGCTAGTAAAATGGAATGTTTGCATGGAAAACCTGCTTCTTGTTCAACCACGAAAAATGGGTCGTTTTGGTTCTGTGGTCAAAATCCAAGCTGTGGTTTCATTTGTACGGAAGACGATGGTTACCTATTTCAAAAAGCCCTGACAGCCTGGAGAGCCATCGATTTAAAACAACCTATATGTCAAGAACACCACAAGCCTGCAAAGTTTCGCGTGGTCAAAGATTTGATGAAAGAAAGCTTTGGCAGACCTTACTTTACCTGTGCAGAACGTGAAAATCCGTGTTCCCTCTGGATGTGGGCTGACGAGAATCAAATTGAGAAACCGAACTGTTATCACGGCCAGCCGAGCTCCATGAAAAAAGTGAAAAAGGAAGGTCCTAACAAAGGTCGAAAGTTCTTTTGCTGTTCCAACGAAACTCGGTGTGATTATTTTCAATGGGCACCTGAAGAACCAACAAACGTATCCAACGTTGAAGAACCTTTCATCCCGATGTTCTTCAAAAGCTTCTATCCCGACTCTCAGCAGAATTGTTGAACATTATAAACATTTAAAACATCTCAGCAGAATTGAAATATTGTACATTATAAACAGTTAAACCATTAATCTATATTAAAATTTACCATGTATTGTTCTTTTTGTTTTTAAATACATTATTGGAAATGATCAAACGTTGTAAATGTGTAATATTGATATTTCACAAGAGATTCCAAGTTCAACCCTGGAGGTTACGCAACGCTTTACGTTACGCAACGCTTTATGTTACGCAACGCTTTATGTTACGCAACGCTATTAGTATTTAAACGTTACGCAACGCTTTATGTTACGCAACGCTTTATGTTGCGTCATCTCATTAGTATTCTTACTTCCAAGCGTGACATCACTTCCGGTATTCTTACTTCCAAGTGTCAATTCACTTCCGCCGCCAGATGTACAGGGTTACCTACTGACATAAAATATAGGATACTTTAATTGGAAAAAAAATGAAAATCTATGTAAATAAAACAACATTTTTACGGCTATATTAAAATACATCAACAATTTAATATAAGAAACTTGCCATATTAGTTTTCGACCATCTATCTCTATTTATCCTTTTTTATAAAGTATAAACGATAAATTTGTTCCGCCGCTTTTCCTGAAGTCCCAAAAAGCGATTTATAAGTTATAATTCAGACTTACTGATATGACTTACTCATGTTTTTTTATAATTCGCTCATTCCACTCCTAACAAAGATTAGTGAGATGACCACCCATCACACCCATGAAACATAGCCATGCGCCCGCAAAACTTTATGAACTTTGGATTTCCCATTGCTTTCCTTTTTCCCCGGGTGTAAATATCCGAGCGGAATTAGTACCCTCGCACGGCGCTTCGCGCCGACTCGGGGATGAAAATATTGAAAAAATTGAAAAAGCCTGTGGAGGAGGCAGGGCCTAATATGTCTAATATGAAAATATGGAAGAAGACAACCTGAGGAGTGAGGACAACTATCTTTATCCGCAGGCATTACCTTAGCGGGCGGGCAATATTTGGTTGCGGGCAAAAGTTTAATATGAATGAAATTTCGTTTTGGGCGAGTGGAAGCACCAACAGAAAACTGCTGAAAAATCAAAATGATCAAGCGAAGCTGCATGCCAGCATGTGTGAGAGAATGCACTCAAATTTGATGTGTTTTAAACTGTTTTAAAACAAAATTATTCAATCAATAGGAAGAAGAATACCACCCGTGTTTACAAGTAACGATATCGATGATAATTACGTGAAAAGCGAAGAGAAAGTTGCCCGAATACGTATCATGAGTCAACCGATGCGGCGATGCCACAATGAACTGCTGTTCACTCGAGAATACAGTCATTTCTCGTCGTAAATGAATTCTTTCCCTGACAAACATGGTATGGTAAGAAGTTAAAAGAGCATTTCGTACATATTATCGTACTCAATAATCATAGAGTAATCTTTAACAATCATAAATTACTAAATAAGAAAGTGGGTTGCTCCTTTGCTAATAAGCATGCTATTAAGTTATCAAGGACCGATTTCAAATTATTATGTTTATTATTAGCATGACGATGCTCTGATGACTGATGTGGCATGAATTCTTTAACCTTAATGAACAGATTGTAACTAAGTTGTCTGTCTATTTCCTTCTTTAAAGCAAGCATAAGATGCCCTACTGTAAGTTTTGCTCCAGTTTGCAAGGATGCACTTGAAACTTAATTACTTTTTACATTGGGCCTATTTATATGATCCCTGGTTTATAGGACCTGGTTAGGGCGCTGCTCCATTCTTTCTTTTGAGTAAAGCCAGCAATATCACAGGTCAAAGCCAGGTATTTACTTCGGTTGGGTAATGCCCCTGTGCTTGGTTGATGGAGTTGGCGTCACTCAGCTTGCTGATGGGATTGGGCTATCCATTTAATATCCGTAATCCCCCCCAGGTATCGAGGACAAGGGTTTTTCTATACCCTTGAATAATTCCTGACTTTCAACAGCCCCCCTGAGGAATTTGGTATTTACAACACCTACCCCTGAAGAATTCCTGTCTTACAGCTATTAAGCCTGAAGAAATTGACTGCTACCCCCTGAAGAATGGAATTTTTTCACTCAACCCCTGAAGAATTCCAAGCCTAAATAGTCCCTACCCCTGAAGAATTGCAAGGCAAAATAGCCCTTACCCCTGAAGAATTCCAGGTTCCTCGATAGGCGGGGTATGGTTATTAAATGGAATAGCCCATTGGTTGGTTCTCTTCTGTGCTTCGAGGGTTTTTCTCCCGGTACTCTGCTTTTCCTCCCTCACTAAAAACTAATCCTTAGACACTAACATTAACTAACTAGAAATACAACAAATTGTAACCATGGTAACACACAACCTGAATATCCCTTTTATTTTTATTTTTACAAAATGGTATAAAATACTAATAAGATTTGTAGTTTTAACTATAAAATTATCAATTGCCCAACTATATAAAGTACAATAGGTATATACTATTACGTACTCTTTTAGCTTTAAATTACTGTAAAACTCAACTTTAGACATCCCACAGAACGTTTTGAAATCAAGTTTTTGATATTTAGTTTTGACACTTCAGCCGCAAATTTGCTTAAATTACGAAAACAAAAAGTGAATAATCGAGTTTTATAGAAAGCAAAATTGTGCCTTAATAAAACTAACTATCTTTCAGTCTTTTTAAGACGATTTGACTTAATTTAAACTAGAAAAAAGAATTCATAGAACTGACCTTTTGACCTGTTGTATACAAATGAATTTCATTTGCTTTGCTTAACTTTACTTCACTATACCATTTGTTTTGAGTTTTAAATTAAAATGTAAGAAGGTGAGATAAACAAGGAAAAACCGTACTGTCCAACATGCTCCTGTTCTACATCGTAAAATGTCGGCCAGGCACGTGACCCTATAAAGGACATGTGATTGGTCAATTGTATGTGAGAGTATCATGAATACCCATCATGGACTCCCACTTTTGAGATATGTATTAACCCATTACCTGGCAATGCGCCCTACTTTAGTATTTCACTCTGTCTAATGCCAGACAATTTTACTCGTCAGTGGTAGGGTACTGCCAGTTAATGGGTTAAATGTGTGATTTCTTTTTAGAATTTGATATGTTGAGAACATGCATGAAATAGACAATTTTTACTCTTACCTGTCTTGGAATACAGTCTGGATTGAAGCATGATTACTTGGCTAAATGAATGGAAGTCTGGAAAAGTCTATAGACGATTGAAACAATGCAAGTTGGGGTTTGAGCTACATTGAGGTAACAGATGTTTGCTTTGCTCTTGACATTGCAAATATTTTGATTAAGTTGCGGTTGAATACCACTACATTCATAATGACGGCAGCAAAGTTCACTTTCTTTAACCATTGCTTAATGAAGGTTTTTGGAAATAGTCATTGGTAGTGTCATGTAAACTTTTAATGCTAAACTCAGAGGTGGGAAATGTCGTTTTCTTCCTCGGAACCTGGGTTTCAGATTCAAAATTAATGATATAAATAATTAATAAGGTTCAATGATGATTGAATGATTTTGACATTGGATTGATTGGAGTGTTTGTTGATATTCAGTGGTGTTCAATTTGATATAGTGAATACGAAATGCATTACAATTAATAGTCTAGACTAGAGCATACTCTAGTTTTGTTATTACTCATTAGTTAATTACTCTTTTCCATGATCGATAACAGCGTTGCAATTCTCACGGTTAGTTCAGTTGCGATCTCATAATTTTCAAACTGGTCTCGAAAAAAGGCCCAGTTGTGTGCGAGATCGCCGTTCATATCCATCGGTGCTGGGATGGGAAAATTTCTCGCTGCCATTTTAATGCGTTCGAATCCTGGCTTTTGCTTAACCATCCACACACATCTTTTTTTTTTTTATTGTTCAGTGAACATCAAGAATATATTTACAGGCGTATTATTGGTTCACCAAACTCGTCGAGGCTATAAACTCGACGAGAAACGCACTGTCCTGACGCCATATTAGAATAACCACAATATCTCATTTAATTAATGCTAGTGTATACCTACGTACAGTCAATTACGTAACAAGAACTACTGTAGGTTTCCAAGATCCGATAATTTTCCAACTCTGCCTAAACCCATAGGAGTGTTTGTATATTTTTAAGTGAGTTGAAACCAACAACAGCAGATTATTTTAGAGTATTACACATATCCATCACGGACTACCACATTTGAGCATAATCCCTATAACACAGTGTCTGGAAACGCATCTAAAGTTTTTGTTCATGTTTGTGCACCTTCACGCTCTGTGAACACATTGTTCTCTCAGCATAATGAAGGAAGCGGCCAATAAAATCCGTGCAGCTGAATATTAGCATTTTTAAAACAAAGAAAACGTGCACTCTCAGTACACCCTCAACATTAACCCACGAACATGGCTATAACCTTTCAAGTTTGCCGCGTTTCCAGACACTGTATTATAGGGACTATGATTTGAGATATCATCTTTTCATTTTGTGATTTTCTTTTAGAATTTGATATGTTGAGAACTTACATGAAATACAGATTACTCTTACCTTTTTAGAATACAATTTGAATTAAAACATGATCACTTGGCAAAATGGATGGGAGTGTGGAAAAGTAAAGAGTTTATGATGGCAACAATGCAAGTTGGAATTTGAATGTCATTGAGGTAACAGATTTTTGCTTCTCTACTGATATAGTTCACTTGGCAATGTTCAAACTATCGTGTCTGTTACTCAGTCAGCCAGGGATTGTTTATTGGCTGGTACATTTCAGTTTGCCACTTGGCACATATTTTTACAATTTACATGTGCTTTGTCTTCTCTTATCTTATCTTAATTTACCTTTTGTTTTGTTTACCTGTTGTCTTACTTGTCATTTACTGTAATGTTTCTTATCCTGTTATGTCATGTCCTGTCCTGTGTGGTTTTTTGTATCATAAATATTATGGTGCTGTACTCAGGCTGCATTCCTATAACATTGCGCATTTAAACCGAGATATTGCACCTACCTGCACATATTCAACTGTACGAAAAGTACATGAAAAAAACTATCCTGTGGATAATATCAGTTTACTTATAATATATTATGGCTGTTGGAATTCACTTGCTAGGAAAGGAATGCTTAATTCGTCTTTATTTGAGCATTGCAAACAAGCATATTGCAAGTTCGAAGAAACCACTAACTATATTTTCAATCACGACAAATTTCGTTCAATAAAAAGTGTGGATACATGTTCTGGGGACCTGCAACAGCCGTTAATGTTTTCGTTAAAGTTTGAATATCATTAACCCTAAAAAACCTGATGATGGAAAAACATATATGAAAAATACCAACAGATCAGTTGCAGTAAACACAACAGCAAATTGTCTGAGAATTGAAGTTAAAAAATCAAGGGTAGAACATCGTTTTTGGGGTTGGTATCAGATACATGTATGATACCACAAGTCTTGGGGGATCACTTTCTCAAAGTTAAAGGTTACATTTGTAATAAAATATTTAAAATGTTATTATTATGTAACATTTTAATCACATATAGTAATATAGACCTAAGGCTTTAAGACCTGACAATACTATGGCCTCCATTAAGAATACTCTCCGGTCTTAAACAGGGCTAACAAGTATTTGGCAGCCATGTTTAACATAATCTAATAATGTTCATATAAGTATTCACTAATCTAATAATGTTGATATAAGTATTTCCGTAACCTCGACTCGCTTTCGTATAGTACAGGACAGTTCGTAACATTTCGTCTGCCGTTGTCTGTATTAAAATTATTATTATTATTGTTATATAAACTTTACTATGAAATGAAAAACTACAATTTAAAACTGATGCCGGAGATATAGTCCATCTGAAGTTTACTTATGAAATGCCTTCTAGTTTTTGTTTTTGTTCAAACAACGGTTCAAAGCACTTGATGTAAGACAAAGCTGTATGCTTTGATTTGCTTGGACAGAGTTTGCGCCGTCGACGCACCGTGTCATAGAAAGGAAAGCTGTTGAAATTTTCTTTCTGCACATCTTCCGTAACACCGACATACAGTACCTCTTCTTGTGCGAGGCCCGGGTTTCCAAAATCACCAAATTTCGCCTCTCGAAATTTCGCCTCTCCCATCGCTTTTTCTCCTCCCCCCCTAACTTCTCACCTGGCGCGCGCTCTCAAAAAAAAGCGCGCGCTCTAAACAAAACTCCCTCCCCCACAATAGAACGCCTGCCACGCAGGCTAAAACCAATGCGGCATAGTGGGTTAATTGAGGCACACAGACAGCATTTGAGGATGCTATTTTATAAGAAAAAACTTTCTTACCTTTAAATTTTAAGATCCGAAAAGTCTCTGGCTCAGAAACGACGTTTTAAAGCATAAAAAGAACAGTTCTTTGCAGTGATATTTGCTAATATATATTTTTTAAAACACGTGTCGTAGATCTATATGAACAACTGGAGTTACAGTTTGTGCTCATCCGACAAACATTGCAATCTACGTATATGAATGTGTCTAGCCCGTGAACGGGCTAGCCACCAAAACGGTCGAAATAATGCTAGACTGGTCGAAATAATGCGAAATCTTTGATTTCTCCTCGGTGTGTTGAACAACTTGCTCCAAACTTTCCCAGAATGTTTATAATACCGAGACCCTATAATACCAGTAATATAATATTGTCGGGAAAAGTGTTCTTTGTAGGAATTTATAGTCACTTTTGTGTGCGAGCCGGCGTTTCTGCGTTTATGTAAACAATGGGGACTGCACTTGACAGGATTAAGTAAGTCTAAAGATATATACAACGAAAGATTATTTGAACGTATCATTCGCCGTGATTTGGTTACTTTTTTGATCGTTATTTCCCGTTATTTTTCAGCCAATTTCAGCTTACTTTATATATAATATAATTTATTGACATGTCAGCGAACCCGTATAGGCGACAACCAAGACAAAAACCACACGCCCATGCAATCTGTCTTGGATATACATCTAGTTTATTATGATGTAGAGCACATAAAGATCGAAACATATACCTCAAAACAAAGTAAAAGGTATTCCAAAAAAGATCTATATAGAATGAATTTGAGAAATGTTATGAAAATGCGATATTTCAACTTGGAAATGAACCGCGACAATAGCATCGTAAACATTGGTCAACATTCATCACGAATTTTAAGACACTGTAATCGAGAATATTACAAATACACCCCCAAATCGCCAGAAGGGTCGTACTAGTTTTACAAAAATTATAAGAGCGAATTTGTATGATAATTTCCGTTTGGAAAACGTTGCAAACATTTAATATTCATGTTTATATACCTTCGAATATAACACAGTGACATGCAGTTACGGATTCACAAAATTCTTCCAAAAAATCGTATGTCTAATCTTCATTTGACAAACATTAGAAAACTATTTTACACACTTTTTAAAGATTTGTATTTTGTTTTGCTTGCAAGCTTTTGCCTTCCTAAACTGAAGAACAAATGAACTGTTATTGACTTGCATTGCTACCGCATTGACAATGCCTGAGTTTCTGGAGGGTTTTTGGATCGTTGTCTCCAAGTTAAAATCGGTCGCAATCCCACAAGTTTCAGCGGCAATAGAACCTCCAAGGGAAGTAAAATATTCGTTAAATGTATTCGCCAAACTTTCAGAGTTTAACTCGTGTGTAGAAGAACATGATTTACGCGGTAAATATTTATGAATTGTTTTCCATAACGACCTCGTGTTTCCCGAATTTGAAATTAACTCGTTACGTACATATTCTTTTTCCGCAGCTCTTAATTATTTTTTCACTTCCTGCCTGAAGAATATGTAACCATTCCAATCACGATTATCATTTGACTTTACAGCTTTCCGATGCCACGTATCCCTAGTTTTCATTAAGGCGCGGCCATAAACAATGACATCGTCAAGGTAACATAAACAGATATAGCGTAGGTTAATCCAGATAATACGATATCCATCGTGCGCTGAAATGTGGCTGACGCAGTAGAAAGGCCAAAGGACATGTGATTAAATTCGTATAATCCGTTTGGCGTGGCAAAAGCAGTTTTATGACGATCATGCTCGTCAACAGATATTTGCCAATAAAATGTTTAAAATATTTAGAATCACCTAGAGCGTCAAGAATATCGTCAATGCGAGGCAATTGGTGCGCGTGACCTACAGTAACTGCGTTTAATTTTCGATAGTCAACATAAAATCTAAGTTCACCACTCTTTTTCTTAACTAAAGTAACTGGACTAGACCATGCACTAGTGCTCGGAGAATGACATCTTCTTCTAACATTTCAGCAACTTGGCGGTTAGCCTCAGTCCTATGTACGTAGGGTAAGCAAACGTTTTTGACAAATCACTTTGCACAGCTCCACAAACATCCGGATTTTGCACAGATGACGTTTTAGAGCATGACTCAACCAAAGGACAAAAATCAGCAATATTTTCACCTGCGGCCAATTCAATAGGATTTTGAGAAATGCTAATAACTCGTAAAGGCACCACGCGATGTTGGTCAGGTTTGACCACGGCACGTGCTAAACTAAATCCCTGTTTGGCATCAGTGATGATACCAGAACGTGGCTCTATCATACCGATTTTACTGTTGGCACTTCTGGCCAATTTCCCTTCCAAAATCATTTCAGTTCTAGGTTGTATTACTGCATTCTCAACTAAAGCAACGACCGCGTTGCTTTGAAACGTTGACTGACACAACAGGCGATCAGTCGAAGAATGTTGCTCACGGGTGTGGATCACCCGAACAAGATTTGTCGTCGTAGACTCATGATTATCCCATATGGAGGTTTTTCCCATGGCGCCCAACTAAAAACTAACCCTTCCCGGGGCCCAGACTATAAGAGCCCAGAACACGAGCAACATGTCCCAGCTGGACACAGGAGAAACAGCGTCGAGATTGACGTCCCGTAGGCTGTAGTCTTCGGCGGCAGTCGCGAGAATAATGGCCAACTAGTCCACAGTTATAACACGCGTCACTACGGCGAGCACGACGTTCATTTTTATTATTCTTGGACTGTTCAGCTTTCGCTAGCCGGTCCTCGATAAATTGCTGCTTTTCGGCAATACCAGCCACCATAGCGAGCAATTGAGACATTTGGGACTGATTGTCTGAACGGCGGCTGTTGAGTTTGCGGCAGTAACCTCGCCAACGGGTGAGGCTTATCCCTCTACCGCGCGGTATCGTTGTGTGAAGGCAAGCATCTCCTCTAAACTTTTAGTTGGGTTATGTTCTAAGAGTTTAAATTTTACGACATTAGGCAGACCTTTCATAAAATGCCGCTGAACTAATGCAGTCTTGGCGTCGTCAGGCAAGCCAGGGTTAGCTTTATCCAGGAGATTTTCCAACTCCCATTTATATACCGCCGGGGCATCGCCGGCGCGGAGTGAACAACTTTCAAATAAGGCGTAACATGTTTCGCACTGTGCGGCAGGGCACAACGATTTCCTTAATTCTGCCACAGCGTCGTTGTACGTTTGGCGGCCGGGATCGCATAAAAATGACTGGCCGCTTTACCACGAAGAAAGGCTGGCAACTTTAAAATCTTATCGTCGTGATCTTCCACGACTCTCCATCCATTCGCATCTCTACATGCGTCGAATTCTCTGAGCCAACACTCAAAATCGCCATTATCGAACCGTCCAGGCAATATATTCGAAGACATAGTCAAACAATAATTCAAGCCACCGTGTAATGCAATCAATACAGAAATAAAACACATACATTGCTCATTGCTGTTGACAGCGGTAGAAACAGCAGTATATACGGTCTACTCGCCGCGCGGAATACAAACTATAAGCTGTAAACAAGTTAGCAAGAGATCCACTTGTGCGTGTCAGTATACGTCTATGCGACAGCCTGTTAAAATTCCAGATTAACTTAATGCAAATCAGGCCTAGTGCAATCGTCGCGTTTCCCGTGTGCCGAAACTGGCGAAAGGCAAAGAAGCGCAACGTTTGAAACATGTCTATAACTTGTATAAGTTCAGCTTTTTAAACTATTCTGCGCCAAATATATTAATTTCCGCCGATTCAAAAAACTATTCCATATTCTGTAAAATATTCAGTTAGACTTCGCTTTCCCCTGCATCGGCAACAACACTAAGCAAGTAATACAGTATACATGCATGCATGGCAAATATATAGGAACTTGGTCATCCTGAGTACCGTCGTCGTCGGGTACAGGTTGCTGTTCCTGCAGAAACATCAGGTTGCCATTGTTTTGCTCTGGAGGGATAGGGACTTCATCGATTTGACCGTTATTGCTCGCTATATTTTCATATTTAGCTCCTTCAATTCTTTGACGAATTGCCAAATTAGCAGCTTCTCGTTGAAACGCATTTTGACGGTCGGCATACTGCATCTCATTCACTCTTTCTAATAGTCCACTAAGTTAATAATTTACAACTAACTTAGCCTTGGGCTGCATTATTTGTACAATGGAAAACATAGATTATGCCACACGAAGAAGAATAACTATATAACTGAGTTTATACTCACTTCCTTTGCTCCCTTGCGATATATTTGCGAATTCGTCGTCGAGCCGCAGGTCGTTGACCGGCATTAGCATGCAGCTCCTACACGTTGTCGGGAATATTCATAAAACGTTCATCTCGCGCGATGTCATTTATAACAATATCCCAAACTGGACCATTTCGTCTATATTGTTCATGTATTAAGGCCCTATCTACCTCTCCAATGCGTCTAACTCGTCTCGGAGGCATGCTTCAGTTTTTTTTATCTTAAAACAATGCTATATACGTATTATTGCAAAGGTGTCAATTTCGTAGTATAAATAACTGCATGTACGTCTTAACTTTATATTTTTATTTCCTTTGGGCCTTTCAATTTGTAAAAAATGTCATGACTCATGATCATGCAAATTAACTCTTGTTTATTACTTTAATTACATATTCGTTCGCTCTCGTCTTTACTCTCGTCCGATGCGTGCGTGATTAATTATGCAATCCAGTCAGATTTCAGATTTTGACCAAAACACATTTGCATACCTGCATATTCGTTCGTTCTCGTGCTACGGTGCAGGTTAACTAATACAAAGTTAACACACTCAGTTGGAACCTATTAGGGCGTGTAACTATGACTGAACATATTTACATCAACTACGCAACAGAAGGGTAGGGAAAGGGTGCGCTTACCACATTATGCTCAGTCATCCCACGCGCAATAAATGCTAATTCATTATGTAGAAGTTGAGGTATCTTCTGACGGCCGAGACGTGGCAACAGAAGAATTTGTCGATGCGTGTCTTGGTAATCTTGATATGAGCGTGGCCCATTGCGCCCATTGCCTGAGAGGCCTTTCTCCGCACATTGACGGCGTAGTTCGTTTAAACTTGCGTCGTTCTCCGACTGCGATGAAGTTCCGCTAACGCGAAGATCCCCTCGATTCCGTATTGGAGGCATTATCTATTTTTTTCGCTGAGAAATTTAACTGAAGAAAAATTTCCATTAACATGTAACAGCGAAGGCCTCAATGTAACTGATACGATCTTGCTTAACATCCTGCAGGTTATGTGCTAATTAACTTGTATAGTATCGCGCCTTATGATTGGTTAATTCAAGTATTCTATTGGTTCACAATGAAATATCAAGTGATCTTTGACCTATCTGTCAATAGGTTAAAATAAACAATGATTCCTTGAGGCATAGGCGGACGAAATCACGTTTATAAATGGAATCAACGCTAACCACTTGTGATTTCTAATATTGCGTAATTAAATATTTTGCGTCATTAACCTAAATTTGAATGAATATGACTTTATTATCCATCCTGGGTTAAAAATTACAATGGATTTACATGCTAATATTTACAGTACATTAAGATGCGAAATTGCAGTAATTAGCTATTTAAATGTGCCACTTTAAAATGTCATAGGTCTTTACAAGATCGAGCAAGAAAAGATTGTTTTTGTCTCTCAGTTCACGATAAAATGACGCACTTTCTTTGTCCGGGGGGTGGTCATACCCCTTTCACCATTTTTTGAAAGGGTGAGGTGAAGGAAAATGACCAATGCAGAAATTTTTTCACAAAGTCATTAATTACACTAATTATCCAATATGGCGGCCGTTAATTAACCCATAATTGCTTAGTAGGAATGTTGATCCGTTGAGGAAGATTCATCCACTCAGTTTCCGACTCAAAATCCAATTTATATAGGATTTTTCCAGCTGGGGTATACTGGAGCGCCCTCTGATCGAAGACCGTTGGATCGGCGGGTTTTTTCCAAGTCTAATAGATGTGAAATATTTTCCAATCATCTCCATTAAATCCTGATGGTACTTGGCGCAACATTGTATGGCTGTGGTCGATTTCGTGCTGTCTCAAAGATCACATGGTAGTCACGAGGCGTGAAGATATCTGCTACGATCTTTCGCTCAATCGTGCTGTGCATAGAGTACACTCAATTTGAGTGTACCCAACAACGTTGTATTCTTTTGCAAGATGCAAATAAACATTGCTGAGCGCTGCGTTCTGGTTTTGATATCCACAGCTATCACTCCAAACGAGAATGATCTTCTCAATGGCTGGGTTAGCATTAAGAATATTTGAAAAGTGCTGGTATTGAAGATGGGCAAATACCTCTGCACTTAAATTACCCTCATGCTCTTCCCAAGGGTAGCAGTAACCTTCTTTATTGCCGAGGTTGTAGCAGGTGTAATTGTGGACCTGTAATTTAGTCTTATAGTGCATTGTACTTGCTTTAGTCTTAGGACAAATGAGCACAGCCTGTACATCCATAGTCCAAACAGATAGTTTCTCATTTGCTGCCTCCTTATCTTTTGCCTTCTCAGCTCGAGCTTCATTCTTGGCATTTATATGGGCATTGTATTTGTTTTGATCCACATTCCCATGCTTGGCCCCCATGCGCACATCACACTGGTCTTTGCGCTTTGTGAATACGGAAAACTTCTCTTGGTCGAAAACGTTGCTGAAAACGTTCTCGCCAACTACCCTCATACCAGCTTCACCAGCAGACTTTTGATACTCTTGATAGAGTTTACTTTTTGTTGTCCCTGGTTCAAGAAATTTATTTTCCTTATATGCAGGAACATTGCGGCAGTAATGCGATGGAACACGATCTAAGTGACCTAGTAATTTTGTAGTCCTAAAATTATACACATAACATATTGTAGCAGTATATTATTATTATTATTATTAGAACAGTAAAGTAATCATGCCGAATAAACGTTATAAGCATGATTATCAATCAGATATATTTGTTGTACAAGTGCTGCTGTACCAATCTTATTTATCTTTGGTTGTTTCGCAGCATTGTTGTCAGTGGTCTTCATCCATGAACCAATAGTTCTCTGAGAAAGACCAAGTGTGTAGAGGCAAAAAGAGGTTTGCAGACTGACACCTTAGTTGCATCACTAAGTTTCACATGGTACGACAAGGAAGTATTCCGTCTAGATGAAGTACCACCCTTCTTCTGCTTGATGTCAACCTTCAAAGAAGGAAAATAATGGAATTAAATGTACAGTAATAATGGAACAAATACTTTGTTTGTTCCAGGTTTAAAAAATGATACTTTAGCCTATAATTGGATCAAAGCCTGAAACTACCTTGTCAACTAAGGCAAAGACATACAGCTGGCGTTCTTGCCAAGAATTCATCGACCAAAACTGGTCAAATGTCTCCTTCCTTTGCTCTTCACTCAACGACTGGCAGTTCCGCAGACTTGACTTTTGACAATAAGCTGATAGGCATGGCGGACCCCAACCTGTTTCCCAGGGTCTCGCCTTCGCACCCCCCCCCTGCTGCGGAGAGACCCTGGTACTGTCAAAGTCGTCTGCTATACTCAGTAGGGGTAGGCGATCCAGTCTGTTGACATCGCGTTGATAAACAAAACAATTATCCCATATATGGTAATGAAACTGTTCGTCTAATTATAGAATTTCTCTTATTGTTCTGAGTTTGTTTAACAATTTATACTAAAATTCCATTTACTGACGATTTTCGTGATAAGTCTGACTTAGATAATTTGTTAACCGAATAAAATTATAGAGTTCTAAATATATTTTTGCGCAAAGTCGAATGCTGCTAGCTTTTATTAACCGAACAGAGATGTCGGGCAGCAGAGCCTAAGATTTGCAAACAATACAATTGCAAGTTTCAAATTAAATCCTTCAAACGAGGATATTAATAGCTGCTACAGCATTGACATTGTAAACCAACCACTGAACCACTATCATTTAAAAGATCCGTCTAAAGGACGCTGCATCTAACAACGGTGTTTTAGTCTAATATATAACCATTTAGTTTTATATCCTTGGAATTATTATTAATACAATAAGCTTTCTCGCATATTATCGTCTACAGACTACACATAAAGATCGAAAATGCGGTCATACAGCACGGAATCGTCTTGCTGTAGCTGTTTACCAACTAATTGTGCGATTCCGTTGTAAGGAGAACGCTTAAATTTATATACCACTGATTTATACAGTATATTTAATATATTTCAATATATTTAATATTTAATACAATACGATCACATATTTTTAGATCGAACAAACGCGACAACGAGTGTATCAATTTTGTGTATATGGCTGTAAAAATTTAACTATAAATATTATATGGCTGTAAAAATTTCACACATAAAGCTTGAATTATTTTTACAAACTGAATTTTGCATACAAATTGTCTTTGGGTCAATAATAAATGAAAAGGAATCGAAAACAATATGAGTAAAGAAAAGTAAATCGTACAAATTAATTAGTATGCACTACTCATATAAACTCTGCCCAACGTACCCACCCTAACGACAAATTAATCTACATCCCAAAATCTGGGATGTCACATGACCAGACAGTAACAGGGTTTCGGCGGAGCAGCTGTTGGGGGAGCGCGGCGGAGGTGAAACCCTGGGAAACAGGTTGGGCGGACCCATCACCTTGGCCGGTCTCTCTTGCCCTTTAACATTCTGGTATCCATCACCCTTGAGCCTTTTATTTTTGGTCACTTGTCGTTTCCATTCCTCGGGTGTTCTACGCTTGTGACGTTTGATGGGTCTCTCATCATTGCTTGCTTCAGGTTCCGATTCCTGGCTGGCAGCATCTGGCTAAGGTTCAACATGTCCCGGCTCAGCAGACACAGGCTCACCTGCAGACTTGGACTCAGCAGACTCGGGCTCAGCAGGCTCGGGCTCAGTAGACTCAGCACACTCGGACTCAGCACATTTGGGTTTGGCCAACAACTCAGGCTCTTTGGTTTCTCCCAGCGTTTCACTGTCGCTTGGATTGTAGTCACTGTCTAAATTCGGACAGTCAATTTCACTACCTTAGAAAATAATTATACACAATCGTGTAATTTGTTTATCAAAACATACTATTTGAGTTTTCCCTTGTCAAAGTTTCAAAATAATATAGTGGTATTTCAAAGTAGTCCAGGGAGCAATTGAATACACAAAACACAAATAAGGCACCTATATAAATGTAGAGTTTCTTAAATGACAGAATTATTTCGAAAATATGCAAGAAGAATATAACTTCGTCTAAGTTGAAATGCCCAGTAGATTCCGCCATCTTGGAATTTATGCCTAAGTCACGCTTTGACTTAGGCAATTGTTGTTCTCAGGCTTATAAGAAGGGTTTTGATTGGCTAACGACCTAGGCAGTTTTGGATAAGATGCAAGAGCTGATTTGCGGATGAGTTAGGCAAAAAAATAAATTGGATGAAATACAGGCGCTTTGCGGCTTTCTTTGTAACAATATCAACGTGTTCGCCCCATTTCAAGTCATTCTGGATTTGTAGGCCTAGCAATTTATGACTGTTGACCTTTTCAATTTGTATTCCATCAATAATAAGTTGTGGTAAATCAGGCGAATCTCGTTGGAAATTTACTCTTAATTATTTGCATTTTTTCGGGTTGAGTTTCATATGATTTTGGTCAGTCCAATTTGAAATATGATCTACCTGTAGTTCGAGTTGCATGGTAGATTGACTATTTCTTGATAAAACTTCGGATATGGAAAGATCGTCAACATACTTCCAATAATCTGAGTTTAACGTTTTTAAATCATTTACCATTACCAAGAATACCATTTACCATTACCAAGATAGGTCCTAACTTTGATCCCTGAGGAACACAGGCGTTTACTTGTGCCCACTCCGAGATTGGTATATACAGTTGAGCCTATATAACTCTTTCGGAGGTGCCTCAATCTTTTTCTTCTGTTTTGTAGACTTTTTGGTCGACAGTTTCATTCGGGTGGTGTCACAGTCTTGGGCACCTTTACAAGTGAAGACACCTGGCGTTATATCCAAATCCTCGAATATTTTAAGTAGGGATATATCTCCATCATTGAATTTCATGACAGCCAAATAAGTAGCCAAAGCTACAGTTTCTTGCTCCACATAGGCTGTTTTGGGGCATCTGTCCCAAATTCGTTGACATTTTGTGTCAAGCCATGGGTACACTTCTGCAACAGGTCAGGCTTACATAGGTCAGCAAAAATTGGTTGATTGAACAATGCACTCTGGAATACCATTATTGTGCTTCTAGGACACTGGGTCTCTTTTAAAACCACACCAACTGTTTTCTCCATCAGGGCAGAGATGCCTTTATAGCCTTGGCCATTTTAGAGACATCATCTAAATTCTCTCTTACTGCCAGACCATAAAAGTTTTGTAAAACATCTATTTTGCCATCTGTCCCCCTTCCCTTACCTGCCAGCCCTTTTCCATCACTTAACTTCAAACCTTTATTAGAAGTCTTCAACTTCCGTAACCTGCTCCCGACTTGCTTTTGCACATGTCCAATGCACTCTAATTTCTTTGGTACACATTCATCTCCGTAATAGCTTGCTATCAACAATACTGTTATATGTGGAAGAATCCCCATCCCCTAGCATGTCCTTGTATTTGAGTCCCTGTGTAACATATGACCGTTCGAAAATCCTAATGGCACCAACCGTTTCCATGCTGTTTGCACTTCCTGTGTGATTAATCTTGCATTGATGGTTTGCCTTCCACTCTTGATATCCTGGGTCATTCTCCTTCTTGCCATTTTTGACATTTGTCAGATATAACTTCAACATCAAGGCATTTCTTGGTATCTAACGATATAGCAGTTACCACACTATTGTGCGACGCATGGCCTCTCTTCTGCCAAGTGCCATCTAGCGATATTCCACACTCTCCTTCGCCACTTCCACTCACCTCTTTAACCTCCATTGCATGTGTGTTTATGCTGTCATTTGCTAATTCAGTTTGTATTTTGGTAAAGTTACGGCGAGTTGGTGGTGAAGGCATATTCAAAATTTTGGTAAAGGTTGTCATAGCAATTTCTCTGAAAGCCAGGACTGCGCTGACATTAATTTCAGAGGAATGCCCTTGTTTGTTTGATGTATTAAAACAATACTTCCATTCACACTCCAAACTTTGACATTCCAAAACAATATAATTTGAAAAGCCATTTTTTTTCTTCATGTCAACATGAGAGTTCATGAGAGTACTTTCGAGAAACCGTCCTTGCAATAATGACACCGTCTACGTATATCAGTAGGCTCTGGCCAATGTTCCAGCTGGTCATATTGAGAGGCATCACATCGAACTGGTGTGCTGGGTTTGCGACCAGCCTTGGTTGAAGGTGCATCAGCTAATGCATTCCCATTGCTCATTCCCATTGCTGGTTTCCCACAAGGAGGGGTGATTGGTGCTACTTTGGTAGCGACGATCCGTGCTTCTGAAACCTCCACAATGAAATCAACCAAAGGTAACCTCTGCTTCTTCGGAACAGCTAGAGCATCGCACTGTCAACGATTAAGGACACATGCATTTACTTTGACATACCGCCATCTCGTCTTCACTCAGATTCGATATAATGCAATAAGCATGTCTGCCAAATCTACACTGCCCATTCCTTTATTATAAGCCAGGATCAGATGTGGACAGTGGAAATCTTTCTTCTTCTTTGCTGCTGGACACCATCTTTTGACTGATTCTAAAGGCTCTACGCCAACATAGTTGGAGGCAATCCATTTGACAACAATCAACCTGGAGTTCAAGTTCGATTTATAATCTAATGAGCCACGGCCTTCTTTCTTCAATTCTCTCTTTGTCTTCAATGGGCAACCTTTCAGACGATTTGCACGAACCGTACCACACGCAAGTATACCCTTCTCCTTCAAGTAGGTCAGCAGGTTTAATGTGGTGAACCAGTTGTCGAAATATAATTTGTATCCAGCATTGAATGGCAAATTTTGACACAATCTGTCAACCACCTGAGCAGATTTTGGTAAATGACAAAAATCTACCACTTCTGGACTCTCTTCATTTCCCCCCGAATAAATCTAAAAATCATACATGAACCCGGAAGAACCTGCTCGAACCAAATTTTTAAACCCCCAGTTTGTTGGTTTCTTTGGATTGTATTGGCGTATATGGGTTTGTCTGTTCAACGACTGACTCGGTAAGCTCGTTTGTCCAAAATTTCTTTAAAATATTCATGTGGTGTCATGAGCTCTTCAATTTCCTCAACTTCATCGATTTCTTTTTGAAAGTTATGAACAGTTTGGGGAAGATCTTTCGTTCACCACCAACATTTTGACAGACGCTCAGGGGTTGTATTGCACTCACCTTCATCACTGTCACTCACATCATTATCGTCATCCTTGTCAACTTCAGGATCGGATAACTCGTCAACATTACCAATGATATAGTTGTCATTGCCATCATCCTCCGAACTTATCTCTCCAAGATCAGAGTCATTGCCATCAAATATAGCGTCCAAAACATTTGCAACACTTATTTTCTTTGACATTGTTCTCAACTACAAAAATTATGAAAAATTGTTTAAAATTTCAACATTAAAAAAGCCTTTATAATGAACATAGCATTCTCTAACTACAAAACACAAACTCTACAATTCCGTCCTTATCTCCGGTTTTAGTAGTTTTAAACTACCATGTGAGCAAGAATGTATTGGTAAAAATTCTTGCTTACTGTGACCACGATGTGGCAATGTAGCAGATATGCTACAAATACATTCTTCAAATTATTTCACAAAAAAAGAAACCCCTGCTCAGATCGAAATATTGCACATCAACAGACTACTTTACCATAAACAAAAATAACACAACATGAAGCTTGAAAATACTATCACAAACTAGCAAAATTCTGTAACTCATAATTCAATAACTCATAATCGTCCGGATGAATAGGAATAAATCGAAACGCAGATTCTATGTCAGTTTTTGCTAGGAAACAGTCATGGCCGAAACGTCAAATACCTTCAATCGCATGATCAATCGTGACGTATTGCAGACTAAAATCATGCTTAGAAATAGCACTATTTATGCTGGTCATACCTGAGTTAGGAAAAGAAAGATTGAAAATTTGGAAATGGTGGACTATCAAAGGCACCAGCCACCCTACCTAGAGAAATTCATGCGCTAAATTGTTGGTGACCACACTTTAGTCAGCCAATGCCGTGTGTAAATTTCTGGAAAATCTTGGGGCGCGTTGCCCCTCAAAACCAATTTGTGCACCGTGCCTTAAATTCTTACATAATTGAGATGTAAGCTGTGAATCAGGATGTTCATTCATAGCAATTTCTAATCTATCTACTAAAATAGGCGTAGGTAGTATAATATTATATGTTTCTATGTTACTGGTGCTTAGACATGGTTGAATGGCTTTTATTGGCATTTCGGTCATGCTCGGTTGAGCTCTGATTACAGTTGTAACCTGGGTGGTTTCCAGAGCATATGTTGCACATGTGGCGGTAGAGACAACGGGTTTTTTTTACAATAACCGGTTTTATTAAATTTGTGTTGCATGTACCAACTCTAGCGGCCCCTAAGAAGATACGTTGTTGGGGTCCATCGGAAAAAAGGGGGTATCCCGTCTCAGAGACACAGGCGATATTGTAAAAATACACAGCCATAGTTGTTGGTCGATTCCCGACCATGTTAGACTTGCGTTTTGAGCAGTTTACGGCGGAACTTGTGGTCGTAAAACCGAGACCCAGGTGAGCGACATGTAATGTGGCATTTCTTGAGATCGGGTGGGGAACTTGGTACAGTAAAGGCTGTCTTCCATTGATCAATGTCAGTGATTTTTTGAGTTGGCTGGTTAGCCTTCTTAACTTTTACAACTGAGGTCTCTAGGGTTAGAACAACTGATTCCTCGTCCGCGGCAACGGAAGATTTACGCGGTAATAGTTTAGACAAATAAAAAACTCACCAATTTGGATCTGTTTGACATATATAATAATAATAATAATAATAGTCTTTATTAATCAATACTCGAAACACACGTCCGAGTTTACATGGAATTGTAAAAATAAGGTATATAGTCTATTTTTCATTAGTTATTTACATCAATAATTTAATAAAACTAGTAAAAATTCTACAATATTGTTAATAATTATTAAAATATCATACACTAGATAAAATTGAAAAGACATCTATTTACAAAAGATTTTTTAAATCTTTCAGTTTTCACTAAAGGCAGCTCAAAGTCATGTCCCCTTTGCCTTAAAGTTCGATTTAATTTGTTGGGTAAAAGTTCTCTTAATGCATTATTTCCATCATCTAATATTTTATTCCACAACCTCTTGTCTCTCTTATTTATTATTTCTCTAAAATTAGATTTCTCTGTTACGTACCTATTACGGTATGCACGATTTACAAACTTATCAATCTGACTGATGTATTTAGTATAGGATGCTCCTCCCCAAAGTTCAATTCCAAAAGTGAATAATGACATTATTAAACTTTGAAAGAGAAGTTCTAACTGCTTTGTTGTAAAACCATAATATTTACACACTCGTAAAATGTACATTCTTCCACTCGCTTTCTTGAGCATCTCTTCGAAGTGTCTATCCCAATTTTCTGGTATTTCCTCAAGGGTAACTCCAAGTATCTTGAGCCATGTTTTCCGTTTAATGGACGGAATGCAACTGGGTAGAGGTATCGATGTTCTCCCACAAACAATCATTTCATATGTTTTGTTCATATTCAGCACCATTCGGTTTTCATCTGACCATGATTTCATATTTTCTACCTCTTCTGTACTTGTATCATCCTCATCATAGCCCGGGACTTCTATTGTTATATCATCAGCGAATTTACAGAGTTCGTTGATTGGATTGACTGATTTAATGTCATTTACCATTATTGAAAATAATATCGGGCCTAGAACAGTTCCCTGAGGCACGCCACGATTAATTTTCAAGAACTCGGTTGTAATGCCATCAACTGTTACTCTCTGTTTACGATCTTTTAAGAAGTCAATCATCCAATTTATGATGTATGGGTTAAAAGGCAATTTCTTAACTTTTTCAAATAGTATGTCATGTGGAACACTGTCAAAAGCCTTGCTAAAGTCAAATGATAGTACTCTCACATATTTGGCACCATTATCCAACCCTTTCAACCACGTATGCTGACATTTGATTAGAGCCATCGTTGAGTTGTGTCCTACTTTATATGCATATTGGTCAGAATCGATTGAATAATATATAACATCTGCAATCTCATTTTTATATATACATCTCTCAAATAGTCTCATTATGATAATATAATATATATATAAATGATGTCTGTTAGTGAGATAGGTATCAGTTGAGAACTTGAGTTGGTGACGTTTTCTTTTGGTATTGGAACTACATTTGCTCTCTTCCATACTTCAGGGACTTTTCCGACTTTCAGAGATACGTTAAATATTTCTGTTATAGCTGGAGCTAATTCAGCTGCGTATGTTTTCCAGAACCAATATGGTAGATCGTCCGGGCCAGATGATGAACGCTTCTGTTTTCTTAGGAAGTTATAGACAATATCAATAGAAAGAAACGGAATTCTAGTTCCTTCTGGAATTTCTAATAACTGAGGAGTTGAATAGTTAGGGTCAGTGTTAATAGTTTGAAAGTAGGCATTTATAACATTCGGATCAATCAGAGAGCTAACAGGTGTAGAATTTTTCTCTTTCCTGCCAGTAATGTTATTAACATTATTCCACCATTTCTTTGTTCCAGTTTTATGGTTTTCTCAATCATGCAACTTAGTAACACATAAAAGAACACATACTGGAGACAGACATTATGAATGTGATGTTTGCAACAAAAAGTTTTTTCAACAACATTATCAACATGTAACAGTCAAAATCTCCTATGGTTCTCTTTTTGGACAGCATTAAGTTGATTGGCACGAATTAGTGTGTTAATTTGATTTTGTAGACGAAAAGTAGATTCTTCATCACCTACGCCTACAGCTTTCTTCCTTTTTTTTAACAAATGTTTTACAAGAGGGGACATGAATAGTGGATCGCGAGACGATGTTCGGACTTTTATCAGTGGAAAATTGTTCTCGAATCTCGGCAAGAGACTTTCATAAAGTTGTTTAATCATCTCATCAGGGTCTTGGTCATATTTTGTTATCTTGGACCAGTCCACATTCTCTAGTTCTCTTAGCATATTTAATTTTCTATGTTCTCTCACATCTCTAAAGAATGAGTTTGTTCTTTTTGCCTTTATAGTGTTTCTCGAGTATGCAATAATCATATTATGATCAGTTCTTACCAAGCTTTTCTTAACTTTTGTTTGCTTCCAGTAATGAGGAGCATTTGTGACAAAAACATCTAAGATATTGTTACCTCTTGTAGATGATTTAACCAACTGTGTAAAAGATAATTGATTAAGTAAGTCGCGAATATTCAATCTGTTTATATCTCCAGTAATAATTATCTTCGTATTAGGGTTTTCTGATAATAAGTGCTCGCATGAGTCCATTAGGAATTCTATTAGATCGTCTGCATTATAATTATGGTCAGGAGGATGGTATACAGCTGCAACATTAAAACTGGAGTTTTCAGTTGTAATTTTTACCCATAGGCATTCAAACGGGTTATCCATATTTGATATTTTTTGCATTCTACAATCTTTTCTACAAAGGATTGCCACTCCGCCGCCACGGGCACCTAACCTATCTTTTCTGTTGATGCAGAACATATGCGGCGGGGATGTCAAGTGCGGCGTGTCCGTAACATGGCGCGTGCTGTGGAGCGGACGATACGTTTTCGGGCGCGTTGAATACGATGTCAGGAACGACTTCTAGGATAGACGCGGCAGGATTGCTTGTAGAAGGAGCTGGTGTCCGTAAACTTTCGTTTGGCGACGAACTATGCACGGCGGCACGGGTTGCGTTGGTGACAATTTCTGAAATCGATTGCTCGATGCTACGCGAGACAATGGACTCGATTTGCGATATTTGCGCATCGTTTAGAAGGCTTGATGTCGCACTGTTAATTTTAGGGTGTCAATTTAACACCAAAAAGTGGTGCTAAAAAATTAGGTAAAAAATGACACCTTTTTTGGGTGCTATTTTAACACCGCCTTTGATGGTGTTGATTTAACACTAGTTACGGTGCTAAAACAACACCTTTCCTAGTGTGATATTAGCACTGGTTTTTAGAGTTAATTTAACACTTGTTGTGTAGTGCTAAAATAACACTTTGTTTTGGTGTTAAAGTAACACGCCTTTTCAGTGCTAAAGTCACACCAGTTTTTAAGTTTAACTGTTAACCCTGGTGAAAATAAAACTTAATTTTGTTATTAGTTTACACTGCACTAAAGTGATTTAGTGCACCCAAATGGCCTCATAATATTACACACAAACAAGAAAATAGTTTCATGATTATTATTAAATTAAGTTGAAAGATTTTGGGTTCATTTTCCTTAGCTGTTCATGATTAAGTTTAACAATTGTTAATATTCTTCCACTTGAAATGTCCTTTCACAAAACTTTTAACTAACCATTATGCATGCATTAAATGAAGTTTAATGTAAATGTTGTATATATACTATTTCCATTGGAGTCCCAGCTCATTGACAAATTTCTGGACAGAAATTCGTTCCAAGCGCGCGCTTGTCCATCAAAACCGCTTCCAGGAAGGCGTAGATATTCGAAACTCCTGGAGTGTACTCCATATTCATGGCGATAAGCATGGTCACCACCATAGCCACTGGAATGTTTTTGCCTGAGAAGTTTAAACAGATTTGTCCATCAGCAGCGATGTAAAAAGGATCCAAGATTACCATGTCTCCAGAAGCTATAATCCGTGGATAGGTGGATTTCTCTACTTCTTCGTCAATGGAATCATCATCCTGAAAATATTCATTTTGATATTAGCTTATAAGTTCAATATCGACTAACCTTAGGCCCTTAACCTCACCCCTTAACACTGAGCCTAAGTCACATTGTTGCATCTTTAAATAATTATGTCATAAATATTTTTACCAGGAAGCTTTGCTCTCATTTATAAGGCAATCGGATCTAGAATCAGGCCTCCAGGCCAAAAAAGTGTTTACTGTATGACGTAATTATCGAAAGGGTCAAGTAATGATTTAACAAGAGGCATAGAAATATATAGTATATAGTTAACTCATCTATGCCCAACACTTTCCCTCTGCATGAAGTGTGTCAAATTTTCTATTAAAATATACTTACTGTGCAAATCATGAAAAATATTTTTTGGAAATGGCCTTCTCTTTCAAACAGGATTGGAGAACCAATGCCGTAACAGTGCTCTCAATTTCTGGAAAAAAATAAAGGATAACTATAATTAGTAAAACATAAGTCGAGAAACAAAAGTCGAGAGTCACTTTTTATATATCATTAAAATAAGAATACATAAACTTGATCACTAGACAATACGTCAGTCCAATCAAGTTAGAGCAAAGCCAATCAGCCTGAGATAGTGTAACTGAAACAACGTCAAGCAAGGGAGCACGCCAGAGTTGTTTGAATCACTAACCTTTTATTCAATTCACAGCGATATCTGTATATTAAATTTCTTTTGTTCGACTGCCATTTGAAAATAAAGTGGTATACACCGTGTATCGCAGGCGCTTGTGACTTGTGACGATGACATAAGAATTCATTTTAAATCTTAATTAATTCTTATGTCATTGTCATGAGTATGCCGTTTAGAATGCCGTTTAGAGTGTTAAATCCATTTTAATATTATTATTATACGACTGGACAGTACAGATGAAAGATTCTCACCATAGGATTTGTATATATATGACCCAGAAGTTTCCAATCGTTTCTGCAGAAACTAAGGACATTTCTACCCCAGGGCTGAATTTGGCCCCGGGGTTGAAAAATCTCCATGTAACCAGCCCCTTACAGTAGTAGACAGCTATCTTTGTTCTAGCAGGATACCAGACATGGCAAAATTGCTTGCTTGCCATGTATAAAACCCAACGTGAAAAAATAATGTTATTTACATTTAGAAGCTGAGCCAGTCTGACTTTCCGAGTTGCCCCTATTCACCAGGTCAACTCACCTGAGTCACCTCATGCAATCAGCCCCTCAATACAATCCCATGGCCAAGCCAACTCAGTACATCACTACATGTATACCCAGGCTTATTGAGGCCAAGTCTGTTGGAGTGTTGGCTCTCTCTCTATAAGTCTGATATTTACAGTACTAAAACAGAACTATTCAAGAGGCCTATACTCTGCTAAATTATATAATAACATTTCATAATACTTTACCATGAAAACATTTTCAAAATATTTATATTTTTCTGACAGAGACACATGGGTGTGGGGCCTGGCATCCATATTTTAAAATAATATTTTATCTAAGTCTTTATACTCAATCCTATTATAAATTGAAATCTCAAATTATTATTTAATTTTAATTACCTGCTTTTTGAGGTTATTTTTGGAGAAATCTAAATCCATGTCGTTATGTCGTTTGTATTTTAATATATCAGTGATTCAAACATAATTACATAAATATTGCCATGAATTACCAGCATGCTTTGTGGCCTTTGCTAGGACGCAAATATGGAATAATTTTTTTGACACTAAATTTATAGTTTTTATACGATCTACGACATTGTTTTGATCTCGCACTTTATTGAGTTAAAATAAAATGAGTTCGTGAATCATGTTGTGTTATTGTATAAAATATGGCCTTCGACTAGCAAATATTCAATGTTTTTTCCGACTGATGAACGCAACTCCATACTTAATATTATGATTCAAGCGCTGGCACGGGGACGATCTCGATATCCTAAATATATTTCAACAATATAAATGGCATAAATACAGTACCTCTTCATCCTCAAGAATAGAGATGGTAATCTCCTTCAAACCCGCATTTATTAGAGTTTCGCGTAAAGAAGAATCTATCTTCTGAAACGAAAGGAAATCACAATTAAATATTAGATGATGTTTGATATAAAAATACTTTGAGAATATCATACATAAATCGCGTTTTATCAACTCGTGTGGAACATACCAATTTAACAACAAAGTCGATTCCTTTTTGCTCTTCGTAAGAATGCCAATGTGCAGTTTAACATACGAACTAACAGCCGCGACAACACCAGAAAGTATAAAAAAACAAACAACTCGAAGCGGAATATAACCAATATTGGTTAGGGTGGTTATTCCCCCCTTCAATCAAAATTTTTAAATTTGCACAAGAAGAACTAAATATCACCATATTTTGAAAGTGTCTGGGAGTCAAAACTAATTGGTAAAAAAAAATTTTCACATTCTCATTAATTAGGCTAATTAACCAAGATGGCGACTGCTGAATCAGCAAAAAATATGCTTTATTTGAAACATGATATCTTAAGAAGGATTTATATTATTGTGACACATTACATATTTTTTAAAAGCTTAAGACATGAGCTAGTGCCTGACATTGTCTATTTTTTAGATAAAGCATCAAGAAAAAAAATATGAAGAGAAATGCAAGTTTTATATGAAATTGTCAAAATTTCACGGCTAATTAGACAATAAATATGATATAATTAATACGCAATTAGCAAATTTGACTTTCTGAGAATGTCAGGCACTAGCTAATACTATGTAGAATAAGTATGCTAAGTATAGATGCAATATCTAAAATAGTCTAAAAATTATCATGTCACAAAAGTTACCAATGCTGCTAAAATTGCTAAATCGGGAAAATGCAAGTTAAAGTTTTGTTTCATTTTTTTTACCTTAGAAGGCATCAGAAGCTACCTGCTTCATATGTCAGACCTCATTGGCCTCAGTTGTGTCTATATAACTTTTTCTGAGGTGTCTGAGTGTTTTCCTCCTTTGTTTGACCTTCTCAGTTGTCTTCTTGGCTGAAAGCTCGATCCGGCTTGTGTCACATTCTTGGGCACCTTTACAAGTAAAGACGCCTGGCTTTATATCCATATCCTGAAATATTTTAATAAAGGAGATATCACCATCATTGAATTTCAGGACAGATAAATAGGTAGCCAAGGCTACAGTTTGTTGTTCAACATATGTTGTCTTGGGGCATCTATTCCAGATGAGGCCATTTAGGCATTCGTTCACGTTTTGTGTCAAGCCATGGGTGCACTTCTCCAATAGCTCAGGTTTACTCAAATCATCAAAAATGGGTTTCACCAAATCCACAATACATTTGGGGATACCATTTTTATGCTTGTACGACTCTGGATCTGTTTTGTACCCACACCAACTGTCTTTTCCATCAGGGCAGAGGTGATGTTGCGGGCTTTCATCATTTGATGCAACATGATACAAAACAGCCTCTATTGTTCTGGCCATTTCTGATGTGCTTTCTAAATTTTCTCTTATTGCTAGACCATAGTAGTTTTGCAAAATGTCTATTTTGCCATCAGTCAGTCTTCCCCGGCCACCAACACCTTTCCCATCATCAAGTTTCGTTCTTTTGTATGTGCTCTTCAACTTGCGCAACCGGCTTCCGACACGCTTTTGCACATGACCGATGCACTCTAGCTTGCTGGGTATGCAATCCTCCCCATAAGGTTGGCTATCAACAATAGCACTGTATGTTGAGGAGTCACCATCACCCAACATTCTTGTGTATTTGAGGCCACGGGTAACAAACGACCGTTCAAAAATCCTGAGAGCACCAGCCGTTTCCATACTGCCCGCACTTCCTGTATGGTTTATTTTACAATTGTGACTTGCCTTCCATTCAACGTACTTTGGGTCATTGGTTCTTTTCTCCCAATTTTCACACTGCTTACATTTATCAGACATTATTTCAACATCAACACACTTTTTGGTGTCCAAAGATATAGCCGTAACGACGCCATTGTGGGATGTATGTCCTCTTCGTTGCCAAGTACCATCAAGCGATATGCCACACTCTCCTTCATCACTGCTACACATTTCTTTTACTTCCATTGCATTATTGTTCATGCTGTCATTTGCTAGTTGCTTCACAGTCGGCAAGAGCTTGTTGTTTTGTATTTTTGTGAAGTTTCGTCGAGTTGGCGGGGGAGGCATGTTCATGACTTTGTGAATGTTGTCATGGCCTTGTGACCTTTTCCAATTTCTCTGAATGCCAGTACTGCCCTGACATTTATTTCAAAGGATTGTCCTGTTTTAATTGAAGTGTTAAAACAATACTTCAACTCACATTCAGAAGATTGACACTACAAAACAATGTAATGGGAAAAACCATTTTTCTTTTGAAGTCAACATGTGAATTCATTTTATCACCACATTCAGGGCATTTCAATATGTTCTCAAACACAGTAAACAAGAGTGCTAAGTCCATAAATATCGTACCTTGCTTCATAATGTCGACATTCTCCGTATCAGTGCTATAACTTGCACTCTGATCGCGTATTTTAGCCCCAGAAGGTCCACATGCGTCAACACTAGGATCGCCATGTTTAGCCAGCTTGGTTTCTTCTGGTTGTTTTGAAGATGGTTTACTCGCCCTTTTTCGCGTTCTGTTACGTTCATTTCCCATTTATATGGCCAGAATAACAAACAATTTCTTTTATACAAGAGAAAAACTTACTTCTGAACTTAAATTTTGAGTACAACGACTATTTTTGAAGAGAACCAACACTGTTTACTTTTCCACTCACGAAATTTCAATACAATATTCTGCTATAAGTTAGTCTCCCCCCCCTGCTCCCCAAATGGACCAATCACGATAAAGCAAAAGAAAAACCTTCTAAATAACATACACCAAAAGGAGAAATGAAAAACCAAGCATTTTCGGGCATTTTTTGATGCAATTTTGCTCTAAAATCGCGTTGCTAAGGCGTTGCTAGGGAGCAAACTACAATACTTTCCCATATTTTGGCCTTTTTATGCAAGATACACAACATATATCCTAAAATAAATTATGTAGCCACAAACTACAGTAGTCAAGGTACCTAAATCACTTTAAACCTATTTTTTTATTTTTTTTAAAAAAATGGCTAGGAAAGGGGGGAATAACCACCTTAGTCGCCAGCGATGAAATGAATAATTTCAATCTTGCCGCACGAAATTTGATCTCATGTTATGCCTAATATGGTATTCCATGCCATATAGAGAGTTACCGGAGTTGTTGGAGCGCGTGGGGCCTCGGAACCCGGTATTGTGCGTCACGTCTCGTATAGCACATCCACTGAGAATATTTTTGTGTTTCTGACAAAAATATGGCCTAATGGCTTGCTTTCGTTGCAGCATTTGCCTCGAATTTGTGTCAGAATCTATTCAAACATTAGTAAAGTATATTGGCAGGATTCATCGAAATGAACCGAATTTCCATTTCGTTTGTGGTATCAAGAGGGTTTCGCGAAAATATTCAAACATTCATATTTTCACCCCAAGAAACGGAGTTAATTTAGCAATACCAATATAGGTGTTACTTTAACACCCATGTTCTACCTCCAGAAACGGTGCTAATTTAGCACTACGAATAACAAATGTTTAACACCCGTAGAGGTGTTATTTTAAGACCCAAAAATTAGCACCAGAAACCAGTGTTATTGTAACACTTGCACTCCTCTTGTAGGTGCTAATATTACAAATCGAGTGTTAAATTGACCCTTTGGAAATATTTGTATTTCTTTGGTGTTAAATTAGCACTGAATTAGGTGCTAAAATGACACTTTCTATTTAGCACCACCCTTAGGTGTCAATCTAACACCAGTCGAGGTGCTATTTTAACACTCTAAAATTAACAGTGCGGTAGAGTTTCTCCAATGGACGACGTAGAAGGCGCAGATGTATCCTCTGGCGGCTGAGACATGGCATTAGTGGCGTTTCTCGAAGCATGTTGTTGTAGTCTGGATATCAGCGTTGCCTTTCGACCCTTGTTCGAGAGGCCTTTCTCCTCACATTGATGGCTTAATTCATTTACACTGGCGTCGTTCTCCGACTGCGAAACACTTCCACTAACGCGAAGATTCTCTCCAAGAAAACAGTCGAAACTATCTCAGACCATCGCCTTATGTGTTTTCATGCTGTTGTTGACATAAAAAACAGTTCGACGAAGCGAGAAATGCTGTTTCGCTAAACTTTCTTGCTCTTACTAACACCTTTTAATATATTTACTTTTGTAAATGAAAAAAAGACCATGAAATGGAATTATAAATGGCATGCGAAAGCTGGTGAAAAGTCGAAACCGGTTTTCATAGAGTTTCAACTTTAAACATTGCTTATTTCAGCTTAAAACATCTTATAGAAAGATAACAATTTAATTTAAAGGTTAAATTAGTACGAGATTTTTTATTTGAGGAAAATGAAAACTAGGAAGATTTAAAAGATCGAAATAAACTTGTTTTGTAGTTGGGTTTTTAACTTTAAAAATCTTATTTATATTTGCATGATTTTTACACGCAATCTTCGCGCGAAAACACGACTTGGCACAGGTACCACGCCCAGTGCGAGATTAGATACCAGTTCCTCTATGATGAAAAGGGTATCGAGACACCTTAAGCAATAATAGTTAATAGATAATGACGCGAGATAATATATTTTGTATAAAAAATAAAGTAGGCTTCCCACATAAGTTCAACAGTACTAGTTACACGGGATGCATCTGATGCAGAAGTGTAAGTAATCTCAGATTTTTGGAAATACATTGCGAGTTGATTGAAACAATCGGAAGCCACCTTATTTAATATAATAAACATCCTATCTAATAATGTGAAGTTCTCGAGATTACCTTTCGTACGATTCGTCGAACTGGAGGGCACGTCTGCACTCCGCAGAGGTACCGCTTCCACAATTCCTAAGGATGTTGACATACTCTCGATATTGATGTTCCTTTATTCGGCCCTACAGTTTCTCGTAGGTGAGCTGTGCATTCACGCGTAATCCTGCTGCGTCCAATCCGATAGCAAGAGTGCTGAATCATTGTTCATTTGTGTGAGAGCACCAACCAATCGTTGGTCGAGTTTTTCCCACGAATTCATTAGTTCCCAAAACAATTCAAGTTCACCACCGATTGGACCGTTATCTTTACGGGCCTCGGAGAGATCTTGTATAATTGTCACAGACTTATATTGCGTAGTCTTCATCCACTGCGCCTGAAGTTCTTGGCGCTCCTCAGGCGCCGAACTGCTTTCTGTCGCCGTATCTCCCTGTTGATTTCTAGAAGTCACCGTGATGGTAGATGGTAATACGACCGTGCTAATAGACGTGGCCGTGCTGGTAGATGGTTCTGTCGATGTTGTGGCAGATCTCTCAGATGACGTCCGAGCTTTTGCATTCGTGATCTCCTCCGCTTTGCGTTTGCGGCTTTGAAAATCGTCCTTCGCTCTACTAATTTTCTGACGCTTGGTGACCGTTGGTCTGCGCGAACATCCTATACAACAGGGAAAAATTAAACCAATAAACTGATAAATATATATCAAAATTAATCCAAACTTTTAACTCGTTCTCAAATTATATACATACCTCTTTTTGAACCTTACGTCCAAGACTTAGGCTCTAAAACAAGAAATAATTAACTCGTATTGAAACTCACTGAATTTATATATAATGCCCAATTCAAACTTGAATTATAGGTACATAAACTCTAACTAGTTTAATAGCTTGCCCTTCTCCAGTGCGCATCCACGGAAAAGGGAATCTTCCGCCTCTTCGTAGCTAATATTGTGAAAGGGAAGATACATTCTTATCAGCGCCTCTGGTAATAGTACCTGCAATAGAAATTTTTCGTGTTAATGAAAAGTGACATTAATACGTATACTTACTAGAAATACATGCATGCAGAACCCCTTCGCCCGTTTAAACCGAACAATTATAGTTTTATAGTTCCCAAACGTTATTGTAACATGTCAACACCAAGGACACAAAAATATACTTACTCGTCAATGCCAATATGCCATGGACAAATACATCAACAATTAGAACAAACTCCCCTTATATTTTACTTTGTTCGCTCATATATCTCTTTTCATCCTTTTATATCAAGAAAAAGCGATAAAATTCGCCCCACAGCTCCTCTTTACGAAGTCCCTAAAAGCTATTTTTAAATTATTCAGAATTTTTCATGTTTATAAAATCTTCGCTCATTCCGCTCCTGACAATAACAGCCCACGCGATGTCCACGAAAGGTTCACCCTTGACTTTATTATTGACTTGACTTTATTAAAAACGGTACTATTTCACCAGATTAATTATTTACAATGATGTTAATTAAAAAAAAGAAAGAAAGAAAAAGGTGATCTTCCAATAGGCCGTGTGCATGCACTACAAATATATTATATAAAATATCAATGGTCTACAAAAAATTAGGTGACTGAAAATGAATTTCCAGTATTAGTATATTCGCTTTATGTTGGTTTTAAAGCTAGAGATGCTTTTCGATGATTTTATTGCAGTGGAAAGGCTATTCCAAGCCTCAGCCCCCCTATAGGCAAAAGCCTTTTTCATATTATTTGTTTTTGGCTTAGGTATAATGCGAAATTAAATTCGCTATTTCTCGTATTATGATCATGTATTGAATTCGTGTTGGTGAAAATTTCAGTTAAATCATTTGGTAGCATATTTTTTTTGACTTTGTACATTAGAATCGCTAATTGATGCTCTCTTCTGGTTTGTAAGTTAGAAACTCCTACGTTTTCCAAAATGCCAACAGATCGAATCTCGTAGTTTTCACGTGTTATTATTCGAAATGCTCGGTTTTGGAGCTTCTGTAATTTGTCTGATAAACCTTTTCCTAGACAACCCCATACTTGCGAGCAGTAATCAAAGTGAGGTTGAATAATTGATTGATATATTGTAATTAGTGTTCTATAATCCACTATTTCTCGAACCCGTCTTAGGATGCTGAGGCCTGCATTGACCTTTTTAGTAACTTGGTTCACTTGGGCATTCCATGACAACGTTTCGTCCATCTTTACGCCAAGTGATTTGGTTACTTTAACTCGGTCTATTTTCCTACCTCCAATATGTATGTGGGGTTGTATGTCTATTTGGTTGATTCTTCTATTACTACCTACTATCATGTATTCCGTTTTAGAATGGTTTAAAGTAAGTTGGTTAGCTGACATCCAAGTTGATACATTTTCCAAGTCATGGTTAAGATTTTCTACAATTATATTAATATTTTCACTAGATGTATCAATTTGGGTGTCATCGGCAAACATACTAGCACTAGTTCGCTCTAAGCTTTGAGGCAGATCATTAATGTATATTAGAAATAGAATCGGCCCGAGAGCAGAGCCTTGCGGAATACCTGTTTTTACACGTAGTGGTCCAGATAAATGGCCCCCTACTTGGCAATTTTTGCGTTCGCGGTCTGTCAAATAAGATCTGAGCCAACATAGTGCCGTTCCTGTTATGCCGTAAATATCCAACTTTTTAAGTAGGATATCATGATTGACAGTATCGAAGGCCTTTTTTAAGTCTAAGAATACTGCGCCGTTTAATTTACCAATATCAATGTTTTGATACCATCTATTAGTGATGTCTAGCAATGCAGTAACCGTAGAATTGCACGGTCTGAATCCGTGCTGAGATTTTGTTAATAAATTTGAGTACATCAAATAATCATAGATTTGGTTGTGTACCAGCTTCTCCATAATTCTTGCTACAATCGAAATAACGGACATTGGCCTATAATTAGACGTACAATGTTTGGCCCCAGATTTGTATATTGGTGTTACTCTTGCGATTTTCCAGTCACATGGAAATATACCGGTGCGAATTGATTGATTAAAAATTAATGAGAGTGAAGAAGCAATAACGGGGGCGGCAATTTTTAAGAATTTAGCTGAAATTTTGTCAATACCTGATGCTTTCGAAGCACTTAAGTTTTGAAGCAGTCTTAGAGTTTCCAATTCCGATATCTCTTTAAAACAAAATAATGGGTTACTTGGGCGCTCAAACGCTGTGAAGTAGCTTTCTGGAGTTGTATTTGTGTAAGGTATATCGTTAGATAATTGTTCTCCCAAGTCCGTAAAATACTGATTGAATGTATTTGCAATGTCAGTGGGGTTTATTATCTCACCTTCATCATTTCTTAACTCTAGTATCTTGCTATCCTTGTAGGATTTATTAATCAATTCATTAATTATCTTCCAAGTTTTTTTGAGATTCCCCGAGTTACTTTGTAATTCATCTTGATAGTGCCGACGAACGGTATCCTTAATTAATCTATATTATAATGTTTTTTTGCCCATTTGTAAGCACTCCAGTCAGCATCTAATCCAGATAATACTGCTTTTTGCTTTAAATATGCATTATGCCTTTTTTTTAACAAAAGTCCTTAGTCAACCATGGCACGCGTTTGCCAGACACCCTACGTTTTTTTAGGGGTGCATGTTTATTTATAATATCAAGAAATGCATTTTTCCAGATTTTCCATGACCTGTTGGGGTCCAAATAGTCTAAGTTAAGGTTTGAGAGGGATTCTAATTCAAGGAGGAAATTTGTTCTATTAAAATGCTTAAGTTCACGGTATTCTACAATTCGAGGTGCCTCTTTAGTTGTATGAATTTTGCGTATACCATATATTAAGTAATGATCACTAATAGTAATGATTTTTACCCCACTAAAAATAATACATTCTCGTTTGTTTGTATAAAAGTGATCCAATTAAAGACGCATTGTCTTTTGTAACTCTGGTGGGGTCTTTTATTAATTGCTCATATTGAAATAATTTAGTAATAAAATCCATCTCTGAGACAATGGTTGCAGGGTTTATACTTAGAATATCAGAATTAACGTCTCCCAAGATAATACTTTCTTTATCTTCGAGATCGATTAATTTTAGGCAGTGTTCAAATTTATATAGCGTATCTATGGGGTCATTTGGAGGCCTATACCAGGTAGTAATCAGAAATGGTTTAACCTTGTTTTTTATTATTTCGATTGTTAAAATTTCAATATCAACCTCATTAATATCAGATCTAAGGCGATAATTGATTGTATTTCTGATGAAAAAGCCGATACCACCCCCAGATCTATTCCTATCCTTGGAAACCCACTCATAGCCATTTATAGCTATTAAACCAATTGGTATCGTGCCATCCATTCTGGTTTCATTGATTGCAAGGACATCAATGTCTTTTTTTCTCATTATAATTCTAAGTTCGTCTATGTGTTTAGGTAGGCTAGCTATATTTAGACTTGCTATTTTAAAGCCTCTAGTTTTAGGAAATAGAGAATCTTGATGTATAGAAATATTGATAGTGCTAGTGGTTGGTGTATTTGTTTGCTTATTGTTGTGATTCATATTTTGGATGTCAGACGAGGTACAACTATGATAAAGGTAATCTAGAATATTTACGCTCGGTATATCTAGTCACTTTCTTAGGAAGTCAATATAATTCTTTGCAAGAGCTGAAGTGCCTTTAATATTTAGATGTAGTCCCGATGCATTGAGGCAAGAGGTATTAATGTTAGCGTGGGAAATAAGAGACCAATTGTTAGTTTTACAAACCTTGGCCAAGAGTGAATTCACCTTCTTGATTCTTGCATTTAGCTTGTTGTCATCTCTATAGATTATTTCTGAGATCGCAATTTTTGACAAACCGTTCACCATAACACATTTACTCAGGACTTCCACTTCTTTCGCAATTTCCTCTGGCTCTTTGCGTTGAACATCGTTTGTCCCAACATGTAGTATGACTAGGTGAGGATTTCTTTCAAGCGTAGGCTTGACATAGTGATTCATATCAGCAGTAGTTGCCCCTGGGAAAGTCTTAACGACGATTTTCTTGCCGGTCGAGCGACGCAGTTTAGATGGATTAAGCATTTTTAGCATAGAATCACCTAAAATTGCTATAGGTCCTTCAACCGACTTGGGAGTATGATGGTGCTTTGATGTTCGTTTACTTATTTTGTTGCTAGAGGAATTTGTAGGTGTTTCAGAAAGTTCATCTGTTTCCCTAACTGCGTTAATCACGGGCCTTTGGCTTTGGATGTCTTCGTCGTCGATTGATTCTTCAATCGTTAGTGGGGCAAACTGATTGTGTCCCAAGTCAATCTGATTTGATCCACCAGTAGAGGTGTTAGAAGCTGTAGATTTAAGTAGTGATTTTTCAACTTTTCTTCGAGTTTTCCTTAACCGCTTTTTCGACCAAAGGTTTCCATCGTCGCCCGCATCGGTAGCACAACTGCTATTCTCGGATTGAAGTAAATGGATGACAGTTAAAAGGTTAGCCTTTTCATCCTCAGCAGCCTTAAGTTTATTCGTTGTATCTGTTAAAATATGTGTGTGTTCATTGAGGCGTTTAGTCAAATCTGCATTATCTAAATGTAATTTACGGTTTTCCTCTTGTAGCTGATGAATTTCCAAATCTTTTTGCTTGCTTAAGGCGGATCTCCACTAGACGATTTTTATGACGATCGTCTGAAAAATTCGCGACGAACATGCTCAGTAGGAAATAAATGATCGTCAAAGAGATCGTCAAGCGCTCGACGAAAAGTAGAACTGGTTAATTTTTCAGACGATCGTCATAAAAATCGTCTAGTGGAGATCCGCCCTTACACTGGTTTCGCCTTTGTTATATATAGCTTCTATATTGCTGTTAGTATTTGTTTGAAAATTTTCAAATTGATGTTCAAAATAATCGAACTTTGCTTTCAGGGTATCAACAATATTAATCAGCGAACCCAGACGATCATTTTCGCAGGAATTTCGTTCACTTACAATATTTTCGCTTATAGCCTTTAAGTTTTTTGTTTTCTTGGCCGATTGTGGGGAACATGCGGTCTCCTAAAACTCCGGGGGATGGCGTTGTTGCAGAGTATGATGGTGCTTTGATGTTCGTTTACTTATTTTGTTGCTAGAGGAATTTGTAGGTGTTTCAGAAAGTTCATCTGTTTCCCTAACTGCGTTAATCACGGGCCTTTGGCTTTGGATGTCTTCGTCGTCGATTGATTCTTCAATCGTTAGTGGGGCAAACTGATTGTGTCCCAAGTCAATCTGATTTGATCCACCAGTAGAGGTGTTAGAAGCTGTAGATTTAAGTAGTGATTTTTCAACTTTTCTTCGAGTTTTTCCTTAACCGCTTTTTCGACCAAAGGTTTCCATCGTCGCCCGCATCGGTAGCACAACTGCTATTCTCGGATTGAAGTAAATGGATGACAGTTAAAAGGTTAGCCTTTTCATCCTCAGCAGCCTTAAGTTTATTCGTTGTATCTGTTAAAATATGTGTGTGTTCATTGAGGCGTTTAGTCAAATCTGCATTATCTAAATGTAATTTACGGTTTTCCTCTTGTAGCTGATGAATTTCCAAATCTTTTTGCTTGCTTAAGGCGGATCTCCACTAGACGATTTTTATGACGATCGTCTGAAAAATTCGCGACGAACATGCTCAGTAGGAAATAAATGATCGTCAAAGAGATCGTCAAGCGCTCGACGAAAAGTAGAACTGGTTAATTTTTCAGACGATCGTCATAAAAATCGTCTAGTGGAGATCCGCCCTTACACTGGTTTCGCCTTTGTTATATATAGCTTCTATATTGCTGTTAGTATTTGTTTGAAAATTTTCAAATTGATATTCAAAATAATCGAACTTTGCTTTCAGGGTATCAACAATATTAATCAGCGAACCCAGACGATCATTTTCGCAGGAATTTCGTTCACTTACAATATTTTCGCTTATAGCCTTTAAGTTTTTTGTTTTCTTGGCCGATTGTGGGGAACATGCGGTCTCCTAAAACTCCGGGGGATGGCGTTGTTGCAGATATCCTCGAGCTGGTTGACGGCATGTGTTCCATGGTTTCGAATCCAGAGACAGAGGTGCTTTCTCTTTGTCCTGGAAGTCCTCCCGCATCTGATCCTTCTTGCACACTAGTGGTCTTTCTTTTTGTCCCTTTTGAAAGATCTGATCCTTCTTGCACACTTGTATTTTGGATCTCCATAGTACTTGAAGTTAAATTAGTCAATCGAAGAAGCAGTAGTCAATTAAATTAGATTGCGAATACTGCGAAAAGGTTCACCCATGAAACATAACCACACGCCAGGAACTTTGGTTTCGCATAGCTTTCCTTTTTTCCCCGGTGTAATAAATAGCCGAGCGGAATTAGTACCCTCGTCTTGGGCTATCACCCGGAACGGGCCTTGTAGCGAGCCACCTGCCTTGTAGCGAGCCACCTGCGTAGTTGCTGGTTGTGCTGTCAGAAAGTAAGCTTTCAATTCATTCCAATTCGCGAGAATACGGTAGATCACCTTTCCTCTCACTAGCCACCTTGTTGTTGAATACTTCTGGAACGAAGCCTTTTGACATTCATCGGGACTCGTAACCTCGTAGAGTTCCTTATATGCTTCTCTTGTTACCGAGCTCTTAGAGAACCATTTGGGAATTTCTGCCAGAACGAAGCCGAGACTGGATGGAAACTTCTCAAACGCATGCATTACACACAAGGACAATGAATGACAAATGCACGTCATCTTGATGCAATGCGGAGAAACAGCAGCTATTCTTGTCCACACCGAATCGTGTTGACCGACCATCACCGAAGCACCGTCACTCGCGTAGCCAACACAGTTCGCCAAATCGAGGTTAATTTCGTTGAGGCAATCTCTGATGGCATTGAAAAGGTCGTCTGCGCAAGTGTCGACACCGGGAATTAGGTCAACAAACGCGGTGAGGATCTTCTTCTCAACTTTGCTGAAGTACCGTACGATAACGCAGAGCTGTGTTCCGACATAGAACTTTTCAAAATGAGCATAGAACTTTTCAAAATTCTAAATGCTTTGGTTTCTGTGGCTGTTTAAAATTTGCCTAATTTTTATTTATAATGTTGGCAATATTTTCCCCAGTATGTTATGATACAAACATCACACTAACAAATCCTGTGCTTATTACCAAAATCTCTCTGAGAGGAATTAATACTGAAAATTTCAAGTCAATTGGTTAAATTCCTATCAAGATATCCTTTCTCAAATCCGCAATAATAAGCAATATAGATTCTTTGTTCTATATTCCTTTTTTCCCGGGCCTTTTTTTTAGGTATATAAATAAAAGCTAGTTTGCGTAACCATGGTAACCAGGATATAAGTTATTTAAAATGCATTGTAAACACACGAATAATGTAAATTTTACCACCAAACTCTTTTCATAGTCATCTTTGGGTTTCACCGTTAAATGGCACAGCTTACAAAAATCATCTGCACTGCCGTCCAAAGCTTTCGTTACCCATAGTCTAGGACCTGTATATGAGTTTGTATGCATTTCATTTAGGACAGATAATCTCAACTGTTTTAGGGCAAGTTGACCATGACGGTCAACATGGTAACGCTGCCCGAACCCCAATCCGGGGCGAAACGTCCGAAACGGACCACACCCAAAAACAACGCTTTCACCATGGTGCTATCTACCAAACCATAAAAGCTTTGGCTATTCTGAGGTGCTTATATGGTTCAGAGATAGTACTTTTAGGGGGGCTCATTGGTAAGTGTGAAATGCCTAGCACTGATATTTCACAAGAAAATGACCATACAATACTCATGGTCAAACGTCAATTTGTGGCTTACAACTTCAGATAAACAGCAGTGGACTTACATTACCTTTTTTCCTAAATCTTTTTGATAGAAACATATTGGTACTTATTTAAGTATATTACCACTGTTTTGGTGTAAAATAGTAAATATTTTGTGACCGAAATAATAATTTGAAATGTACCTACCTCCTGCAAATGGACGTATTTGGCCAAATTCGCCACTTTACTCCGCTGTTTATCACCGATACTCGTTGAAATCCTTCCAAATATGTAAGTCAGTTCAGACATAATGGTATCAAGCACATTTTAAACAAGTTTTAACTAGGTTTCAAGTATACCCTAGCTGTTTAACCATCGACAAGGTAAAACCTCAACTTTGTCCAAATTCGGCGTCATCCCGTGTCGGTTGTCAACAATTCGGCCTCATTCTTCGATCCAAGCCATTTCGATTACACTAGTAACAAATTTAACCCTTTATTATGGGTATGAAGATAAAAATATGAATAAAAGATACGAAATGCAGCATTTTACCTCCCTGTAAAATGTTGCTTACGAGTCTTTCAAAACATTCCGTACAAATCTCACGTGGGCAAAGTGACAGGCCGTGACAGGGGGGGTGAATGTTTTTCACGAAGATAGAAGAAGGCTGCGTGTGACAACAGGAACCCAAGCTGACTTAATTAACTTTAGTTGAATATAGACTAAAAACTGAACTATTAGTGAAAGCTAACTCTAAAATACCCTAAACTATACTGTTATTTACTGAATACTACTTTTTTAAACTAATAACATATTTTTTCTACATTTCTCTCCTCAGTTTTGTAAAAGTATAAACAGGAAAAAGTTCAACACTACTAACCAATAATATAAATGTTTGATAATATATACCTGTAGTTATTTTCATTAATATAATATTAGTAACATTCTAACAATAACAAGTCAGAGTTGCAGTTTATACTTGACGTTAAAATATGAACTTTATATAATATATTTGGACAAAAAATGTAGAAAAAATGTTATTAGTTTAAAAAAGTAGTATTCAGTAAATAACAGTATAGTTTAGGATGTATTTTAGAGTTAGCTTGCACTAATAGTTCAGTTTTTAGTCTATATTCAACTAAAGTTAATTAAGTCAGCTTGGGTTCCCTGTTGTCACACGCAGCCTTCTTCTATCTTCGTGAAAAACTACCCCCCCCCCCTGTCACGTTGACCACGCGAGATTTGTACGGAATGTTTTGAAAGACTCGTAAGCAACATTTTACAGGGAGGTAAAATGCTGCATTTCGTATCTTTTATTCATATTTTTATCTTCATACCCATAATAAAGGGTTAAATTTGTTACTAGTGTAATCGAAATGGCTTGAATGGAAGAATAACGAGGCCGAATTGTTGACAACCGACACGGGATGACACAATGGCTCCGAATTTGGACAAAGTTGAGGTTTTACCTTGTCGATGGTTAAACAGCTAGGATGTACTTGAAACCTAGTTAAAACTTGTTTAAAATGTGCTTGATACCATTATGTCTGAACTGACTTACATATTTGGAAGGATTTCAACGAGTATCGGTGATAAACAGCGGAGTAAAGTGGCGAATTTGGCCAAATACGTCCATTTGCAGGAGGTAGGTACATTTCAAATTATTATTTCGGTCACAAAATATTTACTATTTTACACCAAAACAGTGGTAATATACTTAAATAAATACCAATTATGTTTCTATCAAAAAGATTTAAGGAAAAAGGTAATGTAGGTCCAATGCTGTTTATCTGAAGTTGTAAGCCACAAATTGACGTTTGACCATGAGTATTGTATGGTCATTTTCTTGTGAAATATCAGTGCTAGGCATTTCACACTTAGCAATGACCCCTAAAGCACTATCTCTGAACCATATAAGCACCTCAGAATAGCCAAAGCTTTTATGGTTTGGTAGATAGCACCATAGTGAAAGCGTCGTTTTTGGGTGTGGTCCGTTTCGGACGTTTCGCCCCGGATTGGGGTTCGGGCAGCGTTACCATGTTGACCGCCATGGTCAACTTGCCCTAAAACAGTTGAGATTATCTGTCCTAAATGAAATGCATACAAACTCATATACAGGTCCTGGACTACCAGCTAACTTTACTTTTCCACGCTTTGTTGTACTTCCTTCTGTTATCGTAGGCCCCCTTCCATTTTGACGCCATAAATGCGATTAACGAAAACTCTCTTCAAATTTATTTTCCCTTCATATGATCTGTCTGTGACTGTCTTGGTCCTGAGGAATATCTACTCAAATATCTCATTTTATACTATAGGATAACTTGGTTTCATTGAAATTCAATCAGAACTCAATACGCTATGTCATCATTAATATTCATGTGTCGCCACAATTGTTGCGCCACATTTGTTGCGCCACAATTCTTTATGACGTCACCCCTCCTGTGATACCTTTGTGATGTCATATGGCGGGAAAAAAGAGCCTGGATGGGGGGTGTTACCTATTAAGGCCGGATAATGCTGTACACCGGTAGTGATTTTATCTGGGTTTTACCTATTCTAGAAATTACTAGTTCTAGAAGCTTGAAAAATCGCATAACTGGGGGTATTTTACGGCTGATAAATAATATTGATAAATATATATTACTGCGATATTTAGATAAACGTATATTACAACTTGCGTAGCGCGTGCAAAATAGCTCCGCGATAACTTCTATATAAGTTATATTTACCTATTTTGTTGTAATGTACCCCATCTTGTAAAAATGGGGATATAGAGGGTTTGGCAAAACCTCTGTGGGTCCAACAAGTCGCCGGACTAATGGGTTCAAGCACTACGCGCGTATATTGATTCAAGAGCGCGGCTTTCTCGTTAAGCTTAGCGTTAACGTAGGTGCTCGCGCGTGGAGTGACTTCACACAAAACAACGACGCGGACAGAATAATCATTTAACAGCAGCTGGACCAACTCTTCTATACCTGAGCCAACAACCTCGGGTTTAGCAATAGCCAGATCGTCTGTCCCTTTCTCTAATATTATGATATCAGACGATACGGCCGAAACTACCCCAAGCTCATGCTTCGCAAGTTTTGTGATTGTACGACCTCCAACACCGTGCATATGTACCACAGCAGTACCAGCAAGGTCGAAACCCTCTTCAACGCGCTGGTCAAATCTAGCGCGCAGGTCAGTTTTTAATCTGCGAACGAATGAATGATCTAAAATAAGCACCCGCGGTAACTGTAATGATTTGATTTATGATTTATGATTTATTAAGTATTTCCCTATAATTTACAACAATTTATGTAAATAAACATAGAGAGGATAGCAGCAGGAGGAAACTAAATTCCTATGTTAAACTGCTCTCCGAAATCATAACGTAAACATTAATATATATGAAAAAAAAAAGAAATAGATGTGCTGAATGCTGAATTGGCCATTGTAAAAACTCACAAGAAATACCGCGCGGTAAAATAGTATATAGTCAATATAGTAATAAAAGGTAGGACAGCCGAACACACGTTACCCGTTAACTAGGAGTAATAATAACGGAAATAGCGATTATTTACCTGAATATTTCAAAATTGACGTTCTGCAAATCCTGAGTTCTAATGAATGAAAAGTTCTGATGTCCTTATTCGCCAGAAAGACTGCAGCGAATGGCAGCAAAAAGTTTGAGGGTGGCTTTATGACAGACACCCTGCGTCATTATTTTAATTGTATAGCTTATCTTATAATATTGGCCTCTGGCAAACTTGTTATCTTAGGAGACACATTTTCTCCACACCCTTGATATCTAAACTAATTATTTATCTCTCAATCTAATACTAACAAGACGAAAAACATAAAGTTCCCTCCTGTGATACCTTTGTGATGTCATATGGCGGGAAAAAAGAGCCTGGATGGGGGGTGTTACCAACTAAGGCCGGATAATGCTGTACACCGGTAGTGATTTTATCTGGGTTTTACCTATTCTAGAAATTACTAGTTCTAGAAGCTTGAAAAATCGCATAACTGGGGGTATTTTACGGCTGATAAATAATATTGATAAATATATATTACTGCGATATTTAGATAAACGTATATTACAACTTGCGTAGCGCGTGCAAAATAGCTCCGCGATAACTTCTATATAAGTTATATTTACCTATTTTGTTGTAATGTACCCCATCTTGTAAAAATGGGGATATAGACGGGTTGGCAAAACCTCTGTGGGTCCAACAAATCGCCGGACTAATGGGTTCAAGCACTACGCGCGTATATTGATTCAAGAGCGCGGCTTTCTCGTTAAGCTTAGCGTTAACGTAGGTGCTCGCGCGTGGAGTGACTTCACACAAAACAACGACGCGGACAGAATAATCATTTAACAGCAGCTGGACCAACTCTTCTATACCTGAGCCAACAACCTCGGGTTTAGCAATAGCCAAATCGTCTGTCCCTTTCTCTAATATTATGATATCAGACGATACGGCCGAAACTACCCCAAGCTCATGCTTCGCAAGTTTTGTGATTGTACGACCTCCAACACCGTGCATATGTACCACAGCAGTACCAGCAAGGTCGAAACCCTCTTCAACGCGCTGGTCAAATCTAGCGCGCAGGTCAGTTTTTAATCTGCGAACGAATGAATGATCTAAAATAAGCACCCGCGGTAACTGTAATGATTTGATTTATGATTTATTAAGTATTTCCCTATAATTTACAACAATTTATGTAAATAAACATAGAGAGGATAGCAGCAGGAGGAAACTAAATTCCTATGTTAAACTGCTCTCCGAAATCATAACGTAAACATTAATATATATGAAAAAAAAAAGAAATAGATGTGCTGAATGCTGAATTGGCCATTGTAAAAACTCACAAGAAATACCGCGCGGTAAAATAGTATATAGTCAATATAGTAATAAAAGGTAGGACAGCCGAACACACGTTACCCGTTAACTAGGAGTAATAATAACGGAAATAGCGATTATTTACCTGAATATTTCAAAATTGACGTGCTGCAAATCCTGAGTTCTAATGAATGAAAAGTTCTGATGTCCTTATTCGCCAGAAAGACTGCAGCGAATGGCAGCAAAAAGTTTGAGGGTGGCTTTATGACAGACACCCTGCATCATTATTTTAATTGTATAGCTTATCTTATAATATTGGCCTCTGGCAAACTTGTTATCTTAGGAGACACATTTGCTCCACACCCTTGATATCTAAACTAATTATTTATCTCTAATACTAACAAGACGCAAAACATAAAGTTCCCTCCTGTGATACCTTTGTGATGTCATATGGCGGGAAAAAAGAGCCTGGATGGGGGGTGTTACCAACTAAGGCCGGATAATGCTGTACATCGGTTGTGATTTTTATCTGGGTTTTACCTATTCTAGAAATTACTAGTTCTAGAAGCTTGAAAAATCGCATAACTTAAGGCCGGCCTCCACTTGCATTTACGTACGCACAATTGCACGCACGTACGTGTTTATACTTTCGTGAAATGTGATTGGTTAAAAAGTTGACGGCCGCACAGAAAGTAGAATACAGTTCTACTGTCATACGTACAAAAAGTTAGCCGCGACGGTCAAGATTAGCGATCATTTTCGAGTCACAGAGCACTTGCACGTACGGCCAGTCGCGGCTAACTTTTTGTACGTATGACAGTAGAACTGTATTCTACTTTCTGTGCGGCCGTCAAGGTTTTAACCAATCACATTTCTCGAAAGTATAAACACGTACGTGCGTGCAATTGTGCGTACGTATACGTGCAAGTGGAGGCCGGCCTTAAGTTATGCGATTTTTCAAGCTTCTAGAACTAGTAATTTCTAGAATAGGTAAAACCCAGATAAAAATCACTACCGATGTACAGCATTATCCGGCCTTAGTAGGTGAATCTTTCGAGGCCAAGCAAGAAAAAAGAAGCCAAAATCGAGTTATTTGGCCTCCAATAGGCCAAACTACCAACCCTGAAATCATAACGTTTATGGCCGTGTTGTCTTTACCATCTTTGATGAACCGTCTTGTCAGATAGCTGGTTATGATCTCGAGCTGGTCGCCGGTAAACCTTCGCACTGCAACGTTGAAATCCTTTTCTCCCTTGAAAAACATACTCTGCCTCGATATTATAAAACGCCAAAGTATTCTTGCAAATAATCTTTTTAAGGGTTCTTACCCTCCGGAAATGCCCAGTGCTTGGTGCAGGATTAGCACTTGTTAATACTCGACTTCGTAATTATCTTTGCCATATTGCAAAGGCGAGAAAGTAGCCGGATTTATTGATAAAACAGGAGATTTATAAGGTTCGTTTGACGCGCTCTTAAATCCCCAAAAAATACATCGTTTTCCTAAACATTTTTTGCTTTAAAATGCAACGGTATACACATGTAATATACACGAATCTAAAGCCCTTATAAAAGGAAACATTTTGATAACTGTATTTGATTGTCGTACATGCAATATTGACTGGGTAATATTAGCACAAAGTGGCTAAGTTCTAAACATTTTAAGACATATAACATATGTAGTTGCACTTGTCTAATGACAACGACAAAATTGAAGCATAACACGCATTTCTACCGTAAATATTTTTCAAGATAAAAGTAAATTTAGATCTAAAACTAATTTCAATACTAGATTTACATACATATATAATCTGCAAATTCGCAGCCCGTTCGAACGCATTTTTTACAAAAAAATAGCCAAATACGACCACACATACCTTAGATATCGGATTAAAGGAATAATTCCAAGATACTACGAGAATAAGTGTAGAGAAAACCGACAAAATTCGCGGACAGCAGAAATGATTTGTTTCGAAAAAACACGGTACAAATCGAACCGCATATCAAATTACTTGATGATATTTTGACGTTATTTCATATTTTACATCATGTTTGTCTTTCCAATCCTTATGCTCCTTGCTTTGGTGATCCTGACTATTATTAGCCTTACATTTATGGCAGAAAAGGGACTTTACCTCATAATCAAGAATTTCACCAGTCCCCGCCGAAATAACAAATATCACTCCATTTTTTGATGAGTAACCCCTTTTTGATGAGTAAACACAGGCCAGAATTTGTTATTACAACCTGCGATCAGGGGGAAATGCATCTCGTCTAGCAAAGGGGTTGTGGGGAAAAAATCATACATCTGGAGGTGGGGAGGCCATAACAACCAAAGTAAACAAATCATTACAAATGGTTGCAATGGCAAATTTTATGACATGCTTCAAGAAAAATCAAACACTGCAAAATAAAGGTCTGGGGGAGAAAATGCATAAGTAAAGAAGTCAGTAAGGCAAAAAAAATCCAGCCGTTGATCGAGGAAACAAATTATTTTTAGGTAAAACATAAGAACGGAGCAATACTTTAAATATGTTAAGAACTGTTAACCCATCTGCCTTCTGTTTCTGTTCTTTTTTTTCTTCCATCTCAGTATCTTTCTCCTCTGCTTTGACAATTCCTCTTTGTATTCAACAACATAAATACGGCCTTTGTCAAGTACATTATTATCGTAATAATGCTGAGTATCTCATTCGAGGTTGGTAGGGTGACATCCTCGGTGAACGGCAAGACAACGGAAGAAGCATAGTTTATTCTCGTAAGGTAATCCTGTGTTTTTGTTACAGTCCAGAGACACGATTGCTGGATTATCCAACACGTAGCGAGGCATACGAGTACTTCCCCCAATCGGATGTCCGCGCAGTTTTGTAACGTAAAAGGCCGCGTTTGTAATATCTGCTACGAGCCATTTCCAGTTAGGACGCTGCTGTCGAGCCCATTCAACGCTTCATGAACTTGGTCTAAATCCCTGAGATTCTGTATTTGAAAAGGTACCTCAAACACTCGATTATTGTTGGCGGAAGAGTGATGATATTGGAATTGTTCCGTCTCGTTATTAAACAGCATAAACCCAAACGATACATTTAGTCGAAATACGTTGTTTGGTTGTGAAATACATTATCCACATAACGTACGAGTTGAGAAGTATCAAGCCGATAATTGTACCAATCTTGTACTCTGTTGCCAGGCGCATGGAGAACAAAAAGGGCGATGCGAAGGCAAACGCAAATTTTTTGCCTTTCGTCTCTTCCTATATAAATACTGTTCTGATGTCAATCATTTGCCATTCACTTGCGGTAAAATCTTCGAAACGAAAGTAGAGACATGTTTGTTGTTTTCGCTGGCATACCAAAAAAAAACATGACCAAAATATAGCACTGATATACTTACCACGAATGGCTACTTGTAAATAGGCTTCGTTGTCCATGCGAGTTAGTTGTGAATCGGTAAAATTTTCGAAAGGTTCATCTTATAAGAAAATAAAGGCTTGTCTGTTTGCAACTGTTTTCGACAGTTCGACTCGCTTCTACCAGCAGTGTTTATCGCTTGAAATGATAATCTGTATGTAAATACAAAGACACATAAAAGTTTTTATTGTTTTTTAATAATATATTCTTGAAGCCAAATAATGTATGCGGCCAACAGCTAAAATTATACATGAAAACAAACTATTGTCTACCCCATATTTACACGCAAAATGTAAAAATATTGGCATATACTTTAACACTTACTTTTCAAATTATTTTGTCAATCTTCAAGGATTGGAATATTTTTTCCTATTTTCGTTAAAGACTTGAATGTGAAAAGATTTAACTCAAAAAGTTAAAACAAACCATTTCTAGTGGGTTATTTTAACCTATAATATAAAGGCTATTTTAACCAATAATTAATTGGTCAATTTAACCGAATATAAATAGTTTATTGTACCTATTTAAAATATGTTATTATAACACTTATTTTTAAGTTAAAACAACCTAAATTTAAACCGTTAAATCTACTCAAGAGATATAGGTTGTTTTTGCCAAATAAATATAGGTTGTTTTTACTTATAAATATTTGGTCATTTTAACCAATAATATTTGGTCAATTTAACCTATAAGATTTGGTTGATACAAATATAACCTATTCTTTATAGTTGAAACAACCCATAAATAATGGTGAAGGCCATGAGTCTAAACCAGCCCTTTAAAATAGGTTACATGCGGTTGATTCGACCTAAAAAAATATGTTAAAATCAAATAGGTTAAAATCAAGATTCGACTCAAAATCAAATTATTACATATTAAACAATTTCAGTAATGTGGTAAAAATCATGTATTTTTCTTAAGGAATACATAAGTCTTATATAAGATATAAATATAATAATCTACGAGATAATTTAGTGCCAGTGTGCAACATTGCAAAACAGTAAAGTGGAAGTGGAGGAGAGTTTGATAGCATGCAGTCACGATATTATATTGTGAAAGAAAAAAGCTCTCCATATAGAAGAAACAATGGTTATCTCACACAATTCACTAGCTTGTAAGCTATATATAGTTTTGAGTTATACTATATAGAGACATTCACAGAAATAGCCCATGATTGTGATGGCCATAACTCTCCTCGTACACTCTAATCATTAAAGATAAAGACAATATATCCTGCATGTACAATACATGCATTACATTAATGATACAATATCATCATTATCATAAATTGTCCCATTATAAATTGTATCATTATCATAAATTGTTCCATTTAATGTGTTCGTTTACATTTGGCTTAGGAAGTTCTCCACGCCAATTGGTAAAGTTTGGCAACTATTGCCCAAAAGAACATGTTCTAAATTTTTGCTATGACCTGTTGGCCCCTTTGGGTACTGCGCGTTAAAAACGTAGTACGCTGCAAGCAAACATGTCACCAGGGCATATTTTAAGGATTTCTAAGTGGGGGGCCATTTGTGAAAAAGGGCCCTTAATCTGGTTATTAGCTGCTGAGCTCTGTAGGTGCGGGGGAGTTTTTCCTGGAAAATTTTGAAATCTGAGCTCTGAAACTGGCAAGCCAATAGTAGTATTTCAATGTTTTAACTAAAACAAAACAAAATAACTATGTCATAAAAATAATATTTCGTTATTACATAGACAAATCATTACTCTTGTAAACGACAACCAATGTAGCAAGCCTAGGTGGGGTAAATAATTTTGTGGAGTGGAATATCACAGGCCTGGGGCCATGGCCTCTTAGTATATGTTAAAATATGCTCTTGTGCATGTCACCAGGGCATATTTAAGGGGATTTTAATGGGGGCCATTTGAGAAAGTGGCCCTTAACTGAGTGCTGTAATGCGCTGAGCTCAGAGGTAGTGGGTGTGGAGTTTTTCCTGTGAAAATTTTAAATCTGAGCTCTGAATCAAGCCAATAGTATTTCAATGTTTTAACTAAACTTTAAAAATGCTCCAACTATGCTTGTAAAAAACAATATTTATTAAACACAGACAAATCATTTACTCTGTAAACGACGCGCAATGTATAAAGGGCCCAGGAGTAAATAATTTGAGTGAGTAAATATCAAGAGGCCTGTGTTTCTCAAGTGGCCCAGCATATATATATGTTAAAAATATACTGTATGAAGTCATGTTGGCTATATTGCACGATCTGAATTTGTTTACAATCATTCCCTCTGCAATCAATGAAATCGAACTTATCTCTTCCAGAGGTCCGGTGGCCAATAGACGAGGGGTTGAGCATCCTGATATTTTTGGAGCAACTTCAGAATCATCCTGCAATAAGGAATATAACTGAGTGACGACATAAGCATTTCATGCACAACTTACAATTTTATCTAAATATTGTACTTCTTCTCCTGTAGTTACATTACAAAAATATACATCACTTAATAATTTCTACCTAGATGCTATAAAATATATAAAACTCACTTACAAGAACAACTTCAAAGAAATGTTCTCCTGAGGTATGTTTGTGGGTACTCTTCTCCCCAAGGACATATGGCAAAGCTGCCATGATACAACGGTTTTCTAACTCTACAAAAAGATTAAACATAGAAGAAATTTCTGTACAGTATATATACACATATAGATTAACTTTGGAGAAATGCTGTCCGATAAGCTGGAGCAGCGTTTGTGTTTCCTCGGACTTCTTCGTAACTCAGGAGTTTGAAATGCAAGGGATTTCTTTGCTGTTGAATTACTAGCGATGGGAAATGTCTTTAGTGAAATCTATATCTTACCTTGAAATTCCGTCACTGCTTCGTCTAATCCTCTTCTTTCAGCCAGACCACAACGTCGGATGGTTCAGATACTCTCGTTATGATCATTTTTATCTGAAATTCTAACTATATAGCCGAGATTTTCAAGTCCGCAATTTTCTTTAGCAATTTTCAAGTCGACCAAGTGTCCCGAGTGCAGGTGAAGATGAAATTAGATAGCCGACTCGCGAAATTTGGTCAAGGGATTAACCGCTTGAGCGAATTGACCAATAAGAAGCGATCACTTGCCCAGATTAACTATTCATGAGGGAAACAGACGTCAATCAAACATAGCTCATTTTAATATAGAGGCCCCTCTGATAGAGGCCTATAGACATTGTAGCCGTTTTTCACGTCCACCATTATTTTAATGATAAAACATCTCATTCTCGTACACAGAAATCTCTCTTGGCATGCAATTGAAAGTTTTCAGGTGGACCTGAAAAATACATCAGGTTCTTTGATGAGACGCAAAACATTAAATGCAACGTTTGCAATCGATCCATCGAATTGACGTATTCGATCGAACTTTCGACGAGCTTGCCGTGTTAATATAACATTTATACGAGTATTCTTGATATAAATAATAGCAACGAGAAAATATCATCGTTTACAGAATTTATAGACATTTAGTTCACTTCTCAACAAGAACGAAAATAAATGTTTTTCAGCAATAAATGTTTTCTTAAAAAGGAATAATTTTTCTTGACAAGAAATAATTTCTCAAAATAATCTGAAAATTAAGAAATTAATCTAATTATTGGAGATTTAAAGTGTAGTTTATTCAATTTTCAATATGCTTGTTTTTCCTTCTTATTTTGCTCCACCAAACTATTCATCACTAAAATGTTATCGTCTGTCTAGCGACAGTATAGGTAGATAATCTGTCTTCAACCTCGCCCGCTAAACTGGGAACCTGATAAATTATAAGAGTTTCATGTATATAATTAGGTAAATTCAGTATAGATTGTCACTGATGGTTCACAGGAAGTGTTTTTACAAACATTTTGAGAATGTCTACTGTCTGGACATTTTCCATTGCTTTTATATATAAGGTTTTATGCAGATTATAGGTCATACCAAGTATCTAAAAGTAATGCTTTCCTGTACAAAATGTTTAAAAGGGCAATGTTATAGTTGAATGTGTGAATTTAGACATATCGTTAAAAACAAATAACTTTTTGTGTTGTGTTTGTATATCATATGCTTTTCTCTTGCTGGTCTTTCTCGATCTTCAAGTGCCACATAATGTGTTCGTAAGTAGTAATATCAATATTTTATCATTTGTCTTGTGCGTCCTCATACATTAGAGTAAATTTTTGACAATGAATTGAAATGGTACGTTACCGCGTATAGAAGGAACATAAAAACATTTATATGTTTATTGAATTAGTTAAATGTTCCACTAGACGTTTTTAAGGACGAAATCTCGTTGGGTTGTATGTGTGAACTTCTTTGATATTTTTATTGTCTTATATATATGTGTCAGTCACTGTGTTTTTTCTACGTGTTTCCTCCCTGTCATTTCTTTGTCTCTCCCAGACACGATTATCTTTAATATTCTTGCATTGCCATTATGTGACTAATCAGTTGAGTTGTGATTATCTGTTCCAAAACAATATTCAAAAAGAGCAAGACATTAACAGTGCAAGTGTGCCAGCTGTAATGGACATGCGTGAAGTACAGAATTATACCATCTGAAGCAGTGTAAACTATACAACTGTGATAGCAAGGAATACATGTGCTCCACTTATAGTTTGTAGCATGAAGTAATTGGTTGGACATGTACAAAGTTGTTGTGGAGGATGAACTACGACAAATTGATTGGAGGAATCTTCGATGCTATGAAGCTTCAAAACTCTGAACATCAATCAAATTGTAGAAAAATGTGATTTGTACAATCTGTGTGGCCGAACCAGAAATATCTAATGTTTGAGAATAACTAAAGAACTATATTGTATTAAGGAATTTTGCACTAGCAAAGAGCAGCAAAACTTAGATAATTGAAATATATAGAAAATGTTATTGTTATATGATAGTTGGTATTTCTTTGTTTGATTGTAGTTCGAGAGAAAATGTTCGTGTATGCACTTCAATAAAGAATATATAGATTGTCCAGTTTGTGTCCTTTCGAGTTAATCTAGTAAATGATTGTATTTTTACTTTACAACAGATCCCCTATTTAGTTCTATTGGTTAGTAAAGCCGGGCGCAAACGCTATGATTTTAGTCGGCCGATTTATATGGTTTTGGAACATTGTCTTTAAAGTGCCACTAACCCCAAAACTTGTTTTTGTATGTGTGTAATATTTGTATCATTCTGAGAAGAAATGTAATATATCTTTACAGTAAAAATCCTCATCTTGATCAACTTTTTCAATGTCAAAGCTACCGGATATGATGTCATTAGGTGAATTGTAAATTAGTTTTCCGTTGTTTTCTGATGCTAAAATTCATCTAGTGACATCATATCCGGAAATTTTGACAGTGAAAAAGTTGATCAAGATGAGGATTTTTACTATAAAGGTATATTACATTTCTTGTCAGAATGATACAAATACCAAAAATCATATTTGGGGTTAGTAGCACTTAACAAAACCAATACAGAGGACTGAAATAATGATCCCACAAATCGTACCGGTGATTAAAATCGTAGCGCGCTCACCTTAAGGTAACTCAGTTAACTATTGGCAGTATAGTGTGAAGGGCAAGCCTTATGACCCTTGTGTTTTGTTGGTTAGAGACCAAGATATTTTATAACCACTTTTCCTAATAGTCTTCGATCAATACCCATGATGATGTGATGCTGGCTCATCGGTGTACACGGAGTCCAGTTGTCAAGTGCTAACCACAAGTTCATGTATATGTGCTAGGTCCTTGGGTGATACCAGTGTATATAATATTGTATCTAATTTTCGCTCGTATAATAATATATAATTTTCGCTCGAATTTTCCATCTACAAACATCAACATTCAGTTCGCTCGAGCGAGATACCTATATGTCTATAACAATTAACAACAACAGTAACACCAACAACTTTATAACTATTTAACAACGACAGTGACTGCATGGTAGTGCAACTCCAACAACTACAACAGTAACCACGACTACAACTCGAACAACATAATTACGTTGCTTTGTGATGACTATTGCGGAAATTGTAAATCGAATGCGACAAAATTAGTCTGTTAAATTATGTTGGTTAAATCTGAATATATATTACGTTAACTGCCGCAAAATTCATGTAAGACCAGCAAATATCGGAAGATGCCACGTGGTTTTTAATAGTTAAATTACCAGGGCAAGGTTAGTGTATAGGTCAACAGTTTTTTTACAAGGGCTGTCTGATATTTTACGATGCGTAAAATTTTTTTTTACAACCTTATGTGCGAGAATTCGCGCTGGCAGTATTTTATATTGATGGGGCAAAGTACCTTACGTTTCTTGCTTGTAAAGACGCGTTCCTGGGAGAGTTCGGGGGAAGTTTGGAGTTTCTGCATGGAACGGCATTTCCAGGCCTTCTCATCGGATTTGGATGGAATGAAATCACACTCTAAAATGCGATTGGGGCGCCCTTGCCGGCGATGCCAGCTGTTATATGTTGTTGGTACTGCCTGCGGGTATAGCCCAACCACATGAAGACACTCTTGTACTAGATAGATAACGTCACCACTTTTCAAAGCATAATATATTTATATAACCACAAAGTATGAATTAGATTTGTACCCAATCGTGCATGTTTTATTAAAATTGCAATATTGAAAGGATAGCATCGAAACACGTCAATCAAAATTCCAAATAGCTGTAGGCATAAGAGATAAAATTTTCTTCAGGGATTGTAGCTAAAAAATATAACAAGAACAGGACCAAGGAGAAGGACCATTGTACGGAGAAGCTTCGTATTTGTACGGAGAAACCACATTGCCACGGAGCATGGTACGGAGAAGCTTCATATTTGTACGGAGAAACTTCGTATTTGCACTTCGTATTTGCACAACATTTTAAAATAAAAATGAAAATTCCGTTTGGACGAGTGGAAGCACCAAATGAAAACTTCTGAAAACTGCTGCATTTCCACTTTCATGGAAATTTCCATATTTTATGAAGTAAAATCAGGTGAAAAAATACATGGAAATTCAGTAAAATACATGGAAATTCTATAGAAATTTCAGTTTTCATCAAAAAATCACAAGAATATGCTAAATATCACGTTTAATCATAGGCGGCCCAAAAATTCGGGTTTTTAATCTTTTCTAAAAGCTTTTCTTTGATATATTCACTTGATAAAGCTGGAAAACACGCGCGTGTGAAAATCTTTCACGCTCGCGCGCGTGCACACAAGTCTATTCGGTCTAATATATTGACAAGGTTGGCAAGTTTTTTCAACTCAAACTCATCTACAAACAAAAACTCTACAAAAACTACATTACTTTAAACACTAGTGATTTTACTACATTTCCACAAATTTTTAACTTCAAATGTAATTTCTAAGGGACCGGTCATTATTTATGGCTGGGGTGGGGGCCGAAGAGAAAATGGTGGGGTAACTAAAAAATTAGGCAGGTCTGGGGTGGGGTAAAATAAAAAATGAGAAGGCTGACCGAGTGCTTAGTGCAATAAACTGAATGTTTAATTTAATAACGGAAAATCGAATTTTTAATATTGGTTGTTATGAAAAGGTTGATGATTTGGTGGGGTAATTTATTTTTTAACCTTCTATAAAATATGGGGTAAAAATTTTTTTGGTACAAAAAAGATGGGGTGGGAAAAAATTTTGGCTTTAAAACATTTTCTCTTCAGCCCCCACCCCTGCCATAAATAATGACCGGTCCCTAAGCATGTTAAAAAAGCGAATATATTTCGGGTTTTTGACAAAGGTTTGTCAAAACTATGCTGGACCGACCTACCCTGTGCATACGTCACAGTTTTTAAATTTTGAAGAAGGCGCTGATTGGCCACTTTGCATAACGTTTTCTGCGAAAAAAACAACAATGACAGGGGGGATTTATGAATAAAAAATCACACAGGCAGGCAGCGGGAAAAACAAAATACATCACTTTACATATGTTTTGGTTCACTTTCCGCGCGACTACATTGGCTAAATCATGGATAGTTGACAAAAAACCAAAATAAAATAATGTTTAGAAGCTTGAAGACACCTTTTTACTTCGGTAGGTTTACTTTTTATACCAAACTAAACTGAAATACAATAGTACGGTGCCAGTGTGGGCAGAGTATAGCAAATACGGCGGTTGACTGTTGTGTAAAACTACCTGAAAAATACAATGAGAACTTCGACGTGTCGAGCGAAGGCCCTTCGTCCGGAAGTTAGTAGAAGACGAAGGGCCTTCGCTCGACACGTCGAAGTTCTCATTGTATTTTTCAGGTCACTAGTTTTACACAACAGTCAACCGCCGTATATGAAATACAATAGAAATACTTAGTTAACTTTGCAAACTAAAATGGCCTGAGCTCGGCACTGTTCTTATGATTGCCCTGGCTCATTGCAAAATATGAGCTTTGATCAGTTGTATTGGCAAATATAGATATAGTTTCCAAAGTTAACTATAAAGTCGTATTTCAGTTTAGTTTGGAATAAAAAGTAAACCTACCGAAGTAAAAAGGTGTCTTCAAGCTTCTAAACATTATTTTATTTTGGTTTTTGTCAATTATCCATGATTTAGCCAATGTAGTCGCACGGAAAGTGAACCAAAACATGTAAAGTTATGTATTTTGTTTTTCCCGCCGCTTGCCTGTGTATTTTTTATTCATAAATCCCCCCTTGTATACTTGTTTATACATCACAGAGCGATGTTAGGTAAAATGTATATTCGCAGAGAAATTGTGAGCATGAATCTCGTTTTACTTTGCCGCTATTTGTCTTACTAAACATGTATTATATATTATATTATACATTATTCAGCTCACTCCGTTGGGGCTTTTCAGTGACCGATTACATCAAGTATCTAGCTTACCTATATTATTTATTTATTTATTTATTTAGCTTCGCCTATATAATTACTTAATCAATCAACTTCAACACGTAAAACACAAACCATTCCTGTTCAACCCCAAAACGCGCAAACTTTAACGCCCCCTTGACATGCACCCTTGACCGTTAAAACTAGGACGGTTTAAATTTTACAATCATATATCTTCATTTTAAAATACTTTGAAATTTATGAGCACAATATTGGAAAATACGGAAAATTGCTTAAAAGCTTGGCCTAGAGCTAGACAATACTTATCGAAACACAGCAAAAGCGCCAGGCCTCCACGTTTCAAGGTTGAACAAGAAGGTAACAACAACAACAACAACAAAAAGGCGGGGACACCACAACAGTTTAAAACCAATTACTGTGGGCCCTTGAATATAGAAAACACATAACTAATATTTAAATTATAACTGACAATGTACATGTACTAATAGCAGCACGTTAATGGCTGCATGAGTCTGCGTGATGTGTTGCATTTCAAGCAGACTGTTCTCCACGTTCTGGCGTCGTCCACATCATAAAATGTCTTGGCAGCGTTGTGATAGTAGTCCAGCAACAATGTTCTAAATCGTACCAGCGATAGATCCTTTTGCCTTAGACCTTCTGGCAGAGAGTTGTAAGTTCTTATTACTCTGATGAAGAAACAGCGTTGGTATGTCAGCGTCTTACATTTGCGAGGACGGAAAGAGAGCACGTTGGTGTCAGCCGAGGTTCTAGTGAGCCTTGATGGGATAATTGGCTGCGGAAGGACTTCATTCGAGACAGTTATAATGTTGTTTATAGCTTTAAAGAAAAACATAATGTCAAGGTACTCGTGCCAGTAGGTGATTGGTAGTAAGTCTAAGGAGATCAGTCTGTCTTTGTACGCTTCTGCGCACACGAAAGGTAACTTCAAAATGAACTTTGTAGCTCGTCGTTGGATGCGCTCTGTCATCGATTGTGGTGACCAGACTTGAGTGGCATAACCTAGCGTTGAGCGAACAATGGGCAGGTACAGTGTGCGGCGTATCTTAACATCTGTAATTTATTATGCATGTACTTAGCCTACATTATTTATTTTTACAACAATTGTGATATTACTTTCCTAATCTGTATATCCTAACCCACCCAGTCAACTTTCCCTGTGGGAGGAAATCGGAGAAAACCCACGACTTTCGGCAGAGCGTTGACTTACTCTTTTTACATGACAGAAGCCAACGAAGAAATGAATGAGAATGATAATATCGGTGAAGTGAAATGCGAGCCATGTTCACTAAACATTTCTACATAACATGGCTCTGTGCAGAAATTGCGTTGCAAGTTGCAGCAAAAATTGCCCCATGTAACTTGGCCATTAGGGATAGCATTGGGAATTTATGGCATTTTTGGTGTAATTATGGAAATTACAAATTTGAAAGTGGTAGCACTGGAAAACTATTAAAAATCAAAATGATCAAGCGAAGCTGCACGTGTGCGAGAATGCACTTAAATATTATGTGTTTTATACTGTTTTGAAACCAAGTTTTTCAATCAATATGAAGAAGAAAACTTCACGTGTTTACAAATAACAATATTGATGGATAATTACGTGAAAATCGAAGAGAGATTTAGCCGAATGCGTATCATGAGTGAACCGATCGCGATGCCGATGATGCCACAAACTACAAATATGTATTCTCATTGTCGTGGTAAATCATTCAACATGCTATGGTATGAAGTTAAACGGGTATTTCCTAGATATTATCTTTCTCAATAGTGATCGAGTAATCTTTAACAATCATAAATGACTACATATAATATTGGATTGCTCCGTTGCTATTAATATCAAGTCAACCGGGCGCAACAGCCAAGCTAGTATAGATTCAATTTATATGCTTATTATTAACCGCGACAAATAACGATTAAAATATTTTGCTTGGTACTTGACAATAGAGATATTTTAAAATAAGCTAATATACTAAGAGGATGGTTGAAATACATGGATTAATACAAAAAAGTTGTCCACAACAAGCAAGCATCAAATGCTAAAACGTTTTCTTCTGTTGGTTGTTTGGAACGATGCATTTGAAACTTAGGGCATATTTATATAATCCTGCTTACCGAGACGTCTCAGCCAGTGAGATAAATATTTCTGTGTGTTAACATGGAGTTTTATATACCCAACTAGCTGAGCTGAAATTACAATTGTGTTCTATAATTAGTGCTTGCAAAAACTGCACATTTTATGCACCTATCAATGGTGCACCTATCAATGGTGGGGGCGGTTATGTGTCTAAGTTGCACAAAGCAATATATAGCATACCCGCAGGGATGTGCGCGAGAGGTGAAGATATATTTCTTCTCAAACTTCTAGTGTTCTTGCCTGGCCTGCCTGTGTACTTGACACTAACTGTACAACAAACGTCATGCATTTTGAAGCCTTTGTTCACAGATGAGTGTGGGACTTTCATTGTAATTTATTTGCATGGCTTCTACTGTAAGCTACCAGAAAAATATTTTTGTGCAAAAACTCCTCATCATGAGGTTGGTAGCTTGGAGACATACTGTACATCCTGACAAAGGAGTTTTGTTTATTAAAACATAAATTGTTTTAATATAATCTTTAAGCGACTGTAGTTCACACCCAAAACCTCAGCTTATTGTAGAATACACTCCTACATATATATTGAATTCATTAGATATGTTCAGAACACACCCAATAATAGAGATTTTACTCTTACTGTACTTTAGTTACCTGTCTTGGAATAAAAGACTGATTTAAATCATGATGACTAAATGGAGTAAAGACTGGAAAAGTAAAGAGTCTATTGTAGATGATTGCAACAATGACAGTTGGGGTTGCGCAACTTTAAGGTAACACATTTTTTCTTCTTAATTGGCATCACCAACATTTTGATGATGTTTGATTTTTTTTGAAATTTTATGCTGCAGTTGTAGCTAGTTTGTAACAAGTTATTATGTTTTTATAATAACCAAGTGTAAAGTAATAGCTTTCTTTTTCATGCTCAAAATGTAACAATATATCCTGATAATTCTGGTGAATTGTGTGCTTTATTTGAGAAATAGGAATTTGTTAAGCTATCAATTTTGTTTCTTATTTGCATCTCAATAACAGTGGTGTTGCACTGCTACGTGTACTAGAGATACAAATATAATGTCTGGAATCTACAGTTTTTTTTAAACTTTTTTTAAGGAGTACTACTAGAGTCTAATGGTTATGGTGACAACAAATTTAATAAACTGACTCTCTACCTTCAGGAGCTTTCTCCTTTCATGTGTAAGGGATGGCGTTGAAGACCTTCAGCGATGCTTTTAGGACATACTGTATTTGAAGTGTTTCTTTGACCTTCAAAAATAGGTTAGTAGTCTGATCGGAGGCTTACCGTTTGACAATGTACTTCTATTTAAAACATAGCAGAAGTGTTTTAAAACACGACCAGCAGCAGGAGCTTGGTATAGAGTATCACACCCACCCATCATGTCCTGCTACATTTGGGAAATAAATATGTTTTCATTTCTTTTAGATTTTAATACTGTATGTCAAGAACACTCGTGAAGAATGATTTTCATTGATTCATTTTACCGGCCTTTGAATACAACCTGAATTAAAACATCACTTGGAATAATGGATTGGAGTGTGGAGAAGTAAAGAGCTTACATGTATGATGACAACAATACAAGTTGGAGTTTGAGCATCATTGAGGTAACAGATTTTTGCTTCTTAACTGATATAGTTCACTTGGCATTGTTCAAACTATCGTGTCTATTACTCAATCAGCTGGAGAATGTTTATCAGCTGGGTATTGTACATTACAGTTTACCACATGGCACATACCTTTACAATTCAGATGTGCTTTGTTTTCTCTTTTCTTATTTCGTGTTTTGTTTTTCTGCAGTAGTCTTCCTTGTCATGTAATGTTTTATCTTCATTTATCCTGTTATGTCATGTCCTGTACTGTTCTATGTTGTTGTCAGTTTAACATATCATCAATATCATAGTACTGTGCTCATGCAGCATTCCTATAACATGGCTTAATCTGACTGGAATATTGTGCCGACCTGCAGTGATTTTATTGTGCTAAAAACACATGGAAAAGTAATCCAGTGAATATCAGTTTACTTTCAATATGTACGGTATTATAGCTGTTAAAATTCACGTGGTAAACGAGGATTGGTTAATTCTTTTCTATTAGAGCATTGCAAAGAAGCATATTGAAAGTTCGAAGGAACACCGAACTTTATAGTCAATTGTGACAGACGTTTTCATGGGAACCAAACCGTCAAAATTAACGTCATCCTGTCATAAAACAAAGAGCCAAAATTTCAAGAAAAAGTCAATAATTAAATAATTCCGAGACTGAGTGCGTGCAATTTCATACTGTGTTTGGCCAACCTAAAAAATGACAAAAATATAAGGAGAGGTAAATTTTCAAACTGAACAACTTGGGTTTTACAGACACATCTTGTGATCTACTACAGTGGCAATATACATGCAGTACAGTATACCATCAATCAAACGTATTAATATTTCCTAGCCCATAGTAAGCTATACCCTATTATTGTATTAGCATAAATTTCTATTTGTTTAAAATAACTATAAAGCAAACTGAGTAGACGAGTTGCAACTGATTCATCCAGACCTCTGATAATATGTATAAATTGAAGAGTCGACTTATACAGGGTGTATAAAAAAACCCGCAATCCTCGATTCACATGTCGATTTTGAAAATAATAGAGCAGTAAAGCCTATATGTTTACATTCATTTGAAAGCTTAGCCATTCAGCTTTCCAACGATGGGTTACTTTTTAAATTTGAACAGTGGGTTCGCGAAATATTTTACTTTAAGCATCTGAGATTGGAAAGATGAAAATTCGAGATGCAATAATAAAGCGGCCCTGAATAGACGAACTCATTTCGTAAAAATCCCCGAAACTATCAAACCTTTTTCCTGACAGCAGATTAAAATCAAGTAACCACGGCTTTCTATGCACCATTTTTAACTTGTTACTAACTTTCCATACACAACGGTACTGGTTTAAACAGTTTAAGCTTAATTGCGGCCACCAACTTGCCAATTTCTGTTTACGTTACAATTATGCAATTTCATTAAATGTTATTTAATAGTCGCATTTGGAATTCTTGAATCTTCTTGTTTAAACTTTAATACTGTTGTTTTCACGCGAAACAATGTACCAAGAAGTCTTTAAAAGACGTTTTAAAAGATGTTGAGCTGTGTAATTTACTTTGTACTCCTAAATCGATCCCAAAAAGTAATAAAAACAATCGCCGTGTATTGCCCGTCGAACAGCGCCGTATGTTAATTGTAACGTAAACAGAAATTTAGCAAGTTGGTGGCCGCAAGCTTAAACTGTTTAAACCAGTAGCGTTGTGTATGGAAAGTAAGTAATAAGTTAAAAATGGCGCATAGGAAGCCGTAGTTACTTGATTTTGATCTGCTATCAGCAAAAAGCTTTGAGAGTTTCGGGGATTTTTACGAAATGAGTTCGTCTATTTCAGGGCCGCTTTATTATTGCATCTCGAATTTCCAATTTTCCAATCTCAGTTGCTTAAAGTAATATTTTTCGCGAACCAATCGTTCAATTTAAAATGTAACCAATCGTTGGAAAGCTGAATGGCTAAGCTTTCAAATGAATGTAAACATATAGGCTTTACTGCTCTATTATTTTGAAAATCGACATTTGAATCGAGGATTGCGGTTTTTTTTATACACCCTGTATAACGCGCAATGATAAAATAGAGTGTAATTAATTCGCTTGTCTATCAGCATGCAGGACTGATTTGCAGTTAAATTCAAACACGTCTTCGACTTCACAAGATATTTTACTAAGCATATATTAAATAATGAAAACAAATCGAGGCAAAACGTAACATTCACCGAGATCTTCCAAATAGGGTAAAGGTTGAAAGCAAGCCCTATCTGACAAGAAAGGCGAAAACGGCATCAATTGATTTTCCCTTTCGTACTATATATATGCATCAAGGGATTTTGTCATGGACGTTCATCCCGAAGGTTCTCTTCTCTAGAAATATCATTGCATTTCTCTGCACTCTGTAATCAAAATTATACGTATATAACTAGAAATACGTTGATGCAGAATCCCCACGCATTTGAATTAATACTAAAACACTTTTTAAGATTATTGAGTCAATGTTGTATTGACCACACACCCGTTTAAAACGCTTTAAAACTCGAAAATCCTGTCCTTTCTCGGCCTTTTGACTAATTTCTTTTCCGACTCTATAATATGTCCCGACTCCAGAGGACAATTTTGAAAAAAGTTAGCAAAATGGCGGTAATTAGCCAATCATGATAATGCTAGTTACCAGTTTTCTCTTGGCTTAAACTCGTGCATGCGCATAACTTAAAAAACCGTCCAACGTCCGTGACAATTCTATATTCGCAAATCTCCGAGCAGAATTAGTACTCTCCCACGGCGCCTTGGCTCGGGGATGAACATTGTTTTTTCGCGTGAAACATCACACAGCACCCTTCTTCTCCAACATGTTTATGTCTTAAAAATGGAGTTTCCAGCCAAAAAAGATTGCAGTCGAGATACGTTTATTAATCAGTGCATAGTATCACAATTTCTAAATATTCTTATAAACCATACTTGTTGTATATATTGATATATCAGAAGTGTTAATATAGGAATGAAAACATGCAAAACTTGTTGCAATTTTATATGCTGGTATAGTGGTAGTATTAAACTTCAATATATCTTTCCAGTGGAGTAAATTTTGGAATGCGTACCGAAATGGAGTAGTTTTAAATCCATTTTTGTAGTATAGATTTTACTAGATCTAATGTATGCTCACTGTTAATTTTAGGGTGTCAATTTAACACCAAAAAGTGGTGCTAAAAAATTAGGTAAAAAATGACACCTTTTTTGGGTGCTATTTTAACACCGCCTTTGATGGTGTTGATTTAACACTAGTTACGGTGCTAAAACAACACCTTTCCTAGTGTGATATTAGCACTGGTTTTTAGAGTTAATTTAACACTTGTTGTGTAGTGCTAAAATAACACTTTGTTTTGGTGTTAAAGTAACACGCCTTTTCAGTGCTAAAGTCACACCAGTTTTTAATTTAACCCTGGTGAAAATAAAACTTAATTTTGTTATTAGTTTACACTGCACTAAAGTGATTTAGTGCACCCAAATGGCCTCATAATATTACACACAAACAAGAAAATAGTTTCATGATTATTATTAAATTAAGTTAAAATTTTTTGGGTTCATTTTCCTTTATAGCTGTTCATGATTAAGTTTAACAATTGTTAATATTCTTCCACTTGAAATATCCTTTCACAAAACTTTTAACTAACCATTATGCATGCATTAAATGAAGTTTAATGTAAATGTTGTATATATACTATTTCCATTGGAGTCCCAGCTCATTGACAAATTTCTGGACAGAAATTATTTCCTTAGCATCAGCGCGCTTGTCCATCAAAACTGCTTCCAGGAAGGCGTAGATATTCGAAACTCCTGGAGTGTACTCCATATTCAGCACATGATAAGCATGGTCACCACCATAGCCACTGGAATGTTTTTGCCTGAGAAGTTTAAACAGATTTGTCCATCAGCAGCGATGTAAAAAGGATCCAAGATTACCAGGTCTCCAGAAGCTATAATCCGTGGATAGGTGGATTTCTCTACTTCTTCGTCAATGGAATCATCATCCTGAAAATATTCTATTTGATTTTAGCTTATAAGTTCAATATCGACTAACCTTAGGCCCTTAACCTCACCCCTTAACACTGAGCCTAAGTCACATTGTTGCATCTTTAAATAATTATGTCATAAATATTTTTTACCAGGAAGCTTTGCTCTCATTAATAAAGACATAAGGCAATCGGATCTAGAATCAGGCCTCCAGGCCAAAAAAGTGTTTACTGTATGACGTAATTATCGAAAGGGTCAAGTAATGATTTAACAAGAGGCATATAAATATGTAGTTAACTTGTCTATGCCCAACACTTCCCCCCTGCATGAAGTGTGTCAAATTTTCTATTAAAATATACTTACTGTGATTGGAGAACCAATGCCGTAATAGTGCTCTCAATTTCTGGAAAAAAATAAAGGATAACTATAATTAGTAAACCATAAGTCGAGAAACAAAAGTCGAGAGTCACTTTTTATATCATTAAAATAAAAATACATAAACTTGATCACTAGACAAAACGTCAGTCCAATCAAGTTAGAGCAAAGCTAATCAGCCTGAGATAGTGTAACTGAAACAACAATGTCAAGCAAGGGAGCACGCCAGAGTTTATTCAATTCACAGCGATATCTGTATATTAAATTTATTTTGTTCGACTGCCATACAGCGTGTATCGCAGGCGCTTGTGACGATGACATAAGAATTCATTTAAAATCTTAATTAATTCTTATGTCATTGTAATTGTAATTGTAAACTTTATTTTAAGAAGGTAACATTTGACAGTATATGAATTACTGATAACTCCATGCCCTCTATATATCTATACATATGAAATTTATATACACGAATGGCATTAGTTAACTAAATTAAAAATATTACAACGTATATATTACAATTGTATACAGTAAAAACTAATATTAGTTGAAGTAAACTAGCGTTCTATATTACTGGCGGCTTTTTGTTCATTTAATAACTGGCTGTATAAGCTTTTCTTAAAATTTGACACTGTCCGTGTTTTTCTCATATTGAGATTAATTTTGTTCCAGTCGATGACATCATCATGAGTACAAAATATTGTATTTGCTATTATAACCTGTACCAAGGTGGGGTTCTTTTGGGTGAAATGCCGCTTAGAGTGTTAAACCCATTTTAATATTTTTATTATACGACTAGACAGTACGAAAGATTCTCACCATAGGATTTGTATATATATGACCCAGAAGTTTCCAATCGTTTCTGCAGCAACTAAGGGCATTTCAGCCCCGGGGATGAATTTTCCCCGGGGTTGAAAAATCTCCATGTAATCAGCCCTATTACAGTAGTAGACAGCTATCTTTGTTCTAGCAGGATACCAGACATTTCAAAATTGCCTGCTTGCCATGTATAAAACCCAACGTGGAAAAATAATGTCATTTACATTTAGAAGCTGAGCCAGTCTAGCTTTCTGAGTTGCCCCTATTCACCGGGTCAACTCACCAGTCACCTCATGCAATCAGCCCCTCAATACAATCCCACGGCCAAGCCAACTCAGTACATCACTACATGTATACCCGGCCCAGGCTTATTGAGGCCAAGCCTGTTGGAGTGTTGGCTCTCTCTATATATAAGCCTGATATTTACAGTACTAAAACAGAACTATTCAAGAGGCCTATACTCTGCTAAATTATATAATAACATTTCATAATACTTTACCATGAAAACATTTTCAAATTATTTATATTTTTCTGACAGAGATATGGGTGTGGGGCCTGGCATCCATATTTTAAAATAATATTTTATCTAAGTCTTTATACTCAATCCTATTATAAATTGAAATCTCAAATTATAATTTAATTTTAATTACCTGCTTTTTGAGGTTATTTTTGGAGAAATCTAAATCCATGTCGTTATGTCGTTTGTATTTTAATATATCTGTGATTCAAACATAAATATTACCATGAATTACCAGCATGTTTTGTGGCCTTTGCTAGGACGCAAATATGGAAGAATTTTTTTGACACGAAATTTATAGTTTTTATACGACCTAAGACATTGTTTTGATCTCGCACTTTATTGAGTTAAAATAAAATGAGTTCGTGACTCATGTTGTGTTATTGTATAAAATATGGCCTTCGACTAGCAAATATTCAATGTTTCTTCCGACTGATGAACGCAACTCCATACTTAATATATTTATGATTCAAGCGCTGGCACGGGGACGATCACGATATCCTAAATATATTTCAACAATATAAATGGCATAAATACAGTACCTCTTCATCCTCAAGAATAGAGATGGTAATCTCCTTCAAACCCGCATTTATTAGAGTTTCGCGTAAAGAAGAATCTATCTTCTGAAACGAAAGGAAATCACAATTAAATATTAGATGATGTTTGATATAAAAATACTTTGAGAATATCATACATAAATCGCGTTTTATCAACTCGTGTGGAACATACCAATTTAACAACAAAGTCGATTCCTTTTTCCTCTTCGTAAGAATGCCAATGTGCAGTTTAACATACGAACTAACAGCCGCGACAACACCAGAAAGTATAAAAAAACAAACAACTCGAAGAGGGATATAACCAAACGATTAAGTCGCCAGCGATGAAAATACAAGCATTTTTGTTACAAAAAATTAATTAGTAATCTGATACTGATCAAAGATTGTAACCCGATACTTTTCACACCATAGTGCAGTTGGGAAAAGAGATCTTGCCCTAGAGTAGATGGAATTGAAAGATTTTCACATCAATCTATAACCTAAAGGTTGGTTATGGTAATGACATAGAACTTTTCAAAATTCTAAATGCTTTGGTTTCTGTGGCTGTTTAAAATTTGCCTAATTTTTATTTATAATGTTGGCAATATTTTCCCCAGTATGTTATGATACAAACATCACACTAACAAATCCTGTGCTTATTACCAAAATCTCTCTGAGAGGAATTAATACTGAAAATTTCAAGTCAATTGGTTAAATTCCTATCAAGATATCCTTTCTCAAATCCGCAAAAAGCTTATTCTGAGAAAAATGGATTTAAAGTTAAAATATACTATGTAGACAGTCCTAAATGGTCCTAAGTGTTCTCAAATGGCATAAATGATACAAAATTATTTGGCAATAACATGGTAATCATGGTTCTCCAGTTTCCACTGCTATTACCAAGACTACCCCAGTCAATGAAGTAAATCCTCTCTTTGCCCATGTTCCATCAAAGGAGACAGCCGCATCTACAACATCATCAGTGGTTTCTGCTCCATTTTCTTTAAATATGTGTTTGCGAACTCTTTGCCCTGCTTGTCTCATTTCATCTTTGACTTCAGCCTCAAGAGCTTCAAGTATTGTGTCAACATGTTTGTAGTAAGCAGGTGATGATATACAGGGCATATTCATGATGCTACAAAAGGTCACCAGACCTTCATAATCACCACCTGTCTCCAATGAATGGCAAACAGCACGTCGGTTTACATCAAATGATTGCACAAACGAAACCTTTAAACTAAAAAACAAAATAAAACTAAACACAATTTCAATCACAGTATATATTATGCCATAAAAACATCACCGCCCCTGATTGAGAGAGTGACTGTCTCAATGTTTTCTTACCTTCATCGTCGCAGATGTGGGCCTCTGATAGAGTTGAAGACAAACTCTTCAGGTCTACAAGTCTGTATCCCTCGCTCTGATTAGGTTCTCCATCGTTAGGACTTTCTGCAGGACAGGTGGAAGAGCTTTGTGGACTCATTTTAGTCTTGATGCGCTTATCGGTTCATCACTTTTGGAACTTGATGAGGGCTGATCACACGACGAACTCGGTATTAACCCGGTCATTTCAGACTCTTCTGGCGATGTTTTCCTTCTTTTTTTCTGAATGTTTTTTATCCCCAGTGTCAGTCACTGTGTTTTTTTCTACGTGTTTCCTCCCTGTCATTTCTTTGTCTCTCCCAGACACGATTATCTTTAATATTCTTGCATTGCCATTATGTGACTAATCAGTTGAGTTGTGATTATCTGTTCCAAAACAATATTCAAAAAGAGCAAGACATTAACAGTGCAAGTGTGCCAGCTGTAATGGACATGCGTGAAGTACAGAATTATACCATCTAAAGCAGTGTAAACTATACAACTGTGATAGCAAGGAACACATGTGCTCCACTTATAGTTTGTAGCAGGAAGTAATTGGTTGGAAATGTACAAAGTTGTTGTGGAGGATGAACTACGACAAATTGATTGGAGGAATCTTCGATGCTATGAAGCTTCAAAACTCTGAACATCAACATGGTAATCAAGGACTTCTCCAGTGTCCACTGCTATTACCAAGACTACCCCAGTCAATGAAGTAAATCCTCTCTTTTCCCATGTTCCATCAAAGAGACAGCCGCATCTACAACATCATCAGTGGTTTCTGCTCCATTTTCTTTAAATATGTGTTTGCGAACTCTTTGCCCTGCTTGTCTCATTTCATCTTTGACTTCAGCCTCAAGAGCTTCAAGTATTGTGTCAACATGTTTGTAGTAAGCAGGTGATGATATACAGGGCATATTCATGATGCTACAAAAGGTCACCAGACCTTCATAATCACCACCTGTCTCCAATGAATGGCAAACAGCACGTCGGTTTACATCAAATGATTGCACAAACGAAACCTTTAAACTAAAAAACAAAATAAAACTAAACACAATTTCAATCACAGTATATATTATGCCATAAAAACATCACCGCCCCTGATTGAGAGAGTGACTGTCTCAATGTTTTCTTACCTTCATCGTCGCAGATGTGGGCCTCTGATAGAGTTGAAGACAAACTCTTCAGGTCTACAAGTCTGTATCCCTCGCTCTGATTAGGTTCTCCATCGTTAGGACTTTCTGCAGGACAGGTGGAAGAGCTTTGTGGACTCATTTTAGTCTTGATGCGCTTATCGGTTCATCACTTTTGGAACTTGATGAGGGCTGATCACACGACGAACTCGGTATTAACCCGGTCATTTCAGACTCTTCTGGCGATGTTTTCCTTCTTTTTTTCTGAATGTTTTTTATCCCCAGTAAAAGGTTTTCCTTTTCTCCTTCTATATACAGATCTATGTTTTTTCCCGGTCATTTTAAGCTAAAATTTCGTTGTTGTAAAACTCACACTTGCTATCTCTCTCAAATTTTGCTGTGTTATGACTCATGAGCTGTCCCATGAGCAAATGAGGCCTTAAACATAGTTTTTGTACTTCGTGTAATAAGCAATATAGATTCTTTGTTCTATATTCCTTTTTTCCCGGGCCTTTTTTTAGGTATATAAATAAAAGCTAGTTTGCGTAACCATGGTAACCAGGATATAAGTTGCTTGTAAATTTGGCATTGGCCGCTGCTTTACAATTATATTTTGCTCGCCAGATTGCCGAACAGAGAAAGGTTTCTTCAACAAATCGATTATAATATCTGCTTCCGTTGAAGCCGTCACGCTTGCTGAAGCCATTGTTATGTAAATTTAATAATAGAATGTAAAATCACTTACCTTGACCAACTGAACGAACATTCGCTGTATAAAAATATTCGTGCAATCACAGTTGTGCAATCAAGCGTACGGAAAGAATTCTCGAAGGCTCAAGTCATGCTTTCGAAAATGAGCATGACTAGATGTTGCGAAACTGCGCGTTTGAGCATGCTCAGATGCTGTTATCCAATCAGATTGCGAGTATTTCTGCTATAAAATATATTACTTGGTCATGCTGAATTCGGAGAGCATGACTAGACGCGAAATGCGTGGAATATAAGCTTTACACGCAAAATTCACACGCATTGGCTATGTTTGTTGCTAGGTAACCTACGAAATGAGCAAAATACTGCGTAAAATGACGTAATTTCGCGAAAATATCGCAAAAGATTGCCAAAAAATGCGAGAATATCGTCAAATAAAATGGTTGAAAGTTTTTGGAAACTAGTTAACCAAACGATTTGAATTTGAAATTTTGAGGAAAGGAATTGTTTATTTTTGGGAAAATGTTTGGTCATGCTGGGCATGACCAGCATGACCTCTAGCTACGCTACTGGATACAAATATAACCTATTCTTTATAGTTGAAACAACCCATAAATAATGGTGAAGGCCATGAGTCTAAACCAGCCCTTTAAAATAGGTTACATGAGGTTGATTCAACCTAAAAAATAGGTTAAAATCAAATATGTTAAAATCAAGATTTGACTCAAAATCAAATTAGTAAATATTAAACAATTTCAGTAATGTGGTAAAAATCATGTATTTTTCTTAAGGAATACATAAGTCTTATATAAGATATAAATAAAATAATCTACGAGATAATTTAGTGCCAGTGTGCAACATTGCAAAACAGTAAAGTGGCAGTGGAGGAGAGTTTGATAGCATGCAGTCACGATATTATATTGTGAAAGAAAAAAGCTCTCCATATAGAAGAAACAATGGTTATCTCACACAATTCACTAGCTTGTAAGCTATATATAGTTTTGAGTTATACTATATAGAGACATTCACAGAAATAGCCCATGATTGTGATGGCCATAACTCTCCTCGTACACTCTAATCATTAATGATAAAGACAATATAACCTGCATGTACAATACATGCATTACATTAATGATACAATATCATCATTATCATAAATTGTCCCATTATAAATTGTATCATTATCATAAATTGTTCCATTTAATGTGTTCGTTTACATTTGGCTTTGGAAGTTCTCCACGCCAATTGGTAAAGTTTGGCAACTATTGCCCAAAAGAACATGTTCTAAAAACATGTAAATGTTTTTGCTATGACCTGTTGGCCCCTTTGGGTACTGCGCGTTAAAAACGTAGTACGCTGCAAGCAAACATGTCACTGTATTGGCTATATTGCACGATCTGAATTTGTTTAGAACCATTCCCTCTCCAATCAATGAAATCGAACTTATCTCTTCCAGAGGTCCGGTGGCCAATAGACGAGGGGTTGAGCACCCTGATATTTTTGGAGCAACTTCAGAATCATCCTGCAATAAGGAATATAACTGAGTGACGACATAAGCATTTCATGCACAACTTACACTTTTATCTAAATATTGTACTTCTCCTGTAGTTATACATTACAAAAATATACATCACTTAATAATTTCTACCTATAGATGCTATAAAATATATAAAACTTACTTACAAGAACAACTTCAAAGAAATGTTCTCCTGAGGTATGTTTGTGGGTACTCTTCTCCCCAAGGACATACGGCAAAGCTGCCATGATACAACGGTTTTCTAACTCTACAAAAAGATTAAACATAGAATAAATTTCTGTACAGTGAAAATACACTTGGAGAAATGCTGTCCGATAAGCTGGAGCAGCGTTTGTGTTTCCTCGGACTTCTTCGTAACTCAGGAGTTTGAAATGCAAGGGATTTCTTTGCTGTTGAATTACTAGCGATGGGAAATGTCTTTAGTTAAATCTATATCTTACCTTGAAATTCCGTCACTGCTTCGTCTAATCCTCTTCTTTCAGCCAGACCACAACGTCGGATGGTTCAGATACTCTCGTTATGATCTCGTTATCTGAAATTCTAACTATATAGCCGAGATTTTCAAGTCCGCAATTTTCTTTAGAAATTTTCAAGTCGACCAAGTATCCCGAGTGCAGGTGAAGATGAAATTAGATAGCCGACTCGCGAAATTTGGTCAAGGGATTAACCGCTTGAGCGAATTGACCAATAAGAAGCGATCACTTGTCTGATTAACTATTCATGAGGGAAACAGACGTCAATCAAACATAGCTCATTTTAATATAGAGGCCCCTCTGATAGAGGCCTATAGACATTGTAGCCGTTTTTCACGTCCACCATTATTTTAATGATAAAACATCTCATTCTCGTACACAGAAATCTCTCTTGGCATGCAATTGAAAGTTTTCAGGTGGACCTGAAAAATACATCAGGTTATTTGATGAGACGCAAAACATTAAATGCAACGTTTGCAATCGATCCATCGAATTGACGTATTCGATCGAACTTTCGACGAGCTTGCCGTGTTAATATAACATTTATACGAGTATTCTTGATATAAATAATAGCAACGAGAAAATATCATCGTTTACAGAATTTATAGACATTTAGTTAACTTCTCAACAAGAACGAAAAGAAATGTTTTTCAGCAATAAATGTTTTCTTAAAACAGGAATAATTTTTCTTGACAAGAAATAATTTCTCAAAATAATCTGAAAAATAAGAAATTAATCTAATTATTGGAGATTTAAAGTGTAGGTTTATTCAATTTTCAATATGCTTGTTTTTCCTTCTTATTTTGCTCCACCAAACTATTCATCACTAAAATGTTATCGTCTGTCTAATGACAGTATAGGTAGATAATCTGTCTTCAACCTCGCCCGCTAAACTGGGAACCTGATAAATTATAAGAGTTTCATGTATATATAATTAGGTAAATTCAGTATAGATTGTCACTGATGGTTCACAGGAAGTGTTTTTACAAACATTTTGAGAATGTCTACTGTCTGGACATTTTCCATTGCTTTTATATATATAAGGTTTTATGCATGCAGATTATAGGTCATACCAAGTATCTAAAAGTAGTGCTTTCCTGTACAAAATGTTTAAAAGGGCAATGTTATAGTTGAATGTGTGAATTTAGACAGATCGTTAAAAACAAATAACTTTTTGTGTTGTGTTTGTATATCATATGCTTTTCTCTTGCTGGTCTTTCTCGATCTTCAAGTGCCACATAATGTGTTCGTAAGTAGTAATATCAATATTTTATCATTTGTCTTGTACAAGTAAATTTTTGACAATGAATTGAAATGGTACGTTACCGCGTATAGAAGGAACATAAAAACATTTATATGTTTATTGAATTAGTTAAATGTTCCACTAGACGTTTTTAAGGACGAAATCTCGTCAATTATTTGTTGGGTTGTATGTGTGAACTTCTTTGATATTTTTATTGTCTTATATATATGTGTCAGTCACTGTGTTTTTTTCTACGTGTTTCCTCCCTGTCATTTCTTTGTCTCTCCCAGACACGATTATCTTTAATATTCTTGCATTGCCATTATGTGACTAATCAGTTGAGTTGTGATTATCTGTTCCAAAACAATATTCAAAAAGAGCAAGACATTAACAGTGCAAGTGTGCCAGCTGTAATGGACATGCGTGAAGTACAGAATTATACCATCTAAAGCAGTGTAAACTATACAACTGTGATAGCAAGGAACACATGTGCTCCACTTATAGTTTGTAGCAGGAAGTAATTGGTTGGAAATGTACAAAGTTGTTGTGGAGGATGAACTACGACAAATTGATTGGAGGAATCTTCGATGCTATGAAGCTTCAAAACTCTGAACATCAATCAAATTGTAGAAAAAAGAGATTTGTACAATTTGTGTGGCCGAACCAGAAATATCTAATGTTTGAGAATAACTAAAGAACTATATTGTATTAAGGAATTTTGCACTAGCAAAGAGCAGTAAAACTTAGATAATTGAAATATATAGAAAATGTTATTGTTATATGATAGTTGGTATTTCTTTGTTTGATTGTAGTTCGAGAGAAAATGTTCGTGCATGTATGCACTTCAATAAAGAATATATAGATTGTTCAGTTTGTGTCCTTTCGAGTTAATCTAGTAAATGATTGTATTTTTACTTTACAACAGATCCCCTATTTAGTTCTATTGGTTAGTAAAGCCGGGCGCAAACGCTATGATTTTAGTCGGCCGATTTATATGGTTTTGGAACATAGTCTTTAAAGTGCCACTAACCCCAAAACTTGTTTTTGTATGTGTGTAATATTTGTATCATTCTGAGAAGAAATGTAATATATCTTTACAGTAAAAATCCTCATCTTGATCAACTTTTTCAATGTCAAAGCTACCGGATATGATGTCATTAGGTGAATTGTAAATTAGTTTTCCGTTGTTTTCTGATGCTAAAATTCATCTAGTGACATCATATCCGGAAATTTTAACAGTGAAAAAGTTGATCAAGATGAGGATTTTTACTATAAAGGTATATTACATTTCTCGTCAGAATGATACAAATACCAAAAATCATATTTGGGGTTAGTAGCACTTAACAAAACCAATACAGAGGACTGAAATAATGATCCCACAAATCATACCGGTGATTAAAATCGTAGCGCGCTCACCTGAAGGTAACTCAGTTAACTATTGGCAGTATAGTGTGAAGGGCAAGCCTTATGACCCTTGTGTTTTGTTGGTTAGAAACCAAGATATTTTATAACCACTTTTCCTAATAGTCTTCGATCAATACCCATGATGATGTGATGCTGGCTCATCGGTGTACACGGAGTCCAGTTGTCAAGTGCTAACCACAAGTTCATGTATATATGCTAGGTGCTTGGGTGATACCAGTGTATATAATATTGTATCTAATTTTCGCTCGTATAATATATAATTTTCGCTCGAATTTTCCAACTACAAACATCAACATTCAGTTCGCTCGAGCGAGATACCTATATGTCTATAACAATTACCAACAACAGTAACACCAACAACTTTATAACTATTTAACAACGACAGTGACTGCATGGTAATGCAACTCCAACAACTACAACAGTAACCACGACTACAACTCGAACAACATAATTACGTTGCTTTGTGATGACTATTGCGGAAATTGTAAATCGAATGCGACAAAATTAGTCTGTTAAATTATGTTGGTTAAATCTGAATATATATATTACGTTAACTGTCGCAAAAGTCATGTAAGACGAGCAAATATCGGAAGATGCGCAAGTCCTCAGATGCCACGTGGTTTTTAATAGTTTGGATACCAGGGCAAGGTTAGTGTATAAGTCAACAGTTTTACAAGGGCTGTCTGAGATTTTACGATCCGTAATTTTTTTTTACAACCTTATGTACGAGAATTCGCGCTCGCAGGATTTTATATTGAATGGGCAAAGTACCTTTCTTGCTTGTAAAGACACGTTCCTGGGAGAGTTCGGGGGAAGTTTGGAGTTTCTGCATGGAACGGCAATTCCAGGCCTTCTCATCGGATTTGGATGGAATGAAATCACATTCTAAAATGCGATTGGGGCGCGGCCGCCCTTGCCGGCGATGCCAGATGTTATATGTTGTTGACACTGCCATAGCCCAACCACATGAAGACACTCTTGTACTAGATAGATAACATCACCACTTTTCAAATCATAATATCTTTATATAACCACAAAGTATGAATTAGATTTTTACTCAATCGTGCATGTTTTATTAAAATTGCAATATTGAAAGGATAGTATCGAAACACGTCAATCAAAATTCCAACTAGCTGCAGTAGGCATGAGAGATAAAATTTTCTTCAGGGATTGTGAGATGGCTGGGATCAAACTAGCTAAAATATATAACAAGAATAGGCGCCTTCCCGCGGCGCTCGCGCATTTTAATGTGCCTGCACATTTGCACGGTGAAGAAGCATATTTGTACGGAGAAGCTTCGTATTTGTACGGAGAAGCTTCGTATTTTTACGGAGAAACCACATTGCCACGGAGCAGCGACACATTTGTATGGAGCAGCTTCACATTGGTACGGAGAAGCTTCATATTTGTACGGAGAAGCTTCGTATTTGCACTTGTCTACGTTTCGACAAGTTTCGACTACATTTTAAAATAAAAATGAAAATTCGGTTTGGGCGAGTGGAAGCACCAACTGAAAACTTCTGAAAACTGCTGCATTTCCACTTTCATGGAAATTTCCATATTTTATGAAGTAAAATCAGGTGAAAAAATACATGGAAATTCAGTAAAATACATGGAAATTCTATAGAAATTTCAGTTTTCAGCAAATTATCAAAAGAATATGCTAAATATCACGTTTAATCATAGGCGGCCCAAAAATTCGGGTTTTTAATCTTTTCTAAAAGCTTTTCTTTGATATATTCACTTGATAAAGCTGGAAAACACGCGCGCGTGGAAATCTTGGACGCTCGCTCGCGTGCACACAAGTCTATTCGGTCTAATATATTGACAAGGTTGGCAAGGTTTTTCAACTCAAGCTCATCTACAAACAAAAACTCTACAAAAATTACATTACTTTAAACACTAGTGATTTTACTACATTTCCACAAAGTTTTAACTTCAAATGTAATTTCTAAGCATGTTAAAAAAGCGAATATATTTCGGGTTTTTGACAAAAGTTTGTCAAAACTGTGCTGGACCGACCTACCCTATGCATAAGTCACAGTTTTGAAATTTTGAAGAAGGCGCTGATTGGCTACTTTGCATAACGTTTTGACAGGGGGGGAAATCACACAGGCAGGCCGCAGGCGGCGGGAAAAACAAAATACAAACTTTACATATGTTTTGGTTCACTTTCCGCGCGATTACATTGGCTAAATCATGGATAGTTGACAAGAACCAAAATAAAATAATGTTTAGAAGCTTGAAGACACCTTTTTACTTCGGTAGGTTTACTTTTTATATCAAACTAAACTGAAATACAATAGAAATACTTAGTTAACTTTGCAAACAAAAATGGCCTGAGCTCGGCACTGTTCTTATGATTGCCCTAGCTCATTGCAAAATATGAGCTTTGATCAGTTGTATTGGCCTGTTTTGAGTACATTAAACAACAGACATGCAAGTTTACGTTGGCTATTAAATATAAACTATAAAGTGATACAAAGACCGAGTGTTGCCAAAAAGACAAATATAGATATAGTTTCCAAAGTTAACTATAAAGTCGTATTTCAGTTTAGTTTGGAATAAAAAGTAAACCTACCGAAGTAAAAAGGTGTCTTCAAGCTTCTAAACATTATTTTCTTTTGTTTTTTGTGGTCAACTATCCATGATTTAGCCAATGTAGTCGCACGGAAAGTGAACCAAAACATGTAAAGTTATGTATTTTGTTTTTCCCGCCGCCTGCCTGTGTATTTTTTTATTCAGAAATCCCCTCTTGTACTTGTTTAAATCACAGAGCGATGTTAGGTAAAGTGTATATTCGCAGAGAAATTGTCAGCATGAATCTCGTTTTACTTTGCCGCTATTTGTCTTACTAAACATGTATTATATATTATATTATACATTATTATATACACAAGCTCTGGATATGAGGTATTCTGCAATCTGATTGGTTCTCTACTTGCAGGATGAATGAATGAATGAATTTAATTGTCACCAAATTGTTATATACAGCATTAAATTATAGAGTAAATTACAATAGTATATAAGATAAGTTATAATAAAGTATAATTTACAAATAGTATCATGTGACGAGGTTTGATTTGAAACCATTAGGCTTATTTAATATCAAACCTCCTCTTATTTCTAATTTTTAATTACGAAAAAAATAATATGTATTATCAAAGTTATGAATACAGATATGTTAATTAGTTGATATACAGTGAGCAAAAGTGAGTTTTTAATTTCTTTGCAAAACAAGAAAGCGATTTACTATTTACAATGTACTTATCCAAACTGTTGTAAAGGAATGGACCTTGATACTTTATTGAAAATTGTCGTATATTTGTTCTAGGTGTTATAATGTGAAATTCATTGGCTCTCCTAGTGTCATAATTATGTACTTGCTTATTAATGTAAAACATACTTCCGAAATGCCCTGGCAACAGGTTATGTTCATACGAAAACATAAACTGTCCTGTTTGTAATTTATGGATATCATTAAATTTTAATAGCTGAAAATTCTTAAAGATCAAACCTGTAGGGGAGTCAAATCTACTATTATTTATAATTCTAACAACACGTTTTTGAAGAATCACCAAACGAGATAAATTAGACGAATATGTGGACGCCCAAACAATATTACAATATTGTAAGTATGGGTACACCATTGAGTAGTACAATGTTAACAAGGAATGCTTTAAAAGAAAGAAACTAGATTTACGCATGATTCCTATTGATTTGGAAATCTTATTTGACACATGGTTAATGTGAGATTTCCAGGAAAGGTGTTCATCTAAAACAACCCCCAGGAAATATTAGCTAGTAGAGAAAAGTAGAAAAATGGCTGCCAGATTTGGACAATTAAATGAGAGGAAATGCAAGTTTTACATGAAAAAAGTACGCCAAAATATTCTGTTCACATCCAGAGCTTGTGTATATAATAAAACAGTTATTCTACTCACTCTCGTCGTATATGATTGATAGCCGACTCGGCGCTATCAGCTCATATACGACTCGAGTTCGTAGAATAACTGTTAATTATTAGCTCACTCCCCGTTGGGGCTTTTCAGTGACCGATTACGTCAAGTATCTAGCTTACCTATATTATGTACCAAGCCTACATTATTTATTTTTACAACAATTGTGATATTACTTTCTTATTTGTATTATCCTAACCCACCCAGTCAACCTTCCCTGTGGGAGGAAACCGGAGTGTCCGGAGAACACACACGACTTTCGACCGGCAGAGCGTTGACTTACTCTTTTTACATGACAGAAGCCAACTGTAATATCCTATAGTATCACGTGGGGAACACGTGTAATAGGGAAGCAAGTAAAGCAACATGTGAGATAGAGAGTAGGGAATAAATGATGTTCAAAAAGAATACTACAATGGCGACGAGGATCTGAAAAACAAACAACAACAACAACCCAGCTCAAGATCTTACTAAACTCAGAAAGGTCAGTGCATGTATGTACTCATATCAATAAATACCCGCAAAGAACATACGCTTAGTGTTTACACGTGGCCAGAAAACAGGCAAACAAAACGCTTTTAAACTCCCAATTCAACGGCTAAAAACAGCCTAAAACACAACAAAACATGGCAACAGCCCTGCCAACATTTCCTTCCTTCGATCCCAAAGCGGACCAGGGAGCACCCGGCGTCAGATTTAAGAAATATATCTCTCGTTTTCGAAACTTGATCGTCGCAACCGACATCGATGATCCCAAACGTCAAAAAGCCCTCTTATTACACTACATCGGTGAAGAGGTCAATGATATCTTTGAAACACTAACAGTCAGTGAACCGGCTGAAGGAGAGACAGTTTTAGACGTCACAATTAAAGCACTGTCGGAATACTTTACACCGAAACAAAACCCTGTATTCGAAGAGTATAAATTTCGCAACGCCAAACAAACACACGACGAAGCTCTTATGACATACTATACACGACTCAAACAACTTTCACTCACCTGTGAATTTCACGACGCCGATCGAGAGATCAAGTCTCAGATTGTCCAACACGGCCGATCGCAACGACTTCGACGAAAAGCGTTAACCGACCCAACTATAACCCTGGGAAAACTTCTAGAAATTGGTAAAGCGATGGAGTTAGCCGACTCGCAAGCAGCGAACTTAGAGCGTACAGAGAACGTCAGCCATTTCACAAACGGAAGTAGCAAGAACCACAACATCCGCCCCGATAAAGCACGCGGTCAACTCCAACCCCGGAGCCCCGGCACCAGCGGAAGATGTCGCAATTGTGGAGGCACATACCCGCACGAAGGCGGAAAAACTGCTTGCCCTGCATATGGAAAAGAATGTCGATCTTGTGGGAAGCTTAACCACTTTCAGTCCGTATGTCTCCAAGACAGATATCGCGCAAACCCCACCAAACCAAGTCAGCGACGTTACCCACAAAGATCCGAACGCCAGGACGTCCGAGCGATGAACAAGGCAGAAGAACCTGATCACAGCGACGACAGTGACGAAGTTGGAGTGTTCCGCATCAACGTCAACAACATGACTTCGGATCGAAACAAACACCCATTGTTTGACGTCACCATCGAGGGAACACCGCTGACCATAATGGCAGACTCGGGTTCCAGTATCAACATCCTCGATGAACAAGATTACAGCAAGCTTTCCCCCCGACCGCGTTTGGAGAAAACACGCATCAAAGTTTATCCTTACCAGACGGAGATACCTCTATCCGTCCTCGGACAATTTACCTCCATCATTGCGTCGGAAACAGTCAACCGTACAGAGACATTCTACGTTGTGAAAGGAACCAGTGGATCATTGCTTAGCTGGCGCACCTCTACCGACCTGGAACTACTCAAAGTCGTAAAGCCCATTAAACACCAAGACATTCCTACCGTCGACCAGCTCACCACCCAGTATCAGGACTTGTTCCAAGGACTTGGCAAGTTGAAAGATTACCAGGTTCACCTTCACATTGACAAAGGTGTACCACCAGTTGCCCAACCACACAGACGTGTGCCGTTCCATGTACGCAAACAACTTGAGGAACAGTTGAGTCAGGATGAAGAACTGGATGTAATCGAACGTGTCGAGGGTCCAACCCCCTGGGTATCGCCCATTGTCGTGGCACCAAAGCCCAAATCACCCGGAAAGGTTCGCGTATGTGTTGACATGCGTCGTGCAAATACCGCGGTCCAGCGTGAACGCCATATCACCCCAACAATCAAGGAAATCGTCGGCGATTTGAATGGTGCAACCGTTTTTAGCAAGCTTGACCTCAACCAGGGTTACAACCAACTAGAACTAGCCCCCGAGTCCAGATACATCACCACCTTCAGCACCCACCTTGGGCTTATGCGCTACAAACGACTCAATTTTGGAATATCTAGCGCTGCAGAAATCTTTCAAAACGCCATCCGTGAGAGTCTGGACGGCATCCCGGGCGCAATCAACATCAGTGACGACATACTCGTTTTTGGCAAGACCCAGAAGGAACACGATCAAGCCCTTGCAGCAGTATTCCAGCGCCTTCGCGAACGAGGTCTGACCCTGAACAAACTCAAGTGCGAATATAGCAAGAACAGCCTTGAGTTCTTCGGCTATGTTTTTGGGGCAGAAGGCATGGCCCCGGACCCAACGAAAGTCCAAGATATCTTAAACCTCAAAGCCCCAAGGTCAGTCACCGAAGTCCGTAGCCTGCTAGGCATGACCAACTATTGTGCACGATTCATCGAGGGATACGCCACAATTACCGAGCCGCTGCGAGCTCTCACCCACAAGAACCATACTTGGGAGTGGACTGACAAGCAGGACCATGCCCTGGCTCAACTCAAGAATGTATTGGCCAATGCACCTGTCACAGCGTACTTCAACCCTGAGAAAATTAACAACTGAAATTTCCGTTGATGCGAGCCCAGTCGGCCTGGGTGCCATCTTAGCACAAGTCGACCCCACAACCGAAGTCACTCGTATCATTGCGTATGCCAGCCGCTCTCTGACAACCACCGAGCAACGCTACAGCCAGACAGAGCGCGAAGCCCTCGCCGTAGTATGGGCATGTGAACACTTCCACCTCTACATTTACGGCAAGCCAGTCAATATCTACACAGATCACAAACCCCTGGTTGCCATATATGGCAACGCAAACTCGAAACCACCTGCTCGTATCGAAAGATGGGCACTCAGACTTCAACCGTACCAGACGACCGTGCATTACCGAAAAGGAGAAGAAAATCCTGCAGACTACATGTCTAGGCACCCTTCCAATCACCCTGAACCCTGCAGCAGACAGGAAAAAGTCGCAGAGGAATACATCAACTACATTGCCACAACTTCAACACCAACAACACTCACCCTCAGCATGATCGCAGAGGCCACAGGGCGTGACCCAACCCTCCGTGCCGTCATGGACGCAGTTCAATCAGGCAAGTGGTACGAGCTAGCCAAACACCCAAAGGTCGATACTGACACATTTCGCACATACGAACGCCTCAAAGATGAATTAACCGTTGGGACAACAATCCAAGTGATCATTCGCGGAACGAAATTAGTGATTCCAAACAAGTTACAACGTCGCGTCGTGGACTTGGCTCACGAAGGTCACCAAGGCATTACCAAAACCAAATCCCTACTACGAGAGAAGGTATGGTTTCCTGGAATTAACAAAATGGTCGAAGAACGAGTAAAATCCTGCCTCGCATGCCAAGTTGCAACCCCAGAGGCGGCACGTGAGCCGTTACAAATGTCTCCTCTGCCCGATCAAGCATGGGAAGAGATAAGCGTAGACTTCGCTGAACTCTCAACGGGGGACTACCTCCTGGTGCTTTCTGATGACTACTCACGTTACCCAATCGTTGAAGTAATTCGTTCATTGGCAGCCCAAACTGTAATTCCTAAACTCCAGCATATCTTTTCACAATTCGGCATTCCAGGAGTTCTGAAATCTGACAACGGTCCGCCGTTCAACTCCGAAGCCTTCGCAACCTTCGCCGATAACCTGGGATTTACCCACCGAAAGATCACCCCTTATTGGCCAAGGGCTAATGGCGAAGTAGAGCGCTTCATGAGGACGGTAAAGAAGATCGTGAAGATTGCAATTACACAGCAGAAACCATGGCGTGAAGAACTAACCGATTTCCTTCGGAACTTCAGAGCCACACCCCATAGCTCAACTGGAAAGGCCCCAGCCACAGCCTTCTTCAATCGCCAAATACGAACGAAGCTACCTGAGGTGCACACCGATACACGAGACCCGGCGAAGATCCAACAGACGGATCAGAAAGCCAAAAGAAAGATGAAGGAGTATGCTGACTCGAAAGCATACGTCAAGCCATCGAGAATACAATCTGGTGACACCGTTGTTCTAAAGCGTGATCACTCATATCGAAAGTCGCAAACCCCGTATGAACCAAAGCCATACAAAGTAATCAGCTGCAAAGGCTCGATGATTACCGCCAAGCGAGGAGAAAAGACGGTGACCAGAAACTCGTCATTCTTCAAGCTCGTCAGACAGCAAGATGAACCAACCGAAGAGAGCTCAACCGACGGAGAATATGATAACCTCGATGATACGGACGATGAACCTGACAACGCTGCACAAGCTGAAGAACAGACGCAAGAAGCTCACCGTTATCCACAACGTGTTCGAGCACCACCGAGACATCTAGCAGACTATGCGTAGCACTGAACTTGTCGGACTGTGTCTGTATTAAGACCTGCATGCATGTATATTACGAGTCACATAGAGTGAACTTTATATGACAAACACTTAGTTGACGTTTGATTCCAAATTGTGTTATTTTACTAGTTATGTTTAGTGTGACTTTAATAGGTCTCTAAATCCCAGTAAGGGAGGGATGTAATATCCTATAGTATCACGTGGGGAACACGTGTAATAGGGAAGCAAGTAAAGCAACATGTGAGATAGAGAGTAGGGAATAAATGATGTCCAAAAAGAATACTACACCAACGAAGAAATGAATGAGAATGATAATATCGGTGAAGTGAAATGCGAGCCATGTTCACTAAACATTTCTGCATAACATGGCTCTGTGCAGAAATTGTGTTGCAAGTTGCAGCAAAAATTGCCCCATGTAACTTGGCCATTTAGGGATGGCATTGGGAATTTATGGCATTTTTGGTAAAATTATGGAAATGTCAAATTTGAAAGTGGAAGCACTGGAAACTATTAAAAATCAAAATGATCAAGCGAAGCTGCACGTGTGCGAGAATGCACTTAAATATTATGTGTTTTATACTGTTTTGAAACCAAGTTTTTCAATCAATATGAAGAAGAAAACTTCCCGTGTTTACAAATAACTATATTGATGGGTAATTACGTGAAAATCGAAGAGATATTTAGCCGAATGCGTATCATGAGTGAACCGATCGCGATGCTGATGATGCCACAAACTACAAATATGAACTCTCATTGTCGTGGTAAATCATTCAACATGCTATGGTATGAAGTTAAACGGGAATTTCCTAGATATTATCTTTCTCAATAGTGATCGTATAATCTTTAACAATCATAAATGACACATAGGAAATTGGGTTGCTCCGTTGCTAATATCAACTGAAGTCAGTTTGAGGGCGCCCGGGCGCAACAGCCAAGCTAGTATAGATTCAATTTATATGCTTATTATCAGCTTAAGTCCATCAACCGCGACAAATAACGATTAAAATATTTTGCTTGGTACTTGGCAATGGAGATATTTTAAAATAAGCTAATATACTAAGAGGATGGTTAAAATACATGGATTAATACAAAAAAGTTGTCCACAACAAGCAAGCATCAAATGCTAAAACGTTTTCTCCTGTTGGCTGCTTGGAACGATGCATTTGAAACTTAGGGCATATTTATATAACCTGCTTACCGAGACATCTCAGCCAATGAGATAAATATTTCTGTGTGTTCACATGGAGTTTTATATAACCAACAACTGAGCTGAAATTACAATTGTGTTCTATAGATAGATAGATAGATAGATAGATATTTAATAGTTGTTCCCTACAGGGCTTTTCAACAACCATTTACATGACGACTACAGAGACATTACACAGACATGAACAGACCGAGGTAAACCGTAAGCTTACAAATGGCGCCTCTAGCAGCCGCTATTAGTTCATACCCCTTTTATGATCTGCACATTCAACTAGGTGTTGATTTTGAAGAGGGGGAAACCGGAGGACCCGGAGAAAAACCCTCGAAGCACGGGAGAGATCAACTACGACAACTCTATTCATATGAGTCCCTAGTTGTTGCAAGTCGACACAAAGACGGTGCCCAGGTAGTAACCCATCCAGCCACTGACCTCGCCCGACCGGACTTAACTTGGAACTTAGTGGTGAAAGGCGACGCGCTAGCCGTGTGCGCCACCTGCACTTCCCTTGTAAAAACTGCACATTTTATACACCTATCAATGTTTTCCCCTGGGGGGGGGGTCAGGCTACCCCAGGGCAATGCCAAATGGTCAAAAGTTCCAACCTGGGGGTACTTTGGCCAGCAAAAAACATTTCACATAAAAGATGAAATCTTGAATATCAACTATACTATTGATATTGAAAACTAAGGCCCTGTTTACATGAGACCGGATTGTGAACACCTTTTCTTTGTTCGTCTCCATATTGAAATTTTCGACATTTCGTTGCGTAGTGACCACATTCCAAACACAATATTGCCCCCAGTCTCTCTCATTTTTTTATTCAAAATGGCGCATATCCAAGATGGTGGCTTTTCAAAATTCTCCATCCTTGACTGACCTTGAGCTGCGCATCCTTGATCAAGAAAGGTTGCCAAATCCCCTGGAGTAGCCTGCCCTCTTCCCAGGGAGAAAACATTGATAGGTGCATTAGTTGGTCAAAAGAAATACAGTATTTAATGATTTTGGTATATTTCTTGTTCTTTTTGTAAAAAAAGCATTGCCTTACCAATATATTTGATATTGTTTCTAAAACAGATATAGCTGTAAACTATGCTAAAATCTTGAAATTGCAAAAAAATAACAAAATATGATATTCAGTTTCTTAACTTCATCCCTGTAAGTGGGTTGTTTTAAATTTTTTATCCTGCTTACCTGTGGTCTCAGATATTTTGGTAAACAGGCTCAATTGCTCTATAAAAATGCCCTTTCTAAACCATCTTTGTCAATTTGAGTGTGCAATGCATCTTTCCCCTGCTAGCCCATGCATGTAATATGTACAACATAATTATGGATGGATATTCCCTTAGGCCTTAGTGTTGAGAACCACGAAGCTATACATGTGTGCCTGCTTTTAGTAGTAACTGTCATTTTGCTCTGGTATTGCTGTGATAGTATTCAGTGCCGGTTATGTGTCTAAAGGTACGTTCACACGTTGCGATTTGTCGGGCCGGTTTCAGATGCACGTTAATGATATTTGAAAAATATGTGGCAAACGTCATCTGGTGACATCATCAACTGAAAATATTGGTCATTAACATGGTAGCTTGGAAACATTACTGTACAAAGGAGTTTTGTTTATTAAAACATAAATTGTTTTAATATAATCTTTAAGCGACTGTAGTTCACACCCAAAACCTCAGCTTATTGTAGAATACACTCCTACATGTACTGTGCATGGACTACCACTTTTGAGATATATTGAATTCATTAGATATGTTGAGAACACACCCAATAATAGAGATTTTACTCTTACTGTACTTTAGTTACCTGTCTTGGAATAAAAGACTGATTTAAATCATGATGACTTGACTAAATGGAGTAAAGACTGGAAAAGTAAAGAGTCTATTGTAGATGATTGCAACAATGACAGTTGGGGTTGAGCAACTTTAAGGTAACACATTTTTTCTTCTTAATTGGCATCACCAACATTTTGATGATGTTGGATTTTCGAAATTTTATGCTGCAGTTGTAGCTAGTTTGTAACAAGTTATTATGTTTTTGTAATAACCAGGTGTATAGTAATAGCTTTCTTTTTTATGCTCAAAATGTAACAATATATCCTGAGAATTCTGGTGAATTGTGTGCTTTATATGAGAAATAGGAATTTGTTAAGCTATCATTTTTTTTTCTTATTTACATAGCTTCATATTTGTATTATTAACTATCTCAATAACAGTGGTGTTGTACTGCCTACATGTAGTAGAGATACAAAGATTGAATGTCTGGAATCTACAGTTATTTTTAAACTTTTTTTAAGGAATACTACTACAGTATAATGGTTATGGTGACAGCAAATTAAATAAACTGACTCTCTACCTTCGGGAGCTTTCTCCTTTCATGTGTAAGGGCTGGCGTTGAAGACCTTCAGCGATGCTTTTAGAGCATACTGTATTTGAAGTGTTTCTTTGGCCTTCAAAGGATGGTTTTCCTTGCCATACTGTACGGTGGTTTGCCATACATGAGTATTCCAAAGAAAAATACCAGAAAATAGTTATCAGTAAAGACTCCTTCTTAGATAGGTTAGTATTCTGATCGGAGGCTTACCGTTTGACAATGGACTTCTACTTAAAACATAGTAGAAGTGTTTTAAAACACCACCTGCAGCAGGAGATTGGTATAGAGTATCACACCTACCCATCATGTCCTGCTACATTTGGGAATTAAATATTTTTTAATTTCTTTTAGATTTTAATACTGTATGTCAAGAACACTTGTGAAAAATTATTTTCATTGATTCATTTTTATTGGCCTTTGAATACAACCTGAATTAAAACATCACTTGGAATAATGGATTGGAGTATGGAAAAGTAAAGAGCTTACATGTATGATGACAACAATCCAAGTTGGAGTTTGAGCATCATTGAGGTAACAGATTTTTGCTTCTTTACTGATATAGTTCACTTGGCATTGTTCAAATTATCGTGTCTATTACTCAATCAGCTGGAGAATGTTTATCAGCTGGGTATTGTACATTTCTGTTTACCACATGGCACATACCTTTACAATTCAGATGTGCTTTGTTTTCTCTTTTCTTATTTCTTGTTTTGTTTTTCTGCATGTAGTCTTCCTTGTCATGTAATGTTTTATCTTCCTTTATCCTGTTATGTCATGTCCTGTACTGTTCTATGTTGTTGTCAGTTTAACATATCATCAATATCATAGTACTGTGCTCATGCAGCATTCCTATAACATGGCTTAATCTAACTGGAATATTGTGCCGACCTGCAGTGATTTTATTGTGCTAAAAGCACATGGAAAAGTAATCCAGTGAATATCAGTTTACTTTTAATATATACGGTATTATAGCTGTTAAAATTCACGTGGTAAACGAGGATTGGTTAATTCTTTTCTATTAGAGCATTGCAAAGAAGCATATTGAAAGTTCGAAGGAACACCGAACTTTATAGTCAATTGTGACAGACGTTTTCATGGGAACCAAACCGTCAAAATTAACGTCATCCTGTCATAAAACAAAGAGCCATAATTAGATAATTCCGAGACTGAGTGCGTGCAATTTCATACTGTGTTTGGCCAACCTAAAAAATGACAAAAATATAAGGAGAGGTAAATTTTCAAACTGAACAACTTGGGTTTTACAGACACATCTTGTGATCTACTACAGTGGCAATATACAGTACAGTATACCGGGTCATTCCATGTGAAATCAACAAATAGAAATTCGAAAACTCAAATGTCACCTACTCATCCCAGATTTTAACCAAAATTGCACCAATTGGAGGTATAAGTGAGATATGAAAGCACACCAAATTTGAGCTCAATATCTTTATTTGTTCTTGAGATATCGGCATTTCAATTTTCCACCAATACCGGTGTCGGTTCTAGCATTCGAATCGAGTGGTACACAAAAATGTATGGTATTTCGACTGTCGTCTTCTACCCTTTAACTCTATAGACAGGAAAACTGGTGATATACCATTTTAAGACATGCTGAATCAGAATATGAGCTCAAAAATACCATTACTTGAAATGAAATGCATATTTTCTATGTTAAACAATAATATATATATCCCGAAACTATAAAAAGTATCAAATTACAAACTGAACATTACCCATGTTGGCAATGTAGCACCCAACCCATTTTTGGTGTGCTATATGTATATATAATGAGGATTACTCTCACCAAGTTTTGGCTTGGTGTCTCATCTACTTGCTGAAATATATGCCAACAAAGATATTGTTGAAATTTCATGAAAATTCTTAATTTCATGAAACTCTAAAATCCAGCATTTGCAATCATCAGTCATCACTTTAAAAATTTGTTATTTGATGTTCAATAATGTTAATATATTGTTTAGTACTGTACTTAATAGTGCATATGCACTCAAGTTATGTTACATGCTACCTGAGTTATTCAGCAAGTGCTTGTTCAATTGTGGCTATGTCTTCGTCACTCAACTTGTATTGTCTTCCTGTTACCGTAACGGGCAGTAGCGAAGCCAGCACGAAATGATTGGTCATGCAGACCGAGCGCCGAAGGCTCGAGAATCCCTAGGGAGGTCCCTATTTTTGAAATATTGACTCCCAGAATTGCCGTTTGCAGCAATGTGGGCATCAAATTTTAGGAATAGCTTGACCAAATAAAGGAAAAAATGTTGAGAATTTTGCATCTTTCAGAGAACAATAATGAAGGTTGACACAAAAATAGGAAAACCCATTGAGAATAATATCTAAATTTTGACTGTTTCGCCCAATGTCAGAGCTCATCAGCATGCCTAGAACAGCTTGAATTAAGCTGCCGGACATGGACAGTCGAAGCCTGTCATTTAGTTATTTATGTTTTGTTTTTTTTATATTTTTTTGTTTTCCATACTTGTCTATAGCCTCTGCTCTCCTCAACTATACAGAAAATAGAATAGAAAATTTTTAAATGGGGTCACCACAATGAAGTGGGTATCTCCCCAACTATTAAGGAAAATGGACATTACAATGGGGTCACCACAATCACAATGAAGTGGGTATCTCCCCAACTATAAAGAAAACAGAATAGAAATTACAATGGGGTCACCACAATGAAGTGGGTATCTCCCCAACTATAAAGAAAATAGAATATAAAAATTTAAAGTGGGGTCACCACAATGAAGTGGGTATCTCCCCAACTATTAAGGAAAATGGACATTACAATGGGGTCACCACAATCACAATGAAGTGGGTATCTCCCCAACTATAAAGAAAATAGAATAGAAATTACAATGGGGTCACCACAATGAAGTGGGTATCTCCCCAACTATAAAGAAAATAGAATATAAAAATTTAAAGTGGGGTCACCACAATGAAGTGGGTATCTCCCCAACTATTAAGGAAAATGGACATTACAATGGGGTCACCACAATCACAATGAAGTGGGTATCTCCCCAACTATAAAGAAAATAGAATAGAAATTACAATGGGGTCACCACAATGAAGTGGGTATCTCCCCAACTATAAAGAAAATAGAATATAAAAATTTAAAGTGGGGTCACCACAATGAAGTGGGTATCTCCCCAACTATTAAGGAAAATGGACATTACAATGGGGTCACCACAATCACAATGAAGTGGGTATCTCCCCAACTATAAAGAAAACAGAATAGAAATTACAATGGGGTCACCACAATGAAGTGGGTATCTCCCCAACTATAAAGAAAATAGAATATAAAAATTTAAAGTGGGGTCACCACAATGAAGTGGGTATCTCCCCAACTATTAAGGAAAATGGACATTACAATGGGGTCACCACAATGAAGTGGGTATCTTCCAACTATAAAAAAAATAGAATATAAAAATTTACAATGGGGTCACCACAATGAAGTGGGTATCTCCCCAACTATAAAGAAAATAGAATATAAAAATTTAAAATGGGGTCACCACAATGAAGTGGATATTTCCCCAAATATTAAGGAAAATGGACATTACAATGGGGTCACCACAATGAAGTGGGTATCTCCCCAACTATAAAGAAAATAGAATAGAAATTACAATGGGGTCACCACAATGAAGTGAATGAACTGGAGTGGGTATCTCCCTAACTGGCCCAAAGTACCTGTTACTTATAGAGGAATGCAAGTCTTCTGGGCTTTTCAACAAATTTAGCAAGTACTTGCTCATGCAAGACATTTGCATCCTTCTTTGATTTCAGAATATCTTTGTGGATGGATATCCGGCAAAGGGAACTCAGGCGGTCTTGGTTCATTGTTGCCCTGAGATAGGTCTTTACTCTCTTTAAACAAGAGAAGGACCTTTCTGCCGAAGCACTAGTCAGAGAAAACACACCATTCATCTTGAATAACTTGACAGCTTCTGGCAAACTAGACTGAAGATTAAACTCAAAATATACTGTAAAACTTCCATACTAGTATCTTTATGAAAATCACTGTCCCTGTAAATAAATGCAAGTTGACTTTCAAGCATTGGAATGTCAAATAGAGGTTCATACCTTTCCTTGAGAAGGTTAATTTTATCAGATGGTACGTTCCTTCCCAACTCCTGAACAGCTTGGGATTGACAAGATCCAGGAACCCAAAGCTTTCAATATCTTGGAATCTTTCATTTAACATTCCTACAATTGTGTCTATAACTTGAAAATACAATTGCTTATAGTTAATCTTCTGGTCAGCTCTAGTAACAGGGGGACCTACCATGTCGACAGCGTTTTGATAGCATATGTCAAATTTCTGATCATTTCGAATCGAGGCCAGAAATGATTTGAAGTCTTCAACTTTACGCATACCATAATTGAAGTCTGTCTCCCTCCCCTGCAGAATTGCATAAAGTATGCTGGATTGTTCAAAAACACTATAAAAAAGACAGAGCAAGAAACAAAACACAAAACGTTCAAGATTCCCGAATAAGCCACTTATCAGACTTAAGGAATCATCATCCCAGCCAGATGGATCATCTCTAACCTTCTCTAAAATATCATGAAGATGTTGGTAATTCTTGAAAATAACATTGATGGTACGGGCTCTATAATACCACCTGGTTTCACCAGGACGGGGAATCTCAATGTTGTTGACCCTAAAGAAAGCTTTTCTATTTGGGCTGCTAGTTGAAAATGTACTAAAATAACCAACATCAGCAAAAAATACCTTAACGGGAGAAATAGATGATGCAGCTTGACTTAAAACAAGATTCAGTCTATGGGCTGCACAATGAACAAAGTAAGCAAAAGGATACTGTTGACGCATTAGAGCCTGAACACCACCGATATGACCAGACATGACTGAAGCACCATCATATGTTTGCATAATTAATTTGTTGTTAGTAATACCAGTATGCTGATCTAAAATACCTTTAATAACTCCAGTTAAAGTGGCAGCAGTTCTATCAGTACTTACATCAACAAATTTTAATAGTCGTTCAACAATAGCACTGCCACTGTCCAATCGAACAATTATACTCAACTGCTCTTTTGTTGAGACATCTGATGTTTCATCAACTTGAACACTGAGGAAAGTGCAGTCATTTATTTCCTGTGCAATCTGATCTTCAATGACTGCATCAAGACAATGAATAAGGTCATTTTGTGTATCAGAGGATACACCAGTAAACCGACTATCCCCACCTCCCTCAGACTCAGCTAATCGCCCATGCAAACGTCGTTCAAAGACAGAATCAAGTTCAGCAAAAGATTCAAGCAATTCCCTATAATTACCTTGATTCAAGCTGTCACTTGATTCATCATGGCCCCTAAATGGCAGCTCTTGTTTGGATAAATAGAGAACAGCATTAGTTAATGTTTTTAAAATTTCTCTATTCTGCCTTACCTCCTCGTTGTGCCGCTGGATTTCCTCTCTTCTTGCCTGCGAAATCATCACATCCACCCTCCGGTCACGAGCCTCACGAGCACTGAACGTTTTCCAGGTCTTAAATGCACTCATGTGTGACTTCGCCTTCTCGTGCTTTTTGCAGTCCGAGAGAAAACCCCGCATATTCTTGTAGCCAGTTTTCGTCCAGGTTGCAGAAGTACCAGGACAAAACAAAAGACATGGCCAACAAAACATTTTTTGTTTCAAAATAGAAGCACAAAGCCATTCTTTCTTCGAATACCACGCCATTCGAAAACCTTTCCCGGTCGGGCTTGACGAAAGATCTGGCGTTGGTCGCTGCTTAACAATAATATTCTGTTCAGCAGTAGCCCAAGCAGAAAAGGATTTTCTCACCAACTCCGAAACAATATCGTTAACTTCGAGTGAAGAACTCGAAATGCTTGAATGACTTGAAGCCATGTTCATTCAGGCGGAAAGCTTCGAGCAAAGAGGCTTTGATCAGGTTGGGCTGCCCGTTAGTCATGCAAATCGAAACTTGCATGACCATAGCGTCAAAAACAACCGCATTGCGCGTGCGCAAACATCGTAAGCCAATCAGAAAACAAGAAACCTAATATAAAATAATATTAGCTAGTCATGCAATTCTGAAAATGCATGACCAAAACACGCAGCGGATAACCACGCAGCAATTCCACGCACTCGTTATCCACTCGTATTACGCAACCGGTCATGCATGTGAAATATGCATGCCCTACTCAGTTGCCAAGGCAACAAAGCCGAAATCAAAAACATACGAGAATATTCAGCGAAAATATCGCGTAAAGACCATTGATTTATGTCAAAAAATATAGCATAAAGCAGCTGAACGTAGAAAGGCAAAGACAAAGCGTAATTCTATTTTAGACGATTTTACTGAACTGATTTTTAAACATTTTTGGGGAAAGTTTTAGTCATGCACTGCATGACCTGCATGACCGCTGGCTTCGCCACTGGTAACGGGTGCTCCAATGATGCAGGCAACATTCACAATTGGTACAAAACATACATCATCTTTCCTTGGCCAGGAGAAGGATCTTGCTGGGTAGCTTGGATGCATGAACTTGACTTGAACATCATCATGTTCCTTATCTACTACATCAACAAGTCCAACCCAAAGTTTCTCATCATATGAGCAAACAATAAAGTCAGACACGTTTGGATCTGCCAGCTTCACTAAGTTTGTCTTCCCCAGCACAAGATTAAATTCTAAGGCATACAATTCATCTTCTGAAACACGTTTAGCAGCCATAACACTTTCAGAGAGGGGGGTATATTGGTGAAAGCTTCTTGTTCCAGGAAGAGTAGTTGCAGTGCTAAACCTTGTGTCCAACATGCTCCTGATAGGAACCATCTCTTCTGATGAAATAAAGATAACATGAACCCCCTTGACTTCCTCATTACAGTACTCGAAAACTTGTTTTGCTGTCAGAATTGGACGCGAGTGTGTTCTCTGTAGACTAGCTCTTGCTGTCAATCGTTTCAGCGTACCTCCGAGGCCATCGCATGGAGATTTGCCATGGCTTGTAGCGAAGAATGACCATTCACATTTCACGTTGAAGTCCTTTTCGTGAAGGCACAAGTTGATAAAGTTCTTATAGTTCTTGTATCTCTATATAGTTCCTGCACAGCCATCGCTAAAATAACGCATCATACTTGGTGTTGTGAAAATCTCCGCCTTAATATATTGTACAGTTTGTTTGATGACTTCATAAACAAAGCATGTATCATGATTCAAGTCATCTGAGATGTAACAAAGAGATTTCTCCATAAGTTTATTGTCTTTCATGTAATACAATACAATTGGATGGAGGGTGGCCGACTGCTTGTTCCAGTGAAATCCTTGGATTTCATCTTGAACTACGAATTGATAATTCTCAGCAAAATCTCCCAAAACAATTACTTCGTTCTCTTTTAGTTCTTCCTTACATTTTTTAAGATATTTTGCCTGTGCTTTAGCAATGTAGGAATGGGCTGTGAGGGTGTTAAGTTTCTCAACAAGGAGGGAGATGAAATCCTCAACTGCCATGATCTGCTGGACCAGCTCTGAGCGATCGACATTTGTCCACTGTTGAAATTGTATGGTGCATGGGTCATCCTCATCATCAATTTCAGGTTGAAGCTGCTCAAAAAGGTAGTTCTCCAAATCTTGAGTGTCAGGTGGGCAGTTGGGACAACGGTGAATCATACACTGCTTTGAATCTCTGCAGCATACCATCATGTCCATAAGCTCATGGTGATCTTTGTCAAGATTCACAGCGCTCATCATTAGGACAACATTTTGGTGAATCGTGCATACACAAACAGAATGAGTTCCTGAACAACCAACCAAAACACACCATTTTGGTCTCAAACTGCAAAACTTTGAAAATCCTACTTTTAAAAGTGGGAATGTTTTTTTGAATGCAGCGTATAATTCTTTCAAGTCACAAAGCAGAAGGCGTTTCTGCTTGTGGACGTTTCTCGCAATACTGACACAATCCTTTTTACCCGGCATAAGTCTACTGTATTCATCGTCGCAGTAGAAATCAGCAACACATCTTTTTGTTTCTTCTGATAAACCTTTTCCTTTCTTTGGCCCTGGTAACTCCAGAATGCCCTTTTCTTTCACCAATTTCCTTGCTTGCCTGATCATATAAGCAGAAACATTAAATTCATTTTTTGTTTTTTCAATTGACCAAGAAGATGGTGCAATGGTGAGTATTTGGATTTTCTGTTTTCGTTTACAAGACTGTATTTTGCTTTTCATTAGATCGACGAGACGATCCAAATTGTCTCCTTTTCCCTTCAGTTCATCGTAATTGTCAGGTTGACTGCTTTCTGATGGGTCTAGGTTTTCTGGAATAACACCAATTACTTTTGCAACCCGTTTCTGAGCTGTAGTTTCTTGTTCTTTAAGTTTATCTCGAAATTGTTGAAGTTTTCGTTTACCCAAAGTAACTTTGGAATGAGAAGGGACACCGTGTAACTTTATTGGGCTCAAATCCACATCTTCAAAACTTGTGTCAAGGTCATGCCTCACACTAGCACTCACAGTCATTTCTTCTCTGTCTACACAGGACATTGTTTCTTCATCACTCTCGTTATCTGTCTGTGAATCGGATTCAACTCGACAGAACTCATCCTTCTTATTCGTTGCAGCCTCCAATTTTCTAGTAAGTTCCTTCCGACAAGTTGGGCAGATCTTTTTCCCAGGAATGACAGATATGTTTATGCTATTAAAATCCTCAGTAATGTCCAAAGACACCTCCCGCAGTGAACCTTTGACTTGTTTTTGGTGCTTGTTAAATGGGTTGCAGCAGCTTCTTTGATGCAATTATTATTTTAAGATCGACCCGGTCGCTATATACAGCAGTATGTGTATAGATTAAAAGCTTAAAGAAGCGGTCAAGTCCGTTTAGTATGTGCGCTCTGTGACGGCCATCACAAGAATACATATAGTTGATGATGCACTCTACATTGTGGTGATATAACAGAAACAAAGAACAAGTCCATCCTGAAATAATCTTTCACTCATAATCTCGTCCATCATGCACTTATACAAGGGATACTGTCTGCAGAAGAAGTGGATAAAAGACTTTTAATACATCTTGTATCCCACATGAATAAACTAAACGGACTGGACCGCCTCTTTAATGAATCCATGCACTTCCTGCATGGTAGTTTATACAGTATATAAAGTATTAAAGTTCAATCTATCATGCATATGAATATACGTTCTACATCACAGCAATACCTGGTCCAGTTTATTGCATAGCATCTTTAAATCTCTGGTAGCTGGTCATTGCTGACTTCAAAGGACTGGCGATGTATTCTGGCACATTTAGGTCTTCAAAAACATACTGCTGAAGAACGTTCAAGCCAATCTCTTGGGTCCGCGGGTAATCGAAATCCAGCAAGTAAAAACTGGCCAGTAATGCAAGTGCTGCCTCATTCAGTTTGGCCACTTCGACTTCGCACATCATTGCTTTCCCAACGATCAGATAACATTTATTCTTTTCCAAAAGTAAAACAGGGACATTTCCCGAGCGCCTGGAGCACCAATTTTCAGGATCTTCATGGTCCTTAAAAAAGGATAGTATATGTATTTAATATTTTGTCTATATGACAAACAATGGTTATGTTTCATAAAACACTCTGGACAATATCTATACCATTTTATATCTGACTACATATACAAATACTGAAGTGGAAAAAACTCAGCGACAAAACACTGAAAACTTGAAGTAATAGTTCAAACACGAGTTGTTTAGAAATTGGAGGAAGTCCTCCTTACGAGTGTTTGAACTTACTTCTCAAACGAACGTGTATTTTGCGAGAAAACCGACGTGAAAGTTCATTTAATTTATGTAATTTCTTCCTCTGATTTCAAACCATCTTCCACGCTTATGATTCTTTTTGTTTTTGGTTATTTATGAGTATGAGAAAACCCATTCAAGGTCATAGATGAAAAATGTTTAAAATTATCACAACTCTGCACCTTAAGTTTACGCAACAAGTCCAGTGGTTTCTTGCTTCCCTTTTTTGGGCCAAACACATTGTGCAAATTCTGCAATACATGCACGATTTTTGAATCTAAAAACAGGAAAATTGATTGAATTTCTCGTGCTACATAGGACATCATGAATTTTGTGACTTCATGAATGGGAGTGTTAGATGTGAGCATCTGCTTGCTGGTTTGATAATAAACTGCTGATAAAAAAGCAAACACAGTAGTTTAATACCAAAGCAAACACGTAGTTTAATACCAAACCCACCAGAAATAGAAATAACCAACATTAGTTACTTCAAATGCTTTGGAAAACTGGTTTTGGATAATTTAACAAACCAAGATACTCAAAACATATTATTATTGCCATAAGAAACTTACTTGTCTTTGGGCTTTTCGGAGCACATATCCCTTTGGAATTAATTCCATAATAAATTATTGATTCCACTTCTTCAGCCAATCTCTTTAGACAAACATTTTTGAAATCAATCCGATCACCAGTGTCTTTAATCATCATCACTCTTCTTGCCTCCTCAATTATCTGTTACGGCAGAAAGCATAATTATACTACTTAATTGCATATTACATTAAGGTATACAAGTGAATTTATCAGTCACTATAGGACTAATTAAGTTAAAATGTTAAGTATAATTATTAGATTAAAATATATATATGTGTACTTATATATGAATATATAAATATATAATGACATAATAATTACTGATATAATAATACTAATAATATTTTATGGTAACAAAGTTTTTGAAACGTTCAGACATTAATGGAGGGTTCTGATAGTTCGTTCCGGAGGATGTAATCATGGGTGCAGGACCTCGGACGAATTTCCATAACTTTAGTTAAGGGGCCGGGTTTTTTGTCTTTAAGACTGTCGCATCCATAGTGCATAGGCCTCGACCTCTACTTTGGCGCAGTGTTGGTAGGCGTTGTCCTCGATGTGGTTGCCACAGGTTTCCAGCCATATAAGTTGATCAAATAATTCTCCAGCTTTAGGGCAACCAAAGTATCCAGATTTACGGAGGGGATATTAAGTTTTGCCAACAGATCCTTTTCATAATGGCCTCCTTTGTATGCAATTGTAGAGGCCGGGTTTTTACGGGTTTCAATGTAGAAATTCTCTACAATTGCTTCCAATTCTGAAATTTGGAATGCTTTGATGCCCCGCGGCACGCCAAGCGGTAATTTATGGATCCGGTTTTGAACATAACTGCATGTCTTTCGATCTTTATGAGTGAGATCGCCCCATCGTAGGTTGATGTCAAAGAAGAAGGACTTCGCTTCGGTGTCACCAACTTTCAACAGACCCATCTCCTTACAAAGGAACTTGTTTTGAATCTGATATCCGTCCATATCAATTACCGCAACAATCTCCGATATTTTGGCACAGATGTTGTCTCGAGTGCTATTTGCTCGTGTGCTATTTGCTCGCGATATCGACAATCGTCTCTGCTTCTGTGGCGGTATTGTTCGATGAAGACGTTGAAGCATGTTGTTGCAGTCTCGCGATCAATGTGTTTCAACGGCCGTGGTCAGACAGTCGTTTGTCTTTAAAAGCATTGTTGTCGAAGCTCGTTGAATTGCATTCTCCGCGCGTTGTCGTCGAACAGGAGGCACAGCTCCGCAGAAGTATGTCCAGGAGTTGCGATATATTATAATTTCTATGTCCAAAGATTGCGGTTTATTATAATTTAAATCAACTTTTCGCCGCAAAGGGTCCTTCGCTTTGGCTTGCAAGTGACACAATGAGTCTTGTGACCCAAGCAGGAAGCATATACAGACAAAACGGTGAGACCTGATTGGTCTATTTTCCCATGCACAAGAGAGGAAGTGTTTGACAATGGTTCATTGTTACTTTCCTGGCGCTTTACGCGTGTCTGATCACGCGTTTGTGTCTGACCCTTGTTAATAGGAACTAAAATTGGTGAAGATAAAATATAATAGTGAGTTACACAACAATTTAAAGTTAAAAAATATATATTTATAAGTTTGACATTAATCTTAGTTTACACACATATATATACATGCAAGTTAACAGTGGCAAAACTAATAATGGCAAAGTAGCATGCATGCATGCTATGCAATGCAAATTTTAAATTATTTGTGTTATTCAAAACTTACAAAACTTAATCTATTGCCTTAAACTCGATGCAGGTGTAATAGCATTTGATTGATTGCATGACCAGTAATTGCCATCGCAGCTAATAGAACTCATCATATATGGTTTGGAAACTCCATGAAGTACATTATAACTCAGTATCTATATTATTGTCCAGGTTTCTGCTAGAATGTGATTTTATCACATCGAAACAACCAATAGTAATGTCGAAACTAAAAAATCACATTCTTGCATAAACATAAACTAATGAGTTATATTGTACTTTGCAAGTTGATGGTAGTCTCAATGATGAAGACCTGATTTATAAGTATGTCAATACCCATTTACCCCATACTTTAAAATACATGTATCTTGATGGCTATATGATTGTATACACTGTTAATTTCAAGGAGTTAATTTTATTCCAAAAATGGAGTAAAAAAAATCTAGAATCTAGTTTTACCATTATATAAGAAAGCATAATACTATAATAATTGTTAAATAACTTATTAAGACAAAAAATAATGTTAAGACTATTAAATAATGTACAGACTATTTTGTAGGTATTTTGTGTGTATAACAGAATAGTTCTACGGTTCGTTTTCAGCTATTGACATGCTACTCTTTAGTTCAGTCATTAATGCTGAGTACTTTGTACCTTTGTATGCATTATCGCTTGATCGCAACACAATTTCCAGAAGAAAGGATAAGGCCGCAACCATGCCATCTGTGTAGGAAACGTTGAAAACGTACGGTAGTACGTGGATATGACATCTATTAGAGCGTTGATCACATCAGTACCAGGGCATTCAACAAACACTTGTTTCTCCCCAATGATCATTAACTGGTCTACATCCTCCGGGTACCCAGTGCACAGTATACACAAAACTGGACCATTTCGTCCGGACCATACTCTCCATTGTTGACGAGGGCTATGGAAAAAAATATTGTGAGTGTCAATGTAGATATTGGTGTAAAACACAACTACTCAACTAGAATACGATTACACATCCAACATAGAATATGAAGTATGAGTTCAGAGTACTTGCACAACATTAAATGTCCCGCAGTAAATAGCACTTGCCAAACATCAAATGTCCTGCAGAAAGCAAGCTAGATTATATACTTTGTCTCAGTGGTGAAGCTAGACATTAGCAACTAGCCATGCTATGCAAATATATTTTTTAAATTATTGAAACCTTATTTGAGTTATTTTAAGGAGAGTGGGATACTCAGCAGTTGACTGTTGTGTAAAACTACCTAAAGACTGGGAGACTGCCTGGACATTATGTAGTGCTATAAGCTAGGTCTCTTGGATTAAGCAAAACATCTGGCACACAATAGAATCTTAGGAGAATAAAAATTAATACACTATTTTAAAATGCATTGGACATTAATCGGTTAACCTTGAATTATCTCGATTGTGCAGTGCCAGTGTGGGTAGAGTATAGCAAATACGGCGGTTGACTGTTGTGTAATACTACCTGAAAAATACAATAAGAAGTTCGACATTTCGAGCGAAGGCCCTTCATCTGGGCTTCTACTAACTTCCAGACGAAGGGCCTTCGCTCGAAACGTTGAACATCCCTGTGTGTATAAACTTGCTAAGGGATTCATATTTTTTTAATTTTTCCCTTTTTTTTCTAAATTCTCTATGTCGTAGAACTTCACATTGTTTTTTATCCATTTTGTGTACGAGTGATGGATCGTAGCCAAAGTCTTCCCCTTTTTCGTATATGTGGACCCAAAAGTAGATCCCTTCAGACAACCAAGAAAGAAGCTGCTGCAAACACTCTCGATAAAAGACTATGCTTCGAATAAAATGCTAGCGAAATTTATACGGACGCTTAGCTATTGTCATTAGATGGCATGGGACGCGATTGTCGTGCCATTATTTACACTGTAACTTTTTATGTAGGGAAAACTCGTTCAGCTGTTTGTCGGTAGCTACAAAGTCATTAAAATCCTTTCAGTTATCACGCCCGTTGCAAAACCCCTCTTCTCTATCTACTCATGTCCTTGACCACACGTAACTTTGCAGGCTTTCGGTGGCTTTCGCATATCGGCTTCTTTAAATTGGTGGCTCTCCAAGCTGCCAAAGCCGTTTGAAATAGTTGACCCTCGTCCTCTGAACAAATAAATCCACAGCTCGGTCTTTGTCCACAGAACCAGAAAGAACCTTTTTCGTGATAGAACAAGAAGCTGGTTTTCCATGTAAACACTCCATCTCTGCAACTTAAAATGAATACAATACAATACTTATCGCCCTTTATACTTGCACCGTGTTTACGTGCATACAAACTTAACCAATCAGATCACGTCGAACGTACTTCATTAATATTCATGTTATGCGACAAATGTTATACGACAAATGTTCAATCAATCAATCAATCTGTTTAATAAAACCATATTGCAGTTTAAGAACTGAATTACATGGAAAGCTTAAAATTATTAGATATAGGACTAATTAAGTTAAAATGTTAAGTATAATTATTAGATTAAAATATATATATGTGTACTTATATATGAATATATAAATATATAATGACATAATAATTACTGATATAATAATACTAACAATATTTTATGGTAACAAAGTTTTTGAAACGTTCAGACATTAATGGAGGGTTCTGATAGTTCGCTCCGGAGGATGTAATCATGGGTGCAGGACCTCGGACGAATTTCCATAACTTTAGTTAAGGGGCCGGGTTTTTTGTCTTTAAGACTGTCGCATCCATAGTGCATAGGCCTCGACCTCTACTTTGGCGCAGTGTTGGTAGGCGTTGTCCTCGATGTGGTTGCCATAGGTTTCCAGCCATAAGTTGATCAAATAATTCTCCAGCTTTAGGGCAACCAAAGTATCCAGATTTACGGAGGGGATATTAAGTTTTGCCAACAGATCCTTTTCATAATGGCCTCCTTTGTATGCAATTGTAGAGGCCGTGTTTTGCCGGCCCATATTCATGTTATACGACAAATGTTCAATCAATCAATCAATCAATCTGTTTAATAAAACCATATTGCAGTTTAACAACTGAATTTAACAACTTTTCATAATGGCAATATTCATGTTATGCGACAAATGTTATACGACAAATGTTCAATCAATCAATCAATCTGTTTAATAGAACCATATTGCAGTTTAACAACTGAATTACATGGAAAGCTTAAAATTATTATAGATATAGGACTAATTAAGTTAAAATGTTAAGTATAATTATTAGATTAAAATATATATATGTGTACTTATATATGAATATATAAATATATAAATATATAATGACATAATAATTACTGATATAATAATACTAACAATATTTTATGGTAACAAAGTTTTTGAAACGTTCAGACATTAATTGAGGGTTCTGATAGTAGTGCTGTGCAAACTCCGGGTTTTTCACCTCCGGCTCCGGCTCCGGCCAAAAAAACTCCGGCTCCGGGAAAAAAACTCCGGCTCCGGCAGAAAATTTCCAGCTCCGGCAAATTCGTGAAAATTCGAAATTTAATGGAAATTTTCAATTTCAAAGTGGAAGCACTATCTTTGTTTTTTATTTTAACACTTATGACTGTCGTCATAGCTGTCGTCTGCATGGCGCGAGAGCGCGTTCTAATCAGTCTGAGAATGTTTGACAGTAGTTTGCAGCACAAATAAGTGCTGCAGGAGTTTTACCGGAGTTGAACAAACTCCGGCTCCGGCTCCGGCAAAATAGGCCAAAACTCCGGCTCCGGCGCACAGCACTATCTGATAGTTCGTTCCGGAGGATGTAATCATGGGTGCAGGACCTCGGACGAATTTCCATAACTTTAGTTAAGGGGCCGGGTTTTTTGTCTTTAAGACTGTCGCATCCATAGTGCATAGGCCTCGACCTCTACTTTGGCGCAGTGTTGGTAGGCGTTGTCCTCGATGTGGTTGCCACAGGTTTCCAGCCATATAAGTTGATCAAATAATTCTCCAGCTTTAGGGCAACCAAAGTATCCAGATTTACGGAGGGGATATTAAGTTTTGCCAACAGATCCTTTTCATAATGGCCTCCTTTGTATGCAATTGTAGAGGCCGGGTTTTTACGGGTTTCAATGTAGAAATTCTCTACAATTGCTTCCAATTCTGAAATTTGGAATGCTTTGATGCCCCGCGGCACGCCAAGCGGTAATTTATGGATCCGGTTTTGAACATAACTGCATGTCTTTCGATCTTTATGAGTGAGATCGTCCCATCGTAGGTTGATGTCAAAGAAGAAGGACTTCGCTTCGGTATCACCAACTTTCAACAGACCCATCTCCTTACAAAGGAACTTGTTTTGAATCTGATATCCGTCCATATCAATTACCGCAACAATCTCCGATATTTTGCAAGCCATGGTGATCATATGTGAATGTGTCGTTGGCCTGCTTTTATATAGAATTTTAGCATTGCTAAACGTATCTATATGTACTTACATGTATCTACATATCCAGGTGTATCTACGCGTATCTACGCAAACGACACCATATTGAATACTAATTACTTACGCCGCGGGGAAATTACACGGAGATACATGTATCTACGCGTATTTACGCATATCCAGGTGTATATCTACGCACATTATCACGTGCGTTTCACGTGCGATCTTGGCCATTGACCTTAATCATAAAAGCGCGCGAATCTCTTTACATATATAAGGTTGACCTTTCTACATAGTTTGACGTCCGTCATGGACCGAAAACAGCGAGAGACCGCACGGGCAAAGAAAAACTATTACAAGAAGAGGCAAAGTGGACGGCTTAACTTTAATAATAGAGTTTTCGAGCGTTAACATAACAGGCTGTTCGTCTACTCTACTAAATGAATTTCTTTAGTAAAAGTTTACACAGTTCGGAAAACTCACCCGACTGGATATTCTTCACATATGTGCGTAGCACGCGAAAGCGTGGCACAGATGTTGTCTCGAGTGCTATTTGCTCGTGTGCTATTTCCTCGCGATATCGACAATCGTCTCGGCTTCTGTGGCGGTATTGTTCGATGAAGACGTTGAAGCATGTTGTTGCAGTCTCGCGATCAATGTGTTTCAACGGCCGTGGTCAGACAGTCCTTTGTCTATAAAAGCATTGTTGTCGAAGCTCGTTGAATTGCATTCTCCGCGCGTTGTCGTCGAACAGGAGGCATAGCTCCGCAGAAGTATGTCCAGGAGTTGCGATATATTATAATTTCTATGTCCAAAGATTGCGGTTTATTATGATTTAAATCAACTTTTCGCCGCAAAGGGTCCTTCGCTTTGGCTTGCAAGTGACACAATGAGTCTTGTGACCCAAGCAGGAAGCATATACAGACAAAACGGTGAGACCTGATTGGTCTATTTTCCCATGCACAAGAGAGGAAGTGTTTGACAATGGTTCATTGTTACTTTCCTGGCGCTTTACGCGTGTCTGATCACGCGTTTGTGTCTGACCCTTGTTAATAGGAACTAAAATTGGTGAAGATAAAATATAATAGTGAGTTACACAACAATTTAAAGTTAAAAAATATATATTTATAAGTTTGACATTAATCTTAGTTTACACACATATATATGCATGCAAGTTAACAGTGGCAAAACTAACAATGGCAAAGTAGCATGCATGCATGCTATGCAATGCAAATTTTAAATTATTTGTGTTATTCAAAACTTACAAAACTTAATCTATTGCCTTAAACTCGATGCAGGTGTAATAGCATTTGATTGATTGCATGACCAGTAATTGCCATCGCAGCTAATAGAACTCATCATATATGGTTTGGAAACTCCATGAAGTACATTATAACTCAGTATCTATATTATTGTCCAGGTTTCTGCTAGAATGTGATTTTATCACATCGAAACAACCAATAGTAATGTCGAAACTAAAAAATCACATTCTTGCATAAACATAAACTAATGAGTTATATTGTACTTTGCAAGTTGATGGTAGTCTCAATGATGAAGACCTGATTTATAAGTATGTCAATGCCCATTTACCCCATACTTTAAAATACATGTATCTTGATGGCTATATGATTGTATATATATATGTTATTTACCGGTTGCGAGGTCCGGATGAGAAAAACTGTGCCCGAGGTCTTGAAAACAGCCAGAGCCCGGAGGGCGAGGGACGTTTTCAAGACCGAGAGCACAGTTTTTCTCTTCCGGACCGACGCTGCCGGTAAATAACGTGTTTATTTTTTAATTTTTATCATAGGTAAAATTTAAGAATTTATTAAAATTGAAAATTCCAGTGTAGCGAAATAATTTGAGATCAGTGCAATTGTGAATTCAAAGCGAGGCTGACAAAACTTGAACGTTTAAAAGAAAACACGAAGACGAAAACTCAAGAAAACTGGCAAGAAACTCACAAAAAAACATAGTTTCTGTAAAAATGTACACGATATTTTTAAATATGGCAGTAGAAAAGCACAGGAATGAAAGGTTTTCATTGGTTTTCCGGTATTCCGTGTTTCTTCGACAAGGATATCTTCGTGTTTACTTGCTTTGGCCATAAAAAAACTCATAAAGTGAATCATGCAGTGAATGCATGTGTTTTGACTTCGATCAACGCTTTCTACTAAAACTGGACAATGAACAAGGTATGCATAATTTTTTCTGGTCATTTCACGGTAAATAAACATTTAGCCTCAACTTTGTTTGCCAAGTGCCACGGGCGAAGGCCCTTAACGAATTTTTACAGCGCGAGGCCCCACAATTACTTCTCAAATTCGAGGAGGAGTATAAAGAGGGCAGAGAGGAAGGTGTGACCGGGACGAAGCCCTCAGCCACCCCGGATAAGAACGGTGCAGGTATCGACTTCATAGAAGACGATACACAGTGGATGGACGATCTCCCGGATCTTGGCCCGTCTCTTCCGGAACTGGACCCGTTTCACCTTAATGCCTTGATGGAGGACGATCTCCCGGACCTTGGGTCATATCTCCCGGAACTGGACTCGTCTCTTCCTTGAGACATTAACTTATAATAGTGTCTCTTGCACATTGTCTCGATAATCAAAGTTCCACATAAGAAGAAGAAAAAAGTTTAAAATGGGTTTGTACTCAAACAATTTATTTCTTACGTGAATACCGTATAACTATTGCTTCGCTAAATAACTTTATAAATGTTTAGCTGAACAACTATCGTATCGTCTTATAAAAATGTTCATTGATCGTCAATCCAGTAAGAAAGTTACCCCAAGATTGCTTGGTAATCAGAAAAGTCCGAACTCTGTCTCAAGTTCATCAAGAAACTAAGAGTAACTTCATGATCTTTTTCCAAATCTTTAAAATGCTCTGCAGCGTGTTCGTAGTAGTCCAACTTCAGCACACGGACAGCCTCGATAAACTGTTTCCAAACTGTTTCCAAACTGTTTCCAAACTGTTTCCAAACTGTTTCCAAACTATCGATAAACTGTTTCCAACTCCTTGTTTACATATTTAAGGTCACGTACTTCCTCTTTCAGCTTATTTACTTCGAAAACCATTTCTTTATATAGTATTTTTTTCTCTTGCTCTAAGTCATCAATACTTTTAATCTTGTCTCGAGGCTGCATCTGATCTTCTGCTGGACACCTACTGTATTGTCAGGAGTTTGGGATAAGTTCCATTTTTTATTTATTTCTTGAATCCTGTCTTTCATTTTGTATGATCTAGGCATTTCCTTGCATACTTATAACAAATATTTTGAGTGGTGTGATTTATTGACTTTTAAAGCATAAAAGTATGTTGTCATCTGATTTCTAGAAAAGATCCATACCTGGGCGAGAGAGGGTGGGCGGTGGCAGTAACTGGGTAGTAAAAACTTAAACTTCTTCTTCCAAAACCAGAACAAATTTCTTAAAATCTACAGGGTTTTTCATACATTGGAGGCTGCCATGCTTAAATATTTTAAATTTAATAATAATAATTAAATAAACAATGCCATTGATAGCTCGTGATAGGCTTGATTTGATATGCAAAATCTATCCTTGGTAAACAAGAGTAAGTTGATAATGTATTTATCGTCCTCTGAGGCAATAGCTGAATTTTCCATGATGGAATCTACCAAGTGAAAAGTTTCAAACTCATCTGTTGAAAAATTGAAAACTTTCACTTCCGTTGCAACAAAATCATGGATGCCCAAAAATGTCAATGAGTTTTCGCAATCACTTTTGTGCTGCCCTCAGATTCTTTCCTGATGCCTCTTTGTGTAGTCACAATTTTTTTTCTTTTGATCAGGACCCCTAGTTCCAGTCTGTTCTCTTTGCATCTTGATCAATTTTTGAGAAAGTTTTTGGAACTTCTTTCTAGATGACTTTGTGAATTTTTCTGCTTTGTCGACTTTTTCCTCCAACTTTGCCACCTTATCATTTGTTTTCTCAAGCTCACCCTCAAGTTTACGTTTTTCCCCTCTCAACTTTTTGTCAAAATGTTGTCCACTTCACTATAGTGGATCTTAAATTTCCATATTGAGTAACTTGTATGTTCAATTTTTTCTTTCAACACTTCCAGTTGCCTTCCACCTCCTTTATGAGCCTTCTCTTTAGCCTTTTTCATTCTCCATAGTTTAGCTGTAAACATCTTCAATATTCGATTTGTAATATTGACAGAACCCATCTTGCAATGACTGAACACTTGTTGTATCAGACTAGTCAGCATAGCATTTTCCGTATACGAGCCTTTTTCCTTTTCCTTCTTTAACGTTGCCATGAACAGATCATCCAAAAGTTTGCTAAGGGAAGAGGTTTTAAGATAAGCTGAAATCGTGTCAATATGTTTTATAGACTATAGAGAAACATCAAACTTTTGGGACCGACTTTTCACGCATATTTCACAAATTTTGGGGGGTGTCACACCCCCCCACACCTCCCCCCCCCCTAATGTGCGCCCCTGCCCTTGCTTTGTTACTGAGACTAGGTTTGTCTATAGTTGTAATGGATATTTCGCATACAAGCCAGTTCATTAATGAGCAATTGCATGTATATCTTTTAAAGTATGGTTCAAAGAAAAGTGCTATGATCTAAATAGCGGACATTTATAATAAATAGACATTAAAGGCACAGCGTCACTTGCTGAGCGATGTGATTTTATTTGCTGTATTCACAATATGAAATTCAATATTATTCATCATGTAAAACAATCACGGAAGGACCAAAGGTCAAATTTGAATATAAACCCGCAAGATTTATTTAAATTGAAGATTGGGTGTAAATTAGGCTAATTTTTATTACATCATGAGCCATTTAATCATTCGCCGTTCCTTCTGCACAATTGCGAATTTTTCCCAAACGTTAGCAATATTATCATTACCGCAGCTGCTTAATTCTGAGTTAAAGTTAAGTGAGATTTAACGAGTCAGAATGGTTGAGTTCATAAAGAAGTGATTGAGAGTTCTAAAACCGGCCCCAGAAGAACATCCTGTATTTTTTTATAATTAAAAAATGTTAAACCTTGAATTGTTCAGGTCTTATTCTCAAACATAGTGTTCGCAATCGCGGACCTATTTTTAGTCGAAGTCTGTAATTCTGCTCGAGTGCTGAGAAAACAAACAAAATACGCTACGTTTTGCTGGTCGAAAACGGCCTTTAGGCGGTTTATTTAGATATTTGCTCCACCAAACGGTTTCATGACCAAAATTGTAACGTCTGTCAGGTCAGTAAAAGTAGCACATCTTTATTCAACCAGACCCAAACTGGTGATGATGTATAAATTGTCACTGACGATTAACAGGAATTGTTTTTACATAACAACATTATTTCGAATGTCTGCAGTCTGGACATTTTCCATTGCTATATATAAAAGAAGATGACCTACAGTTATGAATTCGGAAGTATCTTAAAAGTAGTGCTTTCCTGTACAAGATGTTTTATAAAGGGCGATGTTATAGGTGAATGCATACTAGATTTAGACACATCGTTGTAAGAACAAATAGCTCTTTGTGTCATGTTTGTATTTCGTATATTTTTGTCTTGCTTGATTGTATGTGTTCGTAACTAATAATATCAGTATTCTATCATTAGTCTTGTACGTCATTATACTTTTAAGTTAACGTCTTAACAATGAATTAAAATGATACCTTACCTCGTAATTCTTTGCTTTATTATATTTAAATTATATAATAGAAGTTACAACAAAATCCTTATGTTTATTGAAGCAGTTTAATAGTTTCACTAGAAGTTTTTTTAAAGATAATATCCCGTCAATTATTTGTTAAATTGTGTATGTCTGTATTTGCTTTGTAATGTTTAGTGTGTTATGTGTCAGTCGATCTTCTTTTTCTAGCTATTTCTTCCATGTCATTTGTTTGTCTCTCCTGGACACGATGCCTTTAAATTTCTTTCCATGACAATGCCATTATGTGACTAATCAGTTTAGTTGTGATTATCTGTTCCAAAACAATGTTCAAATTAGACCAAGACATTACAGTGTGCAGATGGCAGTTTTGATGGACACGTGTGAAGGACAGAATTATAGCATCTAAGAAACTGTACAACTGTGATAGCAAGAAAAGAATATGTGCTCCACTCAGGAAGTATATAATTGGTTGGACTTCTACAGAGTTGTTACCGAGGATTAACTAAGAACAACGTCAAATTGATTGGAGAATTACCTTTCATATTTTAAAGGTTCAAAACTCTGAACATCAACCAACTTGTAGAAAATTATGTTACATTACTGTATTTGAAAACTAATGTAAACTAATGTATTTGAACTGAAATACTGACTTAACTAGAGCTTTGGAATGACAGTCAATTCAAGTCATTGTTTAATCTGGAATGAAGCAGTGAACCTAATACACAGTAAATAATACCCATAGCAATTGATGTTATTGGCTGCAGAAAAATACATGTAAAGTAATTGCTTACCGAAAAAACACCACAATAATTTGTCTGATTTATTTATAGATCAGGTCTTTTATACTCAACACAAAAGAAAAGATAAAATATGATAAATAATTACACTTGGCGATAAAGATGATTAACGTTTGATGCTGATAACAACTAGGAGTGTTCATACTTCTTATTAACTGCCTAATTTTTGCCCGATAGGTTTGTATCATCTTCTAGTCTCCTTACCCAGGCAAGGAATCATAGCTGCCTTCCAACCAATGGAAGTACCTCCTCCATCCCTATCCACGACAAGTCAACCAATTTAGCACAGGGAACATGGTATACTAACTGCACACTTATACGCATCTTACCAATCAAGATTTTTTTTCTCGGCATCTCATTCGATAGGACTGAGAGTGGAAGATATTTGTAGATGGGATATTCGAACGAAAATTATATACATTTTTATACCTAGCCAGGAGCAGTTGCGATAAATGCAACTTCAGGTGCTCTGGCAAGAATCGAATCTGCGGCCCTGCGATTCCGGTGCAGCGCTCTTACCAACTGAGCTACAGAGTCCAGTTGCTGAGCATTAACTGCAAATCCGTGTATACATGATGGGAGTGATGCATGGTATGGGTAATTAGTATAATTTATGTAGTAAATAATGGCTTTCAAGTGTTTTGATTGGTTGGCTGAGCAATAAATCTGAGGAATTATTTACCAGCCGAAGTGGTAAATAATGCTTTTCTTTCAAAATGGCTTCTCAACGTCGTTTTGTAGTGACTTCTCTCCATGAAATTAAAGAAATAAAGGATGACAATTTCACAAAAGACAAAACTACCAACAAAATATGGGGTTAAGCTTTTTAAAGATAAGAATTGTTTTTGCAATTAATTTATTAAACATTTGTTTGACAAATTTAAAACTTACGAGTGAGCAAAGAGCGGCAAATTGCACTTGCCAAGGACGTTCCTTGCTGTTACATTATATATTCATATAACAAAAGACATGATAAACAATGCGGGTGCATGCATCTTAATTCCCTGTTAACTTTATTTCATAGTGCTAATAAAATGCATTAAGAAAATTTAATTGTCGTAGAAAAGTTTTTATCGAATAAATGCCCTTCGATTCGTCAGAAGATCCATCAATCGCTGCACAAGTTTTCCCGTCGAAACATCATCGCGCAAGCAGTCGATTTGCTCTCAAATTTACCCACATTGGATACGGTCTGGGTTGCCCTCGTGTTTATTCAATGCCGCTGTTGGGCTCTCTCGCTGCAGTATGTCTAACCTCATTCTGCCTTCTGTCTTTAGTTTTCCGCTGAAGTTATATCTCGTGATACTCGCTATTTTTCCGGCTGTCTGCGGTAAGACATGCTTCTTTCACCTAGTTTTATGAAGGTATCCATTTGGCATCGCAACAAGCGGCCTGAATTTCAGTTTCCATGCTATCGAGTATCGACATATTTATTACTCAACTATATGTCATTATTCTTGTCTCGCTCAGTCTATATTCGCTCAGTCTATATTGCTGCATGGCAACTCACAAACTAGTTTTCGGACTGGGCGTGTTTGCGTAGAGTCTGCAGCTTGGATCATGAACACCGGCTGGACAAGCTTTCGGGCATTCGCTATTCGCATACGCAATTCGCATTCGTAATTTGCATTCTATATAGTTACAGTAATTTATAATGTAAAGAATAGGGAATAAAATGGCGACTAAACCACGAGGTATTATAATGGCGACGAGAATGGCGAAGTAATTTAAGCTCTTTTGATTAGTTTTGTGTACGTAATAATGGCTGAAGGACTTGCAACGTTTCCCGAGTTTGACTTACGTGATCAAACGAATTTAGCTGCGCGTTGGGAGAAGTATTTGAAACGGTTTTAAAACCTGATGACCGATTGACCGCCATGAAGATGACAGACGAAAGTCGTAAACGAGCACTGCTTTAACCTCTCATTGGAGAAGTTAATGATCTGTTAGATACCCTTCTGGACAAAGGAGAAGATGCTGATTTGAAAGAAAGCTTGTGAAGCTCTCGCACGATATTTTACGTCGAAATCTTTTCAAAATCTGAAGCGAGAACCACACGAGACAGTCGACGAATTACACACACGTTTACAGATGGTCTCGAAGTACTGCGAGTTCGGGGAGAACAAAGAGAAGGAAATCAAAGCTCAGGTCGAATTAGGAGCAACAAATTTGAAGTTACGTCGTTATTCTTTTCGTACACCGACGCTTACGTTAACTGCTTTGTTGGACTACCCGCGAACACTTCATGAAACTGAAAAACAAGCCAGAGGTATCGAAGCGAAAACCCAACATTCACCTGTTCTGCCTAGCGATGGTGAGGATGATATCAACAAAGTTCAGTTTAGAAAATCGAAATATTCAAAGTCACCCGCCAGACAATGGACAAAACCTTATATTCCCACGGCGGATCTCCAAGCTTCGAAACAACAATGTTTTCGTTGAGGAAATGTATGGCCTCATAGTGTTGGAAGCAAGTGTCCCGCCGAAGGACAACAGTGTAACAACTGCTTCAAATACAAAAACGCTCTTTTTAAATTCACACCAAACTAAAGTTTTGAAATTCTCGTGTCCGTTTTCAAATTGATAGTGGATCATCAGCTAACATTATCGATGAAAACACTTTCATGACAATTAAACAGCAAAATCCGAAATCGAAGAAACGTCTATTCGCATTTGGTAGTACAACTCCGTTACCTGTATTAGGACAGTTCGAGTGTGTATTAGAGTCCGAGGAAAGATTTACCAGCTCCAAGTTTATTGTTACACGAAAATCAACCGGATGTCTTCTCAGTGGCAAATATCTATTGACTTAAACTTTATTACGATCAATGTTAACAACATTCATTCAAAGCCTGATGAGAAACCTGCTGCAATAAACCTTCAATAAACTGGCCGCTGAAGAAAAGATACCACCACGGTTAAAACCTGTCCTAACCAAATATGATGAAATCTTCCATGGCATAGGAAAACTAACGGATGTTAAAGTTCACCTCCACATCAACAAAGATGTGACACCTGCTGTACTACCGACTAGAAGAGTCCCATTTGCTTTTCGAAAGAAATTGAAAGTGAAACGCATCACCTACAACAACAAGACATAATAGAGCCTGCACAAGGACCTTCAATTTGGGTTAGCCCTGTTGTTGCTTTCCCGAAACCAAAGAACCCAGACAAAATTCGACTTTGCGTGGATATGCGCCAACGAAACAATTCAATTCAACGAACGACATCCTCAGCCGACCATTGACGATCTAATCAATGACCTAAATGGAGCTCGATACTTCAGGAAATTGGATTTAACCTCTGCATATCATCAATTAGAGCTTGACGAAGAGTCCCGATACATAACAACTTTCACTGCACATAAGGGACTTTTTCGACACAAACGTTTAAACTCGGAACTAACAGCGCAAGTGATATGAACACGATTCAAAATGTTTTAATGGGATTTCTGGATGTCGAAATATCCGCGATGACATCATTGTTTTGGAGCAACTCAGATCGAACATGATCAAGTATAAAATAATGTTTTGCAAACCGCCAAAGAGCGTAATTTGAGATTCGGATTTAGCAAGTGATTTGACCAAAAACAACTTGAATTTTTTAGTGATGTATTTTCTAATCAATCTAGCATCAACCAATGACACCATTAAAGAAAGGTATGCAAACTGCATCAATTGAGCACATGAATTGGAAACAAGAATTACACAAATTCCTAATGAATTATCGTGCACTACAAAAGTACCGCCTGCTACGGCTCTCTTTGGACGAATTATTCGTACCAAACTCCCTCAAGAATCTACAACCGTCAATATGGATGAAATCAACAGACAGAGCAATAAAGCAGACCATGATGCGAAAGTAAAACATAAAGTCTATGCTGATAATCGTCGGGTTGCTAAGGAACCAACTTTCAAGATTGGAGATCAAGTTCTTGTACGACAACAAAAAATAAACAAGTTAACACCTCGTTTTAATCCTAAACCATACCGTATCACAGCTATAAAAGGAACAATGATTACTGCAAGGCGACCAGATCACATGATTACAAGGAACTGCTCGTATTTTAAACCATTCATTAGATGTTCGAGATCAAACACTAATTCTGAAGTAGGCGAGGAAATATACATTCGCTATTCACATTCTCGTATTTTTCGCGTTCGCTCTTCTATTCGAAGTCGCTATTCGCATTGGCTCTTTCGCTATTCGCGTTTGCCATTCGTTTTTGCTGTTCGCATGCGCGTTCGTTAATCGCATTCGCTTTTCGCCTTCGCATTTTCAATATACCAATGGTAACCTTTCTCCATTAATATCCATTGGTTGGAGGATATCTTTGGAGGAGGTGATTGATTAGTTATGCCCATCTTAACCATGCAGCTACAGATTCCATCCCTATCGGTGACACCGGGCAACTTAGTTAAGAATAATAAAAATAATAGTCATTGTGACCCTACCGTCATGTTGATTGATATCGTAGTCAATGTTAAATGCATTTTATTGGCACAATAAAAGAAAGTTAACAGGGATTAAGGTGCGCCCGCATTGTTCGTCATGACTGTTGTTATATGAATATTTAATGTGAATATATGATGAGCAGCAGCAAGGAGGCATTTGAGAACACCCGCTTTGAGCTTCCCACCCAATCTTCCCTCCATTTGTGGTCGATTTGGTTTTTCTAGTGGCTTGTTTCCCTTCATTTACCTCACTACCTTATGTCCGCATGGATTCATAGTCAGATCGAGGAGGATAATTTGATTATTATTTTTCCCAAGACGAATCATTCTCGTGTCCCGGCTTTGATCATCCTTGGTCACAGCTTATTTAGTGCAGAACACTTTCTCCGTTTTCATACGGGTGATTAATCTCGATTAGGGATGGAGGAGGTACCATTGGTGGCTAAGGATTCCAGTAATCCTTATGCTTGTGATCATGATGGTGCTTGATTAGTTATACCCATCTTAACCATGCAACTACCGATTCCATCCCTATCTATGCTAATCCAAATATAACAAAATTAATATCAAGTTTGATTGTTATACATCAAGTCGTTCGTGTTCTATATCAAGTGTCGTGTTTAAACAATCATGTCGTTCGTGTTATACATCAAGTTATGTTGCATATTTTTATATCAAGTTCATTGTGTTTTACATCAAGTATTTCCCATGTAATAATTCAAGTTTGGCGTGTGTTTTATATCAAGAAGGGAGAGGATAGATTTTGATCAGTCGCCCCACTGCTTTTTAAATTCCGTCCGATCATGTTTTATTGGGAAGAACTACAGTAGTTGTTGCGAAGGGTTCGGATGCAAGTTGTAAAATTGTATCGTCGACCGGTAAAGGTTGTGTGAAATGGTTACTTCACTCACTTGGTCGGTTCGAGTCAATTTGGCCTCGTGGATGGTTTCTTTAACTTAGAACTCTCTCTGAATAAGCCTTTCCAAAAGGATGAGGAAATAGTTCGCTTGATTTATGTGGTGAATAAAGACGGGACATAACAGCATTAACAGGGCAATGAGGCAATCGAGATACTGTACAATTTATTACTTATTTACGAATTTATTACGAATTTATTAAAATGCAACTTTCCCTGTTATATTTATCCAACAAGGCGTAAAGGATTTAATACACTGTACTTTTAGAACCTGTTGGCATGAGTTCAGCAAACTGCATCCTTTTAATATTTTATCATGTCTGTTGGAAGACTTAAGTAAAATAGAATATTATGCTGGTAATCCAAGATCATATTAAATGGGCCGAAAAGATAAATCGACTGCATGGGAACAGATTTAAGTGATATTTGGTGTGTTAGTGGCAGTGTGGTTACCAGGGGCGTCAGATGATAGAGGGGGTGCAGATTTTTCCCGGCGGTGCGCCCTTCCACCACCAGCGCAAATTATGTCAAAGATGCCATAGTTTGTGAAAATTTCAAGATGGCCTCGTTGATGTGGGGGTGCTGAAGTTTTCTTGGGGGGTGCGCACCACCTGCACACCCTCCCCCCTCCAGTAGACCGTCTATGGTGGTTAGTGCATTGCTTTTCATCTCTACAAGGGATTCAATTCCTGCAGTTGTATGATTATAATTTTTGCCTCAGTCACCAGAGAGAGTGCAAACAATGGGAGGTTATCTCAACACACTCTGGTCTTCAATTCTCATGTAGTACATTCAAGGATGGATGGGGGTGTACACCCCTCCTATGCTTGGCCAAGAGGGTGTAGGAGGGGTGCATTTTGGGCATTTTGACCATCGAGGCAATCTAATTTGCAAACATTTTCTGACAAGATGACCCCTTGACCCTGTGGGGGTTTTCAGTGATGATTCACCCTGTCTCAGTCGCCGGTCACACCCTGCTTCATGACCATAGCTCGCTTAGCACACCCCTGTCAGATCAAGCTGGATCCATCGCTGGTAACATTGGTAAATCTAAAGGCAGAAAACTTTAAGAAAGACAGAACTGATAGATGTATCCAGTATTAGCCATTTTTGAGGAATGTTCCAGTACATTAGTATTTGCAAGTTAAACCCAGAGAAAATTGTCCAAATATGTCTTTAGGAAGGAAGTTTGACACAAAACTGGTGTCTCAAGAATGGGAAAATAGAATATAGCAATAGCCTTGCCAATGACAATTCTGGCATTCCCCTGGCACAAACTCATGAAAACGCAATGCCCCCTACTTTATTCTTTTACTCTGTGGCCCCGATTACACTATACTGGATTGCATCGGAGCGAAGCGATTTTTATACCGGATTGGGGCTGTTGTTTACATTACGCCACTGTAATCCGGTACGTGCCGCGGAGCAAAAATTACTTCGCTTTGGAGGTGATATGAAAAGTAATCCGGTATGTGCCAAAGCAGTGTAAACAGGGCAATCCGTTACGATTCGGTACAAAATCCACATTTTGGCGCTAAATTGTTACTTGTTTCCTTGGAAACGGTAAAGGGGAGGAGCTTGATACAGAGCGGAGCGGCACAGTGTAAACACAGTTGTTTCTTGCCGTCTAGTATGAAAAGTAACCCGGTATAGAAAGTAATCCGGTATAGTGTAACTCTAACCTGTATATCGACCATATTACTAATCAAAAGAATATCTCTGATCATCAATGGACAATCCTGTGCTTAGGGCTCACAGGACTGACAGAAGTGGGGAGATTGAACAACAAATAATATAGCAAGGTCCTTTTGATAAATATGGTTCTTTGTTCTAAAATTTCACACTAGTTATACTGTGTAAATGCATATAAATGGACTTACTGTATGTTACTAGCGCCATATATTATGTAAAGCTTGAAATCCTATGTCCTCTAAATATCCCGTCTTTATATAACCGCATGAATCGAGCGAATAATAGATTTGTATGCCAAAATACTTCCCCATCCTTTTGGAAAGGCTTATTCTGAGAGAGTTTTAAGTTAAACAAACCATACATAAGGCCAAAGCGGACAAAACCTATTTTCGACAACCGTTGACTCGAACCGACGAAGTGACCATTTCACACAACTTTACCCAGCGATAAAACAGCAGTAATTCAGCACAAACTGTACAATCTGCATCCAAAACCTTCGCAAAATAACTAGTTCGTCCCAATAAACCAAAAGCTAGCATGATTCCCCGCCGTGACAAATATGTACACGACTTTACCCACCCCGGGTGGTAGAGCCAGCTTTATAACCCCTCTTGGAATCATGAACTGATCAAAATCTATCCTCTCCCTTCTTGATATAAAACACACGCCAAACCCACCGTCATATTTATTGATATCCTATTCAATGTTAAAACGTTTTAAATTGTTTGAAATATATCCTGCATAATCTTTCTTGTAAATTTTAATCATTTTTAGTCCCATTCGGCCACAGACTTTGATGTTTTATATTTAAACGAACTTTCCGTTTATTTTAGTGTACATTACGTATTTAACAAGGAAGTAAATTATATTCATAACTGAAGCGCGTGTTGTAGTATTTAACTTTATGCATATTTTAAACAATTATTTACCTCGGTCTCGGTGATTATCTATGAATATCCACCTCGACTTCGTATCGGTGAATATTCACCGATAAATATTTGTTAAATATCAAAAAAAATTCTCAGCATCTCGTTTGATAGGACCGAGATTACCAAGATAGCGAAGTTCTGTGCTATAATAACTAGACAATTTACCAAGTATGGCCTGCTGAAGGAAGATGACCAGTCGTGATGCATGAACTATAACGTCCGCCGTAGCCTTTATATCGACATTAATAATGGTTCACTCAAGGAATAAAAGATGAATTTTTGTAATATAAGCAAGAATAGCTAAAAACACAAGGCGAAGTACATATCCTACGTGTACGGTTTAGGTGGTGGATAGTTCGAGTGAAATAATCCCCGAGCCGGCGCGAAGCGCCGTGCGAGGGTACTAATTCCGCTCGGAGATTTACACCCGGGTATGTGAAAACATTGTGGAATGCAAAGTCGTCCGCCATTTTTTTTTGTCATGGACAGGACTGGACTGGACAGGACCTTTTCGTAAGGTATGCGCATGCGCAAGTTCAAGCCGAGAGAAGACAGTGAAGACTTCCATTTTGCAAACTTTTTTCAAAATTTGTTTTGCACTCATTTTATAAGTAAGTCTCTATGTCTCCGAAACAAGATAAATGAAAATTATTTAGAGGACAAATTAACAAGAGGAGAAAAAGTCGAAAGACCGAAAAAGGAGCGTTTTAAACAGGCAAGTGTCTATTTTTTAACATAGCATGCAGTATAGTTTGTGAATTTGAAAATGTGTAGATCATTCTGTGTGGTCAATACAACATTGATTGATCTTTAAGGGTATTTTAGTATTGATTCAAATATGTTATAGAAAAATAAAAAAGCATTAAATCTCAAAAACGTCATTGCAAAAGCAAGTGCGAAGTATAAAAATACTCCTCGAAAAGCAGTTGAAGTTTTTTGAAAATTTCGAAACGTTTTGTGAACGTCTAAGGTTGAATGTTACAGTAAATCAAACCTAAAAGAGTACACAATAGCATACCCACTTTACATAGTTGGACAATTGATAATTTTATAGTTAAAAACAAATTAACAAAATAAGATTTTGTACAAATTAAAATATGAAAAATATACAATGTTGCGTGTTACCATGGTTACATTCGTCGACTCAGTACTTCATGTTACAATAACCTTTGGGAGTAAATTGTTTGGTTCAAACTTAACTATGGTTCAAATGGGCGAGGGGTTACTGCATGCATGTATTTCTAGTATACACGATATTTTAGACCTGAACGGGAACGGCTGCGAAAAATGCAACTCTAAGTCCTCCGGTTGCGGTTAACGCTTGGCAACTGGACTCTGTATCTCACCGGAATTGCAGGTCTGCAGATTCGATTCCTGTCGGAGGACTTAGAGTTGCATTTTTCCCAGCCGTTCCCGTTCAGGTCTAAAATATTGTATATATTATTTCACTCGAAATATCCACCAACTAAACCTTGTACCTTAATTTCAATCGAGGGAGATGCAGAAAAGAAAAAAACACCAAAAAAACAACAAAAAACAAAACAACTTGTAATTTCGGCCTACGTGTACCTTATACTTTGCAATGTAATACCATGTCAACATAGAAATTCTTGGGTGACTGATTAAAGACAGATATTCATATCTAATGCATTAATTTAACTCATTTTACCAGCATCAGGCACTATTGTAAGCAATTTAATTAGCTTGTGCCAGGACTGCGTGGGAAAGTTGGTAGATTTTGATTTTCATGATCGACCCTAGTAGATTCTGATTATCATGTTTGCGCTTTGGTATTCAAAGTAGAAATTATTTTTCTGTGACAGATGAAAGTCAAGGTTGAAACTTTGTTAACAGTTGGACACAGTCAATGCGATTGTACTAAATCTCACATACAGTATTATTGGCGTCGTAGATTGTGTCTATACAAAGACTATTATATGCTGAAGGAAGATAATTTCAAATTGCCCTGCTGTAATCACATCATTGACGTCCAGTGTAATATTTTATTCCAACATGAAATGTAAATTGTGACTGCATGAAAACATTTCGTAAGAATAGTAGCTATACACAATTACACAATCATGTAGTGTATGGAAACAACAACAAGGAGAGATGTACAGATAATTACACAGTCTTAGTTTGTTGATTAAACGCAGATATCTTATACATAATGCAACTCATTTTACTAACAGCAGATACTAATTTAAGCAATTTATTACTTAGTAGATTCGGATTCTCACATTTGATCGTAGTAGATTCGGATTGTAACGTTTGCATGATCATAGTACATTCTGATTATACCGATACTCGCTTATGCTCTGAAATACGTGTGTGAATGTGTGTGGGCGGTTTTGGCCACATACAATGCCCTACAGCATTGACACTTGATATTAACAACATTATATTTCAAGGCAAAGGCAATTTGGTCTTTGAATGGAAAGAGCTGCAAAGGCGCAGGGAGGACGGAAAACGGCCCAGTTACTTTTGAATATGATCTTCTTATTCGCGAAAGACTATAAATTTCCCAAATTAACCTAGTTTTTAACGCTAATAGCTATAACATCTGTTCCTCTGGGTTTGTTCTATTTCTATTCTAGTTATAATATTAACTGTAGAAGGTGTTAGTATAGATGGAATACTCGAACGGGAATTTATATACGTTTTTTAGACCTTGCCAGGAGCAGTTGCGAAAATGCAACTTAGGTCCTCTGGCAGGAATTGAATCCGCGATCCTGCGATTCCGGTGCAGCGCTCTAACCAGCTGAGGTACAGAGTCCAGTCGCTGAGCATTAACCGCAAGTTCGGTATATATGATGGGAATGATGCCAGTATATGGTGTATGGGTAAATATCAAGATTTTTCTCGGCATCGCGTTCGAAAGGATTAATACTAGAAGGTGTTAATAGATGGAATACTCTAGCGGAAATTTATATACGGTTTTTAGTATGTACCAGTTCATATATGTTTTCGTTTCTTTATTTAGAACCATTGTATTGTAACTGTATATAGCATACCATTTAAATAGACCAAGTAATTTGCTGGCCTTTTTTATTCATTTTAAAACTAAAATTTGAGCTACATCTTGTCCCATGGGTTGGGCAAGCTGTCGCGTGAAATTTCACAGACAGTGCTATTGACGTCGTAGAGTGTGTCTACACAATGACTAATATATGATAAGCTGAAGGAAGACGAACTTATACAAAAGACTAGTAGTGATCACTACGACACTCGACTCTTATATGAAATTGAAATTTAAGGTGTACCCTTCGTAATTTCATTTTCTTCATAATAGGCCTATATTGAATTTCATCGAGAGATTATGAGTGAATTTATCTAATATAACAAGGAATTGTAAAAAGCGCAGCAGGAGTTTTTGGATGAATGCAAGTCTGCATGTTTATAGTGACATTAACATATTACTCATTTTACTGACAATATATATTTCCTGATCTGCTGAAGGAAGGTAATTCAAGATTCGCCTACTGTGATCACAATAACGTCCGGTGTGGGCTATTATATAAACATGAAATGTAAAATAATAGTCATTTGATTTCATCATGAAGAGAGGTACTAGTCTTCTTTACGTGTTTGCTTCGATTTGGCTTTATGTTAAATGGTAAGTACGTATAGTAGCATTATTTGAAGTTTGTAGATTGCATTGCATGCTTCCGATACGGTTACATTATGTGTGCTAGTAAATTAATTATGTGAATTCAATCAATTTATCGACTTATTCAATATTCGATAACTAGATGCCAAGACTTTGATTCATTTTTTCTTTTTACACGTTAAAGTTTAACAAACATTTTTTGAACAAATACTGCTTACTGAAGTCAAAATGTGTGAAAAACATTTCGAGCATTTATTTGCTCTTTTAATGGTGAACAAAATAATTGAAAACGTCTGCCGTCAGTCGTTCTGGTCAATGTAATTAAACCTTTGTAAATTTAACAGTATTTCTCGTTCATTATCAAAGGTCCATGCAACAGTCCATGCATTAATCTATAGATATAGATATATACTTGTAGGTTTAGGTCTACGAAACGCAAAGAGTGCTCGACAACATATAGTTAGAGCAAATTAGATTTTCGCTTACCTCAAAACTTGTCTGCAACAGGCTGTTTCATCTGTAAAAGAATCATCAGGCAGTTTACAAGTATCGAAAGAAATGACCGCTTATATGCTTCCTACCGGAGCGTGGAATATATATTTGTATAATAGTATTAATATTTTAAAACAGGCATGCGAAGATTATTTATTATAATGTATATTCCGTCGTAGGCCTACATAGTATAATAGTACGCATATGAAAATTGCCCTATATAGCAGTTCAGCTGTGTAGACTGGATGGGACGTAAATTTGCTTCGCTAACTTGTTAGTCATAGAAGAACCAGTACACACAATTTCCATTCCTGTGTATGTGCTTTATTTCTTCCAGCACTATATAGTTGTTCTAACCTTTCATTCCTGAGGGCAAGATGAACCATACTTAAATATAGTGTGTTCCACCAGCTCCAAATATACAGTACTGTATCAAAATACGTAAACATATATATTAGGACAACCAGACAGTTTGTTATATATAACACATATAATTGTTAATTATATCTTGAACGCGTTTTGCCAGTGTAGTTAGAGTATAACGAAGATTCGACGGATGAGTAACTGAAAAATACAACAAGAACTTCAACGTTTCGAGTGAAGGCCCTTCGTCTGGAAGTTAGTAGAATGGGTCGGGGAAAAACATGTGGTTTTACTGTACAGGGTGTCTCAAAAAAAAGGTAATCCAACTTCAGCACGCTATTGTGCGTAAATGACTTGGTATTAAGAAAGATCAGGCTTTTAGCTGTTGAATGACACGTTTTTCATCCAATATGAAGAAAAAATGAGCAAATATACGAGTCCGATAAAAATTGTTTATCGAAATCGCATATTTTCCGCTCTGTGCCTAATTAAAGCAGTGCATAACAAAAGAAAAGCAATTAATCACGAATGTGTCATTTTAACAATGAGTTTAGAGCTGGTTTACAAGATGTTTATGACCATAATTATGGTCATAATTATGCATACGGGCTCGTATTTGCTCATTTTTCCTCCATATTGGGTGAAAAACATGTCATCCAACAGCTAAAAGCCTGATCTTTATGATTATGAAAAAATTACGTCCATGCACAGAGTAATTAACGCACAATGGCATGCTAAAGTTGGATTACCTTTTTTTTGAGGCACCTTGTATAGTGAATACAAAAGCGATCACGTGACAAAAAATAAACCAATCAGATGGATTTAATCAAAACAAACTGTAACCAAAATATAGAGATCATATTACAAAATATATTAGCATGCAAGGAGAAGCGAAGAAAACAAGAATTAGGAGAAAATACAAATTTATGTAAGAGATGATTTGAGATGTAGAATATGTGCTGAAGGCAGGCATATAAACAGTTGAGGGTTAAATGTAAGAGAAGCGCTCGTTGATGCCATGAGGATGAATGGTGCCAAGTTGAGAAATCAGACGCAATTCTTGTCTTTGCGCCTATCATTGCTGCCCGACAGAGCTCGAATTTCCATATCTAAAACATTGTGACTGCCAATGTTAAAAGGCTTGAACAACAGGTTGTTTAGCATGATTTTCTGTGACATCATGACGGTGCTCACCAAACCTTGTCCTTGAACATCTTCCAGTATAGAGCATGGCACATTTACTGCATGAAATACAGTGGATGAGATAAGAAAAAGCACATGAGAAACGGTGCACCCTTTATCGTTGAACGTCGCTTGCGCCGTAATTACGATCAGTTGTTTCAAATGTAAATATCTCCAGACGTGTTTATTCTCTGGCAACAGGACATGCGTCATTCGATAGCTTATGACTTCCTCTTTAAAATGATATTTAGTTTGTCCCGGTTCATATTACATATCCAAATTAATTTGCATACATGTTCATAAATTATCTAAACATTTTACAATTATTGTTGAAATAAGTCGGAATTGCCAGAGCAAGATTTATTATTTTCGAGCAAGTGTTAATTCACAAATTGTAGCTCATATAAAAAGGAATATTATTGGAAAGTTTCATTGCATTTGAAGAAGTAGAACTATTTTTTGTTATTTGTTGAATGTCGCCTACAAAATGCCGAGATCGTTGAAATTTGATTCCCACACGCAAAATACATGAAGAAATGCCATATAAGGTCAGTGTTGATTGCTATAAACCAATGAAAATCCGCCATCTAGGCAATGACATCACGAGGAATCGATTTCCGGTACTTTCAATACGCTAGGGTGCAAAGTCGTGGAGATTTTAGGTTCCGAAGTTGTCCGAGTGTGCGCCGAAAAAACCGGCTTTCGGAACAAATGATATATTTTCACAAGAATTGCCGTAAGAGGGCTAGATTATGTCCTACAAAAATGGTATCAAACTAAAGGGATTGGAAATCCCCGTCGAATGGTGGTATTTACGAGTTTGTAGTGTGTAAACCAAAGGTAGGAAAGCGAAATGAATATTTAATTAGTTTGTATTATTGTTAATTTGTAAACAAATACAACTACAGAGGTTTTTGAAAGGTGCTAAATCGGCCGCTTAGCGTTGTAAACAAACACAATTTACCTCTCTAAAGAGATCGTAAAACGCTGAATCGAACGGTGGTATTGCATCTACATAGCATGCACTGAACCGAAGATATTAAAACTGCAAAATTCTAAGAGGATATCGTCTTAAAAACATTAGCACTCAACAATAAAGAGCTAAACTTTGGTACCGAAATTGTAGTGGAGGAATCTATAAACGTAGAAGTTTTACACAGCTTCACACGACAAGGAAACGTTCCATTGGGTGACGACGAGTCCTGTGGTAAAGAGCTATGGACTAGGGTTTCACGGATATTTTTACTATGTCGAAACGAGGCTAAAGGGTTATCGCAGAAAATGGAAGATGTTTCAGGGTCGTTTTTCAAGATATTAAAATCTTTCTAATTACATCCCTTACCTTATAATTGAAGGGATGGTAAATGAGAACTAGGGGTATTTTATTGTTAGGAGCAGTAGACACAGGGTTTCTAAGGGTTTCAGATCGGGGAGTGTGGGAGGCCTTCGAAAAGGCAACATATAAGAGAGGGGTTGGAAAGCCGCGTTGGATGAAACAGTTTCTCATTTCCTGACTTTTGGCATGGAAGTCCTCATCTTCACGGCAAGATGACTCTTAGTTGTCACAAAAAGTTGTCTCCGGTAACATCGCCATCCCAGACAAGATGGATAATAAATGCTTAATTTTGTGTTTTGGTTATTATTCTAAATATTTTATGAAGCAAGATTTTTCAGTAGAATTAGTAAGAAATAAATAATTATGTTGTATTGCAGTCATTGTTGCTCTTAAGAATGAGTGCGAAGGTTTAGTGCTCTCCACTGTTGGAACATGGGCAAGATATAATTTAACATCTGTGAAGTGTAATAAAGCAAGGTGGATATTCCTGGTGCATAAATCCCTCACATTGAAATATCAAATTGTTAGGTATTAATAGGCATTTGAACAATAACATATTAACTTGTTAGGGAAAACGTCTCAAGGAGAACGTGCTCGTCTGTACGGGGCTTAAGACTAAGATATTCTCATTCTATATATATTTTAGGTTTCCTCATAATGAGTTATTTGTTGTAGCTTATGCACGACAGTACACTTAGTAGGTTCTAATATTTTTAGCGCCAATGCTTTCAAGATTTCTCTCAATGGAAAGGAAGAAATTTGCCTGTCAAGGAAAAATACCACAGCCGAGAAATGTGCTCTTAAACCAGACTTAGTGGAAATAAAAAGTTTGTTGTCAGAAATGAAAAATGAGATGACAAGAATGAATGCTGAAATACTCCAGATTAAAGAAATACAAAACAAGACAGAATTCTGTAAAATAAAAGGTAAAATTGATTTTTTTAACGTGGAAGTATAAACATTTCCTGTGGTGCAATATCAATACCAAATATACCGAAATTGTTGCTCGCATTGTTTCCTATTAAGATTGTTTGGTGATGAAGGATGGCGGTTAAACCCCGATCGGATAATAAACTTAAATATTAACAAAACCCACATCGGACATTGCTTAGATCGCTATATATTTGTACATGACCTATTTCCTTCACGCGCAGATCATTTACCCCCCCCCCCCTCCCCCAATAATTTGTGAAATAAATTTCAAATTGATTTCAGTTAACTGGTTCACTTACAATGATTGAACAGAAACACTACAGTAACTCTTGGAAAACAGATTTAATAATTAAGAAATATAAAACACTTTCGGTGTTTACATACAGTTATATCAACACGAGTGGAAATTGGGAAAACGAGAAATTGTGTGGAAACACGACGCCCGGAGGGCGGAGTGTTTTCACACAATTTCGAGTTTTCCCAATTTCCACGAGTGTTGATATAACTGTATGTAAACACGGAAAGTATTTTATATTTTTTTTATAATATAGCACAAATAAATATAAAGTAACGATTAAAGAGCTTTAAAAGTATTTAAAGAGCGGCGGGAAATTTTCCGTGTTTACATCGAGTTATGTAAACACGGCTCTCAGCCAATCAGCGTTGAGAGTTTGCAAATGCTAGATTATAAGTCACTATATAATAGCCTGACTAGTATTTCGAAAGACTAATAGACACTGGCGTACCGAGCGGGGGTGTAGGGGGTGTTACAACCCAAATTTTTAAAACAATGTCAGTTAAAGCGTGGAATTTGAAAGTAACTTGCTCGGTAAATTTAAAATTTCAAACAACCACAGCCACAGTGCCGTCGGCAGTAATTTGTTCATCCAGAATTTTACTTCTTTTCATACTCATAGCCATGCAGCTACAATCAACTCATCTGTAATAGTTTGTCGTTAGAACTTCACAATTTTTATTAAAAATCCTCTCAGGAAGCACGAAAAATGAACTTCTGAGGCTTCAAAAATGCAAAATTTTCCTGGAGGAGCATACTCCCAGACCTCCCTTGGTTCAGCCCACAATAACAATATGCTGGTGTTGGCACTGAACCAAAATACACGACGGACTAGTAACATTATGCGCTCGCTGAGGTTTAGTAACTAACATCGCTTTCTTTGCGCTGCGTCGTTGGTAAATTTTCTTTGAATTTCAGCCGCCCAATCCGAAAGAGCTTCCTACGGCTCTGTTTATAATTCGTTGTTGTTCTATAATGCAGCATTCATTAGGCAATAGGCAGTTTGCATAATAGCAAAGTATCGCGGCAAATGGCAGCCGAGAAGCGAGCATTTTGCATGCGAGAAGTATTCGTTCTTTTAAATACTTTTTTCCTAGCATTAAATATTAATAAAAAAAATATATATATTTTTAATGCTATAAAGTTCGTTTTGCTTCGTTCCAAAACTTTTAATGTCTCATAAAAACATTGCCGTTGGAGGCCATGTGCTGAATTTGTCAAATTCGAAAATTTCAAAAATCCACACATAAAATCGAGCGTTGAAAAATACAAAATAAAAATCGAGCAACAACATGCACGTGTTTGTAGGTAAATACTCATCGGCCAATTTCAAGGGCCAAAAGTATGGAATTCTATTGAAAATCATATTAAAATTTCTTCATTTTCAACCTTCAGAAAGAAACTTAAAAAATCGTTTTTATAGATTGTTATTAGTTTATTTTACTTTGTATGATTCAATTTATTCAATTCAAGGCAGTCTAGCTGGTTTGGATTATCTTTTCGATTATTAGGATATACGTAGAATGTACGTTTTTGTGTGTGTCTGTATTTGTTTTTCAAAAATTATTTCACGTTCCCACTCTTTTCCTACCCAAATACAATAAATTAACAAATAATATGTTTAAAATATCTAAAATATATAATAGCTTACTATGGTTATTTCTGGAAGCTAATATCCTAATTAATACTAAAAACCCTGTAAATTTAGTATATATATCAAAGGTATATGGATACAAATAAAATTGTTGTTGTTGTTTGTAGCGTAGCCACCTTAAAATTTTAAAGAACCTTTTTCTCAAAATGTATGTGTGAGCCCATACTCCGCCCTTTCGGTTGTTCAATACGAATTTTCTCGTCCATTTTCACTTCGATTTTGCTGTACTTCGTCCAAAACAAACTTTATAGCATTGCAAAGACATTAACTTGTTTAAAATAATAAATGCTACGGAGAATGTATTTAAAGGAAGCAATATTTCGCTTGGCCGGCGGCCATTTCGCTTGCAAGTTGAAGGTTGCCATTTTTCTAATGATGCCTTCTATAAAACAAACGGCCTATGATATGATATAAGCTTTATTTAAGCAGGGTGACCCTTTCAGCGCCTAAGAGACACTGTTATCAATAGGAGCCCTGCACTAAAACTAATACAAGAATATAAAAATCATTATAACCTACATATTACTACAAATAAATAAAAAATGTTGAGCGTATAAGTCCATAGTGTCAACCGAACACGTGTTTGAAGCTTCTTACATTACATACATGTTTCACGTCCTAAAATAATCCCCGAGCCGGCGCGAAGCGCCGTGCGAGGGTACTAATTCCGCTCGGATATTTACACCCGGGTATGTGAAACATTGTGGAATGCAAAGTTGTCCGCCATTTTTTTTTGTCATGGACTCGACGGTTTTGTAAGTAATGCGCATGCGCGAGTTCAAGCCGAGAGAAGACTTCCTTTTTGCAAACTTTTTCAAAAATAGTTTTGCACTCATTTTATAAGCACGTCTCTATGTAAGTAAGTCTATATGTTTATAAGTCTCCAAATCAAGATAAATGAAAATTATTTAGAGGACAAATTAACAAGAGGAAAAACAGTCGAAAGACCGAAAAAGGAGTGCTTGCTTTGCCGATTTATAGCATGCAGTATAGTTTGTGAATGTGAAAATGTGTAGAGCATTTTATGTGATCAATACAACATTCATTGATCTTAAGAGTATTTTAGTATTGATTCAAATACGTTATAGAAAAATAAAAAACTTATTAAATCTCAAAAACTTCATTTCAAAAGCAAGTGCGAAGTATAAAAATACTGCTCGAAAAGCAGTTGAAGTTTTATGAAAATTTCGAAACGTTTTGTGAAGGTCTATAAAGGTTGAATGTTACAGTAAATCAAAGCTAAAAGAGTACACAATAGCATACCCACTTTATATAGTTGGGCTTTTAGTTGGGCAATTGATAATTTTATAGTTAAAAACAAAATAACAATATTTTGTACAAATTAAAATATACAAAATATACAGTGTTGCGTGTTACCATGGTTACATTGGTCGACTCAGTACTTCATGTTACAATAACTTTTGGGGCGTAAATTGTTTGGTTCAAATGGGCGAGGGGATTCAGCATGCATGTATTTCTAGTATATATATATTTAATCACAGCGTCAATGCGCCTCGGCATACATAATAAATGACCATAATAAATAAAAGTAACTAGTACTGGTATTTCGAGTATAGATTTGTGCGATTGTCCTTTAAACTCCAGCCGCGTTTCTTGATATTGCTTGATGGCCTATATATTGTTACTATTTTAATCTGTGGAAAAATTCCCGATGGGATTCCTAGCCATTTTAGTAATTTTGCGAATATAATACTTGTTCCCATATTTAAGAAGGTAAAATGTGCCTGCGTTTCGTCAGATATCTTCTCCTCAAAAATCATGTTGGTATACAGTATAACAAAACAACGACAGGCGCTATCAAGTTAAAACACAGACACATTGTACAATTTCGTCAAATATGCACGGCTCATACGCAGTGTCCATCAATTTTCCCGTGCATTTTACTGAACAATAATCGATGTCGCTAATTTTTCAGATAAATTTGCATTTCACGCTTGCATAGACCAATTTCAATAATATACCTCTTGACGGACGTCCCTCCCAATACATCGCATATGTTTATTACTCCATATATAATATACTATTCTATCGCGTTATATTTCAAATATATTGACCAAAGTACGCATAGGAAACGAAATATTATATGCCAATGCAATTCGGTAAATATGTTACGCTAAATGCTATTTGCATTTCATGAAAATAACTTTAAAAAATGCTCTTTGACTCAAGGAGGTTATAGATGCCTTTCAGACAATCACTTTCAAAAGTTGTTGGGACACCTGCAGTTTTAGATCATAGGTCAATCTGTACACTTGTAACACACATTAATCTCCCTTCCCCCCTCCCCGATCAATGTTGGTTTCCCAATTATAATACCATACCGCATCAAATATGATAATATTTTGGACACAACATTGAACAGGGGGTGGGGGTGATCGAAGTTTGTCAATATAATAGGTATTTGGGACATCTGTCCCAACACATTTGAAAAGGATTGTAGTACTAATATTTAATAAAGAAAACTGTCATATATTTCGAAATGGTTCAAGTACATACATACATACATACATACATACATACATACATACATACATACATACATACATATATTATTCAGCTCACTCCCCGGCGGGGCTTTTCAGTGACCGATTACATCAAGTATTTCGCCTACCTATATTACGTACTTAGCCTACACTATATATTTTTACAACAATTGTGATATTACTTTCCTAATCTAGATATCCTAACCCACCCAGTCAACTTTCCCTGCCGGAGGAAACCGGAGTGCCCGGAGAAAACCCACGACTTTCGGTAGAGCGCTGACTTACTCTTTTCACATGAGTAGAGTCCCCAGCGAGAATCGAACCCACAACTCAGAGGTGAAAGGCGCTTGCTCTGACGACTGCGCCACCGAAGCCCCATGAAGCCCCATGAAGCCCCATGAAGCCCCATGAAGCCCCATGAAGCCCCACGAAGCCCCATGAAGCCCCACGAAGCCCCATGAAGCCCCACGAAGCCCCATGAAGCCCCATGAAGCCCCATGAAGCCCCAAGTACCCTACCACTGACGAGTAAAATCGTCTGGCGTTAAACAGAGTAAAATACTAACGTAGGGCGCAAATGGGCGCATTGCAAGCTAATGGGTTAATACTGGCTGTAGGTATAAAATTCATTTGAGAATTTTAATCTATTTTAAACAGTATTATAATAATCCATGAAAGATGCATCCATACCCCTTATAAACCCTTTTAATTATATATGCCCCTTACAAACTCTATGAAATATGAATTTTAGTTAAAGTCCCTTTGCTTTTTTATAAATTCGGTCTTTACCCCATGTTAAATTAAGAAGAAAGATTTTGCTCATGACCCCCTCAAATAGCCTCCGGGCCCCCATGACACATACTTAATGACCGCTCCCTTACTGACTGCAAATTTAGTTGTTTTTTCGTGCTCCTTTTCGAAAAATTATATTCTCATGAACATGATTTTTCGCTGCTCTTTCGCTACTAATTCTGTAGAAACTTTTATTTAAACTAATTTCTATATATTAAATGTATTTCCTACCCTGTCGTCAATGATTTTTGGAGTCTTTTCTGTCTGTTTTTGTCGCTTTCAAAGCGAGTATTTCGCTGTTTTCAGGTTCGCCAAACTCTTGTAGTTTCTGTGCCGCCATATTGTTTTCGCTACTTACTGTATATGAGCTGATATATATATGTATATGAGTAGCTCAGCCAATCAGATTGCAGAATAGGTCATATACGTATACGGTGGATAACTATATTATAATAAGAATTATCCGGGGCTTTTTGACTAATCAGGAACGAGAATAAAGTTTGAATGTATAATAACAGTGAATAGTATATTCTTTCTTTTTAGCCGACACCGTATATGCGTCATGCCTGAATGCCTTGAAGGACGCCAGGTATGTTCATTAACTTGGTCATCTCCGAGCTAAGGCCAGGGCTAAGGGTAATAATAATAATAATAATGGTTTAATGATTTACCAGCTGATGGAAAAATAACACCTTCGTTATTGATGTTTAAATCTAAGTTGGGAGACATTTTTAAATGATGATATTGTATTGTTTCAGTGTCATTATCTTTCGGATTTTAAAATGTTGTATATTAGTTATATTAGATTTTAAATATTTGTTGTATTAGGTTAACCAGGGCAGCCATTGATACCAGCGTTAGCTGAAGGGTTTACCCTGGCAAAATATGATTAATAATAATAATTATGACGCCTTATTTTGTGATTCAGTCTCGTATTTTATTATGCTTGCCAAATTTGATACATTGCATTATGCGATTGAATCAGGCATTTCATTATGACACTGTGTTTTTCGATATTTGACTTCGTATTTCATTATACTGACGTAACATTATGCATGACGCACAGTGAACGATTTTTGAGAAATGCTAATTTAAGAAAACAACATGGCCGATGTCGAAATTCGACTATGGGCGGCCAAAAATACATAAAATGGGTACCACCAAAAATACATAAAATGGGCAACACCAAAAATACATAAGATGTAAAACGGTCTATCATGTTTTCAATTGGTATTAAAGACAAAACAGGAACGAAACATTTTACACTGAAATGGTCCAGCGTTCATTTATAAATTGGGAGATACAAAACAGATACGACTTAGGCAAATTTGAAATGGTTTAGCAAACAATGTATAATTGGTCTAACACAAAGTGAATTGGTATAGCGTAAAGTGAATTGGTCTAGCCTAAAGTGAATTGGTCTAGCGTGACAAAACTTGGTAAATAAATTCCGCCTACCCATTTACGCCGGGTAAAGGAATGCGCAGCGGGTCGCAAATGTGGTTCTGTTTCATGGATGGTCATCATCACAGATCTAAAAGGATAGCAGGTTTTCAGGAGTGGAAAGCAGGGCGGCAGAACAGGGGGGGCTAGGGGGGGTTTAGAGGTGCGGGGCTAAAATAGATCAGATCGGGAGAACTTATCACGAAGGTGCCAGATTCTTCGCTGCCTGAGATGTAAAACGAACAAATTGACCTGGTTTTGCATGTGAAATCTTCCGCAGAACACGGGAATGCCATTTCAGAAACTCCAGATTTCACAATTTTCCAGGGGAGCATGCCCCCGAACCGTCCTAGGTAAATTTGCACCCGGGGGACATATTTTCTACGAAATTTGGCCCCCCTTTTAAGATTGTAAACAATGTGAACCTGTTTTATAAATTAAAAATTTTAAAGATGCATAAGACATTAGAAGGGAAAGAGACATGAGCGGAAAATAAGGAATTTTTCATGATATTTCTGACACTACAAAGAACAACCGAGACTCATTACAACAATATTGAGAGTTCAAATCTTGCTCAAGACAACGAATTTCTTGTTTTACCGTAGAATTAATATGAATAATTAGCTGTTAATCGGCATTTCAACATTCTTAACTTGGGCGATTAGCGCTAATATTCCAGGGGCATGGGCAGCTAGGTAGCATATGGTTACACACAAGTTACGTATAAGGAAGTGTATCAGATTTCACGCACTTGCAATATTTGATTGGTAAACTTTAAAAAAGTCGGGGTCAACATTACCGTGTTTCGATTTATGTAAAATCTCTGCTCTGTGTCAGTAACTAACGTACATGCAGTGCCATGTGAATGTGCGATAGCATGTTTTATGACCATGTTGCGGTCAAAAACAGTTAATGGCCCATGTAATAACTTTTTGCACACACACGGGATTTATGAATCAATGTTAGATGCTATTTGACATTCACATAGCCGAACTACGCTATTTTTTCGGTATATCACAAAAGGCAAAGACTTTTTCGTTAGCCTCAATGACCAGACTTGACAAAATTGTATGGTATTGCCCACTTTCCTATGAATTTTACTCCGTTTCTACCATGTTTTAAACAATTATTTTTAACTGCCACAATATTACTTTTTTCTCCGTATCTGCTAAGTTTTGATCATATTCTGTTATGCCTACTTCGAAAATGTCATAAATTGGAGATGTTTGGACATAAATGTATCTTTGTGAATAGGGCCATGTTTCTCGTTACACCGGGTCATCGAGCGGCGCCACTATTACGCTGTACGTGAGCCTTTCCCCTTTTCTTTCTTTCTAGTTCTGCGCAAAATGGTGTTTATCGGATCAAAAATACAAATCCCGTGCTTTACAGCGACGTGTATTGTCATATGACATCATTACCCGGATGTTCTGGAGGTGGATGGACATTGGTGATGAAAATCGATGGAAACAAGGTGCATATTAAGGCAATAGAAAATCGGCACTAGTATGGTTGCAATTTTTGCGATTATGCTATGTTGTTACGAAATATGTATGACAATTATTGCGTAACTCTCGTTCTGCATGCGCACTGAATTAATTTTGTTTAAATATTACTAGTCTTGGAGAAGTAGTTCTACAGCGAACGGTCCCGTGCACCAGTTGGCTTCAGTTCAGTATTAATTATATGCATCAATATGCCGGTTGAAGATAAAATAATTTTATTGATCTAATTTTCAGGAAACATTTTCTTATTCATCCTCTTACTGGAGTGATAAGAAAAGTTATTCGATAAATGATGGGAAAACGGGATTGGATAACAAGGAAACAAAACTGTCAACATACTGGAGTACACCGTTCACCCAGCTTTGTGTTGGAATGAAAGTTCAAAATTCTGTCCATTTCATTCCAATAAACCACTCAGCGAATTCCTTGTACGACGTCATGGCAGGCGGCAAATTCATTTCAACGTCCGTCCCTTATAAAACCTGGAAATCCCTCTACCGCGGTTCTTCTCTTCAAACAAAATGTCGACGACAAGGATTCAATGTGGTGGCCGACGACACACATCATGCTGCAGTGAGGATCGGCATTATCGGAAATGAGGCAAACGAATGTAGATTGGCAGATTCGTTCATCGGATTTGGGGCAATTGAAGCAAGTCGTCGTCGTTACTGTGGTGTACGAAACAAAGTCAACAGCTGTGGCAACAGTGCTTATTGCTCGCCTGACAATGGTGACAGAGAAGTCAGAGCTATGGGTTACGTCTTTGTTCGTTAGTGCTATACACGTACCCAATTAGCTTATGTTAGATGATAATGGAAACTGACTACGAGTATTTTTTAACATTTATCTAGTGTTCTTTAACTGTCGGAAGAAAACATTAGATAATAACCTTAGATCTTATATCTTTTTCTACGTTTCCTGGTAGTTTCAATAAATGTATTTGCAATGAAATCGAACAGAAGTTGAAATGTTTTTTCGCCCGTAAACAAAAACATATCTTTTCGAATTTGATATAAAGTCACTGCAGCCAGAAGAAATAACAGAAAATATCCAGTATTGAAAGCAAGACAAATAGAGAGATGATTTACATGTTTTGGTTGCTATTTAACATTCATATCATACGGGACTTCAATAGAAAATGTTATTCCAAAAATTACTCTAAAAGTCAATATCTCGTTGCATTGTATAAAAACTACACCAGTTTACCAACTACTAAAATGCTTTCAGAAAATTATTTTCAATTGTGTACATACATTTTCAATCAACAGTTATATTTAAAGAAATAATTGGCCAATCACATTGAAATTTGGCACAAGTATACTGCCAAGCATCGTACACATTTTAAATATTGGAGAAGCATGATATAACTCCACCCCAACCACAACCTTACCCCCAACCCTTATTCTAGCCCTAACCCGCCTGGTATGCGCTCCTTTGGCTGCGCTCCTTTGTTCCGCATATTGAGCCCTTGGAAGGATGGAACCTCCACCACTACACCACCATGCCTGGACCTTAAAATTGCTACATGATATTTCATAGCTAATCTTTTCCTTTTTGGCAATAAATTGAATCGAGAACCTTGTGAACCTAGAGAAATTAACCAGTATTTATGATTTAGACTTGTTTAGCCTTAATACTAACACTAACATCAATCCCGATTATAATCTTCCTTATAGTCAGATTCGAGGCAATTATTACTCGCCTGATAGCTTTTCAAAACTTAAAGATAATAACGTAATATCGGAACTTTGCCTATCTTTCTTGCATAACAATCTAAGGAGCTTGAAGCGAAATCTTGATGATTTTCAGCACCATTTACTGCACGAACTTAATCATAGCTTTAGCGTAATTGGTGTAACCGAAACACGAATAACACGTTCAAATTCACTTGATTTTAATCCAAACATTGCTGGTTATAATTTTGAATATGTTCCAACACCTCTCTCCGCTGACGGAGTTGGCCTATACATTCATGATAGCCTACACTTAATTATAGTGTAATTGAAAAGACTTCTAATGAGGCATTCCAAGCTCTTTGGATTGAAATATAATTTTTTAATAAGGCTAATGTTATTTGTGGAGTTCTGTATAGACAGCACAATTCTCCAGAATGTTTTCAAAGTTATTTTGCGTCTGGAAAACCTATATACTTACTTGGTGATTTCAATGTTGATCTCCTTCGCTCTGGAACCTGTAAATTTGCTCATAATTTTTTACTTTCACTACAGAGATTTGGTTTAATTCCAACAATTAACAAACCAACCAGGGTCCATAGAAATTCTGCAACGCTTATTGATAATATTCTTATAAATGAAATGAACGATGTGGTTATTAGTGGAAATGTGGTTTCTGATATAAGTGATCACAGTTTCTCCCAGTAGATTCTCCCAGTTTTGTATAGTAACGTCCTACCGACAAAGAGTTGAAAGGTTAAAACATCACAAGATCCATGATTTTTCATGCTTTTCAGAAAATGCATTTAATAATGATCTCCAAGAGGTCTCTAGCGAGCTTATTAAGTATGAATGAATCTCATAATGTGGATAAATATTTTTCAACGTTTTACAATAAAGTTGATAAAGTGATAAATAAACATGCGCCATTAAAGAAGGTGTCAAATCGTAAAGCTAAACAATTGCTGAAACGAATGATCTATTTTATTCAGGACAGACTGATAGATATAAATTATACAGAAATAGCATTTCTAAACTCACAAGAGTGAGCAAAAAGCTTTATTATCATAACTATTTTACTATGAATCTACATAACATGAAAAAAACATGGAAGGGATAAATAATTTAATAAATAGGAAAAGTAAAAATAGACTTGTCATCAGTGCAGTTAAAAGACCAAAACAACAATGGTATCTATTGGTAAATATTGCAAAGTCAAACTTCGTTATTTTTCATACTTATCAGAAGAAGGTAAATTATATTCCTAATCTAAAAGTTTTTTATCATAATACTCATCAACATATATCTCTAGAACATAAGAATTATGTCAAATACTTAGGCATATTAATAGATAGTAATCTAACATGGAGATATCATACAGATTATATTACCTTAAAGATAAGTAAAACCATTGGCATCATTTCAAGGATCAGACATTTTGTTCCATTTTGTACACTTTTAAACATATACCGCTCCCTGATACATCCTTATATTTCTTTTGGTTAACAGTATGGGGTCAAACAAATAAGACAAACCTTAATAAGATTCTCTTATTCCAGAAACGTGCCATTAGATTGATGTATTTCATCCCTTATAGAGAACATGCAATACCACATTTTGTTAAATCAAATATATTACCGGTCTGCATGCTTTACTATGAAAAAAACAGCATCATTAATGCATGATATTATAAACAAAATAGCCCCATCCAATATTATAGACCTTTTTACGCCGATCAAAGCAATTCACTCATACAACACTAGGTCTGCAGCTGCTAATAAACTTTATTTTAAACACACAAGACTTAAACAAACAAATGAGTCATTTAGTGTGATGGGATTAAAAGTATGGAACGAGATACCTGAAGACTTCAGGGATCTGAGTAGAAATATATTTAAATCGAAACTGAGGAAAAAGCTTTTTCAGGTTTTGGAGCAAAATGAAGGGATGAAAGGTTAAAACTGAAGGTACTTTTTTATTAGAAATTGCAACCGAAGGTTCTCTTAAGGTGTCTGAACGGGGTATAAGGGAGGCCTTGTTAAGGGCAGTATCTAATCTTTTCCTAATGTTGTTTGTGTTTGGGGGCTGTGTCGTGGGCGAAGTTGATTTTTTTTTGTCAATTCTGTGTTGTTTAGTTCAAATTTTGTTTTTTTTGGGCAAATATTTTTTACCTTTGAGTTGAGAACAACTTTTTCAGAAGAGTATATTTTCCAGTTGCAAGTTTGAAAACAAACTTTTTCGACCAGAACAAGAGCTTCGGGCAATCGATAATTGCTGGTATTTATGCTATATATTTTTCATAAAATTTTCCGTGTTATGTAAGTATTATTCTGCTGTTGACATGAAAAATTTTTGCCGACAAGCTTTCCTGATATTTTACTGAGTAAAAAGACTGTGTTTTTGTAAAGTTTTCTACGGCTATTTGAGATTTTTTTATAAACATGTACGTACGGCTTTAGTTAACAGTTAAAAGCATTATACTTGACAGACCGCCAATTTCTTAAAAATCACATTTAGTACAAACTGACTTACTTTCTATAATGATTTCGCAGGAATTTCTTGCCTCAAAAGCACAAAATTAACACATTTTTGAGTCTGAAATATATCAAAATATAAAACACAAACTTTTAATTAACGCGTCTGCATGTCAGCGAATTTACGCATGAGAGCAAGGACCTATATGACGTCAGCAGTGGCGAGGACACCGAGCTCCTGACAAAATAGTTGCACGCTCAATCCATTTAGTTTTGGTCTGTGGTAGCAACACCCTGACGTACCTGACCAAGAACACACTTGGCAGTCACTCCTACCTGTCCGATTGCATTTGCAGTTCCTAACATGTCGAAGGTCCACAGAAACGCTTGGACAGTCCCTATTATTTCAAATATATATTTGTATGTGACGTAGCTAGAGTCTATGAACCTGAATGACATATTGGAATTCTTCTTCCCCAAACCCAACCTTTATTTATTTTGTAATTAATGAAAACAACAATTATAGAAATAATGACTGTTTAACTTCTGACGCGTGTTCATGGGAAAACAAAATCATTATCTTAGCCAATCATGTACTCGCACATGCGCATATCGAACAAAACCAACCAACGTCCATGACATAAACCAGCATGACTTTGCACTTCGCCATGTTCTCCTTCATCATACACCCGCTTGAGGGCCGATGATAATTATACCGCATCTACTATAATCGCAGCCACTAAAGTACCAGCAGAAACTTTTAATTTAAACATTTACTCGAGAATGATACTCAAGCTAAGGAACATAATAACGATAGATCAAACCCATTTTTGTGTGAATTATTATGTAAACCTGATTGCGGTTGCCAGTGTAGCGTGTTGGCTGCCGAACTTGAGGAGGTTAAACTCGATATGGTCATTCTGAATAAAAATATAGAGTCGAAAATATTTACAGCTATTAACGTACGAGAGGAAGACAAAATAGTTCACCTTAAAAAAGATCTTTATAACGAAAGAGAAAAAAGTAAGCAACTTGAAGTCGATTTGGCTATTTTAGTCAGAGGAAGAAATCAGGAGATAAACGATTTGAATAACCCTATTTATTATATGGCAAGTGCTTGTTTTGGTGAATCTCGCAATCTGATTGGTCGCTGACGAGGCAGGATTTTCCCGTATTGCCCACGGGCAATACGGTATTCTTATTGCCCTGCGACGACTTGAACACATTTCAAACCAATAAAAGCATTAAAAAATCCTTAAAAATAATTTAAAACAATGAAAAATAAACGGAAAATACGGAAAAGGGATAACTACAAGGGATAAAATCAAGTTTTGTTGGCTCAAGTCGAAATATTAAGGTAAATTTTACGATGTTTTTTAACTAAAACAGTCAAGAATATTTTTGTTTTTTCGAACATGCAAAGTTGTTTTTGTCCTTGATCCGATAGCTCAATATCACTATATTTTCTATTAATTTTATATTTTATTCTATAAATGGTACTGTAGAGTAGTTTTACTAAGCTACGATTAGATAAATTTGTAAAAAACTAAGACAAATTCGTATCATTGAAATTATTTTGACATTTGAAAATGACCGGCTTTGAGTTTCGGACTTTGTACTTTGCCCTCGCGTGACCAATTTTTGGCAAAATGAATTGTTTTTTGTTGTCTGAAATGCCATATAATAAACAACTTACTAACTTCGACTGTTCGGTCTGTACGGTAAAATATCAAGCCTCGGTCTTGCTGTATTGACCTCGCTATCGCTCGGTCAATACAGCAAGACCTCAGCTTGATATTTTACCGTACAGACCTCATGCTCAGTCAGTAAGTAGTTAATATTGTCTCCCTTGGGAATACAGTTAAGGCAACTGAAGCGAGTAATGAATCCTTAAGAGCAACAATTATGCACATTTAGTATAATTTGAGTAGTAAATAATGCATTTCAAGTGTTTTGATTGGTTGCCTGACTATGTTTTCAAAATGGCTTCCCAAAGTCGTTTTGTTGTAACTTCTCTTGACGAAATTGAACAAATAAAGGAAAATGCAATTCCAAAAAATACGAAATTGGCAACAAAATTTGGGGTTAAGCTATTTAATGGTAAGAAGCGTTTTGCAATTAATTTATTAACAACTTTTTTGACAATTTAAAACTTACGAGTGACAAGCAAAGAGCGATAAAATTGATAAAATGACATTTTTACTGTTTTTTTTACATCAGAATGGTTCTCACAGCAAAACGAGTTCACAACTAAGTTTTAGAACATGGAAATTGATGAAATGAATCAATGTTTATCAAAGTTTTACATTTCTGCTAGAAAAACAGATGGTTCATACTATAAAAAATCAAGCTTAATGTCAATGTGAGCAGCGTTGGATCGCTATCTTCGCTCACCACCGTACAACAAAAAGTTTTCAATTTGCGACCCAGTCATCTTTCAAGAAGCAAATAAAGCATTGCATTCCTACCTCAAACACCTTATCGGCACAGGAAAGATCGCAGGAAGCCGTACAACTGTTCTTCGCGAAAGGCGAACTAGTATGTTCAGAAACCAATGATCCTCGCGGTTTGATGCAAACAGTTTGGTTCTACATTTCGCAGTATTTTGGCAAACGAGGTCGCGAAAACCAGAGAGCAATGAATAAATCGATGCTACGTCTTCGTGTTACAGGCGCTGTCGGAAAGAGCTCATTCGCTGCGAGCCACAACTGTCACTGTTTTGTCCTCCAACAACGTTGAGACACAAAAGATCAAAGCTGTAACTTGTCACAGAAGCGATACCAGCATCGAAAGCTATTGTGAAAGACCAACTCTGAGCCAGTTCAAGCACATGTCGTCAACGCTGAGTTCGTTTGTCCATGGCGAAGAAACTACAGCAGCGCCTTCATCTTCGCCCAAAATCTCAACATCAGTTGCTCCTCTTCAATCTCTAGTAGAAAGTAGTCCCACAGTTGAGGACAGCACTGTATCTTTCGGCAGAAATGAGGCGAATATCTCGGCGAATATCCTTCAAGCACATGGCGATGCAGGGGCATCAATTCTTCCATCTGGAACTTTCCAAGGATGTTCATTTACATTTAACATTAACAACCATTAAACGTTTAAAATTGTTCAATTTAAATCATACATGATCCTTGTAAATTGTTGTAAACAAGGTTGTAAATTTAAAGCATTTTCAGCGCTATTTCTGACTTGTTGTGTTCAACGAACTTTCCGAACGAATGTTTTAGATCATACGTCATGTGATCTACAATTAGTATTTAGAAAGGAAGTAAATTATATTCATAACGGAAGCGCATGTTATTGTATTATTATAAAACTTGAAATGCATTATTTACTACTCAAATTATACAGAGGAGGTTGGACAGCAGGCCGCAAAGCATGATGGGTAATGAGCGTATGTTTTCGACGTGCGGCCTCATTTATGCTTTGATTGCCGTGAAGTCAACATATCTGGCCATAGCAAATTCTGCGAAAATAGACGCTATTGTTACAGAGACTCAATGCCATCATTATGGATGTGTTTAGTGTTTTGTAATGGAGGTATAACAAGGCTCTTTGAGTCTCTCTGAGGATTTATTGTGCAGAAATCTCAAAGGCTGCGAGTTATCGTCTGTATTTGTAATGTACATTGTGCAACTAGTGAGGAGTGCAGTACAGACAGTTAACTAAATATTTATTGGCCAGATTGATTCTGCTGGTATCAAAGGTTCGACTTTTAATATGTATTTAGTTATTTATTTATCCCAATAGCACATTGTGACTACTGAAAACCCGCATATTGAGGTTGTCAAAGAACTTCAATATACTTTTTTGCAACAGAAATTACGGGTGAAATGTAGACAAAACAAACTTTACAGTAATATACAGTTCCATTTTTATTGAAAATACATAGCACATGCATATTCTCTACATATATAAAGAAATATTAAAGAAAGCAAATATTCACCAAGAAGGCAAATTAACAATACAATGATAGAATTCAACCCAAAATACAAATCTGTAAATAAACAACAAATTTTACTTCTAAAATTTTCTTCTAAAACTCAGCACTTATTTTAAACAGTAAAGTCCACTTCTTCAGAAAAAACGAGCAATCACTGCGTCAATTGTGGAAATTCGAGGTGTTCAACTTCAAAGATTGTTGACAGAAATGGCATCGGATTAATACAATATGACGACGTACAGCCTACAAAAAAGATCAAAATAACGTTTACCTTACAAAATACTGCTCACATAGGTAGATCAATAGTTATTGAAATAGCATGGATGCATTCCAGAAAAAAAATTGAATAACAATGACAAAATATTCGATATTTGCGAGTCGAGCGGGCCATCAGACAACAAAATTGCAGACAGAGCCAGACGCTAGCCCAGATATAAAATCTCTAAACACGCAAATAACTCCTAAATCTCCTAAAATTCATTCAAAAGTACTTTAACGCTTGCTCTAAAGAATAACGCTCTTTCTATTAAAGAAGTTTCAAGATTCATTGGGAAAAACAAGCTTTGGTGGCTCAATATCTTCCTAAACTATTAGATGCCATTTTGGCAAACGTCGAAATGACTATGATCATTTTGATGCCTAATATCTCGAAAACTGCCAGGGGATCACCGGGATCATTCCAGCAGATTTAAAGTTTATACATTTGTCTTCATCATTATACAAAAATTACGAAAATCGAACCATGGAAATTCTAGATACTTTAGTTTGAAAATTGTAAACAGACGCGGACTTTAGTCAACACGTCGCGAAGACACGACTGACTTCAATCATGAAAACAAACAAAAACACGTTTCATAATTTCTAAAATATCCATCAAAAACTGATCAAGCAAATGCGTTTAAACATATAATTCATTGATATTACAAAAAGTTTAAAATATTGTAATAAAATGCAAATGATAAGAAGGGAAACTTCAAAAGTTGGAGATAGTTATTTTTAGAAAGTGCAAAATCGTATTAAAAATTCAGCAGCGAATATCTCGAAAACGGTGAGTTGGGCGGATAAGGGGGGCAGTTAAAACGAAAGATTAGGCTTTAATCTATCACATTATGCGAAAATTAGCGAAATCGAACCATGGAAATTCGATATTTTCTATTTCAAAAGTTGATAGTTGAAACAGCCTCGTATTTCCGCGTGACGCATAAGTGCCTGCATTAAATATAAAAATATAGTACAAAACGACGTTTACCTTCCAAAATGCTTCGCTTGGGAGTAGATTAATATTCATTGAACGGGTGTGCATCGAACTTAATTGCAAATTTGAATAACAAAGCGAAATATTTCCGTATTTATGAGACCAATGCAAATTTCACAGTCCACTTTCTTCTTGCGAGCGCTGAGCAAATAGCGTCTCCTCATTGGTCGAAAAATATCATGTGACAGCTGTCCATCCTCCTCTGAATTATACTAAAACAATTATTTTCCTCAGTCTCGGTGATTGTCGGTGAATATTCACCTCAACTTCGTCTCGGTGAATATTCACCGATAATCACCTCGACTTCGGTAAATAATTGTTAATTAGTAAAATTACATAGGTGATTATTGAAAATTCTCAACGCTGATTGGTTGCGCTACCTCGGATTAATACGCGATAATCACCTGAAGCGTTTTTAAGCTGCTTTTATCGTAAATATTCAATTAAAATATTTTTGAAATGTGCATTTTTATTTTTTTTCCAAATAATCGCCTATGTAATTTTACTAAAACAATTATTCGCCTCAGGTTCGGTGAATATCGGTGAATTCACCGATATTCACCTCGCCTTCGGCGAATAATTGTTAAATATTCAGACAAACGTTTGAAATCAAAACCGCATTGCGGAGTTTCTCCATGTCCAAACCAGCCCAACGATCGCGAACAAATCAATTACGGCCATCTTAACGTGAATGAACCAGTAAGCGATAATGCAAATAATCCACAGCCACCAGAGTGGATAAACAAATTACCATTGATTGAAATATCAAAACCACCTAAAATGTCGAATGCCTCTATATCTAATACTCGAAAAACAAAAGCCAACCAAATCAAATAGGTCCCACCGATCACCAACACAATCAGGTCACATCCATTTTCGGCGGCGCCCTCGGAATGCCCCTCCTTACCAGTCTCAAACCCAACAGCAGCAACGTCCCCTTCTAAAGCGTTTCCAAAACGGTCGACCTCCACGATATGCATCCCGATGCCAAAAGAAAGATTGGCTAGATTGGCTAGATTGGGTAGATGTAATTCGTCGAGTGACTTTAAATTTCTAAACCATGCTTCGTTAACCCCTAACGAAATTTTTTTGATCATCCTCCCCACGAAGCAGCACAGTCTCTAAGTCCTTAATTTCACCCCCTCCGCAAGACATACCGGTTCGTATTACCAAACGTAGTCCATGCCTCCAGGAACCGAATCAACCTACTCCCAGCAGACGTGAATGCCCCAATTACCAAATTAATCAGACCAGTTTTCAAAACTACTTCCCCGAGATAAAGTTTTTCTACCATCTCTGATTTTATCCAATATAATGTCTCTTGCACCGAAAATCGATGACGTTCGCCACTGTGCCCATAATGCAAAGCTAGACTTAATCTGTTTAACTGAAAGTTAGCTTCAGAGCCACATTCAAGACTCTGTGGTAACAATAAATGGTTTTAATTTAGTGCGGAAAGATCGGCAGCAAGGTTTTCACGGCGGTATCTGCGCATTCGTCAAAAATTCGATTCCCTTTGTTGTTCTCGACGATTTAACTAAACCTACTATAGAAGTACTGTGGATTAAACTCCGTCCAAAAAGGCTTCAGAGAGGAGTAAATAGCATAATCTTCAGTGGCGAAGCCAGCTGTCATGCAGGTCATGCAGTGCATGACGGCTAAAACTTTCCCCAAAAATGTTTAAAAATCAGTTCAGTAAAATTGTCTAAAATAGAATTACGCTTTGTCTTTGCCTTTCTACGTTCAGCTGCTTTATGCTATATATTTTTGACATAAATCAATGGTCTTTACGCGATATTTTCGCTGAATATTCTCGTATGTTTTTTATTTCGGCTTTGTTGCTTGGCAACTGAGTAGGGCATGCATATTTTCCACTGATCTGATATTTTCCCATGCATGACCGGTTGCGTAATACGAGTGGAAAACGAGTGCGTGGAATTGCTGCGTGGTTACCCGCTGCGTGTTTTGGTCATGCATTTTCAGAATTGCATGACTAGCTAATATTATTTTATATTAGGTTTCTTGTTTTCTGATGTTTGCGCACGCGCAATGCGGTTGTTTTTGACGCTATGGTTTCTTGTTTTACGATGTTTGCGCACGCGCAATGCGGTTGTTTTTGACGCTATGGTCATGCAATTTTCGATTTGCATGACTAGCGGGCAGCCCAACCTGATCACAGCCTCTTTGCTCGAAGCTTTCCGCCTGAATGAACATGGCTTCAAGTCATTCAGGCATTTCGAGTTCTTCATTCGAAGTTAACGATATTGTTTCGGAGTTGGTGAGAAAATCCTTTTCTGCTTGGGCTACTGCAGTACTGCTGAACAGAATATTATTGTTAAGCAGCGACCAACGCCAGATCTTTCGTCAAGAAAATACTATTTGACCGGCAGGGGACATATCTTCGGTTCGGTGCATGCTATGTAGATGGCAATACCACCGTTCGATTCAGCGTTTTGTTTACAACGCTATGCGGCCAATTTAGCCGCTTTTAAACACTTGTTTACAAATTATGGCAATTCTCGTGAAAATGCTTTCTTTGTTGCGAAACCGGTATTGTCGGCTGAGCGAAACAGTCAAAATTTAGATATTATTCTGAATGGGTTTTCCTATTTTTGTGTTAACCTTCATTATTGTTCTCTGAAATATGCAAAATTCTCAACATTTTTTCCTGTATTAGGCAAGCTATTCGTAGAAGGTGATGCCCAGATTGCTGCAGATGGCAATTCTGGGAGTCAATATTTCAAATTTTTCCCGGCGGAGCATGCCCCCGCCCTAGTAAATCAGAGCTCCCTTCACCCTAGTAAACGAATAGCTTTGGGATCGTACTTTGAGCTAGTCAACGTTCCAGCCATTCTGAACAGTGCGACTTCATGCGAAGAAAAGGTCTCCTTGGTCGAAAAAATATTCCAGAATGGTTTAGAAAGCATTATTCCTCTCAGAACTAAGACAGTCTATATCAACGAACCACCATGGATGAGTCTCACTCTGAAAAATTTAATTAAAGGTCGTCAGAAAGCCCTTGAACAAGGAAATGAGACCGAGTTTCGACGATTAAGGAACAGAGTAAATCGTGAACGTAGGATATGTCGATCGAAATACTATCAAGCTAAGGTTAAGCATTTAAAAGAGTGCAAACCCTCACTTTGGTGGAAAGAGGTCAAAAAATTAGGTGGGATGACGTCGTTGTGCGACACTCACGACGACATAACCAAATCGCTGAAACACATAGTAGAATTTTCAAACGCATCAAATCAAGACGTCGCTAATACTATCAATACAGCTTTCCTTACCCCTATGAACAGTTTTCAATCTTTGACACACGACGCCCTTAGTAAGTACAATTTGACTGACAGCCCCTTTTCTGTCACCTCTGATGCCGTCTACCAAAACGTCTCATCGTTGAATCCAACGAAAGCTCATGGTCCAGATGGGATCCCGACCTGGCTACTAAAAGAGAATGCCGACCTGTTAACTGATCCCGTAAAGGATATCTTAAACTGTTCCTACCGTGAAGACCGTTTACCGAAACAGTAGAAGGAAGCAGATATTATCCCGGTCCCAAAGAAAAAAACAATATGTGAGGTCAACAACATCTCCGACCAATCTCATCTTTTCAAAAATTGGGGAAGATTTTGTGGCTGAAGAGTTTATCAAACCTGCAGTTCTAAAAGAGATCGATAATAAACAATTTGGAACTGGTACTAAATCATCCACAACACAAGCTTCAATAATTATACTCCATGAGTGGAATAAAGAAACCGATGGAACTGGGTCTACTGTTAGAGTCGTTCTTTTTGATTTTAAAAAAGCGTTCGATCTCATCGATCATAATATCCTAATAAGAAAACTCTCCAAACTTGGTCTTCCCCCCATGATCATGTGCTGGATTACCGATTTTCTACAAGATCGCAAACAAAGAGTAAAGCTAAGCAACTGAGAGTGGGGAATCATCCCGGCTGGAGTGCCTCAGGGAACCAAACTAGGCCCTTGGCTTTTCACAGCTATGATTAATGATCTCGACGTGGCAGGTGTAGATCTGTGGAAATTTGTAGACGATCAGAAACCGTTTGTAAGCATCAAGCAAGTGGCATGCAAGGCCGATGTGGACGACTTACAAGGCAGTCCCTAGCTAACAACTTTGTGTTAAACGATGAAAATTGTAAAGAAATGCGTATCTCCTTTGGAAAAACAGAACCAACCTTTGACCCTGTAGTCATTAATGACAAATCAATCGAACTTGTCACATCAGCCAAAATCTTAGGTCGATCTTAACATAAACAATGACCTTAAGTGGAAAACACATATTTCTGAGGTTGTACGGAAGGTGTCTACTAGACTATAATTCCTTAAACAACTAAAACGTGCAGGCCTTGTATTCCGCAAGCTACGACTATTATACTTCACCTGCATCCGTCCACTGACAGAATATGCCTGCCCAGTGTTCCATAACTCCCTACCTACGTACTTATTTGACGATCTCGAGAAGCTGCAGAAACGAGCACTTCGTATCATCTTTCCTCATTTGCCCTACCAGAATGCGCTGCAGGAAGCCGACCTTGATACATTATATAATAGAAAAGAAATTCTCACCAAAGACCTTTTCAATAAAATTACACAAGATCCATCGCATAAGCTACATGCACTACTGCCAGAGAAAAATCAGACTAACGTAAACTTGAGGAAGAAACGGACTTTTAAAGACTCAGTTTGTAAAATAGACAGATTTCGGAAGAGCTTTTTACCAACAAATATTAATAACAAATATTTGGATAATTAATACTTTTCTTAATATATTTAGAGTATATAGTAAATTTCTTATTTATAATGTAAAATAGTTATGAATTTTTATATTTCGAATCCAACTTGGTATATATAGTACATTTCCTAATCTTTTTATTTAATTGTCATGTAGTTCGAATATAATTCAGCTGATTTGTAAGAGGCTGCAAATTTTTGAACTTAATAAAAATCTATCTATCTATCTAAATAATTGAACGAGTATCTAATTATATTTATTTTCTTGGCATTAAATTACAAACCGTATAGCTCCAGTGAATAATATCGATCGCTCAATACTCGTATAATAAACAATTATTGGATGAGGTTTTTGTGATATGCGGAATGAAGGTCAAGGTAAGTGTCTGATAACACTTACCGAGACCTTGATAATTCCGGATATAACAAAAACCTCATCCAATAATTGCTATTTTATACGCATATCAAATGCAAATTATTCACATGTCGTACGGTTGTAGCATTTTTTCATGATTAATTCCCGTGTATTCTTATCATACGCGCACCATACGAGATAGGTATTCGTATCAACGCTTATCGTATTTAGGAAATACGAGAGCGCTAGCGGTACTGTATTTTAGTCGACGTCTGTGAATGTCAACCTATGACAGGATACATTCTCCACCCATTTCAATACTGCATTTCTATGGTGAGATATTTTTAATACATAAAGGCAGAGATTTATTCACCCAGCACTTTAATAATTTTGGCGCCTTAACTTGCGGCGCCTACTTTAAGCGCCTTAACTTACCTTAAATCACAGTTAAAATTAGCCAAAATTTTCTCTTAGATCGCCTAAAATCCCTTAAATCGTCAAAACTCGCCATGACCAACTAAAAAAAGTTGTAAATCCTATACTCGGTGTGCTCCAGCTCATTTGTAAATATAGAAAATATACAAAAATCCGAATTACACGAAGCTCATTTGAGCATTCTTCATCAAACTTGGCAAGTTTTTAGATCAGCCTAATGTTAACAATTATGACACATTGGTTGCCATAGCAACTGTCACGTGACCCTCCAAATGGTAATGCTCATCTTTAAGCCATCGGGAGATGGGTCTGGAAGCAATGTCACGGATTGAGACTGTCTGAATTAGTAAGCGTTTATATTGAAGTTATTGAGTCTAACTGGAATGGGTGTCTCAAATCAACAATTAAGGAGCAAAAGAAAATTGTTTTCAAAATTAGTATACTTTCTATTTTCTTTCTCTATTTTTTGTATTTTAACGGGACACCCATTCCAGTTAGGTATAAAATAAACAGCTAGAAATTAGGTCATCTTTATGTAGAAATTAAGTAGACAGTTGAAAAAAATGCGTCTCCCAAATCTGTTTGGTCATGTACGTGTTTCACATCGCTTTTTCACCATTTTCATCTACAGTACACACTTTTCAGCTTAGCTGATGAAATGTTATCTTAATCTAGACATTTTGTTCTTAAAACGTTTTCTTTCAAGTTGTAATTTCACTGGTAAATAGACTATATTCTCAATTGTTAAATGTAAATTATTGACCACCATTTTGAATTTTAATTATTCCCGTCTCCATGGAAACAGCGAACACAGCGAAACTTCAGGGCTTTCAAAGTTTGTTTTGCGTTTGTTTTCCAAATACTTGTTTGTGCGCCTATTTTAAATGGTTAAGACCGCAGTAAAATATAAAATTAAGGATCTATTTCTGAAAGGAAACTATCGCGGCATAGCAAAAAGGTACATTAATTTTTCATTATATTGTAGTAGATAATCGTCCCTACACATAGCAATATAAACATTTTTTAACAACCTTTTTACTTTCCTAATATTATTATCTGTAGATTTCCACACTATAAATTGTAAAAAATATTATACACAACACGGTAATCTTTCCAGAACCATACTGTGGACTCCTAACTATTATTTCAAAACCTAAGTACTCTTTTAAACGTATTTTATGGAATGCCAGCATGATTAAAGCAGAACTGCTGTAAGGACCACGCAAAAGACACGTACAATCCACGCAAAACCCACGCAATTAAGCAGATAAATAAAGGCGCGCTGCAGGGGGTGATTTTGCTTTTTGGAGCCATGACTTTTAAGTACACTGAGTATTAAGGTTACAGGACACCATATGCGGCTCTCTTAAGAAAATCGTTACTGCGCGCTTAAACTTAGTCGAACTTTTCACCAAATGTTGATAACTACATGCAGAATATCAGAAAGTTGTGAATTCAATAACCAATGAAATATTTTATTTTAGAAAATTTAAAATCGCAGTACCTTGAATCCGCGGCCTAATGCTCTGACGGTTTTAACATATATTTCTTTAAAATGTCATTTTTTACAGCCAAATATATAGTTTTTATAATCAGTCTGGTTTCGAACTTCCAGAATTTTAGTGAATAACGTTTTAGTAGGTCCCTAGCCCTTTGTGTAATTTTGGATAATAGGAAGAGTTAAACGACAATTGTACAGTATATATGGAGGAAACCAATAAAAATAAACAAAATGGTGGGGGTCTTTAAGAGAAATTGGGGTGGGGTGCAAGGGGAGGATTTTTTTTTATTCAACTTCGCCTCAATGGCAGGGAGTCCACAACAGCGTCAGCCAATTACTGTGGCCCCATTGTTAGTTCCTAAGGGTTAGTTTTAGAGGGAGGAAACCGGAGTACCCGGGGAAAACCCTCGAAGCACAGGAGAGAATCTCAACTTACATGAGTTATTTGAGCACACTGCCGATCTCATGCGAGTACCAACAGTGACCTCGCGATCGACCTGTTGTGAAACAGGCTCAACTCAGTGGTAAGAGGCAGCGCGCTAACCGCTTCCGCCACCCGTGCTACCCTGATTAGTAGATAATTGGCAGTATCGTATAAATCGCCTGAATTTATCTGCAACTAAGAATCACAAATATAATTTTCTTGCCAATTTTTCTTATATTCTCCAGCTATTGCACAATTCCTTTCCTAGTGCACAACATGACAGCATTTAATATTTTATATCAATACTCTTGAACTTACATAAACTGATAAACCACAGCATGATCCTGTTCAACCTTTATGATCCGCCTTCTCCGGTTCTCATTTTGTTGGCAGGCAAACTAAGCATGGAAAACTAGGCTGTAAGAATTAGTGCGACTATATTAATCTAATACCTTATGCGTGACTAACTATGCATTCAGAATTAGTAATGTGCAGCTCAGCTTAGTCCAGGAACACAATCTATTATCAATGCTTATTTAATCTGGAACACTAAGCATGACAAATTAGGTAGCAAAACTATATGAAACTCAACCGAGTCTTTAGACATGATCCGTAACCTATGATTAAATCAAACACGAAGCGTGTGGTACTTAAATTAATATATGAATGTGTACACAAAATTTGTGTATTCCTTTCCAACACCTTGCCAGCAGTTGTCCGAGGTGCCATATTTGTCGTATCCAACCATAGATCGTGAACCCCAACATTCTCCGTAAAAATGCACTGCAAAACACTGAACGGAAAATAATACTTGGTTATTTTTTGAAAAATTGTATAAATGCGAGTTGTCGTATTATGAGCAACGAAGTTTCCAAAAGACTGGTTTCAACGCATGCTATTAAGAAATATTTACTAAAATTGTTTTGCAATTTATGTCTAAGAATTTTCACACGAGTTGAAGTCAGCTTACGTGGCAAGTTGCAGCAGGGCGCTTATAAGATAGCGCGGTGAAACGAGCCGTGTGCCCTGTAAAGGCCGGTTTACAGTTCGCGCGAATACGTCGCGCGAAGTGGAGAATTATTCGCGCGAATATAGCGAATTGGTTTACACATTTTAAAATTCGCTCGAAAATTTGGAAACTTGCAAAAATCATGGCTCTTGATTGGCTAAACTTTAATTCGTTCGCTGGCGACTGGCGAAAAAGTTGAAAATTTTCAACTCTTTCGCCAGTCGCTGCGAATCTAGTAGAATGACGAAATTTGCCATAAATAACCCTCGCGCATGCTCAGTGACAAATTCGCTCCTTCGGGCGACGAATTCGCGCGAACTGTAAAGCGGCCTTAATACGTATGATGCGCGGGACGCCCGAATATTGGAACACATGCAAGAAAAATGGCGGTAGCTGAAAACGAACTCTCCGTGGACCTTGAATTAATCAGTCTTAATAGTTTAGACGATACCGATGTCGATAACGATAGTAAAACATCTCCTGTTGTTCGACAGTCGACTGATACTTTCACTGTAAACGAACTGATCGGCGCAGTTCTTGAGTGGATTTCGTCGAGCGTGATGTTGTAATAATAATGGAAACTTTATTAATGAATTTTTTAGATTATATATACAATTGTAAATCTCACTTATATAAGGTAATTTACAACCGGCTACTTGAATCAATAATGACTATAATACTATATATACACAACATAACATATAACAAATACACAGCACAAATTTCAAAATGTAAAAAATTCTGGATTTGTCCATTCCTTATTTCGACAACAAAATATATAATATGTTGTTCTGATCGCAATCGTCGTCATTCGTTTGATGCAGAATTTTTGGTTCTTTTCAAAGTCAAGATCTTTGAGTATTTCTATGAATGTCGAATATTCGTTTGCAAAGACACCAAGAGAGCTAATCGATAGATTTATAAATTTAACTGATTTAATTCTAAATATTTACATTTTTTTCGTTTAACGTTATTTTGGAGATTTGATTCGAAACCAACAGTTAGTTCAACAATGTAGAGACATCCACTTGCTGTTGATAGAAGCAAATCTGGACGGTAGGTGTCACCAGTGATGATGGATGGGCTTTTATAACTTGGAAGATCCACATAAAGACATGAACCGCTGACGGTCAGTAGGTTCGTCGCAAGGAAGTTTAAAATAGAATCATGCCTCCACGTGAATCGTTCCAGATACGACTGGCAACCCGCTACCACATGTAAAAGTGTTTCAGGGGCTAGGCAATGGGAACAGTCTGACGTTGGTAATATACCCCATCTTGCAAGGTTTTGGCGCGTTGGAAGAGAGTAATTTATGTATCGTACGGTAAAATTAAATATATTTTTCGGCAGATTTGATTGGGATGCACACCACATTTTCGTCAGTTGTGCTAGAGAGAACTTTGTAATATTAGTGAAGAAAGAGCCTTGACAGGTTAAATGATTGAGGGCCTGTTTATATGATCCCGGCTAGTCGGGACGGGACAGTTGCCGAGATCCCGCCTGTAATAGAAACTCTATTGAGTGTTTATATGATCTCGCCACTTATCCCGCCTAGGCGGGATCCCGGCATCTACTGCCGGGATCTCGCCTAGCCGGGATGAGAAAATCGCCATATAAACACTCCATCCCGGCCAGGCGGGATGAATTCGTGATGACGTGCCTTCTGAGCATGCGTATTTTCCTTTTCTAGAAAAAACATGGCGTCAAGCGAATCTGCGGAGTCTGTGTCTGTTGTAGAACAAAACGAAGGCGATCGTGGTCAAAAAAGAAAACGTCAAAATTTTAAGTGGACCGAAGATATGCATACTATTTTGATTCAGTGTTTGCTTGATTATAAAGTTCAATGTGAGTTTCTTATTTTATTTTATTTTACAGATTTTGCCATTGAACACAATACACTCTATTACATAAAATTAGATACAAAATATACTACATGGCTGGAATTACCACACAGAGATTAGTTCTCCAATAACGGGATTCCAAAACATTCGAAATACAAAATAAACATTGAAAAGTACAGTATGACAGACTTTCAGACAGACAGACAGACAGACAGACAGACAAACAGACAAACAAACAAACAAACAAACAAACCGACAGACGTGCAGATCAACAGATCAACGCAAACGAATACAACGGATTACAAACAACGATATGCAAGACAAGTTATATGACAGTAAATTTAACAGCATGTTCGATTCGATAAGTTTTTCAATGGGCGAGTTGTGTGACACTTTACACAAACAGACTTAAATGTTCTTGGATCTTCAGGATTGTAAATTTCCTTAGTGAGATCCTTATAATGTTCCATTAAGCAAGATTTGAAAGAAACCACGTTTTTATTGGTTTCTCTGATTGAACAGGGGAGTGTGTTCCACACATTGTTTCGAGCGACAGATTTTGATGCTGATAAAGCTGTACAATACGAGTGGTTAAGGAAAGAGATGGCGAAGAGACACGAAGAAAACCAGTCGTATTTCGGTCCTGTTGCACTTCCAGACAGATTGCCAGAATTCTTCAATGAGAAGGAAAAGAAGGATTATGAACAACAGCTAAAGGAGGAAAAAGTCAAATTTCTCGTGGATACAACAGAGTTTTGGAGAAAGTTAAACATATCAGACAAGGTGGGTTTATATTAGTAGTATTTTGTACGGTGTCTGTAGCATGCAGGAGTTTGTTATTCAGTTATTGTGAGTATCTTTGTTATACGTAGCCATGATAGGTATCATCAGAAAAGAAACTCACAATTACACAAGTAGATATTAGTGCCCAGAAACAGTGCCCTGTTTAGATGTTACTTACTTATTTGAATGAGTAAATTTCAATAAATGTCATTAATGCTTTCGCTCACTACTCTTCGTGAATGCAGTTCGACTGTGCTTAGCATTCATTTACTTAAAGGGGATGTAAAGTCCCGATGTAAACAAACCGGCAACGTCCGTTTGTTTACATTTTAAGCATGCTATATTTAAAAAATTATGATGTGTTCTGGTTCGCTATGCTTTAAATAAATACAGGTTTGAGTTTCTGATTTAGAAGATGTTGAATTTTAGTCGAAAAAATACGAAATTTGGGCATTGTTTACATCGCGGGACCCCCCATAGCACACGCACAGAATGGACTTTACATGGTCTTTAAACCAGAGTAACTAGCGTTACTGACATTAAACCTGGTTGCTGTGAATGGACACTCTTTAATTTGAAAGAGTTAACCCATTTGAATGAAATGTTCTACATATTGATACAGTTTCAGGTTTGTGTGTGAAATATTATTTCTTTTGATGTTGTCAAACCCATATCCTTTGTTTGCCATTCAAGAGTTTTCTAAAGCTGTTATAGCTGGAAAACGCAGTGGCAGTGGCAATTTGGTCTATGATCATTATGACACATTGAAAGAAATTTGGGGGGGATCGCCAAACACAGAACCAATAAAGACTGGTGTTGACAGCTCAACTGTAAATGGTAGTGGAGAATCAGCTTTATCACAGCAAGATGAAGTGGATGTCAGTGATGATCTTGATTATAATAGTGAGTATTTTCTATATAAGAGAGATAACTGTATGTAAATGCCTTGTTATAGGCCTCTGGATAGTGCAATTATTTTTACCATTAAATTAGCACTATTGTGGTTAAAACAATTACCAACTAAAAATAGGTAAACTGATTGATATAAATTATATTAATTGTACCTATCATGCACCTGTCATAAGTCTCCTAAATATTATTAGATTGCTCACTGACAGATGAAAATGGTGAAGAATCATCAACTCCCAAATCAATTGTACCAAAATTGATTGACAACAAAAGAAAACACATGGAAAGAACCATGTCTGCCAAGCAACGGGATGCCTTGTTGCTTGAGGAAGCCAAAGAAGATAAATCCTTTCGGAAAGACTTAACCGATGCCCTCAAAGATTCAACAAAGTGCATTGCAGAGGGTTTTCAGGGTTTCACACAAGCTATGGTTCAAATGAGTGCTGTTTTGGGAAAGAGTCTGGAAACAATGGCACAGTCATCTAACATGCCACCGCCAATTCATCCCATGCAGGTCAATCCTAATGCTCATGGTAATATTACTGCTTATCCACAAATGTTTGAAATGGGTCATCAAAACATACCTATGCAACACACTAACCATTATGGTTATAACAATGGCAGTGGCTATACATAATAAGTGTTTATAAATATGAACAGACTGTTATCAAAGTATTAATAGTTCTTAAGTTTATATTAGTTAAATTATTTGTTATACTGTACAAAAACTTGGTTTCCTAAAAACAGAACATTTTTATACAAACATTGTTTTGAGTTAGCATTATACTAACAAGTTTTTGAAAGGGTTTGGTACTTTAGTTTTGCATCTTGTTGAGATTTGTTTATACCTCTGTAAACAATTAGCGAACAAATAGTACCTGCAATTCTAATGGGTAAGTGTTACTGTTCCGACAGATTTTTCTCAATGTAAGAGGTAACTATATTTCGAATGACAGCACCTTCATCTAAGTTCCCAGAAAATACAATGTCGGGAACATTTATTGCTTGCTGTTGGTTATTGATTTGCACCTCACACTGCTGCTGAACTAATTCTTGGTCAACAAAACAGCTATTTTGCTCGCAAAAATTGTGCAGTACAAAACATGCATACACCACTATTGGGACAAGGTCCAGTTTTAGATCAACTTGCTTTGTGAGAAATCTCCATCTGCCCTTCAGCCTTCCAAAAGCACATTCTATTGGATTTCGAGCTGATCGCAAAATATTGTTAAAAATAACCTGTGAATTAGAGGTGCAAGTTTTATATTCTTTCATACAGTATGGCGTTAAGGGGTATGCAGGGTCACCAATCAGATAACATCCTACTTTAGAACGACCTTTGATCAGCTGCTGGTAGGTCATGGGTAATTCTTCATCTCTAAGCTTTTGGTTGATGGTTGAGTTGGCAAATACCTTGGCATCATGAACACAACCAGGCCACCTGCAATCAACATCCATGAATTGGCCCCTATAATCACAAACAGCCTGGACATTTAGTGAGAAAAAACCCTTGTAACAATAGTAATCTTGGGAATTTTCTTTGGCCATCTATGCAGCCAAAAGCTTGGACACACCCATACTTTGCTTCAAATTCTGCCACCTTTTCGCGCATCTGTTCTTTAGTGTCTGGCACCTTTATATATTTGGGGCCCAAGTGATAGCTAATGACATTACATACGTCGTGGATCGTCTTGGAAACAGTGCATACATGAACACCAAACGTATTTGCTGTCATTCTAAGGGACCCTGTGTCCTTGAGGTAATACAGGATTATTGCTAATTTTTTTTCTGCCGATATCGCCCTATAATTTGGAGAACTGGGGTCAGGTGAAATGTACGGTCTTAGCTCTTTTTCCAGCTCAAAAAATGCAGTCCGTGATAGTCGAAAATTTCTTTGCCATTCTTCATCTGACAGCTTGCCACCCAACAAGTTGTTCCACCACTGGTCAGTCCTTCCTTGCTTGAACCAAATTTCGCGGCGTTTTCTTCTCAGCTGTGATATTCTTTTCGCTTTCATTTTTCGGTACAAACGTCGTCGTTTAGACATCAACATAGACACGATAATTGTATTTCGTTTATTTACATACTCTAACATAACACTCAAAGCACCAAACATTTCGAAAATAAATAAAAAACAAGGAATAATGTACATAAACACAGATTGGCGCTTTGCATCTGCCATCGTGAAATCTACAAGTTTAATTTTCCCGCTTAAATTTCGCGCGCTTATTGGCTTCATCCCGGCAATGTATTTTGTCCATATAAACACGCCATCCCGCCTAGACGAGTTTCCCGGCTAGCCGGGATGAAATCGTCCCGTCCCGCCTAGCCGGGATCATATAAACAGGCCCTGAGAAGTCTATCCTCTTGTCCAGAGCGAAAGTCCTTAAGAACTTGTTTGGTGGAGTTATAGACATCATACTGAATATTTTTGTTGTTGCTAGTTGACTTCCAAAGTTGATTGATTTCGTGGTTTGGAGATGTTTTAAGAGCTGTGCGGAGAACGGTTTGGCATTGGATGAATTTGATGGACGGAGGACAAATATTGAGGCCAAATTTGTTTCGGGTTAGAAATACAGTGCTAAGTGTTCCAGATATGGGTATTTCAAGCCATTTACGAATATAACTGTTCACTTTAGAATCAATATTTTCGGTGACCCAAGTTTTTATTATAATAATAATAATAATAATGAAAACTTAATTGAAACAAATTTTTTAACATTACATACAATTGTAAATCTCACTATATTAGGTAATTTACAATTGGCTACACGAATCGCAGATTACTATATATGTTACTATATGAACTATTTACAATCACAGAAAGAATTATAGACAAATGATTATACATATTAAAAGTTAAGCAGTTCAGGATTGGTCCACTCCTTGTTTCTACAGCAGAAAACATAATATGTCGTTCTAATTGCGATGGACATTATCTTTTTCATGCAATATTGTTGGTGTTTTTTATCCAAGCCTACATTGTCTAACATTTTTATAAACGTAAAGCATTCTTTATCGAAAACACCGAGAGAGCTGATTGACAAGTTCACAAATTCAACGGATGCAAAGTGCTCGCGTTGTTCTTCAATTAGGTATTTGTATTTGGCTTTCTTGCGTTCAACGTTGTTGTGTAGGTTAGTTTCAAATCCAACAGTAAGTTCGAGGATATAGAGAGATTCATTAGGAGTAATTAGTAGTAAATCTGGCCGATATATATCACCAGTTATTATTGAAGGGCTTCTAAATCCAGGTAGGTCAGCATATAGTTTATACGTATTTCTAGTTTGAAATGTTTTTACGAGAAAGTTCAATACAGAATCATGTCTCCATGTAAAGCGTTCTAGATAAGATTGACAGCCGGCAACCACGTGTAGCAGAGTTTCAGGACACAAGCAAAATGAACATTCAGGACTCGAAGCTAAACCCCATCTTGTAAGTTTTTTTCGCGTAGGAAGAGAGCTATTTATGTAACGGATGGTAAAGTTAAAAATGTTCTTTGGTAGTTTTGATTGAGCAACAGACCAACGGGTGTTGAACTGTGATAGGGAGAATTTTGAGACGTGCGAGAAAAATGAACCAGAATGAAATTCTTTTAGAACTTCCTTGGTTGAATTATATATATCATATTGTACATTAGTGTGGTTGTTAGTTGATTTCCAGAGTTCTTTTATTGATTCGTTTGGAGATGTTTTTAATGCATTACGTAGGACTGTTTGGCATTGGATGAATTTGACAGATGGTGGGAGGATACTTAGTCCAAATTTGTTACGGGTTAGGTAAATGTTACTTAATGTTCCTGAAATTGGTATTTCAAGCCATTTTCAAATGTATTTATTGACTACAGAATCAATAGTTTCAGTTACCCAGGTTTTAGACAGAGCTGCAACAGTGAAATGGCATTCTCCAATATTAGTTGTAGGTATGAGACGATTGTTAATTAACAGTTTCGGTAAGTATTGCACGGATTTTGTGATGACTTTCTTGATGCCAAAGGTACTACACTTATCAACTCGGACTACCATGTTGGACCATTGACACCAGATTGAGAAACGGTTTAAGAGATGTTGGTTTTCTGATTCTTGGCCAGTGATCACAGCCGCATCATCAGCAAACTGAAACCAGTGAATCGGATTTAGGAAGTTAAACGAGAAACCAAATTGACGGTACTTATCAGCTTTTATGTGTTGAAAGAAAGTGTTAAAGCACATGTTAAACAGTAGGGGGCTCAGGCAATCACTTTGTAGCACACCACGGCCAACAGTTGCGAATGGAGTACGGAATTCAGATGTTATGATCGACGTTTTAAAATCAGTATATAAACTTGTTATAATATCATTAATGTGATCGGGAATGTGGTGATAATCAAGTACGGATTGGATGAGGTTATGATGAACTTCACCAAAAGCATTCTTGAGGTCAAGAAGAGTTATGACAAGGGAACGTTGCTTGATCCGAGCTTTGTTGATGATATGGGCCATTTGTGCAGTGTGTTCTAAAGTACCTGAGAGATTAGGCGTGAAGCCTTTTTGAATATTATGTTCGATAAAATTATTTGCGATGAGGAAGGAGTACACCGAATTACGGAGACAGGATGTAAATACTTTCAAGGGTATGGTTTCGAGTGTGATGGGTCGGAAATTGGAGGGGTCGTTAGATTCGCCCTTTTTATGAATCAGGATGGTACAAGCTCTTTTCCATTCAGCTGGAATAGCTCCAGATAACCAGACAGCACGTATAAGTTCAGTAAGATAAGTTCTGAGGAAAGGACAACGTTTAAAACATATGACGGAGAGCTGATCGAGAGGGCAAGGAGAGCCAGATGCTTTCATTTTACGTATTACAGCTGTAACTTGTTGATAGGTTGGCGGTTCAAGGTCAAATTGGATATTTGGATTACATAACTTAGGAATCCAACTTGGAATTTGAAATAATTTTCTAGGGTGAATTGCAGCAAGTGTAGTAGTGAAGTAATTGATGCATTCGGACATGGTGAACGATGGTAGGACAGTGCGTTGTCTTTTAAGCACGTTCTTAACATAACCCCAGAAATTGCGTTCAAGATATCTATTGTGATTGAGTGACTCGTCATGGTTTGGGTCTGTCTGAGTGTTATTGTTATTATTGCACAGCTTATCACGCAAAGCACGCGAGACAAACTTTATTTCCGTAAGATCAGCGTTCGTCGACTTTAAATTTCGTAAGGCTTTTTTCAGGTCTTTTACCGTTTGGTCTTCATATTTGTTTACTAAGTTTTTATCGGGGATCGTTTCGGTATATATTTTAAATATAGCGCAGATTTGAAATAATCGTTAGCCGTTGACCATTCTAAGTCTTTCCTGGGTAGATTTATGCCCTTCTTTAGCACTGGAGATGTTTCGTTTTCAGCCATAGTTAAATTTGTATTACTTTCATCAACCGTAGGAACTTCTTCTGTGTTGTCATCCGCAATCTGTTCTTCAAGATCTGCACACAGCTCATTATTAAGCCAATGTATGACTCGACAACTCCGCTGATGCTCTTGAGACCCCTATTCCCTTTACAAATTTTACCACAGCAACATTTGATAACAGCGCGGTTAGAAATAACAACTGTAGGTGAATTTAATACAGGTACTTCTCTTGTTGTTGGATTTTCCGAACCAGCTTGTTCCGCTTGATAAACTCTTTGCCACAGAATGAACACACGACGCACAAAAGTAGCATAGCAATAAAACTTGAACGTATCATGATTAAACACTTTTATATAATTGCCATCAATTTATAATGCGATTCATGTAAGAAACCAGCAATAAAACTATAGACATGTACAGAGCGCGTCTGAACGGCTCTGCTCTATGTCGATCAATCAATTATAATAATAATAATAATAATAATAATAATAATATAATAATAACAAAAATAAAGGATTTATTAGCATGTTCCACAAAGTGGCTCTTTTTACGCTAAATTACAAGTATAACTAACTGTCAAGAGATAAAATATAAATATATGCATATATACAATTTAATAGACTAAACGCATGCATTAACTTTTCTAGACAGTAAGTCTTTCTGCCGCTTTATCGTTAAAATGAGCCTTAGCTAATCTTGTGAAACTAAAATAATTATCACATGATTTAACGTCCTCAGGTAAAATGTTATAAACTTTAGCACAACAAGCTTGAAATGTGCCGTCTTCCAGAGGAACCTTTAATTTATGTTCAGTTGATGAACGGAGTACCCTGTTCGGTGAATACGTTTCAAGTTTTAAGTAGGAAGGCCACTGCCTTTCATACATAGCTTTAAAAATAAGTTTTGATAAATTAAAATCCCTGCGTTCAACAACTGGAAGCCAGCCTAAGTATAAGCTTTCTGACATAGTGACAAAACGTCCCAAGACAAATCCGGCAGGCGGCAGCTGCAAGTTGGACGCGCTGCAGACGTTTTATCAAATAATCCGGGATTTGGGTTTGATACAGCATCGTTGTAGTCGATCTTTGACAGAATGAACGTTTCAGCAAGTTGCTTTCTCACTTTAAAGGGTGCTAAGTTTTTCAGTTTCCTTAGTACTCTCAAACATCCATAGCAACCAGAAATTTTGGAATTGATTTCGTCATCCCACTTTAAGTCTTCCTGGAATTCAGTACCAAGTAGACGAGTACTAATTGCAGCTGATTCTCGCAGAAGGAAACACCTTGGCGGAAATACAGTTGTTTATTATATGTGTTAATAGGGATGATATTTTGTCAATAACCATTTTAATAAACTTAACTGGAATCTTGTCAGGTCCGCAGGAACAATCGGTCCGTAAGTGTTTTATCTCCGAGACGACTTCATGGAATTGCACCGGCCTCAGAGTAGGTGAACTTGGAGAATCGTTCGGTAATGACTCAACTACATTTCTTAGATAATCACAAGACGGAGGTATAGCTCCTGTGACACGCTGGGCAGTGCTTGCAAAATGATTGTTAAGTTGGTCAGGGTCACCTCTTAAAGGTTGAGGACTCGGGTTCAAAATTCTGTGAATGATATTCCATACCACTTTAGGTTTGGGTGAAGATAATAATCTTTCGTAGAATGCCCTCTTCGTTTTCTTAATGACAGTTTTGAGTCGTGATGTTGTCCGAAGCTGAATTGGCCACAACAATATTAGGAAACACACGCGGTAAAAATATTTTTACCACCTTGGATCGCTTTGTGTTTGTATATGTTGAGGCGTTTAACCAGTGCAACCATTTGGTGAAAAAGTTTAAAACCGATAGTATACGGGCTATTAGGTTGGAGAAAGAGTTTGCCACATTAAGGAACGATCGAAACTCGAAGCTATTTAATACAGTACATGGATACAGCTTGTGGGAGATGCCCATCAGTGTTCACATGTTAACATCTCTATTGCGTATGCTATTGTCTATTGTTTATCGTATGACCTCTGTTAGATTATTCACCTCTCTGGTGAAACTGTTCTTTTCAAATTATTTGACATGGGTCTAAGAGCAGACAATTGTAATGACCACCAATTAGTTATAATAGGTTATTGACCGAGCGTGAGGTCTGTACAGTGAATTATCGGACCGAGGTTTTTTAGTACGGACCAAGCGAGCGCAGCGAGCGCGGTCTGTACGAAAAAACAGAGGTCCGATATTTCACTGTACAGACCGAATAAGCGAGGTCAATAAACTGTTTATTATATGGCTCTTGAAATTGATTCTTAAATTAATTAAGGTATAAACAAGAATTTTTCGGACTGCGGACTGCGGACTGCGGACTGCGGACTGCGGACTGCGGACTGCGGACTAAGGACTAAGGACTGCCTCTATTTATAGAAAATATTTTGCCTTTGGGTTGTGGGAGAAATATTGTCGCACTACTGCGCATGCCCATCTCGAAGTTTATGCGGATATTTATAGAAAATATTTGGCGGTTGGGTTGTGGGAGAAATATTGTCGCACTACTGCGCATGCCCATCTCGAAGTTTATGAAAAATACGATATTGTTATTAAATAATTTATAATAAAAGCTTTAAATGTTCAACCTTTCATTAGCTCTCTCTTCAAATCGCCGGTACGCTAGTGTAGTTGTCTATACACTCGCTTTTTATACTCTATACCACATATCTTAACCTAACATATGCACGCAACTTACTGATTGACGATTGTGTTGTTGTTCTTTACCCATTATATGCTTTTGTTGATCTGTAGTGAACAAATACGTTGAATTACCCTGCGATTAACATTTTGAAAAACATGATGGCAAGAGTTTTTACTTTCTTAACATGTACTCTTGAACGCAATCAACGCAAGGGAATGCTCCTTTTTACGCGTTATGATAAAAATTTGTAAAAACACATGTCAAATGAATTATAAGCACACCGATAAAGATTATATTTTTCCTTTTACATATATTCATGCAATAAAAGAGACAAAATCGCGGATCTTCTCTGAGATTGGGATGTTTAAATACACGATGTTTTTCTTTAACAATCATGTTTTTCTACATGGATATTGTGAAACACGTACTATTATGCAGTGGCGGAAGAATATGCAGGTTGCTGGCGTAGCTGTTGCGCGAAGCTGTTGTTTGCTATGTAAGAATTATGTGTAATTATAGGACAATGCTGTGGCGTTGGTTGAGGCTGTAACGGTTGTAGTGCAACTCTCTGCGGTGGTGGTGGCTGAAACTGTACTGCTCAGTGCTCCCTGTACAGATGGTGGTATTGGTTGTAAAAATTGTGCTGGTAATTGTGATAAAGCACCACACATTTAAAAATGACGTTGATTGCGTTCAAGAGTACATGTTAAGAAAGTAAAAACTCTTGCCATCATGTTTTTCAAAATGTTAATCGCAGGGTAATTCAACGTATTTGTTCACTACAGATCAACAAAGCATATAATGGGCAGTCCTTGAAACTCAGGTCGGCATTCGGCAATGCCGACCTAAATGTCGACCTGCAAAGCGATATGTGTAGATTTGGGTCGGCAAAATTTTGCCGACCTACTTTCAAATACGTCTCGGCATCTTCACATACGCATTTTCAACGATGATGTTTTAATTATCAGGTTTTGATCATTAGCTTGCGTAATCAAAATACGCTTTGCGAGTATCAAATTTAATTAAATCACCATTGATTGACATGTTTACGCACAAGCAAATACATATTTTCGTGCAGGGGTTTTCCCAGTGGGTTTTCCCCATTTTTCAGCGCAACTGTTTTTGCGTATTTATAGTCTACAGGTTTAAAATAAGCATTGTTTTAGGGAAAAAATGCTTAATTGTAGTGTCTAGTGAGTATCTTGTTACTGCAAGTGTTTGAGTAGCGTGCAAGATTTTCCAGACATTGGCCATTGACACTTGAAGTATTATGTAAAAGTACTGTAATCTTAACATGTAATGACTAAATATACAACAACAAGACCTTAGCTAGCATGACTCCCGTGAATAGGCAAATATTTTAGCGCTCACGATCTTGTCATTGGCTGTCAATGGAATTTGCTTGCTCATGGTCATGCTATATGTACATGGACTGTTCGATTGGAGTTCATACATTTTGTTAGTTGTTTTGTTTGCTATTGGCATTGATTGCAATTAATTGCGGTTTATAAATACGCGTATTATTTGTTTGGATTATTATACGTTTGGATTATTGTCTATTTGTTTTCGGAAAATATATGCCGACCTAGATTGAGAATTATCGCTTTCGGGAGTTTCAAGGACTGAATGGGTAAAGAACAACAACACAATCGTCAATCAGTAAGTTGCGTGCATATGTTAGGTTAAGACATGTGGGTATAGAGTATAAAAAGCGAGTGTATAGACAACTACACTAGCGTACCGGCGATTTGAAGAGAGAGCTAATGAAAGGTTGAACATTTAAAGCTTTTATTATATATTATTTAATAACAATATCGTATTTTTAATAACAATACCGCAGTCCGCAGTCCGCAGTCCGCAGTCCGCAGTCCGCAGTCCGCAGTCCGCAGTCCGCAGTCCGCAGTCCGCAGTCCGCGTTTTCCACCAAACCGAATTTTTCGCCACCTTTCATGTTGAGACACGAAATGGCGTTCGAACAACGACGGTTGTTTGTCAGTTTGGCACTTTGGCTTCCATAACGATGGGCATTGTTTTTGTTGTTTTATTAGTTGCAAATTTTTAAACATAAAGAGGTTTCTCCTTTTACGACGTCGTTGAAAGTTAAATAACAGTATAAGTCTTTTAAGAAGACTGAATAAAGGCAAGCTACTAAATGAATGCTAAATCAAACGATTTGAATACATTTGCGATAGTCAAAATCAGATGTCCAACAAATTGGGCAACAAAACGTTTTTAAACAGTCAAAAGTACAGTTTAGTCCTCGTCGTCACCTTCTATAACAATACGACGACGGTTTTCTTGGACATTAAATTCCACCGGGCCGTTAAATATCTGAAAACTGCAACCTTGCACGCTGTGCACATCGGAGAAGAACGAGGAATTTCCAGTCGAGTTGTCAGATGAATTATTTGCTGTGTTGATGGTAGGTGAATTTACTGGAGCTAGATTGGTGTTTAACGGCTGACACATTTGTAGATAACTCCGTGATGAAGTTGAAGTAGACGTGGCTGGTATATCAGTGTCTAGCAACCTTGATATACTTGTTTTCCGTACAGAGTGGTTAGCTAATTTTGCTCCTGTTGATTGTGGAAGGTCAGCGTTTCCAGCTGCTTTGCTGAAGAATTTTCCAATTTGATTTTTCCCGAGCGGAGATCGCATATACCAGATGTTGTCGTCTGCCGCGCGTTTGTGTTTCACTGCGAGGAAAAAGGGTGACTCCAGTTTGTTCATCTCCGACGGGCGGTGGCTTTTAAACTTTTTGTACAATTTCACTGGACATCTTTCATCACTGGTTGCATAGGCTTTTGGCTGAAAGGCTCGCTGGTGACCGCGTTCTTGACCGGTTCTTGTGTTTTTACCTCGTTCGCTAACCCAAACTAGGAATTATTTACCGCCCTGTTCAGATTGTAGTTGTATGTCGCCCCAGCACAGTTTTCTACTTTCGTCTCGAGCTCTGAAGCCAAACTGCATGGACAGGATCCACCAAACAGTTCTCTGTAATATTTCTGCACTTGTGTCACCAAATTCCCCCGAGGTAAACAACTCATCTTCTTCGACGTCAGTACTTGCTCGAGTAGCTTGTGGTTTGTTGTCTTTGCCTTTGTTTACTAGCGACTTTCGGCGAGCAGCGAGGACTTTTCGTGACTGCTCGAATTCTTTATCTTTTAGGATATTACCAGGGTATTTGTTTTCTTCTAAATTCCGTTGGATGCTTCTCTGGAAGCTGGTGACGGTACTTGGTTCGTAGTCGTCTCCGTCTTGTTTTACGATGTTCATGAAAAACTTGCAAAAGAGATGGTCAAGTGCAGAGCAAGATAACTCGAGTATTTCATTGCTGCCTTACTGCCGTTTATACTGTCCAAATACTTATTTAAAATGTTCAAGTCCGACCTTGTTTTCTTGACAGTGTTTTGCTTTCTGACCTAGTAGGAAACGATAAATTTCTTCTTGGCTGTTCGGCTTTTGTACGTTGGCTCGTCAAGTTCGCTTTCGACTCCGTACGCATACCGAAAAGTTGCGTTTCCATCAGTTTCTTCACCTGGATAATAAAATTCGCTTGCCGAATGTTCATCGTCGTCCATTTTTATCAATTTTATCTTTCTGACGGATTTCTGACTTACATTTTAACGCTTTCTTAACATAAAGTTTACCAAAATCCGAAATGTTTGTTTACAATCTCTGGTTTACAATAAAAAATATTAAATTAAATTCTCGCCTGCTAAAACATCCGGGACACCGGTCCGGATAACTAGTTATCCGGACCACGGTCGGGATACGGCTTTTATCCGCTCGGATATTTACGCCCGGATATTTAATTCCGCTCGGATATTTACGCCCGGGTATGTGAAAACATTGTGGAATGTAAAGTCGTCCGCCATTTTTTTTTGTCATGGACTCGACCTTTTTGTAAGTTATGCGCAAGTTCAAGCCGAGAGAAAACTGGTAACTACCAACATCATGATTGGCTAAGACAACGATTTTGTTTTTATATCTATACGTCAGAAAAATAACTGCCAATCTATTTTTGTTTTTATTTTTATTTTTAAATGGCATTTTATTTTTGGCATTGATATGAAAACCTTTTTCAAGTCGGACATATTTTAAAATTCAGACAAATATTAAGTCTCCAAAACAAGATAAATTAAAATTTTTTAGAGGACTTTCACTTACTAAAGTGAACAGGAAAATAAATCAGTCGAAAGGCCGAGAAAGGAGAGGATTTTCGAGTTTTAAAGCGTTTTAAACGGGTAAGTGTTATTTTGCATATTTGCTTTTGCAGTTTTGCCGTCAATTGGCATGCACTACAGTTTGTGGTTTTGAAAATGCTTAGTTCATCCTGTGGTCAATAGCAACATCGACTAATCTTAAAAATGGTTTTAGTATTAATTCAAATGCGTTATATAGAATAGGAAATAACATATTTTATCTCAATTTCGAAACGTTTTGTGAGACGTTTAAGATTGAATTTTAGAGTAAATCAAAGCTAAAAGAGTACGTAATAACATAGCTACTTTATATAGTTGGGCAATTGATAATTTTACAGTTAAAAGTACAAACCTTATCACTATTTTGCCATTTTGTACAAAAAATAAAAGAAATATACGGGGCCGGTTGTGTGTTCCCAACTCGTTTGGGGAGTATAATTGCTTTGCTTCTAATGGGCGAGGGAGTTCTGCATGCATGTATTTCTAGTACCGAAACCAAAGAAATCTGAGAGACTGACAAGATCGTCAAGTATGGTCGGTACAACATTTGAAGAGCGACGATGCAGGACATCAACATACAGCAAAGCTTACTTGATACGATCAACACGGATATGGAACGCGCTACCAAAGGAAATAAGTAATAACCCAAAACCATGATACATCTTCTCTCGCTACTTTCAAGAATATTCTGGAAAACTACTATTATAACGCTCTGGTATTAACTTTCGACGCTGATGACCCACGTACATGGAAGACAACCTGTGTCAAGTGTAATTGTGCCCGTAGTCTGTTGGCTTCCATTTCTTGTTGCTTTTCAACTTCACGCAACTGCCAGTCATTATTTATACATTGGTAAAACTAGGATCGTTCTATACTAGGTAATTCCAGATCGCTGGATGTGCAAGGCATCTTCCAAGTTATTTTCAAGCTGGATGGTGCATGTGTAAATTTAAATTTTGTGTACTTTCAATATTCATGTTATTACATATCATTGTATGGAAGGGTTTTGCTTTTTGCCAATGAAAAGACATATCTATTGATTGACTAAGTGATTGATTGAGCATTTTATCAGTTGGTCATTTAATTGATTAATTGGTTCAATTATTCATCAGCTTTTCGGTTTTATAATTATAAGTATTTGTAACAAAGGATCCGCAGTAATTGGCTTAGCTGTTGCGGTAATCCTGCCTTGTATTACTTTTGATGGTACAATTTGTACATGTTTAGTTGATGTTATTTATTATTACTATCAAGGCAAAGTTAATAAATAAATTTCGCAATCCTCTTCGCTGTTTTGCATAGACGGCATTTAATTTTCCCGCTCTTTTTGAAATGTCATTGAGGAAATTTGGTCTTCTAAGGATATTTTTATGGAAATGATTTCTAACGAATTTTTAAGGAAATTTAAGATTTGATCCGACATTCGAAAATATTGAAATAATATATGGCTCAAAATCCCAGTTCTCAAATGAGACAAAATTCAGAGAAACTATATAAAACATTGCAATTTTAATAAGTTTACTTCAGGCATTTATCACTAAAAACATGCCCTGTCCTACGTTTAGGGACATTTTACTACAAGTAAGGATTTTTGCTCCGAATCTAAGGAATTAACGGCAATGGGAGGCGAGATCCCCTGTTCGCAACAGGTGGGAAAATAGTTTGAGCATACGCCGAAAACTCCCACGAATGCACGTGTATTTTGCGGGACTCAAGAAATGTATATTTCACGCAAAACCAAAACAATCTTGTCGATTCTGAAAGATAAATTTGCAGCTGCTGTTTAGGGCGACAAATCAGGAGAAAATTTGGATTTTCTGAAAGCAGTGTTGTATTATAACTTTATTTCTTTCTAATGTTCACAATATTTATAATGTAAACTATTAAATATCGGTTATTCAGTACAATACAAAACAGAACAGAATAACGCGTTCGAAATGGAGTCTGCATGATTTCGCCCAAGGGTCAAATTCAAGCCAAAAATACCAACATTTCTCGATTTATTACCAGGCCAGCACTTCTACTACGACTCGAAAATTCGTGTTTACAGAATATTAAACAAGCCAAAATTTTGTCCGAAAAGTATATAAAGTTTAGGCTTCGAAATGAGGATCGTAGAAAAGTCTGATTACTAAGTTTATCTGTTTTTAGAATACTTTGTAAACCTCAATATAATTTTCTAAAACTTTTATAGAGAACTAAAAGGTAAAAAGTGTATTTTGATGCCTATTTTTTGGGTAGCCTTCATTGTATAATCTTACTCTTACTCAGTTGATAGAAGAGCCCACTCGAATTACGAGCTCTTCTTCTACGCTTATTGATCATATTTTCACAAACACTCCTGATTGTTTGCGCTGTTGTCTCTCACGTTAGTATAAGCGATCACAGTCTTATTTATGCGTATTGCAAACTTTCAATTGGTATGCCGACAAGGGGTCACACTACAGTAAATTATAGAAGTTTTAAAAACTTCGATTCTTTAAAATTTCGACATGATATTGGAAGTCAAAATTGAGTCTATATGTAAGTGATTTTGAAGATCCTAACGATTTGTGGCATGCTTGGAAAACCATATTTAATTCTGTTGTTGATAAACATGCTCCACTCCGCACAAAACGAGTCAAGGCTTCTAAATCGCCTTGGATCTCGTCACAACTCAAGAATGAAATGCACAAAAGGGACATTCAAAAAATCAAAGCTATTCGTTCCAACGATCCCCTAGACTGGATTTTATTTAAAAAAATGCGTAATTCTGTTAATCAGAATATATTTCGGGCGAAAGAAACTTATTTCAAAAATACTTTACTAACAAATAAAAGCAATCCGAAGAAGACGTGGAGCATTATTAACGAGCTTACTTCCAAAAACCAGAAAGGTTTTTGGAAGTTACAGTGGAGCGGTAATATGGAACTCCCTCCCAACTGAGATGCGGCAGGCTAATACCTTATCCCATTTTAAGATGTACTAGCTTACAGCAACCTTATTCGATAATTTAAAATTTTTAATTGTATATATCACGGCACTCATGGAAACCAGGTATATTTTATGTTTGTAAGTTTTATTAGTATTGTGTAACTTCTGTAACTTAGTAATTTTGTATTCCTTTGTAAATCCTGATGAGGCCACCGTGGTGACTAAATAAAGTTCACTTCACTTCACACTCGCACATGAAACCAGCTAAAATTCAGCCTTTTCTCGATTTTTTTATCGAGTTTTCATTATACTGGTAGAAACTTAAAAGAAGAGCGTATCTTCTGACCTAATAATATTTTGGTGGCAAAACATGTGTCTAAGAGAAAATTTAGGTCAAACATAAGCAATTTTAGTTGAATACCTCACATACTGAAATTTGACGATCATCGTTTGGCCACAATCCCACTCAAAAACCAAACATTTATACCTTATTCTAGACAATAAACATGTGTATTACACAATTCATCTAATTTCCCGTCAATATTGCGTTGCTGGTCGAGTTTATTTGCCATCAAAAAAACACATTTGAGCACAAACTCCATTTTAAGGCATGTTTCAGTGATGAATTCTTTGTTGTTATTTTTCCGATTACGACAAGTAATTATGATCTTGGAAGATCTTTCTTTAACGTTTAAGTCTACCTTCCTATTTTTTTATTTATTCCACAGCAGTAAGAGAAAAAGTTCAGCGAAATATGAGTTTTGATTGTTTGCAACATGAAATGATTGTCGAACAAGAAAGCGCCCGCGATATTTTGGTCAGTTAGGACAATTTTCCCATCTGTTCCTGTTCGCACGACTTCAGAATGTCCGCCAAAATTTATTTTCATTTCGTCGTGTTTGTTCGCATATAGCAAAAAAGTTCAAAAATTTAAGTGGCAACATTTGTACCAAAGAAGGATCTGCTTATGGAGTAGTTGTCCTTGGATTTGCTAAGATATTATAGCAGTGCAAGGTATTAAATATTTCACAAGTCGAAAGCCGGTTGGAACTGCAAAAGTCGCCGTGATTAAGAACATAGTACTCGCTTGAAGACAATTCACATTTACTTCTTATATTATGGTTTCTTGTCAGGGATGATCATACCCATATGAAGAACAAATATTCTTTTGTCAATTGAACATATAAAAGTGCCAAAAAAACACTTAAGTATCTGCTGAATTCGTAGAGTTTAAAACTATTTGAGCTTGGGAAATTTTTCAACTGCAATCAATTTTTTATGTCATACTCAACACGCTATTGCAAAAAAGTTCAAAAAATTACGCTATGAAATTTGAGAGGAACAAAGATTAATGTTTTGCTAACATGTCTTTAAAAAACCTAAGATATGGCTCATTTCTGAGTCATGAAAAAAGTGAAATGTTTTACGTATGCAACAAATTGAAAGAAGGAACTTGAAAGAAGGAAGCCATAAAGATGTTCGGCTTCAATGAGGAAAAATTTCGTTATTCTCTTTTAAGAATGGCTTAAAACCTTGTTATATGAACGATAAAAAGCATAAAAAAACAAGGCACATACAACCAATTTCGGCAAAATAAGAGATTTTACCAGCCTCCTCAAATTTCGCATCAATTTTTTGTTTTGATAAATTCCCAACCGGCCGCGCTAGCCCCAGGCTCAAAGCGCGTCATACGTGCTTCAGTGCATCGAATTGCCGTTTCACCGCCCTATCGTATAAGCGCCCTGGTTGCAGCGATTATATGATTCTCAAATTACGTCACGTTTGACTTAAAAGGGTACATAAAGTGAATATAGTCCAGTTCGAAAATAGTCTAGCAAAGCCGTCTGGATTCGTAACGCGTTGCATTCTATCCGGGGAAAGAGCAAGTTAAAAGCTGCGTGTGTATAATGTAAAAATCATGCGCTGTAAAAAGCACTTTTTCATAATAATGGAAAAGTATAGATCAATTTTATGAGCATTACGTTGCATTATTTTTGCGCAATATGGAACTGAGGGAATTAAAAGTTACTGCTTTTCCCAGTTATATAATTATGTAATTCTGGCTAGCTTTTGTCTGCCTATGTCACTGATTAGAAAATGTATCTGCTAGATGCAATAAAATAGCATTCCTTTAGACTTATTAAAGTATTCTATTCACAGCACTTCAAAAACATTCAATTATCCTGGATAAACAACAATGCATTACATTTCAAGACGGCATCCCTATTCAAGAAATTGCCTTACCACATCATGTTAGGAACACATAATAGTTTGAGTTAAATAATTAGAAGATGTTAATAGTTTGAGTTAAATAATTAGGGTTGGGTTTAGGGTAAGCACCACCTAGAATACATACGTGACATATATAAATTATGATATATCCGCCGGTATATATTGGCTCAACCTGTTTTGCGGTCCTTACATTAAGTGGTAACCAGAAATGGTCTAATTATACTATTATTTTGCGTGATGACTGATATCATTTACACTTCGTTTAAAGCGCTTCACTGCTGAGATACTCAATTTAATTTCATATTGAAATGGCATGCACAAATTTATACCTCGCACTGCAAAGTTTCCGAAAGCCTTGCCAAATTAACAAATATGCGTGATGCAAGCAAATGAGTCATTAAACCGGAAAAGGGAAAACTCAATAACGCAGTGATATTTTGACGTACTGACAATCCCAAGTAGTGGTGTCATGCGCAAACGAAATTATATTATGCACTTGACATCTATTTAAAGAGTACTTGTCCAATTAATTGTACAGAGAGGTAAATAATCCGAAATTTTCATGTAGATATATATATATATATATATATATATATGTATAGTAAGATAATAAATCTAATGACCTTGTATCCTCTTTCATGAGCTGCACATGCACATTCCCTGACAGTTTTCTGCATATCTTTCCAGTCTATCGGCTTATCTCGAAGATTCACAATCATATCTGGTAAGGCGTTGTGATTCTTATCATTGAAACATCCCAAACTTTTTACACCTGAATAAAAGAGTATTCCATGTACATTCATTTTGAACATGTATATCTCCGAAATATAGCTTCTTATACACTTGTATTTGTTGCTGAAAGCTTGGCCAGTTCAAACTGATCTCCCCAGAGCAACGACATCGACATCGGACCGTACTATTATGTAACAGATTCACTTAGTGCTAACAGATTCACACCACAGGTATTGAAATGAATAGCAATATGTGATAAGTGAACCAAAGCCAGACAATTTTTAACACCTGCATGGTTGAATATCTCCCTACAGATGTGGGCGAAAGATTGATTATCGCATCCTGCAATATGCGTTCGTCAGATTATGAGTCCACAGCTATTTGAAATACTGAATTTTCTTCCAATAGTAGCCCTGGACTAATATAGAATGACCCATATATGTATATACATGCATGCATGGACTGTAGTTAAGTTTAGATCATGCAGATAGATTGAGTCTATAAAAGTGAGCTTAAATTTAGTTTTAGTTTCAACGACCTACCACAGTAAAGGGACGATAAGCCACATAGAGTTAAATGTATGACGTAATACAAGTTTAATGGTCTTACCACAAGGGAGTTCGTTAAAGAATATGTCATCTAATGCAATATCAGAAAAATACGAAGGGCCGTGGATAGCTTCAAATTCAATCTAAACACCAAAAGACAGTAAATATAAGCAGACGCAAAAAGATGTCACGATGTTTGCTGTAGTGGCGCAATGCATGCATGGGTAGTGCATATATCTTTGAGTTCGGCGACTGGGGCTTGATACCTCCGATATGCAGCTATCTACGTAAAATTTGTGACAGGAATGCTTCCAGTCTGACTGTAGCAAAGTGAACGTGTGGTGCAGTGTAATTATCGTCTATGTATACAATAAGCTTCGGGAGCTCAGGATCAAACTACCTGAAAAATTCAACAAGAACTTTGACGTTTCGATCTAAGGCCTTTCTTCTGCAATTACTAACTTCCAGACGAATTAAAGGTCTTCGCTTGAAAGTTCATGTTGAATTTTTCATGTAGTTTGATCCTAAAAACCCGAAGCTGTGGGCAGCGTCAAATATATTTACATAGATTCTGTAACTCCACTCTCGTATCAAATTTACCGAACACATTTCATGCTTGTCTTATTAAATTTAATAAAATCAAATTAGCTCATTTAAGATTTTAACTAAATAACATCTTATGTGTTTCACTTTAACATATATTTTAAACACTAACCTGGTATGTTGATTTGGAAATGTTAGATATTGTAGCATAAGCTGATATCCATCTGTTTCCCTGGTTGCCTTCCATACTCCAAAGCTTCCTTCTCGATCCTACATCATCCTTGATATACACACTTAGTTTTCCCATTGTACCGCCAAACATGTGATAGCTCCAAGAAATGCAGCGACATTTGGAGGAAGGAAATTGCTTGCTGGTGAGGGCGGCTTTGTCGTTGGGTTTAGTGGTTAAACCTGCTTCAGCGTAAACGTAATAATCTAAGATTCAAGATTCAAGATAATTTAATAGCACTATTTGATTGAATTATTTGCAAAGAATTTCGAAGAATAATTAATAGAAACGAAAAAAGAGGTAGTAAAATCAATATAGTGGTAGCGCACAGTGGACAAAGGAGCATAGCTTTCTAGTTGACCACTGCATGCCTACTATTTCATGACATTTAGCTGAATGAGATTTAAGCCCCAAAAATTATGTCTTTAAATGCACACACATTACAATACATGATATTATATAATCAAGACTATTTACAAACTATATTGGTTTTTTTTCTAAATTTGTTCAGTATAAGGAGAAATAATTTATATTGTCTTTTAAATACCAATTGATTCTGAATTTTTTATATTTACAGGCATGCATGTTTTCCCATATTGTTGGAGCAATATATTTAAAAGTGTGTCTTCCATAATTTGTTCTTACTTTTGGTATCGTAAAATTATATTTCGATGCATAACGTGTATTAAGGCACAGCCATTGTTATGCGCAATTATGTAACTCATTGTTGCAATGCACAGTTTTGAAAATATTATCCCAAGTAATTTATAGTATGTGGAAACATTTTCTCTGTAGTGTGCAAAAAAATGCTTCTGATACATTTGTTTTGTCTTGTGCGTATTTTAGTCAACTTGGATGTATATGTATCACCGGCCTCAATTCATTATTCCGTAATTCAAATATGGGTATATTCATGTAAAATAGAGTTGTTTCAACATCTTTAAACTAATCTAATATCTTAGTTTATCAATTATACCTAAATGTTTATTAATCTTAACATTAACATTGACATGTTTAATTTGATGATCAAGGCTCAAATACTAGTCTAAATAAACTCCTAAATATTTAACATAACTTTTCTATTTTTGCAATTTTCGATTAGGAGTGCAAATACCAGGAAATTTGTGTTTTTAAAGTTTACTGATAACTTATTAATTGCACAATATTTAAATAAAGCTTGAATTGCCTTATATCTATTAGCTTTTTCAATACTGTTAGAAAGAAAATGAGTACGATACATATATGTTGTTTATTTCTTATAGACTTTACTATTTGACACTGTCTTAATTGGTGGATGTTTATTTGAAATGTTCTTAATTTCATTTACAACAGTATTTGTTATTTCATGAAGATCACCATCTTCTTGACATAGAGAATTCCCAATCTTTTCAATGTCATTTAGGTAATTCTCGCTATTAAACTTACTGTAGTCCCTAAACACTCTCCTTTTTTTGCTTCTCTTTGCACATATATTTATTATAGAAAAAACAGGCAAATGATCCGAAAGATCAAAAAGCAAATTTCCAGAACTAATCTGATCACTATATAAACATTCGTGTATATATGCATGGTCAATCAGTGTTGTAGTATAATCGGTCGATCTTGTTTGTTTAGTAAAAACAGGAAGAAAATTATTAGCATATAACATATATTTAGACATTTTTCAGTGGGTGAGTGACTGGTAAATTAAAAAAAATCTATATTAATATCTCCCACTATATAAACATCATACCTATACTACATTGATTTATTTCCTCGAACAACTCCTCCAAGTTGGTTTTAAAATTACCACTGGAATATTATGGGGTGTCTATATATACATCCAATTAACGAATGATTTTTTCCATTGCCTGGATCCACTTCGACCCAGCACGATTCAACCAAATTAATCAGTATGAAACTTAATATCAGGTCGAAAGATTTTATTATAATGATAATTATTAACGATATATTAATCATGTAATTAGGTTGATAAGCAGAAACAGGAAAGTGGTGTTTGTGATAATAATTATGTTCATGATGGTGGTGATAGTGATGATAATGATGATGACAGTGATGTTGGTGTTGATGGTGATTGTAGGTGTCATTGCGATGATCGCGTAGATAGTGATTATGAAGGTGATGATGATATTGATAGTTGTGATGATTGATGAAGATGATTATGGCAATTTGGGGTGGTGATGGTAATGATGATAATGCTGATCATAATGGTGATGATGATGGTGATAATGGTGGTGATGGCAATGATGACGGTGATGGTAATGATAGTTGCAATGATGATGTTCGTTTTGATGTTGATGAAGTTATTCATGGTACTGACGGAAACAATGATATGCTGTGATATATTTACCATATGGCGGTAAAGCTATAATGATGGTGATAATGATTATGATTATGATAGTGATGTAATTGTTATTGGAGATGATAATGTGAATATTCACCATAATACCAATAGCATAGGTGGTGATCATGAAGATACAATATTGATCACTATTTGCGACGAGACAATATTAAAAACACTGATTTTGGATTGGTATTCTTTGTATGAGAAACGCGAGCAGAACAAAGACAGCTCAATGGAGATTTTGTTATAATGGTTGCGGGCTTTTTGTAGAATCTTTCGACCACAATGGATCTAGAGCTCTACTGCTTGAAGCGATTAACAATTTTTGAATGAAGATAGACAACAAGCTGGCGAATATCGAAAAATAACTTTCTTTCCTAGTATTGATCAGTCAAACAAAACAAGGAAAAATTGTCCTTAAAATATTTGGTACTGAGCGCAAGGTCAAGGAAAAAATACCGTATTTATCTAGGATTGGTTTGCATGTTTCGAGAAATACAAAATAATATTTTCTTCATTAACTAAGGAGTAACTTTAACAATGGGTCTTGTAGTGGTAAATGTGGAACACGTTTCGGTAGTACTTTCGGTAGTACGACGACACGTTTACGTCGGTTTTCCTTGTTAGATTGTATAACAGACATCGTAGTTTCGTCGGTTTCGTTGTAGCTTTTGATACTTTTCTCATTCCTGTAGCAGCTCATGTACGTGACATATCTTACCTCGTATTCCTTTCTACCAACGATTGTGAATGTGGTCATTCTGATAGAGTGATTCATTGCGTACTCATGACGAAATTACTCGCTTGCTTTCATCTTCTTGCCATGTGTATTTACGCAGACAGCCATGTTGTCATACCAACTAGTACTGTCAGGACAAAAATTCCACTTTGGTGTTTCTATTTAGGCGGCTGAAATCTTTTCAAAGTAATATACAAGGTCAGGAGAGACCACAATTTCCAACCATCATTTCCCCTTCTTCGAATCGGCTTGAGCATCGTCGAATCTCTGGCTTTTTGTGAGTCGGCCTGTTGTTTTGATTTCTCATTTCTGTCCAAGTGGGTCAACTTAATTTTATGGCAAAGGCCCGTTCCAACGAGGCCAACATCGTCCAACATTGATAGTCCAACAAACCTAATCCAAACCTAATTTAATATCTTCCAACATTACCCAACATGGTGTTCAAACAAGGCCAACAATGTTGCATCCAGCAATGTTGGATGATGTTGGACCAATAACGTTGGATGATGTTGGACCAATGTGTTGGCTTCGTTTGAACGGGCCTTAAACTGGCGAAGGTTCTGTCTTCCTCCAAGCCCAAAATAGAGCACAAGTTCGAAAATAACTTTGTGTTGAAAAGTAGCCGAAATACTGTGTTGAAATCGCTACTTTCGTATACTTTCTTGATGTCTTCAACAGCTATAAGTCCCTCTTCCCTTGAAGCGATATAATGGGCTTGGTGCACATTGTTGGCTTCGTCAATTTTTTTCAGTCTCTTTGATGGCATCGATGTTATTAGCAAAACCGCGGATGCTTCCTGCCGCCGGCAATAAAGTGGCTTGTTTTCGTGTCAAAACATTCAGGAATGCGACTACATTCCTAACGTCGTGTAATCAACATCTTGGAAATGGTGACATTTGATTGGTCCGCGGGAAATTGTGCTGAGATTAGCTAATTATAGTTCGACATGTTAATAGTAATAAGTGTAGGAATAATATAGTCGCATTTCTGAATGTTTCGACACGAAAACAATGCTCGTTATTTCGGGCGACAGGAAACATTCGTAATAAGAAAGATCTTGAAATATCTCTTAAAGCCAAATCTTACCGAGCACAATGAATTTTTCGTATATTGTGATCCATCCGCTTTTCTCACTTAGGCGTAGATATTTTTTTATTATGACGGCAAGTTCTTCCCTGTTTTCTGGAAAATTTAACTTCTTTGGACTTAATTAATCTATAAAAATAACTTTTCGAACTTTCTTTATCTTTGAGCAGTTTTTGAATTTCAGCTTCCCTAAAGTCGGCGAACCTTTCGTAGGGAGAAGCCATTTGTGTTGTGAGAAAAGGTTTCACTGATTCGGGTTTGTCTTTGAGGCGATGTTACACGTAATAACTTTTAGCTACAACTCGCAATGAAATGAGGTTATACGAAATTTGGTTGGTTCTGTAACGATTTGCAATGCGAGTTAACATCGCCTTTAGTCATTGGCATGACGTCATAAGTGGGATATCATTTTACATATCACACGTACAGTACGACGTCATATCATGTGATATGGTTGGAAGACATTTAGTTGACAAGACAATTTTACCGTTCACTGTTAGACAATCAGAAATCAGAAATAATTTCTTAATCTATCTATCTATCTATCTATCTATCTATCTATCTATCTGTCTGTACTTATGATTTTCCTCCTGCTCTTACTTCGTCTGATGTAATTTATGTGGGGACTAACCTGAACAAGCAGTATGATCAGTATTCGGTCCAGTTTCGTTTGATTTTGTTTTTCCCTTGTATGTTTTCCAATGGTAGTTCTGTGTCTCATTACGAACCCAATGACAATAACTGCCGGATGTAAACTTACAGTTATCTACAAAAATAAAGATAATTATTGTGCAACTTCATTTAACATCTTAATTAATATGCACAGTTTTACTGCATAATTGAAATCTAAAGCATAATTATAGTATCATATAACAACACGAATGATATGAAAACATGGCCAAAAGTTGGTTGAATAACGTTGTTTCAATTTCAACAGCAGTAATACGTTCAATTTGTATTTAGGACTAAGTTCATAAAATAATCATTTCTGTAATAGGCCTAACGGTATTTCACTTCTTCAAATACGGATAAATAATTCAGATAATTGGAAAGAGAACCATTCAGCTTCGATGAAATCAATCAGGATTTTAAAGACTTAAAACAATCAATCATTTAATGAAATACCAACCCAGAAATAAGACGACTCAACCGTTATCATCAGAATGAAAAACTAATTTTTCTTCTATACTTATCTACAGATACCTTTGATGTTCTCTTCCAAAACGTGCGAAAAGCAGCTTGTGTTGTATTCCTACAGGGGAAAATTTTACGTTTTTACGTGTTGTTTAATTTCATAACGAAAGGGAAGTACAGTATAGCAGCGACTGTTAACCTTGTCGAATAGATTACTGTAGGAACGTACCGGTTGAAACTCTGAACTGTTTTAATCTTGTACCACAAGGCACTATTGTAGATTTAAATTTTTCGATGGGAATTCGTCCCGCTCTTCGGACAATTCTTACCTTTTGCGGGTCAGTCAGATAAACATGATCATAACAAGAGTTTAGCTCCAATAGCTTTTCTGATGCATTATAAATCACGTTATGTAACATTTCACAATTTGGTTCATTCTGTAATTTCAATGTCTTTTTGTAGTTGATTGATCTGCAACATGGCTCAGTGGCACATTCCATTACACAATCTATCCTTTCAAAAACGGCTTTAGTCATCAAAACTGTTGTGTTAAGCCTGAAACCTAGAGCATGTAACCAAAATTGTTAAGTAAATAATAGAGAGCTTTAGATTGGACTACGACTACGAGTACGCCTACGAAATGTTTCTGCTTATTGTCTGCTACTACAAACTCATAGTTGTACTCGCTTTGGCTCAACTGTTGTTATAAAGATGTGCTGTGCAAAAGAGAGGACGACAACAAATTTGTAGTAGCAGGTATTTAACGGAAAAATCTCGTAGTCGTGATCGTACTCGTAGTCGTAGCCATATTTAAAGCTCCCTACTATCTGCACCTCGCCGGTTCAAGAATACATGGTTGTATTCTACAGTAAGTTGTAGTATAGTGGGTTTGAACTGCCCGAAAAGGTATATATATGTTATTTGCCGGCTGGGAGGTACGTACTGGAAAAATATTTTCTCGAGGTCCGCTGAGAAGCGGCCTGAAACCGAAAATCGAGGGACGCCTTAGACCGAGGGAAAATATTTTTGAAGTACGAACCGACCCAAACGGTAAAATAACGTGTTTTTTTTTGCTCCATAGTTAATAGAATCATAGAAAGTCCCAGTGTTGGGAATTAAGTTTGAGATTAGTGGTGATGCGTTATCAAAGAATCAAAGCATCACTGCCAAACATTTAAAAAAAAACTCATGCGAAAACAGGAAAAAAAAAGAAAACGTATATTTTCGGTAGACATGTACACACTTTTTTCAACATTATGGTAGCTACAAAGCCTAGCAATCAATAGTTTTGGCCTGGGGTTTCGGCCCTTGCTCCATGGGTCGCTTGCTCGCTTGCTTGCTTTGCCTTTGCCATCAATAATCACAAAAAATGGCTTTGATTAAATTACGCTAGCTTTTCTACTCAAAAGACAACGAAGAAGGTATGCAGATTTTCTGATTGTTTTATCATAATAGAAATTTAGAAAAATGTTTTTTTTAACACGCAGCATCAATTGAGGGCCCTGAAGGGGTAAAATGGGAACTGGGATTTGCCTATTTTTGGACTGGGAAAATGGGATTTACTGCACTGGGACTGGGATTTAACCACTGGGAATGGGATAAACAATTGTGGAAATGGGAATGGGATTTCTCTCCTTAAGTTGTCTCCTAATCTAGTTTCTGACACATGTCCTTAAATTATTCCTTTTTTGATCGGAGCTGACAAATAGAATCAGTATTTTTTGCCTCAGCGCTGCAAGTTCTAGCTAATAAGGTCAATGGTTCTACTCCTCAACATTAATTAATTTCCTTCTTTATAACTCGAAATTTCTTTTTTCACAAAATTTTCTTGCAAAAATCTCTAAATATTGTAACATTATCTTTTCCAGATTGTTATTTCAGTGACCTTAGACTCAAATTGTATAATTCTTACGGTATATTTAGATACTGTGCGGGTAAAATATATTCTAAAATTTACTAGCGCTTCGTTCTTCACTGAGAGATACTGCTACAGCAGTATCTCTCAGTGAAGAACGAAGCGCTAGTCATGAAATAGCCAGGGACCGGTCTTTAATTACAGGATACTCCAGCTGGCACAAATGACGAATGTATTTTTAACGGTTGTTGAGCCATTATATAACATTTATTTTGACAACCCCCCCCCGAAAAAATGCAACTTCTGGTTTGGAGCAAAATCATCCTTTGCATAGAAGACTTTGCGAAGAAAAAGCTTAGTAGTGTGGGGGGTGTGTGTTGCCTTTTCCCCGACAAAAGGGCGGGGTCAAAACGCAACCTAAGGGGACAGGTATCGAGTGGAGAATGCACGAGGCCGTTAGGGAGGTGCAGGGGGCACGCCCCCAGAAAATATTGAAATGTAAAATCTCTGAAACGCCATTTCATGCTCTTAGGGGGGAAGATTTTATAGAATTCTGATCCTCAGAAAATGTTGTATGTTGCATTATCAAATTTTTGAAATTGGCCAAACTGGGTTAATTACTTAAACATTGGGGGTGTATCACACCCAACCCCACTAGTGATACGTCCCTGATTGGGATGGAATAACTATTGGATAAAGTCAATATATTGATATTTGAGTGACCAAAATAACCAATCGTTTGCATGCCTTCTAGGATCACTTGAGCTAGCGACACCAATTTTTGCACATTCTACAAATTATGTAAATTATGTTTTTCAATACTTTTGGAAGGCATCTTTAAAGAGAATGCCTACCTTTCTTCTCTAAGATTGAAGATTTGTTGTTCCATGACCACAATTTAGTTTCATGTGAAAATTAGTAGAAAGGGAGCAAAAGCTCTGGCATATATACATACATCAACTTTTTTTAAACACGGAAAAGCATCAGTGATTCACATAAATTCTACCATAAAAAGTAAGTAAGTTCAGTAATCGAGGGTGCTGATCTGAGAGGCCCTGGTAAACTATAATTCCATAAATGGTGGGAAAATGACCAGAATTTGCAGTTTCCCGTCATTTTTGTCCCAAAACTGCAAATCCAGTGCATCTTCCTTTCCCGACTCGGACTGCTGCCTCATTTTATGAATTACTTTCTAAATTCTAAATCTCGATTCTAGTGACAACAATTCATAATTTAGAGTATAAAAGTAGCTATTTTCATTAAAAATTCTTTCTAAAAGTTTTGAAATATTATAATCCAATTTTCATAATGTGGAGAAGTGTCAATTATTGGTGTCGCCACCTGAAGTGATTCTAGAAGGCAAATGGTTAGCTATTTTGATCAGTCAAATATCAATGGATTGACATGATATGTCAGTTAGCTGTTTTAATCCAGTGCAAAATTGATTAAAGCTAACGAATTAATATAACAAAATATTGTGGCGGACATTTTGGGCATTTCCTGAAATCTCAAAAATTGGTGTCTTTTAATCGGCAAAATAATTTGGAGGCGTCTCTCACGGCCTCAGAAAATAAGTTATAAACAATTACGCCTTCGTACGTTTTGCTACCTTCAATACGTCAAATGAGCAAATCACGACATTGTCGAATTTGTATAATATTCTTCCATTAATATCTCAATATTCCGTGATTCCTACCTTCAAGACTTGAATTATAACAAATACTCGTAAGTATATTTTCTTGGCCTTGTGAGCCTACCACAGTTACCAAAAGTATGCATGGCATGAACAAATACAACAAATGATATTTAAGATACATTGTTGGTCGTCCAATCAGCACAAACTTAGTGGTTGTTCAATCAGCACAAAAATCGCTTCAATTTTCTCTGAAATGAAGAAAGAGAATTCGATCAACATTTGTTGAGACTGGAGGAGAGTAAAACGTAAAATCAATGTATTACATATGTGCAGCTACACTGCCATTTATATTGATGCACTATGCATGAGATAACATGTTCTGTTATTAATATCTCAGTTAACACATCGCTCATTAATATATTTGTGGCATAGCAAATGAGTTTCGCCTGTTCTGATTAGTAAATTGAGAAGTAAATCTGACGCAATATATATAGTCTTGCAGATTGGTAAAAGTAAATTGTGGGTATTGGGTTAAAAGTTATCAGATTACCAGATTAAGCGCCGTTATATTCAATAATATCAATTTAAGCCTCTTAATAATCAATATTAGTAAAATTACATAGGTGATTATTGAAAATTCTCAACGCTGATTGGTTGCGCTACCTCGGATTAATACGCGATAATCACCTAAAGCGTTTTAAGCCGCTTTTATCGTAAATATTCAATTAAAATATTTTTTAAATGTGCAGTTTTTATTTTTTTCCAAACAATAACCTATGTAATTTTACTAAAACAATTATTCGCCTCAGACTCGGTGAATATCGGTGAATAAAAACTTCGTCTCGTTGTTTATTCACCGATATTCACCTCGTCTTTGGCGAATAATTGTCAAATAATATCAATAAAGCCGCATTTGGAGAATGAATGCGGTATGTAGTTTCTTAGTTTACAAACTCAAACAGTTGCTTCACGATTATGCAAATTAAAACATGCACTTATGCCCCTTATGTAAGATAAACCGGTCTTTTCATGCTTCCAGATAGTAAAAGATCACCTTTTCAGTGAAGTCAAAAGCGCACATGGGCGCAACAGACGGTTGCAGCAAAGTCGATCAGCGCACGCGCTCGTTGCACCAGTTATATGGCTGAGCCCTATCGATCGGCTGCTAATTGCAAAGATAAACATTGCTTCCACTACCGCTCTTTTAGTCCATTTGAGGGAACGTTCAATAATTCAGCTGAAATTGTTTTCCGATTTCGAATTTGAATGCCCAGTCAACTTGTCTATTTTCCAGTCATAATTAAGGCATGATTTATTAATGCGATTTTACATGTGGTAGCCTACATTGTAAATCAATTGCAGTATATAGGCCTAATTATGTAAATCGACAATACTTTATACGAAGGGAAAAAATTTTCTTTGTCGATCAGCAGTCTACAGTAAATATATTTATAAACTTTTCCTTCAGAATTTAAGTCATGTGTCATATGTATAGTTTGTACTGGCTTGTGTGTGGGAAAATATTAATAGCGAAATATTTTATACATATGAAAATCGATTTCTTTGAAACTAAAAGAAACGACTCTGATTCTATTATAAATTTGCCGACATTTTACACTTGATCAAGCACCAAATGATCTTGTTAAATGATAAAATATTCAACGTCTTTATTGTTATATTTAAACTCTTTCCTAATTAACTTAATGCTGTCTATAATACTACGTGCTCAGCTATCGTTAGGTCCCCCATGTTCATAGGACGACATCGTCCTACGACTTTGCAGTTTCATATCATCGGTTCAGTGCGTGCTATGTAGATGACAATACCACCCCTACTGTACATATCTACAATAATTTACTAGGATATATCTTTACATGAATTCCTGTCGACGTGAATATAGTCCTTTGTAAATATCAAGTTAGCTTTTCATGCACTTAATTGACGTTTGAAATCTACTAGAAAGTTCATACTAGTCCAGCAAATTATTTTCACCATCAAACATAGAAGAATCGTACACATAGAGTTGACATAATGGTACTCTATGCTGTACATAGAAGCATATACATTTCTGTGTAATAAATGTATTGTTTGTAAAGAAGTATTGTCATGTCAATTATAGTAACATGCTTCTAAATGAACGTCTTTTCTGCGTTGTACCGCAGATGATTCAAACAAGAAGCAACTTTTACGAAAGTGTATTTAAATATTGAATCAATATTTGGTACAAACATAGAAAAACTTACCAAAACCGTTTTCTTTAATTCCGTGTATCGCGAAGTTGTGTTGCATCAACAAATGTTCACCAAGGATACACAGCAAGTGTGAGATAAGAAAACAGATGTTTAAAAAGTGCATTTGCATTTGTTGACTGTAAATATAACTATAAATTTATGCATCTATTCTTTTAAGTATAGAAAATTGCTCCCATGTTCATCTTGACTGAGGATGGTCGGTATATTCATTAATTTTTGCTATTTAGGAAATGTATTATTTTTCCTTTTTTTGAGGCATGGGATGAAATAGTGACAACAGTGACAAACACTTTTCGGTGTTTCAAATCACTATGATAAACTCCTTCTCGTGTATGATATATATTACTTAAAAAATCATTAATTCAAAGCCATTGAATGTAATATCATTGAATTTAAATGTCGTTATATTTTGAAAAAAAAAACAACTTATTTTTTCAAAACAAACATTTTGAAAAAAAAAGTGATAGTCACTGACCAGTGACTATATCACTTTTTAGTAGAAATTTCCAGGTGACTATCGATTTTCCTGCATGCTGATTGGTCCAAATTGAGCCTCTAAAAAGTGATAGTCACTGCAGGGTTCTCACTTTTAAGGAAATTTCCTTAAACTAAGGAAATTTCGACCTTTTTTTACTTTTTTAAGGAATTGTTTGAGGAATTATATTTTTTAAGGAATTTCTAAGGAATTCTGAATTTTATCTGAAATATTTACTTTTATTAACAAAAATCATGAAAATTGAACAAAATGTGACAACAAATAAAAATTGTTGTTATTAATATGAGTCTGACTAGTGTTGACAGTTGTTTTACACTTGTTTATATTGTCTATATGACTGATGATAACAAAATACATTTTTCCCGCCTTTCCCCCGCCTTTTTCCTGCCTTTTTACACTAGTTTCCAGGCTCGGTCACGGTTTTAAGGAAATTTTAGTCCATCTAAGGAATTTTTACCCTGAATCTAAGGATTTCCTAACAACAGGATGTGAGAGCCCTGAGTCACTGGTCAGTGACTATCACTTTTTTTTTTAAAATGGCTTCTTCGCAAGCTGCCGAATTTAAAACAAAAATCGTTTTTTTGAGCCTGATTCAAAGTTTTAAATGAAAAAAACTGCCGCTAAATTAAAGGAGGATATATTTTTGACATTTTTAAAGGTAAGCGATAACAAATACACTATTTTTCTTCCATGAAAGGCAGAGTTTTCTCGCTGTTGAAATGAACATGTATAAAACTTTTTCCGTACGGCTCAACCACAAGTGTTTATTTTGAAAATTATTCGTTTTATCCTCATTTATATCGTTATATTCAGCAAAAACCTAGCTGTGATATATTTTTAAAACCATTCTACTTTGTATTTGAGCCTTTCCAAAGTATTTTTCTCATGAAATTGTTTGTTTTTGTTTCGCTTCGATATGTTTTTGACACTCGTCTTTTGCCGGCATGTTTTTAATAACCGGCCTCTGAGAAAAGCGCTGAATTTTGTCCTATAGCCTTTTCAACTGACCTCATAACTTTCTGTGTTTGTTTTTCTCTTTGAAATTTCTACTAAAACAATTAGTCGCCTCAGGCTCGGTGATTATAGGCTTTTATATTATAAGTAGTATCTAACGAGCAATTTGATTGGCTAATGCGCGCGCTTTATGACGCAATAAAGCACGGCCAGCGTTTTCATTTTTCTCACTTCGTCCCCGCTTGTTAAATTTTCCTCGAAATTGTCAATACAATATGCATGAACAAAATTATAATAGTTTTAAATCCAAAGTCTGTCAAAAAGCAAGAAAAAATAGACCTAAACGAGATGGAAAAAAGCCAGCCAACAAATAACAACGGAACATAAACGGCGAATAAAGATTCGTAGCTGTTTCTGAGTTTGAAATATACTTTTTTGCTTGAAAGTTGGCATTCAACGGCGACACGAAACGCGAAAATCTGTACTATTTTGACATATAAAGGTACAAAAACTGTTTTTAAACACAAACCAAACCAAATATATCCACAGTTCTAGGTGCAAAAAATTAAAATTAACCATTTTGGCATTGATTTAGATATAAACAATATGTGTACAGTTTTTAAGCTGTCAAGATGCAACGACAAAAACCTACACAAATACGACATGTTTATGCATTTCTTGACAGTTTGTCTGAGAAAATTTTTAACCACCAACCACTGAACTAGCACTGAAAAAACACAAAAAATATTCAAACAGTACCTTCAAACAAAAACTGCCTGATATATTTGGTTCAAGATGAAAAATCAACTTGACACTAGCCAATGTCATCAAAGCAGCTTGACAAAAACGGAAAAACCCTTCGCTTTTATACGAATCCAGGACAATAGTGAAGCAGAACAACGAAAAACCAATCTGTCTATCATTGTGCACTATATTTGAAAAAATTTCAACAGTTTTTGTGCCTTTTTAATCCCTAATTTTTGTTGAGTTGCAAGTTTTTCGCTCCTTCGCCGGCCAGAATTCAAGCTTGTAGTTGTTGCCGGCCAAGCAATGAAAACATTAAAAAGCTTGCGAGTGACGTCAGTGATTACATGTTAGGAGAATATCAATATTGATCTTTGAACAAAATTGTTTACTGTGCTTATATACCACGTATAATATAAAAGAATTAAAAAACTCATCTTGTGCCGTTATGGTGTAATAATGCACTCGGGGGAATGTTGGGAGAATACTCGAGAAGCGTGTAAAACACTCGGCTACGCCTCGTGTTTTACAGGCTTCTCTCGTATTCTCCCAACATTCACTCCTCGTGCATTATTACACCATAACGGCACGCGACTCGTTTTTTAATTCTTAAGTAATCACCTCGCCTTCGGCGACTAATTGTTAATTAGAGGCTCAATTTGGACCAATCAGCATGCAGGAAAATCGATAGTCACCTGGAAATTTCTACTAAAATGCCATAGACCGTAATTATGCCGTCGGAAGCAAATTGTTATTGGGGTGGGGGTCTTGGTGCATGCAAGCTCCCTCGGGAAAATTTTAATTTGCATTGGCGAACGTAACGGTCTCAGAAGTGCAATTTCCATGTTTCCTGAGAGGATTCTAATCATAGTTTGTAACACACTTTTTAACTTTTACAAGCTCATCCCCGAGTCAGTTTGGAATAGCAATCGATCCGTGTTTCGTTTACAATTATTACAAGAACAAACAAATTGGTTTTGCTCCTATTGGTACACACACTAGGGTCATTTATACGGGACAAAATATAGGACGCGTCTTACATAAGACGCGAACTTGACGTGTATAAGGCACAACATTCTTGTTCGCGTCTTATGGCGCGACTAAGATAAAAACAGGGATTTTAGCTGTTCTTGTGTTAGTCGGGTCTTAAATAAGCCACATATAATGCCTCGTTTAAATGGCTTTTCGCGTCTTACATAAGACAAATTTAGAAAAATCTAGCCACGGGTGCGTGAAACTCTGTCCGTGAAACCTAGAACAACTCAAATAAAATGGGTCTAAAAATGGGTCTAAAAACAAGGGTCTAAAAAATAAGACGCGAACAATTTATGGGCCTTGTGTAAGACGCGCTCGTATAAGTGGGAAAGTTCGCGTCTTACATAAGACGTGTCGTATTTTGTCCCGTATAAATGGCCCTACTGTCAAAGTAACTACAAACTATTACAGTTAAGTTGATTGTAGTTGGCTCTGAAAGAAAATATGTATAGTACGCATGGAAAGAAGTATTCTGGGGGGTGTATAAGTCTGTGGGACAGGACACTGTCATTTTCCGTAGGCATTACCTTAGCAGGCGGGCTGAATTTGGTTGCGGGCGAATGGAATTTCGTTTTGGGCGAGTGGAAGCACCAACAGATCTGCTAAAAAATCAAAATGACATCAAGCGAAGACAGCATGTGTGAGAGAATCCACTCAAATTTGATGTTTTAAACTGTTTTAAAACCAAAATTTTCAATCAATATGAAGAAGAATACTTCCCGAGTATTAGTGTTTACGAGTAACGATGGATAATTGCGTGAAAAGCGAAGACAACGTTGCCCGAATGCGTATCATGAGTCAACCGATGCGTCGATGCCACAATGTCAATGAACCCTGAGCAGTTTACTCGAGAATACAGTCATTTCTCGTGGTAAATGAATACTCCCCCTGACAAACATGGCATGGTAAGAAGTTAAAAGAGCATTTCGTAGATATTATCTTGCTCAATAGTCATGGAGTAATCTTTAACAATCGTAAATGTGGGTTGCTCATGCCACTTACGCACATGCCATATGGCATATGCGCATCCCCCCCCCTTAATATTAGCGAGCTTAAGATGCGACGACGCGCGGTGACGACGCGGCCGCCCGGAAGTAAATTTTCCAAATTTTGTTAACTGCGCATGCGTAAGCTACAAAACAGGCGCGTCGTCAGCTCGTCGACGACGTACTTTTACAACATTCACGTCGTCGTAGATTTTTTTTGCATTCACTTCGTTTTCTGCTTAGTTTTTTTATAATTTTATTGAAATGTCTGAAGTATTTGAAGTCAGTGCATCCACAAGTAAAAAGTAAGTAAATAATTATTCAGCGTACTTATATTGATGTTACGTCAAGTATTCAACTATTGTTTGTTTTAATAATTAACATAAGCGCGCGCATATTTTTATACTTTCTGTTTTTTTGTTGTCGAAGTGGTGAAATAAAACTTGGCATAAGGAAGAAATAAGATTAGGGCTGTCTTTTGTGTTACCGTATAGTTTGTTTATACGTCTTGGAAAAGCCTTTGAATTGCACACAAGTTTTTTTGTTTACTATAACAGTAGCAGTTGCTGATGATTTTGTATAAATTGTGCTTTTATAAGTTTAAAGTTTATTTCATGTTGACAAATTTTTTATTTGTAATGTTCCAATATAGATCTACAAAACCCCAGATTATGGCATGGACATCAGACAGAGACGTACTGTTTTGCCGGGAAATCTTAGTGTCCAACGTTTTCAAGACAAGAAAGTCGTCACTGGAAAGAGGTCAGGTTTGGGAATCAATCGCGACGAAGTTGTGTGACATGCGGGAGCCAGCTTTTCGAGTTGACCAGAGGTCGGTGAGGGATCACTATAAGAAGCTAATCCAAAAGCATAAGAGGAAGGTTCGAGAAGAGTTAAATGCGAGTGGGATAAGTCCGGAGCAAAGCGAGTTGGATGTATTGTTGGAGGAGATTGTGGAAAGGTGGGTGGTATAGTCGCAGTGTGCAAACGTACAAGACTTTAATATAATATTATAAAGTAGTTTGTATATTAGTATAACTAAAATATTTATTATCTGTTCTAGCAAATATAGATTTTCGCTTACCTCAAAACTGTTCTGCTACAGTCTGTTTCATCTGTAAAATTTGTTATCTGTTCTATATATTTGTACATATATTAATGTCTTTAGGGGTTAGGTATCAATTGGGACGAAAGTCCGGTTCCTTTCTCCTGTCACTAATTGTATAAAACTGTATGTAAACTGTGACAAATTCATTATATTTAATTATTATAAAGGGATGAGGTGGCTGAGGCTGATAAAGAGAATGCTGATGGTGAAAAGAAGAGAATGGAGGCGGAAAAGGTGGCAGCAGATGATATGAGAAGGAAAGCTATGGAGACGCAGGCACAGACACAAAATAGAAAAGCTGAAGAAAGCAATAAAACCCCGAAGAAGAAAAGACGAAGCAATGGGAGTGAAACGATTGCGTATTTACAAGAGAAGACGGAAATTGAAATGAATATGAGAAAGGAAGAAATGGAAGTTAAAAGGGCAGACGTAGAATTAGAAAAAAACAAACAGGAGCAACAAGTGAAGCAGCAAGCCACCTTATTTGAGCAGCAGGCCAACATGATGAAGATGATGATGGAGCAGCAACAACAGCAACAACAGCAAATGCAAGCTATGCAAATATTAATGGTGCAACAACAACAGCAACAAAGTCAAGCACTGATAGCACTCCTAGAGAAACTCTCCAAGTAGGCTTGCATTGACTATTATCATTTATTATCTCATGACACCCCCATAATTCATTGTTTTCAAAGGCATGCTAAATTGTTATCACACTCTTTTCTATTGCTTTGTTCATTGAGTGGTGTCATGAGATATTAGACAGTTAATGAATGGGTACTTAAAGGTCACACATAAAGGTCACTAATGTAATTGGCTAACACTGTGTTAGTGTTCCTGAGCTGTTTTCCTGTTTGAATGTTTCTCAATATGGTTGTGTTTACGGCCAAAGTTAATAAATAAATAAACGCTTGAACCCATTCATTAACCATTACATATGTGATATGTTCTAGAATTGTTAATTATTAATAATATCATATGGTATTGGATATTGGATTGGATTTATATTATTATATAAATATTACATTTTACAAACTATTTTTCAGAAAATTAACTATTTTAAATAAATTGAAGTAAGACATTTTAAGAATTTATGTACAAAAAATATTTATAAAACCACATATAAATTAATATAATTAAATTACACTGGTTATATCCTTATCAATTGGTATTTCAAATTATTATAAACCATAAGAGGTGGCCTCAAGGTACTTCTAAGTACAGGTACATTTCAGGTAATAGACGAGAGGGAAGGTGATCCAACTGCCTGAAAAATATGAAGAATTTATTTCATATTTTCAGGCAGTTGATCACCTTCCCTTGTCTATGTCACACGTCGCTGCTTACACTGCCCCCCCCCCCCTCAGAAGATTACATTTCAGGTAAGTGCCAGTCCAAAGTGTAAACAAAGCTTATGACTATGGTTTTACAAACTGTATTTTATTTAAATTCAAGAAAAATACTCTTGCAAACTTGGAGGGTTTAAGTCAAAAAACTGTGAGGTCTCGTTACCATAAAGACACGTTAATGCATTCCTTAAAAGAGCAGCAACTATATACATCTTGCCTACTTGACTGAGGCCTATCTTCAAATTTTTCTTGAAATCCATGAATTTAAAATAGTTAACAATATCTCCAAAAATCCATTCAACAGACACACGTACACTGCTCATGCTCTTATTATATGCAACCATTTCAGGCGTGAGCTGAACTTCTCTAAATGGAGCTTGTAGTTGCAATCGAAGTGGGTAGGCTGGATCTCCATATAGACACATGGGTTCACCAGTGGGGGAAAAAGCCTGGTTTTCAAGATCTTGCAATAAATTAGATTCTGCAAGCATTCGTGAATCATGTCTTTTCCTTCTACAGAAAAAATATCAATATTTTAATTAGAAAATAAATATACTACAGTCCCTTCCTATATAACAACTTTTCAGTCTGTCCAAATCGAGGCAAGTTTGACTATAGTCCCTCATTCTGCCCTTCCCCCCCCCCCTCCCTTGCATGGCTTCCCCCCTTCAAACAGTCCTAATGATCTTTTTTTCAACTTTCTTGATACGGTAATAGTTATTCTTATCTTTGGTTGCATAATATCTAGCTAGCTTCATATCTCAATAAACTAGCTATTAATAATACACATAATTAATGAGATGCATGCACTATTAAAGGTCAGGTACAAAGGTCAGGAAAAGTCAACATACAAAACCCTTGTATTTTATTTGTTTATATTACATCAAGTACTCACCCACTGGACCATATAAATTAGCAATCATGCCATTTGGCACAACAACAGATTGGAACTTTAAACTATGGACTCTTTTGTGTCCATTGTATACCACTCTTTGGTTGTGTTTGGGACGGCAAATAGGACGAACAGTCCCATCGATAAAGCCAAAACAATTCTGTAATGCAGCTCCTTTAGCAGCAACAGAATCGGCGTATCGTTGAAGATTTTCGGGACTTAGCAGTGTATGATTCCAACGACTTAATAAATGGCCATGTTCATTAAAAATATAGTCGATAACAGTGTTATAAATCATGCATAATTCAGGAACAGAAACACCAAACGTTGGGATCATATCACCGTATCGACATGGATATGTTAGCCTCTTTAACGCGATGCACAAACCCGTCATTCCATCGCAAACTGACCCCTGTTGGCATGTAAAGGTATCGGGTATCCTCAGGACTTCGCACAAGAAAGGTATGTCAGTTTTTTCGAAACGAAATTCAGCTTTGACCTCAGCCACATCTTTTTCGTCCAAATTGAACTTTGGGTAAACAGTAACCGGGAAGTCTGGATTTTTAGACGTGTTTGCATCCCACAACAACACAAACTCCTCGGCGTTTATAATATTTGCATCATGTGCAATAGCGAGTTGTTGTCTAGTTTCCCTAAAGCTACTCATCGCTGTACTATCAGTGAAAACAAAAATATATGATGCTATCAAAGAGTAAAGACTTTATAAAATTATAGCATTTACTCTTTGATGGCGTACGTTGCAATCGACGGCGGCGTCGTGTATCGAGATCAAATTTCTTAATCAATTTGTTGTCAAGACGCCGCCGTCGTTTACTCAATTTTTTGAGCGGTCATGGCGGCCGCGTCGTCACCGCGCGTCGTCGCATCTTAAGCTCGCTAATGAGGGGTCTGGTATCCAAGGGGAGAGGGGGGTCTTGCATCTTAACTTTTCCTATGGGGTAGCTTATGGCATTTTTGGGGAAAAAATAAAAAATGTATTTGCCCAAGGGGGCAAGAACGATATCCTACTAAGATTTTTTTGCACTTCACTTGGTTGAACTATATATAATACTGGCTTTGGTGAGTCTACCTCCTCCACAGGCGCTTTATTAATTGGAGCGGGCTTGGAAAATTAGGGAAGGGACGCACGGGCGGCATAAAAAATGAGGGTAAGGCGAAGGGAAGCTCCTGCTGACTAATGTTCTCAAGATGGCAGAAGCTATTCACCACTTATTTGATTATAATTGTCCGGAGAAAGAGTTTGTTAATGATTCTTATGAACGTAGGCTCTTACAAAAGGGTAAGGAAGGTGGGAAAGTACTTTGCCCTAACTGTCACCCTTCTGATGGCAAAATACATGCGCATATATACTTTTAGATTTGTTATACATATTTGTTATTATTTTGCATATAATTTTCCTTTCAAGTTATACATATTCGTAGTCAAATACATACTCATACTACATACTGAATGACACATTAATGATGTCGACATCACTATCACTGAAGTCAATTGAACCCTTCGCATTTTGAGTGCATTTTTCGGTGTTGTCGCCCATCGAGACTGAGGACAAAAACACTTTGATTCAACGTTTCATATTTCGATTAATATGGATCATATTTCAGCAATAACGTTTAAAATATACCCATCTAAGATGGAAAACACGAAAATATATCGTTTTACGCTGTGATGGGCAATATTTCAGGCAGATTTTTTTGGATTCCCGATTGTCGACATTTATGCCTGATTTTCGACCATTACTTGGCAGGCCCTTCGTCTACTCTTTCCCCTGAAGCAAAATATATCACCCGCCCGCGGGAAAGGGCCTGAGGAGGAGGTAGCAAGTGAGTAGAAATATACACAATTTAAAACCTAACCAGGAACGGTTGCGAAAAATGCAACACTAGGTCCTCTGGCAGGAATTGAACCCACGGCCCTGCGATTCCGGTGCAGCGCTCTAACCAACTGAGCTACAGAGGCCAGTTGTAACCGTAAGTTCTGTATATATAGGTTATCGGGTGTGCGGGTTGTGATAAGGTAAACTTCAAAGATTTTTTTGCACTTCACTTGGTTGAACTATATATAATACTGGGTTTGGTGGATAACCAAGTGAGTAGAAGATATCCTACTAAGGTGTATTTGAGATATAACCTATGGGGAAACCACCAAAAAACACATAGAAGGAGGTTCCAAATTTTTTTATTCTAAGTGCTAAGGGGGTTATGAAGGGGCCCCTCAATAGGAGGGGTGCATATATTAAATGGAATGGTCCTATCAAGTATTCAAGGACAGATTTCAATGATGTTTATCAGCTTAAAGTGCTTATATCACAAAAAATAATTTTTGATATTTAATAGAGAACAAAAAGTTAGTTAATAAGTTCTTTTACAGTTTCTAATTTTCGATTTTCGTTTGCGAGGTATATCCATTTAAATGGTGATTTTCGTGAAAAAAGTCGCAAATCGACCAAGAGTCTGGAACGAGCCTGTGTGACGTAACTTAAGGAACTTGTTTACGGCGCGCTATATGTATTGACTTATCTGGCTTGGAGAAAACTGCTAGTGGGACTAAAAAATAAATATTATTCCATCAAAGCTAACCTTTATGTTGCCCACAAAATATACCAGAAGACTCCGAAGGTGTACAAAATGTGACTGGAGTTTGCAATGCAGAATTGACTGTCAATGCTTAAAGCAGACATGGCCTAAGTACGGCAGACAAGACACAATTGCCTTCGTCTATTTGTGCTAAACCTTCGCAGGCGAGAGGACATGTTTACAAATTATAACCAAAATATATATCCAGAAATTCTGATCAGAAAAGGCCAACATAATAACATAGAATATTTGCGACGCCAACTACAACAAACATTCCAAAATATACAAGCCGACGTTTTAGTTGCAAAGAATGCCATATGAACTGTCTGCTTGTTTGCCGATATCCTACTGTTAGATCGTTGGCAATAGCTTGCAGACCGTACCTCCTCTGCGGTGGGCTAGGGAAAGAATTAGCTTCTAGCTTCTTAGTATAGTGAACGACAAGACGACGAAACGATTGTAGAACACTCGCCTCCCGCTATGGTTATAATAATACATGGCTGAAATATAATGCCGCGCGCCATCATCTCCGGCCGCAAGTATCTTAATTATATTACTTTATAACTGTCTGGAATAGTAACAAGTCCTTATTTGTGCCATTTTAAAGCGTTCTTGAACTATTTTTGACTGCGTATATGTAATATGATTTACATAGAAATGATGTGTCTTCTCTATAGTAGCTGCGAACACCGTGACGAGACTGATCTGTCGGGATCATGCTTATGCTAATAATACAGCTTATCGTGTACGTTTTGTACAGGCTTATATTGCGCAAATTTGACGCAGTCACTAGTAGTAGTAGTAGTAGTATAACTTTATTTATACACGCTAACCCCGTCAACCGTAGCTGATTTCCACGGGGGGCGTGTGCACTGCGAAAAGTACAAGGGGCATTCTTATTTCCTTAGACAACGTATTTAACACATTGTTTTCAAACATATTGGTGTTGTCCGACGGTTCTAATATATACAATCCGCTTGAAATGACACTGTTTACTTTTCGAGACTGGTCTTTGGCTCTTTGCGAAGCTTGTCAGTTGAGCAGTCTGAAGCGCTATCGGTTCTGGAATTGGAAATGTGAGATAAATCCACCACTGAAGAGCTATAATGGAAAACGTAGCCATACCAATGCTGTTTTCCATTCTTGAAAATTTAAATTTCTCAAACACAAGAAATAAAAGAAGACTAGACTAGACTCTAGAGATCAAATAATCTATAATATTATATTATATTAAAGCAAACCATAGACGCACGCAGAGTTGTCACGTTTGTGCCGTGCGTTATTGTAATAATCGCCACGAAATTTCAGCCACACAGTACAGTCCATACTCATACTGGGTCTCTGCTGGGCTGTGATCTGGTCATCACTTTAAAATGGCAAAGCAATTCCTTTTATGCATGGTCACAAGAAAAGTTCATCCCACCTGGCCGGGATAGAGTGTTTATATGGGAATTTTTGTCCCGGCTGGGTGGGATCCCGGCTACAGATGCCAGGATCACATCTAGGCGGGTAGAAGCGGGATCATATAAACAGTCAATAGAGTTTATATTACAAGCAGGATCTCGGCAACTGTCCCGTCCCGCCTAGCCGGGATCATTAGGCCCTAAACTAAGCTAGTATAGTCAAAGGATGGTTAAAATACATTATGGATTGCAAAAATGTTGTCCATATACACCGCGGTCAAACGTCAAGCAGTAGCGAAGCCAGCCTGACAATTTGGTCATGCAATGCAAATTTTAAATCATTATCATTATTCATTTCTTTAGAAATTGATTGTTTTCACAGTCTATGAACACGAAAATATTTGCATAGCATGACCAAATTGTCAGGCTGGCTTCGCCACTGACGTCAAGCGCATGTGTGAGTCGAGAAAAATGTCCGAGAATTTCACCGCATGTTTCTTGTGTCAAGAATAAGTTATACTGAGTTTACCCCTTCTTTAAAGCAAGCATAAGATGCCCTACTGGTACTGTAAGTTTTGATCCAGTTTGCAAGGGTGCACTTGAAACTTTAAACATAGACTAGAGCCTCTTTATAAGATCCCTGGTATAAGGACCTTTCTGTAACTGGGAAAGCACAGGTGCAGGTGGTTAGTGCGCCGCCCCTTTCTTTCCTCTGAGTAAAGCCAGCTATTTGGCAGGCCGCAGCCAGGGATTTACTTCAGTTGGGTAATGTCCCTGTACTTGATAATAAACTTGTGTAACAGGGTTCTCCACAGTTGTGAACAAACCTGTAGGAGGGTCCAGAGCATGATCCCCCAGAAAATTTTGAAATCTTTAGTCTCTGAAATGCCATTTCCTGCATTGTGAGGGAAGATTTAAGCTTTTATAGAATTCTAAAGATTATAACAATAAAACGTCCTATCAATTATAAAACACACCACAAAACGTTTTCTGGAAAATCTTGCAATGCCTAACTGTGCTATAATACTTAACTTTGCACTTTTTCAAAAATTGTCATCGAAAGCAAAATTAAAATCTCGTTCCCAGAGCGCTACATGAAGTAGTGCCCACTGGGATTCTATGTTCATCCGCTGACCAAAACTGCTTAGTCCCATCAACAAATAAAACAACATGGAAGACAATATAAAAAAACAAAGATAACCTTGTTTCATCCAAAAAAATATGTCGGATGTGCGGAATTTATATGTACAGCAAAAGTTATTCACGATTTTGATTTCGAAAGTTTGCTAGTTATTGCTAGAAGGAAAATTCTCGCAAATTCTCGCGTACCTACGTGGTACTTGCCTAAAAACAAAGAAGTACCAGACCATATTAAATTTTGGTGCACCTCCGGTACGTTGGTACGCGAATTATCGCACCCTGACACTTTGGGAAATATTGTGTGTGCAAACTTAGGTTGCTAACATATAACCACCCTTTTGTTGCTGCAAATCACAGTTTTTTAAAACTGTTTGCCTTACATTCATGTATGCAGTAGCTAGGGTAATAATGCCATTTCTGCATTGCTAAACCGATTCCACAAGTACAGAGTCCAGCATAACCACCTGGTGTCCTCACTTATTTTTCAATTACCCCGTGTAATTTACAAACAATCTAATTTCACTGACTTTGTATGCAAGACAGCGACAGCAAGTCTGGCATTATATCCGCATTATTTTGTTGGTCCCCCCTTTGCCCTGCCATTTCCCTGTTTGCAGGAGGTGGGATTCACAATGACTGGTTCATAGTTACCTGTAGTAATTTTCAATTACTGTCATTGTCAGAAAAATGTAGTGGACTTTAGGATATTAAATATTTTAATTTGTCTGACCAAACCTATGGAGTGATATACTGATAAATTTTATATATTGTCGAGCAAAGAGCCTGAGAGCATAAAATGAACACAGTATATATTTGTGTTACAAATTTAATGTAGCCTGTGATAAAAAAAAGACATTTTTGCCTTTAAAACTTGGTATATAAATTTCTTATATATTTAAGCTTCTTTCGATTTGCAAAATCGCATATTGTTTACATATTTTCGACGTGGTCACATGTGGTGGTGAAGTCTTGCGTGTTTAGGGGATATGAGTGGGAATATATTTTCGAAGAAGTTTTCAAAGATTTGATCCATGACTGGGAACAACAAATTTGTTTCCTGCTGAATCCCCTCAAAACAAATGCTACGCACATGCGCAGAAGAGACTGTAGCCTACCTTTAAGCGACTGTGGTTGGCACCAACAACAGAAGCTTATTGTAGAATATCACTCCTACTGTACCACAGTGTCTTCAATAACATGTGGTTGCCTTCTATCAGGCCTTTCACAGCCTCTTATTTCTTTGTTTATTGGTAAAATGTATATTTGTCTTTCGTCTGGAATTATTTCAGAGCACAGACACCTATTTTAGAAAATGCAGCGTGCTATTACAATAATTATTGAAAACACTGTGTACCCATCATGGACTACCACTTTTGAGATATATATTAAATTTGTGATTTCTTCTTTAGAATTTGATATGTTGAGAACATATATATTGAAGTTAAACATATATGAAAATTACCAATCTTGGAATACCGTCTGAATTGAAGCATGATCACTTGGCTAAATGAATGGAAGACTGGAAAAGTGAATATTCTATAGACGATTGCAACAATGCAAGTTGGGGTTTGAGCAACATTGAGGTAACAGATGTTTGCATCACAGATATTTTGATTAAGTTGACCAGAATTATATGTTGCAGTTGAAGCTATGCTATAAGAACTTACAGTATGTCTGCAAAAAAGTCACCTTTGGTGTACGACATTTTATTCATTGGAGTGTTATTTCTTGGTATTCAGTGGTGTTCAATTTGATATAGTGAATACCAAATGCATCACAATTACTATTCTAGACTGGAAAATACTAGTTTTGCTATTACTCATCAGTTAATTATTAACTTTAGAAGTTTCTGTGAAAAATTTTCTGCAAAAGTTCAGATCCAAAAATATTTCTGAGAACTAGGTTTCCAAGATTCGATACTTTTTCCACCTCTGGCTAAACTCATAGGAGTGTTTGTACATTTCTAGTGAGTGATATACTTGGTATACTCGTGTTCATATGATGTTTCTGGCATGAATGAGACTTGTTTGTCCTGTCATGTGTCCTGTGTGGTTTTTCATATCATAAATATCATAGTACTGTACTCAGGCAGCATTTCTACACGTATAACATTGTTAATTTTAACCGAGATATTGTACCTACCTGTATATATTCACCTACCTGTAGAGTATTACACCTACCCATCATGGACTACCACATTTGAGATATCATCTTTTAATTTCGTGATTCTTTTTAGAATATGATATGTTGAAAACATACATGAAATACAGATTTAAAGATTACTCTTACCTTTTTGGAATACAATCTTAATTAAAACATCATCACTTGGAAAAATGGATGGGAGTGTGGAAAAGTAAAGAGTTTATGAAGACAACAATGCAAGTTGGAGTTTGAGCATCATTGAGGTAACAGATTTTTGCTTTTCTACAGATTTTTGCTTCTTTTTGCTTCTCTACTGAAATTTTACTGCTTACTGCCTGATAAGCAGAACCCTCATGTAAGTGGAGATTGGTTGGTTCTCTCTTGTGCTTCAAGGGTTTTCTCCAGGTACTTCGGTTTTCCTCCCTCACTAATGTCCGCCACTGGTCGTAAACATAATAAACTAAACTAATCCCGCTTACTAATAAGTCTTAGCAACTAGCAAGTATAGAATGAATATTTCTGTGTGTGAATATTGCCAAGCTGAACATAGAATCTATTTCTATAATTAGTGCTTGCAAAACATGTACATTTCATGCGGGCATACAACAAGAATATCTTAGTGATTTTATTGCATTTCTTGTTACCACCTGACTCTTGCTTAAAGCGTAATAGTGGTTTTGAACAGTGGTGTTCAATTTGATATATTGAATACCAAATGCATCACAATTACTATTCTAGACTGGAAAATACCAGTTTTGCTATTAGTCATCAGTTAATTATTAACTTCAGAAGTTTCTGTGAAAGATTTTCTGCAAAAGTTCAGATCCAAAAATATTTCTGAGAACTAGGTTTCCAAGATTCGATACTTTTTCCACCTCTGACTAAACTCATAGGAGTGTTTGTACATTTCTAGTTTATTTATTTATGACAATATTTCAATAGGAAACTCTCTCACGTAAAGTGATTTTCAGAGAGGTCCTATATTTAGAAATTTACATAATTATATAAATATGAGTCATAAAAACTAATTCCATCGCATTACATTAAAGTTAACGTTAAAAGTCAATAAAAGTATGCCTAGTGTTTAAGTTACAGGTGAGACTAAGAGCTATGAGCTATCTACAACAATAAAAATAGTAACTAAATAGAATTCAAAGAGTACGTCAGCATGCTATGAGTGTTATAATTCAGCACCAGTGAGTTTTAAAACAGTTCATTTTGAACTTAGCAATTGAGTCTGAATGTCTAGTCTCTTCGTCAAGAGTGTTCCAATCGTTTACTGCATGGTACTCGAGCCTTTGCTTGCCCCAATTTCGTTTAACTTTAGGCAAGCATAAATTGTTCTTATTTCTAGTGTTCTAGCTTTGCGATTTCAAGATTAGATTAGACATAGATAGACCATTCAAACATTTAAAAATGAATAAACATCTATGATAAAATCGACGTTGGTGAAGCCTGTTCCATCCCAACTCACCCAGCGCAGCACTAGACGAAGAATGCGGGTGATAGTCTAGGATGATTTTTGCTGCTTTGTTCTGGAGAATTTGTAAATTGCCCATCAGTACGTCATTGTTCTTATCACCCCATACCAGGTCGCTGTAGTCAAACAGGGGTAAAATAAGACTCTTGTAAAAAAGTAGTCTTGCGTATCGTGGTAGCAGATGCTTAATTCTCTTCAGGAGCCCCAGGCGTTTGCTGATCTTTGAACAAAGTTGGTTGACATGCTCAGTCCAGGTCATATTAGACGAAAAAGTTACTCCAAGATACGAGAATTCTTCGACTCTTTCAATATTACTGCCAGCTACCTTGACTGTGACGGAATCAATATTAGAAAGTTTACGGTTACTCCCAATGATCATGAATTTGGTCTTTTTTGTATTCAAAGTTAGTTTATTCTCATTAAGCCAGACAGAAACATTACGCAGGTCGACATTTAGTTTCTCCTCCAGATCCTGCGAGGTGTTAGAAAAGTAATACAGGACAGTGTCGTCTGCGTAAAGAGATAATTGAGCATGTTTAATGAAACTTGGTATCTCGTTGATATAAATCAAAAAGAGTAAAGGGCCAAGAATACTGCCCTGTGGGACACCAAAGTTACAGCATAATGGTTCAGACAGTTCAGGACCGCAAGTAGTTCGAAGCGATCGAAAACTTAGATAGGATGCGAACCATGCCATATCTTCAGTAGAAATACCAATGGCAGATAATTTCTTCAGCATAGTAGCGTGATCGACCGTGTCAAAGGCCTTAGATAAGTCCAAAAACACGGCACCGCACACTTCTCCCTTTTCCATACTGGCCAGAATCTCGTCAGCGAAACTCGAGAGTGCTGTTGTTGAAGAACACTTTCGGCGAAAACCAAACTGATTATCATTGAGAATGTTATTTTCTGTTAAATAATCATAAAGTTGAGTATAAACAGCTTTTTCCATTAACTTGCTCAATGCAGGTAGAACTGATATTGGACGGTAATTACTTGCGTTCGCTCTGTCCCCGGATTTGTACAAAGGAATTACCTTCGAACATTTCCAGCTTGAAGGGAATGTATGATTTTGAATGGATGATTAATGAGCTTTGTAATCGAAGGAGCAATTATTTCTGATGCATCTTTAAGTAGCTTTATATTTATCTTGTCCAAACCAGTTGCTTTCGAAGCTTTGAGAGATTTTAGATGTTTAATAACGAATGATTCATCAACAGGAAGGATATTAAAATGTTGACCATTAGATAGATAGTAACTTGATGCATAACTTGGTGTTATAGCGGGTAGCTTATCAGCAAGATATTGACCTATAGTAGCGAAATGTTTGTTCAAAATAGAAGCAATCGATTTATTGTTTGAATATTCAACTCCGTCCGAGATAATGCAGGTTGGGTTGGACGATTGACATTTCCTAGAAGATGCTTCGTTAACAGCATTCCATAGCTTCTTGGGGTCACCTTTACTTTCCTCGATCAAATTGATGTAATATTTCGACTTGCTAGCTTTAATTTCTTTATTCACAAGGTTCCGAAAGTTTTTATATGATTGCCAGTGATCGGGATAGCCTGATTTCCTTGCCTTTCGATGATAATAATCGCGTTCACACATTAAATCACCGATTTCGGAAGTCATCCAGGGTGAATTTATTCCATTTACGCGTTGTTTCTTAATTGGCGCATGGTTGTTTGCTACATCCAGAAACAAAGCATTCCAAGTGGAGACTGCATCATTAATGTCATCTTCGTCCGCGACTAAGTGCCATGGAATGTTTTTTAAATCTTGTACAAAGGAGACACGATAGTAGGATTTGTATGAACGATATTCTATTGTTCTAGGGGTCCCTTTTGGCGCGCCCACTTTCAGACTACAATAGAACAATGAATGGTCGCTAATCGTTAAGGGTATAACTCCATCTGCAACAAAACGATGCTCATTGTTTACAAAGATTAAGTCAATCATTGTTTGTGACGAGTCAGTGACCCTAGTAGCTTCTTTAATTAATTGGTTTAGACCCATCGATCTTGCAAATTCTGTCAAAGTTTTTTTCGCGGGATTTAATTTCCCTTTAACCGGAGTAAAGTCTACGTTAAAATCACCAAGCAATACTATATCACAGTTCTTGGGGCCAATATTTGCCATACTGTTCTTTATAGAGGAAATAAACCTCACCAAATCAGAGTTCGGTGGTCTGTAAACACTACAAAGAAATATAGGCTTGCATTTGGGCCGAGAAATTTGAATCCAAAGGCATTCATTATCATCAGTGTTCAGGTCATTGCAAATACTAAAAGGCAACCCATCACGAATGTAAACAATCGTGCCACCACCAAGCCTATTTCCAGATCTGTCTTTACGAATAACATAATAACCAGGCATTTGAATTTCCGTGTCCGAAATAGAGTCATTCAGCCAGGTTTCGGATAAAGTGAGAATGTCAAACACTTTATCATTAGTTACCTCAAGGAGAAGTAAATCGACCTTATTCCTGACACTTTGCACATTTAGATGAGCTATCTTTAAGCCTTTAATATCCTTAAGGTCTTCAACATGATGGTAGCCAGGGTTTACTTCAATATCTCCGGAAAGAGTGACCAACATCAAACCCAAGGAAGCGTGTTGAACAAGTTTGCAAGCATGATAAACAGCAAACCAGTTGTCAAAATGGCAGTCATTATGGCCAGTACGTAGACGATTTCCACCAAATCTGCTCGCAATAGCGGTTTGGCAGACAAAATAAGCTGTGCCATCGTTCCACGGTATGATTTCAGCTCCAATTCTTCTAGATTTCCCGCCAAATATCAGAAAAAAGCAGAAAATAAAGCAAAAACTTATAGAGCACGTATTAATGCGACCAGCCATGTCGAGCACCACGTCACTAGTAGTGAGTGATATACTTGGTATACTCGTGTTCATATAATGTTTCTGGCATGACTTGTTTTTCCTGTCATGTGTCCTGTGTGGTTTTTCATATCATAAATATCATAGTACAATAACTGTACTCAGGCAGCATTTCTACACGTATAACATTGTTCATTTTAACCGAGATATTGTACCTACCTGTATATATGCAATTGTGCGAAAAGCACACTTCCACAACATCAGCAGCTTATTGTAGAGTATTACACCTACCCATCATGGACTACCACATTTGAGATATCATCTTTTAATTTCGTGATTCTTTTTAGAATATGATATGTTGAGAACATACATGAAACACAGATTTAAAGATTACTCTTACCTTTTTGGAATACAATCTTAATTAAAACATGATCACTTGGCAAAATGGACGGGAGTGTGGAAAAGTAAAGAGTTTATGATGAAAACAATGGAAATTGGAGTTTGAGCATCATTGAGGTAACAGATTTTCGCTTCTCTACTGATATAGTTCACTTGGCAATGTTCAAACTATCGTGTCTATTACTCTATCAGCCAATTCCCAGGAACATTTCAGTTTACCATTTCTTTCTTGACACATATTTTTACACTCCACATGTGCTAATTTAATTTTGTTTTGTTTTGTCTTTGTGCTGTCTTCCTTGTCATATAATGTTTCTTGCATGAATGAGAATTGTTTGTCCTGTCATGTCCTGTCATGGTCTGTGTGGTGTTTCGTATCATAAATATCATAGTACTGCATTCAGGCAGCATTTCCACATGTATAACATTGCTCATTTTAACCGAGATATTGTACCTACCTGCATATATTCAATTGTGCAAAAAGCACATGAAAAAACCCCGATCCTGTGAATAATATTAGTTTACTTATAATATATTACATTGCTGTTCCAATTCACTTGGTCAGAAAGGAATGCTCACTTCGTCTTTATTAGAGCATTGCAAACGATATTCAAAGCATATTGAAAGTTCGAAGAAACCAGCAACTGCGCGTAATTCGGGGCCAAACGAGACACTTAAGAAGTTAAAACTTTAATGAATAAAATTGAACTTTGTATACTGATAAGCCCTTTTCAATCTTAATGTGTTATTTGCAGTTAAGGCAATATCCCTAATGCAAAAATTCGTTGCTTTATATAATTCTGTTCAATTAATGTGAGGCCAAAGAAAAGTAGTCATTGTCTCATTTTGCCCCAAGTACCTGGGGCAAAATGAGACAGATAGAAAATATGCAATGTAAGTCATATGATTGAAACAATTATTTATTAAATATTCCTAGCTATATATTATCATTAAAACTACATTTTCAGGTGTTTGTTACAGGCATATGTCACATGTAGCACTGGTTGGGGTAACATAGGAACGGCATACTTCATGCAACCAATTCTTACAAACTGAACACTAAACCCATTCCCCAAGTACCGATTCTGTCCAAAATCCATCACACATTGGACATTGTGAATCATCTTTACTTCCAGGAACTACTTTACTGCTTTTCCTATCCTTTTTGGCAACAGCTTTAGGTTTCCTCTTTCTTTTTTATTGTTTTCGGTTTTGTTTTTTTGGTCATTAATGTTGTCTAAAAGTGACTTTTTGTAAGGAGAACTGGTCACAATTTGTGATTCTTCAGACCGCTTTGATTTTGTCTTCTCATTGAGGCAGGGAATTTTCAGTATTTCAGAAAATGTAACTTCTGTGGATGATGTTTCTGAACTTCGGTTTTTACTGGCCTTGCTTATGTCATTATTATTCGTAAAGGCAGGAGGTTTGTCTTCAATAATGGGTATGTAACAATCGGCATTGTTGCGACTCTTTTGTCGTTCGTTTTCTAACACAAAATAATCAATGGCACAGCAAACGTCTTGTACAGGCAAGGGTTTGGCAACAGGGAGCTGTTCATTGCATTCTACAGTAGATTGAATGGTTTTATTCGACTCTTGTTCAACTGCCGATGACAAACAATTTTCCAGTTGCTTATTTTTACCTTTCTCTTCGGAGAGTTCTTGCTCTAGTTGCTCTATACGTTTTTCAAGAGCGGTCTCTGCCGGCTCAAGCTTTTGTGTATTGACAAAGGCTTGTAAAGAGTCAGCTCTGATTTCAAAATTTCGATTTCTAGTGACATTTCATCCATCTTTTCTGCTAAAATCATACATGTTTTACAGCAATAATCTCTCTCACCTACAACACAATCCCTTGAAATTTGTTCACTTGAAATTTCGCTACCCGAAACTGAAACGCTTGACCGGTCCAAAAGCGGAGTACAATTTGGATTTGGCATAATTCTGTCCGTTGCCGTCGGAGCTGAAGGCGGACTAAGGCATGAAATGTTCAGAATTTCCTAGCAGCAACTTATACACTTATCTCGTAGGGCATTCCCGTCTTTCCCTTGAAAAACCAGATTGTTTTGCTTACCTGGATACCAAGTAAAGGATAGTTCGGTGTTAGAACTAATAAGCTTTTTAGACGAACCTCCGGGCGATTTTCACGTTCCTTCAAGGCCAAATATATCCGATGTAATCTGCTTTAAATCAGCTAAATCTCCGACCCACTTCAACCTAATACCATAATAAATAAGACTTGAGAGGTCATTGTGCTTTCCAGTTGTAAGAAAGTTTAGGAATTTTGAAGTAAGCGTATTATTGTGACTATTATTTCGGCACCCATACAAAGCACGTCTGTTGGCCATCTATGCAATATTTTTTCTTTGGCAGAAATTTTTGGGATATTCGCTGCGGATGTAGTGCAAAAAAGTTGCAAAATATAGATTGGTTGAGACATATATACAATACTATTTAACAATTAGATTATGAGGTCAAGATTTCTATGAGGTGATAGTTGATGAGGTCGAAGCCCGAATGAACTATCATCTCATAGAAATCGAGAGCGAATAATCTAATTGTTTTAGTAGAAACCAGCAACAAACAGTATTTCAAAACGTTTTTCATAATTTATTGAAATAAATTCGTTAAAAATCGCGCCGAGGAGATGGCTGTTTCGCTACTCGCTATCTATCGACAATTAGATAGCGAGTAGCGTAGCCAATCAAATTACAGCATTTGCAATGGTATACTAGTATGATTCTACTAAGTAGTATTATTTGTTCCTAACTATATACTGTTTATAAATAGCTCAATGTTCGCTTCATTTATGGGTTGGTGTGTTGAGTGTAAAAACATGGAGCCGCACATAGCCCCACCGCGCAATCCTTGCAGAAGTCTGATTTCTTCTTTGGTTTCTATTTTGTTGAACTAACATGACATGTTCTCTCTTTCACTTTTGCCTTTTCATTGGTCGGAAGACAACATGGGAAATGCCTTTCAATCAACCTTGCTGGCAATTTAAGGGATGGACGTGTCTTTGATATTAAATCGCCTGGTCGTGTCTTTGATATTAAATCGCCAATAAGTTTCTCGGGAAGCTCAAGCCGAAAGGCCTTCAAACATCGCCGTTCATGGTTTGGTGACTCTGCCTTTACAATATGACCATTCACCACACACCGATCAAGAAGCTCAAAAATTATTCTATGCCACTAACTTGATGATGAACTTGATGCCAAAGAATTATTTCGATCAACACCTCCCATATACTTTTTAAGCAGGGACATTCCACATCCTGTTGTTCACCGTCCCTTTTTCTTCTCTTAACCGGTTTTGTTGCTTCTCCAGAAACAACTTCCAATATCTTATTGTCCATGCAGGTAACCGCTGTGATTGGACTTTTTCTCCTAAATATGCAAGTACCCATTTCAAACTTGTTCCATTTCTTGCCACAACGAAAAACTGAATTTTTCAAAATTATTGATAAACCTGGTATTTTTTTGTTACACCACTGGTATACTGTACTGATTTTAGTATTTACCCTTTAACTAAATTAAGTTAGCAATATCCTACAGTATTATCACACAACATGACACACCAAATCCTGGTACAATTTGATAAACCGTTGCTTATTTATCTCTGCACTGGTATTCTGTGGCACATTAGAGTTTGTTCCACAGAATGTTCAATTAAAAATATATATTAAATCTATGAAATCTAGCCCCAAAACTCGCAGGAAAAAAAAAATATATCGATAAACTATACTAAAAAAATATTAAGAAGCCACATTATATATATTCGACACAAGATATGGAACATGTAAATTATGATTGGTATTCTGTGTTTGCGCTTGCTGTGGAATCTGCTGTGGAATTTGTTGTGGAATTTGTTGCGGAATTTGTTGTGGAATCTGTTGTGGAATCTGTTGTGGAACTTGTCATGGAAACTGTTGTGGAATTTGTTGTGCAATCTGTTGTGGAATTTGTCATGGAATTTGCTGTGGAATTTGCTGTGGAATTTGTTGTGGAATTTGTCTTGGAATTTGTTGTGGAATCTATTGAGGAATCTGTGGTGGAGCTTGTTGAACCAATTTATAGATCACTATGTATAAATTTAAGTTAATGAGACAACACATTCCTGATTTGTTTTTGAAGCAGAGGGTGATAAACGCTTGCTGTCAGCGTCGTGAAATCTCGACAACGATTATGCTTTCCGTCAACAAAACAATACTCCTCACTCATAAATCCATCGCTGCTTCTGTCCATGGCAATAGCGACATTTAATTTCTCCGTGCTTGTTTTGAACACAAATGAGGGTTGGTCTGGATTGCCGCGTTTATCGTTTACTTTATATACATAAAATCTGTCGTTTTTGTCACAGTATTATTTAAAGTTGACAACAGCCATATGGCTGCGCTTCCTTTTTTATTTGTTCTTTAATGCTGCTTATTTTCTTCTTGTTAAGAATACAACGAGTCTCTTTCTCGACTGCATCCCACTCCCAATTGTCTCGAAAGGCCGAAAGAACAATGAATTTTTGGATTGTTTTTAATTAATTCCTTGATCTTATCTATATTACCCGACGTCTTCATCGATATTGGGCAGGTATGGTTTCCCCAGTGAAAAATTTTCACGCTGTTCAACCCGTAACTTATGTAACGTCTTGCATTACACGCAATGTACTGGCTTGCACAACCGCAAGCTTTACAGGCAATTACGTGTGTGTTAGTAAATTGCGTGGTGTTTGTCACGCCGTATTCGACCTTGTAGGGGCAATCTGAAAACAGACATGCATATGAACCTTTGCAGTTCGCGTAGCGAACACGACTATGTTCATTCCATTTGGTAGGACAGTTTTTCCATTTCCTCCCATCGTTTAAGGCATTCTTCAGACCTCCTCCTGGTACATCTTTAAGTTCAAATGCCACAAGATCATTTATGCCTTCAGGCGGCTCCTCTACTTGAGCAATGGGCACATTATCCCACATGTCGGGAGAAAATTTGCGCTGCTTCGGTTGGTTGGTATCATCATCACTTGAATCCACGATGTCACTGTCTGAATCTGAATTCTCCTTATGGTACTGACAAAGAGATTTAAAAGATTTAAAAGTCAATTAAATATATTCGTTAATTAATATTTATATGCTAATCTTCAACAAAAGATTACATTTATCTGTTGTCGATACACAGAGTACACTTATATATTAAAGCATGCTTATAGTTATTTAAAACACTTGTCTTGATTTCATAGTTATTTGGTAATATTACATCTTAATATGGCCTTATCTGGTGAATTTTTTCGACTCTCGTCTTTCACTCTCGACTTTTTACTCTCTACTCTCGACCCTCGACTTTTAGATAAACTCTTTTACCTGTGATTGAAGCTCTATAAGTTTTCTATCAAACTTTAGTTGGCATATATTTAATTTCAAAAGGAAAAAATCTTGTCTTGCAAAAATAACATGAACATGAACCTAGGAATCCAATTAAAAAGCAAACAAAAAATTGCCCTTGAAATTCAGGGGGGATGAAATAAGTTGAACTGTTGTAGCAGATATGCTACATTTGTTTTATTGAAATCCCTACCGGGTTTTTTATTGATTTTATTATACCTGCACCACCCAATATGATTTTTCTACAGATGTATGCACATTTTGAAAGAATTATTTACCCTAGTATGTAAAATTTTTCTCTTATTAGAGTTCTCTTAATAGGGCAGAGACAAATGTTACATTTGCTACAAAAGATTTTGCAGCACCCAACTTTACAGTACCCAACTTTATAGTAGAGCGACACCGACTGCAGTTATCCTATCCTGGTGAGAACTACATGCAAAAGTACAAGAGATATAACTATATGAATAATTAGGATAAGGAATTGGGAGGATAAGGAATTGGGAATAAGAATTGTAGGAAGACTCAGATCTCAACTTACTGATAATTCATCATTCTCCGCATTACTGTTATTGTCTAAGAGTCCAGACTAAAAAGTAAAAATATAATACTAAACAAATTTTATTGCTGAATAAACAATTTATATCTTGTTTATTCAGACCAATATTCTATATATTGCCACATTATATGTATGTGTATTTCAAAAGAATAACGGCAAACTTGGAAAGATAATTGTGTACTTACTTCGTTCAACTCCCGGCCCAAAAAGAGGATTCGATCTCATGTGCAGGGCCATTTTTCCTCGCATCAGACTGTGTTATATTTTCACCAAGTTCACCTTAACATCAGCAACTAATTCGTCGTCACTATCGCTAATTCATCCCTAGAAACGGCTAAAACAAATCCCAAAACCTGTTTTCTGTTGTAAAACTTGTCAGCCATGTCACATTTTTCAAACGCAAGATTTTCAACAAAATAAAAGCCGTATATTTTCACATAATTTCAATCAAATGCAACGATGTTTGGTATGAGAATAAAGCAAAACTATCGCAGATTGCATTGTCCACCCCCCAAAACCGGCAAAAATTCAAGGGGGCTTAGGGTCGTATAATTTAAGAGAAATTACCTATCGGTAATTTAAGAGAAGACACAAACCAAAACAAAAAGAACAAACCAACAACCATTAAATATGTAATAAAGTCATCTGTATACTTCATCTAGGTAATAAACTATGAAATTGACTAACATAGATAGAATAATAAATGTACACGCGACAAGCCGGGGGAAACCCCCCAACAAGTCAATCCAGCTGCGAAAAATTGTTATCTCGGTGGCATTGTCTGGAACTTGGTCGAAGTGGAGGTAAAGGCATTTAATGGGCCGAAACCGTGGGCAGACCAAGGGTTTGCTTAGGGCAATGGATACACCTGTGTGGTCCTCAGAAGCACAGACTAACACACATGGAGACACCGACGCATGTTGGTGTGAACTGATGCAATGCCCAGTATTGCAGCACCGACAAGTGGCAGTGGCAAATCGGATCCCAGAGCGCTTGGGAAGAGAACAGGAGTAGGGGAGTGGAAGTACACAAGTTGTGGTTGAAGTGTGGACCTTGTAAAGCTCCACATGCATTGCCAACCAGCGAGTAAAATGACAAGTTGCAGTCTATCTTCTGAATACCCTGTCATAATTTAGCTAAGCGACTACACCTTTACCCATGATCCTTGTGCTTGAGACACTATGTATATTGTACATGTATATGTACTACAGTGTAGTACATTGAAACAAAATACAACTCTCATCCAGAAGTGTATTACACTTTAATAGAGCATCACCCACCCATAAGAGCATCACCCTCCTCCCCCCACAAGAGCGTCACCCTCCCCCGAACCGAAGACCCCCATTGCAATTTATTATTAATTTGCTTGTTATTTTGCCTTGTTATTAATTGTTATACCACCAAAGTGCTGGAATTAATACAATGAAGAACATAAACCAGTATATAATAACATGTATTTTAAAATTACAGTGCATACTATAAATACATACTAAGTTCAGGCCTGGAACCACACTCAATCGGAAAATTAAATCAGGGTCGTGGCTGGAATGTAGGAACGACAAGTTTTAGTGCACCCCAGGTGTTGCTATCTTATATATTGAGAATTTCCAAATGCATGATTACCGTATAAATATCTTGAAAGGGTACAGAATTTAAACATGTGATTACGTGCCAATAGTTTATATTCAAACTAATTTACATATGTGTTCAACTTACCAATTAAGCTTGAATTTACGTTGCAAATATAGTATTTCATTTCCATGTGTATATTTAACTAAAACTCAACATTGATTAATATTTATTTCAATTCCCTTTGATATAAGTACAGTATTTAATAGATTTACTAAAATTTACCATATTAAAATTTAGTTTATACAAAGTTTCTCAAAGTTGAATAATAAATTTCCGCTGGATAGCCTGAGAGAAGGCTCCCTTGTCTGCAGTGGGTAACATGAAGTATTTAACTGAATTCATGAAAATGTCAGGTTTTGTTATAAAATAAGACAATAGATTTGACATTTATGAGATAAATATTTCCAACATGTTCAATGGAGAACAAAATTTATCATTTGCCTACCTTTCATAATGTATGACGTTTATAGTAATAGGATGTGTCATATTAAGATAGGACTATGCATGAACCTTAAATATTCATATATGGTTAATGTAGAAAATATTCTATTTTTTCCGTAACCGTTGACAATTTGGCCACACCTAGCCTTGATTGACAAGTTTTATAACCACAAAACACTGTTTTCACCCTAGTTTCAAAACAATTTAATGAATCACGAAACAAATTGGCAAAAAGCAGGAACTAATTAGTATACCAATTTTAAGATTACTAAATAGTTGCTATGGTAACAGCCGAAAACTACGACATAAACAACAACTTATGGAAAGAAAATCTGAACAGCAATACCAAATTTGGTCAGGTTAATTGTTATGTCCTAGAGTATGGATTAACTAGACAGAATTTTATCTCACCAAATACTTCCGTCCGAGAAAACCTGAAAAAAGCACTGTTTCCATGGTCGCCATGGCAAAACCACAAAGTTTGAAAAACTGTCCACTTGACCCATGAAGTGCCATGAGAAATATTTGCAGTCCAGAAATGAATGAATACATCGACATCTCTTCACTTTAGGCTTTCCACAAATTTGATAATTCGAAACTCTTTCGTTTTGAGAAAATCAAGGGTAAATATGAACTAATGTTCAGTACCAACTTTCTTCATATGAGCATGTTTACCTGTGTATTGTTTAAGTTGTAATAAGATACATATGTACAATATAATTAACTACTATAAACAATATATGAAAACAAAAACTGATACAAATTAGCATCAACAGACTTGGCACTTAAATTAAATTAAATCCATCAGGTTGGTAAGCATTCTATTACCTTTAGATTTCCTCTGGGAACGGAGTTAGAGCTCTGTGTGCTTTGCACTTTTTTAGATGGAGTCTTCATTCGGACATCCTCTTGTTTCCTGAGGGCTGTCAGTCTCATTGTATGGACCCCAGGTGTAACACCACACAAATGAATGACCATTGATTTGCTTGCAACACCAGTGTTAAAAAGTGCAATTGTTTCACATGCCGCAATACGTACTCTTCTGGCACAGCAAAACTTCGACCATAGTATCCCATTTGCTGCCTCATTTTGGTTCTGGGTCATCCCTTTTAAACACCTATTTAGGAGGTCATCTTTGGAAAGTCTGGTGAATATTGGATCAAGTTCTTCCATAAAAACTTCAGCCAACCGATTATCTTCATTTTACAATTGAGTCCCATCAGTCTTGTCCTTCCGGCATTTATACTAGGTATCAGCTGATTTTGGGGCAGTTAACTTTCTGCTCGATAGCTTTGATGCCTGACTTCGTGCCTTGAAAATTCCCTTTGTTGCCACGAATTGCTTTGTCGTAATATTTTTTGCATCATGACAATTACTTTATCTGTCAACCGTCCCTTCCACCAACTGACTTGCATTCTGAAAGTTTTTTTCCCTTCATATTATTTTTATACTTTCTCAAAGAAGTTCCTAGTCTCTTTTGAACATGCCCCATACATTCCTCTTTCTTAATTTCATAAGCAGCACCAAGTTTCTTTTCCAACGCCTCCTTTACTCAGCCACAACTGCTGCTATCTCCATCACCAACAAAAATTGTATACTTCAACCGTCTTTTTGTAATACTTCGGCTGAATATGTTAACAGCTGCCACAACTTCCACCTTTTCAGATGATCCGTCGTGATTTATTTCACATTTTATATCATGAACCTCTTTCTAATCCTTATACTTCTTGCTTTCGTGATTCTGACTATTATTAGCCTTACATTTATGGCAGAAGTGGGACTTTACTTCGAGTATGAGTATGAGTTATGCATATTAATGAGCACTTATAATTAGATTCATTCCGAAGACGTTAAAACAACGAGAGGTTTCCGACAGTTCGCCATTTTGTTCCAAGATGGCAGAACAGCTAATTCTGATGTTTTTAAGGAAAATAACGTAGAATTAACGCAGGATACTTTACGGTTTTATATAAAACTGCTTTTAGAAAAGCATGAACATACATATAATTCCATGATATGTAGTATTGTAAGAGATAATGTGTTTGAAAATTTATGTCAAACATATGAAGAGACAAAGCCTTTAAATTCTGGTAGAATTATGGCTTACTTGGCTTTAGTTTACAAAGTGAGCGATTTTTGTGACACTGAAACAGTGCGAGAAGCCGTTCGAATATGTGTAGACGATTTAAAACAATTTGATTTAGCGAGCTATGAAATTAAACTGTCTTGGTTTCAACGCTTAATTTACAGCTTAACGGCGTGTAATTTGAATATCACTAATTGGAATTGAATAGCGAAAGTCATTAAGAAGTCATTAACTGTTGTACATGGGTGAACACATTGTAAGTTTAGGACATTGCCCAAACGCGTCTATGCTGAGATTGCAAGAAACAGGCTTTACATAGAGGGATTGTAATTTGTAAATTGCTAAAGCTCTAGCAATGAAATACCATGCCAGAAAATGTTGGGTTTTTTTTATTACAAATCTTAATTAAGGATGGAATAGTCGCATCGTGCATGTTTTCCAGGTTGTTCTATTCCGCTCGCAAAGCACACATAGCGATGTAGAATCCCACGGCTGTCGACACATAGCGCATGTAATGTTTTGCCTTTCGCGACGCAGTTCACGTTTCCATCTTCGAAAACACCTTAGATGTACGTAGTGATCACAACACGGTGTCGCAATTGCCCTAGTTTGTCCAAATCGAATTTCCTCTAGACATATATGACAATCCTCTGTCTCTTTTGGTTCATGTCCAACAGCGCTACACAATTTTGTGGGCACACCACGATGGTCTAACGATGGTCTAACTAACCTAAGAGGGATATTGCCAGGTCGATATCTATGAGGTTGTTCAATTCCACTCATAGTTGTGTTGAGCCTGTTTTAAAAAGTAATAAATTAGTGTGGTCGTTAAAATGCATGGTTGAAACTTTAAATACTTAGAGCACCATCGATGTGTTTTCATTTGCGTCAAACTAGCATGGATCCAAAACTAAAAGCTTGTTTCTGCCTGCAGATTTCTGGTCCTTCTGGCTCAGGCAAAACCGTTTGGGTAAAAAAGTTTCTTGAAAACTTACCTCAAATGATTGACCGAAAAGTTGATCAAATCATATATTGTTATGGGGAATATCAACCTATTTTTGACGAAATACGACAAAACATACCAGAGATACAATTTTATGAGGGGTTTCCCGACATCAAAGGCGTAACCGATCCATCCTTTCATACGTTAATGATAATTGATGACCTGCAAAATGAATTATTGGATAATTTAGAACTAGCAAATTTGTTCACCAAAGGCTCGCATCACCGCTCCATTTCAGTAATATTTTTACAGCAAGCTTTGTTTAATAAAGGAAAATTTTCGCGGTTATGTTCGCTCAATTGCCACTATATGGTTGTTTTTAAAAGTCCTAGAGACCAGACAGTTATTTCAACCCTTGCCCGCCAAATGTACCCCGGTTGTGGTCAATATTTAATTGAAGCTTATAAAGACGCGACCGAGAAAGCCTATTCCTATCTTTTAATAGACCTTCACCCACAAACTGAAGACAAATATAGATTACGTGCAAATATATTTCCAGACGAGTTTCAGGTTATTTATGTTAAAAAGTGATATAAAAAGCGAAGATTGTTGTATGCTCAGTTATTTTGCCATGTCTGCTCACATGAAAAAGAACGTCCACCTACTTAAAGTTTTACACCAAGCAAAGCCGAAGCTACGTAAAGCAATGTTAAAACATTTAGAACCGAGTTGCATTAAGGCGATCTGTGATTGTGTTTTAAATATTTTAAAGAGTGTAGTGAAAATGTCTCCAGTTCAAAAGAGGAAGCTATCTAGGCACAAAGATCATTTAAGACTACTTGTCGACAAAGGTACACCATTGAAAAAACGCCGGAAGGTTTTCTTACTTTAGTGTTGGGACCTGTTTTAAAAGAACTAGCATCGCTCATTGAATAGAAACATGAAGCATTAAAAAAAAATGATATTATTACCGGAAAATAAGTTGGATAATTATTTAAGACAACATCGCTTAAACGACTCCGCCGACTGTGACAAAGATGGCCCAATTAGATCAGGAAATGAAAATTGTTTTAGACAGAAATGACACTCCCCAAGATGAAAAAGCAAACCTTTACAGTCAAATTTTAGAGAACTATCTTCATTTCAAAGCGAAACGAAATGTTGAGAGCAGAGAACCAATACCTATAGCTTTTGCAGGAGATGCCGAAAAAGCTACAGCGATAATGGGTTCAATTTCTGCGGCGAGTGCTCCCAATACACGTGAGGTCATTAGCAAGAGACAGCGCGTTGCCGATATTATTGAAATTCTTCCGAAAACACTTCAATCAAAAGCCAAAATGATTTTACAAAGAATAGAGGATAATCCTCAAGTTCTAAGTTGGAATGAAAAAGGCGAACTGAAATATCAAGGGGAAAGAATGCCAAATACAAATATTACAACTTTAGTTAGCGATTCTCTTAGACACAGAAAAAATAATAAACCAAATGGATTTGAATTATTTACCAAAGGTCTTAAGGAAATTAATCTTCCAGAAGATTTAATACGCAACCCTGAACGACTACAACTCTTTAGAACTTACGGTTATGAAAAAAACGACCCTGACAGGTCAAAGGACGACACTCCAAATGTGTCACCAAGTAAAAAAAGAGCTAAAAAGAAATCACAGGGACAGTGGCTGACAAACTTTTAAACTAATAAATGTGCATGTGAGAATTTGTAGTTAATATAAAATTGTAATCGTAGTTGTGAATAAACCTATATATTTTAATATGATCGAATTTGAGTTTATAATTCTTTTTGATAAATTTGGTGGCTCTTAAGGTGGTCAACCCCTCTTCATTATTTTTTTTCCAATTTTAAAGCAATTTGTGTAAAAATATCATTTTCTGAAAGGTTTGAGTGAAAGAAAATACCAAATATAATTTTTTTTTCGCAAAGTCGTTAATTAGCCTAATTATCCAATATGGCGGACCTTAATTAACCCATAATTGCATAGCAGCGTAAACATAACTTGAGAACCAGTTATCAGAATCTAATAAATGATATATTTTCAAGAAGCTTAGAACCAGGGCTAGTTCCTGACCATCTTCAATTTTTTCATACAACCTTTTAAAAAAAATTTGAGCAAAAAATTGAATTTTTGACTTTCTAGCCAGCTATTTTAGGCCGTCAGCTGTGAATAACTTACTAACAATAAAAAGGACTGAAATTTGAAGATGGTCAGGAATTAGATGGTGTTACAATTAGTAAGTATGCCAATTTTCAACCTTATACAATAAATATTTACAAAGTTAGAGCGTCACAAAGATCGCGGACTTGTGTCAAATCGCGAAATTGAGAAAATCCATTCAAAGTTGTGGTTTATGTTTCTTGTGCCTTATGAAGGCTTAGAAGCCCCCTGCTTCATAAGTTACACCTTCAGTGCATTCAGCATTGTCAATGTATTTCTTTCTGAGGTGTCTCAATGTTTTTCTCTTCATTTTTACCTTATCTGTGCTTTTCTTGGCCGATAGCTTGATTCTTGCTTTGTCGCAGTCGTCAGCACCCTTGCATGTGAATAAACCGGGTGATATATCCAGATCCTCAAAGATTTTGAGGAATGAAATATCACCATCATTGAACTTAAGCACAGCTAAGTTTGTGGCTAGAGCTACTGTTTCCTGCTCGACATAAGTAGTTTTCGGACATCTGTCCCAAATTTGCCCGTTTAAACACTCATTCGCATTTTGGGTCAATCCATGTGTACATTTATTCAGCAACTCGGGCTTAGAAAGATCTTGAAAAACTGGATGAATCAAATCAACAATGGGTTGTGGAATGCCATTCTTATGTGTGTATGTTTCACTGTCAATTTGATAACCACACCAACTATCATTTCCTTTGGGGCAAAGATGATGCTGTGGGTTTTCATCTGTGGAAGCAACATGCAAAAGAGATGCCTGAATAGCATTGGCCATTTTATTGACATCGTCCAAATTTTCCTTATTGCCAATCCATAGTAGTTTTGCAAGACATCAATTTTTCCATCGGTAAGTCTACCTTTACCGGATAAGCCTTTTCCATCAGAAAGTTTCCTACCTTTATTGGAATTCTTGAGTCGTCGCAACCTGCTCCCAACTCGTTTTTGGACATGGCCAATACACTCTAGCTTATTAGGTATGCAATCCTCTCCATATGGTTTACTTTCAACAACAGCACTATGAGTGGAGGAATCACCATCACCAACCATGTTCGTATACTTTAGTCCCCTTGTTGCAGATGACCGGTTGAAAATCCTTACCGCACCAACTGTCTCCATGCTGTTGGAACTCCCCTTATGATTGATTTTACATTGGTGTGTTGCTTTCCACTCTTTGTATTTGGGGTCATTCTGCTTCTTATTCCATTTGAGACATTGTTGGCACTTGTCGGACATAACTTCAACATCGAGGCATTTTCCGGTATCTAACGAAATCGCCGTGACAACCCCATTGTGGGACGCATGACCTCGTTTTTGCCAGGTACCATCAATTGATATTCCGCATCCCTCAGAATCATTCATTTGCTTAACATCCATGGCATTATTAAGCATACTGTCATTTGCACACTGTTTTACAACTGGCAGGAGCTTTTTATTTTGGATCTTGGTGAAGTGATTTCTTCTCGGTGGGGCAGGCATATTCATAATCTTGCTGAAATTGGTCATGGCATTGTGTCCTCTACCAATTTCCCGAAAGGCCAGGACTGCTCTGACATTTATTTCAAATGACTGCCCTTGCTTCTTTGATGAGTTGAAGCAATACTTCCAATCACATACCTTACACTGTAGCACAATGTAATGAGAATAACCATGCTTCTTTTTCATGTCCACATGTGAATTCATGTCATCCCCGCATTCAGGACATTTTAAAATGTCATCAAAGACAGAAAATAGTATGGATAAGTCCATAAATATTGCTCCTTCCTTAACAGTGTCGAAATTGTCCTTATTACTCACAAAGTTTTCTTTCTGCGTGCCAATTTTAGCTCCAGAAGGTCCAGCTAAGTTGTCACAAAGGTCGCCATGTTTGAAAATTTTCGACTTCCTTGATGGCGGTCTTTTAACATTTTTTCTCTTTCTGTTCTTGATATTTCCCATTTAATTATTTCAAAATACAATTCAAAATAACAAAAGGAATCTTTATGATACTATAACAGCTACTTTTCGGCTTGAAATTTTCAGAAAAACTAAGATTTTTATAGACAATTTCAATGTGCTATAACAACAACAAGCGATCGCGAGAGAAAGACTGGCCCTAAGAAGATGTGTTGCCATGGCTCCCCAAAGCAGCCAATCACAATGCAGCTGAATCAGAGGACTCTAAATTACATACACCAAAAGGTTAAAAGAGAAAAACTATAGTTTGAAGGGATTTTTGAACCAAATTTTGGACCAAAATGTGTTGCTAAGGCGTTGCTAAGGAGTAAATTTTTCAAATAAGGTCATTTTTCGAGCTTTTTTCACATAGACTAACTATTTTTTCACAAAATGAACTACACAGTTTTAATCTACAGATGTTTAAGTACCTAAAATCATTAACAAATTTTTTTGGAAAAAAATTTAAAAAATCCGTTTATAAGAGGGGATGACTACCTTAAAAGAGCCGTTGTTTTGAATCTTTTAGCCCGACTGACAAACGTGTTTCCAAATTCGCATTTGCGCGGGAGCACACCGAGGCCACCATTGCATCTGGGAGTATTTGGCCCGATAGCAAAGAAAGCATACGGCCTCCGTATTCCAGGGGGTCCGACACATAGCGCATGATGGAGTGACTTGCTCTTTCTTCCAACGCGTCCAACATGCCAAGTGAATCACTTGTCCACAACACGGCATATCGAAGGAGTATCGTTCATTTCGGTTTATCTCCTCTAAGCAAATAAAACAGTCGGTTTTCACCAACCCAGGGCGACGTGAAAAGGAAGCATGGGTGTGAAACCCGCTACGGTCACCCCTTCCTCTAGCCCTACCTCTACCGATCGAAGCCATTTCTTGCGCTCTTGCTAGTTTCACCGAGATAATCAAAATGCCCAAAATTAAGCGCATAAGTATGAACAAGGTGTCCTTTTGCAATACTTTTTAAGACATTCTTCACTGGTCAAAATGTTGTGTCTCATGTTATTTGTAATTTTGTGGAATATTATAATTTTTGAGGCATGCCCTTTACGCTGCACATGTTTTGGTATATTGGGTATTGTGAACTGCGCGAACGGAGGATTCACGCACATTCCACGTGGACTGACAGGCACTCGCGATTACGGTATTCTAAATCTTGCACATAACAGGATTGTGAATGTAACGTTGAAGGACATTCTCGCTCTCAAAACATTTAGGGAAGTCGATATCAGGGACAACCCATTGAATTGCACTAATGTATTGAACAGATCATTCATCTTAAGTGACTGCAATTTTATGGTTACTCCGAAAGGCACTGCGACAAGTACTCCACATGATATTACCCACCACAAACAAATGAGGACCACAACCCGAGAATATGAGACATTGCCCCCTTCTACACAATTTCAAAATAGCCAAAGTAGTTCAAAATGGTTATGGTTGATTCTAGTTCCTGTTTTTATTATACTTGGAGTGTGTGTCTTTTTCTTAATTCGGAAAGTACAACAAAAACGGCGTGTGATTCACGCTATACCTATGGAACTGACTGTTTTGCGACGTTGTGGGGTAGAAGACGAAGACGATGATGAAATAACACTGTTTGAATTGTATTGAAAGATAAACAACTATAACGAGTTCGCAATACTTTTATTAAGTAACTATCAAATAAGTATATTTACACTAACAATTTAGACACCATAGGATTAGCTACACACGTTATATTAAGTGTTCTGTTCTGTTCGGGTTATTATAACAATGTTTTAAATAGATTAATGATAGCCTCTTAATAGTCTATCAGTGACAGTCTCTCCACAGCCGTCGCAAGTGAACAAATAGGTAATTCCCCCATATATTCAGCATAGGCATCGTGTGGATTTTCCCGTGCACTAGTAAAGGTAAGTCCAGTCTCAGCCACCATGTATGTGTACAGCGCTGGATTGCTCTGCAATACACCAACTCTTTCAACGTGAGGAAAATGATCTTGGTTGAACGGGTTTTCCGTTTCGAGTTTCCATTCAAAAAAGTCACACGAATTTTCTCTATCGTTTGGGCAACAGAAGAAAAGGCGGTCTTGATTTCCCCCTTCCTTTTTGACTTTCCGTACGCAACAACTCAATCCGTGTTCGCATTTGGGTTTTGGTAGCTCAAGTCTGTCACCCCACTGCCAGAAGTTACATGGCTTATTACGGTCGCAGCAAACGAAAAACGGCCTTCCAAAGTTGCGTTTATTGGCATCTTTGACGACTTTCATCCTCGCTGGTCTTTGGTGGGTATCGCACACCGGATGAATTGGTCCATTCGCTCTCCACATCATCATAGCCGTTTCGTACAACGAGCGATCTTGATCAGGGCAGAAGAATTCACAACTTTTATGATTATTTTTGTTGCAAAACCAAAATGTTCCATTTTTTGTAGTAACCGTGGACGCTGGCAATCCATGAAAGCACGCCATTGCTGTGTATATGACAAACACTGTTTGGTGTGCGATATTTATGTGTGTCCCTCCTTTTTTTAATTATAAACTCATTAATATTCAGATCATTAATCGTTAATGACATCATTCGTTAAATTTTACGCATAAAACTGGGTCCATTAAGCCCCGCTCCATACTACTCACATTCTCCACGATTCACATGATCAACTTTCCACTCTTCAAATTCTTCCAAATTTTCTTTGCATTGGGACCTTTTCAATGAACATTTCTGGCAACTCTTTGAAAGTACATGATAATCCAGTACCTCCCCAGTGTCCACAGACATTACAAAGAAAACACCAAATAATGAAGTGAATCCTCTTTTTGCCCATGTTCCATCAAAACTTACTGCAACATCCACAATGTTGTCATTTCCAAGTTCGATGTCACTTTCCTGTTCTACAACATTATGCAATTTCACCCCGGCTTTGGCCAATTCAATCTCAGCTTCTGATTCTTGTGCTTCAAGAATTACTTGCATCTGCTTGTAATATGCTTCTTTCGTCATACATGGCATGTTCATTATGCCGCAGAATGCTGATAATGACTCGTATCCGCCACCAGTTTCCAGAGAATGATACACCTATATAGTCTATTTACATCAAATGATCTGCCCCGATTGGTAGTTGATGTCGACGTCTGCATATGTGTAGTGCCATTGCAAGAGGTGCACTCTATGGACAAATCAGACATTAAACCTGCCCTCAGAGAAGAATTCTCCTGGAGTTGAAGTTCGCCTAAAATAAAGCATTTTTAAATATATCAGCATTCACATTATGTACAAACACAGACCTTGAAATAAACAAATAAAATATCATATACAGTGAAGCAAAAGGAACATGATAGACATTACTGAAAAATATCATTCACAAGCCAAGTTGTGTTGTGATAAAAACGCATGATTAGTAAAACCTATATAGTTTCCATACCTTCTTCACACTTGTGAATATCTGACAGTGTTGAAGACAGAATACTCATATCAACAAGCCTAAAACCAACGGTGTAAAAAGGGGAGGGTTAACCCAAAAATAAGGCTCACTGAACTAAGGCTGCACACTGGACTCATTACAATAAACCTCTGGCAAACTATATATCAGCAGATAGCTAATGGACTCAAAAATCTAAAAAAAATATTTTTGAAGACCAAAACTGCGTTGCTATTGGCAACCAGGCAGTTAAAGTGGCAACATGCTGTTTCGCGATAGACTGTGCTTGAGAAAAGATATGTCAGGAATGGTTTTACCAATTGACATGAAATTTTCAGGATATATATATCTTACCATTTTCTTGGGGATGAACAGAGGATTTTTTAATATTTTGAAAACTAAGCGGATCACGAGGTTTTAAAAATAAGATACAAATTTGCTTGACAAGTCTATTCAATAACTCATGTTAGAAAATATATATTAAAAAATCCTCTGTTCATCCCCAAGACAATGGCGAGACACAAATCCTGAAAATTTCATGTAAATTGGTTAAATCGTTCAAGAGATATCCTTTCTCAAAAGGTAAAAAGTGTGAATTTGAGGAAACGGCTTTAAAGTTCAGGTATTGTTTACAATGAGTAAATGTAAAGTCTATATACCTAAGTTCAAGACCAAAGTCTTACTGAAGATAATTAGAAGGCACCAGCTTCGTATGTGGTACCTTCAGCATCCTTCAATGCCTCTTCCCTTCTAGTTCGAAGCAAGTTCTCCCCTTGACGCCTTTTTAGTGCAAAGTTTTTAACTTTGCAGTATTGTGATGAGGGGCGAAAATTCACACGAGCTATCATACATACATTCATAGATACATACATCATAGTGTAAACTTTCCGGGGGGTGCATACAATTTATGTTTCTTTTTAAATTTCATTAACATTTAGTGATTTAGTGCTTCAAGACAGGGCTTCACATTTTTCTTTAAATATTCTTTTGATCTTATGGCGAGTTTACACAAACTATGCTGATTTAGAGTCTTTATATTGAACTTGAAACATTTGCTGAAGACGTTGAATTGACATTAAATTGGCGACCTTTCCCCCGGAACACCCGATTTTTTGTGCAATCTCAAATGCACGTGCGCTATCAAGTGCGTGGCCGCGAGGTGATTGCGAGATTCGTACACGTGCCGACGTGCCGTGTAGCGAGTCTAGCGACAAGAACATTATTTATATTATTTGACATTTGCTTTCGAGAATATGATTATGACATACTGTATCTCAAATGCGAGTTTGCAGATTATATAAATGATAAGGAAGGTAAATGTGGTAGCAGTTTAAAGGCTATATTATTTCAAATACAACTATAGCCTTATGAACTATAGGGGCAATGCCAATGTGGCAATGTCAATAAACTTGTGCAAGTCGATGGCTGGATATATATAGTATACTGCGTGTATTCGATCTGTAATCTGTATTATGAACTATCAAAACAGTGTAGACTATAGTATCCGATTTATATTATAACCTCCATGGTATAAAGCGGAATCATATAAACGTGCTGCAAAGCCTGCAGTCCCAATAGTCGTGTTAATTTAAACTTTACAGTATACCTTGAATTGATGGGATATAATTGTATTGGGATGTATAATATTTTAAAATAAATGTAAATTCTGATTTTCCGTGATATAAATAATTACGTTTGAAGTGTGAACGTAAACAACAGTACTGTTTATATATGCATTGTCATTGACATTGTTAGGAAAACGAAAGTTACACAGTATTTCCGCTTTGAAAAAAATCCCCTTAAAAATTGTGTCGGTGCTCTAGTTGAAGGCAGTGGCCGACTATACACCCTTATTTCACCAAACAATTCAGATTTCCGATTTGGACTTACTTAACTTGGGCTAATATATAATAGCCGCCCATGTGCAAAATTTGAAGTGACAGTCCGGAATTATAGAGTACAAACATATACAGTAGTCATATTACTGTAAACAAAATTTTCAACACAACATTTAATAATAATATGAACCCTGTAATATTTACAAAACTAAACTATATCATACATGTAACTACTCTTTACTCTTTGTCCTTCTATAACTTAATACTGAGTATAAGTCATAAACATAACGATTAACGAATGTTTTTCTTTCAACACAACGACAACGTAATATTTACTGTAACTATTCATCCACAACATTCATTGCCTTGATAACTTTGTCCTCTCTCAAGATTACAAATAAAATCTTTTTTGCTAAAAGCAAAGTTTCAATGATCATTTTCTTGGAAAGCTTGGTAGGGTCCGTCTCTTGTTACAAGTAATTATAAATGGGGCATAATTTGCCTGCGTTAAAAACACGATTTTAAAAATAGGCCTTCGAAAAACAAATGTCATGAGAACTTGACAATCTTGACATATAAATACTGCTAGCTATAATTCCATGCATGACTCATCTATTTACGTCAGCAATAAATACGCATACACTTCCCACAGCGAGTTGTGAAATATTCTTTATCTGTAGGATCAAGGAGAGATTTTCCTGAAACATTACTTACATTTACTTGTAAATTATGGTGTTTATACATGATCCAAAATTCAACAAAAATATGTCTTCGCCGCAGAGTACTGTTTTCTTACTGAATTTCCCCCCATTTTCACTCCCATTTTCCTCAAAACGTATGGCTCTTTGAAACTTTGCACAATCCTTGGATCCCTAGTTTGGTATACTAGATATATTACAATATTGTTCCCCGTGTCAATTTACATATGTAGGTCATGTTTTGGAGAAAAATAAATTTTGACCAAAAACTTAAGGGGTTACCCTTAGAGGGTGAGAGGCTGCTTTCGCTCGTCTTCAGGGAGGAGGTGGTTCCCTTCGAAAATCGTCGTACGGATCTTCTCCAAACTCCTGTCGTCCCAAAGGAGCTTGACGTTGCTCGGCTGCGACTGCACCTAGTATTGAAATTAAATGTTTTTGAATGAGGGTGGCACATAATAGTGGATTCACACTAACAAACTTGTGGCCCTGAAACAGAAAGCATATTTATTATTTAGCAGTAAAAGTATTGAATCGTTTATATTTGTTTTGATGCTCTATTATAAGATTTTACCTTGTACAGGAGCCGGCCAACCCGCTGCATATTTTCTCTCGAGGCGTCTTTAGGGCGGCTACCGCCATTCATGGAGGACATGTATTTTTGGAACCTCACCAATGCCGGGATGGAATCCAACTAAAAACATAAAATAATATATATAAATATGGCTTATGATAACCAAGATTTTAATTACTTAGCAATTATTGTATTTTTGATATATTTCTATTGATGTAATAATTAACAAATAGTTTTATTACCATTTTAACCAGCGACCGTCTTGGGAATGTTTTCGGGGCCGATATTTTCAACATTTCTTCATCTCCCGATGGTGAAGGGGTTGTCGAAAGGGACGATGGGGCACTCTCACTCTCGCTCTCACTTTCTTCTTTCCTCGGCTTGATGGCAGCCTGTTCTTTACGCTGCTTCGCTATACGGCGCGCTCGGAGGCGTCTATCCGAGATGGTATTGTTGTATCTAAAAATGTATTACGTTTTAACCACGTGTTTGACAATATGATTGGCTACTATAACCTCGAACAAAACATGATCTTAGCAACTTACTCTTTGTATGCAGCGTCGGTTGTTTTCAACCCATGCACCTCCTTGAGGTGCATGCCGACCCTGACTACCTTTTTAAGGCAGCCAGGGACAGGGCAAGGTGTTCTCTGGTACGACTGCTTTGCGTTTTCTTTCTTTAGTCGTTTCCTCCCCGAAACCTATGTGATACGATATATATCGGTAGTCCGATACGATATATGGGACCATTCGTGTCCTGTTGCCCTTACCTTCAACCATATATTTAGTTATTCAAAGTTGTTTTTTCTCTAATTTAATAGTTTTATTTCTTTCACATTTATGTATGGTTGTAAAATTAATATATAAATAAACAAAATAAATAAATACCTCCAGTGCCTCCGCCTTGGAAAGCTTGTGTTTCCTATCAAGATGCATAAGCAGCACCTTCAATTTAAGGCCGCACTTTGGATAGTTTTTTGCGCGCCGGATATTCTAGAAAAACAAAGTGCGTTTAGAATATGAAAAGACCGGTGATACATAAGACAGACCGATGATACATATAATATAATAATAATAATAATGGTTTTATTAATCACATTTCAATAGCAAAGTATATAGCTAAATTATTATGTGTTACAGGATTATGAAGAATAAAATACAAAACTCTTATATATTATAATTAAGACTATGAATTAGTATTTTCTTTAAAATTATGTGAGTAGTATATAAAATTATGGTAGGGCATATAATAGAATTAGGATTTTTCGCTAATTGTACTAAAATTATTATATTAATAATATATATATAGTAAAATCTGAAACACTAGTATGCTAAAACAATTATAAACCTATAAATCAAATCTTTCAGTTAATGCTTTCATTGTATTTATCGATCGCATATACTAAAGGACTACTTTTGAAGCGTTCCGTTCTACAAGCAAAATTATAAATTAAATTACTATTTGCTCTAGTTTCTCTCTTTTTAATGTTAGAATGTTTATCAGGAAGCAAACCATGTAATTTATGGGTGGGCTGGACCATATTTCTGATAAGGTCAATACACAGGAGCTTTCTTCGTTCTTTAAGTGGTATAAGTTTACATTCTTTTAGGGCTTCATTGTAGTCCTTTCCAGGGCAGATAATTCTGAGCGCCCGTTTTTGGATTCTTTCGATGTTGTTACTTTGGTCTTGGGTGAGGTTTCCATGCCATACTTGCGCTCCATACTCGAGAGTGGACCTTATAACAGCGCAGTAAAAGGATTTTAAATCATCTTTACACGCGCTATAATTCTTAAGGATCTTTAAAAAATGGAGCCGTTTAGCTGCTTTTTTGATAATAAATTCAGTATTTTTGGCCCATTTCATATCATCATCCAGCCACATTCCTAGTAATTTATATGACTTTACCCGAGCGATAGGTTGGCCGTCAATATTAATTGGCGGGATGGTTGTTTTATTCTTCCTGAAATCGAGAATCATTTCTCTGCATTTCTTCGCATTTAGTTCCATTTTTTCATGCTTTGCAAACAGAACTACATTGTTGACATTTTCTTGAGTTTTTCCAATCGGTGTCCCGGAAATGTGGTCTGATACTTGTATCACTTCAGATAAGGTCGTGTCGTCCATAAACATTGTTGTTTCTCCCTCATCCGTACGATTTTGGTTAGACAAAAAGACCGATGATACATACAAAAAGACCCATGATACATACAAGACCGATGATACATACTGACATGTAATTTCATTACAATTACCAACCTTAGTCTTTTCGGGGATAACGCATTCCGATCCGGAACTATCTCCATCCTAAAAGCGAAAATTAATGAGCTTAACTTCAATACTTAGCATGATATTTAGTCGTTCTTATTTAGTAAAGTAAAGATTGCTTTAATTAAGGTTAACTACCTCGCCTCCTTCCACTTGCTCCTCCTTGTCTTTCTTCTGATGTAAAGGTTTCTGGAAAAAGATAACATATTATTTTAATTAAGAATATCTTCAGAATAGGAAGTCTCCATAAACAATCAAAGTGGCTCGTCATCGTCTGATGATGCTAAAGTGTTTTTCGATTTCTGTAAAAAGATAACTTCAGAACCTAAGAATGTCTTCAGAATAGGAAGACTGCACAAACAATGAACAGTACCTTTGGAAGTGGTTCCTTCCCCTCTCTTTTGCTTTGACGTTTCTAGAAGAATACAACAGATTGTTTTAATTAAGAATATTTTCATAATAGGAAGGCTCCATAAACAATCAAAAGTACTTTGCCAACTGGTTCTTCCAGATCATCGCTTGCTTCATCATCTGATTCCTCGCTCCATGTTTTTTCACGGAGTGGAGGTGTTTCTACATCCTAAAAGACAAAAATAATGAGGTTAGCCCCTTGTCTTCCTCCTTTCGTGTCTGGATGATGATCCTTTTTCTGTAAAAAGATAACAGATTATTTTAATTAAGAATTGTTCAAAATAATAGCTCTGCACAAACAATCTAAAGTATGTCACCTGCATTTCGGATAAACTGGCGGCAATGGCCTCCATCTTCGTCTCGAATTTCCAGCCACTTGGCGTCATTTGCATCTTTCTGTTGACGGCCATAAGATTCCGTTCCAAACTGTCGTTGATAGATGGAGGAAAAAAGCAAAACACATTTAGTGTAAAATTTCCGATTAATAATAAATTATATACCTTTAGTTCTACTACATTATTATTTAAATACCTCAAAATCTTCTGTGTCATATAGAGCTTCCTCCGCATCTTCAGCCGTTCCCCCGTATCGATATCGGTACAACAAGATAAGGGTTTCTGGGAATAATACCTGCAATAGATATGTGGTACAAATTAAGGCCAAGTTCTACCAACCGACGACAGTGCAAATAACTAATACATTATGCTTAATCAACAATACCTTAAAAATATAATCGACCACCTGTCGCTGGTGATCACCACCAGCGAATTGGCGCATGAGGTCTACCATGATGAACTCAAGCTTTGCGGTCCCCCAGGCCATTTCATTGCGGGCCTTGCCTGCTATTTGGAATTGCCGATGCCTATCACACTTGACTGTGCCGTTTCGTATTGCCTTCAAAATAGGTTCTATCTTGTCCAAGATTATCATCAGCTCCGCATCGATAATCTCTGCTAGCGGAGCACTCTCCGTTCGTTCATCCATCTAAATAAATATATATGCAAAAGCTCACTTCCCTTGTGGTCGTTTGAGCACTCTGGCCCCAAGACACTTCACGCATGTCTGGATGCGCATGTGTCTGAGTATTGTACCACATGCGCTTGGTGAGGGCAAGAGTATGGTGTATAAATACGAAGTCACTCGCATCTAGACTGCGTTACAAGCTGCACTGACGAGCCGTTGAACGGCGAAACATGCATGTCTGCAGATTTGACTGTATTTTATTTTATATATATTTTGTTCCATAGTGGAGAAAATTACGTATGTGCTCTGTTAAGACCATGGTCAAACATACTGGTAAAGAAAGACACAACGAAGCATATTTCAATACATTTTTTCGACAAAAATGCTTCGTTGCATTTATGCAGAATTTATTACTATTTTCCTACATACAGTAATCTAGATTATTTTACCAGTATGTGCTCTTTTAAGCTCAAGATCAAACATACTGGTAGAGAATGGCATGACGAACCATATTGCAATACATCTTGCATACAAAAAAAATGCTTCGTTGAATTTATGCACAATTTATTACTATTTTCCTACATACAATAATCTATATTATTTTACCAGTATGTGCTCTTTTAAGCTCAAGGTCACCATACTGGTAGAGAATGGAATGACGAACCATATTTCAATACATTTCTTCGACAAAAATGCTTCGTTGAATTTATGCAGAATTTATTACTATTTTCCTACATACAGTAATCTGATTATTTTACCAGTATGTGCTCTTTTAAGCTCAAGGTCAAACATACTGGTAGAGAAAGTCATGGGGAACCATATTTCAATACATTTCTTCTACAAAAATGCTTCGTTGATTTATGCAGAATTTATTACTATTTCCTACATACAATAATCTATATTATTTTACCAGTATGTGCTCTTTTAAGCTCAAGGTCACCATACTGGTAGAGAAAGTCATGGCGAACCATATTTCAATACATTTTTTCGACAAAAATGCTTCGTTGAATTTATGCAGAATTTATTACTATTTTCTTATTTTTTTCATTCTGCGGGTGGAGAAAGTTTACCAGTAAGTGCTCTGTTAAGCTCAAGGTCAAACATACTGGTAGATAATGGCATGATGAACCATATTGCAATACATCTTGTATACAAAAAATGCTTCGTTGAATTTATGCAGAATTTATTCTTAATTTTTAGTATTTTTAACTGACACTGGACATCGTAAGGTGCAAGAGACGATCGTAAAATGCAAAACGATAAATTCATGAATATATTTACATGTTTAATACCCTTATGTGTTCTAGAGTCACTTATATACATTTAACAACGAAAAAAAACTTACAGTTCACGTTCCTTCTCCCCAAAATTACTAACTTTCGCTTTGGATTTAAAAAACAACCTTTCAGGAATTCCAAAATGGCGCAACAGGCCAGAGATTTTGGGAAACCCCCAGAGATTGGGGGAAACCCCTATTTTTTTGACTGGTTATTCATAACCTCTCGTAACTTACTCATTATGTTATCTATGGTCACGAAACTTACTGTGTATATGTTAAATTATACCCGGAACAATTTGTTGGTGATTGTGGACCGATGCGAGATGTTCACTTAAGGTGGCTGGTTAGGGTCATGGCCTCCATAACCCTAACCCTAATTAGGTGCCTACGCATTTTGACAATTTTTTTAAAATTGACCCCCTATCCGTCGCTTTTGGTCAATCCCCACCAAACTTGGTACAGGTACTCAGTTGGGTACGGGAAACATTGCACTTAGGTTTGGGGGTGAACCCCCTTAACCGCTGACCGCTACATACAATATTCCTCAAAAAATTGTCAAAATGACACCGATTCTGTCTGGGCCGTGTTTAGGTGCTTAGCCCCCAAACCCGGTGGCTTAGGGGTGCCTAGGCACAACCAATCCAAGGCTTTCTAAGCCTCTTTCCATCCTTTGTCCCTACCGGGGTTCACCAAAAAATAGGGTAAAGTTATGAATATAAATAGTTATAAATGTCAGACACAGACGCACTGTCCTTTAGTGAGGCAGTTGCAGTCTGGATTGTTTTTGTCTGCAATTTTGAGAAAACGTTGCTTCGACGTATTTTATGCTTGGATGTCCTGGATGACTTTGGTTTCTTCCATGCCACATTAGAAGAGGTAGTTGGCTGTTGTTGTGTCTCAGATGCTGTGTTTGCGTTGGAAGTACACGGTTCTTGCAGCAACGTGTCTGGGTTGATACTCTCCAGATACCGCCCAACAGCCGACATCCGTTTGGTGGTGTCTTCTTTGTTATAATATCCCTCTGCCGTTTCAAGATTATGTGTCATTTGGGCGGCAAGGTCGACCGCCGACACTGCAGTGCTCCCATCTCCTCTGTGCCGGGTGACGACAGCCTTCCGTATTCTAGATCCTCCAACATTGGCACGCAGGGCAGGAAACGTGCGCCTAACACTGTCTGCAAGTCGACGCGTTATTTGTCGGCCTTCCATAGGAGTCCCCGTGCTGTTAATGAAGAAGGGCTCTCTATCGTGAACGACACCGGTGATCGGAGGAAAGAGGGAAAGGGTCGACGAATGGAAGAGGGGCCGCATTTTGTTCAAATAGACCATGGCAAGCCGATGGTTGACCTGGTTCCAGAATACCTGGGCCGGTCCTTTGGTGGACGCCGTTTTGTGGATGTGCGTGCGGGTGTTGAACATCGGCGGGGTTTCATCTGTATCCCACACGCCGCTGTTAAATTCATCCAACGTCAGGTTAGCCAAGGCCCCTGGTCTCTGGCTAGATTTGACCAACAATCTTATAAAAAGTAATGTTAAGTCATTCAATTAAATAATATTCATGCAAAATAATATTCGGTGGTCGACTGTTCTGTAAAAGTACAATAAGAACTTCGACATTTCGAGCGAAGGCCCTTCGTCTGGAAATCAATAGGGGCGAAGGACATAACAGTCACCGCCGAATCTTTGCTACACAGGCACCATACGTTTGAGATAATTTGTGAAATAATATACCTTAGAATTAGTAGGTCCCGATATTGCGCGAACTCATCCCTTGTGATCGAAGGTACAATACCAGATTCCATGGCCAACATCTTTCGCGCCATTTTGTTGGCCTACGGGGTGTTCCCCAGCGCTTCGAGTTCTTCCTTCGACAACAAGTCCTCCATGTCTCTTGTTCGTAATTCCGACCTTCGGATGTAGACAGCGGGAGCAAGGGATTTTAACCAACCATCCATGAGCCTATTTGCGCTACTGACGTCGGCGATGTCTCTGTCTGAGATTGTCATATTCAACATCTTCTCCAGAAATCCGCGCCTTGCCAGAACAAAGTTGTAGAACAACTTGAGCGCATGGATATATGCCTTCAAAGTGTCTGGCTGTTTCCGCTCCGACTCCGGAAGGAGATGGTTACCTTCGAAGAAGGTCGTCCGGATCTTTTCCAGGCACGAGTCGTCCCAGAGAAGGTGAACGTCCCTAGGTTTCGACTGCACCTAGAATTGAAATAAAAACTTTTCGAATGAGGGTGGCAGATAATAGTGAATTCACACTAACAGACGTGTGGTCCTAAAACACAAAAAATACTTATTAGATTGTTTATCTTTGTATTTCATGTTATATTACAGGATTTTACCTGGTAAAGTAGTCGGCCCACGCGTTGCATGTTCTCGCGGGACGCGGCTTTCGGTCGATGGCCACCATCCATGGATGACAAATACTTCTCGAAGCGCACCAAACATGGAATTCCATCCAACTAAAAACATGGATAATACATATAAAATATGGGTTATGATAACCAACCTTTTAATTACTTACCAATTATTATATTATTATATATTTCTGTTCGTTTAAAAATACACAAATAAAATAGTTTTAATACCATTATCACCAGGGATCGTCTTTGGATTGGCTTCGGGGCAGACACTGCAAGTGGAGCGCCGTCGTCTTCGGACGAGGATGACGAGGAAGTGGTTGGAATATCTTCTTCACCTGAGGCAGCTGCAGTTGATGTTGTACCTGGCTTGGTTTTTGCCTTGCGCTCACTCGCTTTAATACGTTGGCGAAGCCGTTGCTGTGCGATCACTTTATTGTATCTAAAAATGTGTTACGTTTTAGCCTCGTGTTTAACACTATGATTCACTAACTTGACCCTCGAACAAATGATCTTAAAACTTACTCTTGGTAGTCAGGATCCGTTGTTTCCATGTGATGGACTTCCCGGAGATGGACGTCGACCCTGACCACTTTCTTGATACAGCCCGGATAAGGGCACGCAGATGGATGATACGACTGCTTGGCCCCTTCTTTGACAAGCCTTTTCATGGCGACCACTTTAGCCTCAGCTTTAGGTAAACGATGTTTGTTTTCAAGGTGGCTTAAGAGGACTTTAAAGGAATTCCCACAGAGCGGGCAGGGTTTTTGGCGCCGTTTGTTCTAGAAAAATAAACTCCATTCAAACTCCATTTTTGTTCTAGAAAAATAAACTCCATTTACACTTTCATGTAAGAAAGTGCAGAACAGGCTTAATTAGTTTAATTACAATTAACAACCTTAGGCTTCTCGGGGATGGGACATTCCGATGCCGAGCTGTCGATTTCCTAAAAGCCAAAAATAATGTGCTTAGCTTCAATACTTAGTATGATATTTAGTCGTACTTATTTAGTAAAGTAAAGATCGCTTTAATTAAGGTTAACTACCTCGCCTCCTTCCACTTTCTTCTTCTGAGGTTTCTGGAAAAAGATAACATGTTATTTTAATTAAGAATATCTTCAGAATAGGAAGCCTCCATAAACAATCAAAAGTACCTTGGGAGGAAGTTCATCATGCTTCCCCTTAAAAATTCGTTTGAATCTCTAGAAAATATAACAGATTATTTAATGGGGAATATTTTCATAATAGGAAGGCTCCATAAAAAATGAAAAGTACCTGTCCAAATGTCTCGTCATCGTCCTCTGACGAGGTCTCTTTCGATTTCTATAAAAAGATAACAGATTAAATTAAACCTAAGAATATTTTCATAATAGGAAGGCTCCATAAACAATCAAAAGTACTTTGCGAGGAGGTTCATCATCGGCAGATTCATCATCATCTGACTCTTCACTCCAGGTTCTTTCTTTAACCTAAAAGACAAAAATAATGAGCTTAGCCCCTTGTCTTCCTTCTTTCTTGTCTGGATGATCCTTTTTCTGTAAAAAGATAACAGATTATTTTCATTAAGAATTGTTCAAAATAATAGCTCTGCACCTTGCCCTCGAATTGGCGCCACCAGGCCTGCATCGCTTCTCCTCTGCCACTTCGATAAATTTCATTTCCATACTGTCGTTGATAGATGGAGGAAAAAAGCAAAACACATTTAGTGTAAAATTTCCGATTAATAATAAATTATATACCTTTAGTTCTACTACATTATTATTTAAATACCTCAAAATCTGCTATTTCCATAAGGCCTTCCTCAGCCTCTTCATGGGTTCCCCCATATTGGTTCCGATAGAGCATATTAATGCTTTCGGGGAGTAAAACCTGCAATATATATGTGGTACAAATGAAGACCAAGTTCTACCAACCAAGGACAGTGCAAATAACTGATACATTATGCTTAATCAACAATACCTTAAAAATATAATCAGTACTCTTTCGCATGTCATCACCACCAGCGAATCTGCGGACGAGGTAACGCATAATACAATGGAGCTGGTCGTCATCCAATTTTCCTGGTGACATCGACCATGCCATGTCATTGCGGGCCTTGCCTGCTGTCTTGAATATGTCATTCCTGGAACACTCAATTGTCCCGTCTTGTATTCTTTGCAGAATTGGCTGCATCCTTTCCAACCTTGTGAGAAGCTCTGCTTCTGATAGATTCTCTAGCAGAGCAGAACTCTCCGTTCGTTCATCCATCTAAATATATATATATATTTTATTTTATATATATTTTGTTCCATAGTGGAGAAAATTAAGTATGTGGTCTGCTAAGACCAAGGTCAAACATACTGGTAAAGAAAGACACAACGAAGCATTTTTCAATACATTTTTTCGACAAAAATGCTTCGTTGAATTTATGCAGAATTTATTACTATTTTCCTACATACCATAATCTAGATTATTTTACCAGTATGTGCTCTTTTAAGCTCAAGGTCACCATACTGGTAGAGAATGGCATGACGAACATATTGCAATACATCTTGCATACAAAAAATGCTTCGTTGAATTTATGCAGAATTTATTACTATTTTCCTACATACCATAATCTAGATTATTTTACCAGTATGTGCTCTTTTAAGCTCAAGGTCACCATACTGGTAGAGAATGGCATGACGAACATATTGCAATACATCTTGCATACAAAAAATGCTTCGTTGAATTTATGCAGAATTTATTACTATTTTCCTACATACCATAATCTAGATTATTTTACCAGTATGTGCTCTTTTAAGCTCAAGGTCACCATACTGGTAGAGAATGGCATGACGAACGTATTGCAATACATCTTGCATACAAAAAATGCTTCGTTGAATTTATGCAGAATTTATTACTATTTTCCTACATACCATAATCTAGATTATTTTACCAGTATGTGCTCTTTTAAGCTCAAGGTCACCATACTGGTAGAGAATGGCATGACGAACATATTGCAATACATCTTGCATACAAAAAATGCTTCGTAGAATTTATGCAGAATTTATTACTATTTTCCTACATACCATAATCTAGATTATTTTACCAGTATGTGCTCTTTTAAGCTCAAGGTCACCATACTGGTAGAGAATGGCATGACGAACATATTGCAATACATCTTGCATACAAAAAATGCTTCGTTGAATTTATTACTATTTTCCTACATACCATAATCTAGATTATTTTACCAGTATGTGCTCTTTTAAGCTCAAGGTCAAACATTCTGGTAGATAATAGCATGACGAACCATATTGCAATACATCTTGTATACAAAAAATGCTTCGTTGAATTAATGCAGAATTTATTCTTAATTTTTAGTATTTTTTCGGATTTTTTACAGACACTGGACATCGTTAGGTGCAAGAGACGATCGTAAAATGCAAAACGATAAATTCATGAATATATTTACATATTTAATACCCTTTTAGCTAAAATAACGTTGTAAAAACTAACTAACTATGTTCTAGAGTCACTTATATACATTTAACAACGAAAAAAAACTTACAGTTCTCCTTTCTTCCATCCCAAATTAACGACTTTAACTGAATTAAAAGAAAAACAACTTTACAGAATTCCAAAATGGCCGAACAGGCCAGAGACTCGAGGAGATTGGGGAAACCCCTATTTTTTTGACTGGTTATTCATAACCTCTCGTAACTTAGTCGTTATGTTATCTATGGTCACGAAACTTACTGTGTATATGTTAAATTATACCAGGAACAATTTGTTGGTGATTGTGGACCGATGCGAGATGTTTACTTAAGGCGGCTGGTTAGGGTCATGGCCTCCAAAACCCTAATTAGGTGCCTACGCATTTTGACAATTTTTTAAAAATTGACCCCCTATCCGTCGCTTTTGGTCAATCCCCACCAAACTTGGTACAGGTACTCAGTTGGGTACGGGAAACATTGCACTTAGGTTTGGGGGTGAACCCCCTTAACCGCTGACCGCTACATACAATATTCCTCAAACAATTGTCAAAATGACACCGATTCTGTCTGGGCCGTGTTTAGGTGCTTAGCCCCCAAACCCGGTGGCTTAGGGGTGCCTAGGCACAACCAATCCAAGGCTTTCTAAGCCTCTTTCCATCCTTTGTCCCTACCCGGGTTCACCAAAAAATAGGGTAAAGTTATGAAGTTCAAACTAGGTATGACAAATCTTCTGACCGAAGCTTTTTGTGTCACTATTGTATCTTAATTTTCTCCCCTTTCCCTTTACTCTATTCTCTTGAAACTTGGCACACTAGTGTTACTTTGGACGCTCTTTCTAATGCCGTTGTTTGTTTTTTGAAAAAACTTTAATTTCCGGACTTATTAGGATTTCATTGCGCATGCGCATATATTTTTGCTTTTTTTAGTACTTCCCCTCGGTAGGATTTGTTCATACTTAGCTATCTTATGTATCTTTCGACGCTGTATCCAACGATATGCTTTTTGGGCGTGGTCCAAAGTTATGATGATTTTCCAAGCCGATGATTACAGACTAACTGATAGCATGGTTATGTTGCCCATCACATGTGCTATAATGTACGCTAATACTACCACATAGCACACATACTTCTGGGTAGCAGACCCCATAACAAAAAATGGCATTTACCCAACCCCCCGGTATGGGGTTCAGAGTACGACATTTTTTGACCACAAATTCGTATGCAGAATCCCACTGTCTACTCACATACGAGTTTTGGCCCTTTTACCGATTTTTCCCTGTTACTTATTAGAAACCGCGTGATTTCAGTTTCATAAACCAATCACATTTCAACGAAATGTTTTGAAGCTTCGCCAGATTATTACGATTTATATTTCTATCATACTGATGGAGTTTCAGAAGTTGTACTCTAATAGCCGCCTTACAAGACACAAAAAGGCTATTTATCATATAACTCATGAAAGCGAGGCTATTCCATTCATTTTCCTGGAATCGAGTCTTTATTATTGGCTGATAATAATAACTGTGAAATAGTTATGTGATTTGATTATAAATTCAAAAATATATCTTAGGGTAAACCTTTTTAGATTTAGAATAACATTGCAGAGCCACCTTAAAGGTATCTACCATACGCGTGCAATGGTAATAAAGTCTGACTAGCACTTATTATTCATATTAAATTTGGTACATTTTAGATAAAAGCCAACTGTAATACAGGCTGCCAAAGATCTATCAAATAATTCTGGGTAGCATTTCATTATTTCGTTGTGGGACATGGACAGTTCGAATGGCCATTCCAAGGGCTTTCATATGATATCTTGAAAGACCTTATCTTTCGGTTAGGTGGGAGGGATTCACACAACTTAAGGACCACATTTCCACCAAGTCCACAGTCAGACACATCACCAGGATCATCTCTGCCAGTACCTTTGCCTTGGTAGATGTCAAACTCGTGCATAAAACCAGTGGAAGAACATCGAGCCCAAAGTTTGAATCCCCATTTCTTGGGCTTCTTTGGAAGATACTGCTTGAGATATGATCTTCCTTTGAAGGCAACCATTGCTTCATCAATAGATTGGTTTTCTGATGGACTTACAGTTCCAAAGTTCAAGTTCAGATAATCAAACCAAGGCCTTATCTTCCAGGCCTTGTCTTTTCGTTCTTCAGTTACTTCCAAGTTATCTTGGAGATGTATCTTGAAGCAATCTTCTGAAATCGATTCCTCGACATAACGTCAGCAACTGGTGGGTACCGAGTACCTGTCTCCCAATAACCAGAAACAGTTGGCATCTTTACCAGTCCCATGTGGAAGTCTTACAGACCAACAAAAGTTTCCATTTCTTTTGCAGTAGCTTGTAGGGTCTCTCCATTTTTCTGATGCCAATACTTGTTTGACTCCAAAGCAATGCGCTCAAACATGTCATCAGTCACAAAATTGTTGAAGTACTCATAGGGAGTAACATCTATGGGCGTGGGAAGTCGCCTGCTAACAACTGGTGTAGCACAAAGATTTGATATGGGTGCCATTGCAGGTCAAGCCTTGTTATTCTGTTAAAGCTTGCATGTGAAATTTGAAGAGGATTTCGGCGAGCACTCACACGTGGTGTTTGCTGGAGCAGAGCTCTAACAGCGTCAACATTTTCCTCAAATCGTGTGGTTCTTCTCCTACCAGAATTACCTTTATTAAGGTTAAGACTCCAGCGTTCGTGTATTTTCTTACGTTGCTTAAAATTGTTGTTTTAGCAGGTGGATTCCGATCAGGAAACCTTTCTCGAAAAAGGTTTAGCACTGTGCCTAGACTTTGAGTTCGCGTATAATTTAAGACAATAAATACTCTTTGCTCTGTGCTCAGTTGAGCCATTTGCTTGACAGTTATTAATATGTAATAGCGTTGTCTCGACGTGACGTCACGAATTCCGACCCCCCGCCAAGACTCAGACAAAATTGTCAACTCTTAATATAAATTGTATTATGATTGAGAGCTTGCTGTGAGTTATTTTGATAATTTTATAGTTTGTTTAAAGTTTATTTGTGCGGAATCAAACACACGTTGTACTTTTTGCTTTAGTCGAAGTGTCAGTGTCGATATTTTTGCTTTGGTAGTTGTAATATAGGCTATTTCATCGCTTTAGTATGGACTATTCTGCTCGATTCTGTCGCTGCTATAAATAGGTCTACTATCCTATATAGTCTATTTTAATATATTGTTGCTTTCGTGTTTATACTAAGTTTGGACGCTTAAAAACCATTTTTTGTCGATTTAGTGCCCATTATTTTGGGTGTTTTATATTCGCTTTTATAGTGCCCATTATTTTTAAAAATTACTATTTTGTCGCTGTATTAGTATCCACTATTTATAGTCTATTTTGTTTACCTTTTAGTTTTAATACTATAAAAGAAGCTAGGTCTAGGATTGTCTACTATTCTATCGACTATATTCTATATTTAAAATACGGATTTATTTCAAATGAAAGATTAATTGTCACTTATACGTAAAATAATTTCAAATATAAACTCTTTTCACTGAGGAATCTTCCGTTGATAAGTAAAACTATTTTGCTTTGACAATAAAAAAATATGTTGAAAAAATATTTCACAAGCCGGTTAACTTATTGATTTAATAGTCTTTTAAATATCAGTTCTGTAAAAGAGAGAACCGCCCTTTGGCGCTGTGTCTGGTTTAAAAATGAATTCCACAACTAGTGCTTCTCCGATAAATTTAACAACTCTGAAAACGACGGCGTTCCCGGCTCATATTTTGAGCATGATCCATCAGATTATACTGTCGATCAACTCAAGCGGTGGTTAAAATGTAGAGGCTTGAAGCAAAGTGGTAAACACCGAAGGCCCTTTACCACTTTGGCCCTTTATCCGTGGGCCCTTTTTCGCCTGGCCAATGAACTGCACAAATATATGTGTTCCTATTTATCATTGATACATCAAAGTTTTTCCGCGAACATGCTGAAACCCAGCGACGAGACTTTTCAATTCCTTGCGACGGTTTTGGAAAAGGAATAAATAGCTTTTGCCCAGAACAAAGGCCAGAAGCCCTCATTTCCTGAAGCGATTTCGGCAATTTTTCTGGATATCTCGAATCACTTGCACACGTTCCCCAGCAACAGTGCTTAGTACTAACCATGTTCTAACTTTGGTGTAAATTTGAATGAGTTTTAGTGCAGATAAAATAAAAAAATATGCCAATGATAGTTCGCTGCTAGTATAATTCTATATTAAATAGTAGTTTGTTTGTCTGAGTCTCGTGGGGGGTCTTAGCTGAGGGAATCTATTTTTAGCTACGTGAGACAACGCTATTGAACGATTTTCGTGCAGTTATACTTTTGTATGAACCTATTTCAATTCCCAGGAGAAAATATTTCGAAGATCTTTAATATATGCATCCTGTGAAAATTTTTACGCATTCATGGCTTCAACAAGGCTCAGGCATTCAAATTAGAACAATGGTGAATTTCTAAGGGTAGTGGTTTTTTTGAGACACCCTGTATTTAATGAAAATATTTAAAAACAAATTGGAGGAAAGTTCAGTATTAGATGAAAATTCGCTACTAATTAAGAGATTAAATATTAATTTCCCATCATTAAAAAAAATTATCAAAATTTAAAGAGTGTCAGGTACTAGATAAAGTCGTTAGCCTTCAACATACCAAATTTCATCCTACTACAAATATTAAAAAGGTTACCATGTCACAAAGATTTCACATGGTGGTAAAATCATAGAAATGAGAAAATGGCATTTAAAGTTTCAATACACTTTTCACCCTAGAAATTACCAGCTTCATAGGTAACTCCCTCCTTGTCTGTTTCAGTATCTATATAGTTTTTCCTCAAGTACCTTGGTGTTTTTCTTTTTCACCCCCTCTGTACATTTTTTGGCAGACAAATTTATCTGACTCCCGTCACAATCTCGGGCTCCTCTACTCGTAAACATCCCAGGAATTAGGTCCATATCACTAAGAATTTTTAGGAAAGAAATGTCCCCATCATTGAACTTCAGCACAGCCAAATAAGTTGCAAGAGCAACAGTTTGATCAAATAGATTTTGATCAAATAGATTGATCCTCAATCCGATTGAATAGATTTTGGAAGACCGACCAAAGTAAAAAATTTAGTCAACGCTTGAACAATTGTTTTAGTTTTGATATTTCTTAATGGTATAGCTTCCGGAAACGGGGTTGAAGCGCACATTATGGTTAATAAGTATTGGTTTCCCTTTTTGGTTTTTGGTAATGGGCCGACACAATCAATCAAAATTCGACTGAAGGCTCTTCGAAAGCTAGTATCGGTTTTAAAGGTGCTTTTGGAATAGAAATCTTTTCGAATACCAGGCCAGTAAAAATGAGTAATTATTTTTTGGTATGTTTTATGACCAGACAGTGGTGTTTCATGAGCCAAACTGACAACTTCGGGTTGATATGATTTAGGTATTACAATTTGGTATCGAACTAGCCATTCTTCATTTACTGACACAGTGGAAGGTCGCCATTTTCTCATTAAAATTCCGTTTTTCATAAAATAACTAATGGGATCGTTTGCTGCGTCAGCCTCGTCCGGAGCGTGTTGAATGAATACTGAAATATCAGGATCATTTTGTTACTCGGTGATGAGATCAAATGTTCCACTGTTTTCGGAATTGTCAAATAACTTAGGAAGAAACGTATCCGAAATATTGGTGTCATCCGCATCCTCTAAATCTAATTGTTGCCTTTTGCTCGTTGCTCTTGTAACGGCACACGATGGATATCAATTGGGTGTAATGTCCTCTATAGGATCGGGACTTTGGCAAATAATTGGTTTATCGCTCAAAATCGGATCAACGTTAACTTTACTTCCTGCAAGATCATTGCCAAGTATTAAATGAATTCCGTCAAACGGTAGGGAGTCTATAATGCCTATTTGAACTTCCCCTGGAACTAATTTTGACTGTAATTTTATATTGTGCATTGGAACTGACGTATACTTTTGGATATCAATTCCTCTTATTAAAGCATCTTTCAGAAAAGGGAAGAGTGTTGGTCAAAATCTGAGAGGCACCAGTGTCTCTTAGTACCTTAATTGGTGAAACCGTCGATTCATCATTTTGAAATGAAACTGAGCCGTCAAATATAAATGGTTGAAATATTTTAATGATAGGGTCAACGTGGTTGAGTAGTTTTTTATCAGAAACAGATGGCCGATGGTTGTTATTTGAATTGTTAGACAGTAAGCCAGTCGGTTTTGGATTTTGCTGTTCTTTTGCTTCTTTATTCTTCAATCTGAAACAATTTGACATTGTGTGTCCCTCACCTCGGCAGTACCCACAGGTTAAGGGTTTAAATGGTGCTTTCTGTTCCGGCGGCCTAAGATATGCGGTGGTATGTAACCAGGTCTGTTGTTGTTATTAAAATTTTGGTTGCGAAACTTTGGTTTCGCAAATCCACCGTTATTTAGACCGTTTACGTTTTCCGGATAACTGCGGGGTAAATTCTAGGTGCCATTGCCTAATTCATATCCTGTTAATAATTATATATTAGTTACCCTTTTTTAATGATTTTAATATCTTTTTCGAGAAGGCTGAGGTTAACACCACTGTGCATCTTACACCTTTCACTCTACCATCTTGCAGAAATTCCCTTGAATCGGATACTTTGCATTTGTCTCTGAATGTAGTCAGTTTCCTAAAAAGCTCAGAGTTTGACAAACCCACGTTTCCTAAGTTTGACCACCGGAAATCAAGGGCCTCTCTGCTTTGGAAGACAGTCTTCCTCACTATATAATATCTGAATGAAATTTACCTCCTCTGGTGTCTTTTCTCCCAATACATTAATTAGAAAATGTCCAATTCATTACATTCGCATTCATTTCCGCACTCTTTATCTGCTGGAACAGATGATGTGATTCCTCCTTTAATTGTCTTTGCCTAAATTTAATAAGTATATTCAATTATCATGCACATATTAGGATGTGCTGGGTTCTACTAGTATCCCACGAATACCTACTTAAGCGGGTTCCCTGTGGCCCACATGAATAACCGATTGCACTAGATTGCAACTATAGTTGGACCAGAATTAGATCAAATTTAGTGTACCATTAGATTCGCTATATAAACCAATACAAATACGCACAGTAATCAGTTTGAAACGTAAACAAATAAAACAATAGTGGATGCCAATTTAAAGATTACCATGTTTATTTTTGCACGTTGACTTGCAAAATACATTTTCACAGTATGTGTTGTATTTTCATCTACTTCCTCTGGTATGAAAAAGACTTCATGTGTGCTATCAGTGTTATGCTCCAAGAAATACTTCAAAGTGTAGAACAATACATGAACTACAGCACTAAACCTAATAGAGACATGTGTTTAGACAGATCCGCCAAGCATCGCTACAGGTTTAAATATAATAGATGTTGATCTCACTTATGTCGTCAGATGACTTACTAAACGAAAATAGCATTACCATTCGGATAAAATTACCAACTGGTTACCAAATTTGAACAGGGATGGATTCAGTGGGGGTTCAGGAGGTCGGCACTCTTCATACTCTTGTCCAAGGGGAGGGGTGCCAATTCCCACGCACATCAAATCCAAATTTTGGATTTGACCGAGAGCAGTTATCAAACAAAAATAAAATATCGGACCATTGATGGACCTTTTTGACAATTTAAGCAATACTCAGTAGAGAGTTTAAGCTTCGCTTTCGTACGTCAAACGACAAACGTCAGACGAAGAAAAATATTTGGATTACATATATTTCTATTTGTATGCGCTAATTTATGTAACTTGGGTAAACAGCCAATCAAATACAAGTTGTAATATAGATTAGAAGATAAGAAATTCCACTTTAATATATTTAATCATTATTTTGCACTCCTAATATTATTCTACTCTGCCTCACTGTATTCACTGAGCAAGCACTTCAAAAGGTAGACGCAAGGACCCCAGTTAAAACAGTGTTGTCATGGCCGTATATTTTTTCTTAAAAAATAATCAAATTCACATGAGCTATAGATTTTTTCTTAGGTAATGTAAGTATGGTTGTTAATTGAAGTGAAGTGCCATGTACACTGGCATACTGGTCCAACCTAGACAGCAGTTTACTGGGATTCTTTTGAAGGCAGTTTACTGGGATTGACACCAGATTACTAAACAAGTTTTAATACTAGATTCTTTACAAGTTGTTTTGGATAAAATAACGAAACTGTTTCAAATACATCTTTCCAAAAGTCTGCATCGAAATTAACTTCTACCACTTCAATAGTTCAATAACTTTGGATGTATGTACAATAAAATCATAAACATCCATATGGGCTATTGCCATGCCAATTTGGACCTGAAAGTAATGTATGTGGTTCTTATGCAGTTCTCGCTTACCATTTTTGTCTATGACACCACCAACACTTGGCAAGAGAAATGCAGACTTGGGCTCCATTTCTTTACCTATATATGGGCATTATATTTCTAGTGTTCTTGGCTTGCAACACTCACACTTTCGAACACCATCGAGACTTGCACCCAACCATGAATGTTCAGTCTCGACCAATAGTCCAGGCTCTTCTATCTGTAGGTGTTCATGCTTTCTTTCGCTCACTTTACGGTAGAACTAGAGTGCTTCTTTCTCATGACAACACCATATTGCATAGCAGCTGAATTAATTTTGACAGACTTTTCTTCCAAGAAATATTTTACAGTCTTACTGATATTGGTTAAGGGTTTACGTTCAAGTGTTTTCTGTCTAGTATAGGTGTCGCATCTTATGCCATTGTTCATTCTCAAATTGTCCAACAGTTGAAGCATCGATAAGAGACTGCTCAGCCTTTGTACATGTTAGTGTTTCTACAAAGTTTTTGCAGCCCTCATCAATGTCTTTTTTTATTAGACGTCTGTTTTTTCGCACAAATGTTTGGGCCCTATTTATAGTTCTTAATCTAATAAAATTGATAATAGGTATTTTTCTCTGCAGCCTTTGAACGAGAGGATCCTGGCAAGAAGTCCAAAATGCCAGATACGTCATCTGGCTGATTTTGCTAGTTTCCTAGCAAAAACAGCCTTTTCGTCCTCAGTCATTGTGCACCTAAGTCGATTAGGCATTGGGTCAAATGAATCAATCCATGAATCATCAACTGGTACATATGGTCTCTTTCTCTTTAATTTTATAGAGTGAAACAGTTTCAGCTCCAGTAATGGTAGTAGCTTGTTTCGAGGTTTGGGTTTAGGTTGCCAATAAGCTGGAAGAGATGTCACTGATGTTCTTTCATCAGACAGAAATTCCTCAAGTTCAAATAGAGATGCTCCCAAATGCTTACAACCTTGATCTGAGCCACCTTTGCATTCACAAAATGCAGAGTAAACAGAACCATTTGGGCTAATAATGAACCACAATCTGTATGCATATCGACCTTCTGGTGTTCTATCTTTCTGTGTTGGTATAACATTAGCTATCATTACATGGTATGCACTGTCATCATTGTCATACACCATTACTCTATTCAAATCTCGAACATGACCATTTGGTGAAGTTTGTATTCATCAAATGTTCTCCATGATGCCAGCATTTCTTTGTCATATTGAGCTTCACTAGAAATTAGGTGATTAAATGTCTAAAAGGCCAAAACTTGGCAGAGAGGACATATCTTTTGAAAGGTGAGTCATTTTAAATGGATCAGAGATCTGTTTACCTGCCAGAAGAGTCAGGCGTTCTTCAAGGCATGCCTTTAGGGAGTCATTTGCAAAGTCTGGATCTATTGGCAACTTCGTTTCCTCAGCAGCTTTCGCTAACTCTATAATGTCCGACTTGTTGTAGTTGGTGGTAGGTACACCACGTTGACCAACAAACTTCTTTACAGTCCACTCTTCAAATTTGTGTTCTAGAATATTGTTGCCAACATCCAAATTTTGCTCATTCAGTTCCATGTTTAAATTTTGTTTATTACTTTGGCCATGGTCGGTAGATTTATCCAAGCTCTCTTTCCCCAGTTGTATACCAGTGTCTTTTGGGGGATGTATTTTTGGTACTTTGTCTTGCTTCTTTCTTGGGGTATGAAATTTTTGACTGTTTTTTTTTCATACTTGCTTTGCTCTTTCTGTTTGTAGAAGGGATGAGTTTGGGTTTCCTTTTAGCAACAGGAGATTACTTGCAGTTGATCTGTGGTTTGTTGGCAACATTTTCTGACGAAATAGGTGCTTTTGCATCCCAGCTGTCGAGGTCAATGGACACGGGTGGTTGAGGTATATGGGTGGTTGAGGTTTTGGAGCAGAACAATGTGATTCAACAGAAGGTTCAAATTGCAAGTGGCTCGATGAAAATCATACAAAACTAATGTTATAGCACAGTCACACTTAGTTGGGCTATTTAATACAGGAGGTAACACAAGACGAGGATCAAATTTAATTTAATAATAGAAATTACAATTGCGATAGTTACACTAATTACAAAAGTAAGGCATACATAAATAAGTGGTACAAGTAAGGGTTTTGAATAACATAAACAATCAGGAAAATATTTAATTAATTGACTTAACCGGTCAGGTATCACATTACTTGCATTAATGCCAATAAGAGATTTCCTTAATGTATAAAATAACCCATAATCTTGGCGCCAAAAATGCTAACAGATATTTTTCAACAGATGTCTTCCTGTCTATATTATGATTTACGAGGTTCTTCCACTAAACTTTATTTGCCCAATCCTATAAGACTAAATATCTTAAAAAGAGTCTAAGTTATAGAGGGGAAAATTGTGGAACAGCCTTCCAGATGAAAGGGGGAACCTAACCTAAAAAGTATGCCATTTTACATTGAATTGTAAGATCCAGAGTATTCATGTAAACCATGTAAAAATATATATCACTAGAAAGCTTATAAGTCATAGAATGTAGCTACAAGCATTTTTGTTACAAAAAGTTAATTAGTAATCTGATACTGATCAAAGATTGTAACCCGATACTTTTCACACCATAGTGCAGTTGAGAAAATATATCTTGCCCTAGAGTAGATGCAATTGAAATATTTTCACATCAATCTATAACTGAAATATTTTAACTTTTGGTGCTTGTCAATTGTTATGCTAAAAACACGTTAAAAAGATTTAAACAAGACCTTATTGATACCCACCCTGACTTCAGGTACAGCTATATTCCTGAATTGCGCTACTTTAACAAGCATAATTTAAAATACATATTGAAATATCATTATAACTATATACAGAACAATTATAACTTCGGCTAGGGCGTTCCATATTGTTATTTAACTACTAGTAGTCAACTGTCATACTTTTTGCTACAGGCCGTAATAAACGAGTTCGCCGAGCTGCAATGAAAATATGGTAAATTTTACAGTCCTGCTGCACTGAATGTGTTTATAACTTAAAAATTTACGACCTGGCCGTGTCAATATAACATTTATACGAGTATTCTTGATACAAGTAAAAGCAACGAGAAGGTATCATTGTTTACAGGATTCATAGACTTTTAGTTCACTTCTCAACAAGAATGAAAATAAATGTTTTCAACAAGAAATGTTTTCTTAAAACAAGAATATTTTTCTTTTAATTTTTCTTGACAATAAAAAAATTCTCAAAATAAGAAATTAATCTAATTATTGGAGATTTAAAGTGTAGTTCCTTCAATTTTCAATATGCTTGTTTGTTCCTTCCTATCTTTCTTCACCAAACTATTTCATCACTAAAATGTTATCGTCTGTCTGATGACAGTACAAGTAGATAATCTGTCGTCAATCTCGCCCGCTAAACTGGGAACCTGACAAATTATGAAGGGTTTCATGTATATGTAAATTCAGTATAGATTTTCACTGATGGTTCACAGGAAGTGTTTTTACAAAGATTTTGAGAATGTCTACTGTCTGGACATTTTCCATTGCTTTTATATATAAGATTATATGCAGATTGTAGGTCATACTAAGTATCTAATAGTAATGCTTTCCTGTACAAAATGTTTAAAAGGGCAATGTTATAGTTGAATGTGTCAATTTAGACATATCGTTGAAAACAAATAACTTTTTGTGTTGTGTTTGTATATCATATACTTTTCTCTTGCTGGTCTTTCTCGATCTTCAAGTAGTATTATCAATATTCTATCATTTGTCTTGTGCGTCATCATACATTAAAGTAAATTTTTGACAATGAATTGAAATGGTACCTTACCTCATATTTCATTTTTTTTATTATATTAAAATTATATGTTGGTTGTATGTCTGAACTTCTTTGATATGTTTCAGTCACTGTTTTTTTTTTCTACGTATTTCCTGCCTGTCATTTCTTTGTCTCTCCCAGACACGATTAGCTTTAATATTCTTGCATTGCCATTGTGTGACTAATCAGTTGAGTTGTGATTATCTGTTCCAAAACGGTATTCAAATAAGACCAAGATATTACAGTGCAGAGATTCCAGTTGTAATGGGCATGCGTGAAGCACATAATTTTACCATCTGTGATAGCAAGGAATACATGTGCTCCACTTACCAGGAAGTAATTGGTTGGACTGGTAGAATGTTGTTATGAAGGATGGACTTAAGAACAACGACAAATTGACTGGGGAAATCTTCTATGCTATGATGCTTCAAAACTCTGAACATCGATCAAATTGTAGAAAAATGTGATACATTAATAAACTTCAATAACGACATTCATTTGTTCTTTGTTCAAAACACGACTTCGAAACTTGTTTTGATTCGGGAACAATATGCTACTTTGGTCACATCTAATCATCTTCATAATCTCTGTGGCCGAACCAGAAATAGTTAATGTTTGAGAATAACTAAAGAACTGTTGTTTTAAGGAATTTTGCACTAACAAAGAGCAAAACTTAGATAATTAAAATATCAAGAAAATGTTTTTGTTTTATGACAGTTTGTATTTCTTTGTTTGATTGTAGTTCGCGAGAAACTGTTCTTGTGTGTACTCAAATAAAGAATATGGATTGTTCAGTTTGTGTCCTTTCGAGTTAATCTAGTAAATGCTGGTATTACTTTACAACAGATCCCCTAGTTTTATTGGTTAGTAAAGCCGGGCGCGCACGCTATGATTTTAGTCGGCCGATTTATATGGTTTAGGGGCATGGTATTTAACGAAACCAACACAGAGGACTAAATGATCCCACAAATCATACCTCTGACTAAAATCGTAGCGTGCGCGCCCAGCTTAAGGGTAACTCAGTATAGTGCGAAATGCATTCCTTAAGGCCGTTTGCAATTACGTTTACAATTTTAATCACGTAAAAATCAGTCGCGCGGGCACGCCCAGAAATTTGAATGTAGTTCAACTTCATGCGTGTCCGCGAGCAGTAAAGCGAACAGAAAACGCTCAGGCTAGACACCTACAGCGCAAGTTGAAACATGTTCGCTCCGCCCGCGCGGGCAAAGCGACCGTAATAGAAAACGGCCTTATGGATGAGGCTTGTGTTTAGTTGGTTAGATTTTTTTGCACTTCACTTGGTTGAACTAGAATACAGGGTTTGATGGATAATCCAAGTGAGTAGATATATACACAATTTTAAGACCTAACCAGGAACGGTTGCGAAAAATGCAACACTAGGTCCTCTGGCAGGAATTGAACCCACGGCCCTGCGCATAGTGTTGCATTTTTCGCAACCGTTCCTGGTTAGGTCTTAAAATTGTGTATATATCTACTTCGTTGGTTAGAGACCAAGATATTTTATAAGCACTTTACCTACTAATCTTCAATCAATACGCATGACGATGTGATGCGGGCTCACCCATAATCCACATAATCCTCCATCGGTACGTCCCAAAGCTTTCATTGTTTATAGTGGATGGTGTTTGTAGATGGAAATTTCGAGCGAGAATTATCTACACATTTTTAGACATAAACAGGAGCACTTGCGAAAAATGCAACTATAGGAACCTGCGGCCCTGCGATTCCGTTGTAGCGCTCTGCCAACTGAGCAACAGGGTCCAGTTGTCAAGAGCTAACCACAAGTTCATGTATATATCTCAAACTCATTAATAATTCATAAGCAAAACACAAAGGAAATCACCACCGTATCGTTGTCTTGATACCACGGTAATAAACACCCATAAATTAACTCGACTTTCGCGTTGAATTTCTCTTTAAATACTGGTTTGTTTGAGATGTTGTGTAAACAACTCGTTTCTCGTGTTTCATCAGGGGACCAAACACTCGAAACCTCATACCGTTTTCTCGTGTTTGGATCCCCTGATGAAACACTCAAACTCGTTGTTTACATATAACATGCTAGCGTGATGCCAGTGTATATAATATTATATCTAATTTTCGCATATTGTATCTACAAACACCATCAACATTCAGTTTGATCAAGCGAGATGCACAAAATTTACATTATTGAAGTCTGTAACTATTGACAACAACAGCAACAACTGGCAATAGTCCGGGGCGAGGGTACTGATACCACTCGGCTATTTATTACACTTCTGGAAAAAGGGACGTTATGGGGGATCTAAAGTTCATCAATGATCGTGGGCGCATGGCTATGTTTCATGGATGTCCTCACTGATCTGAAAACATATGCATAAATGAAGCCAATGGCGTCCATATTGGTGTGACCACCACAAATCTACTGTGGTGTTGGGGACATGTTTAAAGAGCTTCTATAAGTTTCTAGTTATTGGTGGGAAAGGACAAATATTGTCTAGATAAGAATTTATGATAAGTGGCCCCTCTTCCTAAATTTGCCCGTGAATACCTAATGAGGTCACACCAATATGGCAGCCATAAGCCTCATTATGTGGTGTTTAAAACGTTCTAAAATTCATTAGAAGAGATGTTGGAAGCTATATTTCTCAAGTTACATAGGAAAAGTATTTTCTTCGTAGTATAACTAATTTAAACAGCTAATTATTTGACCAGTCAAGAATTTGACAGATTTATAAATCTGATCTCATTAAGAATATTCTGGCTTCAAAATTGGCTCATTGCATTCAATAGGATGCTCTATCCAGTCTAGTTTTCAGATGAGTGAGTGTCATGGGTGGTCATCTCGTTGATCTCAAAATTATGGCAGATTGTCAGAATGAGCGAATTATTAAAAAAAAACATGAGTTAAAGTCTGGGGCCGGTTGTACGAAAAGCGTTTAGCTTAAACGGTGTTTAGCCGCTATTCAGCGGATAAATTTCCTATCCGGCGGTTAGTTAACCGGTAGTAAAATTGTGTTGTACGAAGCCCGCGTTTAGCACCGCGTTTAACTATCCGTCGGGTAACTTTAAAACTAACCGGAAAAAACCGGATTTTCCTGAAATTTCTTACCTCTACATCATCCGTTGCCAGGCATTTTTGAACATTACAACTTAATTTGTATTCTTTCTTGCTTTATTCAACTTGTGAAATCCACGAAGCTTTAAACTATTAAACATGCAGTACATATTTTGCTGCTGGTTGGAATGCATTGGAGTAAGTCAAAAGACTTTCAGCTTCTTCGAGGGCTTTTATGCGACTGCAATAGCAAATTCGGAAATAATAATAATAATTTTTAATTTTTAGTTTAGAAATATGATTAGAGCTATGTTACAAAATTACAATATATAATATACAAATTTATAGTCAATATATATAGAGAGTTACAGTAAATACTTCAGCATATAGTAAATTGTTCAGCATAATTATTGTATAATTATACAATTATATAGCATATTATGTATTATATAATATAAAAATCTAGCTATTATTCAAGGAAATAGCCCTATAGGTATAAAGGAGTGTTTATGTCTCTCAGTACCAGACCTTACAGATTGGCAGAGGTTCTTAAATTGTATTGATTTTGAGTTGGCTTAGAGATCAGTATGTTACATGGGTGATTAATATCTTCCTTAATTCGTCAGAATTCACGAGAAGTTATTGTAAATTTCGTCAAGATAGTGTAAGTTATTGTCAAGATACTGTAAGTTTCGTTGTCTTGTTTAAATTGATTCAGTTTTATACAGGTTCCTTGACATTGCACTAGATCCAAAATAGTTTTAAGATCATTTTCTCCCAAATTTTGATTGGCTTATGAAAGCGATGATGCAAGCGAACAAACCTTTTTCGACTTTCGGCGTCTTGTTGTCTGTTTATAATTGTATACTTGTTTGGCTTTCCAAAGGCAGAGTTATGTCCACTAGTTCGTTGTTGGTTTTAATAACAAAGTTGGAATTTGACGTACTGCTTGTTTTCAAAAGGGAAGGAGAAAAAAGCCAGAATACTGAACCTTGTATAAACCGACTGACACCGGCATGAATATAAAGTCAAAAGTGTGTTTTTAAGTTTATTCGGTATAGAAAAAGGACTCTCGAACAGCATTTTTCTCGAAATAAAATTTGCAAATATCTAAAAAACTTATCCTACAACCTACCTTAATTTTTTGATGTAATGTTCCGCTTAATATTCCAAATTTACTTGAAATTTTTAAAAAATTCACCGAAGGAAATTCAAGTAATTTTATCTTTTGTCCCATTTATAGGATATGACTACTATAGTTCATACGCTGTTGTCGCCATAGCAACGCGACTGTGGTATATATAGAACCCATAGGTTGGACACATAACAGTTATATTAATAGTTATTACCAAAAAAGCAACTATATATTTCACAAACATGAAGATGTTGCAATAGGGAAAGCACATTTTCACCCCTTGTTTTAATATTAACTGTAGGGAGCCACCTTAAACGCCTTTCGTACAACCGGCCCCAGAATTACAAGTAGCTTTTTGAGACTTCAGGAAGAGCTGCGGAACGAATTTTATCGTTTGTACTTTATAAAGAAAGATAAATTAAGAGATGTTGATGTATTTATAGCCTATAGGTCTAAAAATGTTGCTTTATTTATGCATAGTTTTTCATTTTATTCAAGTTAAAGTATAATAATAATATAATAAAATCTTTATTTAAAGTGGTAAAAAACCGGTCAGTCAATCATAGATTGGCTGGTATAAATCGGTGACCAGTATTTACAAGTATATATATATAAAATTTACAGAACAGTATTAGATAAAAATGATTTTATAAATATTTTATGTTATACAAAAGCTCTAAATTAATAGGTGAGCGAAATCACTTTTACGAGAGAATTGTGTATTTTCAATTGATTTCATTTCAAAAACTAATTTATTGGTAAAATGCAGTTTAGTTTTATGAACTTTTCGAAACGTTTTAGTGAACTTAAGGTTGCATTTAACATTAATTTTACGCTTATAGAATGCATATGAACATACCTACATCATATATTTCGGATTTCTATGGCCAAAACAACTAATATTTTAATTATTTTTGCAGCTTTTGTAACCTGTTTAACTATTCTCAGCGGTATACCCACGTATTTAATCATAGATCATTGACTGTGCGACCGAGAAACACCTTCGTTTCTCGCTCAAAAATCCAAACACTAAAGAGTAAAGATGTTTTAGCCAACGACAAGAGGAAATCCAAGACCAAGAGTTCTGGCTGCTGAGCATATTTGTGCTAGTTTGAATTTTGTGGTTCGACTAATCATCGCCCTGACATTTCTGCAATTCAACGAAAATGCAAAATTTATATTTATACACCGTCTAGAACTTAAGGCCGCTAAATCCAACGGCTAATAGTAAGGGACTGGTCATTATTTATGGCCGGGTGGGAGCCGAAAAGAAAGTGTTGCGGAGCAGAAAAAAACTTTTTTTAGAACAAAATTTCTGTCTATTTCTACCACCACAAGAAGGCAGAAAAAATATATTTACCCCACCCTTACACTTAATTTGTTAATATTATGTCAAAGGTCACATGGAAACTACAATGAAATTGTTGTTGTAAACGGATATAGAACCCCTAATGTGGTAGTATAGTTTCCCATATGCATATTATCCCAAACTACTCTTGACGAATCGTCTGCTTTCGATAGAGTGAAACAATAATTAATGTAGGATGCTTTGGGCACATATTTGCTTTACGATGAAAAGAGCATGGGTTGATTGGTAAACTGTTAACATCCAGTACCCCTTTGTCTGTCCTCTTGAAGAGTAAGAACACAGAGTAATATAATAATTATACCATGGGGTATATTAGGGCACATTGCGCCTAATGGGTTCCCCCAAAATGGCAAACTACAAAATATAGTTATCCGAAAGCTTGGCAGCCTTTTGGAATGGAGGGAATATAGGAGTAATAATCTATTAAAGCCCAATACTTCTGTCTTTTTTGACAAGTAGAATTAGAGAAATAGAATAGTGAAGTAGGCCAGTAGGCAGTTCTAATGGGTAACAAATCCAAATCCTCAATAACATACATAATTAAATCTTATGAGTGAGAAGTATGACATGAGAACCTCTATAGTCTCCAGAAAAGTTAAAATATTTTAATAGTTTGGCATTCCCTCAGCTCATAGGCCCACACCGAGGCTCAACATGCACACTGCATAATATATTGTATTTATGAATTGCTATTTCCATTGAAAGAAAGGTATACACAAATCAAATTTTCAGCCAAAAATGTTGATAGCATTTTCTTCAGTGTTGTATTCATTATAACTTTCATGAGATGTTTATAGGACCTCCACCTTTATCTTCTAAGGCCTAAATACCTTACTCATCGATATATGGTACAGTATATATTTCAAGTTTTTAAAACACTAACCAAATCTAACCTGATCATCTCTTTCCCACTTAAATTTCCTTTGCAATTTGCATTTCCTACACTTTCTTAATAGGAACAAAATCACTTTGTTGGCTTCATTTCTAATGCTGTTCTATTTTGAAAAACTGTATTTAAATTTCGTCCGAAATTCTTCAAAAATTTCCTTGAGGATTTTTTTAAACACATGAAGCTATTATTGCTATTTATGGATTTTAGAGGAATTTCTAGAGAATTCCTACAGGATATCTAAGGAATCTCTATTAAGGAATTTTTGAATTCTAATTTCTAAAGTTCTAACAATAAACAAAATGTCCCAAGTGAGAATTTGAGTGTTCAACAGAATGTAGAGAAGGACAGATCGTCCAAATTTCAAGTACGATTAAACAATTGAATTCGGAAAATTTCTAGGACTAATAGTAGGAGGTGCTTTTACAGCCTTGTAGATGGAAGACAACTTAGGCCCTCTTGCAGGAATTGAACCTGCGGCCCTGTGATTCTGCTGGAATCTCATCTATGCCTATTCCTGCAGATCAGAAATCAGCAGGAATTTCATGTATGCCTATTCCTGCAGAAATCCGCAGGAATTTCATGTATGCCTATTATTTTGACCTAAGACAGTTGAGGTACGTTTTGGGTTAAGTTGTGGACAAGCTTACGTTAAGATTGCCTAACTGTCAGCATATGATATTTTGTTTCTGATTATTAGAGATAAGATGTATAAATGACCACTTTGCGGTGGGATAGGGAGGTTGGGTACTTGTATTGACATTGTGGAAAACAGTAACATTTTATTAGAAGAATTAGAATAATCATATATATTCTGTAATATACTCTACTGTATGTGATAAAAGTACCCCACTTATGCAAATAAAGATTTTTTGGTTACCCCACTTAAGACATGCAATAGTTTCCAGTTACCCCACCATTTTCTCTTCGGCCCCCACCCCGGCCATAAATAATGACCGGTCCCTAATGCCTCTTTGAAAGCCTCTCAGCTCTGCTTGCTCATATGTTTTACCAAACTAAACCTAAACGGAAGGAGTACAATGTCATAATTTTAAACGTCGTAGTCAGTGGTCGTAGTGTTATAATGCCGTGCTCTAATCCTGCCCAAGTCAGCTGTTTGAATCGGCGCATCAAAGGAATCAGAATTCAGGTATATGATCACTGAGTTTCTTTACTGCAATGAGGTTATCAATTCTTTAATACATGCAGTTCTGTCTCACCGTTTACACATATTGTGGTCACAGTCATAGGCCTAAGTTTGATATTTCTCTTTAAACTATGTGCATGGTATGCAGCAATTCAACGAGTGGATTGTTTTGTAATTTGTATATAAAAGAAATGGCATTTGGTTAATTAACTTTGTTTGAGAACTGTCATTCTCGAAACTGTCATTCTTACTGCCCTTTCCACAAGTTTCTAACAGTATATGGTCTTTAGCCGCTGCATGCCGCATTTTTTAAGATGTAAAGGCAACCTCACTTAGAAACTATTGTTTCACGATTAGTTACCATTGTCCACAATAATACAAATTCGCTTAAAATTACTTGTTTAATATATTCAACAAATCTTCTTGCTTGAAAACAGCACGTCTCGTTGAAATTTCTTGTTTAATGCCTGTTTTAGTTTCTTGCATATTTACAGGTAAAGTTATCCCAATAAGTTCCTAGCTTGGTCTGCCCACAATAATTTATAAACTAGAAATGCATTCATGCAGTAACCCCTCGCCCTAGAACCAAACAATTATTCTTCCGAACACCCCAAAATTTATTGTAACATCTCGATAAACCGATTACTGTAACCATGTACTAAATCGATTACTGTAACCATGGTAACATGCAAGCGAACACTGTTTTAAATACTGTATATTTCTTTTTTTCTGTACAAACTGGTAAAATAGCGATAAGATTTTTACTTTTAACATTAAAATTACCAATTTCCCAACTATATGAAGTAGGCAGGTTATTTTGTACTGTAAAATTCAATCTTAGACGTCTCACAAAACGTTTCGAAATTGTCAAAAAACTTCAACTGTTTTGTGAACAGTATTCTTATACTATGAAGTTTTTTAGATAAATTCAATTAATACTAAAATATTAATACATTTCAATTAATACTAAAACTATTTTTAAGATTAGTCAATGTTTTATTGACCACACAGGATGAACTACGCATTTTCAAAACCAAACTATAGTGCATGCCAATTGACGGCAAAACTGCAAAAGCAAGTATGCAAAATAAACACTTATCCGTTTAAAACGCTTTAAAATTCGAAAATCCTGTCCTTTATCGGCCTTTCGACTGATTTCTTTTCCATTTAAAATTTTTTTCATTTATCTTGTTTTGGAGACTTAATTAATGTGAGTCTGAATTAATATGTCCCGACTCCAGAGTACAATTTTGAAAAAGATTTCCTATAAATGCCAAATATAAAATGTCAAAATGGCAGTTATTTTTCTGACGTATACATATAAAAACAAAATCGTTGTCTTAGCCAATCATGATGTTGCTAGTTACCAGTCTTCTCTCGGCTTGAACTTGCGCATAACTTAAAAAAACCGCCCAGTCCCTGACAAAAAAAATTGCGGACGACTTTGCATTCCACAATGCTTTCACATACCCTGGTGTAAATATCCAAGCGGAATTAGAACCCTCGCACGGCGCTTCGCGTCTGCTCGGGGAATATTTCGTTCAGCTGGAGTGTATACCTAACGTAACCGCTCGAGGAAACACTAAAATTAAAATTTAAGGAGTATAGAGCGACTTATCAATGATATCAATCGACCTAATGATTATATACTCCTGCATGTATGAATGCTGCATGTACTTTCTTCGCGAGTGGGTCATAAGTATAAGGATTGGGTCCTAAGTTATACAATTCGTTTCTTCCCCAACAATAATTAGGTACGAAGGCAGGATAACAGTGTGGTCTTGCATATTTTGCCTTTGGTAAATGGCAGGTAAACATCTTGGTCATTGCCCTTTATACGGAGGCAGGAAAATTGTATAGTTTATAAAGCTCGCTGATCAGCCGATTTCCTGATGACAATGTTTATAACCCACTAAACCTTACTAAGATTCACGTGTCACTATCATTCTTGCCTGTGCATGCCATACAAGAGCATCGTTTTACATCGATATACAAAATGTGGAAACGTTGTATTGAAGCCACAAAATGTTTATTTTTGTCTATTACCATAAAGTAACATTTTATCAGTGTAACATATGATTTGATAAAAGTAGATTTTACTCGGTATATTTCAGAGCCATTCTCCCCCAAACATTTATTTTCGAAAATTTCGTTTTAAGGCACGTAGGTAGAGACGAGCAACTTTACTACAGAAGGAATTTTTCGACAAATTGACTTGGCCGTGTGAACGATTGCGTACCCATTTGCCTGCACAAGTTCTATTTGACGAGTTTCCCCGTGTATCGCAAAATTTGGCGAGTTAGGTTGACAAATATTCTGCTGTAAACTGCTTTGTAGAAACAACGTCTGTTTTCTCCTTACTTAAACGCCTGTATGACTAGGAAACTTGTCAAGGAAACTTGTCAAGGACAACTGTTCAATAAACTCAATATATTTCAGCGAGTAACAGACCAATTCTCATACATGCATAAAAACATTCATAAATTAAGGTAGGTTGCAATATTTGCAAGTTTTTTAGATATTTGCAAATTTCTGTTCTGAGAAAACTGTTCTGTAAATTTTTGTAAAATTAGGATATATTAAAAAAGGCGACTTGATGTACAATTGAAAAATTTTAAATTGTCCTTAATTTTAATTTAATTATTATTATTATTGTCCGTGTATTTCGCGTGATGGTCTCGCGCGCCCATCACTTCTTCGAGTCATTCGCTGGCTGTAAAACAGGCTGTTTTTTTCGAAATGGTGTACAATTGCGAGCAAAATTATTTTCGTTTTCGTTACCCTTGGCTTGTTGGACCCAAGATTGTTTGTTGGTGGTCTTCTTTCTGGTCTGGTTTGTCGGTGGTTTACGCATTGAATCAATCCAACGTCTCTTAAATTTGGTTTTATTGTTGAAATCAGTATGAAAACTTTTCAAAGTTTTAAGTCTCGAAAATAAATTCCAGCGGCTTGTTTCAAAATTTTACCGGGTCACGAAGATTCCACGCGTGAGACGCGAGGATGCCCTCTGATCAATATAGATCACGTTTCAAACTGTACTAACTGTAGGGAGCCACCTTAGTTAAATATTATGTTAATATGATTCCGGTTAATGAACTTCAGCGTGGCTACGAAGCAGACGAGTTTTGATTCTCGTCAGTCATCGTATCGACTGAAGACTTTTGCCAATAAAGTTAGTAGGAAGAAACCTATCAACACATCGCTTTTTATAGTAACGCTGTACATTGGCAGTCATCTGCGAAAAACATAATTACAAATCAAATAACAAAGTCAGAACAATATATAGTTCCTCCCCAATATAGGGGACCTCCATTTTGAATTTATCTTGGTGTTTCCACTTGAAGGATATATTAGTTTTCTTTTTCAGAATAAGATTTAATTTTGATAAGAAAGTTATAGTTTCGTGCAATTGCTTCATGCTTAAATACGGTGAATCATCTGACAAGGATTACGTTACGATGTCCCTAGGCATGACGTTAGGAGTCGTCAACTTGCATTCTATATCCTACAAAATTCGGCTCTCAGATTGATTGGCGACTGCCGGGAAGTCCTTAGAAGCCCATTCTTAAAATCTAGGCTATCAACAGTCCTAGTAGATTCCTCAAGATTACCTATTCAACATCTGTGTTAAAATATGAGGAGACATACTTATAATTTTAAAATAGTTTTAAAAAAATCGCTTCAATATTTGTATTTTGTATTCGGTCTCGGATTTTAAACCACTTTCTCTCTTTCGACCAGAAGTGAGAACGAATATAGAGTAATTGAATTTCCTGCTTTTATTAATAATCTCGTTGTTGTTAATAACAATATGCAATACACTTATATGTAGTAATAGTTTACTATATTACTCTATTTCATATCTTGGTGAAAATATTATTTCAAAATCGTAAAGAACACGCACAATCCGTTGAGTGTCGATGCCAATTACGTCATCAGTTTGCCCTAAAAAGGACGAATATAAAAATCTAAAAATAAATTAGCAAGATGGCGCAAGCTTAAAGCACAAAGAGACCATGATCCACGTAAAGTTAGTCGATCAATTTAGAATTCGGCATGAAAAATTATAGATACTCTGTTTTGATTAAATTTTGCGTTTGTTGACAAAATATATAACGTTTGGATCGATTTTTTATTGCATCTTAAATTTTTGAATCGCCAAACTCAGTCATTGAGATAGTATCATTGGCCAACCAATCGTTCAATTTTAAGCTACCATTTTAAGTCCAAATAGCCAGGGTTTATAAAATGCATGCAAGTATAAACGTTTTATTCTAGTACACTTGAACTTGAATATTTCATTTGAATCGAGGACTCAGATGCATCAGTGGTCAGAGCACTGCACCAATTTGCTACTGGGTCCAGTTGCCAAGAGCTAATAACAATTTCATGTATATACGCCAGTGCATGGCACGAGGGTAAATCATTGTAAATTTTGGGCATCTTGCTAGACAGAACACCGAAGAAAGTGAAAATTTTGAAGCTGGCCAATCTATACCAATTTACTGCACCTGCAAGTAGAAACACCAAGAGACACCATTGATGCCGTCTTCCCAAAAACAGCCACTTCCTTCACACATCTGCTTAGAAATTCCAGGGTAACCACAGACAATTTTCTTTTTTCCAGGTACCTTGCGTGCATCTAAGATTAAACAAAAGCGTGATATAAACCTTTATCAATAAGCCAGTTCGGAGTTTCTACTGCGCATCCAAATGACGCGTTCTGCGTGGGGTTAAAATTGCAGTTGAATAATAACATGTAGCTGAGACAAGAACGCGAAAAAATTTCTGCGCGTACGCGCGAAATGAAAAATGGCGAGAAATTTAATTTCCAACTTTGAAAACAAAAACATGGCCATGTACACGTTCAAAATAAGTGAAACAAAGAAAAAATAAGGCAGATGGATAGACCAGACCTTAATTATTATTCCTGTAACACCTACTGTATAAAAATAAATAAAAATGAATTAAAATATCGTTTGTTTGTACGATGATTTGGGGACCCACTGAAAATAGACCAGACCTTAATTATTATTCCTGTAACACCTACTGTATAAAAATAAATAAAAATGAATTAAAATATCGTTTGTTTGTACGATGATTTGCAGGACCCCACTGAAAAACACTTCGGTGATGTGGGTATCCTGGTTAAATATAAATATAATAATAATAATAATGATGATGTATCGAGCACTTCGTGCAAAATTATCAATTACACAAGTTTAAACCAAAAATATAAGCAAATTCCCAGGAATATAAGGTTCTTAATGTCCTTAATCTTTCGAGTATATCATAAAGTTTAATTAATGTTTACGCAAAAAAAAAATTTCATGCTACGCAAAAAAAGATATGGACAAAAATGTGGATCAATGAACCTACGGAAAATATATACTTGCATGGTTCCGTATGAGAATTATTTACACGTTAAATTTTTCGCCAATCATCTTTCGTTCATTTTCTTGCACTATACTATTTCTTGAACTTGTGAACTATAATTATTTGTAGTTTTTAAGTTGATATATTCATTATTTCGCTCACAATTTTGTAGGAAGGACACACGAGTAAGTCACTTCTCTTGATGGCCATTTTGAGTCTTCTCCCCACCAGAATTCACCAGAATACTTGGAAATCAAGTTTTCGCCAGGTAAGTTTCAGTCAAGTTGGCGCATGCGCAGACTTTTCCCACAGTGTTAGCTGAGACTGGGAGAGCTAAAATATGCTTATAGATGTATTCAACTGTTCAACCATCATTTGAATACATTTGAATGTGCTCGAAGAACAAGTAGTTTCCCTCACGGTTGACTCGCTTTAACTTAGAAAATGTATTCCTTAAGTGCACCTTTCTATATTTTGCTTTACACAGAAGACATGTATGCTAGTACACAAATTATTTAATGGGTAGTTCTATTGTGGCTATATGTAGACGCAAACGAATAATTGAACAGTTGAATATTTTGATATGCATATTTTAATTCTTCCAGACTCAGCTACATGTTATTATTTAACTGCAATTTTATCCCGACGCAGAACGCGTCATTTGGATGCGCAGTCGAGACTCCGAACTGGCTTATTGCGAAGAGACAATATGGCTGACAGCTGGCCGAGTTTTTTCTTTCATTTTACATTAAACCCTGAAGGCAATGTTTCTGGAAAATACTTCCTGTTCAGAGGAAATTAGAATGTCTCATAGTCGAGAACTGCTTACACATATCAGCCTAGTCCACTCTAGGCTAGGCGGAATAGCACTCACGCGTACGTATAAATGAACAACACCATCCAATGTCCATGAAATAGGAAAGACTGACCTTTCATTTTCAATAGCGGAATTAATACCCTACTTCTTCTATAAGATTGGTTCGTGTCCGCTTGTTTTGGCGATCAAAAACATCACAAAGCATAATATGGTTTTGATTAAAGCGAAGCTTTTCTATTCAAAAGACAAGGCAGTAGGTATGCTGCCTAAAATGTTTTTCTTTTCTGGTTGTTTTACGATAATAACATGTTTAAAATTTTTTTTACCAGGCCCAAATTACTTTCTTGTTGAAATTGTTTATGAAAAATATACGAAATATCATGTAATACACTGCAGTTGAACGTGTTTTTTTAAAATGTGTTGTATCAGGAAAAGTTATATATAAGGTTTAATTTTCGACTTTTACGAGTAGCTAGATGCTGAATGCCGCAGTGCGTATTTAAAACAAAACAAACACAGCAAAATATTTGGTTCCTTCAGGATGGTGTATATCATGATTAGTACGAAGTCCAGATAAGATAATTCAATTAACTTTAGAGTAAGTTTTCTAACTTTTTGGGTATTTTTTAAATATAAACTTCACTCCTATGTCTGTTTTGAGGCGAAAACCGGAAAGGACCGGATCCTGTGATACGGACCTCGGACCTTATCGTTAGCAGACAATCAGTAGCCTCCATTTAGTTACGGACGTGGAGATACGGACCTGGGAAAAAAGAACTAAAATATTACCTTTAATCCATATATTTACCAACTGAGAGGCGCTATAATGAAGTGGAGGACGTGACACTTCACACTTGTATGTCCCCGCATCATTATCGGACAATGAATTCAGCGACAGAATTTCTGTTCCAATGCCGCCTTCATATCTGAAATATGATTTCAGTTCTTCCAGATCTCCATTTGAACTGAGTTTGTACCACGTGATTTTATACGTGTTGGTACTAATCTCTGCTTGACATGCCAAGTCAACATTGGTTCCATTATCATACAACAGTTTGTTTGGTTTCTTCTTAATGATCGCTTTTGCATAAGCTTTTCCTGAAAGGAGAAACTCTATCAAGCTCAGATATTTCAAGTACAGATTTTCTACCAGAAGAATTCGAAATCTTTGAGGAAGTGTCGGAAAAGGTTGTATGTCTCTTATTACACTGCCCCGCGAGATCTGTGGTTTAAAATGGGAATTTCTTTTGAGAAAACTAATATATTATTCAGATGACTGTTTGTTATTCCAGATCTTTCAATGTCTTAACGACTGTTGACCACTATATACGCCTGGCATTTAAGGAGTTTAAATTTTTACTTATGGCTTACAGAGAGTACGCCGAATACACCGAGTTATTTTAAAACCAGAGGTGTGATTGTTTCTAGCAGAAATGAGCGCTTTCCTCTTTCAATTTTGCCAATTTGCCCTCTGTCCTGAACCTGGGGATGTTGCTAAACCGTGTGGAATTCCGTAAGGACATTTGAGTGGTGAACAAAGAGAGGGGGGGGGGAGAGGTGTAAAATTTAACTAAAATCTTCAAAAGCCCAGTTGGAGCAACGAACTTTCTCTTTCTTTGTATAAACCAAGGTGTGATTCGAAACTAGTTTTACCGACCAAAGTTTTATCAAGAGAACCATAATTTCATTTTCCCATACCCGTTCCCTATCACGTCCCAAACTACAGGTCATGAATTTTGTAGCAAATGTGAACAACACACGTCCTGCTAGTATTATGAACTGAAGCGGACCTTGTTTCAGATTTCTAAGGGAAGAGCGTTACCTTTTGTCACCCTGATAACTATATCGAAAAGGGAAAGAACAAAAATATATCTAATACTAGTAGCAGTAAACGTGACACTTCAAGGTATGCTCTAAAACTGCTTGCAAGTCACTTGTACAGTTCAAACATTTGTAAACTTGGGCAGTTTGTATAAAAAAGTAGTTAACGGTAACCATAGTTAGGAACTAACCAATCAGCATTGTGTGTTTAGAGTTAACTACAATTTAAATACTCAAAAAAGTAAAGCTGTTGTTTTGAGTTCTATACAACGCCCCTGTTGTCAAAGTATATGCTCCAAATAATTGTGAACAGTGAATATATCTTTTAAAGCCCTGCTCGATTACTTTCAAGGATTAAGATGAAAGGCAGTTCGTTGTTAAATATTTTCAGGAATAAAGTTAGAGTAATCGATATAATTTGGTTTTCTACAATTAGAGCACAATAATCTCTTCTTAAATCTTAATTAATCAACATTTTTCGTATATTTCGCAACATTCCTAGCTACAATCCTGGACAAAAGTCTTGGGACACCGAGCATTTAATAGCTTTATCCCCTCCCCCACCCCTATTCAAAGTTGGAAGTTTGCCAAATTTCACTTGAACATTCCCGGAAATCCAACATTGTTTGGGTGGGTGGGGGGAGGAGTGTTTAGGAAACTCAGTTGCCCGATAAATGCTGTTCCTTTAAGTTTGCTATAAAATATAACAAAATGTTAAGGTGTCCCAAGGACTTTTGGCCAGGATTGTAGTTTTGGTCGAACCATCAATGCACATACCGAAACGATATACAAGTAAGTATAGATATTGAATAACAAGTTGAATTTACCTTCTGCCATTGTAAGGAAAATTGGTTCTTTTACCGTCCCACAAACTTTACATATGTACCATCCTTTATCCTTCTTTGTTAAGCGTGTTATATTGAAGACATTCTTAGAAACCATTATTATCTTTTTGTTGTCAACATGGAGTTGGTTGTGACTTTTGTCATATTTTCCTCGAAACCATAGAGTCACATTATCAGATATATTAACAGTACAATTGATCAACACCCATTCCCCAGCTAAGTGAACGCGGTGACGATATAAGCTATCCTTAGTCCACGATACAGCTGTATTGAAATCAGGAATTATTTATCAAGTATTAAAATAGGGAAATAAAATAGAGCGTTAGTAAATTTATGGATACATTTAGGAGAGAAATGATATACCAGTTGGAAATATATAGGCAAACCTACAACTAATGTTCCCATTCTATACGAGATGAAAACAACTTTATAATATAACATTTATAGTACGCGAGGGTTGATTGGTGGAGAAGCGTGTTTCTATTTAACAATTAGATTATGAGCTCAAGATTTCTATGAGGTGATAGTTGATGAGGGCGAAGCCCGAATGAACTATCATCTCATCGAAATCGAGAGCGAATAATCTAATTGTTTTGGTAGAAACCAGCAAGAAAACAGTATTTCAAAACGTTTTTCATAATTTATTGAAATAAATTCGTTAAAAATCGCGCCGAGGAGATGGCTGTTTCGCTACTCGCTATCTAACGACAATTAGATAGCGAATAGCGTAGCCATTCAAATTACAGCATTTGCAATAGTATACTAGTATGATTCTACTAAAACTGTATAGAAACACGGAAAATTTCCCGCCAAAACTTAAAATCGTAAAATAAACAATTTTAATGAGAATTATAAAACTTTAAACACAATTTAAAGATAATTTAATACTTTAACTCATTTGTGACTGTAACATTTCAAACAAAGTTGTTTTTTTGAAGTAAAATTGACGAGCAAAGTCAGCATGCGTACGTAATGAGAATATGTAAATTAATCGAGTTTAAAAATGTCTTTTGAGTTATATTATAAAAGAAATAGGAAACATTTTTTCCTGTGTTTCTATACAGTTATAGAATTTCTACACATGTGGGAGTTTGGGAGAACTCGAAATAACGTGGAAAAACTCGCCCTACGGGCTCGTTTTCCCACAGATTATTTCTCGTTCTCCCAAACTCCCACGCGTGTTTCTATATCTGTATAGAAACACGGAAAATGTTTTCTACTTCTTAAATAATCAATGAAAACTCCAGGGTGAGCAAGTGAAAGGTATAAGAAATGGAAGATTTATATTTACTGTTGAAGAAAAGGTGTAATTTCTTATTTAACCGTCTTTTGAGGAAACTAATCTATTATTGAGATGACTCTGTGTTATTCCAGATCTTCCAACTTCTGGCATTTAAGGAGTTTAAAATTTTACTTACGGCTTGCACAATTGTATGCTTTTGTTTCTTCCGTCAACCCGAACAGGAGGATTGCGGTCACAATTGCATATTCTGTAAACTTCATCTCTATGGAATGCACTCCTTAAACCTCAAAATAGTCAAGAAAAGGCGGATTTATTGCTTATTTCATTACTTTACAACTAACCAAAGTATTAGAACTTGTTCGCCAGGGCTTCCACTTGCCAGGAAATTTCCTGGCAAAAGAAAATATTGGGCTGTGGCAGGAAAAATGGCAGGAAATCCTTCTTAGAAGGGAATTGGCAGGAATATAATGAACTGTCAGGATAATGGCAGGAAATTCTGAGATTCCAACCATTGGGGCTTTAAAATAGTGTATGTGTGGCGTAGTAACTAGTAAAATGTTGAATATACAAGAAAGCTACCTATCATAGAGTTTTCAAACGCTGGCAATTTGATTTGGGCCTTCGCATCAACTTCGGAAATCGCTCGGTACGATTCGGAAATTGCTCGGCTAAATATAAAAAAGGGAATGCCAGGAAATTTGCCGGGAAATTTTGCAATTTCTGGCAGGAAATATTGCAATAAATAAGGATGAAAACAAGAAATCCAGTTTTATGAAAGTAGAAGCACTGGTCTAGATATATTTAATATCTCTCGTTTTGTTAATGCGCATGCAGCTGGTAATATATTTGATTGACGTATTTGAGTCCAAAGTTCGATGATTGTTTTGAGGCCGGAAAACCTCGGCACTTGATCGATCAAACACTATATATAGAAAACCACGTAGCCAGTAAAAAACATTTCTACCTTACAATTACGTCCATATTTCTATATCTCGTTCTTTTAAAAACTTACTGCGTAACCGCATAGCCAGTGAAAAATATAGCTACCTTACCATTACGGCATTATTTCATTATGTCGTTCTTTTAAAACCTCGCTGTGTATAGCCTCGTAGCCAGTAAAAAATTTATATACCTTACAATTACGTCATTATTTTAATGTCTCGTTCTTTTAAAGACTCACTGCGTACCCTCGTAGCCACGTAGCCAGTGAAAAATATAGCTACCTTACAATTATGTCATTATTTCAATATCTCGTTCTTTTAAAAACTCACTGCGTAGCCTCGTCGCTCGTAGCAAGTGGAAAATATATCATCTACCTTACAATTTATTACGTCATTATTTCAATATCTTGTTCTTTTAAAAACTCACTGCGTAGCAGCGTAGTCAGTGAAAAATATACGTTACTCAATAAACTTTATTAATAAAATTACGTTATTTATAAATTATAATAAACACCATAATACCAATTCATACACTCGTATACACAACACTGAAATCTGTAATGGAATTTTAACTTATAGTATACGTACAATATGGTTCTATGTCTATATGATAAAACTTAAATCTATGTATAAGTATATGCAATACCGAGTAACTGACCACTTCCGTGATCGAGGCAGCCCTATTTAGATGTATCACGCACAGTAGCTTTGCGCGTTGTGCTTGTACAAATAGCAAGTCGCGTCATGCATAAATACAAAAATGAGGGTTTGATACAGGCATAATAAACTGTATTTCTGTCATGAGAGCATCGGCAATAAATATTAAACAAATAAACTTAACTGCTTACCATTTAATCTTGTTAGAACCGTGGCTGTATAGATAAAAACAGGATGCATAGACTTCACCTTGACATATGACTAACTTGACATTTTGCGTCACCGATATATCAGTGTATGCGTGGGTGTTTTTAATAATCTTAAAGGTTGTACAAACAAACCGCGAAATGTAAACGGCATTTTTTCGCCGGAATATGCGTTGTCCCCAAATTTTTTTGTTTCACTGTAAATAAAATACCAAATTTGTGTGCAGACTTTGCGAGATTTTTTTTAAATGCATTTGCGAGAGTACAAAGTATAAACGGGTATAGTGTAACGTATGGCTGCTATATTCGAAAGCGGAGCTCTTTAAGTTCTGGAGAGTGTTAAACGACAGAGCATTGAAATATACTCACTGTGAACTTAATAGCAATGTAGTAGAAGATAATTAATAAGTCCGAGATTTCATCTCGAACAATTGTTGTTCTGAATAAGTGCAACGCTTATTCGAGCCGGCGCTCTTTATCGGCGCTCACGAGTAAATTTGACACACATTTTCTTACTTGATTAGCCACGCAATCACTAGAGCTATTACGGGAACCACTGAGTATTTTTACAAAATACAAAACAACGGTAACTCCGAAAATGAACACTTTGCTCATATTGATAGCTTTGGACTATATTTTAGTCATACGATGATGACTAAAACATAGTCGAAAGGTAAAATATAAATTAAAATGTTCATTTTTGAAGTCACCGTTGTTTTGCACGAGAGTTATGTTCCTTACACATAAGTACATGCATTTATATCATATTTCTATAATCTGTAGCTTTGTATAATATAGTTAATAGTTTCTGTCAAAGATTGAAGCTAACTATATAACAGCCATACGGCACACTATACCCGTTTATACTTTGTACTCTCGCAAATGCATTTTAAAAAATCTCGCAAAGTCTGCACACAAATATAAATTTGGTACTTTGCGTTATCCTTCGTGTGGTGAAACAAAAACATTGGGAAAAAACGCATATTCCGGCGAAACATACCGTTTACTTTTGCCTATTTTACTAAATATTTATTATGGCTCGCGGTTTGTTTGTACAAACATTAAGTTTAGCACCCACGCATACCCCCCGTTTGTTTTGACGCCAAAGGGGATTGGCTAAAGTGCGTATGTTTTGTGTATTTATATAGACACTTACTGTTGATGGAATCTTATAGGTCAAGTTCGAGGAATCGAGTATGAGTCTATGACGTATGCTAGTCACGTTCGTGATTTTTAATACGAAAGTTAATGAGAAAGAGTCGGCGTTTTAACATAGTACCATAGAAACAAGCATAACATGCATCACATGTTATGACTGTATTCATGAAAATAAAAGCTCTAGTACCGGAAGGCAGTGTAAGAACATTAGTTTGTCACTGCTGAATTTAAATCGAATAACGAGCCTCGCTTTCGTGCGGAATTATGATATACTTTTTCAATCCGCAAGCAACAACTATTCTCCTTTGACCGAGCCTCATGCTCAGAGAGTTGTATTTTAAGCATCTCTGATGTAATTTATCACATGTCAACGCTCATGCCGACTGCCCTGAAAGTTTGATACAGGTTTACACCTAGCCTCCTCCGCAGGCAACTTGGTGGAAAACGGCAGAATTACGCAATAATTTGATAAGGATGAGGGAGTAACAGTGGATAGTGAGGGATAATTGGAGCTGGTCTGAAATAAAATCGCGGAGAGTTGCCTGCCAAAAATTGTAAGTTGAGGACCGATCACTTCACCTTGTGGAACTTTCACTTCACCCCGGGTACCCTAGGGAGCTTTTGTCACCATGATACGAGTGGAGAAATATAAAAATATACGAATGGGAGGAATGATCTACAATTTACGCGATCAAAATCTGCTTTTAACTTCATATTCTAAGGATTAACTACAGACAAAATAATTCTCAGTATTACGTACGAAGAATGAGGGAGAGCTTATAGGCATTATAGCGTGTTTATACATACTTGCGGAATCGAACACAATCAAGTTTTGGAATGTTTACAATTAGATTGACAAATTGTAATGATGTAACTAGTATTAACAGAAATCCTTGAGGTCTCTGGTCCAAATCAACGAACAGAGTTAAGAGATATTTAATCTGCACAGTATACTATATTATCTTTTTAAAAGCAGCGCGACAGAGAGACACAAATATGGTTTAAAATCTTGTGTAAAGGAGCCAGGAGGGGAAGGATGTCAAATCATATTCCTGTGTTTGAACTGTGGTTGATACAATTTTAAATGTCACTATGTGATGATATCTCTGGAAGTTTGACCGCCAGTTATTTTAAGAAACAATGTAACAAAGACCAGGGACTCTGACAGGTTTTGGTAAAGTTCTGTACTGAAAAGAGTGGACAGATAATATAGAGCAAACTATCTTACTATCAGTATTAATATGTTTTGAGTGAGGGCCCATTTGCATTGGGTCACTATGAATAATTCACCACTTGCACGGTGGTCGCCACGTGTACTTGGCACGTGGTCAAAAATGTAAACAAACGGAAAAGTTCGGACTATGGGTCACGCACGCAATATAGTATTATATAGTAAAGCAATAATAAGAAAGCTATTTTACATAACCTGCGTCGGTTTTTGATCGTTTTATTGTCTGTGCGGTTTAAGTAAAGATGTCGGGTAAAAATGCAAGTGATAAGTTCAAAGCAATGAGCGTTAGAGAGCTTAAAAACTATTTATCGGATCACGGAGTTACAGTGAGCGGCCATTTAAAACCTGCATTGATCGATATTGCATCTTCTGTCGAAAGAATGGGGTTGCTAGTTGATCCAAATTTCACAAAGGATGACCATGAGAAAAGTCTGGAATGTCGATTAAATATTCATGATATTCAAATTTACTTGTGAACATGGTGAAGAATACAGGAGACAAATTAAGCGGCAATGGGACATGCAAGTTTTGCTCCACACTAAATTTGGAAAATAATGTAATATATGATTTTGCAGTTGTATACCCTGTGGATATATGTATATAACAATATTAAATTTATTGTATTGAATTTTGTGTATATATAGATAAAAAATTAAATGTCGGGACTGACCGAACAGATAAGGCGATTTCCATAATAGTCAGTTAATTAGTGCATGACGTATTAGAGTATTATATTTCAAGTACTTGAGATTAGGGCGTGCAAAAACAATGTACACATAGAACAGAGAGAAGTGAACTAGTATAGAGTGAGTTTTGAAGCGAAAACACTACGAACAGTGAGAGTCAACCGTGAGACTCAGTGAGCAAATACGAAGACAGGGAGATAAATAGCCCGTGCGCTATATACGAGAACGTGATTTGTAAGAACAATACTTTTGTACCTTTTATTTTATCCTATATATATTCAATTTAACTTAATAAAACTATATAACCAAAAAGAAGTGATTGTGTCGAAAACCACAGTTCTACGGAGGGAACATTTTCGACATAAATTTGAAGATCCAGGATTACAGGTACATAATAGGAGAACTGATATTTATTGGAATGATCTTACTTTATTATTCATTTAAATAGTTAATCTTTATCCTTGATAATTGTTGGTTGCAGGTTCACCAGACAGGAACACACATTAACAATAGCTGTTATGTAAGGCTTAATAGTCAGTGGGATTGGACTTCTTAAAATCCTAAAAAGTTTTAGTTTCCTAATCATCCTTTCCACATGAACCCTTGCTCGAGCAACTCTACGAGTTAAAGTCACTGCTTGTGCAGATATTTTGGGTTTTTTTCATGATTGGAGGAGCCAACAAATATACATGACGAAGGGCTAGGATGTCCTGAATGTTAAAACCTTTGTCTGCCATGACAACATCATCAGCTTCCAGGGCATCAAGAAATCGCGTTTTGTCACCGCCCAAAGCCGCCCAAGGCCACGAGCGGACATGTCGATTTTTGGCAGGCAACTCACCGAAGTTTTAACTCCCAAGCTATTGCGCAATTTTTGCCAAGTATTGCACAATTCTGCCGTTTACGAAGAGTTGCCTGCGGAGGAGGCTAGTTTACACCATGAAAAGGGTTACACAATATGTAGTAATTACGTTAATATTAAATGGTAATTCATCAAAACAACATTGGAATTTGGAACCCATTTTATCGCTTCTACGATAGCATTAAAACTGTATATAGTATATGCTTTGTATATTACGTGCCTTTAATCAATTTCCAGATTATACGTTACCCCCCACGGTTAGATAGAGATACAAACAAAAGTGCTGACCAGAGTTGCTTACAAACTGCTAGATTTTATAACACATAGAAAAATAGGTACGCCAGCGTACATGTATATGCTGATGCGTATTTGCATAATTGCATAATTGCAAAATTTAACAGCGTAATTGAAGAGTTGTACCTTATCCCCATGGGTCAATTAATACATGAGGTCTATAAGTGTATGAACTTTTATACTGCTTTTAAAAAACTGTGCGTAGAGGGATGAGGGCCTATAGCCCATGGGAGCAATTTTTAAAACAATTGTTAAACCTGCAGATTTTAGTCTTTTATACTTCGGAATTAATTTGTAACTCGCAACTCTGATGTAGATAACAGCACTATTTACACACCACATATAAATACGACATATCTTCTATTCACCACAGTTTTGGAAAGAAATGCCAAACTGTGCCTATATCTTTATATCAATCAAATATCACTGAAAAGTAAACTTAATGAGGTGATGTTGACTATCTATGGAAATGTCAATGACCATGATTCATGAACTATTGTCGATTTGACCCAATTACCAAATAGTGTTGACATATGGTATTATTTAATCAATTTTATCCAAATAAGAGCACGATATTCGTACGGTTGGTATGGTTCGGTGTCGACTAAATTTTGTTTATATATTCTTTTTTTGTATACATGTTTATTGTGTGCGAGTGTTACACCCACCTAGTCCCATGGTCATGGTCTCGGTCAAAACAACAAGTGAACGTCCTCGATCAAAACAGTTTGGGAAAGAAATACCAAGCTGTGTCTCTATCTTTATACCAATTAAATACCAAAATAAACCTGGTATGATCGAGGTGATGTTGACTATGGAAATGTGAAATAATGACCATGTACTATTGTCGATTTGACCCAAATAGTGTTGAGAATACAAATACAAATGGGCAAATGGCATGATTTTGATACTTTTGTGAGGATATTCGTAAGATATTTAGAAAAGCTTACCTTGTTTTCCGATTAAAATGACATTGATATATAGCAGGTCAATTGAAGTTAATATGTCAATACATTTTTGTAAATTGGCGAATCTGTGGAATCATTTCTACTGAGAGTCAAAAGCCTATTCCATTATTTATCAAAAATACTCCTTCAACATTCGCCATGTTCAAAATACAACAACAAATAAAATGTAGCTGGTTTGATGTATAATTTCCATCGTAAAAGCATGAAAACATAGTCATGTTTTATTGTTTACGATGCTCGCCCTTCAGTAGTCCGACATCTTGAAATTATCAATATCAATCCAGTTATACATAGCGATCAAAGAGTAACATTTTAATTACGTCATTTTAACCTAGGCTGTCGCTGATTGGCTACAAGCTAACAGCTAACAGTTACGGCTTACGGGTTACGCGTTAACAAGACGATGGGATTATATCCTTAAAATGTAAATCAATTCATACAGAGGCGTAGGAAGCAAGTTACATTTGGAGGGAGGAGGTGGGTGGGACGTGCTTTCAATGGTATTTTGCCATACAAAAAAGGCAAACTCAATAAATTCATTTTCTGAAGCTCAACAGGGCAGATCGTCCGAAATTGGCGAACCCAGTTACAAAATTGTGTACCCTGCATGATCATTGAATTATAGAACCTCAATAACAAAATTTCCTGCACCTTAGTTAATTGCTTGGTCAAACAGTTGCAACATTTCGATGCAACATTGTTGCTTGCCAACTGCCAAATATTGCAATCGGGTACTACAAGATGTTGTATGACGTTTGATTCAAACAAACTAACAATTTTTACTGCAACATTTTCCGATGCAGTAAAATTAACGGGAGGAAAACTATACCTGCCAGCATACAACTTGGCTTTGATCAATCATAGATTTTTTTGTAAAATTGAATTTCGACTAGTGACATGTTATGATACAGTCCAAGCGAGAAACAACTAATAGATACAGCAATGTCCCAATGTAGTGTAACTTTAAAGCTTAAACGAGAACGTATCAAACAAGAAATCTAGATAAAGTTGTATTTCTGAAGTTTTTAATATCAAACAGCTAAAAATTCTCCAAAAATCTTGTTCTCCTGTAATCTTGCTGCGCAAATTCCTTGGCAAGTTCGATAAGATCGACGGTATCAATCCTCAATTTGCGAATGTTAAGCAGTAGGATATTATTGTAATACTGCGGTTCTGTTGGATCAATCTAACTGAAAAATAAAATAAGTTTCGAGCGAAGGCCCATTGTCTGGAAGTTAGTAGCGTGAGTCGGGGGAAATCATGTGCGGCTTTATAGTGAATACAAAACGATCACGTGATAAATCGATCAGATGGATTTAATCAAAACAAACTATAAACAAAATATGGAAGTCACATTACAAAATATATTAGCATGTAAAGAAAAGCGAAAAAACATGAATAGGATAAATTACAGAACTATGTATGAGATGAGGTGAGATGTAGGATATCTGCTGATGACAGGCATAAACAGATAGGATTTAAATGTAAGAGAAACGCTCATTGATGCCGGGAGGATGAATGGTCCCAAGTTGGGAAATGAGACGCATTTCTTGTCTTTTACGGCTTTCGTTGCCGCCTGAAATGGGACTCACAGAGGTCGAATTTTCATATCTGATACACTCCGGTTGCCAGTGTTGAAATGTCTGGCAACAGTTTGTTTAGCATCGTTGTCAGTGACAGCACGACTATGCTTTTCAGTTTCACCAATGTAGAGCATGCTACATTTACTGCATGAAATACAGTAGATGAGATGAGAGGAAGTGCACGTGAAACGGTGTTTAATAGTATACTTAGATTTTGGTGTCAAAATGTTTGTAGAAGAATCTATAAACTTACAGGTTTTACACAGCTTCCATGGCCAGAAATTCGCGACACGCGATATTGCGCATGCGCACGAACAGCAAAATATGGCGTCTGACAACAGTATAAGATTATCAGTAATAGTTCACAAAAAGTTCAATAGAAGACTACCTACAAAATATTTCCAATTTGTGCCGTTGATCCATAGTATTACATACCCAAATAGTCACATAGGGCTATATTTGAGGTTTTGTTTGGATAAAATTATGTTTCATAACCGAATGAGAACTTTATGTATACGATTGCTTTACTAACCTATGGAAGTTTGACGAAAATCCCGTATTTCATGATATTGAAAGGCCTCAAGCAAGTTACTCAGCATTGCTTCTCAATTTGTGCCGTTTACACTGCGAAGTATGAGTAATACACCACACAATGGCGCTTTCATTTGTTGAAATATATGTTGTTTGATGTTTCATTTTGTTTATCAAAAAGCGATGTTTTAGACTTAACGAGACGAGAACATTGAGACGGAAGATCAACATTCAATGCTGTGTCTTTAATGACAAAAAATCAATTTCACGTTCATATTATTCGCCGTGCAAGGTATCAAATTGAAGCTGAAAGACAGGGCATTCTTTCAGGCTATAGTGCTAGGGGCTGCGGTATTACTGTTCAGCGTACTAGGTATTTCTAATGTATTTTGTATTTATATATTTAGTAATTGCGTGTCTCGGGGAAATTTGATCCCTTTTCTTGTCATTTTACGCAACGGGAGCTCCGTTGCGCAATTTCGACCGTAGTCGCTATTGAGAGCTTTGCTCTGAGTATATTTGTAACTGTACGATTGATAAGCGTCATCAAAAGTGAACTTGCAAACATTAACCAAATTTAGGAGAGATTGTGACTGTGAACGCTTAGTTCCATTTTGAATTTACAGCAGTTAGCCGCTGGTCATAAAATGGCTCAATGTCGCAAATTTCTGGCCATGCACACCACAAGGAAACGTGCCATTTGGTGACGACGAGTCCGGTGGTAGAGAGCTATGGACTAGCCTCGTTTCTAAGTAGTAGAAATATCCGTGAAGCACTAGCCCATTGCTCTCTACCACAGAACTCGTCGCCACCTAATGGATTATTTCCTTGTGGTATAAAGCAATGTAAAACATGTAAGTTTATAGATTCATATACTACAATTTCGCCGGCACCAAAATCTAAGTATAGTATTAAGCAGCATTTTACGTGCTCTTCCTCTCATCTCATCTACTGTATTTCATGCAGTAAATGTGGCATGCTCTACATTGGTGAAACTGGAATATGTTTGACAGGACAAGGTTTGGTGAGCATCGTCGTGATGTCAAACAACGATGCTAAACAACCTGTTGCCAGACATTTCAACACTGGCAATCAGAGTGTTTCAGATATGAAAATTCGAGCTCTGTGTCTCATTTCAGGCAGCATGATAGCCGTAAAAAAACAAGAAATACGTCTCATTTCCCAACTTGGCACCATTCATCCTCACGGCATCAGTTACCGCTTCTCTTATATTTAACTCATATCTGTTTATGTCTGCCATTAGCGGATATCCTACATCTCACCTCATCTCAATAATAGTTCTGTAATTTCTCCTATTCATGTTTTTTCCCGCTTTTCTTTACATGCTAATATATTTTGTAATGTGATTTCCATATTTAGTTTATAGTTCGTTTTGATTAAATCCATAAGATTGGTTTATTTTTTATCACGCGATCGCTTTGGTATTCACTATAAAAGCACATGTTTTTCCCCGACCCACGCGACTAACTTCCAGACAAAGGGCCTTCGCTCGAAACATCGAAGTTCTTATTGTATTTTTCAGGTAGATTGGTCCAACAGAACCGCAGTATTTCGTAAAGACACTACCTACACTGGCACCACACGTTCGGGATATTATTGTACTGTTTTCTGTCATCGTGTTCATCAGTGAACTGAAAAAGATCTATCAGCAGTTGCTGCATTCATCCGCGCCAACAAGTATATTTGCAACAGACAAACGATATTCGGTAGGGAAAATGTACCAGTTTGGCAACGCGGTATCCATCGATGTCACCCAATTAACATCTGGCAAAAATGATTAATTTTACTATAGGAAGGAATTTCAACTCTGCGGTTACTTGATGTCATCGTTAATATCGTACGACTTCCTGTTAGCAGCATTAAAGATAGCATTTTCAAGATGTTAGAGAAGTTATTTCACCAAATCCCCTGCTCAGTTCTCAGCAAGGCGTGGTGTTGCACTGGATCACCTTGGTGCACGAGACACCTTCTCCGGACGTAGTAGAATTGGCTTTTCTACCATGCTGAGTGTATCTGCCTTGTCTCGGATTTGACGAAAAGAGAAATCGTAATGATTTATCTGAAGCTGCGAATTATCCTTGAAAGCATTTACTCCGGTCATCAAGGTCTATGTAAGGATTCCTTTGACTTGCATTGTACACACGTAAAAACGCACAAGTTGTAACAAACCTGCAGCAGACTTGTAGCAAGTCTACATCAACATCTTGTCAACAGGATGTGTTAAGTTCGCACTACTTGTCCCATAATGTTGAAACAGCCTTGTAACAACTTGTTCCCGTTCTTGCAGCAAGGTGGTTGTGACAGATCCGTAGCAAGGTTGTTGCCAACAAGGTTGTAGCAAGCTTGTCAACAACTTGGTACAAGTTTGTTGATACGAAGCTGTAGCAAGCTTGTCGAAATCAATCCGTAACAAGCTCGATTCAACAAGTTTGTAACAAACATGGCGACTCGTGTAAACCCACGCGTAAGCCCGCGAATATTATCAAGAAAACACGCGTGTGATTTTCACTTCGCGTGTTTTCCGGGGGGGATGCGATAAAAAAACAGGTAACACAAACTTTGCTTAAAATTTCATATTATTTTGAAAGAAGAGAAGAAAGATTAGTAAATACATAAACTACAGATTTAAATACAAAGGTAAAACTATCATTTACCTATTAAAGTGGGGTTTTTCAGAGTATTCTATTTCAATATCTTGTTTTGATGGAGTTGACAAACTGACAGTGCAACCTTTGTCCTTGCCTTGTTTTATACAGGCTAACAGGCATTCAAAAATGAAATAATGTACAATAGATTGTGTTCTGATGGCACAATTACATTATGTTCTGATGGCATAATTAGTCTCTCTTTTGTCTTCATTAATACAAATCAAGGGACAAGGGTTGCATGTCAATGTCAATATATATGTCATTGTTACCAGCATTATTACAGTCAAATCAGGACATTGGTTGTGAATTTCAATATGCAATTTGTTCATGTCGGTTGCGAATTGCACAGAGCAATCTCCAAATCAATATTGTGTGTGACAACAGAACACCGGATTTGACTGTAATTATAATAAAGGGTTTTATACTTTTGTAAGATTCAGCTGCCATGGGGTTTTTGAAACTACTGTTCCTAAAAAGACTCAAAACACTCAGGCGGTCGTGCAGTAGCATTGGAATGGCCTTTTCTCTGAACATTGGCATATTTTGAACTTTTCAGACTTTATAATTATATTGCAGTTCCAACACAAACCCCACAGCAGCATTTTTAGGAAACATTAATGCAATCTTTCTTAATTGTGATTTAGGTATAAATCCAAGATGGAAATAATCTGTAGGAAGAATTTGGTTACAATTAAAGATATTATGCACCAGTCAATTTACATCCCCCACCTCCTCCTGACTGCACATAGGCTTTCCCCAGCTTCAAAAATCCAGTCTGGCCTGCCTTTCTGTGCCCTCGGGTGGGCAAGGCTTACATTGACTGGTGTGCAAAGAGATAATCATGCAACTAGAACTTGAAGTTGCTTGTTTTAGAACAAAACTTAAACACTCAGACATTTAAATGCTTTTGATATAATAGTAGTTGTATGTCTATTTTTATGTCAGATTCAGGGCTTCTGTTCAATTATTATAATTATATAATTATTGGAATCAAAAGACTGCCCATATCCTATAGACCTATACACCCCTCAATTATGGTTTACGTGGGGAATAATAATAGGATTATTAGGATATGGATATATGTTGTACTACATGTATATGAATAGTATTTAAGAGTAGAACAGTGTTAAAATTTAATTTAATGAAAATAAACTGGCCAATCCCTGTATATTTCAATTACTTGTCTGTGTCAATCTTCTGTCTGTAATAGTTCGGTCACTTCATTTACTAAACATTTTCCTTTCCTTTCTGAGGATGGTTGCACTCCTTCCATGAAGAACCACAAATTTCTTTATTTGATGATATTCTTGCGGATCTGCCATTGATAATTTCCCTCCAGATACCATGTTAATTAAAGCCACTGTACCTATAAAATTATACCCAGTTAGTATCATTCATAAATTTGACTGTTCCATTGTTTATAGGCCCCACATATCAGTTTCTTATTCTTCTCGAAATTCTGTATATTGTAATAATAAACCTGTTATACCTGACCCACCTGGCTATTCATGGCAGCAGTATTCCAGGCAAAATCAAGTAGAGCCCTTCTTGAGTTTAGACCCCCTCTTTTTAAGTTATGCCTATTTTTGGCTACTGTTTGGAAATTTAATATGATGTCATACAGCCCCCAGGTTCTGCATGTGCCATGCCTTTCAATTGATTTATGGTCTGAAATGCCTTGACCATGACAATATATATTTATATTTATATGCAATGGCAGATCTCATACCCATATTAAATTTGCTTTTTTAAGTTTTTAATAATAATAATAATATTAGACCAAAACGGCAAAAGACCATGACAATCAGTACTCAATTCACCCAGCAGCAAAAATATGATAGCTAATGTTTTATGCTAGAAGGGTTCAAATTCATATATTCATATACTAAAATATATATTTTGCAATTCAATACAAAATATTCAGTGATCATTGCATATAAAATGCCTGTCCAGAGTTTTATCTCTGACAGGGACAGTTAAATTAGGCTGCTGAGTACAGAAGTTTGAGCTAAATTTATAAATAATGGTTATTGTTTACTGAATTAAGTCAGGGCCTGGGTAAATGCGAGAAATCAACGGTTTCAGTCTGCTTGTTACCACCAGAAGGCAATATATTGTATTCAAAGCCAAAGCAATAAAGCATATTACCATACAAAGATTACAAGCATAAATACTGAACTGTACATAATATTTGGGTGTTAGAAAACAAAAAAACGTAATATTTAAGCGATAATTTTACAAAATCTACTCAAGCGCACTAACTTAGCTATAAAATATAACACTTACCAGCTATTTTTTTGATATTTTTCTCTTCAAACTTCAAAAATAAAGAAAATTTAAACCATATGATTTTGCCGTTGAAACCACAGAAACTTGAAGTCTTGAAAGTCAGCTTTTCTTGCTTTCGCCATAACTTTCATTCTGCATAACAACGCTTAGCAACCACCAATAAAATACGGTTTTGCCAAATTCAAATTGGTGCTGCTGTTGTATGAAAATTCTTGTCGTTAACAATGCCGTAACAAGTTGTTCGCAACTCTTGGTACATACAGTCTTGCTACAAGCTTGTTGAAACGGACTTGTTACAACTTCACGACCACATCAACTTGTCAACAAGTTGTTCTAACAAGCATGATATGGCTTGTTTCAACAAGCTTGATTCAAGTTGTTCCAACAACTTGCTACAAGTCTGCAAACCAACAAGTTGTAGCAAGCTTGATGACACAAGTTTGCTATAGCTTGATAAAATGACAAGCTTGTTACAACTTGTCAACAAGCTTGCTACAAGCTTGTTAAGCCAACAACTTGTCAACAAGATGTGAGATTTTTACGTGTGTAGTTGCAAGTTGTTCACAGACACTGAAAATGTTCATTGCAAATTTGTCATCGCCGCAAGGCCTGTGGTTCCACGATCACGTGCGCTTTCTATAATACTTACTAACATAGAAAATAAAGAACGGTAATTGTTCAACACTGCTCAGAATGCATTCTTACAGTCCATCGATTGGGCAAAGGAGATGAATTATGGAATTAAGAATTTCTTAGCCTCGCGACATGTGCAACGAACTTGAAGAAAATTATGCAACAGTTGACGGCCTAATAATTGTCAAACGCATAAACAGCGTTTATTTTAAATTACTATTCTAGTATGAGATCAAAAGCAACTTACTATACACGCTTGTCAAAAATGCACGCCAAAGCGCCAATATGCGATATCTAATGTCCAGTGGTTATTCGAGTGAAATTATCCAAAATCTGTTGGTTACATAAAGTACTCGGTGATATTCATTCAAAATGGAGGCTGAAAAAGGACTGAGTAATTCACAAGGAACGAAACAATCAACAAAGTTTTGAATCAAGATTGGAAAAGACGAAAATGAGGGGAGAAATAATCAGCTCTGGTCTGAATGTGTCGGTGCCACCATACGGGCACTATTATACCAATTCAGTGCGATACAGTCTACTCTCGATTCTTCACTAATCTTTAAACAGAAACAAAGGTTAATGGCAACTATACAGGCGAAGAAGTACTCACAAATTTCAATGAACGTATCTGTCAGATGTGAAGGATTATATCCTTTGGTACATTTAATTATTCACTTCAAACATTCTATTCTATCTTTATTTTTTACCTATACTTATAGGATTCCTCTTTATATATATACATAACTACGTGTAGTATTTTATAGATAGTAAATTTTGTTTACAAATGTGTACCTATTATGCAGATTTTCAGTGCATATATATTTAAAAACATGGTTTTAGGTCCTATGAATTTTCAAACTTAATAACATGTATATACGTTCTTGCAGACAAATGTTAATGAAATTTGTAAACAAAATTTACCTATATTTATGCCACCACTGAGCTGATCGTTGCACCAAACTTATCTAAGAGGCTGTTTATCTGGGGCCAGCTGAGTACCAGGACTGGTCCTGGCTAGGCGAGATCATTTCTTGACTCACCGGGTATCATGCTTAAACTGGGTTGGTACTGTATTTGTCATGTAAACATAGGTGAAATTGTTTCGGCAATGTGAGCTAGCCCGGATATGGCAGGTGATTGGTCTCCATATAAACAGGCGCCAATCTGTTCCGCTTGGTTCAAAGCCTGTTAATTTTCTCTGAATAGAGCAAATCAGGCAATAAGCCACTTCCAGGCAATATGCTAAATTGCTTACTGTGTAAAACTGAGATCATATTATACCCACTTTACACAGTAAACCATTTTGAGTAGACAATACAAACAACTGGGTTTTATACATGATTTTATTTCTCAGAAGTGCCATCTACAAATTATGGTGTTTAACATACTGTACTGAAACTAATGTACTTAAAAATTGGGATGAAATGTACATACAAATACTAATACAATATGCTGTAAAATTTAAAGTATTTTGTAAAATATAATATTCAAGGTTGTTGTCAAATGCAGTGTTTTTTGCTAAGATTGTTCAATTGGCTCACTCTATAATTTAACCCATTAGACAGAGTAACAAGAGTTAACAAGAAATATTGGATGTACAGTATCATAGTTATTGCTCAAAATCCCATCCCTTCACAAGTTTTTATCCTCTGGAATATTTTAAGACAGAGTATAATAACCGAAAGTGTGGTGCATTGCAGCTTAACCGTTTAACAAGACATATATGTCATGTAGTTTTGTTAAGCCATTAGAGTGCAAGACCCTTCCCAATTGAGAAGTAAGAGTAAAATAACAAAGTGAGGCAGACTGCAGCTTAATTGGAGAACAAGGCGCATTGGCATGTAGTTGTTCAATGAACGCATAGACAGAGTATAATATCAAAGTTGGGCGCATTGCGGTAAAGATCTGGGACTACCCAAACCTCGTGGAACAAGTATGGATAAAGACTGTTTTTGCCAGCTGGTGTTGTAATGTGATGATGAATCTAAAGAAAGAAAGAAAGAAAGAAAGAAAGCATAGAATTAGTGCAATCTATTGAAAGCTTAACGCATTAATCTCAAACACTTTCCCCTTGACGAGTAAAATCAACTAAGGTTCCTAAGGGGCTGTTTATATGAAAGCCGGGCTAGCTCGCTGACCGAGCCAGCCCGGTAAGCAGGATAAATTTGCCTTCTGTTTATATGAGAAAATTTCATCCCGACAAGCGAGACGATTTTGTTGTTTTGACCTTTGACATTGTTTTGACAATTCTTAAAAATAGCTCGCAGACAAATTGGCGGCGGCATCTCTTTGAACTTTCATCCCGGCAACCGGGCTGGCCCGGTTAGCGAGTTATATGGGGAAATTTCCATCCCGGTAAGCGAGATCTCACCTTTATCAAGCGAGATCTCAGGAACCGGGCCAGCCCGCTTGTCCATATAAATGCACAGTAGTTTTTACCCTAAAATCAATTACACCGCGAGATCTCGCTAAGCGGGCTGGCCCGTTAAGCGAGTCAGCCCGGCTTCCATATAAACAGTCCCTAAGACAGAGTAAAATTACAAAGTGCTTGTTTTAGGGCTCAATGTAGCTTAATGGGTTAACAAGCTAGAGATATGGGCATATAGTCTGGATAACCCATTAACGCCCAACACTTTCCCCTTGACGAGTAAAACTGGCTGGCGTTAGAGAGTGTAAAATGAGAAAGTGGGTGCTTTAGAGCACATTGTGGATTTATGTGTTAATAAGAAAGGGACGAGCATGAATCCAGGTCTCAACACTACCAGAAATTACACTCTAGTGTTTTGTAATGGTAAATCTGTTCTGCCTCAACCTGCCTAGTAATCGGTCATCTACTAAATAACCTCCAAGCTCCCTCACTAATTAGTCTGGTCAAATGCAACATACCTGCCATATTTTTCAATAATTTTGTCCTCATGCACATCAAATATTATTGACAATGTTCACTTCTCTGCGTATGGCCATATTACTGAAGTATATAGATACAATGCACTCTCAAATCACCCATGGAATAGGTTCTATTTACATTTGAGAGAAGCAAAAAAAGCAAGTATATATAAACTAGCCTACTTCACTGAATTTGGCGACGTTTGTTGATATATAGTTTACTTAACTAACAAACAAGTTATTTTACCTTTTCATCTAGTTTTTAAAGCAATAATTTCTTCGCCCGAGCCTGCTTTTTCATCTCCTCGATAGCTTTCCAATTCATTCTTTGGAGCTTCATATATTCGGCGACATTGAAAAGTTCATATTGATGTCCCCGTGCAAACGGCATTTTTTCGCCGTGGTTTAACGAAAATCCAAAAACAAAAACGATAGGGTTTTAAGTTGACAATATGACTTCACAAAAATCGAAAAAGTTTAACAATCGGATCAACAATAAAAAACTTAAAGCAAACAGCGTAACCATGGGCGACATTCGCCCGCACGCCTTGCAAGAAGACTCCTTCACAAACAAAGCAAACAGCGTAACCATGGCAACTTTGATATCGAAATTATCCTTGAAAATCCCTCTTTCAACCCCAATAGGTTTCGTATTACCTTGAATAACTTTAATTGTTCAAGGGCCAAAATAAATTGTGCAATTTTCGAAGTGAAATCAGTCACCAGTCTTTCGATATTTTGCGCACGGAATTGCAGAAAATTTGTCACACTTTTGATTGGCGCTTTGGCGTGCATTTTTGCCAAGCGTGAAAATTCACCTATAATAAGGCATTCATTCTACCTCATCTTGAGTACCGTAGTCCATTTTTACTAGGAGTTGGCAAGGCTCAACGCAATCGAATGGAAGACGCCAACTACCATATTTTAATATCGCTCTTGGGATTTTGCAAGTCTGTGCCATATGAAGAAGTACTACAAATAGCCAAAATCTCGAGTCTGGAACAACGAAGTATTGGTCAATCCTTAGTACTACTGTATAAATGCCTTTATGTGGCTGGACCTCAATATATTAAAGACTTATTTAAATTTTAAAAATCCGTTTATAATCTAGGGGGAAAGGATGCACCCTTATATTGCCCAGATTTAACTTGCAGTGGAAAATAAGTCCTTTTCCTATAAAGTCACTGGGTACTGGAACATGCTACTTTTAACGTTAGAAGCTCTGAAACATTAGAGAATTTAGAAACAAGATTGACATGATTACTTTCTAGCTATAACTAACTTTAAGATCATAATATTTTCCCTGGGTTTTCTAAATACATCTTATGATAATATAGTTCCCTAATAGTATTTATGCACGCTCGTATTGTAAACGAGCTTATAGCTTTTCGACGAGTGGTGGGTAAATAAATTATCATTAATCATTCATTCAGATAACTTCCTTCATTTATTGTCATTTTATTTATTTTCTTTAATAATTTATATGTACTATTTTTACGGTATCATGTAAATATACTGATTCAGATTGTGTTTCAATTATGGCATGTAGCTAATATTCAATATATGCATATCAAAGTATTCAATTTCCAATCCTCCATTTATGCATAATTTGTCTTTTGTGTGAAGTAAATAAGGAACAGGCAATGAAGGGATTATTTTTTGTATTGTGAAGCGTGCAACCGTATGAAAACTGATTCTTCTTCGAGCAACTCTTTGCCGAGTTTTATTCTGGCTATATTTAGAACAGGAATGGGTATTTTATCAGTACTCTTATATGTAATTTTATAGTATAGATCTTCTAATCTCAGTTACATGTTATGAACTTCAACTTTAATTTTATCCCGACGCAGAACGAGACATTTTGACGCGAAATCGATACCACGGACTGGCTTATTTACTGCAGAGATTGAGCCTGTACCAATATTTCGAGCGTGGTTTGAGTTTCCGCGAGCTAAGCTCGATACGCGAAGTACGAAAAATTGTCGATTGGGGTAGATTCGGTTTGCTTAGCGAGTAATAAGTCGCGTTTAGCTCATCGCTCGACATTTTTGAAAACGTTGGTTAGGTTTATCCGGGACGGGAACTGTCAGATCCATCACGCCATGTAGGCTTACCATCCATGCACATATATTACTTCCATCATAATATCGATGTCTCAAACCTTGTCTTTTACTGTCTTAATTATCACTGTGGTTATTCTTCACCTGTAAAGTACCTTCGTTGAAGGGATTTTGTAGATGGAAATTTCGAGCGAAAATTATATACATGCATGTTTTGAGACCTAACCTGGAGCAATTGCAAAAAATGCAACTATATGTCCTCTGCCAAGGTTTGAACTTGCGACCTGATATTCCGGTACAGCGTTGAGCTACACAGTCGAGTTATCAAGAGCTAACCACAAGTTCATGTATATACGGCATACCAGAATGATGCAAGTGTCGTCACCATTATGCAGTACATTCCCGTAGTCGTGAAGTAAGTGAATGCAAAGTGTATGAAGCACAAAGTCTAGTTGATATGGCTGGCTATTGAACTGTGCGGCCATTAAATTCAGTACTACAATACCGGCCAAAGGCCATCCAAACATTACAATATTTTCGAACGTGACATGCATTCGCATTAACTTTATATCTATCTTGGTGTCTTACCCCAACTCCTCCTTCTCAATGTTTGGGGTGAGTGGGGTTTTTATTTTTAACAGTAAATGTCTACACTAGCTGAATGCATTTGAGTTTAAATGTCTGGATGATTTTTGTTTCAACTCTCTACCAACTAAGCTACACGTTCAAACCGCAGAGTTGGTTTGAGATACACAATACTCTACACCTCTCTTCGTAATATTGATCCTGGAACTTAATCAATATTCTTGATCAATATCATCATCTTACAGTTAGCAAAACAAAACAATATGATTGGCTAATTTCATCATGAATTATTGATGAATTTAAGGCGGCTCCCTGCACTTAATATTAAAACAATGGGTGAAAATGGGCTGTCCCTATTGCAACACATATGTTCATGTTTGTGAAATATAATATATATAACTGTTAAATAATATAACTGTTTTGTGTCCAACCAATGGGTTCTAAATATACAATACCCGCGTTGCTATTGCAACAACAGCGTATGAACTATAGTGTCATATCGTATAAATGGGACAAAAAATAAAATTACTTGAATTTCCTTCGGTGACATTATATAAAAAAATTAAGGTAGGTTGCAGGATAGGTTTTTTAGATATTTCCAAATTTCTGTTCTGAGAAAACTGTTTTGTAAGTTTTTCTAAAATTTGTATATATTAAAAAAGGCGACTTGTAGGTTCACTACATATAAATTTAAAAATATTCACCGAAGGAAATTAAAACTAAAGTCATTAAGCCAAGCCCAAAACCTGCGCGGCCAAATAGCATTTCATTTCGACAACATCGTAAACTGCGCATGACCGTGTCTTTCGCGTGATGGTCTCGCGCGCCCATCACTTCTTCCAGTCACTCGCTGACTGTAAAACAGGCTGGTTTTTTTTCGAAATGGTGTAAAATTGCGAGCAAAATTGTCTTCTTTTCGTTACCCTTGGCTTGCTGGACCCAAGATTATTTGTTGGTGGGGTTTTTCCTGATCTGGTTTGTCGGTGGTTTAAGCATCGAATTAATCCAACGTCTCTTCAATTTGTTTTTATTGTTGAAATCGGTATGAAAACTTTTGAAAACATTCAAAGAATTCCAAATTTTTATAAGACAACTCGTAAGTCGTAACTGTCTGTACTGTAGTTGTAGACAGTAGTTTTTAAACTTTTGATTGCTTTGAAGAAATATATTACTTTGACAGTTCTAGACTGCCAAGAGGAGAGTTTAAAATATCATTTTAGAATTTTTAGTCTGCAACAAGTCGAAGATTTTGAACATTATAAAAAATAATACTAAACGTAAATACGTAAAAAAACATATTAAAAGAAAGCTTCGAGACGGGTTAACAACATACGTGCTCTTTGAATTTCAAAGATTTACGATTAAAATGAAAAAGTTGTGGTCTCTTCGCAAACTTTCTCCAAAATAACATCCCGCGGCTTGTTTCAAAATTTTACCGGGTCACGCAGATTCCACGAAGATTCCACGCGCGAGACGCGAGGATGACATCTGACACGCTAGTAACTGTAGGTAGCCACCTTAAGATGTAATATCCTAAATCCAGAAAATGAGGACTGGACGGGATTTCAAGTCTGAGTTGTAGCATAGTGAATATAGACGACCGGGTTTGGAAGAGCAGATCACGTGACGAAATATGTTGGATTTTGGTCACGTGGGACAATATAGTGCATTGGGTCACAGAATAGACACAACCAGAGGTCTCACTTCAGGCAAAAATGCGTAACCGGCCGCTATGTTCCTGGCCAGTGCGCTGGCGAGAGCCATTCATACCCCTGAACTAAATTTCAAGATGCAGGTCGAGCAACCTGAATAAGAAAAACACTTGTTATTTTCCTGATAACGGTTTGTCTAGACTGAAGTTGTTATTAACATCTTTATATAATTGATCCTTGAAAGAAGCGTGGGCTTAAAAGACTTTCGACGCATTATTTAACAATTTATGTAGTTATATTGATCATCATGTGCTGCTGGATTTCAGTATATTTAAAATAGTTAAATATAACTCATTCTATATTTGATATCGAAGAATATAGCGTACTGTTAACGGAAATAAAACGCTACAAACAGCTGCAATGTGTTAGGGTATTAAAGTCTACTTTCATTGGTTTATTTACTAATATTTATACTGCATAAAAAACCAAACCTTCACAAAGTGGTAGATAACATGTGATTGTAATTTGTAAACTTGAAGTGTATACTAAGCTATGAGAGAATGGAGATATTGTCTATCTCTTCATAGCCAAAATATTTATCTTCATGGCTTTTACATGAACTTAAAAATGCATGTAGCGTGATTGGGTATGAGAAACTATGACTAAACACAATAATGTAGCAAAATATTAATTACAGGTCCAGAAAGGCACAGATCTAAGATAGTCAAGAAGACAAGCTTGTAATTAATGATATATTTGAAAAAAACAATGTCATAGGAAGTTTATAATTTGTAGGGGATGGGAGGCTTTGATAATTTTTAGGGTGTCGTGAATTTTCAACACATTTATTTGGGATTAGACAATTATTAAAACCCCAACTTATTGAAATAGTCCCTAAATTGAAATAATCATTTGATATCTTAAGGAGTAAAGGAGGCTTACAAACAAAGATAATGGGTTTAGATGCTAGAAGAGCATTCAACCCAGGGGTGCCTGGCAACAATAAACGGAACAAAGCAGGCCTATACATTGCGTGACCAAAAACTCTCAAAACAAACAATTTGTGTGTAATCAAAATAATACCATTGAAACTTGTATACAGTGTTATTGTTATACAACTATATTGAAAAATACTTGACAAAAGTTGACATTTTATTCTCCCTAAATGATTTTATTGGTAAAGAGAATGTCTGTTGTGTTTTTGGACTAACAAATGTTTGAAGTTTAGAACAACTTCCTTCTTGCTTCTGGCCTTTGTTATAATTGTCCTCGTCTTTGGCTGTTCCATCACTTTCCATTGCTCTGTGTCTTCTATGCTTGACGCCATCCGGAAATGTTTGCAAAATTGAATTTCATAGAATTTAACAAAATTATTGCTCAACATAGATAATAACTTTGAGCATGATTCTATGTTGGGTTAAATCTTTAAACATTGTTTAATTTATTTTAAGAAATCATAATTATATGGGATTAAATGCTGTGTATCCAAGTAAGTAGTGAATGTATATAAATAGTGAATAAATACTGAATGTTTATAGAAGAAATATACATACTGTACCTTCTCTTTGCTTTAATAATAATATAAAAAGGCCTTTGCTGCTTCAGTAAAAATACTCAGGATCATTAGCCAAATCCTTTGCAAGACATGCACACTTCTTCTTCTACCAAAGACCCAAGAAAATACAGAATTTACAGATATACTGTAGCAAACAATGCCAAGAAGGCTAAACAGCACAAAGAAGATAGATGGCAATCCCCGCTCATATGAAAAACAATGTATCAAAAAAGATGTAAAAGAACCTGCTAATCTCTTCCAGATTACCTCTTCCCATAGGCAGACTATTTCCAGATTACCTCTTCCCATAGGCAGACTTTTGCGGTATTGTTTTGTTTAAAAATGCCCGCCCTTTTGAACATTTTCGGGGAGGTGGCGGTGGGTGACAGCCTCTACTTAGCGCACTGGCTAAGCAATCGGTTACGCTCAAACATTAGCTCTTTACATGAAGTTCCACCCCTGTATAGTTACTCTGTGATTGGGTGCAGATCGTAAACAATCACCCATAGTAATTCTATACAAAGAGTGCAGGATACAACGTGGCAGGAAGCAACAGAGGAAGGCATACGGAACCAGAACATTAAAGATGGATAGTGGTGAAAAATTAAAGATGCCAAATGTGATTCGCACCGTTACTCGTTCAACCGTGATTAACCAGTATTTGATGTTCTGTAAAGAAGAGATGGCAGAGACACTGAGCTGTGCGACCTTGTTGCGAATCCTCCACGTAAGAGAAGCCTCTCAGTAAAAGTCGTTGGGTTGTATTGACAATACTGCAGCAGATGGATCAGATGGTTTTGGGAGACTTTCTAAAATAGTGGAAGATCTACAAGAACTAGGGCAAGAGAAGAGTTGGTCAAAATACATAAAGAAGTCTATCCTAGACGGTAAACGGTACTCAAAAACCGGATACCGTAATCATTGTCAAGAAGCCGATAGCTCTTGTGCTGACCATTGCTTAAAGTTCGGGCTTAGTGATCCCAAAAATGCAGACCTGACAGAAACGTGTGTACATATACACACAACACGCTGTAACCAATGTGATAACATTGCTACTTGCCTCAAAAAAGTAAGAGCGCGTGATCAAACATGAAAGCCTCACGTTTTACAGTAATGAGCAACAAGAAGATATCGTTTATGATTTTGAGCAAGCTGTAAAAGCTATTAATCAATGGAAAGCACATATCATGCGGACAGCAAATTAAGAACGCGCAAAACAAGACGTCCTTGCAAAACCTGACTCAAGTTCACGTTTAGTTTGGTCATGGACTGGGCGATGAACTTTCTTCAGTTGCGCTACCGTGAAACGCAGAGCGACTGGTACGGGAAAAGAGGACTAAGCTGGCATGTTAGCAGCGTTGTATCATCTGATGAGCTAACTAAGGAATTGCAAGTCACCACGTTTGCGCACTTGTTCGATCATTGTACACCGACAGGATTGGTACGCTGTGGCGTCAATAATTGAGCACATGCTAACGCATTTGAAAGCTAAACAGCCTCTGCTTGAAAGCATCTACCTTCGATCTGATGAGGCCAGGTGTTACCACAGTAATTTGTTGGTTGCTGCAGTGACAAATATTGGAAAAAGAGTAGGAATTATTTCGAATCACCGTTAAAAACTATGACTTTTCCGAGCCCCGAAGTGGAAAGGACATATGCGACAGGATACTTTGTCCTCTAAAGTCGTCCATTCGCGTACACTGTTCTGAGGAACATTACATTTTGACAGCATCCGACATGAAAGAAACTTTTAAACAACATCCTCTAAGTGGGACGACGGCTTCGGTTAACGTCGTTGACAGATCAAGGGAAAGTCTCGCAGTAAACAAACTCAACAACTTCGGTGCATTCCACAACTTCCATTTTCAAAGTTCAGGAATCCGAGCATGGACACCTTACGGCATCGGTCGTGAGACGCCTTTTCCGTATAAAACGGTGTATGTGAAGCATCAGGGACCAACTATGCTTCAGACGGATGACAATGATGCAGATTATTGGTTTGATTCAGTCAAAGAGAGAGATTTGAATCCAAAACGAAAGCAACAGGCAATTTCGGGAGAATTACTTTTTGAGTGTTCAGTGCCAAGATGTGCCCAAGCTTTTGCATTATTCGCCAATCTGGAGTCGCACCTTAGTGTTGGCCAACACATGAATACCTAGGCGCCGAGTGAAAGCTTTTATGACAAAGTGAGAAAAAATTGGGCGGGGAAATTCGCATCAGTTGATGTAGTACCTCAGACAAGCTATGACGCAACTTTTCTTCCACTATGTCTACATTCGCCATCGTCTTCGACTACGTCTTCGGCCACGTCTCCATCTACTATACTGAGGAACGAAACACCTCTGGCCATTGGATGGGCAATCAATATGACCACGAGTTCTACTCGATTTCCTCCAAAGGTCAAGGACTATTTGACAGCAATATTTTTAATTGGCGAAATAACTGGTTGTAAAGCTGATCCTACCCAGGTCGAGACGGATATGAGAACATCTAGAAATCCATTGAATGAGCGCAGGTTCAGTTGCACAGAATAGCTAACGAAAACAGCTTCTTCTCTCGTCTCGAAGCATAACGTCGCAAAAAGCACGGTTTAGTTGGCTTATCGTTGGAACAAGAAGAATATGTGGAGTGTCTGGTAAAAGATTCGGAATGACAGGAGTTAATCGAGAAAATAACTCACGAAATTGGCTTGAAATATCCGATTACTTTCGACACGTATGATCTTTGTGAATATTATCACAAGAAAAAGCTTTCAGACTTCAAAGTTCAAATGCTTAAAAACATTCTTTCTCATCTTGAAGTTCACTTTAAGTCGCTGGACAAGAAGCAAATTCTCGTGGACAAACTAAACAACGTGATCAGTGAATGCGAATGTGATTGAAATGCTCCGAGCAATTGGATTGGAGCTTCCTTTTGCTAGTAGCCAATCAGAGGCTTTTTTTACAAACCTGGTGGTGAATTTCAATTTAAAATTCCCAATAAAAATTGCATATTGCAATGTTGTTCTCACGAGAACATCCGGTTTCACTGTAAGCGATCAGCTCGGGGTTTTATGCAACATATTGGGCGAATTACAAAATTCATCACAACTAGATGTCTTAGATTTGCTATTAAAGCTCTAAAATCAAATTTTTATCTTTTTTCCCATGATCACCCGCGGAAGAATTCATAGAGAGACTGGGGCTTCGGTGGCACAGTCGTCAGAGCAAGCGCCTTTAACCTCTGAGTTGTGGGTTCGATTCTCGCTGGGGACTCTACTCGTGTGAAAAGAGTAAGTCAGCGCTCTACCGAAAGTCGTGGGTTTTCTCCGGTTTCCTCCAACAGGGAAAGCTGACTGGGTGGATTAGGATATATAGATTAGGAAAGTAATATCACAATTGTTGTAAAAATATATAGTGTAGGCTAAGTACGTAATATAGGTAAGCGAAATACTTGATGTAATCGGTCAGTGAGCTGAATAATATATGTATGTATATGTATGGAAGGAATCGCCGAAGTAAACATTATTTTTATCTTCCCTTCCGCTTTGCATATTCCACGCCATTTGATACCATTATTTGGTACTTCATACGTGTTCAGATGTTCTTGTAGCGGTTTATACCTAATGTCCATAGTATGTATACTGCATTACTTTCCGTCAGAATCAAGCATGCATGCTCATCGTGGTCAATAAAATACATGGAAGTTCGAGTGTTGTGAGCTCTATCGCGCTGGGTGGCTATGTCTATTATGCTGTATTGTGAACGTACTGTAAATAGTTGCTTATAAACTTCACATCAGTGGATAAAGTTTGAAACTATGATATTATCTTGGATTGAAAGACCATCACGAAGATCAGAACTCTCAACTTGTAGTCAGGTAAGAGATTTAGTTATCGAATTATCATGGTATTTTCCGGCGGCTTCCGGCGGCTAGTGTGTCGGTTTGCACTGCATTTTGGAAATTTGGTGATTTGTAAGCGACTGTGATTTTCCCAAACGTGGCGTGCAGAAATATTTGATTATTATTTTGAGTTAAGCGTTATTTATTGTTTCCATTTACACAGTTCAGGCGTTTGAGATAGGTGCCACATTTTTAAACGCCTTCTTGCAGTAGGCCTATTTTCGCGTTTCGTCGGGAACAAGTTTACAAGGTGTCAAGCTCCACGTTTATAGCTGCTCCTGGCAAATTGTCATGCGCATTTTCAACAACAATACGGCCAGATATACTGCAGTGTTATATCTATAGACAGTATAATAAATTGAATTTCGCATGTTTTGCAGCGATGAGAATATCAGTCGTATTCCGGTTTTGAAAGGTCCATAATTGAACTCGACGATTCAAAATCTTGATCCATCCTGAAAATGTCAAAATTGACTTTCGAATGAAATGAAACTCGTTTTCGTAATAGTTATGATGAAAGCTTCTAAAAGACAGCAAATAAGAAAAATCGAATGTTGCATTGAAAATCAGTGGGTGGTTTTTACAGAGACTTTTTAGCGTAATGTCTAATGATACATTGTAGGGCTTGCAGGATTTGTAGTATCAAAGCGTTGTTTCACAGAGTATAGGATACCCGAGAATAACAAGTAATTTTTATGCATGAACTATTGTGGAATTTGCATAATATCCGGCTGTTTCTGAACCACAGCAGGGAACATATTTACGAGGCTTGTGGATGAACTTTGAACAAGTTCTAAGCGCTTGCAACTTGCAAGTTAAACTACAAATAATTCCACACATAATTCCACTGAGATAATAGTTTCAAAACATACTGGCATGTCTTTAATATACATGCTGTTAAGTACCGACTTTTGTAAATAAATATCAATATCCTAAATATCTTGACATCTGGATATTATATTTCCAATATATATTCCATATAAAGAGCATATAAAAATTACTTGATAGCACGTTATCATTGTTAACAAATTTTCATAACAAATTCTGTACATGCAGCCATGCAGGTACAGTATAGATTGTAATAAGGCCTTTCAGAATATATACTAGGCAACAATATACTAGATTTAGATTTTAGTATGCCAAGAATTCTATAATCAAGGTTGGTCTCAGGTCCCCTATCAAATGTGAGAAACATGCAGTAAATTAAGAAAAATTACGAGTGTTCATTATTATCTAGTCTTATCACCATACTCACATAAAAAGTGAACAAAGGCTAGACCTTTCCTAATAAAATCATTAAGGCGCAAGACTCTCCTTTCGACAAGTAAAATTATCTGGCATTAGACCGTTAAACTGTAAAATAACAAAGTATGGTGCACCTTGGCGCATTACCTCTTAATGGGTTAACAAGAGACATTGGCAGTTTTGTTAACCCATTAAGGTACAAGGGTCTCCCCTTGACAAGTAAAATAATTTGACCTTAGGCAGAGTAAAATAACAAAGTAGGACGCACCAGGATGCATTGCGTTTTAATGGGTTAATATTTTTAGAAGATACTAATAAATGTTAAAAAGTCTCTGTTGTGTATTAAAAGCGGTCAATCTTACTTTTTGGCCTCTACTCGTAGAGGAGCAGTGCCATCTTTAAATTTGCCAGTGAAGAGTATTCCTTCTTCTGCTGCTACAACACGACGAGAGCTTGTTCGACAGCAACTGGGTAAACCTGTTGTATATAACAACTAGGAAAGCTTCTAGATGTAAACATGAAGGAATGGCTGAAAACAGAAAATGAAGACAGTGTCATTTTTGAGTTCTGGAACCTAACATTTCCAAACTAATTTTCTCTGTTGTCTCTGGGATCAATTTTTCTGTAGCTGTATATAACTGGTTTCAACCTGATAATCATGCTATCTACAGTGAATTGAAGCGACCAATAAAACATACCAGCATCTCAACCATCATGTCCAAACAAGAGAGTTATGCGATTTCTGAACGCCTGAACAAAAATGAACGGTCATACTCAAAATGTGAAGACCCAAGTCCTATCTGTAGTTCCAGCAATGTCATTCGACATACCGTTCCCATAAAGCCAGAGCATTATGAAGAAGATGGCCCACCCTTTCAAGCCTGCAACTTTTTGAGATCACCAGATTCTGAATTGCTTTGTGGTGACATTTCCTGCTCCAATTGTACCAAGCAAGAAAAGTCTATTGATAAGCAGAAAGAGAAAAGCAATGTGCAACCACCTCAACCCCTAAAGGATAAAGCACCTCTGTTCAGATCAAGTGAGGAACGGTTGGTCGCTACAGTGCAAAGACAGAGGATTGTCTTTAAGGAGCTCGACGGTTGTCTTTCTCAGCTGGAAAAAGAGAACAGCATCTCTGTAGATGAAACTTTGGAAAAGGATATCTTGAAAATCCTTGCTGACAGTGGTAATGAAAAGAAGATACCACCCTCGCATCATCCGATTTTGTCTTTCAATTCATGCAAAATTACCAGAAGCATATCAAGAAATGAGAGATTCTGGCATTTTGGTACTTCTGGGTGAAAAAACCCTGCGAGACTATCGAACTTTTTCACACATTGAAAATGTAGAGCGGTTGAAGAATAAAACAAGCCAGTATTTCGATATTCAAAGGTATGTTGTCGTCGCATTTGACGAAATGAAGATCGAATCAAAGTTGGTCTTGGATAAACATTCGAATGGACTTATTGCTTTTGTTGATCTTGGCGAAGAGGAATGAACATCAGCAGTCTTGGTTCAACTGAGCTTGCCACACACGCCATTGTGTTCTTTGTAAGAGTGCAGCCACCGATTTGAAGTATGCCCTTGCCTATTTGTTAACCAAAAATGTCACATCTTATCAGATCATGCCTTTGTTTTGGAAAGCATTGTCCGTACTTGAGCTTGTCTGCAACCTCTTGGTTTGTGCGGCTGTATCTGATGGGGCTTCACCAAATCGCCTATTTTTCCAACTGCATGTAGACCTAATGGACGCAGACTGTGGAGATTTGGTACACTGCACTACCTACTTCTTTGCCCCGAGCAGGAAGATCTACTTCTTTTCTGATGTCCCACATTTATTGAAGACCTTTTAATTCTTGCAGTGGCAAATGCACTCGTTACTTGTGGAACAACGACAAGTACATGCTTTGAGAACATATTGCAAAGCTGTACTATTCAGATATTGATTTTCGATTACAACTACGTAAGTTAACCGTAGAGCATATCCAACTCAAGTCATTTGCAAAGATGAAACGTTGCGGTTTGTTTTCATCATAATCTTTTCATAGTTTTCAAAGCCTGAACAGATTACTATAGACTAAGGGTATTTCTAATTTATCACAATGCCAAGCAGTGTCTCATTTTCCGACGGTAGAATATATGCCGAAAATGGCGTTCTAGCATAAATAGAATTCAAAAGTTTCTGGGGGACAAATTCTATACACACATTCAACTTTTACATCTCCAAAATATTTATTGTACAGTGAAACAGGGATAAATTGCCGAATGGGAGGCAACATTTCCTACAAAATTTGGCCATTGGGCCATATTTTTGGGGGGACATATATAGAGATTACTTCATGGTTGACGAGTGCGTACGATTTTTATTCACGAGTTGTGAAAGATTACTAACGAACGAGTGAGCGCAGCGAACGAGTGAGTTAGTAATCTTTCACAACGAGTGAATAAAAATCGTACGCACGAGACAACCATGAAGTAATTTGTTTATTATATATATACTGTAATATTCACTTCGGCAATTATATATATACTGAACTGTGATAAATCAACGAAAAGGATTTTACAACGGTGGCCGTTCAAGTCGAATGACCTTGTTATTGATTGGTCCAAGACCAAGTCAAGTGTTTATTATAAAGTATACAATCATCATTTAAAAACATTTTGAAAATATACAAAACGTATAAAGCTAAAAATATCTAATTATAGCCAAAAGGAAGCCATTCAGCAACTCAACACTATAAAAATACTGTATACGAAATGCCTTGGGAATGCTATAACAACTAGACATGCATGTATAAACTGTTTCAAAAAAGTATAGTTCAATCTGACTCAGAATCACTCAGAAGTTTTAAACGTTTGTATGTTTTTGGTGGGCTATCCACAGTTGTTATAGATAGTGTTGGAGACTGCTTGAGAGTGTTTATTGATATATTTATACTCCCTCCACTTATCGTTCCGTTAGAAAACAACGCCGGCATAATTCTGTTGTTCTTCGACTTTGTGTTCGCTTGTCGCTTTCTGGCTTTTAGTCGACGAGTGAACTGCAACCCCCGAGTTTCCAGTGGCAGTGGTCAAGTTACACAAATGACTCAGGTTTCCAGTGGCGACTGAACTGAGGGTTCTCGACATTTCGATTTGCTGTGACTTGTTGACAGTTGAATAATGAGTGACGCTTTGCAGGTTCTTGTGGCCCGACAGTTGAATAATGTCTGTTGGTGGAAAGTTTTGGTTTATCAAGGCCTGCATCATTGTTATCCTTCCGCTGTGGTTAGTAAATTTGGTAGTAAGTCCAGCCTTCTCAGCCATGTTCTTCATTATTGAATTTATTTTATTAACACCGGCTGGGGCTTTTTTGAACCAAGCTTTATTTGAAACGGATTCAAGTTTCTTTAAATTGTTTACAGCAAGATAAAATGGGCTATCGTCGCTGTTCATTTCTGCCGGACGTTTTTCTCCAAAGAGTTTATACGCAGCAATAGGATCTCTTTCATTTCCTGGTACGGAAAACATTTTTGGAGTTACTTTTCGCACATCTGTGGTGTTTTCCCCCGAGCGTGTTTTTGTTTGCCTTTCGTTGTATTCTAAGTATTCCTCGCCACTGGCCGTTTTATGTAATTTCACCCCAAGTCATATCGCGATGCTCTTTACAGCCACGTAGTCCAAAGTGTATTGTATTGTTGAACCAAAGAGTGTTCAGTAAAGCCTCGGGACTGGACGTGCCAAGCGAGTCTTTTTCATACAAAACAGCTATGTCATCTTCGCTGAGAGCAGACGAAGCATTCGGTTTATTTCCTTTGCCCTGTCGCTTTAAATCCTTTTTTTTTAAACCAAAGCTTTTCGAGTCTGTTCAAACTGTAGATCTTTCATGATACTTAAACCATACTTCTTCTTTTTTAAATGCCTTTCGAAGCTGGCTACCATACCGCGCAAGGAATTTGGTTCGTAATCCTTATTTTGTTTTGTACGAACCTTGATAATAAATTCGCTCATGTAAAGGTTTAATTCCGCAGAAGGAATGTCCTCAATCAGGGGCGCACATTAGGGGTGTGTGTGTGGGGGGGGGGGGGGGGTGACACCCCGCCATAATTTGTGAATTTTTCAGAAAAGTCGGTCCCAAATTGTAATATTACACTACTTAATTAGGTCCGAAACAGCCTGTCTAAAAAACGTATAATAAACGATACAGAAATTGTCAATAAGAGAAATCAACTAGAACAACTCTGCAAAACCCAGAGATGTATTTTCCTCTTAAGGTGGCTCCCTACAGTAATGCATGAGATGATCGCGGGACGAGAGTCAAAAACGCGTGGCAAGTACGTGGACTTTCCCACGCAAATTCGACGATCAAAACAAAACAAAGATATTTCGCCCGGTTTTTTAAAATGATTTTTACCATTCTGAAAGATTTGTAATGAAAAAACTTTGAATAATCCTTAGTTTTATGTGACAAAGCATCAGTAACACCAATGAGTGATTTTAACTATGATACAAATATCGCTTGGATAAAAAAAGCTTGACAGGAATATAAAAGTGAATTTTTCAAAAACATTTTAGATATAATGTTCACTAATAAGAGTTTATTAAACATTTATTAACTATTGTATAAAAACTGTTAAAGGTTATAAAAGTCGTTTAGTGATACTTGCATGTTTTTTACAAGTTAAACAGTAAAAATATCACAGTTCTATAGCAAAATACCGACTTGTTCATCTTCAACAAAATTACAAAACTAGGCAAAGATATGTCCAGCTGTACGGCTGTTGAAGCTCGTGAACTGAGTAAATGGAAGGATTCAATTGGACTTAAATCGATCTAACCCTCCACAGTATTTCTTGGTAGTCCATGGCTCTCAAATATATTGAATAAACGTCAAAATCAAAAGATAAAAACAACATTTGCCACTCGTTTTTGCACGATGAAAGCACATCTTGCGCCCGCAAACTATCATTCACTAGTCAGCGACGTTTTTATGTAGGGCAAATTTCACCCAATTTTGACCCAATTTTTCACCTTTATATGCGTTTTACTCTTTAGTTTTATCGGTAACCTATCTTCAAATTTTGACCATAAATTTTAATTTTGGTAAATTTTATATATTTCAATTTTTAAAAAAATCGCCAGTGTAGAAATCTTTATATAAAATTTTCGAGTTTAAAAAATATTGCACACTGGCGATTTTGATTAAACTTTCATAATAGTTTCAGAACATTATGCTTAAAACTTATATGAAATAAAAAAGATGGGTCACCGACTTTGTTTTTTAGATACGGACAATTTTATGCGCATAGTAACCACATTTCAGGCTTACGTCTTGTTACCATGGCAACGATGACACTACCTGAACCGGGTTTTAAATATTCCATAGATGATGAATATTACCCTCGAGTATAAAAAACTTCGTCATCTGCGATAATACTCGTTTAAAAACGATTTATTATAAAGTTAAATAACTGTAGGGAGCCACCTTAAGGCAATACACTCAAATGTAAGATTAAAAATAGCCATACACGACTGAGCAAAACCTAACTTTTGCCCTGGCGCTTTGTGTATTCTATTTCCATGTCAGTATTCTATGAAAGAGCCTACAACGAAAGAGGTAGAGAAGACTCTGAAAACGCCATTTCCGACGTTCTACAGACTAAAAATTTCCTCCTTCGGCGCCAACCATGGTGGCGCCTCGTGGGAGCAGCCCTCCTAACTTTAACAATCCTCCTACACCCCTGGCACAGTGGCACTACACCTATTTTTACATTAATTTGTACTACATGTTTTGACGTGGTTAAACAAATATCAAAAGTCGGTCCCTGGACAATGGACACCTCCCCAAACTTTTGTGGAATGTGCGCCCCTGTCCTCAATGCTTCTAGTTTCATTCTAGCTACTGAGAAACTGATTTAATAATGATAGGTTTTGTTTAGTTTTTCTCTTTGTGTTTTCATTTTCTTGTTGTTCGATGAATTGGTCGAGAGAAATGTCAAGGTCTGCAAAACGGGAAGCCATTTCGAAGCGTTTGATCGAGCGAAGCGTTGGCCGGTTGGCGGCTCTCTCCTCCGCAGAGGTTATTTATTTTATCGTATTTATTATCTTGAAATCTTATATTAAGTTTCTTGTGAGGGGTGCTGTACAAAAATAACGAAGGCGCGGAAAACGGAAGCGAAGGGAGAAAATAACCTCTGCCATATTTCTGTCGGTTTCTTGTACAAAGTGTCGTTTTCTTGTACATAGTGGTTGAACTACTTTATGTAAGTAGAATATAATATTTGATATTTTCCCGCGCTTACACTAGGTTACCTTGGTTACTGTACAAAGTACAATGTAAATTACATATGAAAATACAAAATAAGCTATATAGTTTTATTCGTTATAGTTTAATATGCTTTATTCGATAATGGTGAACCAAACCACTTGCTTCAAGTACTATTTTATTCTGTTTACATTCAACATGTGGGCAAACAACTTTGCCATTTGTCCACGCAGTCAAAAAGCGCTTGCTTGCGTTTATATCGCGTAACCTTAATATCGTACTTATTCCCGCCATTTTGAGTAGGTATAAGAATTGACAGAAAATTCTAACCCCCCTGATGCCACCATTTTGGATGAGAAATATGGCAGAGGTTATTTTCTCCCTTCGCTTCCGTTTTCCGCGCCTTCGTTATTTTTGTACAGCACCCCTCACAAGAAACTTAATATAAGATTTCAAGATAATAAATACGATAAAATAAATAACCTCTGCGGAGGAGAGAGGGTTGGCGGGAAAATTCGATACTTTTTCTGTGATCTCTGATTGGTCGGACGATTTTTTTAACATGTGAGGAACATCGTCTCAATCACGCAATGCGTCGTAGATGAGTTTTATCTTGGCACTTGCCGAAGTGAATATTACAGTATGTATATAACAATTCCTGTTTCCTGGTTCAGGAAATGCAGATTTCCTCATGCGGAGTATTGGCGTATGGTATCTGCGCACGCGCTGAAAGCAAATTAATAAGTGCAAAAACACAATACAAACGCACTTTTCATGAACGAATTTGCATACATTATAGAAAATCATATTTTCCTTTCCATTTCAAGATGACTTTGTGTCAGTCGTCTGAGGAAAAGCAGCTAGTCTTAGAGTGAAAGATGTAAATTGTAATTCATAAATAAGTCATATGCATGCTAAGACAATTTCAACAAAATAACGTTTAAATACGTACAAGCTTATACGCGATAAAATATACAGTTTATGTTTAGCTTTAGCGAAATAGACAAAGTCAAACCAAAACTCGGGAAAATGTCGGCCGTAGGTGCATTTAGTGGAACTTAATCGTATATCATAATATGTATCGCTTGATAGGATGAACCATTCCTGATTGGCTAATCGCGCAAGTAAATCCTTTTGTAAAACTCGTGTCTATAATTCACATCAGTACAGGCCAACTCTAACACGCGTATGAGGTTGGTTGTGGCCACTTGCCACTTATCTGGACAATAGGATGAGGTAAAATTGTGGTTTACGCTCACCCAAGTCGATGTTTCCTTATACACGTGTTGAATAGATGAACTTTCTCCGTCTCCTTCTGATTGTGGAGCTCAAGCAAGTATGCATGAGGACAACACGAAAACGCGATTACCATAAAAACCCCACATATAGCTAAAAACAATTGAAGAAACGATATCTTATAGAAGTTTTAGTCTCATTTGATAAAACGCCAAAATTTATGTAGCTGTCATGCAGAACAACCACATGTCTTTTCGAATAATATTTGAGTATAATTCTTCGGCTGCAAGATAAAGCGTGGATCTTTCTTAGACGTCTAAGACTGTATGTGTTTTATTTCTAGAATTGAAAACAAGACGAAATTTTTCATACGATCATACGTGTTTCAGCGAGATATTGTTTCCCCGCTGTAACGTCCTTCCACTGCTGTCGTAGACGTGGGAAGCAACTTAATGTTGAAGGGCCACTTCGTTAAGGGCACATCATATATTATGAAAAGGCATTGTTTCCATTGTTTAGCTGGCGAAAAGGGCATTTTAAAGAAAACTTGGGTGCGTGCCCCGTAAGTCTCTCCCCCCAGGTTTCTACGCCACTTACTGCCCTCATCTATACTTGAGCGATCTATTTTCTGTTTCATTCTTATTTACAAAAAATTTTAAGTTGCGCTACCTCGATCTTATGCTCAACTACCGTCTTATAATTCAACATCTGTTCTATTTTAATCTTTTTCAGCTTATTTCTAACGGCAAATCGTCTATACAACGTCTAGTGGTTCACACTAATAGCATGCATGATCTTTTTGGATAGGTCAAGTCTAATTGATTAACGGGTTCTTATACCCATTGCAACACATGAGGCACATGGATTAGCAATAACCTCAAATGGGTAATTCCTCCTGTTACTCGGTCCTTTCTACCTCAAAGAAATTTAAAAATATAGCACCATTTTATATCAAACAAGCTAGCAGAGTGCTTAATACTGTCAAAGATGGACTATAACAGCTTTTTGTCATCCTCTCCCGGCGTACCTACAGAAGAAATTACAGCGCATCTAAACCGCAGCTGCTAGTTTTGTAACCAACAAATACTGTGGATGAAGTGATGTGCTATATGGGCTAATGCGGTTTGCGCAGAAATCTATATTGGATCACCCCTGGCCGCAATACGTGAGGTTAGAACTTCACACTCATAGTCCACACTTCGATCAGGTTGCGCACCATCATTAAAGATACCGTTGGGAACAGGAACATTCCAGGATTGTTGTGCGAAGGTCTTCAATGAACTGCCTGTACATTTACCGAATGACGATAATCATTAATAATTTTTAAAAACGATGAAAACTTTGCTCGGCGACATCATCAGGGAATTTCATCTTCCTAATTAACTGTTAAAATTATTTTTTTCATTATGATTTATATATTTTTATTATTTTTAATAATTATTATTTTTAAATAATCCTTTACTACTTATATATTATATACAACTTTTTTGTCTATTTACATGTATATACGTAAACTAATATTAAGGATGTAGAGCTACTATGTAGATATGCCTTAATAAATTCGTTATTATTATTATTATTATTATTATTATTATTCACTCACATATGAAATACCTTAGGAAAATGGTTGGTTGCTATATAGTGTCATTATCTTTACTAAGATTAGGAAGTTAATTTAAGATATAGTCAACTACGGACTATACAGATGGGAGCAGTGGTAACAAGGGCATGTGAATTATCCGAAATGCGAATTAGCTGGCAATGGGATAAACCTGTGTTATATAAAATTCTTGCATGGAAACTTTAGTGAGTTAATTTAAAAGAGAAATAGACAGATTTCTCAACTTACAACACTTGTCACAAAGAGTCTCCACTCAAGCTCCAGAAATGGGTTTTTTTTCTATATTAGATTGACTGGCTGATGTGTTTGTCTACCATGCTCGTAAGGCTTTTATTTTTACACTGCAGGATCGCTAACGCGGTTGATAATGAACCTGTGTTATAAGTTTAGGTATATATAGCTTATTGAAATAATCCACACACAGGTTAATAGTAATCCTTCTAGTAAGGATTTTAGTTGTTTAATGTTAATGTTTAGCTTTTTAAGTAGTTCAATAATTTATATACTATTTATAACCAACTATACGTCAACATTTTATGCCACATGGAGGAATGGTTCGTTTGGGTTGTCTTCTTCTTATTCAATCAAATCCGATTTCGTAGGTGTATTCACGATTTCGTCGGTGTGGACAGATGTCTACAGTCAAGAAAAAATATTCTGACGAACACCTAGCATATGCGAACGAACAGACCCAATGAAACACAACCCAAGTTCGCCTCGGGTTCTAACGAGTTCGCTAAAAATTCAACACAAACCTGTCGTATTTCTTTACAACCAAGTATTTCGTACAGCATTTCATTTAAACTGTGAAATTTTGGGCGATCTTCAGGATTTTCATTCCAACACATTAGCATAACACTGAAGCTTTAAATATAGTATTAATTCATTACTTTAACAAGAAACTTCAATTTTAGCGAAGGGAAAGTTTTGTACATAAACAGCGGGTTTCGCATGACGTACAAAATATAGATGCGAATTACTTAAAATATCGATTTGCATGGAGAAACACTGTAGTGTTAGCCTTAGGCATATTTAGTTGGATTTTTTTTCTTAACTTATTCTCTGCCAAGTTTTCTTTAGACATGTGCAATGTTTTCTTTTATGAATATGTTTTAAACCATACACGAGGTAGAAAATTTTGTGAATGATTTATACGGCTGCAAAAAATAGTTGAGGGAAAAACCTTTAAAATATTCATTTGATTTAATTCATACAGCATCATGTGGATCAATTGAAATTTCTCATAAGCGAAGCTTTCTTCCTTGGTCACTAAACGTGTTGCTGATCTAGTCTGTTAGGCTTTTGCAACATTTAAACATTTTTTCTGGTTTCGCTTCTGTTAAATAGTTTTTAGTCACATTCCTTACTTACATTTCGTGAGGACAATGAATAGGTAGTTCCATTCGTTTTCCACTCAACAAGGATTGGTATACTTCATTAACATGAATTCCGGGGTAAGGTGTCCCACCTAGAGAATCATATTATGCTAAGGATTATGTTCTGCAAATTATTGAAAATAGTTCGACTTTAACGCATTGCGTTTTACTGAATGAGGCTAAATCCCAACATTACACGTTTGAAGCGAAGCCAAAGAGATCATATAATGTCATCTCGGCAATAATTAGCACTGTAAAGAATTCGTGTAATGATTAGAAAACAGCAAAATATACTTACCCAATGTGAAGAGTTCCCAAAGTAAAACACCAAGTGACCACCTAAATTTGAACACGGAGATGAATTCAAGAACAGAAAACGCCTTCAATTATTTATTCAGGATGTAAATTGCCTTGGAACTGAGAAACCGGAATGGACTCAAACAGTCGAAATTTTCTATTGTGAAGAAAAACAAGGTAAGCAAGCTCCGGAGAAAAAGAAGATCGTCCGTAAAATATGTCTTTTGAACTAGAGGCACTCTATATCACACTCCTGAATTTTTCATTACATCAAAATCGTCCTACAGACTAAATTGCCAGGGCACTGACCAAAAATATGCACACGTCACCATTTTACATGTTTCTGGTTCTTTTTGATCATAAAATAATGGTTTTTAATGAACACTCTCAAAACAATTTTACTTACACGTCTGACTTCTCAGTAAATATCGAATCTCTGATAGACTCAATAGCCATCCATTTTACAGGAACCAATCCCTAGAAATTAACAATGCCACAATTCACGAACTGATTTCGTTTATACTTGAAATGGGTATATTCAAGAAATCTCTATCGGAGACTACATAGGAGTATTCTTTACTGCGTGGTATACGTTCTCTTCGTAGCATACATGTACAGTTATCTTATGAAGATGGAATTATTAAAATCATTACAAAATTTTCGATAAAAAAAGAAAAAAAGATGTTGCAATTGTCATAAACTAGCAACAAACTTTTAAAGACATCTGCTTAATTTCATGTGCAACTGTCCTTCTAGGCGGTCTAGAAATGGCCTTCATTTTTGGGCTAATCTTACTATGTAGTACTTTAGAAAATTTCGGAACACAGAAAAAAGGAGCGGCCACTATTTTTACATAATACTGTAAGATAACTAGATATTGCAGGAATCAAACCAGGCCGTAGAAGTGAAATACACATTCATCACTAAAGCATCCATGGTTTTATTTTGATCGCGTCGATACCGACCAAACTAAGTTAACCGGTGGAAATATTTGAGTGTCTATTTATCTCAGTAAAAAAATATTTGCGCAAAAACGGCTACCCTCTAGATTTCGGTGTCAATGACGGTTGTCTTAACCACATCATGCCTTTGATTAACAAGAATGCATGGTTGTTACGTGTGACGTTAAACAATACATGCATGGAAATAATTTTTCATACACAAATATGGAATCTCAGCTCGTACTTTATACTATAATTGTGACCGCCACCATGTACAGAATAGCATGGTGTGAACCACGTTTCCTTCCAAAATCAAACAAAACGAAACAAACTGATCGAAAAAGGTTCAAGGTTATTCTCTACTCTGTACAATGAACCATTAGCTTTTGATATAGATATTTAAATTGTGGTTTACATTAATCAGCCTGTCTTATGGATTTGTTTAACCACCTGTTAAGATTAAGATGGGAATTGCTCAAAAAATTAACAGTGTGCCCCGAAAAGCGAAGAACGTAGATAGGCAAAAATGAAAAATTTACACTCACTGTGGACTTTCTTAAATATTCTTGATATTTGTAGACCTGTCTGGCCAAACCAAAGTCTCCAACTTTTGCTACATATCCATGTCCAATTAGAATGTTTCGTGCGGCCAAATCTCGATGGATTATCTGCAAGATAACAGGAAAGTTATTAGACAGACAGACAGACAGTCGGGTTTAACACACAAACACTGCTCTGGTCGTATAACGTCTATAGAAGCAGATATTTTCATATTCAAGGAAAAAGTTACTCCTAATATTAACGGCATTTTTGGTGCAGCTATCGCAGAGGGAAAAAATATTGACGCAAGAGAACGAAATAAATCTAAGATCTGAAAATGTAGAACTTAAGTCTCGTCTACAGACACTTGAGACACAGAATAGGAAATGACCGGAAGGGCCACTCATCAGTGCAACGTGACCCCTTATTTTGATGCAGTTTTCTGGCCAGAATAATGGCGGACCAGCCAATTATATTCAGCGTGTTCATTGGCCAGAAAATGCAATTGACTGGCTAGAATAATGGTAATGAACATGCGTAATGCGACATGCGCAGCGTCAAAAACTTCAAAGGTTCCGCCTCAAGTGGCCATTCTAGTCATTTCCTATTCTATGCTAGAGAATCGAATTCGGGAAAATTTGAATAAAGCAGCGCGCCAAACTGATTCAGAAGCGATAAAGAACGCTAGACATAAAAAGAAAACATTTGAAGCAAATTGCACAGTGAATTCTAATCACACTAATTCCAGTTCAATTAACGAGGCTCGGCCAACACAAAGAAATCAACCTTAATTGAAATAAATAATGACTCAAACAATATGCGTGCTACGGTAGATGGAAACAAACATATGAATAATAAGCCGGCAATTAACTCTATTGTTGATGCGTAGACAATGTCAACTCGACTTCTGATGTTAATCGTCATTCAACCAAATCAAAACAACCCTCAATTTAATTCATCAAAACAGACAAAAGCACCAGATGATACCATCAACGTGGATCTAACTTCAGAAGTCGATGGTTTTATCGGCGTCAAACGTGAACGAACAAATATCAAAAGGTTATTTTTAAGTGGAATTTCAGATACAGTAAGACATGAAACCATTATTGGTTATTTAGAAAAGAGAAATATTCGTCCCACTCAATTGAGAATATTTCCAAGTCGATGAAAGGGGACTATTTCGGGCAAACTAAATAATAATAATAATAATAGTTTATTTGAAAACTGATTTTGTAACCAATAGGTTAAATTACATCAGAAATTTACAATATTTGTATCTACTGTTAAAAAGTATTAAGTTATCGTTATATTACATTATTAAGAATATTAAAAGTTCAAAAATAGCGAAGTCAATAGGCCTATACTTCCACTCAGTTATTTACTGTTTTCTTTGGAAATAATTTGAGGAAAAAACGAAAAAACGATTTCCTAAAACGTTCAGTTCTACATAGATAATTGTTATACTTGCATCTTGGTCGCATATCATAGTCTGTTGTTGCTTTATGGTGCAATAGTTCACTTAGTTTATCATTGTTCTCATTCTTTTTAAAACATTGTTCACATGATGTTTCTCTCCTTGCTTTTAGTAAAGGGATATGAATGCTACGGATAGTTTTGCCATTTCCCAAAAGGAATTTTGGCCAGCATTTCTTTCTTGCAAGCCTTGGCTAACGAAAGATAAACTTGAAAGCATAAAGCAAGATAAAACAACTAATCAACACCATGAATAACATTAGAATTTGTAGGTGGAACGTTGGTGGCATTTTTCATGATGTAAAATATAATTTTGGTAATTGTCTTAAAAATTCAGACATTTGTATTTTAACTGAACATTGGTTATACCCTAACTCACTGTCATTTTTAAATTCAATCAACCAAGGTTTTGTATCTTACGCCAGGAGCTCAAATGATCCTAATATACATTCTCTATCTCGTCGTGGCAGAGGAGGAATTGCCATCTTTTGGCGGAAAAAATAGTATAAAGTATAAAAAGCTAAAAATACTATTAAATAAATGGTAAATCTTAAGTTACTAAAGTGTTATCTGTGGTGAGTGTTATACTCTATCCCTGATATTAAAGAATGAAAGTGGCCCTTAACCGGTTGGTGCTGTAGATTGGTGCATCAAACAAGCGATTGCTACTCAGATTGTAAGAGGGAACGTGTTTAGGCGGTAATAAATTATGCAATTTGTGATTGGAGTCTGATAGCACCGACTCGAAGAGCTTCTTACAATGTTCATGCCTTTTATCCTTTATAGCGAGCTAAGGTTAAATAACTTTAACATGTCCGAATATGGTACGCTCGGAGATGTGATGGACGCGCGCTTCTGAACACTATCCAGGTCGTCGCTCCGATAAGTGGGTAGAGCGTGATGGAATACTGGCGAGCAATACTCTAGAACAGGCCTAATACACGTATAATGGAAACTAATAAGGCCGGAGGATGGAAAATTGCCTCGCCTAAGCATAATATGAAAATATATACGAATGTTAGCCTTTTGCCATGATATGGCAATTTCACTGAAGAGTGTTCGAAATAATAACTCCTAATATCTTGGCGTGTTCGATTAACTCCAGCTTCTTGGTGTTAACGAGAACAGGATCCAAGTGATGCTTGGATCGCTTCAAGTCAATTACTATCTCCTTCCACTTATCTGCGTTCGGCTGGAGCCTGTTGTCACTTGACTAACGCTCGACAGCAGTTGCAGCACTCTGAATTTCACTATGACCATATCTTGTGCCGATCTCGGCTAAGGTGGCATCGTCAACATATTTCCAGGCACAGGGGTCTGATGAGAGAAGACGTTGATCATGAACAAAAATAACCATGGCCCAAGCTTGGTACCCTGAGGGACACCTTGGAAAAGCAGTCTCTCGCAAGTTTGACCCGTTGCTCTCTGTAACGATATTTAATATGTTAATTATGCGTCTATGACGTAAGGCATGCATGTTTTGAACACGTTGTAGAATACGAGACGGTAAAAGTTAGTAAAGTTTTATTTGTTATATTCTACGGATCTTTACTTGTTTTATGACTTAACTATTAGCTAAGACAACGATACATGGTGTCAGGAGTGGGATCTAGAAGATTCGTGAGTCTACGTCTCAGAATTTATCGCTTTTCTCCTTCGAGAATACGTTTTTTTTCGACACATATTTTGTAAGCCATATCTTACACGGAAGAGGCGCCGAATACGTCTCAACCACAAGCCTCGGCGTTAACTACACCGCTTGTTCCGCAGTTTATTTAGTCGAATATTCCACTACCTTCGAAGCTAGAGCTAAAAGGAAACCTCACCACCAACTGGAAAAGATTTAAGCGTCTCTGGACGAACTATGAGATCGCCTCAAGACTCAACACGCAGAGCAGTGAATTGAGAACGGCTACTCTACTCACATGCATCGGATCTGACGCCTTGGAGATTTTTGACGGCTTACCGTTCGAAAACGAAGAGGCAAAGACGAAGATTGAAACGGTCATTCAGCTCCTTGAAGCCCATTGCATAGGTGAGACCAACGAAATATATGAAAGATATTTATTTAACAAACGCGACCAAGAAACCGGTGAGTCGTTTGATTCATACATTACGTGTTTACGTTCACTAGCTAAGACATGTAACTTTGGGGAACTACAAGAAAGTATGATAAGAGACAGGATTGTCGTTGGGATAAGGGATAATAGTATTCGCAAGAAATTATTAATTGAAAGTAAACTAACTCTCTCAAGATTTATTGATATTTGTCGTGCAAATGAGACGACAGCGAAACAGCTAAGAGATATGACGTCGCAGGACGAGGATTTAAGCGCGATCAACACAGGGAGCCCAAGTCGAAAAAATGCCCCAGAGAGGAAAACAGGGCAACGCCAAACAGGGCAACGCCACTTTCTAAACAAACCTCCCCGGATTTCTTGCAAGTTTTGTCTAAAGAGTCATGCACGCAAAAAGGAACTTTGCCCCGCCTGGCAAAGAAAATGTAATGACTGCGGCATGGACAACCACTTTGCAGGTTCATCAGTATGTAGGGGTAAACAGTCTAGCCAGAGCAAACGCAATCAAAAGAAAAAACCCATGTATACTGTAGAGAGTGCATCAGAGTCAGATGATAGTGATTATACATTTGGTGTTGAAACGGTGGGTGCATTGAACACTAAAAATAGACATAAGAAGATATTCGCAGGTATGAAATTACGTGACGAGACAGTCGACTTTCAACTTGACTCTGGCTCAACTGTAAATATCTTACCAGTAGATGTTTATAAGAATGTACTCCATGATCCCCAGTGTACGCAGCTCCAAAGCAGTAAAGCCACCCTAGTGATGTTCAACAAATCTGAGTTGAAGCCCATAGGATCAATCAAAGTGGAAACACTGAACCCTAGGAATGATCAGGTTATTTTTACAGAGTTTGTCGTTGTCTCGGAGGGTCACGTGCCAATACAGAATTCCGTTTGGAATCTCGCCAGCACCAGAGGAATTCCAGAGAAGGTTAATGCAGGCTTTAGAAGGTCTGGACGGCGTAAAGCCCATCTTTGATGATATCCTTGTCTTTGGTGTGGGAGAAACCATAGCAGATGCCACGAGTGACCACGATACGAAGCTAACAGCATTATTTGAGAGATGCCGAGCCAAGGCCATAAAGTTGAACAAAGACAAGCTGAAGCTTCGTCTCCCAGAGGTGACGTTCATGGGACACGTTATCTCAGAGGAAGGCCTAAAGCCAGATCCCGCCAAAGTACAAGGAATCCAGGAAATGCCAAATCCCGAGAACAAGCAAGATGTGAAGAGACTAATGGGAATGGTTAACTACCTGCAACGGTTCACACCGAACCTGTCCGACGTATCAGCGCCAATGAGAGATCTTCTAAAGGAAACCAACCAGTTTCATTGGGATGAAGGAGTTCAAGGCCGACGTTTTGACAAGGTTAGAAAGATCATCTCCGAGGCACCTACCCTGAAATTCTTTGACCCTAAGAAGCCAGTGGAGCTCCAGTGTGATGCATCTCAGAGAGGCCTGGGAGCATGTCTATTACAAGACGGGCAGCCAGTGGCATACGCCTCGCGAGCGATGACAGAGACGGAGTCCAGGTATGCGCAGATCGAAAAGGAGATGCTCGCCATTGTGTTCGGCGTAGAGCGGTTCGAGCAATATGTGTATGGTCGTCCAGTGCATGTGGAGACAGACCACAAGCCACTTGAGAGCATCTTCAAGAAGAGTTTGATCAGTGCCCTTAAGCAACTACAGCGTATGCTACTGAGGCTACAAAAGTTTGACTTGACTGTCAACTATAAGAAATGATCAGAGATGGTTCTGGCCGACACTTTAAGCCGTGCCTATAACAAGCGCTCAGAAGCAGATACATCCGATGCAGAAGACGTAGTATGCGTCGATGACAACCTGACACGCTTGTCAAAAATGCACGCCAAAGCGCCAATATGCGATAGCTAATGTCCAGTGGTTATTCGAGTGAAATTATCCAAAATCTGTTGGTTACATAAAGTACTTGTTGATATTAATTCAAAATGGCGGACAAAAAAGGACTGAGTAATTCACAAGGAACGAAATAATCAACAAAGTTTTGAATCAAGATTGGAAAAATGGACGAAAATGAGGGGAGAAATAATCAGCTCTGGTCTGAATGTGTCGGTGCCACCATACGGGCACTATTATACTAATTCAGTGCGATACAGTCTACTCTCAATTCTTCACTAATCTTTAAAGTGCACCTCACCTCAAATTTTTTTTTTGGCTTTATCAAATCTTGGGATCATTTCTAGTATATCCGTGAAATTTTTTTTTAATTTGGTCAAATCGTTCGATTTTTATGGCGTTTTGAACTTAGCTATCGATGGTCCTTGGCCGTCGTATTTCATACCCACAAAGAGCCTGGGTCTAGCCCATTTTCTGACGTCACGCAAGGTAGTCGGCATTTAGCTTTGATCGGCTTGTATTCAGTTCGCCATTTCGGCTTTGCTTGCCTTGAATCAATCGAAGTTTACACTGTTTTTTTCTGGCTATCATGTCTAACCATGAACAGACTAGCACACAGGATATATATAATTGCTATATATGGATAGAATCAGCTTTAGAAGAGCTATCTAACAATATGCCGCATTAAGCTATATCTGTAAGACTGTATTATTTAGTTCGAGTACGTTGAAAATCCAACTTCGCACGCGTGTAGGCATCTAAAACTACAACTTGTTTACACGATATAGGTCACTGCTATATATATACCAAAATATCGCCTTTTTCTGGGCTATCTTTTGGTATGAAGCATGAGAATATATCTTGATTATTGACTTCAGGCGCGTCAAAAAAGTTTACCCCTACTACAGCACAATTAGTACACACGATATATTTTCGTCGTTTGACCCGCGAAACATACATCGATTTTCGTGCACATTTCCTTGAGAACTACATACGTTTCATACATCTAAGATGCGTAGATCGAAAGCTCTGTTCAAGAGAAACATTTTACGTACAGTTTCGTGCTTGTAGGTCTGATATTGGCTGAGTTATGTCACTTATGAAGCGATATCCAAATGGAATATTACTCACAAGTCTTTCGCAGCGCCAATGTGACCGCGGCGCGAAATGAACTTAGTAAAATATATTTAAAGCTATTTTGTTGATAAACACATGTTTTATGCATGGGTATAGCTGTAGGCATGACGAACACGCTCATAGTTGTTTCAAGGTTGTAGATTAAAAAATTACAAAGTTATACGGGCAAATAGATCGGTTGTATATCTCTTTAAACCGGTATCCGTTCTTTAAAGTCCTGCGCTTGAAAGCTGAAAACATACAAAATTTGTAGTAATGTTTGAATGGAAATACACAAGCTATATAGACATATCATACATGAAAATAAAGCTCTCTTTATGACGGGATAGCTATTGGTTATTTCAAGTTCGTAGTTCATTATTTATGAGGTATTCGCCCACAGGCAAAGTGTACTAAAATTCAACGGCACTAAACTTCTAAAAATACATAATCCCGGGGAAACATACATCGATTTTCGTGCACATTTTCTTGAGAACTACACACGTTCTATGCATGTAAGATGCATAGATCGAAACCTCTGATCAAGAGAAACATTTTACGTACAGTTTCGTGCTTGTAGGTCTGATATATCATATGTAGATGGCCGACAGTATACAGGGAATTTGCAATGTGGGCCGAAAGTTTATTTTGACGAGTCCCTTGCGTGACGTCACGAAATTTACTCGTTCCAGACTCCTCGTAACGACGGCCAAGGACCATCAAAAAGTGCTTTTTGCCAACTTTAAACTGCCATAAAAATCGAACGATTTGACCAAATGAATTAAAATTTTCACGGATACACTAGAAATGATGCCAAGATTTGATATAGCCAAAAAAATTTTTTGGGGTGAGGTGCACTTTAAACAGAAACAAAGGTTAATGGCAACTATACAGGCGAAGAAGTACTCACAAATTTTAATGAACGTATCTGTCAGATGTGAAGGATTATATGCTTTGGTACATTTAATTATTGACTTCAAACATTCTATTCTATCTTTATTTTTTACCTATACTTATAAGATTCCTCTTATATATACACAACTACGTGCCAGACTGGAAACTTTGCAAATGGCGCGGAGAAGAAAATTGGACGATATTTTTTGGCGCGGATATATATTAAAAAGACTAAAATTTGCGCGTATGGCTTTTTACTTTGTCACGACGTTACTCCATCTTATAACAATGTGATGTACAGTAACTTGAATTTATAAATTACTATACAATTGGCGCGGATTTTAAGCCCAAGAGAAATTTTAACCGCGTATGGCAAACAGTTTTTACAGTTTTTGCGCGGATGCGGATGATCTCACAAGAAATGGCGCGGGGAAGTTCTTCTCCGCGTACTACAAAGATTCCAGTCTGGACTACGTGTAGTATTTTATAGATAGTAAATTTTGTTTACAAATGTGTACCTATTATGCAGATTTTCAGTGCATATATATTTAAAAACATGGTTTTAGGTCCTATGAATTTTCAAACTTAATAACATGTATATACGTTCTTGCAGACAAATGTTAATGAAATTTGTAAACAAAATTTACCTATATTTATGCCACCACTGAGCTGATCGTTGCACCAAACTTATCTAAGAGGCTGTTTATCTGGGGCCAGCTGAGTACCAGGACTGGTCCTGGCTAGGCGAGGTCATTTCTTGACTCACCGGGTATCATGCTTAAACTGGGTTGGTACTGTATTTGTCATGTAAACATAGGTGAAACTTGTTTCGGCAATGTGAGCTAGCCCGGATATGGCAGCTGATTGGCCTCCATATAAACAGGCACCAATCTGTTCCGCTTGGTTCAAAGCCTGTTAATTTTCTCTGAATAGTGCAAATCAGGCAATAAGCCACTTCCAGGCAATATGCTAAATGGCTTACTGTGTAAAATGGAGATCATATTATACCCACTTTACACAGTAAGCCATTTTGAGTAGACAATACAAACAACTGGGTTTTATACATGATTTTATTTCTCAGAAGTGTCATCTACAAATTATGGTGTTTAACATACTGTACTGAAACTAATGTACTTAAAAATTGGGATGAAATGTACATACAAATACTAATACAATATGCTGTAAAATTTAAAGTATTTTGGAAAATATAATATTCAAGGTTGTTCAAATGCAGTGTTTTTTGCTAAGATTGTTCAATTGGCTCACTCTATAATTTAACCCATTAGACAGAGTAACAAGAGTTAACAAGAAATATTGGATGTACAGTATCATAGTTATTGCTCAAAATCCCATCCCTTCACAAGTTTTTATCCTCTGGAATATTTTAAGACAGAGTATAACAAGACATATATGTCATGTAGTTTCGTTAAGCCATTAGAGTGCAAGACCCTTCCCAATTGAGAAGTAAGAGTAAAATAACAAAATGAGGTAGACTGCAGCTTAATTGGAGAACAAGGCGCATTGGCATATAAGAACAAATGAGGGTTGTTTCGCGTGTGCCTAAAAGATATAAACAAAATCTCGACGTTTCGAGCTAAAGTCCTTCGTCAGGAGAAATTAATTGCATTGGCATATAGTTGTTCATTGAACGCATAGACAGAGTATAATATCAAAGTTGGGCGCATTGCGGTAAAGATCTGGGACTACCCAAACCTCGTGGGATCTCACCTTTTTCAAGCGAGATCTCAGGAACCGGGCCAGCCCGCTTGTCCATATAAACACACAGTAGTTTTTACCCTAAAATCAATTACACGGCGAGATCTCGCTAAGCGGGCTGGCCCGTTAAGCGAGTCAGCCCGGCTTCCATATAAACAGTCCCTAAGACAGAGTAAAATTACAAAGTGGTTGCTTTAGGTCTCAATGTGGCTTAATGGGTTAACAAGCTAGAGACATGGGCAGATAGTCTGGATAACCCATTGACACCCAACACTTTCCCCTTGACGAGTAAAACTGGCTGGCGTTAGAGAGTGTGAAATGAGAAAGTGGGTGCTTTAGAGCACATTGTGGTTTATGTGTTAATAAGAAAGGGACGAGCATGATTGCATGAATCCAGGTCTCAACACTACTTCTGCCTCCACCTGCCTAGTAATGTCATCATCTACTAAATAATCTCCAAGCTCCCTCACTAATTAATCTGGTCAAATGCATGTCATATTTTTCAATAATTTTGTCCTCATGCACATCAAATATTATTGACAATGTTCACTTCTCTGCGTATGACCATATTACTGAAGTATATAGATACAATGCACTCCCAAATCACCCATGGAATAGGTTCTATTTACATTTGAGAGAAGCAAAAATAGCAAGTATATATAAACTATAGTAGGCAGAATGAGAAAGACAATGCTTATGCATCAGTCAAATCCAAGCGTGCCCACCCCCCCCGGGGCAAACCCCCGGGCTTTTGACAGTTTTGCGACAAATTCCAGGGGGCAGGGATAAAAAACACGTGAAAATGCCCCGCCGCGGGGCAAAAAATCAGTAGCAAATCCCCCACCCCGGGGACAGCTGGACTGTTTGGCTAAGAAGAGTAGGTTATCCAACTACCTGAACATAAAGAGAATACTTTCTTCGACGTTTCGAGCGAATGCCCTCTGATTAATATATCGCCCAAGTATTTCACCTGCGTTGCAGGCTACCAAATATTGTGTGTCATACTCTAGCGCGTTTTGCTGTCGTCATGCTCTAGCGCATGTATTTTTAAAGTTTGCGGTGTGGTTCGAATTTATGCGTTTGTAGTGGTTTTTGAAATAAAACAGAAAAAGCTATATATATATATATATATATATTCTACAATATTAATTTATTAAATGTTCTGAAACTGGTATTGTTTTGTTTTATATTATTATCAAGTTATCGGTGATCGTAAAACCTCCAAATCCTTAATTTCAAATACCCCGCCCCCGGGCAAAGGTTAGAGTTCAAATGCCCAACCCCCGGGACGTGCTTTACAGGAAAATGCCCCGCGGTGGCCCGGGGGGGGGATGGGCCGCTTGGATTTGACTGATGCATTATTACACAATCGAGGGGTCCGTCACGGCAGAAATCTCGTACACTCGACTCAGAAATCAGGTTCAGAAATCAGGTTCAGAAATCAGGTTCAGAAATCAGGTTCAGAAATCAGGTTCAGAAATCAGGTTCAGAAATCACTGAAATCAACTAGAAATAAGATGATTTCGAAATCAGAAATCACAAAAATACTAGTGAAAGGCTTGAATAGAATGACTGTGGGAACGAAATTGTGACCTTTTTGCGTTTTTCTGACGATATTTCATAATTTTCACGATATTCCGATTTCAAATTGCTCCAGAGTTTGGTAAATGCTTTACAAACATTAAAATATACCAACACTGCTGTAACTGATATCTTCCGGAAATCTTGAAGTCAGTGTTGAAATCAGTAGAAATCACGAAATCAGCTCAGAAATCAAGTGATTTCGAAATCTCGTACGCTTTGGACGGTCGTGGCGGACCCCTCGTACACAATAATATAATAGCCTACTTCACTAAATTTGGCGACGTTTGTTGATATATAGTTTACTTAACTAACAAACAAGTTATTTTACCTTTTCATCTAGTTTTCGCCCGGGCCTGCTTTTTCATCTCCTCGATAGCTTTCCAATTCATTCTTTGGAGCTTCATATATTCGGCGACATTGAAAAGTTCATATTGATGTCCCGTGCAAACGGCATTTTTTCGCCGTGGTTTAACGAAAATCCAAAAACAAAAACGATAGGGTTTTAAGTTGACAATATGACTTCACAAAAATCGAAAAAGTTTAACAATCGGATCAACAATAAAAAACTTAAAGCAAGCCGAAAATTGCGAACTTTTAGCAAATTTCGCGAAAGGGCGACATTCGCCCGCACGCCTTGCAAGAAGACTCCTTCACAAACAAAGCAAACAGCGTAACTTTGGTATCGAAATTATCCTTGAAAATCCCTCTTTCAACCCCAATAGGTTTCGTATTACCTTGAATGACCCTAATTGTTCAAGGGCCAAAATAAATTGCGCAATTTTCGAAGTGAAATTAGTCACCAGTCTTTCGATATTTTGCGCACGGAATTGCAGAAAATTTGTCACACTTTTGATTGGCGCTTTGGCGTGCATTTTTGCCAAGCGTGTGAAACGAGAGACAGAGAAGGAAGTTGAGGATATCAACATGATACAATACCTACCAGTTACAGAAGCAACGCAGGTTGCCATCCAAACAGCCACTGAATCTGATGGCAATCTAAGGGAACTGAAGTCTACCATTAGAAAAGGTTGGCCAGCCACGAAAGAGGAAGTCCCAGCCTCTATTAGAGACTACTTTCCTTTTAGGGATGAACTTACCCTACAGAATGGCCTGATATTCAAGGGAGAGAGGCTAGTAATACCCACAAGCATGAGAATGGACATTCAACGAAGATTCATAAGAGCCACATTGGAGTTCAAGGATGTCTCCGTAGAGCGAGAGAAGCGCTATATTGGCCCAATATGAATAGAGATGTAGAGCAATTCATCTCCAAGTGCGACACATGTAACAAACATCCAGCTGTTCAAAGTAAAGAGCCCTTGATTTGTCATGAAATTCCATCCAGGCCTTGGGAGAAAGTCGCTGCTGATCTGTTTGACTTCGAAGGAAAGGACTTCCTTGTCACCGTTGACTATTACTCTAGCTTCTTCGAAGTTGACCGACTACACTCAAAAGGGGCTTCAGAGGTCATCAAGAAGCTAAAAGGTCACTTTGCAAGACATGGCATCCCCGATCGTTTCATGTCAGACAACCAACCATTTACATCTTTGGAATTCGAGGACTTTGCGAAAGAATATGGTTTCGAACAAATAACGAGCTCTCCCAATTATCCACAGTCAAACGGAAAGGTGTAAAATGCTGTCAAGACAGCCAAGCGTCTAATGAGGAAGGCCGAAGTATCGAAGAGTGATCCATACTTGGCGTTACTTGACTGGAGGAACACCTATACTCAACACATCGCCTGCGCAGAGGCTCTTCAACAGAAGAACAAAGACATTACTACCGACATCCAACGAGCTGCTAAAGCCGAAAGTTCCTGACGACGTGGAAGAGAAAATGAAACATCAGAAGGCCAAGCAAAGCATTAACTACAACAAAGGCGCAAATGAGCTAGAAGAGCTTCGCCCGGGAGACATTGTCCGACTCCAACCCACTAGATCTGTAGGTAAGAGCAAAGATTGGTTACAAGCTAATGTGGAAGGAAAGGTGGATATAAGATCTTACCAAGTACGTACGGAAGACGGGCGAGTATATCGACGCAATAGAAGACACCTTCGACGAACGCGCGAGGTAATACAACCGCGAGCGGAATCGGTTCCACAGCCCCCATGTCGTTTCAATGTATCTTCAGAACCAGCAATCTCACCACCCGCTTCTACAACCAAGCCCGCAGCTGAAGACCAACGCCCAGTGAAACCTGCGAGCAACACCGCAGTTCAACCAAGTGAGCAAACACCAGCCTCTCCTGGAACGATCAAGCCAAAGGAAGTGACACCACAACAGACGATTACACGATCAGGACGGGTTGTGAAACCTCCATTGCGTTTTATGTAAGATAACCTACGAACAGGACATTTCATGGTGGTGCTATACTATCAATAGAACAATCAGGGTCTGAGTTAGTTTATTACCTGGACATTGACATTCAGTTATTAATGTTAGATTCAGTTGTCTCATTATAGAAGGGAAGATGTAACGATATTTAATATGTTAATTATGCGTCTATGACGTAAGGCACGAATGTTTTGAACACGTTGTAGAATACGAGACGGTAAAAGTTAGTAAAGTTTTATTTGTTATATTCTACGGATCTTTACTTGTTTTATGACTTAACTATTAGCTAAGACAACGATACACTCTCTATCCAATAAAAAGTCGCACACCCAACAAGCAACACCGCGCGGGATGCGCACAGGCACCACCATAATCGTATCACTCTTCAATTTCTTATTTTGCCTGCCTACTGACGTACTGTAGTGTTGTATGTCTATTTTAACGCTTATACAGAAAAAGGCGATGAAAACACTTTCTTGCCAATGAAAGATACTTACATGTGCTCAGTTTACTTAATTCATTGAAATAAAGATATATTCTTTTCTTAAGAAAAGATCATGAAGAGGTCGATTTGATATCACAAGAAAGTTATTCCATAGAAACGCAATACTGCTAAAGTACAAATTTCTTAAGATTTAATTTTACATAGGTTTGGACGTAGAAAATATGTCACTAAAATTGGAAAGCCCACTCCATGTTCTAAAGTCTCCTTATATCGTGTTATAAAAAGGAAGCCCCGGTTATGTGGTGTTCTGAAAATCAGAATACATTAAAATCGTCCCAAAGTACATCAAATGACATTTGACCATTTTTGAAAGGCCCACATGCAGTATTCAATGTATATTTCAAGTTTTCAAAACACTCACCTGCACATGTCTTCACTACCTATTGGTTCACTTACGAACTCAATTCCTTAAAAATTTCATTTCCGTAGAAAAATTCAAAATCTTAACTCGTTTTCATGGAAAATAAATACTAAATATTTTGAATTCAAAATGTACACATACGAACTATATAAAAAGTTCATCAGAAAATTATTCTCTAAAAATATAATTTCCGCAGAAAAATCAAATTTCCGTTGGTAATTTTAAAGGATAATGTGAAATGGTTATTACGGAATGTTAGGAATTTTTCCTTAAAAAGGAATGTCTATGTAATCTCGAAGGAATTTCAATTTTGTTCTTAACTACACTGTTTAAGAAAATTACCTTTCGTGAGATCAAGAACGTCATTCCTTTTGTAATTTGCCAAGCAAAATAGATCAAATTTTTTGGACCAAACACTTGCGAAAGATCTGCCATTAAAGACTCTTCTTCCACGCTGTACAAGTTTCGACTACTTCGTAAGAATTCTCGAAGATTTCCATTTGGACAATATTCCATTATTATCCACAGGTTTGAACTTTTACCTATTGAAAATTAACGACACACATACAATTATATGTATAGGAAATCACACGGTTCGAGAAGTATTCATGAAAAATCGCACGCGTGTTTGGCGAATCAATATCTATAATAACGCAAGTACGTAAGCACGAACAAGCGCTATTTCCTTTGATTTTTCATTAATACTTCGAGAAAAAGCGTTATTTACTTTAAATATAATTTTTATAACAAATAAATAGCAAGTAAACAAAAACGAAAGTATGTCTTTCAGTTCCAATCCATGCTTGGCGTTCTTGAATGTCAATAGTTTTAGAAAAAAGCGATAAAACGCTTTGACACTTTGCGTTGACATGCGTTGATGTCCCCGTGTTGTACCACATGCGCTCGGTGAGAGCAATCTCATGTGTATAAATACGGTTGTCATCTCGTATCTACACGTACTAAGCTGCATTGTCGAGGCGTTGCACGCCGTCGTGCATGTCTGTAGATAGTACTATATATATATTTCTAAAATTCATTAATTATTCATAAGCAAAATACAAAGGAAACTCATGACCCGTAGCGGATCAGAGGAGGGTGGACAGCTGTCACATGATATTTTTCGACCAATGAGGAGACGCTATTTTCTCAGCGCTCGCAAGAAGAAAGTGGACTGTGAAATTTGCATTGGTCTCATAAATACGGAAATATTTCGCTTTGTTATTCAAATTTGCAATTAAATTCGATGCACACCCGTTCAATGAATATTAATCTACTCCCAAGCGAAGAATTTTGGAAGGTAAACGTCGTTTTGTACTATATTTTTATATTTAATGCAGGCACTTATGCGTCACGCGGAAATACGAGGCTGTTTCAACTATCAACTTTTGAAATAGAAAATATCGAATTTCCATGGTTCGATTTCGCTAATTTTCGCATAATGTGATAGATTAAAGCCTAATCTTTAAGAATTAAAAAACGAGTCGCGTGCCGTTATGGTGTAATAATGCACGAGGGGTGAATGTTTGGAGAATACGAGAGAAGCTTGTAAAACACGAGGCGTAGCCGAGTGTTTTACGCGCTTCTCGAGTATTCTCCCAACATTCCCCCGAGTGCATTATTACACCATAGCGGCACAAGACGAGTTTTTTAATTATTTTATATTATAAGTGGTAGATAAGCACAGTAAACAATTTTGTTCAAAGATCAATATTGATATTCTCCTAACATGTAATCACTGACGTCACTCGCAAGCTTTTCAATGTTTTCATTGCTTGGCAACAACTACAAGCTTGAATTCTGGCCGCCGAAGGAGCGAAAAACTTGCAACTCAACAAAAATTAGGGATTAAAAAGGCACAAAAACTGTTGAAAATTTTTCAAATATAGTGCACAATGATAGACAGATTGGTTTTTCGTTGTTCTGCTTCACTATTGTCCTGGATTCGTATAAAAGCGAAGGGTTTTTGTCAAGCTGCTTTGACGACATTGGCTGTCAAGTTGATTTTTCATCTTGAACCAAATATATCAGGCAGTTTTTGTTTGAAGGTACTGTTTGAATATTTTTTGTGTTTTTTGCTAGTTCAGTAGTTGGTGGTTAAAAATTTTCTCAGACAAACTGTCAAGAAATGCATAAACATGTCGTATTTGTGTAGGTTTTTGTCGTTGCATCTTGACAGCTTAAAAACTGTACACATAGTGTTATCTAAATCAATGCCAAAATGGTTAATTTTAATTTTTTGCACCTAGAACTGTGGATAAATTTGGTTTGGTTTGTGTTTAAATACAGTTTTTGTACCTTTAAATGTCAAAATAGTACAGATTTTCGCGTTTCTTGTCGCCGTTGAATGCCAACTTTCAAGCAAAAAAGTATATTTAAACTCAGAAACAACTACGAATCTTTATTCGCCGTTTATGTTCCGTTGTTATTTGTTGGCTGGCTTTTTTCCATCTCGTTTAGGTCTACTTTTTCTTGCTTTCTGACAGACTTTGGATTTAAAACTATTATAATTTTGTTCATATTGTATTGACAATTCCGAGGAAAATTTAACAAGCGGGGACGAAGGGAAAAATCAAAACGGTGGCCGTGCTTTATTGCGTCATAAAGCACGCGCATTAGCCAATCAAATTGCTCGTTAGATACTACTTATAATATAATTCGTTTTAACTGCCCCCCCCTATCCGCCCAACTCACCGTTTTCGAGATATTCGCTGCTGAATTTTTAATACGATTTTGCACTTTTGCACTTTATCTCCAACTTTTGAAGTTTCCCTTCTTATCATTTGCATTTTATTAAAATATTTTAAACTTTTTGTAATATCAATGAATTATATGTTTAAACGCATTTGCTTGATCAGTTTTTGATGGATATTTTAGAAATTATGAAACGTGTTTTTGTTTGTTTTCATGATTGAAGTCAGTCGTGTCTTCGCGACGTGTTGACTAAAGTCCGCGTCTGTTTACAATTTTCAAACTAAAGTATCTAGAATTTCCATGGTTCGATTTTCGTAATTTTTGTATAATGATGAAGACAAATGTATAAACTTTAAATCTGCTGGAATGATCCTGGTGATCCCCTGGCAGTTTTCGAGATATTAGGCATCAAAGTGATCATAGTCATTTCGACGTTTGCCAAAATGGCATCTAATAGTTTAGGAAGATATTGAGCCACCAAAGCTTGTTTTTCCCAATGAATCTTGAAACTTCTTTAACAGAAAGAGCGTTATTCTTTAGAGCAAGCGTTAAAGTACTTTTGAATGAATTTTAGGAGATTTAGGAGTTATTTGCGTGTTGTTTAGAGATTTTATATCTGGGCTAGCGTCTGGCTCTGTCTGCCGTTTTGTTGTCTGATGGCCCGCTCGACTCGCAAATATCGAATATTTTGTCATTGTTATTCAATTTTTTTTCTGGAATGCATCCATGCTATTTCAATAACTATTGATCTACCTATGTGAGCAGTATTTTGTAAGGTAAACGTTATTTTGATCTTTTTTGTAGGCTGTACGTCGTCATATTGTATTAATCCGATGCCATTTCTGTCAACAATCTTTGAAGTTGAACACCTCGAATTTCCACAATTGACGCAGTGATTGCTCGATTTTTCTGAAGATGTGGACTTTACTGTTTAAAATAAGTGCTGAGTTTTAGAAGAAAATTTTAGAAGTAAAATTTGTTGTTTATTTACAGATTTGTATTTTGGGTTGAATTCTATCATTGTATTGTAAATTTGCCTTTCTTGGTGAATATTTCTTTCCTTAATATTTCTTTATATATGTAGAGAATATGCATGTGCTATCACTGCTATGTATTTTCAATAAAAATGGAACTGCATATTACTGTAAAGTTTGTTTTGTCTACATTTCACGCGTAATTTCTGTTGCAAAAAAGTATATTGAAGTTCTTTGACAACCTCAATATGCGGGTTTTCAGTAGTCACAATGTGCTATTGGGATAAATAAATAGCTAAATACATATTAAAAGTCGAATCCTTTGATGCCAGCAGAATCAATCTGGCCAATAAATATTTAGTTAACTGTCTGTACTGCACTCCTCACTAGTTGCACAATGTACATTACAAATACAGACGATCACTCGCAGCCTTTGAGATTTCTGCACAATAAATCCTCAGAGAGACTCAAAGAGCCTTGTCATACCTCCATTACAAAACACTAAACACATCCATAATGATGGCATTGAGTCTCTGTAACAATAGCGTCTATTTTCGCAGAATTTGCTATGGCCAGAGATGTTGACTTCACGGCAGTCAACGCATAAATGAGGCCGCACGTGGAAACATACGCTCATTACCCATCATGCTTTGCGGCCTGCTGTCCACCCTCCTCTGGTAGCGGATCTATATATATATATATTTATAATTTTTAATCGTGCCATGCATGCACCGCACATCAAGAGGGGAATACCGTATAGCCAAGCCTTGAGGCTAAAGCGCATTTGTAGTAATGAAATTAACCAGGAGAAAAGATTAGGGGAGTTAAAGGGGTATTTAGTTAAAAGAGGGTATGATTTAGATTTCGTAGAGAGTCAATTCAGCTGGGTGAATGGGATTAGTAGGAATAGTTTGTTTGCACGCAAGGAGAGTTCTGAAACTAAAAATAGGAATTGTTTTGTTGTGGATTATTACCCTGCTTTAAGTGCTCTCTATGGAATCTTTAGGGAGTTGCAACAAATCGTGGGTTGGTCTGATAGCTTTTAAGCGTTATGCCAGAGGCACCTATGATATGCTTTCGTAGGAGTAAAAATCTTAAGGATCATCTGGTTCGATCGAAGTTGCCAAAGGAAAAGGATACGGTCGGGGGGATGTTTAAATGAGGAAGTAAGAAATGTAAGGTTTGTGATAACGTTGTGGTTGGGTCATCTTTTAAGAGTTATGTTGAGGGTAGAACGTTCCACATTAATCATCGCTTCGACTGTAATTCGGACGGGGTGGTTTACTTAGTAAATTGTAACTGTAAGACGTGTAATATGCAATACGCGTTTTGTGCAATTACGCCATTCAGATTGAGATTTAACAATCACAAAAGTTCTTTAAATAGGTATGCGCAGGGTAGGAGAAATATTTTTGAACAGTAATTGTATGAGCATTTTTTCTGGGAGGGGCACTCGAGGTTAAGTGATTTTAAGTGATATTGACACAACAGATGTTAACAACCCAACGGAGGAGAAAGTTATTGGATAGAAAAAATCAATTGTTATTGCCCATTGGGGTTAAACATGAGGGAGGAAAGTAATTAGTTTAATTTTATGTAAATTTCACGTGGGGATGACTATAAAATCTGTGGACAGTGCTTATAATTGATACTTATATGATGTTGTTTGAGAGCTGGCTCCTGATATATATGCGAGTACGAAAAGCTGCTGAAGGAAAACATCACAAGCAACTACAAATTAGAACCCATAGACTCTGTCAACGCCATTAACGATGATCTAAAACCTATTGCAAAGCGCTTGGGGATAGCAGACCGTTTAGAATCGATGAGTAAAATAAATACTTTCATAACATTAAAAGACCATAAGGAGAAGCGACAAAGCAGGATGCACGCCGAATTAACTTTATTCTGACCGAACTGCGAAAAAAGAACCTATCATTTTTACTATGCATGTTTGTTTTGTTTCAAATACTTTTGCAGTATATATTCCGCATCTTAGCTATTTTTAATAAATGTCGTGAAATAAACGTTGAAGAAGTAAGATTGGAACATACAACTTTTCCCCAACATCAAATTTAAAAAAAAACACGTTCAACTGGAGTGTTTAAATAAAGTTAAGGCAACGTGTTAAAATAACATTTTTCAAGCATGTTGTTATCGTAAAACGACCAGAAAACTACAACATCTTAATCAACATCTTAATTGTCTTTTGACGAGAAAAGCGTCCATTTAATCAAAACCAAATTATGCTTTGTGATGCTTTGATCGGCAAAGCAAGCGAACAAGAGAAATAGAAATAAAATAAATTTAAAAGTTATCAAACTTTCAAACGACCAAAGTTCATCTCGGTCTTGTCTCCCTAAACTGATGGTAACAAATGTCCGTTCCCTTTTAAACAAGCATGATGAAGCCTATTCGGTGATTGTAGCCAACGATGTGGACCTTTTTGCCGTCACCGAGACTTGGTTACATTCTCAACTACCTGACGAAGTAATTAGCTTACCGTCATTCCAATTAATTCGAAAAGACCGTACAAATGACCGCCGTGGCGGAGGAGTCTGCTCTTTTGTGAAGGATTATATTAAATGCATCCATTTAGCGGAGTTGGAGAATGATGAATTTGAAGTACTGTGGGTTTTACTCAGACCTCATCGCCTGCCTCGTGGAGTTAATTCCATCGTTGTTGGTGTTGTTTATCACCCCCCTGGGCAAGACAATAAGGCTCTTATGAGTTACATCGAATCAACTTTAGATAGTTTCCTTGACTCCTTTCCTAATGCGTTCATTCTTCTAATTGGTGACTTTAATAATTTTAATTATCGAAATTTGCGTTCCTCATTTAACCTAAGACAACTGGTTAAAGTACCAACACGAGGTCAAAATATTCTTGATCTGGTCTTAACTAATCTTCATAAATACTATAATCAACCTGAAATTCTACCCCCAATTGGAAGTTCCGATCACAACGTAGTACTTTTATCTCCCATGACAACTAGGCCAAAAGGAAAGAAATCAAAAGCGCTGGTACGTGATACCTGCAGTGCCAACAGACATCGGTTTTCTGAAGAATTAAAAACTGTGAACTTCAGTTTTGTATCAGTTCTCGTGTCAACAGAAGTACGAACTTTTTGACCGTGCCTTGAGTGATGTTATGGACGAAACTTTAACATACAAGATTGTTAAAACTTATTCTCTGGATAAACCTTGGATATCTGCGGAAATTAAACAAGCTATAGCTGATCGACAGGAAGTTTGGAAGTCATTAGGGCCACAATCGCCAGAGTTTCTTTTCATTGAGAAATAAGATAAATCGGTTGCTGAAATGGACAAAACAACGCTATTTTAAGAACAAAATCAAGCAGTATGGAACAGCTAATACTCGACAGTGGTGGAAAGAAGTGAAACGCCTTGCTGGATTGAACAATACTAGCCAAGTGACTAGCATTCTGTATAATGATTGTTTGTTCGAAGGCGTTGACCTTGCCAACCATATTAACGATTGCTTCATTCAGGCGACTACTAATATGCGGGAACTATCTGTGCAACCTACTATCACTGAAGTACCGGATAAATACAGAGTTACTTTAGACGATATTAGTTAGAATTATCTCGTATTAATCCACGTAAAGCTACAGGTCCAGACAATTTTCCCAATTGGATTTTGAAGAACTTTTTAGATATTCTAAGTCTTCCGCTCTGTTCTATTTCCAATGCATCGATTGAAGAAGCTTATTTACCAACAATATGGAAATCAGCTGACGTCATACCCTCCCCAAAACAACTCCAGTTAAGGATGCCGCCACCGATCTGAGACCAATTTCATTAACGCCCGTATTGAGCAAGATTGGAGAGTCTTTGTCAAGAATTTGTCATATTCAGAAAACACGAAGACTACTGCATTAATGACACTAAAGGATCGAAGAGAAAGATTATGTCGTAAATATTTTAATCGGATAAACATACCAAGTAATCGCCTTTTTAATCTTTTACCATCTAGTAGTGAACATCAATATAATTTACGTAATGACCGCCTTCCGTCTATTAAAGCCAAAACTGAGCGTTTTAGAAATAGTTTCATTCCATACGCAATTAGAACATATTCGTAGTTTTAGATTAAAATTTTAATAAATTTTATACTCTTCTTATAGCTTAATTTTAACAAAGTTTTATATATATAATTATGTAGCTATGTATAATGTAAGAACGTGTAATTCAATCTTTGATTGCTAAACGTTTAATTATTAATAAAAATCGAAAATCGAACACGAACCTTTTCTCGTCGAAACAATGATATTTGCAAAGCCCTAACATAGTTCGCAACACTGAAATTTTCATGATTCAATTTACTATATCCAGCAAAAAATAGATACTTTATTTACCGTATAAGCCGGTACGTATAAGCTCTGTCTCAGAAGCGTCCCTTCCACCTTCGGTCTCGGGAGCTTTTGAAATAGATAAAAATAATCTTTCATGATTTGTATGTTTCCAAAATAGTATACGGTTTAAGCAAAGGCCGTTTATCAGGCGGTTACGGATTGTTATCTACAGCACTAGTAATTTGGTATTTTGGTTATAGTACAGTATTTGTCTGCCAGCAGTTGGTCAGTAATAGTTTTCTTCTGTTCTCCGAAGGGCATTCGCTTAACACGTTGAAATGAACTGATCTGAAACCTAGACTTGATACCGCAATCCATTGTTCTCTGGTGCAGAAAACACAGCCAGTTAAACATTGCTAGACAAAAAAATGTCTACTCTCTAATACGATAAAAAGGTTACTAGTTGGTCCTGTAGTAATGGCTGACTTTCGGCTTCATTTTGAACACAATAGAGACTAAATCCAGTTATATTTCAGATCAGTGGTATAATATCACAAAACATAATGGTGGGGAATTATTGGGACACCCTGTATTCATGAAAAAACCGTAAAAGTTCCTTACCTTTTGTACAAGCACCTAGTATGTTTACTATATTCTCGTTTTCACCAACATGAATTAGAATCTTCAGTTCAGACTGCAAATCAGTCAGATCGCTTCGATCATAATTTTCTGCAACAGGAAATATAAGAATATTAATAAGAATCAAGTTACTCGTAGACATCATTATAGATATTACGAAACGAACTGCAATATGATGTGGCAACAGCGAGTTCTTGTGAATTGTATCATTCCTTACAATGCTTGGAAACATGTTAGAAAATAAACGTTTATAATTACAACTGTGGCAGCATCCATCCCCTTGTTCCCACCAATTTTTAAGGACGTAATACCCTTTATATCCACCATGTCAATATTGTGAAAACTGATTCTATATTTACACTGACATTTCAATACTTCTATCTTCATTATTCTCTTTATTATATTCATTTTGAAATCAATGGCATTTCTTGCAATCTGATTGGTCAAAAATAGTGCGATTAATTCCCAAATCGCACTACTTTTCGCATCATCTTCAGTATTAATCGCATCATTTTTAAACCAATCAGATTGAAGCTCTGCACCACAACAACCAATCAGATTGAATGATAGAATTCAACTAGCCAATCAATTTAAAGGAAAATGTGATCTGGCAAATGACCAAATCTGTTCACCATAAATTGTCAATACTCAAGACTGCAGCATTACTGCAGTTTTTTCATAAAAATCACCATAAAGGCGAGTCAAACTTAAAAGAATATCAAATAATTTTTCACAAATAATACTGGCCAAATTATCAAGAAAATTTTGAATGAAACATTGTCAAAATGCCAACAAAAACAAGTTTCATTTGAGCAACAGCCAAAACTGAACACAAGCCGCAAGGTGTTCAAATATGGAATGATCGATCGTGGTGTCGATGTTTGAATGCACAAAATCACAAGAAAAGTTTATCAATTTACATGTAAAGTCTACGATATCACATTTTGCTTCTATACCGAGTTTTTTAAGTTTTTGTCAATTTGTCAAATTACAATTCAAGTTGTTGCTATGCTACGGCATTTCAGGGAGTATCGCGGGTGGGTCAATTGTAAACAAAGACTAATGAAATACCGCTTCCGGTTTAAAAAATTATTTAGATTTCAAAATGAAGATAATAAAGTGGAAATTGAACTTCGTGTCGTGCAATTTCGGTCTGAAACCAAACTTGAGATTTCAAACTTGAGATTTTTTATAAGTCCAAAACGAATGAGGACTACTCAGTGAAAACCTTGTCCGTTACCTCCAGTAACAAATGTCGCGTACGACAAAGGCGAAATTATAATCAGACAACTGCATGCAGGAATTGACACCGTGTCGTAGAGGCACATGTGCACGCTTACCATATATTGTGACACCGATACTCCATGAATTATATTTATATCAGGTAAATGTTTTTCATGATGAATGAGTTATCATATTATGCATTTAGCCTCTTGCTAGGGGTAATCTACTAACACCGGGATTGTACATATCTACAGGAGAGACAATGAAGCAACAAATTTATAAATAAAAAATCAAACCTTTAATTCTCTTTACGGCAACTTTTGTTACTTCTTTACAATAAACGTAGCTGTTTCTTTTCGCCTTGCGGTGAAAGAGAGAAAACCTTCGTCCACCCTCTCTCTCTCTCAACATATTTCTTGGACTGAATGCAGATATACCAATTGCTTCCGCTAACCAAACAATTCCAAACTGTCCAGAACCAAGTTCACTGACTAAAAATATAACCGTTTTCTATTTAAACTTCTTCAAAAAATATTTTGTACAACAGCTAATTCTCATCGTGCACTATCATGACAGATCCAACTTCCGCCAAAAATAGAAACAGTACAAAAATTTATACACTTTTACAGCATTGTAAACTTTTCTGCATTTTATACACATTATGAATTTACCGCGATGCAAAAAGTACTTCTGAATTCAAAATTACCAATCTCTTATTGTTTTTACTTACCAAAATTTATTCTTTCTCTTGGAAATTCCCATTCAGGTATAAACGGCAATTTCTGAAGCTGTTCATGAACATTTTCATTTCTATCCAAATTCTCCATGTAATCAGGTAAGGGAGGATATGAGAAGAGGTAAAAGCCGCCATAAATTTTCTTTCTTCTGCATAACACAAAACATGACAAAGCCAAAATGGTCAGGGATATTAAGCCAATTGAAACCATAATAAGAATCAAGGTGCGACTCTGATCTTGAGAAGAAATTCGCGGAACACCTGTTTGCAAGAGATATAATTTGATATGAAAAAGGTTTGTGTTTATTGTGTAATAGTCACATGTAAAGGAACATAAGGTTTTGAAACTGGGCGCCATCGCATTATTTAATAGGAACATCTACTTGCAAGAAACATAATTATGTCTTGAAAACATTTTCGTGTTTGTAGTGTGATATCCTGTAATATTGTACCTCAACTTCAATTGTCCAATAAACACAGCATTTGTACTACGTGACAATGTTATTTTTTATAGTATTTCACCCAACCCCACGATTTCTCAATGCAGCGTGAGAGTTAGCATTTATAGACCCGGAGCAAGTGGGATTCGGCCAAATATTACCTGCAGTGATGAATTTCCGAGGGCGAAAATTATACCGAACAAGAATGTATTTATATTAGGCTAGCAAAATAGAAAGACATAGCGTGGTATCAACATTTTGTTTACTTTCGGCCATTTTAAGCGGCCATTTTATGCGTAGAGTCTTGCGTGTAATCTCGCGTGGTTATCGCGAATCGTATCACCTGCATGGGTGACATCCAATATTTCAACGTATGGGGTGATTCGATGATAAATTTCATGCACGCATGGTACAAACCTAGCTTTCTGATTGGACAATTTGAATTTGAGGTATAATATTATTATATGCGTCACGCGTGGACACCAGGCGCTTAAGAAACTTCTTTTGCCAACGCTTTGAGACGCTTTTTATTTCTTTATTTTTATTTCTTGAAATGCTTTCTATTTTATTGGTATAATATATCATTTATATACCCTCCAATCGGGAAGTTCGGCGAAATATTACCCGAAGTGATAATTGTATGTATTTTGTCTGTTAATACATTGCCAAATCAACATTACATTTTAAACTAAATGCCAGTACAATGCCCATATTATTCATGCTTTTGTCTTTGCTTAAGTGTTGTTTTGGGGTATGTTCATCGCATACCAGAACAATTGGCTAGGCTAAGTGAACGTTACTATAATAAATTTACTGACCGAAAATGCGATATGAACGTGACGACAAAAGACCACATTGTTGCAGACATTAAAACCTGACTATTAACACGGATTAATGAATATGAGTCGGGTAGATACAACGGCACACATACCTAACACACATATCTATTGAGTTTTTCAACTTTTAAACATTACATTGTTACCTATGGTTAACAGGGATACCATGGTTATGATAATGCGTAATCTGTGGCAAATTTTGCTTGGTAATAATTATGATCTATATTGCATTTTGTATAATACACCAAAGTAATTGATCTATTTCTTGTTGTAAGAATTGTTAAAACTTACTGTCGAACACTTCAGTGGTTTTAGATTCATTGCCAGCGGAGTTTTTGGCTGTGCATCGATATTTCATCCGAGGTTTTGGTAGACTGTCAAGTCGTAAGGAATATGACTCCACTTTCAATTCCCAACCACTTACATCACATTTGGATGTGTCACATGAATACCAGGTGTAGTTAACTTGAGGTGGATTAACATCAGCTCTCACCAATGTACAGTTAATTATCATTCCTTTCTCAAAGCGATATATTTTCGCCATCTCCTGTATCTCAGGTTTCACTGTAATGCAATTTAACAACAATGATCACGCGCAATAATCCATGCGTCATTACCACAAGCAATCGTTCTACGCTGCATGCGTTAATAATTTATCATGGAAATGAAACAATTGTTAATATCTTAAACAGCATTTCCCTGAAGCCAATGCATGAGACTATATATATAGTAATGTAGCTACAGCACTGGAAAATTTCATGAAATATGAAGAAATATATTGGTAAGTTATTCACTTTATAAATAACAAAGCCCAATTGTTTTGGCTGATAATTATTAGGCAAATTTTGTGCACCACTTATGATATGTGCCTTAGATTACCAAAATAATTTGCAAAATTGTGTTGAAACCTGCAGGAAAGTGAAAAATAATATAATTGTTAAACGAAGGAACAACAACCTCAAAGATCTAAAAATTATTGCATTAAGACTGTCGGACATTCGCAAATTTATTGACAACAGCAAAAAATAATTTCTTTTGTAGGAAAATTGGATCGTACAAGAGAACCGTGACAAAAACTTCTATTAATAAGTTGAAGAACACTGAAGAAGCTTAGAGGTTGCAGAGGTCTGGTGTAAGAACTTAAAAAAATTTCAAAAATACCAAAACCGCCAATTAGATCAGGAATTGTTCAATAGCCATATTCGCCAAATTTACAGAACTACATATTGCACGAGAAGCAATTATCAAGATTCAATTATCTTGAGAGAGTGCATCGATGGATGAGTGATTGGCTTATAATTAGAAACACAAGAGGAAAAATATTTTGGAATTCCATGGTTTACATTGATTATGGGCAGGAAATATTAGAAATTAGTTTGTGGGCCATTCATTTTCACTTTTCTGCAAAACGGCTTAATTATAAGGATTAATGCCCAATCTAATCTTTCGTACATGAAATACGTTCCCTGGCGTGTCATATTTGACTACTTCTATAATGTGAATGTAAGATAGCTTTTGTGCATGGCGATGTACCCAGCATTAAATCACATGTCCTTTTACAATACTGAAGAATATCTCTCGATAGTATGGTCATCATATGGTTACACATTTGAACCTCCGATCAAATTTTGGAATAGGAATGGTCGATAAAGGAATTTTATTATATGGAAAGCGCTAGTTCCTGTAGTTTACGCGATATGATTGGCTAATCAGCGGTCCGTCATTTTTAATGCCCTACAAGAAAAACAAACCATATAATAAACTACTTATTTTACTACTTATGGTTGTGCGATATAATAAACTACTTATTAACCTCAAACGTTCGGTTAATAAGTAGCTGTATTTTCATATTTAAGGTTGTTTGTTGTTTATCTAAATGATAGAAATAATTTTTAGCAGTACCGGAAATAGATATATTATCGAAACGTTGAACAATATTCATCCAAATAATTAAAGAAGGGCTTATAGTGATAAAATTGAGAATTATGTAGCTGTTATAGTACCTTATAGTGCTATAGAAACCTTATCAGTATAGGTAATAGCATGGTTTCGAGTGCAATTTGGAAAAAACATGCACGATTGAGGTCTTTGAAACACTCACTTGATTTTTGTGCAAATTTAAAAATTTGCCCTATATTTCCTTTTTTCTGCACTGTATTTCCTTTTTCTGCAATATATTTCCTCAAACGTGAACTGCTCTCAGCCAATCGGAATTGAGAAATTTTTTCATGTATATTATTAATTAAGTAATAGGATTTCTGAAATTAATTGGTGATATTGTGGTTATATTAAAAATTTCATTAATTAGGATTGGTTGCAACATACCTGTCTATTCTATTTAGATTTTCCACCACATATTTTGAATTTTAATCAGATTTGAACTGCATAAAACCGTGTATTTATTGCTTTTGCATAATAATTATTAACATGTTACGACTAGGTTCTCATAGAACAATACAAATATATGTTTGCCAAGCGAACGTATAAACATAGTTCTTACATGGATTTAAACCTTAAAAAGTTTCAAGCGTTTTAGAAGTAGCAGTGATTTTTAAGTGAGATTTACAAGCGTATATAAGCATTGTATATACACTTAGCAGTTGCTGTGCATTGTCATTAGTAAATCATTAACGAAAACGGTGATTTGAATAAATTTAGAATATTTAATTATAGGACAATTATTATAGGACAATTGTACAATGTATTTTGTTAGTCCATAAATATACACACAGAATAAAATTTATAAACATGTTATTGCTTAAAATTTCTGTTACAACATTAATAAGGTCTACTTCTAAGAGCATATCGTTTAGGTGTCTCATGTATCTTTAAAGAGTTCTCATATTCTTGTCTGTCGTCGGGTAATAATCTTGCAATATCCTCATCTTTCATAGGAATATATTTCGGTCTCTCGTGAAGTAGTCCTTGTGCGTAACCTTCTCGTTGCTTCATCATTGGTTAATTTTTAGGTCTCCAATCTGAGGAATCTACCCAACTAAATTTATTTTTAACATAATATAAAGTCCTAAATAAGGTCTGCATTGGGTCTGCTTCAAAGAGTGTATTATTCTTAAACTCCATCACTCGCTCGGGAGTATTTATTGCCCGAGTCATCATTGTAGCAACTTTACATTTTTTAACTCATATCGACCAAGCATATCTTGGATATACTTGTTAACTAACACAATTTCTATGACTGTGGTTATGACTACGACTACGACTACGACTACGACTACGACTACGACTACGACTACGACTACGACTACGACTACGACTACGACTACGACTACGACTACGACTACGACTTCGACTTCGACTTCGACTACGACTACGACTACGACTATTACTATGATTACGACTACAACTACGACTACGACTACGAAAACGACTACGATTATGACTATGACTATGACTATGACAATGACTATGACTATGACTATGACTTTGACTATGACTATGACTATGACTATGACTATGACTATGACTATGACTATGACTATGACTATGACTATGACTATGACTATGACTATGACTATGACTATGACTATGACTATGACTATGACTATGACTATGACTATGACTATGACTTTGACTATGAATAGAGTCCATGACTATGACTATAGTCTATGACTATAGTCTATGACTATATCCTTTGACTATGACTATGACTATGACTATGACTATGACTATGACTATGACTATGACTATGACTATGACTATGACTATGACTATGACTATGACTATGACTATGACTATGACTATGACTATGACTATGACTATGACTATGACTATGACTATGACTATGACTATGACCATGACTATGATGACTATGACTATGACTATGACTATGACTCACAACTATGACTATGACTATGACTATGACTATGACTATGACTATGACTATGACTATGACTATGACTATGACTATGACTATGACTATGACTATGACTATGACTATGACTATGACTATGAATATGAATATGAATATGAATAGAGTCCATGACTATGACTATAGTCTATGACTATACAATCCTCGGCAGATCGTCTTATTTTCATGAGTAATACACATATCTGAAATTGGACAGGACCACGACCAAATCATTTAGTCATTACAAAATCTATAATTATAATGTATAGCTTTCGTCAATGTTTTGCCCCAGAAATTTAAAATACTGACACATATATCCACAATTTTCACGGAAAACTGTTGGCTTGGAGTCACTCCCAAATTTTGACACTAAATTGCGTTTCTTCCACAATATATTACTGAAACATAAAATTTTCACTCATTGAGCGAGCGCCATCTTGGATAATTCATGTGTTATTAACGATGTACCGCCTGAATGGCGACCTCTGGCGATTTTGATTAACTTTTTCCAGGCGTGTATAGGCATAGACTATAGTCATAATCATGGACTATAGTCAGAGACAATAGCCATAGCCATGGAATATTGTCATAGACTATAATCATAGACTATAATCATAGACTATAATCATAGAATATAGTAACAGTCACGGTCTATAGTCATCGACTATAGCCCTTGAAAATAGCCATAGTCATAGACTATAGTCGTAATCATGGACTATAGTCATGTCATGGACTATAGTCATATAATATAGTCATAGTCATGGACTATAGTCATAGACTATAGTCATAGACTATAGTCATATACTATGGTCATAGACTATAGTCATAGACTATAGTCATAGGCTATAGTCATAGACTATAGTCATAGACTATAGTCATAAACTATTGTCATAGAATATAGTCATAGTCATGGACTTTTGTCATGATGATTTACTAATTATGTACAACGCACAGCAACCGCTAAGTGTTTATATACAATGTTTGTATACGCTTGTAAATCTCGCATAAGGTGGCTCCCTACAGTTCCGTAAAACTATGCGTAATTTTCAGTAACTTTCTCTTTCAACCAAATTTGTACTAGATACACTTATGACAGGGCAAAATGAACATTTCCACGACTGTAAAGAGGTCTTGGGCTGTCCATTTATGGACAAACAGGAATAGGGTTAGTGTTGCTATGGCAATCATAGAGTCTTATCTTTTGCGCTTATATTGTCTAATTTCAGATTGAATCGAAAATATCTTTTTTTCTTCCTTCGGTCAATTTTTCTGAACTTTTTTTGGACGAGTTATGGTCCCCAAAGGAATAACATATCAAGGGTAGTTTACAGATAAGTTTTTGAGATATTTTGGAATTTCGATTACAGAGAAACTTATCTGTAGAATTTTTTGAAATTTGGATATATTTTTCTTCTTGCCTTGTTTAATAATTGTGCAAAGTGTTAAAAAATTTTACTGAAGAAAACACGAGAAAAACAGCTCGAAACTCCAGTTGAAGTGCTGACGTAAAAAAAAATCGGCTCGAAATGATCGCATTTTGCGCATGCGTCTGAATTATAATGCGTGAACAACACGAATTGAAACAAAATCAAACGAACGTATAGTTTTGTGCTTGGTTCTTTGTTGTGTATTTTTATTCCGATTTCTTGGCTTGTGCCAATTATTCTTTACTTGTTTGAGATGAAAATGCATGATTAATTACCATGGAAATGGAAATACTATTAATCCAACGTCTGTTTTTTTTGGTTGTTAAAATCGATATCGGTGTGACAACTTTTCAAAACATTCCAACAACATGTGTTTTTCATAAGACAACTCGTATTATTAAACTGTCTGATTGTAGTTTTTAATATGTCAAACACTACAGGAATAACATAAGTTTCAAACTTTCAATTGCTTTGAAGACTATTATATTACTTTGACAGTCCTAGACTGCCTTGAAGAGAATATAATTAAAATATAATTTCAGAATTAAAGTCAATGCAAGTTTTTTTAAGTCGAAGATTTTGAACATTATAAGGGATAATACTGAACATATATAGGTAAAAACACACTAAAAGAAAGCTTAGAAATTGGTTAAGAACATACGTACTGTTTAAATATCAAAGATTTACGAGTTATAATGAAAAACTTGTGGTTTCTTCGCAGATATATAAATGTCTGAGTCTCCGAAAATAACTTCCCGCGGCTTGTTTCAAAATTTCTGCCGGGTCACGAAGATTCCACGCGAGGATGACGTCTGATCTATATAGATCGTGTTTCTAACTGTACTATAACTGTAGGGAGCCACCTTAAAATCACTGCTTTTGACACTCTGCTACATCTAAAACGCTTGAAACTTTGTAAGGTTTAAGGTTGCTCCCTACACTTAGTACAGTTTACCCACAATAATATCTCAGTAGACCATCTGAATCCCTACGGCCTTCATTATACAGGGAACTGCCAAATTGGCCAAAAACATTATAGATTATCTTAAAAACTCTAATTGACCGACAAGCAGCCAATATAATATTAATCCCATAGAGGATAATAATACAAATAATATTAATCCCATAGAGGATAATAATACAAATCAACAACAATTACACGCCGCCGGCTCTCCCTTTGCTAAACTCAACTAAATATTGCTAGTCTGATTAAACATTATGACGAACTTTTGATATATATGCAAAACAAACCTTTTGATGTCATAACACTGAATGAAACTAGGCTAGACGATAGCGTACTGGATGGTGAAGTTGAAATTCCTGGTTATGATATTGTTAGGCGTGATCGAAATAGAAACGGAGGAGGGGTTGCAATTTACATTAGAAATAATATACCATATACCATTCGCAAATATCTTATACCTGATAATTTAGAGTTAGTTTGCGTAGAGCTCAAAAAGCCTAAAAGTAAACCGCTGTTAATTTCAACATTGTATAGACCACCTAACTCCAGCTGTAGCTTATTAAACGATTTCGAGCAATTCTTAAAACAACTTGACGATGAAAATAAAGAAATTAGCATAACTGGAGATCTCAATTGTAACCTTCTTGAGCAGACTAAAAGTCTACCTACTTCTAAATTGCTTGATTTAATTGATATCTTCCAGCTGCAACAACATATACAATCTCCTACGAGAATTACTCATACAACATCATCGCTAATTGATGTTATTCTCACCTACTCTGGCGATAACAAGACATTAGATGCAGGAGTCATACAGCTTGGTATTAGTGATCATAGTCTTGTTTATCTGTGCCGAAAGCTCAGCATCCCTAAGGCGCCACTAGAGGGACTAGCCTTAAATGGTTCGATTCATACCTTAATGACAGAAGTCAAATTTGCTCTGTGAATGGCAAGTTGACACTCTGCTACATCTAAAACGCTTGAAACTTTGTAAGGTTTAAGGTTGCTCCCTACACTTAGTACAGTTTACCCACAATAATATCTCAGTAGACCATCTGAATCCCTACGGCCTTCATCTAAATAAACAGGGAACTGCCAAATTGGCCAAAAACATTATAGATTATCTTAAAAACTGTAATTGACCGACAAGCAGCCAATATAATATTAATCCCATAGAGGATAATAATACAAATCAACAACAATTACACGCCGCCGGCTCTCCCTTTGCTAAACTCAAGGGCTTTAAAGTATGCCAACTAAATATTGCTAGTCTGATTAAACATTATGACGAGCTTTTGATATATATGCAAAACAAACATTTTGATGTCATAACACTGAATGAAACTAGGCTAGACGATAGCGTACTGGATGGTGAAGTTGAAATTCCTGGTTATGATATTGTTAGGCGTTAGTTTGCGTAGAGCTCAAAAAGCCTAAAAGTAAACCGCTGTTAATTTCAACATTGTATAGACCACCTAACTCCAACTGTAGCTTATTAAACGATTTCGAGCAATTCTTAAAACAACTTGACGATGAAAATAAAGAAATTAGCATAACTGGAGATCTCAATTGTAACCTTCTTGAGCAGACTAAAAGTCTACCTACTTCTAAATTGCTTGATTTAATTGATATCTTCCAGCTGCAACAACATATACAATCTCCTACGAGAATTACTCATACAACATCATCGCTAATTGATGTTATTCTCACCTACTCTGGCGATAACAAGACATTAGATGCAGGAGTCATACAGCTTGGTATTAGTGATCATAGTCTTGTTTATCTGTGCCGAAAGCTCATCATCCCTAAGGCGCCACCAAAAATCGTTTTTACTAGGCAATACAAAAATTACAACGTTAGCCAGTTTAACAGTGACTTAAACGAGATTTTTAATTTACCTATGGGTACGTCTGTTTCAAACGATCCAAATACGTTATGGAACGATTTCAAAACTAAATTATTGAGCGTTGCAGATAAACATGCACCAGTCAGACAGCGCGGTGAATATAAGCCCTGGGTAACAACCCAGATAAAGCGGATGATCTATCATAGAAAGTATCTTAAAAGGCAATCGATCAAACTAGGATCTACAATTTATGACAAGGCCTATAAGAAGTGTAAGAACAAATTAAATAGTCTCATAAAAAAGACTCATAAAAAAGAATATTTTAAAACAAAGTTAAGTAATGCCAAAAATAGCAAAGAAAGTTGGCAAGCTATTAACGAATTGTTAAATAAAAGGCCTAAAACTACACAGATTAAACAATTGAATATCAATGATCGAGTTATAACTGACGATGATAATATTGCAGACAGTTTCAATGAATACTTTTCAACAATTGGTTGCGCGTTGTCTGATAAAATTATAGGTAATGATATTAATCCAATGAGCTTCGTGACTCCTGTTCATGACAATTCATTTAACTTTACAAACATTACAATTCAGGAAACAATAGATGCACTAAATCATATTAAATCTAAAAAATCTCCAAGGCTTGACGGAATCAGTATAAGACTACTAAAAGATGCAACCAATATCATTGCTGAGCCATTGGTTAACATTTTCAATGTATCTCTTCAAAGGGCGATTTTCCCGGACCTTAAAAAAGCTTTCGATACTGTCGATCACCACATCCTCTTATCGAAGCATAAATTATACGGTATTAGAGGGACTAGCCTTAAATGGTTCGATTCATACCTTAAAGACAGAAGTCAAATTTGCTCTGTGAATGGCAAGATGTCATCTGCTAGAGAAATAAGATGCGGGGTACCACAGGGATCTAACCTTGGTCCTATTCTATTTCTAGTGTACATTAATGACCTTCCCAATTGCTTAGAGTCAACTAAAGCAAATTTATTTGCTGATGACACAAATCTTTCCTGTGAAGGGATAAGTCCTCACGAAATTGAGATCAAACTTAAAAGAGACATTGAGAATGTTCACAGGTGGCTAACAGCTAATAAACTCTCCTTAAACATGAAGAAAACTGAGTTCATGATAATAGGATCAAGACATCGCCTAAATTCAATTGAAAATAGCCCAGTACTAACATTAGGGGGAAACAATATCAAACACGTTTCTGAAAAAAAGTCTTTTGGCATGATTCTAGATGAGCAACTGAAGTGGGACAAACACAATGATGCACAATGTAAAGTAATTTCAAATAAGATCGCCCTTTTGAAAAGGGCAAGATCATTTGTCCCTAGAGAAACTTTAGTAAAAATGTACAATGCCTTAGTGTGGCCACACTTCAATTATTGTTCAACAATCTGGAACGATGGGTCTTGCTCGATAATTAATAAATTATTTAAATTATAAAAGAGAGCTGCGCGTGTGATAACTGATAACTCGTTCCACACAAATACTAAATAATCTTAATTGGCTTCCAATTGAGGAGCTTTTAAAAAAAAAGAGAAGTAATAATGACATTCAAAGCGTTAACTGGTCGATTGCCTCAATATCTTGCAGAATTGTTTGCAAAATGTCAAAATGACAGTTACAATTTAAGAAGTAATCAAACTAAATTAGCGCTCCCCAAACCTAAGACAAATTTCCTTAAAAGGAGCTTCTCGTATAGAGCTACGAAGTCGTGGAACGAGCTTCCAAGTGAAACCATCGAAAATTACAATAAGCTATCAATCTTAATAGCTTGTCGTTAAACGGCGATCATATAATTAGGTATAAAGTTGATGTTAATATATAATACTGATACTTTTGTAAATAGTCTTTACTTATTCGTCTATATATATTTTGTATTTCATAGTTTAATATATACATGGCCCTTTGAAAACCAGTACTGTAAATACTTATCCACTGAATAGGCTACCGTATGTAAAGATTTTTAATTAAAGATTAAAGATCAGATGTCATTCTCGCGTCTCACGCGTGGAATCTTCGTGACCCGGTAAAATTTTGAAACAAGCCGCGGGAAGTTATTTTCGAGACTTTTCTGCGAAGAAACCACGACCTTTTCATTATAATCGTAAATCTTTGAAATTCAAAGAGTACGTATGTTGTTAACCAGTTTCTAAGCTTTTTTTTGGTATGTTTTTTACGTATTTACGTTCAGTATTATCTTTTATAATGTTCAAAATCTTTGACTTGTTGCCGACCAAAAATTCTAAAATGATATTTTATACTACGCTCAAGGCAGTCTAGAACTGTCAGAGTAATATAATTCTTTAAAGCAATCAAAAGTTTAAAAACCCCTGTATACAACTACAGTACAGACAGTTACGACTTACGAGTTTAATGTTTTGAAAAGTTTTCATACCGTTTCAACAATAAAAACAAATTTAAGAGACGTTGGATTAATTCAATGCGTAAACCACCGACAAAGCAGAGCAGAAAAAGACCACCAACAAACAATCTTGGGTCCAACAAACCAAGGGTAACGTAACAAAGGGTGTTTACAGAGAGCGAGTGACTCGAAAAGTGATGGGCGCGCGAGACCATCACGCGGAAGACACGCAAATGCGCAGATGCCGATCTTGTCGAAATGAAATTCTGTTTGGCCGCGTAAGTTTTGTGCGTGGCCTAATGGCTTTAGTTTTGGTTTCCTTAGGTTAATTTTTTTAAGTTTTCGTATCGTGAACTTACAAGTCGCCTTTTTTAATATATCCAAATTTGGGAAAAATTTACAGATAAGTTTTCTCAGAACAAAAATTTGCAAATATCTAAAAAACTTATCCTGCAACCTACCTTAATTTTTTGATATAATGATTCGCTTAGTATTCTAAATTTGCTTGCAATTTTTTAAAAAAATTCACCGAAAGAAATTCAATTAATTTATTTTTTTTTCCCATTTATAGGATATGACTACTATAGTTCATGATACGCTGTTGTTGTCATAGCAACGCGACTGTGGTATATTTAGAACCCATAGGTTGGACGCATAACAGTTATATTAATAGTTATTACCAAAAAAGCAACTATATATTTCACAAACATGAAGATATGTGTTGCAATAGGGAAAGCACAATATTAGGAAAGTAAAAAGGTTGTTAAGTTGTTATTAAATAATGTTTATATTGCTATTTGTAGGAGCGATTATCTACTGTAATATAATGAAATGTACCTATTTGCTATGCCGCGATAATTTCCTTTCAGAAATAGATTCTTAATTTATATTTTACTGCTGTCTTAACCATTTAAAATAGGCACACAAACAAGTATCTGGATTTTTAAATTATATAAACTGATCTTGTTCCCACTCTGCGGTGAAATATTGTACATATATATATATACTGTAAAATATGTAAAATATCTGATACAATTTGCTTAAATACGAGAGCCTAAAGATATGACTTACAATTTGTTTCTTTATATAGAAGAACACTAGTCATTAGATTTTTCAACAGAAAATCGATTCTCACTTAAAATCAAATCTTAAATTAGCGAATCCGTGCCGTAACTGCATAAAATACATTCCATCATTGTACCTGTTGTTTGGCGTCAAACTTGAAAGCCCTGAAGTGTTCGCTGTGTTCGCTGTTTCCATGGAGACAGGAATAATCAAAATTCAAAATGGTGGTCAATAATTTACATTTAACAATTGAGAATAAAGCCTATTTACCTGTGAAATTACAACTTAAAAGGAAGCTTTTTAAGAAAAAATGTCTAGATTAAGATAATCTTTCATCGGCTAAGCTAAAAAGTGTGTACTGTAAATGAAAATGGTAAAAAAGCTATGTGAAACACGTACGTGACCAATAAAATGTACTTCAATGTGATTAAAACAGATTTTGGAGACGTACTTTTTTCAACTGTCTACTTAATTTCTACATAAAGATGACCTAATTTCTAGCTGTTTATTTTAGATCTAACTGGAATGGGTGTCCTCTAAACCGTTAAAATACAAAAAATAGAGAAAGAAAATAGAAAGTATACTAATTTTGAAAACAATTTTCTTTTGCTCCTTTATATTGTTGATTTGAGACACCCATTCCAGTTAGTCTCAATAACTTCAATATAAACGCTTACTAATTCAGACAGTCTCAATCCATGACATTGCTTCCAGACCCATCTCCCGATCGCTTAAAGATGAGCTGTGCAACATTATCATTTGCAGGGTCATGTGACAGTTGCTATGGCAACTAACGTGTCATAATTGTTAACATTAGGCTGATCTAATAACTTGACAAGTTTGATGAACACTGCTCAAATGAGCTTCGGTAATTCGGATTTTTATATATTTTTTTCGAAAAGAGCTGGAGCCATGACTTAAGTACACTGAGACGTAGAAAACCACCCAAAAAAGTCCAACTTCCATGACAATGGCGAACGACTTTGCATTCGGCTATGTTGTCACAAACACGCAGGTGTAAATATCCGAACGGAATTAGTGCCCATCGCTTAGCTATTGTAATGAAAATGCAAAGTAAGGATAAAACGGTTATTTTGCCCAAACAAGTCATTTGACTTAATCCCCCCCTAACGAATTAAGCTTTTGTGTTTTTCATATGTTATAGTTAGCATGCAACAAATACATCAAAATATTTATGTTTCTAACGCCAAAACGACAATGTTTGTATATGCTTGTAAATCTCGCGTGTATGGACTTTATTAAAAATAGGTACGCAACGCATACACGTACTGCTCATGCGTGTTTGCATAGTTGTATAATTAATTAATATTCAATTTTCGTAAACTCGCGTTCTTATTGGTCAATTTGTACCACGTGTGTGCATTTTATATAGCAACAACGCACGACCGTGCCGTTATAGTTTATATCAGCACGGCAAGAAGGCGCCCGAATTCACGAATGCACGAAGTTTATCAGATTTCGTTTATTTTAAACCGAAGACAATCCCAAAATCACGAAGTGGCCAAATTTCTAAAATAATTCCCTATTTAAATGTAAACATGTGCTGTTTATTTAGTTTAATTTTACGAACTTACGGAATATAAGTTGTGAATGAATGACGAAGCGGCGAAGCCGGTTGAAAATATATTCGTAATTCGGCAGACAGATTCAAAACAACAACAAGGTTGTTTCTTATATAAAAGCTATTTGTGGTTCGACTCGACTGCGTCTCGTGCAGTATGAAACTCTCGTTCCTTGTTCGTGAACCCGTGCTTGTAAATCCGATAATGCACTCACAGAGTGCTTTAATCCTTAAATAGCGTAATTAAATGATGTCAATGCATGAGGTCATACATACATACATGCAAACTTTATTTTGGCACGCTGGCCTCAACAACTAAGATAGCTGGTTTCCATAAGGGACGTGGTCAGACAATACATGCAAAAATATACAAACTGTCAAAGAGAGAAAGGGAAAAATATATATCGCTAATAGCCCGATTGACAAGCCAGTTTCAATTCATTGTTTGATTTATAATTGTTTTAAAACAATCTAAACATTATGCAATTTTTGCCTCATATGGCAGACTATTCCAAAGTGTAGCACCATTTTAAAGGAAGCACCTTTTTCCGAATTAATTCTTTTTTCGGCATAGGAAGGGCTAAATCGGTTTCTCTATTTCTGAGATCGTAAGTTATATCCATTTCATTGTTTAATCGAAACGACTCTCTCAGGTTGGGTGCGGTGTGGCCGTTTAGGGGTTTTCAGTTAAGGTTTTCAAGCAGATCAACGGATCGAACATCGTAGGTTGCCCCAGAAATTACCCTTGCGACGCAGTTTTGATATTTTTGAAGTCTATCTTTTAGGACAATTCCACAATTGTCCCAGAGTGGGCTGCAGTAATCAAAGTAGGGTTGAACAAAAGCACCATATAACAGTTTTAGGGTCGGTAATGGAACAAAAGGTTTAACACGTCTTATTGCCCCAATTCCAGCACCAACCTTTGAACATATGGTGTCAGTATGTTTTTCCCAGGTAAGTTTCTCATCTAAATTCATGCCAAGGCACGGATAGGTATCAGTCCTTGGTATCGGAGTATTATTTATTAGAATAGGGTTGCTAGATATCTTGTTTTTAATATTATATGATGAACCAATAAACATGTATTTAGACTTTGTAGGGTGAATTTGAAGCTTGTTATGTGTCATCCACTTCTGGACACTTTGCAAATCAATGTTTACTTTCGCTACGAGGTCAGCGCAATCGTGCGAAGATGCATATATTTCAGTGTCATCAGTATAAAGAGATGGAATTGAGTATTTTAAATCGTCTGGCATGTCATTTATATTTAATAGAAATAACAGGGGGCCTATGATCGACCCTTGTGGAACTCCACATTTTATCTTTTGTGGGCTCGATAATTGTCCATTTACCATGCATTGTTGCTCTCTGTTATTCAAATACGATTGGAACCATTTTAATGGATTCCCGAGATGCCAAAATAATTTTGCATTTTATCTAATAGTATTTCATGATTAATAGAATCAAAAGCTTTTTTAACATCAAGAAACACGACACAATTCAGTTTTCCATTTTCCATATTTCGAAGCCAATCGTCGCACATTTTTATTAAGGCAGATAATGTTGAGTGTTTTGGCCGAAACCCCGATTGAAATTTAGATAATAAATAATTATCAGAAAGAAAGCCATACAACTGTCGAAAAACCTCTCTCTCAAACACTTTGCTTACAATTGGTAGAATAGATATCGGCCTATAATTTTCACATTTGCGTCTATCTTCTGATTTGTAGTTTGGAATTACTCGTGCTCGTTTCCAGTCATCAGGATAGACTCCAATTTCGAGTGATAGATTAAAAATATGCGTCAACGATGGAGCAATAATATCTGCAGAGAGCTTGAGAACTTTAGCTGAAATTTTATCCAGACCGGTTGCTTTGTTTGACTTAAGTTTCGTTAACGCTAATGCAACATTATCTATAATAATTTGTTGGAAGAAAAATGTTGTTCCCATTGAAGGGCGGGGATTATGGTAATTAGCCGTTTCCTCGTCACTGGATTTTGCACTTACTTCGGAAGCTAGGTTAGGGCCTATATTTACAAAATATTCGTTAAAGGATTCACCAATAAGTCTTGACACTCATGATACTCAATGAATGTATGAACGTTTATATTGCTTTAAAAACTGTGCACAAGGGGGATGAGGGCCTATGGGAGCAATGTTTAAAACAATTGTGAAACCTTCAGATTTTAGTCTTTTATTCTTGAGAATAAAGGTTGTATCTAAAAGTATATAACAGCACTACTTACACACCACATATAAATATTACATGCTATCAACTCATTTAGTCCCTCTAGTCACAGCAGTTTGGAAAAGAAATGCAAAACTGTGCTTATATCTTTATACCAATCAAATATCAAAAGTATAAGGTCATGTTGACTATCGAAATGACAGTTCGATTTGACCATTTTGATCCAAAAGTGTTGAGAATAAATATCGCATTATTTTAACACTTTTATGAGTGAACTTGATCGAAATAGAAGCTCGAATGACGCAGGATATTCGTACAATATTTAAAAAGGCTTACTTTGTTTCCTGATTCAAATGATATTGATATACAGCATGTCAAGTCAAGTCAGTACTTTGTGTAAATTGGGGAATCATTTCCACAGCGTAAAATGTTATCAAATTAAACCACTTCCAATACTTACTAAATATACTCCCTTGACTCTTGCCATGTTCAAAATAGTACATAAAATTAAAAATATGGTCGTTGGTTTGATGGATAATTTTCACTGTAAAATTCAAAATTTTACTCATGTTTACAATTCTTGCCCTTCAGTAGTCCGCCATATTTAAATAATCAATACCAATCCAGTTGTACATAGAGATCAAAGAGTAGAATTTTAATTATATCATTTTAATCTAGGCTGTCGCTGATTGGCTACAAGCACGGTACGGAGGCGTTAGCAATATATTTGCATTCGCAGATACAACAAACGCTTGAAACTTTGTAAGGTTTAAATCCCTGTAATCTTTTTATTAGGTCGCTGTATTGGTCGACTCAGAAAGCCGTTTGTTTCGCATAAGTCATTACTAAGTTAAGCGTCGCTATATTGGTTGTCTAAGAAAGAAACAATTCGAGTGTGTCAAGAGCCACGTTGCGACTTTAGATCACTCATGATAAAGACAATTGGCTCGTGTCAAAACGCGTGCTGGTGAATGTAATTTGTTCGTGGAGGGCATAACCAGAATAGCGAGTCAAAACGTTTAATATTAAATATGCATGGTCCCCATGAGAACACAATAACTGCATGGAAATAAAATACAGTGGAATGTAAGTAGCTTTGTCAATATGAACAATATGTTCTGTATTAAACATATTTTAGTCGAAAGAAAAAAGGGTTTCCACATAACTAATAATACATTACCGTAGACTTGTAGCTGAAAGATTTTCGAATCATTTCCATAAGTGTTGTTTGCATAACATTTATAGAAGATATTATCTCGAGGAAATTTTAGATCCTTTATTTCAAAACTTGTCTTCGTAATATTTTGTTGTCCTCTGTATTTTTTACACCTTGCTGACGCCAAACACCAAGTTATCAGGTCATACTCTACTCCATCTGTAGATCTCCACCAATAAATATTAGATGCTGGATAAGATAACACGCTGTACGATAGTGAGAAATCTTCTCTTTCATTCTGACGGAAAATATTCTGTTTATTCGGTATACGAACTTCAGGTTTCAGCGGGACTGTTTTAAATTAAATATTTGGATTAGATTTTACATGCAAATTTTGTAACAAAAGGGTGAAACAATAAGGTATTAACCCTTTAACCTACATGTAGTGTCCGATATATCGGTTGCCAAGGACAAATGGGAAAATGCAAGAACAAAGCAAAAACAAAGGGAGAACAACACACAAAAGTGCATTTATAATGAATTTTGTGCGTTAAATGGTTAATCACTCCGAACATGCTTTTTTAAAGACTATTTGTTGGGCAATAATATGTTTAACTCGACTTCGCTTTCCTCCTGGTGTTTCAATTGCTGATAGAAAAACATTATATTGACCCACAAGCCTATTTAATTAAATACCAGGCACCAAATAACAAGCGTTTCCATTCGTTTTTTCGCAGGAGTTTCATTTTCATGCCTCCCTTGAAAGGAATGATTTCAATTTGAAGTGAGAATAAGCCAATAAGGCTAGCAGCTGGATGAGGTTTTCTTTCTCTGCCCTGAAGCCACTTTTTTCTTGAAAATACTTGATTTCTAGAGAGAAAATGTTTCGTGGTTGAGACGTATTTTTATTGCACTTACCAGCCCTGTTCACTCTCGGCGACACTCGCGCGTGCGCATAACGAACGAATTTGTTCAACGTCCATAAAATAGGAAAGGTAGTAGAGTATTTCCAATAACGGAATGCGTATCCCCCCTGGCTCATATTTTACGCCCAAAATGGCAGTAATGCGCCGATCTACTCAATGTTGTCAATGTCTCGTTGGAAAATACTTGTGTACATCACATAATAAGTTAGAAAATACAAAAAAGTCACCTAAAAAGAATTTTCTTCATAACATATATTAAAATATTACCTTTAAGGGTTATATTTACTAACTGGAAAGCGCTATGATGAACTGGAATACGTGATGCTTCACACATGTAGGTTCCGTCATCATGTATAGACATTGAATTCAACGAGAGAATTTGTGTTCCAATGCTGCCTTCATATTTGAAATATGATGTAAATTCTTTCTGATTTCCATTTGAACTGAGTTTGTACCATGTGAAACGATACGCGTTGGTACTGCTTCCTGCTTCGCATATTAGTGTAACATCGCCTCCAATATCATACAACAGTTTGTTTGGCTTCTTCTTAATAATCGGTCTTGCATAAGCTTTTCCTGAAAGGAGAAATCTTTTTCAGTTGCAGATATTTAAAGTACAGTTTTTCTAGCAGAAGAACTCCACATCTTTAAGAAGCATAGGAAAATTTTTAAGTCTCTTATTAGTATTATGGTGGATCTTGCCTCGTTTGCTACCGTGTGTTTAGATTTCTCTTGGATAGGTGTTACCATTCTATGCCACCCTAACAACTATATCAAAATCCGAAATAATAAATAAATAGTATTTTCTAGTAAGAAACGTGACACTAAAGGGCATGCTCTAAACAACTTACGTGTTACTGCAGCAACTTTACACCTTTGTATAACTTGATTTTTAAGTATGCTTCGAAACATTGCGAATAGTCAAAATAATGTTTTGAAGCCCGTTGGTCGTTCGAATTCAAAACTAAAATTTAATCATAAGAGATGAGGCCAAAGACAGTTCGTCGTTTGATGAGAAATTTAATTAGATTTTGTTCAATTACAGTACATCTGTTCTTAAACATTCGTTCATTTACATTTTTCGTAAATTTCGCAACATTCCTATTAGTTTTGGTCAGACCATGAATATATACAAGAAGCACGGAAACGATCATCGAAAAACAACTTTTACCTTTTGAAATTGTAAGTATAATATTTTTTTCTTTATCACAAACTTTACATATGTACCATCCTTCATCTTCCTTTGTTAAATTCGTTATATTGAAGACATTCTTAGAAACCAATTTTATCTTTTTGTTGCCAACAGTGAGTTGGTTGTGACTTTCGCTCATTTTTTTTTCAAACCATAGTGTCGCATTATCAGATGTACTAACAATGCAACTGATCGACACCCATTCTCCAGCTAGGCGTATGCGTTGAGGTCTTGTGCTTTCATCAATCCACGACACAGCTGTATTGAAAGCAGGAATTATTTACCATCTATTAAAATTGCAGCACAAATATGTATGTCCTACACTTTAACTAAAATAGGTAGCGAGAATGGGAGAACGAGAATTACCCGTCAACTTTGAAAGAGATCAGCTAGGATTAGATCGCTACGCGTGTGCAAATAAATAGAGAATAATAAATGGTGCGGAAATATGGAATATATTTCGAATGTTGTAAACAGGACATTTAGTGAGTGAGCGAAGCGAACCAGTGGCATGCTGTTCTACACGAAAAATAGATTTAATATTTCAAGGTATCGATGTATTGTTCTGTTTATTATATATAAAAATTGTCCTATTATTTTTAAAAATATCGTTTGACAAAATTGAATGTGAGAGTTCGCATTTATTGGTATAGGAAACATCAATAAAACACTCTATTTTATATATTAACACGGTTTAGCTATAATATATTATAAGAAGGGCATAACACGCAATTTGATTGGCTAATGGTGTGCATTATGCGACTCGTTTTATATTTCTTAATTAATTGCATGAAGGAAGACGTACAGATTCCATAATCAATACTAATAATTCGATCTGGATCTATACTCCTTTCAATGCACTTTTTGAAAGGGCTCAGAAACCGCATAGTTTCGCGCGGTATTTTGTTCTAGTTCATGTACGTAAATATAGACCACAATATGGAAGAGGCTTATATATCGACGGTGTTTTATATTTTCAACAAATACCGAACGATACGTGTTAGGAGTCTTGTGCATGGTTTATGTGCGAGCTGAAAAGGTTTACCTAGAAATTTTTCCATTCTATACGAGATGAAAACAACGATAATGAATGAAAACTCCAGGGTAAACAAGCGAAAGAGATGAGAGAATGAAACGTTTATGTTTATTACTATTCAAGAAAAGGTTTAATCTCTTGTTTAACGGTAATTTGAGCAAACTTATTATTGAAGTGACTGGTAATTATACCAAATCTTCCAATGTTTTAAAGACTGTTGCCAGTTATTTACGTTTAACATTTAAGGAGTTTTAAATTTTACTTACAGCTTGAACAATTGTTTGCATCAGTTTCTTCCATCAACCCAAACACGAGTATAGCAGTGACAGTTGCATATTCTTTGAACTTCATGATTTTAAATTGTCTTCTTAAACCTCAAAATAGTTAAGAATATGTGAATTTATTATTACCAATAAGCAAATAATTATAACGTGTTCGCATAACAAGAGCAATACTGGAATAATGACTTGAGATACTGCAGATAACGCTGAATTTATTCTATGACATAAGTGTATCGGTCTCTCCCCCTCAACGCGGAAAATTGAAAGGTCACATTCAAGTTGGGAAAATTTTCAACCCAAGGCGGCCAAAACATATTAGGGGGGTTGGGGAATAAAATCTAGTGTGTGTAATTTGGAAATAAAAGTACTACGGAACACTTAGGATTACGGCTGAATTAAAAGTCGAAAAGGGAAAATGTTCTCCGCCCCCTAAAAATTTGAACCCGTGCGCCTATGTGAAGAAGGAACTATATCGCATAAATATATATGTTTTAATTTAGCCTCGTGTTTCATAGACATCCTGCCTACAACAACTATTATGAGGCTATTCTTTGAAGATGCATTTTGTAGCCGCGCGAGTCTCAGTGAATGAAGCGAGAGGCGAGGAAACTGTCCCCCCTGCGCACTATGTATCCAGCGCTTCCTGTAGTAATAAGTGAAATTTCCTAAAATTTACAGTTTCGAAAATAGTTAAAATTTGCATTATCATTCTTCTGGCATGACACGCGGTACGTATACTTCAAAAACAATGCATGACTAGGGACATAGTATACAAAGCAACAGTCACAGTAAGCAACACAAACACGATCAAAAATTATATTGGCATGACTGCAACCACATTCAAAGAGCGATTGGCCAACCACACTAAATCTTTTCAACATAAAAAGCATGCAAATGACACGGAACTTTCGAAATATATTTGGACATTGAAAGAAAACAATAAGGATTTCAGTATTAATTGGCAAATTTTAAAACATTCTATTTCGTACACGGGAGGATCAAAACGATGCAATTTATGTTTAGAAGAAAAATTTTGTATTTTGAAAGAAAAAAACAAGAATTGTTTACTCAACAAAAGAGCTGAAATAATTTCACGATGTCGTCATCGTAACAAATTTCGCGTAAACAACGCAAACAAAGCCATGCATGCACACATTGTCTCCCACACACACCCCCACGCGGTCATTTTAAGCGGTCATTTCTTTCGATACTTGTAAACTGCCTGATGATTCTTTTACAGATGAAACAGCCTGTTGCAGACAAGTTTTGAGGTAAGCGAAAATATATATATATATATATATATATGATAACGTCATCGTTAAACTCCTCCTACGTTCGCATTTTGTACAACTTTTCTTCAGTACATACCAAACTAACTCGACGCTTTTACAACCTAATTATATACATATTTTTGCTAAACAGTCAGTGAGTGAGAATTGCAGAGTTCGCATCATGATAAATGTTTGTCTGTTGTCTCTCCCTTACAGGGTACCTTCTGGGCTCTTCTTTGTCGTTTTCTTGATTCTGTCCATTTCTCATTATCATCCGAAGTTTGATCTTCAAGGTGGTGTTGTCGCTCATTGTCACCGAAACTGAGGATATGTTTCTGATTATTTGATGAGAGAGTCGTTGAGCTTTAATTGTGGAACCTTTGACTTTGATCACCGTGTCATGAGTGAATACGATGATTGGCAATTAGAAGATCTAAGAACAGAGCGCGCTAATCGTAATATTGTAATTAGTACTAAGGACGGTGTGGAATAACCAAGAGGAAGAAGCTATCGAAAGAAGATAGAACATACGAAAGAATATCTAGACATGGTTAGTTTTCGAAGGCGCGTGTGGTACTGATTCAATGTTTCGTCGGCCGATTGTCGAGCTTGGCGAAACACGTAAATCTCACATTCGAGGTTTTTCTTTGGCATGAAATATTCGGTCATTTTTTCAACCGCTGTTTTGAAGTCCTCGTCGTTTCCCGTGTCAGCTAGGATTTCAAATATTGCTTGTACTTGGGGACCTGCCATGTAGGAGAGCTCGTTGCCGTGTTTTGTCAGTGATTTTTCCCGCGCGAAGTTAAATGTGCAATCGTTTAAGCTATTGTTCCCACCGTGTCGCTAAACTGCTATAATTTGATAGAAGGTCTATACTCTTGCAGCCATGGTGGAAACTATCTAAAATCCTCGTCGCCAAATGCAATATCTTTGTTTGTCTATATTTTATACTGTCTATTTGTAACGAACGTTCACAATATCTACCTCCTATACTTTCATAAATCTACCTACCAAATCCCATGTCGCTAAACGTCAATCACTGTCCGCTCCCAAAGGGTTCTGTATATATATAAGTTAATTGGTGGCTATAAGCTATAATGCAAAAGCTCACTTCCCTTGTGGTCGTTTGAGCACTCTGGCCCCATGACACTTCACGCATGTCTGGATGCGCATGTGTCTGAGTATTGTACCACATGCGCTTGGTGAGGGCAAGAGTATGGTGTATAAATACGAAGTCACTCGCATCTAGACTGCGTTACAAGCTGCACTGACGAGCCGTTGAACGGCGAAACATGCATGTCTGCAGATTTGACTATATATATATATATATATATATATATAAATCAAATAGAGATCTTGAGTTTGTGTATCGAGAGTGCCTCGACACCATCGGTAGAGCAAATGTATAAAATAACTGGACACGGTTACAATTTTGACATTAGTTTATTGCATACAGTTCTGTTTCGTACAGGCGAACCTGCACTCATCAGTGCCAGACTAAATGTGACTTAGGCCTATAAAAATATCTACAGCACCACAAGCGTCATATTACATTTCCGATTAGTTTCAGTTTGGCCTATCTTATAATATTATGAAATTATATTATTATATAGCCAATTAAGTATATAATTTCATAATATTATAAGATAGGCCAAACTGAAACTAATCGGAAATGTAATATGACGGTTGTGGTGCTGTAGATATTTTTATAAGTCACATTTAGTCTGGCACTGATGATTGCAGGTTCGCCTGTACGAAACAGAACTGTATGCAATAAACTAATGTCAAAAGTGTAACCGTTTATATATGATGATTCTTTTACATGATGATTCTTTTACAGATGAAACAGCCTGTTGCAGACAAGTTTTGAGGTAAACGAAAATCTATAATTTGCTCTAACTATACACAGTAATTTTTTTGGGGCCATTTTGGCCCCAAAAATGGGCCCAAATTTTTTGACCCTGAGACAGCCCCTTTTAGTGGGGCTGTTTTGGCCCCAAAATGGGGGCCAAAATTACAGCCCTTGATGGCGCCAAAACAGCCCCATTAAAAGGGCCAAAACAGCCCCATTAAAAGGGCCAATTTTAGTGGGGCTGTTTTGGCCCAAAAAATGGGGCCAAAATTTTGACCCTAAAACGGTCCCTTTTAGTGCGGCTGTTTTGACCCCAAACGGGGGCCAAATTTACAGCCCTCTTGATGGGGCCAAAACAGTCCCAGCTTTGGCCCCATCAAAGGACCAATTTAGCTTTCGTTGAGGTTATTTTCGTTCGTAGTATATAATATTAATAACTTCAAATAAAGCTAAATTGACCCTTGTTAATAGGAACTACAATTGGTGAAATTAAAATATAATAGTGAGTTACACAACAATTTAAAAGTTAAAGAATATATATTTATAAGTTTGACATTAATCTCAGTTTACACACATATATATACATGCAAGTTAACAGTGGCAAAACTAACAATGGCAAACTAGCATGCATGCATGCTATGCAATGCAAATTTTAAATTATTTGTGTTATTCAAAACTTACAAAACTTAATCTATTGCCTTAAACTCGATGCAGGTTTACTAGCATTTGATTGCATGACCAGTAATTGCCATCGCAGCTAATAGAACTCATCATATATGGTTTGGAAACTCCATGAAGTACATTATAAATCAGTATCTATATTATTGTCCAGGTTTCTGCTAGAATGTGATTTTATCACATCGCCCCCTATGGCTAAAACGGCCCCAGAGTTGCGTTTTGGCCCCTGTCAGGGTGTCAAAACGGCCAATGTTTAAAAGAGCCCAAACGGCTCCCTGGGGCTAAAACGGCCCCAGAGTTGTGTTTTGGCCCCTGTCAGGGCCAAAACGGCCCCTGTTTAAAGAGCTCAAACGGCCCCTTGGGGCTAAAACGGCCCCTTGGGGCTAAAACGGCCCCAGAGTTGTCTTTTGGTCCCTGTCAGGGCCAAATCGGCCCCTCTTTTAAAGAGCCAAAACGGCCCCCTGGGGCCAAAATGGCCCCCAAAAAATTACTGTGTATGTTGTCGAGCACTCTTTGCGTTTCGTAGACCTAAACCTACACGTATATATATATATTGATTGTACAGTCAGCAAATTCCACTAGGCATCTTTATTACAATTTAGTTTCGTACCAGAAGATGCGGCACTCATCAGATAAGTTAGTCTAAATATATGCATGATAACGTCATAATTACAAATGACAGAACAAAAGCTAGGTATATAAAATGCATTTCCACCTGCTTCTACTTGATCGTTTTTGAAGGTAACATTATTTAACCGCCGTATAATGAGAAATACATATTATAACATGTTTCTGCGACTATATATGTAAATGAATAAAATACTGCAACGAATTCCATTAAAAAACCGGTACCTGCCGACAGTTTTAAAACTATAAGACGAAAAAAAGTTCGAAAACAGCATCTTGAGAAATCCGCAGATTGATTAAAGCAAAACTGTATAAGAGACGAGTTTTTGATTTATTTCATTTTCATTTTAGACTTCGTTTCGTCTTATAAATTATATTCACCTATATGCATGCGCGTACGCCTATAAACAGATGCTTACATATAGCCTGCAATAGGCTGTACGTTTATTCATGTGGTTGTTCCATAAGTTCAATGTAAATGAATTTAAACTTTTCGTGGGTAAACATGCATGCGCGACTCCTGGCTCGAAAACTGCTTTGCACGAACGTGCATCATTTGCAATTTTGGAATGACCTGACGTACTTGAAAACTCTTTTCTGTTAAAGTTCAGATCTAAACGACAGCAGCTTAATGTAGAATATTATAACCTGCACTGGGACCTACATAACATTTAAATATTATAACGTTCCATTAATTGTTCGAAAGTTTAATTATTTTTAATTGTGTACGAAATAGACATTCATTTTAACAGAAGCCTATATAGATATTTTAGTATTGGGGTTTTAGAATTGTCAGATAAATTAAAGGAATTAGCATTACGTTACAATTAAACTATGGTAAAGAGAAAGTTAAATATATGAATGAATAAATTTAAAGAAACGGTACATATTAAAATTACCTCTCCAATGTCCACAAACACAGGATGAAGGCTTCACAGGTCAAAATGCCAATGTCGTTACAATTACTATATTTTAGACGTTGTAATAGCTCTTTACTCTCAGACCTCAACGTTTTAGCGCCAGGCACGTATAAACCAAAACGCCAGAGATTATTCTTAAATTTTGTGACAACACAAGATCATGTTCGACGCATTTTGACATTTCTTTGACTTGAATTGCACTTAAGTTACCGTATGTGCCATGCATCGCCTACGTTGGGATTAGCATAACAGCTGCTAGTCAAGAACTGAGTAGTCTATACTTGACATGGTATTTGACCAAATAATGAACATTTACATAGCTAGAAGAAGTATTTTCTACCAACTTTCCAAATAAAGTACATGAGAAATTTTGCCAATTAAGATTTCTAATATTAATTACAACTCAAAATTTAATGCCCAGTTAAGGAAAAATGCAAGTATATTGTTATAATTATATGTTGTAAATGAAATAATTAATAATGTAGAATAACTTATAATTTATTGGCTATAAGTTTGCGTGTAAAGGATCGTGGAGAACATTTTGCTCCGATTTCTACGTTTGTCCTACTTTTTATGAACATGCACGTTCTACTACCGGGTCCAATAATTCTATTCAGTTCAAAATTGTGCAAATTTACTTAAGTTTTTGGGCGATTTGAGCGAAAGTAAATAGTATTATTATAGTAAATAGTACCGATACATTTGCTAAAAAAAACACTTCTTATGCAAATAAAAGAATGCAAATTTTCGATCTCCTCATGCTAAAAATAAACTCTGAATTTAAACAAAAACATGGATACTACAACTTGAGTGTGACTAATAGCAATTAACTGACCCAAAAACAGCATGTGACAACTAACACAGTCAAAATTAACTTATATGCACAAAAAATGCTGCCTGTTAGTTGAAGACAATATTTTTATCATCAATTATTCGACAAAACCCATATCGACAGCATGCTTGCCCTCGATTCATCGACAATACAGAATCTGACAGAATGTATTAGGAATATAGTATTTTTGTAGTCAAATTCTAATAATATACAGTATGATCTGTGTCTTCGATTTATCGACAAATAACCACATCCCAATACACACGCATGCCTGTTCTAGATTAATCGACAACACATAATGTCGACAGAATTTAATACGAATACAGTATTTTTGCAGTCAAATTCTTATATACAGCATGGTCTGTGTCTTCGACTTTTCGACAAATGAACACATTCCAATAAGCATGCATGCTGTATGCCTGTCCTCGAATATTCGCAACATGTTTTGTTGACAGAATTTAACATGAATACAGTATTTTGTAGTCAAATACAGCATAATTTCTGCTACCTAATTAGATAATTTCCAAACCAAATTTCAGGTAAGTATTTGTGTTTTGCTATATACTGTATATCCAAATAATACATTGAGAGCAAAGCCAATATAAAGAGAGAGCACATTGGGATGCATTGCTGCTTAATGTGTCAATGTTGCTACAGTATAATACTGTAGCTACATGTTAGAATAGAAGATTAAATATCTAGTAAATTATCTTCAGAGAGCAAAAATGAGAAGAGGAAAGCTCGCATTGTCATTAATTTAGGAACAGTTAAATTATGAAGGCTACTGTAATATATAAAGGACTATATCACAAGTGCTTACGCATACTAATTCCAATCCACAATAACATTACGTATACATATACAATGCATGTGGGACAAATACAGGTCAAATAGTCATTGCTTGGCAGCGGTCTGACGTAAGGACACAGAATAGAGATGAGCAGAAAGCGCACTCAGGGGTGCAAAGTGTGCCAAATTATCAGCCAACTTCCGGTTTGGCCGCCATGTTGAAAGAAAGCCTCCTGAGTTAATTTTACTGGAGTTAATATGGCGGAAAACGAAATGGAACCACAAAAACCGCTGTTGCTGCACGAATATTTGGACGATTCTCATTTTACTTTGACACCATTTAAAGAGAAGGTAGGCAATTGATTTAATTGTTGCAGGAAGGCAAGCCAACAACTTTTAGCGTGGAATTTCGCCAACGAAGGCGATGACTTGCCAACTAAACTATAAAAGTAATCTTATTCTACCCTATAGACTTCTTAAATGTAAATTTTTCTTCTTTAGTTTTATTTGGTGACTTTCACCCACACCTCTTGAAAGTAGGAAACTTGTTGTCCATGAAATAATTCCAATTCAGTGTAAACTCAGTGAACAATTAAAGAAATTATAGATCTATTTCAAGTGATTGAAGTATGTTGTCTGGTGTTGACTACTTTTGAGGTGTCCAATGGTCTCACAAATGCTTTACATAATGGAATATAATACTTCTGCCATTGTAATATAACATATTGTCTCCTGCAGTTTAGAAGAAATTACTCAAGCAAAGAAACTGATAAAGATTCTTTTAAAATGATAGAATAAAGGATTGTTGAAAATTGAAATTACAACTTGTTGATCACTTTACTTCTACTTCATAAATATGAGAAAATTGAATAAAGAACTGGTGAACATTTTCTGACTGTAGGTTTTCTAAATCTTTGCCAATAAATGGTCTACAATATAAATATGACTAGTATGGGAAATATTGTCAACATCAAAGTATTGTCAACAAAGTCTCAAATATCTAATAATAATAATAATATTTATTCAGGAAACTCCGCTCACCAAGGTGTTTTTCAGGAAGGTCCTGAAAAGTCTATGGCTATACATGTTTGATCTTTTGAAGTGCTTTATGGGTGGAGGTGTCCATTGACTTGTGCTTCACCTTTAGTTACTATTGACCCGTGTAAAGCCTTAGCAACCTAGTTGATACATTGTGGCACACCTTTAAACTTTTGTAATGCCAAAAAACAACTGCCAAAGCACTATTAACAAATAATACACTCTACCTCAGTCACCAACATTGTGTTTACACTACCTAACTGGGACCTGACATGGTGTCAATGGTGCATTTACATTTGATACCCAGGGCTGAGTACAACAACTTGCACCATTATATGCATATAACATGAAACCCTAATATTAGGGACTATGCTGTCAATGAAATTGGTATTGGGCAAATTATATTTACACTACCAGCCTGACCTAGTCAGGTTTTAGGCCACCAAAAATGCTTGACCTGAAATTGTGGTTTCAGGTCAGTCGTAAGTGTGTCCCATCTTAACTGCTTTAGGTCAGTCGTAGCTCAGGTATAGTATTGTAGTGTAAACACAGCTTAACAGACAACAATGAGATATAATGACAGACTTACTAATAATGAGATATAACAAATCAATATACCCTGCAAATGACATCCCCTCTGACAAGGGAACTTTATTTATTCATTTTGCCAACATCTTAAACTATTACTATTTACATTTAAAGTTAGTGATCTTTTATGAAACCCAGGTGAGCTTCTACTTCTGGCATTAAACAAAGTAAAAACAATGTTAGGCACATTGCAGTTTAGTGGATTAACAAAAGACATGGGGAGATTGTTTAGTTAACCTATTAACACTCAAAAGGTTGCCCTTAGCACGTTAAATCGTATGGCATCACTGAGTAACATAACAAAGTTGAGCGCATCGGACAATATTGCAGTTTAATGGTAAAGAGAAAATATACATTTCATCATTTTCATGTACTTGTGAATAGAATATTATATTGAGGATCAATTAGAATTCAGTTTATTGTTGACGAAACTTGGCATCTCTTGATAAAGACCATCAGTGACACACAAATGCACACAAACACTAGAAAGATATTCAAATTCTTTTATGAGAAGTACAATATACATGTATCATGCAATAGTCACAGTACTATACAGAAGTTATCTGTCATTATTTATCAAGCTGCTAGACAGGAATGTCTTGAGGGAAAATGTTTCTATGTTCATGTTGAAGTTTACTCAGCATTAATGCTGTCTTAGAAAACAGCTGGCAAGCAGGGCCTTTTTTAACTAATGCACTGGAGGGGCAAAAGCCCCCCCCCCCCAGCCCCCATGTTTTACCCCCAGACACCCCTTCACCTTCCCACACCTGTAATACACCACCTACTTGTTACGTCCCCTTTCGATGATGGCCCCCCCACTGATGATTTCTTAAAAAAGGCCCTGCTGGCAAGGGAACTGAAGATTAAACTTCTGTCAGTTAAACAATTGTAGGCTGAAAATACACTATTGATGCATCAAATGTTAACTAACAAGCAATATCCAAAGTACATTGCAGCACAACTGCACACGATAGCAATGCCTAGACAAACGTCGAACACACCACTCTTGGATCTCTAGTTTAAACGTAAATAGCGAATGAAATCGCGACTTGAAATGTCTTTTGACACAATGATATTCATCACCTACCTCTGTTTAATATGTACTGGTCGTATTAAGGAAATCGGCCGCAAAATGATAAAGATATAGCCATTTAAATCTCCCAACTCCGTGTTTCACAATATTACGTTCTATTGTTTTGAGCGTGGAAGGCTTTCTTTCAACATGGCGGCGGAGATGCGCGGACCGACATGCGCGGGCACAAAAACTTCAAAGGTCGGAACGTGAGTGAGCTTTCTGCTCATCTCTATTCTGTGGTAAGGATTCTAATGTCAATCGATTAAACGTTGACTATAATTTACACATTACGACTGTTATGGCATATTTTCTCATTACTTGGACTTCCCTGTTCAATTGTTATACTCTGTCTTAGGGAAGGGTCAAATATACGTTTCTACTAAAAAGACGTCAATATGACGTCTCTTACAAAACCCTCCGACCCTACCAAAAACGTCAGGCCCTAATAGCGGATAATATATTACGACTGTACGTTATGGCATATTTTCTCATTACTTGGACTTCCCTGTTCAATTGTTATACTCTGTCTTAGGGAAGGGTCAAATATACGTTTCTGCTAAAAAGATGTCAATATGACGTCTCTTACAAAACCGTCCGACCCTACCAAAAACGTCAGGCCCTAATAGCGGATAATTAGCAATTATTGGATGAGGCGGAGCAGGATATCGATAATTATTCAGACCAAGGTCAACGTTATCTGCGGAAGCGAAGCTGAGGCGGATAACGTTGACCGAGGTCTGAATAATTATCGATATCCTGCGTAAGCCGAATTCAATAATTGTTTTATTATTCATTTTGTAACATGCATTGACGAATAGAACATTTTATTACTGTTCATAAATATCAATACAGAAGAAATATGAGTCAAAACAAACTTCAAGACTTCAAGACAAAACAAACTTCAAAATTTCCCGCTTATTTGTAATTTTATGCGATATACCGCTGGAATATTCCAGGCGCCATCCAATTATCTCTGCAAATTACTATTTCCGCTGAAAAACAGCGCGGGCACTGGCAGAAACGATAACACAGTACAATGAATAATAATATGTATAATCAACAAGTCTGTTTTGTTTTTAAAGCACACTAGTTATAGCGCACATGCAAGCATAAACGTTTATAGGATAATTTTGCTTTATACAACTGCGCATTTCGTCATATACTTGGGGTTTGTTAAATCAAATGAGATTGAGAGTTTAATTCGGTATTTTCAAGCGTATATTTCGAGGAAAAAGACGTCATGCCTATAAAACCCCTCCCCCCATCAGACGTCATATAGCGTCTTCTTGGCAGAAACGCGTATTTGACCCTTCCCCAACTGAGTAAGTCACATGCTGCAAGATTTATGCATTATTTTGCCTTTTGGCAGAGCATCCACCCAATGTTTCTGAAAGCAATTTTACTGGTCAATCAAACTTAATTATTACCAGTCTTGTTAGTCCGTCCATATCCACATTGTTCGGCGAAGCGGCGACTAATTTTGATCATTCGCTTGGAATTTGAGTCTCCTTGAAAGAAAAGAAATAGAATCTTCAGTGGTATAAGAAACATAAATAGCAAATTTCATGATTCATGAAGTTATCCTGAAATTATCACGAAGTACTTTTGAGATGACCAGACATCTGCAGGTAATACTTAGCAGCATTTCCATTTTGAAAGAAACTTCCTTTTTGAAGAAAATTTGACGAACTGAAGGAAATTTAAAGGAAATATACTTTTGAAGGAAATTTCAGAAAACGAAGAAAATTTGATGGAAAAATAGAAATTATACCAAATATCACCAAAAACAGACTCAATAATAATTCATGAAGAAAATTCAAAAGAAAAGAATGTTTAATCAATGTCTGCAAATCAGCTTATACGTGTTTCGTCCTGTTTAACATAACGATTTTGTTAGATTTTCTCAGCTAAAACAGCTTACATCTTTAAAATAGTCGATAATCATGAACATTTATATGCATGTGTTTGATAAGTACGATAGAACATTCGTATCCGATCTTTTTCTGATATACAAACACTCGCCTTCGGCTTCAGTTTGTATATCAGATAAAGATCGACTGCTCATGTTTTATCTATTACTTACAATACACGTTATATATGGTTAGGTGGTAATAGATGGCTAGCAATGAGGGTATTTACATACAGGCGAGGAAACTTGGGCACCCGTGCTTGCCCCTTTTGCCAAGATATGCTTCATCAGCTGCGTTTGTTATTGTTTGCTGTTCAATTTCATTTTGTGTTTATACCACGGTAATGTGGAAACTAACAAACGTCTAACTAATGCCTCTCTTTGCATTGTCGCGATCTTGGTGAGGCAGTAACCGGGCTGGATTTTATTACCCATGTCGTGTTTATGCGACTAGGATGTAATTACATTTCTAAACAGATGTGTTGACAGATTTTGGAAAAGGGAACATGGCCAGATGGCACGATGATATATACGCAACGCTTTTGGTCAATATCCCATCACGTGATCTTGGTTTCACTTCCCGTCTATGTTTATTACGTAAAGCCTTCCTCGCTATTTGTGCGGTGCAGGTTCGGAATGCCATCGTAAAAATTGATTATGTATTCAAAATGGTGACGTAAAAATAAATTATTGAGTGAGTCGGTCAGAAAACCGGAGCTATTTTCTGGCGTGCTCTCTTGCTTTGAAGTACAGACAGTAATAACACCAAGTTTTTGAACAAAATCAGGTCATGGAATTATATGAAGGATAAAGATGTGGTATGTGATATTTAATTTTCAATTGATATAATAATCCTATTATTTTCAAACAATTTATGGGAGATTGATCTCATTGAATGGTCAATTTATTAAATTATCTTGCCTTTCTGAATACAAGTCCACCCATATATATAGAGTAATACAGGCATATTTTATATTTTTATGAATGTAACAATGGAATAATTATTATTTTTTTCGTTTTCTGCTGTAGTGCTGTGTAACACCTATTGCTACCACATAATTTATTAAATTTGTATATGTGGGACAATTGACCAACAGTGTTTGTCCTGCTATCATGTAGATATGTTTTTCCAAGTGGGGAGGGGGGGGATTACTAACAATCTGTGGAAAATAAGTTTTTGGGACTACCAAGCTGTCTTTTCTGTGCAAAATGCACCTTAAACAGCTGCAACAGGGCAGGGGGAGCAGATCAAAGCAATCATGGAACAAGTCCGCAAACGGCCTGAAATCTATTTTTTATGACCGATACTAAAGCCCGTACATGTACTTGTATAAATATATATGTATATGTACAGTAAGTCCATCAAAAAATTATTCACAATTGTTGTACATTTCTCTCTCTGTTTTCACGTTTTGTTTAAATAACGGACCTTATTATGTCCTTATATAACAACACCTTAAATTATCACCATTTATTATATAAAGTATAGTGCTTTATAGAGATTTTCACACACTGATAAAACTGATAATCTCACGTAGATTTTTATGATAATAATCTCACGTAAATCGCTATCGCTTTTGAAGTTTTTAATAAAATGTTTATTTTATTTATTTTATTTTTGTTTGAAAAAGCTGTCTCCTAAATAAAATAAACAAAAAAAAATACATGGATGAAGATTTACAGATTTATTTCTCGTGTTGAACAATGATATGCTCGTTACTCACGCTCACTCACTCGTGAGATATCATGTTCAGCTCTGTCTGTCATTTCACTGCATCATTATTTGTTACTCTCTATTTATTTGGCTGATGATGATCACATATTTGAACAGAAGTATATTTCACTGACCATACAATGGATAAATGGACAGTTCCATTGAACATTTGCACAGTCCAATCGGTGGAATTTTGTAGTGTTTACTATATTATAGTTTTATTCCACTGCACAGTTTATCGAGCTAGAAGCAAGTTAAAGAACAAAACAACTCAAGACCTCGGATTCAAAGTTGCAAATGGCATATTTATTAATGGAAGTCTCACTGAAAAGAATAAAGCATTATTTAAACTCTGTCTAAAGACTAAGAAAGAACTCAACTATAAGTTCATCTGGACCTCAAATGGTAGAATTTACTTAAGGAAGAACGAAGAAAGTCGAGTTGCCTGGATCAGAATGGAGATAAACTATCTTCAATCTTCACTACTAGAATCTTCAATCTTACTTCAATCTTCACTACTAGAAATACATTCATGCAGAATCCCTCGCCATTAGAACCAAACAATTATTCTCCCTAACACCCCAAACGTTATTGTAACATGAAGTACCAAATCGATTACTGTAACCATGGTAACACGCAAGCGAGTACTGTAATAATAGGTTATTGACCAAGCGTGAGGTCTGTACAGTGAAATATCGGACCGAGATTTTTTAGTACGGACCAAGCGAGCGCAGCGAGCGCGATCCGTACTAAAAAAAAGAGGTCCGATATTTCACTGTACAGACCGAACAAGCGAGGTCAATAAACTGTTTATTATATGGCTCTTGAGATGAGTTTGGGTTTTGGTCGAGGGTCGAGGGTAGAGGGTCAGAGGTCGAGGGTCGAGGTTGGAAGGTCGAGGTCGAGGGTGGAAGGTCGAGGTCGAGGGTCGAAAGTCGAGGGTCGAATGTCGAGGTCGAGGGTCGAATGTCGAGGTCGAGGGTCGAAAGTCGACGTCGAAAAATTGATTTTAGTACTGTTGAATTTGAGTAGAATGCTGAATGGTGTAAAAACTTTTAAAAACTGTACTTTTGTCAATTTACAGAACTTCTTTTCGTAAATATTAACACGAAATATTGATTAGTATGTTAAATTAATGATACTAAATTTAGATTTTATAATAGTTGTTAAATTGTATACCTGTCACGTTTTAGGAAGAGTTACTATTTTTAGACTTTTGTAATTTTGTATTATTTTGTATTTTAACCCTAATCCCAACCCTAACCTTAATCCTAACCCTAATCCTAACCCTAACCCTAATCCCAACCAACCCGAACCCTAAAAGTCTAAAAACAGCAACTGTTCCTAAATCGTGACTCATATGTTAAATTGACAAGGCCGCGGTCATAACTAAAAATAGTTATGAAAATAGTTCAAAAATAGTTATGACCGCGACCTTGTCAATTTAACAACAATTATATAATCTAAATTTAGTATCATTAATTTAACATACTAATCAATATTTCGTGTTAATATTTACGAAAAGAAGTTCTGTAAATTGACAAAAGTATAGTTTTAAAAGATTTTACACCATTCAGCATTCTACTCAAATTCAACAGTACCAATGGAATCAATTTTTCGACCTCGACTTTCGACCCTCGACCTCGACATTCGACCCTCGACCTCAACTTTCGACTTTCGACCCTCGACTTTCGACCCTCGACCTCGACTTTCGGCCCTCGACCTCGACCTTCCACCCTCGACCTCGACCTTCCACCCTCGACCCTCAACCCTCGACACAACCCAAACTCTCTTGAGATTGATTCTTAAATTAATTAAGGCATAAACAAGAATTTTTCGCCACCTCTCATGTTGAGACATGAAATGGCTTCTCATTAGCTATTCTATTACCTTTTTCGAACAACGACGGTTGTTTGTCAGTTTGGCACTTTGGCTTCCATAACGATGGGTATTGTTTTTTTTTGTTTTATTAATTGCAAATTTTTAAAATTTAAATTTTTAAAAATTTTTAAAAATTTAAAAAAAAATATTTTTAAATATTTTAATTTTTAAATATTTTAATTTTTAATTTTTAAATTTTTATTTAAGTTTTTAATTTTTTAATACAGACAACTAGTGGTCCGGATAACTAGTTATCCGGACCACGGTCCAGATACGGTTTTTATCGGACCGCTCGCTAGCCAATCAGAACCGCGGATTTCATAAAGCCATATAATAATACTGTATATTTATTTTCCTTTCACTGTACAAACAGTTAAAATAGTGATAATTACCAATTGCCCGACTATATAAAGTTGGTATGTTATTTTGTAATCTTTTAGCTCTGATTTACTACAAAATTTATTTGTAACGAATGTTCACAATATCTAACTCCTATACTTTCATAATTCTGCATACCAAACCCCATGTCGCTAAACGTCAATCAAAGGGTTCTGTATATATATATATATATATATATATATATATATATATTCCCAAAGGGTTCTGTATATAAAGGGTTCTGTATATATATATATATATATATATATAAGACACTTCACGCATGTCTGGATGCGCATGTGTCTGAGTATTGTACCACATGCGCTTGGTGAGGGCAAGAGTATGGTGTATAAATACGAATACACATTTGACATTAGTTTATTGCATACAGTTCTGTTTCGTACAGGCGAACCTGCACTCATCAGTGCATGCCAGACTAAATGTGACTTATAAAAATATCTAGCGTCATATTACATTTCCGATTAGTTTCAGTTTGGCCTATCTTATAATATTATGAAATTATATTATTATATAACCAATTAAGTATATAATTTCATAATATTATAAGATAGGCCAAACTGAAACTAATCGGAAATGTAATATGACGCTTGTGGTGCTGTAGATATTTTTATAAGTCACATTTAGTCTGGCACTGATGATTGCAGGTTCGCCTGTACGAAACAGAACTGTATGCAATAAACTAATGTCAAAAGTGTAACCGTCTCCAGTTATTTTATATATATATAATTGGTGGCTATAAGCGATAATGCAAAAGCTCACTTCCCTTGTGGTCGTTTGAGCACTCTGGCCCCAAGACACTTCACGCATGTCTGGATGCGCATGTGTCTGAGTATTGTACCACATGCGCTTGGGAGAGCAAGCGTATGGTGTATAAATACGAAGTCACTCGCATCTAGATTGCGTTACAAGCTGCACTGACGAGCCGTTGAACGGCGAAACATGCATGTCTGCAGATTTGACTATATATATATATATATATATATATATATATATATATATATTCGCTTACCTCAAAACTTGTCTGCAAGCGAAAATCTATAATTTGCTCTAACTATATGTTGTCGAGCACTCTTTGCGTTTCGTAGACCTATATAAACCTACACGTATATATATATATTGATTGTACAGTCAGCAAATTCCACTAGGCATCTTTATTACAATTTAGTTTCGTACCAGAAGATGCGGCACTCATCAGATAAGTTAGTCTAAATATATGATAACTTCATAATTACAAATGACAGAACAAAAGCTACGTGTATAAAATGCATTTCCACCTGCTTCTGCTTGCTCGTTTTTGAAGGTAACATTATTTAACCGCCGTATAATAAGAAATACATATTATAACATGTTTCTGCGACTATATGTAAATGAATAAAATACTGCAACGAATTCCATTAAAAAACCGGTACCTGCCGACAGTTTTAAGACGAAACAAAGTTCGAAAACAGCATCTTGAGAAATCCGCAGATGGATTAAAGCAAAACTATATAAGAGACGAGTTTTTGATTTATTTCATTTTCATTTTAGACTTCGTTTCGTCTTATAAATTATATTCACCTATATGCATGCGCGTATGCCTATAAACAGATGCTTATACATATAGACAGAACTGCAATAGGCTGTACGTTTATTCATGTGGTTGTTCCATAAGTTCAATGTAAATGAATTTAAACTTTTCGTGGGTAAACATGCGCGACGCCTGACTCGAAAACTGCTTTTGCACGAACGTGCATCATTTGCAATTTTGGAATGACCTGACGTACTTGAAAACTCTTTTCTGTTAATGTTCAGATCTAAACGACAGCAGCTTAATCTAGAATATTATAACCTGCAGTGGGACCTACATAACATTTAAATATTATAACGTTTCATTAATTGTGCGAAAGTTTAATTATTTTTAATTGTGAACGAAATAGACATTAGATATTTATATATAGATATTTTAGTATCGGAGTTTTAGAATTGTCAGATAAATTAAAGGAATTAGCGTTACGTTACAATTACACTATGGTAAAGAGAAAGTTAAATAGGCTATATGAATGAATAAATTCAAAGAAACGATACATATTAAAATTACCTCTCCAATGTCCACAAACACAGGATGAAGGCTTCACAGGTCAAAATGCCAATGTCGTTACAATTACTATATTTTAGACGTTGTAATAGCTCTTTAATTTACTCTCAGACCTCAACGTTTTAGCGCCAGGTACGTATAAACCAAAACGCAAGAGATTATTCTTAAATTTTGTGACAACCCAAGATCATGTTCGACGTATTTTGACATTTCTTTGCCTTGAATTGCACTTAAGTTACCGTATGTGCCATGCATCGCCTACGTTGGGATTAGCATAACAGCTGCTAGTCAAGAACTGAGTAGTCTATACTTGACATGGTATTTTACCAAATAATTAACATTTACATAGCTAGAAGCAGTACTTTCTACCAACTTTCCAAACAAAGTACATGATAAATTTTGCCAATCAAGATTTCTAATATTAATTACAACTCAAAATTTAATGTATATTGTTATAATTATATGTTGTAAATGAAATAATTAATAATGTAGAATAACTTATAATATATTGGCTATAAGTTTGCATGTAAAGGATCGTAGAGAACATTTTGCTCCGATTTCTACGTTTGTCCACTTTTTATGAACATGCACGTTCTACTACCGGTCCAATAATTCTATTCAGTCCAAAATTGTGCAAATTTACTTAAGTTTTTGGGCGATTTGAGCGAAAGTAAATAGTATTATTATAGTAAATAGTACCGATACATTTGCTAAAAAACACTTCTTATGCAAATAAAAGAATGCAAATTTTCGATCTCCTCATGCTAAAAATAAACTCTGAATTTAAACAAAAACATGAACACTACAACTTGAGTGTGGCTAATAGCAATTAACTGACCCAAAATCAGCATGTGACAACTAACATTATATGCACAAAAAATGCTGCCTGTTAGTTGAAGACAATATTTTTATCATCAATTATTCGACAAAACCCATATCGACAGCATGCCTGCCCTCGATTCATCGACAATACAGAATGTGACAGAATGTATTAGGAATATAGTATTTTTGTGGTCAAATTCTAATAATATACAGTATGATCCGTGTCTTCGATTTATCGACAAATAACCACATCCCAACAAACACGTATGCCTGTCCTAGATTAATCGACAACACATTTAATAGAATTTAATACGAATACAGTATTTTTGTAGTCAAATTCTTATATACAGCATGGTCTGTGTCTTCGACTTTTCGACAAATGAACACATTCCAATAAGCATGCATGCTGTATGCCTGTCCTCGAATATTCGCAACACGTTTTGTTGACAGAATTTAACATGAATACAGTATTTTGTAGTCAAATACAGCATAATTTCTGCCACCTAATTAGTTAATTTCCAAACCAAATTTCAGGTAAGTATTTGTGTTTTGCTATATACTGTATATCCAAATAATACATTGAGAGCAAAGCCAATATAAAGAGAGAGCACATTGGGATGCATTGCTGCTTAATGTGTCAATGTTGCTACAGTATAATACTGTAGCTACATGTAAGAATAGAAGATTAAATATCTAGTAAATTATCTTCAGAGAGCAAAAATGAGAAGAGGAAAGCTCGCATTGTCATTAATTTAGGAACAGTTAAATTATGAAGGCTACTGTAATATATAAAGGACTATATCACAAGTGCTTACGCATACTAATTCCAATCCACAATAATTACATTACGTATACATATACAATGCATGTGGGACAAATACAGGTCAAATAGTCACTGCTTGGCAGCGGTCTGACGTAAGGACACAGAATAGAGATGAGCAGAAAGCGCACTCAGGGGTGCAAAGTGTGCCAAATTATCAGCCAACTTCCGGTTTGGCCGCCATGTTGAAAGAAAGCCTCCTGAGTTAATTTTACTGGAGTTAATATGGCGGAAAACGAAATGGAACCACAAAAACCGCTGTAGCTGCACGAATATTTGGACGATTCTCATTTTACTTTGACACCATTTAAAGAGAAGGTAGGCAATTGATTTAATTGTTGCTGGAAGGCAAACCAACAACCTTTAGCGTGGAATTTCGCCAACGTAAGGCGATGACTTGCCAACTAAACTATAAAAGTAATGTTATTCTACACTATAGACTTTTTAAATGTAAACTTTTCTTGTTTAGTTTTAGTTGGTGACTTTCACCCACACCTCTTGAAAGTAGGAAACTTGCTGTCCATGAAAGAATTCCAATTTACTGTAAACTCGGTGAACAATTAAAGAAATTATAGATCTATTTCAAGTGATTGAAGTATGTTGTCTGGTGTTGACTACTTTTGAGGTGTCCAATGGTCTCACAAATGCTTTACATAATGGGATATAATACTTCTGCCATTGTAATATAACATATTGTCTCCTGCAGTTTAGAACAAATTACTCAAGCAAAGAAACTAATCAAGATTCTTTTTAAATGCATAGAATAAAGGATTGTTGAAAATTGAAATTACAACTTGTTGATCACTTTACTTCTACTTCATAAATATGAGAAAATTGAATAAAGAACTGGTGAACATTTTCTGACTGTAGGTTTTCTAAATCTTTGCCAATAAATGGTCTACAATATAAATATGAATATTGTCAACATCAAAGTATTGTCAACAAAGTCTCAAATATCTAATAATAATAATAATATTTATTCAGGAAACTCCGCTCACCAAAGTGTTTTTCACGAAGGTCCTGAAAAGTCTATGGCTATACATGTTTGATCTTTTGAAGTGCTTTATGGGTGGAGGTGTCCATTGACTTGTGCTTCACCTTTAGTTACTATTGACCCGTGTAAAGCCTTAGCAACCTAGTTGATACATTGTGGCACACCTTTAAACTTTTGTAATGCCAAAAAACAACTGCCAAAGCACTATTAACAAATAATACATTCTACCTCAGTCACCAACATTGTGTTTACACTACCTAACTGGGACCTGACATGGTGCCAATGGTGCATTTACATTTGATACCCAGGGCTGAGTACAACAACTTGCACCATTATATGCATATAACATGAAACACTAATATTAGGGACTATGCTGTCAATGAAATTGGTATTGGGCAAATTATATTTACACTACCAGCCTGTCCTAGTCAGGTTTTAGGCCACCCAAAATGCTTGACCTGAAATTGTGGTTTCAGATCAGTTGTAAGTGGGTCCCATCTTAACTGCTTTAGGTCAGTCGTAGCTCAGGTATAGTATTGTAGTGTAAACACAGCTTAACAGACAACAATGAGATATAATGACAGACTTACTAATAATGAGATAATTATAACAAGTCAATATACCCTGCAAATGACATCCCCTCTGACAAGGGAACTTTATTTATTCATTTTGCCCACATCTTAAACTATTACTATTTACATTTAAAGTTAGTGATCTTTTACGAAACCCAGGTGAGCTTCTACTTCTGGCATTAAACAAAGTAAAAACAATGTTAGGCACATTGCAGTTTAGTGGATTAACAAAAGACATGGGGAGATTGTTTAGTTAACCTATTAACACCCAAAAGGTTGCCCTTAGCACGTTAAATCGTATGGCATCACAGAGTAACATAACAAAGTTGAGCGCATCGGACAATATTGCAGTTTAATGGTAAAGAGAAAATATACATTTCATCATTTTCATGTACTTGTGAATAGAATATTATATTGAGGATCAATTAGAATTCAGTTTATTGTTGACGAAACTTGGCATCTCTTGATAAAGACCATGAGTGACATACAACTGCACACAAACACTAGAAAGATATTCAAATTATTTTATGAGAAGTACGATATACATGTATCATGCAATAGTCACAGTACTATACAGAAGTTCTCTGTCATTATTTATCAAGCTGCTAGACAGGAATGTCTTGAGGGAAAATGTTTCTATGTTCATGTTGAAGTTTACTCAGCATTAATGCTGTCTTAGAAAACACCTGGCAAGGGAACTGAAGATTAAACTTCTGTCAGTTCAACAATTGTAGGCTGAAAATACACTATTGATGCATCAAATGTTAACTAACAAGCAATATCCAAAGTACATTGCAGTACAACTGCACACGATAGCAATACCTAGACAAACGTCGAAGACACCACTCTTGGACCTCTAGTTTAAACGTAAATAGCGAATGAAATCGCGACTTGAAATGTCTTTTGACACAATGATATTCATCACCTACCTCTGTTTAATATGTACTGGTCGTATTAAGGAAATCGGTCGCAAAATGATAAAGATATAGCTCCGTGTTTCATCATATTACGTTCTATTGTTTTGAGCGTGGAAGGCTTTCTTTCATCATGGCGGCGGAGATGCGCGGACCGACATGCGCGGGCACAAAAACTTCAAAGGTCGGAACGTGAGTGAGCTTTCTGCTCATCTCTATTCTGTGGTAAGGATTCTAAGGTCAATTGATTAAACGTTGACTATAATTTACACATTATAATTACGACTGTTATGGCATATTTCTCATTACTTGGACTTCCTGTTCGATTGTTATACTCTGTCTTAGGGAAGGGTCAAATATACGTTTCTACTAAAAAGACGTCAATATGACGTCTCTTACAAAACCCTCCGACCCTACCAAAAACGTCAGGCCCTAATAGCGGATAATATGTATAATCAACAATTCTGTTTTGTTTTTAAAGTACACTAGTTATAGCGCACATGCAAGCACAAACGTTTCTCATTAAAACTGGAAGAGGACTATAGGACAATTTTGCTTTATACAACTGCGCATTTCGTCATATACTTGGGGTTTGTTAAATCAAATGAGATTGAGAGTTTAATTCGGTATTTTCAAGCGTATATTTCGAGGAAAAAGACGTCATACCTATAAAACCCCTCCCCCCATCAGACGTCATTTAGCGTCTTCTTAGCAGAAACGCGTATTTGACCCTTCCCCAACTGAGTAAGTCACATGCTGCAAGATTTATGCATTATTTTGCCTTTTGGCAGAGCATCCACCGAAGGTTTCTGAAAGCAATTTTACTGGTCAATCAAACTTAATTATTACCAGTCTTGTTAGCCCGTCCATATCCACATTGTTCGGCAAAGCGGCGATTAATTTTGATCATTCGCTTGGAATTTGAGTCTCCTTGAAAGAAAAGAAATAGAATCTTCAGTGGTATAAGAAACATAAATAGCGAATTTCATGATTCATGAAGTTATCCTGAAATTATCACGAAGTACTTTTGAGATGACCAGACATCTGCAGGTAATACTTAGCAGCATTTCCCTTTTGAAAGAAACTTCATTTTTGAAGAAAATTTGACGAAATGAAGGAAATTTAATGGAAATATACTTTTGAAGGAAATTTGAAGGAAATTTCAGAAAAACGAAGATAATTTGATGGAAAAATAGAAATTATACCAAATATCACCAAAAACAGACTCAATAATAATTCATGAAGAAAATTCAAAAGAAAAGAATGTTTAATCAATGTCTGTAAATCAGCTTTTACGTGTTTCGTCCTGTTTAACATAACGATTTTGTTAGATTTTCTCAGCTAAAACAGCTTATATCTTTAAAATAGTCGATAATCTTGAACATTTATATGCATGTGTTTGATAAGTACGATAGAACATTCGCATCTCTTTGCATTGTCGCGATCTTGGTGAGCCAATAACCGGGCTGGATATTATTACCCATGTCGTGTTTATGCGACTAGGATGTAATAGCATTTCTAAACAGATGTCTGTCTTTAAAAGCTTCTGTGATTCTTTTTGTAAAGAATGAACGTAATCAAGTTGGCTCACTGAGGATACATAAATGTAGGTTGACACTCCATCAACATTACCTGCAGTGTTATACTAATTAGTGAAAAATCGATGGGAACTAGGTGAAAGTATATCAAATTTAACACCCAGCGAAATATTATGTCCAAAATAGAATATTTTCCATCTTTTCTCTTTAACTACATGACAATCTTTGATGGAAATTTGAAGGAAATTTCATTGTTTTTGAAAGGTTTTTGAAGGAAATTTCGGAATCACTGATACTTTGTCAAATATGAGCATGCGAGCACGCCAGAAATAACTTCGAATTGCTGACCGATTTACTCAATAATTTTTTACGTCGCCATTTTGAATACATCAATCATATAGAGTGAAGTGAAACGGCCGAGATATTATCTGGTGATGTTCCTTGACCGTTGCCAGGCACATTTGCAGTTGCTACTCACAAACCGGATGTTGAGAGATCTTGCCGTCCGGGAAATGTTAGGAAAATGTAAGTAAACATTATAATCCCGTATTATTCTGTGATTTTGTCTGTATTTTGAACGAATACGAGAGTTTGCAGTAAAGAACGTTTTGTAAAGGATGAAAGGCTTGTCGTTGAAATATTCAGAAAATAATATATTTATAATTAAAAACCGAAAAACACATTTTACAAACTTGATCTTGGAAAACATTTTAAATATTTAAAACGTCCGACAAACTTTGTCTTGTCTACAAACTTGTCAGACGAACTGCCTCGGTCGAAGCGGCGGGCCGATGATAAATAGATGTATGGCCAACGGCTTGATTTCGTATTTATAATTTGATAAATTGAAGCCGGTGTTGAAATAAAAATGCAGTGTAGTATCAATTTAAGTCGTACATTTTTTCTCAGGCCAATAATGCTATTAGACTATAGCCGAACATATGCGTGTTCCTGTGTAGGTAGCGTTTTATATACACGATATGCTGCGGGTTGTAGGATGAAACAACCTGAAAAATACAACTAAAACTCGACGTTCGTTGCGAGCGAAGGTCCTTCGCTACTAACTTCGCTGCTAACTCCCAGACGAAGGACCTTTGCTCGAAGCCTCGAAATTTCGAGGTTTTTGTTGCATTTTTCATGTAGTTTGATCCTACGACGCAGACCCGCAACAAGAACCCAACCTAATATTTTTACGCATCATAATTCTTCAGGCATTCTATACTCTATAGTGAGAGTAATTTGTTTATATACATACATACATAATACTTTATTTAGACACACTGGCCCCATTAACTTTCTGTTGGTTTTCATGGGGGGCGTGCTTTAAAAGAGTTACATGACAACACATAAAACTGCACTTAGAATATGTGAAGCATCTGCGATATTTCAGAAATTCTAGGTCATTTATTTTTGCAAAATAATTATATATTACAGTAAAATGTAAAGATATAATCAAATTAAATCTCTTGTTTTGATAGTGTTCAATTGTACAGTACACGTAATAACTGTGCTTCGTTGACTCTGCTACAGACGAGTCACTCTTGTGCAAGTGAAAAAGTTGATACAATTACAAATCAAGTGTTGACAGATTTTGGTAAAGGGAACATGGCCAGATGGCACGATGATATATACGCAACGCTTTTGGTCAATATCCCATCACGTGATCTTGGTTTCACTTCCGTCTATGTTTATTACGTAAAGCCTTCCTCGCTATTTGTGCGGTGCAGGTTCGGAATGCCATCGTAAAAATTGATTATGTATTCAAAATGGTGACGTAAAAATAAATTATTGAGTGAGTCGGTCAGAAAACCGGAGCTATTTTCTGGCGTGCTCCCTTGCTTTGAAGTACAGACAGTAATAACACCAAGTTTTTGAACAAAATCAGGTAATGGAATTATATGAAGGATAAAGATGTGGTATGTGATATTTAATTTTCAATTGATATAATAATCCTATTATTTTCAAACAATTTATGGGAAATTGATCTCATTGAATGGTCAATTTATTAAATTATCTTGCCTTTCTGAATACAAGTCCACCCATATATATAGAGTAACACAGGCATATTTTATATTTTTATGAATGTAACAATGGAATATTATTGTTTCCGTTTTCTTCTGTAGTGCTGTGTAACACCTATTGCTACCACATAATTTATTAAATTTGTATATGTGGGCCAATTGACCAACAGTGTTTGTCCTGCTATCATGCAGATATGTTTTGCCAAGTGGGGAGGGGGGGGGGGTGTTACTAAGAATCTGTGGAAAATAAGTTTTTTGGACTACCAAGATGTCTTTTCTGTGCAAAATGTACCTTAAAAAGCTGCAACAGGGCAGGGGGAGCAGATCAAAGCAATCATGGAACAAGTCCGCAAACGGCCTGAAATCTATTTTTTATGACCGATACTAAAGCCCGTACATGTACTTGTATAAATATATATGTATATGTACAGTAAGCCCATCAAAAAATCATTCACAATTGTTGTACATTTCTCTCTCTGTTTTCACGTTTTGTTTAAATAACGGACCTTATTATGTCCTTATATAACAACACCTTAAATTATCACCATTTATTATATAAAGTATAGTGCTTTATAGAGATTTCGAGCACTGATAAAACTGATAATCTCACACGTGAGATTATTTATGATAATCTCACGTGTGAAAATTATCGCTTTTGAAGTTTATGAAAATGGATATTTTATTTTATTTTATTTTGTTTGAAAAGACTGTCCTTTATAAAATAAACAGAAAAATACATGGATGCTTGGAAATACCAGATTTATTTCTCGTGTTGAACACTCGAAATAAATCTGGTATTTCCGCGCACCCATGTATTATTCTCTATTAATTTGGCTGATTATGATCACATATTTGAACAGAAGTATATTTCACTGACCATACAATGGATAAATGGACAGTTCCATTGAACATTTGCACAGTCCAATCGGTGGAATTTTGTAGTGTTTACTATATTATAGTTTTATTCCACTGCACAGTTTATCGAGCTAGAAGCAAGTTAAAGAACAAAACAACTCAAGACCTCGGATTCAAAGTTGCAAATGGCATATTTATTAATGAAAATCTCACTGATAAGAATAAAGCATTATTTAAACTCTGTCTAAAGACTAAGAAAGAACTCAACTATAAGTTCATCTGGACCTCAAATGGTAGAATTTACTTAAGGAAGAACGAAGAAAGTCGAGTTGCCTGGATCAGAATGGAGATAAACTATCTTCAATCTTCACTACTAGAATCTTCAATCTTACTTCAATCTTCACTACTAGAAATACATTCATGCAGAATCCCTCGCCTTTAGAACCAAACAATTATTCTCCCTAACACCCCAAACGTTATTGTAACATGAAGTACCAAATCGATTACTGTAACCATGGTAACACGCAAGCGAGTACTGTAATAATAGGTTATTGACCAAGCGTGAGGTCTGTACAGTGAAATATCGGACCGAGATTTTTTAGTACGGACCAAGCGAGCGCAGCGAGCGCGATCCGTACTAAAAAAAAGAGGTCCGATATTTCACTGTACAGACCGAACAAGCGAGGTCAATAAACTGTTTATTATATGGCTCTTGAGATGAGTTTGGGTTTTGGTCGAGGGTCGAGGGTAGAGGGTCAGAGGTCGAGGGTCGAGGTTGGAAGGTCGAGGTCGAGGGTGGAAGGTCGAGGTCGAGGGTCGAAAGTCGAGGTCGAGGGTCGAATGTCGAAGTCGAGGGTCGAATGTCGAGGTCGAGGGTCGAAAGTCGACGTCGAAAAATTGATTTTAGTACTGTTGAATTTGAGTAGAATGCTGAATGGTGTAAAAACTTTTAAAAACTATACTTTTGTCAATTTACAGAACTTCTTTTCGTAAATATTAACACGAAATATTGATTAGTATGTTAAATTAATGATACTAAATTTAGATTTTATAATAGTTGTTACATTTTATTCCTGTCACGTTTTAGGAAGAGTTACTATTTTTAGAATTTTGTAATTTTGTATTCTTTTGTATTTTAACCCTAATCCCAACCCTAACCTTAATCCTAACCCTAATCCTAACCCTAACCCTAATCCCAACCAACCCTAACCCTAAAAGTCTAAAAACAGCAACTGTTCCTAAATCGTGACTCATATGTTAAATTGACAAGGCCGCGGTCATAACTAAAAATAGTTATGAAAATAGTTCAAAAATAGTTATGACCGCGACCTTGTCAATTTAACAACAATTATAAAATCTAAATTTAGTATCATTAATTTAACATACTAATCAATATTTCGTGTTAATATTTACGAAAAGAAGTTCTGTAAATTGACAAAAGTATAGTTTTTAAAAGATTTTACACCATTCAGCATTCTACTCAAATTCAACAGTACCAATGAAATCAATTTTTCGACCTCGACTTTCGACCCTCGACCTCGACATTCGACCCTCGACCTCAACTTTCAATCCTCGACCTCGACTTTCGACCCTCGACCTCGACTTTCGACCCTCGACCTCGACCTTCCACCCTCGACCTCGAACTTCCACCCTCGACCCTCGACCAAAACCCAAACTCTCTTGAGATTGATTCTCAAATTAATTAAGGCATAAACAAGAATTTTTCGCCACCTCTCATGTTGAGACATGAAATGGCTTCCTCATTAGCTATTCTGTTACCTTTTTCGAACAACGACGGTTGTTTGTCAGTTTGGCACTTTGGTTTCCATAACGATGGGCATTGTTTTTTTTTGTTTTATTAATTGCAAATTTTTAAAATTTAAATTTTTAAATATTTAAATTTTTAAAAATTCTAATTTTTAATTTTTAATTTTTAAATTTTAAATTTTAATTTTAATTTTTAATTTTTTAATCTGGGACACCGGTCCAGATAACTAGTTATCCGGTCCGGATACGGTCCGGATACGGTATTTATCGGACCGCTCGCTAGCCAATCAGAACCGCGGATTTCATAAAGCCATATAATAATACTGTATATTTCTTTTCCTTTCACTGTACAAACAGTTAAAATAGTGATAATTACCAATTGCCCGACTATATAAAGTTGGTATGTTATTTTGTAATCTTTTAGCCCTCAATCTTAGACGTCTCACAAAACGTTTCGAAATTGTCATAAAACTTCAACTGTTTTTTGAACAGTGTTTTTATACTATGAAGTTTTTGAGATAAAATATGTTGTTTCTTATTCTATATACCGCATTTGAATTAATACTAAAACAATTTTAAGATTAGTCAATGTTGTATTCATGTATTAACCACATTTTCAAAAAGCAAGTATGCAAAATAAACACTGTACTTACCCGTTTAAAACGATTTGAAACTCGAAAATCTTCTCCTTTCTCGGCCTTTCGATTGATTTATTTTCCTATTGACTTTAGTAAGTGAAAGTCCTCCAAAAAAATTTCATTTATCTTGATTTGAAGACTTAATATTTGTCTGAACTAATATGTCCCGACTCCAGGTTACAATTTTGAAAAAAGTTTTCATATAAATGCAAAAAAAAGCCAAAACTCGCGCATGCGCATAACTTAAAAAAATGGCGGACGATAATATGAATCGAAGTGTGATTGACGGAGCTATTGCAATTTATACAGGGTCACGCCAACCCTCCCCCCGCTCCCTGCCTTTACCACCCTTTATACCTCCTCTCGATAATTAATCGGTCAATCTCGCAAATCACAAATTTACATCGCTGATTAACCAACTCAATTTGAACTGTCTCAACAATAATCATAGCACATTATAAACGCCTCACTGCCAGCTGAGTTTCCAGACCATCTCTCGACAGGTGTACACGCAGGGTGTATAAAAGACGGAATCCACCTTATATGCTTATAATTTTCGAAAAGGCAGACCTTATGAAATGATTTATGGCTTGTTTTAAAGCCTGTTCATTTCTCTTTCAAATAAGCACTTATAGCTGTGGCTTTAGTTCAAGTAGCGACTGCACAAGAGGAATTTACTAGAATCTATGATTTTAAGATGCCGTCTAATTATGCGATTTTGCTATGTTATTTTATACTCGATTTGAAAACAGTTCCTGAATTTTCGTTTCTACATTTTAATTTTGTTGTAGCCACACGAAAACTGTGCAAAAAATGTATAAATACATATTGGGTCTTAATGTATTTCAAACCCTTTAATCACTTGCAAAAAAAATTAAAAACAATTGCTGGCATTTATGTCGTGGAATTGCGCCATGATGTAAACAGAGAGTGGCATGTATCGGCGGCAAGCTTAAACAATGTCTGTAAACATCCGGGAAACCCTAGTGCACAGCTCACTGCGACAGGACTCTGTGTCACCAGCTGGCACTGTTTCCTGTGGTCGTGCTAAGTGCTACATTTGTAACCATTTAAACCTCGCCAACTGTATTTCGGCTCCAAAATCTCAGTTTGTCATCAAGCACAGTTTCACGTGCATATCCTCCAATCTCGTTTACTGCATCTCTTGCAGCAAATGTGGCTTGCTCTACATCGGAGAGACTGGAAGACGTTTAGGCGACAGGTTTGCTGAGCACTTGCGTGATGTTAAAAACAATGTACACAACAAACCGGTTGCTAGGCACTTCAACAGTACCAACCACTCCTTTTCTGATATGAAAATATGCGCCATTCATCCCATTATTGGTGGCAATGATACCCGTCGGAAGCAAGAAAAGCGTCTCATTTTTAAACTTGGCACCATTCAGCCTGATGGTATCAATGAGCGCCTCTCCTTTATCTAGCTCATTCTTTTCTCTTAAATACTTCTTATATACTTTCCTCTATATCGCCTCTTCCCTTGTACGACATTTATAGCGCTTTGATAACTGTAACGACTGTGCACAGGCCTTCGACCCTATAATCGGGCCGAAGCCTGCACGCAGGCTATATCTTTACATATTAATTCTATTTTGTTATGATTGTTATGACTACTTTATTTTCATTGGTTAATATTTTGTTCACGTGACAGCTTTTATAGCGTTGCTATAAAAGCTGATGTAATGTGTTTATCTGTCTACTAATTTCTCCTGACAAAGGGCTTTAGCTCGAAACGTCGAGATTTTGTTTATATCTTTTAGGCACACGCGAAGCAACCCTCAATTTTGCTGCCTAAAATTTGCGAAATCCTCAGTTGAATCGACAACTTTCATACACCCTGAAGATTATATTTTACTTAAGTTACTTCATAGGCCTACTGTGTTTTTAAGATAAAAGATGGAAAATTCGGCAAATGGCCTGCACATGGATGTTATTTCACATAACGAAGATGAGTTGAATGGAAATGATACAAACATTTTAGAAGCTGAAGAAAATGAATGTGAAATAAGTTCAGGTAAACTATGGGTTTTTTAACCTTATTCGAAAGAATAAAGAATAAGGTTAAGGAAAATAAAATAGAATTCGTGGATTATCAATTTATGTTTGTTACGTTGATGCAAAAATAGGGTTGATTCATCGTTACGTGAGTATTATGCTTTAATTAGTTATTTAATAATTATTCAATTAGTTATGTTTAAATACCCAACAGTGATTTTACACAATGATTATAATTGATTCAAGATATTGCTATTGGTTTTTTTTGGCGAAAATACAAAACACGCATGACAATTAACCAAACTGATTTTTGTGTAAACGTTCACCAACGCAGTTGTATAGTTCTTGTATTTCCATCGAGCTTCCTAACTTTCTTTATTTTGATGATTTTTAACAAAGATGATTTGAAGTTGTCGAATCAAGAGGACGGAAGTAAGAAGGGTGACGAGAGTGTTGCAACAGAAGAGGATCCGAGCAACTTCGAACTCCGCTCAGGTAATTAAAAGTAACTCCACCAAATCTGATACAATTGCAAAAATTTCGCTTCAAAGAGCTGAATTCCTACCATCGAACAGCTACTCTAAGGCTAATGAACATAAATATGTACTAAACATTGTAAGGGAAAACAATCACCCAAAAGAATTTCTAGAAAGGAAAATAACTCCCAGAGTGATATCTCAATAAAGAGTCATGCAGTAGTTCCATACATTTAACTAATCGAAATATTAAATTCGCCTTAAAGCCTTATTTCAGTTTTGGCCATATTTTCGCAAAGCGAAAAGATCCTGCTCATATCAAACAGAAATTCATGCTGTGTATTCTATACCATGCAGTGTCTGTGAGAGTAAGTACCTGGGTACTGGAATGTTTGGAATGTTTTATTGCATTTTACCAAAATTCTAACGAGGTGTTTTTGCAACCTTCTTGTGCGACTTGCCAACTACAAATGCTTCCGCCGTTTTACTCTTAATAGAAGAACCCCATGAAATGCATAATTTGAAGTTTCCACAAAAAAATTTAACTTTTGTCCATTCACCGATTCAGCATAATTATACTGAAAATGATCGATTTTGCACGGATTTGACTACATAAAATATATTAAGTAGGTTGTGAGTATACATGCGGCGATATTATTATTTATCTTTTTTTCCTCTTTATTGCCTTTGGAATCTTATAAGCTTACCTCCAAAATTGTCCATTTTTAAATTAGGCGAAATACGATACGACTTTATTCTTTCTTTAGTTCACCTTTTAAGGATTGCTTTCAATTAAGTCGTTATAGTCGCAGATATTTTTGCGATTATGCTTGGTGCGATTTGCGCCATTTCTCTGATTTAGCATGGAAATCAAGCTTAATAGGAGACCATCATCTACTATTTGGGTCAATTGTGCCTTATAGATTCTAACAAATTGTAGCTTTCTGATAGACTGAAATAACCTTTCGATGTGACCAAACAATAATATTTCAGTAACTATACCCTTAATTTTTCACATATATATATATATATATATATATTGTAGGCGAGTTAATTACTCGTCTTTGCGGAAAAAAAAAGCGAGTTTGTTTATATTGAACTATCCGCATGACCCCAATCATAACGAAAAATGACAATAGAATAATAAAAGAAATATATGAACTTGGAAATACAAGAATAAGCGCTTACCTAAAGTGCCTATGCAACGAAATTTTTGCCTCATTTTTTGTTTTGTTAAAAATTACAGCTCCAATGATGAAGAATGGCGTTTACAGTTTATTCATATCTCATCGCATTCCCAAGTTATCGCACTTTGTATATTTTGATTTGTGACGTCATTAGTTGTGCTTGAGATAGTGGCAATAACAAGAAAATCTGATATCTTAGTGATGATTTAATAAAATTCAATGAAACTTGGCACACTCAGTGGGTGCACCCACATGAGTATTTTGGAGTGGTCATGTGGTTGTCATGGCAACACATGACATAGCTTATGACATAAGTCATAAGTCATAAGTCATAGGATTTGGATTAGTTAACAAGTATATCAGAGATATGCTTGCTCGGTATGGGTTAAAGAAATGTAAAGTTATGGTTAAAAGGTGAAACAGCTATGAGGTTGATTCGGACAATATATACTCCCAAGCGAGTGATGGAGTTTAAGAATAATAGGTTCTTAGAAGCAGACCCAAAGCAGACCTTAATTAAAAATATATTTAATTGGGTAGACTTTCAGATTGGAGACCTTAAGATTTAGCAATTGCATGCAAGATTATCCCCCCCGAAGGTAAACAAAAAAATAAAGATACAAAAGACACCTAAACGATATGCTCTTAGGAGCAGACCTTACTAACGCTGTAAAATAAATTATAATCAATAAATGTGTTCTAAAAATTAATTCTGTGTGTGTTGTATGTACATTGTACAATATTTCCCCGTCCTATAATAATATATTCTAAATTTATTCAAATTTTTAAGCTAGAAAAGCTTAATTGCCCGTAATTACCTAACAAGCGATAAATGTTTATATACAATGTTTGTATATGCTTGTAAATCTCGCTTAAAAATCACTGCTTTTCCCACTCTGCTACATCTAAAACGCTTGAAACTTTGTAAGGTTTAAATCCCTGTTAGAACTATGTTTATACAATCGCTTGGCAAACATATATTTGTATTTTTCTATAAGACCTTAGCTGTGGCGATTAAACTTTAAGATCTTCTCGTTTTAGAAAGCTATATTTCTGCTTGTTATTACTTCGCATAAGGCAATAATATTTTACTAGGCTAAGCGTCGCTATATTAGTTGTCTAAGCCGTTTCGTATAAGGTGATATTAGATGCGAGAATATATTTACTCGTTGTCGAAACGGACTGTGTTTGGAACACAACGCTTGGCAAAATATATAGAAACCAGGGCCGGATTAACGCCGCGCAAGGTCGGTGGCAGATTTTCAGCGCGAGGCCCCAATCTCCCCCCCTCGTTAGGAAAACCTTTGAATAGCGTTGTCTCACGTAGCTAAAAATAGATTCCCTCAGCTAAGACCCCCCACGAGACTCAGACAAACAAACTACTATTTAATATAGAATTATACTAGCAGCGAACTATCATTGGCATATTTTTTATTTTATCTGCACTAAAACTCATTCAAATTTACACCAAAGTTAGAACATGGTTAGTACTAAGCACTGTTGCTGGGGAACGTGTGCAAGTGATTCGAGATATCCAGAAAAATTGCCGAAATCGCTTCAGGAAATGAGAGCTTCTGGGCAAAAGGTATTTATACCTTTTCCAAAACCGTCGCAAGGAATTGAAAAGTCTCGTCGCTGGGTTTCAGCATGTTCGCGGAAAAACTTTGATGTATCAATGATAAATAGGAACACATATATTTGTGCAGTTCATTGGCCAGGCGAGAAAAGGCCCACGGATAAAGGGCCAAAGTGGTAAAGGGCCTTCGGCGTTTACCACTTTGCTTCAAGCCTCGACATTTTAACCACCGCTTGAGTTGATCGACAGTATAATCTGATGGATCATGCTCAAAATATGAGCCGGGAACGCCGTCGTTTTCAGTGAGAGTTGTTAAATTTATCGGAGAAGCACTAGTTGTAGAATTCATTTTTAAACCAGACACAGTGCCAAAGGGCGGTTCTCTTTTACAGAACTGTATTTAAAAATAGACTATTAAATCAATAAGTTAACCGGCTTGTGAAATATTTTTTCAACATCTTTTTTTATTGTCAAATCAAAATAGTTTTACTTATCAACGGAAGATTCCTCAGTGAAAAGAGTTTATATTTGAAATTATTTTACGTATAAGTGACAATTAATCTTTCATTTGAAATAAATCCGTATTTTAAATATAGAATATAGTCGATAGAATAGTAGACAATCCTAGCCCTAGCTTCTTTTATAGTATTAAAACTAAAAGGTAAACAAAATAGACTATAAATAGTGGATACTAATACAGCGACAAAATAGTAAATTTTAAAAATAATGGGCACTATAAAAGCGAATATAAAACACCAAAAGAGCAAAATAATGGGCACTAAATCGACAAAAATGTTTTAAGCGTCCAAACTTAGTATAAACACGAAAGCAACAATATATTAATATAGACTATATAGGATAGTAGACCTATTTATAGCAGCGACAGAATAGTCCATACTAAAGCGATGAAATAGCCTATATTACAACTACCAAAGCAAAAATATCGACACTGGCACTTCGACTAAAGCAAAAAGTACAACGTGTGTATGATTCCGCACAAATAAACTTTAAACAAACTATCAAATTATCAAAATAACTCACAGCAAGCTCTCAATCATAATACAATTTATATTAAGAGTTGCCAATGTTTGTCTGAGTCTTGGCGGGGGGTCGGAATTCGTGACGTCACGTCGAGACAACGCTATTCAAAGACACACAAAATTGTAAAATAATTATTTTCTCAGCGCAACTGGAGATTACATGCATACGGGTATTGCATATTTTCCTGGGGCCAACTGCCAACCCTAGGGGCCCTAAATGCGCGAGGTCCCTAAATTCGCGAGGCCCCTAAATTCGCGAGGCACCTAAAATGGGCGTGTCCCAATAGAAAATGGGCGTGTTCTCGTAAAAATGGGCGTGGCACAGTAAAGTGCGAGGCCCCCATAAGCGCGAGGCCCGCGGCATATGCCGCATCTGCCACGTGGTTAATCCGACTCTGATAGAAACGTCTAGCTATTGTGATAAAAAGCGTCAGGATTAGCTCTTTTTGTGACGAAAATGCTGAGCTCAGCTTAATGACTGTTTTGCCCAAACGCGCCTTGCATATCATTATGACGCCAATATATAATTAATGTATATGTTAATGTGTTGCACACTCTCGCACACACTCACACTCACACTCACACTCACACTCGCACTCAAAGAGTGGAGGTTCAATCTGAGCTTAACTTGAGTGTCAGTGCTATTTCTGAAAAGCTGGAGGGTAAGTGCCGTACCATACTATGTGAGTACTCACTCTCCCGCTATTCAAAAATAGCCCTGACGCTCAAGGGAAGCTTAGATTGAACCTCCACTTCTTGAATGTGATTTTAGTGAGCATTTAGAACACAGGTGAAAGTGCCTCTTGAGTGAGCTCTTGGTCAAACGCGGCAAGCGCCACGTTACACAAAAGCTGATACACAGCACTACTAAAGTCAACAGTCAAGACAAACCGTATTGTTAATTCAGCCGCATTGCCAAATACTGTTTGCATGAGTTAAGGTTAAATATCAATTATTAATAGTGATAAAAACAAAACGTAAATCATGATTCTCCAAGCTCCTCATTAATTAGCTATGTCTGGACCATGTAATAATATTAAAAATCAACAATTCAGAAGGTATATATCTATGAATCTCGCCTTTCATGAGCGGCTTGCATATACATGCCACACAAAAGAGGTGCTGGTAAAAGGTGGTGTAACCACCGTACACAACAACAGTAAACTGCATCAACATAAATGTATACAAGTCTTGAATTCTGTCTTAGTAGTTCTCACTGACAGGCGACTCTCAATCAAACTGTCACGTGAGTGAGCTCTTTGTCAAAGGCGGCAAGTGCCGCCTTAAGGCTGATTTCCATTCGGTGCAAAATGTTGCGCGATCGACCTTTTACGATCGTTTTCTTTTGAATTATGAGCCTTCGACCGGATCCGTTCCAGTCTAGGGCTCATAATTCAAAAGAAAACGATCGCAAAAGGTCGATCGCGCGACATTTTGCACTGAATGGAAATCAGCCTTTACACAAAAGCTGAGACACAGCACTACTAAAGTAAAAAGTCAAGACAAACCGTATTGTTAATTTCAGTCACATTGCCAAATACTGTTTGCATGATTTAAGGCTAAATATCAATTATTAATAGTGATAAGAACAAAATGTGAATCATGGTTCCCCAAGAACCTCATTAATTATCTATGTCTGGACCATGTAATAATATTCAAAATCAACAATTCAGAAGGTATATATATCTATGAATCTCCCCTTTCATGAGCGGCTTGTATATTAAATGCCACTCAAAAGAGGTGCTGGTAAAAGGCGGTGTAACCACCTTACACAACAACAGTAAACTGCATCAACGTAAATGTATACAAGTCTTAAATTATGTCTTAGTAGTTCTCACTTACAGGCGACTCTCAATCAAACTGTCACCTGAGTGAGCTCTTGGTCACAGGGCCTTTTTTAAGAAATCATCAGTGGGGGCATCATCGAAAGGGGACGTAACAAGTATGTGGTGTATTATATGTGCATGAAGGCGAAGGGGGGTCAGGGGGTCCTCCCCCAGAAAATGTTTGTATTCTTGAGTCTCTGTTGCTTGATTTCCTGCGTTTTCAGAGACAATGTTTGATATATCCCATCTAAACGGAGCCAGGTTTTGTTGTGAGAATACAATAACTTTCCTCTAAACTCAGTTTATTTCCATTTTTGGCTTATCCCCGAGCCGGCGCGAAGCGCCGTGCGAGGGTACTAATTCCGCTCGGATATTTACACCCGGGTATGTGAAAACATTGTGGAATGCAAAGTCGTCCACCATTTTTTTTTGTCATGGACGGTTTTTTAAGTTATGCGCGTGCGCGAGTTAAAGCCGAGAGAAAACTGGTAACTATCTACATCATGATTGGCTAAGACAACGATTTTGTTTTTATATGCAAACGTCAGAAAAATAACTGCCATTTTGGCATTTTATTTTTGGCATTTAATTTATAATGCATTTATATGAAAACTTTTTTCAAAATTGTACTCTGGAGTCGGGACATATTAATTCAGACAAATATTAAGTCTCCAAAACAAGAGAAGTGAAAATTTTTTAGAGGAATTTTATTTACTAAAGTCAATAAGAAAATAAAGCGGTCGAAAAGCCGAGAAAGGACAGAATTTTCGAGTTTTAAAGCGTTTTAAATTAAACGGGTAAGTGTTTATTTTGCATACTTGTTTTTGCAGTTTTGCCGTCAATTGGCATGCAACTATAGTTTGTGGTTTTGAAATTGCATAGTTCATCCTGTGTGGTCAATACAACATTGTTTTAGTGTTAATTCAAATGCGTTATATAGAAAAGAAAAACATATTTTATCTAAAAAACTTCATAGTATAAAAATACTGTTCAAAAAACAGTTGAAGTTTTATGACAATTTCGAAACGTTTTGTACAGTAAATCAAAGCCAAAAAAGAACAAAATAACATACCTACTTTATATAGTTGGGCAATTGGTAATTTTATTGTTAAAAGTAAAAATATTATCACAGTTTGTACAGAAAAGAAAAGAAATATAGAGTAAAAGGCAGTTTAGTTTTACAAACTTTTCGAAACGTTTTAGTGAACGGAAGGTTGCATTAAAACATTAATTTGAAGCTTATAGAATGCATAAGAACATACCTACCGCATATATCTCATATTTCGATGGCTAAAACAACTAATATTTTAATTATTTTTTCAGCTTTTGTAAACTGTTTTGTACTCCGGAAAAAAATTTATATTATTAATCGAGTTGCCATGGCTACTGTGCTTCCTCTTCTTGAAACAAAATTTCCATTTTTTATTCTTTCAAAAATTCTCAACCCAAAATAGATTTCCCAAAATATTATTGTTTTCTTCCACTCTTCTTTCCAAACTATTTAGGCCGTGAGCTAGTGCACCAAAAGATGGCTAGAAAACGAATTTCATTGGACACCTCGCTAAGCTAAAAGAACTTTACATATTATTATAGATTAAAACACGCTGAATCCAAATCTAAAAAGTTCTTGTCGATATACCCTGCAGTTTTTTTGTATTTTTCGATTGAAATCTTAAAAATTCACTGTCGCGTGATTATGTTTATTAGCAGTTTCGCGAAAACACATCTTTCAAAAATCATACTTCCTGTACGAACATGCGCCGATTATCTGCCGGTTTGTATTCGACTTACAGGCGACAGCTGTTTGAGGCATGTATTTTTTATTTTCTTATGGATTTGTCAATGTGCGAGAAAGATCATATTGCATATCTTCGGTTATTCTGCCTGTTTCACCTAAACTTCGAATTTCAGATGTGTTCCATTGTATTCCTACATTTAAGCGATAGTTTTAAGTTATGACAGGACAAAAGAATGCTTTTATGGCTGCTCAACAAGTAGACAACGCGAAGGAAGTTAGCTTTCAAGACACCAGTGCAAACGAAAAGCTTTTAACTAAAGAATGGTTCTGCTGCTCTTGAGGTCAAGAATAATGACAATATCTTGCTGTTCTACCTTCATTTAAAGCCATTGTGTACATTTGGCGCAAGTTTTTATCTTTATAATATTATACACTTGCGCTTTGTCTAAACACTATGTCTATAAAACTCTATATATATTCTTTATATTCCTCATTGTTCACTGCAATATACATACACAGTATTTATTAGTTCTAAATTATAGAGCATATTTGTTTTATGTATTTTTAAGATCCCAAAAGTCTTGCTACTAAGGCCTGCTCTGGGATCTTAACTCGCCTTAACTCGCCGCGAGATAATGCAAGTTAAGGCGAGTTTAGGCGATTTAAGAAAAAACACAACTTTTAGGTAATGCGCTTTAAGGCGTTTTAGGGCGATTTAAGGCGATTTAAGACAAAATACATGGTAATTAAATATGCAAGTATAGCACTTTAAGCAAAATACAGTAATAATACATAATTAATAGTGCATAGTACATGTATTTTGAAAGAGCACCACTGCCCCACCCACACCCCCAGGGGGTCTGGTAGACTGTCATGTAAACAAGACCTAGTTGAAACTTATTATTAATTTGCTTTTATTTTGCCGTATTACTAATTTTAAGGTTATAACACCAAATTGCTCGAATTAATACAATGAAGAACATAAACCTGTATATAATATGTATTTTTAAATTGAATTGCATACTAATACATATTACTAAGTTCAGGCCTGGAACCACAATCAATTGGAAATCTAAAAAATCAGGGTTGTGGCTGGAATGTAGGAACGAGAAGTTTTAGTGCACCCCATGGGGTTGCTAGCCTATATTTTGAGAATTTCCAAATGCATGAATGCCTTGTCAATATCTTGGAAATTCCAAGGGTACAGAATATATTAAAACTGTGATCATGCAATATGATGCATGTTCCAATGTGGCAATACATTTGTACATTATAGTTTAATATTCAAACGAATTTACTATTTACATTTATATGTGTTAAACTTACCAAATAAGCCTGATTTACGTTGCGAATATAGTATTTCATTTCCATGTGTTTATTTAATAACTAAAACTTAACATTGATTAGTATCATCAATTGCCCTCGATATACAAAGTGCAGTATTTACAAAAATTACTAATGTTAAAATTTAGTTTATATAAAGTTTCATAGAGTTGAATAATATATTTCCGCTGGATAGCCTGAGAGAAGGCTCCTTTCTCCGCAGTCGCTAACATGAAGAGTTGAAGACGATGAAGTATTTAACTGAATTCGTGAAAATGCCAGGTTTTGGTATCGACCCAAGGTCGTACGCTAAAAATGTTGAACGGAATGAACGATCATGGATCTTTATAGCCTGCTCAGCAGACGATATGAACCGGACAATGCTGACTATAAAAGTTGACTTGGATCATGCTGTGGTTTATCAATTTATGTAAGTTTCAACACTGTTGATATAAAATATTAAATGTTGTGCACTACTGGCACTGCAATTCAGCACTTGTAAAACAAAACAATTTATGAATTGTTCTGGAAGTTCATGTCACAATATTGGTATATTAATTACACTTATCGAAATAGATAAAATGTTGAAAACAGACTGATTCTTGTTTGAATATAGGGGTTCCTAACTTCATACAGTATGTCATATTATATAACTACATGCTTGATAGTATGTAACTTATGCACCAATCATTGGAAAGTCCCGCACCCCCCTATATATCCCTAAATAGCGGGGATATATTTGCAGATTAGCCTATCTGTTATGCCTGGGTACTCGGACATTAGACAGCATGTTTGGCCTCCAAAGATCAAAATTGTCGAAATTTTAGAATAGTTTGTTGAATTTTAAAAGCAATTATTACTTTAGTCATGTTTAGACTAGTAAGAAGGTCATGTATAGCAGGGGATTAGAATGATTTAGGACACAACCTTTATCTAATGCCCCGCTGTTCCCGGGTACGGGGGTGCAGGGCTTTCCAATGACTAGTGCATTACTGTGTTTCGGCTATAATCAATAAGCATGTAACTTCCCGTGTTTTGGCTAAGCTCCCTCTCTCCAGCAAGCCCCCTCGGATAAGACCCCTCCTAATCTTATCTGAAATAAACAACCAGAACCCCCCTCTCCTGGGGAAAGGGTGTTTACACTGTATATAGTATTTACTATTTTCAGCATTTTAATTTGGTTGGCGAGTTTAGGCGATTTAGTGCGAGTTTAAGCGATTTAAGAGAATCTTTGCCAATTTTTATCCGCGATTTAAGGCGAGTTAGGGCGATTTAAGGCGAGTTAAGATCCCAGAGCAGGCCTCTACTATGTAGATTCATATTTGTATGTAGTTTAATTAAGATTGTACTGTACAGTAAACACTCCTGGAGTAAAATATAAATGAAAGGAGATGCATTTGAGCATTGGATGTCAGCCCACTATTCCTCAAAGCATATTTAGTACATCTGTTCTGTCCAGACTGCAGAATTGGTCAATGCTGCACCTGAGATTTCTCAATGTAAAAGTTTTAGCACACCTGGGATGTGCTTTGATATAAACCATTTTTATACTCCAAATCTATCCCCTAAATTTCATTGTTTTTAATATCTATTTGGTCAATTTTGTGACCCTGACTGCTTCTTGACATGCCCTTGGAAACAGTTTTGCAGCCTTGCCCCTAGATTTGTATAGCTTCTGCACCACCAAGACCTCATCAGGAACAGCCCTTGAACTCTCTAGCTGCAGGTGTCTTGTACCATCAGTTGCTACATTGTTGTGTGACTGGGGCATATGATTGCTGTATTCAGAATTTTGAGGTGGCATAGCAAACCAAAGTGCCTAATTGTGAGGCAGATTTATAATATAATTTTATAATGGGTAGACTACCCCATCTATTATGCCTTTTGCTTAATTTTGGCAAGGCCTTCAATCAGTTAGCCACATATACATCAGTGCAAATACTGCAAAACAATATAATGTATATTATTTGCACAGATATAGATCAGGGTTTACAGATCGAAAGCCTTGTAGAGAAAATAAACGTGGTATTTTACATAAACAAAACAATGATAGGGTGTAATATTAATGTAATGTATTTTGTAAATACTGATTATTAATTGTAAATAAAACAATTCCAATTGAAATAAAATTGCAATATTGTCTGGTACTGTTCATTTCTTGAGATAAGAACGTTCAAGGTACCAACACCTTGCCCAAAAACCCTCTGTATTCAAGAGGAGATATATGTATATATATGTGACACGATTCACGTCTGTATTCTCACGTCCATATTCTGTTGGGCTATTCTGCCCTGTTGACATGCTTTCAACTGATGTTTCCCTGGTGATATAAAACCTTATCAAACGCCGTGGCAGATGGCAGATATCGAGTCTTCAGATTATTTATAGTATTCTTGACGTGCTTTGCCAAAACACAATTGCATCGTTTATTGAAGCAATGATATTTACTAAACTAGAAGATATATAAGCCAACCTTTAATAGTCAATTCGTTATGTGTTTTGTCAGACCTTGTTGGCCTTGTTATAGGCCGTCCTTCGCAGACTTTGTCGCACAAACTACAAACTTTAGCGCATCAGAAAATTGAGCAATAGCCATAGATACCTGAAAGTTAAACGGATCTTCGTATTCGAAGTAGGGCAAACGCTAATAATGTCAGGAAAGTATCCTCGTGTTGGCCTTCGTTTCCCCGTCGAAAACTACATTATCCATTGTCAATATGCCTTACAAAGCCCTCGATATCTTTACGAAGCTCTACTGTTTCTATATTACGCTTCATCGCTGTCAAAAAAAACCATTCAAACGATCAGAAAAAAGCTTATTTTTATCGGAAACCTGATATGAATTAAATACGTAACATTTTGTTTACAAGTGTTTTGTACATCACTATTTTGTATATCTTAAAATGACCCGAGATATGCCCGAGTTGTAGGCGGTATGCAGGCTATTGGTCCGATTCTTACGAAACGCTTTTTGAACGATGAGTGTTTCACGGAATTGCTAATAAACATAGTTCAAAACAGTGAATTTTTTAAGATTTCAATCGAGAAATACAAAAAAACTGCAGGGTATCTCGACAAGAACTTTTTAGATTTGGATTCAGCGTGTTTTAATCTATAAGAATATGTAAAGTTCTTTTAGCTTAGCGAGGTGTCCAATGAAACTAAACGTTTTGGTGCACTAGCTGACGGCCTAATTACAGTAATGATCAAAATTTTAATGGCACATTTAAAATGAAGGGAAACACAATGATTACGTCAAGTAAAACATTTCATATGGCGATAGCCTTTGAGTACGTCGTGAAGAGGGGTGTAAGCCAGAGGCCCAGAGATCCAATTCAGTTTTCCAAGCCAAAATTTTGCTTTGAACCCAGATATCTGACTCGTCTACCACCTTTGCATAGCAGATTTTGTGATGAAAAAGCTTAGTAACAGTAATGTTTTGGAATGTAGTGTCTGTCAATGTTCGGGTGCATGGGGCGAGGGGTTACTGCAAGCATGTATTTCTAGTACTTTGTACAAAAGGGACCTTCACTGGGGGGGGGGGGAATAGCTTACTGGGGGGCGAACATGGGGCTGGGGGGCCTTTTGCCCCTCCAGTACATTAGTTAAAAAAGGCCCTGCTTGGTCAAAGGCGGCAAGTGCAACGTTACACAAAAGCTGAGACACAGCACTACTAAATTCAAAGGTCAAGACAAACCGTATTGTTAATTCAGTCGCATTGCCAAATACTGTTTGCATTAGTTAAGGCTATATATGTCAATTATTAATAGTGAAAAAAACAAATGTAAAACACGGTTCCCCAAGCACCCCATTAATTACTGTAGCTATATGTCTGAACCATGTAATAATGAGCGGCTTGTATATACATGCCACTCAAAATCCTTATCACTTGTTGCAGTGAAAATCAATTCTGTTGATTACGAGTGAAAAACAATGCGAAACAAAGCATAGACCAGTCCCTCCTATCTATATCTGTACCATGCAACATTATAAATCATATTCTTATTAATATTTGTAACACTGAGAAGCGTATGCACCTATAGTTTAATAAAAATTAAAGCACCTTCCTGTGTTAAATGCCTTATGTGTTATGGACAATCAATATGAAGATTTGCAAAAATTTAAGTTGGTTTGTTTTAACTGCTTCATTGACATAGTTCTAAGCAATATATGCACTTTTGAGGGTCGAGATCTCGCCTTTCCGGGCTCATTTGAATGCAGTTAGCGGGTGCGCCCGGTAAACCGGGCTAGAAATCGTCTCCTGAAGTAGTTGCCGACAATAAAATAGTGTTTTTCGAAATAACAATGCTTTTTGTTTCCCGGCCAGGGTGGCCCGCCTCATGTGAAGCAAATGACAAACTGGTCCAGCAAAGCTAAGCCCGGCTCATATGAACAGGCCCTTAGGGGTATTAAAATGCTTTGATGTTTTGGGGGAATATTAATGGCCGAAACTTTGTAATTAATTTACTATTAATTTCAATAAGTATAAATAATACACTATATGCGATTTGACCTTTGGGCTATTAGACGACCAGCCAAGTGCAAAAAAATTGACTGTCGATGGCATTTTTTGTTACAAGCAGGCAACCTAGCCAGGCAGCTTCGGATTGATGTTGTTAAGAAGATTTGCCCGGTTGCCACGCGTAATTTTGGATAGAAATTGAAAAAATCAAGGTTTTTTGTGGTGTTTCTTCGACTTTGAAGTGCCGCTTTGTTAAAGTATGGTATTTAATGTAGTATATATATTATGCCAAATATGGTTTGCTCGTAGCGAGTACTAACCAATCAGAGGATACAAAATATTGCGTAATGTATCTATCATCGCTCACAATTATAAACAAAAGCAAATATGGCGCGCAAGGAAGAAACTTCTGGCGAACAGATAGAAGAACAACCCCAGAAAGAGGTAATACAGAAATATTTTGAGTTTTTAATACGTTTAAAAAGTAATTACATGTCTAAAGAAATATGTGATGATTGTGGTTTCCCTGATTTGCTGATACAAGGAAGCTATTTTTCCACTCGATTATAGCTTGCATCGTGCGAAAATGAGACTATATGATTTATAACGCAATAAAAAGTGTTACAACGGTTCTTAAGGGAAACAGCATGAATTTATATGTAGGTATTTGTTTCGAATTGGAGGTACGGAATCTTAAATCACATAATTTGATTTTTTAACGAAATGTTTCAATACGATTTAAACTTTCAAGCCGATTGCTGTTTCTTGTTTAGTATCAAAACAAGGCCACCATGAGATATGCTTGCTCGAATATTTTAAAATTGTAAAAGTGAGACTATCTTTTTAACTCAATTTGATAATTCATAACTCATAACGATTCAATATATCTGTAGCAATGCTTGTATCAAATCTTCTAATTGTGTCTATACCGATTGTATGCCCAGCAGCATGAAATAGCTCAACAAGTTTTTCAGACCGTGTTGCCTGGTGAAGGGTAAGCCCAAGGCCAATATGTTTAGGGGTTAACTTACTCCCTTTAGAAACTGCATAAATTATATCTTGTGCAATACTGCTGGTTGATTTATGCATCTTAGCTTTATCTGGCAATTGTTCAAAAACATCTATCCCCCCCAGCAAAATATCAAGGAAAAGGAACAAGCTATCAGGGATTATTCTATTTACATGCTCTTCATTAATCCCGCCCCACCCACTGTTATGGCCTGGCATTTGTTCTAAATCATTTCTAATATGTAATGCAGTGTGGACCAAGTTTAGTAGTTGGCTATTTTGTAAAGGGGCAACTACCACATCTGCTTCATCAATCACGTTCTGGTCATCAACAATGTTAGCGAGATGTTCAGCTATTACAATGTTAGAGCTATGGCTTGAGTAAAGCAAAAGGTGACCTGTTGGGTCGATTGGTCGAACAAAGGCAGCTTTACTCCCTAAAATTTTCTTAATATCATCATAAAATGAAGCTCTTCGAGTGACATGCCTTTGTGGAATATTAATACCATCTCTCTCACACATTCGTTCATAAAATACCCATACATTTCCCATGTCATATACATGGCCAGACTCAAGCCCACTAAGTAAATCACCACATAAACGAAATAAACAGCGTTCTGCTTTTTGTTTCTCAACCTCCATGGCAATGTCCTGAATCTTATTGACCTTTCTTTGAAATTGTACCCAACAACTCAGGTGATACTTACCCTCAGCTGCAACCAAATCACTTATGGTTGTAAGCCTAACATGCATTATGGAGTCTAATTCTGACAAATTAATTATCTTTCTTGATAATTCCATAGTTGCAACATTCCTAATAGCCTTACCCCCCTCCTTTTGACAAAACATGCATAGTGACCAATCAACAGTATTTTGTTTATTGCTTCTTGTAACACGTTCTACAATTATTGGCCCTTGTACCTTTAAATTTAACGCCTTTTTGTTAAGTCTAGCTATTTTCCCTTGATGTGTGAAGTTGCTGTAACAAATGTGGTGCCATTTGATATCAGAACAATTGCTATTTTGACTAATAACGTTGAGAACCCTGTCAATTATAACAAGCGATGCTATGTCATTAAGGTTTTTCCTCTCAATTGCAGATTGGACAGCCTTGCTTCTTCCATCCTCAGAAGAGAATCGCAACTCGTCTGGTTTGCCACCTTGGCAAAATAGACAAACATTAAAGGAATAACTATATTCTTCCTTTTTCTTTTTTGATATTGTGGCTGTGAGAGGACTTTCCTCTCTACGTTTTGAACCAGGTGCTAGAGATGGGGCTGTTGAAGCCATGTACGTATGCTTAACACTATATTGTGTGCTTAACACTACATTATATCAATATCTTTTTGCTCCTCTCAATATGAAAATGTAAATTTAATCTATTATACGCTATATATTCAAGGAGACAAATTAAAGGGGTAATCCAAACAAAATAGGAAAGATGCCCAAAAAACTATAAACAATATCAAGTAAAATATTATAAAAACCAGTTTAGTTTTAACAATAATAATCAAATAATATGTTAATAAATGTATTATACAAACTTTATGAAGAAATTTGCTGTCTTTTCCGGCTGTTTCACTATGATTTGTTTCATAAAAACCTTGTTTCAAGCACGTTTATTGCGCTTCGAGATTTCCATATCCTGCGGCGTGCGGGCTCATTTTTTTAGTTAAAGCAATCTCATTGGTCAAAATGAAATAATCTGACCAATCAGAATGATTATCACCAACACGCTTGTTGCCATGGACACGCGGGAAAATATTCACGGCTTTTACAAACAGAGCCGTGGAGCTTGAAATTTAACAGAATAATCATCAAAATTTTACGTTTTAAACGCCGAAATCGAGATGGCAACCTACATAGTCGTGTTTGCGAGAGTTCAAGCTACATTTTGGTGGTGGTTGCCCGCTTGTAACACAAAATGCCATCGAAGGTGTTTTCTAAGCACTTTTTGCTCGCTTGGCTGGTCGTCTATATACAATGATCTGACTGATGACATGATGATGTTGGTCGTTGGATTAACTGATCAAGTATGAATAAAAAATTATATTTTGGCCTATTTGTCAATAATAATACATCCCTGTTTTGGTTACAGAAATTATCCTGATATTATCGGCATTAAGATATTTAAGTTACATGTATGTTGCATTGTAAATAATCGAATAGCCGATACGGCGAATCGAAAACAAAGGTGGTATATATTTCCAGAGTTTGTCTAGAATCGATTTGTCAAGTAGGAATACTCGTTGTTTAATAACATTTCAGGCATTTAGATATAGTATGTTTCGTATATAGAGAAATACATTTCTAACTAATGGCTTGGCTATAAACCAGGACCATATTAAATCTTCAGAAGTCCAGTTGACACATTTGCAAATTATGCGCACAGCGACAAGCGTCAGTAAAAAGCCAGATTTTGAGATTTATACCGCACGAGATTTATATACTTCAAGCGCAAATATATTGTTTTGTGATCTGAATACCTAGCTTAATGTATTTTCCACTATGAGATCTTGAAAAATATCGAAATACAGACACTAGATATACCTATTCAAGAAAATATTTCACACGACATGTCGCTGCCCGTATTGACTATTTTATTTATTCGTATACCTTCAAACGGATCACAGTAATCGCCAAAACCAACTTCAATAAGCCACGCTTTAACATTATCTACTGTTGTCAGCATCTTCAATATTATATAAACTCTGAGACAGTCTAAATAGACACAGGTATTTTAAACAGCTTAGCTCTACACAAACGAGAGAGAGAGAGAAGGCTTCAGTTTGCAATATGGTCCAAATGCGGTCGTTGAATAGATTTTGATTATTCCGCGTCGCAGCCCACGTGAAGGTCACGGTCCCTGATTGGTCAATAACATCGGCATCGCATGCTGATTGGTCAATCGCTTTACGTCAGAGTTCCATGACACATCATCAAGGAATTTAAGACCGGAGACTCGTTGAGTGAGACGAGATCGCATATATGAGATTAAGAAAGGAACCTCTCTAATCTTGTCTCAATAGACCAAAAATGGACCCACCTGTCACCATATTCGATTTGGCTACACATTCCATCTTTCAATACCTTTGCTTGGTATAATAAATTCACAAATTACCCTATTTTTGGGATTAGTTAATAGTGTGTGTGGTAATACTTCTTTCAAGAATTTTAAGACATTTTATCTACAGATTTCTACACCTACATGTAAGAGCCTGATATAGTAGAAAGTGATTTACTCACAAAATGAGTACAGATTTTCTAAACTTTGCTCGAAAATTGAGTAACGTTAACGTATTGCCTAACTCAGATTTGAGTAAATTCATCATTTACTCAATACATGAGTAAAAATCTACTTTTACTCAAAATATTGAGTTGGTATAAACTTACTCAAACTTTGAGTAAATAGATTGTGTAATTTACTCAAAGTCTGAGTAAGTTTTATATCACTCAATATTTGAGTAAATTCATTGTTTACTCAAAATGTGAGTAAAAATATTCTTTTACTCAAAGTATTGAGTATGTGCAACTTACTCATTTCTTGAGTAACTATAAATTTGCGGTTTACTCAAGAAATGAGTAAATTGTACTCTTGTATTAGAGTAGAAAATACTCAAAGAATTTTACTCAAAAATCGAAGTTTTTGTTACTCAAAATCAGAAGTAAAATCTTAGACTTTAATTCAGCGTCGGCCACGGACATATAGAGACAAATTAGGGTTGATTCGCGTGTGCCTAAAAGATATAAACAAAATCTCGACGTTTCGAGCTACAGCCCTTCTTCAGGAGAAATTAGTAGACAGATAAACACATTACATCAGCTTTTATAGCAACGCTATAAAAGCTGTCACGTGAACAAAATATTAACCAATGAAAATAAAGTAGTCATAACCATCATAACAAAATAGAATTAATATGTAAAGATATAGACTGCGTGCTGGCTTCGGCCCGATTATAGGGTTGAAGGCCTGCGCACAGGCGTTACACTTATCAAAGCGCTATAAATGTCGTACAAGGGAAGGGAAGAGGGGATATAGAGGAAAGTATATAAGAAGTATTAAAGAGAAAAGAATGAGCTAGATGAAGGAGAGGCGCTCATTGATACCATCAGGCTGAATGGTGCCAAATCTGTTTAGCGGGAAAGAAGAGTAAAATTTACTCAAAATATTGAGTAATCTGTGCAATTACTCGACAATTGAGTAACAGCTACTCATGCATTTTTTGCAGTGCAGGGTAAGAGGTAAGCCACTTTAGCATGTTATGGTGCGTTTATAATTTAGTTTATCACATACTTGTGCCTTTATCAGGGCGATAACAGGGGTGACATAAAACGATATGTCACTGATATCGTTTTTTGTCACTGATATCGTTTTTTGTCACTGATATCCCTTTTTGTCCCGCTCAAAACATTCAAGATGGCCGCCGCCTCTGAGATTTCAGAATGTGTCAGTAGACTAGCTAGTTTATTGTTGAAAATAAAAATTCAAATACCAAAATAAGAACATCAGGGGTAGAATAAGAAAAACATAATACGGAGGACGCCTTAGAAGTTATTGGACCGGAGGTTATGGACAATTTCATAACTTTTCATCAACATACGAAAACCAGACGGAGAGTACGAACTACGAACTTCTGTCTTTACGGATACTTCGCTCATTTTAATTGATACGTAAAAGAAAAGGACTACCCTGGCTGAGTAACGAGTTAAATCCTCTTCACCTTGTTCAACGCTAAGCCCGACAAGCACTTAAAGTCAAGCAAAAGGTCTGAAAAGCCTTGGTAAAGGAAGCTCATTCTTTAATATGTCCCATATTTGAAGTCTGATAAAGGCACAAGTATGTGATAAACAGGTTATCACATGAGGGGTGAGGTGATATCAGTTTTATTGCTCGAGGGACGATATCATAATTGTGACGAGTGAGCGCAGCGAACGAGGGACAACTACGACGATATATATCTCGTATAGGTGATAACCTATACTTATATCTTTATATTTTTATGGATACCCATAAAGATCAATCTCTTAGCATTCAAGTCAAACCTTTTTGTATCAATTCGAGAAAAAATGGCCGATATAATATACGATATGACTAAAAATTGCCAGGAGTTGCGTTAAAAAGCTATATTGTCTGCCCATTGAAATTGCTCTCATTTCGGATTCAAATTTATGAATTTTAATAAAATGACGTAACCCATGGGCTATTTATGAAGCATTAAAGAAGGAAAATACGCGATTTAACAACGAAATTTATTCGTTGAAACATTTTACGAAACAGGAACTTTGCAGACTGAACTGGCAATGCTGACCGTTTCACAAATAGGCAACAATCATTTGGGAAAATGGTCGAAAATTCGAAGGACGTTTAATTCCCAAAAGTGGAAAAATGTGATTTCGAACACTCTTTTTTCATCGGGTCGTATTGGGCCATTATTGATTGTCGTGCTAGAAATATGGTGTGATTTGACAGTTAAATGCCTGATCTTTATTTGTATAATCTGTATTTTGTGTATTTATTCACCGTGTATATGCAGAACTGTTGATATATCTTGGCTAATTTTGCCTTCTTTGTGTAGCTTACTGGCCAAGGAATCATAGCAATTTAAACGTCCGCTTACACTGATTGTATTTTATAGACGTCTGGTATCAGGTAGCATAATGATAAAAAACGACAAAATATTGTCATTTGATAAACAGGGAAAATAAAGCACGTGTGTTTTTCGAACTTGGAAAGTTCAGCACTCAAGTCAAGAGGTTTATACATTGCCGTAGAGGAAATTCATTATTAAATTAAGAAACAAAATATCCGGCCAACCTTTTTCGAATATTGGCAAGTAGAATAAAGAATTTATAAATAGCTACTATTGTATATGCAACATCCGCATTATGTCTTGCGTTATTAGCAGCCCATTTAAGTAAAAACTAAATTATTCGACTGAGGCGCAATTACACTCTAGAGAAAGGTGTGTTAAATTAACACACCTTTTCTGTCCAAATTTTAACACCCCTTCAGATGTGTTTTGTAACACACCATAAGGTGTATTAAACACACCTTAAGGTGTGTTTCATACACACCTAAGGTGTGTTAAACACACCATAAGCTGTGTTAAACACACCTTGAGGTGTGTTTAGTTACACACCAAAGGATGTGTTAAACACACCATAAGGTGCGTTAGAAATGGCCTTTGGTAGACAGGATACTTTGCTGACATTTGGTCTACAGGACATTTAACCAACATTCGGTCAACAAGAGATTTAACTCATTAAGGCACAGTGTGCCCTGGTATGCCTTACTTTTTTATTTTAGTTTGTCTAATGCCAGACTATTTTACTTGTCAAGGGGAGATCCATGCGCTTTAATGGTTTAACCAACATTTGGTCGACAGTGCATTTAACTGACATTCTGCCGACAGGACATTTAATTGACATTATTCGGTTGACCAGGTATTTAACCGACATTTGGTCGACACTACATTTAACTGACATTCTGTCGATAGGACATTTAATTGATATTATTTAGTCGACCGGGTATTTAACCGACATTTGGTTACCAACACATTTAACCGACAATAGGCCAAAAGTCCTGTGACAAACTTGCATGTAGACAATAACTGCGATCTTCTTAATCATAGTCCCTAGATAACAGTGTCTGGAAACGCGGCATACGTCAAACGAATTCCTTACCGTCATTAGCGTATGTTGAGGGCGATCATGACGTCACTGCGAAAGTGCACGCTGTGATTTTCAAAATGGCGAATGATGTGGAGTACGATATATCGTTTGAGCATAATACTGATGAGTTTAACGATGAAGAGACATTATTATCGAGCTTAAGCTTGGCAGACAAGAACGTTGAAGAGATAGAAAGTGAAATGGAGACAGCAATAGCAGACGTATGTAACTTATCATCAATTGATTTGGTGTTTATATACAGGGTGTCTCAAAAAACTGCAACTCCTATAATTTTCATAGCAGGCACTGCTAATTAGCATTTCAATGCCTGTGAACTTATTATGCTCCTGGGATTTGAAAATACGTTCTAATTGTCCACGATAAACATTACATCCCCAAGCATGAAATTCCTTTCTATAGCTATATATTGTGTTTATGCACCCTTGGGATCAATTAATGCTGAATAATGCAAATTCTAGAAATATGTGATTTCAGAGGGTTGCAGTTTTTTAAACACCCTGCATATAAATTATATTTGTGTATTTATGTGTTTTGCCAGTTTAAGTGGAGAATGAATTTATACTGTATACACAAATATTTTTTCTAGATTCAAGAAAGTACTGCAGGCTTTTTGTGCGTCACATGCAATAAAGTTTGTAAATCCAAGGGTGGATTAACACTTCATCGAAGGAAAAAGCACGGGGACGGTGTAAGTAGCTCCGAACCTAAACGTGATTTTAACAAAATAGCGAAAGAAAATCTGACTTGCAAGAGACTGACATAACCAAAAATGATCTGTACTCTGAAGAAATTAGTTCAAAACTAAAATATTCTCAGCGATTTGTGTGTTCAGAGAAGGACGATCTGTATAAGGAGATTATCAAGCTTTTAATGACTTTGTTGAAGAAAGGAGATGGAAACGTTTTACGGTTCTATTATGTTGCGATCACCATCATTATTAAAACATGCATACAGTGACGACATTAGTAAGGTTGTTATGATGTACCTTGCAGACAAAATTCTATTATTTTCCAAGTCTATTCCTTCAGAGTCAATCCTAAAGGATACTCAACAAGTTTCAGTTAAAGACTCTGAGCGTGGCCCTTTGAATTATTTGACTGGCTATTGCATTAGAAACTTATTCCAAAAGTGTAGAAAACGTGAAGTCAAACAACAGAGTTCCCCAGAGATAGATGAGTTTATTTCTTTACTTAGTTCGCTTCACATTGACAAAGAAATGGCCTCCAGTCATGACTACAATCTTATCAAAGATAAAGACAGAGGTGGTCTCTGGTATCCGAAGGAGTATTTAGTTGAAATATTGCCTACTGCAGAGATGGAGTTTCGAATTTCCACAGAGGGCGAGCAGCTTTGCCACAAAATAAACTCTGATGCGATTATAAAAAAACTTTTAAAAACTTTATCTAAAAGTTCGAACTTTTTCATACTCAAAGGATATTTTGCAAAAGTATAAATTAAGACAAAAAGAGTGTAAAAGGAAAGCATTGCGTACAGAAATGAAAGGAAAAGAACGATGTGAAAGCAAAGTAGTTTCTGTGCAATGACTGCAGAGCCTGGTTAAAAGTGTGTGTGTGGAGGGGGGTGAAGGTGCTGGCCTGTTTTGGAACCATGAAATGATATATTACCTTTCTCTATTTTTACTTGGAAAAATTGTGGGATCATGCCCCCTCCCAGGCCCTGCAGTCCTTGCTGTGGTCCAGCACGTGTACATGTACAATATGCACAAATTTTGCTCCATGCAAGACATGAACATTGATGTGTGCTTTGTCCATCATCACAACAGTGAGTATGTGAGCAAAGTTCGAAAATAAATTGTGTTAGTTATTTGCAGAGATATTCATCCTATAATCTCATTTTGCATTTATCAGTATATATTTTACATTACATTGTATAGTAAATAGGACAGTACAATTGTCTACATATGTTCCACAAAGTTATATAAAGCTTTTCTTTTTGATTTTGACTTTCTTGCCTTCAGTGGAGTATCGTCTATCTCAGCATTGACTTTCTGTTTGCTGGAATGCCTACCAGCTACATTACCTTGAACAGTGGGCAGGATTTTTCTTTGAACAGATAGGGCATTAGCATTATAGCCAAATTCAAACAAATTTGGGTTATCTGATCTGCAACCAATTGCACGTTGGTACCCGAAGTATTCTTCTACCACATCCTGACAAAATCTTTCAGTTAGGACAAATTTAAATCCTTCCTTTAACAGGAACGTGACTGCTTCTATAAGAGAGTATGATGTCATCTTGATGCCTTCATATGTTTGCCATGATATAAACATCATCTGCTGTTGATGAAGTGAAAAGGACTCTCCCCTCTTTGAAATACTATCTTTCCATCTCTCGAAATAAGGTAAAAATACTTCTGTTAACCACAACAGACGATCATCATTATAATTTTGATAGGGTTTGACATGATGTTACGGTGTGGTTTGAAAATGTTTATTGTCTTGTACACAACAGAGTTATCAACTGGGTCATTCTGCAAGGTCACATTGCAGGTCAATTCCAGAACAATAACAGCTCGCCAAAATAGGGGCATTAATTGGAGGGCAGTAACATCACGTGTTGCAAAAAAGGACAAGCAGAACTTTAAATCAGTTGCCAAACCTCTAACATAAAAAACTAAGGCATGTGAAGCTAATTCATCTACATCATCCAAGGTAGCATAATTTACATTGGGATCCCCGAGGTCAACAAAACCAACTAACTCGTTGGTTTGCTTGTCAAACACAAGGTTACTTTGAATTTTCATTTCATCAAATAGCAATGCCACATAGCGCTGAATACCAATATGTTCTTTTGTTATTGATATTAACTCTTTAATGACATCTTTGTTCAAACCTGCTTTGGGTTTGATCACGTTCTTGTAATCCCTTAGCCGCCGTCTACTAGGTAACTTTAAAACTTTACCTAGTTCATCATAAGCAGATGGTGACTTTAAGGCAAGTGAAAGGCAAAATCGAATCATAGTTGGATGCCATCTCATTTGCCTGGCATCCCCATATCCCATGACCGTTTGTTGTTGTTGCCAAAATAGTTTCATCATTGGAAAATGTTCAAAATTAGTTCCAGATATAATTGACAGTAGGTCAGAGTGAAGTTCGCTGGTTACTGAAATGCTATTCTGTCTAACTCTAACTTCTATTTCTTCCAGCTGATTTTTAAGGGCTTGGCACTCCATTCTCTTAGCTTTTAGTGAAATGGCAAGGCGCTCATGAGAAGTGGAAGATAAAGGGGCACGATATTTTACAGGCTCAAGAATTTTCCGTGATGATCTCAGAGCAGATCTGGCTTTTTTGTCATCTGCATCTTTACATATGCTACATTGAAATGTTTGACAAAGTACAAGACAATACTCATGTCTCTTGAAAATTGTGACAAGAGGAGTAGGTGAAACATCATACTCAAGTGGTTCCATGATCTTCTGTACTGAGTGCCTCATAAATTTAGTCTTTTCATACACTGGATCATTTATTTTGCTTTCTTCAATGATATCTAATCCAGCACAGACATTATATTTTACAACAGTTGATAAAAGTGAGTAGGCTGTAGTAAATCTGACTGAACGTTTGTATTCCACATAAATTGGATGATCATCAGGATGAACCAGCCAAAAACAGATATACTACAGTCAACAATGACTTGAAATTTTGCAATATGGTGGCCACCATCAAACCAGCTAAAAGTAACATTATTCTCACCGTGGCTCACTGTCCAGCCAACGAGCTTTAGTGGTGCAATATGCAATTTAAATTCGTCCAAATTCTTATACAGTGGACACATAGATTTTGTGTTTTCGTCTTTGCTTGTTGATGGGTTGCAATCTTGAGTGTTATTTGGAAAATCAGTTTCAATTGTAGACCTTCTCGTAGCTCGATTTTGCGAACATTTTTGATGGCTCTTTTGTGGTAAATTCAGACTGGGCAACGCTCCAAGTTTCAGTGACTATCTACTCGCGTCTGTTTAAAAAGATTAAAAAAATGCAAAGCATTAAAAAAAAAGTAATTTACCCCATGAATATGACATGACTTCAAAATTGGTATATTTTTTTGATACAGTATATTATTCAAAATCAACGGATATTATTCAAATGTCCATAAAAGATATCATACAACATGTTAACGTTGTTACTAACGGACTTCTATATCATCAAGTTGAAAATGTCTTTCACAGATGTGTAAATTTCCTTCATCTATTTGCCTCCGCAAATCTTTCTCCACCACTCTGTCTCGAGTTATTATGGCTATTAATTTCTTTCGCCATTCAAGTTTGTTTTTATTCGCCTTAGAGCGTGAGGGGAGACCAAATAAGCTGATGCCATTGTGCTTTTTCCTTCGTGAAACAGAACAACCAAGTATTGAACAATTTGCCCCCGGCATATAATGAAACATGATAGCACAACTGCTTTATTCTTTGTTTATTCATAGTCTATTTCGACGAGTATTTGCATAGCGTGCACTTCCACTGTCACGTGATTATGGAAAAAGTCACACAATAACATGCTGTTTTGATGTATGCCGCGTTTCCAGACACTGTTATCTAGGGACTATGTCTTAATGAACACAATAACAATAATATTTTGCAATATTCATCTTTGGCAAAGAAATACAACGAGTTTACATAATATAAATTTTGTAAAGTAAAAGTTACATGCAAGATTACAAATTGCTATAATATAATATAAAACCAAGAAAATAATCATGCATATCATTTTCTGGTGCTTTATTTTACATACTCCTTCCTTGTATAAATAATATGCTTTCAGAAACTGTATTATTCTTTCAGAAACTGTATTGGTCGACAGGACATGTAACCGACATTGGTCGACAGGAAAAGTAACTGACATTCGGTTGAAATGAAATGTAACCGACATTTGGTTAACAGGACATTTAACTGACATTCAGTCGACAGGACATGTAACTGACATTCAGTCAACAAACGGTTGGTTGACAGGACATTTAAATGGCCTTTGGTAGACAGGATACTTTGCTGACATTTGGTCTACAGGACATTTAACCAACATTCGGTCAACAAGCGATTTAACTGATTAAGGCACAGTGTGGCCTGGTATGTCAGACTATTTTACTTGTCAAGGGGAGATCCATGTGCTTAAATGGGTTAACCACCATTTCGTCGAGAGTACATTTAACTGACATTCTGTCGACAGGATATCTAATTGACATATTTATTCGGTCGACCGGTGTATTTAACCGACATTTGGTCGGCAGTACATTTAACTGACATTCTGTAGAGAGGACATTTAATTGATATTATTCGGTCGACAGGGCATTTAACCGACATTTGGTTGACAGCACATTTAACTCATATTAGACCAAAAGTCCAGTGACAAACTTGCATGTAGACAATAATCGATGTCTCCTTAATGAACACAATAACAATAATAGTCTTTAATATTCATCTTTGGCAAAGAATACAATGAGCTTACACAAGTTAATATTTAAAGTAAACATTATATACAAGATTAAAAATTGCTTTAATATATAAAACCAAGAAAGTAAACAAACACATCATTTTCTGGAGCTTCATTTTACATACTCCTTCCTTGTATATTAAATGATATGCTTTCACAGGCTATATTGAATCAAATTGTTTGCATTCACTGATCATGCACATAATTCTACTGGCAATTCTCCGTATTAATACATTTATTAACTGTGAATGTGATCTTAAATAAGGCCAAAACAAGATAATAACTGACAATAATTATCACGCTAAGAACCATCATCATACAGGCATTCATGCACATTGAACCTCAAGTCCTAGGATGAAGAAGGACTCAGTTTAAATCATGAAATAATGAATGACCACAAAGATTATAGGCCTACGAAATAAGAATCTGTACGATAAGCCATACAAGCGTACAAACGTTTCTTACCGTCGCATCTGGTCTATTAAGCCTTTTAAACCACTTCCCCTCTTTGTCAATCAACCTAGCCTCTCTTCATATATTCGCCCATATTGAAGCGTTTGTGATTTTTTGCCTTCGAAAATGGCACATTATTTCTTTTCATGGGTCAAGAAAAACAACAAAAAAACATACAAACTTCAATAGCACATTACGCGTAACCATGGCAATATTTGTATCAAATTGATCCTCGAGAGACCCCTTATCTTCCTAGCACCCCCTTATCGCCTTTACGGAAAACCCGTACAAGGAATTTGAGGTATTTTTCAGTCGTCAAATTTATTCCCAAGCTCCTGAAATCACCGCGCGGTAGCGAAACAAATTGGGACATTTCAAAAGTGCAACTTCGCGTGCAAAAATTTCACACGCGACCACATAACCACATAACCATTAAACCATATAACCATTAAACCATATAACCATATAAGCAGATAACCATATTACCATATAATCATATACCCATATAACCATATAACCATATAACCATATAACCATATAACCATATAACCATATAACCATATAACCATATAACCATATATAACCATATAACCATATAACGACATAACCATATAAACATATACACATAAGCATTAAACCATGTAACTATATAACAACTTAACCACATAACCACATAACCATATAACCATATAACCATATAACCATATAACCACAAAACCACATAACCATATAACAACATAACCATATAAAGATATACCACATAACCATTAAACCATATAACGATATAACAACATAACCACATAATCATATAACCATATAAACATATACCACATAACAATATAACTATATAACAACATAACCACATAACCATATAACCATATAACCATATAACCACATAACCACATAACCACATAACCATATAACCACATAACCACATAACCATAATAACCATAAAACCACATAACAATATAACCACATAACCATATAACCACATAACCACATAATCATATAACCAAACAAACATATAACCACATAACGACATAACCATAATAACAATATAACCGCATAACCAGATAACCACACAACCATGTAACCACATAATCATGTAACCAAATAACCATATAACCATTCAACCAAATAACCATATAACCACATAATCATATAACCACATAACCATATAATCATATAACCATATAACAACATAACCATATTAATCATATAACCATATAACCACACTACCATATAACCACATAACCATTAAATTATATGACCAGATAACCAAATAACGAGATAACAACATAAACATATAACCATATAATCACATATCAACATAACCATATAACCATATAATCATATCACCGTATAACCATATAAACATATAACCATATAACCATTAAACCATATGACCACATAACCATTGAACCATATAACCAAATAACCACATAACCACATAACTATATAACCACATAATCATAAAACCATATAACCACATAACCATTAAGCTATATAACCACATAACCATTAAACCATATAACTATATAACAACATAACCACATAACCATATAACCATATAACCATATAACCACATAACCACATAACCACATAACCATATAACCACATAACCACATAACCACATAACCATAATAACCATAAACCACATAACAATATAACCACATAACCATATAACCACATAACCACATAATCATATAACCAAACAAACATATAACCAGATAACGACATAACCATAATAACAATATAACCGCATAACCAGATAACCACATAACCATGTAACCACATAATCATGTAACCACATAACCATATAACCATTCAACCAAATAACCATATAACCACATAATCATATAACCACATAACCATATAATTATATAACCATATAACAACATAACCATATTAATCATATAACCATATAACCACAATACCATATAACCACATAACCATTAAATTATATGACCAGATAACCAAATAACGAGATAACAACATAAACATATAACCATATAATCACATATCAACATAACCATATAACCATATAATCATATCACCGTATAACCATATAAACATATAACCATATAACCATTAAACCATATGACCACATAACCATTGAACCATATAACCAAATAACCACATAACCACATAACTATATAACCACATAATCATAAAACCATATAACCACATAACCATTAAGCTATATAACCACATAACCATTAAACCATATAACCATATAACCACATAACCATATAACCATATAACCACATAACCACATAACCATTAAACAATTAAACCATATAACCATATAACCACATAACCAGATAATGATAATAACCATATGAACACATAATCATTAAACCATATAACAAATAGCTACATAATCATATAACCATATAACCATATAACCATTTAACCACATAACCACATAACCATATAACCACATAACCATATAACCACATAACCAAGTAACCACGTAACCACATAACCATATAACCACATAAACATAAAATCATATAACCATATAACCATATGACCACTTGACCACCTAACCACCTAACCACATAACTATATAATCAACCATAAAACTATATAACCACATAACCATTAAACGTACCATATAATCCTATGAACATATAACCACATAACCATTAAGCCATCTAACCACGTAACCATAAACCGTAAACCATATAATCACGTAACCACATAACCACGTATCTATTTAACCATCAGTGGGTGTACCTTCATCTATATAACCATATACGTTAATGTATAATATAATATGCGGGAATTATGATCATATGGCAAGGCTCTGTAGTGTATACATATATACATAGTGACTGTATATAATTAATATAATTTATGCTAATGTATATAATGATATTTCGAACCGTCGTAACATGAAAATATATCCCGGCAGACGGTCTTTCGTCTCATCCTCCTCGATTACCCTGTGGGTAGACCGTCTGCCGCGCAGGCTAGAGATTGGAAGGCATAAGATTTGAAAAAAAACAAAAATGTTTAAAGCGATCAACCACGAGTGTGATTCATAATATTCAAATATTTTTGCAATGATTTGAGTAAATTCATCATTTTTTGAAAACGTCGTATTTCGTATGCGAATGTTTTAAGTAAACAGCATTCAAAATTGGTGTCTGAATTATTCCTACAAGACTGATTTAACATTTTACAAATAGTTCAAATACTAACAAGGGAAGTTTTTGAATTTAGGATTCCAGAACTTAAAACACTCAATCAACTGTTCAGTGGGCTTAGTGAAAATAACCCCCGATATAAGAATGAGGCATGAGTGTCTTTAAACACACTGTTAATTTGAGGGTGTTAAAATAGCACCTGTATAGGTGCTAAATTGACACCAGGAGGTGGTGTTAAATATAAAGTGCTATTTTAGCACCGATTTGGGTGCCAATATAGCACCGTTAAGTTGGGTGTCAATTTTAAAGTGCTAATTCAGCACCCGAAATTTTTAACACCTTTTTTGGGCAATAAAATAGCACCTCTTTCATCAGCGAAAGTGCTAAATTTACACCCTTTATAGTGCTAAATAATGGGGTGCTATTTTGACACCTTTTTTGGGTCCTAAATAGCACCTCTTTCATCAGCGAAAGTGCTAAATTTACACCCTTTATAGCGCTAAATATTGGGTGCTATTTTGACACCATCAAAAGTGTTAAACATAGGCCACTATAGAGGTGCTAAATTAACACGATTTTTAGGGTTAAATATATTATGGGTGTTAGGGTCAAATTACAGTTTCACAAAAAATCGCAAGAAAGCCCAAGTAACATATTTCTACGGAATATTGTTTTGATAAATCGCCATGTATAATATCTTGTGATACTACATGATTATAGACATTTTATATACACAAACTCTATATGGTGTTTTGTTGTGTCGCATCTAGTTTGCTGCATACCTTTAAGAGAAACTTTACAGAGAACGTTATATTCCTAAAGCATAGAGTCTAAAATATGACACAAAAATCTGAAATGGTACAAAATACGAGCAGTGTATTTTGGTTGGGAGTTGTCTCTCCTGAAAGAATTCATAGAAATGACATAAGCACGGAAAGACGGATTGGTGTCTAATTTCCTTACTACGCGCGCAAAGTTTTCTGGGATAGCGTCACTTTCATTTCAAATTTTAATTTGAAAAATTATGTTGGAAAATACAAGCAATATATTTGCTTTTTCTTCTCGAAATCCACAAGAATTTCAAGAGTTATAGCTCAGGAACGCTGGTATAATATTCAGGTAAGGATATTTCAATGTTTTTATGTAATATAAAGCAATTATAAAGGCAAACATTTACGGATGTATTCATAAATATTTATGTTGCGTGCGTTGTGTCGCCGTAAGAAAATATTTGAATTTTAACGCGGCAAAAATTCCCTTGTACTTATCAATTTAGTTCAGAATCAAAACGATAATATAAACTACGGCCTACTTAACAATTATATTAATCTATACCATAGAAACTCTGACATTAGAGTAGACTTGAAAGTTATGAATGTTTTTATATATGAATTATGTGATTGTTTCATAAGTTGAGCATTGTTTCAATGAATCAATGTATAGTCTATTAGTACCCTGAGAAAATGTCTTGACAATTTTAAATAATGTGCAACTTCCATAATATTATAATTGTTATTTAATGAGGTATATTTAAAATGCTTCAATAAAACCTACAGGTTATTGCGGTCAATGTAAATGCATGTAGCTGAGTGGATACATGAAATTTTTGAATTTTTGGAATTACCCTGAGGGATGAGAAATATTCCGAGGGCAAAGCCCGAGGGATATTTCATCCCGAAGGGTAATTTTTTGGGAATACCTTGAGTGAAAGGTCTATAAATGATATATTATACCGAACCTTGTATGACTTTTACTTGTACTAGATACTAGAAAACAGGCGATGAAATTAGATGACGGCCTGGGTACGAGCGGGGTATTAAAAACTCAAATTCCCAGCTCAAGCGTGGTATTCGACTTGAATACCATGCCCCGGGGAAACGACTCGGTACAGGTATTCACTGAAAAATACCACGGTCATGTGGTACAAGCCTAGTTCTCTGATTGGACAAACTTATTGTGAGGTATAATATTATAATATATAATAACTTTCCCTCCATGCTTTTCGGCACAAACCAACAATATATGATGCCCATATTTGGGGGGGTGGCTTACTGACCACTGCTCTCGATGACTTTTGTGGACTCTTCCTAACTCAGCTATACCCTGCTTGTTCCTCCAAAGTGTGCTGCCCAGGAGAGCAGGGTGAAGAAAGCATTTACATAGACCTGTGCATCATGCCTAAGGGAGTTTTGGAATCTCAGGAGGCTAACTGTACATAAGCAATAGCTAATTGTATTCTAATTATAACCTGTGTGCTCTATTGTAACACTGGACCTTACCCACTTCTAGTGGGGTCACTAGGGGTGTATTTTGATATGGAACTCACTGCAAGAATATTTATTATTGTGTGAGAATTGATTATTTTTTATAGTCTGTGATCTCGTCAAATAGTAGTTAAGTCAGCTATGTCCTGCCTAATGAAAGAGAATATCATAATTATGTATTATTAGCAGACACCTGTTTAATTGCATTCATTAGAATGATGCAAATATTTTAAGTTAATCTGAATTTTGTATTTACTTATGTACCTTACTTTCAATGTATTTTATAGATAACCTAATTATATGTGATTGTGAAGCTGGAAAAATATTGATATTTATGTATGGTTCACCTTGGCATCACGACTAAAGTAATAGAGCAACTTTGTATCGCTGAGGAAGATAACGCAAGGAGTTAATGGTCTGCGTCAAGTTGTGTGTGTTTGATATTGGCCATACTGACAGGAGCAAAAGAATAGAGGTATTCGGATCTCAGAAAATGTGGAGTTGCAGTCTTTTGGCATGTCTATAGACTATGGGGAAATTAGTGTAGTAATCATCAGACTCTATAACTGTTGACTTTATCTAATAACAAATTTGTAACCCATTAAACCACAATGATTATCAGGGATTTATAGAAGCACCTTTCTGCTACCCGTAAACGGTTGTAAATAATTCATTTTCTTCATCTGAAAAACGGCAGTAGAATAAAGTGCTTGTATAAATTCCTGATTGTGCATCTTATATTGCAAGTTTACTCTGTCTAATGCCAGACAACTTCACCTGCTAAGGAAAATTGTTAGTTGTTAATGGGTTAACTTAAGCATTGGAGTGACATAGAATAACTTTTCTGACATGCTCCCAGGATAGTACTAGAATTGCTTGGCATTGCCCAGGGTAAAATAATAGATGTACCTGGTTTCAATAGGTACTGTAATTGGTGAGAACATTGCATGAGCATGGCAAGATTTGCCTAAATTTATTACCATTTTAATGTTCAGCTGCAATGTAATTTTGGAATCAGCAAATATATTATTATTAATTCAATTAAAGGATGTTCATATATTTTCAGATTGTGTTGTCTCTTTGTTAAAAAGTGGAGTATATATTTTGGATTTGCTTTGTAGCAATGAGCAAGTTTTTGTTCACACTAGTGCTAAAATAGCACCTAAATCAGGTGCTATTTTGATGAGAATATTCGGGTGTTAAAACAACTCCTAAATCAGTGCTATTTTAACACTACAAAAGGTGTTGTTTTAGCACCGTAACTAGTGTTAAATCAACACCATTAACAGCGGTGTTAAAATAGCACCCAAAAAAGGTGTCATTTTTTACCTAATTTTTTAGCACCACTTTTTGGTGTTAAATTGACACCCCAAAATTAACAGTGCAGGCTAAAAATTCTTACAATGTGTATATTCTGTATATATTCGCATAGTTTTTGGCCTGATCATCCTTTTAACTTCTGTCAATCAAGAAAAATCGTGACAGGTGAAAATGTTTGGACACTTATACTTTTTCTGCTCATAGCTGAAATCGCTATTTTCAATATTGTACAGTATTTATCGGAAAAGTAGAAGAATTTTAAAATAATGCATTCATTAATTGCTTGAGTCACGAAAACTACGTATTTGTATTCGTCCGTTGGCGGTGAAAACGTTTGAGTTTTTCCGTCGTTATGTATATAGCCTTTAAGTGTGTTGTCAAAGCAATGTCAGATGTTTTTATTAAAATCCATCGAGCCCTTTCTCTCTTAAGTAGGCGTTCAAGTATAGATTTCAAGTAAATGCATAACGTTCACTCAAATTCACTTCCAGGCAGCTGGCGTATATACGTGTGAAGTAATATTGCCTATACAGAAGAAATAATACTATCTTTTAAAGAAACACAAGAACCAAATTAAGGTAGGAAAAATTTCAGACTTGCTTGCAATATATTTTATGATGTTAATATGTGCTACCGAACAACAAACAACGCTGTTTTGTATTAAATAGATTAAAACCAATAATATTATATTATGTTTGCCATAAATTGTACGTTTGAATCTATGATATATTACATTATTAACGCGCTTTGCAGTGCATAAAATATATACAGTATTTTGTGGATACTTTTATATACATTATACTTTAATATGGAACAAAAAGGGGAAAAATGAAAACAATTTACGAGGGCAAGATGTGCGACAGAACAGGACGTTCATTTAAAAATGTCTTAATTTATATTTACTTGTATAGACTAATTACATAGTTGTATTCTCTATTTACAAAAGCACAAAAATTGTCGCTACTACAAATGGGCACTTTATTCTTCAGAGTATATTTTTGAATTCGACATGAAATTATTTTCAAACGACTGCATATGTGTTATTGTCCTACACACACAGTAACGAGGGGCGGTTGGACAAAGCTAGCGAGATCTATTAAATATTTCATTGTGAGTCAAATCGTGAACGATTCGCCACACTATTCTAAGCGACAAAATTTTCAATTCATAAACCAAATATTTTTCAGTGAAGAAAAAAAAGCGAACCGCGATGCTAAATTGCGTTCGGTACCCTAACATTTACCAATTTCATTACTTCTGAAGGTTTTTCTAAAGCATATGGTTTTAACGTTACACAGGTTCATTTGAGCAGAATTATTGTAAAATGGAAATATACATGCAAGAATGAGAAGTCTAATACACAACAATACACAATAGAATGGAGAAGTCTACACGCTTTTGGTTGGCCGCGCCGTTGAATATGAAGCGATTGTGGGCGTACACGATCAATCAAAAAGAGAAAAAATATAGATCCCGAAATATAGAGCATTGGCTCTTCTTCAGGAGAGCTGGTTGGAAGACATAAAAATTCTAAAGATGAAGGGTTTTGCTCAAAACGTCAAGAAGTATATTCTTCAAACTCGATTGCTGCATGCCGCGCCCTACTATAGCTAGAAGGTTAGGCTGCCTCAAGGTTACTTCTGCCTCAAGGTTACTTCTGGGACCGCATGCTGTGAAAGAAGTAAACATATATTGTTTCAAAAAGTCTTATAGTCTTATTTAATGGTGGGCGAATATTCTATGGCTGAATATCGCAGTATTGAATCTAAATTTTTATGCATGTACATAACTTTTAACACATATAACATTGTCTCAGGGTTAGTTAAGCCTTGTGTAACTCTTTTAACATTTTTACTGAATCAAATGGAGTCATTTGATCGACAAGTGGAAGTGTTAAACTTCATGATATTCTAAATTTTGAAATATTTGAATATGAAAAATATTCAACCATGTATTAAGCTTAACATTAAGTACTAGGCAAAGAGTTGGGTATTCGTTGTGTTTTGAAAACATCATTTTTTCTGCTTGTTACCGTGGAATCGAACCATTTAGACTTACCTACATATGATTTAAATGATTTAAACAAGCAGTATTGCAGTACTGCGTGGTGTCACAATGAAAGGGTAGTTCAGATGCAAACTTCAGCAAACTATTGTAGAATAATATCTATGTTGGACTGCACGTTTGGAATAGTATATTGAATATGCGCGCGTTTCCAGATGCCATTTTCGGGTTACTGAAAAATAGTGAATTTCTTAATATATGGTTATAGAGAATGATAATTTGTATGAAACCTCGAAGCACCTGTTCTCCTTCAATAAACTTAAACATGGACACGATGCTTGAACTTGTTTTAAATTTTAATTTTAAATAAACTGATAATTTTCTGCGATGTGTCTATTTTTGTCAAAATATATAGAAACGCCCGTTTCGCCATTCATGCTATAACTATAGTTGCATTTAAATTAACCGAAACTGCATGCGGTTCAAAAATGTTTGGTATATTCGAACAAAAAAAATGTTGTGACAGATGAATAATTTTATGGAATCGTTATATATTAATCTGTAGGTATTCATCCCCATGCATTTTCAATATTGCTCAGTCTTTATTGGGAAAGTAAAGGTGATGTTACATGCGACATCTTTTAGAGACAATTGGCACAATGAAAATCGTTCGAAAACAAATCAAATTTCATTTGCGTTGCAAGTTGTCGCTAAAAGTTGTCCCGTGTAACATCGCCTTGAAACAAGTTTAAATTGTTTGACCAAAATCTTACTGATGAGTTATGGTGCATGAATAACGAAAAACTATGCGTTGTTATACTCGTGTTTTGGCGGTGAAAACTTTTGGATTTCATAATTGAGGATATAGTGTATTTTCAAAATAATATTGGGTTAATCTATTCAAATTCCTCTAACACTTTCATGTGTTGACCCTTGAGTAGGTGTCAACGCTCAAATTTCAGTACAAATATAATAAAGGCATCACGTCCACATCACGTCCATGTGCAGTTGGCATCTTTATGTGTAAAATACTTACTGCCTGAAAAAATAATAACACTATATTTAAAAGAAACACTTTCAACTTAAGTTACGATAAAATTTATGATTGTATGGAAAATACTGTAGAGGGTATATGCATGTATGCTTCCAGAGCTAACAACATAGAGTGACTGTTCTCTATTAAAAAATAGAACAATATGATACCTATTTACCATAAATAGGACGTTAGAATCATAGTGTTACTAGAAATACATGCATGCAGAATCCCCTCGCCCATTTGAACCAAACAATTTACTCCCCAAAAGTTATTGTAACTGAGTCGACGAATGTAACCATGGTAACAACGTTTTATATTTTTTATATTTTAATATGTACAAAATATTATTTTTGTTTTAACTATAAAATTATCAATTGCACAACTATATAAAGTGGGTATGCTATTATGTACTCTTTTAGCTTTGATTTACTGTAACATTCAACCTTAGATGTTCACAAAACGTTTCGAAATTTTCAAAAAACTTCAACTGCTTTTCGAGGAGTATTTTTATACTTCGCACTAGCTTTTGCAATGAAGTTTTTTAGATTTAATATTTTTTTTTATTTTTCTATAACATATTTGAATCAATATTAAAATACTCTTAAAGATCAATCAATGTTGTATTGACCAAACAGAATGATCTACACATTTTCAAATTCACATACTATACTGCATGCTATGTTAAAAAATCGGCAAAGCAAGCATGCAAAATAGACACTTGCCTGTTAAAAACGCTCCTTTTTCGGTCTATCGGCTGCTTTTCCTCTTGTTAATTTGTCCTCTAAATATTTTTCATTTATCTTGTTTTGGAGACTTAGCATATAAACTTACTTAATACATAGAGACTTACTTATAAAATGAGTGCAAAACTATTTTTTAAAAAAGTTGCAAAATGGAAGTCTTCTCTCGGGACTCGGCTTGAACTTGCGCATGACTTACGAAAAGGTCCAGTCCAGTCCTGTCCATGACAAAATAAATGGCGGACGACTTTGCATTCCACAATGTTTTCACATACCCGGGTGTAAATCTCCGAGCGGAATTAGTACCCTCGCACGGCGCTTCGCGCCGGCTCGGGGATTAACGTGCATTACCGTGAATATAATATGTACAGTATTTAGTGCATATTGAAAAAAAAACTTGAAAAATAAAATTACAAATACATACAGTGTATGCACAAAGCACAGAACGGAAACGTAATCTGAGTTGACGGCCCGAGATAAGGAGCAATAAGTCAAGACGCCGGCACATAAATTGTGCAGACTATATTTTCAGTAAAAAAGTATGCAATATTACATGTCTCTAACAACATTGACACAATGCACAAAGAATACTGCTAATGTGGTACTGAACTTAGAATTTGAGTTTGATTCGTTGGGGCATGTTTACTTCATGTTTGTTAAGTCCCAAACACAGCGGGTACATTTAAACAACATAGCGCGATCTACACTGCAAAATTCTTAATCTTAATTCATGAACAAATAAGGAGCAAAATACTTTTCAGTGAACACAAAAAAAACGAACTGGGTTCCCGAAATAGGTATCATCCTCGTCTTTCGTGCGAGCATTCACAACAAGTATGCGGTATTATACATCACACATGCATCCGCAAAAATATCATTGACTTTGAAATTGTATAAAGAAGATTAAAAGTGCAGATATGCATGTAGTGTTATTCAATAAATTTCCGAATTAAATAGTCAATATGGTCAGTATACACTCTAGAAAAAGGTGTTTTAACTTAACACACCTTTTCTGTCCAAATTTTAACACACCTTTAGTTGTGTTTTGTAACACACCATAAGGTGTGTTAAACACACCTTACGGTGTGTTTTGATACACACCTAAGGTGTGTTAAACACACCATAAGGTGTGTAAAACACACCTTGTGGTGTTTTTAGTTACACACCAAAAGATGTGTTTAACACACCTAAAGGTGTGTTTGGAAGAAGGTGTCTTTTCTAACACACCATGGTGTGTTTTCTAACACACCAAAGTGCGTTTTGATACACACCAAGGTGTGTTTTGATACACACCAAGGTGTGTTTTGATACACACCAAGGTGTGTTTTATTACACAGCTAAAGCTGTGCTAGACAACACATGTACTGACGCTGTGCTCTATAACACACCTTTCCTAAAACACAACTTAGAACACACAAATTGAATCGGGCTTAAGAGTATACGAAACAATGGACACATCGAAAACGGTTGACATCTTAATTCTATGTTTCAATGATTGCAAGATGGTTGAAACACAGAATTTAAATGTTATACCCATTCCCAGATCGTGCAGTGCTTTGTGTTTTGAAGGTTACTCTGTGGCAACCATGATTTTTGAATCTAGTGTTACCATTATATAAGAAAGCATAATACTATAATAATTGTTTAAGACTATTAAATAATGTACAGACTATTTTGTAGCTTAATTCATAACATGAGAATAGTTCTACAGTTCATTTTCAGCTCTTGACATGCAACTCTTTAGTTCAGTCATTAATGCTGAGTACTTGTACCTTTGTATGCATTATCGCTTGATCGCAACACAATTTCCTGAAGAAAGGATAAGGCCACAACCATGGTATCCGGGTAGGAAACGTTGAAAACGTAGTATACGGATATGACATCTATCAGAGCGTTGATCATACCAGTACCTGGGAATTCAACAAACACTTGGGTCTCCCGAATAATCATTAACTGGTCTACATCCTCCGGGCACGTGTTCGATACTGGACCATTGCACAGTACACGAAACTGGACCATTTTGTCCCTGACCATACTCTCCATTGTTGATGAGGGCTATGGAAAAAATATTGTGAGTGTCAATGTAGATATTGGTGTAAAACACAACTACTCAACTAGAATACGATTACACGTCTAACCTAGAATATGAGGTCTGAAGTCAGAGCACTTGCACAACATTAAATGTCCCGCGGTAAATAGCACTTGGCAAACATCAAATGTCCTGCAGAAAGCAAGCTAGATTATATACTTTGTCTTAGTTGTGAAGCTAGACATTAGCAATTAGCCATGCTATGCAAATATATTTTTCAAATTATTGAAATCTTTATTTCAGTTATTATAAGGAGAGTGGGATACTCGGCAGTTGACTGTTGTGTAAAACTACCTGAAGATTAGGAGACTGCCTAGACATTATGTAATGCTATAAACAAGGGGGAATTTCGTTCTCGACCAATAGCGCATTTGTTTACAATTAGCCAAACAGAATACGTAAAACGCCTTCATCACATCAAATTTATAAACATACATATAATGTGACTCTAAACATTTTCAGCAAGCGGATTTTTGTTATTTTTGAATGAAATTGAAATATGTTGTTGATTAAAGATTTCTCCTGAAATTTGCCATGGGCATTTTTGATTTATTGCGTTGTTGCGAAGATATGGACATTTAAACCTTGCCTACCCACGCTCCGAATATCGCCCTTCGAATGTCCAGATACAGAACGGATTAATGCGTTTAAAGCCTTACAAGTCGAGTTTTAAGTTGTCTTATTTTCTACAAATCTTTCTATCCTCATCTATTAACATTAATTTATTAACATCCTGTTCACAAGCAATATTGTCATGTCAATTTTTTAGCAACACATAAGTTACAAGGTACTAAGAAAAAGGACTATATACCAATTTCTTGCTGAGCTCAGGGAATTTTGTCGAATTGTATTGGTTAAAGAGGGCTAAAAACTCATCAAACAATAGGATCATAGACCTTCAAACATACGACAAATGTCATCCATTTAATCGAGTTCCCGGGATGCTGACAAAAGGATGGTTATGTGTTGGCAAACTAAGTTCGCACCCCCAATATTTCGCGAAGTGTCCGGCACTGGCAATAAGTTCCATATCCATATCCACACATTGCTTCTGTCTTGCCCCATTAGAATTTGGAAAGGAAGTACTAGTCTATACCGCATAGTGTAGAGTGAGAAATAGATATGTTGTACCACAGCCATTATTGCCCTTAGGAAATGCATGTATCAGTGGCTCCCCACTGGTGTCGACCCCCGGGGACGCAGGGGTATTGGTCTTTTTACCTAGTCAAACCTTAGCAAATTCCCCTGGGTACAAGATACAGGTATTAAATACAACTCCCACCCTCAAGGGCCGGCAGTATCTTTTTTTTTAATCCTATATCATGTTACACAGCCAGTTGCAAGTGATATAAGCTCTCGTTTATTGACTGACTTATCAACACTAAAAACATCAACGACTTGTAGCAAAAGATAGGAAATGTATCATATGGATGGCCCTAGACCAATCCTATAAATTCATAATAAATTCAATGCGTCAAAGTCACGTTCGGGAAGTTCTAAATCAAAATCTTCTGGGTATTTTCCTGTGGGTTTTCGGTTTGAGAGCCAAATTTGACTTTTCCCCCACCCCCATGGGATGCATACACTTGACAAATGCCTCTGGGGGAAGCCGCTGATACATGGATAAGTAGGGCATAGTGTTAGTCCTCTCTACTCTTGGAACATAGGCATGATATAATTTAACATCTATATTTAAATTTTGAAGCAAGCTATTATTGTGTAAAAGGGGAGAATATTCCTGGTACTACCAAATATCCACTTATCGGCAGCATGAGAGCATCATGGATTTACATTGACTGGTGTATAAACTTCTCACAATCAAAATATATCAACCAGGAATTTGAACATTTACTTGTGATAGTATTAAATAGTTGGACAATGGGCCCGGTGATTTTACATTCTTGGACAGGTTTCGGACATATGAAAATATATAAAAGTCATGCGAATCTGACCTATTAGTATGGATGAAACATTTCAGCTTACAAAATACAGCAGAATTTAGATACATGACTCTGATTGACAGTATACCAGTTAGTGATGACAAGGATGCAATCCCTTGAACTCAAATAATATATTTAGAATAGGCAATACTTTCGTTTTTCTCCATTTTCACTGCATACGTATCAACATAATTATATTAAAATCTTATATGAAAGTTCTACCTGATTTTTAAAGTGGTTAAATCTTTAAATAAAGCTATATACTAGGACAAGATGGGCTCTGAGTATTTAACTGCCAATCTGTCATATACAGTTAGTACATATAAACATTAAAACTCCAAGTAAAATTGAAGATTTTGTACAGTAGCATTTGCTGAAGTAATTTTAAATTGGCACTGTATTATTTTCAGCGTTTTAATTCATATATTGCCGCGGCAAATTCAAATTTTAAGCGGGACAACATGCTGAACATCCACGAACGAAGATTTCAAATATTTCCTAACAAACTCGCTTAACAATAAACTTACCTGAATATTATTCAGTAGTCGCCGATGTATTGCTTCTGAAAATCCAGTTTATCTTGCGTCAAAAATATAAAATTTCGAGCACGATTTCGATTAACAGAACAAAAATAAAAGTATTTTAAATATGGAGGTGTGATGACTCTATGCCGAGAACCTTTGCGCGTGTAGTAAGAAGACTAGACACCAGTCTGTCAGTCGGCGCGCATTGCGGAATTTAGAGTGACAAAACTTCAATCACCAGTAAAGGTTTAAGATTTTGTATTACATATAGAGCTCTTAAATAGATAGATAGTCGCTGAAATGCCGATATATATCCCGATATATTTCAATATCTTCGTAGAAATATTATAGCATACATGTGGATTTCTGGTATAAGGTTATTAACATATATATTAAGGTGGTTCCCTGCTTTTTTTCAAAAGAGGGACGATTTCCGTCTTTGATCCGAAATTTCCTACAACTTTCCTACAATATCAAAGACGGCGGTTGACTGTTGTGTAAACCTACCTGAAAAATACAACAAGAATTTCGACGTTTCGAGCAAAGGCTCTTCGTCTGCAAGTTAGTAGAATGGGTCGGAGAAAACATGTGGTTTTATAGTGAATACAAATCACTGCGATCACGTGATAAAAAATAAACCAATCAGATGGATTCAATCAAAACAAACTATAAACAAAATATGGAAATCACATTACAAAATATATTAGCATATAAGGAGAAGCGAACAAAGCAAGAAAGACAGAAATTAAGAAACTATAATTGAGAGGAGGTGAGATGTAGAGTATCAGCTGATGGCAGGCATAAACAGAGAGGAGTTAAATGTAAGAAAGGCGCTCATTAATGCCGAGAGGATGAATGGTGCCAAGTTGGGAAATGAGACGCATTTCTTGGCATCACGCATAATGACGTTTCAAGATAGCAGTTTGGGTTTAAAATGTTTTAACCAGGGACTGCGGGACAGAGGGGGAGGGGGGGTTGTGGGGAGGGGGCACTAATAATTTGTCATACATATTTGTCATACACATAAGTGAAACATGTTATAATTTTTCACATCTTTAAACAAGAAAACTAAAAAACACATTATATACGCCAACTATGAGAACTATAAAAGGCTTTTTGTTAACCATCAACTCGCAAAGTCGATCACTGTTGTATACAAGTCAGTCGACTCTCTTTGTTTTTCAACCAAAAATAATTGTCAAAGAAATTGGATCTAAATAGGAAATCTACTATATTTTTAGAAATTGTAGGGAGCCACTTTGAAAGCCATTTCCTTTCTCATTCCATGCTGTGTTTCGTTAAAAAATCCGTGTGAGGTGTGTTCTGTAACACACCAAGGTGTGTTTCTATAACAAACCAAGGTTTGTTTCTATAAAAAGTCAAAGGTGTGTTGTGCGATGTGTTTTCATTAAAAAAGTGTGCAACTTAACACACCTAATTAACAGTATTCAAAGAAAGGTGTGTTGAAAGGAAGTGTGTTCCATAACACACCTTGGTGTGTTTTGTGACCCACCATGGTGTGTTCTCTTACACACAAGGTGTGTTTTGTAACACACCAAGGTGTGTTTTCCAAAAGTGCGTAGAAAAGTGTGTAAACATGTTGGTGTGTAATGAAACACACGTTGGTGTGTCATTAAACACACCTTGGTGTGTAATTAAACACACCTGTTTTTAGAGTGCAGGCACTATTATCTGGAAGAATAGGGTAAGAGTATTTTGTGTGTTATCGCTATAAGAATTAGAATTTGGTAGGAATCCCATATGCAATATGGTTGTATAGTTATATGTCTGTGGTGCTAACCTTTGCAAATGAACCTAAAAGTCCTTGTTAGTATACGCAAAGATAGTTTATACACAAAGAACTTTCCAAGCGCATTTGCCATTGAATATCAAGGCCAGTATATCATTATATCCATTAGTAATTTTAAACTAATCGACTCTCAGCGTCTAATCCCTACATATAGAGTGCGTTTTCAATTCGACGTCTCAATTTAATTTGGGTCAACATATCTGGAATGGTATTACATGTATGATATTATTTTTTCTGCGTGGTTGACTTTAATCTTGTAAGTTATATTTTAAATAAGTATACACAAGTAAGTAATACTTTATACTTATAAGTTTGCTTTTGACAAATGCCTGATTTGTATTATAAAACTGCATTATAATGTTATTACCGACATAAGCCTCTTAATTATAAATAATTAGCAGCAACAGCATACTTGACTGGCACTGAATTAAACAAAGTCCGAACTCACAACCGCACGCTTCTTCGTAGTAAAATCGCGGCTGACACGTTCGGTAGTAAAATCGCGGGCGACTTTGATTATATCATGGTTTACAGCACGACTTCCAATCTTAGCCTCAGTTAATGAATCAGGTTTTAGCAAATTAATTAAGCGACAGATAGCAGAGGAAGGAATGAGTTAATGACCTTCGCCATTGTTTACCATGCATGGTAGGCCTATATCCCATTCACGAACATTATCTATAAACGAGTACTACGGCCGTTACACTGTAAAAAACTTGAGCATTTTGATTAAAAAACGTGAGTACCGTTACTCAAAATGTTGAATAAAATTGGTGAGCAAATTACTCAATTTTTACTCATATGTGTAAAAATTGAGTAAATTTGCTCAGTAATTTGAGAAAGTTTGCTCAACATTATATGAGTCACTGTGGGTGCATTATTTTACTCACGTTTTTGAGTCAAAATGCTCATGTTTTTGGCAGTGTAGATAGCTTGTGGTTATACCTATATTGTCGCATAACTGAGGAACCGAAATACCGGGGAAAGTTGACTGAAAATGGTGCTTCATTTGATAGTGTACAATTAAATAAATATTATTTGACATGCAATTTCAATTCTTTTTCCGGCTTACGTGTCCAACGCTCTAACAAATAAAGAATTATCCAATGTGTTAAAAAATCAGAACACAGACACAGGCTTAACATTTATTATTGAATAAATAACAACGTTTGATAATATATAGAGAATATTACATGGTTGCGCGGAAATATGGAATTTATTTCGAGTGTTGAAGAGAATATTGCTCACGAGTGAGAGTAGCGAACGAGTGAGCAATATTCTCTTCAACACGAGAAATAAATACCATATTTCCAAGCAACCATGTACTATTCTGTTTATTTTATAAACAAATTATAAACAAACGACAATTCATATAGAAACTCAAAACAAATATATAAATAGTACACAAATAGTAATAGGTTTTTGATTGGGTTGCAAAAATGATATTTCACACGTAAAAATATCGTATTTTTTACGTGTGTTTTTCTCAGTGGCATAAAACTCTATAATTATAACACTTATGTTTATATAATAAATAACTCCATTCTATACTGTAAAAACTGACACGTTAAAACAACCAAAAAAGATAGGTTATTTGAGTTGGTCTGGCACAACCGGTTTGAAATAGGTTAAATAGGTGGAAATAACTAGAATTAAATAGGTTAAAACAGACCATTCCAAGTGGTTACTTTAACGTATAATATATATATATATATATATATATAGGTTATTTTAACGAATAATTAATTGGGTAATTTAACTGAATACAAAGTTACAACAACCGAAATTTAAAATTTTACTACTAGAATATATAGGTAGGCCTACTTTCTACCAAGTAAAAATATGTTGTTTTAACTTAAAACAGATCGAATGGCAAGCGATTCTTTGAAAAGCAGTATCAGGACCAATGATCCGAGATCTGTCGATAATTTTAGAGTCATTAAATATAAATTTTGGTAGTATACAAGTTGGACTTGAGTTGACTTTAATCTTCACTGTAAATATCATTGTAACGTAATCTAGCATCATTCCTGATCATGCATGACTAAAGCATAGAAGATAGTGTTCATTTCGGAATTAACATTGTTTTGTACTTTATAAAAATACTCGAAGTTTCCGTAATAATGTTTAACTTTTAACCATAGTGAAGACTTTATTCACTAAAATTTCAAATCACAACGATAGGAATGTAATCAGCAAGCGGTTCAGTAAGAGTTTAGCCATCACTAAATAACAGTAACAATAACAATTTAAATTTGTTAAGCTAAATATCAAGTTGCAGCAAAAGCTGAATGGTGGCATGAAGCATAACAGCTTCTGAAAACAATGATAGAAAGACCGATCATTATCAGAATTTAGACTAAAGGAGTGAATTTTAAAGAAAGAATGACTATAAATGACAACTCGATGCTGAGGAATGCGCAATACAGTTTTCACTGTCTTAACAAGAAAATATAGTGTTTAGCATTAGCTTTTGATAGTTATTTTTTTATTGATTATACTTCAAATCCATTTTGACGAAATGTGGTATTTTCAAGAAGTTGCAAGTCAAGAATACAATCATGTCAAGTAATAGGCTTGGAGATGTGATTGACGGAGCTATTGCAATTTATACAGGGTCACCCCAACCCTATCCCCGCACCCTGCCTTTTACCACCCTCTATACCTCCTCTCAACAATTACTCGGTAAATCTCGCAAATCACAACTTTACATCGCTGATTAACCAGCTCAATTTGAACTGGTTCCCATATGTAGTAGTTAGTTTGGCAACATGACGGACATTTATGAATTGATGATTACGGGAACCACTTAGTATTTTAATGATTCATCCTGATGATGACTACAATCTAGTCGAAACGTCGATTCAATAAAATAACAAAATGTTATTCGGAGTTACTGTTCTTTTGTATTTCATTTATGGATTTGTTCAAACTGTTTTGAACTTTAGTCTTTTGATTTTTTTCTTTGGCTACGCAAACTTCTGCATTATGATGAGCAATCATCATCCAGTGGCATCATCTCGTCGAATCACTCAACCGTACTGTTGAACTATTTATTAATGAGCAAAATTTTAAACGATGTGTGGATGGTGAATTAGTCTCAACATAAAACCATAGCACATTATGAACGCCTCATTGCTAGCTGAGCTTCCAGGCCATCTCTCGACAGGTGTACAGGGTGTATAAAAGACGGAATCCATCTTATATACTTATTAATTTTCGAAATACCACACCTTAGGAAATGATTTATGATTTATTATAAAGCCTGTTCTTTTCTCTTTCAAACAAGTGCTTAGTTGTGGCTTTAGTTCAAGTAGTGACTGCAGAAGAGGAAATTTACTAGAACCTATCATTTTTAGATGCCGTCTAATTATGCGATTTTGCTATGTTATTTCATACTCGCTTTCAAAACAGTGCCTGAATTTTCGTGTCTAAACTTTAATTTTGTTGTTGCCACACGAAAAAAAGTAGTAATAACCGTGCAAGAAACATATAAAAAGATATTCGGTCTTAATATATTTCAAACCCTTTAATCAATTGCAAAAAAATCATTAAAAAGCAACAAGGTTTCGTTCGTTATTGCTGACATTTATGTCGTGGAATTGCGCCATGATGTAACCAGAGAGTAGCATGTTTCGGCAAGCTTAAACAAGGTCTGTAATGCATGTAAATTTAGCAAAAAAATTTAGTCCATAGGAAACTATATTTACTGAGTATTGATGAACCCCTTCTAAAATGGTTAATTTTTTCTTATTTTGGCGAGAATAAGCTAAGTTATTTCCCTATCGAGTTACAAATTGCATCTCAAATGTTTGATTTTCCAATCTAAGTCAAAATAATATTTTTCACGAACCTTTTGTTCAAGTTTAAGAAAGTAACCGTATGTTTGAAAGCTGAATTGCTAAGCTTTAAAATGAATGTAAACATTAAAGTGTTGCTGCTTAAAATTTGCGAAATCCTCATTTGAATCGACAATTCCGCTTTTCTATACACCCTGAAGATTATGTTTTACTTTAGTTACTTTATACTGTGTTTTTAAGATTCAAGATGGAAGATTCGGCAAATGGTCTGCACATGGATGTTATTTCACATAACGAAGATGAGTTGAATGGAAGTTATACAAACATTATAAAAGCTGAAGAAAATGAATGTGAAATAAGTTCAGGTAAGGTATGGGTTTTTTAACCTTATTCGAAAGAATAAAGAAAGTAAGGAACTCGATGAAAATACAATGGAATTCATGGATGATCAATTTATGTTTGTTACGTTGATGCAAAAATAGGGTTGGTTCATCGTTACGTGTGTATTATGCTTTACTTAGTTATTTAATTATTCAATTTAATTTAAAATATAGCAATATTTTGTTTAATTACCCAACCGTGATTTTACACAATGTTTGATTCAAGATATTGCTATTGGTTTACTTGGCGAAAATACAAAACGCACATCAAAATGAACGACCTTGTTTTTGTGTAAACGTCGACCAACGCAGTTGAACTTCTTGTATTTCCATCGAGCTTCCTAACTTTCTTTATTTTGATAATTTTTAACCAAGATGATTTGAAGTTGCCGAATCAAGAGGACGGAAGTAAGAATGGTGACGAGAGTGTTGCAACAGAAGAGGATCCGAGCAACTTAGAACTCCGCTCAGGTAATTAAAAGTAACTCCTCGAAATCTGATACCATTGCAAAAACTTTGCTTCAAGGAGCTGAATTCCTACAATCGAACAGTCACTAAATATTGTTTGGGAAAACAACCATCCAAAAGATTTTCTAAATGTTTCCGTTTGTAGAAAGGAAAATAACTCCCAGAGTGATATCTCAATAAAGAGTTATGCAGTAGTTCCATACATTCGAAGCGTTACAGAGCCAGTAAAGAGAATCTTAACCAAACGAAATATTAAAGTCGCCTTAAAGCCTTATTTCAGTTTGGGCCATATTTTTGTAAAGCCAAAAGATCCTGCTCATTTCAAGCAGAAACTCATGTTGCATATTTTATACCATGCAGTGTCTGTGACAGTAAGTACATGGGTCACTGAGTCAAAGCACCAGTTTGGCATGCGCTTAAAAGAACATCAAAAACTGTTTCAACTTTAAACAAGGGAAAATCATTTTGGCAGGATATGTGTGTGAAACTAAGCATGCGATCGCGTGGGATAATAGCAAAGTTATTACAACTAATCACCGCTATGGTCGGAGATGTTGCCTTTGCTACGCGCATATAAACATGGATCATCATGTTTTGAATAGGAATGACGGTAGCTATCTGCCACAAGAGTATCTCCACCTTGTGGGCAGATGATGTCATCGCTCGAGTATATAAGAAGCTGGTGTGCGATTTTAGATCACCCTGATGAAGACACTAGACCGGAGTGTCGAAACGTTGTGTGCTATTCGATTGGGCTTTGCATTCACTTAATTGAAACCAGAGTAGCGAGAGAAAATATGTCTGATATAACCTCCTGTTCTATCACTTAAATATCTAGTATTTTCTAGTATTTTGTGTTTTTAAGGAGATTAAAAATGGGATTTCAACCTTGTTGTATTATTCTTTGACATTCTTGAATTATATATGAATATTTACTTTGTTTTAATGTGATATTATTGTTAAGCACGTATGGATATATCTTTTCCCCTAATTTGGTTTATTTCTTTAAGATCCTACCTTATGCAGCGCACAATGCGACGAGTCCCTTGTAAGAGATGAAATAGAAGACGCTCCATTGAGCGGGGAAGAGGAAATTGAAGGTAGAGAACGAAACCCATTAAAACATTATCTCTTATTATTAGTTTACGTTTGTAATATTAATATTTAAATTTTTTTATCATTCTCGTTTAATTTTTGAGCTCTTTTGCAACATCGTAGTATTTCGTTTCGCATAAAATCTTTGCCATTTTACATGGCGATTAATATAATCGTCTTTAGTGAAAAAAACAGGACTAACTATTTAATTTAGCAAAGCTTTCGGTCCGTACGTGAGTGCATAATGATTCGGGAAACGAACTGAAAGCTTCGCTTGATAAATAAGCGTACTATTTCCCACCAAAAACTAGCCGCTGAATTTAATTGGAATGTTTTATTGCATTTTACCCGAATTCTAACGAGGTGCTTTTGCAACCTTCTTGCGCGACTTGCCAATTCCAAATGCTTCCTCCGTTTTACTCTTAATAGAAGAACCCCATGAAATGCATAATTTTAAGTTTCAACAATAATTTTTAACTTTTGTCCATTCACCGATTCAACATATAATGAAAATGATCGATTTTGCAGGGATTTACATACATAAAATATGTTAAGTAGGTTGCGAGTACACATGCGGCGATATTATTTTTATTTCTCTTTTTCCCCCTTTATTGCCTTTCGAATCTTATAAGCTTACCTCCAAAATTGTCCATTTTTAAATTAGGCGAAATACGATACGACTTTATTCCTTCTTTAGTTCATCTTTTAAGGATTGCTTTCCATTAAGTCGTTATAGTCGCAGATATTTTTTGCGATTATCCTTGGTGCGATTTGCGCTATTTCTCAGATTTATCATGGAAATCAAGCTTAATAGGAGACCATCATGTACTATTTTGGGTCAATTGTGCCTTATAGATTGCAACAAATTGTAGCTCTTTGCAATACTGAAATAACCTTTCGATGTGACCAAATAATCATATTTCAGTAACTATACCCTTAATTGTTTACTTTTATATACATGTGTAGGCGAGTTAATTACTCGTCTTCGCGGGAACAAAAAAGCGAGATTGTTTATATTGAACTATCCGCATGACTCCAAATCATCACGAAAAATGATAATAGAATAATAAAAGAAAAATATTAACTTGAAAATACAAGAATAAGCGCTTACTTAATTAAAAATTAAAGCTGACGTGATAATTTTGTATGTATTTTGTTGTTATTATTTTATTATATTATCTCGAACGTGCGGTGCCAGTTTGGGTAGAGTATAGCAAATACGGCGGTTGACTGTTGTGTAAAACTACCTGAAAAATGCAATAAGAACTTCGACGTTTCGAGCGAAGACCCTTCGTCTGGAAGTTAGTAGAAGGGGTCGGGGAAAAACATGTGCTTTTATTTAAGCACATGTTTTCCCCCGACCCATTCTAATAACTTCGCTCGAGACGTCGAAGTTCTTATTGTATTTCTCAGGTAGTTTTACACAGCAGTCAACCGCCGTATATATTATATTAAGCCTGTTATATTTAAATGGAATGCTTCCGTATATTAATGTATATATTGGCTTGCCGAGTTGTCTAGATCTTACATAGAAAAGTACTTATCACCTCTCTCTGCGATAACTCGGAAAGGCAAATTTCTCGTTTTTGCCATGTATAAGTGAGTGACCCGGAAACACTATCAGTAAATTCTATTAAACCCTTTGATTTCGTTGTTGCCTAGTGAATCAGCAAGACGGGTAACTTATCTCCATATATAAACTGTACTTGCTCCAAGACCCTGTTTCTCTGATCCATGACCATTGTTTGAATGACACGACGTGGCACGCGAGAGAAGGCGAGAATAGGGGCTGGACTCGGAATAATATGCCAAAAATATGCCATACTTTTTTCATACTTGTATTCTGCTTTGATATATTCTGTTAAGTTTGAACAGAAGATTTATTAGGAATTGTATTATGTTGGCTTACTTTCGGATTCAATGTGCACAAGTTCTTATTTCTCGCTCGCCCTCCCACACTACGTCATGCCATTCGTAATATAGTGGATCAGAAGAATAGGAACTTGCAGCAAATGTATAAACAGGTACTCAGTACGCAACTTTGCAAAATGTTCACAGCAGTACTTATTACAGTCGTAATCCATGAAAAATACAAATTGATTTAATATTCTCTCATTGTTAATAAAATTTATTTGAATATTATTTAGAGAAAGCTTCTTTAACGAGCTCCACATCTGGAGATCAAGTGGATGGAGGATTTCCGAAAACGTTGGATGCCATTATCGGGGAAATATTTTGTTACAAAGTTCGAGTTATTACGGAACTAATTACCAAAGGTAAGTTAACGAATCTTGATCTACAAAGTGGCAGCCCAGTCCGTTTTGCTTATGCGCAGTTTTCTTTACATAGCGCGTTCTGAGTGTTGCAATCGTATTATGTGCTGATGCGCCTAGTTTATTTTGATTTAATGATTCCACATCTTTATTTCAATGAAAATACATTTTTCAAAGGATCGAATCATAAACGTAATATTTCTTATCTCATATACATGTGGTTATCTTCGTGAAATAGTAGTCCAGAGGTCCACTCCTAGCTTGTCGCATTTTTCAAATCCTAGCTTGTCGCATTTTTCTCGAAACAATAAAATAGTATATTTCGCCCACAACCAAAATTACTCTAAACATAAGACAAAACTTTGACATATCTGTTTCAAGAGGTGCGTTTTTTAAATTTGTCTCTATAGGATCCTATGGAAATTCTTATCGGAGATTTGTTTTCCTATTGGAATTCTTACAGACATTAATTTCCCTATAGGAACAAATATTTGCTCCTATAGGAATTGCTATGGGAATTAATTTTCCTATAGGAACAAATATTTGCTCCTACAGTATATGAATCCCTATTGGAATTAATATTTGCTCCTATAGGAATTCCTATAAGAATTATTTTCATATATATAGGACTTAAAATATTCCTATAGGAAATTTCATCCATTGAAATAGGAATTCCTATAGGACTTTATTTTGTATTCCTATAGAAATTCCTAAGTGGGCTTTTGCATTCCTATAGGAATTATCCTCTTATTCCTGATGAATCTCTACAGGGTGTCTCAAAAAAAGGGAGACGTTTAGAAATTCATCTTATTGTTATAATATCATAGCTACCTCGAAATCCTTTGTTTCGCGAGGGACGATTAATGACTAATTTACCTCATTGCTAAAACATCCCACGGGACGATTAGTTCCTTATCGTCCCTCATCTTTATGCATAACCAAAAGATAACACTTCATATCATTTATTCGTATACGTACAGTATACGCGAACAATAAAACATTTAACAGACATGAAAAATCAACGGTAACCTCATTAACGAACATCCCAATAGTTATTAGTATGAAAAAGCAAACGCGCCTTTTCATTTCAACTTATTCAATCAAATGAAACCGTTTTATTGTCTCGGTAGCTATGATATTACAAAGTGATAGCATGGCATTACGGTCGATTAGTGATGAAATGTACCCGAAAGCCTCGAGAGGTTTACTAAACCTCTCTCGGCTTTCGGGTACATTTAATCACTAATCGACCTGAATGCCATGCTATTACTTATAATAATTATATTTGAATGCCTGAGCACTATACTGAACGTCTGAACCTAGGGGTGCGTAAACGCAATTTAATCGAATTTTATGCATGGAGAAGTTATTTAAAAGTTTTTGGTTTCGTTCAACATATGATTATGTGCTGATTGATTTAACGCAGCGCTTCAGCCAAGAAAATTACGTGCATCAAACAAAGGATATTTTAATCTCTAAAGGTCTCCTTTTTTAATATATGCACCCTGTCAATATATTACGCATCCGTGGGTTCAGCACAGTGCTCAGGCATTCAAATTATAAAAATAAGATCATTTCTAAAGGTCACCTTTTTTTTTGAGACATCCTGTATAGGATTTTTAAAAATTTCAATAGGAAGTTTTCACAAACATACTGCTCACAGGAATTTGTACCTGTGATTATACAATTACTGAAACAGAATTACACTGCAGAAGCTGGGAAGATTGATGTGCCTCTCAAAACTCGCTCAACTCGATCAGCAAATGTTTTAAACAAGTTACCATGAAGAGACGCACATGGGTTCAATATATTCAGTCTTACTGTAATAATCTTTAAGATTACCTATATATACCAATATATATATATATAAGACACCCTTAGAAGATAAAGCTGAATCCTTTATTTTGTACAATTCATTCATTGTGTGAAATTGGATATCATGCGACTCTTTAACAAGATTATTCAATAAATCATTACGCACTGGAGTGGTCCCCACAGGATGGAAACTAGCAAATATCATAAAATGGTGTGAAAATTCACAGACCAATAGACCAATTATAGACCAATTTCATTACTATCACTTGTTTCAAAAACATCGGAGCGTTGTGTGCTTAAACAGCTGTTGTCAAGGTTAACGCATTTAATACATAATACTCAACATGGTTTCTTACGAGGAAAGTCGTGCACAACGCACCTATTGTCAAGTTTTAATGATATTGGTTCGAGACTTGACATGGGCGAAGAGATAGATATCTTATTTACAGACATGTCCAAAGCATTTGACAGAGTCAACCACAAATTGCTGCTGGCAAAATTAAAGCATGCTGGTCTTCCCTCCTCCTTTCTGAAATGGATGTCATCCTATATATCGAACAAGCAGCAACAAGTAACCGTTTTAGGAGCAACCTCGCAGCCTGTTTCCGTGGTCTCTGGTGCCCCTCAAGTCCGTCCTCTGTCCGATTCTATTCTTGATTTACTCCAATGATATTCTCTCATCTTGCGATAAGGGAGCAATGTACGCCGATGACCTCAAGTGTTACAAATCCATTACTTCTTACGATGATGCGAATTCTTTCCAATCCGATATGAACTCGGTATGCCGTGCAACAACTCAAAACTGTCTGCTGAATTCCAATGAATCTAAGTGCTCGGTTCTGCGTATCTCCCGCAAAATAAATAGAATTTAACATTCTTATCAAATTTACGATTCGGTATTACCTATACGGTCAACAAGATCAAAGATCTTGGAGTACATGTTACATCAAACTTGGACTGGAGCGAACATGCATACAACATCAGCAAAAAAGGGAACAAATGTTGGGTCTACTTAAGTGTTGTACCTTAGCTTTTCAACGTCATGAAACAAGACGTATACTCTACCTTACATTCGTAAGATCTCACTTCTCCTATGCAAGTCAACTCTGGGCTCCGCAAAAGGTCAACCCCATTCAAGAGATGGAGAAAGTACAGAGACGGGCGACCAAGTTAATTTTGAACCTTAATTATCTTTCTGAGATGCCTTACCGAGAAAGACTATTGTCTTTAGATATTTTACCTATATTCTACTGGCTAGAACTGCAGCATCTGCTTTTCTTATTTAAAGTCATTAATGGTTTGGTAATCTTACCCATAGGCGTCTGTCAAGCATTTTATGTTGCAGCAAGATGTACACGCAGCAGTGCAAGGAATGGGAGACAGTTGGTTATAAGGAAATGTAGAACTACCACTTTCCAAAATAGTTATTTCATAAGAGCAGTCAAACTGTGGAATATTTTACCATCCGAACTGACACTAGAAGACGAGACATTATACGGTTTTAAAAGTAAACTAAACACGCATTATAGGGACGCCCTAAGAACTGTTTACGCGACATTGATGATAGACTTGCTCCAAGTCTGTCTCTTATAGGGGGAGTATATTAGGGCGCGCGAAAATGCGGGCGGGAGACGGGCGGCGAGAAAATTGGGAGAGGAGAGACAGACTTGTTTCCCTTGCAGGAATTTGAATCAGATTATAAATTCGGCGGGAAAGTTGATTGACAAGTTTGTGCATTGCGGTGCTTTAATTTATTCGACACCTAAGTGCACACATTGTTCACACTCTATAAATACTTTAACTCTTTAACTTCCAAATCTGCATGTTAACCGCCGTTATCTACCGCAAATGATGTGTGGCTATGCAAGAGAATAATAGTAATATCACTCCAACGAAAGCTTACACGTACTCGTGTAGATATATCGCCAAATTCAAAGAATAAAACTTGCGTTCTGTGTTGTACCGTTGTCGTGAAAACCCGACGTGAGAAGAAAATTATTTAGTACAGCATCCAAAAAAACAAAAGCTTGTTTAAATTTAGAGCTTTTACATGAATTCCAAACAGATTTAGGACTTATAGTTACATAGTATTAAGGTCAACAAACCTAGGGCCTGCATGTTCATATAATCCCGATTACCGAGACTGCTTATGATCTCGCCTGCCTATGATCTCGCCTCCTAGTACTTTTCAGTATAAAAAATACGGGCTGGCCGCTTGGCGAGATCTCACCCAAGTGTGAGCCGAGACCATAGGTATAGGCGGGATGAATATACTTCATATAAAAACGCCAGCCCGCTTACAGGGACGAAATACTGTCTGGGATGATGCTTTTTACATAGTTTTTTCATTTTTTATGTGTTTGTCTTACAAACAAGCAACAAATATGTTGCTAAACCAATGCTTTTTATCACAAAAAAATCAAGAAAAACAACAAAATCGTTAAAGTAATTCTGTGCATGAAATGTACATGTTCTGCAGCGCTAATTATAGAACCACATTAACATCTCATAGACATAATGTTCCATGGGAATTAAACAAGGGAATATTCGTCCCGCTGCGCGACAAGTCTCGGCAAAGTCCATAGTTCTATAAAACGAAACAAGTATAACTATAAAAGTATAGTTTTATAAAAGGAAACAAGTGAGTATAAAACTGTAAATTGAAAAATGAATCTAAAGCAGTGAGTCATAAATTAAAGTTAAATAACTCCATACCGTAGAGCACCTTTATAGATCGCATTGTCAGTCTCAGTTAATCGCCACAAGCTGTGATTATTTCTCTCACTTCCGAAGCTACTACAGCCTCCAGATGATGATTGATGACAGCTTTTATTTAATTCATTCCGAATGAGCAGCAGGCTACTGGCCCCGCCTCCGGTGGAAAAATCAAAAAATAAATTTGGCGCGCTGCAAGGGAAACAGCTTCTCCTTCTCCAATTTTATCGCGTGGCGCGCTGCCAGGAAACGTCTTTACTGTCTTCGCCTCCTCTTCCAATTTTATCGCGTGTCCCGCCCGCCCGCCGTCCGCCTTAATTTCTTCCACATTTTCGCACTCCCAATAAAAATCTACTTAAGAGACAGACTTGGAGCAAGTCTACATTGATGACTGCAGAACATGGAAGTCAATATATATAAAATGTAAAACCGCACGCTTGTTACACAACAACATGCATTGTTGTTTTTAATATTTTAACATTTTATGGTTTTAATATATATATTAGTATATAACGCACGCTTGTTACACAGTAACATGCATGTAAGTTAACCTGTTGTACCTACCACTTTTTACCATATATGGTTTTAATAAAGCGATTTAGAAATTAGAAAAATTGAGTTGCTGAAAAGAAACATATTCCTCTGCTAATAACTTAAATTTAGCTTTTTGCAAGCAAAATTACTTGTTTGCTCTAATGCCTTTGCTGATTTTGCTCATGGACAGATGGACTGCACAATTGGTGCCCAGTGAACTGGTGGCTATACTTACGTCGTCGTTGACGTCACAGTCTAGAACGCAAAGACTCATGGACTAGCGTCGTTTTGACATATTTGCTCAAATTTTAAATATTGGTCCGTTTGTAGAATTGAAGAGCAATTTTTTTTTCAACATAACGATGGAATAATATATACATCCTAAAGTCCTGAAATATTATTAACTCACAGGTAAGAAGTATTGTATATTTGATTTGTCATTTAAGCAATTTAATAGCGAAATATCGTGATGTTTTGTGACGATACTGTGAAATTCCGTTGAATATATATTTTTAAATTTGCCGCGATAAATTTGCATATAGAACCTACGAAAATCTTTCATTAGCAAAGAAAATAAAATATAACATGAACTCGGATCTATTAATGCAAGTTTGATACCTAATTATGTTTTATTTTGTTTTTAATACGAAACATTTGTCTGCAGATTCGACATTTGTGATTTGTTAATACATATACTGTACACTGTAGAACCTTGCTGTAGATCATCTTTAGCCTCAAGACGTTTTAGATATGTTAAAAAACTTAACACTTCAATAAGAATTGGAATTGCACATTGCAGATGTTTTTGTATAGTATGCAATCCATATTAATATATATTTTAAATATACAACCCGCTGGAATAAGCGTATCGCTGATGAAAGAAGACGAGGAGAATACGACCGAAACGTATGTTTTATCGAGTTTATGGAATAGTCGAATTGGCAGTAAAGTGTTTGTCTACCGACATTCACAGAGAAGTACTTTCATGATTTTATTGTTGCTGTGCGGTGACATTGAGTCATGCCCTGGTCCAATACAGGATGAGCTTGGTAGTTTTATGAATACCAAAGGTATGAAAATTGTGCATCTGGATATACGTGGTTTGTTTAACAATTTGCTCGGTTTACAAGAACTTATTGAGCGACATGGGGCAGTAGACATAATACCAGTATCAGAAACGCATATTGTTGATGACCGGTTTGATGATAACGATCATTTGTATAAAATTCGGGTTATGTGTTTATCAACCGAAATCGCAAACACGGTCTCGGTGGTGGCGTGGCGAATTTTTTTTCCGTAAGCAATCGAAAACATCCCAAGCAAACGAAAGCATCCCGCCTGAATAATTAATACGTCATTGTTACGACCCGCGAACAGGCTGGTAGGAATGAATAGGAAACTACATATTACTTTAATTTCTTGTAGTAAGTTAATATAAATAGTATCCGTTCTTTTCAGCGAGCTTGCCTGTGGCGTAGCGGGTTAGGGCGTGCGTTAGCTGGGGCTATACTGTATTGTAGGTTCAAGCCCGTGCCCAACACTTTTTCTTAAATTTTTTTGTCAAGTTTTTTAAGTTTTTTTCTCTCGATAATTTTGTCTTTCTAAGACTGGTTAGGGTTAGGAAAGGTTAATATTGGGGTTGGGGTTTGTTTATATTTATATTTGTAGTACAAATCATGCCGGATTGAAAGCCTGTTCGCGGATCGTAACAATGACGTATTAATTATGCAGGCGGTATGCTTTCGTTTGCTTGGGATGTTTTCGATTGCTTACGGAAAAAAAATTCGCGGTGGCGTGGCTATGTATATTAAAGAGAGTATTAAGGATTTAGAAAATGATGGTGTCGAAGGCATTTGGACAGAAGTGTTTGTTAAAAATTCAAAAAGCTTTTTGCTTGCGACGTGTTATAGACCTCCTGACGGATCTGACTATTTACCATCTGACTTTGACATCTATTTACCATCATTAATGACAATCTTAACGTTATGTTAGGAGAGGGTATTGGTGAATCTAAAGAAATTATCATGCTGGGTGATTTCAACGTGATTACTTAAAGAAAAACGAACGCAAGATCCTTAAAGAGTTATTTCCTCGATACGGCTTTAAGCAAATTATTAAGAAAGCGACGCGTACTACAAATGAATCCTCTACTTTGATAGACATAATAATGACAAACCACTCACAGGTATTATCAAAACATTGTGTTTACCCAGCTAGCTTAGTGACCACGACATGGTTGGCTGCGTTAGAAAACTGAACCATCTAAAGTATTCCCCTAGGACCGTCTTTAGCCGAAGCTATTCTGCCTATAATCCTGCTGCGGTGAACGAGGATTTCAAAAATGTAACTTGGTGGCCAATATACGCATCAAGGAATGTAAACACGGCTGTGAAACTTTTCAATGAAATAGTGAAAGATATTTTTGACCGCCATGCGCCTGAGATCGTACGTAAAGTTAGGGGGAAACCGTGTCCCTGGTTCGATTCAGACTTAAGAAAGCTTATGATAGATCGGGATCGCATGTTACGGAAAGCACGCAATACCAAAGAAGAAAGGTGTTGGTCTTTATATAAGGCACGAGTTTCGTGCAATAACAAATTAAGGTATGCCAAGAGTTCTTATCAAAAGGATTTACTTAATCAAAATGCGTGCAGTCCGATGAAATTCTGGGGTACGATTAAAAGTATATTCCCAAATAAGACGGCAAGGTCAACTATAAATGTAAATTCTGCTAAAGAGCAAGAAAAGGCAAACATATTCGGTAAATACTTTGCTAGCATTGTGCGAAGTCTTAAAGAAAAGGCTATTCCACTTGTCGATTTTGCATGGAGATCTCCGCTAGCAGTAACATCTCGAACACGGTAGGTTTTCAATGCGCAACACATCTCTAGTGAGTTTGTTATGAATCAGTTGAAGCTCTTTAAGAGAAACAAGTCCACAGGAGCTGACCACCTACCTCCTGGCCTTCTTAAAGACTGTCATCAACACATTGCTCAACCTCTGTGCCATATTTTCAATTTATCAATCGAGACGTCTTGCGTCCCTGAACTATGGAAAATGGCAAAAGTAGTACCTATATATAAGTCAGGATCACCTGATCAACCTGACAGTTATCCACCGATTTCAGTGCTGCAAGCAGTGTCCAAAATATTGGAAAAGGCAATTGATCAACAGTTGTTGAACTTCTTATCGGGAGAAGATTTATTATCCAAGTTTCAGTTTGGCTATCGGCTCAGACGATCCACAACTCAAGCTGCTATCCTGTTCATCGACGATATTCGGAAAGAAGTTGATAAAGGAAATCTTGTGGGCGCTGTTTTTGTAGACCTGACTAAGGCCTTCGACGCTTTAAGTTATACTGTCCTACTCAAGAAGTTAGAAGCATATGAGATGCAAGGTAATGAGGTACTCTGGTTTACCGACTACTTATTTAGTCGCCAGCAATATGTCAATCTGGGCGCTAGTAAGTCATCTAGTGAACCGGTTTTTTGTGGAGTACCACAGGGTTCAAATTGGGGCCACTGCTGTCCCTTGTATTTTATAATGACATGGCGGATCAGCTCGTAAATGCTCGTGTTTTAAAATACGCTGATGAAACTGTCATATATTTCCTTGGAAAGGAAATTGGAGCGATTGAAAGAGCTCTTGCTCGAGATCTCGAAGCTCTGGCGCAGTATTTTGATGAAAACGAGTTGATAATAAACCTCAAGAAAGGAAAAACTGAGGTCATATTATTCGGCACTGGAAAGAGACTCTCTTACGTACTTATGTGGTTATATGGTTATGTGGTTATATGGTTATATGGTTATGTTGTTATATGGTTATGTGGTTATGTGGTTATGTGGTTATGTGGTTATATGGTTATATGATTATATGGTTATATGGTTATATGGTTATATAGTTATATAGTTATATAGTTATATGGTTTAATGGTTTAATGATTATGTGGTTTAACGGTTATGTGGTTATGTGGTTATACGGTTATGTGGTTAAGTATAGTGATATGGTTATATGGTTATGTGTTTATGTAACCAGTTAAGGTATAGAGGACATGGCATTAACTTTACAACGTCTTACAAGTACCTGGGTTACATTCTGGATGCATGTTTGTCACTCAACGAAAATTTCAATACCGCGTATAAGAGAGCCAGCAAGCGTTTGAGACTGCTATCGAAATTACGTGAGTATGTAACCTCGAATGCTGCTTTCCAAATTTACCAAATGATGATTCAACCAATACTGACGTATAACACCATTATTAAACCAGTATTTACAGAGACTCAGCTGGCGAGACTTAACTCAATTGAGTTAAAAGCGTGCAAGTGAAATTGTTGGATGTGGAAAGAGTGTCTCCAACATGGAAAATCTAATTCAAAAGAAAGTCTGTCAATTAGTAAGGAAATGCTTGGACAACTTTCGGGGTTATTTTGAAATTAATAATCACTGTAAGCGTACTCGAAACAATTCAATTCTGGTTAAATTTCCTAAAGTTAAACTTGAATTCGCCAGAATTCAAAGATTTGCAACGATCTTCCAAAACACCTACGAGCGGCTGAGGACTATAAAGAGTTCAAAAAACTGCTTGACGGACATCTGGGTTGATGGTACTGAACTGTCCGAACGTGTTAACACTTTTTAATACTGTATTTACGAATAATTTTTAGCTCATCTAAGATAGTTTTTATAGATAACTTTTAAGCACATTTTAGCTCTATAGAGGGCACAAGTTCATGTTAGGTTTTATTCATATTTTGATATTTGAAGGATATTTTTAGCTCTGCGGAGAGGACACAAGTTGATAGCAGTATTTATATACTGAATTGTTTCATCCTCTGGAAATATGTTATAATAATAATAATAATTAAAACCGCAGATAATTTTACTAAAAAACATTAATAAAACAATTTGCAAATGTATCTTGTCGACCCATTAAACGACCAACTTTGTTATTTTACACTGTCTTACACGTAGCCTGCGAGGCAGGCTCTTCGGGGAGGGATCAGTTTATCAGTTTATCAGTGGGAGGGATTCGAAGGGAAGAGCCTGCCGTCGCATATAATAATTCTTCATGCCTCCCCTAATTATAAATTCAAATTTGCTCAACAAAGTAACCAATCAAATCACATCTTAATTTTGTTTGTTTACTTCCGGTCGAATGTCAAATGTCGCACGTGTGATATACATGTATATTTCAATTTACTATTATAACTGCGACTTTTACTGTGTTATAAAGTATAAACTGTAACAATATTATAAAGTACATCTATGGCAAATATTGAATACAAACGAAGTGGAAACGAAGTGTGTCGTTTATGTGATTGTAGTTTGAAGATAGTGTATGGAAGTTGTGTATCTAAAAAATCTTTCATGAACATCTTCAAGCCTTCATCGAGACAAGAATCGTTTGGAATTGTTTGGGCTGATCGCCTGTCACTTGTCGGAATAAATGTGGAAAATTCGGCAAATAACTCACGAGTTGTTTGTAACGTTTGTGGGAGAAAAATAAAAAACCTTTGTGAACTCTTTAGCTTTGTATCCAACGGATTCGGGGCAAAGAAAACGCTCATGTTGGTGAAACATGCACTGAAAAAGGAAAGTTTCGATGTTGACGCCAGAAAATCGAGTCCTGCCAATAGAAAGTCTCGGCGAATTGGTTCCTCGACCTGAAGCAAAGAAATCGCTGTTATTTTCCGGAAAGGACAATGCAAATATCAGTGAAAAACAACGCCAAGATAGTATGATATCGAACTTGAATATTGACGACTTAGACACTACCAAATCATCTGCAGTAAAGTCGTTATTGCATATCCAAATGGGCGTGTTGTTGTTAAAAACAAATTTGACGAAAACACTAGCGTAATAATAAAAGGCACTTGTTTGTCTCAGTGGCAGGCTGTAGTAATGCATTTCTTCGCGATGAATTTCTCGCGAAGGAACTACTCAAAGGTTTAGAGCGCGAAGTTAATCGCGAATGCAAAACCTACTGTAACTCGGATAGCTGCTTAAAATCTACGAAACCTGACCAACTTTCTGTTTTCTCAAACAACAATGTGTGCAGAGATTAAAGTTTATTGTCCAGTTCTAAGTACTGTGTTGAGGAGTGCTTGCAAATTGGATAGCTCGAACGCAGATGAGAATGAACGAGCAATCAACTCTATTGCTTTGGCAACCTCAACGCTCATTCGATGCAGAAATATTAGAATGTCGGCCATCGCGTACAGAATGTCAACAATTCTATTTCATAGTGGAGCAAGTTATCAGGATATTATTAGACTGAATCACTTAGGTGTTTGTATGTCTCCAAAAGAATGATTGTTTTGCAAGAAGAAATGAGCCTCAATGCTGATTACAAACTGAAAATTTGGAAGAAAACGATAGAAAACAACAAGTGTTCCAGATTGCTTCTGGAAGAAATTGTGCAGAAGCAAGTTTCAAATAAAGGGGAAGACGACATGGATATTGATGTAGATTTGAGACAAGAAAGTATTAAATATTACCAGTGGTACAGCCCAGACGTTTATGACAGTACCATGAAAAACTTGGACGCAGTTCGTGAAAGAATGAACGAGCAAACATGCAACGAAAATGTTGTTAAAGAAATGTTGGAACAATTGAAAAGTTATCAACTGCCCTTTTACAAGTAAGTTGAGTTTAATAAATTTTATACCAATTTATCATTTGTCGAGCATTGTAATGTGCAATCGTTGTTTTTTTTTTGAAAATCAGTGTGATGTACATTACGTTTATATGTGTTTAATCCACGATACGATATACAATGGTTGGGGAAAGGGAAATTTTAAGCTATTAACTTAAGTATATGTCGAAACCACATACCGAATGTTACATTTTTTCAATAATTTTACGTTAATTTTATTACCAATTCTCAAAAACGAGTTGTCTATAAACATGTATGTCTTTCCTCTCATCTTATTTTCTGATTTATACATTTTACCTTCATTTTTATATATCCTATAGTAACCATATATATTTACTGGTATATTTATCAATTTTGCAACAGAATAATTGCTGATAACATTGATCATAATGTATATGCTCGGATCCAGACTAAGGATAACACAAATCACTCAATTCATTGGACACACCAATTTGCAATGTTGGATAAAGTTGTTGATCCAGGCCTTGATGATTCAAAACCTGGAAAAGCTTTGGAAGACCTTCAGTTGATAGAACTTCTACCAGACCAAGATGTTCAAAAGAACCTTGTTTGGCAGTGGGCAGTTATAGTGAGTAGAGTCATCACTAAGTACTTACCTGCTTTCAAGTGTTTGCAACCTGATGTCATCCGTCACATACCCCACAAGTTTTCAAATGAAATGGCAAAAAAATCTGACACAGTAAGTCTATTTTCCATGCACAATTATTATGGCATTTGAAACAAAGACTTCATTCTATTAAAATGCTCAGTTCTACAAAATGGATTCCCTAAAATTTTAAAACAGGGGAATCAGGATATAAGTGAGTTGTTAAAATTTTAAAATGTTGGGGTACATTTGTTGAATGGTTTTGAAATTTTTGATATTCTGGCCAAATCATATAAGTGTGGGGACAAGGGAGTAAATTTGGAAACATTTTTGGAAATATTTGCCAGGTTTCATTCAGAAAATTTGATCTGCATACCCCCCCCCCACTAATTAGGCCCTCACCTTGGCCCTGTGTGGGGAAGAACCTTTCCTATTGCAAACAAAGAGTATTTTTGTGTAAAAAAGGGAAATGTGTCACTTAGGTCATTTTATTTAATAAAGCCTTTCAGGAAGTCTAGAACTGAATAATATATTGAGAAAAATGTGGTCTAACTGGTTAATATCACAAGCTATATGATTTAGTGATTATTCTATTACTATATTGTGCTTTACAATTATTACATTTTAGTTTTTAACCGTACAGTATATGGCAGAAATGGTCAAACATATAAAAATAATGTTTATTTATGTAGTGTTCTCTTGACATGGAATTTCACAATCCCAATGTTGCAAGTGAGATGGCTCAAATACTGAAAGACTACCAGCAGAATTATGTTCCTTGCTTTGAAGATTCTGCCGGAAAGAAGACTGTTTTAGCTAATATTCCAGTACATGGGGATCAGTTGTTCGAAGAAAGGGTGAGAAATGTTGAATGGGCATTTCAGGATGGAGAGGACAAGTATGAAAGACTTGAAAGCCTTTTACCAGAACATGCAGACTGGCATGCCAAGGTTACATTATACAAGGTACAGTACATTTAGAATATATACTTTTAAGGCAGAGTGAAGTGATGGTAGTGAATTGTATAAAAGTTTAAAAAAATCATAATTGAAATCTTCCATCTGGTCTTAACTGTATGATGTCAAATCACTGATTTACCTTATATTATTTATATCATTTAATTACTATAGACCGAGTTTGATATGTTTGTCAAAGACAAGTCAGCAAAAGAACTGGGTACATCACGAGCAAGCATAAATCGAACCGGAAAAACAAATGCAGCTAAAGGGGTCCACAACCACTACAATGAGTACAAGGATTTCTACTCTAGAGAAGTTGAAGCACATATATGTTCTTTTATGGAAATGTGAGATGTCCAAAATAGATGGTAATGTATGGTACATTGCAAATTAGCACTTTTATTCTCCTTGGAATCTTATAGTAATTTCTAGAAGAATGGACTGAAATCTGATATAAATAAATTTCCCCATGGAATAATTGTTCTTTCATATTCACCCCCCAGGCTCACACTCCAGGCACATGTAGCCTAAGTCAGAGATGAGGATCCTTGTTAGGATTGATCCTTAGGACTTTAATGGAAAATTTTATATTCATTTCTATAATTTGACTTAATAACAGATAAACCAAATCTTGTCTTGCCAAATGCTGATAAAAGAACTAATATGAAATGGTTAATTGACCTGTGTAAGAAACATGTGGAGAAATATGTGGTGCAGTCAGATGTTTCTCACTTGGTACAACAAACAGAAAACTTTGAAAAGCTTCTGCGGACACATTTCAATGTCGCATAACTGATTGTGACAAATCATTTAAATTACATTCACGAAGAGTGCTGTGAGTATGGTGGACAATTAAATTCAATGATAAATTTACAAAATACATTACCACAGTGTCATAAAATGTACATCACTGTTTTTAGTCACGAGTTAAGTGTACATAACATGAAATATCAAGTATATTCAAATGATGAAAAGGATGAGTTTGGATACTACTTTTGTCGAGATAAATGTGGCCATGTCTTCAGTACCAAGTCCACCAGAAACAGGTTTGTTCTCTTTTGGTTTTCTTTTTCAATCTCAAAATCCAACCAACATGTTACATATTAGTACTTATTTAAAAGAATTCATTTAGAAGAATTATCATGCAAGGCCTCGATCTGTTCATGTAATCCTTTCAGCTTGACAGATAACACAAACCTTAGCTTTGATATAATTCTTCATCTCATGCTATGCTCAACCTCATTCAATAATTGATTTGTTAATTATAAGTATTTGTCATCCTAATAGGCATGAAAAGAAGTATCACCCACAGTTTGCACTACCAACAGACCAACCTGTCCAAGTACAGAAAGAGGACTTCTGTATAACTACCACCAATGTAAATTAACCTTTGGCTTAATACTTATGGCATTTGAAGATGCTATCAAAGAAGGTGATGGCCAACGCTTGTATGAAATATACAAACTTACTCTTTTAATATACAAGGCAAAGAAGCATCCTAAGTATGCCTATGTAAATCTCCTTCACCTCACCAAAATATGTGCATTACTACCGGAGTTTGAAGCAGAACGATTAAATGGAACCGGTTTGTGAATATGCATGGTGGAAAAGGCTGCAATATTCCACTGGATCTACGAAAAGAACACCAAAATCATCTCCTAAAAGTTATGTGGCGTGCTCTTGGACCAAATCTAAACGAGTCTAATGCTGCTAGACTTGCAGGCACTATTGATATGGTAGAACTTATACTGCAGAATGTGGATAAAGATTGTAAATTATCAAAGAGGTCATCACATCGTTCAGTCGCAAAGAGTGAAGAGGCTGTACAACAGATAATAACTGATCTAATGTCAATATCAGCATTTAAAAATGTAGAAGGAAGAGAAGGACATCCATCTTTTCCAGATTTTAGTTCAAATCTATTTGCAGGATTGGATTACAGAGATCTACACAAGTGGATGAAGGAAAAAGTACAAGAATGGGCATCAATAAATGAAAAGCCCTAATGATGTTCACAAAATGATTACAACATCATTGTTATACTGTACAGTGGCTATAGTTAGCCCATTCCAAAACTGTTTATTAACCCATTAAGCTGCAGAGCTTCCCCATTGACGAGTAAAATCGTCTGGCGTTAGACAAGCAAAAAAATTAAGTAGGGCACATTGTGGCTCAATGGGTCAAATGGCATCCAAGTCACTGTTTTCCAACAAATCTTCTAAATCCTGACAAACAGTTACTAAGTTATTGTTGTCTTGAAGTACACACAATGTTTCATCAAAGTTAGGTATGTCCATAAAAATCTCCTGGATAATTTCTAAAATCTTCAAGGCATGTGTAAGAGAAAATACAGGACAAGAGTCCAAAACATCACCAATAGTGAAAATTTGATGGCAATTTGTTAAAACATCTTCAATCAGGTGTTTTGAAAATCCATGACTACAAATATTATCAAACAATGCAGGCACTGCAGCCATACTGCCTCTCAATTCGTTTAGAGCATCTATTAAATCCACTTTGTCCTCATGGCTTACTGGCCTTGTCAATTTGACATCTCCATTAGGAACAGGGCTCACAAGAGCTTGTTCAAAAGGCAATGAATGTTCTGAGCAAGATTCATTACCACACTCACAAGTGCTAGTGCAATATGTACAGCAGCTGTGTCCCGGTTTTAAAGATGTTATTGTGTCATCTAGAGACTGGTATGCAGCGATGCGCAGACAATTTTTAGCATTTACAAATCTCTTAACTTGTTCCTCACATTGGCTAAGCTGATTACCATGATAAACTATGATGTTATGACATGGAAAACCATCCCTTCCAGCCCGTCCTGCTTCTTGATGTTGATCAAGAATGTTACGAGCTGGCCCCCAGTTGATTACATAACGTATGTCAGGAAAATTTACACCCATGCTAAGTGCTGTTGAAGCAATGACAATTCTTATGTTGCCTTCTCCTTTCAATGAACTTAGTACTCTTTCTTTAGAGTGCTGCCAGCTACTTGAATGGTATATTCCAACTATACATTCAATGTCACAGTAAGCAGCTTTTCCAAGCTTCAGCATCAAAAAATTTACAACACTAGCAATGTCATTCATTGTATTGCAAAAATATGATTGTTTTGTCAGTTAACACTCCCTTTTTCTTCACCATTTCAACCAACCAATCAAGCTCACTAAATATTTTATCCTTTGTAGTCTTCTTTACTGAGAACCGCAAATTTTCTCGGTGTGGACTAACATAAACTGTTAGAGGATCTTTCAGTGAAAGTTGGGATGCCACAATGGAACATGTCTGATGATCAGCAGTTCCAGTCATTGCTGCCATTGGTGTACCTGAAATAAAACAAAATAAATTCATTTTCCTTTACCCATTGAGCCATAGTGCACCCAAATAAGTCTGTATTTGTTATTTTACTCTCCTACACCAAACAATTTTACTTGCTAAGGGAAAGATCTTGTGCACTAATTTAAGAAAATCCCAAATTTACTGGACAGTAGATATTTATTATGCAATATTGATTAGACAACAAATACCAAACAATTATGCACCTGAAAAAGTAATGGTGTGGCAGGCAAACTATTGGAAATTAATACCATACATGATACTCCACAGGTAGAAAAATTAAATGGTAGATAAAGTGGGCATTTGAACAAATATGAATGAACACTAACCTGGTTTAAGAAATGAACGTAAAACTGATAACTTCCCGTATGCGGCACGAAACGCCAATGTTACATTGCTTTTCTTTGCTTTTGCATCCCTATAAAATAATATTTACACTGTAAGATAATGTGAGGAATTTATAGCATGTATAAATACTAAAATACATTTATTGAAAATATCTAAGTGTGAAAATATATCGGGTGCCGAAAAATCGTACCTTAAACCATAGTTAATAGAGACAGGGTTTGGAAGGCCGGCAAACTTCAAAGGCTTTCGAGCCAATTAATTTCAGATGTTGAGAAACCGCGTCACGTGACAATACGAGTGCATCAAATTCAGAAATTACTAGAGTGTAGTATTACAGAAATACGATATTGTGATTATAAATACTGAAATAAGGCATTGTTGTTTTGTCATGGCTTCGACAAGTTCAGCATACGATTCAGAAAGCGAAATTCCTTCAATTCTGGGCTCCGAAGTCGAAAATACAACCACGGAGGACAATTTTCAGCAAACTATTGACTGCTGCAAATCGACGCTGAAGAATTGACACAAGAAATATCGCGTTCAGTTGAAAAGTAAGTCTTTTATATTCTGTTCCTTGACAAAATGTGAAGTAAGATGCCTTTAACATCATCTTTGTCTTCTGTTTGTGTGTTAGGTTGAAGGTTTAAAGCAATTTCCTTGCGAATTTTGCTCAAAAGTGTGCAAATCTAAAGAGGGCGTACGAAGCAATGCATGTTCGCAGTATCTCTGTCTATTAAATGCCGGACAATTTCACTTATCAGTAGTAGGGTACTGCCAGTTAATGGGTTAATTAACAAAAGTGTCTCTTGTTAACCTATTAGCTTGCAATGCTTCCAGATGCATCCTACTTTAGTATGTCACTCTGTCTAATGCCAGACCCTTTTGCTCATCAGTGGTAGGGTACTGCCAGTTAATGGGTTAACAAAACTATCTGCCAGTGTCTCTGGTTAACCTATTAGCTTGCAATGCACCCAGATGCACCCTACTTTAGTATGCACCCTAATTTAACACCAGATAATGGGTTAATCCTGATAGCACTAAAATTGGTATTTTTTATTCTGTCTATTAATGCCAGATGATTTTACTTACCAATGAGAGTGTTAGGTGTATGTGGGTTAAAGCAGAAAATCATTTTAATATTTTCATTTCTTCTGTTTAGAGTGAATTATCCATCACACCCGACAAGCTTGGACCCCTTGCTTATGTTGCTGGCTAAATTGTAATCCAAGCATTATGGAAAGAGCAAGAATTCCAAAAATGCAGATTCATTAAGAAACCAAGAGTTACAAGCATTATTATTTTCAATGAAAGTACCTGCTGAAGAAAATGACTACATTTCTTCAATTTCCCGAGGAGCAGCACCCAATTCCTGGCTGGTAAATATTGCAGAAATTCCTGAATTGTCTTTAGAAAGCACACAAGAATTGGGAAACCTACCCCATTACTTGTGGATAAAGTTGTTGAGGAGGTACAAGCTTCTCCATTAGCAAAAGGTTTGTGGACAACAATATGGTTGAACAATGTGATGTTGCAGTGTCAAAGGAGTGTCAAAACTTATGTTTTGAAAACATTATCAAACTATACGCAACTGTCAGAGGATTCTCCTTTGCACGAGATATCCTTAACAAGTATAAATTACTTGAAAAAGAAAAATAAGGCTTTAAGGAAACAGTTAAAGGTTGACAGAGAACTTCAGCTGTAAATAATATCTACACTATTCTTCAATGTAAGCTCGGATTCCATATGTTGGGGCTCTCGCATGCACCATAGCATGCACAGAGAACCCCAACAGCTTCAATCTGAGCCTACCCACAATGTAAATACTAATTTCTGCATATTATTTGTTCTCTTTCTTGAAGGAGTCGACCAAAATTGTATCTGATAGTGATTTTTGTAGATATAGACTTTTGTTCAATTAAAAAATTATGAAATCAATTTAAAATGATTTCAACATAACAAACCCAAACAAATATAAATACAAATACTGTGTTTCTTGATATAATATTCTAGTCTTATAGTTTATCCAATGCTTGCTTGATCTGTATAGTCCATCTTTACAGATATTCTGTCTTGCACAGAATAAATAACCATAAATCTTCTATTAAGCCAGGAGGGGGCTTTTTTCAGTCATATTTGAGGTTAATAATTCCAAGTCCTACAACCACAAATTTCTCAACCTTCTTTTTAAAATATTCGAGGCTTGAATGGTATTGTTTTGGTTTGGGCTTGTGTCGAACAAGTTCACTTCTGGGTGCAGTTATGGAGGTGGAGGGTATGCTTTTCTCTGGTAAATTTAGGGAAGGAACAGCTCCAGGCACAAGTCTTTTGCAGGTGGGAACTATAAACATGACCAAAAACCTTGTTAATATACAAGTATATTTTACACAAGTACTACCAGTCTACCACCATTTCAATGAATTGTATATAGGAAAATAAAAATTATCTTGTAGATCTTATATTCTGACTACTAGCTCATATCAATCCATAAGCAATTGGGCATATATTAAATGATGTAACTCTCTGAAATTGCACTTTTACTAATATTATAATACATGTTAAAGAAAAGTATGATTTAGTGGGATTTATCCTGAATTTCTGTATTCCGGTAAATTTGAGCATATGGTTTGAACCCATGCATAATTACTGAAGCGTATTATGTAAATCAGTATTAAATTTCCATATGCCCTACAATTGAAACACCATATTGAATTATACAAGCTTCCCGCAACGAGCGATAACTTCAAGCGTTAATACTGAAATATCAATAATTCCATATTCAGAATCTATCGGTAACTGATAAGAAAGAAACTTACATGTTTCGATAAGGTTCTTTTCGAAGTGTCTTTCACAAATACGATACCGTTGATCGATTTGCTTGTGTATATCCCTCGATCTCTTATCACAAGGCGCACCAACACTTCGCGAGTTTTCGTCGATAAATCGTCGTATTTTGTTGGAATTGGAAATATACCAACACCTACGTGCTTCTACTAGTTCCGCAACCATAAATTGAACAATTAGCTCCTGCCTTCTGACATATCTTTCAAAAAAACATGCTTTTTAAGCGAGCTATAGCCATCGAGTAAGGTTTCTTTATATACTTCTCGAATTTCAATGCACTCGTATTGTCACGTGACATAGAACAATAACATAATTTGGCCACACCCCCAGCTTCCAAACCCTGTCTCTATTAACTATGCTTAAACCAGTCCATGTTTCCAAGGTATGTGATTCGTCAACAATACATGCCACAATACCTCGAGCGTAAACCGAATCTCTCTTTAGTACCTCTAGAAACCTCTTGTCAATAGCACTTTCCGCAGAAGCATATACAATTTGATAATTGCTCGCTTCAACTTCGTCTATTTTATCCAATTTTTCGCTTAAATTACACGCAGTCAATCCCATTGACTCTACTTCCTTAATCTGATCGCATACGATGCTCATCAAAGGGCAAATAACCAGAACACTTCGTCTATCAGTCGAAGAGCATATTCTATTCTTCATCATAACCAGTATTTGAAAAATTAAACTCTTGCCGTAGCCTGTCGGTAATACAGCTAGCAGGTCATGCCCCTCGTGCAAATGTCGTATCGCTTTCTTTTGTTCGTTCTTTAAATTTAGCTTTAATCCCTGTCCTTCTAGCACATTCAACACATTTTGTAAACACTCTTCAAATCCCTCTTCGCTGCTGACGGCCATTTTGAATATTGATATTTGATAAGTTGCTGTTGATTGACATGTCTTCAGGCCTCTAACCAATGAAACGCTAGCGTTCGCCGGCGAACGCTGTGCATGAAGAATTATTATATGCGACGGCAGGCTCTTCCCTTCGAATCCCTCCCACTGATAAACTGATCCCTCCCCGAAGAGCCTGCCTCGCAGGCTATCTTACACGAGGTAATTTTACTTACATATCAAGGGAAGAGTCTTGTGTATTAATAGCTTAATTATTGCACATAATTATCTGGAAATAATAATATGTTCATACCTTACTTATTTTCTAAGTTATGATCAACAAATGGAATTGCTACCAAATACATTATATGAACATTGCTTTCATTATTTCAATTTGATTTTTCCTTCAGGTTTTGTATTAAAGACGTAAATGGTTGTTACAACGAGGCAAGTGACAAAGCACATGGCAACAGGAATTAACACATTGTGGTGCTACCAATAGCAACGTATAATTATTTAAATAATTATATATTTATTCATTTATAATAGCAAGGGAACACCTGATATCCCTGTAAAGTATATAATTTATTAGTAAATCTATCCTTGTCTGTCTGAAATCCTGTTATGCACTTTTATAATACATTACAATTATACAGGGCCTTTTTTAACTAATGCACTGGGGGGGCAAATGCCCCCCCAGCCTCCATGTTTGCCCCCCCCAGTCAACTATGTTTGCCCCCCCAGTGAAGGTCCCTTGTGTGAAAAGTATAAGCAAACTTTATAATTTTGAGGAAAATTATGGTATTATCACAAGCAAAACAAGGTCGGTTTAGATAGTATAGATAAAAAATAGGATTATGTAGTATAGTCCGGAAAATTTTTTTTTACCTTTGGTCCCCCCCCCCGTCAACAACAAAACGAATAATATTTATTGACTAACGTTGACGGTCATCTACTTGTTAGGTCCCCCTTTCGATTATTGCCCCCCCACTAACGATTTATTAAAAAAGGCCCTGCAATTATACATGAATTCTTACAAAAGATAAACTATATATGAATTTTTATTGGTATTCGTAGAGAAATTCTTATAGGAATATGAATACATTTCTTATAGGAATATGAATACATTTCTTATAGCAATCCTATTAACAATCCTACTGGAATCCTAATAAATTCCTATAGAGGTTCCTATAGGATTCCTACTAATTCCTATAGGATTCTTATAAAAGTTCCTATAAGAATCCTACTAATTCCTATAGGATTACTATTGAAATTCCAAGTGGAATTCCTATACGAAATTTCCTATGGGAAATGAATCCTTTAGAATTTCCTATCAGAATTCTTTGGAAATTCCTATAGGCATCCTTAAATTCTTATACGAAATTAGTCCGAATTTCCTATAGAAATTCCGATAGGAATTTATTAGAATTTATTAGAATTATTAGAATTCCTATATGAATAATTTGAATCCGTAAAGCCGTGCGCCCACACGATCGGAATCTGAATCGAATTATCTATTGTTAAGAACAACTTTTGAATTCTCAATGTAAGAAAAAACAAGCGTAGGAAATGGTTTCGGGAAAGCTTTGATCATTTCTAGAAGTTTAAGATCGGCTTTTCATCTCTCAATATACAGTATTCTTTAAGATTTTTATGAAGGTTATCATAGGCTCATGAGATCGCTTTTCCCATTGCAGTGTGTGTCCATGCGCCCAGTCCTGTTAATAGTAAGAGGCAAAGCACATGCCCCAAATAGTTAAGTAACATTCTCTTCTCATTGTTTCCCTGTCCTTGTAATTTTGTCGTCTTATTTACCCATAGTTCAATAGCCGCTACCCTAATACAAAACAAAATGCAGTAAATGACATCAAGTTAGAAGTTCTTGTAATTTTAATTTTCAAGAACTTAGAGAGAAAATACTAATGTAGAACATTTTAAAGAAGACTAGTTCCACACGAAGAGGAGTAATTCCATTGACGTAAGCTTATTAAATATATTCTAATTTCTCAAGGTCCACCGTTGAATAATCGGCAAATTCAAATTCTTATGCTGGAAGCAGCCTCCGTCTACAGTTTAAAGTGCTTGGACGTACTTCTCGAGACATACGAAAAAAAGTACAATTTAAATAAAAAATATATTGGACTTTTTCTCCCATCTTCTTTCGTGCAATTGGACGGGCGTCCAAAACAGACAGCTCTACACCTTCTTGCAAGGAGGCGTACTTCAGTAAAAGTAGTGGAGGTTTTAAAGACGCGACGAAAATTCCTAGAAGATTTTTCAGACGTTCAAGATAGTCATGGATCTACACCACTTCTCGTCGCAATAAAGTGCAAAAATATTAAAGTAGTTAAACTGTTGCTTCTTGCAAAACCTGACGTAAGCAAAAGAAATCAACATCATGAATCCCCTATTCATGTCGCTGCCCTGACTGACCAGGACGATGTTATAAGGGAAATCCTGAACACATGTAAGTGTGTAGTTTATTGCTTTCACTTTTATACACGTTTTAATTAAACTATTATTTAATAATCACATGAGTTTATGCTTCTGTAAACCTAAAGTGCACATATTTCATATTTGTTATTTTTAAAACATTTAGACCGTGAGAATAATGGTGACGGTAACTGATTGTGAAATTTTTTAAAATGACCATAGTTTTTAGCAGTGAAAGTTGCCTGTCTTGGAAGAATTTCTGCGATTTTGAAAGGGTTCGGGGCGGGAGACTTGTGACGTCATTTAAGGAAGCCATGGCTTGCTGACTAGTCAAGTTCAATACTTACACATGCATAAATTTGACGTTGCAAAATTTATGTAGTTGTGTGTAATTTAATGTAATATAATATGATATAAATTTGCGAAATTTGGCGTTACAAGGCAAATGCCTTGTTCCTTAAATGACGTCACAACAAGCAAAAATTGAGGTTTTTGACAAATTTGACACAAGATATCCCTAAAACAAAAAGAGTTGTTTATATTCTGTAAATTGCATTCTTATTATTTACCTATATTTTCTATCAATGTAAGCAAAATTTGAAATGGCTGCATGTGCACTTATGTCAAAACTATTGATATGCGCACTCGTGAGTCAAGCAAGGACCTAAAATTGACCTTGTCATTAATTGGAGTGCATTTTTTATGCTCAAAGTTTCACTTTTGTATTTTTTTTAAATTGCACTCGAAACCATGCTATGAGACTTGTTTTTAAAAACCAATATTTACGAAACTGGCAGTTTTATTATAGTACTTATATAGAAAACTTGCTAGTGAAATTATTTCTTTCGATAACCTGAATAATTTTTATGTTTCGCTGGTGTGTGAAAAAGCAGCTATACTATCATTAAAGCTACTGTACATGATTAATAATAAAGCCTAGAGGATCTTAATTGTCTGGTCCCTGTTGCCTGTCGAATTGCTGTTACATCATTTGTCACTTGTCAGACAAAGACAAGGGCATGCAAATGTGAATTGTCAGTTAACCCTTTATAAACATGATATTACTGAGGATTGCTATAATTCTTCATCTATAGATTCGGAACCCAAAGAACGCACTAATATTCAGAAAATCATGAGTAAGATCGATAAAAATGGTCATTCAATTCTTTACCCAGCCTCCCAGAGTGGTAAGGCAAAAGTACTAAACCTTTTAATGGAGCAGAATTTCTGCAAGGATTTTCTGGAACAGGAGAAGGATAGTAAGGAATGGGAATTATTTGTTGGCAACGTTTGTGCTGCAGGATGTAAAAATCTTGCGGAGATCATTTTTGAACAAGATCTTGAATTTCCGAAAGAAAAGACCAAAAAAAGTGTCACACCCCTTATGAGGTAAGAAGAATTTCATATTCTAAAAGTTTTGTGCACTTAGATTGGTTATTTAGAACACCAAAAATTCCTTTTGGCGGGTAAAAAACAAGCGACCAGCCAAAACGTTTGCCATGTTTTTTCAATTTATATTTACTATTAATGTTATTTACATGGAGTGTATGTCACAATTTTATAATTTTTTAATCATTCTAATCAACTATTTATGTATTTATAATTAATTATATATTAATAATTCACTAGCAAGATACTAAGAAATTGAAAGAATCAGTGTCTTTGATGCCATAGTAATGCTGTCGCGTACCTCTTTAAGTATATAGGCTCCTTTAAATCTACGTTTCCACGCTACGATTTATCGGGCCGATTTCAGGTGTACGTCAACAAAGATTAAGGATATAGAGTAGTGGAACTCGCGCGTGACCCTGTCCCCACTTTTTCAATGCGCCTGCGCGAGTTTCTGGCAAGTGTCATGCACATTTTTTAGAAGAAATTATATGTTGAGAAAACCTAAATTTTGGCAATAAAACAGCAATTTCGTATAATATATCAAGATAATTTGTAGGTCGTTCGGAGTTTTTGCAAATGGGGTGTGAGTAGACCATTTATAAATAACTTTTTAAAAATTTTTGGTAGCCAGAAAAACGGGAAAACATGCCTTAAGGAGTGTACTATCAGTCAAATTGACTTTGTCGTTGACAAGTCAATTTTCCCAAACTGTTCAACTGTGCAAGCCAACATCTTCTTAATACTCAGTTTGCGCACACGACGTTGTATTAGAGTTGAAATTTGGGTCAAATTTCGTATGGATCCACGACAATATTTCAACGTAATTTCGACTGGCGTAGTTTTTGGTTTTTATTCCTCACATTCTAGCGTGGTATTAAACAAAAGCACAACTTGTGTAAATTTGACATGTTTCTATTTGCCATTTGAAATATCTATATTTGATAATTTTGATTAAAAGTTGTATTTCTATTTGTACCTTTTTTAAAACCAATGGCGATTTTCCGTTAGGATCATGCTGTGTTTTTGCGTTATCCACTTCGTTTAGATTTTGTAATAAAGCGATCATCGCAACAGCGCGTGCTAACACAAATCATGCACAAATGGACAAATATTGATCATAAAAGGCATTTTTTAAATTTTTTACTAAAAGAATATCTTGAATTCCATGGTTGCCAAGGAAAAATACAACTGACCAATCAGATGGGGATCATTTTGGAAAGTCGTATTGTGATTGGCTGATGCAAAGGCTAGTAGTTTGCATAATTAGAAACGTGACAGGCGCGCAAGATATACGGTATTCCGCATTGATATTCGAAAATTTTAACAAAGATATAAATTTGTTGAAATAGTTATTTAAACCTTCTTTGTAAACACAAGTAGGAAACTTCCCCGAGGGTAAGCGAAATGTTAAAGATTATAACAATGTATTTATCTTAAAATACTGTTAACTATAAGCGATATAAACTCAATTTCCGCGATCCGCGCGGTGCATATTAAATGATATTTGTTGTATTCCCTGGTGACTCGTGACATTGAGTCAGCTTTATTCTTTATTCTTTATAAAGTAAATAAATCCTTTAGAATATCGTTTATTATTTTGAGATTAAAACCTGATTGGTTTGAAAGCCTTTAAAACGCTTTGAAACAAAAACCATGCTGCTATTCTTTCATGGTTTATTGACATGTCACATATAGATTTGTCATGATATCATATACGCCGTTTACAGCCTTCAGTTTATTTCTAAGTTTGTCTCATGAGTTTCAGAGTTTTTTAGAAAAGAAATAACAAAAGCCACTGAGAAAGATTAGATTTTGCTGCGGATTGACTCTGTCATATATAACAAAAACAATGTCAATGTTGGACGTTTATATATGACCTAGATTTGAATATGCACGAGCAGGATCAAATTGCGTTTACAATTTTATACAATCTAATTCAATCCACAACTTAATCTTACCTATCCAGCATTCTATGCCTAGATTTTGTCTTCTCTATGTGTTTATCTTGTGCTTAACAATTGTTTTTAGACATTTGCCTGCCAGATTTGCTGATAACAATTCCTACAATTTTCCACTAATCACAGTCTTAAAGAAACCTATTATACAGCCAGGAATTTTATTCTGATTTGAGATATCAATATTAACGTAAACGGCCTAAGCTTCCCGCCAATCAGAGGCCGGTTGTACGAAGCCCGTTTAGCTTAAACGGTGGATAACTAGAAAATATAGATCAAGTCTATACATTAATCATCGAACAACCTAGCTAAAATATTTCAACTTGAATAGAACAACTACATATTAAGGGCATGCATAAGATTATGTTCAGTCATTCACCAAATGTGTGAAAGTATTTTTTAATTTTTGCTTATCCACCGTTGAAGCTAAACGGCCTTCGTACAACTGGCCCCAGATTGAGATGTCAACATGTCTAAACGGCCTAAACCTCCCACCAAGCCTGTTTGCCTTGTAAAGTTCTATATTCTAAGACTAAATTGCATGGTTGTCGATTTATTAATTCTTACACAGGATCACAGTGTTAATAGCTAGTGTCCTGACACAACCATAGGAATCTAGTTTGGCTAGCTTATTTTTGTGATATAAATATCTGTATTACAAGTCTTTTCTCAATAGTTTTAACTTTCTAAGGTTAGGATTTGGCCGTTAGAGTTAGGATTGGGGTTGGTGTGTTTTTATAAATACCTTTAATTTGTAGTACAAAACATGAAAGGCCTGAATACGGTCTGATCCCAGGCTTGGCTGGACTAGATTCCTGTCTTTGGCTGCAAGTAAGAACTCCCAGGACATAGTGCTGGTTTTGATCAAGGCAAAGAACAAATGATGTCAAAACTAGTAGTTCCTGGTGGGACATATTACATGCTTATATAAAGACTGTGGGGACAATTCCAATCCAGGGAGGGGGGCAAGTCAGGGGTCAAAGTGTTCCCTACTCGTTATCACCCATTACGCCCCAGTATATGTGCCTATATGTCGCATAAATGTACATTGTTTTCGAAAATGAAACCTGAAACCTTGTTTGCACCTCCACCTGAAACTTCCAATCATATGTTAGTTCAGTACATGTTTGTATGTCAGACGTTTATGGAATTTCAATACCAATATGCCAAACAGCCATGATACCATTATAGCTGACCATATATGTAACTCCTGGCAATACTTAAATTTTATATTAGGATGCTATAGTTTATATGATTGTGTAACACCAGATTTTGTTGGTGGTTAAATAACTTTTCTATTTGGTCTGACAAATTCAGGCTATATATCAGATAATTTTTGTTGCTGTTAAGATTCCAAATTGTGTAACTTAGTCTTCCCACGTGCACCCTAGACAATCATGTAAAATGCAGCTTTCTTTGGAAAAATGATTTAGGTTAGTTTAACTTTTTGAAAATGACTTAAATATGTCTGATAAGGGTTTTCCCCTTTTGAGTTAATTGTCAATTTCACCACAAAGACATCTAGTTGACAGGATTTTATTAGGGGACATTCAGAATTTACTTAGAGGACGTGGGCTGCTGTATGTTGATTTTGAGGGGTCATGAAAATTCTGAAAATCACCTAAATAATGATTGATATCCATTTTCCAACATTGAATTTTATGGGGTGGGGAGCTTTAAAAATTACCTGAAAATATTGCAGGGTGTTTATGGGGGGTTACCAAAAGTTCAACTAATTGAATAGACCAGTTGTTTTAAAGAGTGGCATCCTGTGTTCTTATCCAATTATGCGACTCGTCTGAAATACCATAATGCTAAAGTTTCAAGTAGGGAACAGATGTGGGAATGTGGAAAAGCAACATTATTCTAAGGGCAGTAGGTTGGTGTGCAGGTCTGCCAGTACTATTCATTCTACTTTATATTTGATATTACTCTTCAAGCTAAATCCAACTTTTCCAAAGACCAATAATGTAAATGAAAAAATTAATCAATAAGAGAATACTCCATTTAATTAAACAAGATATACGAATGCACCCATAATTATTAGGTCTCCTACGAATTCTCCATCACTTAATAGCCTGTTCTTGTCCTATACAATGTCTGAAACCAAGAATAATAAACTCTGTCTTGTCTGAGGAGCATTATTTTATATGCATATTTTAGATCTTCTCAGCTCCCAGCACTTTATTATGATCCAGCTTCAAATTTATCTCGAATCTCGATGGGATAATTCACAATTCTCCTCTTATATTTGCTTAATCGCACGAGGGTACTTAGAAACAATAACTCACCATCTATAGTATATACAGCACTAACTAAAATACTAACCACACTCCAGTATTTCGTTGCAAAGCTTGCTGCAGAGATTAGAAATTATAAAACCTCATTTTCTAAATATTTCAAGGTGGGTTTAAGTTGGAAAATTATGGTTTATGGGAGAAACGACAGGAAGTTTTCATCTGAAGTAAAAGCTCTTGTAGCAGCTGAGAGCAGTGAGGATGATAACATTGATGACAAACAGCAAAATAAGCTATCAGAATCAGTTAACTGCAGTAGTAGCGATCCATCCGATGGCTTTCATTCTGACGATAAGATATACATCAGATTCAGATACTGATGTTCTTTTAAATGAGATTTCTTTGCCTCTTAGCAGCGAAGTAAGCTTGCGCCAAGAACTAAGTGGTTGGGTAACTAAGAACAGATGCAAGCATAATGCACTGAATGAACTTCTTTGTGTTTTACGGCGACAAGGGCATGACCTCCCGAAAGATGCCCGAGCTCTTTCCGATACTCCTTGAGACATACTGTTTCATCCAAATGTGGTGGCAGTATATATATTTTGGTATTGAAACTGGGGTTATTAATATTTTGTCAAAATATCCAAACATATCAGACAAGCTAACTTCTATTGAATTACTTATCACTGTTGATGGTCTTCCTCTTTTCAAGTCAACGAATCATCAATTTTGGCGAATCTTAAGTCAGTTCAATAACTTGGATATCTTTGTAATTGCCCTGTTTTATGGCAAAGCCAAGCCTGCTCCTGTTGATCAATACCTTAATGACTTCCACCACGAGCTTGACAAGTTGACAAACGTTTCTATGACAAACGAAAATTCACAGTTCAGCTGAAATGCTTTTGTTTTAATTCTCCTGCATGTCGTTTCTTGAAGTGTATTATTGGTCATACTGCATATTTTGCCTGCAAACGCTGCATTATTGAGGGGATGTGGAATGGCAGGGTTGTTTTAATTCTGGTGTTGATGCTCCATGCCCCACTGATGAACAGTTTGCCATGTACGAGTATGAGAAAAAGGCCACTCCCTTAATCAATCATGGAATTTCATGCATCCGGCAATTTTGCTTGGACTACATGCATCTGGTGTGCCTTGGAGTCACAAAACATATTATACACTTCCTAAGAAAGGGGCCCCGAACATGTAAGTTACAGTGTATCTTCCCAGCAGATTGATCAAATAACGTTCCGGCCGGTTATTGCTATTAAAAGGAGCAATGCCAAGTGAATAGACTAGACAACCTAGGTCTTTACACGAAGTAGACAGATGGAAAGCTAGAGAGTTTCGTCAATTTTTACTTTATACTGGGTCCATTGTTTTAAGAAATATAGTTTTCAAGGAACTATTTGAGTGTTTTTTTGCATTATCAATTGCTGTATCTATCATATTTGATACAAATAGAGAATGGCGAAATGGCTATTTGGATTATGCTCGCCAACTTCTGAGGCACTTTGTTAAGAACTGTAAGCATATCTATGGTGATGCCTGCACAGTTTACAATGTACACTTTCTCTTAAACATAGCGGATGATTTACAGAACTTTGATTGTTCTTTGAATGAAATTTCCTGCTTTCCTTTCGAGTAGTATATGCAACAGCTTAAAAAGCATGTCAGACATGGTCAAAACCCAATTGTGCAGGTCGCTAACGAAGAGGTGAGATATCTAGTTCTGGTAGAAAGGTAACTCATAAATTCAACTTCACTCGAGTGGGTACTGTTGCCGAAAGGTTTAAGGACAGTTGCTTTTTGCTTGACAACAAATTTGCCTTTAGGAGAGGAATCATGGAAAGCTTGCGTGTGATGTGCTGTATGAAGGTCAGGTGGAGAGCTTGTACTGTAGTCCGGCTTATTCAAAGCTCTTTAGAATCGTATATGCTCGCAGCATTGAGCATCTGAACTACTTTAAAAGGCTGTGTGTTACCACTAACCACTGGTAGTGGATATGTGATATTCCCACTACACCATGAAGTGGAACAGACCTAGCTGACAACATAAGATTACCGCGAATTTGCGATTGTACCAAAGTGCAGTAAGTCAAATTTTTTATTTGCTCACTGTCTGACTGATTTAAATCTACAATCTATCCTTGGTGCTCAAGGTTGCCCATTTTAAACTAAACCAGTGTACGTCAAGATCTAACCATTTCCTGATTTACCATGTTGATCATTTGAGAACACTGTAGTAAATTTACTGTAGTAAGGATAGGATTTGAATATAGGATTTATTCTCACAACTGTGTAGGTGTTAGTATCCATCAATACCCTCACCAATGTTGAAAAAAATCCAAACTTAAAGATCATCATTTTTTCAGTCATTCATTCCTTTACATGATATATTATAGATATTTTTGATTGTATGATGCATGTGGATCAGAGATGTATCGGACGAAAGCAATGTGGAAGAGGAAGGAGTCATTCCAAGTAACTGGATTGAGGAAAAGACTGTGCCATGGCCTAATACCTTAAGTGTTCTGAAATCATTAGCAGAGAGAATACCGCCCTTAGAAAACTGGCACCTCTTCCCACTTTTGAAAATTTAAATTCAATCAGGTTAGCATTGCATCAAATTGAACGTTATCATTGCAAAACTGCATGTTTCAAATATCAAAACAAATATGAATATTATGAAATGTCCATGTATTTCCATCTTTTATGTCAACGTCACGATGCAAATCTACAAATATTTTATGTAATTTAAGTGTTACGGTTTTTCGTGAAATTGTATTCTGGTAAAGGATATAATTATATTGTGCTTTGGAGCTGCGAAATACAATTTGCAGCTGCAAAATAAGATTTGCGGATTCACCTACATTAAGAATCTTACGTTTTTGGTCCACTGTTTTTCCGAAGATGCTAAAATGTTCTATTTGCTTTGTCCAGGATTTCAAAAAAGGGTTCTCCATCTATTGATGGAGATTCGTGATAGTGTGAAACAGATGGGGAAAAAATGTGATCCTGCCGAATCTGATTTCCACCTTGACCAAGCTACCTCGGTCAATGAAATTGAACAACTGGAGGAAACCCTATCTGATGAGGAAACCAGAAAACTGCTGGTAAGAACTCTTTCCAACAGACTAACTCACTTACATTTAGATATGCTCCGATCGGTTGATGTTCGCAATCGATCAATTGTTATCAACATTTGATCAATCGAGTTGAATAAATCCCACACATCCACAGTGGTCCATGTAGCTTTAAAGAAATGGGAATGTTTTTAAGCAGTTCTGAGCGCATGCTGGTACATGTACTAGTAGGGAAATCAAAACAAATCGCGTTTTTGGCATTTCATCACATTCTCAATGCAATCTCTTCGCAATTTTCTAATTGGGGACGGCTCTGCTTACATTTAGTGCAAGATTTTATCTCATTATTCTTTGATTTATGATATATAGATAGACCAAAGACAATGTCCGGAGCATAATAAACAGGTTTCCTGCATTATTTTTCATTTTTCTCATTTTATTTTTACCTTTTCAATGTCATGGCAGGATAATATACTTTAGTCATTTTTACATGCATATATAATGTACAAATTATGATACCACAGCAAGTGCATGCAGTATTTTGTCATACCGTATCGTCAAATTGGTGAATATAGTGAATTGATTGCTTATGCTGTATAAAATTTCCTTCCTTTTAGGTTAATGGCCGGAATGAATATGAATGGAAAGGAGGAAAAATTTCATTCCGGAAAACAGCTCTTTATGAAATAATAACAGGTAAGTACAGTTCATTTAAATGCTCGGAATTTAGAGTACATCATGATTGTTAATGCGTTAATTAAGATCAATATTGAGACAACTCTGTAAATTGATCTGAAAAACACTGAAGATCCTATACACCGTGATATATAGCATGTATACAATTCACCTAATCATCCTTCCTTACATTTGAAAACTCTGGCGTTCTGGTGTAGCTTTAGCAAAATAATAATTTCAGTACTACCAATAGTATAGTAAATATTTATATATGATGGACTGTTTTAAGATTCTCATAATTTTCATATGAAATTTCGAGGTTTGAAGAAAAATATGCAAAATAACTTCCTGCGTTTCGTGATCGTTACCACGTTGAAAACCACGTTGAACCTGTCGATCCCAGCCTAATTTACTTAAACTGTCGTAGTGAAATAGTCGTTGGTACTGATATGGTAATCCTATTATCGATAATTTAGAAGATATAGAATATTCTTTGAACCAGTTGATAGATGAGAATTGTGCGCAAACGCAACCATAAAAATGTAATGTTTCAAAAGCCTGCAATGTAACTTTCAATTCATTACAGAGATCGTACTGAGGCATTACAGAGAGCGTACCAAGGAACTGAAGAAGACGTGTGCAAAACTGTTTCAAGGTTCTTGAAATATGCTCCGGATAGGAAAGGTGGTGGCGGAAGGAAGGAGAAGAGTGCATAGAACCTGCACACCGACAATAGGGGACCTTTGATGGGACGTTATTCTGTAGCATTTAACACATATTAGTTGCTGTATATATACAAAATTATACGTACATTTTAATGATATGTTTAGTATTCGTCTGTCCATTTTGTAATGGTACAATCTTTTTCATCTTTCTCGATTATTTTAAATATATTTCAAAGTTCAAGAGCTTATTTTCGTATTGCAATCTTATTTGCGTTTAGAATTTATTCTCGACCAATAAGGTTGATATCTGTACATTCAATCGATTAGCGTTTCCTTACATTTGTCGATGTCGAAATAACCTCGTGGATCGACGCGTACGTCAATAATCAAAACCAAAATTCGGATGGACGTCCATAAATGCCGTTGTTTCGACGTTGATATACGACGTCGTTTCGACGTCGATAATCCTGTTAATCCAACGTCGATTCCATTTTCGTTTTCGAATCCTTTTCGGGGCGTCTAAGAACTGCCCGTAAACTGAGTATTTTAGGAAGATACAAGCTTGCAAAGTTACACAGTTTGGAAAAATTTACTTGTCAAAGTCAATTTAATTTGACTGAAAATACACTCCTTCAGGTATGATTTTTCGTATTTTTGGCTACCAAACAATCTTTATAAAGCCATTTCTGGTTAAAATGCTCTACTCGCACCCCATTTGCAAAAACTGCGAACAACCGAAAAATCCTACAAATCATCCTGATATATTCTTCAGAAATCGCTGTTTTATTGCCGAAATTTAGATTTTCTTCACGTAATTCCTTGTTAAAAAATGTGCATGGCACTTACCAGAGACTCGCGCATGCGCATTGACAAAGTGGCGACAGGATCACGCGCGAGTTCCACATCTGTTTATCCTTAATCTGTGTTATGATATAACGTGAAGATTCGGCAGTCGCCAATTGCAGTGGCAAATATGTAATTCACCTCAGGTTCCGCTGCAATTACGGAGACCTCACAATTTACACTAAAATGTCATTAGAGACTTTACGATTTAAGACGGCAACGTGACGACGACGGCTATAAATACAATGAAATTTATAGTATTTTAGAATAGAAATGAATAATTAAAATCCCACGGGAGTTTTAGACGTCATCCTCGCTCTGTTTACAACGGTAAACTACAGATTTTACGTCTTGTGTTCAACGTCTGCATTTCAAGCCGCGAGAAGTGGTACTCAGCAAATTGGCTCAGTCCTGAAGTAGAAATCTTCTAAACGAAAAATCCCTTATCTCAACTTCCTCAAACTGAAGTGAATGCATACGATTGATAATACACGACAAGTTTTATTTAATTGATTTATATGAAGGAGTTTGTTTTGGCCGTCGTCGTTCGCGTTGCCCTCCTACATCGTAAGGTCTCTATTTATTCAACGGCGACCTCACAATTTACATTAAAATGTCATTTATCAAGACAAACTAAATAAATATATAAACAAAACGACATAAATGGCAACTGACAAATTCAAATATTTCAAGGGATCTGGCCCCTTGTCCATTTAACACCGTTTCAAGTCCATCATTAATCAAAGTTATTCTAAAACACTGACCTGAAACCAGATCAATCGATTACGCCAAACCTTTAAAACTCGAAATCAATGCCATAGGAATCTAGCGTTTCGTATTTTCTTTAATGAATTGAACAAATTGCCCCTGTTTAATGTTCTAGTAATCGTTTACCCGGGTACTAAACTCACCCGATACCGTACACATGTTTATTTACATCAATCAATCACTATGTCTCGTTAATATTTCCAGAGCGGCCGGAGCAAATCAAGAAGAAATGGTTGAGCTCATTTGCAACAAAAAATCGCATCTTGATCTCTTTACAACTATTGACGAAAAAGGAAGAAATGTTTTTCACTATGCTGTGAAGAATCCAAAAGTTCTCAAGTATCTCCTCACTCAGTTTAAAAGAGTAAGAATTACTTTATTTTACTTAGAACTATAACTGCAGTGAGCTATACTACATAGCATCATTATCATCCCTCTAGGATAAGTATATTCCCCAAAATGTCAAGTAAGAAAGTCTCTTTTTTTTGGTACAGTGTTACTTCAGTAAACCACTCCGAACTGAAACAACTCATATGCAACTGAGACGAAATTGTAATCAGCACATTGTACATTCCAGGAATTGAACTGCGGTGACAAACTGAGGCGAAAGACACATGCACTGTGCAAACAACAACCATCAATACAAATAAGATGTTCAGAACAACGAGTCAAATCTATTTGTCAAATTGCAAAAAAATATTATACAAGTTTTATAAAAAAGCAATAATTCATGGCTTGATGACTTTGCTCGTTTAAGCTGCCGAAAAAAATATACTGTGCATCTTTCAATATATGTCCGTTCTTTGAAATGTTTCGATTTTGAGTTTTCGCAAGGAATCTCAAAATATCTTGACGTGTATTGTCCAAAGTTCTGACTTCTGACTTATTTATAAGAAAATTTTGCGATTTATGGCCTTAAAATTGCTTTTAAAACTCACCTAAGAATGCGGGAATTGGTGTTTCAGGGATGGTAGAAATAAACTTTTTTTACGGGGAAAAATATACATTTTCCTTAAAACCAAGACCCTGGCTACGCCACTGGACAAAGCATGTGTCATGAAACGGTTAAATACAGATTCCGCGAGATTTAATTTTATTGAAATGCTGTGCTGACAAATTAATATCACATATGTAATGCGCCATGCAAAAAAACGTTTTAGATATTGCAATTTACGAGCTTTATGGGCTTCATGGTGATTTTGCATTCAATAACTTTAATTCGATTGATTAACCTTCTTCAAATGTTTTTAGGTAAGCGAGGACAAAAAGAAATTAACATATACATTGTACTGCGTTTTATAGTTAAGTGACGACTATGAAGCTATTAATAAAACGGACAGTATTAACCTCACTCCAGTACAGATCGCAGCTCTTGACAATCTGACAGAGGTATATAATCATTCACACATACTATATTTCCAATCTTATACTTGTTAAAAGCCACGATTGGATCAAATTTCAAGTCCTCTCAGTTAGCCGAGTCCACAGCTTCTTCTCGGAATGGAGCAAACCGCTCGCACTTGAAATCCGATCCAATCCTAATTTTCTGATTTCTAATAATATTTCAATCCGAAAATGATAACCGGACGGGATTTCAAGAATGAGTAGTTGTTCCAGTCCGACATGAAATCGAGGTTTTGAAAATTTGAAAATTTGGAAATTTGAGGTTTTGAAATGACATCCCATACTCATTAATGACTAAAGTGAAGCGAATTAATTTTGATCCGGTATACTTCACCAGATATCCAGCATCATCATATAAGACCTTATGCATAATTCGCAATCCGGGCCCCGTATCCTAGGAAACGGGAATAAACGCGAGAAAACCACTACCAAAGGCTTTTTTCCTGCCGCAATCGTGGAAGTGACAAAAAACGTGAATAAAATATCATTATTTCCAGTCTCAATTTTGTTGCACAACCGTAACTTTTGCTTAGGTTTTATCTGTTGATAACATATACAGAAAACATATACAGAAAACATATACAGAAATATATAATATCAAGTGCACTATACTTTCAGCAACCTTTCAACAAATTATTTGCGTACGGTGTTTACTGTTTACATCGACGACGCATCTAGTAAATTCACAGAATGTTCGACTTAATATCTCTTAACAATCAACTTTTTCATTAAGTTATATATAAAAACTAACCATGAAAGTTGAAGAACTGCTTTTGTGAAAATATATGATCATACTTCTGAAATACTTTCAGTAAAAGATGCTATAAAGTCAATTGGACAAAGCCAAACGGCAAAGGAAAATTTTGTTTTGTTGCAATTGTATTAAAGCTATATCAACAACCAACATTCAACAAGGCAACAAAACTTGTGTATTAAAGAATTGATATTACAACTTACTCAGTTAATGTAGCTTTCATCTCTTCAAACTTCTTAACCGCTTGCAGAACCCACTGGTCTGGAGAGTCCATAGTTAAAATATTTTTTAATGCGAAGACTTTATAAAGTTTATATCTCGTGATTCTCCCTGAGTATTGTACCACATGTGCTTGGTGAGAGCAAGAGTATGGTGTATAAATACGAAGTCACTCACATCTAGACTGCGTTACAAGCTGCACTGACGAGCCGTTGAACGACGAAACATGCATTTCTGCAGATTTGACCATATATATATATATAGTCAAATCTGCAGACATGCATGTTTCGCCGTTCAACGGCTCGTCAGTGCAGCTTGTAACGCAGTCTAGATGCGAGTGACTTCGTATTTATACACCATACTCTTGCCCTCACCAAGCGCATGTGGTACAATACTCAGACACATGCGCATCCAGACATGCGTGAAGTGTCTTGGGGCCAAGAGTGCTCAAACGACCACAAGGGAAGTGAGCTTTTGCATTATAGCTTATAGCCACCAATTAACCTCACAGAGTGCTCAACAACACAAAGTGAAGGAGCATATATAGTCAAATCTGCAGACATGCATGTTTCGCCGTTCAACGGCTCGTCAGTGCAGCTTGTAACGCAGCATATATATATAGATTTGATATATACAGATATGTACAGATTGATATATACAGATTTGACTATATATATATATATAGTCAAATCTGCAGACATGCATGTTTCGCCGTTCAACGGCTCGTCAGTGCAGCTTGTAACGCAGTCTAGATGCGAGTGACTTCGTATTTATATACACCATACTCTTGCCCTCACCAAGCGCATGTGGTACAATACTCAGACACATGCGCATCCAGACATGCGTGAAGTGTCTTGGGGCCAGAGTGCTCAAACGACCACAAGGGAAGTGAGCTTTTGCATTATAGCTTATAGCCACCAATTAACCTCACAGAGTGCTCAACAACACAAAGTGAAGGAGCATATATAGTCAAATCTGCAGACATGCATGTTTCGCCGTTCAACGGCTCGTCAGTGCAGCTTGTAACGCAGTCTAGATGCGAGTGACTTCGTATTTATACACCATACTCTTGCCCTCACCAAGCGCATGTGGTACAATACTCAGACACATATATATGGTGAGTAAAAGTTGTTCTCAAGCTTTATTACCCAAAAAATACTTCTTAGTCTCCGAGCTGGGATCGAACCGCCACCTGTTAGTTTCTATATAAGCGCACTAACCAACTGCGCCACCGAGAACTCAGGTACTCGGCGAGAGTTTACACGATCTGGTTCGAGTAATGATGTTACGTCTGCTTCGTACTTGAAGTGCGTATGATTTAATTATGGTTTGGATCTGAGTTCCCTGAAGACCGCAGTAATGCGCGAAACTTGGAAACTAAAACAAAAAGTAAGAACAAATTATTCAAAACGGCTTGTTAATCTATTAGCGGCTTATTCATCTGTCGGGAGGCAATGTAACCTCTGCATCGAAGAGAAAGTTTCCTTCATGAAAAATGGCGAGTATGAACGTTTGAACGGGAAAACAGAGATGTTCGCGAAGTACCGGCATCGTGAAAAGTTTTGGCCTGGAAAATTTGAACGCGCGCGCGAGCTGTGACTATGCACGTCAGCAAACAGTCGATCACGCAAATCAATCTAACGGACTGAATTTAATTGCCTGAAGATCGAGAAAACTACTCGTGAAACTCTGAGTTATATACCGGGTGGGGCAAAAAAAGGTACGACTGTTTGATTTAGTATAACTTAATATAAATTATTACACTTAAACAAGATTCTTTGCATTCAGCGATGTCTAAGTTAAATTTTGATATATGCCATGTGCATTTGCATGCAATATTGACTGAGATAACTGCGTTTAAACTTGACTAAACACTTTTGGAAGTGTCGAGAATGCACATGGCACATATCAAAATTTAAGTTAGACATCGTTTATATTAAGTTATACTAAATCAAACAGTCGTACTTTTTTTTGCCCCACACGGTATATATATATATATATATAGTCAAATCTGCAGACATGCATGCATGTTTCGGGCGGTTCAACGGCTCGTCAGTGCAGCTTGTAACGCAGTCTAGATGCGAGTGACTTCGTATTTATATACACCATACTCTTGCCCTCACCAAGCGCATGTGGTACAATACTCAGACACATGCGCATCCAGACATGCGTGGAGTGTCTTGGGGCCAGAGTGCTCAAACGACCACAAGGGAAGTGAGCTTTTGCATTATAGCTTATAGCCACCAATTAACCTCACAGAGTGCTCAACAACACAAAGTGAAGGAGCATATATAGTCAAATCTGCAGACATGCATGTTTCGCCGTTCAACGGCTCGTCAGTGCAGCTTGTAACGCAGTCTAGATGCGAGTGACTTCGTATTTATACACCATACTCTTGCCCTCACCAAGCGCATGTGGTACAATACTCAGACACATGCGCATCCAGACATGCGTCTGGACATGCATCCAAGACACTTCACGCATGTCTGGATGCGCATGTGTCTGAGTATTGTACCACATGCGCTTGGTGAGGGCAAGAGTATGGTGTATAAATACGAAGTCACTCGCATCTAGACTGCGTTACAAGCTGCACTGACGAGCCGTTGAACGGCGAAACATGCATGTCTGCAGATTTGACTATTTAACAATTAGTCGCCGAAGGCGAGGTGATTACAAGCCTATAGTAACTGAGCCGAAGGCGAAGTGACTATAGGCTTGTAATCACCGAGCCTGAGGCGACTAATTGTTTTAGTAGAAATTTCAAAGAGAAAAACAAACACAGAAAGTTATGAGGTCAGTTGAAAAGGCTATAAGACAAAATTCAGCGCTTTTCTCAGCGGCCGGTTTAATATTAAAAACATGCCGGCAAAAGACGGGTGTCAAAACATATCGAAGCGAAACAAAAACAAACAATTTCGTGAGAAAAATACTTTGGAAGGGCTCAAATACAAAGTAGAATGGTTTTAAAAATATATCACAGCTAGGTTTTTGCTGAATATAACGATATAAATGAGGATAAAACGAATAATTTTCAAAATAAACACTTGTGGTGGAGCCGTACGGAAAAAGTTCTATACATGTTGATTTCAACAGGAGAAAACGCTGCCTTTCATGGAAGAAAAAGAGTGTATTTGTTATCGCTTACCTTTAAAAATGTCAAAAATATATCCTCCTTGAATTTAGCGGCAGTTTTTTCATTTAAAACTTTGAATCAGGCTAAAAAACCCGATTTTTGTTTTAAATTCGGCAGCTTGCGAAGAAGCCATTTTGAAAAAAAAGTGATAGTCACTGGGCAGTGCATGACTATCACTTTTTGGAGGCTCAATTTGGACCAATCAGAATGCAGGAAAAGCAATAGACACCTCACAATTTATTATTATTATTATTATTATTATTATTATTATTATTTATAAATATATATATATATATATATACAGCTAATTCAAAAAAGGTTGTCCTTTAAAAACATTAAACTCTAAAACTAAGCTTAAACCCTAAGCGCGAAAAGCACAATGGGAACGCACGCTCTTGTCGAATTTAATAACTGCGAGCTTAATATATTGAGTGCCAAAATGTCGCGTGCAGCATACAGCCAAGATTTACGATGAAGAGCAGGGCCCGGTTGTACGAAATCCGTTTAGCCTATCCGGTGGATAGATAAAAAATACTGATCGATCAAGTCTATATATTCATCGAACAACCAAGCTAAAATTTTCCAACTTGAATAGAACAATTATGTTTGCAACTACATATTAAGTGCATGAGATTTAAGTTCAGTCATTCACAAAATGCATGAAGTGGTAGTTAATTTTGGCTTATCCACCGTTTAAGGTAAACGGCGTTCGTACAACCGGCCCCAGTTTGGTTAACCGAAATCATAGGTTATCATATCGATGAAGTGATTTTGATATTATAGATGTCCAAAAAAACAATTTCTCGATATTTGCAGAAGTTCCGGCTAGGTCATGTATAGACACGGCTGTTATCGCCAGACTGTATATGCTTGCATATAGCAAATTATATTTTTACTATATTATATAAGGCATGCTGAATAAGCGTAACAACGTGTATAGAGAATATATGTTTATTAGATTTAAAGATTTGACATTTCTTTTAACAGATTTTCTTTCTGCTGATTAAACTGTTGTTCTGTCAGTACCCCAGATTCTTCCAAATCTTTAAGTTCTTTCAGTTGCTGAATAATCCCTGAGCGTATTCGTAACTATAAAATGATTGTTAAAAGTAGCTACATTATATACATGCACTGTCTGATTTCAAAAATCTTGACTTGCTTTGAGATCTATTCTTGGCGTGAAGTTTTGATATTTAAACATGAAATGCATGTGGCTAAGGCGCATATTGTGTACATAGGCATGGCCTTTTAGTGCAAGTTTTCACTTGCATGCTTGAATTAATATACCATATAGGAATTGCATTTCATTCCTGGTTGGAATGTTATTGCTAATACATGAAATTGCTTCAACATGCACATGCCTTTTTTCTAAGTCCACTTCTCCTTGGCCTTCCTGATTTGTAATTCGATCTGAACCGCCTGCTGTTGCTGAGTTTGTTGCCATAGATGGTGTTCCCGTTGAACGTGGATAACGGTTTGGTTTAAGTCCGGTAAAAAACGGGATTTTAGGGGGTATATCCTCACTTGTGTGTGTGCCGTTAACCTTGAAAAGATACGGAAGTGTGCTAAACGTAATTTAGTCAAGTGCACGGAAGTCTATTGGCGAAAATATCACTATACTGGTCAACTATATCAATGCCTAATGGTTCAAATATTTTCATGCATAGTTAAGGTTCTCACTAAAGACAATGTTATTATGCTGATTAATATTTATTGACTCTATTTACATGTAAGAAATACGGAAAAGATGTAAATCTATGTACATTACCAGCATTTTAGGCCAAACTCTCAGTTTAAATTCTGGAATATCTTGTACATGCTTTTCCTTCAGATTCTGCAGTCGGATTTCAAAACCAGATCGAATAGGTGTATCTACATGTTGATTAAAATATAGACTGGTATGAATTGTGCAAAAAGCGCGTTGAAATTTTAGTTCAGCCGAATTGCGATGAACAACACAGCAATGCACATATAAAATATTGCCAGCGATAACTTATCAATTTCCTCAAAGCAGTGGATAGGTTTTCAAACACATGAATGCGTGTACCTTCATCGCTGCAATCTGCCAGCAAAGCGTCAGAATGCGTTCGTTTTGTGGCCCTTGAAGATGTGCATGCCTTTTTGTCTTTCTTTTTTGCGATTGGTTCTGCCCATAAAATGATCCAACCATCTTTAGATGAAGAATATATCTCTTCGAGATTGGAGCTGTTGCTTAGAGTTAAACGTTGGTTTTTGCCAACAATATACCCAAGACGAAAAGAGTTTGCGTCTGCTGGAGAAGACAGCTCCTCTGCGTAATTTTCCAGCAGGAATGCTCTCAAATCTATTACGCTGTCAAAAATGGGCACATTTTGAAGACTATATGTGTCATATTTTGTTCTGTTAGCTTGATTAACAACTTTAAGCCTCATGTGAACAGTATCTCCCTCATCCATTTTACTAATTCTGTATAAACAACTTGTTCGAAAGTGCCTGCATGTATGCAGAGCCAGAGTGGATACAAACGAAGGGCAGACAGAAATCCCCATGGGATTCAGAATTTAGTCCAAAACAACAAAATATTTATAAGGTCAAATTTTTCGAAAATACTGCTGCATGCCTGACTAATGAAATGAGGTGCATGTTCAGTGGGCATAGGAAAAAATAAGTCTGCATCTCTGTTTGCTTGTACGTCTTTGCATGAACTTTCGAACAAGTTCATGCCAAACGAAAAGTAAACGGCGATGACGACGTATTGTACTTGTAGGTAAACGGCGTGGTTGACTTCACCCATGCCCATGGTCATGCATGTATATATATAGCACCTCCTCAATGACCAATCGTTTATTTCCCCATTGCTTTGTTGTTCGGCTAAACCGTTCTTAGTTTGACATCCGACTATAGCTATATACAGAGCTATATATATAGCAGCATTTGAAATTAGAAATATTGTCATTGAGAAAATATTTTAGAAGGAAAGATAAATTCTTTAAAATTAAAGTTTTAATAAATATATGAAAATATATACATTTTTATAAGCCTATATACACCCTGACATTGTTACGCGTAGTCAGCATGCCTAATATAGTTTTGTATTTCTCCATCTGTGACTTGAAGAAATGAATCCAGGACCATTAATTCTGTATCAGGTGAGTCTTGCCAAGCAACGTCGTTTTGTCGAATATAATTTTTCGACTGTGAAAAAAGCTCTTCACAAGGCATGAAATCTGGCGAATACGGTGGCAGAAATATAACGAGTGCTCCACTAGCATTTATTGCATCAACAACTTCTTGTGTGTGGTGAGTAGCTGCATTGTCTGCAAGAATCGAAATATTAATTTACAGAAAGAATTTCAGGTTTATTGTCTAAATCTATATAGCCGTGTAAACCCATGCAGGGCCCGCTTGAAAATGTATATAAACTTTCGTTTTACCGAGTATCACAACGGATCTAGGATTAAAACCATCAAATGGGAGTAAGCATGGCATCAGCACATCATTCACAAATTCGAGGAATTTTTCTCCGTTGACATGCCCTTCGTACAGTCCAACGTCAAGCAAGCCTTCATAACATATAATCGGAATTGCGGTTATACGTGGTCCCCAAGGTGAAAATCGCCTTCTGATTCTTGCACGTTGTCCTTTTAAGCTATACCCATACAATCTTAAAATTCGTCTATCCTGTAAATGTAAAAACATTTATGAACGCGTGTATACAAGGTGTCTCAAAAAAACTGCAACCCTATAATTTTCATAACAGCCACTGCTAATTAGCATTTCAATGCCTGTGCAACTTATTATGCTCCTGGGATTTGAAAATACGTTCTAATTTGACTAATTGTCCACGTTATACAGGGTGTATCAAAAAAACTGCAAATACCATAATTTGTATGCACGAGATCATACATTAGAATTTCAATGGCTGTGCAAATAATTACGCTTCTGGGATTTGAAAATACGTTTCCACGTGCAGTACTATCAAAATAAGCACACAAAGTGAATTAAAATTAGTTCGATTACGAATGGCTCAGCTAACAACAGAGCAAAGAGTATTTCTTGTTTTAAAGTACGCCCAAACTCAAAACTCGACAGCAGTCATTCGTAAACTGAGCCATTCGTAATCGAACTCATAAGTTTAATTCACTTTGTGTGCTTGTTTTGATACCCCTGGGAAACGTATTTTCAAATCCCAGAAGCGTAATTATTTGCACAGCCATTGAAATTCTAATGTATGATCTCGTGCATACAAATTATGGTATTTGCAGTTTTTTTGATACACCCTGTACTGTAGCTATATATTGTGTTTACGCACCCTTGGGATCAATTAGTGCTGAATCATGCAAATTCTAAAAATATCTGATTTCAAAGGGCTGCAGTTTTTGAGACACCCTGTATATATAGTGCTCATTACAAAACCAACAATACTATAGAGAAACGTTTGCAAAGGAATGTAAATAATACGGTCACAAAAAATCAAGCGCGTGATATAGCTTTATTGTATAGGTCCATGCAATTGATAAGTATCATATAATATATAGCAGTAATGACGAGAACGAAGCATGCACATACGATTAGTGCAATACTTAAACGAAAAAGGACGAGAACAATATCAGAATACATATATATAGTTGCTCTAACTATATGTTGTCGAGCACTCTTTGCGTTTCGTATTCTGATCGGTATTCTGAAAGGTATTGTTAAGGAGTTATTGTGTTTTTATATACACGTGTACACTTATGTTGATTGTGGAGTCCAAACTGTTATTCTAAGTAGTGAATCGAAAGAAAAATTGCATTTATAGAGGAGATTTAATTACAAATAAAAAATGCAATAATTGCTGCCTAGCCTCAGCGAGGCATACTATTCTTGACAGACAAGGGTTTTTCCAGAGTGCATTCGACCCAGTATTTTGCGCCGACCTATGTATTGTCGAGATCTGGATCTTGCGGCTGTCAGTTGTCGTAATTCCGGGCAAAAAGTCGAGCTCAATGTGAACTTTTAAAATGGGGGCAACTGTGTGTTCATACTATTCTTCAACTAATATTTCATAATAGTGAAAGATTTGATACAAAAAAAACGATAAAATACAATGGTATAAAAAACCTCTTGATGTTATTGTCATAAAGGCGGAAACGGGATTACGTGGGAATATCGGGGGTGATCCCTCACCCGCTACGTCATGTTATTTACACTATAATGGATCAATACAGAAAGACAATGTGAAAGAGAGATTGTATTTTATTTCATTGTATTTTATCGTTTTTTTTGTATGAAATCTTTCCATATTATGAAATATTAGTTGAAGAATAGTATGAACACACAGTTGCCTGCGGAGGAGGCTAGTACTGTACTTCGTTTGCGCGTGTATCAGGTTTCATGTAAAGGTCAAAGTGGTCGACTTTTGAGCAATAAATCTGGATATGTTCACAAATTGCTCCAATTTGTAAACCTTGAAACCAAAACATTTCAACTCAGCATTGAAATCGATGCGTAACAAGCGATCAGCGATGGTTTTATTCGTTGTTATGAATATAATGCATTATCGTTGGTGCAGTTCTGTCTAAAGTCACTTTATATCTGAAGTTAATGAGCAATCAATAAGCCAAGGCATCAAACAGCTGAGGTACAATCGCCATCTGGTCATAGCTTGTATTAATATAAGCCGTTTACATATGCGAGATCCTTTAAGTTATAGTATATGGAGGCACATTGGTCATAGCCTGCGTGGTTTAAGGCTTCTTCGGCAGCACTTCCTTGCGGTAGTAACTCCTAGTTTATTGAAGTATTCGCATAGCAGATTTTTTAATCCGCACAATTTCACAAATATGGTGTTGCAAATTTTTGTACGTTGTTATACGTGATTTAACTCATACAGATTAGTACACACAAAAAAAGCTGAATGAATATGTCTATTGCTCTGGGGATCCAACTACTTAAATGAAAGAGGACTTGTTCGACAAGGAAACGATTTTAATGCAACGTAGTATGACTTTGCTGATGTATTCTATTCAGTATATTTGCGTTTGGATAATTCTATCTCAGCCGGTGGGAGTTCTATCTCTATATCCGTTATTATCACTATTTTTTCTGCACTTAAACTTATACTCTAACCGAGTTAAATTTGCGCACATGATATGAAATTTACTGAATCAATTTGACTATTCAGTTGGTCGTTTTTACAATTTCAAACTTTTCTGTACTTTTTTGATATTTTGCTGAGTACACCATTTTTTTGTGCAAGAATTCAACAATTTCGGGCACCATTTGCTTTCATTACTTCTTAGAATAACAATTTGGAATCACAAATCACATAACCGTAGACGTGTATATAAAAACATAAGAAATTCTCAATAATATCTTTCAAAATAGCGACTATATCATTTTTAGTTGTGGCCCACTTATTTTTATCCACCCCTGTACATATAATATTGAAGTAATATCACACAAGAGAATATAATTTGGCACGCCAATTGGTCACTCGTGAACATTTGCTAATGTGATTTGACATTCATGTTAAATTGAAATAGAAAATAAATCGGGTGCTGTACTTGAGTCGTAACGAGCGACAGTGTTGAGAGAACACGAGAGGTTATAAAACTGATTCTATATAGGACATAACGTTGTCTTATTTATATCTTCTTTTTTCTAATAGAGTTTTGAGATGCTCTTACCCTACACAGTAAATTACGCGGATATATTCTCTGCTCGTCTCATTCATGATGTGAAGGACATTAAGGTAATTATCTCGCCAGTTTTTACCTCGGTTGTTTTGTGCGTGCTTGTTTCCCTGTCAGCAGGATTAAGCAGTTTAATACGCAAACATATGGATCTAATGGCCCTAGACCAAGGACAAATCGAATAAAATTTTGGTACAAATTGATGAAAACTAAAAGAGAAACGTACAAAATTTTTTGTTTGTCTTGCTTTTTCGAGACACATTTTTTAGAAAAATTCTACACAATCATAACCATTTGTAATTAAACCAGGTATACACAAAATTAAGTTGTGAGAATTGTAGTGGCTGCACCACAAAAGGTAATCCAACTTTAGCATAAAGTTCAGGTCTTTAGGTGTCCAATTATACTTTTTTGGTATCATTGTAGCAAAAATGGGGAAATTATCCGATTAAAAATTTCCATTTGAAATTACATTTCCCGTGTAAAATGTGCATCAAATTTGAAAACATTTCCCAAATGGGGGGGGGGAGGCTTTCCATCTGGGAAAATTCTCCAAAACACCTCTACAAACCATTGTAGCTTCGTTAAATATTTTAACCAAGGTAATTTGTTTTTCAATCGTGACTTGAACAATCGTAAATTCAAAGTCTAAGTTTGAACAAATATGGAGCAGAAAAGCATAGGAATAAAATATTTTGTCCTGGTTTTCTGGTATTCAGTGTTGCTTCGACCAGGATATCTTTGTGTTTACTTGCTTTGATCATAAAAAACTCAAAAAGTGAATCATGCAGTGAATGCATGTGTTTTGACTTCAATCAACGCTTTCTACTAAAACTGGACAATGAACAAAGTATGCTGTAATTTTCTTCTGATCGTTTCACGACAAAAGATATATAGCCTCAACTTTGTTTGCCAAGGGCCAGGGCTTTAATATTTTTTTGTTTACAATGTGTGTACGAAAAGTACTTTAACAAATGAGCAGAAAGCTCATGTTTTCACTACAGTTGGTCCATATTTTAAAGTTTTCTTCCATGATATAATGTGTTTAAACTGTATTTTTTTAACTTTAATGTGGCCAAATACTGAAATACATGAGCATTTAAAACAAATGTATTAGTTTTAATACATGAGCATTTAAAATAAATGTATTAGTTTTCTCGGCGCATTGTGCTTAGTATGAAGCCTTTAGAGTTATCGATGCAATTCATTTTTGTACTCTAACTATCGTTAGGCTAGCTTTTTGAACTTTTTGGGTGGATTTTCGAATCTAAAAATTGTTTAACTCCTGTGTTTTGTCGCGTAATGTAGAGCGAGCCGGATGAGTGTCAGGGCGGGCCGGATGCAAAAATCCGGACCGCTTTGAAACGCTCGCTAGCCAATCAGATTGCTAAATTTTCATAGATAAAAAAAAAATAGTAATCTTCCTTCATTAACTAGGTTCTAAAGATAGGCCTTGTTACCTGGAAAGAAAACTACCCCGAAGCAGTAGCGTGTCTGTTGGATGGAGACCACGAGGAACATCAACCTTTCTTGGAAGCAGCCTTCGAAGGAGACGTAGAATTAATGAAGTTTTTCTTACAAAAAGGAGCAGATCATTTGCAAAGAGAGTAAGAATGCAGTTGTTTTTAAGTGATTGTACGTGCATGAATTAAATTTATTGATATTTAGTTGTCTTGTACTCTGCGAATGTCCTATATCTTTCAATCGCGCCGTCCAACAACGATATCGGTTCAGATGGGCAAAAACGTTCATCCCAGACAGGTGCAAAGGATGAAGCGTTCATATGCATGGGAAGCATGTCTTGTCTTCCACACGAACACATTGCTTACATATATTTAACAATAGTTTTTGTTATGTTTTTCTTTTAAAACTTAAAGTGAAATGGTTTTAAAACATCATTCCTGAAAACCTGAGATATTTCGCTTTTCAGGTAAAATTTGTGCTTGTTGAATGCAATTTTTAGCAATTTCTTTGAGTAAATGAAAGCAGCACGCTAATGTACTGTTTAAAACCCGACAACTTTTACATTCCAAACATACTGTCTCCCTTGGGTCGTCGTATGCAGGGCGCTTGAGTGATATTCTTTTAAATACGCTATGAATTCTCCCAAATTGATGTCCCTTATCCGCAGTTTGGTTTCAAATTCTGGAGAGTATTCTGGCGCAGGAAGAATGAACGCCGGTGTGTTACTGTCATACCTTTACGTGGACGATATACTAAGCCATTTCTGCTGGATAATCTCGTTGTTCGTGTAGGGTCTATTTGTCGACGAGGCACATCTGCTGGGATGTCTACAAGGCCATTAATTGCATTGACGAAGGATACGAGGTTCAAGTACTCTTACCAATACGATATTGTCTTAGTTTCAGTTTTACAAGCCTTTCGCTGAACGTTTTGGTACACAAGTATGGAAAATTTAATAAGAACTTACTAGCTTCCTCTGGATTCGCACTGTTCGTCTTATGAGGTCAATGGTCTGAGAAGACCATACTTTGCTGGCGTAACCAAAAACTGGGTGAACAACAGATAAACAGAGAGTGCGGCGAGTCCTTGTGTTTGAAATTTCTGTACAAGTTCTCCTGACGTAATTGAGTAACTTGTTTGCCCTTGCACAACGATATAGGACATGCTTAGATCAATTAAGAAATAATAATATATTACTTTTGATCCAAATGCGCAGGTCCTTCTCGGCTGGTGTTGTTGCGAGTTCCTTGTCTTTGATCGGGTAAGGATATATGGTTGGCTGGGTTTTCTTGGTAACATGCATGCCCAATATGCTACTTTGTGGGACTCCGGACGAAACTGGTTTTTCAGACAAAGTTGCACCGACAGTATAGTAAGACGCTGTTGGTGGCCATGCAGATAGGAGGAGAAGCAATCAAGAAGAGATATATTAAAATTGTAATGCCTAGGTTTGTTAATAAAAGCAGCGTGACTGACCTTGTCGAACGCCTTTGACATGTCCACGAAGACAACATCGGTTTGTTTAGCAGAGTCTAACATAGAGCCTATGTAGTCCAATACTTCGATTAGCTGGGTCGTACATTATCTTCCTGGAATAAAACCGTGCTGAGAATAATAATTAACGCCAAAATGTGGTCACTCATGCAGCTTACTCAACACACAGCGCTCGAGGACTCTGGAGACGATGGAAAGAAGAGAAATGGACGATAGTTCTCGACGCCGGACTGCTTGCTTTTCTTGAAGACTGGTATGATGTTAGCCAGCTTCTATTCTTCTAGTAAAGAACCATTTTGGAGAGAGTGGTTAAAAAGCAAACACAAAGAAGAAACATTTTGATGGTCAGTGTTTACTAGTCTGGGTGGTATTTCGTCAGAACCTGTGGCTTTGTTTGTATCAAGATTGAGAAGAGCAATTTTAAAACGTTCTCAGGAGAATGGATTAATTCCGATATAGTACATTCGTTTACCGTAATTGATGGAGAATTGTTCGAATGATCATCGTTGCCAGTTACAATAAATGCAAAATAACCGTTGAAAAGCTCTGCGAAATCACGAGAGTACGAAACTGGCCAACTGAGTTCGAGTCCGATTCATTTGATCCCATTGAAACACTTTCTGGTACACTGGAACGTTTGTAGCTTAGTTTTAAAATAGACCAGAGTCTCTTTGGATTGTTATGGAGATCATCGTTGAAGTTCTCAAAAAACTGGTCACGGCTTTCAGCGACTAAATGTTTCACTTTAGTACGCAGTGCATTGAATATATTTGTCAGTGCATCAGAGGCGAAGATCTTAATTTACGTCGAACAGTTTTCTTTATCTTAATTGCCTCAATTATTTCACCGCTGATCCAAGGGAGATTATTTACATTCTTGATCTTTTTTGTTGCAATGGTGTCATGAACAGCAGCAAGAAATAATTGTTTCCGTTTCAACCAATTAGATAGATAGATAGATAGATTTTAATAGATTTCTCCCTGAAAAGGCTTTTCGGAAACTATTTACAGATTTTGTAGAATTTGGAACTATATTTACAGTTAAAGGGTATTTTAAAAGCTATCTATGTACAGGGTTAACAGTGAGGCCCTAAACGCTTTCTTTGGCGAGAAAATGTTCCTTAAGCGCTGACTTAAATGTTTTGAGTGAGGAACTGTCTTTTAATTTCTTGTCTAAATTGTTCCATATGTTGACAGCCCTATAAGCAAACGACCGTTGGCCAGATGCGGTATTAAACAGCGGTATTTGTAGGGAGTCGTATTTACGAGTCTTACGGTTGCGGATTGAAGACCTTTTTCTCAGCTTCTCACAGAGGTAGTTGGGCGCGAGGTTGTTCACACATTTATAGGTCATTGCGGCATCTCTGAAGTATAGCAGTTTATTGACTGGTAGCCAATTTAGTTGGTGAAGAAGCGGACTTACGTGGTCAAATTTTCTGCATTTTGTGATAATTTTACACGGAAAGTTCTGGATTAACTGAAGTTTCTTTACATTTGAGGCTGACGTATTGGGCCAAACCGTGGAACAATAAAGCATCTTGCTGATGACTAAGGATGTAATGATTGTTGACAGAGTTTTCTCGTCAAAGCTGTGTTTAGCACGATGATCTGGCATAATTTATGTATACAGGAAGAGACGAGTTGCGAGATGTGATTGTCATAATTTAGATGACCGTCTAATATAACACCTAAATCCTTAGTAGAGTCCACAGGTTTAAGGAACTTGCCCAAAAAGGGAACAGATATGTTGGCAGGTAGTCTGCTCATCAACTGTCTGGTTCCAATTATTAGATACTTCGTTTTTCCTGGATTAATGAGGAGGTGGTTTCCACAGCACCAAGTTGCAACTCTACGCAGGTCTTTCTCTAGGTTTCGAATTGCTGCATCTATCTCGCGCAAAGGGAAGGACAGGAGAACTTTCGAGTCGTCAACGTATGATTCAAGATTACAGTCACGGGATACACAGGGTAGGTCATTCAAATAGATGCAGAATAACAGGGGTGAGAGTATGGCACTTTGAGGTACTCCGTAGGAAATTGGTAGTGTGTCTGATAGGGTGCAGTTGATTCGGGTCGACTGAAAGCGATCTGTCAAATAGTTTTTAAACCAGGCCACTGTTGTTGGGGAAGCGCTAACATTCGATAGTGTGTTTAATAGTCTGCCATGGTTGATACTATCAAAAGCTTTCGAGAGATCTAACAGAACTAGGGCGGTGAGTTTCTTTTTGTCCATAGCCTCTAAGATCGTATCCGTGATGAAAATGTTCAGGACCCAAGTTCACTCTCTCCAATGTGGTCCGAAGAACATCAAAATTTCCCCATATGTAGTCGAAAATTGTCCGTTTTATCCTGGGAGTAGCTTTAGTAGTCGCCTTAGCATAAAACATGAACGTGGCATGGTCGCTAATCAACCCACTTTGAACTGGACTAGGTACTGATGCATTCCCTACTTGATTAGGAATATTCGTGATAACAAGATCGAGTACGTAATTTTCCCCTGTAGGTGATGTGTTTAGCTGCATCAGATGATAATCATGTATAGTTCAGTAAACTGCACTTCACCGCACCGGTTGTTAGTTCTGGTGATTCCCAACAAATCTTCGTAAAATTGAAATGATCACATATGAGTATGTTTTGGTATTGAGAACAGGATTTGGCTACGAATAGGTTAAATTTATCTAACCATTGTCCGTTCACATTTTGTGAGGGCTTGGAGCAGCAGACTAGATATTTCGAATTAGTGTTCGATGTAAGTTCAACTGTAACTGGTTCTAGATCTGTGTCAAAATTTAATTCACGAGAAGCAGAGATAGAGCTCGATTCAACATCGAGAAGAACTACACCAGCACGAGATTTGCGATCTTTTCTGTAAATATTGTTGCCGTCCGACGGTAGAATTTCAGAACTTTTGATCTCGTCTCTCAGCGAAGTTTCCGTTACGCCTACAAGATAACCAAGTGACACGATTGTTTGCCATTTGACTTAACGATTAACGAATAACATTTCTATAGCGCAAATTTACATGTGAATATGATCAGGCTAACTTATGTAGACTAACTAAACTACGAGCGTTAATAACAAGACATTTTGCTGAAAATGTTTGGTTGTTCTTTTTTACGTTGTGGGAATTGATTATCTGTTACCGTCGGACCTGGATTGGTAGCAATGTCACCGGCAAGTAGAATACGTAGGAATAGATGTACATCACTATTTTTTATATTAAACTGGAGGCCATAACGATGTGTAGGCTTAGTTGGAAGGGTGGATTTCGGCAAAATTTTGTCACGGGTAGAAGTCCTCTACTTATCTCTAATTATATTTAAAAATCAATATAGGCTGGTAACTAACTAGAAAACCTCACGGTCAATTTAATTACCAATACTTATTCAACAAAATAATTATGAACTATTTATGTTTATTATTCTAAATAATTATCCGTTATTCTATTACTATAATTACTACTATTACATAATTATTAATTATTAATTATTGTATTTTTCTAAAAGAGCAAATATATTATTATTCAAACACAACTCAATCTGTTGGGTACTCACGAAATCATGATATTCAGTGGTATTCTTCTGGTGTTGAGGTAAATTATTATTGGTCTAGATCTTGTTGATAACCAGAAAGATAAAACGAGAACAAATGTGTAACAAATTCTGTTTGTATGACCATCTGCCGTTCGTTCTTGGCTCACACCCCTCTTCACGACCCATTTGACGTAATCACTGTGTTTTCCTTCATTTTAAATGTGCCATTAAAATTTTGATCATTACTCTAATAGTTTGGAAAGAAGAGTGAAAGAAACAATATTATTTTGGGAAATTTATTTTGAAAGAATAAAAAGGCAAATTTTGTTTCAAGAAGAGGAAGCACAGTAGCCATGGCAACACGATTAATAATTAATAAGAACCTTCCGTTCACTAAAACGTTTCCAAAAGTTTATAAAACTAAACTGCCTTTTACTGATAAATTAGTTTTTGAAATGAAATCAGATGAAAATATACAAATTCACTCGTGAAACGATTTCGCTTTCCTTTTTGATAACATAAAATATAGGATAGTTTAATTGGAAAAAAGTGAAAATCTATGTATATTAACTATTTTTTAAAAACAACATTTTCACGGCTTTATTAAAACACATCAACAATTATAAGAAACTTGCCATATTTTTTCGAGCATCTATCTCAATTTATCCTTTTTTATAAAGTATAAACGATAAATTTGTTCCATCGCTTTTCCTGAAGTCCCAAAAAGCGATTTATAAGTTATAATTCAGACTTACTGATATGACTTACTCATGTTTTCTTATAATTCGCTCATTCCACTCCTAACAAAGATTAGTGAGATGACCACCCATCACACCCATGAAACATAGCCATGCGCCCGCAAAACTTGATGAAGATTTCCCATAGCTTTCCTTTTTTCCCGGGTGTAATAAATAGCCGAGCGGAATTACTACCCTCGCCCCGGGCTATCGCCCGGAACGGCACTTCGCGCCGCTGGCTCGGGGATAAACTTATTAATATTTACACTATTTATATATAAATAATATAATAAGATAAAACAAGATGTAATAAAATGTATCAATCTGCACATTCCCTTAGCCAATATCAAAGGGCTTTTAAAAGTCGTTTGAATGCAGGTATTGAAAGATTTTCAAAATCATCGACAATTTCCTTTGGTAAATTGTTTCATGCCGTAGCGCCGCGGTATAAAAAGCTTTTCTTTAAGAAATTAGTTTTAGGTTTTGGTAAATAAAGCTTTCGGTCGTTGCTTCTCAGTGCGTAAGTATCGTTTTGACAAGTGTAAAATGAGTCTGATATATATTTTGGTGTCATTTTTCGTAGTGCCTTAAATGTCATTACTTCTTCGCGGTGGTTAAGGGTCCTTTTCATTGGTTCCCAATGTAACCTATTTAATATGTCTGCACTTCTGATTTCGTAATTCGAGCTAGTAATAAATCGTGCAGCTCTTTTCTGTAATTTTTGTAATTTGTCAATATGTGTAATATTTCCTTGATGCCACACTGTTGAACAGTAAGTAAAGTATGGTAGAACTAAATAATTGTATAGCATAATTAGCCCGTTTTCTGAGGGTAATTCTTTAATAGAGCAATGTTTTTTGAATTTTTTTTGCATTGAGTGTCAATATGTTTGTGCCAGTTGAGATTCTCGTCCACAATTACACCAAGAAATTCTTTGTGTGCGACTCTCTCTATCTTATGGTCCCCAATAAGAATTTCTGGATTTGAAAGTATATTGTTAAGCCTATTCTGGGAACCAATGATCATGTATTCCGTTTTTTTAGTATTTAATGTTAATTTGTTCGAAATTAGCCATTTGTTGATATTGTCAAGGTCTATATTGATTTTCTGCTCACTATCCACTGATGATTTCCCGTTACAGCATAGATTAGTATCATCGGTAAACATCGATGTTTCCGTGGTCGTCAAACAGTTTACTTTTCCTGTTTATATCAACGACTTGCCAAAGGTCCTAAGTTTGACCTTGTGGAACGCCGCAAGTGATTTTGGCCATGTTTGAAAATTCCTGACCAACCTTAAAAATCTGCTTTCTATCTGAGAGATAGGATATAAACCATTGCAGTGCTGAACCTTGTACGCCGTAAAGATTTCATTTGTCAATGAGTATCTTATGATCTACCGTATCAAAGGCTTTCTTAAGATCCAAGAATAACAGACCATTAATAAAGCCCCTATCCATGTTTACAAGGCATTGATTTTTACAATGTAAGAGTGTACTTTCTGTAGAATGCTGGGTACGCAATCCGGATTGGTTTGTTGACAGTAATTGGTCGTCATCTAAAAACTGACTCAATTGTTTGTACACAAGTTTTTCGAAGATTTTGGCAACTGCCGAAATCACTGAAATAGGTCTGTAGTTGCTACAATCTTTCCTGTCTTCTGATTTATAAATAGGTGTCACTTTAGTATATTTTAAATCGTCTGGAAATATCCCAGTATTGATAGAAAGGTTGAAAATGGCAGTCAATGAATCAGTTATGGTCTCTCCTGCAGATTTTAAAAGTTTATTTGAAATTTTGTCAAGTCCTGCTGATTTTCCGGCTTTTGCTTTGTCAATTTCGTTTTTAACGCCAACACTAGTGATATCCTTAAAGTTAAATACTTTAGATCCAGGCGATACGTAACTTTAGGGGTCAATGTTATTATTGGGGAAGTTCTCTCCAAGTTTTGGACCAATTGTCGAAAAAAAAGTATTGAATTCGTCCGCGATATTTTTATCTCCGGTAACTGTTGCCTGCTCATTTTTTATCTCGTTAATTATGGTAGATTTAGACTTTTTGTTGAGTAGTTCGTTAATTCCTTTCCATCCTTCTTTACTATTTGTGGTATTTTTTAACGTGTGCTTAAAATGACTAGCTTTTGTATTTTTAATTAGTCGATTCAAATTATTTCGACAATCCTTGTATAACTCATGATATTTATAACAAGAGTTATGTTTTATCGCTTTCTTCTTTAAGTAATCTCTGTGATGGCTAAGGGACCTGATTTCATTTGTCATCCATGAATTATTTAACTTTTCCTCTCTTTAATGGAGCACAGCAGTTTCCAGAAAGACTTCTCTCCATGCATGCCAGGCAGCATTTGAGTCCGTGCAATTATATAGTTGCATTGAGTCAAATGCATGGCCAAGGTCTTGTTGGAAATGGTCATTGTCAAAATGTTTGAACTGCCTTGTTTCTACTATTTTAGGCTTACTTTTCGGAATACTAACTTTTCGACATAAGTAGACAAGACTATGATCACTGATTCCCAGATGCATTACCCTTGAGTCTATTAATTTAGTGTCGTCCATCTTAGTAATTATAATGTCTGGTAGTGTTTTAGTTGTGGGGGTAATTCTAGTTGAATCCTTGATGTGTTGCTGAAGTTGGTATTCAATAATTAAGTCATCTAGTTTGGTAGTATGTTCATTATATTCAGTTGCTACTTCATTATATTGAAGTCACCCGTTATAACAATGTCTTTGTTCTCGTCGTCTGCTTTCCTCAAGAAGTCATCGAAAAAATCAAGTAATTCTATGTTCGCGCTTGGGGGACGATACCATGTAGACATTAATAATGCTTTACTCTTTGGTTTGTTAATTTCAAGGCATACGCTTCCCCCATTTCGATTTCTGTCTTTTCTGGTCAGATCATATCCTATGATCTCGACTTCGTTACTGTGTATAGTGCTATCTAGCCTTGTTTCGTTAATACTTAGAATATCAAATTTTTATTCGTGCATGAATATTCTTAACTCGTCGATTTGTTTCATTAGACTTGCAATATTCAAGTGGCCAATTTTAAAGCCCTTTAATTTCTGACAAGGGACTGTGCTAGTTAGGTCTGATGACAGAATATTTGCTTGTGAAGGATTTTCTGTTAGTAGTGAGCTATTCGTAATTTCGGGATTCGCACTAGGAGGCGTATGCATATCTAGTCAACAGTATTCACCTCTGAGGTATTGTTTTATATTCTTGGCTAATGTAGAAGTTCCCTCTTTGTTTAAGTGAGGTCTAGACTTATTTAAGAAACTTCGCGTAATGTTGCCGTTCTTAATCAGTCCCCAATTGTTAGCTTCGCATAATTTATTTAATTCATTGTTAACTATGTTTACCTTATCTGCCAATTTATGATCGTCTGACCTTGTGATGATTTCAGACCATATCAAATCAATATTATTGTTTTGTTCTTTGATAAATTTCCCAAGTTTCTCCATTGATCTTATCATATCTGTAGTTGTCTTGTGTAGATCATTTGTTCCAATATGGACAATAAGCTTATCTGGGTTCGTAGCCAGAGTTGGTACCATGTAGTGCTTCATTTCTTCTGTTCCCGCGCCAGGAAATGTTTTGATAATGACTTTATGATCTTGCAGTCCGGCTTGCATTCTTTTAGTGTCTAAATGCTTGAGCATAGAGTCTCCCAGAATGGCTATTCTTGGTTGATTTGGGTTGGTTCATTGTGTGGCAGGTCTCGTATTCGTAGGATGTTGCCTTTTTTCTCGTCTAGGCGGATCTTCGTGCCGTTCTCTTGATTGGTTTGGGTTGATATTTTGTGTATTAGGTCTCATATTCGTAGGATGGTGGCTTTTTCCTCGTCTAGGAGCATTTTCGTGCCGTTCTGTTTGGGTGTTATCGGTTTGACTCCATTTGTCCTTGTCATTAGGAATTCTCGCTTGGGTTGTTTTGCTCACCTCATTGTCCTCGTCAGTATCGCTTAAGATTGAGTAGCGATTAACTTTTGATTCTCTTTTGTTCTCCGTTCGGCCTGGATTATTTTGTGATCCTGCTGGAATTTTCTTTTGTCCACTCACAACATTCCATGCATTGTTCTCGTCGTATTTTTTATCTTCTTGTAAAATTTGTATGACTGTTATTAGCTGTTTGTTTTCGTTCTCAAGTTCATTAATTTTGGCTTTCATGTCAGTGACTATTAGTTTATAATTATTCACTTGCTCAGCCAATACTGCATTTTCTTTCTTCAGAGATATATTTTCGTTCCTGAGAGATGCTCTATATTCGTCTTGTTGTGGTGCATCGTTGCATGCTTCGCTTGCGTTTGCAGATTTCATCTCTTGAACTTCTTGTACAAGCCTCTCGAATTTGTGTTCTAGTCGCTTTTCAAGTCTTCGCATTTGATTAAGAACCGATATAGCGGTAATCTGATTATTTTGGTTAGCTATGATTTCGCTTTGGACATTCTCTGCATCGCTATACTCTTCGTCTTCTCTCTCGTTATTAATGTAAGTCAGGGGTTCGCTCGTCAATGTATCTGAGTCGATAACATTCACAATCGTTCTTAGCTGAGATTCCAAGTCCTCGCTTCCTTCTCCAGTTATTGTAAGAGATTTGCTCTTACTGTACCATCTCAATATAAAGTTATCATGTTCGAGTTGTTTGCAATCTCCGCCTGGCGATGTCCATGGTATTTGTGCTTCGAGCAATTTATCCATCATGACTTTTAAATTTTCAAATGTGCCGTTCCATTTAAGCTTTCCTTTGTCGGTTACGCTTAACTGTTCTATGATATTATTGGAGCTTTCGGCTTTATTCATAATAAAATAAGTTTTTGTAACGGAGCTCTGAAATACACGTCTGCTCTGTATCGTTTACGTATGCATGTCAGGATCGATTGCTACTGCTAAGTAAGCATCCTTCAGATCGAGTTTTGTCATGAAATCCCCTTACTTGAGCAGGAATTTGATTGAAGACAAGTTTTCCATTTGGAAATGTTTGTTCTCCACAAAGTTGTTCAATGAGATTAAGTCTATAACTGGGCGCTTAGTGGCATCTTTCTTCGGAATTAGGCAGAATTGGCTGTAATAGCAATCTTTGCAACATGTTGTCCGAAAATTTGCGCCGTTTTGTAGGAGATCTTGTTCCTCTTGATCTAAAATTAGTTCCGCATCTGCTGTTGTTTTTGTTATTGGCCACGAAGGCTGACAAGGTTTTCGACAAAAAGGAATAGTGAGCCCTTCACTATTGCTAGGATCTCCGGATGGTAGGTAATTATTGTAGGACAGAGGGGTGTTTTGCCGTGCTGATCCGTGGGTCCGTGGATATTACCACTCGTGTTCGTGGATATTGCTGAAAATCCTCCGGTCTTGTATTTTTGTGGCAGCGTTTTGTCCCAAATGTTTAGCTAATCCCCTGGCTCAGCTTCTCTTGAAGTAAGCACAATAAGAAATTGACAAAAAAATCCAAAGATACACAACTTACTTGTTCGTGCTCAAAGCACAAGGTAAAAGAACCACAGGAGCATTATAGTAATGCGTTGCTATATGGTGATGTTGCTACACTTTTTTCTTCAGGGGAATCTGGGGTAAAAATTAGTCCAAAGCACATCCAGATAAAATCATATCATTTGTTTTCTGATATATTTCTGCCGAAGTTCACGAAATATAATTATATATCTAATTCCTAACCTGAAACTATTGCTGGAATTTTTTTGTGTTATTGTTTTCCCTATTAGGCTATAAAACGAATTGTTTTCTGTTTGGGCAAAACTCTTATAGTTTTGTGCCGCAACTTTGTTTTCGCTACTTACTGTATATGAGCTGATAGATACCGAGTAACTGACCCACTAAAATTTCAGAAATGCTCATATACAGTGGATGTCTATGCGTATTTCACTTTCAGGCAGATCCGGAAAATATCTTTTTGCGATTTAAGATGATTTAAGACAATACGCCATACTGTTATGCAAATGTTTACTACTTCTAGTCCTTACTAACTAGAGGCAAAGAGACATTATTCGACCTAGTCCCATTCCTTTTTAGTGTGAGAATGTGGCCGAATAATGACTCTTCCCCCCAAGAAGGACAGGAACTAGGAAAAAAGTGGCATTAGGAAAAAAGTGGCATAAAAAGTCCGTGTTTAATTATATTCCATGTCTACTTTGGGTATCAAATTATGAATTTCCTTTTTTGGATATAGCCACGTGCGTGATGCAACCGCGATTCACTTGGCAGTGGTATCTGGAAAACTTGACGCCGTGGAATACTTGCTGAAGGAAAAAAAGTTTGTGGAAATGATTGATTTCACAGACTACGAAGACATCAGCGCAGCTGGATACGCATTAATATTCGATCAAGCGGAGATACTTAGATGTCTCTTGGATAATAACGCACAAATGAAAAGCAACAAGAAGATGGGTAGACTGAACATCTTTGATGCAACAAATTGTGCTTTTAAAACTAGCGAGAATTCTATCAAAGAAATTATCAAATTTTGTACAAAGGACGAGAATAGTAATATGCTTCCAGAGGTAAGAAATTTACAAATGCTGAAAAGTTTTTATAACTTGAAAAAGATCAACAGGCTCATTAGGCAATCTTCAACAAAACATTTAAAATCTTTCAGAAATGTTTTCCTGCATTTTGAAGACAAATATGGGAGATTTCCTGGAAATATTTTTCAAAATCCTTACTATGGAAATTGTATTGATCTCATATGGAAATTTGATTTCCATAATGATTTCCATTTCCATACTATGGATGTAGTATGGAAAAAGTGCGGATATACTATATACATTTAGCAAAGCAAATGTAATTTCCATAGTATGGACTTTCCAGTGTTTTGGTTGTAAAGATCGGTATGATGCCGTCTTTATTGCAAATCAGCATTTACAAAATTTAGATTTTACTCCTTCCAGAATATCTGTAAACATTGACAAACGTGAAATGAATCAAAACATGATTATTCCAGATTGAATATTCTGAATTCTATGATAGATAAAAAAGTTTCGCAAAACGTTTGAAGGAATGGGTGTATATGGGGTGGCGGGAGGATTAAGCCTTCAGCATCTGTGTTCCGCCGCGTTTGTTCACAAAACCTATATGCTATAACAACAAGTTTATTGAATGTTTGCATAGTGATAAAATAATTTGTTTCGGTTTATCAAAAAAGCGACGCTAACATACTTTTGCAAATTAACCTTTCAATGAATATATTCCGTAGGCCCGGATCTTCATCAGTGCTAGTAATATTATTCAGAAGGGTTTTGTAGATGGAAAATTATTGAGTGTAAATTATATACATTTGTTAGACCTAACCAGGAACAGCTGCGAAATATGCATCTACGGCCCTGCGATTCCAGTGCAGCGATCTAACCAACTGAGCTACAGAGTCCAGTTGTCGAGCTCTAACCACAAGTTCATGTATATATGCTGGGGTACTGCCATGTTAAGTTGTGGGTAAATATCAAGATTTTGTTGGCATCTGGACTCTGTAGCTCAGTTGGTTAGAGCGCTGCACCGGAATCTGCACTGAACTCTGTGGCTCAGTTGGTTAGAGCGCTGCACCGGAAATCGCAGGGCCGCAGGTTCTATAACAAACATACTTGCAGGGAGGTGAGTCCGGGATTTGACGCACCGAGGGTGGATGGCAGCTGTCCGAGCGAAGCTCGGTAGGTTCGGACAGTTACCAGCCACCCGAGGTGCGTCAAATCCCGGACTCACCTCCCTGCAAGTATGTTTGGTTTTTATCTCATGCCACTTCGGGAAAAAGTACTGAAGAAATTACGCATTTTAGTATATAATTTCTTGTTTGGATAACGAATATTTTAGCCGCCAACATACTACGTAAACAAACAAGCTTAGGCTTAAATTGAAGCTAAAAAAATATCTACATTCTGCGAAAACATTGCGAAGGTTTATGAACCTGCCGAGCAAATTTCGGCGGCCATCTTGAAAATACATCAATCCCGGACCCACCTCCTAAACATACGTCAGCAGGTGGGCTCGGGATTGAACGTACCTCTTTAGAGCCAATAGGAAAGCCGCTTTTACGCTAGGTATGAGATAAGATTCCTGCCAGGGACCTAGATTTGCATTTTTCGCAGCTGTTCCTGGTTAGGTCTAACAAATGTATATAATTTACACTCAATAATTTTCCATCTACAAAACCCTTCAATTATTATTCAATCGAGTGAGATGCCAACAAAATCTTGATATTTACCCACAACTTAACATGGCAGTACCCTACATGAACTTGTGGTTAGAGCTCGACAACTGGACTCTGTAGCTCAGTTGGTTAGAGCGCTGCACCGGAATCGCAGGGCCGCAGGTTCGATTCCTGCCAGGGACCTATAGATTTTTCGCAGCTGTTCCTGGTTAGGTCTAACAAATGTATATAATAAACACTCAATAATTTTCCATCTACAAAACCCTTCAATTATTATTCAACCGAGTGAGATGCCAACAAAATCTTAATATTATTCAGGGTTAAGAATTGAAAGCTTTACAATAATAAATTAACGTCCTGTTTTCCACAAATCGACACAATGAAATGAAAATGTGTACAGTATACAGGGTGTCCCCCAAAAAAGTTGCCCGTTAGAAATCATTATTGTGCGTTGTTATACCTTTGGGAATTTAATCTCTCAAAAGAATTTGACAGCGTGGACCATTCAATCCTGTTAAAGAAACTAAGCAATATTGGGGTTTCAGGTGAAGCCCTTAACTGGTTTGTTCGCATTGGCCCCTCGCTATCCGAAGTCCTACCAATCACCCACGGAGTGCCTCAGGGAGCAATATTGTCACAGCTATTGTTCTGTATTTATATAAACGCCTTTCAAGAGTACCACATTCGTCGACGATTCTAAGATCTTCATGTCATTTCCAATCGAAGATATTGCTATTGCAAAAACAAAGATAGAAGAGGACCTCAAATTAATTGGTCGCAACCTGGTTTTTCGAAAATAAACTGTTGATAAACCCCGAGAAGACAAACTTACTCCTGATAGGAACTCGTCAACTGCTCGGTAAGCTCTTAGAAGAGATGACAATTACATTTCTTGGTGAAGAAATTACACCAACTACAAATGCCAAAGACCTGGGTTTAACCCTAGACAGTTATCTGACATATGATTACCATATCAAAAATGTTGTATCATCTTGTATGGCCAAGCTGCGTCAGATAAATAGAGTAAAGGATAGCTTTGACAGGGATACACTTCGCTTAATTATCAATGCTTTAGTAATGAGCAAACTTTATTATTGCTCTACAGTATGGTCAAATACTTCTGCAACAAATATAAAGAAATTGAGAGCAGTACAGAATTTCGCTTGTAGGATATTGACAAATACTGGAAGATATGATCATGTAACACCAGCACTACGGTCAATTCGCTGGCTTCCTGTAGAGGAACACTTAAAATATAGAGAGGCACTAATAACATACAAATGTATGAACGGATTAGCACCACCTTATCTATCCAAATTATTTATAAAAAGAAACGAAATCCACGATCTAGATACAAGGAATAACAAAGCGCTACACATCCCTCAACACAAAACAGTTTCAGGACAAATAACTTTTTATTACAGAGCGGTGAAGTTATGGAATGACTTGGATGAAGATTTAAAAAAGTTACCTTGGAAAAGATTTAAAATTGAGTTAAAGCAGAAGATGCTAAACAACAATTAATTACATTTCTAACATTATAGACTTAATAGATTTTAAATAAATGATAAATAATTACACTTCTGATCTCATAGACAAATAGATTTTAAATAATTGCTATAAATAGGAATTTTAATTTTAATATAACTATTCGTACTGTACATAGGTATTGAAAAACCCTCTCAGGGAATACTTTATTAAATAATAATAATAATAATAAAGTATTTACAACTTCCCTTCGTCCAAATAATTTAACGCGACGTATAAGTTGTTACGACAAATACTCGTTGCTCTGTAGTCAGTTGAACCATTCTCACTCGAACTGACGGTAAGACGAATTTGTAATTTGACAATTTTGTGTTGCTGTTCGTTTTAGAAGCTATTTTAAAGTCCCAGAGGTATAACAACGCACGTTTAACAACAAAAGAGTGATTTCTATAGGGGGACTTTTTTGGGACACCCTGTATATCATCAATGAGCTCTCATTTCATGCAAATAATATAAGAAATCCTAATTGTTGGTTAATTCCATGGCATACACCAGGCGAAATTCTATTACATATCTTACTGTAGAAAATATCATGTTATCATAAAACTATACATTCTGCGTTTGAATTAAACATTTGACTATCGTTTTTAAACCACCATGATTGAAACAGCCGAATATTTTATAATTATGTATATTATGGTATGGTATGCATATCTTCTAAGAAATTATTTTGGTATTTGTTTCAGTTGTTTGAAGACTCAAATTTGGGTGCCGACTGTATTATGTCAAAACTGATCGAACAAACTCCCAACGTCGCCATGTTAATTTTGAACCTCTGTGTTCATCACGTCCGTCATTGCAACGGCCGGCGGAAACTCGAACTTGTGGTGTATTCGTTCTTTCCATTCCTACGAAAAAATCGTAAGTACATGTATTAATTATTAATGAGTAATTTTATTGCTAGTAATATGCATTAAAAGAAATTCTCAATTCTGAGAGCAGTTTAATTTTATTGCAATAAATTGCAAAAATATAATTCAATGCCGAAATATAACATTTGTAATATTTCGGGAAAAATTATTTTAAAGGCGAAAAAGTTTTCTTGTTAAATTTGTAGTCATGTTATTTTTCCCAAAAGCATGTTGATGGAAAAGTTTTTTATTTGTATTGTTAATAAGTAATAGGAGTAATTCCCGTGCAAGACTTCAAATTGCACTCGTGCTTCTTTCGTGCTTTTTGGCATAGTAGTTTCGTTGAAATTGCTTATTGTCTCCTCTGTCACTGTCAAAAACGCTTTAGGTGATTATCCCGTATTAATCCGACGTAGCGCAACCAAACAGCGTGGAGAATTTACAATAATCACCTTAGTAATTGTAATAAAAGTAATTAGTATATGTAATATACAAGGTATTGGGTGGCGAAATAACATTCTCGGCTATATCTATGATTAATATTGAGTTAGTTAAAAAAATAATGCAATTTTGGTCTTTAATACTGGAGTATATTTCAATAGGTGTTAAATATATTAAGCTCTGATGCATCTCATTCGAATCATATTTCAAAGCTTATATGCCTCCAAAATTATTCCTTGGCAGATTATTTAATAGCTATCGGTTTGTTTCAAGTAACGTGGGGCATTTTCGCGATCCTCGCCGAAATATGGATCGTGCAGCTATTCTAAAACACCCGTTCTGCCTATTCTAAAACACTTATAGCGTACGTTCTAAATTTTAGAACACCGCAATGAAGCATGGTCGGATTATAATCTAACTAATCTAATATGCTCGCGCAAAGCCGCGTGCGGTAGTGTAAAGAATTCAAAATGTCAACAACAAAAATGGCGAATGCTAGGGGAGTGTATACAGTTTTAAGCGATGAACAAAAGCAAATTCTTGCGAAATTTTATGATAAAAGAATGACATCGACTGGCCAAGCATGCATGCTGTCATCGAGGAAGCGGCAAATAAAACTGATATAAGTTTTTATAAAACAAAGGTAAGTGAATTTAGTATACTTTGCCGATAATTTTACCGTTTTCACGTTTTGATGAGTTCGGAGCCTCTGTGCATATGTGTTTTTTATATATTTAAATTATTTAACCTTTACATGATATAAGGTACATTTACTTTACATAGCCACAATCTGTTCATTAATGTAGACCCCTGCATGGTATGCAGTGCAAAACTTGCAATATAGCCTATTATAACTTGACCGACCAAAATAATTTATAGATGAAAAATTTAAACTTATACTTATACTTACATATATTATCTTTTTTACACAAGACCTCCCTATAGTCCCCGAGCCGGCGCGAAGCGCCGTGCGAGGGTACTAATTCCGCGCGGATATTTACACCCGGAAAAAAAGGAAAGCAATGGGAAATCCAAAGTTCATCAAGTTTTGCGGGCGCATGGGTGTGATGGGTGTGATGGGTGGTCATCTCACTAATCTTTGTTAGGAGTGGAATGAGCGAATTATAAAAAAACATTTGAGTAAGTCATATCAGTAAGTCTTTTTGGGACTTCAGGAAAAGCTGCGGAACAAATTTATCGTTTATACTTTATAAAAAAGGATAAATAGAGATAGATAGTCGAAAAAATATGGCAAGTTTCTTATATTAAATTGTTGATATAGCCGTAAGAATGTTGTTTTATTTACATAGATTTTCATTTTTTCACAATTAAAATATCCTATATTTTATGCTATCAAAAAGTTCCAACTTAAAAGGAAAGCGAAATCGTTTCACACGAGAGAATTTGTATATTTTTTACTGATTTAATTTCAAAAACTAATTTATAAAAGGCAGTTTAGTTTTATAAACTTTTGGCAACGTTTTACTTTTAGTAAACGGAAGGTTGCATTTAAACATTAATTTGAAGCTTATAGAATGCATAAGAACATACCTACACCATATATCTCAGATTTGTATGGCTAAAACAACTAATATTTTAATTATTTTTGTAGTTTTTGTAACCTGTTGTTTTGTACTCCATAAAAGAAGTTTATTTTATCGTGTTGCCATGGCTACTGTGCTTCCTCTTCTTGAAACAAAATTTCCATTTTTTATTCTTTCAAAATAAATTTCCCAAAATAATATTGTTTCCTTCCACTCTTTTAATGGCAAATTTAAAAGGAAGCCACAGTGATTACGTCAGGTAAAACATTTCATTTGGCGATAGCCTTTGATTGCGTCGTGAAGAGGGGTGTGAGCCAAGGATCCAATTTTGTTTTCTATGCCAAAAATTTGTTTTGAACGCAGATATCCGACTCGCCTACAACCTTTGCATGGCAGATTTTTTGATAAAAAAGATTAGCAATAGTATAATGTTTTGGAATGTAATGTCTGGCAATGTTAAGCTGGGGCGAGGGGTTACTGCAAGCATGTATTTCTAGTACTTATTCTGATATCCAAACAACACAATATTAATTGGGATAATGGTTGGTTCATTAGAAGTGGGATGGAAATGAAAGGAGGAAGTGAAAAGCCAGTGAGTGGAGTATTCGCAGAAGATAATAATGATATTAAATCTGTATAGACACTGTGTCATCATAATATGTGAATTTACAACATCATAGTATAATGACCTTATGTACATGTATCTTGGTTATAATGTTTCGTCAGGACAACATGGTTTAAGCGTATGATAACCATACCAGTGAATATGGATTAGTAATAGTAATTAATTTTGAGTGCGTTTTATTTCTCTCTGACACAATGTTTAGATGAATGTTGAAATCTAAAAACGACATCAGAAAATATGAAATATGCTGTAGATAAATGGAAAGCATTATCTCCACATGAGTGTAATAATAGGAAAGAAAATGCAAAGGAGTTGGATGTTAACATTGAAACAAAACAGTATCAAGTTTCCAAGACAAAAAAGTCTTCTAATGAACAAACCATTATCCCAATTAATATTGTGTTGTTTGGATATCAAAATAAGTACTATAGGGGGGTCCTGTGTAAACAACATGATGCATAAGGTTCGATGCCTGCTGTTTTTAAAGCATGGCATATTAAATAAGCATGGGAGGGCATTTAGTTATTATAAATAATAAATGGAACAAGAGAAAACCATATGGCAAGTAAGCCATGAATGTTAAAGTCGTGAACTTATCCCACATGATATGGGTGATTTAAGCGATTTATAGCATATACAAGTTTACATGCATGCTGCTTGAATTCTGCATGATAGCTGTACAGTAAACTAGGATTAAAGTGCATTAGTTTTCAAGTTAATGGCTATAAAATCCCACATAGTTTAACATTGGACATAATTTAAAATGACAATCCAAAATATGATATAATCACTGTTATATCAGCCCAAAGTATAAATATACGTTAAATCTCCATCTATAAATCATTTTGGTCTGTCAAGTTCTAATATATTGCAAGTTTTCCACTGCATACCATGCAGGGGTCTTACATTTTTTTATACATTAATGGACAGATTGTGGCTACGTAAAGTAAATGTACCTTATATCATGTAAAAGTTAAATAAAAAACACATATACACAAAGGCTTCGAACTCTTCAAAAGGTGAAAACGGTAAAATTTTCGGCAAAGTTGTACGGACGTGCTTTTTAGAGCTCCGTTGATTAAGTAATCTTAAGTTGAAATTGAAGCAATAAAGCGACAATGAAAATCTATGTGAATAACGGTCGAAGTGTAATACTTTGTGCCTTCGAAGTTGAGTCGAATACTACGGTTGGATGTGTGCAGAATAAAATTCAAGAGAGGTTAGAAATTCCCCCAGAACAGCAGGAACATTCAAGGATAATGAAGGCTGTAACGGGTCGTCTATAATGCTGGAATTTACCTCGTCTGCTACGGATAAAGCAACAACACATGGGGAAGGATTAAAGATTACAGAAAAGTGTCCCTGAAGTGGCTCGGTAGCTTCGAAAACCTAAAATATCTCGTCGAGAAATTACAATTACCAAAAGCTAAATGGATGACTCCTGCAAGGTGCTCCATTTACTGTTCGGAGTACTCCGAATTCTAAAAACACTAATGGAATGGAATGGAACACGGTCACATGACTGTTCTCCACTGTTCTGACTACCCCGATTTTCGAGTCGGGGCAGCCAGAACAGAATAGGTAACAGCGTGATTTGTGACGTTACTGCAATCAGGTGTGTTTGATGTTCCAGAACCAGCGGTACACTCCATTTTAGTCAGGTGATGTTCCAGAACAGTATGTGCACTCCATTACACACAGTTCTGGAACAGTGTTTTGAATTATTCAGAACAGTAAATGGAGCACCTTGCTGGCGGTGGCTCGAAGTTGTATGAATGCGAGGAGTTTTCTCTTCGCTGATATTCAACTAATGGGACACTCACTTTTAAAGGAAACAAAGCCAGTGAAATTAAAGCAAACTTTATCTCCATCATTCAAAACGAAGCAGACGAGATTAACCAAAGTCATGACGAAAGCAAGATAGCCAGCGATTTACATAAAGATTCAACAAAAACTAATGGACCGTCCTCAATCTATCCCACGTATGATCCAACGTGCAGTAATTTAGAACAATAGAGACATAAAGTTATACGTCATTTTCTTAAACCGCGTACCTCGAACCGCAGTTTGCCGTTATCGATTAACCATTTAGTTAGACGTTCGTCGCCCGTCCCGACATTTATGTATCTCAAGACCTCAAGAGAAGCATAAATTATAAATTCCAACATGGCGGCAGCTGTAAGGTTGGTAAACTAGTCAATTTATGCATGTACATATATAACATTTTTAGCAATACGTACTTTCTCAGCTGATTAAATGTTTAGTTATTTATTTTTGAATTCTTGAAACTGTTTTGCTCATTCTTACTTTCTTCTTTTTGAAAATATTAGCGTTCGTCTTTAGTACTGCTATGAAACACTTCCTCTCAAACACTTTGTTTTTAGACAAGACTTCGGGGATATAATGTCTGTGATGTTGCATGAAGATACTAGCTCGAATTCTTCAGATAGCAGTGACAGTGATGACGTGGATATGCTTTTGCTTGAAAATCTTTTCTATTCCTCGGCTAAACTTGATGTTCCTCGATTAAACCTCCAAGACCTTAGTGGAATTCAATGTGAACAGATGTTCAGGTTTGGGTAATTGGGTTTAACTTTATGTACTGTATAATATGCTGTTGTCTTGGTGATCTATTTGAATACAAAAACGTTATTTTTGTACATATTTCAGAAAGATGATATTGAATACCTTGGAGATGCACTGGAGATCCCAAACTATTATAGTTGTCCTCAGAAAACCAAAGCTACGGGGATGGAAGCCTTGATGATCATGTTGCGACGTTTAGCATATCCAAATCGATGGGGCGACCTTGTGCATGTGTTTGGAAGAACAGAGTCCGAGCTCAGCCTCATCTTTAACAAAGTAATTCTTACAGTTCATATATATTGTATAAGTTGTTATCAAATATGTGTTATTAAAATAACAATTAGAGACGATAGGCATTTCTTTATTGTTAAAATAATCGATGACATTTATTCTCGTTTTCATCATTTACTGGATTTGCTGGATTTGGTTTGGCTCGACCACGACGTTTTTTCTCAAGCCATACATGCAAAAGGAGCACCACTGCATCAATGCTGGGGCTTTATTGATGGAACCGCACGCCCTATTGCCAGGCCTATTAAACACCAAAGATTTATGTTTAGTGGCCATAAACGAATTCATTGCCTTAAATTTCAGGTACTGGACGTCAAGAGTACGTGTTATTCCAGCTAGATTTATAGTTCATTTTTATATAAAACGCTTTTAAAACTGCACAATGCTTGTTTCTATTTTTAGTCAGTCCTAGCCCCAAACGGGCTCATTGCACACATGTTTGTGTCTATAGAGGGAAGGCGACACGATGCCTTCATGCTGGCTGCAAGTGGCTTGTTGGATAAACTCGAACAATTTCGACAGCCAAGTGGAGAACCTTAAGTCATTTACGGGGATCCGGCATATGGCCTGTCACACAACATCCTAGCGCCATTTAGAGGTGACAACTCACCAATGAACAAGAGAATTAGTAAAGTTAGAGTAAGCGTAGAATGGGGATTTGGAAAAATCATTCAAAATTTTGCCTTTTTAGATTTCAGAAAGAATCTCAAAATTTTGCTTCAGCCTATTGTCAAGTACTACATCGTTGCATCCCTTTTAACAATTTGTCACACATGTTTGTATGGGTCCCTTACTGGCAACTTTTTTGGTGTAGACTCACCCTCTTTGGATACCTTTCTGCATAACGAGTAATTTTACAGTGGCCTTTATTGCTGAAAGGTCAACCTTCCGTTTATTTCACCAGAGATAGACAGCTTTTGCGTAAATATCAAGTATGAAGAACAAAATATACATCTGTATAATATATAATAACCAATTTTTAGTTATGTACATGGATATCGCTACTGGTGTTATGTGGGGTGCTACTCAATATCTTCAAAAGTTACATAAGCCCTCTATTTTGTCAAGTATTTAATGCAAAATAAAATTTGGACAATTTGCAAATTTGTTTGGACACACCCCATCAGAGTGGATTAGAGATTCCCCTGTACATGTGTAGATAAAGCCCTTAACATATTTTAATTTGAACACTGTTTAAATAAAGGTGACTCAAAAACTGTAAAATCGTCTGGCATAGGACAGGTAAAATAACAAAGCAGGTGCATTAGGGCCCATTGCGCCTTAATGGGTTAACTAGTTACATGGGCAGATATCTGGTTAACCATTAACGCCCACCACTTTCCCCTTGACGAGTAAAATTGTCTGGCGTTAGACAGAGTAATAAGCGTCTGCAGGACAAGCAAGTTTGATAAATATTTAATTTTAGTTAATGATCCAAGCACGCCAAATTTGTGGGAGAACGGGTTCGGGGTGAAGACTGAAGTGAACGAATATTTATACTCTGGTCAACCCAAAGACTCATTCTAGCCTTATGTTTTCATCCCGCGGGGGTATACATGAGACCCGCTAGTAGAGACTAAATGCCCTAGGGGTAAAAACCCGATAGAGCCCTGTCATCAAGGTTGCAACCCTCTCCGACATTACCTGAACCAATGGGTGATAATCCCCTTGGACAGTCCTTACGATTCGACTGATTATATTTCCATGAAATAATCTGAGTCTATGATCAATGAAGTTGACCATTTGGAACACTTCAACCCCGAACCAAAAGCTTTATTCAACATCAACAAGTTTAGATATATATGATCATTCACAGCAATAAAATTGTTCGTGTTTTGCTCTTGGATTAATTATCCAGCATAACTAAAGCAAGACCACATCCAGCATAAGGATAAAGCAAGAACATTTCCAGCGATACGATAGAATTGATCATTTGTTCCTCTTGGATTACCCTGCATGAAAATAACTATATAATGAGATAGATAATATATCGTCCATTAGATTAGTTCCTCCAACATGTAAAATAGAAGGGTGGGTGGGTGCAAATTTTTATTCTTGCAAACTTTTGTGTTTATTCAATTGAAACATTCGGCAAATTGACATGCTTGACGTTATATAGCGCGCTTTACCTATTGTCATTGAAATATGATTGGCAGTAGAGTCATTCGATTGGCTGAGCAAATTGCATTCGTATTGCACGTGTCTGGACATACTTTGAACTTTGATCAGAAATAGTTTCTTGTGAATTTAGTGGGTGTTGACAGGCTTTTCCCACTTGTTGGATAGTAAAACAAATCTGAATTTAATGTGTTGTCTCATTAACTTAAATTTATACATTGTGATCTATAAATTGGCTTACATGATAGATAAAAAATACATAATTATTTTGCATTTACCTTTTTAATGCTTTAGCTTCATCATTCTTGTGTTTTGCTATAAGTCGACATCCCCTTCCTTTGAAATCTAGATTCTAGAGTAATATCAGGAGACCACGTAGCGAACAAACCACTTAACACGTCAGCTATTGTTTGCCAATCCGATGGTTTTTCAGGTCTACTTTTAACGATTTTCTTTGTCAATGCAAGGTCGTGTCTCAAATTTGGCCATCGAAATGGCATGATCTTCTGCTGTGTTGACAGTATTGTTGACAAGTTAAATACAACCTAAAATTAATACCTCCAAAGATTAGACAAGCAATCGATTAAAGCTGAATTTCTGTGGAATTTTTTAGGAATCTATACAGTCAACTGATCACAAATATACAAGCTCGAAACAGATGTATACATTCCGCCATTTTGTGCCACTACACCTGTCGCTATTATATGGAGATAAAACAAAACAAAAAAGCCTCCTAAAGCAAAAGGTCCACATATATATCTAAAACATCCTAACGTCAGATAAAGAAAAATTATAGCAAATAAACGCTGAAGTAAGTGATATACGTGAAAACGTAGCTGCTACCGTCGAAAACGTCAAAAAAAAACGTGAAACGCCAAGTCTTCGACAAGTCACGTGATTCTGTGGCGTTCGCGGTTTACGGTTATGCTGGCAAACGTCAAACTAAATGTCTCTAATATCTATTGATAAACGATCTCATGAGTAAATTCATGCAAAGAATAGACGACAAGGTTGAGGGGATTTCGCAAGAACTAAACAATCTAAAGGCCAATATGAGTCAACCAGAACAAACTGATATGATCAACAACCTCAAACGGGAAATCGATGAACTTAAAAATGAAAACTTAGAATTACGCCAAAGAAATGCGGCTATATCGTACGTTATGGCCGACCTACAAACTAAAGTTAAAGACACGGAGAATGAAAAAAACAGCCTAATCACGGCAGCTAAGCTGATTCAACTCGACCAATGCAATCCTAGTGGAAGCAAAAATCAAGTTGACACCTGGCATAATGTTCGAAATAAGAAATCGAACGTTCGTAAAACTAGCAAGGATGTCCAAAAAACAGCCGCTAGTATTGTGAATGTTAACAGATACGAAGTCCTTAGTGACAGCGATGCAGATCCAACAGAAGAACGAAGCCCGCCTCATATCAGACCGACCACGAGCCACAAGTATTCCGGCAATAAAGAATCAACTTTCGACAAAACTTTTATTACCAAATCGCCACCCCAATATAGCTATACCAAGTCCAATTATTTCTTAAGAAAAACATTTTCTTAATTTAAGAAAATATTTTCTTAAAATGAGAACGTTATTTCTTAAGAAAAGTTATTTTCTTAATTTAAGAAAATGTTTTCTTCAAATTAATAAGTTGTTTCTCAAAATAAGAAATACTTGCGCTATAAGTACAAAATTATTAATTGTTCTTGAAACAAGAAATTTTTAAAAGCTCAAAAATATATGGAATTCTCATTACAGCAAAACCTTTGTGAATTTTTAATAGACCAAATCTATTGTACTAACATTTTTCTTGATTTTTGTGATGAATCTTGTTAAGACAGTTGTTTTTGCAATATTCTTAAAATAAGAAATACGTAATACACTAACGAAAATAAGATTTTTTAACCACATGACTATATAAATGCATGCAGAACTTTCTGTTAATTAACAGTGCAAAAAATCAAAGTCTATAGCCTATAGAATAAAAATTATATTTTTATTCTATAGTATTTCTTATTTTGAGAAATTATTTCTTGACAAGAAAAATTACAAGAAAAATGTTCTTTTAATCTAGGCAAGATAATCCGGTAGATTTTTTTCTTATTTCAAGAATGATATTCTTGCATCATAGAATAATATTCTGACTATTCTTGAAACAAGAAAATTATTCTTGTTGAGAAGTGAACTAAAAATCTATAAATTCCGTAGAGAATGATATTTTCTCGTTGCTTTTCCTTAGTTTCAAGAATAGTTGTAACGTTATTGACACGCCAGGCAGCTCGTCAAATAATTCGATCGATTAGGTCAATTCGATCGATCGCAAACGTTGCATTTCTAATTATGTTTTGCGTCGCATCAAAGAACATGCATTTTTAAGATCCTCCTGTATACTTCCAATTGCCAAGAGAGCCTTTTCACCCGTAGTCATATTAAACAAATTAAAAGTAAAAATCTATCCGGCTTTCGACATAAGTATGATCGAGTTGAAAGAACTTTGTTTCAGTTGAGTTGTGGCCTCATGCACGCGAAAGATTCAAATACAATGGTAAAAAACACATGGAACTCTGTAGTGCCATACAAATAAAGATTAATGAATTTTTGGGGGGATATAATGACGAATTTTCGTCAGAAAGATAGAGATTATCGTTGCTGATCATTGTTGCTTATATGCTGGAATGTTCAGACACTTGAGATCAGTACCTTCAGGGGTATGCAGACGCGTGCCATATATGGGCACCCAGAAGGCTTAGCGAGCGTGCTCTCACAGCGCGCCCTTTCAAAAATTCTGTTGAATTAATAGTCTAGGACCTGTATACGAGTTTGTATGCATTTCATTTAGGACAGATAATCTCAACTGTTTTAGGGCAAGTTGACCATGACGGTCAACATGGTAACGCTGCCCGAACCCCAATCCGGGGCGAAAAGTCCGAAACGGACCACACCCAAAAACCACGCTTTCGCCATGGTGCTATCTACCAAACCATAAAAGCTTTGGCTATTCTGCGGTGCTTATATGGTTCAGAGATAGTGCTTTTAGGGGGGGGTCATTGGTAGGTGTGTGAAATGCCTAGCACTGATATTTCACAAGAAAATGACCATACAATACTCATGGTCAAACGTCAATTTGTGGCTTACAACTTCAGATAAACAGCAGTGGACCTACATTACCTTTTTTCCAAAATCTTTTGATAGAAACATAATTGGTACTTATTTAAGTATATTACCACTATGTTGGTGTAAAATAATAAATATTTTGTGACCGAAATAATAATTTGAAATGTACCTACCTCCTGCAAATGGACGTATTTGGCCAAATTCGCCACTTTACTCCGCTGTTTATCACCGATACTCGTTAAAATCCTTCCAAATATGTAAGTCAGTTCAGACATAATGGTATCAAGCACATTTTAAACAAGTTTTAACTAGGTTTCAAGTAGATCCTAGCTGTTTAACCATCGACAAGGTAAAACCTCAACTTTGTCCAAATTCGGCGCCATTGTCTCATCCCGTGTCGGTTGTCAACAATTCGGCCTCGTTATTCTTCCATCCAAGCCATTTCGATTACACTAGTAACAAATTTAACCCTTTATTATGGGTATGAAGATAAAAATATGAATAAAAGATACGAAGAAATGCAGCATTTTACCTCCCTGTAAAATGTTGCTTACGAGTCTTTCAAAACATTCCGTACAAATCTCACGTGGGCAAAGTGACAGGCCGTGGCAGGGGGGGTGAATGTTTTTCACGAAGATAGAAGAAGGCTGCGTGTGACAACAGGGAACCCAAGCTGACTTAATTAACCTTAGTTAAATATAGACTAACAACTGAACTATTGGTGAAAGCTAACTCTAAAATACACTAAACTATACTGTTATTTACTGAATACTACTTTTTTAAACTAATAACATATTTTTTTCTACATTTCTGTCCTCAGTTTTGTAAAAGTATAAACAAAAACTACAAGTTCAACACTACTAACCAATAATATAAATGTTTGATAATATATACCTGTAGTTATTTTCATTAATATAATATTAGTAACATTCTAAAAATAACAAGTTTATACTTGACGTTGCAGTTTATACTTGACGTTAAAATATGAACTTTATATAATATATTTGGACAAAAAATGTAGAAAAAATATGTTATTAGTTTAACAAAGTAGTATTCCGTAAATAACATTATAGCTTATGAATTAGGATTATTTTAGAGTTAGCTTTCACTAATAGTTCAGTTTTTAGTCTATATTCAACTAAAGTTAATTAAGTCAGCTTGGGTTCCCTGTTGTCACACGGAGCCTTCTTATATCTTCGTGAAAAACATAACCCTCACTGCACGGCCCTGTCACTTTGACCACGCGAGATTTGTACGGAATGTTTCGAAAGACTCGTAAGCAACATTTTACAGGGAGGTAAAATGCTGCATTTCGTATCTTTTATTCATATTTTTATCTTCATACCCATAATAAAGGGTTAAATTTGTTACTAGTGTAATCGAAATGGCTTGGATGGAAGAATAACGAGGCCGAATTGTTGACAACCGACACGGGATGACACAATGGCGCCGAATTTGGACAAAGTTGAGGTTTTACCTTGTCGATGGTTAAACAGCTAGGATCTACTTGAAACCAAGTTAAAACTTGTTTAAAATGTGCTTGATACCATTATGTCTGAACTGACTTACATATTTGGAAGGATTTCAACGAGTATCGGTGATAAACAGCGCAGTAAAGTGGCGAATTTGGCCAAATACGTCCATTTGCAGGAGGTAGGTACATTTCAAATTATTATTTCGGTCACAAAATATTTACTATTTTACATCAAAACAGTGGTAATATACTTAAATAAGTACCAATTATGTTTCTATCAAAAAGATTTAGGAAAAAAGGTAATGTAGGTCCACTGCTGTTTATCTGAAGTTGTAAGCCACAAATTGACATTTGACCATGAGTATTGTATGGTCATTTTCTTGTGAAATATCAGTGCTAGGCATTTCACACCTACCAATGACGCCCCCTAAAAGCACTATCTCTGAACCATATAAGCACCTCAGAATAGCCAAAGCTTTTATGGTTTGGTAGATAGCCCCATGGCGAAAGCGTCGTTTTTGGGTGTGGTCCGTTTCGGACGTTTCGCCCCGGATTGGGGTTCGGGCAGCGTTACCATGTTGACCGTCATGGTCAACTTGCCCTAAAACAGTTGAGATTATCTGTCCTAAATGAAATGCATACAAACTCATATACAGGTCCTGGACTATAAAGCTTTATGCATCCAAATATTCTACAAATTTTAACGAAATACGAAGAAATATTCCAATATTTGAAGATTCAAACAATAATTTGGAAAGTAAGTGTTAAACTATGTAAATATTTTTAGATTTTGCGTGTAAATATAGGGTATATAATCGATTGTTTTCATGTATAATTTTAGCCGACGTTGGTCGTTGGCGCCATTTGGCTTCAAGAATATATTATTAATAGAGATTAAAAACTTTCTATATGCCTTTGTATTTACAGATTATCATTTCAAGCAATAAATACTGAAATAATATGTGGTCAAAGCGAGTCTGCCACAAAACTACACTTGTCTGCCACAAGGTCAAGGTATGAATATTGTTGATGATTCATGAATTGATACTTTTAATAGTATATGAAATATTGACTCATTTAGCTTTGATGTTAATACATTCACTAAAGCAAAATCTTTAGCTTTCTATGAGAGGGGAACAATCCTTACTTTGTAATAATACAGTATTGTGCTATAATATAATTTCTATCCAGAACCTGATATGGCATTACTGACTGTTTATGTTGGTGGTGGTTAGGGAGGTGTTTATATGGAGCCTAGCCAGCATGGCTACCAGAGCTAGCCTAGCTCGCTTTCTCAAGAGCGATTTCATTCGTAGCACTTTTCAGGCCTTTCAGGAGTACACATACCTGTGTTTAGCACAATATATAATATATCAGATGAAATATATTTGGTAATTGCACACAGATAAAATGACATCCCTACCAGATTTATGCTTGCTATTGCTTGGACTTCCTATATACAAGGGTCAAACACAGATCAATTTGGTGCGGGCACTGTTTCTATTTGTGTTGTACCAATCCTGAAATCACATAGAATTTTCATTTGCAGTGACAATTATTATTTCACAGTTATAGCCCATAGAAATGATAAGTCACTTACAGCATTGTTAACTAATCTATACTAATTTTTTTAGCTACTAAATAAATTTTTTTTAGGGGGATCAATGATAGGGCCTCAGGACTGCAAGGGCCTATTATGTATTTATTAATTTTAAGGTTCCCTGAATAAATATTTTGATGAATGAATGATAATAATATTTTAACAGGGGGTTCATGTCACCCGAAGGTGTTTTTCGATGAAGCCCTGATTGATTGATATTAATTTAAATACAGCATTAATACTCTTCCCAGATCCTGGCAGGGATATTCCATAGGCTGGGCAGCTTAGTTCCCAAATAAACAAAAGTGAAAATTATTAGGAAATAATACCAAACGCTGATCAATCTAACTTTGGCTTGTGGGGCGCCCGGCCTTATTGAAAAAATAACCCACAGGGCTTCGGTGCATTGGGTGTAAAGTCCTCCTTAATTCAAACTGTGGTTCGGGTCCTCCAGGGGCTCTTTCGATCGTGGTCCCATGGGTAGGTCAGCCTTGTTACCAAATAGATAGACAAAAGTTGAAAATCACTAGTTGAAAAGCAAAAAATAAGCCAACTTTCCCCTTGATCTCAATTTAACAGGGTAAAAGTACACTTGAGGCAGAGTACATTTTAATTTTCCAAGTCACTTTTAACCCTTTAATTACAATGTGCCCTGTTTAATTTATCATCCTAACCTTGTTATGATGCAAGGCATGCTCTATAAAACCTAAAATTGAAACTCTGGAATTCAACGAAACTAAAGCTCATGTGTTGTTGCTGTTGACACAAATAATTCATTATATTGTATGTAATCCCAATTTTCATTTTCCAGCAACTTATCGTAGCACAGCAAATGAAAAATTGGCAGTGCTTGGCGGGCGGGTTACTCTGGTTTGAGTAACTGAAGAAAGCATCCTGTAAACAGCCACTAAGTTCTATAACAAGAAGTTCCTGAAAACTTTTCAGGAAAATGTAAGTTTAAAATATTACTTTACATTGCACTTCCTTGCAGCTTTAGGGTTGTTTGTTTAATTTTACTTAGGATTTAATATACCCTTACAGTGCATAAAATATTAACTCGACAAGTGGCAATGCACCCTATTTTGCGGACAATACTATTTATCAACGGCCAAGGGAAAAGTGTTGCACTTAGCCTATTAACCAAATTACCACTGCTGTGAAGTTAGCAAGAATGAAGATTTACAATGTTTCTGGCTTATGTTGTCAAAATGTCAATGATGCCCTGATACCGAACTGCACAGATTTGATATTTTGGCTGAATTTAAAGTTGGGGCAAAGCAGTTATGATGAGCATGTCTAATTATATATGTTAGAGTTTACCGGCAATGACTATAAACATGGTACAAAAGTATACATAATGTGAATATCACTCAATATGTCCCTTCATGCATTTGTGTTACTACAGTACTGCCTAGAAGTAACTTAACACTGCGGTTCGGTTGCGGTTTGTACGGTTAGCGTGTGCAGTTTGTGCGGTTAGCAGGTGCGGTGTGTGCGGTTAGCGGGCGCTGTGCGTCTGGTTCGCAGGTGCGCTGTGTGTGGTTTCGGGTGCGGTTCGTGCGGTAATCACACCACATACAGAAAAACCACTGCATGTGATCCGCGGTTAACCGCGTATTTGTGTTAAGTTACTTCTAGGCAGTACTGCATCAGACTTCTATTCATTCCTAGCTAACTTTGTAAGATTGCAGCATTTCCTTAATCTGAACTTTTGAAATGTTTTGTTTTCTTTTGCAAAAGAGATGTATTTGCCAAAAGAGATTTGTCATTTCGAATCTAGTATGTACAAAAATTGGTAGTATGACCTCAACAAACTTATGGCTGATATCTGATGTGTATAACATAAGTAATGTTATTTCTTGGCAAAGAAAAACTTTTTTTGCTTTCTTACTTAAATTAACAGATCATCGAGGAAGCTAGGAGAGTCTTGGGAATTGGAGGTTGGGAAGGTAGGGATGAATTTAAGAAAGATTGTCTTCAATGGTTGACTGAAGAAATGAGACATTGATATGTTATGGGATTAGTAGAGGAATGAGCCCGCCAAAAAGCCCATGATGCATTGTTTGAAGATACTGATTAAGTCAGCACTGACCAGCTACCGGAAATTTAAAGCTGATATGCAATAAACTGGACTAAGTATTGCTGTGATAGATCTATAGAATGTATATTCATAAGCATTCATGATAGATAGAACTTGAACTTTATATATATAAACTACCGTGTACAGGAAGTGCATGGATTCCTTAAAGAGGCAGTCAAGTCCGTTTAGTCATGCATGTGGGATACAAGATGTAATAAAAGTCTTTGATCCACTTCTTCTGACAGTATCCCTTGTATAATTGCATGATGGACGAGATTATGAGTGAAAGATTATTTCAGGACGGATCTGTTTTTGTTTCTGTTATATCACCTCAATGTAGAGTGCATCATGAACTATGTATTCTTGTGAGGGCCGTCATAGAGCGCATATGCTGAACGGACTTGACCGCTTCTTTAAGCTCTTAATCTACATATATACAGCCACCGGGTCTAACCAAAAATTGGCCTGAAAAATATACTGTATATAGATAGTTTCTAATTTGTAAATGCATGCTATATATTTCTCATTATAGGAATTTTTACAATGTCTTAAAATAATAATTATTTTCTTTTACAATCAAACTTTCTCAGTAATAAAATAGCAAATTTTCTTAAGAAATTGTTTCTCACAAATTTCTTATATAAGAAAAAATCGTATGGTTTTCTTAAGAAAAATATTCTTAAGAAAATGAGTAAGAAAATGTTATTATTATTCTCCCAAGAAAATTTTCTTATTATAAGAAAAAAATCATGATTTTCTTAAGAAAAATATTCTTAAGAAAATGAGTAAGAAATTATTCTCCCAAGAAAATTTGGACTTATTTTAAGAAAAGTTTCTTGAGATTTTTTTTTCTTAAAATAAGAAAGTGATTTTTTGCTGTGTAGTTGCCAAAATTGCGGAAAAGCTGATTCATAACCAATTCTATAATTATTTACGTAACTGTAATTTGCTTTCAAATTGCATGCCAACACGGATTTAGACCACTTCACTCAATTGTTACAGCATTGCTGGACATTACCAACGAGTGGTATAAAAATATTGACATTGGGAAACTAAATGGGAATGTCTTTCTCGATCTGAAAAAAGCATTCGATACTGTCGACCACAATATACTTTTAGACAAAATAGCAATTTATGGAATAAAGAGAACGGCATATAGCTGGCTGGAGTTGCATTTATCAAATAGGACCCAGTACTGTTGTGTGAATGGTAAACTATCAAGTCCATCAATTATGAAAAAAAGCATACATCAAGGTTCTGGTTTAGGCCCATTATTTTTCCTTATTTACATTAATGATTTACATTTTACGTTTCTAGGCTGATTGATAGGCGTTTCTAGGCGGGCAACGCTAAGTTAACGGTTTCCAAACTTCTGCGTGGAAACTATTTTAATTGCTCACAACTGGTAAAAACTTTTAGAGATTTCGGTCGATGGATTAATATTTGTTTTGGGTTTATCTACATCTTGATGTAACTTTTGATATCGCTCTTCTAGTATTTCGTTTGAAATTCACTTTTATCGTTTGTAGCCACGGCGCGTGGAATGTACCATGCTATTTGCCCATATTGCGTATAACTTATATATTTTTTTATTTTTGTCGACGGGCTAGTAGTCGACGTGGGTTTATCTACATAGTGATCTAGCTGTAGTCATAGAGCTCGTACCTCTGATGGTAGCACAAAATATCAATCTACCTGTTGTGGTACAGCCCATTGAGGCACAAAATATTGATCTGCACATTGTGGCAGAAATAAACATTGATCTACCCATTAATATTGGGCTATTCCATTTAATACTGTACCCCCCCCCCCCATTTAATAATGTACAAAATTATTTTTGGAAAAAGTTTTCTCTCGGCCTAAAATCGCGCATGCGCATAAGTAGAAAACCATGTTCGTCCATGGCACTGTCCTCTGGGCACTGATGGTCCATGGTCCATGACATAATGGCGGACAACTTTGGAATCCGCTGTGTTTTCACATATCCGGGTGTAAATATCCGAGCAGAATTGGTACCCTCGCACGACGCTTCGCGCCCGCTCGGGGACAATAATCACAGTGTTGTAATCCCACTGTTGTAATCTCATCGTTTGAACAAGAAAATAAATTTATACATACAGTGTGCCATTAGCAATATAAATACTTTCAATATTACTAATTGGTCGAGGAATTTTGCATGCAGTTTGGGCGTCAAGGCAGCACTTTCCTTGCGATAGTAACTCCTAGTTTTGAATATATCATGTTTACTCTTTGGCTTGTTACAAATTATGTCAATTTCGAGAACAATAGAATAGACGTGAAAAAGCTTTTTACGCGTTTGCCAATGTTTACTTAGCTGTATAGGCATTTGCGTCAAGAATACTTATTTCCTTCGTTTTCGATAAACCGCTTTTTAAAGTTGTTTTTGCAGGTGGAACTGAATAGAGAAAATTTGTACTTTTATTTTGTACATATGATGTTCGAATCATGTTGCCATTGACATTAATTGTAACATAAATGTTGGTCAATTTATTTTTCGCTATTGGTTTTCAGTGCAATTTTCTTGCGTGTTAAACTGACAAGGTAGATTTCTTATTTGATTGAACTAGTTAAGCTGGTTACAGACGAGCAAGTTTTATGACAAGTTTTCATATGACAAGTTTACTTGCTCGTTTGTATGGGTATTAAATTTTGCCAATTTTTTTTCAATGACAAGTGGCGAAGTGCACTTTGGCCCATGCATTGTACGAGTAAATAAAACTTGTCTTATGAAAACTTGTCATAGAAAACTTGCTCGTCTGTATCCAGGTTTAGGTCAGTCGGTTTTACTTCATTTGTAGAATCTCTTCGGCGCTTCGCTCGTTTCAAAAGGCAAAACAAATTTAAAATTACTTAATATCAAACTTGTAATTCTATGTTCTACAATACATAAGTATCTTTTCGACTAATAAGTTTGAGTTGCAAATTGTTTTTACTCTAGTTTTGATTGTTATGCTGTTCATATAAGATTGCCCAATAGTTTATACTGTAGTTGCTTTGTATATTAATTTCTTGTGGCAAAAAAATTGTTATGGACTATTGTTACTCTTACTGTTACTTTATGCTTCTGTGCTATTTTATAAACTCAATTTAGAACTCAATTTAGCCGTTTTGCATCTTTAAAAGTGATTTTTTGCATGTTGATTTATAGCCTTTATTTGTAATTTTACCGCTCCTATGAACACGCTTATTTCTACCGGAAGTGACTTTTGCTCTTTACGCGTCTTAGCCTACCCTCCCACGGGACAAAGCTGTGGAAGGTGTCACGTGATCAGCCTGAACCAGGGTCTTTTCCGCAGCGGGGGTGAGCGTAGGTAAAGAGCCTGGGAACGAGGTTGACTCTAGCTATTTCTTGCAGATTCAACTATAATCATTTCGTCGCCAGTAGTTTGTCGTTACTTTCACATTGTGTATATATAAAAAGGAACAAAACCAATATTCTTACCACTGATGCTTGTAATCGTATACGGAGCAAATATTATTTCAAAACTTGGAGATGAGGTTATAAAAAGTTAAAAAGTGCGTTAAATTAAAAATCTTGATTCTTAGGCGTAAAAACTTCACAATTTTTTATTAAATATCCTCTCAGGAAGTATGGAAAATACACTTCTTTGGCTTCAAAAATGAAACATTTTCCTGGGGGACAATGCCTCCAGACCCCCCTGTGTTAACAATTTACTGACCCAAAAAATGCGTGACGGACTAGTAGCTAACGTTTTGCGGCCGCTGAGCCTTAGCAACTACTTCAAATTCAGGCGATCCCGAATAGGGAAATATTGGGAGGGGGTGCGCCAGTGTCGAAATAACTCTTATGGCCCCCCTTAGGCTAAATTTAACACTGTTCCCCTTGAAAGTTTGGAGCCACGACGACACTGGTTTAGGCAGTGTTCTGTTCTAGGTTTTTTGAGTATTTCGTTCTAAGTTTAGGCACTGCATGTTTTGTTCTAGAGTTAATACTTTAGAGTTAATACTTCAGGTTTAGCCAGTGTTTAGTTCTAGGTTTATTCAGCCGTGTGTAGTTTTAGATTTAGACACTCCTCTGTTCAAGGTTTAGCCAGTGCTTAATTCTAAGTTTAGCCAGTTTTTAGTTCTAGGTTTATATAGTTCTAGGTTTAGCCAGTTTTTAGTTCTAGATTTTTTATAGTTCTAGGTTTATCCTGTGCTTAATTCTAGGTTTATCCAGTGTGTAGTTCTAGGTTTATATATTTCTAGGTTTATCCAGTGTTTATAGTTCTAGGTTTATCCAGTGTTTAGTTCTAGGTTTGGCCAGTGTTTAGTTCTAGGTTTATCCAGTGTTTAGTTCTAGGTTTATCCAGTGTTTAGTTCTAGGTTTATCCAGTGTTTAGTTCTAGGTTTAGCCACTGTTTAGTTTTATGTTTAGGCAGTGTTATGTTCAAGGTTTAGGCATTGTTTAGTTCTAGGTTTATAGCGAGAGCTTATATTTCTACGTTTAGACACTGCATGTTTTGTTCTAGATTTAATTATGCTCCAGTGTTTAATTATATGTTTGGGTAGTGTTTATTTCTAGGTTTAGGCAGAGTTCAGTTCCAGTATTGGGCAGTGTTTACATACAGGTTCGTAGAATATTTTTTTCTAGGTATAGATAAGTCAGTATCTGTTGTAGGTTTAGGCAGTGTTTAGTTCTATGTTTTGGGGATGTTATGCTATAGGTTAAGGGAGTGTTGTATCCGTAAAAAGTTTTTAGCTGTAGCGTAATGCAGTAGTTTATACCGATACCGTTCAAACCTGTTTTTTAAGGAAGCGCAGGGGGCGCATGAGGAGCGCATCAACATGATCATAAAATGAAGTGGAGCATTATGTCATTAACTAGAAATACATGCATGCATAACCCCTCGTCCATTTGAACCGAACAATTTACTCCCCAAAAGTTATTGTAACATGAAGTACTGAATAGGCCATTGTAACCATGGTAACACGCAACACTGTATATTTCTTTTATTTTAATTTGTAAAAAATATTGATATTTTGTACTTTTAACTATAAAATTATCATTATCAATTGCCCAACTATATAAAGTGGGTATGCGATTATGTACTATTTTAGCTTTGATTTACTGTAACGTTCAACCTTAGACGTTCACATAACGTTTCGAAAATTTCATAAAACTTCGACTGCTTTTCAAGCAGTGTTTTTATACTTCGGCACTTGCTTTTGAAATGAAGTTTTTCGAGATTTTTTAGTTTCCTATAACGTATTTGAATCAATACTAAAATGCTTTTAAGATCAATCAATGTTATATTGACCACACAGAATGATCTACGCATTTTCAAATTCACAAACTATGCTGTTTACTCTATATGCTATAAATGGGCAAAGCAAGTATGCAAAATAGACGACACTTACCCGTTTAAAACGCTCCTTTTTCGGTCTTTCGACTGTTTTCGCTATCTTGTTTTGTATATTTTTATTTGTATTTATTATGTCCTGACTCCTGAGTATTATGAAATGAGTGCAAACTATTTTTGAAAAAAGTTTGCAAAATATATTTATTTATTTATTTAGCTTCGCCAACTAGGGCAGGGTCACCACAACATCATATGCCAATACTGTAAGCCCTTTCACCTAACCCACCCTGTCAACTTTCCCGGTGAGAGGAAACCGGAGTACCCGGAGAAAACCCACGACTTTCGGCAGAGCGTTGACTTTACTCTGTTCACTTGAGGACTGGATTCGAGTCGCATTGAGAAAGAAGATTCACTGAAACTTGAATCCGTGGCCTTAGAGGTGAAAGGCAAGTGCGCTAACCACTTCGCCGCCGAAGCCCAGTAAAATGCCAGTCTTCTCTCGGTCTGAACTCGCGCATTTGCATAACTTAAAATACCGTCCATGACAAAAAAAATGGCGGGCATCTTTGCATTCCGCTATGTTTTCGCATACCCGGGTGTAAATATCCTGATTTTCTTAAGAAAAATATTCTTAAGAAAATGAGTAAGAAATTATTCTCCCAAGAAAATTTGGACTTATTTTAAGAAAAGTTTCTTGAGATTTTTTTTTCTTAAAATAAGAAAGTGATTTTTTGCTGTGTAGTTGCCAAAATTGCGGAAAAGCTGATTCATAACCAATTCTATAATTATTTACGTAACTGTAATTTGCTTTCAAATTGCATGCCAACACGGATTTAGACCACTTCACTCAATTGTTACAGCATTGCTGGACATTACCAACGAGTGGTATAAAAATATTGACATTGGGAAACTAAATGGGAATGTCTTTCTCGATCTGAAAAAAGCATTCGATACTGTCGACCACAATATACTTTTAGACAAAATAGCAATTTATGGAATAAAGGGAACGGCATATCGCTGGCTGGAGTTGCATTTATCAAATAAGACCCAGTACTGTTGTGTGAATGGTAAACTATCAAGTCCATCAATTATGAAAAAAGACATACGTTCTGGTTTAGGCCCATTATTTTTCCTTATTTACATTAATGATTTACAAAAATGTTTAAACGCCGGGGCAAAACCAGATATGTTTGCGGATGATACTCAAATTGCAACATCAGGTGACGATATTAAAATAATTACTGAAACATTAAATAGAGATTTAAACAATGTTGCAAATTGGCTGTCCGCAAAAGGTTCCAAGAAAAGGTTTAGTCAAGTGACTGCCGATCCTGCTATCAACGTAGGTAATTTAGAAATTAAGAGAGTTGAGACGACAAAAGCATTGGGCCTAATGATAGACGAGTCTCTAACCTGGGCTGCACAGATCGAACACATTTCAAAAAAGGTCATTTCGGGCCTCTATTCTCAGACGACTCCGAGATATAGTCGAATTCAATACCTTAATAACAATATACCAATCCATAATTCAACCTTATTTCGATCATTGTGCTCAAGTGTGGGGTTGCTCACGGAAAACATTATCAGCTAAAGTAGAAAGATTACAGAACAGAGCGTTTAGAATAATCACACGTGAGAATTACACGACACGATCGGTTGATATATTAAATAAGCTAGGAGTTGCAACAACTCTCAATTCTCATGTATAAGGTAAAAATAGATTAGTCCACGATTACTTGTGTGATATGTTCATAAATATGAGTGACGTACACGACCATAACACAAGACAGTCGGGAGCTGATTTGACATTACCTAAACCAAAAACAAATAATATGAAAAATGCATTCTCCTATATTGGACCAAAGCCTCGACCAGTTAGACGAGAGGTTATTCTTTACATGAGTTAGAGCTCTTATGAATTGAGTAGCAAGTTAGTTGGCTTTTGCTAAAGGATTTCTCGGCCAATTGGTTCGAGAGATGATTGCTTATATATTATGGCTCATTGAAAATGAGACGGATTGAGAGATTATTCTTTTTGCATGTCTAAGCTCCGGTGCCGATGGGATAGTTATTTATTGGGTTACTGAAAGAGCTTTCATAAACGGTGTGGTCAGGGTACGTAGTTGGTTATGTTTTAACGAGTTGTGGGGATCGTGACCTAATTGTTTATGCATGTATGAGCTCCTGTGAGATTTCACTGATCGCCAATTTTATGATAGGGTGTTTGAAACTGATTGATTAATATATTTGATAGTAGTTTGCACAGTGTTGGTGACATCTTTAGAAGAGAGCAGTTCATAGCACCCGCTAAAAATGGATCAAGCACGTCTGTATGGACAGTGTATAGTAATTCTGGTTTATGTCTAGGTTTAGACTTTAACGACGGATTTAATTCGCTAATCTAGAAAGGCCATGAAAGTTCTCACTAAACCATTTGTGATTTGTGGAGATCAATTTGATAGAAAAATAATAAATAACCAATATGCAGGGATACAATATGCAAGGATTGATACAATTGGTTGATATTAATCGGAGCACAGTCGATGCTGGCAGTGGGACGACTGTAATTCCCGGAGCAGAAATCCAGGATATTAAGAACTGTGCGAACGGTGCAGGAGAGCTTTATAATGAAAAAATTGGCATCCAACAACTTATAATGGATGTAACACCTCATTGGCAACACCACTTTGAAGCACTTCGTCTATTCCTTTTTAAGATAAACTAAATTTTGTTGGGTTTAGGTAGTTTTCGAAAGTGTGGGATAATGTTTGGGGAAGGTGTTGAGGAGTGGTTTGAAAAGTATCTTGGATGGGTGATTTGGAAAAATGAATGAAGATGAAATTCAGTCTCGCTGACAAATATTTTCCCCATACCTATATCAACTGAGCTAGAATGCGAGTGTTAAGATATAGAATACTATGCTCAATTAATATAAAACGCGTTGACGATTGAAATGTTGACGATTTGAAAATATACAAGGCAGAAGTCTTCTATGTCGAAAATGTTGTTTTTTATTTTGCCGGCGATCTTAGGTAGGTTGTATACAATTCATAAACATTTATATAGTGAGACCATTTCTCATGGCGCTTAATATGAATATTTTTACAAGCACAAATCAAGCTACAATTATACAAACTGTGTTCTATTTGCCCATTTGGTTCGCTACAAAGCCACAAAGGTTGTTGCCGGTTTGTTCAAACTAAAAATGCAGCTGTTGTATTATATAAATGGGAAACTGGCAATTTATAAAACTCTGACACTCCTGCTCATACATGTTGTGTATGATTTTGCCGACCGGATCTTCGGTAGGTTGTATACAATTGATAAACATTTATATTTCAGACACGATTTCTGGTACTTTATGTGAATATATATACATACATGAATCAAGCTTCTGGCAAGACACTTCTGTTCATGCGAATGCGATAGGATTGTTATAAAATAATGCTATTTTATTGTAGAAGATTAAATACACGTCTTTGTTTATGATAAAAACTATATATTGATACATTATTATAAAAATGCGCTGAAGCGCATTCTTGACAACCATGACTTAGATGATCCATGTTAGATTGCGCAACTTTGAATAAAACAGGCAAGTGCTATAAAACCGTAGAACACAGGAAGATAAGATCATATAATTCATATTTTCTTAGCTTATTTTCAACAATTCTCATCCTGAACTTGGCGTCAAACAAAGTTAGCGATTTACTCTAGCCATGGTAATAAGCTTTCCGGATTAGACGATTGCAATCATACAGACCTCTCCCAGAATAGGCATCTAATTCAATAACCTCCGTGACTAAACGCTCAATACAGCGTTTTGTTTCATATGGATTTTTATTAATGAGTAATATAATTTTTCCTGTAAAATTTTTTTAAAGAAAAAGCACACGCACTCTCGACTTTTTCAAACATCTCAATTGTACTCGTTAATCTGTTTCATGTAGCTTTTACATGCACTATTGTCTTTAAATGGCTTTGACCGTTTTATTAATTTTCTGGTTTTCTTTCGAGACCTTGCCATATAATAATCTAAACTAATGAAATATTTTTTAACTCTGATTGACAGTGGAATTTCGTGTGATTTTCCGTTTCGATTTCACTCGATATCCCGAAATAACATGACAATAATTAGGATTCGGGTTATGATTAGGGTTAACAATATGATTAAGGTTTAGATGAATATTGGGATTGTATTTAAATCAAGTTTGTTTATATTGAAATTGACTCGCAGTTTCATGAAATTTCAGAATTTATAAATTATAAATTCTGAAATTTCATGAAACTGCGGGTCAATTTCAATTTTTAAGTTTAGATATAGGTAGTGGGAACCATAATGGTGGTGTATCAAACACGAGTGTAACAACAATCCCTGAGTAAGCTGCGAAATAGTAAAAATTAAGTGTGAAATATGATCATGTATTGGCCACGTGTTGGTCGCAAAATTTATTATCATATGCAAAAAATTATAAAAGTAAAATGTTTATATGAATGTAAACCTAAAAAAATTAGAGTATGTGAGAAGTAAAAATTCAAGGTTGAGCTTGTAGTGTATATGTAAGGTTTATGTGTGTTTTATAAGTGTAAATTGTGGTGTATTTAATTCAAAGTACATAAGTATTTTATTTTTCTTGTTGTTAAGCTGAAGGAAAGCCTGATGGTAAACTTGAAGCTATTGAAGCCATGGTAAATTGCAAGAGAGACGACTGCTTGGGTCATCCACTCGTTATACGCTTCTTAAACGAGAAAATGAACTCTTCTAGCATTCAAATATGGTTTATTTTGAATATTCTTCTCTATATGATATTTCTTATCACATTGACAACATATGGCGTCATTCAAAGTCAAGGTAAGGGAGCGAACATGTTTCTATATGCAACATATTAATCGTGAGCGGCCGTGTTGTATAAGATATCGATGTACAGTTGTTTAATATCTGAATAATTATGCAACACGGAGGCGAATGGTTTTTAAAGGTCTTGGGATATAGAGACCTATATACTAGAAACCTTCGTAGGCTTTCCATTTAGGTACGTATATATAGTTATAAAGTTTGGACCCTTTGTACAGTTTGTGATTCGTCTTGATGAAAACGTTCGAATTCTGCAATAATCCTAAAAACATGATTGATATTTGGTGATAAAAATTAACTTCTGCAATATAAAAATCAGCAAGATTTGTATAAAATATATATAAATATACAATGTCACTCACGATCATGATTTCCTTTGTGTTTTCTTCATGAATTGTTAATGAGAAATATGAAATGTTCATACAAAATTTCATCCACTTAAATATATGAAGAAACAAAGAAACTCTCCACCTCATTTAACATTCCTAAATCCCAATGTTTACCCGATCATTTTCATAATTTTAACCCTTTGTAACCAATTATATAATAATATAGCCTATATATATATACACCCGTTTACAAAAAGGTTGTCGCATGGAGATATATACAGGGTGTATAAAAAAAAAGTGAACCCTTTGAAATTAAATACAATAGGGTACAATAGATTATTTGAAAGAAAATGGGCAAATATGAAGTTCAATTTCAAAAGGTTCACTTTTTTATGATACACCCTGTAGATAGATATAGATTGCTTGCTTAATTAGCATATCAAATGTATGCAAGACGGAATTAAACTTTGAAAAAAACAAACAATGCTATTTTTCCGGGGGTCCCACTGCATTTATGACTGATCAAAACTACAAAAACAAATAGTTTTCGCGATAGATCGATTCTGCTATATAATATCACTGATTTAGAATCACGGACGTGTATTCAAAGTCATTGAATACATACATATGAGTCCATTTGCACGAAATATATATAGACTATAGAGTATAGTCTGTATAACAAAACGACACGTCTGATGCACGCCTGATATGTATATACTGTTGAATATTCTAGAAAAGTGTATCATATACCAAACTTGCATTACTAAATACAAATATTTTAGGGAGACTGGATGTCTGGATATGTCGATAGCATGCCGTTGAACAGCTATAGATGTCATTGCTAAATTCTGTTCGACTTGTCCTTAGTGGAGCAAACATTTCCAGCCGTGATACTTATATATTATATATATAGACAGCAAAATAGTTTACATTCTATATACAGACTAACAGATTTAAAGCATCACTTCATATAGTATATACGATACACAAACCCAAAGGCAAAGGAGTTTTTAATAATTCTGCGATTGCTATAGGTGGCGTGTATTTAAAACTAATATAAAAAAAGGTGAAAATATATCCAGTTTTCATTACTGATACCGCGACATATGAGCAGATTAAGTCGAACCCCGTCTAAAATATGTAATTTTGAGCCAATTAATATATGTAAGCGGAAGTAATGCTTATTTGCATCTATAAGGAGAATTCCTTTCTATCTATCTATCTGCCTTGCGACAACCTTTTTGTAAACGGGTTTATATAAAACGGTTCCAATCGTCCAGGCAACAAACAGATTTTAAAACTAATAATCAGTCGATATATTGAATTTCTATCTGTTTAGTTTAAATGTACAAGTTTGCTTTATAGATTGAAGCCCATGACAAATCATAAAATAAGTCAGATCTGATAATTATTTATTAAAATGTGCATTTGTTTTCTAGATGTACACAATTCGAAAGCACCTGGACTGATAGCGTTATCTATTATTATTTTCATTCTATGTGCAATGCATTTCATAAAAGAAATACTTCAGGTTTGTTTCCATGCAATTTAAATGATAATTTGTATTGTATACAATGGAGTGAATTATTGAGTTTCTTACATTAATAAAACATGTGACGATTATCGCTTACTAAACGTTGAAGTTTAGATCAGTTTATTGCTTCTTCTCCAAAATAACAGGACAATTATTCATATAATAGACTGTCTAACAGAACAATACGTGGTTGCTTGGAAAGGTTAAATTTATTTCTCGTAGTGTATTATTCTCTGTTTATAATATGAAGTGGATTGTATCATAATATGTCCATAAGATCAAAGGTGATGTGCATTAAGAATAAACTTTAAACTATACATAACATAACAATTAACCACATCAAAGCGCCTCCCCTACCACTTGATAAAAGAATATTTGGACTTTCTGGACAATGCAAAGGCCAAAGAATATGAATAATAGATAAGTATATTGTATTATTGTACGTGTTTTAAAGAAAACTGTATAATATAACAATGCACCTGCATGATAATCATATTTGCATGCAAATGGTCAAAATGAAAATATTCATACTTCAAAACTGACTGACCTTTGTATATATTTTAACATGGCTTATCAGATTTTGTCACTGGTTTTTGAGTCCAACTCATAGAGAGGTTTTACTGCAATTCTACAAACACAACAACTATATTTTGTAACCTCCACAGAAAATAAATTATTATTTACATTACATTCAAGAATAACTATTGACAGTTTTTAGGGCACTCATGGTTTCCTGAAATCGCTAAAACGCTTAACGTGTCAAACCAAACTTCTTCTTTTTCTGGACGTGAACAAATTAAATAAAGTTAACAAAGATTCCTGTAATTTTTAGATCGTGGTAAATAAGACCAACTACATAAAAGATTTCGAAAATTACATTGAATGGGTGATGTATATTTGCGCTGTAATTTACGTGTTGCCTGGAGGAAGTATGAGAGCAGATGTACAGGTTGCAGCTGGAGCAATTTCGGCATTTCTTGGCTGGATGAACCTTTCTTTCTTCTTGAAAAGATTTTCACTGTCTGGAATCCACATCATTATGGCAAAAAGAGTTTTTATTACAGTCTGCAAGGTACGTTTGAATATGCTTTAAGGACATTGGGTGTAAATACATATCTCGAAACAATTCACAGATTTTCCATATATTTGCTAATTTTGGAAATATTTCGTTTTATCAGTTTTATTTTTAGCAGGAAAATAGAAGGTTTTTTAAACTTTGAACCGCCGTATTTTCCAGTGAGTGCTCTTAACTCAAAGCGGTCTTTAGTTTTATATAGGTTTACTATTGTATGTACTTCTTAAGAGAAGTATGTTTTGACGCATAACAAATATATAAATTTTTGGTGCCAAATGGTTATGACTAAAAATAGTTAAACCAACAAATTTGAGTGATATGTGTTATGTTCGTGGCAGGATGAAAATTGAAAATGCTACGACAGCATATAGGCTCTAGGGAATCCAGCAATTTCGCAATTGGATAAACTTAATGCAGAAAATGCTATTTTAAAGTCTGAACCGTTGGTTAGAAAATCAATTGGTTCTATATTGAACAACCTAAGTATGAGTTTCTAATGCACTCTCCGGAAAAGATGTCACCTTGGATATAGAGCCTCCTCACCTTTTGTGATAGAGACCTTGGCATTAAAGCCCTTTACTCTCGTCATTGGTGATGTAATTACATTAATTAGGTCATTAATATTATCCATAACAATCGTGTCATGAATACGAGACTCAATAACCAAAGCAATGTACTTTCTGCAAGAGTGTATAGTAGCTCTACTTCAAAAATTTTTATCCTATTTATTTTTATTTATTAATTTTTATCCTTATTTTTACCCTCTGTTATTTTCATCGACAGGTGTTACCATTGATTCTATTAATCATCGTTGCATTTTCAGTATCATTTTCCCTGGTCATGCCTAGAAATCAAGGTTTTAATAATATTCCCATTTCCATTTTGACCACATTTGTCATGATGACGGGTGAACTAGATTACCGAGACACCTTTCTGGCTAGTGGACCACTTCATTTTGTGCAGAAGACACTTCTTGTACTATTTATACTCATGATCTCCATCTCTATCATGAATTTACTCACAGGCCTTGCAGTTGGTGACACGAATGAGATAATGAGTCGATCGAAAGAAGAGAAAAGGATTTCCAAGGTAACTTATTATTATTCATATAGTCAAAATACAAGAGAAAGGAATGTTTAGGGGCTGATTACATGGGAGCGTGTTCGCCCGGTTAAGCGAGTTGGTCCAGTTAACCGGGCTAACTCATGAGTCGCCCGATTATATGGGAGTTCTAGCCCGGGTCAGGTTCAAAATATTGTGGGGATAAAACGCGTGCTTACTTGTTTACATTTATCTGGCCTATCAACAGCATATAGCTAAGCAAATGCTTAACAATTTATTACGGCACAAAGCGAACTATCGCCCAAAGAAAGCACGACATATAAAACTGAGAAGACTACTCAGAAACAAACGTTCAAAATGGGTAAATGAAGGAAGGTCGGACTCCTGATGGACAAAACAAAACAGAAACAAAAATAAACCAAATAACAAAAAAACGTGAGAGTATATAAGAGCTACCATGCGTGAATCTGACTTTTCAGCCCGCTTTGCCGGACAAAACGGGCCAGCCCGGTTCTCATGTAGTCGAAATGTTTAAACAAGAGATAAAAAATATACGAAACAGGCCAATCGGTTAAGCGGACTAACTAGGTTAACCGGACCAACTCGCTCCATGTAATCGGCCCCTTAGTCAGGATCTGTTTAAGCTAGTCTCGCACAGATTTCGGTTTAGTTAACATAACCTCGTTGTTCGATTTTCTTTCTTTAATTAAAACAGTTTATATCTCAGTTTAAAATAATAGATAAGCATGGACATTGATAGGTACAATAAAGCGTTCCCTACAGGCCGATAGCACTTGGTTTATCTATTTCATAAAAAAACTCTGTTGTAACTCGTCTTGCTTAAATCATACTGTATATTAAATACGAAAGATGCAATTTACCTCTGAATCGTTTTCTTGCTATACAAGGTGACCTGATGTTGTTGTTAGGCATGTATACAGGGTGTCCAAAAAAAGTCCCCAACAAACTCCTTCAAATAAATTATTGTAAAGAAAACTTTTCGTGTATTATCAATCGTAGAATTTAATATAGTTTAAGAAATTGAAGACAAAGGCTCTATGGTTGAGAAGAGTTCCACTGAATCAATTTGAAGTAGGACTTGTTGCGGCTTGAATTGCAGGCGTTGTGTACAAGGCGTGAAAATCTATGAATTGGCGTTGGAAACAGAGCGAGAACACGTCTAAAACTCCCGTGGGACTTTAATAGATCGTTTATTTTCATCGACTCACTGTATTAATAGCCGTCGTCGTCGCGTTACCGTCCTACATGCTTAAGTTCTCTAATACCATGGTTAAAACCATGGTATATGAATCTCTGTCATAACTTTGAGGAGAAGGCTTCAGGAGTACGGCTTACAAAAGGCGAACGACACTGTTTCAGAGGACACTGTTCGCCGGGTCACATAATTTGAAATGACATTGATAGATCATCATCATTGCTTGGTTACATGGGCATGTGGAATAAATTAAGAACAAGTTAGGATCTGACAGTTCCTCGAGACACAAAATGGGGGAGCTTGACCCAAAAGCATCCCCCCTTCCTAAGCTAGAAAGTTATATCGCCAATCTTACACATCTCAAGCACCAAGCGAGGCGTGGCACGTGCAGGATGGACACGATAAGTTTAAGCTTTACGAGTTACCAATTAATGGCTGTAATGATGGATTTTCACGACGAATAATATGACTTAAAGTCTGCGGAAGTAACACCTATCCAGTCATATATCAGTTAGTTTCCTTTTGCGTTCGATAGAAGAATTTAAATTTTGCCCCGTTCTTGTACTGACAGACAGAACAAGGGCGAATTTCGTTTTCGACCAATCAGCGCATTTGTTTACATTTTGGCTCTAAGCCAATCAGAATGCGTAAATACTGTCTACTTCCGGTTAAATAAGAATAGTAATAAATTTAAACACGAAAAATATATATGGCTTTCGGGTGTTAAGGATTTTTAATTGAATTTAGCGGAATCATATAAAATATAAAATTTTCGAAAAATTTACCGCTGGGATTTGCGTTTAATGGCGTAGTTTTAAAATTACCGGCTTTCGAACAGCGGCGCACGCGAAGGAGACGACGTAAAGTCATTTTCGCCAACCAAGCATACACTGTTTTTAAAATTTTCCTCAAATGAAAATTATTCTGAAACTTTTTCAGAAACTTTAAAAACCTATTGGCAGTTCCATATAAATATTCAATACAACTGCCAGTGACTAGCGTACGTATATATTATCTTAGTGTGCTCTACGTAAAACAAACTACGATGTAAATTCCGGTTCACTGTTGGGACACAAAACTGCAACTGATCTCAAGTTATTTCAGGAATCCGAGAATTTCCATCCAATCCAGAACATCTCTGACAGGGCAACAGTTTCGTCCAAACATTTGCTGCCAAGTATCCACAAGTCTTCAACGGCATCGGGAAACTCAATGATTTTCAACTCCAGCTACATATCGACCTTTCAGTACCCCCAATAGCTCAACCTCCACGTAGAATTCTCTTCCACATTCGCAAAGCAGTCCAAACTAAAATTGATGAACTCGAATCACTCGGTATCATTGAACCTGCGCAAGGCCCTACGCATTGGGTATCACCTCTCGTGGCAGTCCCAAAAGCCAACGGTGACATCCGTGTCTGCGTCGACATGCGTCAAGCAAATTCTGCCATTATCCGAGAACGGCATCCAATCCCCACCATCGAAGAAACTTTGCAGGAGTTGCAAGGTGCCACCATTTTCTCGAAGTTGGATTTGCGGTCAGGTTACCATCAAATCGAGCTCCACCCTGAATCTCGACCCATCACAACCTTTGCGACCGAGAAAGGTTTATACCAGTACACACGCTTGATGTTTGGTGTCTCTTCTGCACCCGAAATTTACCAACATATAGTACAGCGGATTTACAAGGATGCCCTGGTGTGAGAAACATATCCGACGACATTATTGTTTTCGGAAAAACCAAACACGAACACGATCACAATCTCGACACCGTTCTTCAACGTCCGCAAGACTCGGGTCTTACCCTGAACCAAGATAAGTGCCTTTTCGGAGTTCCCAACCTCACATTCTTCGGTCATGAGGTGTCAGCATCGGGTGTCAGCCCTGACATCAAGAAAATCGAAGCCATCTGCGAAGCGAAAGTACCCACCAATGCTGCAGAAGTCCGTAGTTTCCTAGGACTTGCTACTTAATGCTCACGTTTTATCTCTGATTTCGCAACAGTTAGTGAACCTCTTCGCTCGCTTACTCGTAAAGGCACCTTATGGCGATGGAATTCTGTACACCAGAAAGTGTTTGACACCTTGAAAAAACTCCTCACAGGTACCACAGTGATGGCACACTACGATTCCTCAGCTCCAACCCAACTCCGAGTTGATGCCAGTCCTGTCGGTCTTGGGGCCGTACTTACCCAAAGTCAACATGGTGAAACACGGCCCATCGCCTATGCTAGTCGCACCCTATCAAACGTAGAGCGTCGGTACTCTCAGACCGAAAAAAAGCCCTTGCCGTGGTCTGGGGATGTGAGAGATTCCACATTTACCTGTACGGCACTGATTTTACCATATATACCGACCACAAACCACTGGAAATCATATACAACCCTCAACGGAAACCTCCGGCTCGCATTGAATGCTGGGCACTCAGATTACAACCATATCGTTTCAAGATTCAATACATTCCTGGGGCCGAAAACCCTGCCGACGTTTTGTCGCGATTACCACTTCCACATCAACCACACGTTGAACGGTCGATTGCAGAAGAGTATGTCAGCTACGTTGTCTCAAATGCTGTACCAAAAGCCATGACATTGGCCCAGATTCAGAAAGCATCACTTCCTGATTCCACATTGCAACAAGTTATCACTTGCATCGCGTCTGGGGAGTGGCCAAAGACGCAAGACCTCAGACCATACTCTCAAGTCAGTGATGAATTATCTGTCCAGAATGGCCTTATCTTACGCGGCACACAAATCATTATGCCTGGTGAACTACGGAAACCAACATTAGCGCTCGCTCATCAAGGTCACCAGGGTATCGTGAAAACGAAACAACTCCTTCGCCAAAAAGTTTGGTGGCCCGGGATAGACAAAGATGTTGCAACATTGATCGGTCAATGTTTTCCCTGCCAAGCCCAAGGGCCCAAGTCCCATCCAGAACCTCTTCACATGACCACCATGCCAACCGTACCCTGGCATACCCTCTACATTGACTTGTGTGGACCTTTTCCTACCGGGGAGTCACTCTTAGTATTAGTTGACTCCTGTTCTCGCTGGCCAGCGGTCGAGATTTTGCGTACAACTACAGCTCCCATCATCATCAATCGTTTAGAGCACATATTTTCCCAGTTTGGCTATCCCGAAGCAATCGTCTCGGACAATGGCCCTCAGTTCATTTCCCATGAGTTCAAATCATTTTTACAAACGTGTGGTATCAAACACCGCCTCATTACACCCTATTGGCCTACTGCGAATGCTACAGTTGAACGTTTCAACAAAACCCTGGGAAAAGCTCTCAAAGCTGCTCATGCCGAAGGTCGCAATTGGAAAGACGAACTGCCAAAGTTTTTAATGATGTACAGAGCCACACCCCATATCTCTACTGGAATCTCTCCTGCTGAGTTGTTTTTTGGTCGAGCTATCAAAACGAAGTTGCCTCAAATCAACGCCACACAGCCATGCCCTACGTTAGAAGCAGCTTGTGAACACGACCACGCCCACAAGCAGCGCGCAAAAGAATACGCGGACAAAACCCAACATGCCATCTCCTCGGAAATAAAGGAGGGAGATATTGTACTTTTGAAAGAACTAAAGAAAAACAAATTGTCCTCGGCGTACGATCCTCAGCCCTACACCGTAATCAAGAAGAAAAGACAAGTGTAATCATAAAGCGCGGAAACGAGCCATGTATCATGCGCAACATTTCGTTCGTTCGGAAAATGGCCAAACCACACAACGAAGCCAAAGAAGCGGATCCAAAGAATCCGAAAGGAACTACAGACAGAGATCGTCGCGAAGGGTTGACGGAGAGACGGTGTTTAAGAGAACGTCGTTTACCAGGACGTCTGAAAGACTTTGTTGTGGGTTAAAACATTTCATTTTGTTATTCTAGAACAGCGGAAAGACAATTCTTTCCATAGACAAGTTGAGATTTTTTATATTCTAAACGGGGGAGGGATATAGTGTTTCTGTTATACATATGGACGGTGAGGGATAAAGATGGACTAAGGATGATAAGAGAAGGACGAACATGTGTTAGGGGCAGATTCGCTGAGAGAGCATGGAAGCAGGAGAGTAAGAGTTGTGTTAAATAAATGTTATTCATTTCGTATATCTCGAGTAGTTTGGAGATACTATAGCATTAATCTTCGTAGGAATGGTTTGTCGGAATTGACAAACACGTTTGAAAAATTCCTAAAGGAAGAACATCGAATCGATCAAGTCACCATCAGTGAGAAATGTTTGCAGTGATTATATCCAACAATGCCTTCAAAAGCGAGTTTTTACAAAATACTTGGCAACAAATAATGCAAAAACACTAGAAACCAAGGTAAAAAAATATGAGCAAAGCAATGAATATATATATTAACTATTTTTGCTATGCCAACTGCTGACACTGATTTTTTGAGATATTCCAAATAATCACCAAGCTGGTTTTCAACAAGACTGGGAAATCCAAAGAAATGTATTCAATTTTCTATGTCTCAAATGGTAAAAGCAAAATCGTTCAACAACGTGGTTAGACATGTTAGAAATGTTAATAGCTTAAATTAATAATCTATTAATTATATTAATAATTAATTAAACTATTACTAATAATTTCTGTCATTGCTATGCATAGCTTGGCCCAGGTAAAAATGTTTTTATAACAGTTACTGAAGGTACTGTATATATTGTTCAAATTAGCTTCGAGTATTACTGCAAAATCCAAGACACAAGAAGGAGGATAATGCCCCAGTTGTCCAGTTCGAAAATGATACCGTGGTGCTCATTGGCCAAGATGAAGTGTCGGCACATCTCAGCAGCTAAAGAAGAGTGGAATTAATACAATGAAAATTTGCAACGCAGAAATTACACCAATTGATGTGGTTAGAGATCTAGGTGTGTGGCTCGACTCAAGGCTTAAAATGGACACTCATGTTACTAAGATTTGCAGTGCTGCCTTTTATCATCTATTCATCTCTAGAGCCACACTGAAACACTTATACATGCCTTTGTAACATGTAGATTGGATTACTGTAATAGCCTCCTGTATGGACTTCCTGATACTCTCATTGCAAAGCTTGTGTTCGCCTGGTTTATCGTGCACATAAACAATGTCATATTACACCACTTTTGCAGGACCTACATTGGCTACCTGTTAATATGAGGATTATGTTCAAGATATTACTCCTCACATTTAAATCTCTTCATCAGCTGGCTCCATTGTATCTATCGGCACTTATCACTATCACTACGCCTGGTCGTTATAATTTACGTTCGTCCAACAATGGCCTTTTATTATCATATCCTCGGGGTAAATCAAAGAAAACGCTTGGTGATCGATCGTTCATGGTTGCTGCGCCAACTTTATGGAACAGCCTTCCAGCCAAGATTAGGGACATAGAACAGTTATCTCATTTTAAATCAAAATTAATATCGCCTCCCCCCCGAAATTCGCCTCTAGGAGGACAAGATTCCTAGGAAATTCGTCACCCGATGGCAGCCAGTCAATTGCGAATTTCCTGGGAGCAAATTTTCCGTGACACCGGAAATATATATTCATAAATAATATATACAAGTATTAGGTATAAATAGGGGATATTAAATAAGTTATTATATTTTACTAACTGGTTGAATGTGCCCTAGTTAATATAGAGATAACATGTTTAGGTCAAATTACAAAGCAGCTAACAATTGAATGGGATTTATGTTGCTTTTTCTGGCCAATAAGCAAGCTGGACTAACTTTCCTGGCCAGTAAACTGCATATTTTTGCATAAAAAGCCGGCTACATGTTGCATCGCCGAGTGGCCCTACTGGTCGTCTTTATACTGTGACCTGACCGTGCACAAATCTTTTGTTTTACATTCATTAAGGCCAAACATTTCTATTGGTCGATTCATAAACTACAATATATTCACTAACCGTGACCGTGCACAAATGCAAACAAAAACATAGAACAAACGCAAAAGCCGAGTTTCCTAACCATGTTATCTCTAAATTAACTATGAATGTGCTAACATCACATTGGCGACGAGGATGGCTGAGAATGTATTGCCAGTTCCTACAGATGTCTATACCGAATGGAAGACATGGATAGAATCGATTACTATATTCCCCGTAGCGGAAAAGCACGAGAAGAAGTCAGAAAGTCACTTCCTAGGGAACGACAGCTATACAAGGCAGCATTCGAAGCTCTTGAAGGTTACTTTGTTCCTAAAAAAGCGTGGTAGCAGAAATATATAAACGTATTGCACATCGATGCGTATCTTATTACAATTGAATAGGATTTATGTTGAACGGTACCTGACCGTGCACAAATCTTTTGTTTTACATTCATTAATATTTCAGAAACACGGTTTGGAGATTAAACCCAAACATTTCTATTGGTCGATTCATAAAACTACAATATATTCACTAACCGTGACCGCGCACAAATGCCAAACAAAAACATAGAACAAAGCGAAAGCCGAGTTTCCTAACCATGTTATCTCTATATTAACTATGAGAGAATTAACAAAGAAGATACTTCAATACGAAATGCTACCAGACCAGATCGTCGAAAAATGTTGCCGGAGGCATCTGAAGGGGAGACCTCTGGCCCAAGACCTCCTAGATCTAGATAAGGCAGTCAAAATTGCAAGAAGCAGCGAAAATGCCACAAAGTTGACAAGACTCATATCTGGCCATGAAACAAAAGACCTTCCCATTAACATTAATAGCTTTAATGATAAAAAATGGCTAAATATATTTGTTTCTTAGTTGTTTAAAAAAGAAAAAGAATGTATTTAGCCTTTCGTAAACCCTTTCCGGGGGGAAGATGCAGTGTACCGGGAATATAGATATTCATAAATAATATATGCCGCACGTATTAGGTATAAATGGAGGATATTAAATTAACTGTCATTATTCTATTACTAAACTGGCGGTTAAATATGCTATTGCTAACACAATACAAATGACGCGTTATGAGACGGGATAAAATTACAGTTGAATTCTAACGTGTATAGCTGAAAATGGAAGATATAAAATTTTGCATTTATGCCACTATTCAACTCTTAATGTGTAAAGCGAAATATAGGAGGTGCACTTAAATCAAATAGTTTGGTTAAACGAAGAAAATAGTCTGTCTTGCGAAAACTAATTATTCTCAAGCAACTTTTGCATATTCAAATCACATTGCTGCAGTTCTAATGTGGCTGCATGTAAAACACGAATGGATCATTGAAGAATGCTTTGATTTGCTTATTTTAAATCCTCCAGTCTTAGTTACATGTTATGATTCAACCACTGCTATTTTATCCTGACGCAAAACCTATTCTATTATATATTTTTTATTTTAGGCGACGCTTGTCATAACATTGGAAAAACATTTACACAATTTTCCTCTGTTTTCACCGCCTGCAATAAAATACTTCATAGAGGACGATCCACACAAGCAATATTCGTGGCTTTCACGACAATGGCGAAAGGTATGTATGTAAGTGCTTTGAAAAATCATAAATAATTAATGTATTTGCAACAATCAAATTACAAATATAACTTCACACGTGCCCTTGTAAATTCCGTACGCAGGGGCGTCGCTAGGACTCTTTAACAGGGGGGAGTGTAAGGTAACATTTGCCGAGTGATTAAGTGCTTTTGAAAATAGTTTTTCCGAGGTACTAGATATTGTGCAAAAAGATACAATATCTAGTACCTCATCCAGCAATTACAACCTAACTATACCTAACCATTTTCGACTTTGTAATTTAAATACAGAAGTATGGTTTTAATTATGTTTCTTATTATTAGCATGACAAAATTACTGGATGCTGATTGGTTGAGAGGAGTACAATTATTTCATTAATTGTACTGCAGTACAATTAATGATTTTCCCAAAACAAACAAAATGGCGGAAAGGTATTTAAACACAAATGAAATTGCCCTAGAGGAACTTAAAGCAAAAGCACTAAATGAAAGTCTGGCAGGACTGGGCTTTGGTGAGAGAATATGATGTTGACATTGAGAATTATCCCCCACAAGAGCTTGATAAAGCGCTTCAAAAGTTTTACGCTGAGGTGCGATCAAAGAAAGGCGAAGAATACGACCCTGACAGCTTGAAAGTCATGCAAGCTGCTTTGGACAGACATTTAAAAAACAAAAACTATCCCAGTTCAATAATTCGTGACCGAGAGTTTCACCATTCAAAGCAAATTCTCGAGGGCAAGGCTCGTCAACTCCGCGAAAATGGTCGCGGGAAGAGACCAAATGCAGCTAAACCACTGACCGTGCAAGAAGAAGAAATGCTGTGGGAACAAGAAAAGCTGGGCAAATCCTCCCCACAAGCACTAATTAATACAATGTGGTGGCTACTTACTCAACATTTTGGTCTACGGGGACGACAGGAACACCATACAATGGCAGTCGAAGATTTCGAGTTTGGAGAAGACGACAACGGCATCGCGTACGTCAGCTTCAAGGAGAATCCTACCAAAACCCGCCAAGGAGGTCTCCACATCACCAGAAGACAACAGCTGCCAAAAATGTTTGCCACCGGCGAGAAAAGATGCCCGGTTTCTTTGTTCAAAGAATATCTTAGCCGTCGTCCAGTATCTCTGCGAACAAATGGGCCATTTTATCTCACGCCATTGTCGAAAACACCCCCAAACAACAACGTCTGGTTCAAAGTGCAAAATCTTGGTGTCCATTCAATCGACAAGATAATGAAAACGATGATAGCTGACACTCCACTAGCAAGCAGCTCCAAAAGGCTGACAAATCACTCTGCCAGAAAAACCCTCGTGAAGAAGCTGCGGTTAAACAACGTCGAGCGTTCGTCCATCATGAATGTCACTGGTCACAGGAACGAACAGTCGCTGAACGACTACGACGAAGGGAACGAGAATGAGCAGAGGCACATCTCCAATCTAATCGGCAGCTCGAAATCAGTCAACCCATTCAGTAAACGAAAGCCAATGTCCATGAATATGATGAACATTGTCCCGCCAAGCACACAGCAGTCTTCCACTTCAAGCGGCTTTGAACGACTCGGTTTCTTCCCCACCAACACGTTTAACAACTGTAATGTCGTTTTCAATGTTGGCCAAGGTGAATCCAGCTCATCTCCCAAAGTCGAAAAGCGCCGTTACAAGCGAATTGTTATCGACAGTCAATCCGATTCGCAGGAATAAAATATATTTTTATATCAGCCGAAGGCATCGGCTTAGATTTGAACGTTGACTTTTTGTTATTGACATTTGACATTGTCCAGCGTATTTTGTACATTATATTCTATAAAGTTTCATGATCAGACCATTTCTAGATCATATAAATAAGTATTGTATTATATTTCTGTTCAAATAAACAATCTGGACACATCTGATTGTGATTTGTGAACTGTTTCACGCGTGGTCGAACTCACGTGATTTCGGCTCGAAATACTTGTCTGGGGGAGGGGCTGGTAGATGCAATTTTGTCATGCTAATAATAAACAAGTAATCATGCGATGTTGCTCGTACAATTAGGGATTAATAGTACTCGTGATGTTTGAAAATTTTGCCAAATTGGACTCGCCCCGGCGGCTCGTCCAATTTTGGAAAAATTTCCAAACATCACTCGTACTATTAATCCCTAATTGTACTCGCCATCGCATGATAACCTATACTAACTTAAATAGACCCCAATTTCATTTTCTTGGACGCGTTATTTTATGTTTGCGCAGCTTTGTCACAGATTGTATATCCTACCATACATTTCGGTCAAAAACGTACGAAAAATGTAATCTGTCAATCATTCACGTTGGCATGTAGTGTCTAGGTATATTTTCAAGTTTAAATATCAGGCAGAACTGAGAATTGACCATGCATCATGTCCATATCCTCTTTTATATTTCAGATAATAGGAACTATACCTATGAGCAAAAACATTAAGGCAACAATATATACTAACTTCTATCGCTAAAAATTAAAATTATACGTTGAAATATTGATTTTTTTTACCACAGGTTTGCTCACTGAAAATTCTAGACCTCTTTTTTTACTAAAGAGCACGCAAACTCACTGAACTCTCCAAAATGGCGAGAAAAAGAAAAGTTTCAACTGATATATTTCAGTCGAAATTCGAAAAAGTTATGTGTGTTTTTGGTGGGTGGAATTTGCAGTTTCCATTTCTGGTTCATATCTAATCTGTGACATTGTACGCCATTTTATAACGGTCGGAAATTTTATCGTTGTAGTTTTTGTATCAGCTGATGATAATGGAGTAAACTCTTAACGCCGTTACTCAACTAATTTTAAAGCCTTCTTTTTCGTCGTTAAAATAGAAGAAAAATTATTCAACACTTTAGGTTTTTTTCGACGATGACGAACTTAAAGATCAATTAAAAGAAATAGCGAATGAAAAAAAAGAAGTCGGGCAACTTCATGAACTGAGGGAAGAAATTAAGAAAACACAAGAAAATACAGCAGCAATGGAAAACAAGATTGGAAATCAATTAAAGAATATGGAGGCAAGGTTGGAGGCAATGTTAGTAAAAATTCAAGCTGGAGTTGTCCCTTCTAACAGTCAAAACGTTCCTGCGTAAATATTTGTTCTGTGTTATTGATCTAATAAAATACATATTTAAGGAGACTCCCTACAGTTTTAATTCTGTAGCACGCAAATGTGCTCTAAGGTCCATTATTTGCTCATTTTCCAAGGTAGGTCACGAGACTTGGCCATCAGATTGCCACGATACTGCGGATTACGAAGAACAAAAAATGTTTCTAAATATTTACGTTGCCATGGTAACAATGCGAATGTCGTATTTTTGTCTCCTTTCTTAAAGCTTTTTTATTTTTTGCACACGAGCACCAAAAGTACAAAGTATTGAAATATGCGATTTTAAAAAAATTCCTCGGAGCCGAATTTTTTTAAATCTCAAAAAAATGTTTTTATGCAATAAAAAAAATTTCGGCTCCGAGGAATTTTTTTAAAATCGCAGATTTTATGCATTTTGTGATTTCTGTATCGTATGCAAATTAAAAAAAGTATTGGATATTTCGAGTGAAATATTATATACAATATTTTAGACTTGAACGGGAACGCTGCGAAAAATGCAACTCTTCCGGTGCAGCGCTCTGACCACTGAGCTACAGAGTCCAGTTGCCAAGCGTTAACCGCAAGTTCATAGATATATATAATATTTCACTCGAAATATCCATCCACCTAAACCTTCTACATCAATTTCAAGCGAGTGAGATGCACATAAAAACATCTTGTAATTTGCCTTATCGCAACCCGCAGTATCCGCATCTATATATATACATGAACTTGCGGTTAACGATTGCAACGTCGCTCAGTGGTCAGAGCGCTGCACCGGAATCGCACGACCGCAGGTTCAATTCCTGTCGGAGGACATAGAGTTGTATTTTTCGCAGGCGTTCCCGTTCAGGTCTAAAATATTGTATATGATATTTCACTCGAACTATCCATCCACCTAAACTTTCTACATCAATTTCAATCGAGTGAGATGCAGAAAAAAACATCTTTTAATTTACCTTATCACAACCCGCAGTTTCCGCATCTATATATATATACATGAACTTGCGGTTAACGCTTGGCAACTGGATTCTGTAGCTCAGTGGTCAGAGCGCTGCACCGGAATCGCAGGGCCACAGATTCAATTCCTGTCGGAGGACTTAGAGTTGCATTTTTCGCAGCCCTTCCCGTTCAGGTCTAAAATATTGTATACAATATTTCACTCGAAATATCCATCCACCTAAACCTTCTACATGAATTTCAATCGAGTGAGATGCAAAAAAAAATCTTGTAATTTACCTTATCACAACCCGCAGTACCCGCATCTATATATATACATGAACTTGCGGTAAACTCTTGGCAACTGGACTCTGTAGCTCAGTGGTCAGAGCCAGTGGCGAAGCCAGCCTGACAATTTGGTCATGCAATGCAAATATTTCCGTGTTGATAGACTGGGAAAACAATCAATTTCTAAAGAAATGAATAATGATGATTTAAAATTTGCATAGCATCACCAAATTGTCAGGCTGGCTTCGCTACTGGTCAGAGCGCTGCACCGCAATCGCAGGTACAATCCTGTCGGAGGACTTAGACTTTCATTTTTCGCAGCCCTTCCCGTTCAGGTCCAAAATATTGTATACAATATTTCACTCGAAATGTCCATCCACATAAACCTTCTACATCAATTTCAATCGAGTGAGATGCAGAAAAAAACATCTTGTAATTTACCTTATCACAACACGCAGTACCCGCATCTATATATATACATGAACTTGCGGTTAACGCTTGGCAACTGGATTCTGTAGCTCAGTGGTCAGAGCGCTGCACCGGAATCGCAGGGCGACAGGTTCAATTCCTGTCAGAGGACTTAGAGTTGCATCTTTTAATTTATCTTATCACAACCCGCAGTTTCCGCATCTATATATATATACATGAATTTGCGGTTAACGCTTGGCAACTGGATTCTGTAGACTGTAGCTCAGTGGTCAGAGCGCTGCACCGGAATCGCAGGGCCGCAGATTCAATTCCTGTCGGAGAACTTAGAGTTGCATTTTTCGCACCCCTTCCCGTTCAGGTCTAAAATATTGTATACAATATTTTACTCGAAATATCCATCCACCTAAACCTTCTACATCAATTTCAATCGAGTGAGATGCAGAAAAAAACATCTTGTAATTTACCTTATCGCAACCCGCAGTTTCCGCATCTATATATATATACATGAACTTGCGGTTAACGCTTGGCAACAGGATTCTGTAGACTGTAGCTCAGTGGTCAGAGCGCTGCACCGGAATCGCAGGGCCGCAGATTCAATTCCTGCCGGAGAACTTAGAGTTGCATTTTTCGCACCCCTTCCCGTTCAGGTCTAAAATATTGTATACAATATTTCACTCGAAATATCCATCCACCTAAACCTTCTACATCAATTTCAATCGAGTGGGATGCAGAAAAAAACATCTTGTAATTTACCTTATCGCAACCCGCAGTACCCGCATCTATATATATATACACGAAATTGCGGTTAACGCTTGGCAACTGGACTCTGTAGCTCAGTGGTCAGAGCGCTGCACCGGAATCGCAGGGCCACAGATTCAATTCCTGTCGGAGGACTTAGAGTTGCATTTTTCGCAGGCGTTCCCGTTCAGGTCTAAAATATTGTATACAATATTTCACTCGAAATATCCATCCACCTAAACCTTCTACTTCAATTTCAATCGAGTGAGATGCAGAAAAAAACATCTTTTAATTTACCTTATCACAACCCGCAGTTTCCGCATCTATATATATATACATGAACTTGCGGTTAACGCTTGGCAACTGGATTCTGTAGCTCAGTGGTCAGAGCGCTGCACCGGAATCGCAGGGCCGCAGATTCAATTCCTGTTGGAGGACTTAGAGTTTCATTTTTTGCAGCCCTTCCCGTTCAGGTCTAAAATATTGTATACAATATTTCACTCGAAATATCCATCCACCTAAACCTTCTACATCAATTTCAATCGAGTGAGATGCAGAAAAAAACATCTTGTATAAATTTACCTTATCACAACCCGCAGTACCCGCAATATACATGAACTTGCGGTTAAGGCTTGGCAACTGGATTCTGTAGCTCAGTGGTCAGAGCGCTGCACCGGAATCGCAGGGCCACAGCTTCAATTCCTGTCAGAGGACTTACTGTAGAGTTGCATTTTTCGCAGGCGTTCCCGTTCATGTCTAAAATATTGTATATGATATTTCACTCGAACTATCCATCCACCTATACTTTCTACATCAATTTCAATCGAGTGAGATGCAGAAAAAAACATCTTGTAATTTCAATTCAATTCAATTCAAATTCAAAAGTCTTTTTATTAGATCAAAAGATAAAAATACATATCTTATGTTACAAGTAAATATTAAGAATATATTAGTAAAGTTTACATCATATGAATAGGTTATAGTTAAAAATTAATCTATTTACAAACGACAATTTAAAACGTTCCGTGTTCACTCTTGGATACTGACTAAACTCTGTCCTCAGAGAGTAGCTTGTGGATTTTTTTCTTGGTATCAAGTCGACTATGGCACTCTTCTGATTTACAGGAGCCTTAAATATATTTCTGTCGTGTATTTCTAAAAGATATCTAATATTTACAGGTTCTGATATATACTTTCGCTTAAAACATCTGTCAAGAAACCGTTGTAGAGTACTGAGTTCGGCTGGAGAAGAACCGTAAACGGACAGGCCAAACGTTATAGTAGATATTACTAAGGTCTTAAATAGATAATCTATCTCACATTGGCTATAGCCTTCTGCCCTGAGTGTTCGTATAACGTACAAGCATTTGTTTGCTTTGACCAATTTACCTCGCACATGACTGGTAAACTTGAGATTGTCTTGAAAAGTAATGCCTAAAATGGGAAGTTCCTTGCATTGGGGTATATTATAAACATTGTCGAGTTGATCATTATATCCCTTCTTCCGGATGATAAGCTCTTTACATTTACCAGGGTTACAAGTCATAAAATTATCGTCAGACCAGCTCAGGAATTGTCCAACTGTATCTGTTGATATATCAGGACCGTCACTCCAAACTGGCACTATTATATTTGAATCGTCCGCATATTTAAAAAGAGCGTTCTCGCCGTCTATGTCCACCTCTAAATCATTCAGGAAAATATTAAAAAGGTAGGGGCCACTTACGCTCCCCTGTGTTGTACCCTTATTAACATCCATCCATTCTCCACAAAAATCGTTACAAACGACTCTTTGCTTTCTATTCTTTAGAAAATTTAAATACCAATTTATGATATAAGGGTTGAGTGGCACATTTTTTAACTTTTCCGAGAGGAGTGAATGTTTCACGGAGTCGAAGGCCTTGCTAAAATCCATAGAAAACAGTCTAACTGCTTTGCAGTCCGCTCTATCTAAGAAGCTGAGTACTTTGTTCTGAATAGTCAACAGAGCGTTTGTACAACTTCCCCCCTGCCTGTACGCAAATTGCGTTGGGGATAAAATTTCCTCAATTGTCGACTTGACCTGACTATTATAAACGAGCTTTTCGAAGGTCCTCGCAATTACAGGTGTAATATTTATTCCACGAAAGTCACCATCTTCCTTTGGTAAATCAACCTTTGCAAGAGGGTTAATATTCGCTCTTTTCCATGAATCTGGCCAAGTATGTGATGAAAGGGACAAATTCCAGACGTTAGTTATAACTTCGGTTAGAATTTCCGCATGATCATTCCAAACCCAATAGGGAATATAATCGGGACCTGTTGCTGTCCTCTTTATTCTTTTCAAGGCATTCCATACCTGCTGTTCCGTGAAGCTAGGAATATCTACTTCATCACCAATAATTGAGAGCGTCGGTTCGACATAACTATCATCGTGGCAGAGTTCGCCAAAGTAGCGATTTAATCTTGTAAGTGATGCATTATCTAAAGTAACTCTTGATGACGATGCATTTCGCTGAGAAATATCATTCGTCTTTCTCCACCAAGTTCTACTTCCCACCAAGGCCCTAAAATTTCTTCTGTTTAGACAAATGACATCAGAAATCCTTTTGTTAATTAAACTGAGTCTATCCTTTTGCGACCGAGCAATTCTGGATTTAGCTTTTAGCAAAGATTTCATTAAAGGACTCATCCAGTAAGGATCCCGTGAGGAAATTGAGACTATTTTTGTGGGCATACATTTATTCATATGATGCATGATCTTACGTTCAAGACAATTCACAGCGTCATTTACATTCGTGGACTGCGATACATCCTCCCAATCTTCTTCTGCTAAAGCTTTGTGGAAATCTTCCTTTCGATGCTTTCTACAATCCCGAAATTCAACCTTTCGGCGCATAGGTTTTAGTTTCGTTCCTGCTGGTAGAATAACCCCTAAGTGGTCGGTTTTAGTTAACATATGGAAAGGATAACATTTTGAGAACAAATCTATTCTATTTGTAAGGCAGTTATCCAAACATGCGTTACCCCTTGTTGAAAAGTCGACCATTGCATCCCATCCTGATAGTTCCTCAAGGTGTTTTATGTCCAAACTGTTCAAATCCCCTCCACAAACAATTACAGTGTCTGGATATTTGTCCAGAACGTCGTCAGAAATACTTATCAAATAATCCAATAAGTCGCTCTCCAGATAATTGTGCCTAGGCGGGTGATAAAGGCCATATATCAACATGCGATTTCCTGTAGATAACAGAAGTGTGACACCAATAAGTTCGTACAAACTGGATCGATAAATAACTTATCGCAACCCGCTGTACCCGCATCTATATATATACATGAACTTGCGGCTAACGCTTCGCAACTGGACTGTGTAGCTCAGTGGTCTGAGCGCTGCACCGGAATCGCAGGGCCGCAGATTCAATTCCTGTTGGAGGACTTAGAGTTTCATTTTTTGCAGCCCTTCCCGTTCAGGTCTAAAATATTGTATACAATATTTCACTCGAAATATCCATCCACCTAAACCTTCTACATCAATTTCAATCGAGTGAGATGCAGAAAAAAACATCTTGTAATTTACCTTATCACAACCCGCAGTACCCGCATCTATATATATACATGAACTTGCGGTTAACGCTTGGCAACTGGACTCTGTAGCTCAGTGGTCAGAGCCAGTGGCGAAGCCAGCCTGACAATTTGGTCATGCAATGCAAATATTTCCGTGTTCATAGACTGGGAAAATAATCAATTTCTAAAGAAATGAACAATGATGATTTAAAATTTGCATAGCATCACCAAATTGTCAGGCTGGCTTCACTACTGGTCAGAGCGCTGCACCGCAATCGCAGGTACAATCCTGTCGGAGGACTTAGAGTTTCATTTTTCGCAGCCCTTCCCGTTCAGGTCTAAAATATTGTATACAATATTTCACTCGAAATATCCATCCACCTAAACCTTCTACATCAATTTCAATCGAGTGAGATGCAGAAAAAAACATCTTGTAATTTACCTTATCACAACACGCAGTACCCGCATCTATATATATACATGAACTTGCTGTTAACGCTTGGCAACTCGATTCTGTAACTCAGTGGTCAGAGCGCTGCACCGGAATCGCAGGGCGACAGGTTCAATTCCTGTCAGAGGACTTAGAGTTGCATCTTTTAATTTATCTTATCACCACCCGCAGTTTCCGCATCTATATATATATACATGAATTTGCGGTTAACGCTTGGCAACTGGATTCTGTAGACTGTAGCTCAGTGGTCAGAGCGCTGCATCGGAATCGCAGGGCCGCAGATTCAATTCCTGTCGGAGAACTTAGAGTTGCATTTTTCGCACCCCTTCCCGTTCAGGTCTAAAATATTGTATACAATATTTCACTCGAAATATCCATCCACCTAAACCTTCTACATCAATTTCAATCGAGTGAGATGCAGAAAAAAACATCTTTTAATTTACCTTATCACAACCCGCAGTTTCCGCATCTATATATATATACATGAACTTGCGGTTAACGCTTGGCAACTGGATTCTGTAGACTGTAGCTCAGTGGTCAGAGCGCTGCACCGGAATCGCAGGGCCGCAGATTCAATTCCTGCCGGAGAACTTAGAGTTGCATTTTTCGCACCCCTTCCCGTTCAGGTCTAAAATATTGTATACAATATTTCACTCGAAATATCCATCCACCTAAACCTTCTACATCAATTTCAATCGAGTGAGATGCAGAAAAAAACATCTTGTAATTTACCTTATCGCAACCCGCAGTACCCGCATCTATATATATACACGAACTTGCGGTTAACGCTTGGCAACTGGATTCTGTAGCTCAGTGGTCAGAGCGCTGCACCGGAATCGCAGGGCCACAGATTCAATTCCTGTCGGAGGACTTAGAGTTGCATTTTTCGCAGGCGTTCCCGTTCAGGTCTAAAATATTGTATACAATATTTCACTCGAAATATCCATCCACCTAAACCTTCTAGATCAATTTCAATCGAGTGAGATGCAGAAAAAACATCTTGTAATTTACCTTATCGCAACCCGCTGTACCCGCATCTATATATATATACATGAACTTGCGGTTAACGCTTGGCAACTGGATTCTGTAGCTCAGTGGTCAGAGCGCTGCACCGGAATCGCAGGGCCGCAGCTTCAATTCCTGTCAGAGGACTTACTGTAGAGTTGCATTTTTCGCAGGCGTTCCCGTTCATGTCTAAAATATTGTATATGATATTTCACTCGAACTATCCATCCACCTATACTTTCTACATCAATTTCAATCGAGTGAGATGCAGAAAAAAACATCTTGTAATTTACCTTATCGCAACCCGCTGTACCCGCATCTATATATATATACATGAACTTGCGGCTAACGCTTGGCAACTGGATTCTGTAGACTGTAGCTCAGTGGTCAGAGCGCTGCACCGGAATCGCAGGGCCGCAGATTCAATTCCTGTCGGAGAACTTAGAGTTGCATTTTTCGCACCCCTTCCCGTTCAGGTCTAAAATATTGTATACAATATTTTACTCGAAATATCCATCCACCTAAACCTTCTACATCAATTTCAATCGAGTGAGATGCAGAAAAAAACATCTTGTAATTTACCTTATCGCAACCCGCAGTTTCCGCATCTATATATATATACATGAACGTGCGGTTAACGCTTGGCAACAGGATTCTGTAGACTGTAGCTCAGTGGTCAGAGCGCTGCACCGGAATCGCAGGGCCGCAGATTCAATTCCTGCCGGAGAACTTAGAGTTGCATTTTTCGCACCCCTTCCCGCTCAGGTCTAAAATATTGTATACAATATTTCACTCGAAATATCCATCCACCTAAACCTTCTACATCAATTTCAATCGAGTGGGATGCAGAAAAAAACATCTTGTAATTTACCTTATCGCAACCCGCAGTACCCGCATCTATATATATACACGAAATTGCGGTTAACGCTTGGCAACTGGACTCTGTAGCTCAGTGGTCAGAGCGCTGCACCGGAATCGCAGGGCCACAGATTCAATTCCTGTCGGAGGACTTCGAGTTGCATTTTTCGCAGGCGTTCCCGTTCAGGTCTAAAATATTGTATACAATATTTCACTCGAAATATCCATCCACCTAAACCTTCTAGATCAATTTCAATCGAGTGAGATGCAGAAAAAACATCTTGTAATTTACCTTATCGCAACCCGCTGTACCCCCATCTATATATATATACATGAACTTGCGGTTAACGCTTGGCAACTGGATTCTGTAGCTCAGTGGTCAGAGCGTTGCACCGGAATCGCAGGGCCGCAAGTTCAATTCCTGTCGGAAGGACTTAGAGTTTCATTTTTCGCAGCCCTTCCCGTTCAGGTCTAAAATATTGTATACAATATTTCACTCGAAATATCCATCCACCTAAACCTTCTACATCAATTTCAATCGAGTGAGATGCAGAAAAAAACATCTTGTATAAATTTACCTTATCACAACCCGCAGTGCCCGCAATATACATGAACTTGCGGTTAAGGCTTGGCAACTGGATTCTGTAGCTCAGTGGTCAGAGCGCTGCACCGGAATCGCAGGGCCACAGCTTCAATTCCTGTCAGAGGACTTACTGTAGAGTTGCATTTTTCGCAGGCGTTCCCGTTCATGTCTAAAATATTGTATATGATATTTCACTCGAACTATCCATCCACCTATACTTTCTACATCAATTTCAATCGAGTGAGATGCAGAAAAAAACATCTTGTAATTTACCTTATCGCAACCCGCTGTACCCGCATCTATATATATATATACATGAACTTGCGGCTAACGCTTCGCAACTGGACTCTGTAGCTCAGTGGTCTGAGCGCTGCACCGGAATCGCAGGGCCGCAGATTCAATTCTTGTTGGAGGACTTAGAGTTGCATTTTTCGCAGCCCTTCCCGTTCAGGTCTAAAATATTGTATACAATATTTCACTCGAAATATCCATCCACATAAACCTTCTACATCAATTTCAATCGAGTGAGATGCAGAAAGAAACATCTTGTAATTTACCTTATCACAACCCGAAGTACCCGCATCTATATATATACATGAACTTTCGGTAAACGCTTGGCAACTGCATGGACTCTGTAGCTCAGTGGTCAGAGCCAGTGGCGAAGCAGCCTGACAATTTGGTCATGCAATGCAAATATTTCCGTGTTCATAGACTGTGAAAACAATCAATTTCTAAAGAAATGAATAATGATGATTTAAAACTTGCATAGCATCACCAAATTGCTCGCTGGGCTTTACTGGTCAGCAGAAACGCGCACACCCATCGGTACAAACAATCCGTTGAGGAGAGGACTTTTCATTTTTTTTGCCCTTTCTTCCGTTCAGGTCTAAAATATTGTATACAATATTTCACTCGAAATATCCATCCACCTAAATCTTCTACATCAATTTCAATCGAGTGAGATGCAGAAAAAACATCTTGTAATTTACCTTATCACAACCCGCAGTACCCGCATCTATTTTTTTTCAAGAACTTGCGGTTAACGCTTCCCAACTGGACTCTGTAGCTCAGTGGTCAGAGCGCTGCACCGGAATCGCAGGGCCGCAGATTCAATTCCTGTCAGAGGACTTAGAGTTGCATTTTTCGCAGCCCTTCCCGTTCAGGTCTAAAATATTGTATACAATATTTCACTCGAACTATCCATCCACCTATACCTTCTACATCAATTTCAATCGAGTGAAATGCAGAAAAAAACATCTTGTAATTTACCTTATCGCAACCCGCTGTACCCGCATCTATATATATACATGAACTTGCGGTTAACGCTTGGCAACTGGATTCTGTAGCTCAGTGGTCAGAGCGCTGCACCGGAATCGCAGGGCCGCAAGTTCAATTCCAGTCGGAAGGACTTAGAGTTTCATTTTTCGCAGACTTTCCCGTTCAGGTCTAAAATATTGTATACAATATTTCACTCGAAATATCCATCCTCCTAAACCTTCTTACATCAATTTCAATCGAGTGAGATGCAGAAAAAAACATCTTGTATAAATTTACCTTATCACAACCGGCCGCAGTACCCGCATCTATATATATACATGAACTTGCGGTTAAGGCTTGGCAACTGGATTCTGTAGCTCAGTGGTCAGAGCGCTGCACCGGAATCGCAGGGCCACAGCTTCAATTCCTGTCAGAGGACTTAGAGTTGCATTTTTCGCAGGCGTTCACGTTCAGGTCTAAAATATTGTATATGATATTTCACTCGAACTATCCATCCACCTGTACTTTCTACATCAATTTCAATCGAGTGAGATGCAGAAAGAAACATCTTGTAATTTACCTTATCGCAACCCGCAGTACCCGCATCTATATATATACATGAACTTGCGGTAAACGCTTGGCAACTGCATGGACTCTGTAGCTCAGTGGTCAGAGCCAGTGGCGAAGCCAGCCTGACAATTTGGTCATGCAATGCAAATATTTCCGTGTTCATAGACTGTGAAAACAATCAATTTCTAAAGAAATGAATAATGATGATTTAAAATTTGCATAGCATCACCAAATTGTCAGGCTGGCTTCGCTACTGGTCAGAGCGCTGCACCGCAATCGCAGATTCAATTCCTGTTGGAGGACTTAGAGTTGCATTTTTCGCAGCCCTTCCCGTTCAGGTCTAAAATATTGTATACAATATTTCACTCGAAATATCCATCCACCTAAACCTTCTAGATCAATTTCAATCGAGTGAGATGCAGAAAAAACATCTTGTAATTTACCTTATCACAACCCGCAGTACCCGCATCTATTTTTTTTCATGAACTTGCGGCTAACGCTTCGCAACTGGACTCTGTAGCTCAGTGGTCAGAGCGCTGCACCGGAATCGCAGGGCCGCAGATTCAATTCCTGTTGGAGGACTTAGAGTTTCATTTTTTGCAGCCCTTCCCGTTCAGGTCTAAAATATTGTATACAATATTTCACTCGAAATATCCATCCACCTAAACCTTCTACATCAATTTCAATCGAGTGAGATGCAGAAAAAAACATCTTGCAATTTACCTTATCGCAACCCGCAGTACCCGCATCTATATATATACATGAACTTGCGGTTAACGCTTGGCAACTGGATTCTGTAGCTCAGTGGTCAGAGCGCTGCACCGGAATCGCAGGGCCACAGATTCAATTCCTGTCGGAGGACTTAGAGTTGCATTTTTCGCAGGCGTTCCCGTTCAGGTCTAAAATATTGTATACAATATTTCACTCGAAATATCCATCCACCTAAACCTTCTACATCAATTTCAATCGAGTGAGATGCAGAAAAAAACATCTTGCAATTTACCTTATCGCAACCCGCTGTACCCGCATCTATATATATACATGAACTTGCGGTTAACGCGTGGCAACTGGATTCTGAAGCTCAGTGGTCAGAGCGCTGCACCGGAATCGCAGGGTCACAGGTTCAATTCGTGTCGGAGGACTTAGAGTTGCATTTTTCGCAGGCGTTCCCGTTCAGGTCTAAAATATTGTATATAATATTTCACTCGAAATATCCATCCACCTAAACCTTGTACATCAATTTCAGTCGAGTGAGATGCAGAAAAATAATCTTGTAATGTAATATCGTAGCCTACTAATAATAGGATTCTATAAATAGCTTTAAAATATTATTATACATTGTAGTCAATACATGCGTGTTATTGGCTAATATGTTACAAACACGAAATATTATAAACAGGGATTTTCTATTTAGTACTTTTACAGCAAGAAAATTTGTTTCAAACGCTAAAATTGTCCAGAAAAATTTGAGCAATGCCAAATAATACAAGAAATGTCACTTGAAGTCAGAACCTTCTTCACGTTGTGAATTAATTTCAATGAAAATATAATTTCAAGATAACTTCAGCAAGAAAGCATACTGTAGTCTTAATTGGATCAGAAGGCAAAATGTGAAAAGTGATAATTTGGCTTAGAAATATTCAAATTAGAAGATTACCATAAGACAAACAATGTCCTTAATTGAAGTGATGGTTGGTGAAAAAGGAAAAATAATATGACATTGTCATGGGAAACAAATTTATTGCTTGGACATATCCTTGCTAGACGTTCACCATAGCATTGTAAGAATATGCAAATACGGAAAAAATAGACAATCTTGGCCTGAATAAATCCAAGCCAAAATATATAAACAAAGTATTATTTCGAACTAAAAGTCATAAAAAGCACATCATTGGCCTGGAAATATTCAGGCCAAACTGTGGAAGCATATTACCAAGGCGATAATTGGTTAAAAATGACAACAATATCTGGCATTATCATGGGTAACAAATTTTTTGCTTGGAAATATCATTGCGAGACGTTCACCATAGCATTGTAAGAATATGCAAATACGGAAAAAATAGACAAATCTTGGCCTGAATAAATCCAAGCCAAAATATCTAAACAAAACTGTACAATTTCGAACTAAAAGTAATAAAAAGCACATCGTTGGCCTGGAAATATTCAGACCAAACATGGAACCATATTACCAAGGCGATAATTGATTAAAAATGAAAAACTGTCACGGGTAACAAATTTTTGCGTGGAAATAACCTGGCCAGGCGTTCACATAGCATTTTAGGTATGTGCAAATACGGAAAAAAATAGACAAATCTTGGCCTGAATAAATCCAAGCCAAAATATCATAACAAAAAGTCATCGGCTTGAATAAATGCAATCCAGAATATCTCAACAAAACTGTGCAATTTTTTACTAAAAGTCATAAAAACACATCGTTTGCCTTATATATATTCAAGCATATTTAAGAATATTACCAATGAGAAAACTAGTATAAAATGCAAAAAAAGTTAACATCATAGGTAAAAAATCTTTGGCTTGGAAATGTGCTCACCATACCATTGTAAGAATTTACAAATATGTAAAATAGATCCAAACCAAAATATTTCAATAAAACAGTTCAATTTCGCACTAAAAGTCATAAAAAGCACATTGTTGGGCATGAAAATATTCCGGCCAAACAGCGCAAGCACATTACCAAGGGCAAGGCGATACTGCAGCTTGTTAAAAAAGCTAAAAATATTTAACATTGTCAAACAGTGTATGTAACAAATTTTTGGCTTGGAAATATTGTACGCTCAACATATATAGCATTGTAAAAATTTGCAGACAGTGTACTTAAAAAATAGAACAATCTTGGCCTGAATAAATCCAAGCAAAACGATCTCAACGAAACTGCGCAATTTCACACTAAACTTTAACTTTTTGTGAACTCTTGTGCTTGTTTACGCATGAAAATTACAGCACCAATTCACTTGTCTCAAATACAATAAACATCACCAGAAGCATTGTACGAATATCTTAGATTACTTTAGAATACTTAAGACTACCTTTGCCTAACTTAGGCTGACTTACAGTATCTCAGACTATTTTTACCCTAAATTAGCTTACCTATTTGTCTACCTCTGCCTAAGATTACCTTAGCCTACTATAGTTTGTTTTGATTAAATCCATCTGGTTGGTTTATTTTTTGTCACGTGATTGCTTTTGTATTCACTATAAAAGCACATGTTTCCCCCCCACCCATTCTACTAACTTCCAGACGAAGGGCCTTCGCTCGAAACGTCGAAGTTCTCATTGCATTTTTCAGGTAGTTTTATACAACAGTCAACCACCGTATTAGCCAACTACAGCCTACCTGTTGCAAGACTATCTTAGGCTACTTAAGCCTATACTTTAGACTACTGTACCTATGACTATCTTAGGCAACCTTAGCCTAACTTAGCTTATCTAAGACTACCTTCGCCTACCTGTTGTTAAGACTATCTTAGATTACCTTAGCCTACCTGTTGTATAACTATCCTAACTTCCCTTGGCCTATACATAAACAATCCAGAAGACAGGGACTGGAAACGCCATTGTTGTGCGCGTGCTGTCCGTGATACGGCCAATAGAACAACAACAATGTCAATGGCGAGTGTTTTGTAGTTCGAAATAATACGCATGCATTCAAAGGTGATTTTTGGCTTTGGTAATCCCAATAGAAGTTTGAAAAGGCGATAGCTGCATTGCCATTTCTATTTTTGGTCAATATATACAAATGGAAAACCCTGAAATATATTCAAAGTAAAGTTACAGGGTTTGAAGTAGGTGTGCACAGCGACAACGACAATGGCGAGTTTTTATAGTTCAAAATAATACGCACTCGGAGTTGTGTATAGCGCCGTAATGGCTGCCTTTATTGAGCTCCGTACATTTCTAATTATTTGGTTTATATGGAATTATTTGGTTTATTTGGTTAATTGCTAATTATTTGGTTTATCTACCAAAGGCTCATATCTACAAGATATATCTTCATTGGCAATACCCAACGTCTCTTCGAATATTTTTGAGCCGATTTATTATACGAAATTCAGAGCTAGTTTCGTGCGTAGTAATAATAATAATAATAAAATTACATTTATATTGCGCCAATTACATAAAAAATGATCAAAGGCGCATTACAAGTATATAGAGCATGCATGATTATAAGTTAAAAGCACGTTTAAAAAGAAAGGTCTTGATGTGACTCTTAAAAGTTGATAAAAATTGAATGTTTCTAATATCCTTAGGCAGGGAATTCCACAGCTTTGGAGCTGCAAACGCAAACGCCCTGTCACCTAATGTTGCACGTGATTTACCAGGTGGTGATAGGAGTAATATTTCCCCATTACTACGTAGGTTATACTTAGAGCACTTTTTCACTTTGATGATATTACAAATATAATCAGGAGCAATACCATGAATCGCTTTGAATGTAATTAAAAGGATCTTGAATTCGATACGATAATTAATCGGAAGCCAATGCAAAGTAACCAAGACAGGTGAAATATGACAGAACTTAGGTAACTTGCAAATCAGCCTAGCTGCTGCGTTCTGCACCCGTTGTAGTTTGGCTAGCTGATAATGTGGCAAACCAAACAATAGACTGTTACAGTAATCCAATCGTGTAGTAATGAATGCATGAACCAAAATCTCTGCTGAATCACTGTGGTGATGCTGAACGAAACTTCAGCACGAATTTGCATCGATCTTGGCCCTGCCAAACAAGCCTTTTACTATGGATTTAGCCATTTGTATGGACATTCAAATCCTGGCCCATACCATGATGGAAATATAGTTTTTCGACATATTGCTGGCCACAATGCAAATTTAAATGCATCTACTGCTACCGAGATAATTAATTATTCAAGGCAAAAAATGCTCGACTTAAACAGGAAGCATTTTATTTCTCCAGACGTTTACAGAATACTAAGAAGCTTCGACATATTACAAACTCGTCGTACGAGGGCTGGAGTAAAAGTGAAATCAAGAGTATATAATATACAAGTACTAAATAAGGTGCGAACACTGCACGTTTCACTTCGCTCTCCCAGTGTGGCTACTTATACTGACTTAACCGGTCAAGCGAAGGAAAATACAAATGATCTTATTCATATTAACACTGCGCCATTCGTTCCATTCCCAGAGGCATAGGAATTCCTTTCAAGTTGAATTTCTGTCCGCGAACTGGCCGTGGCGGTGGTGGAACAGCACTGGTTTATCGTTCTGAATTGTTGGTCACTGAAGTAAATGCTGGCGAAAAACCTTCATTTGAGTTTGCGGAGTACATTGTCTCTGAAAATAATTCGAAGTTAAGAATCCTCATTGTGTACCGTCCACCATACTCATCTATACATCCTGTTTCTATCACATCGTTTATCGATGAGTTTGGTGATTATTTGGAAACCATCATTCTTTCAGCAGAGCCATTGCTTATCACGGGAGATTTCAATATTAATTTAGATAATTCTAACCTCAATGAAACTACTAAATTTTGTGATCTACTTGACTCCTTCGGTCTGGTGCAACACGTGAATACTCCAACTCATCAGCAAGGACACACATTGGACTTTGTTATAACTCGTGAAGTTGATTCCATTATACATGAACGACCTACTTGCGATTCTTTTCTTTCTGATCACTGTACAGTACTATGCAACCTGAAAATGAACAAATCATCCCCTGTCGTGAAACATGTCACATATAGAGAGATTAAAGCCATTGATATACAGAAATTCAAAAGTGATCTTCAACTTTCTGATCTCTGTCATATTAGTTTGGATAATATTGATCTCGACAGTTTAGTTACACTGTATAACTCTACGTTAATTACCCTTCTTGATAAACATGCTCCACTTATCGAAAAATCAGCAACTGTACGCCCACGAATCCCTTGGTTTAACGATAACAGTAAGGAAGCCAAACAACAGCGTCGTAAATTTGAGCGTCGATGGAGATCAAGTGGACTTGAGCTTGACCGGCTGATGTTTGTGTTCATGCGAAACCAAACAACAAATCTAATGGTAAAGGCCAGGCGCTAGCATTACACTGATTTTATTAACCTATCGCTTTAAGATGGACACTTTCCGGATACCTGGAAAGGAGCAGTAGTTAATCCTAACTAAAGAAACCCAAGGCGAACCTTCTATTTGAGAACTTTAGGCCAATCAGTAACTTGTCTCTCTTGTCGAAATTAACGGAAAAAAGTAGCAGTAGCTCATCAGACAGTTAATCACATGTCAATGCACAATCTTTACCCGGAGTTTCAATCTGCATATCGACAAGGTCATAGTACTGAAACTGCTCCTTTGAGAGTCCGTAATGATATACTGATGAACATGAACACTCAACATGTTACCTTGCTAGTGCTCTTAGACCTAAGCGCCGCTTTTGATAGAATTGATCACAGTGAAATCCTTCTTCGCCTTCAAGCTATGCTTGGTTTCTCTGGCAATGCGTTGGCTTGGTTCCATTCCTATCTCTCAAATCGATTCCAACATGTCGTCATTGATAACGTATGTTCAAATAGGTTTGACCTTAAGTACGGTGTTCCGCAAAGTTCTTGTCTGGGACCACTTTTGTTCTCCATTTATACCCACCACCTATTTGAGATTGTTAGTCACACAAGCACACTGTTATGCTGATGAAAAGCAACTTTACCTGGCGTTCAAACCTAACAACGATATATCACAACAATCAGCGGTCTCCGCCATGGAAGCCTGTATTGATGAGTTAAGAAGGTGGATGATCAAAGACAAACTGATGATGGAAAAACCGAGTTTCTTTTGATCGGTACCAAGCAGCAACTTGAGAAAGTTAATATTAATAAACTGTAAAAAACCTCGGTTCTTGGTTCGATAGTAATTTTTCAATGTCCACACATGTTAATAACATCTGCAAATCCTCGTTTTACCATCTACACAATATTGCTCGAATTAGGAAGTTTCCTAGTCAAGACTCAACTGAAACGTTAATCCATGCATTTGTAACCCACCGCCTTGATCATTGTAATGCTTTGCTCTATGGTCTACCGAAATTCCAACTAAAGAAGTTACAGCGCGTCTTAAATGCAGCAGCAAGATTGGTGCTTTGTGCCCCTAAATGTTGCCACATCACTCCATGCTTACTTGAGCTACACTGGTTGCCTATAAGTTTCCGCATCGTATTTTAAAATATTTTTACAGACTTTTAAAACCATCCATAAACTTGCACCTAAATACATTTGTGACTTGGTGTCAAACCTAAGGCCCCGTCCACACGTAGCCGGATTCGTTTGTATCCGCAAACATTTTGTTGCGGTTACGCTTACCGTCCACACGTATCCAGCGAAAACGCAAACCGTAACCGCAAACTTTTGAAAACGCTCTCCAGAGTGGAAACTTTTGAAAACGAAACGAATCCGGATACGTGTGGACGCACTGTAACCGCAACGATTTGAAAACGATGACGTAAATCGATGAAATTTAATATCCACCCACTCAACAACCACTCCAAATTGTAGAATCCAGTCCACGATTATTATTTATTTTTTTTATTCAACTTCGCCTCAATGTGCTAGCGCGAGCTTTACTAAAGCAAAATGGCGCATCGGAGACAAGCGATTCTATCGATTTTAACTGGGATAATTTCGAGCATTATTGCCTTATTCAATGGACCATTCCCCTATTAGACTAACTTTTGAATTAGGAAATTGTATCAGTACAGCTGAAAAGAGCATCCTAAGTTTAGCAAAATTGCAAAGTTTGGTTGCGAAATGTCGTACAATGTGGAAAATATAGCGCTGTGAAGTTGGTAAATTTTCTATATTTTTGTATTACGTGCGGAAAACGGTTACCACTTTTAAATATATCCGGGGGGACCAAATCCGCTAGTGGATATGGACCCCCTTCCGCGGAAATGGTCCCCCCTATGAAATCATAGGCAGACAAAAACTTTGTAAACAATAAGTATATTATTGTTTACAAAGTTCTCGCGCAAAAGTCTACAAGTATTTTTGAGCTGCATATGATTTGGTTTTAGAGTAATTGTCTGAATATTTTTCTTCGGTTAAAGTTTTGCCATGTTGGCATAAAAATTAAATATCTGACGTTTTGATTAAAAACGGCAACAAACATTTACGAAAGTTAAGTAGTAAATTTGAAATTAAGACCACGTTAGAAAATATACTGCTGTATCACCGCAAAATAACAACTACAATGAGTTGGTTCGATTCAATGGTCGCGCGTATTTATATGTATTCTGATCACCATTTTTATCTTATGAGTCATCACCGATTGTTTATGGGATTTCATTCAGAACCATTTAAGTTATCTAAATTGAAAGTTAAAATTTACATAACTGTAGGCATGGTATTTAATGCGGAAACAGACACAAATAACAGATTAGTAATCGTTTCCAGGACCGAAGCAGAATTAAGAGAAATTTTTCTGTCTACCACTAGTGAAAGCGCATGGAAATTAAATTTACGGGAAAATGGCACCGAAAAAATCAATCAATTGACAATTGTCAACAGAGTAATTGCTGGCACATGGCCTATTTCTAGATAAGTATTAGCTAGGATTTCTTTGGTTGCGTACTTGCGTTCAAAACGTCAGTTTAATTGAAATGATAAGTTTATTTAAATTCTGTTAACATTTACAACTTAGTATTTCCCACTGCTGAGACATAACATTTAAATGGGAACTGTACTATGTATAGTTCTGATTGCAATAAAATCTACTTCTCGTAGTTAAATATATCATAGCTAGTGGCAGTGAAATATATTTTTGGCAGTGAAATGCAGTTTTGGTTGCAGCAAAATATAGTTCCTGCAGTCCAAAACCGCGAGAAAATTTACAGGAACATTTTAATCCCAAAAATTTTCGTACACTTTTTCTCTGTTAGATGTAAAGATGATTCAAAACGTTTTCATTCGATATTTAATATGCCATACGATAGATTCGCGAGGGGGGTCCAAATCCGCGAGAGGGGACCATATCCGCTAGCTGATATGGACCCCCATACCATATCACGGATTTGGCCCGGACCATATCCGCATTCGGGCATTTTGAGGGACGGGGGAGCCAAATCCGCTGTGACACCGGGACCGCGGTTGTCGCTTGCTGGGTCCAACTCACCTGCCGAGTTGAAAATTGCACTTTCTGTCCATGTAATCGCATTTTCAGCTGAGTTGTCCCGGCAAAGCGAGTTGTCCCGGCAAAGCGAGTTGTCCAGGCAAAGCGAGTCGCACATGCAATTCCTTTTATATTGAAAATATAAACATATATATCGTTCAAGAAACTTAAACTAGCATTAAAATGTTTATTTGTGTTTCATAGACCCTTAGAAATTTTAGACAGCAAATCGACTGTATTTTACCTAGAAGAGAAAAAACGTTTTTACGCTAATACTGAATATAATCAAACCAACAAACATCAACCGATATGAAAGCCCTTTGGTGCAGCATGTAAAGCCTGGTTAACATTAGCAATTTTGTCGGCGATTTTGCTCTTCCTGATCGATGTGATCGAGCGAATGCCATATCAACGTATGCCTTTGTAAAACCGATCCCATAATGGTCACATATTTTTGTTTGTGAGTCCACCCATTCGCATGCGTCAGGAGGAAAATAATCGCCCACAAAATTGCTAGTGTGAACCAGGCTTAAACAATATTCAATTAACATATTGCGACGATTGTTCTACAGTTTAAAAAATGAGGATTAATGAGTTTATTTCAGACCGGCTTACCGGGTTAGCCCGAACCATGTAATCGCACCTATAAAGAGCAAACTCGCCCATTTAATCGGCCTCTAAGATGCATACAAGAAAATTGCGTTTTGTGTGGGTGACTTGGGTGACCTGTGGAAGTGCAAGTTTGGGAATACTTGCCTAGAGACATGCTATTGTTCATTGTTGCTTTATTGTGTTTGTCCTCTTTGGTATTTTGCTAAATGGCGCCCGTAATTGGGAAATTGCCCATTGTTGAATCACCATGAGCAGATACATGTACGCTTAGCGTACCTATTATTTGGTTTGTTAGACCCAGGAGAAGTTTGAAATAGCGATAGCTGCATTCACATTTCTACTTTTGTTCAATATATATAGATGAGAAACCATGAAATATATTTAGAATGAAATTACAGGGTTTGAAGTGTGTACAGAAACAACAACGAAAACGGGCATTCTGTAGTTCAAAATAATACGCATGCATTCAAAGGTGATTTTTTTGCTTTATTAAATCCAAGAGAACTTTGAAAAAGGATACCTGCATTCACATTTCTCTTCCTGCTTATAATATGTAAATGAGAATTCCTAATACTTATTTAAATTATAGTTACAGGGGGAAAGAAACTGAACGATAACATGCCACAGAATACGGCCTACTATTTAACCTAAATGAATTCCTCCCCTTGACCAGCCATATAGCCGGTTTAGCTAACTGCACCCAGTGCTTCCCAACTCTCTCCATTATGAGATGTTTTTAGCGTGATGGGTCTTTCTTTGCTCTTTGTAGACTTATACACCTGATATCTGTGCATAACAACAAAAACAACATACACCACATCTATTTATACTAGAATGTTTTGTCTTGCGCGTAAAGTATAGAGATGTGCACTTAAAGGCATATTTTTGTAATTTGAAAAAAGCCAACCATGCGAAAATTGATTGTTCTTCCAGCACCTTTGACACTTTAAATAAAAATTGCAGTTCCATTGTGGCTATGATGATTGAACAGTGTTTTATAGTACTGAATGCAGATTGGAATGTTGTTTAAAACGTCAAAGACTACAGATAATAAATTTCGTATTATAACTTGCTTTGTTTATTTCAGTCTTTTTTGCATTAGATGATGTCAAGCTGTTTTCTTTTTTAATTTATTGTATAAAAGCCACACACTAGTTATACATATAGAAGAAAACCGAATGTAATCGTCTTTTTAAATGTATAATAACTTAAGATATAAATCAAAAACAAGAAAGAATTTTGGAGGATTTGCTTATACACCAGATCTTCTGTCAGTATGAGAATTTTGGTGATTTGCTTTTTAGTCGTTTGTTTGGCAGTCGGATTAACACCAAGCTACCAGACAACCGATGCACGAAGCAAAAGGGTCAGGATTTGTTGTCATCGAAAGCAGTCCGAACCAAACGCTTTAGAAAATCTAATGCCAAATGGTGGAACGAAAGCAACACAAGTGTTCACCTCGCATAATTACAGCCAGACAGTATCTCGTGAGGCATTCATAGTGGACAGAGATAATCGCTTATAGATATAACCAGTCAAGCGCATTTCGGGTTGGGCTAGACACTGTTCTTGTTCTTATTATTACAATTTCTCGCCTTGTGATAATCAACTAGCATATATTCTACCGTTCTGCGAAAATAACAACACTTTCATGTTTTGGGAATGGAAAAAAGCAATTTGGTCCTTTACGTCTGTTCTTAGTGGATGTGATATATTTGTAGCAAAAAGTGAACGTGCTCAAACACGGGCATTGATAATACACAGCAGTATGAATTAATAAATACAAAACAGACGAAGAGCAGGAAAATATTTAAGAGAAAAAAGCGCAATGGCAGAAGAGATCACCAACGCTTTTCCAGGATTAAATTCTGATTTCAACAGGCAAAATTAATGTCTGTAAATCAGAAATGTGATACAGAAAGTTGCTATTTTTACTAGGTGTTCCAAGGATTCTTGACCAGGATTGTAGCAATGGCAACTAGTCAAAACAATAGACCGTAAAGGTTTGAACAGTACTAGTTTAAACAATTATAGATTTGCATAGCATGACCAGTCGCTATGGCTAACTTTTCCGCTGCCTAAAATTAATGAAAAACAAATTATTCTAGATTATACGTCCCCTAGTCTATAAATATCAATCTGATTGGCTGCGTTGGAGCGGGCAGCTTACGAAAAATTCCTCGGAGTCGAATTATTTTAAATCTAAAAAAAAGTTTTTTTGCAATAAAAAAAATTCGGCTCCGAGGATTTTTTTTAAAATCGCATTTTTTATGCATTTTGTGATTTCTGTGTCGTATGCAAATTTAAAAAAAAATTTACCGAAGGAAACAGGAGAAAAATGTATTTATAGTTTGTGTGACGTCAGAAAAATCAGGATTTCATTTTTCACGCGAGACAAGCCCTCGAATACCCAATTTTGGCGCAATCGCGATTCGCAATCGCAATTTTAAAAAACCCGCCACGCGTACACGGTCAAGTCCCGCGTGTGGCTGAAGATCCCGCGCGTGAACAAAATCCCGCGACACAGAATTAAAACTGTAGGGAGCCTCCTTAAACAATGTAAAGCTACGGCTTTCGGCTTGGCCGACATGCAGCATGCATCATATTTTTGAGAATTTGCTGTGATTTTGTTTCTAAAATTTATAAAAAATAACCATAACAAAAAGTTCAATTGAAAACAAGACATTTCCTCCAAGAAAACAAGATAAACAGCAGTGTGAACATGTTTTTTCATCTTAAACAGCGTTTTCAATTGTACAAGAAACAACAAATGTTTTCGACAGAGTAAAGTCGAAGCCCTGCTCAAAACGGGCAGTTTTAGCAAGTTTAAACGATGAAAAACCACACATAAACAAAAATTGAATAAACAGGCATACCTTTTTCATCATGTCTTGAAATATTTGGAAAATTATAGTCCAAAAACAATGCAAATTCCTATCCTTGTGCAAATTCCGAGGCAAATTCAGTTGACGGCGAATCACTACCTAGACTAGTACCGGGTTAACAAGGCGGTTTGAACACTTCAACAGCAACAAGAAAACACTTGAACAGCCAAAAAGTGGGAAACTATCACAGTTGCCATAATCTTGAGTAAAATATAATCTAAAAAGATATATTCCTTCAAGATTTTTGACTGTCGACTTTCATATTTAGCAACATGTTTTGATTAGGCAACGCCACTGATCTCGAACAACACTGGAATTTTTTATAAATTTTCAATTTTCCAAGAAGGAAAAAAATAAAAACGTTATTTACCGTTAGGTCGGTCCGTACTGAAAAATATTTTCCCTCGGCCTCAGAAGCGTCCCTGAACCATGCAAAGGCATGGAATGGCCCAAGTAGAATTTGTTGCAAAATTTCCTCTGGGGCCACCCAGGGGCATGTGAGATTTTGAAAACATGTTATTGTTAATTTTCATTTATTTTTCTTCAGCCAATAACACCATTTAGTTAGATCATTGCTGTGGGTATTATTTACTGTGTATTAGGTTAACTGCCTTATTTCAGATTGAATGATTTAAATTGACTGTCATTCCAAAGCTCTGGTTAAGTCAGTATTTCAGTTCAAATACATTAGTTTTCAAATACAGTAGTGTAACATGATTTTCTACAAGTTGGTTGATGTTCAGAGCTTTGAACTTTCAAAACATGGAAGGTTTCTCCAATCAATTTGTCGCTGTTCTTAGTCAATCCTCGGTAATAACTTTGTAGAAGTCCAACCAATTATATACTTCCCGAGTGGAGCACATATTCTTTTCTTGCTATCACAGTTGTACAGTTCTTAGATGCTATAATTCTGTCATTCACACGTGTCCATCATAACTGCCATCTGCACACTCTAATGTCTTGGTCTAATTTGAACATTGTTTTGGAACAGATAATTACAACTAAACTGATTAGTCACTTAATGGCATTGTCATGGAAAGAAATTTAAAGGCATCGTGTCCAGGAGAAACAAACAAATGACAGAGAGGAAATAGCTAGAAAAAGAAGATTGACTGACACACAAACATTGCAAAGGAAATACAGACATACACAATTGAATAATTGACAGGATATTGACTTTAGAAAAACGTCTAGTGCAACTATTAAACTGCTTCAATAAACACAAACGTATTCTAGTATATAATTATAATATAATAGGGCAATGAAATACGAGGTAAGGTGCTGTTTTTAATTCCTCGTAAAGACCTTAACTTTAAAGTATAATGACGTACAAGCCTAATGATAGAATATTAATATTATTAGTTACGTAACACATAAAATGAAGCAAGACAAAATATACGAAACACAAACACGACACGAAGAGCTATTTGTTCTTACAACGATGCGTCTAAATCTAGTATGCATTCACCTATAACATCGCCCTTTAAAACATGTTGTACAGGAAAGTACTACTTTTGTAATACTTGGTTTAACCCGCATACCGAATTCATAACTGTAGGTCCTTATCTTTTATATAAAGCAATGGAAAAGTCCAGACTGCGGACATTCGAAAAAATCTTGTTATGTAAAAACAATTCCTGTGAACCATCAGTGACAATTTATACATCATCACCAGTTTGGGTGTAGTTGACTGAAGATTTCCTACTTTTACTGTCATCTGACAGACGCTAAAATTTTGGTCATGAAACCGTTTGGTGGAGCAATGTAGGAAGGAACATACAAGCATATTGAAAATTGAAGGACTTTATTTTAAATCTCGTAGTGTTACCCAAAACCAGAAAAGTTGTTACAATACTCTGATTTAACACCATTCGAGGGAAACATTCAACAATATTATACCTCAACTTCAAATTGTCCAATCAGAAAGCACAGTTTGTGCCACGTGAGCATGAAATTAATCGCGATATCACTCCTTACTTCATCACTTAGCGAGCCTGCGTTCCTTTTGACAATGTTCCACCTCATGTTCCCCGGGGAACATGTGGTGGAACATTATTCGCGTAGACCACGCGAGACAAGACGCACGACTCAATGCGTGAAAATGGAGGGAAAACAATATGGCGTTCGTGAGCTGTTGTTTGTAATTTCGTAAAATATTTATTCATTTAAATGTCGATTTTCAAGAGGTATGTTACCTTCAAAGATCCAAAGGATACAAGCTCAAATATTTTAAAGGGAAAACGTCAAAAACTCAGGTAAAAATAAGAAATTAGACATTGTATTCGCTTAGTTATTCAGCAAGTTTATTCTCAACTTAGTGGGTTCTTTAACTTTCGGTATAATATATCATTTATAGACCCTCCGCTCGGGGGATTCGGCAAAATATTACCATCAGTGATGATATTATCATCACTTCGGGTAATATTTAGCTGAATTCCCCTCGCTCCGGGTCTATAAATGATAAGTATACCTCTACACCTAGTAACACTTCTTTGGTGCAACGTAAACAAATATCAAAATAAACCGCCTAAATCGACTAGCGAAATGTAGCGTATTTGTTTGTTTTCTTAGCACTCGAGTAGAATTACTGATTTCGACTAAAAATAGGTCCGCGATTGCGAACACTGTGTTTGAGAATAAAACCTGAACAAATCAAGGTTAAAAATTTTAAGATTACTAAACAAGATGATATTTTTAAATCTTAGACATCATTTTAAATCTAGACTAAAATCTTATCTCTTTCAAATCTAGACTAAAATCCCGCCACTCAAAACGTGAGAAATATTGTTACGATACGATACGGTTGGAGTGAAAAACGGCCTTGATGTCAAAATGTTTGAGTTTGTAACGTTTTTTACCTAACATGATTGTACATAAAGTATAATCGTCACAACTTTACCACGCAAACAAACAGAAAATGTGTGGACCAAATGTGAATTTGCAGTGGGGTAAAAGAGCCAATAATGCTGTTGATTCCAAAGATAGGATCAGTGCGCGCATCAATTATTTGCTACAGGTGGAGTCCCACACAATAGAGCCAACACAAAGAAGAATATTTAACGAAACGACTTAACGTGTCTATCCCCTACCAGGAGTATGTTTAACAATGCAATCACCTTACCGCCAAATATTTAACAGTGGATCATTCCATCCATGTACTAAACGATATTTTCGTGGCAATGGATAAGAATGAAAATCCAACTGAAGAAAAGAAACCCAAAAGAAAGCGTGAGTAACAACAATAATCATCATCCATTACCGTTTCATTTTGCTGGTATAGAATATATTTGCACCATCAGCAAAGAATCGAAATGAATTGAGTTTCGTTTTTCATTGAGACAAATCGTTTATGTATAATACGCATACAATATTTAGAGATTTTGATTCTATATTTTCAATTTTAACATACTGTAATCTATTATGCAAATAGCTTCTAAACCAATCTTGTGCTATTCCGCGGATGCCATATTTATTTAATTTATGAAGTAGTATATTGTGATTAACTGTATCAAATGCTTCTGAAAAATCTAAGAACAGGCCACATGTAATGAGATTATTATCAAGAGAGGTTTCTAGGTTATCACTCATCTCTAAAATATCTAATTCTGTAGATATTGACAAAAACTATCGTGGTCTCATGGCAATGATTGTTTGTGATCTGAACAACAAGATGTACATGGTACATCACTGTGAAAATTGCCCAGGAGCAAAAGTTCTTAAACATTACTTGGAGGAAATGTTTGTCGATTCGCTGGAGGAAGAAATTTCTTTCCAGCAATGGCAGGGGACTGATAGAGCAATGCTAAATACGGTAACAACATCTACTGAAGAGTTTTTTGAACTTCTTGTTAATGCGATCAGTAATTCGACTGTGCATTCTTTTATAGAAAAAATTCAAGCCAGGTATCTGAAAGATCAGAAAGAAAAATTGTGTGGAACGTCATGCATTTCTCTGTTAGACTTTGCCGAAAATTGCCAGTATATGGTGCAAGATGAAATCCAAGGCTTTCATTGGAACAAAATCGGTTGTACTCTGCATAAAGTTGCTACATACTACATGGAGAATGATAAGCTTCAGTGTGAGTTTCTCTGTGTAATATCTGATGACATGGAGCATGACACTTGTATCAAATGCCAGCAGAGATTGTAAAGTATTTAAAGAGAGAACTGCCCAGTGTTACCAGCATAGAATATTTTCAGATGGTTGTGCTGGTCAGTATAAAAACTTTAATAACATCTTAAAGCTTTGCCACCATTTCAGAGATTTTGCCACCGGATCAGACATTATTTGCAACCAGCGACGGAAAATCCCCTTGTGATGGTATTGTAGGTACTGTTAAAAGACTAGTTGCAAGGGTGAGTCTGCAGAGTAAATTAAGCATATTATCCATATTAATTAAAAAAAGCCATCATGCACCATTTTGCTATAATTTAATTGGTCTTATGCCAGACAATTTCATTTGTGATAAGGATATTTATGTTCAAGGCATAGTTGTGTTCTGTTATGAAACGCTTGAAATAAACAACTATGATAAACACCTGAATGTCTACAGAGTAGTAAATTCAGGTGATGTAGATTATAAGGCTTAAAGTAAGCTTATTGACCATCATCCTCTTGGAAAACATAACGATGCATCAAGCTATTTTGTGGTATTACGTCACAGAGTTGACTGTGTGCAGGAATGACCTGAATGATTTAATACCTGGTACAAAAAGTGTGACAGCTCCTTGGAAAATTGTTTGATTAACCAAGAAAAAATCATACCAGTTCTTGCGGGTGACATGCTGATCAACAACAGAAACTGAAGAAGGGTTCTGCAAGCGACTGTTCTTCATGTAAAATATATTTATAAGTATGTATATACAAGTACTATATATATATAAGCAAAATAGTTCAATGAAAAAAGGAAATCTTGTGTTGTTGTGGGATTTGACATTATACTGAAGATTTCTGGTTTCATACTTTGTACTTACTTCATGTGCATGTACTTATTAAGTATATTTTCCTCTTGTGTAACCTAGCAATTTCACCCTGATGCTGCCTTAGATCATTTTACTCCTAATGTGGACATTATTGCGCATGGGTTACACGAAATGGGCCATAAAATGCACCCTTTTGTTCTATATGGGAAAAACTAGAACACAGAAGAAATATACAACTTGGTGTGCTATTGTTTAAAATCTACAACAACCTTTCTCCATTATACTTGAGAAAGATTTTTACAAAAACGCCAAATGTTCATTCTTACAATGTGAGAAATTCAGATAAAAACCTACACGTTCCTAGATATAAATCTGAAAAAGGAAAATGTAGCGTTCATTAAAGGGGTTCCGTCCTTTGGAATAAAATCCCTGTTGAGGTTAGAGATCAGACAAACCTAAGCTCATTTAAACTGGGTTTGTCAAATATTGTAAATAATCTGTAAAATATTCTTCACTTTAAATTTATTGTTAGTTAAGTTATAGTTTAGTTTCTTTGTACTTTATACCTATTTTATAATAATTATGTAACACGGCTCCCTGGAAGACCATTGATGTAAAATGAAGCGATACCGTGTATTAAATAAAGAGTATGATGATGATGATCTCAAAATGTGTGAACAAGACGCCACGCATGTGGCATATACGTGGGCATTTAAAAAATAATTCGGGCATTTAAAAATTAATTTGTGCGTTTTTGTTTTATATAAAGTAAAATAATACCATGTAACAGTATGTTTATACATATTTTTTGTTCTTATAGTGATGAAGAACCTGCTGCTGAGGAAGATGATGTTCAAGTAGATGATGTTGAAGTAGATGATGTTGAAATAGATGATGTTGAAGTAGATGACTTGGATCCGGATTGGCAGGAGGAGTATAGGGGTGGGAGGGCCCGATCCCCACTTCGCAGTACTTCTGGCAATAGGGGAAAGGGTGGAAGGGGCAGGGCCAGGGGTGGAAGGGGTAGGGCCCGGGGTGGTGGGGATCCCTGTTATAAGTCATATGATACCCCGGACACTAAGAATACGCTCCCTCCCTTTCAACCAAACCGTCCGCCGGGAATTCATATTGATAGGCATCTCTTGCAGGGGGTATGACAACTGCTTTAGAGTTTTTTCATCTCTTCTTCACTTCTGAGATTATTAAATCAGTTGTTGCCCACACCAACAGCTACGCATACATGAAAGTGGCAGCTGGGTGCATAGTTCATATACCATTGGGCAGGGGCATGGCAGGAAGCTACTGTTGATGTGGACTCAGCAGTAGAAAAGTATTGGAGCACAAAGACTATTTACCACAGTCTTTGGGCGAGGAAGATGCTTTCCTCTATCAGGTCTAAAGCTCTCATTGGGTTCTTGCATGTTGTAGATCCTGCCGACGAGACTCCTGGCAACAAACTGTGTAAGGTTAAGGAATTTATACCGTCGTTCAAAGAGCGATGCCATCTATTATACCAACCGTGTCAGAATGTTGCTGTCGATGAACGCATGGTGAAGTCCAAACATAGGTCAGGTATTAGGCAGTACATGAAAAATAAGCCTACAAAGTTTGGGATAAAGCTCTGGATATTGGCAGATAGCTCTAATGGTTATACTGTTAATTTTAATGTTTATATAGGTAAGTCACAGCATGATGCACTATCGCTTAATGGCCTCGGTTATGATGTGGTGATGAAGTTGTTGGACGCATATTTGGGGCAGGGGTATCATGTATTTTTTGATAATTATTTTACATCCCCTAAGTTAGTCCAAGATCTCCTTTTGAAGGATGAGGTGGGCGAAGGTGCCTCGACGTAGCATGCGGTGGGAACGGGAATCAAATGTGCTAACCTTGCAATGGGTTGATAACAAGCCCGTTTCATTGGTAACATCAATTGATTCCGCGAATGAGAAAGTGGTTGCGAAAAGAAGGACGAAGACTAATGGTGTGCTTCAGGAGCTACAAGTGAACCAGCCCTATGCAATACATAGATACAATCAGTACATGAATGCAGTAGATAGGTCAGATCAGTTACTTGCATGTCACAATGTTTCCCGTAAGTGTAAAAGGTGGTGGAAGACTTTGTTCTCCCACCTGATTGATATTGCAGTAGTTAACGGTTTTCCTCTCTTTCAGGAGCATCGTGTTAGTAATCCAGACAACCTGGATTTGCATCGTAAGAACACTTATAGCATAGTAGATTTTAGGGAGGAGATAGTCAGGCAGATTTGTGGGTTAGCAGAATATGATAGATCTCCTGTAAATGAGGCAGTTAAGGCTGTTCCTACTCATGATCAGTTTTATACTGTCCATATACCTGAGACGGCTGAGGGTGGTGTGAGGAGGCAGTGTGCTGTGTGTTATGCGGCAGGTCGAGGGCAGAAGAGGGTTGGTATTTATTGTAGTGCTCCTCAGTGCAACAATAAATACATGCATGTGGGTGGTGGGTTTGATTGTTCTGAGGTATGGCATAGTCGTCGTTATACTGGTAGGAGGTAAATGCATATGTCTGCTTTTGGTAGTTTAGCTGGACTGGAACATGTCCAATATCAAATTTGTCAAACGAATGAAAATTTGTATCATATTTTCCATTATGATTACAGTTCAATGATTGACATACATTTCATTTTTTAATATAATTTCTTTACCATTTGTGTTACATTCATGTATATTTAATGTAATTCTTTATTTTATTATTAAAAATTGAAAGAAGAAGTGTGTTGTGGATGAATTCATAATGTCACATGAAGTAGCATTTCAAGCAGACTCGTTCAATCTCACATCGGCACCTTTGGGTGGCATCTACAACTGTTTCTTTTACTCAATCAAGTGGAAAATTTTCCCTTGAACTGACAGAACAAAAAGGTGTAAGCTACTTTAGAAATTATGTTGTTGTACACATTTTTTGTTTTCCAGGGGCGTTTCCCAAATCGGCTTGCCGAGTTGCTTAGAACCTTTATTTCGTCAAATTATAGGGAGGATTTCACTGTACAAAATGGGGCGGGGGAAGTTAAATTCTAAAAGCCTACTACCACCACCACTATGTAAAAGCCACTATGTAACAGCCACTATGTAAAAGCCTACTACCACTATGTAAAAAAAATATATATATGGCTGTGGCATGATTACAGAATTAGAGACATGTCAATGGAATCTAAGGCAAGATTTGGTCATTTTTTAAAGGTGAATTTCAAAAAATTAAAATATATATTTTCTGTTAGTCAATTATTATGAAATAATGTAGTGGAAAATTTGCGTCGTTAGGTCGCAACTAAGCTAAATTTAAATATAATTGTTACACTTTTACATAATTTATGCAAATGTATGCACTTTTTGGTCACGTGTCACATTTCAAACAGAACCAACCGTCATCAATCGATAGCCGAAGTCATAAACTTTCAAACGATGTATTATGTGTGGTCAAAGGTCAAGTACTCGCGGAGAAAATCAACACCGGAATAAATTGCACCAATTTATCCACGTCATTGCATCAAATTATAGTAGTCGGTCAGCTCTCAAATCGTGCATGGTGGGCAACTTGTATTTCTCAACAAATCGGGGAGGCACACCAAGAGAGGAGGGGGCACTTAAAACTATCATTTGTAAAATATATTTTCCATAGCTCAAGCCTTCCCCCCTCTCCCCTGTACTTATGACAGTCCCTTACCACTCCGAGTTAGATAGAGAGCATAGTTAATAAATTTAACAACCCACTTGATAAACGTCTGCGAGAGTTAGTTAGTCAGTAGTGTTTAAATTTCTCCCATAGATATGCCACATAGCTGGTTTAAATCAGGGCACAACTAACTGTATCTGCACCCAGTGCTTCCCAACTCTCTCAATTATAAGATGTTATAGCGTGACCTGTCTTTCTTTGCTCTTTGTAGACTTATACACAGATCTATTTACAAAATATATAGAATATATGAAAAACCTTCGTCAATTAAAGTCATCAACCATTAGTAATTTCCTAACAGTAGCTATAAATGTTGTAAGTATAACGTAAAGACGCGCATAATGCCGCCTCAAACGCAGAGGAAACACCTCAAATTCACACTTATCGCAGTTATCAGCGCCAGTCTCAGAAGGAGAGTTAATTGCTTAGAAAACGCGCATATTAGGAAGGTTTAACGAGTAAGTCTAATATTCGGAATTTGAGAACCAATATTTCGAATCTGGTGGACTTCCGAAAGCTAGGCACTAGCACAATTTCATACTTTTGGCATCATGGACATTCAAAGGAAATTCGTACTCTTCATCTGAATTTAGAATCTGAAAAACAGAAGTCTTTCGAGTTCGATCATTTCCATTCTGCAAATTCCATCGTATTTGAGCTCGGCCAAAACATTTAATAAAACCACATATCCGATGATAATATTTTCTGCGATTGTTAGTTAATGCACGTCCATTATTGATGCTCGGAAAATCGCACGATTATTTATTTTTAAATGGTTATGGAGAGCCATTTAAGAGCAGCAGTGCAATTGCTAAGTATGTAGGAGATATATGCGAACACGTTTCTATTACAGCCAGCACAATGTTTATTTCTCCACACTAGACGAGTTTAAGGATGTACATGTGCAAAGAAGATTGGTGGTGCTAATGAAACACTCCGTTCGATACCTGCAGTCAGTATACACAGGCTTGTCACACGCAGAAAAAACTAAGGCAACCAGAGATCTTTGGCTCAACAAAATAGCAGCAAGCGTTTGTGGTAAGCGCGATGAAGTGGTCCCATTGCATGATACTGAGAACGCTGATGAAAATTCTAGCGACGAAGTTGAGTTAAAGCCTGAAACGAGAGATATCGTTGCGTTGCTTGACAGGGTATATACGGAAGAGAAAATACATTTCATCCTAGCGAAAGTGACTAGGTTTACGGAAGATCGTAGTAATCTCAACATAAAACAAGGTCTTGCATATATTATTCATAAATGAAATTTTGCTAGCATGCTAGAAAGGTATTTAAGGTTTCTGTTAACTGTTAAAGAAGCTAGAAAGGTATTTAAGGTTTCTGTTAACTGTTAAATAAGAAAGTAATGTCGCTGAGCGAATGCAACATGAAAGCACGCTTATTTCTAGGTTTCAAGTAGGCTATACTTTCTATATATCATCATGTGGCATACATTAGATCTACTGAGAATTGTACCATTAACACTTCTGGTATACCAATATATACCAGTATGGTTTATAAGAATATTTAGAGATTGTGTTACTATGCACTGATTAATAAGCGTATATATTTTGCAGGAAACTGATTACATAGACAATCAAATGAAGGCAACCATCCCACCTGCAATCTTTTAAGATGGAAACTCCATATTTGAGACATCAATTATGTTCATTGTTGGAGAAGAAAGGGTGCTGTGTGATGTTTCACGCCAAGACAAAATTTTAGACTGTTTAATTCTATTATTCTGCATTCACTATACAATAATTTTGATTACAGAGTTCAGGGAAATGCGATATTTTTAGAGAAGGCAACACCTTCATGACAAAATCCCTTTTAGCGTAACCCAAGTATTTAGTCTCTTGAATCAGTAAAGAAAAGTGCATTCTATTGATGCATATATATATATATATAGTCTGAAAAGGATAATCAATTGATGCCGTTTTCGCCTTTCCTCACAGCTTGCTTTCAGCAGCTGTACCTTTTCTCTATAGGGAGATCTTAGTTTTTTTTCATTATTTAATATTATTACAACGTTTTTTAAATATTTACGTCCTTAGCAACCGATTTTTGTCCAATAGAGGCCTTATATTTGATGGATTTTTTTCATAGACCAATGCCCAAGTTGTGTCCTACCCATGTGATCCTTGCTGTGCGTGATAAAACCTTTTATATTCTGAAACTCTATATTAAGTTTTACATGAAGTATTTAATCGATTTAAGTATAGATGATCATTTTAGTCAGCTATCTTTGTTGTACATTTGCTTTGACATTTTATCGTCATTTCTAACTAAAAGACAAGGTAAACTAACAGACACAATGCTTGATAAACTACAAAATGGAATAGCAATTAGAAAACTACTATGGAATAGCAATTAGAAGCAATTCTGGAAATCATGCTGCTATGAATCATGCTGTACTAGCCAGTCTATTCCACTGTGCTTCTTCTGAAAATAACAAGTAGCATCGATACTGTCCTGAAGGCGAGAATAGCTGGTGTGGATTTATGCGAGACAAAGTAAAAAGGACAAATGAGTACAAGCATGGTAAAGGTTTACCTACATCAGCAACCTTAGCAATTAAACCCATTCATAGCAGGCTTAGTACTGGTGGACTCTTGATGAAATGCCTTGACTCATTGACTGTAAAACACAAAATCACTCTAAGAAGGAATAACACACTCTTTCTGTAGTTGAATTTCATAGGGTAAAGTACCAGTGCCTTTTTTAAGGAATTTTCACTGGGGGGACAAAAGGTGTTAAAAAGAGCGAGATCTGCAGAGATGGAAGGGAAAGTCATAACATGAACTACTGTAATAACTGTAATTAACTTTTCATAACTTTACTATGACTAATAACCATAACTTTAACTATGACTTTAAATCTCAAAGAAAATCAGACCGACTATGAGCATGTGATTTTGTTTTCTAGCGGGGGATATGTAGTCCGGGTGTTAACAAGGCAATATTATGAATATTTGAGATAACAGAAACGCCATTTCCTGCAGTTCTGGGCAGTTAAGACTGTCTAACAAATACGTAAACCAATCTAAATGATTAACTAAGGTCAATCTTGGAATCTCTTAACTTGTATAAATTCCTAAAGAAATCCCCAAAACTATGCAAAAATCCTGTTTAAAAAAAATCCCAGTGAGAGCCCTCCGTTCTTCAGATATCGACATTATCGACAAACCGTCAAACTGCTCAAAAAACGCAAAATACACGCCAAAACGTTGCGGAAAAAGAGCATGCCCCACAGTTATATAGTTAAAAAACCCTGTATATTACTCAGATTAAAATTTATGCAAAACAAATCCTAGAGTTAAAACAGAAAGAAAGAAAAAAGAACAATATTCAGGCAGCAGCAAAACAAAAAATAGAGCCCACACCATAGGAGACATCAATCCATTTTACACCGCCTGAAATCGATCAAAATCATTCCCATCATGACGTCGACGATGAGCTATACGTACTGACAATTTCTCCGAACAAATCGCATATTGCAGCACAAGCCACAAGAAACATTATAGCAAAAAGTAATAAAACATCCCCAAATCAAGAAAATAGGGGGCAGCAATAAAAAATACAAGTATATAAAGTATCAATAATTGGTGACTGCATTGTGAAAAACATTGTCAATAGAAAAATCTCAAGAGCTGCCAGAACCACCACAAGTTGTCGTACCTACAGTATTGTATAGTGAGGCTACTTCATATTGTCAAATTGAAAGAGAAAATTTGAAAAAAGATCAAAAGATTTGTGTAGTGATGATCAACATTTTCAGACCATTGTGTTGCATGTCGGTACCAACAACTTAAGCCATGAAGAACCAAGAGAAGTCGCAATGAAACTGCAGGAGTTCATCAAGGATGTGAAAGATCATTACAACATACAATAACTTCCATAATCAGTTATGTTTAAAGCATTAAATAGCATTCCTAAATAACAACAATATAGTTAAATCCAAGTTCAATCGGTAAAACTTACACCTATTGTGAACATAAATTGAGTTTTATCATGCCTTAGGTAAAATATATTGTGACTATCTTAGATCGTTGGTCTTAATTCAAAGCAATCTCCCCCTACATACTCCAGTCGTTCTTTTACCGCTATGACCTCCGAAATAAAGGGCAGAATGGAGAAAGTACTTAGAGGTCATTCCATATCAATTCAACAAGGGCATGACACCCACTCATCTCAGATTTTAACCAAAATTGCACCAACTGGAGGTATTAGTGAGATATGAAAGCCCACCAAATTTTGTCTCAATATCTCTATTTGTTCCTGAGATATCGGCTTTTTAATTTTTGCACCAAAACGAGTCTCGGTTACAGTAATCTGTCGTATTCCTGGTAAACAAAAATGTATGGTAATTCGACTGTCATTTTGTGTCCTTTAATCCTAGGAACAGGGAAACTGGCTGTTTACCATTTGAAGACACGCCAAATTAGAATAGTATGGCGAAATTACCATCACTCGATGAGAAATGCTCATTCTCTATGTTGTATCTCCTAGTTGTATCTCCTGAAGAATTCATAGAAATAACATAAGCACGGAAAGACGGACTGGTGTGTAATTCCTTACTACGCACGCAAAGTTTTCTGGGATAGCGTCATTTCATTTCAAATTTTAATTTGAAAAATTATGTTGGAAAATACAAGCAATATATTTGCTTTTTCTTCTCGAAATCCACAAGAATTTCAAGAGTTATAGCTCAGGAATGCTGGTATAATATTCAGGTAAGGATATTTCAAGTTACCTTGGAAAAGATTTAAAATGAGTTAAAGCAGAAGATGGTAAACAACAATTAATTACATTTCTAACATTATAGACTTAATAGATTTTAAATAAATGATAAAAACTTACACTTCTGATCTCACAGATTTTAAATAAATGCTATAAATAGGAATTTTAATTTCAATATAACAGTATAACTATTCGTACTGTAAATAGGTATTGAAAAACCCTCTCCGGGAATACTTTATTAAATAATAATAATATAAAGCAATTATAAAGGCAAAAATTTACGGATGTATTCATAAATATTTATGTTGCATGCGTTGTGTCGCCGCCCCTGTTCTTATCAATTTAGTTCAGAATCAAAACGATAATATAAACTACGGCCTACTTAACAATTATATTAATCTATACCATACAAACTCTGACTTTAGAGTAGACTTGAAATGAAAGTTTTTATATATTATTTCTGTGATTGTTTCATAAGTTGAGCATTGTTTCAATGAATCAATGCATAGTCTATTAGTACCCTGAGAAAATGTCTTACTAAAGCTGACTTTTACTGACCACTGCTCTCGATGATTTTTGTGGACTCTTCCTAACTCTGCTATACCCAGCTTGTTCCTCTAAAGTGTGCTGCCCAGGAGAGCAGGGCAAAGAAAGCATTTACATAGACCTGTGCATCATGCCTAAGGGAGTTTTGGAATCTCAGGAGGCTAACTGTAAGCAATAGCTAATTGCGTCCTAATTATAATCTGTGCGCTCTATAGTAACACTGGACCTTCCCACTTCTAGTGGGGTCACTAGGGGTGTATTGTGATATGGAACTCACGGCAAGAATATTTATTATTGTGTGAGAATTGATTATTTTTTATACAACTGTGATCTCGTCAAATAATAGTCAAGTCAGCTACGTCCTGCCTAATGAAAGAGAATATCATGATGGTGTATTATTAGCAGACACCTTTTTAATTGCATTCATTAGAATGATGCAAATATTTTAAGTTAATCTGAATTGTGTATTTACTTATGTACCTTACTTTCAATGTATTTTATAGATAACCTAACTATATGTGATTGTGAAACTGGAAAAATATTGATTTTTTTAACAGGTTTATTTGGATCAAATAATTACAGTATATGTTGACTATGTAGAAATATAACGATAAAAATATTTACATTTGCTGAGAGAAACTTTAGTTAGTGAGTGATCCAAAATGGCATGGTACGAACGCGACTCTAGGAATAGGACCCAGGTCTAGCTGATCACAGTCACTAACCGATGTTATCATTTTGTAAACCTTTGTATCATCTGCGAATAGGGCGGGCATTGTTCCTTTAGGTACGACCTCGGGAGCATCGTTGATGAAGATGACAAACAGCAGTGGTCCTAGGATACTACCTTGCGGCACTCCTGACGTAACAGGGCTCCCTTGTGAAGCGACGCCATCCACCACGACTCTTTGACGCCGGTTATTTAAATAATCAGTGAACCAATCTAAAAGTCTACCTGTCGCTCCATACGTTTTAAGTTTTCTGAGAAGAATAGAGTGATCCACCGAGTTGAAAGTTTTAGCAAAGTCAAGGTACAAAATATCAGTTTGGGTGTTCTTATCAAGTTTTTGTCCAATAGAATGAAGTGATGAGAGAAGCTGTGTAACACAAGAGCGGCTTCTAAGAAATCCGTGTTGATGTGGAGTAATGAGATGCAAGACATGCTGATAAAATCTGTTATACACGCAGCGTTCCAGGACTTTGCTGATTATGGGGAGGAATGAGATTGGTCGATAATTTTCTGCCGGTTCTTTCTGTTTCTTTTTGTGTATGGGCGTGACATTTGCGGATTTCCACTCCGAGGGAACTTGACCAGATACCAGTGAATGATTGAAGATATCACAAAGGCTTGGCGCGATTTGTTGGCGCTTCGATCCGACAAAGAAAACAGATTGTGCACGAAGCACAGTCGCACACTAACTTCTTGGTCGTTGGCCATACCAAAACCATACCGACTTGCCAATTTGTCAATGTCTTATTGGAATGCGACGTACAATACTTCCGCGTCATACATTTTGGTACAAAAATACCCTTCAACATGTACTTCGACTTGGATGAGGCACTGAACGAGTAAGTTTAAAATTTTTAACGGTAACAAAAAAAATAAATTCTTAATTATCTTCATTATCTTTTCCCAGATGTTTCGCCGCTGAAAACAATATTCTGCCGCCGAATAAGTTCCACATATCAAGGTCAGTGAGTGTTCCACATGTTTTTGCATTTAAAATGGTTCCTGAAAGACCAAATTTTCGCTATGATGCCTACAATATCTATGGTTCACCTTGGCATCACGACTAAAGTAATAGAGCAACTTTGTATCGTGGAGGAAGATTACGCAAGGAGTTAATGGTCTGCGTCAAGTTGTGTGTGCTTGATACTGGCCATATTGTCAGGAGGTATTCTGATCTCAGAAAATTTGGAGTTGCAGTCTTTTGGCATGTCTATAGACTATGGGAAAATTAGTGTAGTAATCATCAGACTCTATAACTGTTGACTTTACCTAATAACACATTTGTAACCCATTAAGTCACAATAATTATCAGGGATTTATAGACGCACTTTTCTGCTACGGCATACGGTTGTAAATAATTCATTTTCTTCATATGAAAAATGGCAGTAGACAAACAGTCTTTTTCCACTAGGCAAATTTGTTCGCGCGACGCGAAGCGAAAATCCATTTCGGCAACGTGATTGGTTAACGAAAAAAACTTTCCCGTCGATATTTTCGCTAACCAATCATATTGCCGAAATTTATTTTTCGCTTCGCATCGCGCGAACAAATTCGCCTAGTGGAAAACGGGCTTAAAGTGCTTGTATAAATTCCTGATTGTGCATCTTATATTGCAAGTTTACTCTGTCTAATGCCAGGCAAATTCACCTGCAAAGGAAAATTGTTAGTTGTTAATAGGTTAAGCATTGGAGTGACATAGAAGAACTCTTCTGACATGCTCCTAGCATAGTACTAGAATTGCTTGGCATTGCCAAGGGTAAAATAATAGATGTGCTGTTCAAAAGAGTAACTTATACTGTAATAAGTACATTATCGCCAAAGTATTTACTATTTCTGTGTATGTCACTTCGCAGAACTGAATGTCAATTATGTTCATCAAGTTAAATTCCATTGAACAGTTTTTTAAGGAATGACCTAAATATGTGTTTACCATGACCTAAGTACCTGGTTTTGATAGGTAACTGGTGAGAACATTGCATGAGCATGGCAAGATTTGCGTAAATTTATTACCATTTTAATGTTCAGCTGCAAAGTAATTTTGGAATCAGCAAATATATTATTATAAATTCAATTAAACGATGTTCATATATTTTCAGATTGTGTTGTCTCTTTGTTAAAAAGGTGGAGTATATATTTTGCATTTGCTTTGTAGCAATGAGCAATTATTTCCTCACACTAGTGCTAAAATAGCACCTAAATCAGGTGCTATTTTGATGAGAATATTCGGGTGTTAAACCAACTCCTAAATCAGTGCTATATTAACACCTTGAATAGTGGTGTTAAAATAGCACCCAAAAAGGTGCTATCCTGTACCTTTTTATTTGACACCACTTTTGGTGCTAAATTAACACCCTCAAATTAACAGTGTTTTCATCAGGGCCATGATAGACAAGCAGAACTAGGACGGAATCCTCGCAAAGGTGGCAAATGTCCCAGCCAAAAGAGATTTACCTTCAACGCCGTAAATATATGCCCAATTGCCATGTTCAAGGGATTTCAAAAACATGGTAAGAAAAAAATCCATCATTATTCTCGGGTGGCTTAACTTAGTTATACGCTCTAGTTATGCGCATTGTTAGTCACATTGCTATTGGCGTAAAGCAAATGTGTATTCAAAGAATAAGATGATCTAGCACAGTACCGGGTGTCCCAAAAAAAAGTACCTATCTTTAATTCAACATAACTTACAAACGAACTAAAGAATTACAATCAAATAATCCATATTTAGTTGAGTAATGTCTAACTTAAAGTTTGATATATTACATATGAAATTTGAACGAGTAGTTTCCGAGATATTCGCGTTTAAAGACACAGTAACGTTTTGAAATTTGTCAAAAATCAGCAAAAAATGGCCTGTTAAATTTGTTTCAACAATACCGGTTCGTAACATGGTTTCTTGTAACTTATTTTTTAGTTTTTTGAGAAAATTTGTTAAGTCCATAATACGAATTTCTGAATTTGTAAGGTTTAACATGTAAGTTTTCAGTTATTGTTGAGTTTTACATCATCGATCATTTTATGTCCCTTGGGACCTGATGGAATTCCAACTTACGAACGCAAGCAAGAAACGGTAGTTAATAATAATAATAATAATCTTTATTTATCCATCTTAAGTATAAAAGTACAATGGATTTACAGGTTGATTCAAATTACATTAAAAATATCTTAGAACATTATATACAGATAAGAATCTTAAGTATGTATAGACAAACTAAAAACTATGTGAGTGCACTTGCACGAGCTAAGAAGGAGCGTTTATGTCTTTCAGTTCGCGATAATGTGTTTTTACTATTAATTGTTCGTAAATCGTATGGATTATTTGATTTAAAAAGTCTTGTATGAAAAGGATGGGAAGGATCATTCATAATCTTCCACGCTTCACGTTTCAGAAGTTCTTCTCTTCGATCAGAGAGGCTTTGTAGACAGTCATTGTTATAACCAAGAACTCGGAGGCAGCGGGTCTGGGTTCGTTCAATTTCATTTACGAGATAAGTTGGAAGGCCACCCCAGATAGGTGAGGCATATTCAAGAATAGATCTAATATTGGATTTATAAAGGGTAATACCTACTTCCACAGGTAGATTAGCTTTCCTGCATTCTCGGTGGTTATTCCCCCCTTTCCTAGCCATTTTTTAAAAAAAAATAAAAAAATAGGTTTAAAGTGATTTAGGTACCTTGACTACTGTAGTTTGTGGCTACATAATTTATTTTAGGATATATGTTGTGTATCTTGCATAAAAAGGCCAAAATATGGGAAAGTATTGTAGTTTGCTCCCTAGCAACGCCTTAGCAACGCGATTTTAGAGCAAAATTGCATCAAAAAATGCCCGAAAATGCTTGGTTTTTCATTTCTCCTTTTGGTGTATGTTATTTAGAAGGTTTTTCTTTTGCTTTATCGTGATTGGTCCATTTGGGGAGCAGGGGGGGGAGACTAACTTATAGCAGAATATTGTATTGAAATTTCGTGAGTGGAAAAGTAAACAGTGTTGGTTCTCTTCAAAAATAGTCGTTGTACTCAAAATTTAAGTTCAGAAGTAAGTTTTTCTCTTGTATAAAAGAAATTGTTTGTTATTCTGGCCATATAAATGGGAAATGAACGTAACAGAACGCGAAAAAGGGCGAGTAAACCATCTTCAAAACAACCGAAGAAACCCAAGCTGGCTAAACATGGCGATCCTAGTGTTGACGCATGTGGACCTTCTGGGGCTAAAATACGCGATCAGAGTGCAAGTTATAGCACTGATACGGAGAATGTCGACATTATGAAGCAAGGTACGATATTTATGGACTTAGCACTCTTGTTTACTGTGTTTGAGAACATATTGAAATGCCCTGAATGTGGTGATAAAATGAATTCACATGTTGACTTCAAAAGAAAAAATGGTTTTTCCCATTACATTGTTTTGGAGTGTCAATCTTCTGAATGTGAGTGGAAGTATTGTTTTAACACTTCAATTAAAACAGGACAATCCTTTGAAATAAATGTCAGGGCAGTACTGGCATTCAGAGAAATTGGAAAAGGTCACAAGGCCATGACAACATTCACAAAAGTCATGAACATGCCTCCCCCGCCAACTCGACGAAACTTCACAAAATACAAAACAACAAGCTCTTGCCGACTGTGAAGCAACTAGCAAATGACAGCATGAACAATAATGCAATGGAAGTAAAAGAAATGTGTAGCAGTGATGAAGGAGAGTGTGGCATATCGCTTGATGGTACTTGGCAACGAAGAGGACATACATCCCACAATGGCGTCGTTACGGCTATATCTTTGGACACCAAAAAGTGTGTTGATGTTGAAATAATGTCTGATAAATGTAAGCAGTGTGAAAATTGGGAGAAAAGAACCAATGACCCAAAGTACGTTGAATGGAAGGCAAGTCACAATTGTAAAATAAACCATACAGGAAGTGCGGGCAGTATGGAAACGGCTGGTGCTCTCAGGATTTTTGAACGGTCGTTTGTTACCCGTGGCCTCAAATACACAAGAATGTTGGGTGATGGTGACTCCTCAACATACAGTGCTATTGTTGATAGCCAACCTTATGGGGAGGATTGCATACCCAGCAAGCTAGAGTGCATCGGTCATGTGCAAAAGCGTGTCGGAAGCCGGTTGCGCAAGTTGAAGAGCACATACAAAAGAACGAAACTTGATGATGGGAAAGGTGTTGGTGGCCGGGGAAGACTGACTGATGGCAAAATAGACATTTTGCAAAACTACTATGGTCTAGCAATAAGAGAAAATTTAGAAAGCACATCAGAAATGGCCAGAACAATAGAGGCTGTTTTGTATCATGTTGCATCAAATGATGAAAGCCCGCAACATCACCTCTGCCCTGATGGAAAAGACAGTTGGTGTGGGTACAAAACAGATCCAGAGTCGTACAAGCATAAAAATGGTATCCCCAAATGTATTGTGGATTTGGTGAAACCCATTTTTGATGATTTGAGTAAACCTGAGCTATTGGAGAAGTGCACCCATGGCTTGACACAAAACGTGAACGAATGCCTAAATGGCCTCATCTGGAATAGATGCCCCAAGACAACATATGTTGAACAACAAACTGTAGCCTTGGCTACCTATTTATCTGTCCTGAAATTCAATGATGGTGATATCTCCTTTATTAAAATATTTCAGGATATGGATATAAAGCCAGGCGTCTTTACTTGTAAAGGTGCCCAAGAATGTGACACAAGCCGGATCGAGCTTTCAGCCAAGAAGACAACTGAGAAGGTCAAACAAAGGAGGAAAACACTCAGACACCTCAGAAAAAGTTATATAGACACAACTGAGGCCAATGAGGGTCTGACATATGAAGCAGGTAGCTTCTGATGCCTTCTAAGGTAAAAAAAATGAAACAAAACTTTAACTTGCATTTTCCCGATTTAGCAATTTTAGCAGCATTGGTAACTTTTGTGACATGATAATTTTTAGACTATTTTAGATATTGCATCTATACTTAGCATACTTATTCTACATAGTATTAGCTAGTGCCTGACATTCTCAGAAAGTCAAATTTGCTAATTGCGTATTAATTATATCATATTTATTGTCTAATTAGCCGTGAAATTTTGACAATTTCATATAAAACTTGCATTTCTCTTCATATTTTTTTTCTTGATGCTTTATCTAAAAAATAGACAATGTCAGGCACTAGCTCATGTCTTAAGCTTTTAAAAAATATGTAATGTGTCACAATAATATAAATCCTTCTTAAGATATCATGTTTCAAATAAAGCATATTTTTTGCTGATTCAGCAGTCGCCATCTTGGTTAATTAGCCTAATTAATGAGAATGTGAAAATTTTTTTTTACCAATTAGTTTTGACTCCCAGACACTTTCAAAATATGGTGATATTTAGTTCTTCTTGTGCAAATTTAAAAATTTTGATTGAAGGGGGGAATAACCACCTTAAGATATATACTTGACGGTTAGCTTTCTGTATAACAGTTTCAATATGATTGTTCCATTTGAGGTTGTTTTGAAACCCCATTCCAAGTAGTTTAAATTTGTCCACTCTTTCAACTAGTTCATCACCGATATAAACAGGAGGAGGTTCCGATACTGATTCCGTGAAGCATATCCACATGTCCTTTGTTTTTTTGACGTTGATGGTCATTTTGTTCGACACTGACCAATTTTGGATAATGTCTAGAGCCTGTTGGACATGGCTTATTTCCCCGGCTCCAACTGCTTGATCGAGTGTGCAGTCATCGGCATACTTCGAGGTATCGACGGTTAGGTTTGCAGGGATTTCATCCTCTAAATCATCGATGTATACATTAAATAGCATAGGAGAGATGACCGAGCCTTGCGGAACTCCAGCTGGGCATGGAGCGGATGTTGACAACATTTGAAGTAGCTTTACCTGTTGACTTCTCATGGATAGGAAATCTCGAATCCACAGCCAAAAAGATTTAGTTATGTTGATAGAGGCCAATTTAGAAAGGAGAATTCGGTGGTCCACCATATCAAACGCTTTGCAGAAGTCAATGAAAATAGCATGGATACCTTTTCTGCCATGCGCAGTGTTATCAGTTTTATCAAACCATTTTTGTGAAGTTTCAATCAATGCTGAAATTGTTGAACGGCCCTTGAGAAATGCATGTTGGTTATCTTTTAATGTAAGATCTGCACAATTTAATTGCAATTGAATCTTTTCCAGCACTTTAGCTAACTGTGGAAGCACAGAAATTTGACGAAAGTCGGTTTCAATGTTTTTCGGTGGGACAATTTTAGGCACAGGGGTTATTAGAGCTTGTTTGTACAAGGTGGGATATTTACATTGAATTATACTACTCGTGATGATGTTATGTGCTACGAGAGCTAAGTCTTCACTATACTGCTTCAAGAACCACGCAGGGATTCCATCAATGCCAGTCGCCTTCTTCACCTTTAATGCATTAAGGGCCTTTTCACCTGACCTATCGATGGTATGGGGATCAATTTCTTTAAGATGGTGTCGCACATTATTTAGGTCATAACTAGCAGCATTGTCTAACATCATTCCATTCCAAGGGGCGGTAAAAACGGCCTGTAATTTTTCAGTCAGTTCAGAAAGATCGTAGTTTTGGCACCCGTTTGCTGGAAGATTGGATGTACCATCCATGCCAACTAGTGAGGAGATGGACTTAAACCATTTACTAGAGTTTGATTTACGGTGGTCTTTGGCTTTACTTTCATAGTAGACTATTTTCGCTTTAGATATCAGACTAGAGACTTTATGGCACAAGCGTATATAGTTTATACTATCCCCACGACTAAAAGCTCGCTGTCTAGCTTTAATTTCCATTTTAATGTGGCTTGTCATCCATGGTTTGTCTGAGTTGTGGACTCTGATGGTTTTGACAGGCACCTCCGTGTCCAACATGTGAATCACAGTCTCATTGAACAACTTGATCTTTTCGTCAACATCTTCAGCACGGAATATACGCTCCCATGTTTGCTGCGCCACTTTCAGACTCAGAGCGGCTCGATTTCCAGGTTTCATTAATCTGATTCTCTTTGTCGTAGGAGGGGTTTTCAGATTATTTTTTGGTTTAAGGAGAATACACTGGTGGTCTGATCTACCAATAGGAGGCAGGTGGCTGGCTGAGTCAAACAGATTAAACATGTTTGTAGCAATTTGGTCCAGGGTATTTTTCCCTCGAGTGGGCGCTGATACAGTTTTACGTAGCCCAAAACGGCTGCATAAACGACTGATGTTCAACATATTGAAATCTCCTGCAATGATAATTCCTGAAGATATCCATTTGGTAAGTATAATATCTAGTCCGTTAGAAAGGTATTCTATCATTTCATAATCATTTTCACGCCGTTGGCCAGGTGGGTAGTATACGATAACGACAATGATGGTGCTAAAGGGTCTTGGGGTGCGAGGTGGTTTTAAAACCAGCCATAGAACTTCTTTACCGGTTTCCTCTAAATGAGTTATACGTTCCACGCGGATGTACGAACTAATATACGCTAGGATCCCGCCGCCTAGGGTATCTCTATCAAGTCTGAATATTTCATAATTGTTCCCAATTTTAATTACCGAGTCTGGAATATTATTTGATAACCATGATTCAGTGATCATTACTACCGAGGGGTTGTTGACTGAGACAATACCAGACAGCTCATCAATTTTATTGCTTATATGGCAGACATTTGAGAGGAAGAAGGTTGGGCAAACAGAAGATGGATTTGCTGGGGACTGAACAGTTTTGACTTTTACACAGTTATACGTATACATTATACTTTTATAAGTATGCTGCGTTTGTCCAGGGAATTTTCGTTGTGAGGTATTATGCCGCGTAGTTATTCGGACTGGGATGTTGTATGTTACATCTTTATCGGGTATCGTGTTCACCATCGTGTTTACCGACCCTGACGGTATTGTGTGTGATGGTAAGGGATCTCCATCAGCGGTCGTGCCTGGGCTATTTGCGGACTTAAGTGGGGAATTTTGGACATTGGAAAAGAGAATTGTGGAGGGTTGGTGTGAGGCAGTTCTAATCTTTGTAGCCTCTCCCCAATCTGGTTCATCGATAATGTTAAATTGTCCAGTTTCTCTAAAAAAGGCGAGGGAGAATAGTCCCGCTGGTTTCTATGTGCATAAGATTGATGTGTTTCAGTAGATTGATATGTGACATTATGATAAAAGTCGCATCTCGACCCCTTTTTACAGAAACCTCTTTTTCGCAAAAAAGGACAGGATACCATATGCTTTGGTAAATTAGATTGTTTGTTTCCGGAGAAAGTGTCATCTATATTAGGAATGTTAATATCGTTAGTCGCTTCATTGATTTCACTATGTTCGTGGGAGGAAGTGCCATCTACAGGGTGTCTCAAAAAAAACCAAAATCATTGAAATAACGTATTGTTCGAATTTCAATGCCGTAACACAAAGGATTTTGACAGGGTGATTAATTTGTTTTAAAAAATTAAAATATCTTTGTAAAGTGAACGTTTGTTTGCTCATGGGAATTTAAAAATGCTTCGTAAATTGTAAAAGAAATTACGGATTAACAAAAATGAGAACATTACAAATTATTCCTGTCATCACTTCGAGAGAAATGGTTCAACTAACCCCCGAACAAAGAGTTTTTGTCGTGTTAAATTATACGAGAACACAAAGTACGACACAAGTGCGAAACGCTTTTCGAGAAAGGTTCCCAAATCGCAATCCACCTGCGGCAAGCACAATTTTGGAAAACGTAAGGAAATACGACAACTCCGGAACCAGTCTAAACCTCAATAAAGGCAATTCCGGCAGAAGAAGAACTACTCGAACTGCAGAAAACATTGACGCTGTTAGGGATCTACTGCAGGAAAACCCTCACATGAGTGCTCGTCGCAACCCTATTCAAATTTCTCGTGCAAGCTTTAACCGCATAACAAGGCAGGACATAAAATGGCACCCATATCGAATGCATGTACGACACGAATTGTTGCCAGCCGACTTTGCCCGTCGATTACGCTTTTCCGTTTGGCTTAACGAACGCTGCCGCCGAGAAAATTTCTTGGATAGTTTCCTTATCGGAGACGAAGCATCATTTGTAATGAATGGCGAAGTCAACACCCAAAACGTACGACAGTATGCGCCTAAGGACACCCGCCTGCGTTTAATTTTTGAAAGGAGCCATTCTCGTGTGCATCTGACGGTCTGGGCAGCGCTTTGTGGTAACGGAATGATTTTTGGGCCTTACTTTTTCGAACAGAATGTAAACGGAATCGCCTATCTCCGAATGTTCAATGAATTTGTCTTCCCGCAACTAGCTGAACGTTTTAATAATCAGCATTGGGAGGGAATGTTTCGGGGTCTATGGTGGGCTCAAGACGGCGCGCCTGCACATCGCCTGATCGCAGTCAGAGATCGGCTGAATGCTGTGTTTGGGAACAACCGTGTCATTGCGCTGGGTCATAATGTTGAATGGCCACCTCGGTCACCGGACTTGACACCATGCGACTTCTTTTTGTGGGGGTATATTAAAGATAAGGTATTCTCAAGTCCACCGCGCGATATTGACGAGTTGCGCCAAAAAATCATCCGAGAATTTAACGCTTTGCGAGAGCAGCCTGCCTTCGTTACACGGGCAGTTCGAGATATGCACAGGCGAACAATGCTTTGTGTTGCAAGAGAAGGGGGACACGTCGAAGGTCACGGCGCTTGATGATTTTGTAAATAATTGTTAATGTGTAAATAATTGCGCTTGGAAAAACTGTAAATACTATCTTAACTGTAAATAATATAAATTTGTTTGCTTATAAGTACATATTGATTAACAGCCACTAAAAGGGCTAGCATAATTTCTTGCATAAGATTTGATTCCAGTTTTAATATGCATTCGTGGGTTTAGTACTTTATGCCTGACATAACAAGTTTACGCTGAGTATTACCATTCATTATAGCAGTTATGTCAATCTTTTATGCACTCGTGGGATTAACTTAGTGCTAGGGCATTGAAATTCGAACAATACGTCAATTTCAATGGTTTTGGGTTTTTTTGAGACACCCTGTATATTGGGGGTGTTAATATCATTAGTCGCTTCGTTGATTTCACTATGTTCACGAATTGGAATCTGCATATTATTATTATTTATAAATTTTGGACGATTGTTCTTGCCTTTTCGTTTGTATTTACGTTTAAGGGTATTATTGTTGGCCTGATGATCGTTTAATAAAACAGAATCATCAGCATCGGGAATAATTGTCACTTTATCACTGTTAGAGGAGGTCTGTTCAGACTGAGTTGTTTGTGCTTGTGGCTCTATTACCTTATTACCACAACACTGATTGATATTCTCATATTGCATTAATTTACCAGCTGTTATTAAGCTTTTCTTTTCAAGTTCAAGCTCCTTAATTTGCATGTTTAGGTCAGATGCGACAAGTAAAGCATTATTGTACTTTTCTGTTAGTAACTCATTCTTTTTCTTGAGATTTTCATTCTCCTCCCGCAAGTAACTTACATGCTGATCTGCTGTAAATTCAGACCGAGTTTTAAGGTCATTTAATTCATTCGATAATGCAGTTAAAGCACTTTGAAATTTAGATTCCAAATTTTGAACTTTCATATTTATTTGGCTCAGATTTAATTCGGTAATTTCTAGCTCGGGATGAATTTCATTTTCACCGCTATTAACGATCTGCTTTGAGACATTACTGGCAATTGATTTGAAAGTATTTAGCAGATACTCATCTGGATTGTCTTTAACAATGACCAACTTTTTAGATTTTTGCCATTTCAGCACAAGGTTGTCTTCGTTTGCTGTAAACAACTGTGTTGCGCCACCTGGTGAGCTCCATTTCCCCGACAGTTTAAGACTTACTTTAATATAATTCTTCAGCTCTAATAAATTCCCAGACCAGCGAAATGATATGCCATCATACGACAGTTGATCTATATTGCTTGTGAGAGAGTCGGCAGCGACATTTGCTTCAATCATAGCGTTTGCTTCAGCCATAGAGTGATATTACTCACATTCGCATAAAATTGTGTCTTTAAACCAGTTTATACTGGCACGGTTTTGTTTACTGAGATTTGTGAACGAGATTTGTGAGCGATAAAATTTTAAAATTTGTAAAACGCGGAGCACATTCAGACACGTCCGCTCTCGACCAAGAACCAAGTCCATCCCGGTTCTTCCATTAAGTTCTTCTTAAGTTATCGCGACAAACGTCTTGAGTTAATATCGCAATAAAACATGCCTCGCTTGACGAAAGATCAAAGAGTTTGGGTTTGCTTAGAGTATGCTATAACGAATAACGCATATGAAGTTTTAAGACGATGGGATGAGCGATGGAACAACGACCCGAGGCCTACAAGACGAAGTGTAGTCAAAACTTATCGCAAGTTTCTACAAGAAGGTAGTTGTCTTGACCTAAACAAGGGACGAAGTGGCAGACCAAGGACGGGACGAACTGCAGAAAACGTCGAGTTAGTACGTGAATCGCTCCTGGACAACGGGAATAGGTCGTGTCGAAGAAATGGCCTAGGATTGAGCCGTAGCACATTCCAGCGTATTGTACACTTCGACATCAAATTTCACCCGTACGTGATAATTCGAAGGCAAAGAATCAGACACGGCGACCCAGCACAACGCCTGGCTTTCTGCAACCGACTCCTGAACACCGTTGCCGAAAATCCCGATTTTCTTGACAAGCTTATAGTGTCAGACGAGGCTGTCTTTAGCTTGAATTCCGAGATAAACTCGCGAAACGTGAGGAAGTACGCAGCACGTGGTGATGGGCACCCATACGACCATTACGTTGGTCATATGCAAGGTGCACAACAAGTGATGGTCTGGGTTGGGCTGACAAGACAGGGCGTTGTTCTTGGTCCGCATTTTACACGTGCAAACCTCGATACGAGAGAATACATGCGTATAATTCGCTACAACGTTATTCAGAGAGAATTTCCAGTGCACAACATTGACAGAAACTCAATGTGGTGGCAACAGGACGGCGCCTCGTGTCACACAAGCAACGCAACAATCCGATATCTACAGGGACAATTCCCTGGTCGACTCATGAGTAAACGCGGCGATTGGTCATGGCCTCCACGCTCTCCTGACCTGACGGTGTGTGACTTCTTCCTCTGGGGCTATTTAAAGCAGCAGATTTGGGAAGTTCCTCATGACCAACAACCTCAAAACTTGAGAGAACTTCGCGAGGCGATTGTTAGGTCATGTCACAATTTGGACGGCCACATGATTCAAAGGTCTTTTGATGGCATGCTGACACGGGCAAGAAAGTGTGTTGTTGCTGGTGGACATGAATTTGCAGATGAATAAGAACAAGTAAAAAACGAATTTTCTCAAAAAACTAAAAAATAAGTTACAAGAAACCATGTTACGAACCGGTATTGTTGAAACAAATTTAAGAGGCCATTTTTTGCTGATTTTTGACAAATTTCAAAACGTTACTGTGTCTTTAAACGCGAATATCTCGGAAACTACTCGTTCAAATTTCATATGTAATATATCAAACTTTAAGTTAGACATTACTCAACTAAATATGGATTATTTGATTGTAATTCTTTAGTTCGTTTGTAAGTTATGTTGAATTAAAGATAGGTACTTTTTTTTGGGACACCCGGTAGTATTATAGGCACCGATCGACCCGGATTTTTTGGGGGGATATGGTACATTAACATAATGTAGGGAGGGCATACATTAGCATATGAGAGTGTGCAACACATTAACATAAACGTTCATTAATTATATATTGACGTCATAATGATATGAAAGGCGAGTTTGGGTAAAACAGTCATTATGTTGAGTTCAGCATATTTTGTGTGCAAAAAATATGGGTTTGTTGTCGCGAGATTTATAAACTCCTTCAATCTCGTATCTAGTGAAGTATTTCTTTCTGAGTCGACCAATACCAATAATTTTACAAAGTCTATATACAGGCGAGATTTACAAGTATAGATTTCATTGTCGTTTTGGCGTTAGAAACATAAATATTTTGACGTGCTTGTTGCTAATGTAAACTATAGACACGATAGCTTAACTCATTAAAGGATTAAGCCAAAGGGCTTGTTTGGGCGAAACAATCATTAAGCTGAACCATCACAATAGCTAAGCGTCCGTATAAAGTTCCCAAGCGTCGTGTTCCAAACACAGTCCATTTCTACAACGATCACAACACAACATCATCTTTCTGTCCAACATTGCTTTGGATTTCGCTTGTAGAAAAGATATACAATGGCTCAAGAACAGCAAGAAAATATTTGGTAAGTTGACATTTGTAGTTTCAAGTCTTGTCGTCTTTACACAGTCTTGCTAATACAATTTCTACTGTATAGGAGAGATCAGTTAATCGTCAGCTTTGTTCGTTGGTGGTTGAAGATATGGTCGCTAGTTGGTCGCCTGAAACCCAGGAACAAGTTCTCGCTGAGTGGAATGACTGGAAAGACGATGTAGAGAGTACTCAAGCAGTTAAACCTAAAAGCTTTCCTTGCAATGAGTGTGGTAAAGTTTTCATGCATTCCAACCATCTCAAACGTCATGTCAAACGGGTACATACCGGGGAGAAATCGTTTGCTTGTAGTAATTGCAATAAGTGTTTTGCCTCCAGTGATACGCCACGAGAAAATCCACCAGGAGAGAGTTTACGAGTGCCCGAGATGTCACAAAAAATTTAATCGAAATGTATGTAATTAAAAGAGTTATATCACTTATTATGGTATTATAGTATAACGTATATGTGTTTTCAAGAATAAACTCAGTAGACATATTGGAATGCACGAAAGACGAGGTGCCGAACGGGAGTATACCTGTAACGTGTGTGGTGAGACGTTTCGAAACATTTTCCCGCTTCAAGCACATAGCGCGACGTACATCAGGTTGGCGGCGGCAAAGGTAAGGCGACAAATACAACAACGAGAGCAAAGCGAGCAAAGACGACGGATTCTACACCTGTGAATGAAGGGGCATCTACGTCTACGGCTATGAATGAAGGTATGTATTTTCGTTTAAGTGTTTCAAAGTTTGTCAAAATGTACTTTAGCCATGTATGCCCAAATACGTTCAAGCAATGCGGTGAAGTGGGTCGTTGTGGATATTACCAACGCTACGTTTTATACAAGGAAGCTTCGCGAACATCCGATTGGACGTAGTACTCGCTTACCTCGCCGTGTGTTGGATAATCCTGCCATCGTGTCTCTGTATTGTGATGATGATACTGGCCTACCTTACGAGGACAAATTGTATTTCTTCCGTTGTTTGGCTATGCACCGTGGATGTCATCCGAGCAATCTCGAACGCGATACTCAACATTATTACGGACGGTATGCTGAGGATTTTGATGATGTGACACTCAAGGAATTATCGGACTTGGAAAAATTATTTGAACTTAATATTTACGTGTATAGACTTGTGGAATTGTACGATGAAGAGAACGACCAGACAAAAATTGTTGCACAACTTATCCAGCGATACCACTGTGCTTACGCCAATACAATGTAGTTCAACTTATATGGAAGCCATTTCAGCTATATTAAGAACTTGTCAATGACTCAATGTACTCCAAATCTTACTATTGTTGTAAATGTGATAAACTATGGGAAAAGGCCAGAGCGTTAAACAGACACGAGAAAACCTGCGAAGCTACTGTTCGTCCTGTATTCCCTGGCGGTGTCTAAAATGTAATAAACTACTTAATGATTTATGTATCGAGCAAAACTGGGGTCTAATAGACAATAGTAACATCGATAAATACCAGCTAAATAGCTATGGTCTGCATTTGAACACAAAGGGCTCAGCCTCCTTGGCAAAAAACATAAAGAATTACTTAAAGAATATCAATTGACTAGATACTTCTTATTATTCCAAAGTAGAAGATACTGTAGCATCCTCGTCATCATTCGATCATAGTAGACTCGACAATGATAATGATGATCATGATGACAGGGATGTTACTAAGACTAACGATGATGAAAATGTGAACCCTCTAGACCCAATTACTCCAACCACGGACCAATATGAAAAGGTTTACCCAAAACTCAAGGGATTCAAAATAGGGCATTTAAATATTGCAAGTTTGGTAAAGCATAAAAACGAATTATTGGTTTTTCTGGAAAAACTCCTTTGATATAATTTGTATCAACGAAACTCGACTTGACGACTCCATAGACAACTCTGAGGTTAAAATACCAGGTTACGATTTGATAAGAAAGGATAGAAACCGCAATGGAGGAGGAGTGGCTATCTACCTAAGGGATGTTATTCCCTATACTAATAGAGCTGACTTAATTCCAGTTAATGCAGAGGCAATTTGTCTTGAATTTAAAAACCGAAAGCTAAGCCAGTTCTAATTAGTACTTGGTATCGTCCACCAGACTCTAATATGGAATTCTTTAATGATTTTGAAAATTTCATAAAAGTGATTGACAATGAAAACAAAGAAATAATCATAACAGGTGATTTTAACTGTGACATGCTGGACAGCAACTATAGGAATAACAAATCCAAACGATTGGATGACCTATTAGATATCTACCAACTACAGCAACACATTGATAAGCCAACCCGAACAACTGACTCGACAAAACACTAATAGACATTATAATTACAAAAGTGACGACACCAAAACATCTGATTCAGGAGTGATTGCTTTGGGAATAAGTGACCATGATCTGGTGTATATTTGTAGGAAAATAGGAGTACCCAGAGAAATGCCGAAAATAGTAGAAACAAGGCAATTTAAACATTTTAACGAAAATGAATTCCAACAAGATTTAGCACAAGCGTTTAACTACTTTACATACAATTCTGATCCAAATCTTGCCTGGCAGGAGTGGAAGGACATATTTTTGTCTATTTCTGACAACCATGCTCCCTATCGTACTAGAAAAGTTAGAAACGAGTATTGCCCATGGTTGAATAATGAAATTAAAAACTTAGCTATCATCAGATTTCTTAAAAAGGCAGTGCGATTAAATTCTACTGCTTATACCGAGGCTTATAAAAGATGCAAAACCAAGTTACCAAACTTATTAGGGATGCAAAAGCACACTATTATAAAACAAATCTGGAACAATGCAAAAATAGTAAAGATAGCTGGAGATTTATCAATCATTTACTCAACAGGAGAACGACTACAACAACAATCAACCAGATCACAGTTAATGGACAAACAATTACTGGTAACGATAATATAGCAAACGAGTTTAATAATTATTTTTGTGAAATAGGCCTAAGCTTGCACAAACTATACCAGCAAGTAATGTAGACCCACTTCAATATATTACTGCTAATTCTAACAAGTTTACATTTAGACAAATTTCACCAATAGAATTATGCAGAAGACTAGATGGTATAAAATTAGGAAAGCTGCAGGACTCGACAAAATCTCAAACAAACTGTTAAAGGCTGCAGGCTATACCATATGTGAAACCTTGCTTTATATTTTTAACCTGATCCTAGACGTTGGTATACTTCCAGACGACTTAAAACAGGCTAAGTTTACGCCTATCTATAAGGAAGGTGACAAAAATGAATGCGGAAATTACAGACCTATATCCGTCATATCGGCAATTTCAAAAATGCTAGAGAAAATAGTTTATAACCAACTTCTCAATTTTCTGGATGACAACAAAATAATTACAAAACGCCAATCTGGCTTCCGTAAATATCACTCTACTGAAACTGCTCTTTTGCAAACAACCAATGAATATTTAATGAATATGGATAAAGGCTTAATAAATGGTGTCTTGTTTCTTGATCTCAATAATGCATTCGATACAGTCGACCACAAAATCCTTCTTGCTAAACTTGAACTATACGGAGTTAAAGGTGTAGCCCTTAACTTCTTCAAATCGTACTTAACCAATAGGAGTCAATTATGTACAGTCCAAGGTACAAATTCCCAACTGAAAAGATAAGTTGTTGCGAGTCCCACAGGGATCAAACTTAGGACCGTTATTATTCTCATTGTACATAAACGATCTTCCTAACTGTCTCGAACAAACAGAGGCATCTATGTTTGCAGATGACACAAATATATCAAGCATTGGTAATTCACCTGCGGACATAGAAGTGAAACTAAACAATGATTTGCACAACGTCAATAACTGGTTAATAGCAAACAAGCTTACTTTAAACGTTAAAAACTGAATTTATGCTAATAGCCTCTAAACGAAAATTGAAACAATTCACATGACCCATGTATACTGATTGGTAATCATAACATCAAACAGGTAACCAATAAAAAGTACTGGGAATTACTTTAGACGATGAATTGAGATGGCATAAACACAATGATCTTCAATGCAAAAACTATCCAAGAGCATTGCCTTATTAAGACGAGGCCAAACGATTTGTTAGCCAAAACGTGTTAATTAACATGTACAACTCACTAGTCTTACCTCACTTTACCTATTGCTCCAATGTGTGGAATGACGGCAGTCGTACACATACTGACAAGCTTTTAAAAATGCAAAAACGAGCGCTAGAATTATCACAGGGTCAACTTACGAAGTAAGATCGAAAGATATATTTAATATTTTACACTGGGAACCAATTGAAACCACTCTTAAGAAAAGAGAAATGATAATGACATTTAAGGCCTTACAAGGCCAACTGCCAGAATGTATGACTAACATCTTTAAAATTTGCCAAAATGATATGTACCCGTTAAGAAGTAATGACTGTAAACTTTACTTGGAAAAACCTAAAACAGACTTCTTGAAGAAATCGTTTTCATATCGAGGTGCTGCATCATGGAACAATCTTCCAAATGATGTTGCCAACAACTACAAAGAGCTCTCCAGAAGTAACTTCAAAACTTTAATCCACAACTATTTCACCAATTTGGAGAGAAATAGTGTGTGACAACCACCTGTGGGGCGGATTCTGATCCGAAGGAGTAATTTTTGGGTCTGGGAGGGTTAACATAACATACTATTTCTAGTTATATACGTGATTCATTCTAAGTTTTATATATAGTGTTCACTGCATGGGCTTTCTTTTTTTTATATAGTCAGTATGTATAATAGATTTTTCATATTTGTAAATATCCTAACGGCCCCTTGAAAAGCAGTTTAATCTGAAGGGCTACCGTTTTTAAATAAGATGAATAATAATAATAATAATAAACTTCCACAAAACGATCTTTGATTTACTCGCAGACGAAGACATCGAGATCCTGAAGACCTGAAACACTCGCTAATTTCAACGTCAATCACAACACCCGAGAAAGACGGCGAAACTTACATGGGACGTTGAACATATACCATTGAGTGTATCAGTATGCTCGAATGTGCCAGGATACGAAGAGCCCAAGTGTTTTGTTTCCTCTGGTTAAACAGCAGATATGATCAAACGATTTGTGGACTATTTCGTTGAAATAAGCCAAGAGAGTTATGGATTATTGTTGGATCGATTTGGAGACGTGTTTGATCTAATCAACGAACGAATATCCAACAGCGAGGTATGTATATACAGTTGACCTATTACATCTTTTATACAATTTTTGTACTTATTATTCTTCTCTATGTTTTAGTTGAGCAAAGTGAATGAGTCCACATCATGCACTGAGGAAGATGCTATGATTGAGGACATGGTTCAATGCCTCCTTGAAATGGATGGACATGAGTCAAACAGTGACGTAAAGTAGATATATTTAATCTACTGTGTCTTTTTTATAATATTTATATTTATTATCCTCCTCTATGTTTTAGGTGAGCGAAGCAGACGCTGTAGAAGTGAACGAAGAAGACGACGTGAAAGCTCACCCGTTGGAATACTGATGGAATACATGATGGAACTACCAGTCCTTGGCTTAAACTCGGGAAAGTATGATATCAACGCCACTAAGAACCCCTTCTTCTCACACCTGGTGAAACATGAGTCTGTCAAATTTGTGATAAAGAGAAACAATAATCATATGTGCTTGAAAACATTGCACTTACAGTTTCTCGATATCACAAACTACTTGGCTTCTGGTTTCAATTACGAACAGTTTCTGAAAACGTACGAGTGTTCACAGACGAAAGGCTACTTCCCGTACGAGTGGGCTAACTCAATCGATAAACTGAACTTTCCAAGTTTACCACCACCACAGCAAGCATTCCATTCAATGTTATCCAACACAGACATAACAAACGAACAGTATGATTATTGTCAGCGTGTATGGGATGAGAACAGTATGACAACTTTCCGCGATTTGCTCGTGTGGTACAACAACCTCGATGTGGTGCTTTTCCTTGAAGCGATTGATAAAAGGAGTGACTTTTGGAAAGAAAGAGATAGGAATTATTGGCATACCAATAAAGATTTTATTGCTTCCTGCATCTAGTTTTATAGATAAGGAGCTATTGTAATGGGACACGTGGGTATTTTCCCCGTAATTCGTAGTCACATGAATGTAATGCGCAGGAAGCGGATAGGAGTGGCGATATAATATACAGCAGTATGTGCATCAGTTCATTCTGCTCTTCAACATGGTAGCGCAAGGTCAACTCTCTGGCTGAAGTCAATTTATAAGGTATTCATCTTTCTCTGATATTCTTTATCATGTCAAGTTGTGTCCCAAGTATTTTAATTCTCGGTCATTCTTTTGTCCGTCGTTTGCGAGATGATTTAGATGCGCACTTTGTTTGATACACGTGCTGATTCTAATTTTCATCTCCCCGAATCGGGCTATATTTCTTTGTTAGGAACGGGTGGCCGAACCGTCGAAAAGGTCCTTAATATGATTTGTATTCGGTGCATAAGTATAAGCCCGATAGGATTTGTCTCGGCTGTTTCACAGGCAGTAATGGCGTCGTTTGGGACAAGTCAACCAACTCTCCCGTCGCCTCCGTCCATGCAACCAGAACAGAGAGAAGTACCTCTAGCTGTAGGGTCCAATACTAGTCGTAATTTAGCAGATGCTATCACTATGCATGGGCCGGTAGCATCTGCTTTACATAACATAACAGGTGAGACCAACTTTATTAACGTCTCACAGTCAACGGAGTCAGGCTCCCCAAAATTTTGCTCAATTAGTGTGCCCATCGACGCTAATGTTAGCGCTAAAGTTATGCGAAAATAGCGAAAATATGGGCGAATAAAGTTAAAGCGAAAATAGCGTGCTTCAGTTTCAAGGTAAAATATAAGTGTAGTTGATGGTGGTGGTCACCTTACAGCCAGCTTTATAGGTTCAACGTTAATAATTATAAAATTTAGTCACGTGATGGTGCAAACCTGGTTCTATTCGCAGTTAACTAAGCTTGTACTTTGCAACTTTAGTAATTCATTACTTATAGATTATTTACCAAATCACAAATATAGGTATATAGTTTCTGCCTGTATCAAGATTTTGGCTGTATCTTTTTAAATGAAGGTTGATAGCACCGCCACAAGATTAAAAACACACGTAACTGGTGTTTTGGCAAATTGTCATTCAATGACTTGTGCTGTTCTGGACAACTGCGAATGGCATCATGATTCAAACCTTACAATAAACATCCTAATGCGAACTTTGGTACTATTTCAAAGGAAGGTATGTCCCTTGTATATTATAAGTTCTTTGACTATGTAGGTTAATTTGCATGGCAATCATTGCATGATGCGTAATGCGGGGTAAAACGAGACAGTGGGGCTAAATGAGACAAGTATACTTTGACGCATGTCCCCAGCGTTTTACCGCTTCTTCTTCAAGATAAACATTGCAGGCTCATTAGTAAATCTTCTTCGAAGCTTTTCAACGTGTTCTTGGGGTAGAAATTATTTACAGACGAAAAATATCTTACATTTTTGGAATGACACTGGAGATTACACTGTTACCCTACTAATGTGAATGATTGTTTCAAAATGTTGTATTAAATTAAGATTTTGTACGTATTTATTGTGTCAATCATTAAATAATCTGTGGATACAGTAGTTGAGTTTTGTCAGTCATATTTGCCTGCCTATCAGTTGACAGCATGTCAAACAGACACAATAACAGACAGCATGTCAAACAGACATTTTAGTTTGTTTACAAATTATGGTGCGCAACTACAAGCGGAAGACTGACCGTGCGAACTGGTCAGAGCAGCAAATGAAGTTGGTTATTTTGGCAGTTGACAATAAGGAGATGTCTATTCGTCAAACTGCTGCTGTCTTTGGGGTACCAAAAGATTCTCTAAACCGTAGACTTAACGGTAAGCTTAAAACTTTGTCAACAGAAGAGATACATAAAAATGTTTTAGGGCGTTACCATGCCGTTCTCACATACGAACAACAGAAAGAGCTTGAAGATCATATAATTGCAATGGATCAAGCATTTTATGGTCTTTCTATTAACAATATAAGGACCATGGTCTATGATTATTGTCGAAAGAACAACATTAAAAACAATTTTAATCCAGACACTAAAATGGCCGGGCGTGACTTTGTTGCGGGATTCCTGAAGCGCAACCCTAAATTATCATTAGAAAACCGGAATTGGTGTCCATGAATCGTACTGAGTAAACATAACTTTAAACCACATGAAATTTTCAACTGTGATGAGAGTGGTTTGACATGTGTCCACAAACCAGTGAAAGTTATAGCCCCAAAAGGGAAACGGTGTGTGTCATCGGTGGAAGTGGCGAACGTGGTCAAACAACCACTATTTTGGTTGCATATAGTGTGTCCGGGGTGTTTGTTCCACCAATGATGATTTTCAAAAGGAAAAGGAACTATCAACAATTATTCTACAAATGGATGGATTGATGCAGACCTGTTTCTTGAGTACCTGAAGCATTTTGTAGCTTACACAAAGTGTTCCAAAGATTCACCAGTTTTATTGATCCTCGATGGACATAAAACCCACATCAAGAATCTGACCACAATTGAGTATGCGTATGATCATGGTGTTGTCATTCTTTCACACCCACCACATACCTCCCATCAGCTCCAACCGCTCGATCGAAATTTTTTTAAGCCTTTAAAGAGTGCTTATAATGCTGCATGCTCAACCTGGTTGCGAAATCATCTTGGTCGTAGAATCACAGTTGACAAGCTTGGTGAATTGTTCAATACAGCTTATTTAAAAGCTGCCACAATTGAAAATGCTGTTTCAGGATTCAAGTGCACTGGTATCGTCCCATTTAACCCAGAAATTTTGCTTTCATCTGAATTCTTGGAGGACCTCCGTGAAACTGACATGGCTCCACCATCTAACGAGAACACGGCGACACAGAGTACAAGCTATGATGAAGCACAATCACCTGAAGCTTCACCCTTAGAGGCTGCTTCTGTGACAGAACCCACAACATCCACAACACCATGAGTAACTGTTACTCATTTGTCGAGTAATTGCACAGATTACTCAATATTTTGAGTAAATTCTACTCCGCTTTCCCCGCTAAACTAATTTTACTCCTGATTTTGAGTAACAAAAACTCAGATTTTAGAGTAAAGTTCTTTTAGTATTTTCTACTCTAACACAAGAGTACAATTTACTCATTTCTTGAGTAAACCACAAATTTATGTTTACTCAAGAAATGAGTAAGTTGCACATACTCAATATTTTGAGTAAAAGAATATTTTTACTCACATTTTGAGTAAACAATGAATTTACTCAAACTTTGAGTGATATAAAGCTTACTCAGACATTGAGTAAATTACACAATCTATTTACTCAAAGTTTGAGTAAGTTTATACCAACTCAATATTTTGAGTAAAAGTAGATTTTTTACTCATATATTGAGTGAATGATGAATTTACTCAAATCTGAGTAAGGCAATACGTTAAGGTTACTCAATTTTCGAGTAAAGGTTTAGAAAATCTGTACTCATTTTGTGAGTAAACATCGTTTATATCACTTTCTACTATACTGAACAAATTTTAACGTTCAACTGTCTGTATTTCCAATTTGCACACAATTAATGCCATATAATGTCTATTCTTCTAATGGCAAATGTCAACAGTTTTATAAATTATATACATTTTGCATTTTAATTTAAGAAATCTACTCTGTAATGCAAAACGACGAACAGTTTATTTGCATTGTTCCCAAATCCGTGATGGGTGCCAAGAGGGTGGAAATCTTGCAGGTTTTCTTGCTTAACAAAATGAACATCATCACTATGAACCACTTGATAGCACCGGCAAAGACTTGTATTGTAACACAATGTTTCCCCTGACAAGTAAAACTTTACTTATCTGACCAAAGGTTGGTTGACCATAATTCGATGTGGCGCAAAAGTTTCTTAAAACTTGTTGCATTACACTCAGCACAGTATGGACAGTTGAACATAATATTATTTCATCATAGACATAGCAATTAGAAACTTGACAAGACAACTGAGGTTTACTAGGATTTTGAACACGCCTCACATGTAGAGCAATGGTCGAGTTTCCTTAACTGTGATTGACACATATACAGTGTCAGTGAAATATAGGGATACGTAACATCATCTGATACTGTATATCTGTCTTATATATATATATTTTTCACTAAACATAGAAATGCTTTATGTCAGGCTCTTAGATAGAAATCTGTAGATAAAATGTCTCTAAACCTTCTACATCAATTTCAATCGAGTGAGATGCAGAAAAAAAATCTAACTAATCCCAAAAATAGGGTAATTTATGAATTTATTATACCAGGGGGCGGTTGTACGAAGCCCGTTTAGCCCATCCGGTGGATAACTCAAAAAAATAGATCAAGTCTATACATTCATGAAACAACCAAACTAAAATATTGCAACTTGAATAGAACAATTATATTGGCAACTACATATTGTGTAGCCAGATCGAATATGGTGACAGGTGGGTCTATTTTTGGTCTATTGAGACAGGATTAGAGAGGTTCCTTTCTTAATCTCATGGATCCCGTCTCACTAAACGAGTTTCCGGTCTTAAATTCCTTTATGATGTGTCATGGAACTCTGACGTAAAGCGATCGGCCAATCAGCATGCGATGCCGATGTTACTGACCAATCAGCGACCGTGACCTTCACGTGGGCTGCGACGCGGGATAATCAAAATCTATTCAAGGACCGCATTTCAACCATATTGCAAACTAAAGCCGTCTCTCTCTCGTTTGTGTCGAGCTGTTCAAAATACCTGTGTCTATTTAGACTGTCTTATAGTTTAATTATACAATATTGAAGATGCTGACAACAGTAGATGATGTTAAAGCGTGGCTTATTGAAGTTGGTTTTGGCGATTACTGTGATGCGTTTGAAGGTATGCGAATAAAATAAATAGTCAATACGGCATACAGCGTCTAACAGCGACATGTCGTGTGAAATAATTTCTTCAATAGGTATATCTAGTGTCTGTATTTCGCTAGTTTTCAAGATCTCAGAGTGGTAAATACATTAAACTAGGTATTCAGACCACAAAAACAATATATTTGCGCTTGAAGTATATAAATCTCGTGCCGTATATAGGCTAAATATCTGGCGTTTATACTGACGCTTGTGGCTGTGCGCATAATTTCCAAATGTGTCAACTGGATTTAGGTCCTGGTTTATAGTCAAGGTCCTGATATATACCATATCTAAATGCCTGAAATAGTATTAAACAACGAGTATTTCTACTTGACAAATCGATTCTAGACTCAAACTCAGGAAATGTATACCACCTTTGTCTTCGATTCGCCGTATGGGCTATTCGATTATTGGCCATTATTTACAACATACATGTTACTTAAATATCTTAATGCCTATATATCAGGATAATTTCTGTAACCAAAACTTAAATAGGGATATATTATTATTGACAAATAGGCCAAAATATAATTTTTTATTCATATTTGATCAGTTAATCCATAGTTAATAGAAATACTAAGGTTAATCCAACGACCAACATATAATCATGTCATCAGTCAAATCAGTGTATAGCGCAAAGGTCAAAGCGCATATGGTGTATTATTTATACTTATTGGAATTAATAGCAAATTAATTACAAAGCTTCGGCCATTAATATTCCCCCAAAACATCAAAGCATTATAATACCCCTATAAAGGACCTGTGCCTTTTGGCCTGGCTGGCCCCCTTAGCTTTGCTGGGCCAGTTTGCCATTTGCTTCACATGAGGCTGGTATTTTGGCGGGAAAGCAAAATGCATTTTTATTTCAAAAAACACTATTTTATTGTGGGTAACTACTTCAGGAGACGATCTCAAAAACATAAAAACTATAGACAAGGCTGGATCTCGCCTCTTGCGAATCAGTCATGTAAAGCGGGCCAGCCCGTCTCATGAACAGCCCCTAAAGCTGATTTACCCCAGTGCCACAAGCCCACAACTATGAAAATGCACCTATTAACTGGTACTTTTTAATCAAACCCTGATAGAGTACATATAGATTTATCTCTTTAAAACCTTATTGACAATTTGAAAATAAAAATATATATATTTGATTTTTTAGAGAATATGATTGATGGAGAAGCCCTTAAAGTTTTGTCAGAAAGGGCATCAGAATTGCTAGTACCTGTAATCGGGCACAGGATGAAGTTCCTGCAGAAGCTGGAGGAACTTAAAAGGCAAAGTCGATTGGAGGTCGAAAGCGAAAATGCAACATCTCCAAGAATGAAAAGTATAGCAGTTGATGATCCAAACCATGTGTGCACATCTGCCGATGTACTAACCCATGATCAGCAAAACAGTAATGCAGGACCAACAGAGGAGGAATCAAGGTTGGTATTCCTTATATTCATTTTTTATTGCAAAATGCCCTGATTATTTATATAGGTATGGCTTTACCCATCTTGTGCAAACAGTATTTGGCAATGCGACTGAATTAACAATACGGTTTGTCTAGACTTTTGACTTTAGTAGTGCTGTGTCTCAGCTTTTGTGTAAGGTGGGACTTGCCGCCTTTGACCAATAGCTCACTCAGGTGACACTTTGAATGAGAGTCGCCTGTCAGTGAGAAATACTAAGACAGAATTCAAGACTTGTGTACATTTATGTTGATGCAGTTTACTGTTGTTGTGTAAATGGTATGATTTTCTAAAAATTGATTAGCAAAAGGCTACTAATTAAAATAACAGCACAGATTGTCTTGAATATAGTACTTGGCAGTGCTGTTTTACAGCTTTTGTGTAAGGTCGCCCACAGCACCTTTGACCAATAGCTCACTCAGGTGGCACTTTCAGAGCCACCTGTCAGTGAGAATTGCTTTGTCCTTATTCAAAACTTGTATTCATTTATGTTGATGCAGTTTACTGTTGTTGTGTAAGGTGGTTTTTGCCACCTTTTACCAGCACCTCTTTTGAGTGGCATGTAAATACAAGCCACTCATTAAAGGGGAGATACATAGACGTGTACATTCTGTGCTTTAGAGACTTTTTGGGCTATTAATAAATAAACCAGTTCTAAGAACAAGTGCATTAGTATGAACTTAATTTGTTTGGATCAAAAATTGTTTACATGTATGATTTTCTAAAAATTGATTAGCAAAAGGCTAGTAATTAAAATAACAGTACAGATTGTCTTGAATATTGTACTTGGCAGTGCTGTTTTACAGCTTTTGTGTAAGGTCGCCCACAGCACCTTTGACCAATATCTCACTCAGGTGGCACTTTCAGAGCCACTTGTCAGTGAGAATTGCTTTGTCCTTATTCAAAACTTGTATTCATTTATGTTGATGCAGTTTACTGTTGTTGTGTAAGGTGGTTTTTGCCACCTTTTACCAGCACCTCTTTTGAGTGGCATGTAAATACAAGTCACTCATTAAAGGGGAGATACATAGACGTATACATTCTGTGCTTTAGAGACTTTTTGGGCTATTAATAAATAAACCGGTTCTAAGAACAAGTGCATTAGTATGAACTTAATTTGTTTGATCAAAATTGTTTACATGTATGATTTTCTAAAAATTGATTAGCAAAAGGCTACTAATTAAAATAACAGTACAGATTGTCTTGAATATTGTACTTGGCAGTGCTGTTTTACAGCTTTTGTGTAAGGTTGCCCACAGCACCTTTGACCAATAGCTCACTCAGGTGGCACTTTCAGAGACCACCTGTCAGTGAAAATTGCTCTGTCCTTATTCAAAACTTGTATTCATTTATGTTGATGCAGTTTACTGTTGTTGTGTAAGGTGGTTTTTGCCACCTTTTACCAGCACCTCTTTTGAGTGACATGTAAATACAAGCCACTCATTAAAGGGGAGATACATAGACGTGTACATTCTGTGCTTTAGAGACTTTTTGGGCTATTAATAAATAAACCGGTTCTAAGAACAAGTGCATCAGTATGAACTTAATTTGTTTGGATCAAAAATTGTTTACATGTATGATTTTCTAAAAATTTATTAGCAAAAAGCTACTAACTAAAATAACAATCTTGAATATTACACTTGGCAGTGCAGCTTGGCAATGACAATATTGTAGTAATTAAAAATGCTGGGTTTTATTCTCCAATTTTGGTAGACCTTGGAAAGGCGTGTCTTATCTGTGAGGCAAAGACTAAAAAACTATCAAAAGAAGAACAAAGTCGATATCGAAACAAACATTGCCACATTGCTCCAGAAGTTATTGATGGATCACAACCTCAATCCATTAAGAGTGACGTGTTTTCTGTAGGAATAGTTGTTGGAAAATGTTACCGTGGTTGTAAATTCAAACCAATTAAGGAAATTGCTAAACGTTGCCTCAGTCCCTTTGTAGAAAGGTGCACCTCCACAGAATTGATGTCTATTGTGAACAATTTCAGAACTTTTACAGTATAATGTACATCCTTTCATTAACCATAAATTGGTAACTAGGAATTTGTAAATAAAATGGGGGCTTTTAAAACAAGATGTGGTTTGCACATTGGATTTGCATTAACCTTGGGCCTAACTATTTCTGCATCTTTCTTGCTTACACCACATGAAGTTTTTTGCAAATTCATGTAGGAACATTCATGCAGGTAAGGGACCGTTCATTATTTAAGAGGGGGGGTGGGCCGGTGGATTTGGGAGGTGGGCCAAAGTTTTAAAAATGGTTTTTGGGGGTGGGCCAGGGTAATTATATCTAAGGAAAGGGGGTGGGTCTACCTGATTTTTAAATAAATTTATTAGGACCATAGTAAAATCGCACAAAGCCTGGGTACCAGGTTGAAATCGCACTCTTTGAAATTTACTTAATGCAGCCATCTGGGAAAAGTAAAAAGTACAAATGAGGTTTTTCATATTAAAAAACGTTTTATTGAAATATTACTCAAAGATAATTGTTTCTATTTCTAAACAATTGGTCCAGTTTTATCATATTTTCCAATAATAATATCTTTCAAATGGATATATGTATATCTTGATAGGGGGAAATTAATCAAACTATATTGGGGGTGGGCCATGAATTTGTGTTCAATGACATGGGGTGGGCCACAAAACCGTTGTTCATGGGTGGGTCAAGAAAATGTTATAAATCAATGCTGCAAGTGAAAGGATTGGCAGTGAAAGCAAACTGACAAAGGAAAAAGTTGGTATGACCTTATTAGTAAATGCAATGTCAACCTGTGTCCCATACAAATGAGTTTATTCACTTCCAAACTAAAATTAAATCAACTTATATTTTAGAAAATCTGTTGTTGTTACCAGCCCAAGTAATGTGCCTTTTAATGCAAAAAAATTATGGCCTGGTAAGATATCCCTTCCAAAAAATGTTCGTCCGGAGCTTGCAAGAGCACTTGCCTCCAAAGATACAAAACTATTTGTTGGAAAGCTGAGAAAAGCATTCATCTCAAGAATCTATTAACACTTTTCAGTCTATACTCTGTAAGTATCTACTATAATGCACAATTTACAGTATGTACATGTATATGTGTAAGTGGCAAAACTAGTAATAGCAAACGTTCATTATTCAAACCTTAGAAATCTATTGTCATTACTCATTTGACATTTTAAGTCCAAGTTCATTCAAGAGGGTGACCCTCCTGCCCCCCTCCCCAGTACTGACATCCCTGCTGATTGTTAACTCCATTGTCAGTAGAATTAACATTTGCCTTGATTAACACAATACAAATATTTAATTCAAGTTCAAAATAATTATAGATATCCAACAAGGGATCAATTGTCACAGATCTGCCTGCAGATTGTCAAAGAGTATCCCTTCCTAAAGGACAAGACTGTTGGATCAGGACATGTAAGTAAATTAAGATGTTTCACTCTTTCATTTTGGCTTTAAATTTGTTTCAATTTCCTCTTCCTGGGGTATTATTGTTATGTTTATTGTATAGAGAACACATCAATATATCAATATGCTAGTAAGAGAAAATCACAAATGAAATTACAAGTATAAACCGGCCTAAAATGTTGGTTCAACATAGAAATGAATGTTTCACAAATTCTACACATCACTTAAAGTATTCAACAAACTGATCACTTGTAAAATTGTCTAAACTAAGATATGCCTTTGGTGTATTTGCAGGATTCATGGTAATCTCAGGGGGCGAGAAGACAGATGGCCCAATGAACAAAGTTTCAAAATCCCTGAGAAGAGGTGGTATAAACTGGAAGCCATCTTTCCCAGAAGGGGAAGATGAAATATCCATGCAGCTACAACAAGACTTCATCAAAAAGGAATGGAAGAAAAGATCACCTGATATGGCCAAAATAAAATCAAGGATGGTTGTGACCTTTCCTCACAGGAGAAGACTCATAAATGAGAAACGACCATTGTCCATCATCAAAGAAGAGTATCCTGCTCTATTTACATACGACGAGGTAAGCCATGTGCAGATAAAAAGTATGTCATCATGTCAAAAGCACTGGTTTTCCTGTATGATAATTTAGTTACCGCAAAGTTTGCATGCAGTCCATTAGCTGTAATTTCTGATGCTAAGTAAGCCCACACCAACTTAACCCATTCTATACATCTCTTTTCAATTCTGATTATTTTCCTAATTCTGTTCATATATATTTAGATTATAGCTGAATTCCAACAAATCCTTTCCATCACATCAAGTGTGGTTGATTGCTTTAAAGAGAACTTTTCGCAAATGAGTAGCAAAATCATCCAGTTGGCAAGATCATCAACAAGAACGAAAAACTACGCTGAAATTGAAGAATTCTTAAAACTACTGGATCAAACATTTGATCATGATGAAGAATTGGAAAGTTCAGATGGTAAGTTAATTTGTCTTTTCTTGTGTGTCAAATGTAGGAAAGGTTTGTGTTATACTGAAAAAAGTCATATGTTACATAAATAATGATATATTATTATATTATTTGAGTTTCATAAACAAGTGAAGATAAATTTGCATTAAAAACGTAACCCGTTAAGCTGCAACATGCTCTACCATATTACTTACCCATTATTTTAGGTTATTATGTTTGGGTGAATGATGATGCTATGTACTGTTGTTTCAAATGAGGTTCAATGCTAATAACTCACTTACTTTTATAGCAGAAACACATGATGTTGCAATGATAGTTCTGCCAATTCTCCTTCAGCAGAAAGCTGGGAAGCAGAAAGCTGGGAATCACTTAATCGAGATGATCCCGGTGAGTTATATCATTTTAGATTTTTATTAATGATCTGCCTACATGATACCATATCTTGCTTACAGCACTTTAACTTCAAAAAATATACTTGCTATATCATACCCCTCATTTTTTCCTTAGAAATAGAACGTTAATTTACATTTATATTTTTTCATGACAGGAAGATGGAAGCTTTGATGATCTTGCAACAGACGGACATGCAAGAATACTGGTGAAAGGAAGATTAGAAGACCAAATGGAGAAAGCTGTTGTTGCAGAAAACATAGTTATTTGCAAAGTCCAAGGATCCCTGGTCGAAGCGGTTGTTGCGTACATGGCAGCAAATTATGTTTTTATGTTTGAATATCCGGTAGGATTCACCAATTTATGTTTGTTTTTGCAGAAATGCATTCTGCACATTAATGATGGCAAGAAGTTGCCGATAACATTATTAAACTTCATTAACAAACTAGATGCAATTCAATAACTATACCCTGTGACTACATGCCTGGCAGCCGGGCAGTATTTTCAAAGATTAAACCACCCCCAAAAGTGACCCAAAACCTAACCCTAATGAATGTGAAAACCAGTCAGAAAAATAGAGTTTGAAATTTTTTAATAACAAGTGTCTCTGCCAGATTCAAATCCGCAACATGGGTCTCGCAAGCGCCGCACTAACCACTACACCACCAGCAGCATCACTGAAAACATTCGTAACAAATAATTTTATAGTGATATCAGTACAAAACTATTGACCGGCTGCCGGGCATGTAGACACTTTGATAACTATATAATCCAGAATGAATTGCTTTGCTTTCTAATATGTATATATGTATATATACAGCCAATTCAAAAAAGGTTGTCCTTCAAAATATCTTAAACCTTAAATATTGAGCAAGCAAGGTATGACATGTATTACTTATTTGGAGCCTTAGATTTGACATTAGCTTAGTAAACCAAGTATCGCTACATCATAAGTGTTTATTATATGCCCTTGCATCACTCTCCTCCGCAGAGGCTTCTTTGTTTTTTTCAGTTAAATTTTTTTTTTAATAAAATCAAAGGAAATATATAGTTTTCGTAGCGGAAGTAATAATGGCATTTTTCGTGGTGGAGGGTAATAATGGTAAAGTAGGGACAGTAGAGGACATGGGGGGGGGGAGGCGAAGGGGAAAAAAGAAGGAGAAGCCTCTGCCATATAATGTTCGGTTCTCAGGGATTTTGATCGGTTCTCGGGGATGACCGAATTGCGAGGTGAAAACGACATTATAGTTGAGGATTTGGAATTGCCACTTGATAATTTAAGTCTTGAAGGTAAGTAGAATGAATTTCACGTTATTTTGAAGCTATTTTATAACAAAAAAATCAATATATATGTCGATGTATGCTTGATAAATCTAACTGGTTTCTTCAAAAACGGCTTGTATACTTTAAGTTATAGTATGATTTCATTGTATATTTTGACTTTCTTAATGCTAGTGTTAGTCTTTAAACCAATATTTAGACATGACAAAATGCTTTTTGTGTCAGCCGTGTTGAATCATTCACGAGCAAGAACTAGTGCCAATCTCTCACGGTAATTTGGCGCCATTTTTAAAACATTATAAGGCAGAGCCTTACGAAACTTCCATCTTCCCGTCATACTTAGCGCCCCTTTATTTTTTACGTATAAAGGCTCTGCGGAGGAGAGTGCCCTTGCATTGTTACAAAGCACATTTCCTGAGTTAAAGACTCTAAATAGGAAGTTATCCATCATCCCTTGCACGCTCAATGTGGCTGTATGTAGATGGCTAAACCTTGTTAAATTAGACTTCAAAAAGGCATGTGATTAACGCACAAGAACCTGGCAGGCATATATATTGTGTTAATGAATCAAATTATGCAAACAAGGTTTGCTCACGTATACAAGTAGACTTTAACTCACCATTTAATATGTTCGTATTGTACCGTTTGTACGAGTCGTATATCCAATTGACAAATGTATAGTCATGCTGTTTCTCGAAATTTGGTTCAAAATTCAATATATCAAGGTTTATCCATATACAGGTTTTGCTCTACTTCAACAAATTAGCTAAATTATTAATATGATGAAGGAAGCAATTTTAGAATAACTTGCTGCACGTGCTAGAGTATACACATTTGTTATCAGAAACCGCTGACTAGATAATTTGTTCTATATACATGCATGATTATAGAATGGCTAGAATATATATAGTACAGTAGTTTTTAAATTATTTTGTTACGAACTTGAATATTGGTAATATTTTAAGGGAATCATTGGAAATTCCATAATAATATTTTCTTTTGCTATCAATGTTTGAGTGACTCGTTTCTTGAGCGACTGTTTTTTATTATGATTTAAGCAAATACAGTACAGGGCCCGGTTGTTCGAAAGGCGTTTATCTTAAACGGCGTTTAGTCGCTATCCCGCGTATAAATTTCCTATCCGGCGTATAGTTAAACGACGGATGAAACTGCGTTGCACGAAGCCTGTTTAGTAGCGCGTTTAGCTATCCGCCGGATAAACTGATTTTAACCGGCGAAAACCGGTTTTTACCAGTCGTAGAAAGGTCAAAATGGAGGCTAAACGGGCAAGAAAACCAAGAAAAACTAATTTTTCCATGGCTGAATGCAATTTAATATTGCAGTTAGCCGAGGATAATCTTGAAACAATAAGAGAAAAGTTCTCAAACACATTGACCAATCAGAAAAAACAAGCGGTTTGGCAGTCAATTGCCAACAAAGTCAATGCCTTAGGCGTAGCTTTGCGCTCACCAACCGACGTGCGCGAAAAATGGCGAGCTATGTGTGGAGTTGCACGCAAAGAAATGGGAAAAGAGAAAAACGAAATTGGAAAAACAGGTGGAGGAAAAGCAATGCCACCGCCCAACGCGACTTCGCAGAGGATAATAGAGATATTCGGTGATGAACCTGGTTTTTCAGGTATCGATGGTGGCATTGAGTCAGGTGAGTGTCAAAATGCTCATGCGCGCGGTGAGTGTCAAAATGCTCATGCGCGATATTAATTATTTATTTCAAGATGGCGAAGTATTTAATAAATTTTTTATCGCATATCGTTGCTGTATTTTCCTTCGCATTCACTGCATGTTTGCACAAGAATTGATAGTTTTATAGTTTAAAGAAAAAGTATCAATGTTGCTATGACTGACAATGACTTGTTAAGATAAGTACAGCTTTTACACCAGAATATGTATTTTTCATATTATTAAATATTTCACACTAACTTTCTGTGTTTATCTCCATTCTGAAATGTCTGTGTTTAATACAACTATAGTGCACACATGACACAGGCATGGCCCACAGGACTTGCTGAATATAAATAAGGGGAGTCTTAGTAGTATAATACTAGTATTGACAGTTGTATATTCTGTATTTATAGGAACCAGTTTTGCATCAGACATGCTGACAACTGTGCCAGATTCGGAAGACCCCTATTTGATTCCTCCTAGCACTACACTGCAAGATATATTGGCTGCAGATGAGGTGACCATAGAAGCAAATATGCCAGAGGAAAATGCCGTCATCATTGATACCTCAACAAAAGGTAAAAAAAAGAAGAGAGTAACGCATCAAGATATCCAGGAAATGCAGGTTGATGTACTTGTCATGGAAAAGAGAAAGATCGAGTTAGAGGTCGAAAATCTGGAGCTTGCAAACAAGAAGCTACGTCTGGAAATAGAGGGTTTGAAGGCAAGAAATCAGTCTTTTTCAGATATTAATTAGCTTGTCTTGATTTTCGTTATTGTTGGTTTAAAGAGCTGGTCAAGTCCATTCTGCTTGTCCAATGTGCTATGTGAGTGTGGGTGTTATTAATCAGCATTATGCATTTTTTCCACATTTTAATCAGAAACTCCAATCTTATGCATATGGAAGCAGAATGATGTTACACATGTCATTAACTAAGGATATTATATTTTGTCAATATACCATGTTTAAAATGTAAACAAACTGCCATTGACCGGTTTGTTTACATACAGCAGACTTGACCGTCCCTTTAATATAATACCACTAGCCAAGTTAATTCAATTACTTGAAAGATAAAAACACTAACTTTTATCTGTCAGGTAGTTGAACAAATTTCACCTTACTATTGCCTAGACAAAGTCATTGTTCTATCCATGCAAGTTTATGTCACATAATCACATTACTCACACTATTGTTTGGTATTGATTGCTAATATATCCAGTAAAAAATAGAAGTATAAGATTTTGGTGATTCCACAACAAAATTTACACATACAATGTAATACACATAATATATTTCAATATACATGCATGTGCACAAATTATTTAAATTATATTATTATATTTATATGAATATTTTCAGATACATGCGTAAATTAAATTATGCTATAAAAGAACATTTAGAAATTAGTTTTAATGACTGTACATTTGTAAATTATTCAAATTATATTATATGAATGTTCACAGTGTATGCATTTAAGTTGTTTAAATGCAATTCACAGGAAATGTAATTTGTGTGAATGTACTCATGAGAATAATTAATTATGTTAATATATTTATAAATTGTAAAACTTATGCATCTTTTGCAATGGGTACATTATCCATCATTGTGTGTTGACATTTTTGTCACCAGAAAAATATTAAGTGTTGCTGTCCAATTGCAGATTATGCATAAGGAATAAAATTTGTACAAGTTTATGCTGAATGTACTGTAACTAATTAGAAATGTTCAACTTGTGCAAATAAACACAATTAATGTTTGAGGTGATTATTATTAATTTAAAAGTATGTATTTGCGAGGTGATTCCTCACTGCCTGTCCGGTCTCCACTCCTATGAAATCAGCATTCTCAAATGGCTCTTCTTCTTCAAACTCAAGCAAAGGCTCATTGTTGTCAATAGCAATGTTGTGAAGAATGCAACATGCAATGGTGACGGTACATACTCGGTCTGGCGCCATTCTCACTTCAGAATGCAGAATATGGAAACGACGTTTCAAAATGCCAAATGATCTCTCAATTATTGACCTTGTTGTCTTCAGAGCTCTATTAAATCTTCTCTGGGATTGGGTTTGTGGTTCCAGGTAGGGTGTCATTAGGTAGGGTAAACATGCATAGCCACTATCTCCAATAAGGACACCATTTTCAAAATTTGTTTCTTCTAACTGGTGCCCAATATGTGATGTTCGGAAGATGTGACTATCATGAGTGGATCCAGGCCATCTTGCAACAACATTTGTAAACTTTCCTACAAGTAAAATTTATCCCCCATGATTCTCCTAAATATGGTGTGAAAAATGTATTCTCCAAATATTTGCACTACGCATGAAATGTTCATGCATAATCAATTAAATATAAACACAACCCTTACTTGTCACACCCCTCACTCAAAATTTGAGGAATTTTAAGGAAGCTACTTTATAAACGAAAATTATGAAATTATAAGGAATTTTTCAAAGGAATTCTTGTGTTTACTATTTATAACTGATTTGCTTTTTGCATAAATTAAATTTTTGTATCGTGTTTACAAAATATTTATACATTTTGACTCTCTGTGTCATTATTAAAGCTTTAATAAAGTTACCTTTGTGATCACAAATGCCTTGAACATTGATACTATGGTACCTCTTTCGGTTCACAAAATCCCATTCGTTATCAGTAGGAGCAATTACTCGGATGTGAGTCGCATCAATGCAACCGATTGCACACGGAAAATTAGCAATCTCGTAAAAACCTTGCTTGGTAGCATCGCGCTCTTCCTGTGTATGCGGAAATCGTACGAATTGGTCTACTCTCTGTGACAAAGCTACGGTTACCCGACGAACAATTCTACTGACAGTAGACTTGTCCAAACTAGCGACCGTGTCTCCGGTGACTTGCAGGAAACTTCCTGATGCTAGGACTCTGAGTGTTATCAACACTTGTCGTGTGGCGGAAACAGCATGGTTGCGGTTTGTTTGTGGTCTTATGTCATCTTCTAAAAGACGAGTTATATATCTAATGGTTTCTCTACCGAAGCGATAGCGTTGCCGTAACTCGTGGTCATTATAGTACAACAATACGTCGTCTATTTCACGTCGGAAATTCCTATCAGCGTGTCTATTTACTCTGGGAAGTGCATACAAATGAATGCCAGGTAATCTGTACAACGCCATTTTGTAAAAAAAACAAGAATTTATTCGCCGGATAGCGACTTAAACGGTCTCAGGACACCGTTTAACTTTATCCGCAAGATAGCCGAAATTTAACCGGTGGATAGCGCTAAACGGGCTTTGTGCAACGCAATTTCTGAAGCGGTTAAATTTTATCCGGTGGATAGCAAGTTAAACGGTGGTTAGCGACTTAAACGCCTTTCGAACAACCGGCCCCTGAACTACAACTCACGTTTGTGAGTAACTTTACTCAAAGTAACTTTACTCACGTTTATGAGTAACTTTACTCAAAGTTTGAGTAAAATCAAAATTTGCGCAAAAATAGGAGTAACTATGGGTGCATTTTCATTGAGTAAGTGGAACTCTTTTTTTGAGTTATAGATACTCAGTTTCTTGAGTAAGTTTACTCGAAGTTTGAGTAAAATCAAAATTTGCGCAAAAATAGGAGTAACTATGGGTGCATTTTCATTGAGTAAGTGGAACTCTTTTTTTGAGTTATAGATACTCAGTTTCTTGAGTACGTCTACTCAAAGTTTGAGTAAAATCAAAATTTGCGCAAAAATAGGGTAAAATTACTCAAAATTTGGGTAACTCATTAGTTTGCATTTGAGTAGTGTTCTGCTCATTTTTTGAGTAAAATCAACTCAAAAACTTGAGTTGTTCTTACTCATGTTATATGAGTAGGTTTTCCTCAATATTAGGAGTAACTATGGGTGCATTCATTTACTCAATATTCTGAGTACCATTTACTCGGGATTTTTTGCAGTGCAGTACCACCTGTTCCCGCATCCAATTTAGCACCTGCTCCGACATCCAATTTACCTCCTGCGCCGAAGGAAGATGAACCATCCTCAGTTAGTGTTAGCTTTCCCGAGATCATGAAACTACCATCCCTCACTGAGAAGACCAAATCGAAGCGATCAGAAGAGTCAAAGATAGTAACCAGCATATATTGAACAAAGCAACAAAAGAAAGCAAAAACTTTCTGCCAAAGAAAAAAAGGGTAAGAAAGCAAAGGTGGAGAAAAACAAGTCATTGGTCCGAGTCATTGCCAGGAGAGGATTGGGTACAGTGTTCAGAAGAGTGCTGTTGTTCTGTAATACCAACCAGTATAATATGTGACATATGTATATGACTACTGATGCACTTTTAGAATTAGTTTTATTGTGCTATTTGTGCTTTGAAATTTCTAATTTCAGTTTTAAATAGTTTTCTGTGAATTTGATATCTGTCTCATTTTACCCCAATTTACTGGGACAAAATGAGACAGTGACTTCCGGTTGTTTTTCTTGCATAAACATACAATTATTTTTTGCATTGAATATGTATGTTTCCTTGACTCTGCAGTACATATCAAATTTAAAAAAAGCATTTAAATATGCCTCCTTGCTTTTTCGTTATTATATTGTTAAACTGAACTGCAACTTGTTTGGGCCTCGTTTTTCTTTGCGAGGAAAGACTGGGGACGACCTTAAGAATTTAGCTTCAAATTTCCGATTGGAGGTAGCGTTCCAGTCCTATTCAGTTCAATGGGGTAACCCTTCAAGTGGGCTCGCATTCTCGCGTGTTCCAAGTCTCGCTTTACTACACCTGAAATTTTGTAAAAAAAATGAAAATGATTTTTTTCGCACTTTCAGGTACCCAACTAAGATATGGAAAAATAGTTTTTTGAAATTCCAACATCTTCATGTATTTTAAAGGCTTTTATTATTATTGTTTGAATATGCTTATTCTGTTACTATGGCAGCGGTTATAGCATTTTTTGTTTTTTGACGTTGTTTTTTTTACCATTGTTCGACTGAAACTGTCCAAATTAGCATGTATATAGCAAGTACACTATATATTGTGGTACATGACGTCCCTGCATTGCTATTACATCGCGGGCTCCTGTTTGAATTTGAGTCTCGTTGTTGATGCAGTGCGAATTGAGGGCCTAGAAATATATCTCTTTTCTTCAAATTATAACAGTGGTCGGCACGAAGGGTAGATCTTCTTACAAGCGAAAAAGGAAGGGAAAGAGGTTTTCTGGTATGCAAAGACACGAAGGAGAAGATCGTCGGGACGCGTTAAAATGCGTCCCGTAGCGACGTCCCGGGGTTCCGTTTGTTACTATTGTGCACCCGTGCGCACACCCCGCCATTTTGAATACTAATTACTACTGTGCGCACACCCCGCCATTTTGAATATTTAATTTTCCGCTGGTTAGGCGGGTTAAGCTACTCATATATGTGTCAATAGTTTCAAAAATGTTAATGAACATTTGTTTAGGAAATTTAACTTTGGAAGATGAAAGTGGACGTGCTGGTCTCATGTCCAAATTGTCTGTCACATGCAGTTAATGCAATGAATGCAGTTCTCTTCCAACTTCTACGAGTGCTACCGTTCAAGGGAAATCGCAGGATGTAAACCGCCGTGCTGTTTATCATTCAATTGAGAGTTGAGACTGGCAGTGGTTACGAAGGTCTGGCCTCATTCTGCAACATCATGAACATGCCTTGTATGACAAAGACGGCATACCAGCAGCAACTAGAGAATATCATGGGAGTTCTCGAAGAGGAAGCAAAGGAAGAAATGAAGCAAGCTGGCCAAAGACTCTGGCAGAAGATATCAGATGAAAATCCGTAAGGCGTTGATGACTTACTGGATGTTGCTGTGAGCTTTGATGGAACATGGGCGAAACGAGGCTTTACCTCTCTAACCGGTGTAGTGTTTGTAATTTCAATTGACACAGGAGAGGTATCGGATTACAATGTCCTTTCAAAAACTAAATTATCCAGGCTTAAGATTTTCAAAATGTATGAAAAATCAAGTGTTTTCGATACAAGAAACGTTAACATCTATGCAAATACACATGCGCAGATACATGTACGCTTTGCGTACCTATTTTTCGAATTTCGATCCATATTTGGTTTGTCACGCGGATGGCGTGTTCGCATTTTGCAAGGTCTGTTCGTCGCTTTCCTTGCTCCATTCCTTGATCGACCTAGTTATGTTTTGAATTTTTAAATTGCACACATCAAGTTTTGAAGTAAACTGGACTTGCTTTGAATTTAGGTTATGTTACTTTATATTTTATGTATTTTGCTGACATATTTGTGTAGCGTGCATATAATTGCCGTGTATAAACGTAGCGGTAAGCGGGCTGGCTTATTTTGTATATATACTCTGTCTCTAAAACTGTGGAGCTCGTCAATTGAATATAAGAATATATAGAGAAGGCACTCGGATTTGTATAAAAGTATAATCAAGCGTGTATTAAACAGTATGTGCATCAGGCTATCCAAACCGGCAATAGTAAAGACACTTTTGAATTTAGTTGACGAATATTAGCATAGTTGCTTATATTCAAAAGCTGCTGCACATTGATTGTTTTCGTCGCCGATAAAACTGAATAATAAATCAAATTAGATAAAACTGAAATTGCTCCAACGATAATGTATTATATTTGTCATGTCAAGCACAAGTTCAAATATTTTTAAGTGCACGATAACTCAATTGGTACGAGTGTCAGACTGGTACAAAATTACAGCTTTACTTACATACTAGGAATCGCTAGTGACATAGCAAAATATTCATGAACATCATGAAGACAATATTCGATGTTACGCCAGAAGATCTAGCACCACCAGAGAGCAGTCAACCAGAAAATTACAAAGAGATGAAAGAAAAGGCGGATAATTTTGACAGACTTGTTAATCTTATGAAAGACAAAATAAAAATTTCCAACAGAAGGCAGAAAATTCAAATTTTAACTATAACTCCAGCTTCTTGGTCTATTGAGAAAACTAAAACAGAATTTAATGTTTCTGCTTACATGGTTAGGCAAGAAAGAAAATTGGTGAAAGAAAAGGGAATTTTAGAGTTACCGGAACAAAGGAAAGGAAAAGTGCTGTCGGAAGAAACAAGAAGATGTGTCATTGACTTTTATTGTGACGATGAATACAGTAGACTAATGCCAGGCAAAAAGGATTTTGTTAGCATAGCAAGAAACACACACAGCAGAAAAGGCTTTTGCTGTGTGACATGAAAGAACTCTATGCAGAACTCATGGACATGATGGTGTGCAGCAGGGATTCAAAAGAGTGTATGGTTCACCGCTGTCCTGACTGCCCAGCTGACACCGAAGCCTTGGAAAACTATTTATTGCATGAACTCCAACCAGAAACTGACGAAGATGAACCACTGAACATCCAGTTCCAACAGTGGACAACTGTCGATCGCTCAGAGCTAGTACAGCAGATCCTGCCAGTTGAAGATTTTGTATCCCTCTTGGTTCAAAAACTCAATACTCTTACAGCACATTCATATATTGCTAAAGTCCAGGATAGGGTATCTAAAGAAATGTAAGGAAGAACTGAAAGAAAATGAGGAAATTGTTTTGGGAGATTTTACAGAAAATTATAAGTTTGTTATTCAAGATGAAATCCAGGGATTTCACTGGAACCAACAGACTTGCACCCTGCATCCAATTGTTTTGTACTTTAAGAAGGAAGATACGCTGACCCAGAAATCGCTTTGCTTCATCTCTGATGATTTGAATCATGACGCATGTTTTGTCTATGAAGTTATCAAGCAAACTGTGAATCACATTAAGGAGGAGATTTTTACAACACCAAGTCTGATACATTATTTTAGTGATGGCTGTGCTGGACAGTACAAGAACTTTATTAACATTTGCCTTCATGAAAAGGACTTTGACGTGAAATGTGTTTGGTCATTTTTTGCCACAAGCCATGGCAAATCTCCATGTGATGGGCTTGGTGGAACACTGAAGCGTTTAACTGCAAGAGCCAGTCTTCAGAGAACACTTTCTAACCAAATCTTAACAGCGAAGCAAGTTTTCGAGTACTGCAAAGAAGAAATCAAGGGAATTTTTGTGTCCTTTATTTCAACCGAAGACATGGATCCAACGAGAAGCATGTTGGAGACAAGGTTTAGCACCGCGAGTACGCTGCCTGGCACACGGAGCTTTCACCAATTTATTCCCCTCTCGGAGAATGTTATGGCTACTAAGCGTGTTTCAGAAGATGAATTATATGCACTAGAGTATAATCTGGTGTTGGGAAAGAAGAACGCAGTCAAGTTATCAGATCCAAAAGCATCCGACTTTGTCATTTGCTCGTATGATGAGAAATACTGGATTGGGCTCATTGATTTAGTGGATAAACACCACGAGGATGTTAGAGTCAAATTTATGCATCCAAGCTACCCGGCAAGATCCTTCTCCTGGCCAAAGAAAGATGATATAGGACAATTCCATGACATAGTTAAAATTAAATAGAAAAAATAATTTAAAATTTTTATGAAAAAAAATATGATTGTTATAGACAATGACTTTAAGTACAAGGAAATTGAACCTTAGACTTAAAAGTATGTATTCTGAGAATTTTGTTGGCCCGATAATTAATGACATCATCGTTTTAATTATTCGGTGAGAATAAGGAGAAAATTTAAGGATTAGTGATTTTCAGTTTAAATGTTATAAAGAAGTTTGATTTCAACTGCAAGCAATATTAGAAGTATTAATTTCTTATAAGAAATATTTAAATATAGGTTACCAAATATTTGTCGACAGAATTAGACCCATTAACTAAACTGCAATTATTGTGTAACGTCAGTCACAAAATATTTCTGACTTTTAATTTTTTTAGAAAACTAATTTTTAGAATTTCTAAAATGTACTTTCCATTGTTACTTTATACTTTCACAAGCATTCAAAGCTAATTAGACTTAAAAAATCTCGGCTTTTCCACAATATAACAGATGTTAAAACTTGTAACATCAGTCACATTTAGCTGTAACGTCAGTCACGTGTAACGTCAGTCACACTCATATATGGGTTTAAATCAGTCAAATTAAGATAAAATTCATTATATTTGAATTAGATGAAGTCCTTGTCCTGTTCAGATACATTGCTACTGACCAAAAATGCTAAGAAAATTTGCATTTTTAAAATTTGCATCAAAATTCACTTTTCATTGGGTACAAACAAATCACAATGCCACTTACTGCAGCTCAAAGGCAAGCTAAAAGAAGACAGAAATTGAAAGATACTGATCAGTATGAAGATTACAAAAAAAAGAATGCAGGACAACAACGTCTTGTGAGAGCTAAAAAGAAAAGAAACGAAGCTCAGCTCCAAACGAGTGAGAAAATTAAGTTGCAAGCAGAAAGAAGAAAGCAAGTCAGGGCACGTGTTGCTGCATGTAGAGCACGAAAGAAGCAACAGAACTCAAACAATGATCCAACCCCAGGTTCTCCAGCTTTCAAAAGTGCACAGGCCTTAGGAAGAGCCGTTTCACGAGCAAGTCGAGCATTAGGTCCAGCTTTGCCTCGTACACCGAAACGCAAAAGGACTGTTGTTCAAAGGTTGTCTCAAAGATTCCAAATGGAATGTGGTACCTCACCTGATGAAGTCACCACACGAACTATTGCAAGAACAATAAGTGATGAAACTATAGACTTAGTAAAAGCATTTTACAAACGTGATGATATTAGCCGCCAAGCCCCTGGCAGGAAAGATGTAGTGTTAATTCGCGGTGCTGATGGTGCAAAAAGTAAAATTCAAGCTCGGCACCTTTATATGTCCATAAATGAAGTGTATGCGTTGTTCACAGATGCCAATCCAACCATTAACATCGGAAAAAGTAAATTTGCTGAACTGAGACCAAAGCATGTGCTTCTGAGTAGTCAACTGCCTCGCAATGTGTGTCTCTGCAAATATCATGAAAATTTTATTATGCTTCATCTCTGATGATTTGAATCATGACGCATGTTTTGTCTATGAAGTTATCAAGCAAACTGTGAATCACATTAAGGAGGAGATTTTTACAACACCAAGTCTGATACATTATTTTAGTGATGGATGTGCTGGACAGTACAAGAACTTTATTAACATTTGCCTTCATGAAAAGGACTTTGACGTGAAATGTGTTTGGTCATTTTTTGCCACAAGCCATGGCAAATCTCCATGTGATGGGCTTGGTGGAACACTGAAGCGTTTAACTGCAAGAGCTAGTCTTCAGAGAACACTTTCTAACCAAATCTTAACAGCGAAGCAAGTTTTCGAGTACTGCAAAGAAGAAATCAAGGGAATTTTTGTGTCCTTTATTTCAACCGAAGACATGGATCCAATGAGAAGCATGTTGGAGACAAGGTTTAGCACCGCGAGTACGCTGCCTGGCACACGGAGCTTTCACCAATTTATTCCCCTCTCGGAGAGTGTTATGGCTACTAAGCGTGTTTCAGAAGATGAATTATATGCACTAGAGTATAATCTGGTGTTGGGAAAGAAGAACGCAGTCAAGTTATCAGATCCAAAAGCATCCGACTTTGTCATTTGCTCGTATGATGAGAAATACTGGATTGGGCTCATTGATTTAGTGGATAAACACCACGAGGATGTTAGAGTCAAATTTATGCATCCAAGCTACCCGGCAAGATCCTTCTCCTGGCCAAAGAAAGATGATATATGTTTTGTGCCAATTGTGAATGTTGCCTGCATCATTGGGGCACCTGTCACAGGAACAGGAAGACAACACAGACTGGACAACAAAGACATCGACACGATTGAACAAGCACTCACTAAATAACTCAAAGGTAGCAATTAAATTAATTTAAATTAATACATGTATTGTAAAATAAGAAAATATAAGTGTTGAGTGTTTAAGCTTTCAAGTTTTAAAGGCCTGGTTTCAATTCCAGTTTCTAATGTGACACCAGCTATTTTTATATTATACCAAAATTAAGAAATTTGTTGCTTATTTTTGTTTGCATATTTCTCTGCACGTAGAGAAGACACCACGTCAAAACTTGGTGAAAGTAATCTATATTATATATACATCTGACACACCAAAAACAAAATTGGTGCTAGATGGTCAACATGGAAAAATTGATTAATATGTAATATGATACTTCGCTCCAATTTTGCAAAATTATTGTCTTTTTTAAGCATAGAAAATAAGCTTTTCTCATCAGGTGATGTTCATTTTGACATCATATTCTAATTTGGCATGTCTTAAAATGGTAAACAGCAAGTTTTCCGCCTCATAGGGTAAAACGACACAAAATGACAGTCGAAATACCATACATTTTTGTTTACCAGATAATCCACAACAATATGCGAAATTGTCGAGATATTGCTTACAGTATTAACATTTTTTCATACTAAAATATTGCAAAACGTGAAGTATGTAGTATAATGCCATCTAAATGTGCAATGTTAATCTCTATGAAAATGGGTTTTAAACTGATGTATTCAGTCTAATTAAGAATCATATGTTGTTTTGTAATATTTCAAATAAAATTGTTGTATTTCATTTTCATCCTTTTTATCTGCATTCAGCATGTGTCCTCAAACTTACAATCCCAGTAGACGCATGTACGCTATAGCGTACCTATTTTTAAGTTTAACTTCAAGCAATGGCTTGTGTTGGCATAAAAACTGATTCTTTAGGGCACAATCTTGGATGTCCTTGGGTGAGCGACAGTCATGCATTTCCCAGAAATCCATTGGTTTAGACATGTATTAATAATAATATTTTATTAATTCAGCAATATTTATCTTTATAATGCAGTTTGTGAATCAGAATCACAAACTGCATTATACAGATAAATATTGCTCAATTAAGTCTAATTTCCTACTTTTCTACTGTTGCATTTAATTGGAACCTTAATAACCATATACAAGCTCCCTTAAAACCAAGTATCAACAACAGAAACTAACAAACGTCCCAGAACTTCTGGCAAATTGTGAATAAATACCGGCTGTTTGGTGAAATTGACAATTTTCATGCGATGAAATATATTCTTACATGCGATCGAAAATATAGCCACATTTATGTAAATGAAACTCAAAAGGAGCCACTGATGGGACAGGTAACAAATGAAATGCATGCTGATTAATGATATAATGAAAGAAACTGTCAGACAACAGATGTTTCTTTAAACTTTACATTGTAAATTCGTATAAAGTAGTAGTGTGCACATGTCAACAACAGTGGACAATTTCTTAAAATTCATAAACCTTTCAAATCGGTTTACACTCGTTTTCAAAATTGCGCGACCAGTCTACAAGCAGGTTTTATATAACCTTCATTTGTGTGATTTGTCGCACAAATGATATTATTACCTTTAAATTGTAACATTCATAATATAGAGTTTGACCAACAAGAGTATTTATGAAATTTATGTACATGTTTATCTTTTTTGCAGCCTTCAATCTGTTACTGTTAGCCTGCACGCTTACCTATAAGCCAAAGTTTGAAATTTCGCGTAGCGAACAGGCTATCATGCAGTATGCATGATATAAGGATTCTTTGCCCAATACCGGCATATATAACAAATTGACAATTGACCATTTGTGAATTACACACTATATATATATTGTATATAGAACAATATTCAATAAAGGCATGACAATATATGTGAATCATGCATCTTAAATGTTTGGAAATAATAATGATGGGGTTGCCGTATAATTGACCATTCTTCCATTCTAGAAGCAAAGTGTATCACTATGAGCCCTTTCTTAGTTCACAAACGTTTTGAAGGATGGTAACATCACAGTGCGATTATATTAAATCAAATGAGACACCCGAACATAAGGTCACTACGCATTCTTTATCTTAACTCAATGAAGTGAATGAGTTATAGCCGGTTAATAAAGAGAGTAGATGTCCGGCAAATTTGCCCAATGTTAAGCAAATATATTGTGCTATATAATCATGGATGTCAACAAACAAATATGCTAACATTAGCGAAAACACCAAAGAGTGTTGTAGAAATTTATTAAAATCAGTAAACCTGCACTTTCATTCAAAGGAATTTCAAAGGAAATTTCTCATTCAAACAGGACTATGCTTCCATGAAAACTTTTGTTACAATTGACAATAAAGTTAGGTGTTCTTTCGAACTTTCAATATGCTTGTTTGCAATGCTCTAATAGAAATGAATTAACAATCCTTGCTTACCACGTAAATATTAACAGCTATACTACTGTATATATTGAAAGTAACTGGTATTGACAGGATTACTTTTCCATGTGCTTTTGGCGCAATAAAATCACTGCAGGTCGGCAAAACATTCTAGTTATGTAGTTTAAGCCATGTTATAGGAATGCTGCATGACCACAGTATTATTAATAATATTGAAATGTTAAACTGACAACAACATAGAACAGCACAGGACATGACAGGATAAATGAGGATAAAACATTACATGACAAGCAAGACTACATGCAGAAAAACAAACAAGAAATCACAAAAGAGAAAACAAAGCACATGTGATTGTAAAGGGAAGTGCCAAGTGGTAAACTGAAATGTACAATCTCCAGCTGATTGAGTAATAGACACAATAGTTTGAACATTGCCAAGTGAACAATATCAGTAAAGAAGCAAAAATCTGTTACCTCAATGATGCTTAAAGTCCAACTTGGATTGTCGTCATCATACAAGTAAGCTCTTTACTTTTCCATACTCCAATCCATTTTTCCAAGTGATGTTTTAATTCAGGTTGTATTCAAAGGCAGTTAAGAATCAATGAAAATCCTTTTCCATGCATGTTCTTAACATACAGTATAAATATCTAAAATAAATTAAAACATATTTATTTCCCAAAGGTAGTAGGACATGATGGGTAGGTGTGATGTTCTATACCAAGCTCCTGCTGCTGCTGGTGTTTTGAAACACTTTTGCTATGTTTTAAGTAGAAGTCCATTGTCAAACAGTAAGCCTTCAATCAAACTACTAACCTATCTAAGAAGGAGTCTTTACTGATAAATATTTTCTGGTATTTCTCTTTGGAAGACTCATGTAAGGCAAACCACCGTTTCAGTACAGCAAGGAAAACAATCCTTTGAAGGTCAAAGAAACAGTTCAAATACAGTACGACCTAAAAGCATCACTGAAGGTCGTCAACGCCAGCCCTTAAACATGAAAGGAGAAAGCTCTTGAAGGTAGCGAGTCAGTTTATTAAATTGCTGTCACCATAACCATTATACTCTAGTAGCATTCCATAAAAAGTATAAAAATAACGGTAGATTCCAGCCATTATCTTTGTAATGGATATATTCTCTACTACTGTACATGCAGCAGTACAACACCACTGTTATTGAGATAGTTACTAGTACAAATATGGAGCTATGTAAATAAGAAAACTGATGGCTCAACAAATTCCTATTTGTCATATAGTATAACACACAATTCACTAGAATTCTCAGGATACATTGTTACATTTTGAGCATAGAAGAGAAGCTATTACTTTACATCTGGTTACGATCAAAATTCTCTCAGATTTGGGGGAAATGTTTTATTACAATTTTATGTCAACATAGATAACTTGTTGCAAAGTAGCTACAACTACAGCATAAAATTTCAAAAACCCAACATTATCAAAATCTTGGTAATGCCAATTAAGAAAAAATGTGTTAGTGTTACCTCAATGTTGCTCAACCCCAACTGTCATTGTTGCAATCATCTACAATAGACTCTTTACTTTTCAAGTCTTCTTTCCATTTAGTCATCATGATTTAATTCAGACTGTATTCCAAGACAAGTAACTAAAGTACAGTAAGAGTAAAATCTCTATTATTGAGTGTGTTCTCAACATTCAACATAGTGAATTTCAATATATCTCAAAAGTGGTAGTCCATGTACAGTACATGTAGGTGTGTATTCTACAATAAGCTGAGGTTTTGAATGCAACTACAGTAGCTTAAAGATCATATTAAAACAATTTTATGTTGTATGAAACGAAAATCCTTTGTCAGGATGCACAGTATGTCTCCACGCTACCAACCTCACAATGATGCGTTTTTCCTCAAAAACATTTTTCTGGTAGCTTAGAGGCCAACCACAGAAAATAAATTACAATGAAAGTCCTGCACTCATCTGTGAACAAAGGCTTCAAAATCTATGGAGCTTGTTGTACAGTTAGTGTCAAGTACACAGGCAGGCCAGTCAAGAACACTAGAAGTTTGAGAAGAAATATATCTTCACCTCTCACGCCCAGCCCTACAAGTATATAGCTATAAATAGAGGCTGCTTTGTCCAACTTAGACACATAACCTGCACAGAATACTATCACAGCAATACCAGAGCAAAAGGACAGTGATTGCGTTCAACACTAACGCTTAACAGAGTATCCATATGGGTATAAACTCCATGTGAACACACAGAAATATTTATCTCACTGGCTGAGACGTCTCGGTAAGCAGGATTATATAAATATGCCATAAGTTTCAAATGCATCCTTCCCAACAGCAGCAAAATTTTTAACATCTTATGCTTGCTTTATAGAAAAAAAATAGACAGACAACTTAGTTACAGTAGATGGTGTTTCTGGATGGAATATTCATTTTTAGACCTTTTAGACCATAATACATTTTTAGACTTAGCTAGGAGCAGTTGCAAAAAATGCAACCTTAGGCTCTCTGGCAGGAATTGAAACTGCGGCTCTGCGATTCCGGTGCAGGGCTCTAACCAACTGAGGAACAGAGTGCGGTTGCTGAGCATTAACCGCAAGTTTGTGTATATATATGGGAGGGATGCCAGTATATGGTATATGGGTAAATACTAAGATTTTTCTTGGCATTTCAATCAATGGAAATAATTAGTAGATGGTGTTTGTAGATGGAATATTTGAACAAAAATTTATACACATTTTTAGAATTTTTATATACAACTTAGTTATAATCTGTTTATTAACCCATTAACAAGTAAAATTGTCTGGCATTAGACCGAGTAAAATACTAAAGTAGGGCACATTGCCAGCTAATGGGTTAATGTTGAATCTTGTCACACCTAGGCATTGCTAGGGGGGGGGGGGACTTTGAAAGAAAATTGGGGAGCACTTTGAAGAAACTGTTTGGAAATTGTGGACAACTTTTTTGAATAATCCATGTATTTCAACCATCCTCCTAGTCTTAATTGCCAAGTACCAAGCAAAGTAGGATCAATTGAAGTTAACGACCCCCCTACGCCAATGGGGTCGTATACTTCAATAACAAATATTCGGATTGAAGTATACGACCCCCTTGTATTATATCGTTAAATTTACGGGTTTTTCGTGCTTGTGTCTGTTTCAAAGGAATTTTTATGACTTCCCTTCTATTGTCTATGTCTCAGTTCATTCATTTTTTGACCAGGAAACAAATTCAAAAGACTTTCAACACGACCAATAATATGTGCTTGAGGTGTTTAATTTTGCAATTTTGTCTCCGTGTTTTGATCGCAAACTGCATCTTGTAAATATCTGTTCGATGACTCATTGCTGGAAAGGCATTATAAAAGGCCTTAAATGTTTGGCGAGCATACTGCAACAGTATTATTCCACCGACGAAATGTCTCTCCACGACGAACTGCGAGAAGTAATCTTTGCCAATCGCTCTGGAGTACCCAATGTGAGAAGACAAAGATAAACAAAACCGGTTCCTTTAGGAACCACCAAATACATAAAAAGAAGCTAAACGAAATTCTCGATATAAAAAGCATGAATAATAATGAATCATGACAAAAAGCTATTTTTTTTGGGGGGGGTCGTATACTTCAATGGCCATTAAAGTATACGACTCCCTTGGGGCAGGGGGTCGTTAACTTCAATTGATCCGCAAAGTATTTTAATCGTTATGTGTTGCGGTTGATGCACTTAAGATGATAATAAGCATATAAATTGAAATCTACACTACCTTGCTCTGGCGCCCTTGAAACTTGATAGCAACGGAGCAACCCACTTTCTTATGTAGTCATTTATGATTGTTAAAGATTACTCGATCACTATTGAGAAAGATAATATCTAGGAAATGCCCGTTTAACTTCATACCATAGCATGTTTGTCAGGAAGATTATTGATTTACCACGACAATGAGGGTTCATATTTGTAGTTTGTGGCATCATCGGCATCGCCATCGGTTCACTCATGATACGCATTCGCCCAAATTTCTCTTCGATTTTCACGTAATTATCCATCAATATTGTTATTTGTAAACACGGGAAGTTTTCTTCTTCATATTGAATGAAAAACGTGGTTTCAAAACAGTATAAAACACATCAAATTTGAGTGCATTCTCGCACACGTGCAACTTCGGTTGGTCATTTTGAATTTTTTGATTTTTAACAGTTTTCACAGTGCTTCCACTTTCAAAGCTGTAATTTCCGTATATGACAGCAAAACATTTCCATAAATTTATCAAAAATTCCATAAATTCCCAATGCTATCCCTGTATCTCAATTTACCCCCACAATAACCCATATTATCCCGTGACATTATCCCACACATGTTTCAACCACTGATCTGTGGTTTCAACATCTGAACATATTGAGCTGGGGCCGAATTTGAAATTTAGGTATTCGAGATTTAGGTTCATATTATTTCGATATGTTACTTTAATCTGTTTCTAAGTTTTATTTTCCGAAACAAGTGGGGACAGTCCGATCTGCGCATGCACGAATATTTTGTTTTTTAGGAGTTTCTACATAAATTAGTGCCATGTTTCTTGCTATTACAGCGTAGCCCAGCGGCTCTTGCTATAAACAATATTAGTTTGTATCTACTTGCGTAGCTCCATCAACTACAAAATTAGAAATGATCTAATCCCCTCTGAATTGGAGGCTGTTTGTGTAGAAATTATAAAACCACATAGTCGACCATTTTTGGTTACAACTATTTATCGACCACCAAATTTGGCAAACAATTTCTTTGAAAAGTTTGAAAAATTAATCTAAGCAAATGATGATGAAAATAAAGAAATATATATTCTTGGTGATTTAAATTGTGACATGCTTAAAACAGAAGCTGATACCCCAACCAAAAAAATTAAATCACTGTATGAATTGTATCAATTGTCACAATTAATTAAGGAAGCTACTCGGGTAACCATGACAACCTCCAGCCTCATTGATCATATAGTTACTAACACACCAGAGAAAATCTCAGATTCTCGTGTAATACATACAGGAATCAGTGATCATAGTTTGGTATATGCTATCAGAAAAATACATATTTCTAAGAAACAAGATAAAAACATAGTGGAAATTAGAAATATGAAAAACTTTGGGCAAAAATTTGTTGAGGATTTGCTTAGTCAGCATTGGGAATATGTGTACTTTTTCGCAGATAATCCAAATTCTATGTGGGAGATTTGGAAGAAATTGTTTACGGAAGTACTAAATAAACATGCACCTATTCAACATAAAAGGATCAGATCAAAAAAAGTCCCATGGATTACTAACCAGATAAAAAAGCTTATACATAAGAGGGATAGATTTAAGAGAAAAGCCATAGTGAAAAACTTTGAAACAGATTGGGAAGTGTATAAACAAACCAGAAATAAAGTAAATATACAAATAAGAAAGGCCAAAAAGGATTATTACTCCAAGAAAATTGCTGGTCAAAAACAAAATCCAAAAGAGGCTTGGAAAACAATAAACAATTTACCGGGAAAACAAAACAAACCAACCAAAGTGAATGAGCTAAATATAAATGGAAATATTAATTTAACAAATTCTAAAGACATTGCAGAGGGCTTCAATGAATTATTTTCAAATATTGGTTCTGACTTAGCTAGCAAACTTGATACGTCAAATTGCAATTTTCAAGAATATATTAAGAAACCTAAATCAGAATTCACAGGATTTGAGTCAATTACTACCAACAAAGTTTACCATCTCCTGCATGGCCTTTCCAGTGCAAAAGCCACTGGCATTGATAAAATTTCAAGTAAAATTTTAAAACTAGCAGCACCTGCTATCGCCAGTTCATTAACTTATATCTTTAATCAGGCTATTGCACTATGCACTTTCCCTGATGAGTGGAAAATGGCAAGAGTATCGCCTCTTTATAAAAATGGTCCAAAAAATATGCCTGGTAACTACAGACCAATTTCTGTTTTGCCAGCCGTTAGCAAAATTATGGAAAGAATTTTATATGACCAACTATATGATTATTTGACAAAATTTAAACTACTTAGTGATTGTCAATTTGGCTTTCGTAAATCTCACTCAACTGCTACAGCATTATTAGACTTTACTAATAGTTGGTATATGAATATTGACAAAAAACTATTCAACTTAGTTGTACTAATTGACTTAAAAAAAGCATTTGATACTGTCGATCACCAGATTTTACTAAAAAAGCTCGAGCTTTATGGTGTAAGCGGAGATGCTTTGTCTCTACTAAAATCGTACTTGATGATTCGCACCCAGAAATGTCAAGTAAATGGAACTATCTCATCAGAGAGATTGATTAAGTGTGGTGTGCCACAAGGCTCCATTTTAGGGCCTTTAATCTTTTTGTTATATATTAATGACCTGCCTCATTGTTTAAACAAAACAAAACCTCGATTGTTTGCTGATGATACAAACCTAACAGCTGCTGGTCAATCTATAAATGATGTTGAAGCTGCAATGAATTCTGATTTAGAAAAACTTAGGAAATGGTTAATTGCCAATAAACTAAGTTTAAATGTAGCTAAAACTGAATTTATGTTAATTGGATCTAAACCAATGATAAAAAGTGTTTCAAATATACAGCCAAACATTACCATTGAAAACAAACCAATTAGACAAGTTTACGATTGCAAAACTCTTGGAGTGACTGTCGACCAGCATTTGTCTTGGAAGAATAATACTGAAAAGGTTTGCAAGAAAATAGCATCGGGAATATCAGCTATTCGTCGAGTAAAAGAATTTGTTGAGAAAGATACGCTTGTTTCTATATATAATTCTATTGTTCGCCCACACTTTACTTATTGCTGTGAAGTATGGGATGTGTTTGGTGAAACACAATCAAAACGTCTCCAAAAGCTCCAAAACAGAGCTGCTCGAATCATAATGAATATGAGCAATGATGTAGATCATCAGGTTGCTTTAGATGCTTTAGGCTGGAAGTCACTTAAAACGGAAAGAATGAAGGCTAAGTCAAAACTGATGTTTAAATTATTGAATAAAATGGGTCCTAAATCACTTACTGATTTATTTACTTTCAAAAATGAAATGACAAATAATGAACTTCGAGTTATTGAAAGTACTCATTACTTACCACAGCCACGTACTAATAGCATGAAAAAAAGTTTCATGTTTGACGGGGCACACATTTGGAACTCTTTACCAAATGAAATTAGGGAGAGCAACTCCCTCATGTCTTTTGAAACTAAAATCACTACTCACATTTTTGAACGACATAGAGATTTGTAAATAGATATGTTTCACCATATGGTTTCACTATACGTTTTTCTATACCTTATATTCTTGTACCTATATAACTTTCTTATTCTATACTGTATTACCATCTATACTATATTTTTGTAATCTTATTATCGTACACGCCCCTTGTGGAAACCAGCCTATAGGTTGACAATGGTTAGCGTGTTTAAATAAAGTTATTCTATCTATCTATCTAATATGGAGGAAGGCGCGTGCGAAACGTGCGGCTAAATCGATGGCCCGCTAAATACAGGAATGGCACCTTAGCCGCCATATTGAATTCCATCTGGGATCCACCGCTATTTACTCCCATGATTTGTGAATGTACCCAAAGAATAGTTTGAACATGAAATGTTTTAATTTCCGAAACAAATTTATAATTACAATTTAACACGTAATACTGCTACGTATCGATGTATAACCTCTATATCAAAATGGATTTTAGAATGTCTATCACTGCAATCGCAAAACTGAAAACTTGATTATATAACTTTCAGCGTACTTAGATCTCGTGGGCATATTGTTATATGACATTATAACTTTAATCTGTAAAACAAATAAACAATGTGTTTAAAATATAAATAAGAACAAAAAAGAAATAAATAGATGGACGTTATTCAGGAGTGTAAATACTGTAAAAACATTTGCTGTCATTATTATTACCTGCTTGCATCGATGCACCTGCCTCGTACCCAGGCGTCTCTCCAGAGCACAGAAAAGAGCGGACGTATATGGTTTTACATGAGTTATCACGATATATAACCTCCATTTTATCTGCGATATAAAGCCATCGATCTATGATACACAGATTTGGACAAAGATTTGGACAAAGATATAGCCGTCATCGTATCTCCGATAAAAAGCTAAAATATGTTTTCAGTAGAAGCACCGCAGAATCACAGAATTTGTAATTTACCTAACTAAAAACTAGATCCCAGACTGCAGCGCGGTAGACTTCAATATGGCGGACAGGGTGCCACTCCTGGGAATCTTAATGACCAAATTCGGCAATATGGCTAGCGACAAACTGCAAACTGAGGTTTGCCTGCTGCGGTAAATAGGTGACGGTCGAACCTCGATCTTCAGGTCTGTTATCTGGTGATGCTCCTTGGCCGTTGCTAGGAACATTTGCATTTGCTAGCAACAAACCGGATGTTGAGAAATCTATATCTGTCCGGGAAATGTAATTAAGCAATCCCGTATTATTCTGTCTATATTTTAATAGAATACATAAGAGAGTTGACAGTAAATAACTTTTTATGAAGGATGAAAGGCTTACTGTTAAAATATTCAGAAAATAATATATTCTAAACCGGAAAACATTTAGATTTTCCAAACTTCCAAACTCTCTCATTCTGGTGTGTTTAATTGTACAGTACCCGCAATAACTCTGTAGCTTCGTTGACTCTGCTACAGGGGATTCGCTCTTGGCAAGTGAAGAATTTTAATTACGAATTAAAATTGATACAAATCAAATCAAGTCAAGTGTTGGCAGATTTTGGTCAAGGAGTATGGCCAGATGGCAATATGAAATATACGCAACGCTATTGGTCAATACTCCCGTCACGTGATCTTGGTTTCACTCTCGGTCTATTTATATTACCCAGAACAATCGACTCCGTTATTTGTTCGGTGCGGGTTCGGAACGCCATCGTGAAAATTTATTATGTATTTAAAATGGCGACGTAAAAATAAAATTTGAGGAAATCGTTCAGTAAATCGGTCAATAAATCGTCTTCTTCTACAAATGCAAATCCGGGTTGTACGAACTTGACATCGATCAATTTATCAACCGGCCTCTCCATCATTCAATCCGTTCCAGTTCTGACGATTTTCTTTGTCCAAATCTGTGTACAACTTCTCTCTTTAGAAACTCAGTTGCTCTTCCGTTGCTATCCTTAAGACTAAACTATATATTATACCAATAAACTGACTTCGATATAGACAGACCTAGAACTTGGAAAACTCTGTGTAGCAAGTGTCGTTCGTTACAAACAAACTGTTGTTCGTAAATATGTTGGAATGCATAGTTCGTGATATATTGCAATTTGTAATTTTAAGTATTGTTATATGTTTAGTGTAATATTTGCAACTGAATTTTTGTTGGGACTTAATAAGGAACTAGTAGTTCTGTTTTCCTTACTATCAGTCATACTGTTAAGTTAATAAAAGAAAGTTATATCTGGCGTGATCCTAGCTTGCTCAGTGGTGTTAGTAGTATTATACAGGCCGTTCGATCCGGATTTTTGGGGTTGCGTGGGGGTGCGTGGGGTGCGTTCATTACGTATTCAGTGTGAGGTAATTATTATTCTGTATGATATCCTAAGATACTGTATGATATCCTAAAAGAATATCCTAAGATACTGTATGATATCCTAAAATGATATCCTAAGATAGTGTATGATATCCTAAGATACTGTTGATATCCTAAAATGACATCCTAAGATACTGTATGATATCCTAAAATTATATCCTAAGATACTGTATGATATCCTAAGATACTGCGTATGATATCCTAAAATTATGTCCTAAGATACTGTATGATATCCTAAAATTATATCTTAAGATACTGTATGATATCCTAAGATACTGTATGATATCCTAAAATGATACAGATACAATGACAGATACAAGGACGGTTCATTACAATCATTCAACGTACCATCTAGTAGTGGTGTAGAACGACTGGATCGTGTACGCATATCCTGGGGTTTTTGTGGCAAATCGAGCAGTGATCCCTCAGCGTGGTCAACTAAGTGTCAGAACAGCCGATTTCAAACCGACAGAGAGCTTACCACCACCACCTGCTCCATAGAATACTGTACATAGACACATATTTTAAAGAATCTTAATTAACTTTTATTTAATTTTACAAGGGCAGGTATATTACAGTACATTAATTTGACCATCCATCCATGGAGGCACACTTTGCCTTTTTTAACAGTATTTTGTAATGCTGTTACACAACTAATTCAGATAAAGTTTGAGAAATGGTGGTTCTTATATGCAGGTTTTTTTTGTATTCTCATGTAATGTACCACAAAGTATCAGCAGCATGTTATTGTGGGACCTTTGATCAATATGTATATAAATAGACATATTTTTGTTTTATTGTTGCATTAATTTTAATGAAAATTACTCACAAAGTTGGTCAAGTGAATGTATAAACTATTTATTTATAAATTTAGTACAGCACATGTTACAATTATGTACTTAATTGCGTGAGTGTGCATGACAGACATTGTTTTAATTGCACCCACTAATGATTAACCTAGTTTCTGTTAAAGATGCTGGGGAAAAAATCTAAAAAGTTAGCCAATTGAAATAACAGCATTTCTATAACTTGCTAAACCTAGTCAGTTGCTATTATATCACAAACATCTGTCAACGTACACTTATGCTCTTCCTTACCACTCACCACGTCGCTTTGTGAAAAATTTTGGATAAAATCCTATTTGCTGCCGCAGGCAGCACTCCTAATTTTGACATGCTCCAGAGTTCACTCGACCCAGTCTTTCGAGCCGAGTTATGTATTGTCGAGATTTCGATCTCGCGTCTGTCCGCCAAGATGTCAGAATTCCGGGGGGGCACCGGGGGGAGTGTAAAAATATTGAATAGGCAATTCCAGCTATCGCATCTGACTTGATGCAAAATATACGAATTTTACGAACACTTCCCGAAGAAACCAGGTTAGTATGGCTTTATTTCTTTCTGCTAATATCCACCAAGGCGATGAACTGTTTAGCGTTCATTCTAGAGGCAAACAATGTGCTTTTATGAGTTTATCGGCGCTTCTTACAGCCCGAAATATCCCATTGTCCGCATGGTCATTTACAACATTTAATAGTGTCTTAATACAAGGAGACAAGATGTACTTAAGAGCTCTGAATAATGGCCTATTAGTCCTAGCTAGACACTGGTGTAGAATTTTTGTCTATAGATAACTTACCAACAATTGTTACTGTTAATAATTCATGTACGAATACATGTAGTACGATGACAAATAGTGGTATAAATCTACCCGTGGAGGTAGCACAAAATATAAACAATCTACACGTGGAGGTAGCTTAAAATATAAACAATCTACCCGTACGTGGAGGTAGCACAAAATATAAACAATCTATCCGTGGAGGTAGCACAAAATATAAACAATCTACCCGTGGACGTAGCTCAAAATATAAACAATCTACCCATGGAGGTTGCTCAAAATATAAACAATCTACGCATGGAGGTATGTCAAAATATAAGCAATCTACCCGTGGAGGTAGGTCAAAATATAAACAATCTACCCGTGGAGGTAGGTCAAAATATAAACAATCTACCCGTGGAGGTAGCTCAAAATATAAACAATCTACCCGTGGAGGTAGCTCAAAATATGGAGCCCATTGAGGCACAAAATAACATTGATCTACCCATTATGTTAGAAGAACAAATTGGCAAAAATGAAAACCAAATTTGGTTTATGACTTATGGAAAGGAGCTTCAAGGGCTTCAGTGTTATAACTGATCGGGAAATTGAATTTCCTTACTATGATATTCATACAGCACTTTTGAATATTTTCTTGAATGACAGTCATGCTATCTATATGATGGCCTTAATAAAGCAAATGAATGATTTCTTTCTCTTTGACTCGCATGCCCGACACTCTAGTGGCATGCCTGATCGTCGCGCATAATTTGACAATTACATGCCGCTGATCGATAGGCGCAAGTAGCTCAAATTACTAATATCCCTCAACATCCCTCATGCCTATAAAATTATTGCAAGTGCAGCCACAATTCTAGCCCTCCGGTTGTGTGAAGTACTTCATATAAATTAAAGATTATTTCTATTCTTTCTCGTACAGTATATTTACTCATGCACTAATACTTAACTATGATCACTATGCTATGATTTACTGTTCACAGACATAAACCTTTGTGGCTTTGTTGGGCCCCTGTGTTGTTATGACTGTCTTTTTCCCGTGACTTCCACCTAAATCCTTTTCCCCGTTAGGAAAAAATTCCAGGAAATTTTTTTCATTAGATTTTTTCACGCCGAAGTTTTGTCTACATTTATACAGTGATAATATATACGTTGCCAAAATTTGTTATTGCGCCACGCGAACATAACATAATTATTTAGTACGTTTAATACTACAAAACATGCTTAGGCAGCACTTTCCTTGCGATAGTAACTACTAGTTTAAAAAAGTCAACCCTATACTTGATATGCTGAACATAGACCTCGATCTAAGATATCTCCTGCGGCAATTAGTGCATGGGTGCAAATACTTGCATAGTTCAGAAGCAATATTGCACTTGGGTCCATTGGATTCAATGGCCGTATTCTTACATTCACTGGTTTATCCTGTCCATGAAGAGCAAGGTATGCCTGTTCCAAATGATGTTGGTAGTTTTTCTCATGAGCAGCACCGATGCACTTGAATGGTACAGCATGGGTGATTTCGTCCTCGTCACTTTCATCCTCATCACTTAACTGGTCACCACTTTCTGCCCTATCACCTCATTACCATATCCATCCTGACCAGGTTCAAGACCAGCCAACCACTCAAGTAGATCTCTTTCTACAAAATCATAACAAGAAAATTTTTATTTTATTATTTTATACATACACTGTGATATCTCTAAAATTAGCAATCTAATGCAAAAGTGATTAGAACAACACTGACAAATATGGCAATATTTTAGAGATGAAAATTGAAGAATATCTAACTACTAGAGGCATTAAACACAAATATTACGCCATAATTTTGTACAGTGTATTTATAAAATTACAGTACAAGAATAAAAATAACAAAGCCATGGCTAGAAATCCAATACAGTATGGCGGAAAAGCATGCGTGCAGACTGCAGAGCGCAAAATAAATTAATTCAAAATGGCGGCTCTGTATAGAACTAATAGAGGAAAAATGATGTTTCACATTTTTTGTTTCATACCCTTAGAAATTCTCATATGTGCACGTCTAAAACGTCAGTATATAACACAAATATTAACTAGAACAAATTTCGTGACAAATCGATAAGGCTAAATGAGTTCCCTAGCTCGATAGATTTTTACCTCTTATTCCCCATACAAGTGTCTGTTAATTAGTGTTAAATCCCAATAATTGGCCAAAGTAAGCCTTTATTTTGGCAATAATCAGTTGGTTTAGCTGTGATGTGCACGTCTGAATACACTCGACAATATTCATTATTTGTTTTGCGAAGCTTTTTAGAACGTATCTACGTCTTTAAGTAGGTTCCCAAACGCCATAAAAAAGTACGATTTAAGTGCTGCCGAGTAGTTGTAATTCGATCGGCCAAGCGCCGACATAAACACTGAACACGACATGAAAATCGAAGCAATACGTTGCTTCTTGTCTTCGTTCATGTCGCCATTTTAGAACTGTTGTTATGGTTTCCATAGTGTTTACCGCTGTAATGTTTATTTGATCGTGGATGCAGAAATTAAGGCGCAAATACTCAGTCAAAATAGCCAAATACGCGTTAAATTTGAGATTTGGCTTGGTAAATATACACTTTCTGTGGGAATCAACTTTTGCGCTTTGCGAAATTCATCAATACAGAGGCAATTTACATATAAATTGTTTCTTATATATTTTTATAATCTTTACGCTTAGTTGTTGTATTAAAAATGTCTCATATTCCGCCATTGGATTGCTATTTGCAAAGGAAATTAGCAATTGCAAGCACTTCATTAATAGCATATGCTAATAAAGCTCAACGTACACAGGATATAGTTTTAGATATTCCTTATCCAATGCTGAAAGCTTTGTACGTGCATTGTAGTACTAAGAAACCTCTACATCCAACGTGTGAATATCCTATGGTGCCTAGTGCCTAAGTGAACTAACATTTTGTAGACTTGCTTAAATCTACAATTTATGTAATTTGAGCCTGCAGGTCAAACCGCATACTGTATTGGATTTCTAGCCATGCGGAAATTTGACTAAATAACAAGATAACTGTAATGCATTGTAGTATACCAACCTTAAATACTGTGCTTGTTTTCACGTTGATGATACAACGCGGAGATTTAACGCCATCCAACTTAGAAAGAAGAGCCTCGCTATTGGGAATATTAACACAATTCCTTCGCTCAGACGGATTATTTATAAAGCTAAAATGACAGCACGTCCCATGCAATTTAAAAAAGGTAAACTTGGTATAGTAAAATACAAGTCATAATGAGGATCGCAACAATACAGCAATAACATGCTGCATGTTTACACAAAGTATCGCGCCTGACACTCTTGTCGTTCGAAAGCTTCCATATTGGTTTAGTCAGAGAGATGTTCACTCCTCGACAGTCAACAGTCAATGAAGCCACGCGTGGAATTTGGCGCTCAATTCCCATGATTGCTCCTATGGGCTATTGGCCCTCGTTCCTTTATGCACAGTTTTTTAAAAGCAACATCAACGTTCATCCACTCATTGAGTGACATTGACCTCATGCATTGACATCTATACAAATACGCATAAGGAGATACGTGTACGCTTTGCGTACCTACTTGTGAAAAAATTTCACTTGCCAGAAGGTCGCGCATGCGCAGTAAAGCGTGTGATAAAATTTGACTCGAGTTTCATATCTGAATATATATTCAATCTGAGATTACACGGAATCATTGAACTAAATATAACATATGTAGAACGTGCGGTGCCAGCGTGTGGATAGAGTGTAACAAATATTCGGCGGTTGACTGTTGTGTAAAACTACCTGAAAAATACAATAAGAACTTCGACGTTCTCGTTCGATGGGAATAATAGTTGATGGAAATAATAGCTGCATGCCTGTATTTGCTTCCTCCCCTCAGGGAGCAGCACACTATTCTTGACATTTCTTGGGTTGCTGTGCGTAACTGGTGTTCAGTCTCTTTGCCGAGCTATATATAGTCGGCGTATATTTCGATAGTTTGAATGAAATCTGTCGTCTGTTTCAAATTCCGGGGGGTCACGGGGGGGCCTTACTAGGGAAATTACCGAATGTTTTATATTTTTACATTGCCTCTGTCTCGAGGTGAGCAATGTGCCAATGTGTTTATCATCATTCGTCGTTGTATAAACAATATTGTCATATTAAATAGACATACGAGACACTCAGAATTCCACTGACACCTTTGTCACATTAAGAATTAGTGGCAGTGATTTTTCGTAAATTAGTTTACCAAACATCAATTACATAGTCATAATGCCAAAGGACTTTTTAGTTGTCTGTCTCGACTCTCGAGGTGAGCAATGTGTTTATATACAAATACAATATTACTACATATTAACCATAACGCCACATAACCATTTCTGCTGTACATACAATGTTTTATATTTTTACATTGCCTCTGTCTCCAGGTGAGCAATGTGCTTATCATCATTTGTCGTTCTATAGGCCCTATATAAACAATATATCTCTGTCTCGAGGTGGGCAATGTGTTTATGAGTTTGAATAATGGTCGCGTGTCGCGGGTTTTAAGTCGCGGGTAAAAGGTCTCGGGTCGCGGGTAAAAGGTCGCGGGTAAAAAGTCGCGGGTCGTAATAAAACTTCAAAATGTATTTTCTTGAGTCGCGGGTGGAAAAAATCATTTTATTACTTATTTATTAGTATTATTTCGAAGCGAGTATTATTACAACGCGTCGTTCATACTAACATCTAGTTTTGTAATGCAAATTACACAAAATATTCCATACAATTTATTTCCGCGAAGATGGTTTAAAATACTTACCAGTCTTCCTGGGATTTGACTTCCAAATACTCGTAGGTGACGATGTCTCGAAATTTTCAGGCAGTTCGGACACATTTTGCGACGCATTTTCTTGATGCCAAAACGACTGATTTCGAAAATCGCTTTTTGAACTTAAACGAAAGACCTTGTGCTTCAATTCAGTTTCGTTTCACAAATTGTTATTTACATCCGCGATTTGGTATTTAATTGAGTATGGAGAGAATTTGAATATATGAGTGCAGACGCATAAATTGTTTTTGCAGAATTCATGAAACCTATAGCACCAGAAAATGATGCTAAATTGCATATTTTTGCCACCAAACACAAAGCCACGTTAAGCGCGGTATAGTGCGGTATCTTATTAATAGTATTATTTAATATTAACGTAACCAATGTATATTTTTTGGATCATAGTTTGATTTTTATATACTTACTATATGTATTTATACTGTATATATTAAACGTCGATATTTTAAATCAAACAAGAGTAATACATGGTAGCATATTTTTCGCGGTCCCTTTGCTAAAATAGGGTGTCCAGGATAACGAGAGTCGACTGTGATCATCAGAGCTAAAACAATACGTGGCCCAAGCGGCAAAACACCTTTTCTAACAGTATAAATGTCATATCGGGTTAGGATAAAACGCGGATACGGACGGACGGATGAGTGGCGGACGGACGGACGGACGGACGGACGGACGGACGGACGGACGGACGGACGGACGGACGGACGGACGGACGGACGGACGGACGGACGGACGGACGGACGGACGGGACGGACGGACGGACGGACGGACGGACGGACGGACGGACGGACGGACGGACGGACGGACGGATGACTTCAATTGTCATGAAACGCTATTTAAAAGTCATATCCGCGTTTTACCTTTTCGGGTAAAACGCGGATATGGTATAGAAAATGCTTCTCGGGCCTTTTAAAGTCATATCCGCGTTTTACCCTTTCGGGTAAAACGCGGATATGGTATAGAAAATGCTTCTCGGGCCTTTTAAAGTCATATCCGCGTTTTACCCTTTCGGGTAAAACGCGGATATGGTATAGAAAATGCTTCTCGGGCCTTTTAAAGTCATATCCGCGTTTTACCCTTTCGGGTAAAACGCGGATATGGTATAGAAAATGCTTCTCGGGCCTTTTAAAGTCATATCCGCGTTTTACCCTTTCGGGTAAAACGCGGATATGGTATAGAAAATGCTTCGCGTGCCTTTTAAAGTATAGAAAATGCTTTTCTCGTCTTATACACATTTGAACATCAGCACTTAATGACAGTGCATGCATGAGGATGCAAGTTTGCTGTCAAACGCGAGCAAAGGTTGTAACTTCCATCAACTCTCATCGGCTCGTTTGAGCAGTGTTTTAGGCAAAATTTTATAACTAATATAGTACGATACCGTTTAACTGAATTTAATGCTAACGATCTAGAATTCTAACTTAATGCAAAAATACGTGCTAAATCCCTATAACTGAGAAAATGATGTGTACATGTCTCTATCAATTTGGAAATTAAACTTAGATACATTTCCTAATAATGATTTAAAACCCCGTTCCACTAATTGCAAATTAACTTAAATGTACCGTGTGTATACGAGAAAGTCGATACAAGTTAAATGAAATAGCATGCAGATGGCTTCGCATGCATGTGGAATTCTAAAGATGATATATAACTGCCTACGCATACCAAATTGCCGTAGTAGTACCATGTGTTGCGCAGTGAGCTGGGATAGTACCCAGTTTGCCATAGCTACCATACTTGGCTGGAAATATGGCTGCTTGGAACGAAGGCAATTTAAATTGACATGAAAATACACATTTGATACTCTTGATACTCTTTCACCAGTTGGAAGTAAAAAACATCGTGGCTTTCTGGAGACGATTGTAACATCAAATGGTGAATCTGGTATACGATCTTCGGGCTTCAGTGTTTGACCGCAACCGTGGCAAGTTCGCACGCTACTAGATATACATATTCTAGCAGCACAGCATATTTGTCAAGACAAACTCCTTTAAATTCCACAATGTTTGGATGCTGTAATTTACTGCGAAGTCGCGCTTCTTTAATTAGTGATTTTTTTGCTTCGTTGTCAGAAGCTAGCATCTTTTTTACCACAATTTTTGAGCCATTTTCTGGCAGCTTCGCCGTAAACACAACCGCGAAACCACCTTCGCCAATTTCATCTTTATCGATGAGGCATCGATATGAGTATTGGGGGAATTCAGAGGTATCTACCGTTTCACCAGTAGGCTCGCGAATTTTGCCCAAGCTACCAAAAAATGACATTTTGTACTTTGATGTATCTCACATCATGCTCGCATGCGGCATCTGGCAGTCGGCGAATTAAGAAAGGAAGTTTAACGCGTTTGTCTGGACTGTTGCTTCAGTATGTGCGAATGTGATGAAATTGTATCCATCTATGTGTCTCCAACTGAAATATGAAACCTTTGATATACCGATACCCACGTATACGCGTTTTATCATGCCTGCGAAAAGTCTAACAGTCGAAAGGGCACGCGAAGCATTTTCTATACCATATCCGCGTTTTACCCGAAAGGGTAAAACGCGGATATGACTTTAAAGGTACGAGAAGTATTTTATATACTTTACCCGAAAGGGTAAAACGCGGATATAACTTTAAAAGACACGAGAAGCATTTTCTATACCATATCCGCGCTTTACCCGAAAGGGTAAAACGCGGATATGACTTTAAAAGGCCCGAGAAGCATTTTCTATACCATATCCGCGTTTTACCCGAAAGGGTAAAACGCGGATATGACTTTAAAAGGCCCGAGAAGCATTTTCTATACCATATCCGCGTTTTACCCGAAAGGGTAAAACGCGGATATGACTTTTAAATAGCGTTTCATGACAATTGAAGTCATCCGTCCGTCCGTCCGTCCGTCCGTCCGTCCGTCCGTCCGTCCGTCCGTCCGCCCATCCGTCCGTCCGTCCGTCCGCCACTCATCCGTCCGTCCGTATCCGCGTTTTATCCTAACCCTGTCATATCACTACCGATGAAATAATGCGCATCCGTTCATAAGACACCATGATTATTTTCTCATCCCATTCTCGATACCGAGTCACCGAGTCAACATTACTCAACTCTTTTAAACCGACCTTTAGCTTGTGTGAGATATATTTCTGTTTTTAAATATGTCGAAACGTCTTTTATACTCTGAAGTAGTTGGTGGTTCCAGTAGTGAGGACGAACGAGATAGCCGGCGGTATTTCGAACGACCAGGCGGGATAGTGAACTGGTTGAAAGAATACCAAAACGTCGATGAGCAAGTTGCTCTAAAAGAGGTCTTGGAAATCAGCAAGGTAAGATCGCGTAATATTTCTAATCTTTTTATTACTGACAAAAATATGAAAAGAACGTGGTTAATCTTGCAGGGTTCTACAACTAATACTGTCGTCTCTAAGCAGCCGTCTCTAAGTGCAACGGCGATCGTAAGTCAGTTATACATTTGTTTCTGTCTTTTAAAAATTAGCGTATAAGTCAATTTAAGTGTTGCAGCCACTGGTCTTGCAATGTATATAATTATATAGTTCATCAATTCTATTTATAGAGTGATGGTAGTTTAACTGAGGAACCTTCTAGTCCGTCTATCTTACGGAGTATTGAGATTGAAGATAACTCGCAGCTGACGCCAGGTGTTGCAAGCGTAAGTGCAGTATATAAATCAATTTACTATATTACGCAAGGGGCTCAACCTCAAAATTTATCTGTAGCATCACACTATCAAAATGCTCTGCTTCGTGAAAACGGTTACAGCGCTAGCGCGCTCAATATTTTTGCAATTACTGAAACTTGACGCACGCTAAAAAATATCTCTCTAACGAATCCTTTTATATATAAATCAAAATTAGTGGAATATAATCTAACGTAATGTGTAATATATCCTCTTAAATAGCGGTATCATTTGCGCCACAAGATTTGTACTAAACTTTTTCACATTGAAACCTCGGCATTGACATACAAAGGTTTGGCATACAAAAGATGTGCAATTGGACTTTGACTCAAAAATGGATTTCTTCTTAAAATCTAAAATGAAGGCCATAGCGGCATAATTTCTTGAATATTTTGGCGGTAAAACTCTAAGATTTAGAATTCAAGCGACTTGAATTTATAAGGCGGCGAACACTGAGGAACACCAACAGTATATCAACAGTGTTGAAATAAGTCAGCTGACGGGGTAATCAATGAATGTGTGTGGCATGCGTTTAAAACTATAAATTAAAACTCTGCCTAATTGAACCCACTACCGAAATGAGCATCAAGAAATATAATGCACCTTATTTAACATGTTACAACAAGAAATAAACTCAAAAACATGCAGATTTAGCATAAAGGCTGATTTCCATTCAGTGAAAATGTCGCGCGCTCCACTTTTTGCGATCGTTTTCTTTTGAATTATAAGCCCTCGACTGGGACGGATCCGGTCGTGGGCTCACAATTCAAAAGAAAACGATCGCAAAAGATCGATCGCGCGACATTTTGCACCGAATGGAAATCAGCCTTTACTCGTGATCGGTGCGCAAGGGAATTTACAACTCATGCACACGCGCAATTAATGGACCATAATATAACCGCCGCACGGCGGTCCCTACAGTATAAATGAAAGACAATATAGTTTTAATCAGTGACTAGAACTTAAGTCTGGCCAACACTGCAAGCTATTACTTTTGTAATTAGAAAGACACAGTATCAAATTATAGAAATGGCTTAATTGAAACAAAATCAATTTTCTTAATCAAGTAAAGTCTCTAATTAAATGCTAGTATTTTTAGTAATGACACAATGTGGTAAGCCATTTGGCCCATTATTCAAAAGCCATTATATTCAAATAACCTAGTTGTATTAAAGTTGTAAATAAGTCAGTTGTGTTTGTAAGCCAACATTAAAGCAGACAATTTGACCCAACGTTTTACGACGGATCTTTATAGAAAAGCCTATTAACTCTTTCTAAACGGTAGCGTCGAATATCATTCTCCAGCGAATGATGACTTTGAGCGCTTGTATCTTTGGCGCCCCTCACCCAAAACGGACGAAAATACCACCAATCGATCACCAATCGATTCAACAAACACACCTGTTCTTGGCCAATGCCAAACAAATCGCAAAACACATTGTTTTACAGATCTTCGTGAGTTTTAACACCTTTGTAATCTGATATTTATTATTATCGTAAACTAATTATATATTCAGTACCTTTGGTCGATTATAACTTCTGTTTTAAAAACCGTGTGATATTCGCTAATACACGGTTTTATAGAGCATTAAAAACTGTACATACTGACCAACTTGCAAAGAAACACAATAAAAATTGACAAAGTTACGGCGAAATTTGAAATGTAGCGTACGGGTCAAACCGGAATTTCAGACAAAAACAACCGGAAAAGGCCCAAACACAAACAAAGACTGTTGCTATGGTTTTTTAAGTGGCCGGAATGAATTCCCCAGGGTACAATACCCTATATAAGATCTTTTTGTCGGGACTGAAGCGCGTGGGGAAACCATATATAGTCAAACTACGGCAAGCGCGTGCATGTTGGAAAATTCCCGATAAATACAAAATAATTCAAAATAAATATTTCTTTTCGCCGTATCGCAGCCAAGTTTTACCAAATAAAGACACAGATAAAAAGCTAAATTTCGATCATTAGAAGTCTGTCGATATAATAAACATATGAGAAGATATTAAAGATTGTTTGAGTTGAACTGAAGTATGACTGGAGGTACGTTTGGGATTAAACTTTTAGTATTTTTGATTCTGTAATGTTTAGTCGGCAAAATAGCCCACTGTTAAAAAGCTTATTTTGTAAGGATTCCAATGGTGTTAATTTCATTGCCAGGGGGTAAATATTTTGCAAAGGAGATCGTACTCAAAGTGCTCTTGCGACAACTTGCGACAACATAATTAAAATGCGACCGACCAGAATTAATCAAAATTTAAAAGGAATTGGCCGGACAAAATGTGTACTGTACACTGTCATTTTTGTAGCTACATTTAGATAATATTTCGTTCCATCATTACCACTTACGAAGCTATCCTTTTACCGCTCTTCAGCGTGAGATAATCTTGTGCTCATAAGATAAACACCTATCTTTCTACAGTCACTAAATTTCAGTTGTATTAAATACTGTAACTGGCGTTAGAAACAAAATACATTGCGCACACTATGTAGAAGTATGTGTGTGTATAATATATACCCTAGCCAATGCGTAGGTGCAGGAATTTAGGCCTAGGATTGGATCATTGGCGTGGTCATAGCATTTTTAGTATACGTAATAGTATAGTTTCGAGTGCAATTACGGATAAACATGTACCGAGTGAGTTTTTTGAAGACTGCAAAAAATAATGATATCGAAGGAAATGTTCGAGACAAGTGCTGGAGTTTATTATGCACTTACAATTTCGTTCACTCATACGGTGTTTCCAATTACAATTGCAATTTGTTCCACAGAAATACACAACAGAAAGAATACTCCAATGTTCCTTTTACCAATATATTTATCAAAACAAACACGAAATTTCTGTAAAAATCAACCAATCAGGTCATTTTGTTACAAAATTTTGCACTGTTACAGATTTTTGCACTGTTGTTGCGGATTTTTGCACTGCTGTTTGGATTAATTGCACTGAAATCAACCAATCACAGTCGAGAAACATTTCCTTGTATATTTTCCTAGGTAAAAATCTTTAAATTATTAAATTATCATATATAAACAGGTAAAGAAGGCACCACAATTCGAGTCGTGGGACGACGAAGAGGATTGTAAGCCAGGAATCCCAGTGCTAACAATCGCACATGGTTCTTTCTGGAGCAAGGTAATTTTAAAGTTCTTTCACATTGTTTATAATTATGGTTCGCGTTTTGGCATATGCAGCTAATTTAAAATGCTTACCATTGAAAACCTTAGACTGTAAGTGCGAAAAGCATATACGGGCTGGTGATACACATATACGGGCTGGTTGGAATACGTTTGAGTTGAATGATCATCAGCATTCATAATGTTTCACATTTACAACAATCCATAACCTTAAAAATTTAAACTAGCCGGTATACGCATGTCCTCCATGATGAGTTGTGCGCGTTTTTGAATTAGCTGTAAATAACCCAGGCCAATAACAGAAGTGCTTAGGGACTTGTCAGAAATTACCAGGGGGGGGTGGAAAAGGGGGAGGGTCTTAATTTTTTCAGCCCTTCAAAAGGGTGGGTCATTAAAAACTGAACCATTGAAAAGGGAAGGTCATAAAAATTTAAGCCATAATTTTCATAAGGGAGGATTTTGCGCAGCAGGAAAGGGGAGGGGTCATGATTTTTCATGCTCGCCCTTGCTGGGGGATCACAGCCTCCCCCCTCCCAAGTCTCCACCTGCCCTCCCCCCTACTAATTTCTGACAAGTCCCTTACGTCACACAATTTCACGACTATATAAATAAAGGTTCATTTAGTTCTGTTTCTTTATAGGTCGAGGTCATTGATCTAACAGACACCTCTCCAGTAAAGTAATGCCTAAGTTGTTAAATTTGATATCGGATTGGTTATCTTTGACAATACTGTACTTATTGAGAATCTTAAGGCCTGTTCATATGGGGAAAAGTTATCTCGGTTAGCGAGAAAACATTTCGACTAGCCAAATAATTTTGTTCTGTTCATATTATGGAGAAACATTATCCCGATTACCGGGTAAAGTTTCCGGCTGTGACGTAGCACTGGTGTGACGTGTAAGGCGGGAAAAGTTTAAAAATTTTAAAATACATTTTCAAAACAAATATGGCTGCTTTGAACTTACGTTACGTAGTTGGATTAATCGTAAGCAACCTTGTCCAGTTTCTACGCCCGCCATTTTGTAAAGTGTAAATTGAAAAGTTGCTGACACGACAGAAAGTTTTCCCGCTAAGCGGGAAAGTTTTGGATATGTTGTGTTCCTATGGGAAAAACATTATCCCGGTCACCGAGATCTCGCCTGTCAACAAGCGAGATCTCGGTACACGGGAAAACTTTTCGTCTCATATGAACGCAGTGTAACTTTTCATATTATTTTCATAACAAGGCGAGATCTCGCTTGTAAACTTGTCGAAATGTTTTCTCGCTAACCGAGATAACTTTTCCCCATATCAACAGGCCCTTAGTAATATCATAATTGACAATGCTAAAAATCTAAAATATTGAATATTTCATCTTCATTAGGCCAATAGCTAAAAAGCGAGAAACGAGACGACGAGTGAGCTCGAGCAGTTCATCTAGTGACGAGTCTGATAACAGGCAGAAACGTCGAAAATCCAAAAGCCAAAGGAAATTTGGTCCAGAGGTGTGGAAAGATGTCGTCGAGGAGAAAGTGGACGAGTTACCACACGGAATTGATGGATTGGCACAATATTCAATCGCGAATATCAAAGACATCAAAGCTAGAAGGAAAGCTTTGTCCTCTGACGGTAGGCGTTGGTCAAAAGATTCGTCGACGAGTTGGACCGAATATGGTGAAATGCGGTTCGCAAATTGTCGTGGTTCTCAAGTATGCAAGAACAACGAGTGCCTGTATAAAACTCAGTACGGTGTTGTGAACAAGATGCAGTTCAGCAAAGGAAACAAGTGCACAGCCTGTGGAGTTACTGCAGAATCTGTTGCGTGTCCAGCTAGACGTTACATTTTGGTTAAAGGACAAAAACTAAGAGTTTTTCACTGTGGTGACCACACTTGTCCAGTGCGTACCACATCAGAAAAGCCTGTTGCCAGTGTAAGGGATATGTTGATAAAAGATCCAACCTTAAAGCCTTCGGAAGTTCAGTCAGCTCTGCTTGTTTCGTCATTGCGTGGGGGAGAATCATGGGACAAGATCGACAAACAAGCTAGTCAACTAGTAGACCGTACATGGATTTCAAACCAGAAGCAGGCAGTTAGACGAGAACTTAATCCTCAGGGAGAAAACTTTGAGGGGCTGGTTACATTTAAACATTTTTGCGACCCCAAAGACCCCTTTTATGTGTATAAGATAAACGACTCACGAGGCAACCCCGATTCACCAACCTATGTCTTCAAGACAAGTAAAGCCAAGCTATTAATGGCAAACAATATGATCAAAGACGGTGACCATTTTCTTAATAAAGAATATTGTTTCTTCGATGGTAAGAAAAAGCGTTGTAGAAACTATACAACCCTTACAGCAAGTGTTTACCACCCGTTGCTGAAGAAGCAAATTCCTTTGGCAGTGATGGAAACAGAGGCAGAAGATTCACGTTGCGTGACGTTATTTTGGACGCTATTCCAAGAAGCACTTGGCAAGGCAACAACCAGCACTTGCACTTTTAATCCCACGGGGTGGAGCACCGATATGGCTGGAGCCAATCTAGTCGGAATAAGAGATGTTTTCGGGAGCGAGTCGTTAAAGAGAGTGAAAACCTGCGAATTCCACTTCAAACAAAATCGCAACAAGAAAGCAAGAACTTGACGAGGAAAGTTCACAAGAATTTAAAGACATGTGCGAAGCTCTGTTGGTTGCACAGACTGCTGATGGTTATGCAGCTGCAATGAGTAATCTCACTAAATTTGTTAACGAGAAACCTGATCGTGAGTTTCTAGAGTCGTGGTTGAAGTGGTGGGATGACCGGGGGGAGTTTATCTTCAATGCTTTTACGCCTTCAGACGGACCGAAAATGAACCAAGCAGAAGTTATTCACGCTGGTTGGGCGCATCGAGATCGGAGCAATCTATCCCTGCTCGACGCGGCACATATGGATACACGGGATAGTATTTTATTGGAAGCTCAAATGAAGGAGTATAAAAAAGGGACGTCGTCTGGTGGAACTGGTCCTTCCTCTGCACATAGGAACTATAGACGTGGTCTTGACCAGGCAGCGCGTTTTGGGAGGGAGATAAGCGAGCTTGGAGAAAACCTTGATGGTGAATCTGCACATCGGCCTCCTGTGAAGCGCAAGGGAAAAAGTAGCAAAGCCAAGACAAATAAAAAAGACAAACGAGTTTCTTCTGCTTCGACTTCGTCCTCGCGAAGTGACCCAACAGCAGATAGCAATAACCAATCTCGTGGCTACACTCGATCGGCAACGTTAACGGTCCAGCCAGACATAGCCAACCCAGCCACACTAGCTCAAACTGCAACGGCCCATGCTAGTTCTAACATTCACCCCAGAGATCATGTTTCCCGTCCATTCCCTCCCAACTATTCATTTCGTTTTCCTATAATCCAAAGTGATCCACTGACAATGGCAAATGCAAATGATTATAACGTTATGACAAGACCAATATTCCCACAACTGCCTTACATTCGGCCTCAGCTTCCCTCCACCTCTACTTCTCCTTCCCCAATATGGCATTCAGGTCTGTCGCCGCACCACTACGAACTTATTGTTTTACCAACAAATGTTCGAAGATGTTATGGCTGCAACTGCGAGTTTGTAGATAAATATAGACAAGAACCATATAACATTATCGTGAAGCACGTTGATAGACGGATAGTGCAAAAGGATCCTGTTACACATTCCTATATTTATAGTTTTGATTTCAGTAATACATATTACCACCCAATTTCTGACCATATCAGGCGCAAAAATCCGCTATTCACTGGTTTAGTGCGCTTGTCGTCACGACTCTGCGCGTCGCTCAGTCCTCTCCAAAAACAAGTGTTGGAGAAGAACAACTTAAATATTCAGGTTGTTGGTTAGTTACAGTACTTAAAATGTTCCAGCATGTATCTATTATTTGCGATAATATGGTTGTTCTAAAATATTAAATTGGTGCATAACTAATTATAATAGTAGAAGTACAATTTATTTTAACCAAAGTCTTGTTTGAGTCTTTCAGAACTTTTTGACTGTTTACGCTTATAGTTCAGTATAACCACACATATTTTGATTAGAGGATTATTGTCATGGTATAATTGTTGGTTTAATATATTGAGATTATACTTTCATTTACGTTGTAGGCTTGTGGCGCTTTTATATAGAACATGTACAACATTTACAAGTTTATATACATGTACAACCCATCTCGCGTACATTGTTTTCTTGCCCGCTAATTGCCTATCATCAATTCATCATACAAATAAGGTTGCCCTGATTTTTTAAAAATGAATTTTGAATAAATTTAAGAAAAAATGCACTGAATTCCTTTTTTTGGATTTGTCAGTGCCGCATTTTTTTGGATCTGTCATACCAATTTTACCAATTTTTTTCGAAATAATACTAATAAATAACTAATATAGAGCAATGGACGAGCCACAAAGAGTAATACGAATAATTTTTCTTGACTTTAGAAAAGCGTTCGATCTAATTAATCATAATATACTGCTAAGAAATATGAAAGAGATGGGAGTTAGATTGGCCTTAATCCAATGGTTTGGAACATACCTCAATAAAAGATCCCATTTTACTAAATTTGGGAATGATACGTCTGATTATGCATATATCAATGGCGGAGTGCCACAAGGAAGTAAACTCGGACCAATTGCCTTTGTAATAAAGATTGATAAACTTCCCTCTGTAATAAAAGAAGAAATCCAACTCATGATATCAACCAACATGGAAACTAATGTTATACTTGAACATGATACATTAATGTTTATGGATGACACTACATTATACGAGGTACTAGATGTCAGCCACCATATTTCTGGGAAGCAACTGGGTGGTGCTGAAAGTAAAGTTAAGAGCGTTTTAAGGTTTACTGAAGAAGATATGATGGAGTTAAATCAAACGAAATGCAAAGAAATGATAATTGACTTTCGAAAAATGTAACTGTTATTCCACCGCTAGAAATCAATAGACATGTATTTGAAAGGGTTAAATGTTACAAATTACTTGGTTTATGGATTGATGACAATTTGAAGTGGTCAACTAACACATGCTATATTGTTAAAAAGCGGTAAAAGACTGTATTTTCTGAAGATGTTAAAAGGTTATGGTGCACCAAAGCAGGATTTAAAAGCCTTTTATATGGCTGTCATAAGATCGACACTTGAATATTGTGCTAAAATTTGGCACGGAAACTTAACCAAGGAACAGTCTACTGACATAGAACGAGTTCAGAAGCGTGCGCTTAGGATAATTTGTCCTGGTCTGACTTATGAAGAAGCATTACTGGACTGTAACCTTAAAACATTAAAGGCTCGCAGAGAAGAGATGTGCGGAAACCTTATAAAAACAATGACAGACCCTAGACATAGATTACACAGTTTATTGCCAGAAACAGTTAATCAGATAAGACAGAGACAAACTAGATCAAATGGAGAAAAACTGTATAATTTTAGATATCGAACTGAACGATTTAAAAATAGCCCAATTGTGTATGGGATTGAATGTTTTAACCGAACGCTGGAGTCGAAGTAAATTTATCGAATTCTATCAAAAAATTTTCAAATTTTATTTAAGATTACTTGTAAATATTAACTCTTAACATTAGTCTTAGTATATTTTTTTATACAGTTTAAATGTAATTCACATTGTAAATTAGTATTTAGTATTTACTATTTAATGTGAAATTCTAGAAAGATTAAAGATTAAAGATTAAAGATTAATAAAATGATTTTTTCCACGCGCGACTCAAGAAAATACATTTTGAAGTTTTTTACGACCCGCGACTTTTTACCCGCGACTTTTTACCCGCGACCCGCGACCTTTTACCCGCGACCCGCGACTTAAAACCCGCGACACGCGACACGCGACCATTATTCAAACTCTGTGTTTATCATCATTCGTCGTTATAATATATATTTTTTCATATTAAATAGACATCATGGTTTCTTCAATGGATTTTTTCACAAAGCAGCATGGTCGATACGCTGTACCTGTATATCAGTATATATAATGAACTCTACTGTACATGGAACTGTCAACAAATTATTTACCATTACTTTGTGAAAATTCAGTCGAAAATTGTACACTTTGTGAAAATTCAGTGGACAGTAGAAATTATTGGTGTGCCATGGATAATCATAATAGCCTACTTGATATGCAGTAAATACAAGTTCTTTGCTAAAATGAAGAAATTATGTGGTTGCAGTGGTGTATCTTGAATGAAAATTACAGATTATTGTGGATATGTACAGTCGTCTCCTTGCAAATATTGCATTTCTCAACAACTCCAATAAAAGTCATTAAAAAGAAAATAATTATCAACAATGGAGCAACAATATTCTATATAACATGTTACATACAGTACCATTTCTGCTGTTTATTTATTCAGTGCCTATTTGTTCAGCACTTATTGCTTTGCCATAATAAGCATATTCCACTGAAAGCATTGCAACATTAAGGATTAGCACGATTTATATAGTGGCAGTGAATTTTCATAAATTAGTTTACCAAACATCAATTACATAGTCGTAATGTATATGTAGTTTAAGCCTTACCAAATATATTCCTGTATAAGTGATATTTATTTGTAATTTAAGTCTGGTATTTTAATGTAATTAAAATAATTGAAAACATGTTTATGTCTGTTACAATGTCAATTTATACAATGATCCCCAGGATTTATTTTTGAAGTTATATCAAAATGTAGGCTACCCGTGTCCCATGGCCATGCCTTTCAGGCAGCACTTCACTTGCGATAGTAATTCCTAGTTTTCAGGTAGTTTCACACAACAGTCAACCGCAAAATATAACATAATGTAATTCAATGGACGGAATACACGGAATCGCGAAATTCGGCGCGCATCCAAATGACGCGTTCTGAGTCGGGCAAAAATCACAGTTAAAGAAAAACATGTAGCTGTGACTGGATGATTTAAAATCGTATTAAGGTGGCTCCCTAGGGTTTTTACTCAAGACAACACTGATGAATAAAACGACTCCCAAACGATTACCTTGCGTGATATGAGCACGAAATTTTCGCCAAACATGTGTTATATTAGTTTGAAGATTTTGTAAAGGTAAATTTGCGCTCAAACTCTGTTACCATGGCAACAGCACGTCTTCAATAAAGTACGTTTTTTCTATTCTTCTTGCCATTTTGAAGATTTTCTTCGGTAAATTTTTTTGAAAATTTGCAAATCAAAGAGTAGTGTTTCAATAGTTCTTTTGCTGTATTTAAAAAAAATTAAATCGATACATTTTCGAGTAATGTACGAAAAGGTTCAAAATTGATATTAAAAAAAAATGTATCGATTTAATTTTGTGAAAATCTGTATTTAGGTTAACGAAAGTAATGTCTTTATACGTATGAAATTAAAAAAAAATTCACCGAAGGAAATAAAAGAAATTCAAAGTTATGTTTGAAAGATTCCGCGAGCTGTTACGTCATAAAATTTTCCAAAATTCAGTTTCGCGCGAGACATCACGGGAAAGGAAGAAGACGCGAGTTCACATAACAAAAATTTTCTCGCAAGAAACGCTATGTTTATATTTTGGTTTTTAAATCCCGCGAGTGCCACACTATTTTAAATTTCCCGCCATGTATACGAGAAACGTTACCCTCGGGAAAAAAACCCTAGGGAGCCACCTTAAAGTATTCAAATGTTCAGTCATGCATTCGTGTTTTTATTGTTGTGATATGTAATCACGAATGCATGACTGAACATTTGAATACTTTAATACGCATATTTTAAATCATCCAGTCACAGCTACATGTTTTTCTTTAACTGTGATTTTTGCCCGATTTTTGCCCGAATTTCGCGATTCGTGTATAGACTTGTATAATTATGCGAGTGCACGCGCGCGAGCTTGAAGGATTTTCACGCGCATGTTTTCTTGCTTTATGATTACGAAGTGATTATAATATCAAAGAAAAGCTTTTAGAAAAGATTAAAAACCCGAATTTACGATTCTATGCTCATGGTATTAAGAACCTAAAGTAGTCTCAATGCGGCTTTAAAGATCGATAGTCCGGGAACTGATTTATAAACAATTTGTATTGGTGAGTACTGTTTATATTTTAACATTCCAATCATAGTATCATTTAAGTATGTCGAAATATTTCGTTAAAAATCTGCTTAGATTTACCATGACAAAATTTCCATACTTGATCAAGTCACAGGCACAGCAGAATGTTATTAACCGATTAACATATGGAGGATGTGTCTGTTGTTTTTAGTTTTCGTTTGCTTGGCTTTTATAATACTGCATGCAAATTTGTCGCTTTCACAATACGAGCATCATCCATCATAATATCCCTTTATATTGAATATGGATCGTGTTTATAACTCGTTTATATATCTACCTTATTACTTGGTATATATATATATATATATTTGCTAATACCAAATACAATCCATACAGACCTTACAACTATGTGAATTAAAAATGAGAATATGATTTTAACATAACATCTTATATGTTACCTGCTCCTGGCTAGTAGTGGTGGGCGATACTGCGAATATCGATTTCGATACGATACCGAGTACCTTTTTATCGATACCACTGTTTCAATACTTTTTTTCGATACCGATACTGGTCAGTAGACAAAGTACTTCATACACTAGTTAAATATGTTCGTACCACAACGATTAATAGTCTTTATATTTAATTTAACATTTCTGCCATTTTCCAGCATGAAAAGGAAAAACCCAGGAAAAAAAACGCTGTGAAAAGCTGTTACTGCATGCTCGTTTGGCAAAGAACTAAACGAAGAACTTCATGTAACATTAAATATTAAACATAATCCGGTCACATGACAAGTATCGAAAACATCGATATTTAAAAAAAGTATCGATACCATCTTTTGAATTGTGAATATCGAAAGTATCGATACTTTAGTAGTGGTATCGCCCACCACTACTGGCTAGGTCTAAAAATGTATATAAATTTTTCGTACGAATATCCATCCACAAACACCATCAACTATTATTCCCATCGAACGAGATGCCGAGAAAAATGTTAGTATTTACCCATACCATATATATACACTGGCATCCCTCCCATATATATATACCGAACTTGGGGTTAATGCTCAGGAACTGGACCACAGAATAGGAAATGACCAGAAAGGCCACTCGGCAGTGCAACGTGACACCCTATTTTTATGCAGTTATCTGGCCAGAATAATGGCGGACCAGCCAGTTCAGCGTGTTTATTGGTCAGAAAATGCAATTGACTGGCTAGAATAATGGTAATGAACATGCGTAATGCGACATGCGCAGCGTCAAAAACTTCAAAGGTTCGGCCTCAAGTGGCCCTTCTAGTCATTTCCTATTCTATGACTGGACTCTGTAGCTCAGTTGGTTAGAGCGTTGCACCAGAATCGCAGGACCGCAGGTTTGATTCCTGCCAGAGGGCCTAAGGTTGCATTTTTCGCAACTGCTCCTGGCTAGGTCTAAAAATGTATATAAATTTTCGTTCGAATATTCCATCCACAAACACCATCAACTATTATTCAAATCGAACGAGATGCCGAGAAAAATCTTAGTATTAACATCTTAAATGTGTAATATAAAGGTTCTTTCCATGACCGACCAGACCAGAGTTTCTGTCACTGTATTGACGGAAAGATCTGGGCCACGTTTTTCGAAAATCTGGTCAAGGTAGACCTCCTTTTGATTTGATCCAAATTTTGCATTCAGACCCATCCAAAGCTCAAACGTTTTGTGTTGCTTTTAATAATTTGTTCGATCTGACCAGTTTAGCTGTGCTAATGGAAAGCGCACTGATTCACCTCAATATTTCCAAATAGGTTATATTGTTATGTTACGGGAGCAAAGGTTAGGGATGGGGTTATCGAGACTTCAATCATAAAATTCATTCAAAAAACAAATTGTGATTGAAATTAAATTTTAGATGGCTTCTGCCCTTTTGCTCAATGTCAAATCATCTACTAGGAATATGTAATTTTATAGCCATCAATTCATAGGTAACTGTTTTGATGTAAATGCATGTGGAAATGTTGTTATGTGTGTGAGTGTGACATATATGACAAATGTGTGTGTTTCCGATGCTATATGTGTGAGAGTTGGAAGTTCTGTCTGACGTATATAGGTACAATGTAAAATATATTCATTTGAGACAGTTCATATATCATGGGCGTATTAAATATATCACATATTAATATATCTAATAGTACAAAGGGCTTGACCTGTGCCATTGCAGCAATGCTTGCACCAACCTTCGAACATATGTAGTGTCAATATGTTTCCCCGGGTTAGTCTTTTGTCGATATTTACGCCCAGACATGAATAAGTATCAGTCCTAGGTATTGGCAAGTTATTGGCATGTCATTAACTAGAACAGAGTTACTAGATACTGTATTTTCAATGTTGTACAATGATCCAGTAAACAATGATCCAGTAAACAATGATCCAGTAAACAATGATCCAGTAAACATATGTCGACAAAGTTCACTCATAAAAGTGTTAAAATAATGCAATATTTATTCTCAACACTATTTGTGTCAAAATCGTCAAATCGAATTGTCATTTCGATAGTCAACATCACCTTATACTTTTGAGATTTTTAATTGGTATAAAGATATAAGCACAGTTTGGCATTTCTTTCCCAAACTGCTGTGACTAGGGGCACGAAATGAGTTGATGGTATTTAATATTTATATGTGGTGTTCCTTTTTAAATATTGTACGAAATCCTGCATTATTCGAGCTTCTATTTCGACAAAGTTTACTCATAAACGTATTAAAATAATGCCATATTTATTCTCAACACTATTTGGGTCAAATCGACAATAGTTCATGGTCATTGTTTGTCATTTCAATGGTCAACATCACCTTATATTAAGTTTGCTTTTGATATTTGATTGGTATAAAGATATCATTAGCACAGTTTGGCATTTCTTTCCCAAACTGTTGTGACAAGTTAGTGGGACTAAATGAGTTGATGGTATGTAATATTTATATGTGGTGTGCCTTTTTAAATATTGTACGAATATCCTGCATTATTCGAGCTTCTATTTCGACAAAGTTCACTCCTAAAAGTGTTAAAATAATGCCATATTTATTCTCAACACTATTTGGGTCAAATCGACAATAGCTCATGGTCATTGTTTGTCATTTCAATAGTCAACATCACCTTATATTAAGTTTGATATTTGATTGGTATAAAGATATAAGCACAGTTTGGCATTTCTTTCCCAAACTGTTGTGACAAAGGGGAATAATTGAGTTGATGGTATGTAATATTTATATGTGGTGTGTAAATAGTGCTGCTAACATAACCTTTATTCTCAAGTATAAAAGACTAAAATCTTAAGGTTTCACAATTGTTTTAAAAATTGCTCCCATGGGCTATAGGCCTTCGTCCCTTTGTGCACAGTTTTTAAAAGCAACATAAACGTTCATCCACTCATTGAGTGACATTGACCTCATGCATTGACATCTATGCAAATACGCATAAGCAGATACACATACGCTTTGCGTACCTATTTTTTAAAATCGCCATTTATTTGTGAAAAATTTGATTTTTCATGACACTTTCCCGAAGGTCGCGCATGCGCAGTAAAGTGTGTGATAAAATTTGACTCGAGTTTCATATCTGAATATATATTCAATCTGAGATTACACGAAATCATTGAACTAAATATAACATATGTAGAACGTTCGGTGCCAGTAGGCCGTGGGATGAGGGTCGAAAATGTTCAATTCCGTAGCACCCCTCGTGTAACTACATAATTTTTACATCAATCCATAGATTAGAACTTACTTAGTTAGAATCCGCTTCCCCCCAAGCGAAATAGTTGCACAAATTGAAGTACAACCTCTCCAAAGTTCGGGCTTTCTCGTGTTTCGAAATCCACGAACGGCCATTGTTGTGTTGCAACTACGCATGCGCTTGACCACAAAACACTTAATGCGCACGCGCAGATAGGAAAACTGATCTCAACGCAGGACTGGACAAGAAAAAAATTATGAAATGTGCGAAAGCAGGGCTGAAGTAAAACAAGATGACATCGGAGTGTTTTAAAAATATATGATATTTTTATGTTCTGTGCATTTTAATGGAGTTCGCCAAACATTCTGAGCAATGTACCGTGTCAAGCCCTCGCCAGGAACACTTCCAAGCCAACATTACAATAATAACTTATTACAAATATGATGTTATTTTATACTACAGCAATTGCATGACGTTTTTGCAAGCAAATCTGTTTTTCAGGCTTTAAATATTATCACAATCCTAAACATAGAACATGCATACCGTAATTTCTCTATTAATTTCGGGGGGGGGGGGGGGGGGTAGAGATGAGCCGATCACGAAAATTGCCGATTACTGAAGCCGATTAATCGGTGGCCGATTATTTAAACTAATCGGCCGATTAATCGGCATATACCGATTATCGGTATATGATTATCGGTAAGGTGATTTTGGAGGTTCGTCGTGGTGAACTGTTCGAGCGGAGCCCTTCATCAAAGTAAAACGTTTTACTCTGATAGTGATGAAGGACTCCGCTGGAAATGTCAGTATTTGTTCTTCAAAATTTTGGCTGTTCACAACCTTTGATAGTGACAAAAAAATTTATATTTTCGAACATTTTTTTTATATAAATAAAAAGCCGGTTTGTTCAGGTTCTTCTTCTTTTTTTATAGCCAACAAAAATAAGCGAAGATTTTGTAAGGCGGCCGCGTATAAGTATTTGCATCATCAACGCTCTCGCCATCGGTTCGTTATGACTCACTCGGCATGTATTTGCACCATGTGTGAAGAAGTTGAAATGCTGATTATTTTGCCGATTATTCAAAATAATCGGCCGATTACCGATTATTTTAAATTGGCCGATTAATCGGCTTTACCGATTAGTTTCCAATTAATCGGCTCATCTCTAGGGGGGGGGGGGCTTATTTCTAATATATACAAAGAGTCTGTTTGCACGTTTGATTCTCTTTAATATAAATATGCAACATCGGGTACAGTGATGTTACGTACCAAAGTATCAGTAAAATATCATAATTATCTTTAAAATACAATACTTTCACGCTTCACGATTTTATAAATCAATTGCTTACAGGAGGGGGGGGGGGTGCTTAATAGATAAATTACGAATACCATAAATAAGTATTACTCGGTGTTCACAATCTTATTTATTTTCTAACTCTCTTCCCATCAATTTTATTAGTCCAGGTTCCTTGTTTATTTATGCAGTCACCTTCATCAAATTCTTCATCACTATTTTCAGCTTTACTCAACATATGTTCCTCAACTAAATCAGGAGTATCCAAGTTCTCAGCATACACAATTTCACTAACATTTCTAGATTTTGGCAAATAGAATACCAGCTGGGGATAACTGTTAATTAGCCGTTGCTTGAGCTCGGAAGACCTGTATTTCGATGCATCCACATTCTCAGTTTCCTTAGCAATGACAACAAATTTCTCAAGTAAGTCCATCATGTACTTTATTGCTTTTCCCTTGATGATTTCAGTTTCAATGACTTCTTTACCGAATACGTTGTAAGATATTTCATACACTGATGGTGCGCATGTTGTGGTCGTCTTTGCCTCCCTTGCAAGGAATATGGTATAGTTGCTATAGCAAACTTTGTGGTAGTGGACCTCCAATGCAACATAGCCTTTCTATCTAATCTGCACAAGTATCCGCTCATCATTTTTCCTCGCAGGAGCTGTACGTAATAAGCCAGCATCAATTGTACTTGCCAACACTAGTGGTGTTCCTCTTCTCTTTTGTGTTTTCTACACAAAACATACAAGTTTAGAATGCCTGTTTAAAAATGGCATTTACCAACTAAGGACCTGTTTATATGGAACCCGGGCTGGCTCGCTGACCGGACCAGCCCGCTTAGCGAGATCTCGCCATGTAATTGATTTTATAGTAAAAACTACTGTGCGTTTATATGGACAAGCGGGCTGGTCCGGTTCCAGAGATCTCGCTTGAAAAAGGCGAGATCTCGCTTACCAGGATGAAAATTTCCCCATATAAACATTCACTAACCGGGTCAGCCCGGTTGCCGGGATGAAAGTTGAAAGACGGACGCCACCACCAATTTGTCTGCGAGCTATTTTTAAGAACTGTCAAAACAATGTCAAAGGTCAAAACAACAAAATCATCCCGCCTGCCAGGATGAAATTTTCTCATATAAACACAAGACAAATTCATCCCGCTTACCGGGCTGGCCCGGTCAGCGAGCCAGCCCAGGTTTCATATAAACAGCCCCTAAAGCAGGGTGAAATAGACAAATTAACCAGGTATTAAAATAAAGCTACTCTGGTTTGTAAAGTTTATGAACATTGTGTTCATAAACTTCACAATCCAGAGTAGCTTATATTATGCCTGTTTAAATAGACTTATTATCTGGATAATTAACCCATTAAGATCCAACGCATCCAATAGGTACTCTAAAATATCATATAGCCATATAGGTATATGCACAAGACAGTATTTACCTGTAAGGCACAATATGACAACTTTTCCACCAAAAGGTGGTCCATAGAATATAAAGATACTGTACACAAGTAATTGTACATAATCATACCTTGTCTCTTGAAAACCAAGACGAATCTCTTCCACAAATAATGCAGCATTCTGGTAGTACATGCTTGTTTCTTTGAGGCAAGGTCTTACTTAGATCCACTGAATTGCGTGTAATCTTTCTTCTGTGTTCCATGTGGCATGTGTGGTCTACGGTATTAGCGACCTTTTCCGTGCTTGTACTAGCTCCGTTTTCCTCTTTTCTCTGTTGTCTACGGATCTTTTCTTCATCGCTAAATTTATTGTAGCATTTCATGTGGTGGTACCATTCTAAATCAAAACTTTCGTTTGTGTTCTCTGCCAAGTATGAATTGACGAATTCGTCATCAAACTTATCATACGAATCCTTCGCTATCTTAGCTTGCAGGCAGTTAAGTTTCGCCCATTTATTCCTGCAATCGACAAATTTCTTAAGCCTTTGACGAGTAACTTTAGAAAGTTGCTCGGTTACGCCTTCAAAATGCATAAAACATGAGAATATTCGAATTTTCGACATATCGTCATTAGTAGTCATCTTGAATATGCGTGTTTTATTGAAATCAGTTTTCCAATCTGCGCGTGCGCATTAAGTGTTTTGTGGTCACGCGCATGCGTAGTTGCAACACAACAATGGCCGTTCATGGATTTCGAAACACGAGGAGCCCGAACTTTGGAGAGGTTGTACTTCAATTTGTGCAACTATTTCACTTGGGGGGAAGTGGATTCTAACTATAAGTACGTTCTAATCTATCGATTCATGTAAAAATTATGTAGTTACACGAGGGGTGCTACGGAATCTGTTTTCTAAGCATATTTTCGACCCTCATCCTACGGCCTACAGCGTGTGGGTAGAGTGTAACAAATATTCGGCGGTTGACTGTTGTGTAAAACTACCTGAAAAATACAATAAGAACTTCGACGTTCTCGTTCGATGGGAATAATAGTTGATGGAAATAATAGCTGCCTGTATTTTTCAGGTAGTTTCACACAACAGTGAACCGCAAAATATAACATAATTATGTAGTTCAATGGACTACATAATTATGTAGTTCAATGGACGGAATAGACTTGTATGTGCGAGTGCACGCGCGCGAGCGTCACGCGAGCGTGAAGAATTTTCACGCGCATGTTTTCTTGCTTGATGATTTATACGCAGTGAATATAATATCAAAGAAAAGCTTTTAGAGAAGATTAAAAACCCAAATTTACGATTCTATACTCACGGTATTAAGAACCTATAAAGCAGTCTCAATGCGGCTTTAAAGATCGATAGTCCGGGAACTGATTTATAAACAATTCATGTTTATATTTTAATATTCCAATCATAGTATCATTTAGTATGTCGAAATATTTCGTTAAAAATCTGCTTAGATTTACCATGACAAAATTTCCATACTTGATCAAGTCACAGGCACAGCAGAATGTTATTAACCGATTAACATATGGGCGATGTGTCTGGTGTTTTTAATTTTCGTTTACTTGGCTTTTATATTACTGCAGGCAAATTTGTCGCTTTCACAATACGAGCATCATCCATCATAATATCCCTTTATATTGAATATGGATCGTGTTTATAACTCGTTTAGCTATATATCTACCTTATTAGGCCAACTTGGTATATATATATATATTTGCTAATACCAAATACAATCCATGCATACAGACCTTACAACTATGTGAATTAAAAATGAGAATGTGATTATATTAACATAACATCTTATATGTTACCTGCTCCTGGCTAGGTCTAAAAATGTATATAAATTTTCGTACGAATATTCCATCCACAACACCATCAACTATTATTCCCATCGAACGAGATGCCGAGAAAAATGTTAGTATTTACCCATACCATATATATACACTGGCATCCCTCCCATATATATATATACCGAACTTGGGGTTAATGCTCAGCAACTGGACTCTGTAGCTCAGTTGGTTAGAGCGTTGCACCAGAATCGCAGGACCGCAGGTTTGATTCCTGGCAGAGGGCCTAAGGTTGCATTTTTCGCAACTGCTCCTGGCTAGGTCTAAAAATGTATATAAATTTTCGTTCGAATATTCCATCCACAAACACCATCAACTATTATTCAAATCGAACGAGATGCCGAGAAAAATCTTAGTATTAACATCTTAAATGTGTAATATAAAGGTTCTTTCCATGACCGACCAGACCAGAGTTTCTGTCACTGTATTGACGGAAAGATCTGGGCCACGTTTTTCGAAAATCTGGTCAAGGTAGACCCTTTTGATTTGATCCAAATTTTGCATTCAGACCCATCCGAAGCTCAAACGTTTTGTGTTGCTTTTAATAATTTGTTCGATCTGACCAGTTTAGCTGTGCTAATGGAAGGCGCACTGATTCACCTCAATATTTTCAAATAGGTTATATTGTTATGTTACGGGAGCAAAGGTTAGGGATGGGGTTATCGGGACTTCAATCATAAAATTCATTAAAAAAACAAATTGTGATTGAAATTAAATTTTAGATGGCTTCTGCCCTTTTGCTCAATGTCAAATCATCTAGGAATATGTCATTTTATAGCCATCAATTCATAGAGAACTGTTTTGATGTAAATGCATGTGGAAATGTTGTTATGTGTGTGAGTGTGACATATATGACAAATGTGTGTGTTTCCGATGCTATATGTGTGAGAGTTGGAAGTTCTGTCCGACCTATATAGGTACAATGTAAAATATATTCATTTGAGACATTTCATATATCATGGGCATATTAAATCTATCACATATTAATATATCTAATAGTACAAAGGGCTTGACCTGTGCCATTGCAGCAATGCTTGCACCAACCTTCGAACATATGTAGTGTCAATATGTTTCCCCGGGTTAGTCTTTTGTCGATATTTACGCCCAGACATGAATAAGTATCAGTCCTAGGTATTGGCAAGTTATTGGCATGTCATTAACTAGAACAGAGTTACTAGATCAATGTTGTACAATGATCCAGTAAACATATGTCGACAAAGTTCACTCATAAAAGTGTTAAAATAATGCAATATTTATTCTCAACACTATTTGTGTCAAAATCGTCAAATCGAATTGCCATTTCGATAGTCAACATCACCTTATACTTTTGAGATTTTTAATTGGTATAAAGATATAAGCACAGTTTGGCATTTCTTTCCCAAACTGCTGTGACTAGGGGCACGAAATGAGTTGATGGTATTTAATATTTATATGTGGTGTGCCTTTTTAAATATTGCACGAATATCCTGCATTATTCGAGCTTCTATTTCGACAAAGTTCACTCATAAACGTGTTAAAATAATGCCATATTTATTCTCAACACTATTTGGGTCAAATCGACAATAGTTCATGGTCATTGTTTGTCATTTCAATGGTCAACATCACCTTATATTAAGTTTGCTTTAGATATTTGATTGGTATAAAGATATCATTAGCACAGTTTGGCATTTCTTTCCCAAACTGTTGTGACTAGGGGGACTAAATGAGTTGATGGTATGTAATATTTATATGTGGTGTGCCTTTTTAAATATTGTACGAATATCCTGCATTATTCGAGCTTCTATTTCGACAAAGTTCACTCGTAAAAGTGTTAAAATAATGCCATATTTATTCTGAACACTATTTGGGTCAAATCGACAATAGTTCATGGTCATTGTTTGTCATTTCAATAGTCAACATCACCTTATATTAAATTTGATATTTGATTGGTATAAAGATATAAGCACAGTTTGGCATTTCTTTCCCAAACTGTTGTGACAAAGGGGAATAATTGAGTTGATGGTATGTAATATTTATATGTGGTGTGTAAATAGTGCTGCTAACATAACCTTTATTCTCAAGTATAAAAGACTAAAATCTTAAGGTTTCCCAATTGTTTTAAAAATTGCTCCCATGGGCTATAGGCCTTCGTTCCTTTATGCACAGTTTTTTAAAAGCAACATAAACGTTCATCCACTCATTGAGTGACATTGACCTCATGCATTGACATCTATGCAAATACGCATAAGCAGATACATGTACGCTTTGCGTACCTATTTTTTAAAATCGCCATTTATTTGTGAAAAATTTGATTCTTCATGACACTTGCCCGAAGGTCGCGCATGCGCAGTAAAGTGTGTGATAAAATTTGACTCGAGTTTCATAGCTGAATATATATTCAATCTGAGATTACACGGAAATATTGTAAAATGTACTCTCTTTTTTGATGACCGTTCTGGAATGTATTTGAATCGTCCATTTCTTTGTCTAACTTGAAAAAACCCAGCTTCTTGGTGAAGTCTCTCTAGAACCACGTCAACTTCCGATGGTGTACCGCGTAGCTTCGTTGTCACCGGATCTCTTAGAACGTTGTATATCGTTTTGAAATACATTTCAGACGTTGACAAAACTTGTCCTTCATTCATTTCTATTTCAACATGCACAGCACTGGTTTTTCTTTTAATTCTGAATGTGTATTTCGGTTAGTCAGTTATCTAAAAATAAGGAAACCGGAGTAACCGATCTTTAAAAATAACCGGTTAAAATTCATTCCGGTTAACCGACTAACCACCTCAGCCTACATCAACCTCACAAAGAATAAAAAAAATTTTGTCTGGTGCGCCTAGTGTTTCGACCCTTGGCTCTTCCCATCAGATTACGGCGTGATGTTGTTCGCCATCAGAACACACGGGAACCTTAAATATTTGCACAATAAATATAATAGTACAGTTGTAGACAGATTGCTCCGAATTTAAAAGTTCAGCAACTGAAACACTGCACAAAATTACATACCTGCGATCATCGCCAAACTCTTTGTGAAGCTAGCATGATGCATCGACTGCACAAATTTGGACAAAATATTCCTATAATTGTACTGTGACGGTTGCTTCCTTTAGGAACGGCAAAAGAGATCTATTCCCCCTGTTTATTGACTAATGTTCAACGAATATTCCACGCTGTTAGCTCCTACCTCGACGGCCAGAACACAAATCAGTGATTTTTTTTATTTGCGCACGATGCTTTGCGGTCGTAGTGCGCACACCACCTGATATTTCCTCAATATCTTATTTAAAATATATAGTATCTGATCTGATAAAATTACCATGCATATATATTTTACAGGTATTTTCATTGAACCCGTAACCATGTGCTGAACGCAGAATTAGATGAAGAGACGCAATGTGAACATTGAGTTACAGCAATGATTTTTGTAAATCTGGTAAGTCGTAATTTCTACCAATTCTAGCCTTTAAAGATAGGTTTCAGTAAACCTTATATCTGGTGGTGCTAACAGTTATGGAAGCAATTATCCTTACATGACAACTACTCAAAGAGAAAGAAATGAAAACTGTTCTCAACGTTTCGAGCAAAGACATTGACATACAAACTCTCATCTATGGTTTGTCACTAACTCTTTTGACGAAATACCTTTGCTCGAAACCTCGAGCATAGGAAGCCCATTGGCTACGCTGGTTTAATAAATAGTTGACTAAAACATTCAAATTTTTGACAATGCTATTGTTACCTTGTTGAAAATGGGGAAAATATGATAAACTCACTTGACAATATTAAAAGGCAATTCGTCAGTTCTCGTTTTCTGCGACGGCGACTTACGTCACTGAATCGTAATGGCAAACAGTATATAGTTATTGCTGCAACTTGCAACGCAATTTCGGACTCAGAGCGATTTTAGGTAAAAACTATATTGGTAAAGAAATTGTGGTTATGAATCTCGTTCTATTTTTCCGATATTTTTCTTGCTAAACATGTCCAGAAGGCAACAAAGAAATGAATCAAAATGATAATATCAGTGGAGTGAAACCCACTGTTTTTCTGTGCGTAAATTTCTACATTAATGATCCAAGTCGATTATGTATGAAAATACAACAGTTAATAAATTCAACACACGCCAAATTTTGTGGGAGAACGGGTTCAAGGTGAAATGAACGAATTCTATATATTTATACCCTTTAAACTCTGGTCAACCCAAAGACTCATATAGCCTTATGTTTTCATCCCGCGGGGGTATACATGAAAACCGCTATTAGAGAGTGAATGCCCTACGGGTAAAAACCCCGATAGAGCCCTGCATCAGGGTAGCGAACCTCTCCGCCCTCCGACATTACCTGAACCAATGGGTGATAATCCCCTTGGACAGTTCTTACGATTGGACTGATTATATTTCCATTAAATAACCTGAGTCTATGGGCACTAAGTTGACCATTTGGAACACTTTAACCCAGAACCAAACACTTTATTCAACATCAACCAGTTTAAATATTTACAAAAAGATCATTCACAGTGATAAAATTGTTCCTTTGTGCTTCCTGGATTGTCCCGCATAACAATAATTATATGAAGATATAATAAGTATATAGTCCTGATTAATTATAATCTGATTAATTAGATCCTCCAAACACGTAACATAGAAGGGTGAGCGGGTGTGAACTAAATATTTACAGTGCATGGTATTCCAACCACCATCCGATCAGACAATGGCCCACCATTCAACGGGTAGGAGTACTACCGATATTTAGAGACTTTGAGAATAAAACCTGAATTTTCCACCCCCAAGTGGCCCCAAGGAAATGCACCTGTGAGCGTTTCATGCAACCATTGGGCAAAGCTCTCGAAAATGCAAAGATCGAAGGTCTCCCGTGGCGACAAGAGTAACAAAGATTCTTACTTAACTATCGTATGACACCACACAGCACACAGCACAACTGGTGTACCACCTGCAGAACTGTTGTTCAACAGAACTGTGCAAGGCAAGTTACCCACTTGAAGAAACAAAAGGGAGTTAATTGACAGAGCGAAGCAAGTAAAAACGACGAAAGAAGACAAAAATAGAACAAACAGTATGCAGACAAACGACGTCACTCAAAGAAGACCAGAAAAACAAAACAAACTGATAGCCAACTTTAACAACAAACCATACACTGTAACATGTATAGAGATAACAGCCACTAGTAAGGGCGGACATACTGTGAGACGAAATGATGACAACATATCAGATGACTCTGAAGACTACTCACCATCATACAATAGAAACAACAACGAAGACAATACAACTAATGATGGCAACCATCTGAATGGTTATGCACCTGTACGAAGATCCGAACGGTGCCAAAAGAAGCGAGAAGTATATGGACACAATATCCTTTCATAAACTGTCAGTAAATATGACGTTCCAGCATATTAAACTCCCAGAAACACGTAGTTTTATATATTGGGGGCAATGCCAGCAACGCAGGCTACAACAAGAGTGGTATGTCATGTTCGTCGGATCTGTTGACATCAGCTTGACCGTTGGCGTTTGTTTCGTTGAGTGGTACTAACTTTATACGAATTTGAGCTGCCATATTTCTTTGTTTACGAGAGGAATAAAAGCATGTCCTTGCTCCTTATTGACTTTTGATTGAATAAACTGCATCGCCTTTCGTCATACTGCCTGTTGTTTATATAGGCGACAATGTAATGTTGTTATTGTTCCAAAGGTCTCGCACCGACGCATTATATAGCATTTCAAATCGCCTTAGTTCTCACACCGTCCCAAAACAGTTCGCATAATCTGTAAATTTTCTTTCTTGCCAATCTTTGGATGTTTATTCGGTTGAAGCATTCATCGAAGTGACACGCTTCACGTTGTGGTTTGCTTTGCCTATTCGTCGTTGAAATATGATTGGTTTGGGCCCTGATCAATGAAATATGATATTTTCTTATTATTTGGTGGCTGTTGACAGGTTTTTCCTGCTTGTCGGATATTATAACTGATTTTAAAGCGATTACCGTTTAATACGTTGTCTCATTTTCAGAAAGGTCCTGAACTCAATTTACAAAGTTACAAACGAAGGAATACATGCAAACTACATAACTATGAAAATACTAAAGATATCATAGCTATGCAAAAAGTTCAAAATTAGTTTAAAAAGTTACTCTTATCTGTCTGTTCAAGTTGTTCCACTCTGATACGGCCTGATATTCCAATCTTTGTTTCCCCCAATTCCTTGACACCCTGGACAGCCTTAAATTGTCTCTGTTTCGTGTATTATAGTTGTGTATCTCACTTTTGGTTAAAAATTCAAACTCATGCGAGGTTAAATTATTTATACATTTAAAAACCAATAAGCACCTACGATACAATCTTCGTTGCTCTAGAGTGATCCAGTCCAGAGTGTTTAGCGCGTCGGTTGCCGATGAGAGTAGTGGTCTGTCTAAAACAATCTTGGCGGCCTTATTCTGCAGTGCTTGGAGATTCGTCATTAGCATTGTATTGTTTTTGTCTCTCCACACAATATCTGCATAGTCGAAGATTGGGAGCACGAGACTGTTATAAAAAAGGATTCGTGCATTAAGTGGTAGCAAGTGTTTTATCCTACGAAGTAAACCTAAGCGTTGATTGATTTTAGACGAAACACGATTTATATGTTGGTTGGCAAGTAAATCAAACTATGGCTAGTTATACCTTTAAACAATCGAAAAATCCTCGAAATATTTTTAAGACTTAGCTAAAATAATATCAGAAATTGAATCTATTATGATAGTTTTACTATATTCTAACAAGATTTACGCTCAGAGCTTAAAGCTACCACACTCACACTCACGAAAGGGAGCCAATCTGGTGCTCTTTGAGTGTCAAAGTGCCATTTTTGAACAGGGAGGGTGAGTACCAAGCATAGTATGGCAACAGCCTAATTCTCCAGCTTTTTTCAAAAACAGTACTGATACACTGCTAAGCCTAGGATTGAACCTCCATTCTTGAGCGAGTGTGAGGAGCTTTGTAGAATACAGGCGTTACATACCTGTATTCGCTCCCACTCACACTCTCCAATGGTGGAGGATTCAATCTAAACTTCCTTGAGTGTCAGCAATATTTTGACAGATAACAGAGAGGTGAAATCACTCACATAGTATGGTACGGCACTAACCCTCCAGCACCAAAGAAACAGTACCAGCCTCAGAGTTAAGCTCAGATTGAACCTCCGATGCGGTGAGGAGCTTGTATTCTACCAGCGCTTGGCAAAGAAAATAGGATCCTAAAACGAGTAAAATACGAAAAATGTCTGGCAATTTGTTCAATTTTCTGAGGCAACATGCGGGGTGCCTGGTTGCCACTAGAAAGCAGCGTTTAGAAATACAAAAACACAATATCATTGGCTGTCAGAAAACCGGGGGAGTTTGCAGATTCAATATTTAAGGGAAAACTATGGCATGGAAGTTGGAAGAAAGAAGCGAAACAAAACACAAAATAACGGAAGAAAAATAGAGCAGTTTATACTTAGCTTACCAAGGTATAAACATCACTTGTATACAATCATTACTTTTTTATTCTGACGGTTTTGTGAGAGCCAGTAAAATTGTGTGTTCGTATTTGGAAACGCTGCGTTGTAGTGAGAACCAGGCATCCCACATGTTGCCGGGGAAAAATTGAACAAATTGCCAGAAACTTTTCGTATTTTACTCGTTTTAGGAACCTATTTTGTTTGCCAAAATCTTGTTAGAATTTAGTAAAACTATCATAGATTCAAGTTCTATTATTATTTTTGCCAAGTTTTAAAACTATTTCCAGTATTTTTCGATTATTTAAAGGTATAGCTAGCCATAGTTTGATTTACTTGCCAACCTTATATATATATATATATATATATATATATATATATATATAGTCAAATCTGCAGACATGCATGTTTCGCCGTTCAACGGCTCGTCAGTGCAGCTTGTAACGTAACAGCTAGCATGGTTGGTTACTTGCCAACCTTATATATATATATATATATATATATATATATACTATAGTCAAATCTGCAGACATGCATGTTTCGCCGTTCAACGGCTCGTCAGTGCAGCTTGTAACGCAGATATATAGTTTTCCGCTTACCTGAAGGTATCCGCTACAGCCTGTTTCACGCAATGTGCGATCATTAAGGCGGAGAGGAATATCGAAAATCAAATTCTGTATTTATAGTAATGGTCGAAACGTGGCCGTGTGGGCGTTCAAACATTCTATGCGTTGCTTTGTTTCTATAGGTTCTAAAGTCTACTATTATTTATTATTATTATTATATTTTCGCCATTTTCAACAAGGTAACAATATCATTATCAAAATTTTGAATTTTTTAGTCATTTATTAAACAGCGTAGCCATTGGGCAGCCTATTCCTCGAGAAGTGTTTTTATCTCGTCCAGGTTAAGTGGCTGTAGTGCACTCCACAGATTGATTTACAACCGCAACCAATGCTGCCCCCCACCCCCAAGGCTAAAGATACCTCCTCAATAGAAAGCATATGTCTTGTATTTAGAGTTTAATAACACAAATATACGTTAGGTTACTTTCCTGAATTTCTCGGCGCTTATTGTTCAATTTTCACATGCTGTAAAGATTCTTAATCTATCAAACGAAATTATGTGTTTTGGTGACAACAAGAATCGTATGCATGAAAAATTGCCGAGTCACCCGTTTCATTACTCTATAAAAAGTTGTGATTTCCGGTGAATTCTTAAAGATTAGAGTTGTTTCATACCATATTTGATGTATATACGATAGATTTAGTTTAACAACGATCAACTGAATTGTTGTATACGGTCCCCATTAAACCATACTGACTGTAATTATACTGTGTTTTGAACGCATAATCATGTACATTACGATTTGTGTACATTTTCATGACTTATGTATTGCATGTATGGTAAAGCCGATCCAAGCTAGAAGAAAGCTGGAAATACATCGGGTGACACATATTTAATGCCATTTGAAAGTTTTCATATAGGATTGTCATTATATGTAAGCATTTGGCGTGTAGAAACCAGTAATGTTTGCTTGGTACATTTTCATTCGTCTTGAAACTCAAGATTCACATCCTCTCTATGTTCTATTTTGGCTTTGCGGCAACACGTTCTTGCCATAGCAAATTCTAGTTTGTAACATGTGAATGTTTTTTTCTATTGATCCAGGATTGATCAAGACAACGATGGATCCAGTAAAAGCGAAAGCTAATTATACCAGAGTATGTCAATTATTGGTAGACAAAGGAGGCGATGTTTTACGAGCTGCTTTACATGCAGTACATCCGCCTTCCACTTTAGCTGGTGTATTAAATGCCAATAAAAAGACTTTGCAGAAGGTCAGATACAGTGTAATTAAAGCCTCGCAATGGAACTTACTCTTTCCTGTTTCGGGTGCACCAGATTCAAACAACTTTGATATTACATTACTGACTATCCTTCTTAGAAATATTTGTGGATTGGCATCACCAGCAACAGGATGGAATGTTATGCCTCCAGCCAGTGATACGTCTATATCAGCTGACATTTTGAGAATAAAAATATTCAGAAATGATGTCTATGGTCATATACCAAGTGCTCAATATGACGACACCACGTTTGAAACATTGTGGCAAGAAATTTCGAAACCTTTGATCCAGTTAGCAATTTCTCAAAAAGATATTGATGAAGTGAAAGAAGCCCCTCTTAGTCCCGAGGAAGAAAGTTATATTGAAAAATTAAAGGAATGGAAAGAACTTGAGGATGACCTTTTGTCGAAATTGAACGATGTTGAAAGAGACGTTATCAATGTGAAACATGAAGTTGTCGAGATGAAAGATGAAGTTGTCAGTGTGAAAAATGAAATGGTCAATGTTGAGAATACAGTAGTAAGTGTGGAAAATAAAGTAGACAATGTGGAAAGTAAAGTTGTCGAGTTACGAAAGATCGTTGAGAATGCGACGCCCTCGCAAGTTGACCAACTAGCAAAGTTTGATTTCACTGGAAAGATTGACGGCCTTTGTAAGAAATTTCATGACGGCACTAGACAATGGTTTTTTGATAAGCTATTAAGTTTATTTGGTGACGACAGATCCAGAGTTATGATCCTTACTGCAGGGCCTGGCGTTGGGAAGAGTGTTTTGTCTGCAAAGGTTTGTGAGATGTTTAAAGAACGTGGTCAACTCGCAGCCAACCATTTCTGCGACTTTAGAAATTCTGATTACAGCGATCCTTACAGAATTCTCCAGTCTCTTGCCAGTCAAATGTGTGACAATGTTGATGGATTTAGTGATAAACTAACTGAAGTTCTTCGCCGTGAACATTCTCGAGACTCACTATCAGATGCATTTCGTGTTCTCTTAAACGATCCATTGCATGCCCTTGACATACGTAAGCCAATGCTGATCGTTGTGGATGCTTTGGACGAGAGCAAGACTGATGTCAACAGTGAATTTTTGGAGTTGATATTAGAGAAATTTCCTGAGTTACCAGAATGGATTAAGATACTGATTTCGAGTAGACCGGAGCGACAAGTACGAAAGAATCTACCACGAAAGAATTCTTTAGAAATCCTTCCTAATAACTCCAATCACAATCTTGATTTAGTGCATTTCATTCAGTATTATTTGCCAAACCTAAATAGGGGTAAGGTAGGGTCGCTTGTTAAGAATTGTCAGGGCTCGTTTCTGTACGCTTATTACGCAGTGAATGAATTAAAAAAAATGGATTTGGGAATTGAGCCCAACGTCAGTGATTATGTCCCTAAAGGTATTTCCAGATTTTACGAAAATCAGTTCAAACGTTTGAAAACAGGCCTCCAGCGTTTTAAGCCCGACACATGTTTATCTATCTTAAAGAGTTTTGTGAATGTTGTTGCTGCTTCTAGGGAGCCCCTTCCAATTAAGATTATTTTTACATGCATGGGTTTGTCTGGTGAGGAGTATGAAATACGTGAGACGGTTATTGGGATAATGTCAGAAATTCTTCCAGTTTATGATGATTGCCTAAATGTTTATCATAAGTCATTATGGGATTGGCTGACATTAGACGGGTATGAGGATCATGCATTTGTTGCAGATGTCGCAGACGGCGTTGAGCGTCTCTGGCGTGCTTGTAAAAGCACATTCAGCGATATAGAATCTTTAAGATCAGTATCAGATTTTCAAATTTCACCTGCGAAAATGTACGCTTTGGAGAATGGTGCAAAATATTTGGTGAATGTTGGTGACACGGAGGATTTTGGCTGGTTGGTAAATGTAAGGATAAATTTTTTAAAACTAAAATTAGGTTACCATTTGAATGTTGATTTCTCGCGTATTCTTGGGATCTATAAGTCTAAACTTCCCGATCATATTTATTTGGGCATTATTCAACTCCATTCTTTCTCAAAACTTATTCAAGACCTTCAAATGAGAGGAAATCCAGTATTTCGTCTAATGGATGACAGAGAAACATATCTTCACGTCTATTTGCAATCTCTTGCAAACGGATACTTTGATGTTTTTCCCAAGAGCATTAGTTGTAAAAATGAAGCTAGAGATATTTTAGATAAAACAAATGAGATTTGGATAGAGAAATTGGAAAATAGAATCAATTCTAATTTCAAAATTATTTCCCATGCGATATTTGGAAATGATAAAGCACATTTGAGATTGCCTAGTGCTATGGCATTGTCACCAGACAATAAGCTGCTTGCATGCTCGCATGAACTGGCAGTAGAAATCTTTAAATTGCCAAGTCTTACAACGATTTTTAAGGTGGAAGTAGGTGCGGAGATTCCTTTTCCCCAATTTCTTAAATTTTCTCCAGATTCGTCCTGCTTTTTATACAATTCAGTCAGGTCGTGCGTCTCTATTAGAGAACAAAAGGAAGTGTCGTTTATCCCACATGGCCCTGAAGAAATTCTTTACTGTTCATTCTCTTCATGTGGAATGAAACTGGTTACATCTGAAAAAAACTTTATTAAAATGTGGGATGTAAGAAAGAAAGTTCTTTTAGTAGAAGTTGAGACTAAGATTAACGTAGAATGTTGTTTTTTTAGTAACTGTAACTCGTATATTCTTGCTCGGCCTTGGGAAAACGCATTAGATATTGATGCTTTCTTTAATTTTAACGATTTTGTTGTCTTGGAATCTACAACGTTGGAAAGGTTAGATATTGGCGACACTTGTGCTGACAGTTGCTTGACATACGAAGATGACTATCAAGTTATTTCACCGCCCCCTTGGGGTCCTCATGGTTTGAATCGTAGCATTAGAATTCGCCATTTCCACTTGCCAACCGGCGAGATAGTTCTCCTTTCAAATAAACATTGCTCAAGGCCTTTTACATGGAAAGATAGAAAGTGTGTTGTATTCTCAAATTCCTATGAACGTTCTTCGCAGTTAGTAGTTTACGACTATATAAACCAGGAAATTGTTGAGTTGTTTCATCTTAATTTTTTACTAAATGGCATTTCTATAGGTTACATATCCAAATTGGACGAGACAAGTTTCCTTGTTTGCATAAATTCTAATCAACTATTTCTTCTGTCTTTTGAAACTTCAACAAACTTATCTGCTGCTATTTTTGTCAAAGTTGCAGCTTTGAAATGCTGTGCATTATCTCCAGAAAATTTGTACGTAGCTTGCTGTTACGAAAATTGCATTTTGACAATCGAGAGTGTCGATAGTCGGGAAGTATTGCAAACTGTTGTACTGGAACAACCACCGGAAGCTTGCTGGTGGTCAGAGTCGTATCTTTGGGTTGTTTGTAAAGGTGTAGTCGTAAAATATCCTTATGACTCAACACACATAAATGTCTTGGGAAATGAACTTGCAAAAGGTAAGATACATTTTGAAAGTGTCTTAAAATTTGCTAAAGGTGTACTCGTCATTCGCCTCAATGACAATGGAGAAATTTCCATCTTAAAAATGTTTAACGAAAAGCTTTGTCCTCAACAAATACCTGATTCGCATTTTGCTGCCTCTTCTGTTGCAATAAGTTCAGATGGGTGTGCTGTTCTGTTGTATCGTAAATCCAGCTCAGATTATCAATTGTGGGAAATAGCATGTGAGAACAGGTGGGAATTACTCTCAACTGGAATATTGGATGAAGCGGTAAATTGGTTCTGCTTAACTGGCACGAAGGACTCTCGAAGTTCTTTATGGCTCACATTTTTCTCTACTTCTTTTATTGACGACCTGAATGAGCCACTTTGTTTATCTTCCATTGACTTCCCAAATGGTAAGCAGGGTGTTTGGCGTGAACTTCCTCTATCACATTTTGTCACTGACAAAAACGTTATTTATGTAGACTCCAACTTTTTAGTTATTAATTACGATGTGTGGATACATTATATAGACGTATCAAAGGGTGAAATTATTGCTAAAGTATTTTTAGGCTATATTGGTCCTTGGAACGGTTCTTACTTCTACCTCGCCTCACGACGCTTACTTCTCTTGATTAGGGACAATGGTATCAAATATTTCAAAATTCATAATGTTGAAAATTTATTAACCTATTTGACGGGCAAATAGTTGAGAATAACACTAGCTGTGTTTTCAGCCTTTTTGCATCCATCCATAATCAGAGAAAAACATGAACCATTATACACATACATATTCATTTATATTCAATTTCCCGAGAATAAGTACTGTGGGCTCTTTTATGCAATCCTAAAAGAAATCTTACAATTTTAGTAAAACTCAATGTGGAGGCCTGTGTGTTCGTTTGAACGATGTATATTTCGTGAAAAAAACAATATTGGACGCGATACCAAAGCTGTTACATCTCCTGCTTTGTGAAAACGAGATGAGTGGTTGAATAATTTTCATTTACTGAAGATTGATTCTAACAAGTAGTATTGATTATTAACGCATGAATAATATTCTGCTTTCGTTCGATCGCTCTTTCAATTTGAACCGTCAGAATTATATTTCAATTTGGTTTTAATTTACTCTGCGAAAGTATTGACCAATATAAGCGTGCATTTAAACAAGCCTTGATAAAAGCCCTTGAATACTTAAAATTGATGATGATTAATTACCATTAGGATTGTCATCTTTAAGGTTGGTTTACACTTTCAATGTTTCTGTGATCACAAAATGACGTCATGTCGCATAATTATACTTAAATGAAAGATATTTCCATTAAAATGACGCTGTGAAAACGTACCCCATTAATAAGGATTTACACTACACACTTTGTGGAAACAGTACTTTGTAAAGATACTTTGGGCTTGCTCATACCAGCCCGCTTACTGAGACATCCCGCTTACTTATGATCTCTCCTCGTAGTAAAGTTGGAACAAACATTTTACTTAAAATATGGGACAGAAATGTGACTGTTGCGTGACTGAAATGTACGAGTTTTGTAAAGACAATTTGTAGTAGTCTTTCGAATCATTTCGACAGGCGGGATGAACTCCGTGCATATGCATGAACACACAGAAATATTCGTCCAACTAGTTGAGACGTCTCGGTAAGTGGGCTTGTATCAAGGGGCTCTTTGACAGTATAAACCTGTACCTTGTGTCAACCTTGTTTAAAGTTTGTGCTAAAAGTACAATATGATAAGTTGACATTAAAGCCGGTTAATCATTATTCGTGTGAAATACCACGCAAAGATTAAAAATGTTAGTCAAAAGTTTACAAACGTATAAAGGAACCGAATAAAGGCTTTGTTTAGAGCTATAGAATTCTATTTATTCTATGGTGGCTAAACTTATGAACAATGTGTATTTGTTTCAAAATGGAAAGTGATTTGAAAAGGATATATAATATATATTTGAATTAAGTGTTCTTTTAGAAGGCAAGTCTATTAGAAGGAGTACAAGATTCGTCATTTGCGCGTCACTGTCCAGCAACTTTGTAGACAGTAATACGTATACATTCCCGCAGGAGATGACTGGCCTGTTTATAGATTACCGCCAATTCCAAAACAATATTGCCCACAGAACACAGACTGGACTAATAACTCTTTTGGTTGCGACTAATAAGATGACGATTGTCATATTTTACAGCCGTCATCACTGGCAAGCAGCGAGCTCAACATATATCTGGAGTTAGAAATTGTGTCCAAAAAGTGAGGCCAAAGATGGCGGAAATTGACGTCCAGTGGCAGTCCCTTTCTATTGTTTTTGTCTGCGTGGTTTGTACGAGACGGCAAGGAGTGGGCCACAATTACTTTGATTTAAATAACAATATTGTGGTTTTATGAACTGATAACTTAATTGATAACTTGATTGAAATTACAGCTGAGAAAAACGGTATGAAGACTGTTTACGACCTTCACAGATTTTGAACGTCAATTTCAGTGATTTTGGCTTCACTTTTCTCATAGAACGAATGACTGGAGTTCTTATTCTAGATATATATGGAGCTCACTGCTGGAAGTGGGAAATGACGACAAAAAAGTGCGACGTGAGTGACGGGTAAATATAACGAATCTTGCACTCGTATTCGTAGTAAACGTAAGGGCGGCATCACGAGCTATGTATAAAATGGGTCAAAGCATATAATTTCAGATAGAACTTTATGCGGGAGAGCAATTTGAAAGAATTTCATCTAGTGTGGTTTTTTTGTGTTATATGTCTATAAACTGGCAATTGTAATTGTAGATATTCAGATATTCATATGGAAGCATGCATCTTAAATTATGTAATAATCAAATTTGATATCATGAATACTTTAGTAAGTGTATATAAGCATAGATGTGTAGCAGTATTTTTGTTTCAAGAACACACAGAAAAATGTGTAGCTGTAATTATTGATATTGATGGCTGAATACATATGTAATCCTAGTTAAAAAATATGTAATTTAGTTACTTTTAACTGATTATCAAAGATATTGACGTTGAAATTAATAACATGTGAACATCTATTACTGTGGTGTAAAACTATAAATTAAATCAATTAGAAAAAACCCCAAAACAATTAAAAAACAACAAAAAACTGTCTATTGATAGGCTATATAATAGTGATTGAAAATAACAATGAAAAACAATATGTAATTGTAGAAATAAGCCAATTGTATCACTAGAGATGTTCAACACCCAATATGCACTTGAAATAAAACATTTTTGTATGAATATATTTGCTCCAAAACGTTGTTACATCATTCTTCTGTTGATACGGCTATTCACAGTATATAATTGAATACGAAATCTATAACAATTGCAACCAAAATTTAGGATGTCTCTTAAATATCCCATTTTGTGTCGAAGTCATTAGTTTTACCAGAGTTATCAGGAAAAATAGAAATACCGTAACGGTACGTTTCGGTACGATACGGGTTTAGTGGAAAACAGCCTTAAAAGTTAACTGATATAGTTTTAAAGAACGACGCGATGCAGTAATTAATCTTACAAGATTGCAGTGCGGGAGTCCGTATCATATGGAAAATAGGTTGTCAATTTCTCTTTTGAATTGACTAAGAGAACATATTGCTCGTACATTTTGAGGTAACTCATTCCACAGCACCGCCCCGTTATAACTAAAACTTCTTTTACCGTAGTTCGTTCGCGGTTTTGGCACAAATAAAGTGTTTTCAGAGTTTCTCAAATTGTATCCTGTGCTGCGGGATTCAAACAATTCATGAAGATAATGCGGAGTTAATTCGTTAATCGTTTTAAACATCAATATAGCTTTATGCTTTTTCCGGCGTGTTGAAAGATTATCCCAGCCCAGCTTACTAAAAAGGTCGCTGGCACTAGCATCATATCGAGATTTGGTGATGACCCTCGCTGCCGTGCTCATCGATTTGTAGGCTCATCGATTTAACCTGATCTTTGCCTTCCCGTCAATTTCGTTTTACGTGTTCGTTATTATGTACCGTCAATTTCCACGCTTACGTGTTCGTTATTATAAATACGAGTAATCGTTGACGAGTATCATAAATTCGTTTTAGCGACGTTTAGACTCAGTCCCATTGATGAAGATTTTTCAATTCGGAATTAATTATTAGCTCAAGCTCCGTTACGGATTTTGCTGCGATGCTTCTATTAGTGTCGTCAGCAAACATTCTTGGAGAGGCTCTGTTGAGACAATTAGGCAGATCGTTAATATATATTAAGAACAATAGAGGTCCCAAGTTACTACCTTGTGGTACCCCACAGGTTATTTTAACAGCTTCAGATAACTCACCATTGACGCAACATCTTTGGCTGCGGTTACTTAGATATGATTCAAAGAATTTGATGCCGTTTTTGTCAACACCATACATTTGTAACTTCCGTAAGAGAATGGCGTGATCAATAGTATCAAATGCTTTTTTAAGGTCGATAAAAATTACTCCGTTAAGAAGACCATTATCTATATTGATTGACCAATTGTCCGTGGCTTCTATTAGGGCAGTCAGTGTACTGTGCAATGGTCGAAAACCAGATTGATAGGCAGATATTAGGTTGTTGTTGTTCAGATACTCGTACAACTGCTCAAAAGTCAGCCTTTCAAAAATCTTTATAAAAAGGATAAATACAGATATTTTAGACCTGAACGGGAACGGTTGCGAAAATTCAATTCCTGTCGGAGGACTTAGAGTTGCATATTTTTCGCAACCGTTCCCGTTCAGGTCTAAAATATTGTATATAATAATTCACTCGGAATATCCATCCACCTTAACCTTCTACATCAATTTCAACCGAGTGAGATGCAGAAAAAAACATCTTGTAATTTACCTTATCACAACCCGCAGTACCCGAATCTATATATATACATGAACTTGTGGTTAACTCTTGGCAACTGGCCTCGTTAGCTCAGTGGTCAGAGCGCTGCACCGGAATCGCAGGGCCGCAGGTTCAATTCCTGTCGGAGGACTTAGAGTTGCATATTTTTCGCAACCGTTCCCGTTCAGGTCTAAAATATTGTATATAATAATTCACTCGGAATATCCATCCACCTTAACCTTCTACATCAATTTCAACCGAGTGAGATGCAGAAAAAAAACATCTTGTAAATACAGATAGATGGTCGAAAAAAGATGGCAAGCTAAGTTTCTTATAATTGTTGATGTATTTTAATATAGCCCTAAAAATTTTGTTTTATTTACATACATTTTCATTTTATTCCAGTTAAAGTATCCTATGTTTTATGGTTATGAAAAAGTTGCAAATTAAAAGGAAAGAGAAATCATTTCACGATAGAATTTGTATATTTCATCTGATTTCATTTCAAAAACTATCGGTAAAATGCAGTTTAGTTTTATAAACTTTTCGAAACGTTTTAGTGAACGGAAGCTTGCATTTAACATTAATTTGAAGCTTATAGAATGCATAAGAACATACCTACATCATATATCTCAGATTTCTATGGCTAAAACAACTAATATTTTAATTATTTTTGCGGCTTTTGTAACCTATTTAACTGTTTTGTACTCCAGAAAAGAAATTTATATTATTTAATCGTGTTGCGATGACTACTCTTCTTGAAACAAAATTTCCATTTTTTATCTTTCAAAAATTCTTAACCCAAAATAAATTTCCAAAAATATTATTGTTTCCTTCCACTCTTCTTTCCATTACAGTAATGATCAAAATTTTAATTGCATATTTCAACAGTGATTACGTCAGGTAAAACATTCATATGGCGATAGCCTTTGAGTGCGTCGTGAAGATGGGTGTGAGCCAGGGATCCAATTCTGTTTTCCAAGCCAAAATTTGGTTTGGAACCCAGATATCTGACTCGTCTACAACCTTTGCATGGCAGATTTTGTGATTTAGTAATAGTAATGTTTTGGAATGTAGTGTCCGTCAATGTTCAGCTGGTTACTACAAGCATGTAATTATAGTTTAAGAATTGAAGAAAATAGCAACCGCGTTCATGAAAGTGGAGAAGTGGAATCTTGGTCGGTGGCTTGGCAGGCGAAACGCGGTCGCACAAGGAGGATTGAGCGCAAAACGAAAGTGTATCTCAAGGAGGCTAGGTCAGGGAACGCTAGCTACGTGAAAAAATGACCCGATTGCAGTGTTGCTGGATTCTTATACTGGCTCTGGAAGGGACTGGTGCGAAAGCTTCCTATTCACATCGTCCCCTTCACGCTCGTTTAAGAAATAGCAACCGCGGATGAAATATCCGAAATACATTGCCACACCCGACCAAATATGCTCCAATACTCAAATCCAATACTCAAATATGTCCACACCTCAAATTTCCAAAGCTGAAATAGCTTTAACGTAATTCGTTATAGAACTACAAGTGTTGGTTAATCATTCTAAGCGTTGGAATGTAAAAAGTACAAGTTAAAAGGTGCGTGACTTGATATCACAGCACAAGAGTAAAGAAATAAAGAGACTAGCATGCGTGGTTTATTAAGCACATATTACAAATACGTAGATAGATCAACGTCAAAACATGCGCCAAATCTTAAACAACAGGACGGGGGTAATGATGACGAAGTTATATTTGAGCAGGGTGACTCCATCAGCAAATGCTGTCCTCTTTGGAGGCCCTGACTCAATAGATTAAATACAATATAATTATTTACAAATATTTAAATAGGTATTATATAAAAATGTGGTTAAAATAATAAAATGTTCTTGCCAAGTTATAAAATCAACAAATCTATTCTAATTTCAATTAAAGTTAAGTAAAAGTATAGTGTCAATAAAAGTTAATAAAAATCAAGTGGTACGACTGGAAATTAAATATTTCACATACGAGCTTTAAAAGCTTCCAAGGAACTCTCATGGTGTTCCATAGTTGCGCGGCTGAATACCCAAATGTCCTTTTCAGCTGCTCAGTTTTTGGTTTAGGAGGGTGTAATAACGCTCGTTTCTTGTATTATGATGATGTATGCCCATACGGCGAATATTGTTGATCTGTACACCTTCCTGTTCCTGGTGCAAGCATTTATACATAAGGATAACTTTGTGCAAACGTCTCCTTGCGTCAAGTTTGATCCATTTAAGTTGGTGGGGAAGTTCATCGGAAGAAATTGTTAAATTAGATTTTAGAATCACTTTGGCTGCTCTGTTTTGCAGTCTTTAAAGTTTAGCTTTAGATATAGCATTACAACTGTTCCATATTACATCGCTATAATCCAGTAATGGAAGAGCAGTAGCATTGTAGACAAGCATAAGGGAATGATGGTCAAGAAAGTTTCTTATTCCCTTGATAATACCGACCTTTGAAGAGACCTTCTTGTATGGTCTGTCCACGTCTAGGGTCCATGAGAGTTTGGAGTCGACAATTGCACCAAGATACTTGGATGCTTCTACTCGTCTGATGTTGCATGTCCAAGACGAAGTTCCATAAGTTCAACCTTACCAAGTTTTTGGGCGGTTCCGTGGGAGGTGCTCAAAGGGATTGGGAAATGGTCCAGGTTTTTGAATGGCGCGTAAGTGGGAGCGGCCTCATCGAGGGTTGTGTCGAGTCTCGAAAGCAGTTCAGATGGTCCACCTGGAGGAATAACTTGACCGAGTTTCATAGGTAGCGGTAGGAGCAGTGCGACATCGAACATGAGTCATAATGTCCACGAGTTGACTCCCTGATAGAGCAAGGGATGTATAAAAGGAATGGTACCACCAGGGTGGGCATTATATATTGTGTGCATTTGTAAATAATATTCAGTGTGGTTCTACAAAAACCTGATATGGAATCTAGACATACGGAACAAAAATATATCAGGACGCACGAACATACACGACACACACATACGTACACATATGCACCTTATCAAACACAGAAACATGGTACACTACAAATGCTGGAGCACAAAGGGGAGAAATGTCGTGTTCAGTACGAGACTTTTAAAGCATATTTAAGGGAATATGGGAATAAACTATTGCGACATTGGAAAAATTTGATGGAAGTATTATAAATCAGGTTACCATCGCTTGGAAAGTATTGGAGGGCAACAAGTATCAAATATGACCAACACGAATGTGAACGCGATAGAGGTCTGAGCATCAGTAATCCAACTAAGTCAGTGTAGACATCCTTTACCATGGGGAGGGGCAAATTAGAGAATCCTATAATTATATTAGACGAAGAAAAGAAGTTGAAGGATACTGTGTATATCTACAATATATGGCTGCTCAGGCCTCTTATACATCAAATAATGTTCCTTCTCAGTCCCTAATAAAACTTAACAACTGCTTGCCAACTTAGGCCTACATACTACACATAGTAAATAGTTTGTGTCTACTCCAGCCCCAATTGAAATATACAGCCATAAAGTAGACATTAATTATCGCCTGCCCAGGCCTTACACAAACAGATCTTGCATACTCAGGCACAATTCAATTACAATTAGATTACTAATAATTAAATTTGCGGCTCAAGCTGACTTAAAATATGTATGAATTTACAAGAATGCTAATTGATAAAACGTAGTAGAGGTAAAACATGGAGAAAAAATAAAAAAAGGAAGAGAAAAATAACACCGCTTTCTAATACAATTTGGTCAGCAAGGGCAGTGTTCAATTAGGATATTAAGAACGATCGATGCTAGAATGCATTGTGTTAAGATCACTAAGCGTCTTCTAAACGTATTGGGAAGTATGCACTGCTAAAGAATAGTGAGTTTCTCTCATACTGAACCAAATAGGTGGGTTTCAAGCAACCCCACTGGACTTTAACATAATGGCAGATGGAGGTCAAATAATGAGATTCTAATTAGATTCTATTGTGTACATGCCCTCTATGTGCACTGAATTGGAGTATGGTGAGAGCCACCTATTCTGCATATATATCGTGAGAATGATGAGATCAAAAGAAAACCTAAACAGTGAAGGCGACGGAAGCCTTTGCGAGTGCGATACAATGTTCGAGAGAGGTAATATAAACCAGGTTACCATCCCTGGCGAAGTATCAGAGGCACCAAAAAAGTCTAATAAGACAAACGAAGATGAAAGTGAAAGAGAACCCATCCAAGGGATGGTAACTTGAGCGTCAGTAATTACCAGTCAGTTGAAATTATTTGAGATTTACTTTTTTTGTTTCCCGGTGCGTTGATGTATAAAGACGAACTTTCTTCCTTCTTCTGGTGCGTTGATGTTTAAAGATGGACCGGAATTGATTCGTCCATTCTGCCAAAACGTGGCACCAGTGGTAGTTTGACAGTAGGCTCGGTAACTTGAGAATAGCCAACACAGACTAAGCGGAGTCTTTAGTAAAATCTTATTCATGACCGATGCTGTTAACAAAAGTAGTAGCTTACGCAAAGTTGCGGAAGCATTTAAAAGGTAAGGGGGACGGTCAAATAGAGGCACCTGTCATTCAGTGGCATAGCCAACCTCAATCTATTCTCGTTTTATGTATGCAGGTGACATGCTAGCATTCGGGAAAAAATTTGGATTTCTAAGGACTTTGCAACACTTTTTCCTGCATTCTGAGGCAATTTTTATACCTCATCTAAAAGTTATATGTCACCATTATTGATTAGAAAGTGGCACTTTCAAACATAAAAAGAGGGCACTTTCCCCCGGAGAGTACGTGCGCCCCGGCACCTGCTTAGATAATTTTTTCAGCGTTCCCCATGCAAGCGCGAGTCAGTCTTAACACTCACTATAATTATTTAGCACAACAGTCTTTGGTGCTCGCAGAGTCGCAGACGCGCCGTGAAATTTGAACTAATTTCAACCAGTTGATCATTCATCCGTCATGCTAAAGCGAAACTCGCGAATCGAGTGAACAACAACGTTTTGCGGGCGCGTGGAAGGAATTATCAAACATGTAACATGTATAATACTATTGTCTATTTACATACAGAATCACAAATCGGTCACGAATGAGATTTTGCTAAGCAAATATTTCTAGTGTGCACACGTTAAGAAACTAGTTTAAAATCTAGCTTGAAACAACGATACCCGACAATAATTTTTAGAGTCAGTACGGGAATATTTATATCCTTGAGATTGATTTCATTAATTACAATAAGATTATAAGTGTTACAAACTGCAACTTCGGTGTTTATTAAACTTTACAAGCATTTAGTACGTGCGAAAGTATTTACTACACTGCACATAAATCGGAAAAATCAGATCTAGTTCAAGTTTAGGCGATAGTTAAGTAATATAATTATACAAAAGCTAATGGAGTGGGTCGTCCTTAACTACACTATAAAGACCACCATTTTAGTTAGTTTTTGCATGGTTGCCGTTTACAAAAACACATTTTCATATACAATAATTAATTTCATGCGAAACAACTAGGTTGGTTCTGGATCAAACAAGGGCGTTATTTCAGCACATTATTTTGCATTTCCATTTGATAAAAAATAGCACATTTTAAACGGCAAGATATTTTCTCACGGGCGGAACCGGTAATCTATTTGTTATAATAATTCCTGAAAAACGGTCTGTAATAATATCTCTTGCACCATTTTGTTTTGAATAAATTGCAATTTTATGCTCAACAATTCTTAGCATTTAAGGGTACCCTTTCTCTTCTGGGAAATAGAGAGGCGCATTGACGCATAGGGCGTACGGCGTTGATCAAGCGAGCAATACTATATAACGAGCTCTAACCCTTAACTTTAGGCCTTACCGAAACGAGAGCGAATATTGTTTACATTTTTTTTGGTTGGGTTTGTATATATCGAATAGACACAGCTTCTTCGTTGTTATAATATGTCATGAATTAAGAGGTAAACATTAAACTTACTCTAAAATGCGTGTTAACTGACTTTGGACTATCTGCGAGCCTATGTGTAACTGAAAATATATACTAAAAACGTTTAGAAATAGCATGGATATATTATTTATTAACAAAAGCTTATAGAAATTATTCTTTTCGCAGTTTTGTACAATTTTGTGCTTAAAATTTCTCTTCAAATATAAATATTTATCGGCAATTTAAATGTAGCTTAAACGAAGTATTTACCTGGTGCTGGTCAAAGTAACGTGGGCTACTTCTCGAAGATTTCGCTTGGCCCTATCCTGTTCTCTCTCTATTGTAACGACCTACCTGAAATCTGTGATGATGATGAAGGGGATATCTATATGTGTGCTGATGACACCACCATATATGTAATTGGTCCAACTCATGATTCTGTTGCCACAAAACTCAATAGAGTCCTATGAGTGGTGTTGTAATAATTTTTTAACACCACACCCGGATAAAACTGAATTCATGATACTTGGGCGAGGTAAATTCGTGGGGCCATTGCAAGGTATTAAATTAGGAAGTATTTACCTCAAACAAGTTGAGTCTTCCAGATGTTTAGAAATGGAAATAGATAGTAAATTAAAGTGGAAAGTTCATGTAACTGAACTAACTAGGTCATTCGCACAAAAACTTAATCTTTTAAAGTCCCTTTATTTTTTACCAATTAAGGCAAAGGCAGACTTTTACACAAAATTATACTACCCTCAATCACATATGGGCTCGTAATATGGGGATCGTGCAGTGGAAAAACCCTATTCGATTAACTAGAGCGTATACATGTTCGGGCGGCCAAACTGATTTACAAAATGGATTTGCAAACACCAACAGAGGAAGTTCTGGCTCAAACAAATTGGAAACCTCTGGGGAAGTTATACTCTCAGAGATTGCTATTTTTAGCACAAAATTGTTATTATGGTCATTCCCTATTCCACTACAGTCATTATTTTTAAAATATTTTAGCAATTATAATTTAAGAAGAAAATTGACTATCGCTCTTCCAAAGCCGAAGACTGATTTTCTAAAGAAATCAATTTCGTACCAAGCAGCAGTGTTATGGAACTCCCTAGATAACAATACAAGAGCAATAGATGACACTAAAGGGTTTAAACTAGTAATTAAGAAACTGTCATCATAAGCGATATAGCAACTGTAAGATATTTATTATTGTAGAATAGGATAATATAATGTAAAGTATTATTATAGTGATAGTTAAATAGTACAGTTTGTGTACAGATATGTTAACTATGTAAATGCACGACCACATCAGCTATGCTGTCAATTTAATCGTGTTGAAATAAATGCTTTTATTTCATTATTATTATTATTATAAAAACATGGCGTTTTCACGATGTCACAGAAGACAAAAGAAATCGTGTTGTAAAGCTCATATAATAATTTTTGCGGCAAACAACATCCGGAATCGTCTTTAGCCACACACTAAACCACAAATACGTGCATGGTAAAATAAATTTGCCCCTCGATGAGGTAAACAAATCCCTCTGTCTCCATGACTATAGCCATTTCTCTCTAAATCTTCTTGAATATAAGAATTTTTTTCAATACGAAATCGCTGCAAAACAATAATCATATGTTTTCGTCAAATTATCAGTGCGAAATTACTTAGTTCATTGGTCATTACACTAAAATATTATCGTATTTTCTAATCTAACTCATCAATACGGAATTACTTTGTTTATTACAAGACACAAAAAATGTTAAAGATATGCTATTCCTTTTTTAATTCCTTTGCATATTCGCGGAATATTTTAGCATTATAATCCATACGTATCTTGATGCCACCATTTTTACCAGGTTTAGAATTCCGATAATCGTTGTGATCAAGATATTCGTCAGCGACCTTGTCCCACTCACCGCTGTTGATGTGCTTGACTGTCTTGTGTTCTTTTTTAAACTCACCACGGAATACGCCATTCACCAGAGCAGTTTTCACGCATTTTGGGTACTTATTAAAGTTTGGAAAAAGTCGTTTCGCCGTTGCTATTTCCTCCTTCAACGTGTGTTCAAAAAGCTTCATGGCTTCTGCGTCCGTCAAATTTAGTTTTCCATTTAGAACATCATCAAAGGACACAGAGGGTAGATATTTTTTCCATATTTTACGTGCGTCCGTTTGTTCCATGTTAAATCCGATACCAACGCTTTTAAGGCCTTTTGTATCTAAGTAAACCTTACGTTTTTTCCCTTCGAATTCTGCTATTATATTTGCCATCGTCTTACCTATATTGTAAAAAACAGGAAAATCTCAAATCTCAAATAAGGTGTATCCATATCTGGGCTTTCGGATCTATAGCTTTCCAATATTTTTTCCACAAAGCTAAAAAGTCATATTTATTGTCGCCATGGAAACCGAGAGAGACTACGCACAATTATTTTCAAAAGTTTTGGTAGTATTGCCAAATATCATTGCAAAGTATCATAAAAGCTCGGATTACCCAGCAAATATGACATGCAAAACTGGGCCAGGCATAAAATACCTATTGTCAGGAAGATAGAGGGAAAAAACTCACCAACTTGCGGGGCAATTTCTTTTCATAGCGGTAATTTTTAAAATATAAACTCCTGTTTCGCTTCGCTGTACATCTACCTTGAAGTATATTAGTTTGCGCCAGAGCGAAATACCGAGGGCTTACTTCCTCCCGCGAAATTTCTTAAACAACATGGCGTTTTATAGATTTCTTTCGAAGATGATGGACGGTATTGGACAGCTTTTTCAAGAAAATTCAAGTTAGCCAACCTAGCAGGTTTATAATTAAGAATTAAAGAACGAGTCGCGTGCCGTTATGGTGTAATAATGCACGAAGGGTGAATGTTGGGAGAATACGAGAGAAGCTTGTAAAACACGAGGCGTAGCCGAGTGTTTTACGCGCTTCTCGAGTATTCTCCCAACATTCCCCCGAGTGCATTATTACACCATAACGGCACAAGACGAGTTTTTTTATTCTTTTATATTATAAGTGGTAGATAAGCACAGTAAACAATTTTGTTCAAAGATCAATATTGATATTCTCCTAACATGTAATCACTGACGTCACTCGCAAGCTTTTTAATGTTTTTATTGCTTGGCAACAACTACAAGCTTGAATTCTGGCCGCCGAAGGAGCGAAAAACTTGCAACTCAACAAAAATTAGGGATTAAAAAGGCACAAAAACTGTTGAAAATTTTTCAAATATAGTGCACAATGATAGACAGATTGGTTTTTCGTTGTTCTGCTTCACTATTGTCCTGGATTCGTATAAAAGCGAAGGGTTTTTGTCAAGCTGCTTTAACGACATTGGCTGTCAGGCAGTTTTTGTTTGAAGGTACTGTTTGAATATTTTTTGTGTTTTTTGCTAGTTCAGTGGTTGGTGGTTAAAAATTTTATCAGACAAACTGTCAAGAAATGCATAAACATGTCGTATTTTTTGTAGGGTTTTGTCGTTGCATCTTGACAGCTTAAAAACTGTACACATAGTGTTTATATCTAAATCAATGCCAAAATGGTTAATTTTAATTTTTTGGACCTAGAACTGTGGATAAATTTGGTTTGGTTTGTGTTTAAATACAGTTTTTGTACCTTTAAATGTCAAAATAGTACAGATTTTCGCGTTTCTTGTCGCCGTTGAATGCCAACTTTCAAATAAAAAGCCAGCTACGAATCTTTATTCGCCGTTTATGTTCCGTTGTTATTTGTTGGCTGGCTTTTTTCCATCTCGTTTAGGTGTACTTTTTCTTGCTTTCTGACAGATTTTGGATTTAAAACTATTATAATTTTGTTCATATTGTATTGACAATTCCGAGGAAAATTTAACAAGCGGGGACGAAGGGAGAAAAATCAAAACGGTGGCCGTGCTTTATTGCGTCATAAAGCACGCGCATTAGCCAATCAAATTGCTCGTTAGATACTACTTATAATATAAGTACATTTTCATCATGAAAATAAATTGCCCCGCGAGTTGGTGAGTTTTCATTGATTTTTTTACATCTATATGCTTGACTACTACAATTGCTGTTTATTTTGTAAACTACCGTACAATTCCGAAACTAATGGCACCCGTTACTTTCGAAGGGACTAATATAGAACATCGAACACTTAAAATAGAAATAAGTAGCATAGTCAGGAAAACGTCTTGCTGACTCAAGGTACTTTAATTTTGTTCTTGGTAAAGTCTTTCATTAATAATTAGCCGGGGGCGTTGCTTTGAGATTGGAATTCTGGACTAAACTGACTTGGCTTTTACATTTTACGCTGCTTGACCTCATGCTCAAACTAAATCGCAAGATTATTAAGCGAAGTATACCTTGACACAAACCTGAGCAGTTTGTTATGGAAAATGATGGACTGGGTAAAACTTCAAGACTGTTGGGTGCAACTAAATATGACGAATACACAGACTGAATTTCAATGCTGGGTTCTATCACTGGAAATGACGGAGTGGATTTAACACCGTTAGTGGACGTAAATGAAGGAGATGTGCCCTGGAAACTTGATTTTATCATTGAAACTGGCGGAGTAGTTTGAATACCAAGGTTGGTGGACGAAAGTGAAGAAGATGTAACTTCAAAACTTGATTCTATAGTGGCCAATGACGGAGTAGTTTCAACACCAAAGTGGGTGGATCTTAATGAAGGAGACGTAACTTCAAGGCTTGACTTTTTAATCGGAAATGGTGGAATGGGCTGAACTCCAGAGCTTGAGTTTATTCTCCATACTGATTGACTGGAATGAATGTCGCCACTGGACTTTGACGAACTGGCAAAATCTGTAGAATAAAGAAAACATAGTTGATAAATTAGCGAACGTGATAATCGATAATACATTATAGTGTAGGTGGAAAATTTTTTTATTTAATATTGTGAATATACATGTATTTGAAACATTGATTATAAATAGTTCATGCGCAAAGTATCGTAAAAGCTCGCTCGAGGCACCTTCTCCCTTTCAATATATGATGAGTAAATATGACATACATAACTGAGACTGGCTAATACCTACACCTGCGCAGCTGTATATTCGTGAACTACCGTATACGCGTTGACGTTTCGTTCATTTTTCGAAAAGTATACAAGATTTTGTCAATTTAATTTTATTCTTCTGGGGCCGGTTGTATCAAAGGTGGATAAGTCGCTATCCGGCGGATAAGTCGCTATCCGGCGGATAGGTCGCTATCCGGCGGATAAATTTTATCCATAGTAAAAATTGAGTTGTACCATGCTTGGATAGCGTTATCCAGCGGATAAAAAAGCACTATCCGTAGGATAAATTTATTCGAGGTCCGGAGGTAGTTTAAATCCACTATCCAGCGGATAAACTCGAAGTTCCAAGACAAAACAGTAAATATTTCGGATGAGAGGGTCGGATTGAGACAGAAATGCAATAATGTCGGTGGCAGTGTCGACCGGCGTTCTTCTTCAGATACTTCTCTTTTATATAGTTGAAAACAAGCAGTAAATTTATCACTTTTAGTCAGTTTAAAAACACGATGAACGCACCGAAGATACAACTTGGAAAACCAAACAAAATTAGACAACAAGACGGAGAATTTTGTTCGTTCGCTTTGATTTAGCCAATCAAAACTTGAGAGAAAATGTTCTTAAAATTGTTATGAAATGTGTGCAAGGTCAACGAACAATATATTTTATGTATTCTACAGGAAAAAGTATACTCAACTCATATACTAAACAGTTTCTGCCTCTGCTGTTGTCTTCGCATAAACAAAGATCGTGAAATGCTAGCTAGTGAATAAAAACACCACACGTACTTCACGTACTATGAAAATGTACAACAAAATCATACAAGTCTGACTATATTAATACCAGTGACGACGGACTGGAAAAGAACAATACAACCAACAACGGGAAATTTATCGCAAGTTAATTCAAGATATGGATGGATTTTATACAAGTTAAATTATAAAGTTCACAAAAGCTCAGCAACAGCTGACGTTGAGGTACGAAATTTCAGGAAAATCCGTTTTTTCCCGGTTAAATTTAAGATTATCCATCGGATAGGACTTATCCACCTTTGATACAACCGGCCCCTGGTCGCTTAGCCATTCTTGATATGACTTCGAAATTTCAATGGAATCAAATGACTGACTGAAAGTAAGGAAACGCGGTGAGTTTTTTATACATTTTACGAGCCATTTTACGTCGCATCTTCCTAGTCCTAGATCTAAATAAACTATATATAGACTATATATTAGCCTTTACACCAGAGGAGGTTGGGTCAATATACCGTGATACATTGCGGTTTCGCACATATTAAACATATCAATTCGCCGGAGCGAGTCGTTCATTCTTCGGTTGGCTGTCACAGTGACAATACAACAAAGAAGTGAACAAATTCCCATGATGAAATTTCGAACTTTGGTCGCAAGAAAACTTTGATTTTATTACATATTAATTTCTCTGTTGTTCAAGTGCACTTTGAAACAACGTTTGGTGTTAATTTTCAGCCATCTTGCGTAGAATTTATGCTGCAAGCTTTAGCTGTCGAAGAGTTGTGATTCATTCGGCGATATATTTATTATAAACATAAACGTCCACAATATAAAACGATATCGAATACATTTTCAGTATTTAATATTTTCAAGGTAAGGTAGTTAAAGTTTGACTAGTAATAGCGGATTCTATTTTCAATACCAACTATTGAAAATTATTTCATATATAGTCATAGAAATTTAACATGATACTGTTGATACACAAGGTTCCCCATCTGAATTTTTTGACAATGTTGTGTGAATGACTGAATGTTGGTGCATGAATATTCTATTTATACTCTGTTGCAGTCCTTTATAATTGCTTTACAACCGTCAGATAAAGGATATTTTCTGTTGGGACTGGTGACAGTAAATAACAAATGGAGTAGAATATATTAACTGTTTATATTCATTATATACAGTGTACTACACTATATTGTATTCCAAATATATTCAAAATTGAGATTGATATTCATGAGGTAGTTGCATGCAGGGTAAATATATTCTAACAAGTATAATATATTTAATGATTTATATAATGATCTTTAATTTTAGGAAAAAATACTCAAAGAAATGTGTACACCATGTGATATATTGAATGAACCTAAAGGGACAGCCAGACAGCTGATGCTTACAGTTCATTCAATGATAAAAGCTTTGACTAGAACACTACCATCTTATATGTCCATGCTTCATGTACAAAGGATCTAACTACATGAAAATAATTACAGGCTAGTATTTAGTTATTTATCAAGTATGTTAGAAATCAAAATAAAAAAATGTTGTAATTAAAATTTTAAAATAATATCATAAACACAAATATAATTTTTAAACTAATCCTCAATTTTTAAGTTCTAAAAAAATTCCGGGTTTCAAAATGTTGCCCAAAACCATGCGGCAAAAATCAATGTGAACCTCACTAGCCTTGTTACAATAGAATATTTTTGTTACAAAAAATGATAATTGTGTAAGATTTTGTCTACCTAGAATATTAATATAGAAGGTAGAACTTGGAGAAAATAATCGTCATGGTCCTAGTTGACTATTTTTGCTTGGAATAAAACACTGAGGTAAAATTTGTCTTTGCATAACTCAGAGCTAGACTCAGAAGAGCAAGGACTGGCTATGTTCTCCAAGGCCAAGAAAAGTACTGACATCTGCTTAGTTGAGACTTCAGGTTTGGGTACAAAATATGTTAATTAAATAATTAGTAAACAAAATAATGTCGAATAAGAATAATTATGACTCCCTAGCCATGTGGCATCTTCCCGCCACACGGCGGCATATCAACAGAACAAAGCAAAAAATATGACATATTAAGACCGTAATATCTTGCCTATTTCAGGAGGTAATTCGGGTTTTATGGTATCAATAAAAAGAAAATCATTCCCTGATTTCAATGATGTGACTTTCATTGGATTTCCTCACACACATCACATCACATAAGACGTTTTCGGGGTGAAAAATCGCAATATGAATTCACAATATTTTAAAGTACAGCAAAAATACCCCATTTCCAAACTGCGGTTACTCGTCGATTTGAGGAGGTAATTTATGTTTTAAACTACCAGTAGAAAGAACAACTCTTCCTGAATTCGATGCTGTGATTTTTATTCGTTTTCTCCCTCATATATAAAATTACCTCTGGCAGATAACAAAGCCACTTTTCTGACACCCGAAATATAGGCAAATACAATGCGCGATTACAATATGTAACCGTGATAAATTAACGAAACATTACACTAATCGTTAAATTACATTCATAGGTAAAGTAATTATAAAAACATACCTTCAAAAATACGAGATTTTCAGCGTGAAAAATGGCATAATTTTTTCAAATGCTTGTTGAAAAATTGCAATTTGAATAATAATGAACGCAATGCATTTTGGTATACTCACCATTCCTCCTCTGCCTTTACACTTTAATCACACTAAGATTGTTACTTAAAATGTTCTAATAGGCCTATTACCTAATGGAGCTTTGCCGCAATGCATGCCGGTAGTGTGGTATGAAATTCACTTCCTTGAGAAATTTTGTTGTCATGGTGGCAATTTTGTTTCAAAGAACAAATTATTAATTTCTATCCAATCTACGTTGCGATCGTTATTATCTTTATCGATGTGTGTAAAGAGAAGCCTTGGCTAAATTCAGTACAAATTAAAAGGAATTTGCTGCACGTATTATGGAGAAAACAGCCTTGAAAGGACGCCATGAGTGAACACAATTCGAACATATTCATCGTTTTAGAATCGATTTGCTCAACGTTTTCAGGTGTTGAAATGCTGTAAGAGACCGTCAGTAAACGATTTGCTCTAGAAATATTGCCATGTTGTCTATCAATGCTGATCATGTATTTTTACCGATTGATCGTACGATTTATAGCCATATTTTGCGACTTAAAATTGATACTAAAAACTGCCCTAGAATGCTGTAAACAATGGCCTTTGTGACGTACAAGCACAGAGGTTTTCTTACGTTTTGGCGCGAAAATTTGACTTGCTTTTAGGCAAAATTTAATGTATTTTACAAAAGCATTATTTAAATTGCATATCTACTAGTTTTTCCATGAGGTAAAGCAGTTTTTGTAAATGTTTTTCTACTTGGAGTGCCTTGGTTCTTTCATTCTACAAGTGAACAGTCGGTTTTTCAAATTCTAAGTCATAAAAGGCACGGCTCTAAATAGGTTTAAAAAGCTGCAGGATTTTAGTTTTAGCATTTATACATCAGATACATTGAAGTTTTAGGATTGCAGTCAGGTATTAAGTCATAGTTAAATATATTTCTGTTTATAAATTATTAAACCATTTGCACAGTTGTAATTCAATATTAATAGTTGGTAGTCTGTAAATTATTTACTGTACAAATTGTGTACTTAAATCATATTGTAAATAGTACTTTCTGAATAAGTGTAACTCGAGGTGTAGCTTAGGTTATTCTATTTTTTAAATATTCAATTGGTATTCAATTTTTCAACTAACATTAAAATATTATTTCAAAAATTATTGGAATATATCAGAAACAAACGAACAGCTGCAACAAGGTGAAACTGCTATTTAAATTCACTTGTCAGTTGTAACCCCCACCCTCCAACATCGGGAAGAGGTGGGAAAATAGATCTTAATACCTCCATACTAAACAATGGTCTGACTCCCTGAGGAAAATATAAACTAAGCTCAATATTTTCAAACACTGAAACACCAGAACCACTCTCTTTCAAATGATTGCGAATTATTTTGCTATTCTGTGAGAAAACAAATTGTGATCTAATCCAGGAACTATTTTCATTGTGTCACTGTTTGCTTTGTGTCACTGTATCACAGGCAAACCCTAGACTGTGACCAGGTTGTATAGCTAACCCCTCTATACGTTCCCCCATAATAATAATAATAATCTAATATGCCCCACATTCGAGAAGGGTTGGGAATCCAGATGTGCCCTACTTTAGTATTTTATTCTGTCTAACGCCCAAAAAATTTTCTCGTCAGTGGTAGGGTACTGCCAGTTAATGGGTTAACAAACTATCAGCCAGATGCACCCTACTTTTATATTTTTCAGTACTCTGTCTAACCCCAGAGGATCTTACTTGTCAGTGGCAGTGGCGTAGGAACCGGGCGGGCACATGACCCCCCAACTTGTCAATATATAAATTTAAGAATACTATTGTACGTATCAAGGAGGGGGGGGGGGATTGTGTGCCACACTGTTAGAATAACAGTTGTAGGAACCCAAAGCTGTCATTTGCACTTATTCCACTGAATACTCAATTTCAGTTGTCAATTGTAACCCCCACTCCCCCCACCTTGAGGAATAGTGGCGAAATGTGGGGCGTTTTTCCTGTATTGACTGTTAGTTAAGCTTGACTAGGTGGGGGATTTCCCATTGGGTCATGTCCTCCCGATTCTTACGCCTTGTTGGGCAGAATAAAATACTAAAGTAGGGCACATCCAGTGAACTCTAATAAAACTGGAACGCTAACTCAATACAACAGTCCCTATAATAGGATGAAGCCAAGCTAGTTTTTCTGAGTTTTGAGTTCAACTACTTAACCCCAAAGATTGGGCCGTATATCAAATTGAAGCTATTAAAAAGTTCTATTTAGCATAAAAATTTCAAGACTTTAGGCAAAAAAGAAATACTTAAAAAATACGAAAACAACCGCAATTTCGTAAAATACGGCAAATTTCTACTCAAAGTTTTAAGTATTTCTTTTTTGCCTAAAGTCTTGAAATTTTTATATTAAATAGAACTTTTTAATAGCTTCAATTTGATATAAGTATTTCAACTCAAAACTCAGAAAAACTGAATCAAGCTGGCTTCAATTTCCCCCCCGGAGTTATCGTTCCAGTTTACTTATAGTTCAATGGGCACATCTGGGCGTATTCCAGCCAATGTGTTAATATGGATTCCCAACCCTTCTCGAATGTGTGGCATATTAAATTATTATTATTATTATGGGGGAACGTATTGGACGGGTTAGCTATTAAACCTGGTCACAGTCTAGGGTTTGCCTGTAAACCCATGATAAAAAATATTAAGAAAACAGTGACACAATGAAAATAGTTCCTGGATTAGTTCAGAATTTGTTTTCTCACAGCATAGCAAAATAATTTGCAATAATTTGAAAGAGAGTGGTTCTGCCCTGCATGTGTACAGCATTGTCTTTCAGTGTTTGAAAATATTGAGTTTAGTTTATAACAGTTCAGTCTTCGTCAGGAAGTCAGGCCATTGTTTAGTATGGAGGTATTAAGATCTATCTTCCCACTTTTTCCCGATGTTGGACGGTGGGGGTTACAATTGACGAGTGAATTTAAATGGCAGTTTCACCTTGTTGCAGCTGTTCGTTTGTTTCTTTCGAAGTGCTTGGTTCATCATCCATTACAATAATTCAATCCTATTCTAATTTTTGAAATAATATTTTAAAGTTAGTTGAAAAATTGAATACCAATTGAATATTTAAAAAATAGAATAACCTAAGCTACAACTCGAGTTACACTTATTCAGAAAGTACTATTTACAATATGATTTAAATACACACTATGTACAGTAAATAATTTACAGACTACCAACTTTTAATATTGAAATACAACTGTGCAAAAGGTTTAATAATTTATAAACAGAAATATATTTAACTATGAGTTAATACCTGACTGTAATCCTAAAACTTTTTAAACCTATTTAGAGTGTGCTTTATGACTTAGAATTCAAAAAACTTTGTACAATGAAAGAACCAAGGCACTCCAAGTAGAAAAACATTTACAAAAACTGCTTTAATTCATGGAAAAACTAGAAGATATGCAACTTAAATAGTGCTTTTGTAAAATACATTAAATTTTTCCTAAAAGCAAGTGAAATATTCGCGCCAGAACGCAAGAAAGCCCTGTGCTTGTACGTCACAAAGGCCATTGTTTACACATTCTAGGGCAGTTTTTATTATCAATTTTAAGTCGCAAAATATGGCTATAAAACGTACGATCAATCGGTAAAAATGCATGATCAGCATTGGTAGACAACATGAGAATATTTCTAGAGAAAAATCGTTTACTGACGGTCTCTTACGACATTTCAACGTACACCTGAAAACGTTGAGCAAATCGATTCTAAAACGATGAATATGTTCGAATTGTGTTCACTCATGGCGTCCTTTCAAGGCTGTTTTCTCCATAATTCGTGCAGCAAATTCCTTTTAATTTGTACAGAATTTAGCCAAGGCTTCTCTTTACACACAGCGATAAAAATAATAACGGTCGCGACGTAGATTGGATAGAAAATTAATATTTTTTTCTTTAAAACAAAATTGCGGCCATGACAACAAAATTTCTCAAGGAAGTCAATTTGGTATCACACGACCGGCATTCATTGCGGCAAAGCTCCATTAGGTAATAGGCCTATTGCCAAATAATAGTATGGATAAACAAAACACAAATCCAACATGCAGAACGAATAGCCAGAATGAGGGATCGGATAGTCTACCAGTGGAATAGATAAACATTTAGAAAATAATAAACGACAAGTCAACTTCATACAACATTTTCTATTTAACGTTCGTTACATGCAACAATATTTTTAAAACAATTGAACGACAGTAATCAGTCAAATCAATTTTACCATTATAAAAGTTGAACTGCTTTGCGTTCTGATTATTGGCAGTTTGTGCTGTCAAATCTCTCAGGAGGAACTCTTCTTGCGAATCAGTCAAAAGAAGTGAGGAAGAAGCTTCAGTTTCCACTAGTCTTTGCACTGTGTTGTGCTGCCGCTCGCTATGGCAGACATTAAGCTGTCTGCCATCTTTTCTTTTGTGTTTTGACCCGTCTTGCAGTAACTCTTGAGGCTACTTTCGCTTCGGTGGTCGCTTACGGACACAATGTGACCAACTTCAAATCCACTTCGGTCGAATATTGTTACAGCCGTTGCTCGAATTGAGTGGTTGGTATAAATAACTGACAAGTTGGCCTGTTGTGAGATGACTTTCATCTTCTTTCCCAATCTGTTCTCGCCAAGAACCATATTGTCATACCACACTTCATCTTCAGAAACTTCTCTTGTTATCGGTCGTTGAAATATGTACTCGTTTTCTGGATTTAAACGAGATATGTACTTCCGAAACGAGGTTACAGGGCATAACGGGCCGTCTTTTGACATAATTACACCACCGTCCTCTTGCTCGTCATTCTCCCTGTAATTTTTAGTCAACTCGTCCGTTGTTTTGATCACAAAGCTCCGTCCTTTGGCGTCCAACTTTATCTCAAAGTCATTCTTTTTCAGTTGACGTAAATTTTGCCTGTTGGCTTGTTAGTATAAAAAACTGGTTTGTGAACTGTTTTAGCTAGTCCTGCTCTTTTTAGTTTCACGCATTGTGCGATAAATACTTGATTTGCTTCTTTAAATTCGTTGTCCTTCACTATATCTACGTCCAAAAGTTCCTTGAAATGTATATTCAGCCCAAACCTAAGAGCACTGAGCGAGCACTGTTTTCTAGCTGCTGCGTAGAACAACTTCAAAATCGCTGCCAGCTCGATGGCGTTCGTCGTGTATTCTTTTTTCTTTTCGTGTAGATACTCTTCGAAAATACATTTAAACAGTTTTGTTGCTCTCTTCGTGCTTTTACTATCTTTCTCTGCGAGCAATGTCGAAATTTCGTCTTCGTTTAACGATGGAAAACGGCTAAAAGCCATTTTGTTTAGTGCACGTAGTCTAAAGTTTATCAATTACGAAGAGGAACGGGAAAGTGAAGAAAACCAATCTACTTGGCAAGTAAGTATCCCTTTGTTGTTTTCTGCTGAAAAGAAGTGCATGCAAAAAGACGAAGACAGTGAAACGACATCGGTTTACCAAAGAACAAAAGTATTTGATGGAAAAATGTTTTGATGTTGGGGAAAGCGACAAAAGAAAACGCCATACGTCTCAGACTTGTCAGGGATTGATGGAACAACAACTGGGGAAAGACCTTACACTGACAAAGCGTAAAATAGTCAGCGACTGGAGTGCGTACAAGAGAAGGAAAAAAACAGTATAAATATCCCCATGCCAATCTACTTACACATCTACAGTCAGAGACTGGTCATCATATATACCCAAGTTTGGGGGTGAAGAGAATTTATTTAACCTGCCAAGTACCCAACCCTGGTAAGAATGATGTGTACCTTTCTCAATGAAATTTTCTTTTTTCAAGGCAAAGGTTGAAGGTGAATCAAAGCAAATTATTTATGATGTGGAACATTTTAGTAATCACCTGATATAAAGATTTCATTCACACTCAGTGCATAAAATAGAAAGTCAACTTTACTTTTCTGACATTATTTTATACATATGGTTATGAATAAAATGGTCAAATAAAATTATTTACCCAACTGCTATCATATATAATTTTTTTCACCCAATAATTTTTGTCTTGGATTTTTTATTTACCCAACCATTTTCTCTTTGGCCCCAACCTTGGGTACAAATAATGACTGGTCCCTAACTTACATTATGTAGCATTCAGTTGTGTAAGTTTTAGAACTATTTTGACAATTTTAAAATTTACTATTTCCATTACTTAATTCTTGCCTGAACAATAGGCCTTAGTACCCACTCACAGAGAGCCTACCTATGTCAGTTAAATTAAAAATATTTTTTACAGTAATTGCAAGAACATATTTTGTATACCAAGTTAGCAACTACATTGATTGGTTGTTCAAAAACATTAAAAAAATTATAATGTGTTCCATCAAATCTTTACATGGTTAATGCTTCTCTGCCCCAATACAACCTAAGGGGAATTTAATTAATACTTTATATAGAAGAATACTTTATATTTTTTATTGAAATACTGTATTATTAAGCAAATTTCTTGACAACTTGGGGAAGAATAGTACAGAAATAGACATGCAAGTAAATGCTTTGCTACCACAATTATAAAACTATATTATTGCTTCATAATTTGATGATGAATATCTTAACTATGCGTTTAATGATGCTGCAAAATCAGAATAAATGTAAGTTATTCACAGACTTCACCAGCATTTTGCTTGCAGTATAAAAAACTACAGAGAGCCACCTTAATAAAATGCAATTAAAACTGATTAACCTTATGCAACCTGCATTATAATACGCATAAATTTTATCTTGGGGTTGCATGCAGATTTGCAAAGGTACAAACACATGTTGCATTATATTAAGGAAAAAGAACGTCAAAGAGCCACCTTAATAAAATGGAATGCAACTAGATATGGAAAGCCAACAGAAATGGCCAAATTCTGCGATGGTTAAAGCTCGTTAAAGACTGTGAAATATCCCGTCTTGGCATCGCTGAATCTCAACGATTACGAAGTCAAAGTATGTCGAAGTATAACACTCTGTTAGCAAACGTACGGTAAAATTATCCGATAAAGTCAAAGTCAATGACTCACGTGCAACTCGAATTTTTACGATAAAACATATGTATAAATACTTCATATTTTTAAATCCTAAATAGTTTTCATTGCCTTTTTGCTTGATCTACTATAATTGCTGCCGAAGGCAGCACACTATTCTTGACATGGCAAGGTTTCTCCAGAGTTCACTCGACCCAGTCTTTTGCGCCGACCTATGTATAGTCGAGATCAGGATCTTGCGTCTGTCGCGTCTGTCAGTTGTCGTAATTCCGGGCAGAAAGTCGAGCTCAAGGAGAATTTTTAAAATGGGGGGAGAGGGCGAGAAAATATTGTATTGCGCGCGCATGTTTTGTTCCATGTGATCTGCAAGTTCACAACTCTCAAGATTTTACAAGCTTTTTATTCTGGCCATTCTACAAACATTTCCCGAAGAAACACAGGTAAGTATGGCTTTATTTCTTTCTGCCTGATGAACTGTTTAGTGTTCATTCTAGAGGAAAGCAATGTGCTTTTATGAGTTTATCGGCGCTTCTTTCAGCACGAAATATTCCATTGTCCGCGTGGTCTAACACAACATTTAATAACGTCTTAATACAAGGAGACAAAATGTATTTAAAAGCTCTGAGTAATGGCTTATTAGTCCTAGACCCTGGTGTAGAATATTTGTCTATAGATAACTTTATACCAACAATAGTTAGTGTTTATTATTCATGTACGATGACAAATAATATGAATCTACCCGTGGAGGTTAATTCATGTACGATGACAATTCCATCCCATTAGGCCATTACAGATGATGTAATATATCCATATTTTTTGTAAGTTTGTCACAACCATTTTTTTCAAGTGAATATACCATAATTTATCAACCAAATTTGGTTTTCATTTCTGCCTCAACAGGCCGATCAATGTTACTTTGTGCCACAACTGGCCCTGCCACAATGGGCAGATCAATAATATTTTGTGCCTCAACTGGCTCAAACATGCTTTCTTACAAGATATGTCATATGTCGGTCTGTGATCGACACAGTTAATATATCGCCTGTGCAGGCAAAAACAACCCCACCCATGACAGTGACAAATAGTGATCTAGCTGTAGTCATAGAGCCCGTACCTGTGATCGTAGCACAAAATATCAATGAATCAATCTGCCTGTTGTGGTAGAGCCCATTGAGGCACAAAATATTGATCTGCCCATTGTGGCAGACATACCATTGACATACCATTGACAGAAACATTGACATAACATTGGGCTATTCCATTTAATACCGTACTCCCCCCCCCCTCCTATCGAGGACCCTGGAATTCTTCAGGGGTAAGGGGCCATTTTGCCTTGGAATTCTTCAGGGGTGTGACTATTTAGGCTTGGAATTCTTCAGGGGTTGAGTAAAAAAATTGCATTCTTCAGAGGGTTGCAGTCAAATTCTTCAGGAGGTAATAGCTGTGGTAATAGCTGTAAGACAGGAATTCTTCAGGGGTAGGTGTAAATACAAAATTTCTCAGGTGGGCTGTTGAAAGTCAGGAATTCGTCAGGGTTATAGAAAAAACCCTGTCCTCGATAGGGGGGGGTTACGGATTTTAAATGGAATAGCTCATTGTGATAGAGCCTGTTGAGGCACAAAATAGAACTGATCTGCCCATTGTGGAGGAGCCCGTTGAGGCACAAAATATTATTGATCTGCCCATTGTGACAGAGCCAGTTGTGGCACAAAGTTACATTGACTGCCTGTTGAGGCAGAAAATGAAAACCAAATTTGGTTGATAAATTATGGTATATTTACTTGAAAAAATGGTTGTTACAAACTTACAAAATAATATGGATATATTACATCATCTGTAATGGGATGGAATCTGCGATATAAAGAATTAAATATTTCCAACATATGTCATGTGGATCCCTGTTCACAGTTGTTTTGGAGAGATATACTATTATGTTGGTTTGCTGTATAATAATGTATTTTGACAATTCACTGGACAGTACAGATGAACACTGATGGAAGCTAAATGCTAAATAAATATGAAATGAAATATCTACAGATTGTAAACAAAGACTGTTGTGACATGTTTGTTTAGCACATGGCAAGTGCAGTATCAATATCTTATGAACACAGACAACATGCAAACTATTATTGTACCACAAAGATATTAAAAGACATTGTCTCTACTCTTCCAAATTTATTTGCAATTGCAAGATGCAATTGACAGCTTTGAAGTAAAGAATGATTTCTAATAACAGGAACAATAATGTTGGTACCAAGCATTCCATTGACAATAGTCTGAACACTCTGATATGTGGTTTTGAAAACCACTTGTGTACTTCTTATATATTATTATTTACAATATCACAGTGTTGTAATCACAGTGTTGTAATCTCATCGTTTGGACAAGAAAATAAATCTATACATACAGTGTGCCATTAGCAATATAAATACGTTCAATATTACTAATTAATTGGTCGAGGAATTTTGCATGCAGTTTGGGCGTCAAGGCAGCACTTTCCTTGCGATAGTAACTCCTAGTATACATTAGGGATTTAGAATAACAGTTGTTAGTATTTTCTAAAGGTATTCATATCACATGTTGCTGTGTCATTGCATATGGTATCAATGTCCAATGAGAAATTTTGCAATATTTTGTGTATATTAACTATGTCATAGACTATGTTTTTATTTTGCTGCACAACAGGTGCATGATTAAATGAGAAGTCGAACTCTGAAAGACTAAATGCTATCTCATAATCTCATATATATATATATATATATCCGTACGAATGCTTATGAATTATGTATTGTAATAAAATGTGCAGACATAATGAAGTAGAAAAGTATTTTGTAAACCTGGGGGCAAGATAAAGGTTTATATTAAATAAAGGCGGTATTTACTAAGTACTCTATACTATATGGTAATTTGAATTTTCCAAAGCGGCAGAGGAGGCTATAAAATGTTGCCTTCAGGCTACAGACTTGTATACATGTTAATTTAATATAGAATCGGCCAGAAAATTAAAAGGAAGTGCTCGAATAACATAATTTAGTAATTTCCCTCATAATTTTACTAACTCTTAAACTGTAAAATGCTTCAACACATTTTAGAGTGGATGTCAATATCTGCATGTTAGCTAGCGTTTGCTAGAAGGCGCTAGGCCTATCGGCTATGATGCTTTAAGAAAACTCTATTTATCTTCAATATTAACTTATAGCGTTTAGAAATAGCAACAATTCTAATGGTATATTTCAAAAATATTATAAATATAGCTTTATATATTTTGATATAATGACGATTGTAGACAAGAGGCGTCTGATATGAGTCATATGAAACCGTGTTTGAGTCCTGAGAGAACATTAAACAACAGCACAAAAGCATACAATTTTGGTTGGTTTAATGACTTGTCATTTGATAAGATTGTACAAAACGTTTTTAAAACTTAAAAGCAAAGTACAAAAACCAAAATTATCAGGTAGTTTGAACTATATATGATTCCCAAGATCGATTAACATGATATCCCACTCCTTGCAATTGAAGTGTATACTTTTCAAGTGGAAGCTTGTAATATGATACTTTCCCTCACCCCTCAGGCAATACATTTTTAAAGAGCCACGTGACCAGCGTTTACCAGGGTTTTTCTCCCCAAGAGGAAAAAGCCTGGGTACGAGGTTGCGAAATATATACCCCATGAATGAACCAACGGAGCGAAGGCCATGCCAGTTTACAGTAGCTATATTGTGTCCTCAAATCCTTTTTTCTAGAGAAATTTTGGCCAGTAATCACTTTATTTATTGTGAAAATAATTTATAGGAGGCTGTCATACCTGAGTGTTTTGTTGTCGGACATCACCCTTCTACAAATTATAAGTATGCATTTCTTCTCAAAATTTCCGCGCTAGCGTTTCTGAAGCTCCGAGTTTACTAAGACTATTATGAAGAATCCATTTCTGGAATAAACTTTAAAATCCAACTACTTTCCACTTAAAAATTTTGCCAATAATTCATCGAACTCAATGTTCACTCCTCACAACCCCGCCATTTTAACAAAAACAACAACATTCGCGCAAAAGATGACGGTATTTTTGAGCGCCAATTACTCGATATTTTAAAAAATCTCCTCTTAATATGTTCCGACTCCAGAATACAATTTAAAAAAAACTTGCAAAATGCCAAAATGGCAGTTATTTTTCTGACGTATACATATAAAAACAAAATCTTTGCCTTCGCCAATCACGATGTTGCTAGCTACCAGTTTTCTCTCGGCTTGAACTCGCGCATACGCATAACTTAAAAAACTGTCAAACGTCCATGACAAAAACAATGGCGCCGTGGCTCGGGGATTAAACTAGAAATATATGCATGCAGAACCCCCTCGCCCATTAGAACGAAGCAATTGTACTCCCCAAAAGTAATTGTAACATGAAGTACTGAGTTGATCACTGTAACCATGGTAACAGTAACACGCTACCGGCCGTATATTTCTTTTTTTTGTACAAAATGACAAAATAGTTATCAGGTTTGTACTTTTAACTGTAAAATTATCAATTGCCCAACTATGTAAAGTAGCTATGTTATTACGTACACTTTTAGCTTTGATTTACTCTAAAATTCAATCTTAAACATCTCACAAAACTTGTCGAAATTGTCATAAAACTTCAACTGTTTTTTGAACAGTGTTTTTATACTATGAAGTTTTTGAGATTAAATATATTGTTTCTTATTCAAAAACGCATTCGAATTAATACTAAAACACTTTTAAGATTAATCAATGTTGTATTGACCACACAGGATGAACTACGCATTTTGAAAACCACAAACTATAGTGCATGCCAATTGACGGCAAAACTGCAAAAGCAAGTATGCAAAATAGACACTTACCCGTTTAAAACGTTTTAAAACTCGAAAACCTTGTCCTTTCTCGGTGTTGTGACTGATTTATTTTCCTGTCAACTTTAGTAAGTGAAAGTCCTCTACTTATTTATCTTGTTTTGGAGACTTAATATTTGTCTGTATTAATATGTCCCGACTCCAGAGTACAATTTTGAAAAAAGGTTTCCAAAATGCCAAAATGGCAGTTATTTTTCTAACGGATACATATAAAAACAAAATGTTTGTCTTAGCCAATCATGATGTTGCTAGTTACCAGTTTTCTCTCGGCTTGAACTCGCGCATGCCGGATAACTTAAAAAACCATCCAACGTCCATGACAAAACCACAACGTCCATGGACTTTGCACTCCACATGGATGGGGCAAAGGCAATCAGTTCAAAAGTCGTATCTTAGTCCCCGAGCCGGCGCGAAGCGCCGTGCGAGGGTACTAATTCCGCTCGGATATTTACACCCGGGTATGTGAGAATATAGAGGATTCCAAAGTTGTCCGTCATTATTTCATGGACGAACATGGTTTTCTACTTTATGCGCATGCGCGAGTTTAGGCAGAGAGAATTTTTTTTTCAAGTATAGTTTTGTAGATTGTACATTGTTTTGTACTCAGGAGCCGGGAAATAATACAGACAAATAAAGTCTTCAAAACAAGATAAATGAAAATTTTGTAAAGGACTTTCACTTGATACTAAAGTCAACAGGAAAATAAATCAGTCAAAAGACCGAGAAAGGACAATGTTTTCGAGTTTTAAAATACGCGTAAGTATCTATTTTGCATATACTTCTATAGTTTGTGGTTTTCAAAATGCGTAGTTCATCCTGTGTGGTCAATACAACATTGATTAATCTTAAAAAGTGTTTTAATATTAATTCAAATGCGTTATAGAATAAGAAACAACATATTTAATCTCAAAAACGTCATAGTATAAAAATACTGTTAAAAAAATAGTTGAATTTCATGACAATTCTGAAACGTTTTGTGAGACGTCTCAGATTAAATTTTAGAGTAAATCAAAGCTAAAAGAGTACGTAATAACATAGCTACTTTATATAGTTGGGCAATTGATAATTTTACAGTTAAAAGTGCAAACCTTATCACTATTTTGCCATTTTGTACAAAAAAAAAGAGATATACCGCCGGTTGCGTGTTACCATGGTCAAAACATGAATGATGTTAAACCTGGTTGCCGCAAACAAACAAACTCGTTCAATTCGTTAGGTACAGATACACGCTAGGGCAAATTGATATGTTTAGTAATTTTTGTGGACATGCATATTCCATTCAATTTCAAGTAAGTGTGTGCTTTTTGCAGCTCTATTGAATTTGTATAGTATCAGAGCTCCAGGTTGTATCTCTGATACTGCTAACAAAATTTTGACTAACTTACCACCAATATTTAAAGGGTTTCCACTAGCAGTTCCAAGTAAAAGAATTATATACTGAAGCATTCTCAAAATAATAGGAAATTCAATTGACCCTTCCAAAATTTAAACCAAGAGTTAATTTGATCAATTCCAAATGAAGTTTATCTTGATTGATAATGATTTCACAAAATAGCATGCACTGTTAGTTGTTTCTACACTCTTAATCGTTGGCTTTAACGGGGAGAGTTTGAGCCAAACTGTCTAGTGCCATGCAATTATATACCAGGATATTTTGCCCACACAAGTACGTCAACTTATCGTTGTCACGGAAACAATCAAATAGCCAAGAAATTTCTTTGAAGATAGAATTGAGCCAAATTGCGTGGGTGTATGCTTATAGCTATAGATCCAATGGATTCGAGTTATATCTATGCGTGGGCAAGGGTAGAGTATCTTGCTCCGGTTAGAGCAATATCCCATACAATAACAACATCAAAAATTAATTTGAAATCTATTAAAAAAATTATGTGTTTGAGAAACGTAAAATGAACGTAAAATATTCTTTACTCTGCCTGCCTAAACTATTGTTAAGATGATTTGTCACAAATTGGACAAGTTACGTGCTGTCCAATTAGATGAATTTTCCATAAATTTGTGGAAAATGCAAGTGGCTGGTACACTCTATTTCACTCCCAAGGACGACCATCTGACGAGGAAGTTGAGACTGCTTGTACTGCATGACCTGTATGTAAAATAGGTTATTTTAAAAACTATTTTCCGACATATTATGATAATCTCTAAATATTTGGTATAATATACCATGCAGAAGCTATATAAGAATAAACTAAATAGATTACCGTGGCCATGAAACTACGTGTTCTTGTTGGGTCTGCATGTATATGTAAATAAATATTTGAATTATAATCCCTGCTTTGTCTACATGCCCTAAAGTTATCTCGAACGTGCGGTGCCAGTGTGGGCAGAGTGTAACAAAGATTCGGCGGTTGACTGTTGTGTAAAACTACCTGAAAATACAATAAGAACTTTGACGTTTCGAGCAAAGGCTATTCGTCTGGCAGTTACTAGGGCCTTCGCTCGAAACGTCAAAGTTCTTATTGTATTTTTCAGGCAGTTTTACACAACAGTCAACCGCCGGATGTCCTAAAGTTACCTATTTATATCATCCATTTTCTATTACTCCTCTTTTTTGGTAGTAAAATCGTACGTTCTATATAGTGTAAGAGTCCGATGCAATCAATCTATTGCATGATTTTAAACGTATATTTCTCCTGGATTGAGCATATTACACGAAACACACGCAATAATTATCAGAACATGTCAGTTGTTTTCTACATTTTTCTACCGCGAGAGTACAAAAACTATAAAGGAATCTTGACACTCTTCGGTTTAACGTAGGTAAATCTTATAATTATATTTTAATGTCCTTGATAATTTACATGCATCCCACATATATCAATTAACGGTTCACATTAGGCAATGCCATGGTGATCATGAAAACAACCTATTTATGGGTAAGATTAATGTCAACCTATTTATGTCTTAGTAAATAATGTTATTCCCCGCAGTTCAATGCAGTATATAGTACATATTCAATACATATTGCATTTCACTTTATGCTGAGGGAATATATCTTGGCTGAAATTTGAGGAGTTTGAAGACATTGTCGAAAAATAAATTGCATCTATACAGAGTTAATTATTACAATCAACGTATAACTTTTTATATATAACTCAGTGGTGGTGTAGTAAGCAAACCAAAATATTCATGTGATTGGTATACACGGACTTGCATGCATGCATGCGCTTTGACGAGTGTAACGCTAAGAAGAGTTTGTAAGCGCTATAAGTCTTTGCACCCTGCTGCTTGAAGTGAGTGGTTTTCTTTATAGCCCTGTTCTCGATGATTCCAATTCAAATTGCCCGAGTATTATAGGGCGGATAGATTACCACCCATATTGTTTTATCTATATATAGGTTGTGCTACAACGACTTTAACTTAATCCACTTAACTATTTCTTCGATTTGTTATGCATCTATATCCAGAATTAAAAAATAGACACTGTAAAGCGCTTCAGCATTTATGTATATTTATACAGAACATGAGCGGCTTCACGTTGAATTACCTATGACGAGACGTGTATAGCTTAAACGCTTTTACAAGGAAAATTGCTTATACTGGCCATTATTTGCCCTATATCATTAAAATCCCGGAGTAAATATTGATAAATGGTTTACAGCTTACTTTTTCCGATGGTAACATTTTATTTATATATAATACAACATGCATGTATATAGGGAAATTCTGCAATTACTAATATATGGACCAACTCATAACTATTCTAACTTATTATCATTACTATGGTAAAAGAATGTGTTGGGTGAGTTGCTTAATTTACAATATATGTCAAAATAGTGAAATTATATCTGGTTTAAAGTTACGTGTTCTTCTCGGGTGTACTTTACGTGCCTATATATAGATAATTTTATTATATATATAATCCCTGCTATATTTACATGAACTACGGTTACCTATTATATAATAGCATTCGTTTTCTACAAATACTATATTTCTTATTACTTCAATATTGTAACAGTTCGTTAGTTGTAAGGTAAGCCATTGCATGATTTTAAACATATCTCTAACGGATTGCATAAGCATATTATAGGTGAACGCAATAAGAACAGCATGCATGTCAGTGTTTTATAGCCTACAATTTTCTACAGTATTATTAGAGTACAAACAAGTAAAGGAAGTCTTTACACCCTGCTGTTTAATGTGTGTGAATGTTTTAATATCTTGATATCTTTGTCGAAAACACCATGGGGACCATAAAAACAAACTTAGGGTTGTCGGCCTACTGTAAATTTCTATACCACATGTACTACCGTTATAACCATCATTAGTAGAATCATACTAGTATACTATTGCAAATGCTGTAATTTGATTGGCTACGCTACTCGCTATCTAATTGTCGATAGATAGCGAGTAGCGAAACAGCCATCTCCACGGCGCGATTTTTAACGAATTTATTTCAATAAATTATGAAAAACGTTTTGAAATGCTGTTTTCTTGCTGGTTTCTACTAAAACAATTAGATTATTCGCTCTCGATTTCTATGAGATGATAGTTCATTCGGGCTTCGCCCTCATCGACTATCACCTCATAGAAATCTTGAGCTCATAATCTAATTGTTAAATAGTGCATTCGTCTTAATAAGTGTTATTTCTTGGGAGCTAGTAAAATCATAGTTTAATATTGTAATAGTCCGATTAATGGACGCCATTATAGGATTTTAAACATATATCTACCGCATTGCATGAGCATACTATAGGTCAACACAATTTAAACACGCCAATGTTTTCTAAAGTTTCAGTATAGAGTACGTACATGCAGATTTAACTATTAAATTCAATATACAACCCAGCTTATATAACTCAGAAGTGCTGCAACAGAACAAGATATTAATATTGGATCTGGCATGGACTGCATGCATACGCTTTGACAAGTATATAGACGCTAAGAAGAATTTGGCTATATGACGAGTTTAAACACTGAGGAGGGCATTTCGCCAACTATTCATTCGATTTGTTATGCATGCATTGAAATCCAGAATTAAAAAAATGACACTTTAAAGCGCTTCACTATTTATGTATATTTGTATACAACATAAACGGTCGTGTGTCATTCACTATGCTGTAACGTGCGTAAAGGCTTACAAGGAAAATTGCTTAATAGCCATCGTTTGGCTTATTCGGTTCGTGCAGCCACGCAAGATCATTACGTCATGCTAAAGATTATGCTTGGGTGGCATGATGGTGGATTTCACTGGCGTTTTCGCCTAATCTTGCAAAATGCTGAGAGTTAAGGAGCAAGCTGTATCGATCTTGCTAAAATCATTGAACAACGAGTATCTTGCTGTATATGATTTGTTGTTTTAGCATGACTTGTACTCGAGTTACTAAGGAAAGTTGGTGGCGTGTATGATTAATGTTAGCCATGTTGGATTTCATTTCAATCTGCTTAAATTTGTCCAATGAAAATGGTGAAATTTGCTACCGAAAGTGGTGGAAGCTAAACATTTACGAGTAATTGTGACGTCACTTGCATGAGCCAAATATCACTATAATTTGTAATTAAATAGTATACATTTTAAAGCTCAATATTCTGCGCCTAGCATTTCATATATTATAAGGCGAAGTCAGCAATTACCCTGAAGAACAACTGATAACCTTTCTAACCTATCTTCATTATCAAGGTTGAAATAGAATACAATAGAATAGAACAAGTTTATTAATAAATTCGTAAATTGCAGTTTACAAAAGCCTACTGAATTGCTTACGAATATTTACATAATATTATTAAGTCAAAAATCTTTGATATCCTAAAATTCTAAATATCTCATAATTAAAACACAGCTACTAAATTAAAATTTAGCACTATTTTCCATTATAAAAGGGCTTAAAACTAAGATTCGAATAAGCTAAAGCGATAAGTGCAAATTAAAACGAAAACTCGGCGATTAAGTTGTGTAAAACTACCTGAAAATACAACAAGAACTTCGACGTTTCGAGCGAAGTAAGCCCTTTGTCTGGAATTTAGAAAAAGGGCCTTAGTTCGAAACGTCGAAGTTTTTATTGTATTTTCAGGTAGTTTTACACGACCTAATTACCGAATCTTCGTTACACTCTACCCACACAGGCACCGCACGTTCAGGTTTTTGAAACGTTCGGTGTTATAAAACACACCATGGTATGTAGAAAAACACACCATTGTGGGTAGGAAAGTAGGTAGCCAAGGTGTGGGTAGCCGAGGTGTGTCCAAAAACACACCTTTATTCAAAACACACCTTCAGGTGTATTAAAATTTGGACAAGCCGAAAACGAATGGTGTTAACGAGTGTTTTGTAACACACCTGTAGGTGTGTTTAACACACCTTAGAGATGTCTTTAACACACCTTGAGACATGCTTTGTAAGGTGTGTAATGTTAACACACCATTTTTAGAGTGTTAACTATTCACATTAGGCAATACCATGGTGATCATGAAAACAACCTATTTATGGCTAAGAGTGTCTGCCTCAACAATAATTAATGTTATTCCCCGCAGTTCAATGCAGTGTATAGAACATAATTATTCAATATATATTGCATTTCACTTTATGCTGAGGGAATATATCTTGGCTGAAATTTGAGGAGTTTGAAGACATTGTCGAAAAATAAATTGCATCTATGCAGAGTTAATTATTACAATCAACGTATAACTTTTTATATATAACTCAGTTGTAGTATAGTAAAGAAACCAAAATATTAATATTATTGGTATACACGGACTTGCATGCATGCATGCGCTTTGACGAGTGTGAACGCTAAGAAGAGTTTGTAAGCGCTATAATAATAAAAGGAAGTCTTTGCACCCTGCTGCTTGAAGTGGGTGGATTTTCTTTATTGCACTTTTCTCGATGATTCAAATTCAAATGGACCGAGTATTAGGGCGGAGAGATTACCACCCATATTGTTTTAACTATATAAGTTGTGCTACGACGAGTTTAAACACTGAGGAGCGCATTTACTTAACTATTTATTCGATTTGTTATGCATTTATATCCAGAATTAAAAAAATAGAGATTTTAAAGCGCTCAGGATTTATGTATATTTATACAGACATGAGCGGCTTCGTGTTCTATTGCCTATGACGAGACGTGTAGCTTAAACGCTTTTACATGGAAAATTGAATATATATAATGAATAAATGTAAGCAAAACTTGAATTAAATAGATCAACGAATACAGAACTTCTTGGTTTAAAAAATGACATAAATGATTTTGTGAGTAATAGTAATGTTAAATTTGACGCATATTCCTATCAAGGGCCATCTAAGATGATATACAGTTACTATATACAGTATATTTCGGAAGAACAGGCCTCCGAAACATGCATGTCTGCAGATAGTACTATCGACATAGTAGGTAAATAACTGATGTATTTGTAAAGCTATCATAGTATTAGTAAAGAAGAAGCAAATAGCGAATATATTTCAAGATTCACATTTAAAGTAGCCATTCCTTTTTGCTATTTGTACTATATATATAGGTGATAGTACGAAAGATAGGCGACAAATGGATAAATACATTTATATACACTCTCATGATGTGATGTTTCGACACTCAAATTCTTCAAAAATAGTTTTTACAATATTTATCTAACTTTATGTTAATATTCAATTTGGCGAATTTTATGCGAATGCTTGAGTTATTATTGGCATGTTTATCAAATCAACACATATATAGATGATAATATTAACATTTTGTAGAATTATTTTGTAGTCTGCGATAGCAGACAGCTTTTCGACGCACCCCCCCGGGGGCGGAAGAGAAAGAGTCTGCGATCAATCAACCCATTTGCCGTACAGTGACGTATCACATTCTTTGCATAATTATAACGTAATTTTTGTGGAAAGTATGTCAACATAATTTTTGTCTGTCAATAAATAATTTTAGCTATCAGAAAGCGAATAAAATATGAAACAAAATTTAAGAAATATCCTTACCAATGATTTATGCAATGTGCGGAGCGATTCTAGAAAACCCCGCCAGATTTTTCCCAGTGATTACACAGGCGTTCCATAGTCCGTAGTCGTTTGAGAAACAATTTCGGATGCTAGAATGCGCTGCATTGAAATTTAAGCAATTGGGTAAATAAAACGATTTCGGATGCTGGAACGCGTTGCATTGCAATTTAAGCAATTGGGTAAATAAAAGCGTGATGCTGTAATGATGTAGTATGACTAATGAAGTGCTACCGTGGTCCGTAATTCCGTAGTGAAGTAATGATGTAATAATAAGTAAAGAAGTGCTACCGTGGTCCGCATTCCCATAGTGTAGTAATGATGTAATAATAAGTAAAGAAGTGCTACCGTGGTCCGCAGCCCCGTAGTGTAGTAATGATATAATAATAAGTAAAGAAGTGCTACCGTAGTCCGTAGTCCCATAGTGAAGTAATGATATAATAATATGTAAAGAAACGCTACCGTGGTCCGCAATCCGATAGCATAGTAGTCCCGTAATGAAGTACTGATATAATAATAAGCAAAGTAATGTTTTAATAATAATTGCGATCACACAGTTAATAAAAAACCTGTTAAAGTTGCTGGTTCACTAAAAAACCTGTTGCAGTTGCAAAGTAGCTCACTTCTGTTGTTATAGTAATTGTTTTAATTCTAACGCCACACCTACTGTAACCTAATCCCTGAATTAACTTGAAACTTAACCGTTAACGTAAACCCTAACCTATTCCGCAAGTTAACCTCTAACCTAAGACTTAACCTAACCCCTAATGTAACCACTAACCTAACCCCTAACCTAACCATTAACCAAACCACTACCCTAACCACTATCCTAACACTAACCCAACCCTAACCACTATCCTAACCCCTACCCTAACCACTACACTAACCACTACCCTAACCCCAACCCGAACTCTAACCCCTACCCTAACCCCTACGCTAACCCCCACCCTAACCCCCACCCTAACCCCCACCCTAACTCCCACCCTAACCCTAACCGCTACCCTAAACCTAACCCAACTCTAAACCCTAACCTCTAACCAACCTAAACACTAACGTAGGTGACGTAACCCCTAAGCTAATCCGTAACACTAACCCTAATAATGTTAAACCTAACCAACTAACCCGCTCAATTAACGTGTACCGCCTTGCAAGTTATCGTAAAAGATAACATCGAAGTGATTTGTTGAAGCGGGACTCAAACATAACCCAGCCACGAACCAGTTGAATGTGTGTAAATAATGCTCCCCTTTAAACGTATTAAGATATATACAAACACGCCGCCAGTTTTGGGATCACTTCTCCTTATACTCGGTGTCACTCATCTCCAGCAAGCTGTGCACTCGGATTACAACCGGAAGTATCGCGCAACACACGACTCTAAGCCTTTGAAGTTTGCCGGCCTTCCTAACCATGTTTATTATTTCTACTAGAAATACATGCTTGCAGTAACCCCTCGCCCCAGCTGAACATTGCCAGACACTACATTCCAAAACATTACTATTGCTAATCTTTTTTATCAAAAAATCTGCCATGCAAAGGTTGTAGGCGAGTCGGATATCTGCGTTCAAAACAAATTTTTGGCATAGAAAACAGAATTGGATCCTTGGCTCACACCCCTCTTCACGACGCAATCAAAGGCTATCGCCAAATGAAATGTTTTACCTGACGTAATCACTGTGGCTTCCTTCATTTTAAATTTGCCATTAAAATTTTGATCATTACTCTAATAGTTTGGAAAGAAGAGTGGAAGGAAACAATATTATTTTGGGAAATTTATTTTGAAAGAATAAAAAATGGAAATTTTGTTTCAAGAAGAGGAAGCACAGTAGCCATGGCAACACGATAAAATAAACTTCTTTTCTGGAGTACAAAACAACAGGCACAGAATACTACAAAAATAATTAAAATATTAGTTGTTTTAGCCATACAAATCTGAGATATATGGTGTAGGTATGTTCTTATGCATTCTATAAGCTTCAAATTAATGTTTAAATGCAACCTTCCGTTTACTAAAACGTTGCCAAAAGTTTATAAAACTAAACTGCTTTTTACTTATAAATTAGTTTTTGAAATGAAATCAGTTGAAAATATACAAATTCTCTCGTGTGAAACGATTTCGCTTTCCTTTTAAGTTGGAACTTTTTGATAGCATAAAATATAGGATATTTTAATTGTAAAAAAATGAAAATCTATGTAAATAAAACAACATTCTTACGGCTATATCAACAATTTAATATAAGAAACTTGCCATATTTTTTCGACCATCTATCTTTATTTATCCTTTTTTATAAAGTATACGCGATAAATTTGTTCCGCAGCTTTTCTTGAAGTCCCAAAAAGCTATTTATAAGTTATAATTCAGACTTACTGATATGACTTACTGATGTTTTTTTATAATTCGCTCATTCCACTCCTAACAAAGATTAGTGAGATGACCACCTATCACTCCCATCACACCCATGAAACATAGCCATGCGCCCGCAAAACTTGATGAACTTTGGATTTCCCATTGCTTTCCTTTTTTTCCGGGTGTAAATATCCGCGCGCAATTAGTACCCTCGCACGGCGCTTCGCGCCGGCTCGGGGATTAACTATGGTTATAGCTTTACATTTATGTTACAAAATCGTAGAAAATTTACGTCTAAAACGCCCCTTACATGAAGTAATAAATCACCCAAATTTGGACTACGAACCATGGACCACGGGAACACAATTTTACACACCGCTACGCGGCGGGGTATTCTAGAATCTAGGCCAATGTGCTTCGTCTACAACCATACCACGAATACGATCTGCGTAAGCTCCAGAAGTAAAAAACAATTCTCGTCTGACATCATTGCTCAGTAATGATACGGGCGAAGAATACACAAATGAGTAGTCGCCAGACTGAAGTTTTGGATCCGATTCGTCCGCTTCAGATAGGCAAGTGGCACTGATACCGATAGAGTTGAGATAACGAACCTGTTCTTGCATTAGAACCATCAACGGACTAATGACAAGTATGATTGGATTCGAATCACAAAGGGCCATTTGTTGAATAACCAAAGGGGCAATTTCGGGTATATCAACGACTTCCCGAATCCTGTTGGAAGACTCACAAAGACATATTTTTACGTAAGAAGTTAAATAGAGCTTCCAACTGCTCCTGTTTCATGCGATCTACACCAAAAGTTCCTTTATTTTGCTCGATCGCGTCTAAAAACCTCTCGTAGTCTACTACTTCACTGATTTCTGCAAATAATTTGTCGCTCCTCGCGAAAGAAACAATACAACTGTGGCAAATTAGCAATGCAATTAAATAAATTATCTCAATGAACCAATCAAAAATCGCCAATAAAATTTCATCGGTAGCTGTATACGTCACTGTACGGCATTAGCGTCGATTGACAGCAGACTGTCGTCCAATCCGTCATGGGGGTAAGACAGTCTGCCAGCAGACTAAATTATTTTTAGGTTCTTATATTCTTGGTCATGATACCAGATAATGCAATAGGCTTGCAAGATCAAACATGTGGTTATAACGTTTACTCGCTACAATGACAAAGATGGTTCAAAGTATGTCAAATTATTAGGTACGAACGTACCTAAGCCTGAGTAAAAGGCACCTGAATAGATAGATAACTTCAGTAGCTGTATTGTAAGCTGTGCGTTCAGCTTCTAAGTAAGCAAAATTAGTGTGATTGCGGGAGGTTGAAAGAATGCATAAAATCTGCTCTTACATCAGTATGTTTGAGATATTCTTATATTTCGATCTTTTCACTACTTCATATCAGGGCTGAAACACTACAAGTTAGCTGGTGACCCTGACAGACTCCACATGTGTGAATAAGCAAAATAACCCTTTCATTGCAGTATATTGTGGTCCAGTCATGATCAACTGGTACTGTTAGGCGTGTTTCATAATACACAGTAATTTCCACACTAGATAAGGCATAAATTGATTCGCAAAACATTGAAAATATGGGCAACAGCGATATTGGGCGGCTGGTATTGGTTTCTTCATGTTCTCCATTGGTCAAAATCGGTGTTACTTCTGCCATCTTCCACATAGTTGGAATGACCTCAGTTGTAAAATATTTATTAATAATGGAGGTCAAGCGGGGTAGGACAACAGGAAGACAATCTTTAATTACGCGCAGCGGGATTTTATCGACCCCTGGGGCTTTCCCCGTAGGCATAGATAGAATGATCTCTTTAATTTCGTACTGTTCCAACGATCTAAAGGAAAATTGTTGTGCTAAGAGAAAACGCCTTGGAACAAACGAAGATTGTGCTAAATCGTAATTGCATTATTCAGCAAGTGAGACTATTTGATCGACCGTCTTTTCACCGATCGAACTGAAGAACTGGTTGAATTCGTTTGCTATCACTTTTTCATCTCTAGTAAAATCTTTCTAGTAAGCGATTGCCATGGAATACACCGAAGAATACTTTTCCAGAGACAGACAGAGTTATTAGGATCATTTTGTATTTCACTTACAACGTATTCTTTTTCTGCGAGCCTCAGTTCACGCCTTATTTCTCGCCTAAAGTTTCTATAACCTGACCATGCGAGTGGATCATTAACTTTCCTAGCCAATTTTCGCCATTTATCTCTAGTTCTCATCAATGCACGGATCTCATCAGTAACATAGGGATTCGGACGGCCTCGCACTTTTGTGCGTTTGACAGGAAGATGCTAATCTATTACCTGGTTGAATAACCAATGAAAAGCATTCAATTTATCTGCAACATCTTCGAAGCTATCGATAACTGACTAAGGAGCCACGGTAATATTGGAAAGGCCTTGGAAAATCTTCTAGCTCTTTCTGCTCTATATAAGCTATTATTTGTAGGTTCGAGTAATTCAAGTAACCAGATGATTAAAAATAAAATAAGAAATCAAAAATACAAGAGAGCGAAGGAGATCGTGATCAGACGCCATGGCGATGCATAACGGGGAGTGGGGAATCCCCCCTCCAATGAAAAGTGGTAAACTCAGTTCTTCATCTCTATAAATGAAGAAGGTTATATCCTGCATGATGACTATGTTTTGGGCACAACGTGTTTAACGTTAGGGTTACGGTTACGGTTGGGATCATGATTGATCAAAGACAAATATATTGGTGCACAAAACACGAGGATGTTACTGGAAAACATCTACAATGTCTGTAGAGAAGAGGATATTTATCCGGTGATTTAAGCTTGTAAATTTGGTTCCTCTTAAATCTGGACCTCCTCCCCGGGAGACACATTTCCGAAATCCCCCCTACACTTTTAAGACCGAACAAATATGCATGATCATATATTTTATAACACCCAGTCTCTTATAAACAGGTTTGACAAAATCTTACGAAACCTAATTCTCCTGAAGATAATTATGACATACTCAGCATTGAAATTTGAAACTAAATACATATTCGACAATTAGCGTTAGCGCTGAAATTCCTGACGCGCGGGCATGTAGCTTATTGATACCATAAATTTACATGAGCGCAAGTGCATGTTTTATTTTTTGCTTGTAGTTGCAATATAAATCCAGAGGATATAATGTGGAAATATGTCACGTTTGTGAAGTCGGAGACGTAAAATATCTACAGTATATAGAGTTTCGATGCTATGAAAAATCTAGCATTATCCCACACAAATGACGCAGCCGCAAACTAAAGTGTAAATCCTATAAATGTTTGATATTTATTCATAAAGTGTTTGATTGGTGTTTTAATTTATTTCTCAGTCAGAAAATATTGGTTACACTTTCCTACTTGTACGTACGTGTAAATAATTGGTTTGGCCCACATATAGGTCTTCTTAAGTGGCATACAATTATACTATACACAGAAAATTTGAAGAGCAGAGAGGGATGATTATATTAGCTATATTGTCGCATGTACCATCTGAGTATAATAATTAGGAAAAAGCGTTTTAAGTGAATTGCTGCCTGGTGGTCACGCCGAACACCTTCCAGTGCTTCAAAACCAAGATTGAGAAAACCGAGTGTGAGAAAACCACGGAAATTTTTTTGTAACACGTGTATAACTCACTATAAAATATATTCTACAAAGATAGAATGGGTATCCTAGTTCGTTCAAAAATATATTTTAGTGGCTGCTGCTTTAATGTAAAATACTGTTAGTCATATACTATATCTTAGAGTATGCTTCGGGCCTTTAAGATAAACCTAAAACATTCAACAAGAACAACGACGTTTCAAGCCAAAGCCCCTCGTCTTTAAGTTAGTAGCCCACTAACTTTCGAATGGGTATCCTGGTTCGTTCACAGATCTCTTTTACCAGCTACTGCTTTCATAAATAAATATAGCCTACTGTTATTCATACTATATATACTTCAACTATTCATTTTCTTTGAACTAACATGTATCTAGGTCGTACAGTACACCATACGTGCAAAAATCCACCCAGACGAAAATTTATTGTATTCACAATTAATTTATATGCATATAAATAAATTTTTAATATCAAATTATGAGCGTAAACACGGTACCACAATTATATACTCATTATGTGTATTCATCTCCAGATCTGACGAAGGGCCACGTACCGAAATCGATCCCTATAATTTCAGGCTGGCGAGATTGTACTGTCCGTTTTAAATTGTTTTGCGTACGTATTTGGGCAATAAGTTTTCTTTTTGTAGGCGAAGAAGGGGCTGGTTTTGGAGCTGGAGGCGAACTCCCAGTGTCAGAAGAACAATTGTAATAAAACCCGTTGTGCAGTAAGTGTATTACTGTAGAAATATCCAATATATATTATAATTTAAATCAGTTTCAATATCTGCTGGGTACCGTAGCTCCATCTGTCAAGACTCTTTTAAGCTATAAAAGACTATTATGATTGCCCCAGCTTAGTTACTGATGCTATACTACATCATAATGAAAAAACCTAAGTACCCGCTATTTTCGCTTTGAGGGTCCTCTCAAGAGGGAAAGGCAACGTAACTGGAACAGGAGGCAGTGAAGTGCAAAAGGGAAAAATTTTAGGGTCACAGTTTTGCTTTCTGCAAATCCTCCTCCCAAAACCGGGCTGCCACGTTGGCTGGCTTTTTCTCAATAATCCGTTCTTATAGAGGTACCTGTGTAAAATAGGTTCATTAATAGGTTCAATACGTGACGCAATGTTTGTTAAATCTCAATACAAGGAAATCAAATAGCCTCGCCTTAGAGAATTGGATGAGAATATGGTATTTATAATAGCGATAAGAGTGAGCCCCTCAACGTAGCAGCTCCAACCCCCCTTCTTGCACCCTTCGCTCCCCCTTGACACATACATAATGAAATATCCCTAAACAATTTCCAGTTTATGAATATTTTCAACGAGTTATATTATTAGACCTCCAAAGTTTAACCCAAAGTCAAAGGTATATACCTTATTTATCCAATGTGCATTTTGTAGTATTCATAGAGTTTATAGAAACATATATGTATTACGTAGTTGCCAACTTGTCAAATAGCAAATTTACATGCGATACAAAACGAGTCTACTATATATTCGATTCAACTAAATTAGTTTTTTGTAACGCATTTTGTCAATTTTTCTATTTTAATATATATTACAGGACAAGATCAATAGTCTTCTGGAAGGTAAGACATACAGTTACAATTAATGTATATTTGCGGGTGATTTATGCAAAGATTATTTTGAATTTTAGTCCTCTATAATAATCTCTATCATCTGGTAAAACTTGATAATTCAAACCGATATGACATCGAAGCTCTAAAACAGTATTTTCTTGCACAGAAGTCACAGTTAGTCACTTATACTGTTTGTCTTCATCATTGAGCTAATATCATTTCTAATTTCAACTATATACCTTTTTACACCATGGCTAAACTTGATATGCGACAACAGTCAAATTTAGAAAGCAAACTGTTTAAAAATATTTTGCGGACCTGGAATTACGGACTTTAAAAAATTAATGAATGTATGTATTTCCACGGCAGGTAGCCCGCCACGAACGAGCAATAATCGGGTGAACGAATTGAAAAAAAAATTGTATGTACAGTAGACATGAAAAAGAACGGCTTTCCAATTTTTTACGCAATTCCCACCTAGCCACGAGTAGGCTAAATTGTAGAATATTCATGCTCTTTCAAAAATGTTAAACAATATAACTGTCTCGTTCTCTAAAAATGAGAAAAATACCCGTTCAGTACCTAAAAATAAACAAAGTAAGCAGTCTAGCGGTAAGGCATCGACATGCACGCCAGCGCAAACCCTGGAGTTCGACTTACATTGGGGGTACCTTATTTTTACTATTTAATAGTTCCAGGTTCCAGCCATATAAGCTTTTTCGATGTCACTGTGATGAGGAATTGATGTTTTATGATTAGTTTTAGTTGTGTGACAGGGAAGGCATTCCTAATGTTTTGTATTCACTAGCGGACTAAATTCAGCAATAATATCGTTAGAATACGTATATATGTTATGAATCACAGGCATGCACACTCTGATGAAAATAGCTCAGATATTCGATCCTCAAAGTATAGCCATGCTAGTTAGCCGTTTCTTATAGCCATGCACATATATTTGGTCTGATAATTAGTTAGATGATACTTAAAGATGGTCTACAGTCCGTTCTGCGCATGCGCGGAGTTTGTTTACGTTTTTTGTTTTGAACCATATAATTCTATAACATGAAGTATTGTCATTACACAACATTTCGCAAGATCAAATTTCACTGTCAATCTGTCATGGCCGACGACGCAAGCGAGGGGTTCTTGACGCTTGAAGAATTAGAAGTAAAGCAGACAGAACAAGCCGCGGCATTGCCTAATGTATATAATTTAACTGTATGCAAATGCCGCGGCCGTTGTTTAAAAGAAACGCTTCGTGCCGAAGCTTGAATACGTTTTGTTCGAGTACGTGTCATGGCGAAGACTGTGGTTCTACTTGTATGAACAACAGAAGGGCCCAAGAGAGCGATAGCGACAATACGGTAAGAACTTTTACATTTTTCCTCTATTAATGAAAATTTGGCGCATGAATATAAAACAGACAGGACTTTCTTTGTGCTTTACAATTCATTTACATATGTAAACTCGAGTGCAAGAAAAACCTTTCATGTCAAATTCATGTCTACTTCCGATCTTGCATTAAGTTTTCTTCGATAGAACGGGTCTTACACGAAGGACTATATTTGCTATGATATTATAATTTCGATAAAGCACATACGTGAATTTGGTACGAGACGACCGAGACGTATTAATGATTTTATAATTTCACTTCATGATAGTTGATAATACTTGATATTCTAGTTATAATGACTTTTAGTATAACTTCTGCTTGATCAGCTCATCAGCGGGCAGAAGTGTCAGCAGGTATTCAACAGTATACTTCTAGCTTGGATATCACAACTGCCTAATAAATTAACTTGTATACCATTGGAAAATTTGGCCCTTTGCTCATATTCTCTCTTGTTGTTTTGGGATTCTGATTTTTCTGTGCAAGACAGAGATCGAGAGGACGGATGATAGTGAAGGAAGTGAGAAAAGGCAGACTAAAGGTTGGGGAAGAGGAAAAAGTGGAGAAAAGAACACAACAGAAAATGGGGCTAAAGGACAAGGAAGAGGTGAGGTGCAAGGGGAGGACGAGGTGCAAGGGGAGGTGGGCAAAATACAAGGGGAGGACGAAGACAATTGCAGGAAGAACCTAATGCTGCTGAAAACCAAGCTAATCACGAACAACTAGTGGTAAGTAAACTAGTTGTTATAAACCTCATTATAATTTGCTTTCAAAATTTTAATTTGACTCCGGTTCATATATGCAGCCTATATACTGTATGTATGCATACATCAAATTGCCTACACACAGCAAGTTTCAAGTGTTTGCATGCATATCTTTTCTAAACTTGAATTTATCAATTTTTGTCCTCTTTTACCTGGCTTAAATCAGGGTTATAATTTGATGACAGTAACAGTAGCTAAAAGTGCTTTAGAATATTGAAAATACACAGTATTACCTGGTCAGAATCGAAAATGTGCAATGCATGCTATCCTAGAATGTTTTACGTACTATTTAAAACACGAGCAGGAGTGCTTTATCAGATAATATAAGAAAGTAAAGAGGAGTGTTTTTTATTATATAAAGATAAACGGACTGGCTTTGAATAGTTCAAAAAACCCATCCATTATATGAGTTCATATAAAAACGAATTGAAAAAATTTGTATCTTGAAAGCCGAGAATCGACGAGAAAACAAAAACGTTTCTTTATCAACATATAAAGATTAAACATAAAGATCTTTTTCTTTTTTTTTTGAATTATTAATGAGTTTTGAATTTTGAATTTGAATATATTATAATAACTGATATTCAATAAACAGTCCACATCTTAATTTTCTATTTCATATTAACTGATAACAACAATTGGTTGTCTTCTAGCTATGAAGCATAGACTTTTTATTACAAAAATTGGCATGCAAACAAATACCATTATTAACAATCTTCCTATACCATATATAATTTATCTGTTCATATTGATCAACCCCTAAAATATACAGTGTATTTCAACCATCATTGTGGTATATTCACCCATTAAGGTGGAAGAATCTCCCCTTGATGAGTAAACTTGTCTGGCGTTAGACAGAGTAGGATAACAAACTCGGGTACATATTACCCTATTTGGTTAATAACCCATTATGCTGCAAGGAGGCGAACTGTTTTCGTTTGCTCTAATTAATGCCAGACAATTTTACTCAGGAATAAATGTCTTGTGAATTAATTAGTTAACAATCTGCTAATGTTCTTAAATTAATCTATTAAGGTACAATTTGCCCTACTTCATTCTTTTACCCTTTCTAATGCCAGAGTTCATATTTCACCTATTTGTGATTGATTTACCAATGATACCCATATCGACTTTTCAGAACCTAGTGGAGGATATGAATGTTCTTGTCTTACGTGGGTTGGCCTTGGAATTACTACGTAGACAGCCAGCCACCTTTGCTGATATAGTAAATGGAGAACTGGCAGGAGGGAATGGAGCTCCGGAACCAAACCCTGATAATACTCCTCAGTGGTGCAACTGTGGTCACTGTATACCCACTCAGGAGGAGAATAAATGCTGTTCCAGAACAAGAAGACCATGCATTTCAGGAACACCACTTTTACAACAAATTGTCCTTGATGGAAATATTTTGGATATTGCCATGAGGTACAGAGAAGATGTTCTGGTCCTAAATAACAACAGAAACAATGAAAATTTTCACCATGCAGCCTATAGGCAATATGTATTATGGCAGCATGGACATTTAGCGAAGCGAAACCGAAGAGTTGTCTCAAGTTGCTGCGTAGTTGATATATGTAATCGTTACCCTTCTCCTAATGGAAGGTGCACAGGTTATCGGCCTCCATGGTTGTAAAATTATAATTTTATTCTAAGGGTCATCCACAATTATCAACATTTTCATAAGCGTGCAGAGCGTACTCTCCCCTTTTTGACCCCCTACCTCCCTCTCAGAGCGTACTCTTAAATGCTGAACCTCAAGAATGATGATCACAACCAAATATTAGCATAATTATGTATATTGTATACAATCTAGACTTTATGCCAGCCATAACAAAGTTGACCAGAGACTCTGCTAAACACTAGCAAACAATAATGTCCAGTTTTATTTTTTGAAGAATAATTTTCGTGCCAAAAATAGTTGTAAATGATCTGGAAATATTGCTGTGCATTCAAAGCCATTATTGACATTTTAAAAAGCGTACATTGGTATAACCCCCCAGCGTATGCTCGACTGTACGTTTGTGAAAATATTGATCCATTACATAGTACTTAATTAATATCTGTACAAAATGGGTTAACTGGCATTCTGCCATTCAAGAAATGTACTCAATTCGAGATACAAGATATATGAAAGGAGAACACCAAATAAATTAGATTCACTGATGATAAACTCATAACTGGAGACATGGAGTTTTAGTCTTTTCTGGCAACTGCAAAAATATGCATACCAAGTTTATACAGTACACAATTTTGCAGCTATTTCACCATGGTTGGCATGCATATGTTAGCAATATAACACCAAACTACTGTGAGTGTGGTTTATAGAGGTTCGTACTATTAATACACAGAAATCATAATTTGTTAAACTTTGTATATTGAATGGATAGACCCAAGTCTCTAATAAAACTGCTTTTTATTCATTCACCATTAATGCATGGATCAATTCTTGGCTGTTACCATCCTCCCCCGGGCAACACCCCAAGGATTTGTACATTTTTTAAAGCTCACTGCAAATTTACAGCCCCCAGGTATTTGAAAATTAACAATTCTCAACCCCCGGGCAAAGGTGAAAAACTAATGCAAGGACTTTAACATAAAAAAACAGATACTTTCAACAGAAAATCAAGGTGCTTCTTTGTTTTGCTTTCTCAGCAGCCCTTCTTCTATTGTCAACAATCTTTTGGATATGCTATATATCCAACATTTGATGCGGTTTTGCCTGTGACTGCAAATAACGTGTGTACAGGACTAGAGACTAGTTAATCTCATCCCCCGAGTCTGCGATCCTATGTGGCTATTCACCAGACTCCAGATCTCGCACATTCCCGGCCTAAACCCCCAGGACAAAATCATCAAACCAATTCCCAGCCCCATGCATAAATTACAAAGCAATTTTACCTTTTGTTGGTAGGGGAAAGTGTGTTTGCCGTCATTGTCCTGTCTGCATCTTGATCACTTTCACTTCCACTACTAGCAGTCAATGTCCTCTCTTCAAGAGGATATAAAGATCTGAAATGAAGACAATTGTAAGTTAAAATTATGAAGATGCATTGGCATACAGTAATCACACAGCAGACATAATTATCTACACCATTTTAGAAACATTTCATTACTGGTGTGTGAGTGAATAATATATGAAATAGCTATCAGTGTGTAAGCTTGACATTAAATACAACACTCTTCATCGGTGGCTAAATCTTGTTTGAGGGTGAACTGCATCATAGAAAATGCACAGTTTGATCATGAAAATGTTACGAATCCTATGGGCTAATGTGGTGGGGATATTTAGCCAGTTGTTAGTAATTTTATATACATACCTCGAACTAGAAAATTTAGCTTCATCAGCCTGGGTTTCCACGTCGCTGAAAAGATGCAATACCCGTATAAATAACAATTATAAGAGCTTTTAAATGTCAAAACTCGAAATATCTCGTTATATATAAGCAAAATTCTTACCACAAAGCCCGTGTGGATTCCGTAGCGTCGAAGTGATCAAGCAGCATTTCGGCAACATCTGCGTCTGAATTCAAGGCATGTTTTGCCTTGATTTCCCTCTATCGGGTAAAATTCTCGAACAAATACACGCTAGAAGCATCCCTTTTAGCGTAATATTCTCTCCTGCTCGCTTTTTTCTCAATATTACTGCCCGAAGTCGAAGAATAAAGAATTCGACGAAGAAGACTTTGGCTCGCTCATCGTTTCGGAATTCGGACAAGATGTAATATAAATAACGCGAGCATAGAACGGGAATAAGACCATCTTTAAGGTTCCATATTTGTTTGAATAAATATATATTTAATTTTGTTTACAATATAGGCAAGTCAATGGCGGAAACAGTCGCAGGTTTTGAAGGTGTTAAGACTGAGGTTTACGTGGATACCAATGGAATAAAAACCGTTGGTGTTGGTTTTAACATGGAACAACCAAATGCGCGTAAAAATTTCGAGAAATAGGTATCCAAGTCCCAGGTCTCGTTCGACGATGTTCTTTCTGGTAAGAAAAGCTTGACTGAAAAGCAAGCCATTGGTCTTTTCAAAGGAACATTGGATGACAAAGTCAAAACAAGGAAAGGTATTTTTCCAAGCTATGATAAATACCCAAAAGCCGAAAAAACTGCTCTAGTGAATGGTGTTTTCCGTGGCGAATTCAAGTCTACTCAGAAGACAGTCAAGCATGTCAACAACGGTGAGTGGGACAAGGTCCCTATAGAGTATCTTGATCGGAAATATTATCGGGCATCTGAACCTGGTAAAAATGGTGGCATCAAGAAACGTATGGATTTCAATGCCAAAATATTCCGTGAATATGGGAAGGAATTAAAGAAGCCTTAATCGAAAATTTAGAACGGATACTATCGATAATGATAATTGAAAATGGCAGACCCTCAATGATAATTTAGATTAGAAAATATCCATGTGTCTCTTAATGAATTGATAAGTACAGTAATTTCGCACTAATAATTTAGAATACAACATGTTCTCATGTGTATTGTAATTAAATGAGTATTTTAACGCTTATAATTTAGGTTTAAACAATAATCACGTGTAATGAATTAAATATGCAACATTTGAATGTGTATATGCTTCCAACTGTGTTTAAAGCTGCAAAGTCATTTTCTACCGGGTGTCCCAAAAAAAAGTATCGCTGTTTGAGTTAATATTTCGTAAAAACTACAACACGTATTTTACATAAATAAATTTCATTATATTTAAAAAGGGCTAACTTAAATTTTCGTATATAACATTTGAATTTTGATGCAATATTGACCGAGATACAGATGTTTGAAGTTGAGTAAGCATTTTTGAAATTGCTAAAATTAGCATGAAACGGCGCCATCAAATGTCTATTTTGTTAGACTTGATAAATACTTCTATGTGGTCAAAAGAACGCGCATGTACAACGATATTGTTCCAAAGATCAAGATTTGATCATCTGGAAATTATCGTCTTTGCGCATGAATACACCGTCTTGCTCTGGAAACCATGCCAAAAGAATTTTGGATCAGTTCTTCATCCAAAGTTTCACATACCAAAACAATTGCCTCATGCACAAAGCTGTCTTCAATGTTTTTAATTAAATTTTATTTCAATGTGTATTATTATTCCATTTTTATTCCCAAGGGTTACAAAAGACTAGCAAAATAGTAAATCTACTAGGAAATAATGTGAAGTTAAAGTTAACTTTATTGAAAATGACAATACTCGTGATAAATGACAACTGTTTTCAAATCAATTTAATAAGCCGTTTTTTCTCGATTTTTCACTAATTTTAAAAACGTACCGCAACTTGCAACATCTGTATCTCGGTCAATATTGCATCAAAATTCAAGGGTTATATACCAAAATTTAAGTTAGCCCTTTTTGAATACAGTAAAACTTGTCTGAGTGAAATATCTGTTGCAGGTTTTGCGCTACATTAAATCAAACACCGATACTTTTTTTTGGGACACCCGGTATAACCCTTCTTACCCTTGAGATACGAGAATTTGCAGCCATAGCTTCTTATTTTCCAAATTTGTTTCCGCATAAAGTTTTACATTATTTTCATCTGCAACTAAGACATAGAGGAAAAGGGTTCCTGACTTGTTAAGTGCCATGGGGATTAGTAATGGAAAAGCATAAAAAAACATTCCAAAATCTCCTCCATCACTTTGACGATCAGCTTCATTAATGTCAACTAATGTAAATTGGTAGTCACCACAAGCTATTTTTGCCAATCATCAGCATTTTGCGGTACTTTTAAATAACCTTCTTCCAAGCGCATGAGTCGTTTTTTATACAATTCATCTGATGGTTGTGTGTCCAATACGATAACTTGCTGCTATTGTAGCCATATAGTCAATAGAATGCAAAGTTTGCATGGAAGCTCAATGGAAATGCAATAGAAGTAATTATTTATGTTTTTGTCTTGCTTTATTCAAAAAATGGACGTTTCATGGTCACGTGTGCATTGTGTTCTCGCCCAACGAACCAATAGCAATGACTTGGTTTAATTACTCATCTGTGATGTCACACAATGGTCAATTTAAAACATTGCTATTGATTGGTTGGGCGAAGATACAATACACGCGTGACGATGAAACGACTATTTTTTAATACAGCAAGACAAAAACATAAATAATGGGTTCTACTGTATTTTCAACGAATTTCTGAACCTTGTATTCTAATGACTATGTTGCAACTGATTCCCCCAGGGCTTCTGAAAACCACAAGACGCAATTTCCTCAGCTTAATTGAAAAGCATTTTCCACATAATCACAAATTATATAATTTTTTTAACGACAGGTAAGGTCAGCTATAGTTGTATGAACAATGTCAAGTTCCAAGTATATATTGTGACGCCACCAGTATTAAGCAGGTGTAAATACAGTTATTATGCACTGCACTGTGACTTTACAGGTGTTTAGTGTCACTCTCCAAATCAGTTGCGTAGTCAGACCGCCGATTTGGTCCCGCTATGCAAATTTCAAATCATTATCATTATTCATTTCTTTAGAAATTGATTGTTTTCACCGTCAATGAACACGAACAAATTTGCATAGCGGGACTAAATCGACGGGTTGGCTACGCTACTGCTCCAAATAGGTTATAGGTCTGGTAGGGAATGTGATTTGTTGTTGTAGTTAAAATGGAGGGTGTAATGAGGTGTAACGAACTTCCGGTTTTATGTATGACGTAGTACTTTTTAGATTGAACATGTGCGAGAGTCTTATGGGGAATTTTACGAGTAGAACAACAACTGCAGTGAACTGCTACAAGTTTTAGTTTATTTTATCATTGTAATTATGTGAGTCTATTAAATTTATATCACTATACGGGATGACTTCATTACATGGCGCCCAACGTGGGGCACTGCAGTGTTGTTAACTGGCGAAATCGACGAGTATTTTCGGTATTTTAACCGAAAATATACACGGAATCGAGAGCAAAATATGGCGGAAAACGACGAGAAATTGAAGCGATTAAAGGCGATACGATCGGGTAATCGAGGCGTAGTTACGAAGTATACGAAGGAATCAATCGAGTTATTAAACAGCGGGGAAAAATCGACGAATACGAGCGAAAGATTGAATACGATTGGGAACTTATTAAACGAGAAAATCGACCGATTAAAGGAACTAGATAGTCAAATTCTAGAGCTATGCAACGTGGACGACATCGTGCAAGAAATCGACGAAACGGAGGAAGTATATTCACGGGCATGTGATGTACGAGCCAAAATAACGAAGTTTACGAGCGAACCTATCAATACGACGAGCAAAAATACCGAGCAAACAACGGAAACAAGCAATATTAATACGGAACAAAATGCAACTCAGGTTAGTGAGCAAGCCATTTTTATACCGAGTTCACCTCAGAGCACGAACACGAATTCAACGCAGAACACGAACACGCAAAGCCCGGGCACGAATTCAACGCAAAGCACGAACACGCAAATATCGAGCACGAACACACATAATTATGTTAGATCGAAGCTACCAAAGCTAACATTACCTAAGTTTAAAGGTGAAGTGACAAATTATAAAGCATTTTGGGAAATATTCGAAAGCGCTGTGAACAAGAATACACAGTTATCAAGTATCGACAAGTTTAATTATTTGGTTTCTCTGCTTGAGGGGCAAGCCCTTCGTTCTATTAAGGGACTTGCTATAACCGAAGATAATTACCAGGCTGCCATAGATATTTTGAAAGAACGATATGGCAATTCACAACAAATAATTTCGGCTCACATGGATGAGTTACTTAAGATACAACCATGTAGTGGGGAAAAGTCAAGTCAATTACGGTACATTTATGATAAAGTCAGTGTGAATGTACGAGCGTTGGAAGCGTTGGGGGTTCAAAGTGAACAATATGGAAGTTTATTAATACCTGTTATAATGTCAAAACTGCCTAGTGATGTCCGTCTACAAATAGCGAGAAACACCAACAAGGATGTGTGGGTGATAAAGGATTTGTTAGACATTATTCGAAAGGAAGTGGAGGCGAGAGAACTGACCGAGCATGTTAAGGCTAATACTGAACCCAAGAGAGTGCAATACCCAAGGAATACCGGTTCGACTGCATCATTAGTAGCACAGGGTACCCAAGACAAGAACACATTCACAATTAAATGCGCTTTTTGTGGAAGGCACCATTATTCAGCCTCGTGTGAGACAGTAACTAAGTTAAGCGATCGAAAGGAAATCTTGCGGAAGGACGGTAGATGTTTTGTTTGTTTACAATTCGGACACCGGGGTAACCAATGTTTACGGAAATGTAGACAATGTAGCGGAAAACACCATCAATCGATTTGTGACAGGAATTCGAATTTGGCCAAGGCAGGGGGTTCAAATTCACCAACAGGGGATGGAAAATCAAATCAACCGGGAAATGCAAATCAATCGGGAAATGCACCATTAATCACAGCAACTACAACAAGTGAGGATCATGTCATCACTGCCAACCAGACTGTGGCAGCAACTGGAACCTCGAGAACGAATAAACGTAAGATTTTTCTACAAACGGCGACAACAGAAGCTTATGCACAAGGAAACCAAGTACAGGCGAATTTTAATGGATAGTGGGAGTCAGCGCACATATATAACTGACTCTTTAAAGAACAAACTCGGACTCATTCCTGAGAAATCAGAAGTGTTGAACTTGAACACTTTCGGGAATGATCAAGTCGAAAAGCGTAGATGTGACCAGGTTCGACTCCAGCTACAAGGGCAGACCAAGAACATTGAGATATCTGCTCTGTCATTCCCAAAGATTTGTGCGCCACTTTCTTTGACATTGGATATTACCGAATATCCACATTTAAACGGCTTGGAACTTGCAGACGATAATCTACTTAGTGAGAATGCATCATCATCTGACATAGACATTCTCATTGGGTCTGATTTCTACTACGATGTTATAACTGGAGAGATCCAGCGGGGTGATGAAGGTCCATGTGCGGTAAACAGCGAATTTGGCTGGCTGATATGTGGAAGTGCCAAAACCAAAAATCAGAGGAAAGAGGTAACGGGTGCAAATTTTGTTGCAGAGCGGGCAAACATGCAAGAATATGACACCTTTGTAAAGAGTGAGCAAGGGGATTTAACGGAAGCACTTGGGAAATTTTGGAACACAGAAGCAATTGGAATTCTGGAGGAATCAGACGTAACCGACAAAGAGTTTTTGAGGGATGTAAAGTACGACGAAGTACGAAAGCGGTATCAAGTGGGCTTGCCTTGGAAAGAAGGTTGTTTGCCTGAATCAAATGGTTATTCACAGTGTGTGAAACGATTAGAACATGTTTATTCGCGTTTGAAAGCCGAGCCAGAGTTACTGAACGAGTATGATCATGTTATTCAACAACAACTAGAGACGGGGATAATCGAACAGGTTTCAAATCCGACGGAACTTGAGGGAACACATTACCTACCACACCATGGTGTGGTTCGACGCGAAAAGCTAACAACAAAATTGCGTGTTGTTTTTGATGGATCAGCAAAGCACGGGAATGCCACCTTATCAATTAACGAGTGTCTTGAAAAGGGACCGAATTTGGTACCACAGCTCTTCGATGTGCTTATTAAGTTTAGGGGATTTCCAATTGGAATTGCCTCCGATGTTGAGAAAGCGTTCCATCAAATTGAAATAGATCCTAAGGACCGACGAATGCTTCGTTTTTTATGGTTTGATGATATTACGAAGGAACAACCCGAACTTGTTCATTACCAGTTTTCCCGTCTTGTGTTTGGACTAACGCCAAGCCCAGCAATTTTGTCGGCCCTTATAGAGCACCACCTGGAGAGTCAGGTGGAGGAACATTCAGAGATTGTTTCATTGTTGGAGGACTCCTTTTATGTCGATGATCTGATCAGCGGGGCATGGGATGATTCGGGAGCTGTTGAGATTTACGAGAAGTCCAACAAAATCATGGCGGAAGGCGGGTTCAAGTTGCGTAAGTGGACCTCTAATTCAAAGGCATTTCGAGAGCAAGTAGCACTGGATCAACAGACAACTGCAGAGGATTCTTCAGTTGTGGAGTTCCTTGAGAACGAGCATGGTGAAACCCTCGGGAGAAAACGAACAGTCGAAGAGTGAAACGGAAGCAAATGCCAAAGGTAAGCGAGAAATAATAGATGAAGATTTAAATGTTTCGGACAGTTTAAATGCTAAAGATAGTTTACAAATTGAACATGACAGTTCTCAAACAATCAATGAAATCGAAGAAAGTTCTGTTAAAATTCTCGGTGTTTCTTGGAATGTGGATTCCGACGAATTTGAGTATGATTTATCGAAGCTATATGAATATGCTAAAACTCTTCCTGCAACTAAGCGATCTGTCTTGAAATTGTCTGCAAAGATTTTCGATCCTTTGGGATTTCTCTCACCATTTACGATTGTTATGAAAATGTTATTTCAAACTCTTTGTATCGAGAACGTTGTTTGGGACGACCCTTTAACAGGAGGCGTTGAAAGCATGGAACGTGATCATGAACGACTTGTCGAGCTTAAACCCATTCAGAATACCACGCTGTTATTTTGACATTACCAATAACCCACTTATTTTCGAGCTTCATGGTTTTTCGGACGCATCATGTAAAGCATACGCTGCGGTGGTATATTTGCGAACTGTGTACATGTACGGCGGAATTGATGTCAGACTCGTAGCTGCCAAAACTAGAGTAGCACCAGTAAAGAAACAATCGATACCAAGACTCGAACTGTTAGGTACGGTTATACTCGCTAGACTAGTTAATTGTGTACGAGAGGCAATTACCTCAATGCCAGTCGTTCCTAGAGTTGTGTTGTGGACGGATTCATATACGGTTTTATGCTGGATTCGGAACTCGAAGACCTGGAAAACGTATGTTCAAAATCGTGTGAACGAAATACGGAAACTTACTCAAATCGAAGAATGGAAATTTGTCCCGGAGAATTCAACCCGGCAGATTTACCCTCTCGGGGATGTAATGCGTCGGAGCTTCTAGAGAATGAAATGTGGTGGAATGGTGCAGATTTTCTTAACCTAACCGAAGAACATTGGCCACTCGATCCAGGCCACAGCGATAGAGACGATCAACGAACCAACGAAGAATTAGCAAAGTCGAAATCGAAACCGAAGTAACGCGGTCGTTGGCGAATATGAGTACGAAGTCAAGTTTAAATCTCGATAACATTATAGACTGTCGACGTTTTAGCACGAAAGCGAAGTTATTACGAGTTACGGCGTACGTGAAGAGATTCGTTGACAAAACACGAAGGGTGCGACCTTCGTCGATTGAAGTAACGGCGGAAGAAGTGAAAGCAGCAGAAAGATTATGGATACGTTCGATACAGCATTCTTGTTTCGCGGAAGAAACGAGTAGCTTGTTTGAATCGAAGACGAAAACACCGCAACTAGTGAAACAATTAGGGCTGTTTCGTGATGAGGAAGATTTAATTCGTTGCCAAACTAGGCTCGATCAATCATCAGTGTTAGACAATTCCAAACGACCCATTCTTCTTCCAAGTAAACATTATTTCACCGACCTTGTAATCGTTGAGCATCATGATTTGGTGCATCATAACGGCATTAGGGAGACTTTGAATAGTATACGAGAAAAATATTGGATTGTACGAGGTCGCGAAGTAACCAAACGGGTAACGAGATCATGTGTTGTGTGCAGAAGATTCGAAGGTAAGCCATTCGGAACGCCGAAAGTTCCTCAACTACCGCCAAGTCGAGTCAGCGATGAACCACCCTTTGCGAACACAGGTGTCGACTTCGCAGGACCATTATACGTCAGTTCGAAAGTGCCAAACCAGTTGGAAGGAGCGACGGAAAAGGCATACGTATGTCTTTTGACCTGTGCATCGACCAGAGCTTTGCATTTAGAACTGGTGCCAAATTTATCGGTAGCAGCATTTTTACAAGCATTTCGACGATTTGTGGCACGCAGAGGGCTACCCTCTAGAATTTTGTCGGATAATGCAAAAACATTTAAAGGAGCTGAAAAGGAGATCAAAAGGATTACGAGATCTACAGAGGTGCAACGCTACATGACAGACAACGGAGTTACATGGGAGTATATTATCGAGAAAGCCCCTTGGCATGGGGGGTTTTGGGAAAGAATGGTTAAGTGCGTCAAGCGTTGTTTAAAGAAAGTGGTTGGACGTGCAAGTTTGTCCTTTGAGGAAATGAGAACCTTATTGATCGAGATCGAAGGAACTCTGAATAACCGCCCATTAACGTACGTTTACGATGATGAACAGGGTATATCATATCCATTGACACCTTCTTCACTCATTTACGGTCGTACGATTGCCACAACGGCAAGCGATAAGCATTATGAAATCATTAGTACGAATGAAGCACTCACGCGTAGAGAAAAGTACCATCGAAAACTATTGAGACATTTTGCGAACCAGTGGAGAGCTGAGTATCTTTTAAGTCTGTTGGAAACAGCTAGAGCAACCTCGGGAGCTAACAAGATTGTTGTCAGCGTAGGAGATTTGGTGATTTTGAAATCAGATCGGACTTCGCGCGCCTTTTGGAAGGTAGCAAAGGTAGAAGAACTTATCCCAAGTCGAGATAATGTTGTCAGAGCTGCAAAGATTTGTGTGGTCAACGAGAATGGTGGAAAACAATCGTGTTTGAGACGCCCAATCCAACATTTGATTCCGTTAGAATTACATTCTACATCGCGAAAGGAAGATGATCAAGAGGATCAGGGTGAGCCAGCTGTGGCGAAGGCTCATGCAGTGACGGAAGATCAAGTCGGGGTGAGCGAGCGCTCTACGAACGAAGAGAGATCAAGACGAAAGGCAGCGGTAAATTGTGATGCTGCTAGAAAGGAAGTACTGAAGTATTGTTGACATTTTGGACTGTCTTTATATATTTTGTATTTGTTAGGTTCATATCATTTCATTTGAAGAATGATATCCTCGGGAGTGTAACGAACTTCCGGTTTTATGTATGACGTAGTACTTTTTAGATTGAACATGTGCGAGAGTCTTATGGGGAATTTTACGAGTAGAACTACAACTGCAGTGAACTGCTACAAGTTTTAGTTTATTTTATCATTGTAATTATGTGAGTCTATTAAATTTATATCACTATACGGGATGACTTCATTACATGAGGCACACATTGAGTGTTAGAACAATTATATTATTAAAGCGAACTTTCCATAATTTCTAGAGTGTACAGCGTTAAATTAACGTAAAGTACTAAAACATAAATTTGTACCCATGCACGTTTTGGTTATTGTTAAGATGTGGTGAAGGAATTGATGCCTGGAAAATAACTTTAGTGCGGAGTCTACCACAGGTATTATGCATTCACTTATTACGCTTTGACGCAAATGGTCAAAAAATAAACAGGGAAATAGATTACCCACCCGAACTAACCATACCTGAGTATCAACGCGATTTGAAAGACGGCAGAAGTGCAACTTCGACAGCCGAATACAACCTTTCTTCAATAATTGTACATGAAGGAAACCAAATATCGTGCGGGCATTTTCTACGTCAACAGAAGCGGGAGATGGTTTCATACAAGTGATACGTTGTTAAAGAAACATTACAGTTAGCAGCATATCACCAGAATGCATACATGCTTTTTTACGAGAAAAAGGAGCAACAAAGCCACACCAGTGCAAACGTCGTGTTTACAAAAGAAGCACCAGTACCTAGAAAGGATAAAGAACCCGTTTTATATAATTATTAACACTTATGCGAAAGCAGTTGCAAGGGGTACTTCCAACAACTCTGCTGAAAGGCTCTCTTTGTCTTTATCCAAGAAACGCAAGACTGCTCGTTCACAGATACCTCGTAGAGATGAAAATCCACTCTCTATGTCGACATCTGTTGGCCCAGCGCCAGACAGCTTTTCTTCAGACACAATAACTGCAGAGTTCACAAAAGAAGAACCACTTCACTCTTCATCACCCACACTCACCTCAACTTCTAATTGTAACAGCTCTATGTCATCGTCAACACCTGCACAAGTGCATTCAGCTGAAAGAACAGCACTTTCAAGCTCTGAAACGACCTGCACGAGTCCAGCTCCCAACATTATATATCGACAATTCCTAATCCTTCATCACCTCCATTAAAGATGCCTGGATGTGACAACAATTCGACCAACGATGTAGTAATTACTAAAATCACAAAACTACCGACAAGTTCATCACCTGATCAAGAGCAAGCAGATATCACAATAAAAGTGATGGTACCAACCGATTACTATGTACCGATAGGTTCTCAAAGCGCCAAACCAAAATTGTTCAAAACCAGGATAGATGGAAATGCTGTACGTCCGAACATGTATTAATCCCTAACTGAAGAGGAGAGAAAACGCGCACAAGAGACAGCATTCGCAGGCGTACAGATTAGCGTAAGTGACAGAGTAAAAGAATGGGATCCGACAGACATCATTCGCCTACTTCCTGCATCACACAAGCTTTCGGGGGCCGGTTGTTCAAAAGCCGGTTAACTTAACCCAGAATTAGCGCTAACCAAGGGTTAAAAATCCTTAACCCCGGGTTAGCTAATCCTGGGTTAATTTGGCGTTGTTCTAAGGTCGGTTAGCGGTGCGATTATAGTTAACCCTGGGTTAAGACATTTAACCCAAGAATAAATCTATGTTAAACTAGAAATACATGCTTGCAGTAACCCCTCGCCCCAGCTGAACATTGCCAGACATTACATTCCAAAACATTACTATTGCTAATCTTTTTTATCAAAAAATCTGCCATGCAAAGGTTGTAGGCGAGTCGCATATCTGCGTTCAAAACAAATTTTTGGCATAGAAAACAGAATTGGATCCTTGGCTCACACCCCTCTTCACGACGCAATCAAAGGCTATCGCCAAATGAAATGTTTTACCTGACGTAATCACTGTGGCTTCCTTCATTTTAAATTTGCCATTAAAATTTTGATCATTACTCTAATAGTTTGGAAAGAAGAGTGGAAGGAAACAATATTATTTTGGGAAATTTATTTTGAAAGAATAAAAAATGGAAATTTTGTTTCAAGAAGAGGAAGCACAGTAGCCATGGCAACACGATAAAATAAACTTCTTTTCTGGAGTCGTACAAAACAACAGGCACAGAATACTACAAAAATAATTAAAATATTAGTTGTTTTAGCCATACAAATCTGAGATATATGGTGTAGGTATGTTCTTATGCATTCTATAAGCTTCAAATTAATGTTTAAATGCAACCTTCCGTTTACTAAAACGTTGCCAAAAGTTTATAAAACTAAACTGCTTTTTACTTATAAATTAGTTTTTGAAATGAAATCAGTTGAAAATATACAAATTATCTGGTGTGAAACGATTTCGCTTTCCTTTTAAGTTGGAACTTTTTGATAGCATAAAATATAGGATATTTTAATTGTAAAAAAATGAAAATCTATGTAAATAAAACAACATTCTTACGGCTATATCAACAATTTAATATAAGAAACTTGCCATATTTTTTCGACCATCTATCTATATTTATCCTTTTTTATAAAGTATAAACGATAAATTTGTTCCGCAGCTTTTCCTGAAGTCCCAAAAAGCTATTTATAAGTTATAATTCAGACTTACTGATATGACTTACTCATGTTTTTTTATAATTCGCTCATTCCACTCCTAACAAAGATTAGTGAGATGACCACCCATCACTCCCATCACACCCATGAAACATAGCCATGCGCCCGCAAAACTTGATGAACTTTGGATTTCCCATTGCTTTCCTTTTTTTCCGGGTGTAAATATCCGCGCGGAATTAGTACCCTCGCACGGCGCTTCGCGCCGGCTCGGGGAATATATATCTAATATAAGAACGTTTTTGATTGGTTGAAAAGCGTGCGTCAAAACATGAAGCAACTGAAATTGAACTATTCAGACATGAATTTGAGCATTTTAGAAAGTTCCGAGATAAAATAGTACTTGATCAAAACCGTTTATATAGACCAAACAAATGAGAAATAGAACATATAAAATTAAATTTGCTCATTATAAGCCATAAATTTTGGAATTTTAGGCAGTGCTTGAAAAATTAAATTTGAGAACAAAATTAGAGCTATGGCAGCCAATCAAATGAAATTCCATTTTTTTTTAAGTTGAAAAACAGTTTTTTTGAAGTCAACGCATGCGTATTGCAGAAGATCCTAACAAAACATGAAAATAGAAAAATGAAGCCAAAGCAAACTTGTTTTACAGCTTTCAAAAACAATGTTTGTTAGTAATACACTGAGTCTGCAGGCATTAGAAGTGCGATGTTCATGAAAAGCAAATGGGAACTTGTAAATTAAAACTGCTGGCAACCGAATTGTTTCGCAAAAGAAAAATATTTCGGGAACAAACCCGAAGGTGTACAAACAGCAAGTTGTTTTTTGTGGCAATATGGAAAGATGGCATTTCAAAGCTTCCGTGAGGTAATTCGTTTTACTTCATTGTACAATATCATGTTTACGGCTTAATTCCAAACAGAAAACTATTTTAATAGCTATAGGCGTAGTACTTCTATTGTAAAATTGGCCGAAGACCGACGTAGTCTACAGTTTTATTAACCATGATGTCCATGCTTAGACCATGACAATCTAAATTGTTGTGTCTTTCATTCTCGTAAAATTTTACGCCAGCATGTATAGGTAGAGCAACTCAATGGGCTCGTACAGGGCGAATAAGAATCTCAATAATATTCAAAGACTTACAATTTACTGTTTGAGGTTGGTTTTCATCCATAAAATCTTTGTGATCATAAAATCTCACCGAGATTTTTGTGTGTTTACTTGTTTTACACTCCTTTCGATATCCATTTTTACAAGTTAATCGGCCGATTAGCAAGTTAACCCACCTAGCGAGGTGGGTTAAATTTAACCCACTGTTTAACCCTGGATTACGGTTAATCTAGCTTTGAACAACGCAAACAAACCTAAGGTTAAAATTTACCCTAGGTTAGGCAAATTTAACCCAGGGTTAGCGTTAACCGGCTTTTGAACAACCGGCCCCTGATTCCCTGTTATCTAACTTTTTGGTGAACAAGATTTTCCTGATGATTGAAGAAGAGACAGTTAAGCAGGGAAAACAAGTCCACATCGGCAACATGGAAGTTCTGCAACGTATGACAGAACCTCCATTTGAGATATTTTTAAAATGCCAGTATGATCAACTATATCCTGATATTTTAGATAGTGAAGTAATACTCTGTCCTTCTTTACACGGAGATCCCTTGTGTTTAGTTGCGTATACACAGCAATAAAACGAATGGTTTATCTGGGTTCGCTTTTTCAAAGAATAGGGGCAAAAAGAGCATTATAGTACGCAATTTCATTGCATGTGCCATGAAATTACAAGAACAAAAGTATAGTATTGACGAGTGGGATATTTTTACAATTCCAGCGAACGACGTTGAACAGCAGTTGAACTCAGTTGATTGTGGCGTGTGTGTGGTAAAATGGGCACAGCATATTGCTGAAGGTAGGGTGATCGATTTTAAGCAACGACACATAAATGACTTCCGTCACTCGTTAATACTGAACATAGCAAGAAACAAATTTTCGTGTTTATCGATTCCATTTGCCAGCAGCGAAGGCAGCAACAGTTGCGAACAAACAGCGGACAGTGATGCGGATTCTTTCACATCACCACCGTCTGAAAAGGGCAATACAATCCTTCAAGATCATTGCTACTCACTTGCTATGCAGGATAATATACCTGAATTACCCCAGCATGTAGACTGCATACTTGCTTGGAATATGAAGAACTTCCGGACAACGATACTACAGAATCTAAGAAATATAGGGTCAAATTAAACATAGAAAATGTTTCAACACCAAAGGAAATCGAAAAGTGGGTTTCTGAATTTGCAGCATCGTCAAACATTAAATACAATTCTCAAGGTGGCTATAAGAGAAAAGGTGTCAGAGTTTCGCTTGCCAAGTGGTATATTTGCGAGTGCAAAAGAAAGGAACTGAGCAGGAACCAAAAAGAAGCGAAAGCCGAAGATATATGAAACGTAGGCTGGAGCGTCATGGCACTCATGCTGCCAATGCCGAGGTCATTGACAAGATCCATTTGCTATCCAATATCCGCAATAAAAAACAGATTGTGAAAGTAAAATGGTAATAAAAGCGCGTACCAAAGCAGTTGAAGGAATTGTCTGTGATGTGGAATTATGGTGGAATCACAACCACAGCGTCAACTGTCATCACCTTACCACCTTTAGCCAAATCTTACCTGCAACGAGGCACAAATTTCTTACTTATATTGAGCAGGGCATGTCTGCGTCGGAGTCGTTCCATTATCACGAAACAGCTCTAATGAAAGATCCTGTTACGGTTCTTCTCTTAGGTGATAGAAAGTACTGCCCACACGTGACATCATTGGAGAACATATGGAAATGATCAATGGTTTCTCCTGCTTTACGTCGTTGTTATATATTTGTAGAAAGATTTTTCTGCCATCATTCATTTTGTCTTTATTATATGTTGTAATATACTCTTGCAGATAGTCAAACATTTCAGATCCATTACGTACATGGTCCCTTTGTTGTTTTTCTCCATTTCTCATAGAGATTATTAACGTCTCTCAAGGGTACACAAGTTACGGCAGGCTGGTGAAATGGCTTTCATGCATGCATCTGGGAGTCTTGATCGATACAATAATCCAGTATATTTTATGTGTACTCATCATCTATCTGTGCGCTCTTCCTTTAGCAGTGTGGATAACTTTCAGCCAGTCAGAATCCACTTTGAATAGTTGCTTACAGAACATTGTATCAGTGTTACCGCAACATGCATTTGGTGGAAAGGGGGCAGCATCTGGTCCTTCAATTTTTCTCACCGATGATGACAGTGCTTAGAGAAATGCTTTGCGTGCATACTGGCGTTCATCCGTTCTTCTTCTATGCATATTTCACTTTCTTGAAGCTGTTTGGACATGGCTTTTGGACAGCACCAATTCCATTAATATAGAAGATCGGCAGCACTTAATGTCCCTTTGCCAAGGACTGGTATTCTCGGACGTAGTAGAAAAATTTAATGTCAACGAAACCCAGATGCAGTCAGATAAAACGGTGTTAAAATATCGAAATTTCTATGACTACATAAAAAATGCGCTAGAAAGAAAAGACAATGGGCACTTTGTTTTAGAAAAGGACTTCTGACAAGAGGAAATAACACTGACAACTTTACGGAATCTATGATTTTCGTTTTTAAATGTGTCATCTTAAAGCGTATCAGAGCGTATACCTTATTAGAATTAGTGAAATTCATAACTGAGGATTTGGAAATATATTTCCAAAGGGAACTGTTAGATCTTGCGTCCGGTAAGCCACAAAATCTTCATGTTACTGCGCGATGCTTTGGAAGAAATGCGAGTACAGTGCCACTTGACAACATCACCAGAAACATCGAAAATCCTTTTCATTTTAATGTAACAAGCAGAAAGAAAAAGGACCTCACTTACCAAGGTGACACCAGTTTAGGGATTTGTACCTGTCCACAAGGAGAAAATGGCTCAGGATGTGCACATCAAGTTGCGGTTGCCTTAAAGTACGAAGGTGGTAACATCAACTTTATCCCAAGATTCTCTCAAGATCGATACGTGCTTGCTGTTTTAGCAATAGGAGATAATCCCCAACACAACGTAAGACAGTTTGTTCAGCTGCATGAAAAATCTGAAAGCGTTATGAACGTGGAGAAAGATGTAAATGGAATTGAAACGGTGTCTCAGCAAAACAAGGAAAATATATAAAGGAAGACGAGCAACGTCGGTACGACACCTTCCTAGGCCATACACAAGACGAACATGTAGCCCTCAAGGAAATTCTTAAACTGAATCAGGAAGTTCAGCCGACATCGAGTTAAAAATAAGAAACGAAGATAATAACTTTAAGAAATGTTGCCACAATTTCCTAAGGACGTACCGAAAAATAGTAACAAAATGCCGTGGTCACTCACCTGTAGCATCGCTTGCAAATGCATTTGTACATTTCGGAAAGCAACAAAGCAGCAACCTTATTCCAGTCTTGCACAACGGGTCAAGAATATGTGTTCAGTCAACTTCAATCTCTCGAAGAAAATCTGGTGTGAGGTCATCTTCTGCTCAAACTTCAGGTCCTAAACCAATGCTGCAGAAAGGGATGAAAAGGAAATTAGCCAAAACGAAACGTTAACATAACTTGAGTATGAATGTAAAGAAAAACCTTGCAAATGCTGGACCAAAACGATAACGAGCAGTAACAACCAAGCCTATTAAAGAGATATTTCAAAAAGATAATAGTAACTGAACAGTAATAACCTTGAGTAAACATTGCACTTATTACACCCTTGTTCCTGCTGCTGTTGGATCCCACTGCTGCTTTTGGAAGAGAGCTATGTTTTAACATTTCACTTATTAATCCATTGAGTGGCAGCACTCTCCACTTGATGAGTAAAATCGTCTGGCGTTACACAGAGTAAAACACTAAAGGAGGGCACATCAGGGTGCATTGCCACTTAAACGGTTAAGGGGGCGTCTCAAAATTTCGTCACATTTCCCTATATGAATAACCCGCGAAAAGGGGGGAGATGGTAAGGCGGAAACGCGATATTTTGTGTCAGTGTAGTCTCGCGAGACACTCGCGAGACCTTTTCTATAACGGGCGATCGCATGGTTAATTACTACAGTATCTAAAAAAGCATTAAAATGTGAAAGAAAAATAAAACGTTGTGAAATGAGCCTCAATATGTTTCAAATATCAACACTTCTGACTTCACAGTAATTCATATTTTGGGGGCAGGGGGGGTCACGATTTTTAGTGAGTTATTCATATAGGGAAAGTGACGAAATTTTGAGACGCCCTAAGAGGATGCATGGGCAGATTGTTAGGTTAACCCATTGAGTGGCAGCACTCTCCACTTGACGAGTAAAATTGTCTGGCGTTAGACAGAGTAAAATACTAAAGTAGGGCACATCAGGGTGCATTGCCACTTAAAGGGTTAACATGTGATCATGTTGGTGTTGGGAGAACTTTTATTACTGTACCAGAGTTTTGGCTTCCTAAAAGCACCCATTGCTGTTGGAAGGAATGCATGGTGACCATGAACATTTTCCTATCATTTGTGCTATTTTTGGGGGCTATCTACTTCACGTGCTGAAGGCAGCAATTGGTCAGAATTTTCTCTAGAGTGATTTCTACCGAAGGAAAATTGTCATGTACATACAGTATATACGGTATCTAGTTTCCACTCTTGGATTATGGTATGTTGATATGTTATTGTGTAAAATATTGGGTATAAGAACCTACAGCGTGTACTTTTGTCATTTAAACACACATTGTTATGTCCAGACAAAGTAATGAGAACCATCCATACTGCTAAATGCAATAAGAGATTCAACTCAGTATACCATGCTAAAAAATAGTAGTTTCTTAGTTATTCGCAAGAATTTATTGTACATAGCTGCTGCATGATCTTAATTGAAAGTCACATAAGGGTGTCGTTGACATGGTATTATACTGTAAGTTGAATTTTAGAGATAATGTTTTTGATAACCCATTAGGGCACATTAATTCCAGGCCAAGAGAAACCCTTTGTACCTTAGATTATTAGTGATATTATTTTACTCTGGAAATGGGTATCTAAAATTGTGTGCCCTTCTTTTTTACTGATATTTCACTCTGTCTATTGCTGTGACTGCTGTCCAGAAGATTTTTAAGTTGACTAAATGTTCTAATAAACGTCAACCAGTTAGTCAATTGTCAGTTGATTCATCAGTCAGGCATTCTACAATATTTTTTCGATAAACAACAGTATTCATTGCTCGGTTGTGTTCCGTATGTTGGTGCATGTGAGTTTAGTAAGTTAAACAGCCCAGATTTATGTACGCTTTGCATACCTATTATAAAATTGCCTAAGAGATGAAGTTGGTGTATGATAATACTGTACATGGAATGGTCAACATTGGGATATTGTTGCACAATCATTCATTTACTATAAAATATGATAATTATTTAGTACTTATTATTACCCCTGTAGAAGTTCTATGTACTTTCATTTTATAATTCATACATTTCTCATGTCACATCTTACTTAATAATATTAGGGATTGCAAATATAATAATATATAATTTAAATGTCAACATCATTAAAACTGTCCATATATGCTATGTAAATATATAAATATAACCGGCATTTCTCATACATCTTACCTCACGAAGTTGCTCTGTGTTTTGCTCTTTGAAAATGTTCTGTTCTTTGAAAAATACTGCATTATTATATGCAGTATAAAACATAGTGCGATACGGCATATAAAACAAATAAACAATAATAAAGTCACGAGGTTTAAAGTTTCATTTAATATTTAACGGTGATCTTTTTCCCACTGGCGAAGTTTCCATATTGCATAATAACAGGCGCGGTTACAAAGCTTCCCACGAAAGTGATCCCAAAAAAATTTCTGCGTCATGCGTACGCGTAGTGCAATACAAACAATGGCGCGTTCGTGGACTTCCAAGTACGAGGAATCCCGAAATTTGGAGAGGTTGTACTTCAATTTGTGCAACTATTTCGCTTGGCGGGAAGTGGATTCTAACTAAGTAAGTTCTAATCTATAGATTGATGTAAAAATTATGTAGTTACACGAGGGGTGCTACGGAATTTAACATTTTCGACCCTAATCTCACGGCCTACTAGATTAATTTGTAATGTAATAAAAATGGCATCGTTTTAAAGATATTACAAAGACCCGTCGAATGGTGGTAGGAAAGCGAAATGAATATTTAATTAGTTCATATTTTTGTTAATTTGTAAACAACACAAAATTCAGAGTGTTTAAAAGGGGATAAATCGGCCACATAGCGTTGTAAAAAACACAATTTCTCTAAAGAGATCGTAAAACGCTGAATCGAACGGTGGTAATGTCATATACATAGCATGCACTGAACCGAAGATATGAACCTGCAAAAGCGTTGGCCGATATCGTCCTGTGAACATTAGGACCTCACGATAAAGAGATAAAGACGGAATCCATCTTACATGCTTCATAATTTTCGAAAACCCAGACCTTGTAAAATGATTTATGGTTTGTTTTAAAGGCTGTTCTTTTCTCGTTGAAACAAGTGCTTATTTGTGGCTTTAGTTGAAGTAGCGACTGCACAAGAGGAAATTTACTAGAACCTATCATTTTTCGATGTCGTCTAATTATGCGATTTTGCTATGTTATTTCATATTCGCTTTCAAAACAATTCCTGAATTTTCGTGTCTAAACTTTAATTTTGTTGTTGCCACACGAGAAAAAGTAGTAATAACTGTTCAAAAAACATATAAAAAGATATTGGGTCTTAATGTATTTAAAACCCTTTAATCAATTGCAATAAATCATTAAAAAACAACAAGTTTTCGTTCGTTATTGCTGGCGTTTATGTAGTGGAATCGCGCCATGATGTAACCAGAGAGTGGCATGTTTCAGCAAGCTTAAACAAGGTTTGTAATGCATGTAAATTTAGCAAATATATATAGTTACTGAGTATTGATGAACCACCTCTAAAATAGTTACATTTTTCTTGTTTTGGCGAGAATAAGCTAAGTTCTTTCCTATCGAATTGCTATTTGCATCTCAAATGTTTGATTTTCCAATCTCAGTCAAAATAATATTTTTCACGACCTTTTGGTTCAAATTTAAAAAGTAACCGTATGTTTGAAAGCTGAATGGCTAAACTTTAAAATGAATGTAAATATTAAAGTGTTGCTGCTTAAAATTTGCGAAATCCTCATTTGAATCGACAATTTCGGGTTTTTTATACACCCTGAGGATTATGTTTTACTTTAATGACTTTATACTGTGTTTTTAAGATACAAGATGGAAAATTCGGCAAATGGTCTTCACATGGATGTTATTTCACATAACGAAGATGAGTTGAATGGAAGTGATACAAACATTATAAACCCTGAAGAGAATGAATGTGAAATAAGTTCAGGTAAGGTATAGGTTTTTTAACCTTATTCGAAAGAATAAAGAAAGTAAGAAACTCGAAGAAAATACAATGGAATTCATGGATTATCAATTTATGTTTGTTACGTTTATGCAAAAATAGAATTCGTTCATCATTACGTGTGTATTGTGCTTTATTTAGTTATTTAATTATTCAATTTTAATTTAAAATATAGCAATTAATATTTTGTTCAATTACCCAACCGTGGTTTTACACAATGATGATTCAAGATATTGCTATTGGTTTATTTGGCGAAAATCCAAAACACGCATGACAATGAACCGACCTGGTTTTTGTGTAAACGTTGACCGGTAGCTATCTGCCACAAGAATATCTCCGCCTCGTGGGCAGATGATGTCACCATCGAGTATAAAAGGAGGTCCGGTGCGATTTTAGATCACCCCTAATGAAGACACTAGACCGGAGTGTCGAAACGTTGTGTTGCGAGTGCAATTCGAGTGGGCTTTGCATTCATTTAATTGAAACCAGAGTAGCGAGAGAAAAATGTCTGATAGAACCTCCTGTTCGATTACTTAAATATCTAGTATTTTCTAGTATTTTGCGTTTTTCAGGAGATCGAAAACGGGATTTCAATCTTGTTGTGTTATTCTTTGACATTCTTCAATTATATACGAATCTATATTTAAAGTGATATTATTTCAAGGTTCTACCTTAGACAGCGCACAAAGCGATGAGTCCCTTGTAAAAGATGAAAAAGAAGACGCTCCATTGATCGGCAAAGAGGAAATTGAAGGTAGGAAAAGAAACCAATCAAAAAAATTATCTCTTATTATTAGTTTACGTTTATAACATTAATATTTAAAATTTTGTTAACATGCAGAAAAATGCCATTCAATGCCATTCTCGTAATTTTTGTGCTCTTTTGCAATATCGTAGTATTTAGTTTTACATAAAATCGTTGTCATTTTACATGGCGATTAATATAATCGTCTTTGGTGCAAAAAACAGGAATAACTATTTAATTTAGCAATGCAGATTTGTGAGTGCGTAATGATCCGAGAAATGAACTGAAAGCTCTGCTTGATAAATAAGCGTATTATTTAATTTATTGCATTTTACCAGAATTATAACGAGGTGCTTTTGCAACCTTCTTGTGCGACTTGCCAATGCCAAATTCTTCCTCCGAGTTTGTTGATATTGAACTATCCGCATGACTCCAAATCATAACGAAAAATTATAATAGAATTATAAAAGAAAAATATTAACTTGAAACTAAAAATTAAAGCTGACTTAATAATTTGTATGTATTTTTTTATTATTATTTTATTATATTAATAATATTATGCCTATTATATTTAAATGGAATTAAGGCTTCCGTATATATTAATATATTGGCTTGCCGAGTTATCTAGATATTACGTGGAGAAGTACTTATCGCCCAGTGCAAAAATCTGTAACAACAGTGCAATTTTCTGTAATACAGTGCAAGAATCTGTAATCACTAAGAACCAATCAAATTTGAGCTAGGTCTATGCAAGTTGCTCAAAACGAAATTGCTCAAAAATCTGTAATCACTAAGAAGCAATCAAATTTGAGCTAGGTCTAAGCAAATTGCTCAAGTCGAATTTTCGGGACGAAAATGACGACTTAAAAGTTATTTAAAGTTGGGAAATTTAGTTTACATGAAATTTATAAGAAATCCACATGGTTCAGTTCACTTTCAAATGGTTGGCAATTCATGCAGATAATAATAAATGGAGCGAAAACTTTATATCAGTGGACGGTTCGCCGAATACCCGAGGCTAGTAAGTTGAAAGTATAATTGCCTCGAACATTTTTATGCATATTGTTAATAAGTAACAGCATGGTTTCTCGTGGGATTTGGATATAATATGCACTCGTAAGTTTTCAAAGACCTCAAATAGCACTCGTACTTCGGACTCGTGCTATTTTAAGGTCTTTGAAAAACTCACTCGTGCATGTTATATCCAAATTGCACTCGAAAACATGCTATTACCTATACTAAGCCATGAAATATACAAATTGATTTACTATTCTCTCAATGTTAATAAAATTTCTTTGAACATAATTTAGAGAAAGCTTTTTTAACGAGCTCCACATCTGGAGATCAAGTAGATGGAGTAACTCCGGACAGCTTGGATGACATTAGCCGGGCAATACGTGGTCACAAAGTTCGAGATATGAAGGAACTAATTACCAATGGTATGTTAACGAATCGTGATCTACAAAGTGGCGCAGCCCAGTCCGTTTTGCTTATGCGCATTTTTCTTTACATAGTGTGTTCGGAATTATGTAATCGTATGCACCTAGTTTATTTTGATTTCATAATTCCACACCTTTATTTCAATGCAAATATATTTTTGAAAGGATCGAATCATAAACGTATTATTTCTTATCTCATACATGTGGTTATCTTCGTAAAATAGTACTCTGGAGGTTCACTCCTAGCCTGTCGCATTTGTCTCGAAACAATAAAGTTCGTCGTATATTTCGCCCAAAACCAAAATTACTCTAAACATAAGACAAAATGTTGACATAACTGTAGCAAGAGGTGCGTCTTTTTGGTTGTTTTGGAAAACTTCCTATAGGATCCTATAAAAATTCTTATAGGAAATTTGTTTTCCTATAGAAATTCTTATAGAAATAATTTCCCTATAGGAACTAATATTTGCTCCTATAGGAATTCCTATAAGAATTATTTTCCTATAGGACATCGAAATAGGAATTCCTCTAGGACTTTATTGTTATTCCTATAGAAATTCCTAAGTGGGCTTTTGTATTCCTATAGGAATTATCCTATTATTCCTGATAAAATCTCCATAGGATTTTTAAAAATTTCTATACTCAGTTTTCACAAACATATTGCTCACAGGAATTTGCACCTGCGATTAAACAATAACTGAAACACAACTACATAGCAGAAGCTGCATGGGAAGATTTATGTGCCTCTCAAAACTTATCCAACTCCATCAGCCGCTGCAGAAAAGGTTTTTCACGTTTTCGATATCAATGATTCATATGAATGTTTTAACCAAGTTACCAAGAGACGCATATGGGTTCAATATGTTCAATCATATTGTAATAATCTTTAAGATGACCTATGCCGAACACTATAATACACCTCCATAAAGCTAAATCCTTTAATATGTAAAATTCATGCATTGTTTTAATATTCGATCTCTTTTCATTGAGTTGCTGAAAAGAAACATATTCCTCTGTTAATTACTTAAATTAAATTTTTGCAAGAAAAGTTTGCTCTCATATGCCCTTATGCTGATTTTGCTCATGGACAGATGGACTGGACAACTGGTGCCCAATGAACTGGTGGCTATAGTTAAGTCATCGTTGACGTCACAGTCTAGAACGCAAAGGCTCATGGACTAGCGTCGTGTTGAAATATTTGCTCAAATTTAAAAAAATGGTCCCGTTTGTAGAATTGAAGAGTAATTTTATTTATTTTTTTCGACCTAACGATGGAATATACATCCTAAAGTCCTGAAGTGTTATTAAATGCCTCATAGGTAAGACGTATTGTATAGCTATTTTATTTGTCATTGAAACAATTTAATAGTGAAATATCGTGATGTTTATGTGACGATGCTGTGAAATTCCGTTGAATATATATTTTTGAATTTGCCGCGTTAAATTTGCATATAGAACTTACGAAAATCTTCATTAGCATAGAAAATAGAATATAACATGAACTCGGATCTATTAATGCAAGTTGATACCTAATTATGTTTTATTTTGTTATTTAATACGATTTGGGTATACTGAGACATTTGTCTGATTAGACATTTGTGATTTGTTAATATATATATAGAACCTTGCTTTCGATCATCTCTTTATCATCAAGTCCTAATGTTTATAAGACTTTGCAGGTTCATATCTTCGGTTCAGTGCATGCCATGTAGATGACAACACCACCGTTCGCTTCAGCGTTTTACTATCTCTTCAGAAAAGTAGATTGTGTTTGTATACAATGCTATGCGGCCGATTTAGCAATCCCGACACAATCCCTAACCCTATTGTGTGCGTAACATGAACATATATAGAACGGAAATATATTTTAAACGCGGCCAATTTGATTAAATTAGGAAATAATCTAGCCCTTTTATGGCAATTCTCGTGAAAATGCTTTCTTTGTTGCAGCGTCGGCATTGTCGGCATTCCGGGATCTTCGCACCCTATCGGCTTGAAAGTACCGGCAATCCATTCTTCGTGATGTCGTTGCCTAGATGGCGGATTTTCATTGGTCTATAGCAAGAAATACTGACCTTATATGGCATTGTCGTAATTTATATCGCGTGCGGGATTAGATTTCAACGATTTCGGTCATTTGTATGCGAATTCAAAAAATTCTGTTCCGGCAATTCATGTTTATATCAACAATAATTGTAAATTTTTTTTGATAATTTACGAACATGTTATGCAAATTACTTTGGATATATAATATGAACGAATCATTTTATTAAAGAAGAAGTCATAAGCTATCGAATGATGTGTGTCCTGTTACAAGAGAGTATACACGTCTGGAGATATTTATATTTGAAACGACTGATCGTAAACAAATAGTTGGTTATTCCTTGATGTACATGCTTTGGTCAAGAGAGTTACTACTCCTGAAACGGTTCTAAACCTCAAAAAGAAAAATAACCTAAGCCGCAGCTGGACAGTGTGAAAGAGGAAAATACTAAATTGTTGTAAGTGACACTATTATAGTGATTTATAACTAGTATACTTATCAGTAATAAATGCTGACTTGTTCTTAATTGTTTTTTTTTTCTTATTTTTTACATTTTTATTTTTTTATTTCTTCCCGTTCGAACAGGTTTAGGCCAATTTCCTTGATATTATTTACACCATCAATTTTCTTTTCAGCGATTTCTACCGTTAAACTAATCCTTATTCCGGCAATCCTAATTAGTGAACCAGGCTTATTGACAGAGATTGCATAATACACATTTTGAGGTGGAAATACTAGAAATCTACCCGTACAAATGCACCAACCGAGCCACAACTTGGTAATTGTTGATCATAGAGTAGTTTTTAGGTTCACCTCCTAGAGCAAGGTATGCTGACTTCACTGTGAAAATTTCAGCAAGATAGCTTCAATGCCTCTTCAGATATCCTGCGCGCAATAATGGAATCGCTAATTTTTGCTAATTGGAGAAAAATGCATTTAAAGTTCAATGTTCGGTTTATCAACATGATGGTCACATTAAGGTGGTCTTATACATTGAAAACTATTTTTCCTAATTTAATACTTTTTCCTCATTTTTTACTCTAATATTATAGAATATGGGTGGCTGACACAAAATCACTCACTGTTACAATACTTGGACAATTTTTAGTGATAGATAGTTCATTATAGTTTATATATTCGGTATATAAATGTGCCCATATAGATATTTGGAAATTATGTACAAGTTATATTTGTATATTTGCAAGTGTATTCGCCTTATATTGTATATTGTATGCGCCTTATATTGTATATTGTATGCGCCTTATATTGTACTTATATTATACGGCCACAATTCGACATGGAGCTCCCCTATATTTCATACGCACAAATGAAAAATTCGACATGGAGCTCCCCTATATTTTCATATGCTCACAAATTATACGTTGACTAATTCGGGGTCGAAATTACATAGCCAAACACATCCTAAACGGGAGAGGTAGGCATATATATCATGAAAATGCCATGCTAGATTTTTTCAAAAATATTTAACACGCACTATTTCAACACCTAAGTTTGGTTCCCAGCTGTGACCTCCGCCGTTGCCGTCTTTAAAAAGACACCAATGTTTAACCCTTCGGTTCTTTGAAAGGTTATGGCAGATCGACTTTCGTCGGACTTTACATGATGTCCTCAATCAGTCATAGCCTTGAAGTGGAACCGTAATTATACAAAATATATAGCATGAACACAATTTTCTTTCACGCCATTATAACGCCTCTCCCGCCTAAAAATAAACGACTTGTACTTGGTGTAATTTGAAATAAAATCGTTTAAAATCACTATATCGCTAGGGAGGGGTAGGTGGGTACTCATTTGGTAAATGCTACAATGCTCGCGATTTTCCAATAACATGTCGTTGCTATGGTGGTTGCTACGGGAAAAAATTTCAAACAACCTGCTATTTTCCCCTATTTATTCATTTTCCGCAAAACAAATAGAAAAATTAACGCAAGAAAACGAAAAAGGGATCATTAATGATGCATAATATGGCTAATTTCAAAATAGGATTTTCTTTTAAAATTTTCCTGTTGGACCCCCTTAACCCTTATCCTAACCCTAACCTCAACCCTTATCCTAACCCTTATCCTAACATCAACACTTATCCTAACCTTTATAGCTGTGATGTCGTTACGGGATATATATAGTAGACAGGTTTTTAATTTGGCATGTGTAGGACTCAATTGTTTGAAAAATGTTCCTGCAAAATGACGTATGAAACAATTTAATTCGATGTTATTAGTCGGCCGCGTAATTAGTCGACCGTAAATTTAAATTCCACCGGTTCGGTCGCATAATTCAATTCGAATTCAATTCGGCTTTGGCGTGGCTCAGGAGACGTTATGTAATGTTATTGAAGGTAACATAGACACCGACGCATAACATGTTAGGTAGCTGTTGTCTCCAATTTGTTATACATGTAGTCGAGCCCTTATTAAGCGGACACCGTCAGGAATTAGCCGTGGTGTCCGCTTAAAAAAGTCTACAGAACTTAACATCATGATGATGACACACGCCTAGCATGCTCTCATTTCTAAAATATCAATGTAATATACCTACTATTGCCTACTATTCAAATTCTGAATTACTACACACAGATATCACTATAAACATGAACCGTTGTAATTTTCAGGCCTAAAGCTGCTCAAATCCGACTTGTTTTAAAATACGATAGGCAGTATATACTTAACCTGTCTACGGCGTGCATGTCCGTGGTTAAAGTTTAGGCAAACGGACAACGAGAACCAACGGAGGCCCACAAGATACAACCGCTAATGTTGACAATAATATTAACAGAATAGTGACTAAGAACAGGTCGAATGAGAAATGTTAAACAACACAGACAAAGAAAATTTGTAAACAGTGCCAGCAAAGGAATGTTCGAGTAAGTACTTAATAACTAATTGATTATGATATTTAGCATATCGCATAAAAATAATATGGAAAATTATCTTCTCACTTGCTTTGTGGTGTAATTGCAGTAGAATAATGTATAAGACAGGGGCATGGTCAGACACGTATTTATAACACAAAGGTTCAAGCCAACAAGTACTGTGGTCGCCAGCAAGGCATTGTGGTCGCAAGGCATTGTCTATATCCCTATTCTATGGCATTGTGGTCGCAAGCAAGGTATTGTGGTCGAAAAGGAAGTGAATCTTGCTTTGCAGACTCCATTACATAAATTAGAACTGCTGACTTGCTCGCTCGCTGCAGGCTCGCTCGCTGCGTCAGCAATAATGGGGGTTAAATCATCGTTTGTTTGTAAAGTAAAAGAGCAAACGTAGCTAGTTGACACATTTAGTCACAATGCATGCCAAGGTGCCTTATTTCAATAATTTAAAACTCTCTTTAAACCCCAGATAATTTTACTCAGTCATCAAACTCAAATATATTGGGACAAGTCTGGACTAATAAGAAAACATTAACAACACAATTTGCCATTTTGTTTTTGTCAACCATTAAACGACCAACTTTGTTATTTTCATTACTTACACGAGGCAATTTTACTTATCAAGGGAAGAGTTTTGTGTATTAATAGGTTAATTACTGCATATAATTATCAGCAAATAATATTTTATATGTTCATACCTTACTTGTTTTCTAAGTTATGAGCAACAAATGTAATTGCTGCCAAATACATTATATGAACGTTGCTTTCATTATGTGGAGCTACCAATAGCAACGTGAATATTTAAAGCTAAAATTCCAGAGGTTAACGAGACTTGTTGGTATGTATATAAATTATAGCCTATATATGTATTTGTTTGTTCATTTAATTATTTAACTAATTATATATTTATTCATTTATAATAGCAAGGGAATATCTGATATCCCTGTGAAGTATATAATTTATTAATAAATATATTATTGTCTTTCTGAAATGCTGTTATGCACTTTTATAATACATAACAATTCTACATGAATTCTTATAAAGGACAACCCATATGAATTTTTATTGGTGTTCGTAGAGAAATTCTTATAGGAATATGAATACAATTCTTATAGGAATCATATTAATAATCCTACTGGAATGATACGAAATTCCTATAGAAATTCCAATAGGAATCCTACTAATTCTCATAAGATTCCTATAGAAGTTCATATAGAAATCCTTCTAATTTCTATAGGATTCCTATACAGGGTGTATCAAAAAAACTGAGACCATTAGAAATTATCCTATTGACTTTTAATTAACTTCTTCGTGCATAAAATTCGATTCAATTGTGTTATACGTACCCATGGGTTCAGTATAGTACTCAGGCATTCAAATTATAGCAATAAGGTCTCAGTTTTTTTGATACACCCTGTAGAAGTTCCTGTAGGAATCCTACTAATTCCTATAGGATTCCTATTGAAATTCCTAATGGGATTCCTAAAGGAATTCCGATACAAACTACAGGGTGTCTCCAAAAAAGTAAACCCTTTGAAATTAAAATTAGCATTGCTGTCAAACAACCTATTGTATTCAATTCACACATGGGTATAATTAAGAAAAACTTGAACTGTATGTTAAGAAAGGATTCAGAAGCTTTTTGTCTTCGTTTGAGGCCTGTTTTACATGTCGAATTTCCGTTGAATTTAACTCGTCAAGTTTAATATGAAATATCTTTGTGGACGGAAATTCGACATGTAAAACATGTCCTTTAGAAATTCCTATAGGAATTCTTTGGAAATTCCTATAGGCATCCTATAGAGATTCCTGTAGAAATTCATATACGAAATTACTCCGAACTACTAATTCTTATAGGATTCCTAAAATTTCTTATAGGAATTCCTATAGGAAATTTTCGTAAGGGAGACTAAATCAATTGTACTTTTCGTATAATGAATAATTTGAATCCGTAAAGCCGTGCGCCCAGACGATCGGAATCTAAAAACAGCTTATGAAAACAAAAACGCACATATAAATAAATATTTAGTTCTCAATGTGGGAAAAAACATGCGTAGGAATGGTTTCGAGAAAGCTTTGATCAATTCTAGAAGTTTAAGATCGGCTTTTTATCTCTCAATATACATTATTCTTTAAGATTTTTATGAAGATTATCATAGTCTCAAGCGATCGCTTTTCCCATTGCAGTGTGTGTCCATGCGCAGAGCCCTGTTAATAGTAAGAGACAAAGCACATGCCCCAAATAGTTAAGTAGCACTCTCTTCTTATTGTTTCCCTGTCATTGTAAACACATTGAACATTTTAAAGAAGACTAGTTCCACACGAAGAGGAGTAATTCCATTGACATAAGCTTATTAAGAGGAGATTTTTTACAAACTTGCGTATTTTTTGCAAAAACTGCTCAAAACTTAGTAACTAGGCAATAACAGCCCGAAATTTAGGTAGTCATAGTTGCCCGCAATTCAGGTAAAATATAAATACTGGACTTAAAATACAAAATCAAAATCAAAGAAAACAAAAAATATTATACAAAATATAAAAGGTGAGTACAAAAATATTTTCTTTGAACTACATTTTACATATCTTAGTACAAAAATATTTTCTTTTAACTACGTTTTACATATCTTATTGTTTTGGGGGCAAAAGCGTTATAGGAAGGTTTGCATCAAACACCTGGAAATTGGGGCATGAAAATTTAATTCCAATGCTATTATAAATGCTGTATATTCAAGGTTGTTCACCTTAGTTGGTGAATAAAGTGCAATGTACATTTAAAACTTTCTTAACCCATTAAGCCACAATGTGCCCTAGTGTGCAATACTGTGTTATTATTTTACTCTGTTTATCGCCAGACAAACATTACACTTATCAAGGGAAAATTATTGCACATGAATGGGCTAAATTGTTGAAAATGACCACTGACCGATTTTAAACATCACCCAGTGTAAAATTATAGCAAGGTAAGGCGTGTTAGGGCACATTGCTGCTTAATGGCTTAGAACCAAGTGCTGGTTGTTTGAAAGGTGATCAGCTTAAACCTAGGTAATTTATAGGAAAGTTCGCCCAGCGACTAGTAAATGGCAGATGTTGCAAACGCAGAAACACAAACAAAAATTGATTGAATTTTAACCCAGGATTAGTGCTAATCTATCTTTACACAACCAGCGACAGTTGGAATAAACGAAATGACTAACTGTCCAGGCTAAGCAATATACAGTATCAGTATATCACATTTACATTGCATTAATGGTCACTCACTCAGCACTGGATATTCTGGACATAAATAGTTTTAATTAATTCGAGGAATATCATATAACCAAATTCAACTTTGGTGGGCAATGGTGCTAGAAGACTGTCTTCCATATATGATGATGGAGCTGTTGGTACTAATGACATGTTGACAGTACAATTTCATCCCATGTCCTAGTGATCTAAAAAAAAGAAAAAAGTCAAATGTAGTGTATATATTTTAATAAAAACTTGAAAGTGTTTTGAATATGTACATAAAATATAGGTACGTTATAATGACTGTGTAACAAAACAAATTAGTTCAGATGTGGGCGGTTGTGCAATTTTTATACAGCTGCAATTCCATGCTGACGTCCAACTCCAAGCCAAACATAGGATATAGCCTTAATATAGCCCTCTTTTACTCATGACTTCAGGAAAGAGTTTCGCACATCAAAGGGTTATCCGCACAACAATTTGACTTGTCACTTATTTTCAATCCATTAGCTGGAAATTGATGCCTTGCAAAATTCCAAAAGGTGCCGTTTATGTCAGGCTTTATGTCAGGCTTTGTGCCAACCTTCAGGCTATGACATTACGGTACTTATGTTTAGAGTGACAATAATAGTTTAGAGTGCCTTATTTTCAATATTTTAATTGTGGTCGATTTTTAAAATGTTAAAAAACGACCTTGGACCTACCACTCCAATTTGAATTACATTATATTTTTTGCAAACCTACATACCCAGACTCTATCCTTAAATATAAATTAGTTTGATCAGAAACAGTTCTGGGGTGATTTTAGGTCGTTGAAATTTAGATTGGGCTGTACAGCAATAATCTGCATTTTGACAAATATGTATAAAATATAAAACCTCTAAATTTTTATTGAAAACATTCGAAAACAAGTTATTGATATGCTTGATATGGAAAACAATGGCTAAAAATTGTGTTTACATAGTTCGAAGTATAGTATATAAATATATTTGAAAGGGACATAATATATAAATGTTGGTTTTGTCAGTAAACAGTACATTGTAAACATTGACAGAAATACTGATAGGTTTTAAAAATGTTAAAAAACGACCTTGGACCTACCACTCCAATTTGAATTCAATTATATTTTTTGCAAACCTATATACTCAGACTCTATCCTTAAATATAAATTAGTTTGATCAGAAACAGTTCTGGGCTGATTTGCAACTGTTTTACTCTAGGTAAGGAGCAGATCACTAAAATCCATTTTAACCAAATAATACTTAAATAAAAACATATGGATTTCTGGAATAAAGTGTTCAAACAGCTTTTAATCAGTACTGATAGTGAAAAATGGACCAAGGGATATGTTTATATGATTTAAAGCACAACATCTCACTTTACTTTCCAAAAACAGGTACAAATGTTGGGCTGTTCAGTATATACACACTATAAATATTGTAATTTTGATTGATTTTTAATATGTTAAAAATAGACTTTGGACCGACCACTCCAATTTTCAGCAAATAATTGTTTTTGCCAACTATCAGACCCAGAGTCTATTGTAAAAGGCATTTCAGTTTGATCAGGAGCAGTTTTAGGATAATTTACAACTGCTGAAATCTAGTTCTTGCAATGGACTAATGCTGTCCAAATAATGCCAAATTTGGCAAGAACTATAATATATTTGCAACCCAATTTGGTGTTTGGATTTTGAAACTGTTGTATTTTTGGTAAAAAGTATATCTTATGAAACAGTATATACAATGCAGTACAATATTTGCAGTTAGTTTGAAAGATACAGCCAAAATTGTTGTTTTAATCTCTTTTTTATGTAAATAGGAAATATTGAAATCTTGTAAGAATGTGCAAAATTGGACCAAAAAATCTTGGACCAATCACTCAAATTTTCCTCAAAATATGATTTGCTGAAAGTAAAATATCCCAGCATTGTTATATATTATCATTTAGTCTGATCATAAATTCCATGGTTCTGTGACACTGCAATCAAAACAAACGCCAATATGACATTACATCGCTTGTAATTATTTGATTATTGTCAATTTTTTCTTGCATAAAAACTCTTTCCTTCTTGAAGATCAAATAGATTATTTTTATACCAAAATTTTATTATCATCGAGTGGTTATTTGCCCTAAAAACCGCCGTGATAAAATTTACGATATGGAATGAGGCCGCCATGTTGTCATTCCGACTTCTGCATTCCGGCAATCTGATTGGTTTTGAGCGTCCAATACGCGAGTTTGTAAGAAATCTCCACTTAAATATATTCTAATTTTTCAAGGTCCACCGTTGAATAAAGAGGAAATTCAATATCTTACAATGATAGCAGCCGACATCTACAGTATAAAGTGCTTGGAAGTACTTTTCGAGACCTACGAAAAAAACCCCATTTCAAAGAAAGAAGATATTGAACTTTTTGTCCCGTTTTCTTACATGCATTTGGAACGACGCCCAAAACAGACTGCTCTACACCTTCTTGCAGGGAAGCGTACCTCAGTAAAAGTAATGGAGGTTTTAGAAAAGCGACCAAAATTCCTAAATGATTTTTCAGACGTCCAGGATAGTCATGGATCTACACCACTTCTCGTCGCAATAAAGTGCAACAATATTAAAGTAGTTAAACTGTTGCTTCTTGCAAAACCTGACGTAAACAAAAGAAATCTAGATAATGAATCCCCTATTCATGTCGCAGCCCTGACTGACCATGTCGATGTTATATGTGAAATCCTGAACACCTGTAAGTGTGTAGTTTATTGCCTTCACTTTTATACACGTTTTAATTAAACTATTTAACAATTATTTACCGAAGTGGAGGTAATTATTGGTGAATATTTACTGAGACGAAGTCGAGGTGACTATTCACCGATAATCACCGAGACTGAGGTAAATAATTGTTTTGGTATATTTTCAGTGATAAAATATGCATAAAGTTAATACGACAACATGCTCTTCCGTTATGAATATAGAGATTAACACATGGGTGCGCGAAAATATGAAATTTATTTCGAGTGTTAAAAATGATATCTCACGAGTGATGGCAGCGAACGAGTGAGATATAATTTTTAACACGAGAAATAAATTTCATATTTTCAAGCACCCATTTGTTAATCTGTTTATTGTATAAACAATATTTATACCATTACAACACAAACCAATAAAACTCAAACAAATTTAATACAAAATTCATAGTCATAGAGGAATCATGAAAAAATTGTGCATGTATGCAACGTATAATAGTTAGTGGCAAAAATGGTATTAAAAACTGTTAAACAATATATCGTTTCGTAACAATGTAAAACGAAAATAATATAAAAAAGTTCAACAAACATTTTAAAGTTTTCAGTTCATTTTTCCTGGCTGTCATCTTGGCTTCTATCACTTTCAAGAGGTAATAGTCGTCGTAGTTTCTTAGCTTTCGGGCTAGAAGCTATCATTGTGTTTGACGCAGACGATGAAGCGTTGGATATGTGGATGTTAAATGTCCCTGCTGTAATGGAATTGCCCTGGAAAAGCGATGAGGATGGATTATCAGCACCCTGCTTCAAGTTAAACGAAATTGTCTCTTGCGAAGATAGCGACGTTCGCGCGTCTCTCACATTTGGCACCGAAGACAAAATCGAAGAAATATCTTGTTGTTGTTGTTGTTCTCTCAACGAGTTGTAATTGTTAACAGACTGCAAATTCTTGTGAACGGTTATTTGTACAATTTGGGTGGGAGGAATATTGTTATCTTGTAGTTTTTGAACAAGTGTCTTTCGAGCGCTGTGGTTTGTTATTCGCTTGTTCTTTCCAATCCCAGCCAGCTGTGCACAATCTTTCATGAGAGAATTTATCTTGTTGACATCCATTGGTTGAGGTTTAAACCATTTCACTCCAGGCAGATCTGGTTTACTGGTATTTACGTGGTTTATGCCGAGGTAAAATGGAGCATTGCTATCCAAAAAGGACTCCGGTCGTTTGACTTTGTACAGTTTGTACAAAAATACGGGATTTCGTTCAGGGCCAGCCGAGAGGTTTTCATACATACGCGGTTTCACCGATCTTCTGTTAACGGGATTTTCACCGGTTCGGGTCTTAGTTTGCCTTTCAGTGTTGTACTCAAGGTATTCTTTGAAGTTTGTATCTTTCTTGAGAATAAGAAGACCTGACCTAGGAAAAACATGCATGAAAAATACAAAACTTGGTAGAACTACAGCAAATGGGCTAAGAATCATGTTCCCCAAAACAATTTTGATCTAAGTGCCCGACGATAGATTCTGAGGTTGGTATCAAATATGATACCACAGGCTTTTGTGGGTAAATTTTTCATAGTATTTGGTAGAGATAATATGCAATATAATTTGAAAAAAAGTATTTTTATTATCTATGTGGTTATATGCTAAACATGAAATTCCTTAATATATATTATTTACAAGAGCTTTATATCCTGAACTAACAGATAATAATTATTATTAAATATTAATAATAATAATTATTAACTATTATATTACATAATCCTAACTAGAAATTACAAAGTACTATTTACATATCAAGACCAGTGTTTGTTAGTTCATTGCAGTTTATTTGTGAAAGGTAAAGAAACAGTTTCTGTCCTTATTAAAACAAAGATGAGCATTGCATTTCAGGCACTTTATGTGTGTGAAGGCGGCACTGGTTCTCGGGCAGAGCTTACACCGTTGTCGTGCTGGGTCGTACATGGGGAAGTGGTTGAACTCGTCTTTCTTCACATCATGAGGTACTTCTGCATATCTCTTCTTCTGGGTCTTGTTTGATCGTAGTATTTCCTGCTCCCCCAATGATGGATGACCACGCTTCTTTCCCTTGCCAGCGGAAGTTAGAGCATTCGCACAGGCAGCTTGAAATCTTCTGAGAGGGAGCACTTCCTTCTTGTTGGTCTTTTGCTCCTCATGGTATCTCCTATACAGAAACCAGGCATTCACAAGAGCAAGGGTAAGTGAATGAAAAAATATGTACTTGTACCACCTACGAGATTTGATGTGGTACTTGTACATGTTTGTGCACATGTTTATCAGGTCAATGCCTCCCATAAACTTGTTGTACTCTTCCACGATCTTGGGCCGCTGGATTTGGACATGCTCCTTTGCCTTCTTATCCCATCGCTTTGCCTCTGTCACAGGTTCTATCCCAACATAGGATGAAACGAGACTGACAACCTTGGTGTCATTCCAGCGAACACAAATGAGATTGGTGTTTCGTTCAACTTGGGAAACAAAATGTCCTCGAGCGGTCTTGTTCATCACCTTGTTGTCGGGTAATTTTTTTCCAGCTACACGGTTCAACTTCACTGTTCCAATGTAATATATATCTCGCTTCTTTAGCTTTTCAGCGAGAGCAACGGTAGAAAAATAGTTGTCGGCGAAAGCTTTGAAATTTTTGCCATTGGGCAAGGAATTGGTCATTCTCTCTACAACACCCGCGGATCGCCCCAGCTCCGAGACTTGGTCATCAGGAACAGGTTGATAAACATCAAAATCGTACATAAATCCATCCGAGTCTGAACGACCCCAAAGTTTAAACCCCCATTTGTGTGGTTTTTTGGGCATATAAACTTTGAGGCCAGACCTACCCTTGAATGGAACTATTATTTCGTCGATAGATTGACACTGGAATCTTTAGGAAGTTATCCCGCATGGAAGACATCCAGGGACGAAGTTTCCACAATTTATCTTTCTTTTCGTCGTCGGTGATGACGTTGTTATCCACAAAATGGAGCAAGGTTACCAATTTTAGGAAACGATCCCGAGATAAGACACTGGAAACAGGCTCGTAGCATAGCTCGTTTTCCCAGTACGCGCGTAGATTAGGCATTTGGACAATTCCCATGTGAAAGATAATGCCTATTATCTGTTCACATTCCTGGCGGGTGGTTTTGATCGACTGTCCGTTTTTTTCCACACTGTACTGCTTTGTTTCGTCAACGAAAGAATCCAGCATTTCATCGGTCACAAATATTTTGAAGAGACTGTATGGTGTGACTTCACCATTGGTTGTTGGAAGGTCAGGAAGCTTTGTGTCGCCACAAAACTCTATATTCTCTGGGGGCTCGAAATTTATGTTGCGCCAGGTGTAGTCAGCAGTTGGTGTAAGCTTCGACATGTTCGATAAGGGAACATCGTCCTCTGAATCCCATTCACTTTCCTCGTCAGAAGTGTGGTGTGCTGTTGCTTGATCTTCGATGTCGCTGTCAACCTCCCCATGGTCAGAGCGGTATGCACTGAACTCATCATCTGATCGGTTAGATTCAACCCCTTCAAACTCACTATCGCTACAATCTAGTAACTCTAGCACATTTGATACACTATAAGGCCGGTCCTTTGGCAATGGCATTTCTAAATATTCTATAGATTATAAAATTACATAAATTATTATTAGTTGTGTGTTAGCTATGTTTCAGGTTTTGCCTGGATTGCTTAGTGTTGTATATTGAGAAAGAGTCAGAGAGAAAGACTAATTAAAATAAGCCAAAATAAAACTTAGAAATTCGAGAAGCATAAGACAAGTGAATGGCTCATGAGCACATGTTTATGATCCTAAACGCTTGTGGTATCATATCTGATACCATGCTTTTTAAAAGCAAATATCAGAATATTTACTCATAGTATAAACATAAATTACCATAAGACAAAACTTAGAACCATAGTTTAGGTGAACCAATCGAAAAGAAAACACATTACTTACCGGTTTCGTCAAAATTTGGCTTTCTAATATGGCGAAATTTTGCAAAAGTCAACACATGTTGGAAGCCATGTTGGATTTTGTATTTTCGCCCTGAGTATTTGTGATCAGCGACTTTTGGTATCAAAAATGTTATTACATGCGCTTCAGTAATCTAACATGAAGTTTTAGAACATTTTTATGAATAATTTATTAACTTTTCACATATTTATTAATGTATGATACCGCCGGCGTTCTAGGGATAAGGTCTCCCCATTTTAAATCACGCTGTTCTTTGCCGCCGCGTAATCCAAAATGTACACAGTTGTTGTACCAAAGAACATTTATAAGAGCTTGAGGGCTATTGCAGCCAAAATTACCGCTGTTGTAAAGCATTTCTATCTCTTCTTGGGTCAGAGAAGTCGCTTCGAATGGTTTGTTCCCTTTTCCATGGCGCTTGAGTTGTTTTTGTTTCGACTTTAGTATTTTTCGGGCAAAACTTTGTCCCGTAATTACAGACTCGCAGTATTTATGTTTTCTTAGATAACGTTCGACCGAGGACAGAAACCCTCGAAGAGTAGTTGGCTCGTATTCTTCTCCATTTTTTTTCCTGACAGCCATCAAAAATAGTACTTAAATATGTATCGAGCTGAGGCGGCGATAGCTCTTCCATTTTCGGCGGTTTGTTGACATGGCATTCACCTTCTGTGGCGATGTAAGAATGAATTAAACTGACGTCTAGTTCTGTTTTTCTTTTCGTATTTTGATTTTCTTCTGTTTCATTGAACTTATCGACGTCCTTTTCATCAATTTCAGTGAATCGGCTGCTCATAGTTTTCAAGTTTTCAAAATTTTAAAAACAATTCGAAAAATGGCTGCTGAAATTTTTTGACGAACTTAATATCAGTTATATAAGGAGCGTTGTGATTGGTTAGTTACATTTATTTCGCGACTTGTCATTGGCTGGATAATCGTATCAATACACGTAAAAATACGATATTTTTACGTGTGCTGATACGATATTCTTTACCGTGCGTCGAATACGACTTTTCTCAGTGGTTAAAATCTCTATATCACACCGGAGTTTATATAATAAACAATTTACTTCCTTTTTAAATACGTCATGTCTACTAAAATACTCTGGAAGTTCGTTCAAACAACAAAGTGTATAGCCGAGTGGCGCTGAAAATGTTTAATTTTACAACAAAGATCATGTAGGATATAAATCAAACAATTTAAAACGTTTAGGAAAAGTCAATTGTTGTCATATTCATGTTAAATGTGAATGAACGAAGTGGAATTTTTCCGCTCTTTGCTTCTCACTCGTAAGTTGTAAATTTGTCAAACAAATTGTTAATAACTTAATTGCAAAAACATTTGTGTTTTGTGGAACTGTATTATCCTTTATTTCTTTAATTTCGTGGAGAGATGTCACTACAAAACGATTTTGAGAAGGCATTTTGAATGAAAAGCATTATTTACTACTCCGGCTAGCAAATACTGCCTCAGATTTACTGCTCAGCCAACCAATCAAAACACTTGAAAGGCATTATTTACTACTGAAATTACACTAATATTTAATAATCACTTCAGTTTATGTTTCTGTAAACTTAAAGTGCGCATGCAGTCATTTCATATTTGCTAATTTTGAAAAGTTTAGACCGTGAGAGTAAAGGTGACGGTAACTTTTTGTGGATAATATTTAAAAAGACCATAGTTTTTGGCAGTGAAAGTTGCCAATCTTCGAAGAATTTCTGCGACAATACTTACTTAAACATACATAAGTTTGGGGTTCTGGTTGGAGTCGTACAAAATATATGTAGTTGTGTGTAATTTAATATAATATTATACAATATAAATTTGCAAAATTTGGCGTTAAAACGAAAATGCATTGTTCCTTAAATGACGTCACAATTGCAAAAATTGAGGTTTTTGACAAATTTGACACAAGATTTCCCTAAAAAAGGTGTTGTTTATATTCTGTAAACTGCATTATTATTATTTACCTATAGTTTCTAACAATGTAAGCTAAATTTGAAATGGCTGCATGTGCAATTATGTGAAAACTATTGATATACGCACTCGTGAGTCAAGCAAAGACCTCAAAATGAACTCGTCATTAATCGGAGTGCATTTTATGGTTAAAAGTTCACTTTTATATATATTTTTTCAAATTGCACTCAAAACCACGCTATTAGACTTGTTTTTAAAAGCCAATGTTTACGAGACTGGCAGTTTATTATAGTACTTCAATATATGGAAAACTTTCTAGTGAAATTATTGCTTTCGATAACCTGAATAATTTTTATTTTTCGCTGGTGCGTGAAAAAGCACGTGCACCTATACTATCATTAAAGCTACTGTACAATATTAATAATAAACCTTGGGGATCTTAAAGAGCATATATATGACACGATAATTGTCTGGTCCCTATTGACTGTCGAATTGCTGTAACATCATTTGTCACTTATCAGACAAAGGCAAGGGCATGCCAATATCAATTGTCAGTTAACCCTTTATAAACATGACATTACTGGGAATTGCTACAACTTTTCATCTATAGATTCGGAAATCCAAGAACGCACTAAACTTCTTAAAATCATGAAAAATATCGATGGAAGTGGTCACTCAATTCTTTACCCAGCCTCCCAGAGTGGTAATGCAGAAGTACTAAACCTTTTAATGGAGCAGAATTTGTGCGAGGATTTTCTGGAGCAGGAGAGGAAAACTGAAGAATGGGAATCATTTGTTCGCAACGTTTGTGCTGCAGGATGTAAAAATCTTGCGAAAATAATTTTTAAACAGTATCGTGGACTGGAAGAAAAGACCGAAAAACGTGTTACACCCCTTATGAGGTAAGGATAATTTCATATTCTAAATAATTATGTTATAAAGATATTTCACGTATCAAAAGGTTTGGTGCACTTATTAGTTATTTAGAACGCCGAAAATTCCGTGTGCTGGGTAAAAACAGCTGTCTAACAGTAAAACTAACTTCTCAATACCATGCAAAAAACAGTTGGACCTTGTTACTTCTCGGTTGACGAAGTGTCATGCACATTTTGTACAAGAAATTATATGTTGAGAAAACCTAAATTTTGGCAATAAAACAGCAATTTCGAAGAATATGTCAGGATAATTTGTAGGTCGTTCACAGTTTTTGCAAATGGGGTGTGCATGAGTAGAGCATTTTAACTAGAAATAACTTTTTTAAATCCTTTGGTAGCCAGAGAAACGGGGAAAAATACCTTAAAGAGTAAGTCAATTTTCCCAAACTGTTCAACTTTGCAAGCCTACATCTTCTTAAAATACTCAGTTTGCGCGCACGACGTCGTTTCGACGTTGAAGTAGAGTTGAAATTTGGTCCCGACATCGATCTACCACATATCAACGTAGATTCGACATTGTTTTCCTGACGTTAGATCGACGTCTGAAACTGACGTCGCTGGGTCAAATTTCGAAGGAATCCGCGACAATATTTCAGCGTAATTTCGACCGACGTGGTTTTTGGTTTTTATTCCTCACATTCTAGCTTCGTATTAAACAAAAGCACAACTTGTGTAAATTTGACATATTTCTATTTGCCATTAGAAATATCTATATTTGATAATTTTGATTAAAAGTTGTATTTCTATTTCTACGTTTTTAAAAAGCAATGGCGATTTTCCGTTAGGATCATGTTCCGTATTTGTGTTATCGACTTCGTTTAGATTTTGTAATAAAGCGATCATCGCGACATGGCGTGCTAACACAAATTGATTAATATTGATCATAAAAGGCATTTTTAGTATTTTTTACTCCACGAATATCTTGATTCCCATGTTTTCCACGTGTAGCAAGGGAAAAATACAACTGACCAATCAGATGGGGATAATTTTGGAAAGTCGTATTGTGATTGGCTGATGCAAATGCTAGTAGTTTGCATAATTAGGAACGTGACATGTGCGCAAGATATACGGCATTCCGCATTGAAATTCGAAAACTTTAACAAAGATATAAATTTGCTGAAATAATTGTTTAAGCCTTCTTTGTAAAGACAAGTAAGAACCTCCCCGATGTTAAGCGAAAGGTTAAAGATTATAACAATGTATTTATCTTAAAATACTGTTAACTATAAGCGATATAAACTCAATTTCCGCGATCGGCGCGGTGCATATTAAATGTTTTGTTGTATTCCCTAATGACTCGTGACATTGAGTCAGTTTTTGTCTTTATAAAGTAAATAAATCCTTTAGAATATCCTTTAGTATTTTGAGATTACGAAATAATGTTTACGCAGTCTATTTAGAATCAAAACTTGATTGGTTTGAAAGCTTTTAAAATGCTTTGAAACAAAAACCATGCCGCCATTCTTTCGTGGTTTATTGACATGCCACCTATAGATTTGTTGATATCATATATGCCGTATACAGCCTCCAGTTTATTCTAAGTTTGTCTCATTGGTTTGTTAGAAAAGAGTTAACAAAAGCCACTAAGAAAGATTAGATTTTACTAGAAATACATGCATGCAGCAAGCCCTCGCCACGGCTAAAAAAGCTAAGCACAGTTTCTAAATATTTCTGAGTTTATCGTCACAAAATCTGCATGCAAAGGATGATTTGCTCGAAACCAGAATAGACTTAGTCAGAATAGGATCGTGAAGGGGTAAAACGAGGCTACAAGAGCTAGGGTTTATTAATTGCTTAACCGGAAAATATGGCAGTTGCACCAGAATTTTTCGTGCTGGAAATGGCATTCGGTAAATTAGTGGCCTGTTGACCGAGTCTGTTTTCTGGGCTTCAAACAAAATTTTGGTTAAGAAAACGATATTGAATCCCCCTCCCCTCCAAAGGCTATTACCATTTAAATGTGGTACATGACGTAAATACTAAGTGTTTCCGTTCATCTTAAATGTGCCATGACAATTTTAATCATATTACTAGTACTGTAGTAGTTTGAAAGGAAAAAAAAAGAAAACTGGAAGAAAATTTAAATATAAAGGAATTATATAAAGAAATTTTAAGTATTTTTGCAAAAATAAACAATGGAAATTGTTTCTGAAACTGTGGAAGCACTGTCATGGCAACACGATCAGTAAGATTAATTTCTTTTTACAGTTTTTAGCGTGCAGATTACACTGCACAACGCCAAAACCGGCAAAAGTAGTTAAAATATGAATAGTTTTAACAATAGAATACTGAAATATATAATATAGGCATGTTATTATGCATTCTAAAATTTTATCTCAATGTAAAATTGAAAAATTCAACCGTCCGTTCAATATAAAGTAAGGATGGTCCCGCTTTCCTTTTAATTTATAGCTTTTGTAACATATATATAAAGCAATAGCTTTTAGAGCAACAATGCCAATATACCATGAACAAATACATCAACAATTGTGACAAACTTGCGTTACATTTTACTTTTTTCGCTCATATAACTCTCCTTATCCTTTTATATAAAGTAAAAGCGATAAAACTCGCCCCACAGCTCTTCTTTAAGCCGCTAAAAGCGATTTTTAAATATTCAGAATTTCTCATGTTTATAAAATCTTTGCTCATTCCGCTCCTGACAAATAATCAGTCATGCAATGGCGGACGGTTGTGTTCAAACGGGCTCTGTTAGTTCCCTTAAAAATAATCAAAATGAATGGTACTTTGACGAATTTCTCCGCTATAAATACGAGGAATGCTTCGTTTATGACGGAAAGCGAATCGGATGGACGGACAGCCTTGAAATGTTGAAAATATTTACTAAACGTGTTATTGCTCAGACCGGCATATTGTCGTCACCCGGAGGCAGTTATAGAAAGTTTACAAGCTCTAATACTGACTTGATTCTCAGTTGGTACTATGAGCGAGATATGCTGTCATTCCAGGGGAAAACGGTCGACCATTTAAAGGAACTATTTATTAATATTTGAATGAATAAGGAAAGCTCACCGGCGTACTGTCCAGGTTCCGAGGCAGCACATGTAGCTTCAAACACAGCGCCTGAGAATGCCTCAAGTAAAAACAATTCGTTGTATGATAGACAGAATGAGCACAATGCTGCTAAAATACCCAGTGACAGTGGTAGAGTTAATCCTAAAAGTGTGACATCCCCACTATCACACGATTACTCAACGCTTGAAGAGCAGGAAAATTTTATTGATCAATCGTTTCAAAAACTGATGTTGCAGAATAATAACAATATGTCTCCCGCACAAGTTATTGATAGCTCTACTCCACTTCGTACAGAGTGGGTAAGAAGTTTCCTGACCGACAGAAGGCAACCAGTGAAGGTTGGAAATTCTACCTCCAGCTATCAACAATAAATGGTGGCGTCCCACAGGGAACTGCTCTGGGCCCTATTTTGTCCATGATAATGATCAATGACCTGTTAAAGGATTGGGACAACCGGTTGAAATATGTAGATGATACCACTCTTTCGGAAACGGTTGTTGTAAACGATCAATCAGTACTGCAAATTACCCTAGATGGAATAAATTCGTGGTGCGAAGAGAACGATATGGTTTTAAACGTCCGGAAGTGTAAGGAAATTCTAATCTGCTTTTGGAAAAAGAAACCTAACTCTCAACAACTGACCGTAAATGACTACTCTGTTGAACACGTGAAGTGTGACTCTGGGACAACTTTATTTTTGAAAAATACCTAGCACAGTTCTTCACGTCTTGAATGCAAAGTTGGGATATTACAGACCGCTAGTGCGCCATGGTAAGATATTGATGGATGAATAATTTTTATAGCTCTACGCTGAATCCTTTCAATGTATTTTGATAGATATTCTGGAATGTTAAAATGCCAAATTTGATTACAGTATTCCAAAATTGGTCTTATACACGTTATGTATACTGTAATTAACGTTTTCGTATCTGTCTTCGCTCGTTTTAAGAGACGTAACATATAGAGACGTCTCGAAGATTTTTTACGATATTTGCGACGTGTTCATTCCACTTGAGGTCACTACTAAGCATTAGGCCGAATAACTTTGCATGAGACATAGTGACGCACGCAGAAACTCGATGAACTTTAGATCTCCCATAGATTTCCTTTTTCCAGGGTGTAGTAAATAGCCGAGCGGAATTAGTACCCTGGCCCCGGGCTATCGCCCAGAACGACGCTTCGCGCCGTGGGCTCGGGGATAAAACAAAAACAATGTCAATGTCGGACGTTTATACATAATTTATGACTTATATTTGAATATGCACGCGCAGGATCAAATTGTGTTCCCAATTTTATACAATCCAAATCAATCCACAATTTAATCATACCTATCCAGCTTTCTGTGATTTTGTCTTCTCTATGTGTTTTTGTTGCGCTTAACAATTTTTTTAGTCATTTGCCTGCCAGATTTTCTGATAACAAATCCCACAATTTTGCCCTAATCACAGTTTAAACAAACCTACTTATACAGCCAGGAATTTTATTCTGATTTGAGATATCAATATTAACCTAAACGGCCTAATAAGCCTGTAACACCATGATCATGTGTAACACCAGATCTTGTTTGGTGGTTAAATTACTTTTCTGTTTGATCTGACAAATCCAGTTATATATAAGTAATTTTTCTTGCTGTTACAAGCACAGATTCTAGCTAAATTGTTTAACGTAGTCTTGCCATATGCACCCTAGACAAACATGTAAAATGTTGCTTTACTTTGAAGAGTGATTTAGATTACAGTATTTTAACTTTTTGAAAATGACTTAAATGAAAATCGCCTGAATAACGATTGTTATCCATTTTCCAACATTGAATTTTATGGGGAGGGGATCGACAAAAATTACCTGAAACTATGGCAGGGTGTTTGTGGGGGGTTACCAAAAGTTTCAACAAATTGAATAGACCAGTTATTTTAAAGAGTGGCACTCCGTGTTCTTATCCAATTATGCAAGTAGGGAAGAGATATGGGAATGTGGAAAAGAAACATTATTTTAAGAGCAGTAGGTTAATGTGCAGGTCTGCCCGTGCCATTCATTCTACTTTATATTTCATATTACTCTTCAAGCTAAATCCAACCGCTTTTCCAAATACCAATAATATAAATGACAAAATTAATCAACAAGTGAATACTCCATTTAATTAAACAAGGCATACGAATACACGCATGATTATTAGGTCTCATATGAATGCTCCCTCACATGGAATGTCTCCAAGTTTTATAGCCTGGTCTAGTCCTATACAATATATAAAAATAAACCAAGAATGATAAACTCAGTCTTGTCTGAGGAGCACTGTCTTCTAGGCATATTTTAGATCTTCCCAGTTACGTTCCCAGCACTTTATTACGATTGAGCTTCAACTTTGTCTCAAATCACGATTGGATAATACACAATTCTCTCCAATATTTGCTTAATCGCATGAGGGTACTTAGAAACAACAACTCACCATCTAGACTATATGCAACTAAAATACTAACCACACTGGAGTATTTCATTGCAAAGCTTGCTGCAGGGATTAGAAATTTAAAACCTCATTTTCTAAATATTTCAATGTGGGTTAAGTTGCTAAATTATGACTTATTGGAGAATCTACAGGAAGTTTTCATCTAAAGTAAAAGCTCTTGCAGCAGTTGATAGCAGTGAGGGTGATAACATTGATGACAAACAACAAAATGAGCTACCAGAATTGGTTAACTGCAGTAGTAGCGATCCATCTGGTGGCTTTCATTAGTATGAGGAAAGCGCTCTAAGATGTATATCAGATTCAGATACTGATGTTCTTGAAAATGATATGTCTTTGCCCAGGGACGCCGAAGAAGGGGGCGCGGGGGCGGGGGGGGGGGCAAGCGCCCCCTGCCCTTTCCTAAGGGAGGCAAGGGGGGCAAAAGTGCTCTTATAATATAAATGAAACAATAACAATGCCGGCAAAGAAGAGAGAATACAGCTGTATTAGACGATCAGTGCATAATGGAGAGCCATGTTTTCGTTCCGTACTTTTTTAGATCTATATTTGTACATAGAAATAACAATTAAATGAGTTGAAATTTGAAATTCATCAAAATCCCATTGAAAGGGCTTGACAGCGAATATTTTCCTCGACTGCCCTTAAGTTCGCATTGTCCCAACCCTGCCCTACTATCGCTCCGGCGTCCCTGTCTTTGCCTCTTAGAAGCGAAGTAACATTGCTCCAAGAACTAAATGGTTGGGTAACTAAGAACAGGTGCAAGCATAATGCACTGAATGAACTTTGTGTTTTTAGGCGACAAGGGCATTATCTCCCAAAAGATGCCCGCCGAACTTTTTCGGATATTCCTAGTGATGTACCTGCTTCATCCAAATGTGGTGGGCAGTATATCTATTTCGGTATAGAAACTGGGGTTATTAATATCTTGTCAAAATATCCAAACATGTCAGACAAGCTAACTTCTATTGAATTACTTATGAATGTATCAACATTCAGGTCTTCATTTTTTCAAGTCAACAAATCATAAATTTTAGCCAATCTTAGATCAGTTTCAATATCTTTATAATTGCGCTGTTTTATGGCAAAACAAGGCATGCTCCTGTTGATCAATGTCTTAATGACTTCCTCCACGAGCTTGACAAATTGAAAGATAATGGGATTTTCTATGACAAAAGAAAATTCGCAGTTCAGCTGAAATGCTTTTGTTGTGATGCTACTGCACGTTCTTATTACGCTGCATTATTGAGCGATGTTGAATGGCGGGGTTGTTTTTAATTCTGGTGTTGATGCTCCATGCGGAACTGATGGAAAGTTTGCCATGTTCGAGCATGAGAAACAGGCCACTACCTTAATCAATCATGGCATTTCATGCATCCGGCAATTTTGCTTGGACTACATGCATCTAGTGTGCCTTGGAGTTGCAAAGCGTATTATATACTTCCTAAGAAAGGGCCCACGAACATGTAAGTTATTTTCCCAGAAGATTGATCAAATGTCGTCCCGGTTATTGCTATTAAAAAGGAGCAATGCCAAGTGAATTTGCTAGACAACCTAGGTCTTTACACGAAGTACCTGCAGACAGTTTTTTTATACTGGGCCCATTGTTTTAAGAAAGATAGTTTCCAAGGAACTAATGGAGCGTTTCTTGGCATTATCAATTGCTGCATCTATCGTGCTTGATACAAATAGAGAAAGGCGAAATGGCTATTTGGATTATGTTCGCCAACTTCTGGGGTACTTTGTTAAGAACTGTAAGCATAGCTATGGTGATACTTTCACAGTTTAAAATGTACACTTTCCCTTGCACTTAGCGGATGATGTACAGAACTTTGATTGTGCTTTGAATGAAATTTCGTGCTTCTCTTTCGAGTACTATATGCAACAGCTTAAAAAGCATGTAAGATGAGGTCAAAACCCAATTGTGCAGGTCGCTAACGAAGAGGTGAGATATCTAGTTCTGGTAGAAAGGTAACGCCTAAATGCAACTTCACTCGTGTGGGTACTGTTGCAGAAAGGTCATTTAAGGACAGTTGCTTTTTACTTGACAACAATATATACTATAACTTAAATATTACTTATTTCTAGACGTCTGTTAATTTTTTTTCAATACAGTACTTCCACAGTATTTTCACAGTACCACGGTTATTTCCAGCACACTAACGTTATTTGTTCTCGAAATGAAAATGCATCTACAGGTTAGAATTGTTTTCAAAGCAGTATAGATAATAATTATATACACTTGATTTCGTATAAGGTCATATAATTATAGCTAATGCTTGCAGTATTTCGACACGTGGTATAAAGTAAAGGGTGGATGCGTAGGTTTTCTCCAAGGCGGTTGAAAGCAGAATGAACGGAGATAGAGTTTGCTAGCTTTTTGCAGATAACTGACGAATGTCAGCTTAAATAAAATTTGGCAGATAATTGCAAGTTAAAGATAATTGCACAGCCAAAGCGGCTGTTTACTTTGCTTATCTTTTCCGTTCGGTGGGTTGACGAGTTTTAGATAAGGATGTTGTGACTTATTAATATTTTGAAAAAAGAAATTGGCTGTTAAGTTAAATCACGCAAATCCTTACTTGGAAAAATTTGGGTGACGTAAAGTGCGGCCTTCTGGAGGTAAGTACCCCAGAAAAGCTGGACAAAACAAGCTCAGGGTGAGAGTAAGGGCTCTTATCTTTCTGGAGATCGAATCTCATATCCGGCCCTGGTTCCCCCCGTGGTGAAGTGACAGAGAGATTCGAAGATCGGGAAGAAGGTAAGGGGCCCCAGCCGTTGTGGATCTTGCTCTCTTGTCGGTGTGTGCTTCACCGTAGGAGAAGTGTGGCCGAGTGGACATCACTTTCCCCACGAAACGAAGTGTAGATCCCCCACGTGAAGCAAGTTGTGACTAGTTTTAGATAGGACTATATTAGTATTATACAGTAAGGGTTTATGGATTAAGTACTGCAGCTAATTGCTGTGGAACTGAGTTAATTATTGTTCGCGGTGTGCGAATGTACAGTACATAACAGTCTGAGCGCCATCTACCGAGAGTTTTAATTGACAATGGTGGTAGATTCGCCGCAGCGGCAGTTGTTTCCGCTCCTATTCTAAAGCTATGCGGGGCGTATTATTTCTGTAAAAAACCTAAAATGTTTATGAGTTCTCTTAGATTGGAATTAAGCATAGTTCTAGTTGGTGGTTCATCACTCTGGAGCATAAATAAAGGTTCATCAGTGTTTATTGGATTTTGTTGGAGTGGATACTCTCGTAAGGCAATGACAGCACACACTGAAGAGTGACTTTTAGCAATAGCGAGAGTAATTTCATGCACTGATCTAATAGTAGAGTGGATAGATCTTCTATAGATCTTCTTTAGCGCAAATCTACTTCCGGTTACCACTTTGCAGCGAAAATAATATGGAGTTGTGTAAAATATTGTGAAATGAGTCAGCGAGGCTGGTTATTCGCAATAAAAAGAACAATATATCTTCTCTCTTTTGGAGAGATATTTTTGTAGATTTCGTTAAAAAATCGCCGCTAAAGACGTTTGACAAGTTGCATATGTGAACTCTATATTTCGGCCAAAACTCTCTGGCAAGTGGCCTGTCATGATAGCATTCTCACTAACCAAATACTTCGGCTGGATATAATTTTAAATCGAATAGATTAAACAAAAGTTAAGCAATTTATTTTAAGTATTTGAATTTCTCAATCAAGCGGAAAAGTATCGAATAGTCGGTGTTGCTCTCATGTTTTGTTCTGCTATCAGTGCTATGAACATTAGCAACAAAAGCATATCTATACTGCATTAATTTTTTTATCCTGATTGGAGTTTTGGTTTTTGTTCTTGACCGAAAATACATTTAAATAATATATAAGCGGGTTATTTTCTAAAACAAGCATTGTATGATTCACATTATGACTGTTTTGAGTTGTTTTAATGCGGACAACTTGAAATCCATTCGAATCTGAGACTAGTATAGACAGTGAATGGTGTTTGTTTATTGTGAGTGTAAATGTTGACAAATTTGGAAGGTTGCCAAATTTAACCTTCTAGTATAAAATATCTTACAATTGAAATTTTTCATCATATAGAGTCAAGAACTTTAAAATAAGAAAACAATGAAGACATGTCATGCATGGGTGCAGGCTGCTGCAATAGCAGATAATTTTCATATTATAGGAAGTGGCTCATGAAAGTGACTCTATCATTAAACACTATTAAAGTTTTCTGTTTAAAGTTAATTTGGGTTCCTTAATAGAATTCTGTGCATTCTTTACAATTCACCAAACTTTAAGTGGCGACTTCAACTATTTGATGGTTTGAAATTACCTCAAACGGCTCAAAGGAGCCAAATTGCCCAACAGCTTCTAAGCACCAACATTTAATGGAATTTGTCACAACAGAACTTACAAGACAACCAATTACAGTACAGTACAGTATAGTAGATATTGAGTGTGTGAAGTGAAGCATTGCATGACTATTTGGGGTAATTGTTTATTGTTTATATGTTGTTGATCTGATTATTAGTGAGGTCTACTGCATGAAATGCAATTGGGCCTGATTGGAACATTTTACAAAAGAAATCACTTCCAGTTTACTCTTGTCATCTTGTCGCTGGGAAAGTGATCTATTTGCACACTTAATGCACAGAGTATACTTCACCAGGTTTAGAAAAACAATGAGTGCATTGAATATTATAAAATTTAACAGAGCTAGTACTGTATGCTTCTTATGAAACAACATTCTACCAACTTCACACTTGGTATTCTCTCCCTTCTGAAAAAACCCCTGAATAAATTAATGCCAGACTATGGGATATACGAACATTAAAAGGGAGGGGAGCAGCTCACAAGCATTCTCCAGGGGTCTTTTAATAATCTGGTGAGGGAAGACCACGCGGATGGTACGTGGTAATGACTGACACTGTACTCCAACTTCTTCATAGTTGACAGTTTATCCAATTACTATTTTTAAACTAACTTTTTTACAGCATTCTAGTATGACAAATGTGAGTCAACTATTCATGTTCATATAACCACAAAATATTTCTCTACTTTGAAAAGGGAACAGAAAACTTTAATAGTGTTTAATGATACAGTCACTTTGAAGAGCCACTTCCTACATATAATATGAAAATTATCTGCCGTTTCAGCAGCCAGCGTCCATGTCTTCATTGTTTTCTTATTTTAAAGTTATTGTCTGTATATAATGAAAAATTTCGATTGTGAGAAATTTTGTACTAGAATGTTCAATTTGGCATCTAGACATTTACACTCACATTAAACAAACACCATTCACTGTCTATACTAGTCTCAGATTCAACTGGATTTCAAGTTGTCCGCATTAAAACCACTTAAACAGTTATAATATGAATGATATAAAGCTTGTGTTAGGAAATAACCCACTTATATATTATTTAAATGTATTTTTGGTCAAGAATAAAAACCAAAACTCCAATCAGGATAAAAAATGCAATATAGATAAGCTTTTGTTGTTAATTTTCATAGCAGAACATAACATGAGAGCAACATCGACTATTCGATACTTTTTCGCTTGATTGAGAAAAACAAATACTTAAAATAAAGTCAAAGTATTTGGTTAGTGAGAATGCTATCATGAAAGGTCACTTGCCAGAGAGTTTTGGCAAAAATATAGAGTTCCCATATGCCACTTGTCAAACGTCTTTAGCGGCGTCTTTATTACAGGACAACAATTTAGTCCAGCGCTTGGAAATGCCTCAAAATTGCGAATAACCAGCCTCGCTGACTCATATTTCACAAATAACTCCATATTGTTTTTTCGCTGCAAAATGGTAACCGGAAGTAGATTGGCGCCGATTGAAATTAGCTTCATTTTTGTATTCTATAGAAGCTGTATCCAGTCTACTATTAGATCAGTGGTTCCATGGCGAAATGGGTCTGTTCAGATTCAGGGTTACTGATGTTTGGGATAAAAACAATATGCTTGACAGCGAGAAAAGTCTTTGCGCTCGAGTATGTAAATTTGCTAGCCCGTAAAAGGCAAAGAAAGCCAAAGTAGGCAGCATAGAGCATGACAATATCAAGTTATTTAAAAAATCTGGACGTAATAGGGTTGAAATTTCAGATAATATTTGTATAGTTACTGGTAGACGAATTCGTTGTTGAGAGCTTCATGACCGTTTCATGCCTTTTAAAATACGGTGGAGTTGAAACATATTGTTGGAACGGAGAGGCTGGTTTTGTTCGACGTTGAAATTAGTAACTGCAGCGAGATTTTGCTTGACAGTCTTGCATTGGACTTTTCTTTGAAGCGATGAGGGGAAACACACCAAATTTTCTTCTGTTGGCGTTGGAAAGGGGTTATTATCAGTAACAATTAAGGTTGTGAGCAAAGCAGAAATCCAGATACTGACGCACACCAGTAGAATAAGTTGTTCGTGTTGAGGAATAAATGGCATCGCCTAGCAGTTGGTTGACTTTGTGAATTAAACTTGATTCAAGGATTCGGGAATGGCGGTAGGTTGTGGTGAGGCTGCGGGAACTAGATGAAGGAAACGTTGCATCTGACACCGGGATAATGCATCAGAAACTGAGCTATCTAACACGGGGATATGTTCTGCGTTTAGTGTGAAATTGTGTACAAGTGTTTGAACTGTAATTTTGCGTACTAAATCCATTTTGGATGATTTTGAATTAAGAATTTGAGCAACTGAAAAATTATCGCACCAGAGTATAATACGTTTTATCCGACCATCAATGATTCCAAACTGAGCATGCAAGATAGACTGGATAAAGCTCTTTCCATGCAATGCTTTGCTGCTCTTTATGCGCGTGAAATGAACGAGATGCATCAGTTGAAAACTCAAGCGCAGGCGAATTTGTTGGCGCGATGTCAAGAAAAATATTTGTGCCATTCCATTGTTCTAGGAAAAGAAGTCACATAGCAACATCCTTACGAAATGCATTGAGACGAATGTGATGCTGTGGTTCAGCCACGCCGCGTGTAAGGTTTATCGTGCGTTGTAAGAAAGCGCGGTCTGGTACAACGACGCGATATGAAAATTGTAGTGTACCAATTAAAGATTGAAGTTTGGATTGAGGTTCCCCCTGCAATTACGGCGATCTCAAAATTTACTTTAAGATGTCATTTATTCAACGGCGACCTCACAATTTACATTAAAATGTCATTTATCAAGACAAATTAAACAAATATATAAACAAAACGACGTAAATGGCAACTAACAAATTCAAATATTTTCGAGGGATGTGGCCCCTTGTCCATTTAACACCGTTTCAAATCTATTATTACTCAAAATTATTTTAAAACACCTGAGACCAGAACAATCGATTATGCCAAACCTTTAAAGCTCGAAAGCCATACGAATCCAGCGTTGCGTATTTTCTTTAAATGAATTGAACAAATTGCCCCTGCTTAATGGTCTAGTAATCGTTAACCCGGGCATTAAACTCACCCGATATCGTACACATGTTTATTTACATCAATCAATCATTATGTCTCGTTAATTAATATTTCCAGAGCGGCCGAAGAAAATCAGGAAGAAATCGTTGAGCTAATTTGCAACATGAAATCGGATCTTGATCTCTTTACAATTATTGATGAAGAAGGAAGGAATGTTTTTCACTATTCTGTGAAAAATCCAAAAGTTCTCAAGTATCTTCTCACTCAGTTTACAAGGGTAAGAATTACTTTATTTTATTTAGAACTATAATTGTAGTGAGCTATACTGCATAGCATCATTATCATCCCTCTAGGATAAGTATATTACTCTTAGATATCAAGTAAGAAAGTCTCTTTTTTGGGTACTGTGTTACTTCAGTAAACTCCGAACTGAAACAACTTATATGCAACTGAGACGAATTATAATCAGTACATTGTACATTCCAGGAATTGAACTGCGGTGACAAATTGAGACGAAAGACACATGCACTGTGCAAACAACAACCGTCAATACAAAGAGGAGGGGGTAGATGTTCAGAACAACGAGTCAACTGATCCAATTGTCAAATTGCAAAAAGATATTATACAAGTTTTATAAAAAAGCAATAATTCATGGCTTGATGACTTTGCTCGTTAAAGCTGCCGACAGGAACGCCGGAAGGAACCCAGGGTAGCGGGGGCAGATCTTGAAAAAGGGCACCTTCAGGGCCGTCGCTGGGCCTGCATAACTACGGCCCTGCACGACTAGGGGAGGGCAGGCGGAGGCCCGAGAAAATTTTAAAATTTTTGAAAGCCAGTGCTATAGTTCTATTTTCTGCATCTTTCATTTTTTTCTTTCTTTCATTTTCACTTTTATATTTTGGAGGCGGGCGGGGCATGCTCCCCCGAGAAAATTTTGAAATTTGAAGCCCAGAAGTGCTATTTTCTGCATTGTGAGCTATTTTCTTTCATTTTCACTTGCACTTATTTCTGCAGTAGCGGAACTCTTTGGAAGACAACTGTCATATAAAATTTCAACACTTTGGGTACTTCGCAAAGACATTGCTTAATGCTCACATTTTTCATTGAATAACTCACAAAGTGTCGACAGCATCGTGACCTTCTTAACGGGCAGAGAACGCTCTGTAGTTCTAGCATAACTTTTATCCAAGGGTGATCAAATAGATATTGGAGTGAAAATATCAGCTTTTGTTAAGGCATCAGCTCGATCTTTAAACATATGTAAGGCATTCGACTGCCTCCGCGTGCCCCGTAAGCGTAGGGAAGTGGGGGCAGCTGCCCCCCACTGCCACCGTGGTTCCGGCGCCCCTGGGCGCAGAAGAAAATATACTGTGTATCTTTCAGTATTTTCCCGTTCTCTGAAATGTTTCGATTTTGAGTTTTTTCAATGAATCTCAAGTTCTGACTTCTGACTTATTCATAACAAAATTTTGCGATTTATGGCCTTAAAATTACTTTTAAAACTCGCGTAAGAATGCGGAAAATGGTGTTTCACGGATGGTAGAAATCGAACATTTTCCCGCGGGAAAATATACATTTTCCCAAAAACCAAAGCCCTGGCTACGTCACTGGTCAAAGCACATGTCATGAAACGGTTAAATATTCAGATTGCACGAGATTTATTTTTAATGAAATGCTGTGCTGACAAAATAATCTCACATATGTATTGCGACATGCAAAATACCTTTTTGGATATTGCAAATTACGAGCTTTAAGCTTCATGGTGATTTTGCATTCAATAACTTTAGTTCGATTGATTAACCTTGTGCAAATGTTTTTAGGTAAGCGAGGACAAAAAGCAATTAATATATACATTGTACTGCGTTTTATAGTTAAGTGACGACTATGAAGCTATTAATAAAACGGACAGTATTAACATCACTCCAGTAACGCTCGCAGCTGTTGAGAATCTGACAGAGGTATATAATCATTCATACATACTATATTATTTTCCAATCTTATACTTGTTAAAAGCCATGACTTGTTCAAATTTCAAGCCGAGTCCACAGCTTCGTCTCGGAATGGAGAAACCACGCAAACTTGAAATCCGATCCATTCCTAATTTTCTGATTTCAAGTAATATTTCAAATCCGAAAATGATGACTGGATGGAATTTCAAATGTGAGTAGTTTGCTCCAGTCCGAGATGAAATCGAGGTTTTGAGAATTTGAAAATTTGGAAATTTTAAGTTTTGAAATGGCATCTCATACTCATTAATGATTATATAACTAAAGTGAAGCGAATTAATATTGATCCAGGGTACATCACCAGGTATCCAGCATCATCATTTGAGCAAAGTAAAGTAATATAGTTGGCTACTTTCTTCATGAAATATTAACAAGTTTGAAATATATATCAAAATCATATATCGCACAATATATAGCCTATACTTCTTTGCTTCGGTGTTGTCGAGCACTCTGTGAAGTTAATGGATGTTTATTAGCAATAATGCAAAGAGCACAACAATTGTGGTTGTCTGAGGACTCTGGCCCCATAACGCTTCACGCACCTATTGTGCGTAGATGCCTGAGTGTTGTACCACTTGCGTTTGGTGAGAGCAAGTCAGTTCACGTGCATATATACAAAGGCGTCTCGTATCTACAATGTACCAATCTACACTGATGAGCTGTTGGATAGCGAAACATGCATGTCTGTATACCGTATAATAGAGTGGTATAAAAGACCACAAACACAATTTTTAAGACCATCCGAACTGCCGTCTAATTAACCCCACCAAATCTGAAATTGGGGTGCTAAGTAAACATGCAATTATTAAACAATGCAATTATTAAACCACACAAATCAACCAGTGGAAAAATACTTCCACCATTTTAGACTGGTTTAACAATCTAGAAAACAAACAAAATCTCTCGTTCATATGTTTTGACGTAGTCGATTTTTACCTTTCTATATGTAAATGAAAGCTACTTAACAAAGCACTTGATTTCGCCAGCCAGTTGTGGAACATAAGCAAACATGAACGCGACATTATTGTACACGCAAGTAAATCATTGCTATTTAACGACGACCAACCCTTGGAGAAAAATCCTCCAACCACAAATTCGATCGACTATGGGATCCCTCGATGTAACCAAAACGTACGAACTAGTAGAATGTTACCTGTTATCCCTGCTTTCTAAAAAGTACGGCCAAAACATCGGTCTATCGGGACGACGGACTATCTGCTCTAAATCGTACACCACAACAAATCGATCGAATTAAGAAAGATTTATACAAAACGTTTCGCGACAATGGCCTGAAGATCAGTATCGAAGCAAACATAGCCACGGTTAATTTCTTAGATGTAACACTGGATCTTAAAAGTGGAAAATACCCGTACACAAAACCACAAAATACTCCATTGTATGTGCATGCAAATTCGAACGTACTATCCCCCATCAATTCTAAAGAACATTCCTGAAGCAATAAACAAGCGGCTTTCGGAAATATCGGCAGATAAAGATTGTTTTAATAAAGCCAAGCCACTATACCAAGAAGCACTGAACAAGAGTGGACACAATTATAACCTCAACTACAACGAGGCACCACATACACGGAAGAACTGGCCAAGGAACGTCGCGTGGTTTAACCCCCCTTATAGCAAGAATGTGGCTACAAATGAGGAAAATTCTTCCTTGAAATGATCAACAAGCATTTTACCGAATCGAACCCACTACAGAAAAGCTTCAATAAGCTATATCTTTATGGGAAATATTAAAACTGTTATAACCAACCACAATCAAGCCCAAATAGTTAAATCGAAACCCAACGATGCAGAGAATACAGCTTGCAACTGCCGAAAAACGATCACGTGCCCCCTGAACGGAAATTGTAATGTCGAAAGCATCATATACCAAGCAGAGGTACACAAAATAAACTTACATTGGAATCATCGACACCCCATTTAAACTAAGATACAATAAGAAACGAAAAATATAGAAACGTAACTGAACTTAGTAAACATATTTGGCATCTCAAAGATCAACACATTAAATATAATATTAAATTGAGTAAAGTTAAACATGCCAGGTCTTATACAAACGCAAACAAAAAATGCAATTTATGCTTATGGAAATACTTTATAATTTGCAAATCAATTATGGCAAATCTCAACAAAAGAAGTGAACTATTGTCTAGCTGTAGACATTGAAAATTTTTTATTGAAGTAATATAATTATGTGTCATTAGGAGCATACTTTACCATTTTTAAGTAATTTTATCGACTTAGGAATTCTTATTGTAATTTCGACTTTTCTCAGTGTATTTTATTGTAATTAGTACTGCCTGATGATATTTTGTGGGAAGCATAAAATTCAGAGTAGCGGCTAAAATTATATGTTTTTAAATATTGAAGCTTTTTAAACTCCTTTTTTATTTTATATAAAGCTCTGATTCATCCATTGAGCCCAGTCTTTTGCGCCGACCTTTTCGAAAAAGTCGAGCTCAAGGTGAATTTTTAAAGTTGGAAGAGAGCGAGAAAAATATTGTATTGCGGGCGCACGTTTTGTTCCATGTGCTCGGCGAGTTCTCAACTCCCAAGATTTTACAAGCTTTTTATTCTGGATATGACTGGATGCAAGATATACAAACATTTCCAGTAGAAACACAGGTAAGTATGACTTTATTTCTTTTTGATGAACTTTTTAGTGTTCATTCTAGAGGAAAGCAATGTGCTTTTGTGAGTTTATCGGCGCTTCTTTCAGCACGAAATATTCCATTGTCCGCGTGGTCAAAAACAACCTTTAATAAGTCTTAATACAAGGAGACAAAATGTTTTTAAAAGCTCTGAATAATGGCTTATTAGTCCTAGACACTGGTGGATAATATTTGTCTACAGACGCTTACCAACAATTGTTAGTGTTAATTCATGTACGAAGACAAATAATATTAATTTACCCGTGGAGGTAGCTCGAAATATCAATCTACCCGGGCCCGTGGAGGTAGCACGAAAGATCAACCTACCTGTAGAGGTAGCACAAAATAATAATCTAGCCGTGGAGGTCAGAGGAAACTGACAGTGAAAGAAAAATCCGACTTCAAAAAAAAGTGAGTCTATAAAAAGAAATCGGTCAAAAGAAACTGGCAATGTGAAACAAATTAGACTTGAGAAAGATAGACTCATCATCAAATACAAAAGCCAAAGAATTAAGGTGACAAACTCATCATGAAATAAGCCAACATGATTATTTAAATATGTTTTACATCACACGATTAGTGGTGGTATTGAAGAGCAATGTTGGGGAAAAGGTAACATTGATAAATTCCACGAATCTGTGCAATATATTGTCAGTCAGTGTACTGTTTGTCTCGAGGCATGGCCCTTGAAATCGAAACCAAGGTCACTACATGTATGTTAACGATGCTCTAGAAAACTCAAAGATACCTTCCCATGCATGTTCCAGATGAATTACAAAATTTAAAGTTGTCTCTCAAGTTCTTCGCTAACTTATCAACATGAACAAAACATAAACAGAAAATCAATATCAAAATTGATTTGAAAGTCTCATTAGTATAAAAGTCTGTCCTTTTAAAAATGAGTTCTTCGCAAAAAGTTTAATATCCATCGCATTGCCCCAAAAGGTCATCATCTGGAACAGGGACAACATTATTTTTACAGTTGACAGAGCTGAGCGTCTTCACTACTTCTTGAACCCCAACCACGTTTCCTGTTAAAGTTGTAGATGTTAAGCCAAGGTTTACATCAACATCCACTAAAGGCTGGTCAAATCCGGTTGTCTCCTTTGCTTCAAATGTTTCATTTTTTGGCGTGTTGAAGTATCTGTCACCCTTGTACATCTTAACTCTCAAGTTTTTAGATATATATGTTATGTTTTCATTCAATGTGTCAACGTGCGAGTCCCAAAGTACGTTTAAAAAGCCGCTTGAATCTCTCAAGATAACGTCTTGCTTCATAAGTGTTCCTTGATGCTGCGTATGGACTGCGTACCTCTGCTTTCAATGTGACCAGTTGTTCACTTGCTAATTCATTGCAAGACGCAATGTTATTTACCATTCCTTTTGTAGTTACTTTGTCGGAATAGACAAAATCTATATTGGCAGAATCCAAAGGTGCTACTTTTGTAAACTGGTTGAATATGATTTCCTTGTTTTGAGATCTTGCATAGTTGGAGACTTTGACTGGGCTTTTTATAACATGTTTATAATATTTTAGTTCCTGCAAAATATAAAAAAATTGCTTGTAAGTCTAAAGGTTTAATGATACTGTGTCACTGGTAAAAGAACCATTTTTACCTGCCACTATTTTCCAATCTTGGTGAAGACTCTAAAATGACAAAACATATAAGCAGTTACAAACAGGTGAATGATAATTGATAAACTGTTAAGGGCGTCGGAATTAAGCTATCAGTTTACTGTCACCCGCCGTGTTTGTCTTGGCCACCCGCGTAAAATTTTATTTTTTTATCAAAAAAGTATAGTTGTAAACGCACGCTAGCTTTCTATCATTTTGTATATATATACTGTATATGAAGCCGGCACCTTTTTCTACCATCCCTAAAAATGAATAATGAATAATTTCCGCATCAATTTTCGAAAATTTAACTGACGGTAAACTGATGCTTTTTATGACTCCGACGTGGCCTAAGGAATGATGTATAGATCCATTGTCTTGCATCTCAGTGCAAGCTTATTCTTTTCTATAAAATATCAAACAGTCCCGCACAATATTTACCATGAACAGGTGAATGATTATTTGTTTGTGCTTTAATACTCCTAATCGTTGGGTCCCAATGTTTTTAAGACGATATCGTCCTAAGATTTTGCAGGTTCATATCTTCGGTTCATTGCATGCTATGTAGATACCGCCGTTCGTTTCAGCGTTTGACGATCTCTTTCGACAAGTAAATTGTGTTTGTTTACAACGTTATGCGGCCGATTTAGTCCCTTTCAAACACCTCTGAAGGTTTTATTGTTTACAAATTAACAATAATACAAACTAATTAAATATTCATTTCGCTTTCCCACCTTCGGTTTATAAAGTAGAAACTCGTAAATACCACCATTCGTCGGGGATTTCCAATCCCTTTAGTTTGATTCCATTTTTATTACCATACGCGACAATATAGCCCTTTTACGGCAATTCTCGTGAAAATGCTATATTTGTTGCGAAAGCCGGTATTTTCGGCGCACGCTCGGCAATTTCGGAAAGCTAAATCTCAGTGACCTTGCATCCTATCGCCTCGAAAGTGCCGGAAATCTATTCCTCGTGATGTATTTGCCTAGATCGCGGATTTTTATTGGTTTATAGGAAGCAACACTGACCTTATATGGCATTTCGTAATTTATTTCGCGTGCGGGAATTAAGTTTCACCGATTTTGGCATTTTGTATGCGATTTTCCAAAAATTAAAAAATAGTTCTACTTCTTCAAATGCAATGAAACCTTCCAATGATATTTCTTTTTATATGAGCTACAATTTGTATGGTAACACTTGCTCGAAAATAATGAATCCTGCTCTGGCAATTCCGATTTATTTCAACAATAATTGTAAAATGTTTAGGTAATTTATGAACATGTATGCAAATAAATTTGGATATGAAATATGAACCAGGTAGTTTTACACAACAGTCAACCGCCATATAATATTGAAGTGACATATCACACAAGAGAACATAATTTGGCACGCCAATTGGTCACTCGTGAACATTTGCTAATGTGATTTGACATTCATTTTTAACTTGAAATAGAAAATAAATCGCGAGCTGTACTTGAGTCGTAACGAGCGACAGTGTTGAGAGAAAACGACAGGTTATAAAACTGATTCTGTAAATATAGGACATGACTTTGTCTTATTTATGTCATCTTTTTTCTAATAGAGTTTTGAGATGCTCTTACCCTACACAGTAAATTATGCGGATATATTCTCTGCTCGTCTCATTCATTATGTGGAGGACATTAAGGTAATTATCTCGCCAGATTTGACTTCGGTTTGTTTTGTGCGTGCTTGTTTCCCTGTCAGCAGGATTAAACAGTTTAATACGCAAACATATGGATCTAATGGCCTTAGACCAAGGACAAATCGAATAAAATTTTGGTTCACATTGATGAAAACCAAATGAGAATTGTTTGTCTTGCTTTTTCGAGACACATTTTTAGAAAAATGATACCAATCTTGACCATTTGTAATTAAACCAAGCATACACAAAATCAAGTTGTGAGCTTTGTAGTGGGTATACCACAAAAGGTAATCCAACTTTAACATGTTATCGTGCAGGTATTGAGATCACACATTTATAATAATCTTTCATGTCAATAAAGTTCATGTCTTTAGCTGTCCAACTATTCTTTTTTGATATCATTGCAGCATTCCCATGTAAAATGTGCATCGAATTTGCAAACATTTCCAAAATGGGGGAGGGGAAAGACCTCTACAAACCATCCTAGCTTCGTTAAATGTTTTCACCACCGTAATCTGTTTTTCAATCGTGACTTGAACAATCGTAAATTCAAAGTCTAAATTTAAACGCCATATAAGAGTAATAATACTCAGACAATACTTTTGCACTCAATTCCTGGATGTATGAGCCGCTAAACTGTAGTCTGCCTATATAATTTTTTTTAGAAAATATTGAAAAGTAAAAAAATATATAGTAATCTTCCTTCATTAACTAGGTTCTAAAGATAGGTCTAGTTACCTGGAAAGAAAAGGACCCCGAAGCAGTAGCTACTCTGTTGGGTGGAGACCACGAGGAACATCAACCTTTCTTACATGCCGCCCTCAAAGGAGACGTAGAATTACTGGAGTTTTTCTTACAACAAGGAGCAGATCATTTGCAAAGAGAGTAAGAATGCAGTTTTTTAAATTTATTGATATTTAGCAGTCCAACAACAATATAGGCTCAAATGGGAAAAAATACTCATCCCAGACACGTGGAAAGGATGAAGCGTTCATATGCATGGGAAGCATTTATTCAGAGATCCGGCCTCACTTGTGCTGGGTTCCACTTAGCCGCCTGTCTTGTCTTCCACACGAACACATTGCTTACTTATACCATGAGTTCTACTATCAGCCATATGCCACAAGAGCGAACGGTATTATTGTTTTATAATATAAAGACATTAACTGCATTAAAAGACTCTTCTGAATTGTAATATTTTGACAGTTTGTTCAGCCACAAATCATGTCTCACCTTGGCCAAGAAATTAAAATTTTAAATATTTTTGTTATGTTTTTGTTTTAAAACTTAAAGTGAAATTGTTTTAAAACAAAATTCCTCAAAACCTGAGATATTTCAATTTTCAGGTAAAATTTGTGCTTGTTGACTGCAATTTTTAGCAATTTCTTTGGGTAACTGAAAGCAACACGCTAATGTACCTTTGAAACTCCGACTACTTTTACATTCCAAACATTATGTTCTGGGGGTCTCCCATGTTCTGGGGTCATCTTCGTCGCAACAAGTATGCAGGGCGCTTGAGTAATATTCTTGTAAATATGCCATGAAATGTGCCAACTGATGTTCCTTATCCGCAGCTTGGTTTGTATAGCGCATTCCAAATTCTGGTGAGTTATGCGCACGAAGAATGAACGCCGGTATTTTATTGTCCTGCCTTTACGCGGACGATATAACAAACCATTTCTACTGTAGAATATCATTGTTCGAGTAGGGTCTATTGGTGGACGAAGCATATCTGCTGAGATGTCTCAAGGCCATTAATTGCTTTGACGAAGAATACGAGGTTCAAATACTTACCAATACGATATTGGCATTAGTTTCAGTTTTACAATCCTTTCGCTGTACGTCTCGGCACACAAGTATGGAAGATTTAGTAAGATCTTACTAGCTTCCTCTGGATTCGCACTGTTCGTCTTATGATGTCAAAGGTCTGAGAAGACCATACTTTGCTGGCGTAACCAAAAGCTGGGTGAACAACAGATAAACAGAGAGTGCGGCGAGTCCTTGTATTTGAAATTTCTGTTCAATTAGTTCTCCTTACGTAATTGAGTAACTTGTTTGCCCTTGCACAACGATATAGGACACGCTCAGACCAATTAATAAATAATAAATAATAACAAATTCTATTTTAACCAAATGCGCAGGTTCTCCTCTGCTGGTGTTGTTGCGCGTTCCTTGTCTTTGATCGTGTAAGGGTATATGGTTGGCTTTGTTTTCCTAGCCGGCAACATGCATGCCAAATAAATTATGCTACTTTGTGGGACAGCGGACGAAACTGCTTTTTCAGACAAGGTTGCCCCGAGAGTATAGTAACGCGCTGTTGGTGGCCATGCAGATAGGAGGAGAAGAAATCAAGAAGAGATATATTAAAATTGTAATGTCTACAGTAAGTTTGTTAATAGAAGGGGCGTGACTGACCTGATCGAATGCCTTTGACATGTCCATGAAGACAACATCAGTTTGTTTTGCAGAGTCTAACATAGAACCTATATAGTCCAATACTTCGATTAGCTGGGTCATACATGATCTGCCTGGAATAAAACCGTGCTGAGAATAATTAATTAATGCCAAACCGTGGTCACTCAGCTTACTCGACACACAGCGCTCGATGAATTTGGAGACGATGGAAAGGAGAGAAATGGGACGATAGTTCTCCATGCGGAGCTGCTCGCCTTTCTAGAATACTGGTATGATGTTAGCCAGCTTCCAATCCTCTGGTAAAGAACCATTTTGGAGACATTGGTTAAAAAGCTAACACAACGAAGAGACATTTTGATGGGCAGTTTTTTTAGTAGTCTGGATGGTATTTCGGCAGGACCTGTGGCTTTGTTTGTATCAAGATTGAGAAGAGCAACTAAACCGTTCTCAGAAGAAAGGATTAATTCCGATATAGTACACTCGTTTACCGTAGTCGATGGAGAAATGTTCAAATGGTCGTCGTTGCTAGTTACAATAGATGCAAAATAACCGTTGAAAAGCCCTGCGATATCACGAGAGTACGAAGCTGGCGAGCGGAGGTCGAGTCCGATTAATTTGATCCCATTGAACATTTTTGGTACACTGGAACGTTTGTAGTTTAGTTTGAAAATAGACCAAAACCTCTTTGGATTGCTATGGAGATCAGCGTTGAAGTTCTCAAACAACTGGGCTCGGCTTTCAGCGACTAAATGTTTCCCTTTAGCACGCAGTGCCTTGAATATATTTGTCAGTGCATCAGACGGCGAAGATCTTAATTTACGTCGAAAAGTTTCCTTAGTCTTAATTGCCTCGATTATTTCACCGCTGATACAAGGTAGATTATCTATGTTCTTGATCTTTTTTGGTGGAATGTTATCATGAACAGCAGCATAAAAATAATTGTTTCCATTTCAACCAATTCCGAATAAAGTTCACTTCCGGCCCGATCGCATCATCCAAGTTCACTCCCTCCAATGTGGTCCGAAGAGCTTCAAAATTTCCACGCATGTAGTCAAAAATTGTCCGTTTTATGCTTGGAGCAGCTTTAATAGTCGTCTTAGCCTAAAACATGAACATGGCATGGCATTGAACTGGACTAAGTCCTGATACATTCTCAACTTCATTAGGAATATCCGTGATAACAAGATCGAGTACGTAAATTTCCCCTGTTGGGGATGTGCTTAGCTGCGTCAGATGATAATCATTTATAGTGCAGTAAACTGCACTTCACCGCACCTGTTCTTAGTTCTGGCGATTCGCAACAAATCTGCGGAAAATTGAAATCAGCATATACAGTATGAGTATGTTTTGGTATTGAGAACAGGATTTGGCTAGGAATAGGTTAAATTTATCTAACCATTGTCTCTTCACATTTTGTGCGGGCTTGTAGCAGCAGGCTAGATATTTCGAATTAGTGGTCGAAGTATGTTAAACTGTAACTAGTTCTAGATCTGTGTCAAAGTTTATTTCACGAGAAGCAGAGAAAGAGCTCGATTTAAGGAGGCGGCTCCCTACAGTTTTAATTCTGTAGCACGCAAATGTGCTCTAAGGTCCATTATTTGCTCATTTTGGAAGGTATGGTCACGAGACTTAGCGATCAGATTGCCACAATATTGCGGATTACGAAAAACAAAAAATGTTTCTAAATATTTACGTTGCCATGGTAACAACGCGATTTAGAAATTGTCGTATTTTTATCTTCTTTCTTAATATTTTGGATTTTCCTTCGGTAAAACGTTTTTAGTACAATTATCTAGAAGGAAAGTCAATAAATGTACATTCCCTGGAAAGTCTGCCGAGGAGATCATCTCGGAAGTGAAACACCTCAAGTCCGATTCTCCTTCACATATTATTGTGCATGCTGGCACGAATAACCTGCCAGTAGATAATCCGGCGGTTTGTATCAAGAAGATTGAAAGCTTGGTGACAAATATTAAAGAAAAGTTCCCTAATTCTACAATTGGTCTCTCTAGTATCACGTTAAGGCGTGATCTAGATTTGGAAGAGCAAATCGCGAAAGTCAATGACGGGCTACAAGATTTCTGCTCGAAGAACGAGTTTAATTTTATAGATAACCGGAATTTGGACAGCTCATGCTTAAACGGTAGTCTGTTACACTTAAATGCTAAAGGTTCGGCATACTTGGCTGCCAATTTTATTAAATTTTTACGAGGAAAGACTTCCTTTGCTCCTTCTATCGGCCCCAAACAAAGACGCAATCAGGATTTTCTCAACAACACAGCTCGGCTGAGCTTTCTGGAGGACATTCTGAGTATGATGCTGAGTCCCCAAGGCCCAGCAGCCGTTCAAGGAGGTCCTGACTGAACCTTGGTGTGACCCATTCGAGATAAGTAGTGATGTTAATAATAATAATCAATTCTCCCTTAATGACTTAAGTAATTTGAAAGGGTTAAAAATCGCATGCTTAAATATTAATAGCCTATCTAAGCACATTGATGAACTTCGAGTAATAATGCTAAATAATTCCTTAGATATCCTTTCTATCAATGAAACTAAAATTGACGAGTCGGTTTCGGACGACGAAATAAACATTAGCGGTTTTCAACTAATTCGAAAAGATCGCAGCAGTTACGGAGGCGGTGTATTGATGTATATTCAGGAGACTATTCCCTTTAGCGAACGGAATGACTTACTAACGGCATGCTCGCTGGAAATATTATGTGTTGAAATTAGTAGACCATGCAGTAAGCCATTCTTAGTATCTACATGGTATAGACCCCCTGGCTCAGTTACTCGCTTGTTTGATGATTTCGAAAATTTTCTGAGAAGATGTGACTTGGAAAACAAAGAATTATTACTTATGGGTGATCTAAATTGTGATGTTAGTAAGTCTCCCCCTGATGCTCACACGCGTAGGCTGCTATTTCTTTCATGCATCTACCAATTTGAGCAGTTAATTAACGAACCCACAAGGGTTACGAGAACGTCAGCAACCTTGATCGATTTGATTTTTACTAATAAGAAAGAAAATATTACAAAATCCGGAGTTATTCATCTTGGTATATCCGATCACAGTTTGATTTTACCGTTAGAAAATTTTTTACTCCAAAATCTCGACAAAGTGTAAGATATGTCCGTAACTTTAAAAATTTCAACGCTACGGACTTCCTTAATGACCTATCACAGATACCATGGGAAATGTGACACAATATGCTAACCCAAACTCTTGTTGGCATTTATGGAAATCATTTTACTTGCAAATACTTGACCGACATGCACCATTTAGATGCATGAGAACCCGAGGTAACTCACTTCCGTGGATTACTCCACGCAAGCGAGAGATTTTCACAAAAAGAAAGCAGTGAAATTTAATTCCCAATTACACTGGTCGAAATACAAAGACACTCGCAATAAAGTTAACTCTGAATTGTATAAATCCAAAAAGAGTTATTTTTGCGACAAATTTGAGGTTTGTGCTCAGACCAAAGATCTCAAACAAAGTTGGCACCATATTAATCACCTTTTGGGTAAGAATTACAAATCAAACAACATTCCCCAATTAATAATAGGCGATACTATTGTTTCTGATAATTTACTGATAGCTGAGGCCTTTAACGACTTCTTTGTGAGCATTGGGCCAAAATTATCTGCTGAAATTGACCCCGACGCCACGGACTTGTCAGAATCAGAAAGTCCCGTCACTAGTCCAGAGACTCTATTTACCCTGTCTGAAATTAGTGAATACGAAGTATTTCTTTTGTTAAGTAATCTTAAATCATCAAAATCGACTGGCCTTGATTCTATCCCCGCAAGGGTACTTAAAATCTCAGCTGAAATAATTAGCCCTTCTCTAACGTGCATTTTTAATCTCTGTATCAAATCCGGTGTCTACATAGATGATTGGAAGAAGGCTTGGGTTATACCCATTTATAAGTCAGAAGATAGAAAAAAATGCGAGAATTATCGCCCAATATCAATCTTACCAATTATTAGTAAAATTTTTGAGAGATCCGTTTTAATCAATTATATGAATTTCTGAACGCCAATTCTCTACTCTCTAAACATCAATTTGGGTTCCGCCTAAAAATTCTACTCTGGCAGCTCTCATTCAGATGTGTGATGCATGGTATGAGAGCATGGACAATGGTGAATTGAATGGTGTTGTTTTTGTTGATATCCGAAAAGCTTTTGACTCTATTAATCATAACATTCTACTGCGCAAAATGAAAGAACAATTTGGTATTTCAAATATTGAATTAAATCTGTTTGAGTCCTATCTTTCTGACAGGGAACAGATGTCATTTGTTAATGGCGAAATGTCAGCTCCAAAAAGGATTGTATGTGGGGTTCCTCAAGGATCCATATTGGGCCCCCTATTGTTCTTACTTTATATAAATGATTTGCCTGATTGTCTTGAGAAGACAACCCCTTGTTTATATGCTGATGATTCACAGATATTTTCTTCTGCAAAAGACTGTACAGAACTGAATGCTAATTTAAATCATGACTTAAACAATGTTAGTCAATGGCTCGTCAAAAACAAACTGCAACATCATTCAACAAAAACTAAATTAATGTATGTCGGATCCTATCACAACCTTGCTAAAATTGACAATGATCTTCCCGTAATGATTAATGACCAACTGATTCCTAGAGTGCATTCAATCCCGTGTTTGGGAGTTAAACTTGATGAAACATTGAGTTGGGACGACCATATTGAAATGGTTTGCAAAAAAGTCGGGGCTGGCATTGGGGTTCTGAGGCGTATTAAGCCCTATGTTCCTGCAAACACTTTGATATCAATTTATAATGCTCTCGTACAGCCTTATTTCGATTACTGCTCTCTCTTTGGGGCACCTGTAACAAAACCCTGAGAGATAAATTACAAAAGTTCCAAAATCGGGCCGCCAGAATAATAACTGGCGCCAGTTATGAATTAGATCTGCTGACGTTCTCCGATCTCTTGACTGGGAAAATTTGGAAACACGATGGTACTTATCTAAGGCTACATTCGTATATAAAGTCTTGAGCAATAGTGCTGCACCGACCCTGAAAGATTCATTCTTAAGTAGGAATACTTTACAAAATAATTATAATCTTAGAAATTCCCAAACCGATCTGGCCCTTCCTAAGCCAAAAAGAGAATTTCTTAAAAGAAGCTTTAAATACAGCGGGGCTTTTATGTGGAATGACCTCCCGCTTGAAGCTAAGCTAGCTCAATCAGTTTTCTCGTTTAAAAATTGTATCAAACAAAATATTCGATGTTAATAACCAAGTCATATCTCTACCTGGGACACACCGTAATCTTCAGTAGCCTTCATTTCTCAGTTTTGATAATGTATATAATTTATGTATATAGTTGCATGTCCTCTTTATATCCTTCCTTTTTTTACTATGTAATATTTTTATATTGACGCCTCCCGTGGAAATCAACTTTTACATAGTTGTCGGGGCTAGCGTCTTTAAATAAAGTGTGTAATAAAAGTATTGAAATATGCGATATAAAAAAAATTCTTCGGAGCCGAATTTTTTTTATTGCAAAAAAACGTTTTTTTGAGATTTAAAAAATTCGGCTCCGAGGAACCATACCTTGTAAAATGAGCAAATAATGAACCTTAGAGCACATTTGTGTGCTACAGAATTAAAACTGTAAAGAGCCTCCTTAACAGCGAGAAGAACTCCACCAGCACGAGATTTGCTATCTTTTCTGTAAATAGTGTACCGTCCAACGGTAGAAATTCCGAACTTTTAATCTCGTCTCTTAACCAAGTTTCCATTACCCGTACAAGATCAGCTTGCTCAGAATAAACAAGATTTTGAAAGTTAACCAAGTGACACGATTGTTTGCCATTTGACTTATGTAAACTAACTAAACTACGAGCATTAATAACAAGAAATTTTGCTGAAAATGTTTGGTTGTTCTTTCTCCCGTTGCGGGAATTGATTATCTGTTACCGTCGGACCTGGATTGGTAGCAATGTCACCGCCAAGTAGAATACGTAGGAACAGATGTATATTACTATTCTTGATATTAAACTGGAGGCCACATAACGTACGATGGGTAGGCTTAGTTGGAAGGGTGGATTTCCGCAAAAATATTGTCACGCGTAGAAGTCCTCTACTTATCTTTAATTATATTTAAAAAGCAATATAGGCTGGTAACTTAACTAGAAAACCTCACGGTCAATTTAGTTACGCATATTTATTAAACAGAATATAAACTATTTATATTTATTATTATATACAAGAAAAAATTATTATCCGTTAATTTATTACTATAATTACTACTGTTACATTATTGTATTAATTATTAATTATTGTATTTTTCTGAAAGAGCAAATAATTATATTATTATCCAAACACAGATCAATCTGTTGGGTACTCAAGAAATAATGATATTCAGGGGTATTGTTCTCGTGTAGAGGTGAATTATTATTGGTCTTGATCTTGTTGATTACAAGAAAGTTAAAGCGAGAACAAATGCGTAGCAAATTCTGTTGGCATGACCATCCGCCGTTCGTTCTGATGTTGTTGCAAACAGCACCACAACCCATTTTGATGCGTCTGTAGACATTTAGTAAGTCTGGGTGGGGTGGTGCCACAATCTGGCTTCCGTTTACTCGTCGTATATTTTCCAGCCACCAATTTTAGTTCCATTTTGGAGGTATTTGTTAGATGCATGTAAGTATTGTTTTTTTGTTTCTGTAAATCTCTGATGAATTGTGCTTTCAGAAAAGCTCTCCGAATAGCTGGTCGATGGGATTATAGAACCTCCAGCACTGGGCTAGCAAGCGAAGAGATTCGGATTCTTCTAAAAGCATTTGACGGCAGGGTGTTAAAGTTCTCTTCACTTTCTCTGAGGGTAGGCTTATCTGGGTTAGAATTGTTGTTATTGATATCTCCTTGTGGATTGTAATACTATAGTGGTGAGTAAGTGCATAACTATTTGTGTGGATTGAATTGTCTCTTGGACACTGGAACCGGTTATTAACATGTCATCCAGTTACAGGCCAAGGCGAATGCATGCGGCTTCAAAAGTTTGCTAAACTCTGGAGGGGTTACGCTTAACCCAAATGCAGGTTTTTAATTGATATGCCTTGTCTTTCCAAATGAAACAAATAAATTTGTGTGACTGAGGATCGAACGCTACTGCTAAGTAAGCATTCATCAGATCGAGTAATGAAATGCCCTTATTTGAGGAGGAATTTGATTGAAGACAAGTTTACCATTTGGAAATGTTTGTTCTTCACAAAGTTGTTCAATGAGATTAAGTCTATCACTGGGTGCATAGTCCCATCTTTCTTCGGAATTAAGGAGATTTGACTGTAATAGCAGTCTTTGGAGCATGTTGTTTGAAAATTTGCACCCTTTTGTACGACGTCTTGTACCTCTTGACCTGAAATTAGTTCCGCATCTGCTGTTGTTTTTGTTATTGGCACGAAGGCTGACAAGGTTTTCGACAAAAAGGAATAGTGAACCCTTCATTCACTATTGATAATATCCATAATATTTCTGGTATACCGATGCCAAAAATTGGTCATATTAACATCCCTATTTTGAAGAATGATACAAATAATCTTGTTGACAAATTGCTAACAAATCTGCACAACAACAGAGTAAGTTCCTTGATAGTGGTGGATTACCGTAAAGCTTTTGATATGATTAACCATGGGCTTCTTTTGATAAAATAAGAGGCTTATGGTGTCACAAATAGCTCATTGGAATGGTTTCGGTCTTACTTAAAGTACGTTCACACGCTGCGATTTGTCTGGCCGATTTTAGGTATTGCTGAATGTTAATGACGAATATTTTCAGTTGATGATGTCGCCAGATGACGTTTGCCACGTATTTTTCAAATATTATTAACGTGCATCTGAAATCGGCCCGACAAGTCGCTGTGTGTGAACGCGGTACCTTTACAGAATAGGAAACAATTGATATATTTTGACGGCTATGAATCCAGTGAAACATTTATGAAGTATGGCGTTCCACAAGGGTCCATATTGGGTACTTTGATGTTCATAGTATTTATTAATGATCTTCCTCTACACACCACGTCCGAAACAGATCTTTTTGCTGATGATACAACTGTTATGACTTCTACGGACGATAATTCTATTTCAAGCCTAGAAAAATCTCTGAATGAATGTGCGGAAGATGTTGAGAACTGGCTACCGTTGAATGAAGACAAAACTAAGGTGATCATAATTACTGGGAAACGTTTGAGAAAGAAATAGATCAGCTTCCAAATGTTATTTTAAATGGAAAGCAACTCGGTACTGCTGATAGTGCTGTATTATTGTGACTAAATTTGGATGCGAAGTGGATTTTTGATGTACACGTGTACAAAATATGCAAAACTCTATCCCAACGTATTGCGATCATGAAAAATGTTAGACATCCTCAGTTCAGCTTTTTAACGAACTGAAGTGGATCCCTTTTCATGAAGAGGCAAACATTTCAAGATGTTCTTATGCATTCCGGAAATTACATGATAACGTACCTGTATATTTACGTACGATTTACTAATTACTAATAGCCAAAGACATTGTAATTTTAATGTTAGTTGTTCGAGGTATACAGGTAATAGGGAAACAGAGGGAGGAAACACCTTTAGTGTTATTTGTAGTAAACTTTGGAATATGTTACCTTTAAATATTAGGAAGGAACAGATAATTAAGTCGTTTAGGCGAAGCTTGTGGGAACAAGTTTTTAATTAACAATATGTTTAAAAACTTTTTAGAAATTTATAATGTCGGACATATACAGTACTGCCTAGAAGTAAGTTAACACTGCGGTTCGGTTTGGTTCATGCGGTTATCGGGTGCGGTGCGTGCGGTTAGCGGGTGCTGTGCATGCGGTTAGCGGGTGGCGTGGGTGCGGTTTGCGGTTCGTGCGGTAGTCACACATCAAACAGAAAAACCACTGCGTCGTGTTCCGACGGTTTCCGATACAACTGTTATTATGCGGCAAACGAACTTGTTCCTATATGGATTAATTTGTTTACTAAATTACTACTTTCTCTAATAAACTGCATAACAACACAACTAATATGAATTTATATTATGAATATAAAGAGAATGAGGTGTTAAGGCAAAGTATAAACTCAGATTATTTAATTATATTCCAAGTCTACTTTGTGTATCAAATTATGAATTTCTATGATATAGCTGCGTGTATGATGCAACCGCGATTCACTGTGCAGTGGAATCTGGAAATCTTGACGCCATTGAATACTTGCTGAAGAAAAAAAAGTTTCTGGAAATGATTGATTTTGCAGACGACGAACACATCACCGCAGCTGGATACGCATTAATACTCGATCAAGCGAAGATACTTAGATGTCTCTTGGAGAATAATGCGCAAATGAAAAGCAACAAGAACACGGGTAGACTGAACATCTTTGATGCAACACATTATCACTTTAAGACTGGCGAGAATGCTATCAAAGAAATTATCGAATTTTGTACGAAGGACAGGAATAGTAATATGCTTCAAGAGGTAGGAAATTTACAAATGCCGAAACGTTTTTATAACTTGAAAAAGATCAGCAGGCTCATTAAGCAATCCTCAACAAAACATTTCAAATCTTTCAGAAATGTTTTTGTGCATTTTGAAGACAGATATGAGAGACTTTTAGTGGAAATATTTTTAAAAATCCTTACTATGGAAATTGTATTGATCTTATATGGAAATTGGATTTCCATAATGACCATTTCCATACTATGGATGTAGTATGGAAAAAGTAGGGATATTTATTATATGGCAAGCATTTGTTTTGGTGAATCGCGCAATTTGATTGGCTGCTGACGAGGCAGGATTTTCCCGTATTGCCCACGGGCAATACGGTATTTTTATTACCCTACGAAGCTGAGTTTCAAACAAAAAAATTGTCTAAAAATCTTTCAAAACATTCTATACGAAGAAAAATAAACCTAAAAGACAGAAAAGGGGTGACTGTTGTGTTTAAATAACTTTCTCAATAGCTTTTTGTTGGCGTAAATCGAAAATACAAGGTAAATTTCACAATGTCTTTACTATTACATTATAAAACAGTCAGGAATATTTTGTGTTTCGAACATGCGAAGAGCTGGAAATTTTATTTGCAAATGGCCAGTAGGAATTTTACACCATCTGAAAGAAAAATACAATTAAAGAAGCCACAGATTTAAAAATTCTTTTAGAAAATTTCTGTTCTTGTTAGTCAAAAAAAGATATGAATATAAAATGAAGCGAGCTAAAAAAATACTTGTCGAATGTCGGTGCTGTTTATTTATTCCTATATTTTGTTTTCAGATTTGTTGTCTTTGATTAAATAACTAAATACCTCGTCATTTTCTTGAAATACTTTCCAAAAAACTCTATAAAAGATGCTGTGTAGAGCAGTTTCACTAACCAAAAGATAAATTTCAGTTTACATTTGACATTTTGCAAATGTTTCGGACTTTGTACTTTGTCCTCGTTTGACCATGTTTTTCATTTTTTACAAACCGTGCAATGCCATATAATATAAAACTTACTGACCTCGACCGTTCGGCCAGTAAGGGAAAATATCAAACCAAGGTCTTGCCGTACTGCTCCCAATCTCAGTCAGTAAATTATTAATACTATATACATTTAGCAAAGCAAATGTGATTTCCCTTGTACTGTATGGATTTCACGATTTTTCCAGTGTTTTGGTTGTAAAGATCGGTATGATTCCGTCAAAAATTTGCCATAAAATGTCTTCATAATCATTATTGCAAAAAGCAGCATTTACAAAATTTAGATTTTACTGCTTCCAGAAAATCTGTAAACATTGACAAACGTGAAATGAATCAAAACATGATTATATGGTGAATGTGTGGTGGTGGTGGGAGGAGTAAGTCTTCAGCATCTGTGTTCTTCCGCGTTTGTTCACAAAACTTATATAAATTATGCTATAACAACAAGTTTATTGAATGTTTGCATAGCGATAAAATAATTTATTTCGGCTTATCAAAAAAGCCACGCTAACATACTTTTGCAAACATTTTACTCAATGAATTTAATCCGTAAACCGGGATCTTCTGCAGTGCTAGTAATATTATTCAGGCTTAAGAATTTAAAGCTTTACAATTACAATAAATTCTAAATAACCAGACGAAATTATATAGCACATTTTATTGTACAAAATATCATGTTATCATAAAACTATACATTCTGCGTTTGGATTACATATTTGATTATCGTCTTAAGCCACCATGATTGAAACAGTCGAATATCTTATAACTATGTATATTATCGTATAGTGATGCACATCTTCTAAGAAACTATTTTGGTATTTGTTTCAGTTGTTTGAAGATTCAAATTTTGGTGCCGACTTTATTATGTCAGAACTGATCGAACAAACTCCCAACGTCGCAATGTTAATTTTTGACCTCTGTATTGATCATGTCCGTCAGAGTACAGCATACAGCAACGGGGAAGCTGAATTTGTCAAGTATTCGTTCTTTCCATTCGTACGAAAAGAACGTAAGTACATATATTAATTAATGAGTAATTTTATTGCTAGTAATATGCATTAAAAGAAATTCTCAATTGCAAATTTTTAAGATTTCTAATATTTGGGGAAAAATTATTTTAAAGGCGAAAAAGTTTTCTTGGAAAATTTGTGGTCATGTTATTTTTGCCAAAAGCATGTTGATGGCAAAGTTTTTCATTTGTATTATTAATAAGCAATAGCATTAATTCCCGTGCACGACTTCAAATTGCACTCGTGCGTGGGACTCATGCAATTTTGATTGTCTTTGAAAAACCCACTCGTGCATGTTTCTTTTCCGAAATTTCCCTTGAAGCCATGCTATTAACTATGCTAATTGCTCGATTCTTTTTGGTTGGGAGAAGTGCAATTTTATGGATGAAATACATGGTGACTCAAAAAATGCCCCAATTCATGATTATATTTTGCGACATTACTATGCCACGCAGCAAACTCTTTCTGAACAGGACCGTCGAATATTAACCTCCAGAGGATGATGACTTTGAGCGCTCGTATCTTTGGCGCCCCTCACCCAAAACGGACGAAAATACCACCAATCGATTCAAACATTGTTTTACATATCTCCGTGAGTTTTAACCTTAGTAATCTGATATATCTATTACGGCGTAAACTAATTATATTTTCAGTACATTTGGACGATTATAACTTCTGTTTTAAAAACCGTGTGATTTTCGCGAATAGACTGTTTTATAGAGCTTTAAAAACAGTACCTACTGACCAACTTTCAAAGAAAAACAATAACAAATTGACAAAGTTACGGCGAAATTTTAAATGTAGCGTGCGGGCCAAACTGGACTTTCAGACAAAAACAACCGGAATATGCCCAAAGACTGTTGCTATGGTTTTCTAAGTGGCCGGGATGAATTCCCCAAGTTATCTTACCCTATATATTATATTTTTGTCGTGACTGAAGCGCTTAGACAAACCATATATAGTCAAACTACGGCAAGCACATGCGTGCTGGAAAATACCCGATAAATAAAAAAAAATTCAAAAAAAATACTTCTGCTCGTCGAATCGAAGCAAAACTTTCTACAAGAAATACACAGATAAAAAGCTAAATTTTCGAATGGAGAAGTCTGTTGTCAAATTCAAGAATAAAGAAGATATTAAAGATTGTTTGAGTTGAACTGGAGTATGACTGGAGGTATGTTTGGGATTAAACTTGTAGTATTTTTGATTCTGTAATGTTTAGTCGGTAACAAACCTACAATTAGAAAGGTTATTTTGTAAGGATTCCAATGGTGTTAGTTTCATTGCCAGTGGATAAATATTTGCAAAGGAAATCGTACTCAAAGTGCTCTTGCGACAACATAATTAAAATTCGACCGACTAGAAAGAGTTGCACGGAGTTTCTGAGTAGTCTAATTTGAACTCTATATAAACGGCGAGTATGTTTTGTGTGTATGAAAAGTAGCTAGTTTCACAGATATTGTTTTTTGTCTGATGGTGGTCGCACGTTTGCTATAAGGACAATCAAAAAACTGGAACAATCTCGGTCCAGATGTTAAAAGAATTGAATCAGTAAAAAATATTAAAAAGACACTATTCAAAGCAGGGCCTTTTTTAAGGATGTGCCAGTGGGTGGGCGAATTGGCAAAAGGGACCTTGTATCATGTACCATTTAATAACCTGTTTTAAAATTGTTCTTGCCTCACAATTCGGTAAATTCCTATGGTCCCTCATCAACGATTGATTTACATATATATATATATATATAGACAATTTGCATTATAGCTTATAGCCACCAATTATACTCTAAAATTGTTGTACAGTATCCTATATGTTACTGTAAGTTGTACTCTGTGTTATGTTCGTGCACATAACATATATATATAACATATAACATATATAACATATATATATATAGTATATATATATATATATTGATATATATACTATATATATACTGTCATTCCCAAAAAGGTTGTCCAGATGAAATATATACTTACATATAAATATCGATCACGTGACAACAATTAATATATGCGTCAACTCGAGTGTGATTTTACCATGCGTGTAAGTTGCGCGTTCGATTAGGGTGGCGAGCTTTCCAACAATGCCAAGACCCTACTCGGACGATTTACGAAGGAGAATGGTATATCAACGATTATTTTGCCAGAGAAGCTATGATGAAATCGCATCACAGTTATTTGTTTGCCCAAAAACTGTTTACCAGACGATTAGAACGTTTTTGAACACGGGTGACGTGAAGCATTGCCGTCTTGGCCGGCCATCTGGAAGCGTGACTTTATTTGAGCATGAAGAATATATTTTAATGGAGTGTATACTTCAAACACCTGAAATACAGCTACATGAAATAGCTAACCACATCTCCAACGCTACTGGTTCAGCATTTAGCCCGCAGACATTATGCCGAACTGTCTACAGGCTTGGAATAACGCGCAAGAAGGTCAGTCGTTCTCATTTTTAAACGTTTTATAGAAGCTAAAATTTACTCAATATTGCATGTGGTTTTATCGTAACCTTAAATATGTTATCCAGCATGTGATAGCCTAAATCGCAGAACTATGAATTTAAAGATTGTTGTTGTTTTCTATTTGCATCTATATACGTATATTTGCTTTTGCAGATAAAACGAATTGCCCTTCAACGAAACGATAATCTCAGGCAACAATTCAAAGCCGAAATTAGTGTATTTAATCCAAACCAGCTCGTTTTCCTTGACGAAACAGGCATTGTACGTATTAAGCTATACTCTAGCTGTATTGTCACCTTTTGCTAGGCAAGAGTTTTGACTGATTCAGTTGTACTTTTTGTTAAAGGATAAAAGAATTGCTCGTCAGTATGGATACAGCGCTCGCGGAACACCGCCAGTTGTGAGCGATTATAGTTATTCACGGTGGGCACCTCATTATTCGGTAATTTCGGCTATATCGAGTGAAGGACTCCTTGCCAGTTGTATATTAAAGAATCCACACGAGAGATTGAACGGGCACTCGTTTAGTCAGTTTCTCGTCGAACAGCTTTTACCAGCCATGAATCCATTTAATGGGGAAAACCCGCGATCTGTTCTTGTTATGGGTGAGCATTGCATAATTTAACTAAATACTGACCTGTGCCCCAAAGGACTTTTGATTTGTATTTTTCATTTATGACTACAGGGTGTCTCAAAAAAACTGCAACCCTTTGAAATCAGATATTTTTAGAATTTGCATGATTCAGCACTAATTGATCCCAAGGGTGCGTAAACACAATATACTGTATAGCTACAGTATAACGTGGACAATTAGAACGTATTTTCAAATCCCAGGAGCATGATAAGTTGCACAGGCATTGAAATGCGAATTAGCAGTGGCTGTTATGAAAATTATAGGGTTGCAGTTTTTTTGAGACACCCTGTATTAACCGAGAATAAAATGTAGCCGCCAGCCCATGCATGCAGTTTACGTATCTATATACTAATTAACGCAATATCTTTTTTCAATAGATAACCACCCAGTACATCATGTCCAGCACGTTATAGAACGTGTTTATGACTCTGGAGGCATTATCCATTTCTTGCCACCTTATAGTCCTGACTTAAATCCCATTGAAGAAGCTTTTGCGAATGTCAAACACTACTTGCGACAAAATGATGTGGTTTTACATTCAGTGCAAGATTCTAGTCCACTAATATGGAATGCATTTGGACAAATATAACGGGAAGACTGTTTGGGATATAAGCATCATGCTGGCTATATTTGAATTACAGTATAGTAATAAACAATCTAAAGAGTCGCAACAAAATAAAATTTATTATAAAGACTAACGACGTATATGCATTTAATATTTGTTAGCCAAGGTTCAAATATTTACAAATATTCTAACAAAAGTTTCTTTTTTTCTTTATATTCTTCCTCGGTTATCGCCCCCATTTCTTTTAAATCAAACAAGTCTTTCACTTGTTTGATCGCTTCAGACCGTAACTTCAACTTTTCAGCTGCTGTAGTGGTAGAGTTTCCGACCTACGAAGTATAATATGCATTTATTTGTCAGGTATATTTACAACTGCATTGTTTGTTAATGACAGTGTATATTTGAGAGTTATGGTTTATACTTCTTGAATACCTGATCAACAGGATCTGCAGCGTCTTTTGAATTCCCCTCTCCCGGTGCCAAGGCAGTGACAATTGTCCGTCCTACTGCGCTTATCGTTTCTGCTAGACTTTCTCGTCTCGGACGTTTCGCAGGACTTGCACTAAACATTGGGACGTCTGGAATCCTTTCCCTTGTTGCAGTTCCAACAATCTGCAGGAAAATACACGTTACAATTAAGACTTAGATTTAGATGAATATATTTATTTATATTCTATCTTTTCCTTGCGCTTTAGCTCAAAATATACTGCGCTGAATAATCAATTAAATTAATGAGTAGCTAACATGCATGCCATAACATAAAGCACAATTATTATATGTGTTAAGTGAAGTCCTACTATCATTTCTGCCCATAATCGATATTTGTAAGGCGGAAGCCCATCCCCATGAAGGTTTTTCAATTCCTCCATTTCGGCAAGAACTTAATCTTCTTTCCGAAGTACCGCATGCCCGGGATTCGACGCGTTCGCTATACAATGGAAAAACAAGGTAGAATTATACAGTATCTGCATTTATAGTGGAGTGCACCATTTTGAACAAAGTAAGAAACCGAAAATCGAATCATTCCACTTTATAAAATCAAACTAAGCTTTCGAAACTGCTATAGGTCGCTTAAACGCCATTAATAAGGAATCAAAAATATTTCTTACGTTCAACGTTCGTGCCACCGCGATTCTTTGACGCTGCTGGTTTTACTGGCGATGGGTCTAGCCACATTTGAAACCCTTTTTTAAATTCTTGACACGCATCTTGCAGCTCACCATTTGTCGCTATGGTATATTTCTTGTTTCTTTCTAATATATATCCTATTTCCCAATTCTCAACGTGCTCAACGTCTGGCATAAATATTTGCAATGCGGATTTCATTTCAGCCACTGTCTCTGCAAGTGGAAAATTTGTCAGCCGTCTGACTCGAAATTTGCTTTTCTTTGTCGCATCTAAAACCCGAACATCCAGAACTGGAAGCATGTCTTGCTCGTCAGTATCATGGAGAGTTTCGTCCATTTCAGCGGTGAATTATGTATATCTCAGGTCAGAACAACTGTCACTGTGCTTATGCTCGCATTATTCACCGGTTAAGTTATCGATACGAGACGTCCCTTGGGATGCGTATTGCCGGATCAAGTGCTAAACCATGCATTGCGAATCCGGTGATACCATAATGAATGGAACAATGTGGATCTACCTTTTTGGGAATGACAGTATATGTTATATATGTTATATGATATATATATTGATATATATATATATATGTAATATATACAAACCGCGCGAGAGGTCTTTATCTGATTTAAAACATCGAGGCGCAGCCGAGTGTTTTAGATCTGATAAAGGCCGAACTGCAAGGTTTGTATATGACTTCTAAAATGACTCGTTTTGTACTCTCACTGGCGTTGGAATTTTGAAGATTGATGTTATCAACGCTGTAAAAATTTAAGGAGAATATTTGAGCAAGTCTATATCAAATATATAGATCCGCTACGGGTCATGAGTTTCCTTTGTATTTTGCTTATGAATAATTAATGAATTTAAGAAATATATATATAAATATCAATGTATGCTTATATTATATAATTATTGATAATAAGTAAGTCCAAGACGATTGTTAATATCAATTACTTATGTAACTGTATATAACTAATATAGAGTTAACACAACGGTTTTGCAATGTTAAGTTTTCTTGCTGCATGGGCTACGCAAAAAAACTTCTTAATAAAATCCCTTTCGATGTATGTGTTGACAGTTGGCAAATTCATTCTTCTGTCCTTGGCGAGCATGAATTTCTGAACTGCAGGTCGTGGATCGTAAAGAGCGCTCGGAACACCGTTCCAGTGAATTAATAGTCTGTTAACTAATGTCATCTCTGAGGTGGCTGTTCGTAGATCAGAAAAAGCATGTTATACGTTGAGACAGATCTTTCTACGGTCATGCTGTGTGGCGAGACAACGCAGAAAGCTGACAGGAATTCGGTGGCTGGTGGCTTGCTGCTCCTCAGCATAGAATACAGCCGAACACCATAATCGTGACAGGATATTTCATCTCCAGGTTTCATCAAGTCGAAATTTTCCAACACTGCATTTAGCAACTTTTCTTGGTCTGTTATGTTACATGACGCAAGAAGGGGAAGCGATGCATTAATGAACTCAATGGCAGTCTTGGCTGTTGTTATGCTGACGATGTGCTTCACAACTTCATTTTGCTCACCATTTAGTCGGGACTAAAGCACCAAAAAGTGAAAAAAAAGTTTATTTAGATGCGAATATACTTCCAATATTCGTATAATCAAATTTAATAGTCGGTAGTTTCCTAATATTCTTGATCAAATTGCTGGTAAACACGAACATATAAGTATATATCACACACATTCAGATAGTTTTCTGAAGATGCCACAATTTCAACTCTAATTGGTTCTTTCGCTCGGCGGAATACCGTCACCAACGAATGAGCTGTTCTTCTTTGATGAGTTTGATCATCTTCTCTATCATCGTCTTCAGCTGAGTGTAACCTTCTTTTCAGTTGCTCTTCTTGACCACCTTAGTTATCAATGTAAGTTTATTAATATACTAATTATAGTTACCAACACAACGTACATGTTTAGGTTATACTTGCTTAGAGAGTACTGCTTTTCATGGACGGACTATACTTTCGATCTCAATATAGCAGAAACTGAAATGATCTTACCTGGGTAACGCTTAGCTTTTAGTAGATCCAATTTCTGCAATGCCACATGTTTGTACCTTAAAACGTCAGGAAGAATGATGTGCTCTTTCTGACATTCTTTCTCGATATACCGGAAAATGGAGCAGATGTCAACCATCAGAGCAGTATGCCATGTTTGAAGGCTTGAAGGGTACCAGGTCTTGAGAAATCCTTTTGCCTTGTCTTTCTCTTTCTTCTCGTGATCTGCAGCCGGGGAATCCACGATTTTCTGCCAATGAAGAAGACGGCCATCAAGGTTGTAAAGGACCGCCTCGCATAACTGTATTAAATGTTATGCGAATCGAACCTCGTGGTGAGCTGGAAACGACTTCATCTTCGAAAACAAGGTCTTGAGTTATTTCGTGCGCAGACCAGAGGAACGATAGTAGGTCGCTACTGCAACTAAGTTGGATTTCCAAATCTTTAACTCTGGAACAGATCCGGTGACGTCTTCCATGGCCAAATCGGACCTGTGACACGCACACCAGAAGTTGAATGATTGATGGCCAACATATTCCTCCATTCGAGCCCATAAACCCGATTTTCGACCAGTATATGCGGACTCCCCGTCTGTAGTCAGTCCGGAATATTTTGCCTTGATATTTGCATCATCCAGCCCAAGATCTTTTAACGAAGAAACTACAGCATCCAACAAACCCTCTGCATCACGTTTCTCAACCTACTTAACACATACCAAACGTGTTTGGATAGAAAGAGGGCAGATGTAGCGATTAAAACGAACGAAGACAAATGTTTTGCCTTGTTGTTTGCTATCCACAGACCCATCGACCTGAACTGCAAAACGACAGCACGTTTGAAGTTCTTCTTTCAACTTTTCTCGTTCGAGGTCACCTTCAATGCGAAGCATTTCGGTGTAGTGAATAGCATCACGGTAGTGCAAGTGGATAGCTTGAGGTTGAAAACGAGAAAATTCCATTCCTCCTTCGGCAGCATTACCATATGTTTTAAACTGTTCTTCGGCATGAAGTTGGGCTAATAATCATGACGGCCAAGACCAGGCTGCAGGTGTGAGCAGTTTGCTGTCATTATAGACATCACCAGCCATGTGTGTAAGTGTCTGAATGACATTTGAATCATAACTGTTCAGGGTCCGCCACCAAGGGTGATTTGAATCTTTTTCGGTCCATTGAATGGAAACCGTTTTCATTTTCAGTGCGACAGCGTGAGGAGCCCCATGTAAATGGTCCACGATATCTTGTAATTTCTTTTTTCCATCACAACGGACGCCATGTGCCACATACACTTGACCGTTGGTAGCAAATCGTTTTGCTTTTCTTCAAATTCTGCACAAACAAGACATTTCACGAAGATTCGAGTTTTTTTCTCGTTCACACTTCGTTGTTTCTCTTTAGAAAGAGAAAGAACATTAGGTCCTGCCTTCTTTACAATAGCGCTTATATTCAACGAATATCCGCGGTACAAATAAACTTGGCAATTTTGGCTGGACTCTTGGGAAATCTCCGACTGGGAACTGTTACTTTAATGATCGATTTTCTTGCATTCTGCATTCGCTATCTCTACGATATTTTCAGACCTTACCGTTGCAGAGGTTTGACTTGTACTGGTCTTAATTTCGATGTTGATGTTGTTGTCAATGTCCAATTCATCAGGACAGTCGGGGCCGTTAAAGCTGCTCTCTTCTTCTAACAACAAACTTGTTGTACTCATCGGTTGATGTTGATCAAGATTAGCAACGTCATCACGATCTCCAGTGTTTTTGGAGAAAAATGAAGTTATTTTTTTTTACACTTACTTGCCTCTTTTTAGAATTTTTTTTCCTTTTCTGTTCGTCGCTTAGAAGCGTAAGGCATCCTTTTTACTTGCGAATGTATTTTCACTATTTTGAACAATTTTCACGATGATAGACTACATTTCATAAGTACATGTTTCTTAGAATTCATTTATCATCATAAAAAATATTGCACAATACACGATGCGTGATAAAAACAAAGGTTTCTGCGTTTCTGGCAGAGACGCGAGCCTTGTGAGCCTGTGAAGGATATACTTCATTTTAGACGATTGTAACGGATGAATGTAGCTGTAATCCATAGATATAATAAACATAGATTGCTGACTCATACCTAGCGGAGGCGTGACCTGCATGATAAATCCAATATGGCCGCCATTCAGGGCAAAAAGACTATAAACTCTACGGGGAAATCCATATTTTTTGCATTTTGCGTCGTCCCAGTGTTTCGAATCCACTTCGATCAAACTTTTTTGGCAATAACTACTTATCGTGAAGGTTTTAGATGCAAACTGGACAGCTGGGGATGAATTGATGTAAAAATATCGCTCGCCGGAATTTGTACGAAATCGTCACTAGGTCAGTTCGAGTGAATTACTTTGGTTTAGAGTATTTTATAAAGGAAATTTGTGGTTTTCAAGGCCAAAGACGTATACCTTGAAGGTTTTGGATGCAGAATGGACCGTTTGGGATGAATTATATTAAAATATCGCTCGCGGAAGCTTGACATGAAAATGTCACTTGCTCAGCTCGAGTCATTTACTGCAGACAAGTACTTTAAATGTACTTGGTTTAATACATTCGGAACATTACTTAGAGGATAAAAGCAGTATTTAAAAGTTAAGTCCACTGTTAACTGATGCCAAATATCACCTAGAGTAAAATTTGACACACAGACATGGTATGTGTGCAATGCAGCCTATTTGAACTCACTGTATGAAATGGCAGACAGCATTACTCATGAAAGGAAGAATTCTGAACATTATATTGATTAGGCTTTTCCCGGGAAGATCATGAGACCAGACTGGGTAATATATGGCAGATTTCGACAAGGAAACATTTATGAAGCAGGGAAAAATTCAAGTGTGACAGTGTGTATTGTTCAAAATTGTGGCAAGTGCACTGCAAATTTGAGTGTTGTTTCTGATTTTCAGTATTGTTTTAAAACATTTAACTTAACATTTAACAATACAGTAACAGTGTGCAACCTGTTCTTGTACTGAAAATTATCAAGTATCCATCGGCCAGACTTTCCATGATGGTCGTGAAATATAAACCTCTATAAAATAAATTCAGTTCATTAAAGTGGATGAAATCCGTACATTGTTATACTACTATATTAATTATCATGTCTATAGTAAAAATATATTAATCCTTCAAGTAATTAATGGCAAATTTTCCTACTTTGTTGAACCTCAAAAAAACTAACATAAAGTTTTCTTGCATGTCCAAAACTAAATTTCTTGACATGTCATCTAATGAGAATGAATGTCCAGATTAGCAATATGTTAGTGTTTTTCTATTTATGATTCTTTTTAACACGACATTTAGTAAGCTATATTTTCCAAGGCTGCCCAGGAGGAATTGCTCGATGAGCCCCAGATTCAAGTGAGCCCCAAAAATACTATAAAAGGAAACAAAAACTTGGGAAATAAGTTAGAGGGTTGTAATAGGTGGGGGAGGGACCATAATCTCATTTTCCATTCCCAATTTTAATTGCTATTTTTATTGCTTTTATGTAATCCCAGTCGTCTCAGCAAGTAAAGCCTGTTACAGACATTACTTTTATCCTCTAAGTAATGTTCCGAATATTCCTCAAAATATCTAATGACTAAATGTATTAAACCAAGTACATTTAAAGTACTTGTCTGCAGTAAATGACTCGAGCTGAGCAAGTGACATTTTCATGTCAAGCTTCGGCGAGCGATATTTTAATATAATTCATCCCAAACGGTCCATTCTGCATCCAAAGCCTTCAAGGTATACGTCTTTGGCCTTGAAAACCACAAATTGCCTTTATAAAATACTCTAAACCAGAGTAATTCACTCGAACTGACCATGTGACGATTTCGTACAAATTTCGGCGAGCGATATTTTTACATCAATTCACCCCCAGCTATCCAGGTTGCGTCTAAAACCTTCACGATAAGTAGTTATTCCCAAAAAAGTTTGATCGAAGTGGATTCGAAACACTGGGACAACGCAACATGCAAAAAATATGGATTTCCCCGTAGAGTTTATAGTCTTTTTGCCCTGAATGGCGGTCATCTTGGATTTATCATGCAGGTCACGCGTCGGCTACGTATGAGTCAGCAATCTAGGTTTATTATATCTATGCTGTAATCTCTTATTCCCTTACCACCACATGAAGGCAACACATTTTTTTTTCAATGTTTCTTAACTTTTTATTGCTTTGTAAAAGGAACATTTTCTCATTCACTGGAGGGGGGGATAGTTAAAAAAGGCCCTGGATGAAATGCAGTCTCGCTGACAAATATTTTCCCCATACCTATATCAACTGAGCTAGAATGCGAGTGTTAAGATAATGAATACATGATTGAAATGTTGACGATTTGAAAATATACAAGGCAGAAATCTTCCATGTCGAAAATGTTGTGTGTTTAATTTGCCGACGATCTTAGGTGGTTGTATACAATTCATAAACATTTATATTAGTGAATGACACCATTCCTCATGGCGCTTAATATGAATATTTTTACATGCACAAATCAGGCTACAATGATACGAACTGTGTTCTATTTGCCCATTTGGTTCGCTACAAAGCCACAAATTAAGGTTGTTGCCGGTTTGTTCAAACTAGAATGCAGCTGTTGTATTAAATGGGAAACCGGCAATTTATAAAACTCTGACACCCCTGTTCATACATGTTGTGTATGATTTTGCCGGCCGGATCTTCGGTAGGTTGTATGCAATTGATAAACATTTATATTTCAGACACGATTGCTGGCGCTTATGTGAATATATACATGCACAAATCAAGCTTCTGGCAAGACACTTCTGCTCATGCGAAGGCGATAGGATTGTTATGAAATAATACTATTTATTGGAGAAGATTAAATATACGTCTTTGTTTTTGATAAAAACTATATTGATACATTATTATAAAAATGGGCTGAAGCGCATTCTTGACAACCACTTTGGTGATGCAAGTTAGATTGCGCAACTTTGAATAAAACAGGCAAGTGCTATAAAACCATAGAACACAGGAAGATAAGATCATATAATTCATGTTTTCTTACCTTATTTTCAACAATTCTAATCCTGAACTTGGCATCAAACAAAGTTAGTGATTTACATGGTAATAAGCTTTTCGTTATTAGACGATTGCAATCATACATACCGCTCCCAGAATAGGCATTTAATTTAATAACGCTCATGCAATACAGCGTTTTGTTTCATATGGATTTTAATGAGTAATATAATTTTTCCTGTAAAATTTCTTTAAATAAAAAGCACACGCACGCTCGACCTTTTGAAACATCTCAATTGTACTCGTTTATCTGTTTCATGCAACTTTTACATACACTATAGTCTTTAAATGGCTTTGATCGTTATTTTCTGGTTTTCTTTCGAAACCTTGCCATAATCTAAACTAATGAGATATTTTTTAACCCTGATTGACAGTGGAACTTCGCGTGATTTTCCGTTTCAATTTCAGTCGATATCCCAAAATAACATGACAATGATTAGTGTTCGGGTTAAGATTAGGGTTAATAATATGATTAGGGTTTGGACGAAGATTTGAATCGTACATAAGTATTTTATTTTTCTTGTTGTTAAGCTGAGGGAAAGCCTGATGGTAAACTTGAAGCTATTGAAGCCATGGTAAATGGCAAGAGAGACGACTGCTTGGGTCATCCACTCGTTATACGGTTCTTAAACGAGAAAATGAACTCTTCTAGCATTCAAATATGGTTTATTTTGAATATTCTTCTCTATATGATATTTCTCATCGCTTTAACAACATATGGCGTCATTCAAAGTCAAGGTAAGGGAGCAAATATGCTTCTATGTAACATATTGATCGTGAGCGGCGGTGTTCTATAAGATATCCATGTATAGTTGGTTAATATCTGAATAATTATACAACGCGGAGGCGAATGGTTTTTTAAACATTTTTTTTCATATATGAATTTACTTATAAATTATGACAACAACTTTAATGGTCTTGGGATACAGAGACCTATATACTAGAAACCTTCGTATAGGCTTTCCATTTAGGTACCTATATATAGTTGTAGCTACCAATCAGCGTAGCGTATAATGCGTATTAAGTATTTCAGTATATTTGGCGGAAGTTCCCGCCCCCCGGAAAAGGCATGAAGAAGGCAGGACGCCATATTGGATTATTGAACACATGTTAAAAACTAGAATTGGAATTGGAACTTTTGTTAGTTATTATTATCGAACATTGTGGACTTGAAGTTAGTTATAGAACTAGTAGAAACGACCGATACAGTCGGTGAGTTGTCAGACATTCGATATTTGTATTTAGATACGATTTAGTCGCTAAATTTAGTGTTAAATGTTCAGAAAACCTGCTGTAATCTGCTGTTGATTTATGCTGGAATTTACTGTTAGCTATTAAAGTTTGGGAATACAGAAAGCGGAGTTTTTGATTTGATCGTTAGTACAATACAGTTTTCGACTAGATCGACGATAATACGGAGTTTATTGTTGAATTGATGAGCATTTTATGTGGAAAGTGTTTAAATGGACATTTTGTCAAGGTTGACATTTTGTATGGAAACATAATTGATTGCGTAACAGTTAAATATGTCAAAGTCATCTGAAACCGCTTCTGCTGAGGAAACAAAACAATATGAAAATAGCGAAATTTCTGGAACTCAACTGAATCAAGGTGAGCAACAAACATCTGTTCAGGAAAATGTGGTTTTACCAGAAACAACAAATAATGTTGAAGAGAGAATTTCTGATTTGTACAAATTGCAAGATATTTCTGTTGATAAAATGTCACAGTTATCTGATCAAGCGTACTGTTTATTAATGGGAGTAAGTACCCCTTGGAGAGATATCGTACTGATAATGGATCAGCACATCATTGCATGGAAAGAATTTGTGGATGGGTATGAAAGTTTAATACAACTATTAGACCACGAATGAGAGAAAGTGTTAGCCTGTGCCGAATACCTAAGCAACAAAACAGGAAATTAGAGTTAGATGCTAGAGTGAACAAGTGGCGTGAACTGAGAAATGTTCATTCTGATTTCGATGGTATAGAAAGTAAGAAATCTCATAGATCATCGAAGAGTGGTAGCAGTCGAGCTAGTAGTGCCAGTTCTAAATTGTCGAGACAGTCAAAAAGGAAAGAAAAGATGGCTCTAGCTCAGTTAAAGTTACAACAGCTTAAAGTGCTACAGGAATATGAGAGAGAAGAGCAGGAGTTGAATAGGAAAAGAGAACTCTTTGTGGCAGAAATGGAAGCGAAACAGGCAACAGTCTCATACCAAATTGTTATGGGGCAAGATTCGGACAGTGACATTGAGGTACAAAAGGGAGTACCAGTTGCTAAGCAACAATTGGATGAAGAGCTACCAATTGTTGAGAAAGAGCATGAAGATAAATTTGCACATTTAGCACCGGTGTCAAAAGAGAGATTAGCAAAGGATACAATACCTGTCGTGCAAGCTTCTACTTCTAAACCGACAACATTTAAGTCCCCAGAGGAAAGAATTGAGAAATCATATGGTGAAGAAATTGTGAAGGCACTACAACAAGTTGATGATGATGATGATGATTTATTGAAACTCACTCGCAGTTACAAAACTGAATTATAGAGTTACTAATTTACAGTATTTAGCAATAGAAACGTATTGTTAGGACTGCTATAAATCTACTTTAATTAATCATCTAAAACTTTAAATCTATGTTTACAATAATATTAGTCTTATTATTATTAAAATCGTATATAAAAACGCACCAAAACGGTGAAATACTTTATATCAACCAAAATTATTAAAATTATTAAAATAGATAATGGATATAGTGCGTAAAAATCTAAAACTGATTGTTAAATTCAGTCATGGCTGGAAAAAAACTATTTTTAAAACGTTCTGTATTACATTTATACAGAGTAAGATCATTTCTGTTTCGAAGGTTTAGACCGTTCTCATCAAGGCGCGAATTGGGCAGGAGATGTGACACTTTGGTATTAGTCTTTAATTCCTTAAAAGATTTAATACAAAGTTGTTGGCGATTCTCTGCTAAGGTGTTACATCCGATGATTTCTAATGCTTCACTATAATGGAGATGTGGGTAAATTATCCGAAAACATCTTTTTTGGATCCGTTCAATCTTCTCTGACAGAAAGATTGGGAGGCCAGTGTGCCACACAGGACAACCGTATTCAAGACAGAACGAATGAGGGAAAAATATATAGTGATCAGATCTTTTGCAGGTATTCCGCTACGTTTGAGAGAACGTATAATGTATAGCCGTTTCGATGCTTTCTTTACGATCATGTCCACATGGGCATCCCATTTCAAATCGTCTTGTATGCAGAGACCCAAAAGCTTACTTTGTTTTACAATTTCAATTGGTCTTCCTTCAATACAAATCTGTGGTACCACCAATGGATCGCGGAGAAAACTTACTCTGAGTTCCTTACATTTTTTTTTATTAAGTTTCATACAATTGACTCAGCCCAAGATGAGACATGATCAACATCCGACTGAACACAGGAGTTACTGTCGCCAGACACGTTTTCCGATAAGGTTATATCGTCTACGTACTTCCAAAGCTCACTTTCCATGTTAAATAGCTTTAAATCACTAACCATTACCAAGAAGAATATTGGACCAAGTTTGGTCCCTTGGGGGACGCCAGCTTTACATCGGCCCAGTTAGATACGGACTTTCCAATTTTAACCCTCTGTTTACGATCAGAAAGGAAACTACATATCCACGGAATCAGCGATGGTCGTACTCCCATGTTGATAAGTTTCGTAATTAAAATATTTAAATTTATCCGATCAAAGGCTTTACTAAAGTCCAATAGGATAATTCTGACGGAATTTCCTGTTTGTCTAAACTTGACAACCAAGTATGGAACATACTAAGTAGACAGGTGGTGGTAGATGACCCACGGAGGCTTCCAAACTGGCTAGGATCGAAATTATTTCCAATGTCCTGTAAGATCCACTCCGCTACAAACTCTTCTAGAGTTTTCGATAAACATGAGGTAAGTGAGATTGGTCGCAGATCACTTTCCTCTTTTGGTGGAATTTCCTTGGGGATAGGGGTTATATTTGCTGATTTCCATGAGGTTGGGACAACACCTGATGCTAGCGAAGAATTAAAAAGACTGGTTATAGGTGCAGCCAGTTCATAAGCAAAAGCTTTAAGGATACGTGGACTTATATTGTCTGGGCCGAACGCTTTAAATGGTTTTAGCTTCAAAAGTTTTTACAGACTGCATATTCTTCTATAATCGGAGGCGGATTCGGAGCTGGTAAATAAGTTGGTAAATTACACAAATCAAGAGGTGGAATATCTTCATTCACTTTCGAGAAAAAACTGATTAAAGCAGATACCAATTCTTTTCAGATAAGAAAACGCCGTCCTTTTCAAGGTTTATAGTGGAAGGATGACTTTGTTTTCCAGAAAGTTTGTTAACAAACTTCCACCAAGCCCTGCTGTCAGAGTTTTTCATATGTTGCACTTTTTCTACGTAAAATTTATTTTTCCTAGCCAAAATTTCCGATTTTACCTTGTTTTTATAATAACGCCATATCCAGTGGTTACCGCCAAAAAAGGCCCGTTGCCTCTCAAAAATCAGATCCTTAATTGTAGCGGTCATCCACGGTTTATCTTGACTATGAAATTTAGTAGTTTTTAAAGGAAAAAAAATATCAATAGCACAAGTTAGTTGTTCGTTGAATACAGAAGTGGAATTCTCGATTTCGGTCGAGTCACTGTTCAGGTTCCAGTTTTGGGAAGTTAACCACCTACCAAAAGCATTATAACTTGAAATCGAGAAGCGGCGACATTGTTTTTTAATTGCAGTAGCTTCCTTTATGGTTGAACCTTTTGGACTGATAAAGATGACATTATGGTCAGAGGATCCAACAGGAGGTAAAACTGAGGGTTTTTCAAACAACTTATCCATGTTAGTAACGATCAAATCAAGTATCGCTGTTCCTCTAGTGGCGCTCTTCACAATTTGCTTAAGATTATGATTAGATAACAGTTCATAAATATTTAAGTTATTAAAATCGCCTTGGATGACAATTCCACAATCAGGATGTTTGTTACACATGCTGTCCAAGCACTCAATTAAATAATGTACCTGCAATAAGTTGTAAATGCACCCAAGATTGAATATATGAAATTTAATGGAGATCCATTGAGGTATGTGACTTTTATTCACAATTTTGAATCCTGTTTAGAAAGGGACAGTCATGACGAAGAACGGAAGCTGCAATTGTTAATACAGCACGGCACAGGAAAAGCCAGGGAGTCGATTGAGAGCTGCGTGAACCTACCAAACGGTTATAAAGTAGCAAAGAAAACTTTGCAAGAGAATTTTGGAAAGGCACACATTATTGCTGAAGCTCATATCAAGAAGCTTTTAAACTTGGCTGATCTTAAAACTGCAGATGGTCCCTCACTTTTAGAATTTGCAAGGCAATTGACCATTACAGAGCGAACTTTGGTCGGAATGGGGTCTTCATATGTGTCTGAGCTGAATCATATGACTACACTGAGGGAATTAGTTAAGAAATTTCCAATGTTTCTGAGAGCAAAGTGGACGGAGATTTCTGGTAGAATCTTGGAAGAGGGTAATCGTCCGAAGTTCAAAGATTTAGTGAAGTTTGTTAACAGTCGTGCAACACTGGTTAATAATGAGTTTGGTAGTGATAGGATTAGAGGTAGATTCACTAAGTCATCCGAGAGAAGGGGAGCTAAAGAAATTTCTTCATTTTCCACTGGCGCATCAAATCCACAAGTGTATGGGAGCAATGAACAGTCGAAGAGATCTACCTCAAGATGTTCAGTGTCACAGTGTGTTCGGGGCAGCATGGAGTTTGGCGGTGTAATCTGTTTAAGTGTCTGGATTATGAAGCAAAGCGTAAATGTGTGCAAGAAAATGGTCTTTGTAACAAGTGTCTTGATAAGGGGCACATCAGTAAGAACTGCCCTAAGACTCGATTTCGTTGTCTCATTGAGACTTGTGGTGGAGAACACCATACATTGATGCACAGACCAAACAAGCCTTTAGATGATGGGAAAGCTAAGGATTATGGCAAGTCATCGAAGAAGATTGAGAATCCTAATATTGACACTGCAAACATGAATAGCAAGCAAACTGGGGCCGGTAATGGAGCATCTGGTTCAAGCAAAGGTGATGATAGTTTACTGGTAGGAGCAACTGGTGGAGGAGAAATCAAAGTATTGCTTGGTGTAATTCCTGTCAAAGTATATCGGAGTGGTAGTGATGAATATGTGGAAACATGTGCTCTAATGGATAATGGGTCTGAAGTAACATTGTGTCACGAACAGTTGTCAGAACAACTTGGTATTGTTTGGAAGAAGACACAGTTTACATTAACTGGTATGACTGGAAGCACTCAAGTGGAAGGTAAATAAGTAAATTTGGCAGTGAAGTCAATGGATGAAGCTACTGTGGTTGAGCTACCTAGCGTGAGAACAGTGAAGGGAATGCCAATATCTTCAAGTTGTATACCCAGGAGCGAAGATTTAAGGAAATGGCCTCATTTAGAGGGAATAGAAATTTCAGAATTAGAAAATGCATCAGTTATGCTGTTGATTGATGTGAAGGAAAGACCAGCATTGTTCCTTCCTTTAGAATACAAGATGGGGGAAGAGACGGAGCCTGTTGCTATTAAATACAGTCTGGGATGGACGGTGATAGGTCCTGTTGGAGGAAAGAAATTGGAACCGAGTTTGGGAGTTAATCCGGTTCACACTGGTATTCCTACATATGTGCCTTCATGTATTAGTGAAAAGGAAAACGAAATTGGCAGTGTTTACGTAGGTGATCATGGTTTATACAATACGAAAGAGTTATCAAGTGATGCAATTTTATTACATGGATTGGAGAGACTTTGGAAAACTGACTTTCCGGAGACAAGTGTTGATGTAAGTGTGAACCCATCTATCGAAGACCGTAGAGCGATTGAAATAATGAAAGATTCGTTAAAGATAGTAGAAGGACTGTTGAATATGTACGTCGACGATTGGATGAAGTCTGTACCCGACACCCAGACAGCAAATTGCTTGGCAGCACAGTTGATCGAGTTAATGAAAAGCGGTGGTTTCAGGTTGACGAAGTGGATCAGTAATAGTCGAGAGGTATTGTTGGAAATTCCTGAATCTGAAAAGGCTAAATCATTCGTTCGCTTGTATATGGATGATCTTCCGACAGAGTCTACACTTGGGATTAAATGGAATGTAGAGAAAGACGAATTTGTTTGGGAAGTGCAAGGAAAGATGTTTTCTTTAGCTAGTCAGAAACCGCCAACAAGAAGAACTATTTTATCTATCGTGAGTTCGTTGTTTGATCCTTTGGGTTTTCTAGCACCTTACACAATGAAGGCAAAACTGTTATTGCAGGAACTGTGTCGAAGCGGAGCTGGTTGGGACATAGTTATTGAAGAGAACGAAAAACAGCAGTGGATTCGATGGCTCGAAGATTTGTCCAAATTAGAGAAAATTAGCGTGAAGCGATGTTTTAAACCAAAGGACTTTGGCCTACTAAAGGAAGTTCAGTTGCATATTTTCTCGGACGGTTCGCGTGTTGGGTATGGGGCGGTGGCCTACTTGCGATTGGTTGACCAGAATGACACCATTCATTGTTGTTTTGTCTTGGGCAAAGCTCGTGTTGCGCCGATACGAGAGATGACGATACCTCGATTAGAATTGGCGGCGGCAGTAATTTCTGTGAAGTTGAATCGAATTATTCAAGACGAACTAGACATGATGGTGAACAGTGTGACATATTGGACAGATTCGCAGTCCGTCTTAAAGTGTATATACAACGAAACGAAGAGATTCCATACATTCGAATCGAATCGATTGACAATCATACATAATGGGTCGTCAGTTGATGAATGGCGGTACGTTAGAAGCGAAGATAACCCGGCCAAGCTAAGGAGAGTTATGGCATGGCTTTTACGTTATCGAAGGAATCTGAAGAAAAGAGTACAAGAAAAGACTGCTGAGAAGACGAGTAGATGTTTGCGAGCCGAAGCAAGAGTAACAAGCCTCTCAGTTACAGAAATTCGAGATGCAGAGCTAAATATAATAAGATATGCGCAGTAAACATCGTTCCCCGAGATGATCAAGTTGTTTGAATCTCCACAAAAGCAACGTCGAACGGATGAAAAGAAGACGCTCAAACATAGTTCTCTTCGAAAGTTAAATCCCGAGTTGAAAGATGACATCATAGTGGTTGGTGGCCGATTGAAGAATGCAAGAATTGATGACGAAGCGAAGCACCAAATGATTTTGCGTATAAGCATCCAGTAACGGATTTGGTTATTGAACAGTATCATATCGAAGTCGGACATATGGGACAGGAATCAGTACTTTCTGCCCTGAGAGAGCGCTATTGGATTGTGAAAGGAAGATCGGCAGTGCGACAAGTTATATCCCGCTGCTTGGAATGTCAGAAAGCAAAGGCGAAACCCGGACAGCAACTCATGGCAGATTTGCCTGCAGATAGAGTCACTCCATACAAGCCACCCTTTAGCTCGGTAGGAGTAGATTATTTTGGTCCGTTGGAAGTGAAAGAACGAAGAAGTAGAGTAAAACGCTAGGGTTGCATATTTACTTGTTTGACAATGAGGGCCGTTCACATCGAGATAGCACATATGCTAGAGACCGATTCTATGATCAATGCCTTGAGACGATTTATTAGCATACGTGGATGTCCGGAGACTATTAAAGGAGCGGATAAAGAGTTGACAGTTGCGATCAAGCAGTGGAACCAAGAGAAGATCGAGAGCTTTTGTAGCATGAAGGGCATTCAGTGGTTGTTCAACCCTCCAGATGCGAGTCACTTCGGCGGAGTTTGGGAACGGATGATTAGATCGACACGTCAGGTTTTGAGAGCTTTGTTGAAGGAGCAAGTGGTGTGTGACGAAGTTTTGTTGACCGTCATGGCGGAGGCGGCAAATATTTTGAACAGTCGACCTCTTACGCGTAACAGTGACGATCCAAGTGATGATGCACCGATAACACCCAACCACTTGTTGAAGTTGAAACCGTGCCCAGCCTTGCCACCTGGAATATTCGACGATTCAGATCTCCACACAAGACGCCGTTGGAGACAAGCTCAACACATGGTCAACGTATTTTGGAAGAGGTGGGTGCGAGAATACCTTCCCTATTTACAAGAAAGGCAAAAGTGGAATGAGAAGAAACCAAATTTAAAGGTTGATGACCTCGTGTTGGTTGTGGATAAGAATTATCCTAGGGGGCAATGGCCTGTTGGAAGAGTTGTGGAAATCCTATTGAGCGCGGATGGATTAGTGAGAGCTGTAAATGTGAGTTCAACGGTTGTGACACGTGCGAAGCGACAACGTATGGGTGAAGTGAAGACAACCAGCGTTATACTGACCCGTCCTATACACAAGTTGTGTCGGTTGGAGATGGAGTAAGATAAGTGACATTGTTGAAAAAACTGTTAGTTGATATTAATAATCGGATTGGTAGCGTTTGTTATAGTAAAAAATGGACAGGCAAGATAAATGGTATATTTGGGGCCGGTGTAGCTACCAATCAGCGTAGCGTATAATGCGTATTAAGTATTTCAGTATATTTGGCGGAAGTTCCCGCCCCCCGGAAAAGGCATGAAGAAGGCAGGACGCCATATTGGATTATTGAACACATGTTAAAAACTAGAATTGGAATTGGAACTTTTGTTAGTTATTATTATCGAACATTGTGGACTTGAAGTTAGTTATAGAACTAGTAGAAACGATCGATACAGTCGGTGAGTTGTCAGACATTCGATATTTGTATTTAGATACGATTTAGTCGCTAAATTTAGTGTTAAACTTTCAGAAAACCTGCTGTAATCTGCTGTTGATTTATGCTGGAATTTACTGTTAGTTATTAAAGTTTGGGAATACAGAAAGCGGAGTTTTTTATTTGATCGTTAGCACAATACAATAGTTATAAAGTTTAGACCCTTTGAACAGTTTGTGATTCGTCTTGATGAAAACGTTCGAATTCTGCAATAATCCTAAAAACATGAATGATATTTGGTGATAAAAATGAACGTAATCAAAGTTTATATAAAAATCAGCAAGATTTGTATAAAATATATATAAATATACAATCTCACTCACGGTCATGATTTCCTTTGTGTTTTCTTCATGAATTGTTAATGAGAAATATGAATTGTTCATACAAAATTTCATCCACTTAAATATATGAAGAAACAAAGAAACTCTCCACCTCATTTAACATTCCTAAATCCCAATGTTTACCCGATCATTTTCATAATTTTAACCTTATACAGGGTGTCCCCTTTAGAAATCAGTCTTGTTCGTTATTATACCTTTGGAATAAGTACGGCGATGAACGGCGAAAGTATTTGCAACTTCCCTTCGTCCAAATAATTTAACGCGACGTATAAGTTGTTACGACAAATACTCGTTGCTCTGTAGTCAGTTGAACCATTCTTACTCGAACTGACGGTAATACGAATTTGTAATTTGACATTTTTATGTTGCTGTTCGTTTTAGAAGCTATTTTAAATTCCCAGAGGTATAACAACGCACGTTTAACAACAAAAGAGTGATTTCTATAGGGGGACTTTTTGGGACACACTGTATAACCAATTGTATAATCGCAACTGAAAAAAAATAATATATATATACATGAAAGCGCCAAAACGGTTGCAATCAGCCAGGCAACAGACATATTTTAAAACCAAATAATTTCTATCTGCTAAGTTTAAATGTACAAGTTTGCTTTGTAGATTGAAGCCCATGACAAGTCATAAAATAAGTCAGACCTGATAATTATTTATTAAAGTGTACATTTGTTTTCTAGAAGTATACAATTTGAAAGCTCCTGGAATGATAGCGTTGTCTGTTATTATTTGCATTCTATGTGCAATGCATTTCATAAAGGAAATACTTCAGGTTTGTTTTCAATTTAAATGATAATTTGTATTGTATACAATAGAGTGATTTATTGAGTTTCTTGCATTAATCAAACATGTGACGATTATCGCTGACTAAATGTTGAAGTTTAGATCAGCTTAGTGCTCTTTCTCCAAAATAATAGGACAATTATTCATATAATAGACTGTCTAGACAAAACAATACGTGGATGCTTGGAAAAGGTGAAATTTATTTCTCGAAGTGTATTATTCTCTGTATACAGGGTGGATAAAAAAAACTGGACAAATTTGAAATTGCTCTCAACTTCGCGAAGCGGCTCCAGGTACGAAGTTTTTTATTAATATAGCTAGATTGTTTGGGTATTTATAATGTAGAATAAACGAAGTTAAATTTTTAAAACCCAGGGGGGGTGTCTTGTCCAACAGATTGTCTAGACAATATGCAAATTAGGTAAAGGCGTAAATTAAGCATGCAAAAGCTGATTTTTTTAAATTGAAAGTTTGCGCGACGTTTTGAAGGGCTTACACTTAAGCAAATTTTCTGAAATTTTGAACAGCAATGCAACACCCAACAAATTTTCCACCCACTAACTCAAAATAACTTTTAAGCATTCAAATTTAGTGCGCAAGCCATTTTTGATCTGTTGGACAAAACACCCCCCTTGGGTTTTGAAAATTTAACTTTCAGAATTTTTTCGTTTATTCTACATTATAAATACCCAAACAATCTATATTAATCACAAACTTCGTACCTGGAGCCGCTTCGCGAAGTTGAGAGCAATTTCAAATTTGTCCAGTTTTGTTTATACACCCTGTATAATATGAAGTGGATTGTATCATAATATGTCCATAAGATCAAAGGCGATGTGCATTAAGAATAAACTTTAAACTATACATAACATAACAATTAACCACACCAAAGCGCCTCGCCTACCCTTTGATAAAAGACTTTCTGGACAATGCAAAGGATATGAATAATAGATAAGTATATGTTGTATTGTTGTACTTGTTTTAACAAAACTGTATAATATAACAATGCACCTGCATGACAATCATATTTGCGTGCAAATGGTAAAATGAAAATATTCATACTTCAAAACTGACTGACCTTTGTAGGCTATATATTTTAACATGGCTTTTTATCAGATTTTGTCACTGGTTTTTTAGTCCAACTCACAGAGAGGTTTTAATACAATTCTACAAAAACATCAACTATATTTTGTAACCTCCACAGAAAATATATTATTATTTCCATTACATTCAAGAATAACTATATTGACAGTTTTTAGGGCACTCGTGGTTTCCTGAATTCGCTAAAACGCCTAACGTGTCAAACCAAACTTCTTCTTTTTCTGGACGTGAACAAATTAAATAAAGTTAACAAATATTCCTGTAATTTTTAGATAGTGGTAAATAAGACCAGCTACATAAAAGATTTCGAAAATTATATTGAATGGGTGATGTATATTTGTGCTGTAATTTACGTGTTGCCTGGAGGAAGTACGAAAGCAGATGTACAGGTTGCAGCTGGGGCAATTTCGGCATTTCTTGGCTGGATGAACCTTTCTTTCTTCTTGAAAAGATTTTCACTGTCTGGAATCCACATCATTATGGCCAAAAGAGTTTTTATTACAGTCTGCAAGGTACGTTTGAATATGCTTTAAGGACATTGGGTGTAAAAAATAAGTATACATATCTCGAAACAATTCACATATTTTCCATATATTTGCTAATTTCGGAAATATTTCGATCAGTTTTATTTTTAGCAGGAGAATAGAAGATTTTTTAAACTTTGAATCGCCATATTTTCCAGTGAGTGATCTTAACTCAAAGCGGTACTTAGTTTTATATGGGTTTACCATTGTATGTACTTCTTAATTGAAGTATGTTTTGACGCATAACAAATATATAAATATTTGGTGCCAAATAGTCATGACTAAAAATAGTTAAACCAACAAATTTGAGTGATACTGTATGTTTTGTGTTCGTGGCAGCATGAAAATTGAAAATGCTACGACAGCATATAGGCTCTAGGGAATCGAGAAATTTCGCAATTGGATAAACTTAATGCAGAAAATGCTATTTTAAAGTCTGAACCGCAGAAAATCAATTGGTTTTATATCGAACAACCTAATTATGAGTTTCTAATGCACTCTCCGGAAAAGATGTCACCTTGGATATAGAGCCTCCCTCACCTTTTGTGATAGAGACCTTGGCATTAATGCCATTACTCTCGTCATTGGTGATGTAATTACATTAAGGTCATTAATATTATCCATAACAATCGTATGCTTTCGGTGTAAACATTGCAGCAAGAACGGATAAAGTGTTAATCATGAATACGAGGCTCAATAACCAAAGCAATGTACTTTCTGCAAGATCTAGAGTGTATACTAGCTCTACTTCAAAAAATTTTTTTCCTATTATTTTTATTTATTAATTGTTTATCCTTATTTTTACCCTCTGTTATTTTCATCGACAGGTGTTACCATTGATTCTATTAATCATCGTTGCATTTTCAGTATCATTTTCCCTGGTCATGCCTAGAAATCAAGGTTTTAATAATATTCCCATTTCCATTCTGACCACATTTGTCATGATGACGGGTGAACTAGATTACCGAGACACCTTTCTGGCTACTGGACCACATCATTTTGTCCATAAGATACTTCTTGTTCTATTCATACTCATGGTTTCCATCGCCATCATGAATTTACTCACTGGCCTTGCAGTTGGTGACACGAATGAGATAATGAGTCGATCGAAAGAAGAGAAAAGGATTTCCAAGGTAACTTATTATTATTCATATAGTCAAAATAGTCAAAATACAAGAGAAAGGAATGTTTAGGGGCTGATTACACGGGAGCGTGTTCGCCCGGTTAAGCGAGTTGGTCCAGTTAACCGGGCTAACTCAGTCGCCCGATTACATGGGAGTTCTAGCCCGGGTCAGGTTCAAAATATTGTGGGGATAAAACGCGTGCTTACTTGTCTGTAAAAATGGATTTTGATCTTTTACTCATATTTTGCCTTATAGCAGCATTAAACTTCAACTTGAAGGTTTGTTTACATTTATCTGGCCTATCGACAGCATGTAAGCAAATGCTTAAAAATGTATTACGGCACAAAGCGAACTATCGCCCAAAGAAAAGCACGACATATAAAACTGAGAAAACTACTCAGAAACGATAAAAATGGGTAAATGAAAGAAGGTCGTACTCCTGATGGACAAAACAAAACAGAAACAAAAATAGGCAAAATAACAAAAAACGTGAGAGTAATGCGTGAATCTGAACTAGTATGCGTGAATCTGAATTTTTCAGCCTGCTTTGCCGGGACAAAACGGGCCGTAATGATGGATTTTCACGACAAATGATATGACTTAAAGTCTGCGGAAGTAACAACGATCCAGTCATATCAACAAGTTTCCTTTGCGTTCAATAGAATAATTTAATCTAATAATTTTAATCTAATAATTTAATAATTTGCTCCTTTCTTGCATGTATTGAGAGACTGTTGAACTGAGAATTGTATTCTGGCAGACCAACCTAGTTGGCATTATAACACAACCTGAGGGCAAAATATTTATATAATATTTTTGCTTGTCCTTTGTAGCCCAGTTTCGAATATGCATCTAAATTGTAGTGTACCGGAAATATATATTCATAAATAATTATATGCATGTACTAGGTATAAATAGGGGATATTAAATAAATTATTATATTTTACTAACTGGTTGAATATGCTAACACAACATTGGCGACGAGGATGGCTGAGAATGTATTGCCAGTTCCTCAGCAATTAAACGTAGAAGCTACACAGATGTCTATACCAAATGGAAGACATGGATAGAATCGGTTACTATTGATACGCCGTAGCGGAAGAACACGAGAATAATTCAGGAAGTCACTGCCTAGGGAACGACAGCTATACAAGGCAGCATTAGAAGCTCTTGAAGGTTACTTCGCTCCAAAAAGAAACGTGGTAGCAGAAATATATAAATTTCGAAGTATTACCATCGATGCGTATCTTATATCATAAAGAGAATTAACACAGAAAATGCTTGAATACGAAATGCTACAGGACCAGATTGTCGAAAAATGGTGCTCGAAGCATCTGAAGGGGAGACCTCTGGCCCAAGACGTCCTAGATCTAGATAAAGCACTCAAAATTGCAAGAACCAGCGAAAATGCCACGAAAGAGACAAGAATCATATCTGGCCATGAAACAAAAGACCTTCCCATTAACATTGATAGATGGAATGATCAAAAATGGCTAAATATATTTGTTTGTTATTGTTGAAAAATAGAAAAAGAATGTATTTAGCCATTCGTAAAACTTTTTTGGGGAAGGATGTAGTGTAACGGGAATATAGATATTCATGAATAATATATGCCGCACGTATTAGGTATAAATGGAGGATATTGAATAATCATTATTCTGTTACTAACAGGCGGTTGAATATGCTATTGCTAACACAACACAAATGACGAATTATGAAACGGGATAAAATAACAGTTGAATCCTAACATGTATAGCTGAGAATGGAAGATATGACAATGTGCATGTATGCCACTATTCAACTCTTAAATGTGCAAAGCGAAATAAAGAAGGTGCACTTAAATCAAATAGTTTGGTAAAACAAAGAAAATAGTCTGTCTTGCGAAAACTAGTTATTCTCAAGAAACTTTTGCATATTCAAATCACATAATTCACATTGCTGCAGTTCTAATGTGGCTACATGTAAAACACGAATGGATAATTGAAGAATGCTTTGATTTGCTTATTTTAAATCCTCCAGTCTCAGCTACATATTAGTGAGCTTAAGCAAACGACGTTTTTGTCAACACGGACGTCACCCGAAAATTGGTATATATAATTTTGGCGGCATTTTGCATCATAGCGCTCGTGTAAGGAAGCGAAAAAACTTTAAAAATCTTATGTTTTGTCATATGTGTTGAAGATTACCACAAACTGATAGAACACAATTTTTAATCCAGTCCCCCCTCGGCTATCTGACGTCCGTGTTGACAAAAATGTCGCTTGCTTAAGCTCGCTAATATGATTCAACCACTGCCATAGGCGTAGAGTATGGGGGGAGGGGGCTGAGGCGCTCGAACTCCCCCCCCATAAATCTTACTGGGTGGGCTCAGCCCCCAGAAATTTTGCAGAACATGATTGTTGTAATATATATGTACTTACACTGTATGGCTGTAACCCACGGATAATATAGGTCTGTTAATAATAATAATAATAATAATAAAAGCATTTATTTAAACACGATAATAATTTTACAGCATAGCTGATGTGGTCGTGTAACTACCTAATAACTAACAACTAGTCTAATATGATTACTAATATTACGTATAACGTACATTATGACAGTTACAGACAGTTAGGTCGCTGGTCAGGTCTGCGAGTAATATAAAAACTTAATAATTCTTCGGCGTACGATGACACATTGGGACTGAAGTGAGTCGGGAATTTTGTTGTTTTAAAAATGAAAATCGGTATGGACATATAAAAGAAGGACATTAAGCTCGAATTAAAAGTCATTTTCGAGCTACCACTAGTGTTTAAAAATTTCCAAGGCGGTAAATATTTAAAAATTTCCAAGCGGGTAAATATTTGATCGAGGGAGGGGGATGAAGGTATTTTCAAAAATATTTCGAGACCATGTCTATGTATTTAAAGTTTCACTCCCCCCCCCCAGAGGAAAACAAAACTCTACACCCATGACCACTGCTATTTTATCCTGACGCAAAACGCTTGATTTTGTTGCGCAGTCGACACTATGAACTATATTTTATTGATGGTAATAAATTGATTTATTGATGGAATTAATGTTCCTATTCCATTATATATATTTTATTTTAGGCGACGCTTGTCATAACAATGGAAAGACATTTACACAATTTTCCTCTGTTTTCACTGCCTGTAATAAAAGTCGTCATAGAGGACCATAAACATAAGCAATATTCGTGGCGTTTACGACAATGGCGAAAGGTATGTATGTTATTGCTTTGAAAAATCATAAATAATTAATGACTTTAACAACAATCAAATTACAAACATAACTTCACACGCGCCCTTGTAAATCCCGTACAAATAGAATTGCTGATTAGTTACAAACACTAGTTGCTGTAACGGCTCTTCCGCTGTTATTCATCATCAGCAGGGCGCTTATATACTGGGCGGTGCAACGAGCTGAGCGCGCGCTGAACGACGTGTGATGCGGAAGTAGACTGGCACGAGCGTGATTTTTTGGAAATTCGAAGTAAAACGCTAATTTTGTCTACCGTTTTCTATCACTATTTTTACTGATCGTTTCGATGTCAAACAGTATGTTTTTACTAAAATATAAAATGGTGTTTATTTACCATTATATAAATGTGTCTTTCTGTCCTGAAGATGGTAAAATGTGCAAGATATTAGGGAAAACGGTGTGATGTTTTGATGACTTCCATGGAGTGTAATTTTCACTATGGGCGCTCGATGTGTTCTCGTCAAGACTACGGCATGAAATTTCGGTAAGTTAAAAGATATTTATCATATGTTTGTGCCTTAAAAATTTTGAAAAAATCGGAGTGGATAATTTGGGGTTATTTTGTGACTGAAGTTTACCCTTTTTAAGCACAATCCCCCCCTAGGTTATTGTGTAAAATTTTTGTGTTTTGAGTTCGCAAGTGACACAAATATGGTGTCTCGTCGTTCCCCGCATTCGCCTCGTAATTTATCCAAAATCCAGTGGCTGTTCAATAGAAACGAATGCATCTTTTTGAACACTATTCCTACTAAGACCTGTCTAGCGAAATACGGCATATTGAAGATATGTCGAGCGCTTTGTATGTTAAACATTTTTATACACCTTGATATCTTCTTGTGAAATTGCTAAGGGATACACAACTCGTAATGTGTCAAAACAAAGCGAATCGGAGTGGATAATTTGATCAATTTTGGGATTTAAAGATAGCCTTCTTATGAAAAATGCGTTCTTTTGAATCGAACATTGATCTGGGGATGATTGTTGATTGCTACGGAAATGCACAGCTCAAGTAGATTAATGCATGGGTCAAATTTTTTACTCGTCCCAGGATGATGCGCGAGTAGGCGACATTTTCTCGACATTTTTTGCGGTTAAGTATAGACTGTATCGAGTTCACTGGGGAGTGAACTTTAATACAAGATACGTTTTTACAAAAATGAACTACATTCTGTATGTTTCTACATGTTCAAGACATAGACTTTAAAGGTGAGCATTTATAGTATTTTTGTTTTGATAGTACTGTTGAATTTTCAAACTTATAGACAAATACGACTTGTAAATTAAATGGCAATGCTTTTCATGTATTATTTTATTTTATTATGATGCTGAGATAGTGAGATGCTCTTGATGCAGCATAAATAAATATAAACATACATATCTGGATCGCGGTTTGAATGTAATACGTTTGTCATATAATTTTAAAGATGCTAATATCAGACAAGGCTTAAATCCGTAGTTAGTGATTTATCAAAGCTGTCGAAGTTCCTCTACACAAAATATCATACGCAAACATACATACATCATGCACAAATTGCACAATCATGCAATGTGCACATCATGCACAAACATACATACATCTGCTTGACTTGATGCATTTTACTTTCTTAACATTTTACTTCCTTGCCCCCTCCAAGAATAGCAAACAGCACAAGTGGGGAAAAATCCCCACAACATTTCTAATTTTTATTTAAACATTTGATATGACAACACTAATATAATCACATTACATTGCCATTGGGAAAATGTTATAAATCATCTTACATATAGATATACCATATTTTATATTAATATACAGAGTAAAAATTGTCCTGACATAATATCTTTCATGTCCAATACAATCAAATGTCATGGTATAAATTAGAATGCAAAACAGCTTCTTAGCTTTGATGAACTCACAATGCACCATGCATACATTGTTATTTTACTTTGTCCAAAGCCAGGTCATATTTCTCTTCTGCCAGTTGATTTTGCTCGTCAAGGGAAGACCCTCGCATGCTTTAGTGGGTTAACAAAACTATCTGCCAATGTCTCCTGGTAACCCATTAAATTAAGGTTTGCTTTGGTATGCCCAACTTTGTCTATGATGCCAGATGATTTTAAATGTATAGTGGATATATACCCTTGCACTTTAATAGATTAATTGTGACACTGTGTTTTATTTTTTTACAATATCATCATGTTGTCTTGGCATTTGTTTTAATATACAGCAAAGCTTGAACTGATTGCCGAAAGACATAAATATCTTGACAACCAGTTGCCCAAAGACACCCTGTATCTTGACAACTTAGAAGTTCTTACTTTGCACACAGATTAAATAATTAGTTATAGTTTTATACAAGGATTTATCGCGAATGGCGGTTTACATTGCAGTTTAAGTATGTGGCAAAGCTTGAACTGATTGCCGAAAGACAAAAATATCTTGACAACCAGTTGCCCAAAGACACCCTGTATCTTGACAACTTAGAAGTTCTTACTTTGCACATACATGCATTAAAATTTAAAATTAGTATATTGCAATCTTTATTGTGTATGTATTATAGTCATACACATTGTATTTTATTTACGTCTTGCTTCAGAGTTATAGTTTTGCCCAAAATAAGATAGCATGCAACTTGCATGTTAATACCATATTTGTGGGCAATGTGTAATATTTATCCTGTCAGTGTTATTATCTCAATAAATATTATGCCCAACGCTTTTCTCTTGACAAGTAAAATTATCTGGCATTTAACAGAGTAAAAAACAAAGTACTGGCTTTTAGGGGGCATAATGGCTTCATGCAAATTATATATACAGGACATGTTAGTTAAGCTTTCACTCATCTTTTAGTATATGTGTTTAAAGTTGACAAAAGTCGGACTATGGTTGGCCTCTGTGAGGAAACAGCAGATGATGACAGTTTTCCAAGTTCATACAGTGTGGTGTCTCCAGTGGTTTCTCCAATGGCCTTTAGTATTATACCAAAAGAGTAGATATCACTTGCGGGACTTGGAGGATTACCGTTCAAGACTTCAGGAGCAATATAGTCATACTGTTTGGCATATTTCTTCGCTGGTGTGTTTAATATTGGTTTTACCTTTCCAAAATCAATCAAGTACCCTGTTTTGCTTCTGGAAACAAGAACATTGTTTGTCTTAATGTCACAATGGAGATATCCCTTCTCATGGATGTGGTGTAATGCATCAGCAATGTCGTAGCATACACGGAACCAGTCTGGCACAGACATGCTTCCCAAAACGTTCATGGTTTTTGTGTCATATAACAGTTTGTGAACTGTCAACGAATGCTTATCTTTTCCAACAAACTCCATAATTAGGGAGGAGGGCTTCCTTGTGGTGATCCCAAAAAGATAAGGTACACATCTATGTGCAAACAATTGGTGGTAATATGCCTCCTGATACACAGAGCTATCACTTGAATCTGGCAGTAACTTCTCCACAACATGCATACCAAATCTTGGGTAGTACCATGTACGGCACTGGCCAAAGCTTCCAGAACCAATACATGATGAAGCATCTTCCAATTCATCAAGTTCAATTGTTGGAAGGCACTTCTGCTTTTGTGATCCTGTTGAAACCTAATAAAATGATAATTAATGTATGGCCACATTGTATACCCATAATTTATTGGTATTTGGTAGTGGTACTGGTAGACTTTGATATATAAACATTGTATGCGCCATCAAAAAATAAAAGCCTATGTGAAATTAAAATTGATGGTGAAATATTAACCTTGTTAGAGCTATATTGGCACTCCTCTTGGCCAAGGCTAAGCCCACCCTGTCCGGCTGTCCCTATACCACCCCCTCCCTTAGACTTACCTTTAAAGTTTGAACTGTTTTAAAACTCATTTCAAGTACACATTTTTTCCACTTGTTATAATATTTGGAAGCGATGAGTTTCTGCTGTTTGAAATCCTTTCTTATAGCAAACACAGTAGCGTCTACTTGCTTCTGCACCTCCGTTTGTAATTTGCCCTTGCGCCGCGCGATTGCATTCTGAGAGCGCTTACGTTTCTTTCTGGAGTTTCTAAGTTTTCTCTTTTGCTCAATGGAATGCGCCATTCGGTCGTTTGTCAAGAGATAAATGTACAAGTATCTCGAATAGCGCAATCTTCCTGTATGAAAAATTGCGCGCTTCAACACAAAAAATACCGCGAATTCGTTTCATCTTAATTAGGACATAATAGCCATATTTGGAAAAAACGGGGGGGATAAGTAACATTTCTTTGGCTCATGCTGTTTGAAATATCATCGTTGCCGTAGCAACGCAATATTTCTAAAGACGAAAATCGTTAGAATATATTAAATGGGAAGCGTTTTGATTTTACTGTTTTCTGTTTGCCTGTATATTACAATAATTATGGACTTATGGTATATAATTCTTGTTTATTATGGAATAAAAGACTATTTACAAAGGTTATCTATCGGGTAAGTGTACGTTAAATATTTTTTTATTTACACAGTGTCATTTTATTAAAACACAGGCACAGCCGGACTCATTGGCTTTTATAATATGAAAGTGTAAAAGTATACCCCTGGACCCTTGTAGTCTTGTAGACTTGAATTTCGTTTGTACAATAGAATTAAATTCTGCATTTTTCCACAATGCGTATCACAATAAAAAAAAATTCTTGAGAGCTTTTATTTAAAAATGTTTTGTCTGCCAGGTAAACAAGTCAAACAAGGGCAAGGGGTCAATAGTATACTATATACAACATGAAACTCTCGCACTATATAAGTATCTTAACCTTTCAATTTCATGATCACTTTAGCAATTTTTATTTGTTTTAATTTTTCTTTCATAACGGAGTCTGCTAGAAAATCGTCATATGTTGGCAAATTATCTTTTTGGATAAAATAGTTTTTTTCCCAATCTTCGACTTCCTTCTCCAACTCCCCTGTTTTCTTAGACACCCTTGTCTGCAGAACTGCAAGTTTATGCATGTAACTGTCAAGAAAAAACTTATCTTGGGGGTGGTTCTTTGCGATTTTTCTTGCTCGGTCAAATTCAGTGACTTCGTTAGTATTTCCAAGGACATACGCCATTGTTGAACCCAATGTAGTCTGCCATTGTTGTTCTTTATGAGCACTTGTAGAGCTCTGGTCGACTTGGGCATCATTTTTGTCATTTAAAACTTGCACATTCTCTTCTGCTAAAATAAGGAAAATAATACACCAAATTACTATTGTTTATAAAATATTGAAGCCACTAATTAGGACTTCACCCTATAAATAGGAGTAAATATTAATTAGGGACAATAGGTTAATGTTAGATCAACATTGCTATGTCCATACTTTTATCTTATACTACACACCTGTTGTAGTTGTATTGTCCAGCAAGGTGTCAACAACCATTGGTTCTTGTAAGTGTTCATCTGTAGGCGATATTAGGCTATATTGTGCATTTTCGCTGTCTTGGTCTCGAACACTATTTTCAAAGGTAATGCCATCTTCATCAGGCATATCGGGTGTCCATTCACCCGCGACTTGATCGTGTTGACATGACGGTACTGCCTCTTCATCTAATGTGTCAACTGACGTGCTTTCGGTATGATCATCCTTTCTCAGGAAGTGGGTTTGGGTTCGAATAAAGACATCTTTATTGGCATCTTTCACTCTCAACACATGAAGAGGTAAGGAATTTTTGCTTCTAGGCACATGGACCAACACTCAGTCAAATAAGCCTCTTCCTTCTTGAAGTTACTCGAACGGAAATGATGAAGCTTTGGGCCTTCAGATCTTAAATCAGTACCATTCTTTTCACCATCAAAGAATTCCACATCCCCTTCATCATTGCTTGTCCACCAAACTTCTTTGCCAACCATCAGAAAGTCACTTATCCTCTCTAAATGAGCTTGCCAAGATGAAGAGTTGCTTTCTATGCTGACAAAGGGAACAATTGTGTTGCCAAGAGGAGGAAGTGACTTAGCCAATTTAGAAATATGAGCTTGCTGCATGGTGAAACTATTGTCTGATTGGTACGCCTTCATATTCTTCTCAGCTTGGATGCGAAGAAAAACATTTCCGATAATATGTCCTGGTCGCTTTGAAGAGGTGGCTTGGGTGATATTAGTCACAGCGTTGAAGATCCTTTCTTGCTCTTCAGCATGGCATGACTTACCACTGATAAGGCGATTCTGTATAGCAGCATGGGCTGATATTTTGTGGAAATAAACACCATAAAATTTGCGGCAACTCAGCTTCTTCGTGTGGTAACCAATAACTTGCCAACAGAGAAATGCGTGTAGCCATGTAAGATTATGGAATCTTAGGACACTTCGAGGCGAACGGCTCTCTTCACATGCATAAGCAATGGCTTGTATCTCAACCAAAGTTTGTAAGAGTTCCTGTACCTCTACTGAAGCCTTGCCAATTACACGATTAGTCACCATAATGAGAGCACATCGGTAATCAAAACATCGCTTTGTTTCTTTATTGCCAAGACAAAGTTCAATTGTCTCATTGATAATTGTGGCTTCTTCTGAGGAAACATGCATGGGTAACTCAGTGAGAACATTTTCGATGTGTTTTCCAACGTCGTGCAATGGCTCGAATGGCAATATCTCATACTTATCGCAGTGTATCGAAGCCAAGGTAGTCTGTGGATTTGGGTAGAGAAGGGCTGGTACTCGTTGCACTCCATGAAGCTCATCAGTCAGCAACTTCTTCATATCATCAACCGTTTCACCTTCATATATCTTTCTGCTGTTCAACTCTTTTTGCAACTCAGTTTTCTTCAGTTGATGGAGTGGTTTGTTGTTTCCTTCCAACGTTTTTTGACGAGCAATGGCGCCTTCAAGAATCAACTTTTGTCGGTCATTTAAGGACATATGCGAGCACCGAAAGCTGTAATCAAGCTCATAGACTCGGTTAGCATATACTCCACACACTGAGCAGTAGTAGTTTCCTCCCTTCTGTTGGCCACACTCGTATTGCTGGGCTGGGTTATCACCATGGAAAAACCTCATCACATCGACAATTTCATCCCCTTCTTCACTTGTTAGTGGCAAACTGATTTCTTCTAAGCATTCCAACCTGGACTCTACATATGACAACTGCTCAACATCTGAACTGCTGGATCTGGCAACAATGTAGACTTCGGGAGTTTCGATAATAGTTTGGATGTCAAGTTTTCTTCGCGATATTAATTCATATTCCTCATTAGAATAAAATACAGCTGAGTCGTACAAACAGCCAACCATAAAAATTAAATGACTGTGATTTGCCACTGTTGATAGGTCATGCCACATTTTCAGATGTCGAGTGCGTGAAATTTCCTTCAGCTTTGTTTTCAAGATTTCTGTATCATCTGATTCACAGAAAGCAGCATTTACCTGGGATAATCTTTTTGTCAGCTTTTCCCGCGACATATTGGAGAATTCTTCATTAGAAATCTTTCTCATATAGCATGCATGGGACTTCAGAAAATGTTCCCTTATTACTGTCAAAGGTTGCTTGCGACCTTCTACTACAAACTCACTTCTGACAATGGCCCCATCATCACCAAGTGTCAATTTTTCATACTGCAAATTAATAGAAATAAGAAATAGAATCAGCATGCATGTGCATGATTGCACATGCAATGCTGATTCTGGGGTTAAACAAGGTGCTGCATAACAGGTCATGCCAGGAGAACATCTATAAAATTTCAAATTAAGCATGCACATGCTGCACTAACTGTCTGTACTGTCTAGGATTTTCGAATATTTTACACTTTATCGTAGACACTTATTCAGGCCTGTTTTATACGTCAAATTTTTCATGTGTCGACTCTAATGTAAATGACCTGAAGTCTTTGTTGGTGTTTATTGAAATGAGCCCAAACAAAGACTTTATTAGGTCATTTACATCAAATTCAACACCTGAAAAATTCGAAATATAAAATAGGCCTTAACTTAAAAATACCTTTTTAGGTACTATCAATTTTCCTATTGAATACTCATTTTGCAAGATTTTTTCATGTAGCCTTTTCTTCAGAGATGCATTTGTTTCAGCAGTTGGTATAGATATCTCCCCTCCAATCCCTCTTCTCTTCTTACGCCTCATACGCGGACCATCAGAATCTGTGTTGTACCGCTTAAATCGTTCTGTGTCAACACCAACCGATTTCAACCATTCTTTTGCAATCTGGCCACCATTAGCTGCAACTCCCCCTTTTGTATTTGTGATGTTATATTGTTTTGCTAGATGAGACCAGTTAACAAACTTGCCATCTTCATAAGACTCGACTTCTAACTTTAGAGCATCTTGGTCCCATGCCATTTTACTAAATGTTCCTACCGGACTTCTCTTTGTTTCATTTGAGACCTTCGAAGCATCTGGGCTGAGTTTTGGTTCGAATGCTTGGGCTAGGCGCTCATTTTGTCTTGATTTCAATGACTGTCTGTTACCAAAACATCTATGTAACAGAAAACACAAATAAATTAAATACAAACTATTACAGTATTAATACTGGCCTACTCTATAGAGCATATGTCTTTGTTTTATCTGAGTGTGTTTAAATTAATGCTTTATAATGATTTTCTTTGACTTTGTTCATTAATTTTCCATTATGTATAATTTATGTCTATATTTTATCCACCCGCACCTTACTATAGCCGTGTCCTTCCATTCCTCTTCTATTCGTTGTTTCGATCTCCTATTTCATTTCAGCGTTCGATTTCTTCTGCTGCAGTTGTAATTCAGGAACAGATGTAAACGCTTCAGCTAACGGCACTTGGCATGTTTTCTCGAACTGTGGGTTTATCTTCGCGTAAAGTTCCCTTGCTGCCTTTGTAACTTCGCGTTTTGTACACTTCACCTTTGGATGACAGACCTCGCGGGCAGTTTGTGTTGCTATTCGAAAGATATTATCGTTTTGACTACTTTTGAACTGGTTGGACTTAACAGGAAATAAAGATTGCTCATAGCTGTATCTGTGTGAACATCCACGACACTCTATTAAAGAGTGTTCAGCCTTCTTCGAGGATGTTAGTTTCTTCCACTTCTCCGCGTCAAAGGTGGCAAGGTATGCGACACGCTCGTTGATTTTTCGCGAATTCCATCGAATAAATTTTGTTTGGAGGTCTGGAAACTTACTTTGAAATACCGCAAAGTCAATAGAGAAATTCTCTTTACATTCGCTGAAAGCTTGAACAAAATTATCGTAGTCTAGCTTCCATATTCGCGAACGAAATTTTGGCATAGATTCACCTTCTGATCGTGTTGCTTTTGACTGCGTTGATTTTGCCAGCTGCCAAGCAATTACTTTGGCAAATCCACAAGTATTAGGGTGAACAAGACTTATAACCATTATGAACCATGCGTATTCAAGTAAAATAATATTACATTTTAGAATCATCGAAATATAACTTGTGTATATGCTGTAGAAGCTTCACTTTATTGCTTAATGGCGCAAAATATTTAAATTTCGCGCCGTATAATTTGTTTTGCTTTTGGCGTATGCCGCGTGTAAGAATAGTGCAGGCTCAATATCAAGATGGCGTATCTCCGATAATTTTTTCCGCAACATTCGTTTGGCTTGCGGACATGGATTTTTAACTTTGTTGTTTAAAAAACACATTTAATAACATTGACATTAGCATGTAGTTTTATATATTAACTTGTTTTTATGACATTAATTTAATCTGTGCTTGGACGGCGATGAATTCCGCAGCGATGTTAGCTAATACTCTAACTTCCAAGCGTATTATTCATTAATGCGTATTAAAAACAAATCTCATCCATGATCAGAAGTTAGAAACGTAAAGTTAAGATACTAAAGTATTTCAAATAAACAATAATGGAATCCTTTATTACGATTTTCCGAGTCCGCAACGCCGTTGAAAAGTAGTCATTATATTTTCCTTTTAAATGACCAAAAATGTCACGTGACATGTTTCCATAGAAACGTTAAATGTTTAATTGTCAAGCTCTGACCACCGTGGTTATGCACTGTTAATTTCCCCGCGATATATGGAATCGCTCATTTTTTATGACCATTTAAGTGTATTGAGGGTTATTTTAAGCTGGACCCATGCATTAATCTACTTGAGAGGATGGCGTTTGCAAAATTCGCGCGAGATGTCGCCACCTATGCAAATAGTTTGCGAAAGCGATTTTGTTGTCGTTTGTTGTTTCTTTGTTGTTTTTTTTGTTATAAATGTGCGATATAAATGGTAAAAGAACCGCGTTAGGCTTGTCTTCGTCGTGTTGTAAGCGTCTTAAATCAAGTTTAGAAAATGATTGCTATGAAACATGTTCAGCTGGTGAGACTTCATCCTCTTCTTCATTCGTTGGTCATCAAAATGAACGACTTCAACCTGTTGCACCCTTGGGCGATATTGCATTTCCCCCTTCTACAACAGCACTGGAATACAGCAGTGGATTACCTCTTCAGCCAGAGGAACTACTTCTATATTGTTTAATGAAAATCTCTTCACCAGGCAGCAATATAAACTCTGTTAAGGGATATTCACCAGAAAAGTATGCTGGAATCACAAATGCTATCTGGGATGTTTATGGTATCCTCTTTGACTGTGTAAAGCTGCGAAACTACTTCTTTAGATCTATAAACAATACAAGAAAGGGCTTAGGTAAATTTAAAGGGTTCTTCGTTGGAAATATTTTGGTCAGGATGTGGACAGAATTGTTGCCAAGTACCAACAAGTCCTTGTTAATCTGCTGATTAATAACCAGGCAGTCTGTGCTCAAGAGTACAAGGATTTGCGTGATGCTCTTAATACAGCTAGTGTTTCTGTTTCACGAGAACAGGATAAGTCTAACAGCCTTGCTTACAAGGTTAGTAAAAGCAGTTCAATCCTGGGAAAATTTTCAAAATGGCAAGTTGTGGCAAATATTGAGGAATCAGTGGTGCATTTGTCATACTTTGGTAATGTGGAATGTGACGTTAGAATATTAGCAGACGGTGCACATGAATTCATTGTTGGAGGGAAACCCAGGCAAACAAATGTGAGTCACAAGAACAATAAGATCATGTCAAATCCTATCCATAGTCTCAATGACTTGTATTCATTTATGGAACACTTACAGAAATACTATATTTGCCCGGGAGTGATGATCGATGAGTATGAAGATCAAATACCAGATATAGCTGGACCAGTCTTTAGAACTGTTGCTGGAGAACCTGATGCATATGTAGAGCCATTACCATCCAATGTACATTTCAAAGTTATTCGATCAACTAAATGCTCACTCATAGTTGAAGATGATGCGAAATGTGAGGCATGCACTCAAGCAAGTCACTATATGCGTACTGTTAAGTCCAGGAAGAAAAAAACAGATGAAAGCATGTCAAAGTTTGTTCGATTTGATTACTTGACAAAGGATACCCTTGTTGACAATAGTCGACATATGGCGGAAAGAATACATCAGTTAGAGACGAGAGTTAAACAACTTGAGAAACACCAGGAAACAATGAGTACTGTTGGTAAAGCTACTGATTCTGAGTTTAGGACACTTTTTCAGCAATTATACACTGGCTTGAATAAAGTAAAGGAAAAGCATGATAACAATGATTGTTACTGGAAGGACTGTGATGATGAAAGTGATTTTGAGTCTAAGGATTTCTTGATGAGACATATACGGACATGCCATATGAAAACTATGGTTGATGTAGCACCAGTTGTTAGGAGTATACCTGTCAATGGCTTTCTTGCATGAAAACATTTAGGAAAAAGCACCTGCTTGAAAATCATGTCATTGAGCACATTGGTAGTGAGTCTGACCTTTTCCTTATTATCCTTTTAAAAGATCAAGCTAAAGCCTTGAATGTACCTTCAAGACAAATGAGATGGCATCCGTCCGTATTGAAATGGTGTCTCCGATTGTATTGTCGATCGCATTCATTATATTCAGATTTGAGAGATTCGGGATTCTTGAAGCTCCCCAGTGGAAGAACACTATCAGACTATAAAAACTTCTGCTCCTCTAAGTCTGGATGGCAGATATCCGTTCTTGGAGCCATGAGAGATGCCTTTTGTAGCCAAGGACTAAGTGATGTAGGAAAATTGGGTGGGCTTTTCTTTGATGAAGTCAAAATCAAAGAAGGTTTACTATTTGATCCCTCATCTTGGGAATTGGTTGGTTTCGTTGACTTAGATGATAACTTCAAAACAAAGAAAACTAGTGGCACTGTGCAGGACAACCTTGCAACACATGTTCTCCAGTTCTATTTTAAAAGTCTGTTTAGTTCATTCAGTTATCCGTGTGGTTATTTCCTAACGAGGGGCATTTGCGCATCCACCTTGAATAAGGTCTTCTGGCAGGAGTTAGTTTATTGTGCATGGTCATGGTTTTATGGTTCTTGTGACATGTTGTGATGGAGCGGCCGAAAACCGAGCATTCATGGTTATGAATGGTTGCAGTGAAGACAACAGCAAAACGGTAAACCCATTTTCCAAAAAGCCCCTGATATTTCTTTCTGATCCACCTCATCTTCTTAAAAAGCTTCGTAATAACATTTTTAACAGTGGCTATAAAGAACAATCTGCCAGATATTCGAGATGCATGATGCTTGATTCAAAGCCCATCCTTTGGAACCATATCTATTCAGTTTACCAGAGAGACAAGCAGCGGCATTTATTTTCAACTGATTTGAGGAACTCCCATGTCCATTTGGACTCTCTTAGCAAAATGCGAGTAAAACTTGCTGTCCAAGCTCTAAATTCCAAAGTAAGAAGCGATATGGAGAAATATGAGCCAAACACAACTTTGTCAACTCAGAAATACATCTATCACTGTGAGAAATTATGGGATGTATTCAACGATACTACTCCATTGTCATCTTTATCTGATCCAAGATTAAACGAACTGAATAATGTCTTGTGGTTTTTTCGTGATTGGAAAGGTCAAATTTCCTCTCTATTTCTGGAAAAATCTGATAGAGCCCCTCGCTTTATTAGTTGGCAAACAATGTTTGACTTACAGGTAAACAATCCCCAACTAACAGTTATTACTTTTGCAGGTATTGTTTGATCTATTGACTACAAAATATGAATGAATTGACTATGTACTTTCTGAATTACGATGAGCTTTGAATTACGATGCTACGCATCTAGATTGGCTTGTGCATTAAGACGGTATTGAGTACTACATCCAAATATGATTTTATTCACCAGTAAACATGTTAAGCATTGCAATGATTTTTTTCTAGATTTCTATTAATGGAATTCGAGAGTTGGTGAGTTATATCGAGAGCCCAATGTTCAAAGCAGCCCATGGAAGTCAACATTACATCATACCAAAGAGGGTTAGCCAGGATATTGTTGAGTCGTTCTTCTCGTTGCAAAGGCAATCTTGTGGTGGAACTAACAACATGACAGCATATGCATATGGATACAATGTCAATAGTGCTATATCATATATCAAGCTGCCAAATCAATAACCAAAAAACAGACAAATGTATTTCAGGCTGATGCAAGTGACTTGTGTAAGTTAGGTCAGGAAAATAATCTTCCAAAACGGGTTGATGTTGATAGCATTTTTCACGTATTATGTGGGCTATTAACATTTGAATATCATTTACTGTACTACAGTAATTAATTACGAGATGGTCTGACCAGTTTGTTAACCTGTTAATGTGCAAGACAACTAGTAAGTTAAATTTCTGGTGTTCTGTGCATGTGAGCACAATTTAAAAGTACTAGGCAATGTGCCTGGAAAATTTGAATGATTTATTAAGAGAAATGACCTTCTCTTTCTACCAGTTGGCAAGTGTCTATGAACGGCATGTGTGTGTTTGCCTATTTTAGTGAGTGAGAGGTTTGGCTTTTGTAGAGTAAAACGTTGAAGTGGGGCGCATCAAGGCACAATGCATGTTAATGGGTTAAGTAGTGTTTGATACACATTTTCTCAATAACTAAATTTAGGCTGGGGGCACTGCTCTCATGCCTTCTTAATTAAGGTGGCAAAGGTACCATTCTATAACAAAAAACCTTTACCAATTCGACAATGCCAAAATGATACAATGCAAATTTACAGTGCATCTGCCAGTGCTGATTTTCAATCAATCAGTCAATCTACGAAGTCGAGGGGTCTTTGCTCAAATTGTCGGGAAATGTTTTATTTTTAACAGGCTTGCACGATCCTGACAAATAAGAGCTTTAAATTTATGGGGTTATGCACTTATGTGTTTCCCGTGCCCCACTACCAACTTTCTTGACACAAAACACCGAAGAAAGTATTTTCTTATTTTTCAGGTAGTTGGATAACCTACTACCTGGAAACATTATTGTATAATTACATGCTATATAGTTTGGGCTGACATTGCCATGAAATATTAGCAGGGTTTTGAAATTTGTGATTTCCATAGAAATAATGTCAGCAAACATGAATGTGACATTGCTTTGTATGGAACTTTATTTAATAAAATAAATGCAAGTATATTATTGTATTACTTAATTACTATATACTTAATAAACTAAAGTTAAATCCAAGTATGCATATCCACTGAGTTGCTATAGTTTTTCTCCAACAGACCATTTTCATACACTGTAAGCACTTAATAATTTATGCAATCAATGTCCCATGCATGGGTGCTAAAATTAGCAATGCTGTTACATTAAATTTGATTGGCTTGACAACAAATTGCATTATAAAGTCTCATGCATGGGACATTGCATAAATTAGTAATTAATATATCATTGATATAATATTGTGACTTTGTTAAGACTTTGTCTAATGTTATTATTTAACTTGCTGGATTAGCAACATATTGTTTGAGGATGGGTGTGCTTGGATATATCATTGATATAATATTGTGACTTTGTTAAGACTTTGTCTAATGTTATTATTTAACTTGCTGGATTAGCAACATATTGTTTGAGGATGGGTGTGCTTGGATTTAACTGATATAGGTACATATTAAAATTACCTGTATTTTTTATTATATTCAAATGTCATAAATAATTATGTAGTTGTTCGAATATTCAATAACATTTCCAAATTTTGAAATGATGATTTTTGTGTCCTCAATTGTTGTAGACATTCAAATGTCAGTACAGTGAGTTAGCATCATCTTGTTGACATCCACTTTGACAGCTCTGCTATCTTTCTGCAAACATTTCTTGTTCATTAAATTAATCACCATGATCAAATGAAGAGATAGTCCAACCTCTAAAAATGAGCTTTGCAAAAAATATGTTCTGGGTCAAGGTTGTTTTGTACAAGGCAGAAATTGGTAAGTACTTGCAAAGACAGTACCTTTAGAAAAGTAATGTTCTGTGAAACAGTCCTGCATGTCCCAATTTTTTTTGTTACAAAAGTATCAATAAGACAACTATCTTCTTGACAAATGGCCTTCGCTCGAAATGTCAGAAAAGGTTTTTCATGGTTGAATAACCTAGTATTACCAGCTGTTGATTTTTATCTCTACCTACACTGCCACCCACTGCTCAAGATCTAATTACTTTTTATCACCTGTAGCAATGTTTCTATTTGTTTATTTTTTTTCTTCCCGAGCAATGATGGCTTTCCCAATGATTTTAATATTTTGGCTAGCTCTTTACCCTGGAGTTCTCTTAACATTTCTTCTTGTTTCGAATGAGGATAGGCAGACAGTGACTGCAAGAAACTACTAATATTGGCAGATGACATATCTCCAGATCTTAATTCAATAATTTCTTCACTCTTTTGCTTCTTAGACGATGATGTGGTTTGCCGAATTTGTTGACGTATTCCCATCCTATCTTTGTTAGGTTTAAGCCCCTTTTTCTCACGAATCATTTGCTGTTTCGACTTCAAGAAAAATGTAACAATCCGTTGGAGGACAACAACAGAAGTTGCATCAGATGGCAATGATGTCAATAGATTGTTCCATTTTCCTCAGCAGCTTATTTGTTGACAGTTTTTCCAGGCAATCCACTAGAATGTTCCCTTTTTGAACTTGGATATTAACAGGGTTGATAAGGTTCTCTATGGTATTGTGTAAAAACAAAAAAAAAGGAACAACATGTTCATAAATAATAAATCTAAACTTCCCATCATCTTGCTTCACATCTCTTCCCAAACTTGCAATCAAGTCCAGTGCTTTATCTTTCTCTCCACAGACCACGTTCGATCCACCATCTTTCTCCACTGCTTTCAAGCCACAACTTTCACCCTTCACGATTGTATCCCTCGCACGTTTGATCACCCAACCTGCATGATCTCTGATGCTATCAAATTCGCTATCATCACAATATGTTGCAGATTCTTCAGTGCTGTTCTCTTTCTTGACTGTAACACGACTGCCATCGGGCGAAGACCACAAGTTCTGGAGAATCTGTTGCAATATTTGCTCTGAAGCTTCCATGTATTCCTCAGTTTCACCACAGGACTCACTAATTTTATCACATATCAGTTTCTCCCACGACTGTTTAATTGAAAAAATGATGAAAACTACAGGACCGTTTCACAGAAAATTCGTTTTCCAAACGTATTTACCCTTTTTAAGCACAATCCCCCCCTAGGTTATTGTGTAAAATTTTTGTGTTTTGAGTTCGCAAGTGACACAAATATGGTGTCTCGTCGTTCCCCGCATTCGCCTCGTAATTTATCCAAAATCCAGTGGCTGTTCAATAGAAACGAATGCATCTTTTTGAACACTATTCCTACTAAGACCTGTCTAGCGAAATACGGCATATTGAAGATATGTCGAGCGCTTTGTATGTTAAACATTTTTATACACCTTGATATCTTCTTGTGAAATTGCTAAGGGATACACAACTCGTAATGTGTCAAAACAAAGCGAATCGGAGTGGATAATTTGATCAATTTTGGGATTTAAAGATAGCCTTCTTATGAAAAATGCGTTCTTTTGAATCGAACATTGATCTGGGGATGATTGTTGATTGCTACGGAAATGCACAGGATGGCGTTTGCAAAATTCGCGCGAGATGTCGCCACCTATGCAAATAGTTTGCGAAAGCGATTTTGTTGTCGTTTGTTGTTTCTTTGTTGTTTTTTTTGTTATAAATGTGCGATATAAATGGTAAAAGAACCGCGTTAGGCTTGTCTTCGTCGTGTTGTAAGCGTCTTAAATCAAGTTTAGAAAATGATTGCTATGAAACATGTTCAGCTGGTGAGACTTCATCCTCTTCTTCATTCGTTGGTCATCAAAATGAACGACTTCAACCTGTTGCACCCTTGGGCGATATTGCATTTCCCCCTTCTACAACAGCACTGGAATACAGCAGTGGATTACCTCTTCAGCCAGAGGAACTACTTCTATATTGTTTAATGAAAATCTCTTCACCAGGCAGCAATATAAACTCTGTTAAGGGATATTCACCAGAAAAGTATGCTGGAATCACAAATGCTATCTGGGATGTTTATGGTATCCTCTTTGACTGTGTAAAGCTGCGAAACTACTTCTTTAGATCTATAAACAATACAAGAAAGGGCTTAGGTAAATTTAAAGGGGTTCTTCGTTGGAAATATTTTGGTCAGGATGTGGACAGAATTGTTGCCAAGTACCAACAAGTCCTTGTTAATCTGCTGATTAATAACCAGGCAGTCTGTGCTCAAGAGTACAAGGATTTGCGTGATGCTCTTAATACAGCTAGTGTTTCTGTTTCACGAGAACAGGATAAGTCTAACAGCCTTGCTTACAAGGTTAGTAAAAGCAGTTCAATCCTGGGAAAATTTTCAAAATGGCAAGTTGTGGCAAATATTGAGGAATCAGTGGTGCATTTGTCATACTTTGGTAATGTGGAATGTGAAGTTAGAATATTAGCAGACGGTGCACATGAATTCATTGTTGGAGGGAAACCCAGGCAAACAAATGTGAGTCACAAGAACAATAAGATCATGTCAAATCCTATCCATAGTCTCAATGACTTGTATTCATTTATGGAACACTTACAGAAATACTATATTTGCCCGGGAGTGATGATCGATGAGTATGAAGATCAAATACCAGATATAGCTGGACCAGTCTTTAGAACTGTTGCTGGAGAACCTGATGCATATGTAGAGCCATTACCATCCAATGTACATTTCAAAGTTATTCGATCAACTAAATGCTCACTCATAGTTGAAGATGATGCGAAATGTGAGGCATGCACTCAAGCAAGTCACTATATGCGTACTGTTAAGTCCAGGAAGAAAAAAACAGATGAAAGCATGTCAAAGTTTGTTCGATTTGATTACTTGACAAAGGATACCCTTGTTGACAATAGTCGACATATGGCGGAAAGAATACATCAGTTAGAGACGAGAGTTAAACAACTTGAGAAACACCAGGAAACAATGAGTACTGTTGGTAAAGCTACTGATTCTGAGTTTAGGACACTTTTTCAGCAATTATACACTGGCTTGAATAAAGTAAAGGAAAAGCATGATAACAATGATTGTTACTGGAAGGACTGTGATGATGAAAGTGATTTTGAGTCTAAGGATTTCTTGATGAGACATATACGGACATGCCATATGAAAACTATGGTTGATGTAGCACCAGTTGTTAGGGAGTATACCTGTCAATGGCTTTCTTGCATGAAAACATTTAGGAAAAAGCACCTGCTTGAAAATCATGTCATTGAGCACATTGGTAGTGAGTCTGACCTTTTCCTTATTATCCTTTTAAAAGATCAAGCTAAAGCCTTGAATGTACCTTCAAGACAAATGAGATGGCATCCGTCCGTATTGAAATGGTGTCTCCGATTGTATTGTCGATCGCATTCATTATATTCAGATTTGAGAGATTCGGGATTCTTGAAGCTCCCCAGTGGAAGAACACTATCAGACTATAAAAACTTCTGCTCCTCTAAGTCTGGATGGCAGATATCCGTTCTTGGAGCCATGAGAGATGCCTTTTGTAGCCAAGGACTAAGTGATGTAGGAAAATTGGGTGGGCTTTTCTTTGATGAAGTCAAAATCAAAGAAGGTTTACTATTTGATCCCTCATCTTGGGAATTGGTTGGTTTCGTTGACTTAGATGATAACTTCAAAACAAAGAAAACTAGTGGCACTGTGCAGGACAACCTTGCAACACATGTTCTCCAGTTCTATTTTAAAAGTCTGTTTAGTTCATTCAGTTATCCGTGTGGTTATTTCCTAACGAGGGGCATTTGCGCATCCACCTTGAATAAGGTCTTCTGGCAGGGAGTTAGTTTATTGCATGGTCATGGTTTTATGGTTCTTGTGACATGTTGTGATGGAGCGGCCGAAAACCGAGCATTCATGGTTATGAATGGTTGCAGTGAAGACAACAGCAAAACGGTAAACCCATTTTCCAAAAAGCCCTTGATATTTCTTTCTGATCCACCTCATCTTCTTAAAAAGCTTCGTAATAACATTTTTAACAGTGGCTATAAAGAACAATCTGCCAGATATTCGAGATGCATGATGCTTGATTCAAAGCCCATCCTTTGGAACCATATCTATTCAGTTTACCAGAGAGACAAGCAGCGGCATTTATTTTCAACTGATTTGAGGAACTCCCATGTCCATTTGGACTCTCTTAGCAAAATGCGAGTAAAACTTGCTGTCCAAGCTCTAAATTCCAAAGTAAGAAGCGATATGGAGAAATATGAGCCAAACACAACTTTGTCAACTCAGAAATACATCTATCACTGTGAGAAATTATGGGATGTATTCAACGATACTACTCCATTGTCATCTTTATCTGATCCAAGATTAAACGAACTGAATAATGTCTTGTGGTTTTTTCGTGATTGGAAAGGTCAAATTTCCTCTCTATTTCTGGAAAAATCTGATAGAGCCTCTCGCTTTATTAGTTGGCAAACAATGTTTGACTTACAGGTAAACAATCCCCAACTAACAGTTATTACTTTTGCAGGTATTGTTTGATCTATTGACTACAAAATATGAATGAATTGACTATGTACTTTCTGAATTACGATGAGCTTTGAATTACGATGCTACGCATCTAGATTGGCTTGTGCATTAAGACGGTATTGAGTACTACATCCAAATATGATTTTATTCACCAGTAAACATGTTAAGCATTGCAATGATTTTTTTCTAGATTTCTATTAATGGAATTCGAGAGTTGGTGAGTTATATCGAGAGCCCAATGTTCAAAGCAGCCCATGGAAGTCAACATTACATCATACCAAAGAGGGTTAGCCAGGATATTGTTGAGTCGTTCTTCTCGTTGCAAAGGCAATCTTGTGGTGGAACTAACAACATGACAGCATATGCATATGGATACAATGTCAATAGTGCTATATCATATATCAAGCTGCCAAATCAATAACCAAAAAACAGACAAATGTATTTCAGGCTGATGCAAGTGACTTGTGTAAGTTAGGTCAGGAAAATAATCTTCCAAAACGGGTTGATGTTGATAGCATTTTTTCACGTAATATGTGGGCTATTAACATTTGAATATCATTTACTGTACTACAGTAATTAATTACGAGATGGTCTGACCAGTTTGTTAACCTGTTAATGTGCAAGACAACTAGTAAGTTAAATTTCTGGTGTTCTGTGCATGTGAGCACAATTTAAAAGTACTAGGCAATGTGCCTGGAAAATTTGAATGATTTATTAAGAGAAATGACCTTCTCTTTCTACCAGTTGGCAAGTGTCTATGAACGGCATGTGTGTGTTTGCCTATTTTAGTGAGTGAGAGGTTTGGCTTTTGTAGAGTAAAACGTTGAAGTGGGGCGCATCAAGGCACAATGCATGTTAATGGGTTAAGTAGTGTTTGATACACATTTTCTCAATAACTAAATTTAGGCTGGGGGCACTGCTCTCATGCCTTCTTAATTAAGGTGGCAAAAGGTACCATTCTATAACAAAAAACCTTTACCAATTCGACAATGCCAAAATGATACAATGCAAATTTACAGTGCATCTGCCAGTGCTGATTTTCAATCAATCAGTCAATCTACGAAGTCGAGGGGTCTTTGCTCAAATTGTCGGGAAATGTTTTATTTTTAACAGGCTTGCACGATCCTGACAAATAAGAGCTTTAAATTTATGGGGTTATGCACTTATGTGTTTCCCGTGCCCCACTACCAACTTTCTTGACACAAAACACCGAAGAAAGTATTTTCTTATTTTTCAGGTAGTTGGATAACCTACTACCTGGAAACATTATTGTATAATTACATGCTATATAGTTTGGGCTGACATTGCCATGAAATATTAGCAGGGTTTTGAAATTTGTGATTTCCATAGAAATAATGTCAGCAAACATGAATGTGACATTGCTTTGTATGGAACTTTATTTAATAAAATAAATGCAAGTATATTATTGTATTACTTAATTACTATATACTTAATAAACTAAAGTTAAATCCAAGTATGCATATCCACTGAGTTGCTATAGTTTTTCTCCAACAGACCATTTTCATACACTGTAAGCACTTAATAATTTATGCAATCAATGTCCCATGCATGGGTGCTAAAATTAGCAATGCTGTTACATTAAATTTGATTGGCTTGACAACAAATTGCATTATAAAGTCTCATGCATGGGACATTGCATAAATTAGTAATTAATATATCATTGATATAATATTGTGACTTTGTTAAGACTTTGTCTAATGTTATTATTTAACTTGCTGGATTAGCAACATATTGTTTGAGGATGGGTGTGCTTGGATATATCATTGATATAATATTGTGACTTTGTTAAGACTTTGTCTAATGTTATTATTTAACTTGCTGGATTAGCAACATATTGTTTGAGGATGGGTGTGCTTGGATTTAACTGATATAGGTACATATTAAAATTACCTGTATTTTTTATTATATTCAAATGTCATAAATAATTATGTAGTTGTTCGAATATTCAATAACATTTCCAAATTTTGAAATGATGATTTTTGTGTCCTCAATTGTTGTAGACATTCAAATGTCAGTACAGTGAGTTAGCATCATCTTGTTGACATCCACTTTGACAGCTCTGCTATCTTTCTGCAAACATTTCTTGTTCATTAAATTAATCACCATGATCAAATGAAGAGATAGTCCAACCTCTAAAAATGAGCTTTTGCAAAAAATATGTTCTGGTTCAAGGTTGTTTTGTACAAGGCAGAAATTGGTAAGTACTTGCAAAGACAGTACCTTTAGAAAAGTAATGTTCTGTGAAACAGTCCTGCATGTCCCAATTTTTTTTGTTACAAAAGTATCAATAAGACAACTATCTTCTTGACAAATGGCCTTCGCTCGAAATGTCAGAAAAGGTTTTTTCATGGTTGAATAACCTAGTATTACCAGCTGTTGATTTTTATCTCTACCTACACTGCCACCCACTGCTCAAGATCTAATTACTTTTTTATCACCTGTAGCAATGTTTCTATTTGTTTATTTTTTTTCTTCCCGAGCAATGATGGCTTTCCCAATGATTTTAATATTTTGGCTAGCTCTTTACCCTGGAGTTCTCTTAACATTTCTTCTTGTTTCGAATGAGGATAGGCAGACAGTGACTGCAAGAAACTACTAATATTGGCAGATGACATATCTCCAGATCTTAATTCAATAATTTCTTCACTCTTTTGCTTCTTAGACGATGATGTGGTTTGCCGAATTTGTTGACGTATTCCCATCCTATCTTTGTTAGGTTTAAGCCCCTTTTTCTCACGAATCATTTGCTGTTTCGACTTCAAGAAAAATGTAACAATCCGTTGGAGGACAACAACAGAAGTTGCATCAGATGGCAATGATGTCAATAGATTGTTCCATTTTCCCCTCAGCAGCTTATTTGTTGACAGTTTTTCCAGGCAATCCACTAGAATGTTCCCTTTTTGAACTTGGATATTAACAGGGTTGATAAGGTTCTCTATGGTATTGTGTAAAAACAAAAAAAAAGGAACAACATGTTCATAAATAATAAATCTAAACTTCCCATCATCTTGCTTCACATCTCTTCCCAAACTTGCAATCAAGTCCAGTGCTTTATCTTTCTCTCCACAGACCACGTTCGATCCACCATCTTTCTCCACTGCTTTCAAGCCACAACTTTCACCCTTCACGATTGTATCCCTCGCACGTTTGATCACCCAACCTGCATGATCTCTGATGCTATCAAATTCGCTATCATCACAATATGTTGCAGATTCTTCAGTGCTGTTCTCTTTCTTGACTGTAACACGACTGCCATCGGGCGAAGACCACAAGTTCTGGAGAATCTGTTGCAATATTTGCTCTGAAGCTTCCATGTATTCCTCAGTTTCACCACAGGACTCACTAATTTTATCACATATCAGTTTCTCCCACGACTGTTTAATTGAAAAAATGATGAAAACTACAGGACCGTTTCACAGAAAATTCGTTTTCCAAACGTATTTACCCTTTTTAAGCACAATCCCCCCCTAGGTTATTGTGTAAAATTTTTGTGTTTTGAGTTCGCAAGTGACACAAATATGGTGTCTCGTCGTTCCCCGCATTCGCCTCGTAATTTATCCAAAATCCAGTGGCTGTTCAATAGAAACGAATGCATCTTTTTGAACACTATTCCTACTAAGACCTGTCTAGCGAAATACGGCATATTGAAGATATGTCGAGCGCTTTGTATGTTAAACATTTTTATACACCTTGATATCTTCTTGTGAAATTGCTAAGGGATACACAACTCGTAATGTGTCAAAACAAAGCGAATCGGAGTGGATAATTTGATCAATTTTGGGATTTAAAGATAGCCTTCTTATGAAAAATGCGTTCTTTTGAATCGAACATTGATCTGGGGATGATTGTTGATTGCTACGGAAATGCACAGGATGGCGTTTGCAAAATTCGCGCGAGATGTCGCCACCTATGCAAATAGTTTGCGAAAGCGATTTTGTTGTCGTTTGTTGTTTCTTTGTTGTTTTTTTGTTATAAATGTGCGATATAAATGGTAAAAGAACCGCGTTAGGCTTGTCTTCGTCGTGTTGTAAGCGTCTTAAATCAAGTTTAGAAAATGATTGCTATGAAACATGTTCAGCTGGTGAGACTTCATCCTCTTCTTCATTCGTTGGTCTTCAAAATGAACGACTTCAACCTGTTGCACCCTTGGACGATATTGCATTTCCCCCTTCTACAACAGCACTGGAATACAGCAGTGGATTACCTCTTCAGCCAGAGGAACTACTTCTATATTGTTTATTGAAAATCTCTTCACCAGGCAGCAATATAAACTCTGTTAAGGGATATTCACCAGAAAAGTATGCTGGAATCACAAATGCTATCTGGGATGTTTATGGTATCCTCTTTGACTGTGTAAAGCTGCGAAACTACTTCTTTAGATCTATAAACAATACAAGAAAGGGCTTAGGTAAATTTAAAGGGGTTCTTCGTTGGAAATATTTTGGTCAGGATGTGGACAGAATTGTTGCCAAGTACCAACAAGTCCTTGTTAATCTGCTGATTAATAACCAGGCAGTCTGTGCTCAAGAGTACAAGGATTTGCGTGATGCTCTTAATACAGCTAGTGTTTCTGTTTCACGAGAACAGGATAAGTCTAACAGCCTTGCTTACAAGGTTAGTAAAAGCAGTTCAATCCTGGGAAAATTTTCAAAATGGCAAGTTGTGGCAAATATTGAGGAATCAGTGGTGCATTTGTCATACTTTGGTAATGTGGAATGTGACGTTAGAATATTAGCAGACGGTGCACATGAATTCATTGTTGGAGAAACACAGGCAAACAAATGTGAGTCACAAGAACAATAAGATCATGTCAAATCCTATCCATAGTCTCAATGACTTGTATTCATTTATGGAACACTTACAGAAATACTATATTTGCCCGGGAGTGATGATCGATGAGTATGAAGATCAAATACCAGATATAGCTGGACCAGTCTTTAGAACTGTTGCTGGAGAACCTGATGCATATGTAGAGCCATTACCATCCAATGTACATTTCAAAGTTATTCGATCAACTAAATGCTCACTCATAGTTGAAGATGATGCGAAATGTGAGGCATGCACTCAAGCAAGTCACTATATGCGTACTGTTAAGTCCAGGAAGAAAAAAACAGATGAAAGCATGTCAAAGTTTGTTCGATTTGATTACTTGACAAAGGATACCCTTGTTGACAATAGTCGACATATGGCGGAAAGAATACATCAGTTAGAGACGAGAGTTAAACAACTTGAGAAACACCAGGAAACAATGAGTACTGTTGGTAAAGCTACTGATTCTGAGTTTAGGACACTTTTTCAGCAATTATACACTGGCTTGAATAAAGTAAAGGAAAAGCATGATAACAATGATTGTTACTGGAAGGACTGTGATGATGAAAGTGATTTTGAGTCTAAGGATTTCTTGATGAGACATATACGGACATGCCATATGAAAACTATGGTTGATGTAGCACCAGTTGTTAGGGAGTATACCTGTCAATGGCTTTCTTGCATGAAAACATTTAGGAAAAAGCACCTGCTTGAAAATCATGTCATTGAGCACATTGGTAGTGAGTCTGACCTTTTCCTTATTATCCTTTTAAAAGATCAAGCTAAAGCCTTGAATGTACCTTCAAGACAAATGAGATGGCATCCGTCCGTATTGAAATGGTGTCTCCGATTGTATTGTCGATCGCATTCATTATATTCAGATTTGAGAGATTCGGGATTCTTGAAGCTCCCCAGTGGAAGAACACTATCAGACTATAAAAACTTCTGCTCCTCTAAGTCTGGATGGCAGATATCCGTTCTTGGAGCCATGAGAGATGCCTTTTGTAGCCAAGGACTAAGTGATGTAGGAAAATTGGGTGGGCTTTTCTTTGATGAAGTCAAAATCAAAGAAGGTTTACTATTTGATCCCTCATCTTGGGAATTGGTTGGTTTCGTTGACTTAGATGATAACTTCAAAACAAAGAAAACTAGTGGCACTGTGCAGGACAACCTTGCAACACATGTTCTCCAGTTCTATTTTAAAAGTCTGTTTAGTTCATTCAGTTATCCGTGTGGTTATTTCCTAACGAGGGGCATTTGCGCATCCACCTTGAATAAGGTCTTCTGGCAGGGAGTTAGTTTATTGCATGGTCATGGTTTTATGGTTCTTGTGACATGTTGTGATGGAGCGGCTGCCAAAACCGAGCATTCATGGTTATGAATGGTTGCAGTGAAGACAACAGCAAAACGGTAAACCCATTTTCCAAAAAGCCCTTGATATTTCTTTCTGATCCACCTCATCTTCTTAAAAGCTTCGTAATAACATTTTTAACAGTGGCTATAAAGAACAATCTGCCAGATATTCGAGATGCATGATGCTTGATTCAAAGCCCATCCTTTGGAACCATATCTATTCAGTTTACCAGAGAGACAAGCAGCGGCATTTATTTTCAACTGATTTGAGGAACTCCCATGTCCATTTGGACTCTCTTAGCAAAATGCGAGTAAAACTTGCTGTCCAAGCTCTAAATTCCAAAGTAAGAAGCGATATGGAGAAATATGAGCCAAACACAACTTTGTCAACTCAGAAATACATCTATCACTGTGAGAAATTATGGGATGTATTCAACGATACTACTCCATTGTCATCTTTATCTGATCCAAGATTAAACGAACTGAATAATGTCTTGTGGTTTTTCGTGATTGGAAAGGTCAAATTTCCTCTCTATTTCTGGAAAAATCTGATAGAGCCTCTCCTTTATTAGTTGGCAAACAATGTTTGACTTACAGGTAAACAATCCCCAACTAACAGTTATTACTTTTGCAGGTATTGTTTGATCTATTGACTACAAAATATGAATGAATTGACTATGTACTTTCTGAATTACGATGAGCTTTGAATTACGATGCTACGCATCTAGATTGGCTTGTGCATTAAGACGGTATTGAGTACTACATCCAAATATGATTTTATTCACCAGTAAACATGTTAAGCATTGCAATGATTTTTTTCTAGATTTCTATTAATGGAATTCGAGAGTTGGTGAGTTATATCGAGAGCCCAATGTTCAAAGCAGCCCATGGAAGTCAACATTACATCATACCAAAGAGGGTTAGCCAGGATATTGTTGAGTCGTTCTTCTCGTTGCAAAGGCAATCTTGTGGTGGAACTAACAACATGACAGCATATGCATATGGATACAATGTCAATAGTGCTATATCATATATCAAGCTGCCAAATCAATAACCAAAAAACAGACAAATGTATTTCAGGCTGATGCAAGTGACTTGTGTAAGTTAGGTCAGGAAAATAATCTTCCAAAACGGGTTGATGTTGATAGCATTTTTTCACGTAATATGTGGGCTATTAACATTTGAATATCATTTACTGTACTACAGTAATTAATTACGAGATGGTCTGACCAGTTTGTTAACCTGTTAATGTGCAAGACAACTAGTAAGTTAAATTTCTGGTGTTCTGTGCATGTGAGCACAATTTAAAAGTACTAGGCAATGTGCCTGGAAAATTTGAATGATTTATTAAGAGAAATGACCTTCTCTTTCTACCAGTTGGCAAGTGTCTATGAACGGCATGTGTGTGTTTGCCTATTTTAGTGAGTGAGAGGTTTGGCTTTTGTAGAGTAAAACGTTGAAGTGGGGCGCATCAAGGCACAATGCATGTTAATGGGTTAAGTAGTGTTTGATACACATTTTCTCAATAACTAAATTTAGGCTGGGGGCACTGCTCTCATGCCTTCTTAATTAAGGTGGCAAAAGGTACCATTTTATAACAAAAAACCTTTACCAATTCGACAATGCCAAAATGATACAATGCAAATTTACAGTGCATCTGCCAGTGCTGATTTTCAATCAATCAGTCAATCTACGAAGTCGAGGGGTCTTTGCTCAAATTGTCGGGAAATGTTTTATTTTTAACAGGCTTGCACGATCCTGACAAATAAGAGCTTTAAATTTATGGGGTTATGCACTTATGTGTTTCCCGTGCCCCACTACCAACTTTCTTGACACAAAACACCGAAGAAAGTATTTTCTTATTTTCAGGTAGTTGGATAACCTACTACCTGGAAACATTATTGTATAATTACATGCTATATAGTTTGGGCTGACATTGCCATGAAATATTAGCAGGGTTTTGAAATTTGTGATTTCCATAGAAATAATGTCAGCAAACATGAATGTGACATTGCTTTGTATGGAACTTTATTTAATAAAATAAATGCAAGTATATTATTGTATTACTTAATTACTATATACTTAATAAACTAAAGTTAAATCCAAGTATGCATATCCACTGAGTTGCTATAGTTTTTCTCCAACAGACCATTTTCATACACTGTAAGCACTTAATAATTTATGCAATCAATGTCCCATGCATGGGTGCTAAAATTAGCAATGCTGTTACATTAAATTTGATTGGCTTGACAACAAATTGCATTATAAAGTCTCATGCATGGGACATTGCATAAATTAGTAATTAATATATCATTGATATAATATTGTGACTTTGTTAAGACTTTGTCTAATGTTATTATTTAACTTGCTGGATTAGCAACATATTGTTTGAGGATGGGTGTGCTTGGATATATCATTGATATAATATTGTGACTTTGTTAAGACTTTGTCTAATGTTATTATTTAACTTGCTGGATTAGCAACATATTGTTTGAGGATGGGTGTGCTTGGATTTAACTGATATAGGTACATATTAAAATTACCTGTATTTTTTATTATATTCAAATGTCATAAATAATTATGTAGTTGTTCGAATATTCAATAACATTTCCAAATTTTGAAATGATGATTTTTGTGTCCTCAATTGTTGTAGACATTCAAATGTCAGTACAGTGAGTTAGCATCATCTTGTTGACATCCACTTTGACAGCTCTGCTATCTTTCTGCAAACATTTCTTGTTCATTAAATTAATCACCATGATCAAATGAAGAGATAGTCCAACTTCTAACATGAGCTTTTGCAAAAAATATGTTCTGGTTCAAGGTTGTTTTGTACAAGGCAGAAATTGGTAAGTACTTGCAAAGACAGTACCTTTAGAAAAGTAATGTTCTGTGAAACAGTCCTGCATGTCCCAATTTTTTTTGTTACAAAAGTATCAATAAGACAACTATCTTCTTGACAAATGGCCTTCGCTCGAAATGTCAGAAAAGGTTTTTTCATGGTTGAATAACCTAGTATTACCAGCTGTTGATTTTTATCTCTACCTACACTGCCACCCACTGCTCAAGATCTAATTACTTTTTTATCACCTGTAGCAATGTTTCTATTTGTTTATTTTTTTTCTTCCCGAGCAATGATGGCTTTCCCAATGATTTTAATATTTTGGCTAGCTCTTTACCCTGGAGTTCTCTTAACATTTCTTCTTGTTTCGAATGAGGATAGGCAGACAGTGACTGCAAGAAACTACTAATATTGGCAGATGACATATCTCCAGATCTTAATTCAATAATTTCTTCACTCTTTTGCTTCTTAGACGATGATGTGGTTTGCCGAATTTGTTGACGTATTCCCATCCTATCTTTGTTAGGTTTAAGCCCCTTTTTCTCACGAATCATTTGCTGTTTCGACTTCAAGAAAATGTAACAATCCGTTGGAGGACAACAACAGAAGTTGCATCAGATGGCAATGATGTCAATAGATTGTTCCATTTTCCTCAGCAGCTTATTTGTTGACAGTTTTTCCAGGCAATCCACTAGAATGTTCCTTTGAACTTGGATATTAACAGGGTTGATAAGGTTCTCTATGGTATTGTGTAAAAACAAAAAAAAAGGAACAACATGTTCATAAATAATAAATCTAAACTTCCCATCATCTTGCTTCACATCTCTTCCCAAACTTGCAATCAAGTCCAGTGCTTTATCTTTCTCTCCACAGACCACGTTCGATCCACCATCTTTCTCCACTGCTTTCAAGCCACAACTTTCACCCTTCACGATTGTATCCCTCGCACGTTTGATCACCCAACCTGCATGATCTCTGATGCTATCAAATTCGCTATCATCACAATATGTTGCAGATTCTTCAGTGCTGTTCTCTTTCTTGACTGTAACACGACTGCCATCGGGCGAAGACCACAAGTTCTGGAGAATCTGTTGCAATATTTGCTCTGAAGCTTCCATGTATTCCTCAGTTTCACCACAGGACTCACTAATTTTATCACATATCAGTTTCTCCCACGACTGTTTAATTGAAAAAATGATGAAAACTACAGGACCGTTTCACAGAAAATTCGTTTTCCAAACGTATTTACCCTTTTTAAGCACAATCCCCCCCTAGGTTATTGTGTAAAATTTTTGTGTTTTGAGTTCGCAAGTGACACAAATATGGTGTCTCGTCGTTCCCCGCATTCGCCTCGTAATTTATCCAAAATCCAGTGGCTGTTCAATAGAAACGAATGCATCTTTTTGAACACTATTCCTACTAAGACCTGTCTAGCGAAATACGGCATATTGAAGATATGTCGAGCGCTTTGTATGTTAAACATTTTTATACACCTTGATATCTTCTTGTGAAATTGCTAAGGGATACACAACTCGTAATGTGTCAAAACAAAGCGAATCGGAGTGGATAATTTGATCAATTTTGGGATTTAAAGATAGCCTTCTTATGAAAAATGCGTTCTTTTGAATCGAACATTGATCTGGGGATGATTGTTGATTGCTACGGAAATGCACAGGATGGCGTTTGCAAAATTCGCGCGAGATGTCGCCACCTATGCAAATAGTTTGCGAAAGCGATTTTGTTGTCGTTTGTTGTTTCTTTGTTGTTTTTTTTGTTATAAATGTGCGATATAAATGGTAAAAGAACCGCGTTAGGCTTGTCTTCGTCGTGTTGTAAGCGTCTTAAATCAAGTTTAGAAAATGATTGCTATGAAACATGTTCAGCTGGTGAGACTTCATCCTCTTCTTCATTCGTTGGTCATCAAAATGAACGACTTCAACCTGTTGCACCCTTGGGCGATATTGCATTTCCCCCTTCTACAACAGCACTGGAATACAGCAGTGGATTACCTCTTCAGCCAGAGGAACTACTTCTATATTGTTTAATGAAAATCTCTTCACCAGGCAGCAATATAAACTCTGTTAAGGGATATTCACCAGAAAAGTATGCTGGAATCACAAATGCTATCTGGGATGTTTATGGTATCCTCTTTGACTGTGTAAAGCTGCGAAACTACTTCTTTAGATCTATAAACAATACAAGAAAGGGCTTAGGTAAATTTAAAGGGGTTCTTCGTTGGAAATATTTTGGTCAGGATGTGGACAGAATTGTTGCCAAGTACCAACAAGTCCTTGTTAATCTGCTGATTAATAACCAGGCAGTCTGTGCTCAAGAGTACAAGGATTTGCGTGATGCTCTTAATACAGCTAGTGTTTCTGTTTCACGAGAACAGGATAAGTCTAACAGCCTTGCTTACAAGGTTAGTAAAAGCAGTTCAATCCTGGGAAAATTTTCAAAATGGCAAGTTGTGGCAAATATTGAGGAATCAGTGGTGCATTTGTCATACTTTGGTAATGTGGAATGTGAAGTTAGAATATTAGCAGACGGTGCACATGAATTCATTGTTGGAGGAAACCCAGGCAAACAAATGTGAGTCACAAGAACAATAAGATCATGTCAAATCCTATCCATAGTCTCAATGACTTGTATTCATTTATGGAACACTTACAGAAATACTATATTTGCCCGGGAGTGATGATCGATGAGTATGAAGATCAAATACCAGATATAGCTGGACCAGTCTTTAGAACTGTTGCTGGAGAACCTGATGCATATGTAGAGCCATTACCATCCAATGTACATTTCAAAGTTATTCGATCAACTAAATGCTCACTCATAGTTGAAGATGATGCGAAATGTGAGGCATGCACTCAAGCAAGTCACTATATGCGTACTGTTAAGTCCAGGAAGAAAAAAACAGATGAAAGCATGTCAAAGTTTGTTCGATTTGATTATGACAAAGGATACCCTTGTTGACAATAGTCGACATATGGCGGAAAGAATACATCAGTTAGAGACGAGAGTTAAACAACTTGAGAAACACCAGGAAACAATGAGTACTGTTGGTAAAGCTACTGATTCTGAGTTTAGGACACTTTTTCAGCAATTATACACTGGCTTGAATAAAGTAAAGGAAAAGCATGATAACAATGATTGTTACTGGAAGGACTGTGATGATGAAAGTGATTTTGAGTCTAAGGATTTCTTGATGAGACATATACGGACATGCCATATGAAAACTATGGTTGATGTAGCACCAGTTGTTAGGGAGTATACCTGTCAATGGCTTTCTTGCATGAAAACATTTAGGAAAAAGCACCTGCTTGAAAATCATGTCATTGAGCACATTGGTAGTGAGTCTGACCTTTTCCTTATTATCCTTTTAAAAGATCAAGCTAAAGCCTTGAATGTACCTTCAAGACAAATGAGATGGCATCCGTCCGTATTGAAATGGTGTCTCCGATTGTATTGTCGATCGCATTCATTATATTCAGATTTGAGAGATTCGGGATTCTTGAAGCTCCCCAGTGGAAGAACACTATCAGACTATAAAAACTTCTGCTCCTCTAAGTCTGGATGGCAGATATCCGTTCTTGGAGCCATGAGAGATGCCTTTTGTAGCCAAGGACTAAGTGATGTAGGAAAATTGGGTGGGCTTTTCTTTGATGAAGTCAAAATCAAAGAAGGTTTACTATTTGATCCCTCATCTTGGGAATTGGTTGGTTTCGTTGACTTAGATGATAACTTCAAAACAAAGAAAACTAGTGGCACTGTGCAGGACAACCTTGCAACACATGTTCTCCAGTTCTATTTTAAAAGTCTGTTTAGTTCATTCAGTTATCCGTGTGGTTATTTCCTAACGAGGGGCATTTGCGCATCCACCTTGAATAAGGTCTTCTGGCAGGGAGTTAGTTTATTGCATGGTCATGGTTTTATGGTTCTTGTGACATGTTGTGATGGAGCGGCCGAAAACCGAGCATTCATGGTTATGAATGGTTGCAGTGAAGACAACAGCAAAACGGTAAACCCATTTTCCAAAAAGCCCTTGATATTTCTTTCTGATCCACCTCATCTTCTTAAAAAGCTTCGTAATAACATTTTAACAGTGGCTATAAAGAACAATCTGCCAGATATTCGAGATGCATGATGCTTGATTCAAAGCCCATCCTTTGGAACCATATCTATTCAGTTTACCAGAGAGACAAGCAGCGGCATTTATTTTCAACTGATTTGAGGAACTCCCATGTCCATTTGGACTCTCTTAGCAAAATGCGAGTAAAACTTGCTGTCCAAGCTCTAAATTCCAAAGTAAGAAGCGATATGGAGAAATATGAGCCAAACACAACTTTGTCAACTCAGAAATACATCTATCACTGTGAGAAATTATGGGATGTATTCAACGATACTACTCCATTGTCATCTTTATCTGATCCAAGATTAAACGAACTGAATAATGTCTTGTGGTTTTCGTGATTGGAAAGGTCAAATTTCCTCTCTATTTCTGGAAAAATCTGATAGAGCCTCTCGCTTTATTAGTTGGCAAACAATGTTTGACTTACAGGTAAACAATCCCCAACTAACAGTTATTACTTTTGCAGGTATTGTTTGATCTATTGACTACAAAATATGAATGAATTGACTATGTACTTTCTGAATTACGATGAGCTTTGAATTACGATGCTACGCATCTAGATTGGCTTGTGCATTAAGACGGTATTGAGTACTACATCCAAATATGATTTTATTCACCAGTAAACATGTTAAGCATTGCAATGATTTTTTTCTAGATTTCTATTAATGGAATTCGAGAGTTGGTGAGTTATATCGAGAGCCCAATGTTCAAAGCAGCCCATGGAAGTCAACATTACATCATACCAAAGAGGGTTAGCCAGGATATTGTTGAGTCGTTCTTCTCGTTGCAAAGGCAATCTTGTGGTGGAACTAACAACATGACAGCATATGCATATGGATACAATGTCAATAGTGCTATATCATATATCAAGCTGCCAAATCAATAACCAAAAAACAGACAAATGTATTTCAGGCTGATGCAAGTGACTTGTGTAAGTTAGGTCAGGAAAATAATCTTCCAAAACGGGTTGATGTTGATAGCATTTTTTCACGTAATATGTGGCTATTAACATTTGAATATCATTTACTGTACTACAGTAATTAATTACGAGATGGTCTGACCAGTTTGTTAACCTGTTAATGTGCAAGACAACTAGTAAGTTAAATTTCTGGTGTTCTGTGCATGTGAGCACAATTTAAAAGTACTAGGCAATGTGCCTGGAAAATTTGAATGATTTATTAAGAGAAATGACCTTCTCTTTCTACCAGTTGGCAAGTGTCTATGAACGGCATGTGTGTGTTTGCCTATTTTAGTGAGTGAGAGGTTTGGCTTTTGTAGAGTAAAACGTTGAAGTGGGGCGCATCAAGGCACAATGCATGTTAATGGGTTAAGTAGTGTTTGATACACATTTTCTCAATAACTAAATTTAGGCTGGGGGCACTGCTCTCATACCTTCTTAATTAAGGTGGCAAAAGGTACCATTCTATAACAAAAAACCTTTACCAATTCGACAATGCCAAAATGATACAATGCAAATTTACAGTGCATCTGCCAGTGCTGATTTTCAATCAATCAGTCAATCTACGAAGTCGAGGGGTCTTTGCTCAAATTGTCGGGAAATGTTTTATTTTTAACAGGCTTGCACGATCCTGACAAATAAGAGCTTTAAATTTATGGGGTTATGCACTTATGTGTTTCCCGTGCCCCACTACCAACTTTCTTGACACAAAACACCGAAGAAAGTATTTTCTTATTTTTCAGGTAGTTGGATAACCTACTACCTGGAAACATTATTGTATAATTACATGCTATATAGTTTGGGCTGACATTGCCATGAAATATTAGCAGGGTTTTGAAATTTGTGATTTCCATAGAAATAATGTCAGCAAACATGAATGTGACATTGCTTTGTATGGAACTTTATTTAATAAAATAAATGCAAGTATATTATTGTATTACTTAATTACTATATACTTAATAAACTAAAGTTAAATCCAAGTATGCATATCCACTGAGTTGCTATAGTTTTTCTCCAACAGACCATTTTCATACACTGTAAGCACTTAATAATTTATGCAATCAATGTCCCATGCATGGGTGCTAAAATTAGCAATGCTGTTACATTAAATTTGATTGGCTTGACAACAAATTGCATTATAAAGTCTCATGCATGGGACATTGCATAAATTAGTAATTAATATATCATTGATATAATATTGTGACTTTGTTAAGACTTTGTCTAATGTTATTATTTAACTTGCTGGATTAGCAACATATTGTTTGAGGATGGGTGTGCTTGGATATATCATTGATATAATATTGTGACTTTGTTAAGACTTTGTCTAATGTTATTATTTAACTTGCTGGATTAGCAACATATTGTTTGAGGATGGGTGTGCTTGGATTTAACTGATATAGGTACATATTAAAATTACCTGTATTTTTTATTATATTCAAATGTCATAAATAATTATGTAGTTGTTCGAATATTCAATAACATTTCCAAATTTTGAAATGATGATTTTTGTGTCCTCAATTGTTGTAGACATTCAAATGTCAGTACAGTGAGTTAGCATCATCTTGTTGACATCCACTTTGACAGCTCTGCTATCTTTCTGCAAACATTTCTTGTTCATTAAATTAATCACCATGATCAAATGAAGAGATAGTCCAACCTCTAAAAATGAGCTTTTGCAAAAAATATGTTCTGGTTCAAGGTTGTTTTGTACAAGGCAGAAATTGGTAAGTACTTGCAAAGACAGTACCTTTAGAAAAGTAATGTTCTGTGAAACAGTCCTGCATGTCCCAATTTTTTTTGTTACAAAAGTATCAATAAGACAACTATCTTCTTGACAAATGGCCTTCGCTCGAAATGTCAGAAAAGGTTTTTTCATGGTTGAATAACCTAGTATTACCAGCTGTTGATTTTTATCTCTACCTACACTGCCACCCACTGCTCAAGATCTAATTACTTTTTTATCACCTGTAGCAATGTTTCTATTTGTTTATTTTTTTTCTTCCCGAGCAATGATGGCTTTCCCAATGATTTTAATATTTTGGCTAGCTCTTTACCCTGGAGTTCTCTTAACATTTCTTCTTGTTTCGAATGAGGATAGGCAGACAGTGACTGCAAGAAACTACTAATATTGGCAGATGACATATCTCCAGATCTTAATTCAATAATTTCTTCACTCTTTTGCTTCTTAGACGATGATGTGGTTTGCCGAATTTGTTGACGTATTCCCATCCTATCTTTGTTAGGTTTAAGCCCCTTTTTCTCACGAATCATTTGCTGTTTCGACTTCAAGAAAAATGTAACAATCCGTTGGAGGACAACAACAGAAGTTGCATCAGATGGCAATGATGTCAATAGATTGTTCCATTTTCCCCTCAGCAGCTTATTTGTTGACAGTTTTTCCAGGCAATCCACTAGAATGTTCCCTTTTTGAACTTGGATATTAACAGGGTTGATAAGGTTCTCTATGGTATTGTGTAAAAACAAAAAAAAAGGAACAACATGTTCATAAATAATAAATCTAAACTTCCCATCATCTTGCTTCACATCTCTTCCCAAACTTGCAATCAAGTCCAGTGCTTTATCTTTCTCTCCACAGACCACGTTCGATCCACCATCTTTCTCCACTGCTTTCAAGCCACAACTTTCACCCTTCACGATTGTATCCCTCGCACGTTTGATCACCCAACCTGCATGATCTCTGATGCTATCAAATTCGCTATCATCACAATATGTTGCAGATTCTTCAGTGCTGTTCTCTTTCTTGACTGTAACACGACTGCCATCGGGCGAAGACCACAAGTTCTGGAGAATCTGTTGCAATATTTGCTCTGAAGCTTCCATGTATTCCTCAGTTTCACCACAGGACTCACTAATTTTATCACATATCAGTTTCTCCCACGACTGTTTAATTGAAAAATGATGAAAACTACAGGACCGTTTCACAGAAAATTCGTTTTCCAAACGTATTGCCTTCTTTTGCGGATTTTTTTCAACTTCTGCCTCGACAAAACAAATTTCTACCAGATCTAAAACATTTTGCAAAAAAACTCATCTTTATAGTTAGACTTTCTTTCGTCCAACACTGCCTCGGAAGCCAACGTCAAAATGGTATTTTCCTTTGAAGGTGACTTGTATACTTCAAGAAGTGTTTGCAGAAACGATAACAAATTCTTCGCTGTAATGTTTGAAGAAACAACAGAGCTGTCAACATGAGTTAATGGTTCATGAAAAGGCAACTCGCCTTCGTTAAAACCATCATCATCTAAACAAAGTTGAGCGCCAGCGTGTAATATAAAAGCTGAAGTTGCTGAACTTTGCTTAGATGATGAGCTCCCGGCTGCCTCCATATTTGTTTTATGCACCTAGTAACGGTTGTCAAGGAAGAGACAAATGTTAACACTTTTTAAGTCAACCGCTCGCCGTTAAAAATGACGTTTCGTCACCAGGCTCCGCATCACACGTTGATCTCTGTTCCTATCTCCGTTGCACCGCCCAGTATATAAGCGCCCTGATCATCAGTGTTTGTAAATAGATTTCATACGAATTCATTGATTCATGAGTTGTTTACAACATGAGGGGCAGCTGCGTTGTATTGAATATACCTTATTATAGGAAACGTCGTACTTGATTAATATGACTTGAATAAAGGCGACATAAAATTTATGCCAATTGCTTGTTGGTCTTATTAAAAGGAAACAAATTGACGCTAATTGCTTACAATTGTTTTTTTTTTATATCAAATTAAATTGACGGGAATCTGCATGATCTACATAAGTTCAAATTAAACTAAATTAACGATAATTAAAAACCCAGTAGGCCTACTTCAAATTAACGATACTAAAATAATGTGAAATTAATCAACTTGACGCGAATTAATTTCCTATAATAAGGTACAAGCAATAAATTTCGGCTCGTGTTGTATATTCAACACGGCAGCTAATTTTGCAAGCACTACGTAAAATTTTATTTTATGACTCCGATCTCGTCACCAATTCGTTGATTTCCACGAATGGATCCTTAAAAAGGGGGAGAAATAAAAAGAAGCAAATTCTGCAACATATAGCCTACTACCTACAGTCATTGATTAATTAGTTGGTGTGACCTACATGTTACATCTTATTTCAGAGTAGTTGAAAGAATAACTTGATCTATTCCACTTCTTTAGTATCAAGCGAAATGTCACCAGACGATGTTGATCCGCTAAACTTGAAATTATTTTCAAGAAGGGCTAGATTCAGGTCTTAGCTAGTTCCAAAATATTTCTCCCTATTAATTCTAATTATTTTTAGTTCGGTCGAGTATATAATTAAATGCTTTGCAACAAATCCTTAACCAATCCTTAGGCAGGACTTAATTTAGGACTCTATTTGTCATGTTGTCTGAGCCTTCAATCTTGTTATTGCAAAATTAATAAAAAAATACTATAAGCTAGAACATGCCTTTTTGAAGCATTAAAAAGAATGCTAATTATCTATTCCGAACGAAAGACGAAACCTTCCATATATCAAATTTAGCAAATGGAGCATTGGAACGAGAAATTACGGAAGCTTTGTTAATCGAATCCAGCAATTAAAACGTAACTATAGCTAACCATTTTGGGCTTTGTAGTTTAAAGATAGAATATTGCTCTAATTATGTTTGTAACTTAAATAGATACCAAATTTATTTTCTCGGACGAGTTGTTAATTTCAGATGCTTGCGTAGCTTTGTCACAGATTGTATAATAACTATAGGATTGTATAATAGGGCCATACACTTCGGACAAAAAACGTACGAAAAGTTTTTTTAACTTTCAATGATTCAGGTTGGTATATAGTTTGTAGGTTTATTTTCAAATTTTAATATCAGATAGAACTCAGATTGACCATGAATCATGTGATCATGTCCATGTCTTCTTTTATATTTCAGATACTAGAAACTATGCCTATAAGCAAAAACATTAAGGCAACAATACACACCAACTTCCATATCTGAAAATTTGAATTATACGTTGAAATATTTATTTTTTACCACGGGTTTGCCCACCGAAAATTCAAGATCTCTTTTTTACTAAAAAACACGTTAATTCACTCAACTGTCCAAAACGGCGAGAAAAAGAAAAGCTTCAACTGATATCTTTCATTTCGAAATTCGAAAAAGTTATGTGTGTTTTTGGTGGGTCGAATTTGCAGTTTCCATCTCTGGTTCATACCTAATCTGTGATATTGAACGCAATTTTATAACGGTCGGAAATTTTATCGTTTATAGATGCAAGCAGTTTGGGTGGTAGATTTGTAGTTTTTGTATCAGCTGCTGATAATGGAGTAAACCTTTAAAATAGAAGAAAAATTATTCAACACTTTAGGTTTTTTACGACGATGACGAACTTGAAGAGCGATTAAAAGAAATGGCGAATGAAGGAAAAGAAAGCAGGCAACTTCGTGAACTGAGGGAAGAAATTAAGAAAACGGTACAAGAAAATACAGCAGCAATGGAAACCAAGATTGGAAATAGATTAAAGAATATGGAGGCAAGGTTGGAGGCAATGTTGGTAAAAATTCAAGCTGGAGTTGTCCCTTCTGGTAGTCAAAACGTTCCTGCGTAAATATTTGTTTTGTGTTATTGATCTAATAAAACACATATTTAACATACGAACTGGAGGGACCAAGGCCCCCCCCCCAGCCCCAATGCTGCCCCCGCAGTAAACTATTTTACTTCCCCCCCAGTAAAGGTCCCTTTTGTCAAAAATATCAGCAAAGAAGGATTAATAACTTGGTCCAAGGGAGTGTGTTACTACTTCTACCACCCAACCTTCCTTAGTTGAATGCAATTCCACTAATACTAATAGTCTAGCACCTTAAAATCTTACCAAAACTGCTGAAATGGCGTGATAACCTTCTTAGAAAATTTTAAATTTTCCGACAGGGTCAGTAATTACCATCAAGGATTAGCTCATTAATTATTTTGAGCATACAGTGTATATAAATTACAGAGTTATATACATTGCATGAACATATTGAAAGTTACACTAAAAGTTCAACCCCTCTTCAGACCCCCCGCCGCTTAAGTTCGTACTATTTGTGTTGATCACTTTACAGTGATTTTCTTTTACTATTAATCGCTATAATTATTTAACAATAATCACTTTACAGTGATCTGTAAATTTATAAAAAAGGCCCAGCTATGAATTGGATACGAACAGGAATTCATGCACTATATTGTGGTCTGAGGGGTCCTAAAATTAGTTTTTTGAAACTTTGATTCTGCCTGCATAGAGGCTAAGATTTTGTACGTAACTAAAATTGAAAGTTTTGGCAGTCTTTGAAATGTTATTTTTATATATGCATGATTTGTCATTTATGTCCTGTACTATCTTTGTAAAATGCTTTTATTGTTTTTTAGATAATTGTAGCATTTTATATAATTTCTAATATTATTAGTATTTCGTTGTATCAATAAACAATTATGATTAACTTTATCAATTGGTTGAGAGCAGTGCAATTTTATCGTAATACCGCGCTAAAAGATGTAATTCGGTGCCAATTTTGAAAAAGAACAGAAATTATTGGACTAGACATGAACAAAGCTGATTTTTACTTAAAAACGTCAGAGATAACCGTTTGTCACGAATTTACAAAATTGTTTACATGTTGTGGCCGACGACAGTTAATGTAATATCATAGTCTACTTTATAGGATTCTATAAATAGCTTTAAAATATTACTGGAAATACGTGCATGCAGAATCTCCTCGCTCATTAGAACCAGGGCGTCTATAAGATAGGGCGGCGAAACGGCGAGATAATGTCATGATCAATGGGCGCGCCTGCTCTGGGATCTTAACTCGCCTTAAATCGCGGATAAAAATTGGCAAAGATTCTCTTAAATCGCTTAAACTCGCACTAAATCGCCTAAACTCGCCAACCAAATTAAAATGCTGAAAATAGTAAGTACTATATACAGTGTAAACATTCCCTTCCCCAGGAGAGGGGTGTTCTGGTTGTTTATTTCAGATAAGATTAGGAGGGGCTTACCCGAGGGGGCTTGCTGGAGAGAGGGGGCTTAGCCAAAACATGGGAAGTTACATGCTTATTGATTATAGCCGAAACACAGGAATGCACTAGTCATTGGAAAGCCCTGCATCCCCCTACCCGAGGAACAGCGGGGCATTAGATAAAGGTTGTGTCCTAAATCATTCTAATCCCCCGCTATACATGGCATTCTTACTAGTCTAAACATGGCTAAAGTCCCCCGCTACCCGGGCACCAAAAATGAAGGCTACCATAATAATTGCTTTTAAAATTCAACAAACTCTAAAATTTCCCGAATTTTGATCTTTGGAGGCCAAACATGCTGTCTAATGCCCGAGTCCCAGGCATAACCGATAGGGTAATCTGCAAATAAATCCCCGCTATTTCCCGGCATGTCCCGGATAGGGGGGTGCAGGCTTTCCAATGATTGGTGCATAAGTTACATACTATCAAGCATATAGTTATATAATATGACATACTGTATGAAGTTAGGAACCCCTATATTCAAACAGAAAAGTCAGGATGGCAAGAATCAGTCTGTTTTCAACATTTTATTTATTTCGATAAGTGTAATTCATATACCACTATTGTGACATGAACTTCCAGAACAATTCATAAATTGTTTTGTTTTCCTCTATTGAAAATAGTGCGGAGCCTATAAATTACAGGGTAGAGAGATTACTAGGGTATATTATTGTATATATAATGCTGTAGCTTTTGCACAGTTCCTTTCCTACATTATATACAAGTGCTGAATTGCAGTCCCAGTAGTGCACAGCATTTAATATTTTATATCAACAGTGTTGAAACTTACATAAATTGATAAACCACAGCATGATCCAAGTCAACTTTTATAGTCAGCATTGTCCGGTTCATATCGTCTTATATAAAGATCCATGATCGTTCAACATTTTTAGCGTACGACCTTGCCTCACCTTGGGTCGATACCAAAATCTGGCATTTTCACGAATTCAGTTAAATACTTCATGTTAGCGACTGCGGAGAAAGGAGCTCAGGCTATCTAGCGGAAATATATTATTCAACTCTATGAAACTTTATATAAACTAAATTTTAACATTAGTGAATTTTTGTAAATACTGCACTTTATATATCGAGGGGAATTGAAATATTAAAAATACTAATCAATGTTGAGTTTTAGTTATTAAATAAACACATGGAAATGAAATACTATATTCGCAACGTAAATCAGGCTTATTTGGTAAGTTTAACACATATGTAAATAGTAAATTCGTTTGAATTGGAACATGCATGATCACAGTTTTAATATATTCTGTACCCTTGGAATTTCCAAGATATTGACAAGGCATTCATGCATTTGGAAATTCTCAAAATATAGGCTAGCAACCCCATGGGGTGCACTAAAACTTCTTGTTCCTACAATCCAGCCACAACCCTGATTTTTTAGATTTCCAATTGATTGTGGTTCCAGGCCTGAACTTAGTAATATGTATTAGTATGCAATTCAATTTAGAAATACATGTTATTATATACAGGTTTATGTTCTTCATTGTATTAATTCCAGCAATTTGGTGGTATAACCTTGAAATTAGTAATACGGCAAAATAATAAGCAAATTAATAATAAGTTTCAACTGGGTCTTGTTTACATGACAGTCTACCAGACCCCGTGGGGGTGTGGGTGGAGCGGTGGTGCCCTTTCAAAATACATGTACTATGCACTATTAATTATGTATTATTACTGTATTTTGCTTAAAGTGCTGTACTTGCATATTTAATTACCATGTATTTTGTCTTAAATCGCCTTAAAACGCATTACCTAAAAGTTGTGTTTTTTCTTAAATCGCCTAAACTCGCCTTAACTCGCATTATCTCGCGGCGAGTTAAGGCGAGTTAAGATCCCAGAGCAGGCCTGTTAGTCCAGCTTGCTTATTGGCCAGAAAAAGCAATTGACTGGCTGCCAATGCGTAATGAGCGGCCACACAAAATTTCAAATGAGTGGCCCTACTGGTCGTCTCTATACTGTGTATTGGTATTACTTTCTCGAAGCTCTTCATTCTTTCTGCATAATTCAGCTTTTTCTTCTTTTAACTCTTTAATCACTCTAGTCTAAAGGCGAGATCGTCTAGTCTTGTTGCCACTTTATTGGTAAATCTCTAGATTCTGAGTCATCAATAGAATTAGCATTGACAGTCCTCCGAGGACTAGATGTATCTTTTGTCCCGGCTATTAACTTGTCAAGCGTTGATGACTCATCATGCAGATTTGGATCGGATGACTCGGATGACTGCTCACAATCGGCTTTTCGTAGGGTTCGATATTTTCATCGATATCTTATTTTGTTCTACAAAAGTTTTTATTCGTTCTTTTAAGGCAATACTCTTCTCTCCCTCAAAGTATATATTTTCGCTTTTCATCTGCCAAACAACCACTAATAGCTTGCTATCAAAAATCCATTTACCACCGCTAGGCGAATGCCACGTAGTACTTTCAGCCGTTTCTTCGTATATTTCGGTTAGTACAAACGCTTTTAGATCTTCAAGCGTGCCTGTCCACTTTAACTTGTTCTTTTTAACATCAAAATGACCATACAATACATTCAGAATCACTGATGAATTCATTTCTTGTGTAAAATATATATATGTTATTTACCGGTTGCGAGGTCCGGATGAGAAAAACTGTGCCCGAGGTCTTGAAAACGGCCCGAGCCCGGAGGGCGAGGGACGTTTTCAAGACCGAGGGCACAGTTTTTCTCATCCGGACCGACGCTGCCGGTAAATAACGTGTTTATTTTTTATCATAGGTAAAATATTAAAATTGAAAATTCCAGTGTAGCGAAATAATTTGAGATCAGTGCAATTGTGAATTCAAAGCGAGGCTGACAAAACTTGAACGTTAAAAGCAAACACGAAGACGAAAACTCAAGAAAACTGGCAAGAAACTCACAAAAAACCATAGTTTCTGTAAAAATGTACACGGTATTTTTAAATATGGCAGTAAAAAGCATAGGAATGAAAGGTTTTGGCCTGGTTTTCCGGTATTCCGTGTTTCTTCGACGAGGATATCTTCGTGTTTACTTGCTTTGGCCATAAAAAACTCATAAAGTGAATCATGCAGTGAATGCATGTGTTTTGACTTCGATCAACGCTTTCTACTCAAACTGGACAATGAACAAGGTATGCAGTAATTATTTTCTGGTCATTTCACGGTAAAAAAACATATAGCCTCAACTTTGTTTGCCAAGGGCCACGGCTTTAATTTTTTTTTCTTTACAATATGTTTACGAAAAGTACTTTAACAAATGGGCAGAAAAAACATGTTTTCACTACAGTTGGTCCATATTTTTAAGTTTTATGTATGGAGAAAAGTTTTTTCTTCTATGATATCTGTTTAAACTGTATTTTTTTAACTTTAATGTGGCCAAATACTGAAATACATGAGCAATAAAACAAATGTAGTAGTTTTAATACACGAGCATTTAAAACAAATGTATTAGTTTTCTCGACACATCGTGCTTAGTATGAAGCCTTTGGAGTTGATGCAATTCATTTTTGTACTCTAACTATCGTTAGGCTAGCTTTTTGAACTTTTTGGGTAGATTTTTAAACTAAAAATTGTTTCACTCCTGTGTTTTGTCGCGTAATCCAGAGCGGGCCGGATGAGTTTCAGAGCGGGCCGGATGAGTTTCAGAGCGGGCCGGATGAGTTTCAGAGCGGGCCGGATGCAAAAATCCGGACCGCTCTGAAATGCTTGTCAGCCAATCAGATTGCTTCATTTACATAGATAAAAAATAAAAGTCAGTATTGTCGGAGCTCTAAAAGGCACGTCCGTTCACAGTGGATGTGTACGGCTGGAGATACTATATATCCTGCTAATGTGCTATCGACTTTGCTTGAGCTGTTAGTGCTGTAAAGCATGGAAGTCTTACATAGAGATGTCTTTAAAAGGTTTTTCTATCCATTCGCGTTTGCTTTCTCTTGCTGATTTCCATATTTTGCATCAAGTGATGTTTCATGTATGCCGCTTGACGCATTTGACTCGTGTGAACTTGACACAAAGTCACAGATATGCAATTGATCGTCTAAATTGCCTGACTGAATTATTCTGATTTGTCCAAGGTTTGATCTATTAAATATGTTTTTATTCCTATTTTACAATGGACTTAATATTTTTGTCTAGTCGCGTTCACATATTATTGTCAAGTTGCGTTCACATATTATTGTCATAGCAGACAGGGCCTCATATTCGAATGGCAATGAGTTGAAATGAGTTGTGCTTTACATGTAGGTAACTCACATGGGAAATATTGATATTTTGAAATAGATGTTACAAAATTTGATGTCTTTCATGTTTCGTGATATATTTAGCTTGTCTCATCCTGCAAACTATGCTAGGTTATGCATCTACTGACAGCACGCAAGCCACTGGGTCACATATCCGGCAAAGTAAGAACAGAATGATGGAACAACGCTTTCGTTTTATAGCTTTCCAAATGCAAAATTATTTTGCGCACATGTATATATTTTTAACGCTTTTATAACACTACAAAAATGTGCAAATTTTCTCGCGTGGCAGTGTCAAATTACTCATTGCAGTAAACATGGGTTTCATGTGGGAATTCCATGTGGAAAAACAATACATGGAAAATATTGATATTTTGAAATAGATGTTACAAAATTTGATGTCTTTCATGTTTCGTGATATATTTAGCTTGTCTCATCCTGCAAACTATGCTAGGGTATGCATCTACTGACAGCTCGCAAGCCACTGGGTCAATGCCAATAATTACCGTCTACTGAATATAATTTGTGTTGCATATTTGTTTGCATGTTTGTTTCAAGAGCTAAAGAATAATAACAGTCCCCGCAGCATTCCCTACCTTGCAGGTACCCTGGTATAAATCTAATTGACCCAATAGCTGTTCCAACCGGACAGGGATCCAAAAACATGTTCCGGCCAGGATCCGAATACATGCAACCACCAATTCGATCTGACCTAAATGAAAAATAAATAAACATGTAAACATCAAACTCTAACGTTAGAACGGCGTTCAATTTGAACGTTGTTTTGAAGTCGTGTCCGAACGTTACACAATAACGTTACTATAGAACGTTAATATCTAACATTGCTAAGAAGTAATTGCGTGCGATCGCTGAACGTTAAACTTCAACGTTAAACTAACGTTTAAAGCACATTCTCTTTTCCTGAAAGAGAAAAGCAAAGTTGTGCGAACGTTGTGTCAAAGTTAAGTCAGCCTTTACGTTTCTACAACCTTTAACCAACGTTAAAATAACGTTATGTGCTAGCTGGGTAGCATCTAAAAGCTCTTGAACAGATTTTGTATCGAAAGCGTGGATTTGCAGGTGTTACTTTGAAAGGCAGACTGAACCGCAGTTTCGTAAATTGACATTGTTGACTTGTGTAAAGCAATCTGCTATTATCATTTCGTATTGATTGAGGACTGCTGAATACCCCTTTAGGCCGTAGGATGAGAATCGGAAAGATGCAGTTCCGTTGTACCCCTCGTGGAACTACGTAATATTCACATAAATCAATAGACAAGAACTTACTTTATCAGAACCCGTTGCCCCAAAGCGAGACAGGTGCACATTTGAGAATAAAATCCCTCCAAAGTGCAGTATTTTCGCCCTTCGAAATATCTGATCCGCCATTGTTTTAATAATAGTACCCTCGCACGCGCGCTTCGAGCGTGACTCGGGGACAAATGCAGGTCCAATAAGGATTACGCTGCGTGGAATAGCTTTCTCTATTAAGTTTTATCATAGTTAATAGAGAGAGCTGTTTTGGAAGCTTCACGAAAGTACAATGAAACTCATTATCTATGTTGGTTTAGGTTTATGCAAAAATGTAGTTCTTTCGTCGGCACGTGTGTATTGTATTTTCACCTAAACAACCAATAACCATGTAAAAACTGGGCAATTGTTTAAGTTACGGATGGGTAAATAAACCAAAACATTGCTGTTGGTTGTTTGTGTGAAAATACAATACACATGTGATAATGCGCACTTCATCCCAGTAAGCTCACTCCAAATTATCTACAATGCCTTGATCCAGCCTTATTTTGACTATTGTTCTCCACTATCGGACAATTTGTGGTATACAATTGCTTGATAAACTTCAGAAATTTCAAAATCGTGCGGCAAGAATAATTGCCGGCGTAAGTTACGAAATTGATTCTGCTGACGTTCTTGAATCTCTTGGTTGGGAAACTCATGGCTAGAAATGAAGTACAACATGGCTCGACTTTTCGCACGGGCCCACGTCTAGGAAAATTCGAGGTAGACAATACTTTGTTTTTTAGCAACATTTAAAGGCGTTACATCATCCTTAAACTTGTTCCCGAACGACATGAAATATAGCATTTTCACGCCGCAATTCGTCGTAATTTAATCCATCAAGCGCTGAGATATAGTTCTTAAACTAGCGTAAACAAGCAAAACATTGCTCGTTATTTCGGTTCTTGTTGCCATTTTACATTCTCGACTTGTTGCTAGGTTACCAGGGTCTCTACCGCCGTCTTATTTTCATATTTTGCTCGCAGGTTCATGAAAAATAGCGTTATTGGCGCGGCAAATTTAATATTTTGGCTTGCGTTGGCAACAAATAATCGTTCTGGAATTTTAATGATAAATTAAGAGACTGTTGCTGGTATTTGCGTGTGTTTTGTTTGATTATAAATAGTATTTTGTATAATAATAGTTTAATATTGCTTTTATAATGTCGGATGTTCCACCGTTGGGGCTCTTTTGCAATTGAAATTTTCAAAATTGTTAAGATCCTCATCAAAATTATCTTCTGGATATAATTCTCTCAACCTCGCAGTATTTTCCAGGTTTTTTATTGCTCTCACTAAAATCAGCCGTACTCAACTTGTTCAATTCCTTATAGAAACGATCCGCCGTTTTGACTTTTTCCGATGAAATCTGAAATTACGAGCCCGCAAGTTAAGCCGCTGGCTGACCTCGATTTCTAGTCATGTTAGAAAGTAGAAGACAGAAGATGAAGTCCATTCTTCTGTATAAAATTCTAAATGATTATACTGCTCCCAACTTGGAAGAGTCATTGATTGGGAGTAGTTTAACACAGGCGGACTATAACTTTAGAAATAGCAATACCGATATAGCTCTCCCAAAACCGAGAAGGGAATTCCTACAAAAAAGTTTTAAATACAGCGTTTATTATATAGTAATATATATAATATAATATTATATTATATATAATATTAAGTTTTAAATATTAATAATTAATATTACTAAGTTAATGTTGGGTCACACCTCCTGTATTTTGTATTCTTTTAATTAGTTAATTTTTTTCTTTTTTTTTTCTTGTAAATATTTTGTACATAAAAATGAGGCCCCTCATGAAAACCAACGTAGTTGACGAGGCTAGCATCACGAAATAAAGTTTTACATACATACATACATACATACATACATACATACATACATACATACATACATAATGTAATATAATATGGCCATGAGATCTAACTACGCTGAAAGTTATATATTCAAGTTTTCAGTTTTGCTATTGCAGTGACAGTCATTCTAAAGAGGCGCGATAGTGCCGAGTCGGCTATTAGTCATGTACGACGAGAGTGAGTAGAATAACTGTTTTATTATATACACAAGCTCCGGATATTAACAGAACATTTTGGCGTACGTATACTTTTTTCAAGTAAAATTTGAATTTCCTCTTCATTTAATTGTCCAAATCTGCCAGCCATTTTTCTACTTTTCTCTACTTAATTTTGAAAAGCCATATAATAATGGCTCATATCCTGCTAGGATATGAGCCATTATTATATGGCTTTTCAAAATTCTCTATTCTGATTGGTTGACAAGCGGTCCGTAAAAACCCATATCCGGACCGTGGTCCGTATTTTCCGTATCTGGACCGGTGTCCCGGATGTCGTTTATCATAAGTTGTGCATAATGGTTTTCTTAGATATTTCACCCTTGCAAACTTGTGTGTCATTAAAATTTAGAGATAAAATGTTTCAAACAACCAAATTGTTTTTGATTGAGCATGCATGCCTACCGTATATTGTTACGCAGTGAAACTGACGATAGCCGATTTAATTCGCGCGAAATTAAAAGCATATGCTCACAGACTCAGTTCGGCCATATAATAAACCGATTATTGACCTCGCTTGTTCGGTCTGTACTGTGAAATATCAGACCTCTGTTTTTTGCATGTCTAGAGCTTGTGTATATAACAATATGAGTTAAATTGGAACTTAAAATTTGTTTCGGAAATTAAAAAATTTCATCTTCAAACTGTTTTTTTGGATACAATCACAAATCATGGGTAATAAATAGGTGCATCCTAGACAGATTTCAATATAGCGGCTCACCCGTGAGCGGCTAGGTTGCCATTCTTATATTTAGCCCATTGAACTGATTTAGCCGCACGTTTCACAACTGCCTTCCTCGATATTGTTTATGGTAAGAGCCACTGGGCCATGCTGTGATGACACTAGTTCATGTAGATCGAAACTCGTCAAAACAAAAGATTCGCGCATGCGCAGATCGGACAGTTCTCAATCTTTAACTTAGTAGAAACTTTGTTTTTCAAGAAAATAAAAACCTGGCTTTGAAAAATATACTTTTTTTGCGTGATTTTTACGCGCAATTTTCGCGCGAAAACACGAATTATGCGATGTGCGAGATTAGAGACCAACCGTACCAGTTCCCTATGACGAAATGGTATTCAGCCACCTTCACTCAAGATAACAATAATATCTATGCTAATATAAAATGAAAGGAATAGAATAATGTACGGTACGTATTAAAGGAGGAAAATGAATATGAAAGTATGAAAGAAAGGAAAATTTCAGTCCGTCCTAATTCTCTGCAGTCATTAATATAACATTTATAGTACGCGCGTGCTGATTGGTCGAGAAGCGTGTTTCCATTTAACAATTGGGGCAATTGATGAGGGCGAAGCCCGAATCAACTATCATCGCATAGAAATCGAGAGCGAATAATCTAATTGTTTTAGTAGAAACCAGCAAGAAAAAAGTATTTCAAAACGTTTTTCATAATTTATTGAAATAAATTCGTTAAAAATCGCACCGAGGAGATGGCTGTTTCGCTACTCGCTATCTATCGACAATTAGATAGCGAGTAGCGTAGCCAATCAAATTACAGCATTTGCAATAGTATACTAGTATGATTCTACTAAAACTGTTTAGTAGAAATTGTGAGGTGTCTATTGCTTTTCCTGCATTCTGATTGGTCCAAATTGAGCCTCTAAAAAGTGATAGGTCAGTGACTATCACTTTTTTTTCAAAATGGCTTCTTCGCAAGCTGCCGAATTTAAAACAAAAATAGTTTTTTGAGCCTGATTCAAAGTTTTAAATGAAAAAAGCTGCCGCTAAATTAAAGGAGGATATATTTTTGACATTTTTAAAGGTAAGCGACAACAAATACACTATTTTTCTTCCATGAAAGGCAGCGTTTTCTCGCTGTTGAAATGTATAAAACTTTTTCCGTACGGCTCAACCACTCAAGTGTTTATTTTGAAAATTATTCGTTTTATCCTCATTTATATCGTTATATTCAGCAAAAACCTAGCTGTGATATATTTTTTAAACCATTCTACTTTGTATTTTAGCCCTTTCAAAGTATTTTTCTCACGAAATTGTTTGTTTTTGTTTCGCTTCGATATATTTTTGACACTCGGCATGTTTTTAATAACCGGCCGCTGAGAAAAGCGCTGAATTTTGTCCTATAGCCTTTTCAACTGACCTCATAACTTTTCTCTTTGAAATTTCTACTAAAACAATTAGTCGCCTCAGGCTCGGTGATTACAAGCCTATAGTCACTATAGGCTTGTAATCACCTCGCCTTCGGCGACTAATTGTTAAATAGAAACACGGAAATGTTCCCGCCAAAATTTAAAATCATAAAAAAAAATTTAATGCGAATTATAAAAATTTGAATACTATTTAAAAACAATTTTAATGCTTTTACACATTTTTGACTGTTAATTTTCAAACAGAGTTGTTTTCTTGCAGCGAAATTGACGAGCAAAGGTCAGGATGCGTACGTAATGAGAATTTGTAAATTAATCGAGTTTAATTTAAAAAATGTCTTTTGAGTTATATTATAAAAGAAATAGAAAACATTTTTTCCTGGGAGTTTGGGAGAACTCGAAATAACGTGGAAAAACTCGCCCTACGGGCTCGTTTTCCCACTGATTATTTCTCGTTCTCCCAAACTCCCACGCGCGTTTCTATAAGCGTATAGAAACACGGAAAATGTTTTCTATTTCTTAATTATAAAACACAAAACAATATATAGACATTCCGTAAATTGATAACAGTTTAATTCGACCATTTTTTTGCTTTTTTACCTCAGTTTGTTCAAAATCAATAAAATGGAAATTCGTTTTGGACGAGTGGAAGCACCGACTGAGAACTTCTGAAAACTGTTAAAATCAAAATGATCAAGCGAAGCTGCACGTGTGTGAGAATGCACTGAAATTTGTTGTGTTTTAAACTGTTTTGAAACCACGTTTTTCATTCAATATGAAGAAGAAAACTTCACGGGTTTAAAATAATATTGATGGATAATTACGTGAAAATCGAAGAGATATTTAGCCGAATGCGTATCATGAGTGAACCGATGGCGATGCCGATGATGCCACAACGTACGAATATGAACCCTCATTGTCGTGGTAAATCAATAATCTTCCAGACAAACATGCTATAGTATGAAGTTAAAAGGGCATTTCCTAGATATTACTTTCTCAATAGTGATCGAGTAATCTTTAACAATCACAAATGACTACATAAGAAAGTGGGTTGCTCCGTTGCTTTCATGTATTCAAGGGCGCCAGAGCAAGGTAGTGTAGATTTCAATTTATATGCTTATTATCATCTTAAGTGCATCAACCGCAACACATAACGATTAAAATACTTTGTTTGGTACTTGGCAATTGAGATATTTTAAAGTAAGCTAATATACTAGGAGGATGGTTGAAATACATTATGGATTATTAATACAAAAAAGTTGTCCACACAGTTTCTTCAAAGTCCCCTCCCCCCAATTTCCTTCAAATCCCCCCCAAGATTCAACATTAACCCATTGGCTGGCAATGTGCCCTACTTTAGTATTTTACTCGGTCTAATGCCAGAAAATGTTACTTAATGGGTAATAAACAGATTGTAAGGCACTAGTCAATTGAAACTCCAGCCCCCCCCCCACCCCTGGGCATATGCAGGAGGGTTCTAAGACTTTGTGGGGGAAATACAGCGTTTTGACAAACGTTGCCATCATGCTACCCAGGGTTTTAACACTGACAACAAGGCCGGGATAAAATGTTGGTTGCATATAAAAAATTCTAAATTTTTTTATAAATTTTTGTTTGAATATTACATCTACAAACACCATCTACAGTAGTATTATTCCCATTGATTGAGATGCCGAGAAAAAACTCGCCTTTACCCACATACCATATATTGGCATCCCATATTTTACACAAACGGAATAATAGTAGATGGTGTTTGTGGGTGGAATATTCAAACAAAAAATTATATACATTTTTAGACCTAGCCAGGAGCAGTTGCAAAAATGGACCTTAGGCCCTCTGGCAGGAATCAAACCTGCTGTAGCAACTGGACTCTGTATCTCAGGTGGTTAGAGCGCTGCACCGGATTTGCATGGCCGCAGGTTCGATTCCTGCCACAAGACCTAAAGGCCCTTTTATACTCATCGCAAAAAACAACTTGCAAGCTCGCTGCGAGTACTTTTATCCAATCAAAATGCTCGATAGTTAATTTTAATTAGATGCAAGCACTTGCAGCGGGCTTGCGAGTTGGTTTTGCGATTAGTGGAAAAGAGCCTTAAGAGTAAGGTTGCATTTTTTGCAACTGCTCCTGGCTAGGTCTAAAATGTATATAAAGTTTCGTTCAAATATTCCATCCACAAACACCATCTACTGTAACTAAATTGTCTGTTAATTTTTTAAAGGAAGCATATGATTTTACAAATTTTGCTCTTGGCTGTTGGGAAGGATGCATTTGAAACTTGTGGCATATTTATATAATCCTGCTTACCAAGACTGGCAAGATATCTTGGCAAGTGAGATAAATATTTCTGTGTGTTCACCCAACCTGCTGAGCTGAAATTACCAAAGTGTTCTATGATTAGTGCTTGCAAAAACTGCACATTTTTAGTTGCTCAAAACAAATACAGTGCCGGTATTTAATGATTTTGGTATATTTCTTGTTCTTTTTGGGGGAAAAACACATTGCCATTGATGCCAATATATTTGATACTTGTATATAAAACAAATATAAAACTATGCTAAAATCTTCAAATTGCAACAAAATAACGAAATATGATATTCAATTTCTTGACTTTATCCCGGTAAGCTGCCAGCATTTTCACATGGAAATTTTTTAATCCGGCTTCCCTGTGGTCTCAGACATTTTGGTAAACAGGCTCAATTGCTCTATGAAAAGGCCCTTTTTTTCTAATAAAACATAAAATTGATTTAATATAATCTTTAAGCGACTGTAGTTGACATGCAAAGCCTCGGCTTATTGTGGAATACAGTACACTCCTACATATACTCTACATGGACAACCATTTTTGAGATATATTGAATTCATTAGATACCACATGTGGAGAACATACTCATAATAAAGATTTTACTCTTACTGTACTGTAGTTACCTGTCTTGGAATACAGTCTGAATCATGATGAGTTGACTAAATGGAAAGAAGACTGCAAAAGTAAAGAGTCTATTGTAGATGATTGCAACAATGACAGTTGGGGTTGACCAACATTGAGGTAACACTTTTTTTACTGTAATTGTCATTTTCAAGATTTTGATTATATTGTGTTTTTGAAACTTTATGCTGCAGTTGTACTGTAGCTACTTTGCAACAAGTTTTATATGTTGACATCAAATTGTGATAAGACATTTCTGCTAAGTCTGAGAGAATTTTGATGGTAGCCAGGTGTAAAGTAATGGCTTTTTTTGAGTTGCAGTTACTGTATGTGTAAGTTTTACACAAAAATGAACTGTAAATTGCATATCATATACATACAACAATGTAATTGAAAATTAAATAAAATTTGATTTTTGACAAAAGAAAAATGCGAAAATTTGTTCTACACATCCAAAAATTTTAAAATTTTTTTTGTAAACAAAATTACTGTTTGTATTGATACGGAAACTGAAACTCTTTATTGCTTCTTTGCAATGTAATAATTACACTTGCAAAGAGATTTTGGACCCTGTAGTCAAGAGATTTTCAATATCTATTGGTTGGTTATTACTGAAAAAAAATCAAATGGTAAAAATAAATTAACTGCATGTAGTGCGAAAGTTTAGACTTATGCTCAAAATGTAACAATGTATCCTGAGAATTCTAGTGAATTGGGTGCTTACAGTATATGACAAATAGGAATGTGTTGAGCCATTATTTTTTTGTTATTTACGTAGCTCCATACTGTATTTGTAGTATTAACTATCTCAATAACAGTGGTGTTGTACTGCTACATGTACAGTAGTAGAGAATCTATCGATTACAAAGATAATGTCTGGAATCTACAGTTATTTTTAAACTTTTTATGGAATTCTACTAGAGTATAATGGTTATGGTGACAGTTTCCATCTACAAAACCCTTCAATTATCATTCAATCGAGTGAGATGCCAACAAAATCTAGATATTTATCCTTAGATAGGTTAGTAGTTTGATTGGAGGCTTACCATTTGAAAATGGACTTCTATTTAAAACATAGCAGATTTTGACAGAAGTGTTTTCAAACACCACCAGCAACAAGAACTTGGTATAGAATATCACACCTACCCATCATGTCCTACTACATTTGGGAATAAATATGTTTTAATTTCTTTTAGATATTTATACTGTATGTTAAGAAGATGCATTAAAAATGAATTAATACGTCACTTGGAAATATGGTTTGGAGTGTGGAAAAGTAAAGAGCTTACATGTATGATGACAACAATGCAAGTTGGAGTTTGAGCATCTTTGAGGTAACAGATTTTTGCTTCTTTACTGATATAGTTCACTTGGCATTGTTCAAACTATCGTGTCTATTACTCAATCAGCTGGAGATTATTTATTGGCTGGGTATTGTACATTACAGTTTACCACATGGCACATACCTTTACAATTCACATGTGCTTTGTTTTCTTATTTCTTGTTTTTTCTCTGCATGTAGCTTTGCCTGTCATGTAATGTTTATCCTCCTTTATCATGTCATGTCCTGTACTGTTCTATGTTGTTGTCAGTTTAACATATCGTCAATATAATAGTACTGTTCATGCAGCATTCCTATAACATGGCTTAATCTAACTAGAATATTGTGCCGACCTGCAGTGATTTTATTGTACCAAAAGCACATGGAAAAGTAATCCTGTGAATACAGTGTTATAGCTGTTAAAATTTACGTTGTAAGCAAGGATTGATTAATTCCTTTCTATTAGAACATTGCAAATAAGCATATTGAAAGTTCGAAGGAACACTTAACTTTATAGTCAATTGTGACAAACGTTTTCATGGGAGCATAGTCCTATTTGAATGAGAAACTTCCTTTGAGGAAAATGCAGATTTACTGATTTTAATGAATTTCTACAACATTCTTTGGTGTTTTCGTTAAGGTTAAAATATTTGTTTGAACAAAACAAATTATGATTATACCGCAGAATATATTTAGTTAAATTGTGCAAATTTGCCGGACATCTCCTCTCTTTATTAACCGACCATAACTCATTCGCTTCATTTGAGTTACAGTTACTGTATGTGTAAATTTTGCACAAAAAAACTTGAGTAAAATTTGCATCCTGAGCAACACATATATTGTCTAAATATTACTGAAAATGTCAGTAAATTTTGACAAAGAAAATGCGAAAATTTGTTCTACACATCCGTAAAATTTTCGTAAACAATTTGCGTAAAATTTAACTGTACACAAAACGATTAGTAAATTTACATTTTAATAAGATTTTACACATTGTCAAGTAAAAACCATGATCAACAACAAAAAATTTCGTGTCAAATTACTCTTTACACATGCATGTGTAAACATTGGACGTCAGTAACGGTAAAATAAGCACAATGTCAACGAGTAATAACAATACAAAAACCAACTTCACATTTACAGAAGCAATAAGTTAGTAAAATAAATATCGTGTAGCTTGTACTGTATCACGCAGCTTGTGGGCGATTCTCTCGTCACGTGTGTGGCATTTAGACAACATCTTTGTTGTTCCTTAGCACTCTATACCTTAGCAATGTTTGGAGACTGATAAACTGTAGGATATTTATGAAGTGTTAGATGGTATACATAGGTAGCATAACTTTTTCACTTCCCTTCTTAGAGATACCGATGCAAATGTGGTATGTCACGTGTGTGACTCACAAAACATGATTTTTGTTAAGTTCTTTTAACACATTCAAAAGCATTCAAAAGCATCGCTTTGAATTCGCTTTATTCGAGTATGCTCTTGGGCTTCTGGGAGTAACTGCAGAACAAGGATAGGGTTCGACGTGGCTTTTCATTAAAAATCTTAATCACATTCCCAATATCGAGCTTCTTTGTGATATCCCTCTCGGATGATAGGAGGCACAACACTCAAAAGGGAGGGAATCTCAAAAGCATCTCTGCAGAAATCTTGTCACACACTTTCACAACAAGGTCCTTGGTGAATTGAGAGACATCGACTTCTGTGTCACTTAAGTGGGCCCTAATGCTATAAACCGGAGAAGTAATGCTTAGTGGTATCGCACATTTCTCACCAATAGCTTTAGCTTCCTCTATAATGAAAGAGATTGATTCACCTTGTTTCATATTAGTGATAAGTCTTTTACACATCTCGATCTCTTGAGCTGCACTTGTCCATTCTAGCTGTGAGCTTTGTAGGATGTCACTCAGATTTGTCGTTATAGCTAGAGCATTCTTCAATATCACACAGGTGAGGATCATATTTCCACTTGCTAGCTTATGGTATAAACCCCCAGCAGTAATAGCAGGATCATCAGTGTCTGCGGCACGTTTGACCAGGGTCATCAGGATTTATTTGTATCTTTCACAGAGGACATGTAACACATAGAACATAGAAGACCACCGTGTTTCAGGTCGCTCTGGCATAGCCATAACCTTGACTTTGGTTTCCCGCTGAACCTTGATAAAAACATCGTTTGTCTTTGCAGAACTAAACAATGAATGTAACTTATCAACAAGGGTGAGAATGTTCTTGCATGTCCCTTTCAATGAAGACACAACAACAAGGTTCAATCGGTGGGCAACACAATGAACGTGAATAAGCCATGGGTATATCTGCTTTAGCAATGCTTGCACACCACCCCATTGACCAGACATTACAGAAGCCCCATCAGCACCAAGGCCTGTCAATATGCACCCGTAACCTACCAATTCTGTAACAAGCTTCTCCACTTCTTTTGCAATGTCTTGAGCAGCATAAGAACCCAATGAACGATTTGAACAAATCTTTCAATCGGCCTGCTTCCAATGGAATACCTAAGACAGATACTGAGTTGTTCAAAGTTACATACATCTTTACACTCATCAACAATCACTGAGAAGAATTTGGTAGCAGCTACTTCCTGGAAGATTGCCTTCTTCACTTCAGTTGCCATGATGGTAATTAACTGGTTGTAAATAGTCTTACTCAGGTAATCAGTATGGATAGAGTATTGGCTCATGATCGCTTGTCGCTGTTCTTCAAAATTACTATGAAGCTCAAACTCAAGCTCCATTAACTCCCTAAAGTTTCCTCGCTTATCAGACTCGCCATCATGCTCTTCTACCCCACGAAATGCAATCTCTTGTAAGCAGAACCATTGTACATACTTAATAACCGTGGTAATATATGAACGATTCTGATCTACCACAGCTGGTCGGTCAGGTGTTAGTCGCTCTTCAATAGATACAGGGTTTGACTGATAGATTTCCCATTTTATGACTGCAGCAAGGTGGCTGTCACATTTTCCATGTCTATCCAGTCCCTTGTTCTTATCACCCACAGCATATGCCCAGTTATCAAACCCTTTCACTGTGAATCTATCTTCTCTCTGGTTGGTATGAAAATGGATACATGCAAAGCAGACACTATATGATATCCAAGGATGCCTTTTGTACCACTCATGATTGAAACGGCAACTTTTCTTCTTTGCAATTGTATAATTACAGGGAAATGTCAAGAGCTTAGGTTGACTAGGACCCTGTGATATTGATCCAATATCTATTGGTAGATTATGGTGTCCTAAAATCAGTAAAATATCATAAATTAACTGCATGTAGTGTGAAAATTTAGACTTTATATTATAAATTATTGACATTTGACTATTATTGACTTACTATAAATACTTGTTGAGTTAAAGATATTAGAAATACCCTAATTAGCCTAATAGCCACCAATAGGCCAAGAATGAGTGAGATTAAATAATAAATAGTGAATTCTACTTATAATTAATTAATTATATTTATTATATTTCTATAATCCTACCTGTAGCCAATTCATCTGGCACCATGGGCGCTGGAGCATCAATGTCAATGTTGTTTGCTTCTTCAATATTGCTATTAGGTTGCTCCACTAGAATAAATAGTAATGTTAATTGTTAAATAGTATACAAGTAAACTCTAAAGTCGAAAGAATTAAGAATAACAAGCGAAGCTTATAACATTTTTAGTTTTTTACTGTTTTACACCTTTTTATGAATATATTAATTCTAATTATATAACAATTTACATATTCATATTTAGATAAAGCTATTAAATTAACAATTTAACATACCTTCTGTTCCATCATGAGCCGTAGACTTTTGTCTTTTGTGGAAAATATTAAGCAAAGACGTCTGTCGTTTTCGAGACATAGAAATTAATAGTTTACTGTTTACATGTTCTGAAAAGTGGGTTTGCGCCGCCACTTGCGCCCTTTAAATATTTTATTTCTTGCTTCAGTTCAGTGTGAGCCCACAATACTTATTGCTCGCTATTGCGCCTGTACTTTGTGTAGATTCAAACGTAGTGAGTAGTCAGACCACAGAATAGAGACTAACCAGAAGTCCAACTCTGTTGTTCAAATATCAGAAATCCGTCGCCCAGATTGCAGGAAATGCCATTTCCGAGATTCTAGAATTCAAATTTTCCTGGGGTCATGCCCCCGTATCCCCCTAGCAAATACGCGCCAAAGGCGCGTGCCGCGCCTTCGGCGCGAAACACCTCACTAAGCTGCAGCTGGGTGTAATTCCTTGAAGACCGAAAATGCTTCTCGTAAAAACATGGTATTGTAATGTTTTCGAAACCGTTCTTTCTTTCCATCCTTCCAGATTGTCATCTCATCCTTTAGTCCCGGTGTGATATATCCGAGGGGAAATAAAAGGCACAGACGGCATTTCGTACTTCTTCTGGAAGATAATTATTGCCACTGGTTGACAATGATGCTTCCGTTTCCTTTTCTAAAGGTACACCAAAACGTTTGCCTAGGCCACTAACAACGGCTTGTCTCTTTCTTGGTGACTGTGGCAGAGGCCGAATCGACCTTTTGGTAGCTTTGTCAAGTAACTGTGATCTCTTGAATGGCTGATAACTTGATGGTGGTTTTTTTTTCTGATAACTTGATGGTGGTTTTTTTAATATTTTGCTTTGGTGATAGTATTAACATCAAAGCTAAATGAGTCAGTATTTCATTAAGTATCAATTCATGAATCATCAACAATATTCATACCTTGACCTTGTGGCAGACAAGTGTAGTTGTAGTCGTTTGTATTGTTTTAGACAGTTCGACTCGCTTCGACCACATATTATTTCAGTATTTATTGCTTGAAATGATAATCTGTAAATACAAAGGCATATAGAAAGTTTTTAATCTCTATTAATAATATATTCTTGAAGCCAAATGGGGCCAACGACCAACGTCGGCTAAAATTATACATGAAAACAATCGATTATATACTCTATATTTACACGCAAAATCTAAAAATATTTACATAGTTTAACACTTACTTTCCAAATGATTGTTTGAATCTTGAAATATTGGAATGTTTCTTCGTATTTCGTTAAAATTTGCAGAAGATTTGGATGTATAAAGTTTTAATTCAACAAGATTTTTGAAAGGACGCGCTGTGAGAGTACGCTCGCTAAGCATCCTGGGTGCCCATATATGGCACGCGTCTCTGCATACCACTTAAGGCACTGATCTCAAATATCTGAACAGTCCAGCATATAAGCAACAATGATCAGCAACGATAATCTCTGTCTTTCTGACGAAAACTCGTCATTATATCCCCCCAAAATTCATTAATCTTTATTTGTATGGCACTACAGATTTCGATGTGTTTTTCACAATTGTATTTGAATCTTTCGCGCGCATGAGGCCACAACTCAACTGAAACAAAGTTCTTTCAACTCGATCATACTTATGTCGAAAGCCGGATAGATTTTTACTTTTAATTTGTTTAATATGGCTACGGGTGAAAAGGCTCTCTTGGCAATTGAAAGTATACAGGAGGATCTTAAAATGCATGTTCTTTGATACGACGCAAAACATAATTAAAAATGCAACGTTTGCGATCGATCGAATTGACCTAATCGATCGAATTATTTGACGAGCTGGCAGGCGTGTCAATAATGTTACAAGTATTCTTGAAATTAAGGTTAAGCAACGAGAAAATATCATTGTCAGTATTTCTCATCATAGGAGCAAATGACAAAGTCGGATACCTTCGGATCTGACACCCTTGTTAGATAGTCGCACCCTTCACCCTACCACAATCATCGGAACATACAACACTCCAGGTTGTAGCTACTGTCCGTCATACATTCTCAGCATGACCTTTCGTGTCCTTGATGAGCTTCTACATTTTCATTCCTCTTCACGGCTTAAGTTGTTGGTACCGACGTGCAGCACAATGGTCTGAAAATGTTGGTCATTACTACACAAATCTTTTTCAAATTTCTCTTTCATTTTCCCAATATGAAGTAGCGTCACTATACAATAGGTACGCCAACTTGTGGTGCTTTTAGCAGCTCTTGAGATTTTTCTATTGTCAATGTTTTTCACCATGGAGTCAGCAATTATTGATACTTTATATACGTATTTTTTATTGCTGCCCCCTGTTTATACGTGGAAATATATTTCGTTCGCTTTCTAATACGTCCGTGGCCGTGAATAAAATTATAAATAGTAAAGCGCTGAAATTGACGGATTCACAGGTTGCGTGCTATGGAAAAGTAATCCTGTGAATACAGTATTATAGCTGTTAACCAGCATATCTAGACAATAAAATCTATACTTCTCTCGGGATAATATCAAACAGAACCCTACGCAGGTTCTCACACATGCGTTTACATAGGACGTAATACCATGCTTAAAATGCTGGCGTTTCTTATGGACGGGGACTGTCCTCTTACCAGGCGCGGCTATGGGCGCGTGAAAGCGGACAAATTCAAGTACACCTAAGTAGCTAACCGTTCGAATCCCCATGTGAACAACTGAACAAGTGAGACTGTACGAATTTGCGTACAGTCTTAAATTCGTCCGTTCCTGTTTGAATGTAGTCTAAGAAAGCAGTCAATTTAGTAAGTCCAGGAAAGGTTTTTCGTCTCCTTGAAATAAGAAAGCAAACCAATAAAGCCCTGTTTAAATCGGTATAATTGCATCAATCACATACAAGATGTAAACAAGTAACAAAATAACAAGTAACAGAGCGATTTAGCATGCGTCAGAAGAAACGTTTATCTATAGATTGCGGGAGAGTCCCATTTTCACCCAAGAAATGTGTCCAAGGACGTTCTGTTTCTTTAGCCTAAACCCGTTAGTCCCATTCCTAATCTACATCAAAACCGACAAGATTCACCTTCAGTGGAAATGTGAACTCGCCCGTAGTCGAAGTATATCAATTTAACACAACTTCATATTGCCGCCATGATACCAGGCTTAGAAGTATATCGACAGAATACTGTACAGGGCTCAAAATAACGGCCGGTCAACGGTCAATGACCGGCCAAAAATGCCTATTGACCGGTTACTTTTAAACCTTGCCGGTCATTTTGACCGTCCACATTTTCATGCCTTCCGCTAGAATTTTAACGTTGCCTATTCACCTAAATACACGGTGATTGCTAACGTCTTGAGCGTTTAGAACGTCACCGTGAAACAATAAAACCGATGTCTCTGAACAAATTCTTATGGTTTGTTTCACTGTTAGTATATGCGTATTAGTGACCGGTCAAAAACAGATTTTGACCGAGCTAAAATCAAGCTGACCGGTCATTTTGACCGGTGTCGTATCGGCCGTTATTTTGAGCACTGCTGTATTGTAACACTGTCTTGGAAAAACTCAAGTTCCTCTCAAACATAATATGAACCAGTAAGAAAAGTCAACATTGTTCAACATTGGCTACGATCGGTAGATTATAGTAAGTTCACACCACTTCTTCTGATTGTTGCTATATCATCAGACTTAATCTCGACACTTGTGTCTATTACAACATTGTCAGGTGGGGCGATCAAGTTACTATTCGCAGGTGCTAAAGCCATGCAAAACGAATTCGCACAGAATCGAAACTTTCTTTCAATTACTTTGCTTGAATCAAGACGATAAAGCCCCTCAACAACAATGTGGACATCTCCGGTTTGGAATATCTTCTTCTTGCAACCTAAGCAGGTGGGATCTCTTCCTCCTTGTTTCGGAAATCTAGTCAGGATCCACTGATTTTGTGTTAAATTTGACTGACTTTCCCGTTGTTGAGCCGTAGGGGGTGTAGCAGTAGAGCTGGATAGGCCGTGCTTCCCTAGCTACTCGGATTAAGGCACGGACTTCTTCCTTTGTAAAACTGGTCTGCCAAAGAAGTTTGCTGTTAAACAAAACACCCCACTTTTCGACTAGGAGAAATATACGATGCTTGCACACTGTGCCTTTCTTTAAACTTGAGTACGGACAGTCGCATTTCGGAACTGTGGAAATCTCTACTTTATATAGTGGTCCTTGTGATGACCGCGAATGGAAAGATGCATTTGTCCAGTCCTGCAGATCATTCACTTCAACTTCACGACGAAAAGCGCGGTCATAATGAGACCAAGCTCTGCCACCGAAACGCTTGGCTGTCCGTATAATAAGCGCCATATAAGCGAGTAAATCGCGTGCCCTAAGCGGCCGAAAGGTAGCTACAACTGAAACATAACTATTGAAGCATTCAACCCACGAGAGAATGTCTAAGTTAGATTTCCTTTCGCGGGAAGATTGGGACACCGGGATGATGGTTGAACCCTCAATAGTAAAACTGGTAGTGGCCGAGGCAGGTTCGTCCAAATTCTCAGGGAGAAGCTCCGCTAATTCAATGAATTTGTTTGCGAGGATTTTCGAGACCAACTTAGGTGGGATTGGGGCACGACCGGGGCCCAGACTGAAGGCTTTCTCGGGACCAAGGTTGGGGTTGGGGCGATGGTAGTGGAGGAGGTAAAGGTGGGAATGAGAGGAGCGATACCGGAGTGAAATGCACTGAGCCAGGGTTGGGGTGGGAGAGATGATGAATTTGCCGCGGGAACACTACCACTTATGGCATTAACAAAAGAAGGAGCGTTTAACGTACCTTGAACCAGAGACAAGTTACCTGTTACTGCGGCGATCGATGTCGTTGGCTGCGAGGGAATCGTATCACCCAACTGCTCCAGATGTGTAGTATCTGAACTTGGCGTAGGATTGGCCATTCCAGCGAACGCTGTCTGGAGACCCGAGAGAAACTCCGGGGATTGGAACGCTGTGGTCCAGTCGATGTTTGGACTCAGCGCAGAACTTGTAATAGGTTGAGATTCGCCCATGTCATTCGTGTTAGTAGCCATTTTATAACCGTTTTACGAGCCAAACTAACAAAAAATTTCCTTTCTGATCGTTACACTTTGCGTGCCAAACAACTAATGAACATATGTTGCGCGAGCGCACACAAGGCACACCTCAGTCGCGGCACCCAACTTCCGGAACACGCATGGTTCTCTAGCTATTAACTTTGGTTAATATGTAACCTCATAAAATAATTCGTCCTCCATGATCTTGTAGTTTGTGTTGTCATCTAGTCAAGAGCCCACAGTCGATCATGCCAAGCACGCGGTTAGTACTTCATCTTACAGGGCTATTTTAGACCAGTTTAAATAAGAAAATTTTGTCGGCCAACATTAAAAAAACGGTCGTGCCCTGGGAACGAGGTTGAATTTATTTTTTTTTAAATAAAACTCGTCATTTGGCCCACGGCCCGCAATCGTGTTGACCCGCAGCCCGCATTTTCTATCCCGCAACCCGCAAAATAATAGCTAGACCCTTTTCGTTAAAGTTAAAATATTTTGTTTGTTGACATATGATTATACCGTAGAATATATTTGGTTTAAATTGGGCGAATTTGCCGGATATCTCCTCTCTTTTTTAACCGGCCACAACTCATTCGCTTCATTCGAGATGCAGTAAATTTAGACAAAGAAGATGCATCCACAACAACAGAAAATTCCGTGTGAAATTTTGTTTTAGACATCCGTAAAATTTGCGTAAACAATTTGCGTAAAATTTAACTGTACTGCACAAAACGATTAGCAAAATTTTAGTAAGATTTTACACATTGTCAAGTAAAAACCATCATCAACAATACAAAATTTCGTGTCAAATTGCTCTTTATACGTCACATGCATTGTGTAAACATTGCACGTCAGTAACGGTAAAATAAGCACAATGTCAACGAGTAATAACAATACAAAAACCAACTTCACATTTACAGTGGCAATAAGTTAGTAAAACAAATATTGTGTAGATGTCTTTGTCACCCAGCTTGTACTGTCTTCCTGTTACCGTGAACGGTGCTCCAATGACACAGGCAACATTCACAATTGGCATGACATATGTATCATCTTTCTTTGGTCAGGAGAATTACCTGACTGGGCAGCTTGGATGCATAAATTTGAGTTTAACATCATCATGTTCTTTATCCACTACGTCAACGCGCCCAACCCAGTATTTCTCATCATAGGAGCAAATGAGAAAGTCGGATACCTTCGGATCTCACACCTTATAGTTGCACCCTTCACCCTACCACAATCCTTGGAATGTACAGCACTCCAGGTTGTAGCTACTGTCCGTCATACAATCTCAGCATGACCTTTCGTGTCCTAACACGACTTTAAATGTGCTGAAACAGCACGATTTTAGATGTGCTGAAACAGCACGACTTTAAATGTGCTAAACACTGAAAACATTTAGTGGTGCTGGAAGTGCATTCATGAGTACTTATACACGAGACACCTTTGTATAGTATTAAAAATGTTTAATTTAAATGTGTACATGCAATAGTAGAATTTGTCTATTAAAGTCTGCTGTTCAATACTGCGAAATATACTGAAGTTACATTATTGACATGCAAAAACAAAACTTAATTATCTATATTTCAAATTGCATAACTATGTTAGTAAATAAGTTAGTACAGCATACAGTCAATCAATCAAATACATCGACAAGTATCAACAATCTATTCGAATATATTTGTGGGGTTAACATCATAAACGCACAGTATGTCAATCAGCAAATAAAATCAGTATAAACCTACTGTTTTTTTAAGTTTAAAACAGTTTTCGAAAATCGAGGTATAAAAGGGTTAAACATTCCGTTGCTGTTTTGTGATTGTTATTATTTTGTAAGTTTTTATGAAAACATTGGGTCTGCTGTATGGAAATATTGTTTTAGAATACTCACATCTTTAAACTTTACTACTGCTGCGTTCTTTCGCGTCGTCTTCTTTTCGACGGCCAACACAGCGTCGTAGACATCTTTATTGCCTATTTCTTCTTTCCTGGCAATTTTCTTCACAGAATCCCCCAATTTGTCTACCGACGTTTCAAAACAAAAGCTTGGCAGGATTTTCTGCATGTCTTTTTGTACCTTTAAAGAAAACCTACTATTTAATAAAAGGGGCCTTCGTCATTTTATTGTTACATCAGTGGTGTAATAGATGTTTATAAATATCAGGCAATGCCTTTTTGTCTACCTTTTGCTGCACGTGCCCTTTATAAGAACATCTATCATTACCAAGATTTTTACAACCAAGAATGCGTACACAGAAATAGCTTCATTTAGACCCATGTACAATTTGCATGCACGACTCCATGGGTAACATTTTTGTGTTAAATGGCATCAAACCAAGATGTTGTACAATGTACAGGGTACGTAATGATGCTTAATATCACCTATTATGTATTATTTGAAAAAATGACCTACCCTACTTTGAAATACTATTTTAGCAATAATTTAATACCAAGAGTATGCCTTTATTAAAGATAGAGTAGGAAAACGTACATTTCGTGCGCTTCATAAAATTATGAGGAATGATACTCAACTTACATTATTCACTTTGCCCAGATATGGACACATTTCCAGAATCTCTGAGCAGGATTTTGCCTCTTCTTGAACAAACCTCCTCCGTGCCTCAAACGTCTCTTCCACTAAAGCGGAAAAGGTTTTTCCCGATATGGAGCCCACTTTGTAATCCTTAAGGAGCTCCAAATTCCGCCTTTGGGTCACTCCATTGTCGACCTTCTTTTCTTGCAATTTGGCAATCTTTGCAGCAGAGCAACTTGCCCCCTCCTTTTCAGTTGCCACGGATGTCGATACCTTTGGCTTTGAATATCGCCTCTGATTTCGAAAATACTGGCTCAACTGTTTTTGCACAGATGCCTACATAAGATAAAATTAGAAAGTATAAGCAAGGGCTTTTGTCAGAAAAAATACTTTTCACTGTATCTTGAATGCCATCAAACAATAATCTGTGTAGTTCATTGCTCCAACAGTGGTACACCAACAGGGTACAACAGTGGCATGGCGATATATGAGGTCGCTAAGAACATGGATATGGATAAAAATAACAATAGTGAGTACCTCAAAATTCGGTTTTAACTGAATTTTCCTTTTCAACCACCACAGTATATTCCATAAAGAGGTAATGTTTTGATAACCTGCGAATACAGACGTCTTACATCGGGCGATAAAACAAGCACTCAGTCGCATGTTCAATCAATCAATCAATCAAAAAACTTTATTTAAACACGGTAAAATCTACAGTATGGTATAAAAATAACATAACATTTTACAATAACAATTTACTGATACAGAGACAATTTACACTTAGACTTTTACACATATTAAAAACTACAACATGTTTACTGATTTACAAGATTGCCGTGCGGGAGTCCGTATCATATGGAAAATAGGTTGTCAATTTCTCTTTTGAATTGACTAAGAGAGCATATTGCTCGTACATTTTGAGGTAACTCATTCCACAGCACCGCCCCGTTATAACTAAAACTTCGTTTACCGTAGTTCGTTCGCGGTTTTGGCACAAATAAAGTGTTTTCAGAGTTTCTCAAATTGTATCCTGTGCTGCGGGATTCAAACAATTCATGAAGATAATGCGGAGTTAATTCGTTAATCGTTTTAAACATCAATATAGCTTTATGCTTTTTCCGGCGTGTTGAAAGATTATCCCAGCCCAGCTTACTAAAAAGGTCGCTGGAAGCATCATATCGAGATTTGGTGATGACCCTCGCTGCCCTATTTTGCAATTTTTGCAATTTATCATTTAACGTGATATTTAAACCATCCCAAGCTGAACTACAATAATCAAAATACGGTTGTATTAATGCTCCATAAATTTTCAGGGCAGTGTTTGTATCTATAAATTGGCGCACCCGTTTAAGAGCTCCAATAGCTGATGCAATCTTTTTGGAAATATTTTCGACATGCCGTGCCCATGTAAGGTGCTCATCGATTTGTAGGCCTAGGGATTTCGTTTCGTTAACTCTCTTGATAGCCTTTCCGTCAATTTCCACGCTTATGTGTTCGTTATTATGTACGAGTAATCGTTGACGAGAACCGATTATCATAAATTTCGTTTTAGCGACGTTTAGACTCAGTCTATTAGTTAGTAGCCATTGATGAAGATTTTTCAATTCAGAATTAATTATTAGCTCAAGCTCCGTTACGGATTTTGCTGCGATGCTTATATTAGTGTCGTCAGCAAACATTCTTGGAGAGGCTCTGTTGAGACAATTAGGCAGATCGTTAATATATATTAAGAACAATATAGGTCCCAAGTTACTACCTTGTGGTACCACACAGGTTATTTTAACAGCTTCAGATAACTCACCATTGACGCAACATCTTTGGCTGCGGTTACTTAGATATGATTCAAAGAATTTGATACCGTTTTGGTCAACACCATACATTTGTAACTTCCAAATGGCGTGATCAATAGTATCAAATGCTTTTTTAAGGTCGATTGACCAATTGTCCGTGGCTTCTATTAGGGCAGTTAGTGTACTGTGCAATGGTCGAAAACCAGATTGATACGCAGATATTAGTTGGTTGGTGTTCAGATACTCATACAACTGCTCAACAGTCAGCCTTTCAAAAATCTTTGCAACTACCGAATGTTTTATCGCACGATGTAAGGCATCTGTATTCGCAATCTAATGATTGGATAATAAAGTACAGGTTATACAGGTTATCATACCCAAAAACTTGATCCAGTTAAATCCTTCAATTCGGGAAACTTCTCACATGTTCGTAGGACGATTCTCTTGTAGTCCCCTTGCTGTGGGTTGGTTACAGATACCATGGTAGAATGTGGCTATATCTGCAATCAACTGTCTCCTTACAGGCAACACGTTACCAGCTGCAACTGCTCTTTCAACTTTGATGGAAAATCTATTATGGAACGGCAAATTCAGTGGCAGACCTAATTGTGTGTTCCCTTCCTTTGGTGCAGAGGCCTTTTGCTGACAGGTACTTGTACATGCTTCGGTTTTTTAGGCCCTTCAGGGAAATCCCCTTCTTGGAGAAGAGGTAAGTCGGACATTGAACAGATCAATGTCACTTGCAAATGCATCGCAATCCATGTCGACAAAACTGGTTAGGTCATGATGGACACTCTCAAAGACATCCTCCAACTGAAAGGGAAGAAGTCAATAAATTGGTAGAAATAAATTATTATAATAGACTTTGGGCATCTCGCCGAACACAGTGTTTGGGGTGTGGGTTGGGGCATGGGAATTCTTCCCATCACAGGAACTGAATGAACCAGAACTAGGCACTTCGGTGTCGGTGCAGTGCGCTGACCACATAAAAACCAAACAAAGTATCAGGTATATTCAAAAGTATGTTTTACTGGATTATAGTATTTACAAGTGTGGAAATTACTTCATGTTTATTTACAGTATATACAGTAACATTAATGGTCCAGTGTACTTAAGGGCAGTTCTGTCTTATGGACACTCTGATTTTCAGTGGAGGAAGGATCGTTGGTTAAGAGCAAGTTATCGCTTTTAATGTCATTGTGTAGATAACCAGATCTGTGCAGGTAATCCAGAGCACTTGAACTTTCTTGCATCAGTAAAAACCAAGGCAAGGTTTCAGATGATTCTCTTCGAAGAGCATTCTGTACAGTTACGGATTGCCCCTCAATGCCACAAAACCGGGAAAGTAAACAGTGTGGAGTAGATTCTGTTCATACTCCAAATAGATATGGCAGGTTCTTGTGGGAAAGCCTGGACATTATTGCAGCCTCTCGTAGAACATCTTCCTTTGAACTGTAATCTGTTTGAAAGAGAAACTTCCTATCATAGAATAGGAAATGACTAGAAGGGCCACTTGAGGGCGAACCTTTGACGTTTTTGACGCTGCGCATGTCGCATTACGCATGTTCATTACCATTATTCTAGCCAGTCAATTGCATTTTCTGACCAATAAACACGCTGAACTGGCTGGTCCACCATTATTCTGGCCAGATAACTGCATAAAAATAGGGTGTCACGTTGCACTGCTGAGTGGCCTTTCTGGTCATTTCCTATTCTGTGCTTCCTATGAATGGAAAATGCAGATTTACTGATTTTTAATGAATTTCTACAACATTCTTTGGTGTTTTCGTTAAAGTTAAAATATTTGTTTGTTGCCGGATATCTCCGCTCTTCATTAACCGGCCATAACTCATTCGCTTCATTCGAGATGCAGTTAATCAGTAAATTTAGACAAAGAAGATGCATCCATAACAACAGAAAATTCCGTGTGAAATTTTGTTTTACACATCCCTAACATTTGCGTAAACAATTTGCGTAAAATTTAACTGTACTGCACAAAACGATTAGTAAATTTACATTTCAGTAAGGTTTTACACATTGTCAAGTAGAAACCACCCAACCCAGTATTTCTCATCATAGGAGCAAATGAGAAAGTCGGATACCTTCGGATCTGACACCTTATAGTTGCACCCTTCACCCTACCACAATCTTTGGAATGTACAGCACTCCAGGTTGTAGCTACTGTCCGTCATACAGTCTCAACATGACCTTTCACGTCCTTGGCGAGCTTCTACATTTTCATTCCTCTTCATGGCTTAAGTTGTTGGTATCGACGTGCAGCGCAATGTTCTGAAAATGTTGGTCATTACTACACAAATCTTTTAATCTTTTTCAAATTTCTCTCTCATTTTTCCATTATGCAGTAGCGTCACTACATACAATAGGTACGCTAACTTGTGGTGGTTTTAGCAGCTCTTGAGATTTTTCTATTGTCAATGTTTTTCACCATGGAGTCAGCAATTATTGATACTTTATATACATATTTTTTATTGCTGCCCCCTGTTTTCTTGATTTGGGAATGTTTTGTTACTTTTTGCTATGTTTTTTTGTTGTGATTTGTGCGTTAATGAGAGGTCCAACGGCACTTGTCTCTACAGTATAGGTTTAGGTTTTATCTTGAAAAGAATCCACAGCGTTGTATCGCTATACCGTTCAGCAGGAACGTTAAGTTTTTTATTTAAAATTGCGCTGTTTGTTTACATAAGTAATACCATCTATATTTAGCTGTGATTTTAGTCTATTGTTAGTCACTTCTTGAAAGGGGGCGGCAATCAAATACACTGCCAAACCTTGCAGACAGTCTTTCCCCACACTGTTTACAGTGCTATTTATAGAAAGCGATAGACTCATGCAAGCAGCTTAACCGGCTATATAGCACTGGAAGTAATTAGTATTCATACGTCACGCCTGGAAGTAAGAATAATAATGAGGTGACGTAACGTAAAGCGTTGCGTAACATAAAGCGTTGCGTAACGTTTAAATACTAATAGCGTTGCGTAACATAAAGCTTTGCGTAACATCCATACCGAGAATATAAATTGAGGACATAGATGTTATTAGGTATTGCGTTCACAGCTTTCATGTTTGCAGTGTTTTCAAGCCTACAGAGTAACTTTTTTATTTTATTTTAACTGCAGTTATTAATTAAAATCTGGAACGTCTGGAAGATCTTCCAACCAGCTCGTATCTATGTCAGAGCAGTTGTCTGACTTTTCTGCACTTCTTTTTTTTCTTCAAAGTCTTTTTCGTACAGAGCCACTCGCGTGGGGTTTTCCTCAAGCATAATGTTGTAGAACGTTTTATACTTTATGAATTCTTCCTTCCGTTTTGCCCGAAACCTTTGGGATCTTTCCGCTTGATTGGTTTTCTTCTTATTATCCATATTATTAATCTTTATATCAAGAGCTGCCTATTATTAATCTTTATATCAAGAATTACGGCCAATTTTTGACGTGATATAGCGATGTTTACTATAGATGCTTACTGATGTTTACTTACTGATGTTTACTTCTAGCTGTACCAATCCTTTTGCATAGCACACACATCCTTCTTGAATTCCATATGTTATAAAATACTAAGCGAAAGATTTATTCTTATTATATTTAAATAGATAGACACATATCAGTTATTATAAGTAAAACGTTTTAAGTGTGGCTTATTTCATAATGTAAATAAACAGTATGAAACGCGCTATAGTAGTCTGAATAAACTAAAAACTGTACATAAACAAACCGCAATGAAGTAGCCAGAAATAAACTAAAATCTATAGATAAACAAACGGCACCGAAGTAGCCGGGAATAACTGAACTTTAGATAAACAAACGGCGGCGAAAGGCCTGCTCTGGGATCTTAACTCGCCTTAAATCGCCCTAACTCGCCTTAAATCGCGGATAAAAATTGGCAACAATTCTCTTAAATCGCTTAAACTCGCACTAAATCGCCTAAACTCGCCAACCAAATTAAAATGCTGAAAATAGTAAATACTATATACAGTGTAAACACCCTTTCCCCAGGAGAGGGGGGTTCTGGTTGTTTATTTCAGATAAGATTAGGAGGGCGCTTATCCGAGGGGGCTTGCTGGAGAGGGGGGCTTAGCCGAAACAAGGGAAGTTACATGCTTATTGATAAAAGCCGAAACACAGTAATGCACTAGTAATTGGAAAGCCACGCACCCCCCTACCCAGGGAACAGCGGACATTAGATAAAGGTTGTGTCCTAGCTAAATCATTCTAATCCCCAACCTATACATGGCCTTCTTACTAGTCTAAACATGACTAAAGTCCCCAGCTACCCGGGCACCAAAAATGAAGGCTACCATAATAATTGCTTTTAAAATTCAACAAACTATTCTAAAATTTCCCCAATTTTGATCATTGGAGGCCAAACATGCAATCCAGAGTTTGTCAAAACTTTGCCAAAGTAGGTAAATATTTTGCGTTTTGTCTGTTAGCTGTATCTTGCAATTTACACAAAGTCAAATAATACATTATCCTGTAAAAGCTATTTTTAGTAAAACAATGTCTATAGAGTATAGGGTAAATGTCGATGAACAAGGCTTAATAATACATCTCGAACAGACGAATTCCCACTGATTCCCAGCCCATAATCCCTGGCCATCATGACACATATCTAACGTACGCTGTCTAATGCCCTGAGCACCCAGGCATAACAGATAGGCTAATCTGCAAATAAATCCCCGCTATTTCCCGGCATGTCCCGGATAGGGGGGTGCGGGGCTTTCCATGACTGGTGCATAAGTTACATACTATCAAGCTTATAGGTATATAATATGACATAGGAACCCTTATATTCAAACAGAAGTCAGGATGGCAAGAATCAGTCTGTTTTCAACATTTTATCTATTTCGATAAGTATAATTAATATGCCAATATTGTGATATGAACTTCCAGAACAATTCATAAATTGTTTCGTTTTCCTTTATTGAAAATAGTGCGGGGCCTATAAATTACAGGGTAGAGGGCTTATCAACTTTCGAAATTTTAAGTGACGGTAAACTGATACTTTTATTAATTCCGACGGCCTTATATACAAGTGCTGAATTGCAGTGCCTGTAGTGCACAACATTTAATATTTTATATCAACAGTGTTCAAACTTACGTAAATTGATAAACCACAGCATGATCCTGGTCAACTTTTATAGTCAGCATTGTCGGGTTCATATCGTCTTATATAAAGATCCATGATCGTTTTAATAACCGAGGTTTAAAATTTTTAGCGTACGACTTGGGTCGATAACAAAACCTGGCATTTTCATTAATTCAGTTAAATACTTCGCCACTGCGGGGAGGTTAGCCACTGCGGGGAGGGAGCCTTCTCTCAGGCTATCCAGCGGAAATTTATTATTCAAGTCTGGGAAACTTTATATAAACTAAATTTTAACATTAGTGAATTTTTATAAATACTGCACTTTATATATTGAGGGGAATTAAAATAAATACCAATCAATGTTGAGTTTTACTTATTAAATGAACACATGGAAATGAAATACTATATTTGCAACGTAAATTCAAGCTTATTTGGTAAGTTTAACACATATGTAAATTCGTTTGAATATTAAACTACAATGTATTGCCACATTGGAACATGCATGGTCCCAGTTTTAATATATTCTGTACCCTTGGAATTTCCAAGATATTGACAAGGCATTCATGCATTTGGAAATTCTCAAAATATAGGATAGCAACCCCATGGGATGCACTAAATCTTCTCGTTCCTACATTCCAGCCACAACCCTGATTTTTTAGATTTCCAATTGATGTGGTTCCAGGACTGAACTTAGTAATAGGTATTAGTATGCAATTCAATTTAAAAATACATATTATATACTGGTTTATGTTCTTCATTGTATTAATTCCAGCAATTTGGTGGTATAACCTTAAAATTAGTAATACGGCAAAATAACAAGCTAATTAATAATAAGTTTCAACTGGGTCTTGTTTACATGACAGTCTAACCAGACCCCTGGGGGTGTGAGGGGGGGAGTGGTGCTCTTTCAAAATACATTTACTATGCACTATTAATTATGTGTTATTACTGTATTTTGCTTAAAGTACTATACTTGCATATTTAATTACCATGTATTTTTTCTTAAATCGCCCTAAACGCCTTAAAACGCATTACCTAAAAGTTGTGTTTTGTCTTAAATCGCCTTAACTCGCATTATCTCGCGGCGAGTTAAGGCGAGTTAAGAACCCAGAGCAGGCCTGGCGAAGTAGACGGAAATAAACTAAAAACTGAAGATAAACAAACGGCAGCGGTTCAAAAATGCCAAGAAAAGCCATTAGCACTGTGGTCAGCTGAAATAAATTGATCTCAGAGTAACCTATTAAAACATAAATAAATTGATCTCAGAGTTAACTAAACATAACCCTCTACATCTACATTTTACAAATTGTGTTAATGCGCATGCGCATGATGTCATTACCTACGTCCCACAAGCATTAGGGAAACTTAAGTGAATATATACCGAGCGCTAGTTGTAGCCTAGTTCATTGGTATTCTCTACTCTCTAGAGTTGCGGTTCAAAAATGTTAAGAAAAGCCATTGCACTGTAGTAAGCTAAAATAAATTAACGTGAGTTTGAATAAATTAAAATACTTAAGAAATGATTACGTCATGGGCGGAGCGCCTGCTCCGCCCGCCGTATAACCCCTCTTTCCTATACTACTCATGCAAATGCTTCCGCTTTAAAGGAAATGTCCTTTCAAATGAAATTTTGAAAAAATCAACGATCAAAATCATCAATTTGAAGTTTAGAAGAAAGTCTATCTGGTACATTTACACACTGAACAATGAGTTACAAGCGCGAATAATTCAGTCATTCAAATATATTTAAGAATTGCAAGAAATTACAGCTGTGTTACCTTTATTAAGCTCTATAACTCTAAACATTTTGCAGTTGAATTTTAAAAAAATAGTTTAGTGTGAAAATGACTCTGATCAGATCTTCTGTGCTAAACGTGCATATTACCAAATCCTTACCGTATTCATTTGCGTATATGATCAGTACTCAGTAAACACCCCATGAAGTTTGCACTATCCTTGGGATCTCTGAGTCTTTTTCTTTTTTTTTTAGCTCTGGGATTTGTTTTGCATAAATATGAATCGAGTAATTTACAGGGGTTTTTAACTATATAATTGGAGGGCATGCTATTTTTTCCGCAACGTTAAGTGTTCCGCTTTCTCTTTCTTCCTGTTTGGAGTGTTGGTTTAGGACCTGGAGGTTGCGCTCAGGCTGATTTTATTGCCAGATTTTCTTCGAGATATTGACGTCGGCTGAACATGTGACCCATTGTGCAAAACTGGCAAAAGATTATTGCTCTACTGCTTCTCAAAATATACAAATGCGCTTGCAAGTGATGCTACAGGGGAGTGTCCACAACATTTGGTCACTATTTTCCGGTATGTCCTTAGGATATTAAAATAGCATGTTTTAAAGTTGTTGTCCTCATTTCTTAGTTTGAATTCAATGTCTGCTGCGACCTGACGGTGCAATTTGAGGATTCCCTTCGGAGTTTCAGGTTCATTTGGCTCGGATCAAAAGGGCGTTGCTCATTTCTACGAGACTGTTTTGCTGAGGCACGTTAACTTCTTCATCTTTACTTGCATTGTAAGCATTGTCATTTTGTGAGTCGTCAGACGTTTCATGCAACTGAACAAACTTTTCCACATTAAGTTGAGGATTTTGTCCTATTGCTAAGACAGCTAAGTTGTATCGTTCTTGAGAAGATTGTGGGATGAAGTTGGGGTTACTACCTCCATATTGCAATGCAACGGCAGCTTGGTGTGCACATGCTGTGCCATTTTCTTCATGTGGACAGGTACAGATTCCTAAACTTGTGTCAACCCGATAGATGATGTGTTTCTCCTGCTTTTTACGCTGAACACAAAAGGATTTGTGATGTCTCTCGTTATGTAGTCAATTGGCACTGTACTCGCATTTCTTCCAAAGCACAGCGCAGTCACATGCAGGTTTTGCAGCTTGCCGAATGCGACCGCTAACAACTTCCGTTGAAAATACATCTCCAGATCCTCAGTGATAAATTTCACAAGTTTTGGTTGTATGTTCTCATGCGCTTAAGAATGACACATTTGAACACAAAAATCATGGATTATGTAAAGTTGTGGGTGTTGTTTCCTCGTTATCAGTCCTTTTCGGAAACAAAGTGCTCATTGCTCTTTTCTTGCCAACGCATTGTTTATGTATTCCTGGAAGTTTTTATATGTCACCACTGTATTGTCGGTTAGCAGTTGACTTTCTTTTGCATGAAACTTCTCGACTGTGGTCGCAAATACAAGCTCTTGCAATAAGGACATGAAGTGCTGCCGATCATCTTTATTTATTGAATTAGCGCTGTCCAATAGCCATCTCCAGGCAGCTTGAAGAAAGTGAAACATACAAAGAAGAAGGACGGACGAACGCTAGTGCGCTCGCAGAGCATTTCTCTGTGCAGTGTCATCATAAGTAAGAAAAATTGAAGGGCCAACCTCTACCCCTTTTTCACCAAACGCATCTTTTTGTACCACCGAGATAACATTATGTAAGCGACTTTTCAGAGTAGCTTCTGCATGACTGGCTCGAAGGTACCCACACTGCTAAAGGAAGAACGCCTGATGGATGGTGAGTGCACATAAAATATACTGGATTATTGTGACGATCAAGACTACCAGATGCATCTATAAAAGCCATCTCCCCAGGTTGCTGTAACTTGTGTACACGAGACATCATTGGAGTACATATAGAGATGGTCAACGGTTTCTGTTGTGCTGAATCGTTGTTGTATCTTTGTAGAAATATCTTACCACCATCATGTTCATTTTCTGTGTTATATTTTGTAATATAATCCTCCAAGTAGTCAAACATTTCAAATCCATTACATGGCCCTTTGCTTGTTTTCCTCCATTTGTCGTAAAGGTTGTTGACATCAGGTAACGATGGGCAATACTTTCTATCAGCTAGAAGCAGAACAGTATCCGCATCCTTCATAAAAAGTGTCTCATGGTAATGGAACGCCTCTGATGCAGACATACCTTAGTAGGTAACCCCCCCTCCCATATAGCGTCCAAAGGGATGCCGCCAATGACGTCATACCGCCAATGCCGTAATGATCGGAAATACCCTCCCACATTCGGAATAAATTATATACGTACTGAGACACCAATTACGTAATCCTTCTTTAATTAAAATGACGTAATGACATGTTTAGTTATATTTAGCGTTCGTAACCCTACCTTGCATACCTAATCAACGGTTTTATAAATATATACCCCTTCAATTCATTGATCATTACTAGCTAAGTTTGAGGATAAGTTTCTTACAAAATTTCGAGCAGTCAACATGGGCCGCCAGTGTTCACACAGACGAAGTTTCGTCCGTCGATTATAAGAAGCTTTTCAGATTATGAGAGGCTATATATGCCGAGGCTGTTTTTGATAACGTTTGTAAACTAAGTAAGGAAACAAGATTCCATATCAAAGTCCCTCAATTCACTGTTCATATATCTGTTCGTTAAGTTGTTCATGTAGCTTAGCATGCGTGAAGTGGTGACTTTAGATGTTTCACCTAACATTAACCATACTAATGTTCGTTGTTGTTCTCTCGAAAACGACAGGCATATGCTCTATTCCCTCCAGCCATGCTCGAGCCCACTCTTGAGACCTCGTCTGCTCCTATTCTATAGTTCGCCAAACGTCGTTTCGTCTTTTCTTTTGCCGATAATCGGGTAAGTATCCATGTTGTCTTGAATGTAACTAGGTAGTAGGTAAACGTTTTGTTTTGATATAAGCTGTTCTTTACTCCAAGACTGAAGTGTCGAAGGCGCCTATGATGGTGTCCCGTCAGATCAGGGGCGGATCTAGGATTTTTGAAACATAAGTCGAACGCCGAAGGCGTGAGACATGCTAGGTGGGTGCGGGGGCATGCCCCCCCGGAAAATTTTGAAATCTAGACTCCCTGAAATGCGATTTCTAGCGTTTTGGGGGTGATATTTTGCAGAATTCCCAAGATAATAAAGTACATCAAAGACACGATTTTTTATGATATCACAAACATACCTTCTCCCAGATATTTATCTTCGGAATTAAATGACTTGGAAAAGTCAATTGAATTGTACACATCGTGTAGTTTAAATAGGCTTTGAATTAAAATGAATTTGGCTTATACTTAAAATTTAAGCCCATAAAATCCTTCACAAGACACAAATTGAAGTGAATGATACTAATAACTGATCCAATATAAATCGCTGCATGTGAAACAAAATTCTCAAGCAAAATAAAGAGTTATATTTCAATTATACTTTGTAAAATGCATTATCCAATTACAATTACAATTTATACTATAAATAGACTTGTAATGATATTCATCGCAAATCTTTCATACAATGCAAATTACCGCAAAATAACATCGTTTTAACACTCCAATTGCGTTACTCTGATCCTTTATTATATATTATAAATACAGTAGGAATTAGGAAAGCGGGAAGGCCCGAAAGAGCAATGCAAGCTGCTCGATAAAAATGTATTAAAGCGTGTTATATTTCAACTTCGCATCATTTATCATACAAAATATATTGCAGTATATTAATTTCTATTTATTTTGGATATTTTCATACCTTATAACAGTGCACACTTTATCTTTGGCTTTTATACCACCCAAATTACCACCACGATCTTTGTGAGGCACGTAGATTTCAGCAGAGAAGTCTCTATTGAGTGCCTTCTCGTTGCTGAATAGCAAAGATAAAAGCTGCTCGCTTGATATCTTCGCTGCCTGACGATAACCTCATTCAAAGACAGTCGAAGTTTATTTAAGGCCGTTAAATCGTATCGTGCAATCGCATTTCGAACGTCCGCGTACATATCAATACTCGACATCGTAAAACAATTTTCCTACTATGAAAACCTTGGTATAGTTTATAATATACGAGATTACAAGTAGAAAGACTGCTTTGCATGAATTTCGCAATTTTCAGGACTGATGCCCCCAGTCGCGAATCAGTCCGAATCAGTCCAAAAAAATGAACCTATAGGAATTGTCAATATTTTCAAATTGACCAATCAACATGAAAGAAATGGACTGATAAAGACTCCCTTAAGGTGCAAATATCAGTCCGACCACCCCATAAAGACTCCCTTAAAATGCAAATCAGTCCGACCACCCCACAATATTTTAAAATTGACCAATCAAAGGAAAGAAATGGACTGATAAAGACTCCCTTAAGGTGCAAATCAGTCCGACCACCCCACAGATCAGTCCAGATAAGTCCAAATGACCTCTCGACCAATCAAATGAGCATAATGACCACCCGATTCTGCGAGTTTCTTGCGTTTTACCGCTGCTCTAGATAAAGCATATATTTATTCAAAACTGAGCTCGTAAAGACGTAAACTGGACTATGATATGAATTTCATATTATATTCGGGAATTAATTATTCAAATTTCGAAATAATAAATTAATTATTTATTTGCAAAAAAATACGTCAGTCACGCGACTGATTGGACTTACCCTAGATCCGCCCCTGCGTCAGATGTCGCTCCTTTCGTTCATCAAGGATGGTTCTTACCCCATTTGCACGTCTTCCATGTTGTTCCTTGCTCCTTGCAAAAGCGACACATTGACGTCGAGTCCCACGGTTTGCGACAGTAAGCACAACGTACACGCTGGTGCTTGCGACGCTGCTCTCTTTCCCTCTCTTTTCCCAGCAGGGTGTTAGGATTGCTTTTTTCTCAAATTCCTTAATTTCCACCAAACAGATATGACAATCTTCTTTTTCTTTTTGGGTTTCATATGAGAACACGTACTCGAAATTGCTTGGTGGTTTGTGACAAGGCCTTATCATTCGTAGAGGGATTCTCCCTTTACGATAATGTGGAGATTTACGAACACCAATAGGTTTTCCACTTGTAATTTGGTCACAATATGCACACTCCATAGTCTTAAAAGGATAAAAACGGGGGCAACACGCGCGAGTTTATTATGGGTGATTTGACAGTGCACTTATTGCTGATATCATGTTGATTACGTATTGCTAATGCAAACTCATTGTGAACGACGCATAACGTGCAGGATTAGGGGTGTATTAAACGCTTGCGTAATGTAAACTTATATTTAATTAAGTGTGGTAATGATTACGTAACGTGCGCTTTTGGGCGATACATTTTTAGCTATGACTGTATGGGCGGCCTGAACGTGCGTGGTCAGGGTGTATTAAACGCTTTGTTTTTGGTTTTTTTCGATGACGATAGGCGAATACCTTATTCCCTCCAGCCACGCTCGAGACAACCTTTGCTTATTCTGAGTTGAGATTTTATTTGACCAAGTGTAAACAGGTCTTTTTTCTTGCCCATCACTGGGTAAACGATTATGCATGTTGTCTTGAAACTATATGTAACTATGCTAGGAAGACTTCTGATCTTACTCGCACTAATCAGAACACAGCACTATATATGGCTATATATGCAGAGGCTGTTGCTCGCGAAGTTGAAAATTGATACCCCAACATGAAATACTTTCATAATCACGCATTTATCAAGCCAATAGTCATTTTCCAATGCCTAAGTTTTATTACTAGCTTACTTAGCTGTGAGATACAAAGGATTTCAATAATTTTTGACAGCTATTTTGAGTGTAAATTAGTGACTTCCGACTTAACAGCATGAGTCAATAATTTTGACATATGCACACATATTTTGTTAGTCAGAAGATAAATGTTAATATCAGTCAAAAAAGATATAGGCCTAATATGCATTGATCGCATTGTCAGTTAAAACACCGTCCTGATTTTATGATTTTATAACTTCCAGAAACAGAAAATTGTTGAGAACCACATATTTTCCCATTTTATGAGATTATGCCACACGAAAATCGCGTTTTGTCACCGCCCAAAGCCGCCCAAGGCCACGAGCGGCATGTCGATTTTTGGCAGGCAACTCACGGAAGTTTTGACTCCCAAGCTATTGCGCAATTTTTGCCAAGTATTGCACAATTCTAACTGGTCAAATAGTTTCTCGGCCTTCGGACATCCGAACGTTTCCAAGTCAATGCTTGGTAACATCGAGTTGAAGGAACAGATCTCTCTCGTAATGACCCCCCTTGAACGCCAACGTGGATAATGGACCCGTTTTGTGTTGGTTGTAGAAGCTCGTTATAATTGTGTGTAGGTGTGATAACTCTACGGCTGACACGTGTTGAGGTACTCCAAAGGGTAGGTGATGTATTATTATTATTAATGGTTTATTTGCATATTATCGCATTAAAAATGAATTACAATATGCTTACATGGAAATATACTAAAAGTTTACAAGAATATTAAAATATGAAATACTATATCTAATATGAATATTAAAACCTAATATAAGAGTTAAGACCATTAAGGCCTATACGTCAGCTTGATTATAGCACATTGCCGGGATAAAACTGTTCTTAAACCTCTCAGTTCTACATTTGGGAAGCGATAGTTGACTATTATTTCTCAAACTCCGTCCATGGACATTTCCGCGAGTTGACGGCAACAAATGATACAGTTTCGAGCAGGGCTTAGCTATCTTTTGCAAGGTATTCTGACATATTGATTGCCTTCTATCATCAAGGCGGGAACAACGACTGATAGATAAGGCTTCCGCATGTTCCTCGTTAGGAACTGGCAGTGTCTTCTCACTCGCTCACTCAGCTCATTCCAACGTAACGCAATATCAAAAAAGTAGGATCGTGCATAATCATCATTAATGCGTAGTATGCCCAACTCCTTACAATAAAATTTCTTATTTATTTGAAATCCATCCATATCTATGATGCCGATTATGTTTTTTATGTCTGTCATTATGGTTACATTTGTGTGTGTGCGTGTGTTTGTGTTGATTAGTGACTTGTCCTAAAAATGGACGATACATGGGGCGTTGTTGAGATTCTTATGAATTTAAGTCAAACGATTATGAAACGAAAACATTACGAAGAGTACGTTGCTGCAATGATTTTAATGAGTATGAATCAAATGTCATCTCATGGCACCGTACAGAATGTGGCTAGGCGTAAACGCAAAAGGCATCGTTTTTTAAAGAGGGAACTGCGGCTTGCTTTAGGCGAGGTGTACGTTAAGAGTAATGGGTACCCGTCTATTTTGGAAAAAGAGACGTTTGATGGGACAGTTTGGGCTAACGAAGATGGAAGTGGCTGTCTGGTTTCGAAACAAACGTTCACGGGAAAGACGCAAATTGCGTTATAAAAGATGAGAACATTTATTGAACTTTATTATTTACATACTCAAAACATTGTTAACGAAATATTATTTACGTAGAACATTGTTAACGGAGTATATTAAAAACAATTCATTATTAAAAACAGTATATGTATTATTAATGTTAAAAACAGTATGTGAACAAAATTCATGTAAGATTAATAAAATTGTTTATCGCGTACGTATGCGTACGTTGTCATTGTATGTACAATTGATTTACGTAATATAATTGAGAATTATTGTTAATTAATTTGATTAAAAATATTGTTTATGACTGGAAGTCCAGGGTTGCGAGGTCATTATCGTTTAGTAACGTGTTCAGATTTATTTAGTCAAATAGTCCAAAATCCAGGTTTAAGTCGAGGTTCAGGTTCGGATCCAAGGGGGAGAGGGTATCGTTAGCTTGTATTAGTGGCGGGACCACGGTTGTAGGTACGTCTTGAAGAGGGGGTGGAAATTTATCGTTTTTGTCAGCATATATATGTTTAAATTCGTCTATCACCATTGGTTGTTTTTCTGATACAAACTTGTAAAATGCACGTAGTTTAGATAATTCGTCTTTTTTCTTCTGGCGACTATTCTTTACACGTTGTGCTTCGCGTTGAGCATATGTTCACTTTTCCATGATTTAAAAAACTTGCCGAAACTTGCCCAAATTTAAGGTGAAGGTCAAAACGTTTATTTATATAAAAAAGAGCTTCGTTATTATGGTAACAAGGCGTTGCGTACGTACGCATAGAATATATAACAGCGAAACAAAATATTATTTTCATTTGTGTTTACTCTACGTTTGAAAGGAGAACGAAACAAAACATTTTGAAGTTCAATTATGGATATTGTGAGAAAAAGGGTTTGGTGAGATTTTGTAGCAGTTGTCTGGAAATCCTCTAAAGCTTCTGTGGAGTCAATCCGTGGGTGCACTTTTGCAGAAGGGCAGGGTTGCTGAGGTCATTGAAGACTGGTTCAATAACTTTAACAATTGCTTCAGGAATGCCATTCTTGTGTTTGTAGCCCTCTTCACCTCTCTTGTAGCCACACCAACTGTTGTCTCCGTCAGGACAAAGGTGATGGCGTGGTTCTGCATCAGTCGAGGCAACATGATATACAACTGCTTTGATGGCAGTGGCCATTTTATTCACATCATCCAAGTTGTTTCTCACTGCCAGACCATAGTAATTTTGCAATACATCAATCTTTCCATCTGTCAACCTTCCTCTACCTCCTAATCCTTTCCCATCACTCAACTTCACACCTTTCGACGAATTCTTTAGCTTTCGCAATCTACTGCCGACTCTCTTCTGAACATGTCCTATACATTCCATCTTGTTTGGAATGCATTCCTCACCATAGGGCTTGCTCTCTACAATGTTATTGTACGTGGAGGAGTCACCGTCACCGAGCATGTTCTTATACTTGAGTCCTCGTGATACATGTGATCGTTGAAACATTCGCAGAGCGCCAACTTACTGTCTCCATACTGTTTGCGCTGTCAGTGTGGTTGATCTTGCACTGGTGGCTAGCTTTCCACTCTGGGTATTTAGGATCATTTATCCTTTTCCCCCATTTCTGGCATGCCTTGCACTTATCAGACATAATCTCAACATCCAAACATTTCTTCGTGTCTAACGAGATGGCAGTAACGACACCATTATGCGATGTATGACCTCGCCTTTGCCAACTTCCATCAAGGGAAATGCCGCACTCCCCCGAATAATTTCCACAAACCACTTTGACATCCATAGCATTTGTTACCATACTGTCATTTGCTAACTGTTTCACAGCAGGTAGCAGTTTATTGTTTTGAATTTTCATGAAATTACGGCATGTGGTGGGGGTGGGTGGCATGTTCATAACTTTGGCAAATGTTGTCATGGCACTATGTCCTCGACCAATTTCTCTGAAAGACAACACTGCTCTTGTGTTTACAGTGTAAGAAGGCCCTTGTTTCTGAGAACTATGAAAGCAATGCTTCCAGTCACATTCACTATTCTCGCATTGTAAAACAATGTAATGAGAAAACCCATTTTTCTTCTTCATTTCAATATGAGCACTCGTTTGGTTACCACAGTCAGGGCATTTTAAGATTTCATTAAATACACCAAACAATACCTCTACATCCATGAATATGGTGCCTTCTTTGACAGATTCACTGTGACTAGGATTCTCGCCAAATTTGGCAGTGGAATCACCAAGCTTCGCATGAGAAGAACCAGGATTTTGAGAAGATGGCTCACCGCCATCTTTGAATTTCTTGGTTCCCTTTCTTGGTGGTTTTCTCTTCTTTGTTCTCTTTCTATTCTGCTCATTTGCCATGATTTTGTCAAAAAGTATTATCACAAGATGACAAAATAACACAATTTAAAAAAACGGAAGTATAAAGTCTTGAAAAAATCCGAAGAAATCACAGTGTTTGTAGGTAAACTCGCTCAATGTTTGTATGTAAATTTGCTATGAAGCCATGGCCTTTGGCGTTGCCATGACGATTAACACTGACCAATCAAACTGCAGCTATTGAAATGAGTCTTAAATCACATACATGAAAAGTTGAAACTTCAAAAACTGTTTTTGTTGTTGTTTTTTCATGGTTTTTTTTGGGTAAAAATGCGTTGCTAAGGGTAAAAATGCGTTGCTAAGGGGAAAATGGTTGACCAAGATCACTTCAAATGCTTTTTTCGCCTTGAAAAACCAAAAACTTGACAAAACTAACAACAGATTCCAAAAGTACAATGCTTAAAATATCTGAAACACTCAAAGCCATAATTTTGAAAAAATTTTAAACAAATTATTGAAATGGGATATAACTACCTTAAAAGCAAAATGTCAATAAAATAGACTTTCCGCCTTACTAAGTTTTCACATCTCGTTTATAGAGAAATTTTAAGGGGTTGGCGATTTCACATCAATACGTTACTATAAATTAACTCAACAGGAAGCCACCGTAAATTTTATGAAGCACGTCATCACTTGTTATTGACACTTTACTTTTCAAGATATTAAGAGCCAAAATATTGTCATTCAAAAAATGAAAAATCAAAACGTGCTCTCTTTGTCAAACCAGATTACTTCACTGTCAGAGGACGAAGTGGAGAAAGAAGACCGGCGAACACTAATCATAGAAAACTGCTCGAAATCACTCCTGGTAAACAAAGTGTGGGCGCCCCTTCTACGTTTTCTAACGACGCAGAAACAAACAAGAAAGCCAAGTGCTAGGATGCCAGTCGGTGGTAGTAAGGAAATCAGTAGCACAATTTTTTGTTGCCATTTTCGGTCTGATAGGTGGTGGTAGAGATGTTAGCAAATGAGGATGTGACTGTTGAAATGATTTCGGTTGGAAAGGATTGGCTTGCGTTTGATTTATTTATTAAATCCCGACTAACCGTAAACTGCTAATATTTTTCCGTAGAGTCAATTCTATTACATTCATAATTTCTCAGTATAAACATTAGGCAAAGCGTTACAGCACTGGGTGATCATATGCCGAAATTAAACAAACTCAACTTTTTAAAGTTTTGTTTCCATCTGGCTTGTTGACGCGATGCACCAGATACAACTACTTGGACAACTACTTGGACATGCCCATAATGTTATTTTTAAATTGTAATGACATTTATATATAATACTAATAACCGTTGATAAACAAAACATCAAACCTGTTCTCGACACATCGTTTGGCGGAGAATCACAGGATTAGAAATGGCTTTCTTTTACATATAAGACATTTTCACTGTCAGAGTCGGAGCTTTCAAAATCAATATTACTAAAATTTGCCAATGAGATGTGCTCTGAAACAGGGTTTTCCAGGACAAGAGGAAGCCGTCTTCTATGTATGTTTGACATTCGCTGTCTCATAAAACAGTAAACCCTGTGAAAAAATACACCAGCCAACAGGAATCCTGCAAAGGCGCCAACAGGGTACGTAATTATCGTTTTCAATCTTTCATTTTTCTCCTGACTCTCGACATCTAAAGTGGAATTAATGAACACTGAAGTGATAGCTGTGGTCGGAACAGAGTGACTCCATTTTGTTACCGAGAGAGATATGGCGGCGGCAGGAAAGACAGAATAATTGCAGGTGCTGAGGATTAGGACTTTGCTGGTTTTCATTGCCTCGCATGTCAGTGGGTTATGGTGTAAATTAATCAACGACACATTTGGAAATTGTTGTAGCACGCTTGTTATGTTGAGGTACGTGATATAGTTCCATTTTAAATCAATAGAGGTTCCCCAAATCATAGAATGGTTCTTCGTCATTATGCTTAAGTGTTGGTTTGAAGAGTCGAGAAGATGGATAAATCGGTGTTCGAAGCGGGTGAATGCATTTGCAAACGTCAATGTCAAGAACAGGGATGGCAAAAATAACATCTTTAATCGTTGTCGATGGCTTTATATGTCACTGTCGTTGTAACTCTAATGTCTGCTATGTATTTTCCCGTGAAATCTATTTCGTTGATGCTCTTGCCTAAACATATTCCGCGGTCGCGCTTGTCATTTGTATAAAGTTTGCAATATGTCTGGAAAGAGTAAACACTGTGCGCTTTCTCGTAAGCAAGCCTTAAAACGAAACGTTTTGGGTTCGTTGTTAGGGCAAACGACTCATTACATCGAAGAGGAATGGGACAAATAGGACGAAGAAAAAGCCAGAGAAACGCTAAACGTCAGAATAAAACCGACTTAAACAAGTTAATGGGAATCAAGCAAACGGGCTAACATGATATCGCAATAAGTGCCTTGTCAAGTCACCCATAATAAACTCGCGCGTTTTACCCCCTTTTTCGTCCTTTTAAGACTATGGAGTGTGCAGATTGTGACCAAATTAAAAGTGGAAAACCTATTGGTGTTCGTAAACCTTACCATTAATGGTTAAATAGGCTATACCACGACCAAAGTTATTAACGTTTATTTCGTAAAATGGCGCTGATAAATTGCGTGGTGTTGGAGTAATAGCTATATTATGAAACGTTCGAGACTGCTTTTAATGTAGAACGATAGTGTTTTCATATCAATGTCCACATTGTTTTTTCGAAGTTCATCTGAAATCACTTCCATCATGTTATTGTTCTAACGCTATAGTGGCACCAAATAAGACTAAATGATAACGCGCGCACATTTTATTAAGGTGGTCAACCCCTCTTCATTATTTTTTTTCCAATTTTAAAGCAATTTGTGTAAAAATATCATTTTCTGAAAGGTTTGAGTGAAAGAAAATACCAAATATAATTTTTTTTTCGCAAAGTCGTTAATTAGCCTAATTATCCAATATGGCGGACCTTAATTAACCCATAATTGCATAGCAGCGTAAACATCATAACTTGAGAACCAGTTATCAGAATCTAATAAATGATATATTTTCAAGAAGCTTAGAACCAGGGCTAGTTCCTGACCATCTTCAATTTTTTCATACAACCTTTTAAAAAAAATTTGAGCAAAAAATTGAATTTTTGACTTTCTAGCCAGCTATTTTAGGCCGTCAGCTGTGAATAACTTACTAACAATAAAAAGGACTGAAATTTGAAGATGGTCAGGAATTAGATGGTGTTACAATTAGTAAGTATGCCAATTTTCAACCTTATACAATAAATATTTACAAAGTTAGAGCGTCACAAAGATCGCGGACTTGTGTCAAATCGCGAAATTGAGAAAATCCATTCAAAGTTGTGGTTTATGTTTCTTGTGCCTTATGAAGGCTTAGAAGCCCCCTGCTTCATAAGTTACACCTTCAGTGCATTCAGCATTGTCAATGTATTTCTTTCTGAGGTGTCTCAATGTTTTTCTCTTCATTTTTACCTTATCTGTGCTTTTCTTGGCCGATAGCTTGATTCTTGCTTTGTCGCAGTCGTCAGCACCCTTGCATGTGAATAAACCGGGTGATATATCCAGATCCTCAAAGATTTTGAGGAATGAAATATCACCATCATTGAACTTAAGCACAGCTAAGTTTGTGGCTAGAGCTACTGTTTCCTGCTCGACATAAGTAGTTTTCGGACATCTGTCCCAAATTTGCCCGTTTAAACACTCATTCGCATTTTGGGTCAATCCATGTGTACATTTATTCAGCAACTCGGGCTTAGAAAGATCTTGAAAAACTGGATGAATCAAATCAACAATGGGTTGTGGAATGCCATTCTTATGTGTGTATGTTTCACTGTCAATTTGATAACCACACCAACTATCATTTCCTTTGGGGCAAAGATGATGCTGTGGGTTTTCATCTGTGGAAGCAACATGCAAAAGAGATGCCTGAATAGCATTGGCCATTTTATTGACATCGTCCAAATTTTCCCTTATTGCCAATCCATAGTAGTTTTGCAAGACATCAATTTTTCCATCGGTAAGTCTACCTTTACCGGATAAGCCTTTTCCATCAGAAAGTTTCCTACCTTTATTGGAATTCTTGAGTCGTCGCAACCTGCTCCCAACTCGTTTTTGGACATGGCCAATACACTCTAGCTTATTAGGTATGCAATCCTCTCCATATGGTTTACTTTCAACAACAGCACTATGAGTGGAGGAATCACCATCACCAACCATGTTCGTATACTTTAGTCCCCTTGTTGCAGATGACCGGTTGAAAATCCTTACCGCACCAACTGTCTCCATGCTGTTGGAACTCCCCTTATGATTGATTTTACATTGGTGTGTTGCTTTCCACTCTTTGTATTTGGGGTCATTCTGCTTCTTATTCCATTTGAGACATTGTTGGCACTTGTCGGACATAACTTCAACATCGAGGCATTTTCCGGTATCTAACGAAATCGCCGTGACAACCCCATTGTGGGACGCATGACCTCGTTTTTGCCAGGTACCATCAATTGATATTCCGCATCCCTCAGAATCATTCATTTGCTTAACATCCATGGCATTATTAAGCATACTGTCATTTGCACACTGTTTTACAACTGGCAGGAGCTTTTTATTTTGGATCTTGGTGAAGTGATTTCTTCTCGGTGGGGCAGGCATATTCATAATCTTGCTGAAATTGGTCATGGCATTGTGTCCTCTACCAATTTCCCGAAAGGCCAGGACTGCTCTGACATTTATTTCAAATGACTGCCCTTGCTTCTTTGATGAGTTGAAGCAATACTTCCAATCACATACCTTACACTGTAGCACAATGTAATGAGAATAACCATGCTTCTTTTTCATGTCCACATGTGAATTCATGTCATCCCCGCATTCAGGACATTTTAAAATGTCATCAAAGACAGAAAATAGTATGGATAAGTCCATAAATATTGCTCCTTCCTTAACAGTGTCGAAATTGTCCTTATTACTCACAAAGTTTTCTTTCTGCGTGCCAATTTTAGCTCCAGAAGGTCCAGCTAAGTTGTCACAAAGGTCGCCATGTTTGAAAATTTTCGACTTCCTTGATGGCGGTCTTTTAACATTTTTTCTCTTTCTGTTCTTGATATTTCCCATTTAATTATTTCAAAATACAATTCAAAATAACAAAAGGAATCTTTATGATACTATAACAGCTACTTTTCGGCTTGAAATTTTCAGAAAAACTAAGATTTTTATAGACAATTTCAATGTGCTATAACAACAACAAGCGATCGCGAGAGAAAGACTGGCCCTAAGAAGATGTGTTGCCATGGCTCCCCAAAGCAGCCAATCACAATGCAGCTGAATCAGAGGACTCTAAATTACATACACCAAAAGGTTAAAAGAGAAAAACTATAGTTTGAAGGGATTTTTGAACCAAATTTTGGACCAAAATGTGTTGCTAAGGCGTTGCTAAGGAGTAAATTTTTCAAATAAGGTCATTTTTCGAGCTTTTTTCACATAGACTAACTATTTTTTCACAAAATGAACTACACAGTTTTAATCTACAGATGTTTAAGTACCTAAAATCATTAACAAATTTTTTTGGAAAAAAATTTAAAAAATCCGTTTATAAGAGGGGATGACTACCTGTATAATAAACAAGATTACAATGGTTTACACATACATATTGATAACTCTAATTAATGTTCATGCTCTTAAAACTGTCTGCTAAATCATTCAAAGTAACCACAGGAATCATCCTTCTTGTTCGGACAGCACAAGAACATACGATCTTTGTTGACTCCTTCCTTCTTCACGTTTTTCATGCAGCATGGAAACCCATGATGACAGGTTGTCTTCATCGCTCCATTTGCCTCGTCTCCCCACACGAACAAGGCCTAACTCGCTCCGAACAAACGACAAAGGGTCTGCCATAACACTCTTTCATTTGGTCTTTAACAATACGCATTCTCGCTGGTTTATCATGACCGTGGCACTTGGGATGTAGCTCGCCAGTAGATCTCCAGGCAGCTATAGCTTTCTAAAATTGGTAACTGTCATCTCCAGAACAAAAATAATTGCAACTAGGACTTTGTCCACAAAACCAAAAGGTTACCTTGGCAGTCGTTGAATAAGCGGCTGGTTTTCCGTGTAAACACTCCATCGTACAGTCTCGCTGGCATAAACTGAAGTAATAAAAATTTGCCGCACGATCTCGCCCTTATATGTTGTTAAAGTATGAACCCTTCCGGTGACGTCAATGATCTTGCCCAAACTTGTCCCAAGATAATTTATTTCAAAGTCTGTCCTCTCTCCAATACGAAAGATAGCTCAAAATAGACTCAAACTCACGATCCTCAGTGTTTTCACGAAGATCCATCAATGAATAAACAAACGTTGAATCAGGACTTTTCTCTAGACTTTCAAAATGCTCACGAACATCTTTATGGTACTGTAGCTTCATCACTCTAATAGCTTCGACAAATTCTCTCCAGACCATACGTTTATTGATCACGCGATCTATGGCCTCCAAGCCATACGATTGCCATCTCTCCTGTTCAGATAACATAAGACAGTCATGCTGGCGTTGACTTGGGTGATCGTACTCACAACCACAGCATCTTTCCTTACTTAGCTTACAAACTTCGTCAAAAACAGCCTCTGCATATATAGCCTCTAACAAACTGAAAAGTTTTTTATAATTAACGGACGAAACTTCGTCTGCATGAACACTGTTAGCCCAGTTTGACTGCTCGTTTTCGAACTTAGTTTGTAACGATCACTGAATAAAAGCGCAGCGTTTTTTTATAGGCATGTATAGTACAATTACGTAATTCTTGCTAACTAAACATGTTCGAACGGTTATTACGTCATCTTCACAACAACCGGATACACGTTGCTGAACGTGCATACTTAATAAATCATGTGGGCAGGTAATTAATTCATGAACATACATCATTAATTCCGCATGTGGACGTGTACTTCCGGTTATGACGTCATTGTCGGCATCCCAATGGTAGATCCCCAAGGCATCTCATTGCCATGGGTATACCGCAAGTAACTTAACTGGGTGTCATATATACACCAATTACCTCCACGAGCAGCCAAATCCATAACCACTTCCCCATACTTCATTAATTGGGGAGCTTCTACTGGGTATTTGCTGGTATAAATGCTCGGTATTTGCTGCACTTGAGCATCAGTCACAGAAACACCCTGCAGTGGTACCTCCCTTGTTGTAGAGTCCAATGGCAACTGTGCAATAGTGTGCTGTGACAACTGCAATGACTCCATGACAACCTTGGTCATCGCAGAAGCAATCGTGGCTACGGTTGACTCTGAAGGACCTGGTGAAGTAGCTGCTACCACAGTAGTAGGCCAAAGACTTGTAGGCATTTCCTCAGGAGGATGAACAGTCTCTGGTGGAGGCAGACTGGGATTCTCAACCGGCACTGGCTGGTGACCTCTTGCTAATCTGGGACGAGCCCCAATCGCCTGTGCATGCCGAAACATTTTCATGTTTCTTGACATTTTGCAATATAAGAATGCAATATAAGAATGCACAGCTAAATCTGTAGCTTTTGCTTGTATTGATGGTGGAATTTTTGCTTGTGGGTCTTTTCTTTTTAATTCAGTACTATCGACATCGATACCAGCTGCTACCCTCTCCTTGATTGATGTACATGCTCGATCAATGCTCGATTTGCATTTGCAGTCATTTCGACATGCTCGATTTACTTCACTGATTTTTCGTTGCTTTGAGAGGCTGTGTGTTTTTATAGGAGAAACTTCTAACTCCTCAAAACTGGTATTCATTATATCTTTTGCGGCTTAATTCTCTTGCTTGGTCTTGTTCAATAATTTCTGTGATATCGAAGTCACCTTCATCATCTGCCTCTACAGGCTTAACACTTGATAGGCAAATTTTACCGCCAACATCAGTGTTGAAACATCTTTTTAAAGCATCCTGTTTGTGCAAATTATGGTACAGTATGCGTATTTGTTTCATTTTTTGTTCGTTTTCAGTAAACTCCTATATACCTCATTGCCTGCACATACAGTAACAGTATGAATGCCGAGAGAGGGAGTTTTTCAATGGGAAGCCAACCAAGCTGAAGGCCGCAAAATGTCATTTTAGCTCATGCTTATATAAATATAATCGACTGTGAAACCCATTTCTTTTACATATCATCAATTCTTTGTATGATTTTCACTCTGTCTTTGTTGTGTTCAACATTTGCGGTCGCGCTTTCATATCAGAAGAAATTTACTCTAAGTTGTAATTGAAGTTATGCCGTAAACTTACTTTATTATTTGTAATCCTTGCTCAGAGAACGGCTGCCTTTCCGTTGGCAGTTCACTTCATCACCAACTGATAGAGTGATAGTATTCGTCGAAGTCCTTTCTTAGCAAGCTAATGCTTTTCACATTTAATAATTAATCTACTCAACAACAACAAAACGTATAAAAACGTACTAACGATGATATCGTTGGTGAGCTGCAAAAATGGCATAAATCAGTTTTAATAACTTTTCACAGGAATTTACTCGACAAAAGATCGACGTTTAAACAGGGCGTTATATGAATAAGTCATATAGCTAAGAATCGTAAACAATGGCAGACCATATAACAATTTTTTCTGTAGGCGACAGTCCGATTTTAACAAGTTTTGTATTCCTATAGCTATTTGCCATTTTCAAAATAGATTTAAAAAAACTACGTTATTTTGCCGAAATATTTATATTTTTTATATGATTTGCACATAATCGATTTGTAGTTTTTCGAGGCAACTCTGTATACTATAATTATAGTTTTGCAATTGTATATTTCGTAAAAAAGCTTGTACAGCTCAGCAAAATAAACACATAAAAAATAAAATTATTTTTGTTCTAAAACATTAATAAAAACAGCATATAAACAGGATTTGTCCAGATTAATGACAACCATATTTTAAAACTATTAAACAGATCAATATTTCGCATGTACTAAACTTATAAGCTAGTAGGAAAACAAAAAAACTTTCGACCTTTGGGAGTTGAGTGGAAAGCTATTATCTGCCTAAGAATTTTAATAAGATGGTATATATAAACCATGGGCTATGAATTTTAGCTAAACGCACAAAACTATATATATCATTGGAAAGGTTATGTAACAAGGATGCTAAATGTGCTATTTGCAATTTGATACCTCCAACAACTACTCCAGAAATGTATTTTTAGTCTCAACTTTCATTTTAAAAGTATAACGTTTACTTGAGAAAACATATCTCCCAATGATATCAATCAAATTTTACTGTTCCATGTTATTTATGAACTACAGGGCAAGTAGATGAAAATGAGCGATGGCATTTTTTATATTCCAAATAGTTTTTTAACATTATCATCTCAAAATATCAAGTAAATTTATGTAAGAAAAATTTTGCACTATTTTTTTCCCCAAATTAAGACAATATAACCTATATAAAATTCTATCGCTCATTTTACTTATTATAGTGTGCTAGAGAAACACAGGAAATTTCAGCCTGATTGGTTGAATAGTTACGGAGATGTCTTTTCTCAAATTTGGAAAATACAGCATTTCAGGAAATTAGCTGTAAAGTTTTTGTATCTAAAAACAGAGTGTTTATGATATAAATATTGAATATACCTGAACTTTCTGAATTTAATGGCTCTGAAACTGTCCAGTAAAAACATAGTTGTAATTTAGAACCCCCCTGCCTCATCAGTCATTCCTTCTGCCTCTCTGAGTGCTTCTTCTCGTTGTGTTTTTAATTGAGCAATTCCCTCGCGACGTTGCTTAAATTTATCTTACAGTTGTAGATCAGACTTGGCAACTCTTTTTTTATCTTTAGTTTCGCAAGCTTTCTCTGTAAATGTCCCCCCCTGGAGAATATAGCCTTTGCAATATTTGTTGTCTACTACTTGCACGCACCTCCATGGTAGTGACATACAGCTGAAGCAACCGCATATTGTATGACTTTTGCGCCATGAAATTTATGTTTCGGGCAACGAATCCAAACTAAAGAGTTGATGCATTCATTTCTGTTTTGAGTTGCACCTCTTACACACCGACCAAGTAAGGTTTCTTCACTCAGTGCAATGAACACAGGTTTTAAAACTTCAAGAAATACTGGTGGTAACAAATTTTCTGGCTTATATGTCTTTGTCCCAGTGGCTTTGTTGCCATTACACCACGAATCTTCTCCTGGCGGGCAAAAACGATGTTGAGCTTCCAAACTTTCTGCCTCCGTATTGTGGTTTAGGGTTGCAATTATGTTCTTCTTCATAGTATACACTGCTACCTTCACTTCAATTTCGGTTGGATTTGGCTTTGACAAAATATTCTGCCGGATTGCAAGACCATAGTACCTTTGAAGTTGTTTTATTTTAGCCTCGGTAAGCCTGCCTCTTCCTCCAATTGTCTTCCCATCCTTCAACTTCCCTTTCATCGAGCCCTTCAATTTCAACAAGCGTTTTCCCATTCGCTTCTGCACATGCCCAACACAGTCAATTTTTTCCACTTTAACACCTTCGTATGTGTCTTCTACAGCACTGTGGGCTTTGCTATCCGCATCACTTACCATTAATCGGTATCTCATGTTGTGCTTTTCGATTGATCTATTCCACAGGACTTTTGCAGCTTCGGCTTCCATAGCAGGAGAACTCCCTTCAAAATTAACATCACATTCCCCATTGATAATGTGCTCAACTTTCCAAGCATCAACTTCCCCTAAGTTTTCTTTGCACTGGTTTTTCTTTAAGGAACATTTTTGACAAAACTTTGAAAGAATATGGTAGTCTAACACTTCCCCAGTATCCACAGACATAACAAAAAATGCACCAAAAAGAGAGGTGAATCCCCTTTTTGCCCATGTACCATCAAAACTGACAGTCACATCAACGATTTCATCATGCATTGCTTTCGTCATTCTCCTCATCCACATCGGTATTGAGATTGTTTTCGACTTTCATGAGGTACGTTGTGCAATTTTTCTGCTGTTTTTGATAACTCAATCTGAGCTTCAATTTCTTGTCCTGCAAGAATGATTTCAACTTGTGCAGAATATGCCTGCTTTGGCACACAAGGCATATTCATTATTGAACAAAAAGAGGACAGCGATTCATATCCTCCACCTGTTTCCAAGGAATTATGTACTGCTCGTCTGTTTACATCAAATGATCTGCCTCTGTCCACTGTCATTGCCGATGTCTCCATTTTTGTCGAATGATCACATTCAGTGCAATTGATTGAAAACTCTGACATCAGACCAGCCCTTGCACTAGGATTTTCAGTGACATCAAGTTTACCTAATTAATTACATATGTATCACAGTTAACCTTTTTAACATACTGTAAATATAACTGATTCCAATGAGAATTGAGACTTTCCAAAGTCTCATTTTATTACGTCCAATTTTTAGTTATTTTGGTACTTAAAAATGGCCAAAAAGCTTGGTCGTACTTAACATGAACTTAAAAAATGCTTAAATTTAGGCAGGTTTAGAGCATAAACATTCATAAATATAGAGATGTGATTGAACTTCGACACGCATATTCAATGTTAAAGTGCCCAAATTTAAGTACTTATCCTCAGAATAACGTGATTAAATTTAAGCACCTCTCCTAGAAAAGAACAGCTTTAATTTAAGTACAGATGTGCCTCGATGTAACGCCTTGTTCTTAGAATAATTTGCTTAAATTTAAGCACCTCTCCTATGAGAAAGAACGTACAGCTTGATGTACTTAAATTTAAGCACCCTCCTAGAAAAGCCAGCTTAAATTTAAGTACACATGTGCCTCAATTTAAGTACTTACCTCACGATAATGTGCTTAAATTCAGGCACCTCTCCTATGGGAAAGAACAGCTTGAATTTAAGTACAGATGCGCTTAAATTTAAGCACCTCTCGTAGAAAAGACAGTTTAAATATAAGTACTGATGTGCTCAAATATAAGACTTAGTACATATCCTCAGCATAATGTGCTTGAATTTAAGTACAGATGTGCTTAAATTTAAGCACCTCTCGTAGAAAAGACAGTTTAAATATAAGTACTGATGTGCTCAAATATAAGACTTATAGTACATATCCTCAGCATAATGTGCTTAAATGTAAGCACCTCTCCTAGAAATAAAAACAGCTTGAATTTAAGTAAAGATCGATGTGCTTAAATGTAAGCACCCTCTCCTAGAAAAGACAGCTTAAATTTAAGTACTGATGTGCTCACTGAAATATAAGTACATATCTTAAGTACATTATTCTGTATCCTCAGAATAATGTACTTAAATTAAGCACCTCTCCTAGAAATAAAAACAGCTTAAATTTAAGTAAATATCGCTGTGCTTAAATTTAAGCACTTCTCCTAGCTTATAGAAGAAAAGTGCTTAAATAAGCATAGTTGGTAAATACTGTTATGATATTCTCACAGCTTTTGAAGTTTATAAAGTGGGTTATTTTAGTTTTATATATTTTGTACCAGATTATCTATGTATGTACAAATATACAAAAACTGGTATTTATGTTGTTGATTAAATTATTCAACCACGACTAATATAGAAGCCTTGCCAAAAATGTAAAGCAAAACACGAGAAATTGAGACAAGACGCGAGGCGGTCGAGCAACCATGCACAATTATATATAGTCAGACTATAGGGCGCAAATTACGATAATGGGGTAACACATGTTACACTCTATAAACTTCATAGTCTTGTATTCTTGTTGCACGGACTACGATATTTTCGCCATTTCGTTTGAGATATCGTTATGTCAAAATCTATAGTAGCGTGCTTTAGTGCATGCAAAGTGCTATTGATAAACAATAATCTTCTCGGAAATGCCTGTCAGTGCCGCATGTAGGCCACTGCGTACCAATTTTAGCGTTGCCACTAAAGAATGAATGCTCGCTTCAAAATAATACTAATAAATAAGTAATAGACTCAAGATGACCCGCGGCCATTTACCCGCGACCCGCGACCTTTTACCCGCGACACGCGACTATTAGTCAAGCTCCTTATCATCAACCCGCAACATTAAATGACAAGTATATCCTGTATATATTAAAAGACATATAAATAAACATCAATTTATCAAATAACTCAAAGCTCCCGCGGTAAACCACAGTGTTAAAACAACAATAACTATATATAATGTGTTCTTATATAATATTGTAACTGCATGAAAAAGTACGAAAATATTTCATTTTACGATTGAATGTTCTCTCACTTCCTGCTTATAAGAACGAAATGTTTTGTCAGCGTCCTTTTGCTCTTTCATAAGAAACGGCCCATCTCCCTCGAGAGTTAGTGGACCCGCAAATACATATTCAACACGTACCGCAGTGATATCAACGCGAGTTGGCCAATTATATTTCTTCGATCCTACACTGTATAAATATTTAGCTGTTACCGTAGTTGATTCGGCATCGACGGTTGTTTCCAAAGCTCTGCCAATATAATATTTTCTTTCGAAAACTACCGCATAGTACTTTACGATTTCGATATTCACGGAGACACCATCTCCACTCTCACAATCTTTCGTTTCCGGTTGCTCTACGCTTTTCTGTTCCCCCAATTCCTGTTCAGATTCGCTATCTATCGGGATTGCTTCCTCTTGGACATTCGCATCATCTTTATTTGATCGTTTCGATTCGACGTTGTTCCCCATTTTGCCGATCTCGGACAGTTCATTCTTTAAACGAGCTAAAATTGCATCCGTTTTGTTTATTACGGCGTCATTCTTCGCTTGAATTTCTATAGCCCAACCATGCATAATTGATTTTCTTCCTTGTTATGTTGAAGCCCGCCTCGTCAACTGCTTTGTCGAGCGGGACGACATCATCGACGATTTCCCGTTCACTTTCAATAGTCTTAGGTGACTAAAACAAATATATTGTCTATTAGAACAAGCGAGAAAGCAGAGTTGCATGTATGTACTGTTCTTTGAATAATTCCATATTTATACCGACGAACTTTTTAAAGTTTTAACTATCTGAGGACCATATGCCTATAGGCTGAATTAAAGGGATAGAAACAATTTGATTGTTTTAACCAATCCGTTTTTACAGTGTATAAAAAAATAGAAAAGAACCCGTCTGCCCCACTTTTGGCAAAACGAAAGGACGATCACAAACACGTTATTTAAGCGGCCAAATGAAAAGGTACTGGTCCATGCATGCATACTCACTATTTCACATTCTGAATAGAGGTTCGCTTCGATTTGTCTTCCAGATGTTATAGAGGTACATCGCTGATCTAACAGTGAGGTGCATGGATGCATGGCCATGGGCATTAATTTTTGAGGTCAAGTACAATATAGGTGTATACGCCACGGACTAAAATTTTAGTATTTTGATTATTAATCATAAGAATAATTAGAGTCTTGCAACTTGGAAAAATATATTTCTAACACATTCAAAGCTAATGATCCAAGACGTTCACTGACTTAAGACCAAACGTGGTCATTGAACGTCTAGCTCAAGAAACGGCCATATATTTACACATTCAAGTCGAAAAATATTCCTTTTATCTATATACCTTGTATCTCTGCACAGTACCTTTTTGTTAGCCTTGAATTGTACACAATATTCTTTCAGTTCACGATACGAAATCTCACCATTATTCAATTGGCTGAGTAAACTTGTCACCTTGTGTTCATCAACCATCCCTTGCAATTCTCGAAAACGATGAGGTTTTGTCGTTGGCTTCTTTTTGAAGATTTCTTCTAATATTATCCAGTTTCGTTTTGGAAGACATGCAAGGAATATCTGGGTTCCATATTTTCGGTATAATCACGGCCCTGAAAAATGTCATGTTATCATTTGTTGCAGTGTTATAGAATACTTCAGTATCAGTAATATATATAAACATATTTGGAACGAATTTTCTCTTATACTGTGTGTTTTTTAATGACAAAGAACAAGACTAAACATCTATATTTAATATAACAACATTCCGAAGTTAATCTAATGATGGAGTAAACATTGTTATATTTTATAAATCTTTATATGCCAAACAGAATACCAATAATGGTACATACTGTAGGGTACGAAAAGATTTACAAAAACAATTACATTCAAATATATCTAAATGCACGACTGTAGTTGATCAAAAACTGTAAGACAAGTATATTATAACAATATCTGCAAAAAATTCTCATAATTTTTTTATCATGCATAACCTGCATAACATAATTAAATACTTAGATCTTCTAATTTGAAATACAGCATTACAAATTTTAAGCATTGTTAGTCTTGGTCATTGAAAGACACGCAGTGGTATGATATAATAGTTGTACTTTGATAAACGCATTTATAATTCGAGTTGAGAAATCTTAACCCTGCGGATTTATACGCCACAACTATTTGGGTGGTTATAAATTCATAGATATAGTTTAATATATTTTTGTAAAAAGTTATATATGAAACTACCCGCGTCACGCTGTGCAAATGAAGATACTGACAGCGTAGTGTATGTGAAGAATTGGTAAATATAACACATGCATATTAATATTATTAAGCTTTATATTATAAGTAGTATCTAACGAGCAATTTGATTGGCTAATGCGCGTGCTTTATGACGCAATAAAGCACGGCCACCGTTTTCATTTTTCTCACTTCGTCCCCGCTTGTTAAATTTTCCTCGGAATTGTCAATACAATATGAACAAAATTATAATAGTTCACAATCTTTTCCGGCAATCTTGTAAAGACAGCGTCGCATCAAACAGAGTAGATCAAAAGCATCCAGACTTTCCCCAACTTCGAATTTCATTCTGCCTAAACCCGAGGTAGAAGGCATCTTCATCTGATAAACCTGTTTTCAAAAAATATACTAAAAAGTTCGAGTTGCTATGGTTACCCCTTGCAATACTTCATGTTAATACATCTTAAATTGACAAAAAATATACACTTACCGAAATTTGTCCCAATTATATCTGTAAAGTTCTTTCCGCAAAAGCTACGTACACAATAAAATGTACGAATGTCCATTTTGCAGTTAATCCAAAATCTCTGAAATGGTGGCATAGATTTAAGAGGTTCTTAACATTTTTATAATTTGGCTGCAATAATACGAGCATTTGGCCGAAGATGTTATGTAGACTTTCTCAGCGGATGAGACTTCCGATTGGGTTTGTTTGTAAACCGAGCAAGCAGACAAGCTGAAAGCTCGAAATCCTCCACTAGCTGATACTGACGTCGCAAATGATTTATGCAACTCGAATGTTTTGCTTTGTTTTACACGTTTGAGTAACTCCTAGTTTGTAAATTGATTTCCTTACCCCTCGAGCACACTCTTCGTATGCCAGAACAATCCCGATCATTTCGTCTTTCCGCAGGCCGTGCCCATGTCCACCACCTATAAGATCATTAAAGAAAATGCTTGTTGAATATATCTTCCAATCTGCTAACCCATGCATGTGTCAACAATTTGCACATGGAAAAACAGACAGACATGCGGAAAAATCGTAGTTAATAGACACTTCCTGAATATGATTGACTGCATATGAAACAGCTTGTACTATAAGCTTGTAATGTATTATAAATGAGCAGTTTTTCTTTGCCAGCCAGCAAATTCGGAAGTACACGCAAACACCCATAAAAATGCGGTGCGAGATATAATGTGGACAATCCGCGTGGACCTCGGTTGTCTGCTACGTCGTTTGCTGGGAGCTTGCAACATACAATTGAGGTTCTTATTAGGTTACGTGAAATGGAATTGAAAGAAAATTTTAGAAATAATCGTTTTATGATGATTATTATTGCCACGGTGTGTGAGTCAGGAATGTTGAAGTCTAAATCTTTCCGAACAGACGTCACTTTGTTAGGGCTTACCTCTTGTGTGTATACTTGATGCTTTCTCAAGTTCCGTTTCTAAATGGTGTGTGCGGAATTCATCAAGGATCAAAGTCAAAGTCCGTTAGGCCATAAGTCTTGTTGGTTTTAACCAAATCTGTTCATACTTGGCCACAATGATACTGGAGTGGCGCCGCACCAAATATCATGACCACCCCCCGACCACGCCCAAAAAAAGAAGAAAAGATTTGTCTTCTTTTGACTTGAAACCATGTTATGTATTTTACTCTATTAGACTCTATTACTTTCACAGTTCAATATAACAATAAAATTTAGAACAACAATGTTAATATCAAATGTTGATATATGTAAAAATGTTGAAAGGATGGAGAATTGTTTACTTCTTGTTCCTCCTAATATATCTAAATTTATCTCGGAGCTGCTGGTCCGTACGTTTTCCTCAGCTTACCAAACCAAACTCTTTGGCAGCAGCATTTTTGTCCAGAGTTCCTAATACTTCACTTGTAGTTGCTCCATCATTCAGCGCTTTTGTTGCCTCCTCAACAATAGCGCTTTCCATCATGTTGAAAATAATTCGCTCCTTTGGATTTGCCGATGCTGGGGCGGATCTCGATTCATAATTTATTTTGAGGATGTTGCCACATTCTCATCAGTGAGTTGTTTCAGGTACCTGCCAACTTTTATTCTCTTCTTTTAGTTATTTGTTCCAGAGAAGATTTTTTTTCGAGAAATCTTAAAATTTTAAACCTTGAATTGTTCAGGTTTTATTACACAGTTTTCGCAATCGCGGACCTATTTTTAGTCGAAGTAAGTAATTTTACTCGAGTGCTGAGAAAACAAAAAAATACGCTAGTCTAAACGCCTTTAGGCGGTTTATTTCGATATTTGTTTACTGTACGTTGCACCAAAGAAGTGTTACTAGAACGACAGGTGTAGAGGTATACTGTGGAATGTTGCCCTCGAATGGTGTTAAATCAGAGTAATGTTACAACTTTTCTGGTTTTGGGTAACAATGCGAGATTTAAAATATAGTCATTCAATTTTCAATATGCTTGTATATTCCCTACAACTTTGCTCCACCAAACATTGTCATAACATCTGTCAGATCACAGTAAAAGTAGGAAATCTTCATTCAACCACACCCAAACTGGTGATGATGTATAAATTGTCACTGATGGTTCACAGGGATGTTTTTCGAATGTGTGCAGTCTGAACATTTTCCATTGCTTTATATAAAATATGACGATCAAACTAAGTATCTTAAAAGTAGTGCTTTCCGGTACAAGATATTTTAAAAGGCGATGTTATTGGTGAATGCATACTAGATTTAGACATCGTAGGTATTTTTGTCTAAGAACAAAATAGGTATTTTTGTCATGTTTGTATTTCGTAAACTTTTGTCTTGCTTGATTTTATGTGTTCGCAACTAAGAATATCAATATTCTATCATTAATCTTGTACGTCATTACACATTAAAGTGAATGTCTTAACGGTGAATTAAAATTACACCTTACTTTAAAGACAATATCCCGTCAATTATTTGTTGAATTGTGTATGTCTGTATTTCCTTTGCAATGTTTGTGTGTATGTGTTAGTCAATCTTCTTTTTCTAGCTATTTCTTCCCTGTCATTTGTTTGTCTCTCCTGGACACGATGCCTTTAAATTTCTTTCTATGACAATGCCATTATGTGACTAATCAGTTTAGTTGTGATTATCTGTTCCAAACCAATGTTCAAATTAGATCAAGACATTACAGTGTGCAGATGGCAGTTATGATGGACACGTGTGGAGGATAGAATTATACCATCTAAGAAACTGTACAACTGTGATAGCAAGAAAAGCATAAGTGCTCCACTCAGGAAGTATATAATTGGTTGGACTTGTACAAAGTTTTTATGAAGGATGAACTAAGAACAACGACAAATTGATTGGAGAAACCTTCCATGTTTTGAAGGTTCAAAGCTCTTAATATCGACAAGCTTGTAAAAAATTATGTTACATTACTCTTAGTATTTGAAAACTAATGTATTTGGACTGAAATATTGACCTTTGAATGCCAGTCAATTCAAATCATTATTCCATCTGAAATGAAGTAGTAAACCTAATACACACTAAATAATACCCATAGCAATGACTAACTAAACAGTGTTATTAGCTGAAGAAAAATAAATGAAAATTAACAATAACATGTTTTCAAGAATGTCATATGTCCCCGGGTACCCGCACAGGAAATGTATGCTGATATTCATAGCTAAGTGGACATCTCATAATCTAGGTTTTCTTTTTTTCCCTTTTTTTAGGCAGCGGCAAAGGTAGCCATAGCGACTGGTAATGTTATGCAAATCTATAATTGTTTAAACTTCTCAAACCTTTACAATCCATTGTTTTCAGATTAAGTACATGGTTATTATCATAGCATAACGAGTTGCCATGGCTAGCTTCTCCGCTGATTTTAGAGGGCAGCCAAAAATTGCTTACCGAAAGAACACCACAACAGTTTGCCTGATTTATTTATAGAAAATATGATAACTAATTACACTTGGCCATAAAGATGATAACTGCTTATTATTAACTGCTTATTTTTGCCCGATAGGATTGTATTATCTTCTAGCCCTTTAACCAGGCAAGGAATCGTAGCTATCCTTTCAACCAATGGTGGTTCTTCCTTAATCTCCATCCACGACAATCAACCTGTTTCGCACAGGGAACATTGTATTAACTGCACACTTGTATACGCATCCTTACCTGCCTTTTTACCTAACGCATATAAAGAATATCCCAAGACATACTTGTGTAGATAGAGTATTTGGTTAACATACTGTACTATGAATCTCTACATCAATGTGCAGTTCTCTTGGCAGATAAGGTACTGCTGACACCGTTGAAGGATCAAAGTAACACACAGGGGGCAGAGGAGTCAATGTCGACTAAAATAACGTTTTTGTAGTAAAAATCATCAAATTAGCACAACAAATGCCTAAATTCAATACATATCTTTAAATCGTGAAAATCAACCGAAAATGAAGTACTGGCCAATATACTCCGCTGTCTCATTACTGTGGATTCGCATTTTCCGGGAAGGTCACGACGACAGCCCGAGAGGATGACGAATAATAAATTGAGAAAGGTAGGAAACGTTTTAAGATCTTTCGTCGCATGTGCACCGCAACACCCTATGACGGAAGTGAATAAAACCGGAAGACCATTGGCTATGACCTCACTTAACCGTTGTCATCAAAAGAGTTTCAAAAATATTCGGAAAGTAACTTGCATCAATTAATTCCGTATTTTGATAAAGATTAAGTCTTCGGCCGTTTGAGTTTGGCGAGAGACATGTACGTTAGGTTACGTCATGCGATGTCTTGCCCTGTTTAACTCAGTACTTTATATTTTGCAATAGCATGTTTGAGACAGTCATATTTTTATAAAATTTGTCTAACTTTACATTTTGCGAATTTGATTAAAATGTTTCAGTGATGTAATTATTTACCGTTTATGAAATCAACAAATACAAAGTGATTTTATAGAATGTTTGCAAAATACTGCACACATGTATGGATTGTATGCTAAAGTTTTTGAAGAATATGAAATTTCAAGTTGTTAAAGACTTTGAAAGTAGATGAACAGCACATTTTTGTTGTTCTGTATGTCATTAAATTATTTTTGGGCTGTTATATTTTGGATAATATTGATATATTTGCCATAACTCACACCACGTTTGCATCACACGTCACTTCCGTCATAGGGTGTTGCGGTACACATCGTACGAAATTAATCGTCCAATATGTAGGTTTAACCACCGTTTATTTCAATTTCTTTTATAAGGTAGTTAGAACATAGGATTTCTAGATTGCACACAAAAAATGATGGCTTTTAATGAAATATTAAGCAAGTTATAGCAACTCTACATTATGACCCCGATGACTGTTTCTTCCCTTCACTTTATTTTTATTGTAAGCCAATCATTCCAGGAAGTGTGAGCCCACAGTAATGTAATGCAGCGGAGTATATTCATTTTGATTGATGTTACATGAAGTACGGTTTACCATTTCTACGACAAGTGTATATAGACGCATTGGATATGACGTCACATCGCCAGTGACGTATGCAACTGGAGGACAAATTAGCAATTATCTATGCATATTAAATATAAATTTTGTAAACAAAGCAAATTTGGTAAAACTTTAATACTTTTTAGTATTTTTTAATACAATAATACTTTTTAGTATTATTATTTTTTATTTAGGGGGCATCTGGAGGACACTTTGAGGATTTGGGACGTCAGTGCAATGGGTCTATTAATGCATGTTTTATGTATTATATTTCGCTAATTTTATGAATACTATCAAAGATTATAAGTAACAAGTTAAGGAGTCATTTTTCTAGTCGAAATTGACTCTCCTCTGCACCCTGTGACAGGAGACGATAATTGGGAAGAAGGGCAGAGCATGTTTAGAGAAACAATAATTTTTTCCATATGATATTTTGCCATATTTTAAATTTAAAATAGGATAATTTCGAGTTAACTGCATGAAAAATGTCTGTTTGGAGTTCATTAATTTCTGACAGAAACATTACTGCCAATGGGATACTCAGAAGAGTTTGCAAAATGTATTGCTGCAGTTATTTTAGAGTGCTCGTGGTCGCATGGCTTCATATTGAGTTTATTTTATGCAGTGCCGTGATGTATACTGTACGTCCGTACCTGTGTATTGTCGTGTCATAAAACAGAAAGCCGTATTGTTTTAGGCGAGAATTTGCAATAGACACTAATGTACTATCCTTTGACTAACTATACTTCAAAAGAAGGCACTTACTAACCTATTTTCTTAAGTAGTTTTCTCTTGAATCTTGAAAAATAGTCGATGAGTCATTTCAGACCTTGGCGGAAGAATTTTCCGTATCTGAACAAACATCAGCCCCTATTTCAGCTGGGTTAGCTGATATTGTTAATGGTCTATTAAAAGATAAACTGCCCAAGGGAAAACTACAGGAAGTACAGCCAAAATATGTCAGGCCAGAAAATTGTCCTAATTTAGTTGCCCCAAAAGGGAACAAACAGATCTGGCAGCAAATGCGCCAAGAAACTCGAAATACTAATTCTGCTCTTCAGAAAGCTCAAGGATTGTTAATCTCTGGCTGCTGTTCTTGAAGTGTGCAATACTTCGGATGGCGACCAGAAACGCATACTTGCCCATTCAGTCGTGTTACTTTTGGCAGCAAATAGAGAATTTAATCTGAAACGTAGGGATTTAATTCGTCCTGATTTAAGCAAGCAATATGGCTCATTGTGTAACCCCTCTGTAGCCAGCTGCTCTGTTTGGGGATGATCTTAATAAAGAAGTGGAAGAAGTTGCTAAGTCTTATAAGCTTAGCAAAAAGTCACATCCAAACCACTTTCAAACTATCGCTTCGAACCCTACAAGTCATCTTTTGGAAGGGGTTCTCGTGGGCGTGGCCAGTTCAACCAGTCTGCTGGACGAGGCAGGGCAAGATCTTTTTTCGGGGGAGGCCGGGGTCAAACCCGGCCCCCATTCCATCCTGCCAAAACTCCAAGCAGTAAGGGTCGTTAGGATTATCAAATACGGTAAGTCAGACTACTATTGCCTCTGTCATTGCTAGTCAACTTCCTTTTAGAGCAGGGGGTTTGAAGCATTGTGTGAATGCATGGGTAGAAATTACTTCTGACCCATTTGTTTTGGATACTGTTACTCATTGTCACCTTGAGTTTGATAGTTTACCTGGTTCTGAGATTAGCAAGACTAGACCTTATTTCACTTTTAATACAACCGAACAAAGCATTATTGATGCTAAAATTGCCAAGTTTTTACATAATGGAATTATTAGGCAGTCGGCCTCAGAACCTGGCGAGGTTATATCACCTATTTTTATTACACCTAAAAAAGATGGATCTAGTAGAGTAATTTTTAACCTTAAATGGCTGAATGAATTTATATCTTATCATCATTTTAAAATGGACACTCTAGAAACTGCTGTTAAGCTCATGAGACCTGGATGTTTCATGACTTCCATTGATCTCAAAGATGCATATTATTCTATTCCTATTGCATCTGAATGCCAGAAATATCTTAAATTTATCTGGAAAGAGAATTTATATTGTTTTACTTGTTTGCCAATGGGTTTGTCTAGCAGTCCTAGAATTTTTACTAAGGTTTTGAAACCTGTTTTTGCTTCTCTCAGATCCAAATTTGGGCACACTTGTTTAGGCTATATTGACGATTCTTTTTATGTTGAAGTCACTCGAGAAGAATGTCTTCAGACAACTTTACATGCAGTCCAGCTCATTAGTAGCATGGGTTTTAAAATTCATCCTGATAAATCTGTTCTAATGCCCACTCAGTGTATAGAGTTTCTTGGGTTCCTCTTAGACTCCACAACTATGACTGTAACACTTACACCCAGAAAAAGAGATAAACTTGTACAGATGTGTAAGAAGTTTCAGCACCCGAATAAATTATATACCATTCGTTAAGTAGCATCATTAATTGGCTAAAGATTATCATTTAAGAATGCATCAAGGCAACTTCGATGCATCTATGCCTCTATCTGCTGATAGTTTAGAAGAACTAAATTGGTGGGTACTTAACATCCCTTCAGCCAGTAGGAATATTTATCATTCACAACCAGATATAATATTACACACTGATGCGTCTAAATTGGGATGGGGTGCTATACTAACCAATGGAAATACTACATGTGGTATTTGGTCTCATGATGAAGCTGCTAAGCACATTAATTATTTGGAGTTACAGGCTGTTTATTTATCACTTTTGTCCTTACTTAGTAATGAAAGTAATGTGCATATTCGTATTATGTGTGATAACACTACGGCTGTTTCATATATTACTGAAATGTGTGGCTGTAAGTTTAAACCGTGTAATTCGGTTGCTACATCAATTTGGAATTGGGCTATTTCCAAAGGTATTTGGTTGTCGGCATCTCACAATGCTGGTACTGCCAATGTGGATGCTCACTACTTGTCCCGTAATTTAAATTTGGAATGGATGTTGTCATCCAATATTTTTCAGGCTATTGTCAATTTATTTGGACATCCAGACATAGATCTTTTTGCTAGCAGACTAACTGCCCAAATTGAGAATTATGTTTCGTGGAAACCAGACCCAAAGGCTAAATTTATAGATGCCTTTTCAATTGAATGGTCCAGTTTCTTTTATGCTTTTCCGCCCTTTTTTCTCTAGGTGCGTACAGAAAATTATACTAGACAAAGCAAAGGGATTTCTAGTTGTTCCGTTATGGACCACCCAACCGTTCTTCTCGGTTGTTCTCAGTCTTCTGCTAGATGTTCCACGGATAATCAAGGTCACTCGTCAGAACTTAATTCATCCAACCCTGGTCGGACCTCATCCACTTCAGGATCAACTGAAGTTACTGGTATGCAAACTATCCGCAGATCCTTGGAAAATGCAGACATTCCTACAGACATTATCGATATCGTCATGCATTCCTGGAGAGACAGTACTCACAAACAGTATGAACACTACATCACCAAATGGTTGCAGTTTTGTAGTCAAGGGTCGTGTGAACCCTTGCACCCTACTATAAAAGGCCTGTTGATGTTCCATAAATTCGTTGTACAAGAAAGGTATGAGCTACTCCTCACTTAATACCGCACGGTCTGCAATTTCGAACCTTGATTTTTATGTGGAACAGAACCCGAACCATGTTGCAATTGGGAAACATTTTTTGGTTTGCAAATACCTCAAGGGAGTATTTAATGAGATTCAACCTATCCCGAAATACCATTCTATCTGGTCGGTTGATCCTGTTCTTGATTATTTGTCTCTATTATGGCCGTTGGAAAAGTTATCCTTGAAGGAACCTACATTTAAATTAGTGTTACTGATTGTTTTAACTACTGGACAAAGATGTCAGACAGTGACATTCCTGGATATTTCTGCAGCGTACATGGTCAAGACGGCAGATTGTTATTGTTTCGCTCTAACTGGACACATCGAACAGGACAGACCGGGAAAAGTGTTTGGCAACCTATGTCTTTACAAATATACTGTTCCAGAACTGTGTGTGTATGAAACTTTAAATTGTTATTTAAATGTTACCAAGACTTTGAGATCCGCTACAAAGTTATTTGTGTCTTATATTAAGCCTTATAGGGCTGTAACAGCATCAACCATTGGACGGTGGATAAAAACATTGTTAGAAAAATCCGGTGTTGATACGAAGCAATTTTCTGCTAAGCAAAGCGGCAACTTCAATCCCAGTAGACCTAATATTAGCCACAGCAGGCTGGAAAGATGAGTCTATTTTTCGACGATATTACAACAAGCCAGTGGCAGTAACAAACAAAATGAGTTTAGCTGTTTTGGAAAGATAATAGTATTTATTGTGTATGGTGTGGGGTGGAAATATTAAATATAATATTTCTTTGCAGAGTGTGTTGTAATTTTGTGCTCACTGCTTTGAAATCTCATGTAACCGGAAGTACGTGGTGATTTGGTAGAATTAGAAATTAAACGAGACTTACCTAAGTTGAAGTTTGATAACAATTCTAGCAAATCACTAAGTACTGGAGGGTTTAAATGCCCGTAATTTCCCACACATTTATTCCCATCCCAGCGTCTATTAGCTGTTATATATGTTGGTTGATTCTCTTTTTAGCAGGTTTGCTTTTAGCTTGTTCAAGTGACCACAAAATCTCTTTAAAAACTGATCCACGGCGGTGCGTGCGCATCTCATGTAAACCCTCCAGTACTTAGTGATTTGCTAGAATTGTTATCAAACTTCAACTTAGGTAAGTCTCGTTTAATTTCTAATTATATCATTGCTGGTAATTTATGTAATAAAAATGGACGAGGAGTGAAACCAAGATCATTTGATGGACGATCACGTGATCACATCGTGCCCTCTGGCCAAAATCGACATTTCGAGGCTTCAAGTAAAGGCCCTTCGTCTGTAAGTTAGTGGAGAAGTTAGTGGCGATGAGCCTTCGCTCGCAACGTACGTCGGTTCTTGTTGTATTTTTCAGGTAGTTTTATCCTACAACCCGCAGCATATAGTGTATCTGAAACGCTACCTACACAGGAGCACGCATATGTTCGGCTAATTGATACTACATCTAACAGCCTTTCAGAATTTCTGAAATTTTGGGGATGTCAGCACCGGTTACAATTTATCAAATTATAAATACGAAAACAAGCCGTTGGCCATATATCTATTTATCATCGGCCCACCGCTTCGACCCAAGCAGTTTGTCAGAAAACTTTGTAGATAAGACAAAGTTTCTCGGACGTTTTAAATATTTAAAATGTTTTCCAAGACCAAGTTTGTAAAATCTAAATGCTTTTCGTTTTAAAATATGTTATTTTCTGAATATTTCAACGATAAACCTTTACAAAACGTTTTTTACAAAATGTTCTTCGCTGCCAACTCTCAAATTCGTTCTAAATACAGCCAGAATCACAGTATATTACAGGTTATGTTGTTTACTTGCATTTCCCAAACATTTTCCGGACGACAAGATCTCTCAACATCCGGTTTGTGCAGTGGCGTAGCCAGCCAGTCGATTTGGTCTCACTATGCAAATTTCAAATCATCATTATTCATTTGTTTAGAAATTGATTGTTCTCACCGTCAATGAACACGAACAAATTTGCATAGCGGTACTAAATCGGCGGGTTGGCTACGGTACTGGGTGTGTGCATAGCAACTTCAAATGTGCCTGGCATCACGAGATAATATTGTCAGCCATTTCACTCCCCTCAATATTATCCCCGAGCCGGCGCGAAGCACCGTGCGAGTGTACTAATTCCGCTCGGATATTTACTCCCGGGTATGTGACAACATAGCGGAATGCAAACTTGTCCGCCATTATGCAATGAACGGTTTTCTACGTCATGCGCATGCGTGAGTTCAGGCCCAGAGAGAACTGTTTTGTACTCCGGAGTCGGAACATAAACAGACAAACAAAGTCTCTAAAACGAGATAAATTAAACTTATTTAGAGGACTTTCACATGTTAAAATTAACTGGAGGAAAAAAGCAGTCAAAAGACCGTGGAAAGACACGATTTTCGATTTTGAAAGCGTTTTAAACGCATAAGTGTCTATTTTGTGTACTTGTTTTTGCCATATTGGCTTGCAGTATATTATAGTTTGTGGATTTGAAAATGCGTAGGTCATCCTGTTTGGTCAATACAACATAAAATATATTTTAGTATTAATTCAAAAACGTTATAGAGTAAGAAACAACATAATAAATATCAAAAACAAGTGCGAAAAGAAGTATAAAAATACTGTTAAAAAAACAGTTGAAGTTTTAGGAAAATTTGAAAGGTTCGAAATGTTTTGTGAGACTTTTATGGTTGAATTTTACAGTAAATCAAAGCTAAAAGAGTACGTAATAGCATACCTACAATTCTTTTCAAATGTGTTGGGACAGATGTCCCAAATACCTATTATATTGACAAACGTCGATCCCCCCGCCCCCTATTCAATGTTGTGTCCAAAATATTATCATATTTGACGGAGTATGGTCTTACAATTGGGAAACCAACATTGATAGGGGGGGGGACGGAAGGGAGATCAATGTGTATTACAAGTGTACAGATTGACCTATGCTCTAAAACTGCAGGTGTCCCAACAACTTTTGAAAGTGATTGTCTGAAAGGTGTCTATAACGTCCTTCAGTCAAAGAGTATTTTTCCAAGTTATTTTCATGAAATTCAAATAGCCGTTAGCATAACATATTTAGCGAATTGCATTGTCATATAATATCTCGTTTCCTATGCGTTCTTTGGTCAATATATTTGAAATATAACGCGATAGAATAATATATTATACAATATGGTGACTTAAAATGCGATGTATTGGGAGGGGAGTGATTCAAGAGATATATTATTGAAACTGGTCTATGCAAGCGTGATATGCAAATTTATCTGAAAAATTAGCGACGTCGATTATTGTTCAGTAAAATGCACGGGAAAATTGATGGACATTGCGTATGAGCCGTGCATATTTGACGACTGATTGTACAATGTGTCTGTGTTATAACTTTAAAGCGTCTGCCGTTGTTTTGTTACACTGTATACTATCATGGTCTTTGACGATAAGATATATCTGACGAAACGCAGGCACTTGTTACCTTCTTAAGTATGGGAACAAGTATTATTTTCGCAAAATTGCTAAAATGGCTAGGAATCCCATCAGGAATTTTCCCACAGACTAAAATAGCAACTATATATAGTCCATCAAGCAATTCCTAATAAGAAATATATCAAGAAACGTGGCTGGAGTGTAAAGGACAATCGCGTAAATCTATACTCCAAATACCAGTAGAAGATATTTTTATTTATTATGATCATTTACTATGTATGCCGAGACGCACTGATGCTGTGATTAAATATAGATCTATTATTTAGGACGTGAAACATGTATGTAATATAAGACGCTTGAAACACGTGTTCGGTTGACACACGGTTGACATTGTGAATTGTAAATCGTACAACATTTTCATCAATTTGGCTTTGAGTTGATACGGCATATTCAATTTTTCCACAGTAACTACTAAAATAAAGTGTTTAGGGAGCCTGTATTGATATATTACTGGTTGTTCTTTCCCAAAAAGTATGTAAAATTGTGTGAAGTGTATCGATTGACACTCAACTCTAAAAATCACTATGGTACAGTATATCAGATATACTTATAAAAAAAAGTGTCAACCGCTCCAAAATTTGGCTTAATCACATTTAAACTCTTTAATGACTAGCAAACACATTGTTAGATATTCTCAACATATTATTCTCAGCCTTGTTCTGTTTTAAAAGCACTTCAGTGGCTCGTTATTTCATTTCTATATAGTATCAACCGATGTGTCAACCGATGCTACTTTGATGGCAATCGTCTATTCCGGAAAAGCTTATTAGGATAGCTTGCGCATACAATTAACGTTGGTTTGACCCAATAGCGGAGGTGGAATTGTTGATAATAAGTTTAGAAAAGATGAATTACATGCTCTCACTTCTTTCTGTTGATTTTCTAGGATTCGAATAAATTGTACATAAAATATATCCAAAAGGCACCAGCTGACTTGCATCACCATGGCGATGACCATATCAGTTCAACCACCCGTGGCGCATTGTTTGGTGCCCAAAGCAATGTACAATGGTTGTCTACAATCCTATTTACTATCCACGAACTTTCTGATAACTTGCAATATAAACGTAGTGCTTGAAGTTATAGCTACGTCCAAGTGACCACCTCCTTGTCGTAGGTGCCTCCAAATTTACTACCATCTGAGTGATCCTTCATGGGCGGTACGAGAGCCATGGGGATAAAATTCTATCTGAGAATTCGATTCTGCTCTAGATAGATGTACACTGTCGTATTTACTACTCGTGTTCAACTAAGCGCTTGCTTGGTTTGAGTACCCAATTTAGCAGTTGGCTGATCCATTGCTCGTATACGAATAATAACCGGAAGTCTATTGCTATGCGATAAACTATCCCTATATGTAAGATAATGAAACCAAAATAGTCTGGTTTAACTACCACACCACATTAAATAATTCAATAGTTTTGGGCGTCATTGATAAAAGCTAAAAACACAATAAACCTTAGGGAATTAAAGATGCTATACCCAAACGCCCATATATTCTGTTAATTATTAACTTTTCCAATTTCACACGAACTAGAGTGGTTAGAAATGTTGTATTACATCTGCTATGCACAATATAGAAATAAATACATCGCCCTTAAAGCATTCTTTGCCAGTTATTTTGAAATATACAATAAAAAATTGGGGTATAGTGTTCAGACATTCCTTGTCAAATGTGTTGAAACATATGTCCCAAATACCTATTATATTGACAAACGTCGATTCCCCCGCCCCCTATTCAATGTTCTGTCCAAAATATCATATTTGACGGGGTATGGTCTTACAATTGGAAAACCAACATTGATAGGGGAGGGGGGGGAAGGGAAGGGAGGTCAATGTGTATTACAAGTGTACATATTGACCTATGCTCTAAAACTGCAGGTGTCCCAACAACTTTTGAGTGTGATTGTACTTTATATAGTTGGGCAATTGGTAATTTTATAATTAAAATTAACAAATCTTATGAATATTTTACCATTTTGTACAAAATAAAAGAAATATACAGTATTTCGTGTTACCATGGTTACAGTGATCGACTCAGTACTTCATCTTACAATAACTTTTGGCGGAGTAAATTGTGTGGTTCGAATGGGCGAGCAGATTCTGCATGCATGTATTTCTAGTATATTTCTAACCTGTTATCGCGCGCGTTATTTTAAATCACGGAATGTGTTCGGTGGATGTTCCCAACTTCATCGTAAAAATTGATTATGTATTCAAAATGGCGACATAAAAATAAATTATTGAGTAAAACGAACAGTAAATCGATTATATCTGGTGTGCTCCCTTGCTCAAAGTTGACAAAGTATCAGTGCTTCTACTTTCAAAACTTTTCAAAAACAACAAAATTTATTTTAAATTACTAAACAAGAAAGTTATCAAAACATACCTTTGAGAAAACGAGATCTTCACAGCAAGAATCGCAACATATTTCAACAGTTTTTAATCGAACGGCTCGTTGAGAATAAAGATTTTGAATGATAATGAGTCGCATTGAGGCGCGTTGCATTTCGGGAAGACCCTCATTCTTCCTCTGTGTCCAACTCGAATGCTCCAGTTCTTGCAAGAAAGTAAACATTTTGAATTTTTTCGGCTAGAAATGAGCTATTTTTGTAATGACCTGTTGAATTTGATGCAAACACTTTTTTGTAGACGACATACCCTCCTGCCTCGAAGGCTGGTAAAAATACCAACATTATGGTGAACACGATGTAGTGAATTTGAAGAAAAAGATTTGTCTATTTATGCCATTTACTTTTTAAAGCTCAGAGAGCAATATATAAGAAAAAACGTAGATTTATTTCGTAGGGAAAATTTTGTTGCCTTCCATATCGCGGCGTGCAACATATCGCCGTGCACACTTAAACAAAATTTTCAAAATTTGCAGAGGCCAAGAGGTTCGTAACTATCAGGACGTTATACTAGATGGTTTATCCTACAGGGGCGGATCTAGGAATTTTCGTACGTTAGTCAAACATTTTTGGTTCCACTACCTCAGGGGGGGAAGCATAATTTTTCGGTGGGTGTGGGGGGGCGCCATTGTTTTTGGCTAGGCAATAAAATGACTGTTTCGCCCCATATCATGGCTCATCAGCATGCCTACGAAACACAAATTTCCATATATTATTCTTCTAGATATTGTATTACAAACAGCGTAACACCAAACCATGCGGTCAGACTCAAAATTTCGACATAACAATTTGTGTTAATACTCTTGTGTAGTATTAATATTTGGTCGATAAAAATACATCAGCAATACCTTGGCTGATACAAATATTACAACAAATGCCAATATAACGACTATATAATAATATAAATGACCTTTTGATCAACCGCAAACATATGCTAATTCAGCCAAGCGCCAGGGTGTCAGGGGCGGATCCAGCTGAAATTCTGACCGTGGCTAAAGGGCCTTGTATAACTAGGGGGGTCCGGGGGCATGCTCCCCCGGGAAAATTTTGAAATTTGAGGCCCGGAAATGCCATTTCCTGCATTCTGAGCTGTGGATTTACTCCAAAATTTACTCCTAAACATGCCTATTTTAGACAAAAAAGAACATGAAAAAGATGCAAAAATAGAAAAATTTCTATTATCTTACAATGCAAAAATATATATTTTGGTTCATGTTGTAAAAGCACCACAACAGCAGCTGAGAAAAATGTTCTTTAATGAGTTCTAAATCGTCGTACAACTTACAGTAGTTAGGTGTTCAGAACTTTAAAGTCAATCTGGAATTATGCTTGGAATTTTGGCCAGTTTTCACTGAGAAAGATCCCTTACAAGTATTTGAACAATAGAAGGTTTAGAAATCTCTTTTGCAAACCCAGTTTTTGTAAAGAAACTGAGAACTTTATCAACTTGAATGCTATTATTGCAATGTACAAAGACTTCTACATCTCAACCAGTTAGGGATTTGAGAAACATAATGCATTAGTCACCTGTGTCATGAGCTCTGATATACCACTGCGGTAAGCCAGTGTAAAAGATATAGATTGATGAAATAAAGGAGATATAAAAAATGAATCCATGAGTGCTAAAATATTCAACAATATTTTACTAACAGGGGATTTAGCAAAACAAACATTGCTGGGATTTTTCCTTTAAATATCAAATCATACAGTAGGAAATTCTGTTACCTTTAGCCTGCAGAACAGTGATAAGGTACAAAACAAGACCAGGCTGGCTAGCAGTACTAAATTAACAGATGGGGGAGTAGAAAGGAAAGGATAAAAGGGCAAGGAGAAGGGAAAATTCTCTTTATCTGGTATCTTTATCGATAAATATTTGTAGATTATAAAGTACACTAGCTTAGTGAGTTCAGCCATGCTCCTCAGTGAAAAATCCTCTATTAGCTAGAGGAACTTTCCAAAATAGACGAGATGGGTTATGGACCCATATCCCATATCATACAAGAAAACCCATATTATGCATTTCTACACCATTAACTTATACAGTATGCACTATTGATTTTGGATACAGTATGAATTTTGGAATATTTCTCTAAAATACATTGTATAAAGGGCATTTCTTGACAAAGGGCAAGGTGCAACAACCCATTCTGCCCCCCTCACTTCCACCACCTAAGTTCCAGCATCCATGTAAACAGCTTATATAAAGTCTATACAGCAAAATTATATCAATTTCTAGGCAACCACAACATAGAACTTGTAAATTTCATATACAAATTAAATAGACACAACAACAGCCAAGACAATGACACTGATACCACTATATCCGGCAATATTATTAAGTCACATTTGACATACACACACGAGAATACAACAGACGGGAAACATTGCTGTATAATGCACCCCGATTCATTGTTAAATATTCTTTCTTAATTTACATATTGCGCGTACGATTTGCATATACGTTTAGGAGTATAATCCAAGAAAAACAATAAGGAATCCTTACCTCAATTTGGTATTAAAACATTACTAGCACGTTGATGTTGAATCTCACAAATTCGCAGACAACGCTACAGACTGTTTATACAGACATAAACAAGAGTTATCTTCGAATGTGATTCAGCTTGGAACAAACGACAAACCTCTTTCAGCTTCTTTGCTGTTTTCTTGACAAAGGATATCATTCATATTGAACAATATCGAAGTAGATACATATATAAATGAACTGCTGCCGAGATTCGCCCGAGAATTTACCGAATTCAAGTCTTTGTGTATTATTGCGCAACGAAAACATGGCTACCGTGGCTCAGGGTGGCCGTCGTCACGAAAACTCGCGCTGTGATTGGTTTGCAACCCTCCAGAGTGGCTGAAAATGGCAAGATGTTACTATATTTAGTAACACCAGGGCTGCTGACCGTGGCTCAAAATCGCAGTCCCATTTTACGAGTTCTTTCCGAACTTAAAGAGCTGAGTTCGGTGAGTTATCGGTGAGCCGTCGTAACAAGAAATTTAATATGCAAAATAAAACAAAATATTCATTGCGGGTTTACCCCCATACTCGTAAATAAGTATACAGCAACTTTATAGTAATATTTCTTGAAATTTTTACTCAGGTGAATAATTTTTGTTTCAATAACAATGCAATAGAAGTATTTTAAAATGTTGGAGATAAATTCATTTCTTAATCATTAATCGCTTAATCCTGATGACGAAGTTTCAAAAAATCACGATCGCAAAAATCTGACCGTGGCTTTAGCCACATTTGCCACCCCCTGGATCCGCCCCTGGGTGTATTTTATGTAATGGCCACGCCGAAGATACGCCAGCACTCGAACAAGGTCACGCCAAGACATTTCAAAAGATGTTCAAATCCCACGCCAGACATTGAAATTGCTACGCCAAGCTTAGCCTGGGCGCAAGCTACCATACCAATGAATTGATCAAAATATTTCCCGTGTGTCAATAAATAGCACCGTGGGCTTACAATTTAGTATTTTCATACGCCAGTACGTCAAAAAGTACCGGGTATATGATCGTACGCCAGTACGCCAAGAATTTCTGAAGTCCACGCCGAAGATCTTCGGCGTATTGCACTTAAAATGCACCCTGGGACAAGCAGCTTTTACCGGCGTGAAATAGACACACTTTGAACTTAGTAATACTCAGTAATAGTATTAGTATCAGACTATAAACTAATATAAATAGAGTCTCTTTTAATACCTTATCGCTGTATACACTTCTTATTTTGTTGACGAGCAACTCTGGGTATGAAAATTTATGCGCCAAAATCTCTCGACAGACTGATATCGGTGTCATTGATAGCATCTAAAAGCTCTTGGACAGATCTTGTATCCAAAGCGTGCATTTGCTTGACAGATCTGTGTTCACCTTTTCCAGGGACTTTAGATCGTCACTTTGAAACGCAGACTGAACAGTTTCATAAAGTGACATTTTCGACTTGTATAAAACAAGATACTCAAACCAATTTGAACCTTTGCGGTCAAGTAGCAATCAGAAAGATTTTATTTTCATTTCGTATTGACAGAAGACTGGAGTTGAATACCCCAAGGAGCGACTGCTGAATACCCCAAGGAGCGAATTAGTCAAGATGAGTCAAACATCTCTTTGCTTGGGAGAGTTGGCCAAGTGAAGATGCCCCACTTAATCCTCCCATTAACGGTAGAACCAATTAAGCCTCGAGTATGCTATGATGCACGCCGGTTGTGCGATTACCTTGGCGTTAACCGGCGCTGAATTGTCCGAGATTATGGACCACGTGGGATGGAATCGTCGCCACACTGCTCTCCATTATCTTCAGCTCGCGAAGGTGCTCAATCCAATGGGGGCATCAGCTCGATTAGCGTCTGGTGCAAGTATGGAGGCTACGCCAAATTAGGAACAACTAAATCAATTAAAACAGTTTGTCTGCGCTTTTCCTGTATTTAACACTTCCACCTAGCTAGGTAATCTGATTGTTTGTTTTGCCTTGATTTTATTTCTGCATGTGACATTAGAAGGTTTGGGAGGTTTGGGTTAGGGTTTGGGTTAAGGTTTGGGTTAAGGTTTGGGGATAGTTAGGGGGAGGGTAAAAGGGACGTTGGAAGGCGACGTGTAGCCAGGAGGTCTGGAAGAAAGTGAAACAATGAACTCCCGCTGACTAATATTTCCCATACCTAATCAACTGAGCTAGAATGCGAGTGTTGGGAAACAGAATACTATTCTCAACGCTCGTAATTATATGCGAAAGTGGATTAGGTATAAACAATACCTAATATGGATTGATGAATAATGAATAGGATGTAGATGAGGATATTAAGCCTAAAGAAGGCGATTACACTCAGTTTTAGCTCAGTTAACTTCAAGTCAGCAACAAAGTGGGAATGGTAGCGAGACGAACCCACCCGCCCTGAGAAATTCGTGCGGTTACTAGCACATAAAATTCGTCTTTGACTCACTTTGACCCGCTGACTAATATTTCCCATACCTAATCAACTGAGCTAGAATGCGAGTGTTGGGAAATAGAATACTAATTATTGTCATGTTATTTCGGGATATCGACTGAAATCGAAACGGAAAATCACGCGAAATTCCACTGTCAATCAGAGTTTAAAATATTTCATTAGTTTAGATTATATGGCAAGGTTTCGAAATAAAACCAGAAAATAACGATCAATGCCATTTAAAGACTATAGTGCATGTAAAAGTTGCAAGAAATAGATTAACGAGTACCATTGAGATGTTTCAAAAGGTCGAGAGTACGTGTGCTTTTTGTTTAAAAATATTTTACAGGAAAAAGTATATTACTCATTAAAATCCATATGAAACAAAACGCTGTATTGCATGAGAGTTTCGTCATTGAGGTTATTGAATTAGATGCCTATCCTGGGAGAGGTCTGCATGATTGCAATCGTCTAATCCGAAAAGCTTATTAGCATGGCTAGAGTAAATCACTAACTTTGTTTGATGCCAAGTTCAGGATTAGAATTGTTGAAAATAAGCTAAGAAAACATTAATTATATGATCTTATCTTCCTGTGTTCCATGGTTTATTCAAAGTTGTGCAATCTAACTTGCATCATGTAAGTGGTTGTCAAGAATGCGCTTCCGCCCATTTTTATAATAATGTATCACTATAATTATTATTTATCAAAAATAAAGACGTGTATTTAATCTTCTACAATAAAATAGCATTATTTCATAACATTCGCATGAACAGACGTGTCTTGCCAGAAGCTTGATTTGTGCATGTATATATTCACATAAAGCGCCAGGAATCATACACAACATGTATGAACAGGAGTGTCAGAATTTTATAAATTGCCAGTTTCCCATTTAACACAACAGCTGCATTTTAGTTTGAACAAACCGGCAACAACCTTTGTGGCTTTGTAGCGAACCAAATGGGCAAATAGAACACAGTTTGTATAATTGTAGCTTGATGGTGTCAATCACTAAATGTTTATGAATTGTATACAACCTACCTAAGATCGCTGGCAAAATCAAATACAACATTTTCGACATAGAAGACTTCTGCCTTCAAATCGTCAACATTTCAGTCGTCAATGCGTTTTATATTAGTTGAGCATAGTATTCATGATCTTAACACTCGCATTCTAGCTCAGTTGATATAGGTATGGGGAAAATATTTGTCAGCGAGACTGCATTTCATCTTCACACGAACATGCACCACCGAGTAACGCACGTAAATCCAATTTAATTAATATTCCTTTGGAAAAGAACAACGATAAATCAAAAAATGGGAAACTTCTCCCAAATGTAATGCTTTTAAATGCAAGATCACTTATTAATAAAACAGATGAATTGGAATTATTGGTTATTACTAATGATATAGACATAGCTTGTATCACTGAGACGTGGTTAAAGGAAACTGTTCCCGATAAAGCTGTGGCTGTTTCTGGAATGACATTGGTTAGAAATGATAGAACGTATGGTACAGGAGGGGGTGTTGCTTTATATGTGAACAACAAAATACCATTTAAAATTCGCAAGGACTTGAATGACCCCTTGTTTGAGTGTCAATGGGTTACATTACGTCCAAAATGGTTACCAAGAGCAATTTCAAAAATTGTGGTGTGCTGCGTATACCTACCACCGAGTCATAGCGAGATAGACAGTTTTTATGATTACTTTTATAATTGCTATGACAAACTCTGTACTGAAAGTCCTAACTCAGCTTTCATTGTTTCGGGCGATTTTAACCCAACGAGTAACGGCTTTCAACAGAGTCGATTAAATAGACACTGTAGTCTCAAACAAGTTGTTAAGGTTCCGACACGGAATAACAATATACTTGATTTGATTTTTACAAATATCGCGCATTTCTATATAAATCCTGAGGTCTTGGCACCTCTATCAACATCAGATCATAACATTGTGTTGTGGAAAGCGAGAACTGATGCCTCTGTAGTAAAGGCTGGAAACATAGTAAAGGTAAAAGTGAGAGATCTCAACCATACAAGTACGGAACAGTTTGGGGTTTTTCTAGAGAACTATGACTGGAGTGAACTTTTCTCTAACAAAGGACTCGATGAGAAAGTTGATGCTTTTCTTCATTTTACTAAAGTGATTATCAACGAGTTTTTTCCCGAAAGAATAATAAAAAAGCATACCAACGATAAACCCTTTATGACGCAAAAAATTAAATCTCTGATGGATAAAAGAAATAAAGCTTTTAAAAACAATAAAACCGAGCTCTTCAAATATTTACGTAGACAAGTTTCAGCTGAGATAAAGAAAGCCAAGCTGCAGTTTTATGATAAAAGGTAAGACTAAACCATAGTTCATGCCCAAAAGCATGGTGGAAGCAAGATAAATTAAAAGTGGTGGATCAAGGAAAAACGCTGTGACTCTAGTAGACTCGAGACAAATCTCCAAATGAACGATAAACAATCGGCAGATTCAATTAATAACTTCTTTGCTAATTTAACGATAAATTATCACATATATCAAACGAATGGCTAGAAATGCAATGCCCGGATGATCTACCGTTAATCAGTGTTGAAGAAGTTGCTAGAGAATTGAATGCAATTAATGTTAACAAGGCACCTGGGCCAAATGATCCACCTTTGAAGATTCTGAAAATGTTTTCGAAATTGTTTGCCGTTCCCTTGCTGAAATTTTTAATGAGTCATTTCAGACAAAGAAATTTCCTGAAACTTGGAAAAATACAAAGTAACTGGGATTCCTAAGATCACACCATGTACAATCGCTGAAAACCTTAGACCGATTGCATTAACCAGTGTTTTATCAAAAGTTCAGGAATCCTTTACCAACAAGTGGATAAATGAAGATATAAATGGGAAAATTTCCAATTCCCAATATGGAGGGCTCCCAGGATCTTCGACTTTGTATGCCCTTCTAAATCTACTCCACAACTGGTATAGAGCAATGGACGAGCCACAAAGAGTAATACGAATAATTTTTCTTGACTTTAGAAAAGCGTTCGATCTAATTAATCATAATATACTGCTAAGAAATATGAAAGAGATGGGAGTTAGATTGGCCTTAATCCAATGGTTTGGAACATACCTCAATAAAAGATCCCATTTTACTAAATTTGGGAATGATACGTCTGATTATGCATATATCAATGGCGGAGTGCCACAAGGAAGTAAACTCGGACCAATTGCCTTTGTAATAAAGATTGATAAACTTCCTCTGTAATAAAAGAAGAAATCCAACTCATGATATCAACCAACATGGAAACTAATGTTATACTTGAACATGATACATTAATGTTTATGGATGACACTACATTATACGAGGTACTAGATGTCAGCCACCATATTTCTGGGAAGCAACTGGGTGGTGCTGAAAGTAAAGTTAAGAGCGTTTTAAGGTTTACTGAAGAAGATATGATGGAGTTAAATCAAACGAAATGCAAAGAAATGATAATTGACTTTCGAAAAAATGTAACTGTTATTCCACCGCTAGAAATCAATAGACATGTATTTGAAAGGGTTAAATGTTACAAATTACTTGGTTTATGGATTGATGACAATTTGAAGTGGTCAACTAACACATGCTATATTGTTAAAAAGCGGTAAAAGACTGTATTTTCTGAAGATGTTAAAAGGTTATGGTGCACCAAAGCAGGATTTAAAAGCCTTTTATATGGCTGTCATAAGATCGACACTTGAATATTGTGCTAAAATTTGGCACGGAAACTTAACCAAGGAACAGTCTACTGACATAGAACGAGTTCAGAAGCGTGCGCTTAGGATAATTTGTCCTGGTCTGACTTATGAAGAAGCACTACTGGACTGTAACCTTAAAACATTAAAGGCTCGCAGAGAAGAGATGTGCGGAAACCTTATAAAAACAATGACAGACCCTAGACATAGATTACACAGTTTATTGCCAGAAACAGTTAATCAGATAAGACAGAGACAAACTAGATCAAATGGAGAAAAACTGTATAATTTTAGATATCGAACTGAACGATTTAAAAATAGCCCAATTGTGTATGGGATTGAATGTTTTAACCGAACGCTGGAGTCGAAGTAAATTTATCGAATTCTATCAAAAAATTTTCAAATTTTATTTAAGATTACTTGTAAATATTAACTCTTAACATTAGTCTTAGTATATTTTTTTATACAGTTTAAATGTAATTCACATTGTAAATTAGTATTTAGTATTTACTATTTAATGTGAAATTCTAGAAAGATTAAAGATTAAAGATTAAACAAATCGAGCCAATGAGAAAGGAGAACATTTCTTTAACCAGCCATTCAGAAAGCTAGAATATTGCACAAATGAGTCAGACCCCGCAAACTTTAGTCAAAATGCAAATGGACCAATCAAATGCATAGAATCCGCCTCAGATTAGTCAAAACTCACGCAAATAACCGCTATTTTGACTTTTTTTACTGCAGGCTCGGCCGCTGCACGAAATTGAAGACTGGAGTATTTTTGAATATGAAGTACTTCACTGTCGGCTGCCGCTGCATGAAATATTACAACTGGACTATGTATTTTTATATCTGCGCAATGTTTACCTTAGTCGCGTGACTAGTTTGACTACCCCTAGATCCGACCCTGTTCTATGTATGTGCAAAACATGACAGCGTAATTTTTTGAGCTTTTTTCAATATTCTCGATGAAACATGTTAAATGCTACCGTTTCGAAACAAAAAGACGTTCGGTGGTATTTACTGTGGTTAAGCTAGCACAAGATTCGCCACCAAGTGAAGCGTCAGATTCAATAGCTACCTTATATTGAATTCAATGCCGATATCAAAATGATACCGAATGTGGATGAATTTTGCCGAATCTTGTGCTAGCTTAACCACACTAAATATCGACGAACGTGTTTTGGTTTCGAAACGGTAGCATTTAACCTGTTTGATCGAGAATATTGAAAAAAGCTCAAAAAATGACGCTGTCATGTTTTTCACATACATAGGCTAAACCATCTAGTATAACGTCCTGATAGTTACGAACCTGTTCGCCTCTGCAAAGTTTTGAAAATTTTGTTTCAGTGTTAATGGCGATATATTGCACGACTCGATATGGAAGGCAACAACATTTTCCTCGGAAATAAATCTACTTTTTTCTTCTTATATATTGCCCTCTGAGCTTTGAAAAGTAAATGGCATAATCTTTTTCTAGAAATTAACTACATTAAACCAAGAAAACAACGTCGTGTTCACTATAATGTTGGTGTTTTTTTACAAGCCTTCCAGGTAGGAGGGTATGTCGTCCACAAAAAAGTGTTTGCATCAAATTCAACAGGTCATTGCAAAAAAAGCTCAAAAAACTACGTTATGAATTTTGGCAAATGCAAAGCTTAGAGTATCACTTACCATAGCATAAAATATAATACCAAATGATCCATTTCTAGCCGAGATAATTCAAAATGTTTACTTTCTTGCAAAAACTGGAGTATTCGAGTTGGACATGTAGGTCTTTTCAAACTTCGATAAAAGTTGTCGTTTAATGGTTACAGATTTATTTTGTGACATCATTTCAATAGAAAACATCCACGACAAGTCACAGAAGAAGTTTGACAGCCATCAAGTAAATAGTTACGAAGTTTTAAGTAGTTTTGTCGATGTGTTCGAAAGTAAAAAGATTTCTTGTTTAGTTCGAAAAATCATCGCTGGCCGCGCTAGCGCCATGACTAAAGCGCATCACAGATGCTTCACCTCGTCAGCTGGCGTTTCACTGCCCATTCTTATAGACGCCCTGATTATGCGAAGAAGAAAATACGAGCTTAAATTTCCTTTTTCATAACTTTATTGAACTTCCTTTATAATTGCATAGATTACAAATCAATTATATCTGCATAAAAAATAGAGTGTAAAGTTCAGGCAATGGCAGTTATCAAAAGTTCCTTGCATCAATGTATCACGCATTGCAGCAGGTTGAGGGCAACGCTTTGAGATTTTTTAAATGGTGCGATTCTATCAAACGATCCCAATCATACACGTTTCCAACGTTGTCGGGATTAGGTCGGCAACTTTTGGCCATATTCGCAATCTTTTTGGACGAGAGTACGCTATTCCAGAAGTTGAACTCTGAGAGTTCACCATCAAATGAATTCCAATACTCGAATCCACCACCAAAATTATCTTGGTCTTGGCCAATGACAAGCGCTCCTCCCGTTGGAACAGCTTTACCTTTGGTACATGATTTATTGGCAGCATATTCCCGATCTCCATCTTTGTAAATGGAATACTCTCCATTTTTAGATTTCCATGTAAAACAAACGTGATGCCAATTATTGTCGCTTACAAAGACGTCAGTACTATAAATGACAATAATAAGATATTTGTCGATGGCGATATTAATACAATCGACAAGTCCCAAAATATTATCTATAATTTGCTGTAGATTACACGTCCTCTACTAAACTGCCATCTGCCCATCTCTATTAAGCGGCCGTGGCTACCTTCGAGCGGTCGCAAACGATATCTTGTGTCATTTATTACCTAAACGGTCGCTCTGTTTTATTAATCACAATTCTTGCTAAACGAGAACGGAACTAAAACATGAAAAATAATCATTAAAGAATAGGAAGTTTAATTCTGAACACGTTTTTTTCTACCTTTTTTTACGAAGTTTCAAATTGCGATATCTAAACTGTAAACATATTTTGTTTTCATGGAATACCTATACATTTATTCAGTCAGCCAAAACTTGAAAGGTTCTAGCAAAACACCCAACAAACGACATTTGTCGAAATCGGCATTTTCCTGGCTTTCTTCACCATTCGCTCCGCAATGTTTCAATATACTAAAGCGCACGTTCATCATCTGACGCAACGTTATAAGAACTACCTCATTCGTACTTAATTTCGTGCGTACTTAATTTTGCGGTTTTTTCGAAGCAATGTTTCTCGAGAATGTATTTTCTCGATTTTGATAGGCGAAAATAGAAAATGGGCATTAAATTTCGCGAAAGAGTTCTGATGAACTATGAAAATCTGAACTAGAACTTCGACATAAGGTATATAATTGGTAATTGTGTGTATATGGTAGTCAGCAAGACCCTCAAACGGATCTTCTGGGGGAAGTTCTTTTGTACCATTGTACCGTTACATGAGCTGTATGTAAGCATATATATACAGGGTGTATAAAAAAACGGAGTCCTCGCTTGAAATGTAAATTTCTAAAGGAACAATACACCAAAACGTTCAGGATTACATTCATTTTAAAGCGCATGCATTCATTCAGCTTTGTAACTATAGGTTGCTTCTTAAATTTCACACATTGGTTCACGAATAATAGTATTTTAAGTGATTGCGATTGGACAGTCAAAAATTTGAGATGCAATAACAAATCGGTACTTGAGAAAAATAGCTGATTTTGTTAACAAACGAAAAACAATGAGGCATTTTGGTACTGGCTTGTAAAAATAAAGTAATTACGGCTCTCCTTACACTATTTTTAATTTACTTACGAACTTTAAATGCTCTATAATCTCGGCTTAACCATGTTTTAGGCTTCCATCAACTTGCTAGTAATTTCTGTTTACATTACGGCGCGATTCGATGGCGCTCGTTTGGACGAGTGTATTTTAAAATGCTTTTAACGAGTTCTTGCTAGTTTTTCAGATGTGGCAACAAGAACATCAAAGTTTGAACAAGAACATTCAAACATTTAAACCAACTGTGGAATGAGATAGTAAATTTGCATAATTAAACGGCATCTAAAAATGATAGGTTTTACTAAACTTTCTCCAGCAGCGCAGTCATTACTTATACTGAAGAAATGGATGCTCGAGAAGCGCGACAAATTGAACAGTCTAATATGGCGGAACAAGCAGGTAACACATCAAGTGCATGACTTCGTCAACATACGTCGCTTTGAGCAACGTCAACAGAAAACCACCGGTTGTAAACTGTTTGTTGTCCATGGGGCCTATGTAGACGTCAATTTAAAAGTGAAACTGATATTAAAATTACCTTCGATATAATTATGCTCAAAACAGATCGGCGAAATCACATATTTTGGCCGCTTGCTCGTAATTCATAAGTTTGTGGAAGTAATTTCCCATTATATTGTTAAAATATTATGTAGGAGTAACTCTGCCAAGTTGCTATTACTATGATCGAACTCTGTGATTTTAAGAGTTCTGATTGAAATTCAAATTAGAACTCCTTCTGTTGTATGGGATTTTATGCAATGAGTAAATTGAGTTTATGCAAATGATGATTAAGATTTCTATAACGCAAATTTACATGTGAATATGACCAAATGCGATTTACATCATCATATCAAGTACATCACGCTTGCATAATTACATACTTGGTGTTAGCCTAGACTATTCTATCTTTACAACAATTGTGATATTACTTCCTTAACTATGTTTATCCTAACCCACTCGCCAACCTTCCCTGCGGGAGGAACCGGAGTGCCCTGAGAAAACCCACCACTTTCGGCAGAGCGTAGGCATACTCTTTTCACATGAGAAAAGTCGAAGAGTCCTGACAGAGAATCTAACCCGCGATTCGGAGGTGAAAGGCGCAGTGCTACAAAGGCAAAAATCTCACATCTTGTAACAAGTCTGCCAACAAGCCGTCAACAAGTTGTCATCGCACTGCTTCTCCCAAGTTGTCAACAAGTATGGAACAACTTGTTAACAAATTGTAACAAGCTTGATGGCATCATCAGATTTGTACATGTCACAAGGTTGTTCCAACAAGTCCGTTACATGCTTGATATAACAATATGGTTACAACCTTGAGTTGTTAACCTTGTAACATTCCATGTAACAACACAAAAAATTGGCCATCCTTTGCAAATCGTTTGTTATGTTTTGAAGAGCGCCGCCCTCAATAGAACGCCGCTCTCTAGTCGCAATAAGAAAAATCAATTTTTCAATAAAACGTCATGAGAATATTGTTGAAATTAGAAACATGAAAAAATTCAATGATCAGAAATTTCTTTAAGGACTTGCAGAATCAGCCTTGGGATCATATCTATTATTTTCCTGATAATCCAAATAGCATGTGGGAGATGTGGAAAAAATCTCTTTAGAGGTCTTGAATAAGCATACACCATTTCAAAACAAAAAGGTATCCCTTGGATTACAAGCAAAATTTAAAATGCTCATAATCGAAAGAGATAAATTAAAAAGAAAAGCAATTATTACAAAACAAGAATCTGATTGGCTCAATTATAAAAAAGCCAGAAATTAAACAAATACCGAAATAAGAAAAGTCAAAACAAACTATTATTCTAAAAAGATTGCTAACCAAAAGTGCAACCCAAAACAGGCTAGGAAAACTATAAATAGTTCGATTGGAAAGGGAAAGAAACCCACAATTTTAAATGAACTAATTATCAATGACTCTAAATTACCAAATCCTACAGACATTGCAGAAGGGTTAAATGAATTATTTGCAAATGTTGGACCAGACTTGGCAAGCAATTTGGATGAACCCAGCTGTGATTTTCAAAATTACACTAAAAGTTCTGAATCCCAGTTCTCTGCATTTACACCAATTACGGTCAACAAAATTTCTGATCGTTTAAGAGGGCTGTCTTGTAACAAAGCATGTGTTGTTGACAAAATGTCCAGTAAAATTCTTAAATTAGCATCACCAGCTATTTGACACGGTAGATCATCAAATTCTACTTGAGAAGATGAGAATTCATATATGATACAACATACATAAATGATCTATCTGAATGCCTAAGTAGGACAAAGCCAAGACTTTTTGCAGATGACACAAACCTAACTGCTTCCGTTGGAACAATAAATGATGTTGAAAATGCAACGAACTCTGATCTGGAAAACCTCAGAATGTGGCTAAACGCAAACAAACTGAGCCTAAACATTGCTAAAACTGAATTTATGATCATTGGATCTCTAGTGCATACTGTTTCAGATTCACATTTAAACACAATGATTGAAAACAAACCAATTAAACAAGTGCAGGAATATAAGACACTAGGAGCAATAGTTGATCAGCATCTATCTTGCAAAAGCAACACTGAGAGTATCTGTAAGAAAATCACATCAGTGTGGAGTGTTGGACATTTTTGGTGAAACTCAATAACAACGCCTACAAAATCTCCGAAATAGGAATTATTATGGACATCGGAAATGAAGTTAATGCTCAAATTGCATTAAATTCTTTAGGATGGGAGACACTAAAATACAGAGAACTAAAGCCAAGGCAAAATTAATGTTCAAAATTTTAAATAAGTCTTGGCCAAAAAGCCTAACAGACCTTTTTAGCTACAAGAATGACAATACACAATATTGTCTCCGTGACAATGAAACAACACTCGTTTTGCCACAGCCTCGCACAAATAGCATGAAAAAGAGTTTCATGTTTGATTGGGAAAAAATATGAAAATCAGTCCATAAAGATATCAGAGGGATTGGGTTCCAGTCTCTATTTGAAAGAAAAATTGCTGCTCATGGTGCTAAATAATATATTTATATATATAAATCCTTTATTGTAAATAGTTAACTATATGTTTGTTTTCTATCTATTCACTGATCTATCCTCAAATAAGCGCCGCATCAAAAACCTTAAAATTTTAAAGAGCGCCGCGGCGCTCAAACGAGTAAATACGTTACCTTATAAAACAGCCGTGTCCATGATGATCGAACATCCAAATTTTAATGTTACCGTGCACAAGGCCAATCAGCAATTCGTTATCGTGAGATCCCGTGGCATAAGATACAATGGCATCAATTGCGTTGGTTTTCTGACTTGTACGGAGCCAAAAGCACGTTGTTATTTCACGCATACCCCATCTATCGTCGCTATGTAATCCAAAAAAAAATGTTCTGGCGTATCTATCGGTAGTTTCAATAAAGCGCAATTCGTGCGCAGGACCTGTAGTGAAATTTATTAATGGTTAATAAAAAATATAATTGTTTTGGATTACCTAATAACAATCGGTGAATGGCCCTGGAATCGGATGATCAAGTCTATAATTCTATTGACCAGTACAAACTTAATATTTATTCTGACCTTGATAATTTATTCATCAACATGCGAGATTAATATTTATTAAAAAATTTTTCTTGCGGTATCGACTTTCATAGTTTTATTGCCTGACCGGACGTTTGGCCGACAGACATTTGGCGGACAGGCACTAGACCGACAGACGTTTGACCGACATGACCTTTCACCGACAGACATTTAGCCGACAGGACATTTAGCCGACAAGACATTTAGCCGACAGGACATTTGGCCGACAAGACATTAGGCCGACAGGACAATTCACCGACCAGATTTTTTATTTCAAGTTTATTTCCTAAAATAATGCTCACGGGTAATGATGACTCATTGGATGACTCAGACAAATTAATCAGACTATTAGTCAAATTAATGGCCAAGATCAGGAAGGAGTAAGCCAATAACGAACCTTTATTGGAGCAAATCGCTGCTGGATTTACCAAACGCTGAATTTAAGACTCAAAGCAGTTTGGACTTAAACGCCGACAGCTTTCTAGACTATATACGTGCTATTGCACACAACTTGTAAATATGCGTGAAAGTTACAATAAATGTTATTTCAAGACGTTGTTTCAAATAATTGAAATGTCGGTGAATTGTCCTGTCGGCCTAATGTCTTGTCGGCCAAATGTCCTGTCGGCTAAATGTCTTGTCGGCCAAATGTCCTGTCGGCTAAATGTCTGTCGGTGAAAGGTCATGTCGGTCAAACGTCTGTCGGTCTAGTGTCTGTCGGCCAAATGTAGATAGAAGAAGATAGATAGAAGAACTTTATTTATACACGCTAGCCCTGTCAACCGAAGCTGATTTTCACAGGGGGCGTGTTAAAGAGAATTACATAAGCATTTTAAGTTATTTACAAAATAAGGAGTATATCAATATAGAATGTCATCAATAGTGTCACTAATATAATATTTAATAGTGCAGAACAGGAATAATTTACAAGTAATCTATTTACAAAGTTATAATAATGTTGTTTTACGATTGAAAAGTGTGAGTAGCAATTTTCCTTTGAAAACTCGAAAGGAATTCACTCTCTCTAAACTCGTTTGGAAGAGAGTTCCAGAGATGAGCACCGTCATACATAAAACTATTTTTCATATTATTTGTGCACGGTTGTGGTAAACAAAGACCACTTGAAATATCTCGAAGTTTATAGTTTGTCACTTGACTTTTATAAGTAAATAGGTCAGTGAGTGACTCAGGACCCATTTTATTTAAGGTTTTATACATCATTTTTGCTTTTGCCTTTTTTCTTATCATTTTCAATGGCTCCCAGTCCAAGGCATGTAAAGCTACAGAATGATCTACATCGTTGCTCATGTTCATGATGATTCGAGCAGCTCTATTTTGTAGCTTTTGGAGTCGCTTTGATTGTGTTTCGCCAAACACATCCCATACTTCACAACAATAATCGAAGTGTGGGCGAACAATAGCGTTATATATACAAATAAGTGTACCTTTATCAACAAAAGGTTTGACACGACGGAGAGCAGCAATTCCTGCTGTTATTTTTTTGCAAATATTTTCAGTATTATTTTTCCAAGATAAATGCTGGTCAATAGTTACTCCAAGAGTTTTGCATTCATAAACTTGTTTAATCTGTTTATTTTCAATGAAAATATTTGGGGGAGCATTTGCAGTACATTTTATCTTCGGTTTTGAGCCAATCAACATAAACTCTGTTTTTGCTACATTTAAGCTAAGTTTATTAGCCATTAACCATTTCCTAAGGTTTTCTAAATTCGAATTTACTGCAGTTTCAATATCGGTTATCGAGTCTCCAGAAGCAGTAAGATTTGTGTCGTCAGCAAATAACCTAGATTTAATATTATTAAGACACTGAGGTAAGTCATTGATATAGAGTAAGAATAATAGTGGTCCTAAGATAGAAGTTAGTGAATCTGCAATAACAGGTGCAGCTATCTTAATAATTTTGCATGAAATCTTATCAATGCCAGTGGCTTTATTGCTTTACACTAATAGGTTTGAATGTAGTAAATTCGGAATTAGCTCTTTTGACATATGTCTCAAAATTGTCATTGGACATGTCAATTTTGCTCGCTAAATCAGGGCCAACATTTGAAAAGTATTCATTGAAGCCCTCTGCAATATCTTTTGGATTGTTTAAAGTACTTTCATCCAAAGTAAGTTCATTCACTACTGGTTGTTTGTTTTGTTTGCCTAGTAAATTGTTTATTGTTTTCCAAGCATTTCTTGGATTATCTTTTTGACCAACAATTTTTGTGGAATAATAACTTTGTTTAGCATTTCTTAATTCAATATTTACCTGATTTCTAGTCTGTTTGTAATTTGACCAATCAATTTCTAATTTGCTATTTATGGCTTTTCTTTTTAGTCTGTCTCTTTCATTTATGAGATTTTTAATTTTGCTCGTAATCCAAGGAACTCTTTTGGACCTACGTTTTTTGTTGTTGAAGTGGAGCATGTTTGTCTAATACTTCTAAGAAAAGTTCTTTCCAAATTTCCCACATAGTATTTGGCTCATGACCAAAAAAATAAACATATTCCCAAGGTTGAGTTAAAAGTTCATTTACAAAATTTTCCTCATTAAAATATTTCATGTTTCTTATTTCAGTAACATTTTCTTCTTTTTGAAGAAATCCAATTTTTCTGATTGCAAATACCAAACTGTGGTCACTGATTCCAGTGTGAATAACACCAGAATCAGAAATTTTCTCAGGTGAATTTGTAACAACATGGTCAAGAAGGGTGGAGGTTGACATTGTCTGTCGGCCAAACGTCCGCGCACCGTTTTATTGTATAGAATAGTCTGTACTTTTTATTAACATTTTACTGTAAATAATACAACGCAATTCAGCTCTATAGTAAGCTGCAATGTCTTCAATATATCTAAAAAGCCTGAACTGGAAATTTACGGCCAGATGCATACGGTCTTAAAGTCTCTGGAACTGTGGAATGTAGCGAGGTGCATTCTTACTTATCTCAAACCAATAGCTACCTAATTGGTTAATTTGTTGTGTGGAAATATTCCAACTAAGTTATGCAACGCAAAAGTAGTGTATGGCGACCATTGCGTCTGTAAAGTATGTCGTAGACCTGGTCTTGATATTCTTCAGCATTTTATTATGGATTGCATCAGTGTCTCGGAGCAGAGGGAACAAATGTGGGATAAACTTATGGACGGGTTAAGTCTGCCTTCGTGTTTTGCTCTATTTAATCAAGATGACAATGCAATATTGGGAAGCTTGTTGAGCAGAGTATTTCCATGCTGCGCTTCGTCTTATGAAAGCGAACAGTTCGTTCTATAATTTCATCAATTTACGTTGTTGAAATTCTGCTGAGAATGGTACAAATTTTAGATTATACGCAGTATTACTATCGCAAGGGAAGTGCTGCCTTAACAGTGGCGCCGCCAGGAATTTTTGGAGGGGAAAAATAGGACATGTCATTTATGAAAACACGTTTTTTCTGAGGGGGTCGGAAGGTATATTCCCTGGGGAAAATTTCGAAATTTGGATCTCTTAAACGGCATTTCCTGCATTTTCAGAGCACGTTGGGGCAAAGTATAAAGTCTCAAATCACAATTTTAACAATGTGAACAACGATGTAAATCGCTAATTTTCACACTAATGTTCATATTTAAGAATATTTCCGCCCAAACCAAAACATAAATGATTTTCTATAAAATTTAGTGTGCTTCTTCAATTTATAGAATAATCTTTCAGAACAAAATTCAGTAATGCGCAAATTACGTAATAAAGTCCGCAAACAAACTTTACCCCTCCGCCTGGCAATTTCTCATCGGATTTGGACGAATCTGAAAAACCACTCTGAAAAATATTGGGGAGGGGACGGTCGCCCCACCCCCTCCTCGACGGCGCCACTGTGCCTTGAAGACAGGGCCTGCATGAATAATTTACACACCGCAATTACTATATATGTTCATGAGTAAGAGGTACAAAGGTTCCGTAAATAAATCGATCAGAAACGGACGCATCATGTCAAGCCGTGTTACCCAGATCGTATTACACCAGCTTACAGCGTGGTGAGACTTGAAAACATAAATATTGAAACACAAATACACAGCTTTTACACAATATCGCATCCTATTGACTGCACAATTATATACTATATAGTATAATAAATATAAAGGAATATCACTGAAAATTCGGTTCGAGTGAAACTCTCTTATTGAAGAGAACGTTTGAAGTTATGAAGATTGACGTTTGGAGCTTTTCCATATCCCACTTCGTTCTTGAGATATTAAGATGTGTTTGATATGTAAATAACATCACTGTGACATCACACTGCATAATGAATTTTTGGAAAATCACGAATACCTCTGATATTATTTAACCAATCGCCTTTAAACTGTCATTTGTTTCTGCCTATCGCAGGACACCACACAAGTCATGCAGAGTTTCAAGTGATTTAATTCAATTATTTCAAAGATATTTGTGATTTTCCAACAATTCATTATGCAGTGTGATGTCACAGTGATGTTATTTACATATCAAACACATCTTAATATCTCAAGAACGAAGTGGTATATGGAAAAGCTCCAAACGTCAATCTTCATAACTTCAAACGTTCTCTTTAATAAGAGAATTTCACTCGAACCGAATTTTCGCTGCATAAGCCCTTTAATGAAAACATCAATTGTCCTGTGTTGAAGAACTAATTTGCAAACCGAAAATGCAATATGAATCACTCAAAAATTATGTTGGGAACTTTTAAACATTTGACACAATCCATTCAATTCATCCTTCGTCATGACGAAGGGCCTTTGTTTGAAACGTCGAGAAGCTTCATACTCTTTTACAGGCTTGCGTGTTACTCATCAACGAAGACTTTATTCTCAACGACGCAGCCGACGCTGATCAACCCGAAGACGAAGATTTTAATACATAATTATGATGTGTTTCATACCATTATATTTTCCTTGAAAATTTTGAAATCCTTAATATGTAATGTTTAACGTACTTATATGTACGGCATAATTTGGCAAGTTATACCGGCTCTTTCAATATTTCATTTTGTTTATATCTGAACGGCCAACCGCCTAGTGTTGTTAATAGAGTAATTTAGCAAACACGACGTGACGTCTAAGATTTCGTAAAAATGGCGTGGCATGCGAGATTTTACTTCCGGTTTAGTCTAGGACAGCAGTCGTGTTGTTGTTTAGGACGTGAAATCATACATTTTGACGTCGCATCTACGACGGCAGAGAAAAATCCAAAATTTGCAAAAGAGAAGGTAACAAACCATAATGTGTTTTTTAAAAATATTTTATTGATGCATATATTTATTTTTACCCAAAAATTGTTGGGTTTAAAGTTCCCAAAACATAAAAAAATCCGGAAGTGCATAATGCGGGGTTTTCTCGGATACAAAACAAATCACGATACAAAGCCGCATAAAAGTGCTATTTTGTTGTGTTTTTTTTTTCTTTTTGCCCCTTAAAATAACTAGAAAATAGCCATTACTCCTGCTTTAGGTAGAAGTAATATTTATTTACAGTATTTTATATGAATTACTTATTTATCGCTCGAACTTTTCACACTTTTTACAGCATATACTTACACTTCATCATCTAATAACAGGTAAAAGATGACAGAATAAACATCCCTGCAGCAAAGTGTGGAAATCAATGAGAAATCACAAAACAAGTACCGGTATGAATAAACTGTCATCATTTAATTAAAAATAACACAACAACATTTAAGTGATTCAGCTACATAAATATACAAATAATATATATTTTATATATTTGATGCGCAACTTTCAGGGAATTGATTCAGACTAATTCAGAAATCCAAATTCTGATGATTTTGTAATAGCTATAAAAATAATATAAATCAACATTTTATAGAGTGCAAATGGTGTGGAATGATGAAAAGGACAAAATAATGCTGAAGGAGATGGTTGCGTTGGGTGTGATGCACAAATGAAGCATCCTGGCAAAAGGTTGTGAATAACTTGAATGCCATGCCACAGTTTGAAATCACCCAAAAGTCACTTCGTGATCGATACAAGCTCCTAGCAAAAAAATATAAAGTTAAAATGGGAAAGGAGGAGAGATCTACAGGTGGTGGGGGAGAAGGACCAAATGAACTGGAGAGTTTATTGGAGGAGTTAATGGAGATAGAGGAAGATGCAGAGCAAAGAGCAACAGATGAGAACACAGCAAAGCAATGAGAGGCAGATAGAACAAAGGCAATGGAGATGAGGAAGAGAGCCATGGAAAGTATGGGTGAGACAAGAGAAAGATTGGGAGAAAGTGACAAGGGGAAGAAGAAAAAAAAGATCTAGCAGTGACGGAATGCGTGCTTTGGAGAAGGCCATTGAAAGAAAACAACGAATAGATGAGGAGGAACGCAAGGCAAGGGCTGAAGAACGACAGCAGCAACTAGGTACGCAAGAGGTATTTTTGAGCAGCAATTGCTTGGCACCATACAGCAACAACAGCAACAACAACAGTTACGACAACAGCAACAACAACAGCAACAAGTACAGCAGTTTGCAGCCATGCAACATACCATGGTTCGAATGATGGAACAACAGTAAAGGCAAACAGACTTAATGCTTGAGCTCTTCAAAAAGTCAAACAATGCATGAACATTTAATTGCTTCCTATATATTAAATAATGCACAAACCTTCCAAACCACTGCATGTTTTTCTTTGACAGCAAACATTTTTCAGGGATGTTAAGGCAATTTAAGAGGATTGGGATATCCGTCTTTCTGAAGCGCAACTCTGTATGATATTCAATGTCGTCTAAGTTCTCCAACTTAAACTCATCAAATTTCCAATATGGGTAAATTAATTTAGATTGGTTTGCGTCATATAACAAAATCGCCTACGTCCACTAAGTAGTAAAGGTAAGCAAGAGTTAATTTTTCGCGAAATCCTTGCAAACCATAGCCAGACATTTTACAAATTTTAAAACAAAATTATTGTATTGCGATACACAACACGTCATGTTCGCAAATTTTGAGTTTTAAAAATAAGACAACCGTCTTTGAGCGTTCGAACTTCGAAATAATCTAGTGCCATCACCTAGACCAACCGTTTCTATTTCCCGAATTAATGTATATCTGAATAAGGGCAGCAAACTCACCTGAGAATAAGAAATATTCGAGAGTTAAATGACAAGTTCCAAACAATTGCTCCAAACTGCTTTTTGACGTCTTCCAGGGGAAGCTAAATCACAAATCGTTTACGACGTGGTGGCGTCCTACACCCAGATCCCTCGCGAAAAAATGACGACGTCTTAGACGTTACGTCGTGTTTGCTAAAGTACTCTAATATGTTTCAGATACAAGAAATCAAAATTTTGACAATGGGACCACAGCATGGCAGACCCGGTTAGCGCGCATGCGACTTCTCGCTACTGCAATGCACAAGTCGAGAACAATATGGGACTTACTTCGGTTGAATTACTTCCGTGTGCATGTAAATAGGCATTACAACTGAATTCGCATTCAAAGTCTTTTGTTTCAAATTCTATTCATTTCGTAAAAGCAAAGTGAAACGTTGTCTACATACTATTATAGATATAGTTAATAAGTATATATTTGATAAATTAACTTACGTTCCACGATATTCGATTCCTATTTCTAGTACGAGAAGCCGAGAAGGTTACTCTTCTACAGCTTACAGATCAGCTTAGTTTTTTCAAAATTTTATTTTGTTTATATCTGCTTGGCTGTATTGTATGGAAATCTAGCTATAGTTATCAGAGTGATCTTGTCTTGATTGCCGGAAAGTAATTGGTCATGCTCAGTGGCAACAGAAGTGCAACGCATGACTTCGCCACTTAATTAAGGCCCCATTTATAGGAGCCCGAGCTGATTTCAACCCGGGTTGAAAGACCTCAAGATGCTTGTTTTTTATTGCGTTGACATGAGCTCGGGTTGCTGTATTCGTTCTCAACCCGGGTCAGCTTGAGCCAACTTGGGTTGACATTCAACAGAGGCTGAAGCATTATTTCTGTTCATATCTCTTAATTACACGATGTTTTACCGATATTCACGTGTTCTCGATCAACCTTTCTACCATTAACTTTATTCCAGCAAAATTTGTGTACTTGTTGTAAACCGACCTTAGAAGACACAAAAAGAAGTCCCATAAACATGTTTGCTTTGTTTATTATAGTAGTAGGGAAAGGCCGGTCCTGGCACATTTTGATTTCACCTCTAATTCTGCTAACTCATCAAATTATGAAACCAGTTCCAACCAGTTTCATAATTAATTCCTCGCTCGCATATCCCAAAACATTTCCCAAAACATTTCCCAAAACATTTTCCCAAAACATTTCGCCGAACATTTTGTCGAACATTTCCCGAACATTTTCCGAACATTTCTCAAAACATTTTTCCGAACATTTTTCGAACATTTTCCGAACATTTACCGAACATTTCCCGAACATTTTCCGCTTCTCTTATTTGAGAGCTTTAAGACTAGCCGAGTACAACGTGTTCGGTTTTGGAAATGGAAACGTGTCAGGTAACACGACCCTTTCTTTTAGTAACACTCTCCAATGACCAATAGCCATCGTGCTTACCCCATCCTCGCAAATTACCCGCTTGTCGTCATTTGCCGAAAGTGCTATTTTGTTTAAACAAAATCGTATTAACAAGTCATAGAAATAAAAATATAACAACAATGGGTAAATCAACAAGACGACACAATGCAACGTCAAGTTTGAATATAACAGAAATCTCAGAATGTAGTATGTGTGATTATAATGGTTCTATAACTGGAATGAAATTACATGCGAAACTACGACATAACATAACATCAGTTAAAAAAGATGATTATGTGAACGCATGTAGATACTGTGAATATAAAACAAACCATATGATTGATATGAAAAACCATATGAAAAGGTCTCATCCCTCACAACGTGCGTAATAGATGAATATATATTAACTGATAAATAAAAGATGAGCTTAAACTTTGGTTACGACGATAAACCTAAAACAACACGCTTGTTGCAATACAACTTTACGTATGATAGTATATCGAAATCATACAGGAACCCAGCCTACATTAGATCAGGCTTTCCACCGCCTTATGTTTTTGGAAAAGGACTTAACGCTAATTCTAAACTAACCCTCTTGACGCACATATTTGACAGCGACGACACAATCGTCAATCTTAAATTAAGGTATACGATGCGTGTTATAGACACGAGCGGTGTTGGTACAGATGTAGTCCTAAAAGATATAGACATGTTTACCAAAAACGCTGGATCTTCAAACATATTTCTCTTAGATGAGGCTTTTACAATGGGTGAACTTATCTCTAATCTTTCCCAAATAGCTGTGTTTTACATAAAATTTAAACAGCTTAACGATGTGACCTTAGGCAACGAGTCAAACCTAGATCTTATTATAGAGTTTTAGTAACTCATACTTCAGTATTCATAACTTCCACAAGTTATGAATAACATACGTTACGTTCACTCATCTTCTTTAATTACACTAAGTCTTTTTTTTTTTGACTTCTTAGGTTTAGGACCGTAGCTATATAATTGGGGTAGCATCGCAAAACACTCAGTACAAAACCTATTCCCAGCGTCATCATCCTCAGCTCTTCTATGATCACAACACATTATACATACTTCTTTTATATCGTCGTTGATGAATGGTTCAAGCCAGTATGTATGGTCACAACATTCGTTACACACTTTTTTCCCATTGCTGTTAATGATGTAATTGCCATTAGAAAGATCGACATCTCTTAGATGCTCGCAATAGAGTCCTTTTTTAATTGATAATAATGTCTCATCTTCCATTTATTTATGTTTAGCCATCATCTTTGATACTTCTTCTTTTAAAACAGAAGATGGTTCTTTGCGTAGTGAACTCAACACCACTTTAGTTTTTTTCACGCGTTTGACCTGGTAGACCCTGTAATCCGACAGGACCTTGTGATCCAGTAGAACCTTGCGGACCAGGAGGGCCGGGTAGTCCACACAGACTACACGAACATTTCGGATTAAGAAATCTGTTAATTACATATAATCCAGCTCCAATTACTAACATATGTGTCATCTTTATTAATAAAGGAATGGATCAAATCATTAACTTAACTGAAAATGAACTCGCGGAACTAAGAGAAAAAGTTGCAGAGACACTATCAGCGATGAGAAAAGGAATACTTAAGAAAAAGTTTAAGATTTTTGGAAAGACATTACTTTCGTTAACACTTGTAGTTGGTGGAGTAGCTATCGCAGTCATATTTCCTTCACCCATCGTACTTGCGGCACTGGGCGGAGCGGCTGCAGTCTTTGGGGGTAGTAAGGGTGTCGTCAAGAGTACCAAAAATGTAAGAAAAGAAAATGTAAAAAGAAAGACAGGAAAAGAAGAGTTAACAAAAGTAGACGAAGAACTAGCAAAAAGAAAAGCAGTGAGAGAGTTTATGATGCAACAGGGTCCAACAGCACCCCCACTTTACCCAGGTCTTTAAAAAGGTTTATTATAAATTCCATATTTTTTAATATGGAATTTTGTTATTAATCAGTCTCGCCTTAGGCTTGCTCTTGTGGTTCTTCATCCCTTACAGTCTCTATATCTCTTAAGAGCTCTTCGGTCTCTGGCTTAGAATATTTTTTATTTGTTCTACGTACCCAACCAAACTGAAAATTTCCTTCGAGCCTTTCCTCTCCCTTACCAACACCAAGTCCAATTTTAAGTAATTTTTCATCTTTAATTTCCTTGTTTATTTTGATCTTGCTGTTTGTGTGACCCATCTTCTTTATTTTCACATCTTCCACTAATAACATGTTTTAAAACAACTGCTCCACCACAAAACAGTCCGACGTATGGAAGATAGGGTGTTATATAACCAAGGATATTTTTTAAATCTCTTTTTAACAGTTGGTTATCTTTTAGTTCCTTTTCCATTTCATCTGGGTCATTAACCATGTCCAGTTTTTCCATTAGCTCTGAAAACTTTGAGATTAGATTGTCCGATAAGAACTCATTTGCCACATCTAGCTGTTTTCTATCATAGGCTTTTTTAATCTTTTCTAAAGCTTCCTGACTTGCCTTTTTGATATATTTAGCGGTGTATTTAATTTCACCCGTCTCAGATAATGAGAGTAATTCCTCGCGGATGTTAGTATCTTCTCCAGTTTCTTCGTCTTCTATATTTATGTTAGGTAATGAGTCGTCCATTTATTATAGGTGTATAGATAGCATACAAAGTAAACCCTATTGCGAACAAAGTAAACCCTATTGCGAACAAAGTAAACCCTATTGCGAATAAGATGAAAAATATTGCAGCTAGGATAGGATTACGTTGAACATATAATGCTATGTGTGTAAGGGTGTCGCAGCAGTATTTCCAATCTAGCATATTTATTATTCTTTAACTTTTCTATAATGCTTCTCTCCTCTTCCTTTGTAGTGTGAAGAGACTCATCTAAAATTAACTGCATATCCTTTCTGTTAGGGTTGTAGAACACCACCAGCTTGGAGATGTTTTCCCTATAGGGTTTTGCGATACTGGTTAGCTGCTGAGTGATAACGATGGTGCTAAGGTTGTAATGTCTTGCAGAGAATGCGAGCTTTATTAGTTCGCTCGTTCTGTTTTTAACAGACTGTCCACTTGCACAATCATCAAGAATGATGAGACTATTTGTTCCGCTGAACATGCTTACAATATACTTTAAGAATTCTTCTACGTTATCTTGACCACATGGAATTGGAAAAAACTTTTCGTCGTCCTTGTATTTCCAACTTTGATAGGTCTTATTCCACTCATAGGTTGGACAGATTAGAAAGATGTATTCAAAGTGGTTGGGATAATCTTTTTCTAATAAATCTAATAGGTAATATGTTTTACCACACCCTGTCATTCCTACTATTGACATGTTAAATGGTGTTTCCAAAGTCATTTATTCATAACATTTTTCCTAACCCATTAGGTTAAGAAAAAACATTTTTTGTTTTTAGTACTCGACCCCTTGCAGAGACTTATTTGTAATGTTAACCATACCGTCAGATATCACAAAGATATAGCAATATAAGTCTTGTGTGGTTGCTTCCTTTGTAATCTCTAGGAGAACTCCAGACTGTGTGTTGAGTATCTTTTTCCCATTTCCTGCTACATTGTTATCGTTGAAGGCTCTCAGATCAACAACCAATGCGAACTTATGGTCTTCGAAGAAATCCTCAACTAGAAGAGTATCTCTTTTTCGGTTTAGGAAAACCCTTTCTGCCTCGTAGAAAAAATGAGACATATCCATTCCTTGACTGTAAACAGAGTTTGGTACTCCTTCTATTGTTACCTTTACATTTGTAACATTTGGAAATTGGTACTCCTCGCTGTCTGTAATTGTCTTCGGTTTGAATAGCATGACGATAGCTCTCATGCTTTTTCTAGGAAGGTTGATGTTCTCGTTGATGAGCGTGGTGTCTTTTCCCCACACATCCTTCTTAAACAATGTTATATGTTCAAAACTGAGTGATCTCCCAACTTCGTAACTATTGAGAGCGCTATCGTACACAACTGAATTTTCTATTGTTTCATACTCCAGTTTGATATCCTCCAACGCATAGCCATTAACCTTTTGACCAGTCTGTGCAACCATGATCTCATCAGCGTTTGGTAGTGTTATTTTGTAGCGAACATCACTGTACATATCGTATGGGGCGTACAGACCATGATCATTTAAGATTTTCCCAAGCTTGATCCTTACCCTACCATTAAAGATTTTGTTCATGTATGCGTCTTTTTTTACTGAGGGGTCACCACTATCATCCTTTGACATAAGCTTCCGAGTGTTTTCATTCATAATTCCCATATCTACCATGTTACTTCTTTCCCTGCTCGATAGCCAATAGTCTCTGTAGACAGAGAATATGCTTTCACTTGTATTGTCATAAGCAACCTCTCCTCCAACTGTTATCTCCAGCTTTTTAACTAGAAGTTTTCCCAGATTATTTAAGAACCAGGACTTTAGGTTACCGCTTTTAAACTTTGCGGAAAGGAACAGTGTGTTTGGAACCAGACACACACCAGGTTTTAACTTTGGAAGATTGATATAAATTTCATCTCCTGGACTGGCTTTGTTAGAATTGAATGTAACCGAATTATGGGTTCTTGTCCCCTTAATCTCAGTCTTATTAATCCTTCTGTAATCAGGCATAAGTTGTTCTAATTTCATTGAAGTCATTCTCTCTTTATTGTATAGGTATAACTAGTCATCAAGACTAATTAGTTTATTTGGTATTGCTTGAGGAACAGCATCTTGTTTAACTTCTTCAACTTTTTTAACTTGCTTGGCTTGCTTGTCTTTGTTTAAGTATAAAAAAACCAAACCAGAGATTGCTCCAACTCCTGCAAGGATTGCTGCGTAGTTGGTTTCACCACTTTTTTCTGACATTGTATCTTTATCTAGCACTGCTTTCGCTGCTTTCCTCTCCTTTGCTGCTCTTGAAATTTCGGCAAGTTTCTTTCCGGCTGCAACTCTTCTAGGATCCTTCTCCTTTTCAACCTTTGTAATTCTTTGTTCTTCACTCATTTATTTAAGTAGAATTTGAGTAACTTTTAAGTAGAATCTAAGTAGATCTTGTTTTACTTAGTTTTTACTTAGGTTTATCTTAGGTTTACTCACAAGCAAACCTAAGTAGAATTTGAGTAACTTTTAAGTAGAATCTAAGTAGATCTTGTTTTACTTAGTTTTTACTTAGGTTTATCTTAGGTTTACTCACAAGCAAACCTAAGTAGAATTTGAGTAACTTTTAAGTAGAATCTAAGTAGATCTTGTTTTACTTAGTTTTTACTTAGGTTTATCTTAGGTTTACTCACAAGCAAACCTAAGTAGAATTTGAGTAACTTTTGAGTAGAATCTAAGTAGATCTTGTTTTACTCAGATTATGAATTTTGAGACTAATGAACCACCAATTAGTGTGACGAATAGAAGAAATAGTTCTGACTGCGGTTTATCAGGTGGTGGTACAACTCTTCTAGCGGTTAAAGGCTCAGACAATGGTGACACAACTCTTCTAGTTAGCGCAGACGGTGTGCTCGGCACACCTACATCAAAGTAATTAACTTCGTCATTTTTTCCAAAACTCATTCCGCTTTTGGCAAGTGTGAGAATATTGTTATAACCAGCTACCATTTTGTTGAGTATGACCATGTTAGATGGAATTAGTATAACTCCTGGTGAGATGGCCATATTAAGTACAACATTTGTGTCTTTTATTGCCTTTCTCATGTTCGCCACGGTAACAGTTTGATCGTCCTGAATGATCGAGTCAGTAACTAACTTTCGAAATACTTCCTGTGTCTGTAACGACATAGCACCTCTTCCAACAATAGGCCATCGAGTCTTTGCTTGCGCACCTAATACGCAGTAAACGTAACTCTCTACGCTCTGTTGAAATAACAGCTGACCTGTTTTTGTCAACCCGTTAGATTTAGTAGCAATAAAATTTTTGTAATCATCTAGACCTACGATGGTTGTTTTATCATACTTCTTATACTTAATCCCAGCAACATACCCATTACTGTTGAGCGCGTATCTATAATCTTTTACCCTAATCTTATCTCTAACCTTTTTACTATGCCAGAGATTAATCTCGGTGGAACCCTGATCGAACTCATCCTTCCATATTGTTTTAGTGGGCTTATGTTTCGTGATAAGGGTTTTCATTTGCTGTGATATAAATCTAGTCATCTTGTTTGGTTGGGTGATGAATCTTCTCATGTGATAGTATAGGTGGTACCTTGCGATACTCGTAATAATCTTTGGACCGTTAGATACAAAGTGTTCTGTGCTAATTCCACAGGAGTATGTTACTATATAAGCCGCAAAGAGAGCGGCTATGTATGTATTCTCCTTGTAGTCATTTGAATTTTCGTTGTTCTTTATATCAAAGTCTGGAAGATTGTTTGTATCGAAGTACATGTCATCCGTAACATAAATCTTAAAAGAGTTTACTTTCTCTTTTGACGAATTTTTGACGAATGGTTGTACAGTCCCACTAACTCCCCATGGCTCTTGCCAGTACAAATTCTTTGTCCACCCCTTATTGTTTAAAAAGGTGTCAGAAGTAATATCATACGAGGTGTCATCGTTAATCTTGTAATATGTGGTATATTTGTCAATGTCTCCGTTTTCCTTCAGGTCCACTTCAAAACTAAACTTAGACGCGATAGCATTTGGATATTTTACTAAAAATCTCTTCTTTGCTTCCTCAGGTCCTTCTTTCAAATTCCTCTTTACCTTGACGAGATTATCGGCTCCGTAGAAAGAAATTATTTGTTTGTCCATTTATCTTAGTTAAATAAATGAAGAAGATAACAGTATTTATAGAGAATAATAAGAAGGTTCATTATCTCAGTGATTGTATCACCAAAATTAACACCGAAGCTATAATGGTTCTAAAGAATGCGACAGTCTATTGGAAGTATGAAAACACCGTCTCTGGTACCAATGACTTCATTTTATATGGAGGAGCCTCCAGCGTGGGTGGATCCGATCAAAAGATTATGTTTAACGAAGGGTACTGGACCTTTGACATGATTAAAAACAAGCTTGGACCATTCGGAATATTGCTAACCAGAAGCGAACACGATAATAAGTGTAAGATTCTCTCTAAGACTCACATGGTGGATCTCGATAAATTTGGTCCGTTGCTTGGTTTTCCAGAGAAACAAATAGTCCGCGATGATGGTGTGTGGATAACATCACCCAACGTTGTAGATATTAACCAAGGTCTCAAGTATCTTAATATTAGCTGTGATATAGTAAATACTATAGAAAATTATGACACAGATGGTGGGAGAAGTTATACAATAGCTACGCTTCCAGTACCAACAGAACAGCGCCTTAACGGATCGGTAACGTATTTTGGAAACATCGATAGTAAGGTTGTAATTAAAAATGGATGTTTTAACAGATTTGCCTTTGATATTAACTCAAATATTGACAAATGGGTTGGTACGGATGTACTTCTCGACTTATACATCAGTTAAATAAATGAAAAATAAGGAATTTGTTCTAGAACAAGGTCTAAGAGACATCTATTATAACCCAAGTACTGGTTATCAGTCTATGGAAAGGTTATACCAAAAAGCAAAGGATGAAGGACTAAATGTTAGCCGAAAACTTGTGAGAGACTGGTTGAAAATTCAGGATACATACACAAGGTACAAACCCATCGTAAGAAAACATAAATTCCAAAGAACATTCGTCACGGACTTGGCTGATCAAATACAGATGGATCTTGTTGATATGGGTAAATACAAGAACCAAAACAAGGGTTTTTACTGGATTTTAACAGCTGTGGAAATCCTTAGCCGTTTTGCATTTACAATTCCTGTCTACAGGAAGGATACCAAAAACATGACAGCTGCCGTAGACAAGCTACTAAAAGAGTTTAAGGAAAGGTTTGGACAGTATCCAAAGACTGCTCAGTTTGACGAGGGAAAAGAGTTTTACAACGTCGGGGTAAAAAATTTGCTAAAAGAACACGGTGTCAGCTACTTCTCTACGAGCTCGGATAGAAAAGCAGCTATTGTTGAAAGATTCAACCGCACATTAAAGACAACTATGTGGAAATATTTTTATAACGTGGATAGTCACTACTGGATTAACGTACTAGATGAACTTACAGATAACTATAATAACACCAAACACAGTAGTATACTAATGAAACCAGCTGATGTGAATAAGTCTAATAAGGACCAGGTATGGATTACGCTATATGGTTATGGACTAGGAGAGTTTCCATTACCAAAGTTTAAAGTTGGTGATATTGTTAGGATAAGTAAGTATAAGAATATTTTTGGTAAGGGGTATGAGGCAAACTTTACGGAGGAGAAATTTAAGATTATTAGTGTTTTTAGAGGTGATCCTAACATGTATGAGATAGAAGACAGCGAAGCCGAGCCAATTATTGGAAAGTTTTACGAAGATGAAATGAGCCCCGTGAGCGAAGATCCTCACGTGTACAAGATAGAAAAAGTTTTAAGAAAAAGAAAAGGTATGGTACTTGTAAAGTGGTTGGGATACGACAACAAACATAACTCCTGGATTCCTGAAAAAGATATCATTAGTAGATAAAGAAAATGGATGCTAATGAAGTCTATAAAAGTCAGCTTCGTGCTAAGGAGATAGAGTTAAATGAAGCACGTCGCGAAGAACAAGAAGAAGCTAATGAGGATGGAGAGACTAGTTTTATAAATGACAGACCTGGAGACGAAAGTATTCTTATCATTGATGGTTCTAATCCTCTATTTACAAGACCTGATAATGATGTTGACGATGTACCAAACGTAGGACGTGACGTTGGTGTGATGAGACGACATATTATACATGATAAAAAACAGTTTCTGAAAACTGGGCTTGGCATCACCGTGAACAAGGGTGACGGACCGAGCTCAACAACGCTATACGACAAGTTAAAACTCACCTTCTCTGGAAAAACTAATAAAATTAACGGTGCGACATACAAAGGTAAAAAAATACTATTCTTAAGGGGTGGGAAAATGACGTACTCCACAGATAGGCTTAAAGCACCATTCGTTAACGAGTTTAAGGAGTTACTCAGAAAGGCGAACATTGAACATCAAAAAACTCCTGCGGCGTTAGTCGAAGAACGTATTAATGTTGACATTCCTCAAAATGTTATGGACGACATCTCCGACAATGTTGATGAGAGGATAGACTCTGAGATGCGTGATAGAGTTGAAGACTTAACAAACAACACAGAGATCACAGCCAACGAGTTAAGAGAGCTAAGAGGAATTTTAAACGCACCAGAACGTAGGGACAAGATCGCCTCTTTAAAGATTGAAGCCGAACATTGGAAAAAAGAAGCAGAAAAAGCTGGAGACACACCAAAGGGAAAACTTTACAATGCCATTGCCAAGACGGCCGAGTTAAAAGCTGACAAAATAAGACTAAAACTAAATATACGGCCTGAGAGCAAGGAGGCTATAAACATGGTCCTTGAGGAGGCTGAAGTCAACCCCCTGACCAGGCTTACGAGATTTAAAAAATGGGCTAAGGAAAACCTCGTCGAATTATCAGCTGTTTCAATATCTATCGCTGGAATACTTACAACTGTTATTATGGCTGGAAAAAAAGCATTAATACAGGGTGCAAAGGCTGCATTTAAGTTTGGTAAGGCCGTAGCAAATCTGGCGAAGAAGCTTGGACCTGTAATAGGTGCGCTAGGTAGTTTGTTAGCGAAAGTCATAACGTTTGGAGCTAAAGGGATTATGTTCCTAGCCAATAACCTTTGGCTCCTTGCCTTAGCACTAACCTACTTCATCTACAACGAGTACAAATCGAGAAAAACATCTTATAAGAAGTAAGTATTAATAAAGAGATATGAGCTTCAAAGAATTAGAAAGTCCAGTTAAGTTTGAATTAGAAAATGTATTCACATGGGGAGTTGATGACGGTAAATTTGGAGGATTCACAATTCCTATAGCAGTTGGCGAGGAAGATGAGACCTTAACTGCGGTCGCTAACCTTGTCGAAGAACATAAAACTAAAAATCCATTATACGGAAAATCAAAAACATTGTATCTAAAAAGTAAGGCTTTGTCTAAAAAACAGAAAGCTGAATTATATAAAAAAGGACGAGCACATGTAGACATTAAGTTTTCAGTTACAGGAGTCCACACATCAAAAACTGGTGAAAACAGTCTAGTATTCAAAGTCACCAAGTTACGTAAACAAGAAGAAGAGGAAGAATGTCCTGAAGATTAAATATATACATATATTTCCTAACCTAATATTGGGTTAGGAAATTTTCACCTATAATAAAGATAGACAATGACTACGCAAAAGGATGTAATGAATGAACTTTACAACGCAGCTGTTCTTACTGCAGGTGCCGTGGGAATCTCGTATGCAAGCAAAAAACTTACCAAGGACTCATTAGGAATACCAGCAACACTAAATGGAGCAGCAAAACTTGCTGTTGCCATTGGCCTAAGTGCTGTTGGTGTAAAACTTCTTCAAGATAAAAAATATCTCCCAGAGAGTCCATTCAAAGAATGAATAAATAAATGACAAGTGTAGCAGCATCAGGGATATTCAACGCATTAGCATTCGCAGGTGCCGGTTATCTGTTCAAGATGATCGACAAGGGCGGATATGAAAAAGAAATAAGAAGACACAACTTGGCAATGGAAAAACTATCAAGTGCTAAAGAAAAATGGTATGAGAACCAAGTAGAAAAAAAGAACAAGATACAATTACTTCGTCAGCAGCTATCTGATGCAAATGCTGACATAAACGCTACAAACAATGCATTAGATGGCCTACAAAAAATTATGTACGAAGGTAAGACATTTACAAGAGAACCTCATACATCAGATTACTACAAACCATCTGACGAAATGGAGGAGTATCAACACATCGCAGTTGGCGTCGTTGGACTCGGTACAGGTTGGGGTGTTTATAAATTGACAAGTTTCATTTAAAAGAATCATATATTATTAAATAAAGAGATGTGTTTCTGCGATGACAAGTACTTTAAGGTTACAAACATAAGAACTCAAAAAGAAAAATTATACAAACGTGCTGCAAGCATATATAAAAGGTTCTATCCACACGAACCTGTAATACACGACTTCATCTTCGACTGTATCAAACATAATATTAAGTTAAGAGAAAAGGGCGAGTTTTATAAAGTTAGTGTAAACAAACACCCAGAGTGTGAGCAAGTCAGAAGAGACATTATACAAAAGTATGGTGTTAGAATGAGTAAAATACCAGACAGCCATCGACACTTACTTCCTGAAAATCGACAGTAATATTTAAAAGAACTACTATATAATAAAAGATGTCAACATTAATAGAATTACAAGTAATTGCTAAACACCAAGGTCTTCGAGGTTTTCGAAAATATTCAAAGATGGATTTATGTAAACTTCTTAACATGGAGTACACTGGAGATGGTTGTACAGCTGTCTCAGTTATACTTAAAAATGTTTCAACAGGAGAAACACAAGAATTTCCAAGTATTAACAAAGTAGCGATAACTCTCAACAAAAACGTTGGCTCAATAGCCTATTACATCAACACCAAAAAACCAATGAAGATTAATGACTGTAAATACACTCTAAGCCGATCATAAGTACTATAATTTCCTAAGACCAGTCTTAGGAAATTGTTAATTAAATGCATGCGCGCTATGACGCGCCTAGCGGCGTCACATAATTTAAATCGATTTGTATTTATAAGAAACCCAATTAACATATAATAAAGAGAGATGACAAGGCGTAAAACACGTAAACCTAATTATGGCCAAGAAGATAGTCCCGCTGAATATCTTCATGATATAATTCGTACAAGTCAGGTTCATCCAAAGACTAAAGCCGAGCAACGACAAGGACACACAAAAAAACAAAGACTCGGCGATGATAAACCTTTGAAAAGAAAACAGGCTAAACCATCTGAGACTTCCAAATGGACTCGTGAAATTAAAGCTGAGGAGGCTCGACGTGAACGGGTACGTCTCGAGAACTTAAACAAAGAGGATTGGGATCATGAAATTAAAGCTGCTGAGGAGATGAAACAATGGGCTCGTGAAATCCAGGAAGAAGAAGAACAAAGAATCTTGGGAAGTTTAGAACCAAGATTAGTCTCAGAAGCCATCAAAAAGAACACCTCTAAGTGGAGCATAGACGGTAACGGGTTTAAAGATCCAAGAGTGTTTTTAAACAACACCATAGAGACAGTAGAAAGACTAATTAACAGCACCGATAGCACGGGTAAAAAGGTACACACCGTGTTAATATGTAAGATGATTAGATCAGACCCTAAAACCGGTAAGAACGTAATAACACTAGCTCACTTCCACAGCAACACACACAGCATCATCACACCTGAGGATGCAACCACAGAATATGAAAAGATGCGTAGCAAAATGTTAGAGTCTCTTGCCGAGTTCCAAAAATTAGGTAGTGGATGGAGACTTCACAGCGTTGAAGAGTTAGAGGCCTTCATTACAAAGTATAAACCTCTTAAAGGAAAAAGCTATAAACCATTACCTAAGGTAATTATGGCAAAGAAGGCTGTTATTAACATAAAAAATGACGATGATCAATGTTTTAAATGGGCTGTAACAAGAGCTAAAAATCCCGTTGTTAAAAACCCTAAAAGGATTACTAAAATTCTTATAGCGCAAGCTGAAAAACTAAACTGGGATAACATAGAATTCCCAATGAAAGTAAAAAACATCACTAAGTTTGAGACCAACAACGAAATTAATGTTAACGTGTTCAGTTACGACGATGAGACTAAAAAAATATACACTCTAAGACTTAGTAAGATGAACAATGTAGAGTATGTAAACCTGTTCCTATAGTGTGGTTAAAGATCTAAACAAACTTGTTGGTGCACAGCTCAGCGGTAATGAGCACAAGAAACACATCTGCATTAGGTGTCTTAATGCTTTCGGCACGCCGGAGTTATTAGCAGAACACTTAGAGCTATGTCAAAATCATGATCATCAAAGACATGTTTACCCCACCGTTGAAGACAACACTATATCATTCAAACAGTATCATAAACTTCATAAAGTTCCATTCGTAGTCTATGCAGACTTTGAGTGCTTCATAGTCCATATTTACCCCGTGGAGGGGGACCCAGAAAATAGCTACACAATAGCATATCAAAAACATGAACCAAGTGGATTCTGTTACACAATTAAGTGTTTTGATGAGTCTATCTATGAGGGAAAGACGGTGTTGTACACAATGCAGGAAGGCGGGGAGGACATCGGTAAAAAGTTTGTTGACTCGTTAGAAAGTGACTTAAAAGAGGTTTACAAAATATTGGAAAAGAACGTTCCAATTAGAATGAATGAAGTCGATGATGAAAATTTTAATAACGCAGAAAACTGCTATGCTTGTGAAAAACCTCTAAATGGTGATAGTGTTAGAGATCACTGTCATCTGACAGGTCGGTATCGTGGAGCAGCACATAACAAGTGCAATCTAAAAATGAAAGCTCCAAAGTTTGTACCAGTCCTGTTCCACAACCTGGAAGGGTACGACAGCCATCTGTTCGTCAAAAGTTTAGGGTTCACTGAGGGAAACATAAAATGTATTCCAAAGACGGATGAAAAGTACATCTCATTCAGTAAGAACGTAGTCATGGAAACTTATGTTGATAAGAAGGGAAATGAGAAATTCAAAACACTAGAGATTAGGTTCTTAGACTCCTTAAAGTTCACGTTAAGTTCTCTTGATAGTCTTGTTAAGAATCTAGGAAAGTTTAAAACCTTAGAAAAAGAGATGGGTGTAAGTGAGCTTCTAAAGAAGAAGGGGGTGTTCCCATATGAGTTCATGACTGGGTTTAATAAGTTACAGTACGACTTACCTGAGAAGAAAGAATTTTACAGTAAACTTAACAACACAGACATAAGTGATAGCGACTATGAGCATGCGCAAAGTGTGTGGAGTGAGTTCAAATGTGAGACGATGAGAGATTACCACAATCTCTATCTGAAAACAGACGTGATGTTGCTAGCCGACGTCATGGAAAACTATAGAGAATTTGTGTTGAAAACTATGGGCTAGATCCATTATGGTACTACACAGCCCCAGGATTAGCTTGGGATGCTGCTTTAAAAATCTCTAAGGTGGAATTAGAGTTATTAACAGATCCTGATATGTATTTGATGGTGGAACAAGGTATTAGGGGTGGTGTTAGCACAATCACTAAAAGATACGCAAAGGCGAATAATCCGTACATGAAAAATTATAACTCTGAGGAGGAAAGTGTCTACTTACCATACTTAGATGCGAATAACTTATATGGGTGGGCGATGAGCAATCCATTACCTGTAAATGGGTTTGAGTGGATGAGTGAGAAAGAGTTGGAAAGTTGGAACGTGTGTGAAGAAGGTAAGGGATGTATATTAGAGGTAGATCTTGAGTACCCTGAGGAATTGCATAACTTACATAATGAATACCCGCTAGCACCTGAAAGGTTGAGAGTAAACAAAGTAGATAAGCTCATTCCGAATTTGAATAATAAGAGCAAGTACGTACTGCACTACAAAAATCTGAAACAGTACATCAGTTTAGGTTTAAAACTGACTAAAATTCATAGAGGTATTAAGTTCAATGAGAGTTCCTGGTTGGAGGAGTACATTCAACTCAACACAGATCTTAGGACTAAAGGTACCACAGACTTCGAGAAAAACTTCTTTAAGTTAATGAATAACAGCGTTTTTGGGAAAACCATGGAAAATATTAGAAATAGGATAGATGTTAGATTAGTTACAAGGGAGGAACAACTAGAAAAGCTAGCTAAGAAGCCAAACTTCAAAGGGGTAAACATCTTTACAGAAAACTTAATAGCAGTGCATATGGAAAGAACAACTATTAAACTGGACAAACCAATATACTTAGGGATGAGCATTTTAGATCTTAGCAAAACTTTGATGTACGACTTTCACTATGGTTACATCAAAAGTAAGTACGGTAGTAATGCACAGTTGTTGTTCACAGACACCGACAGCCTGTGTTATGAAATTAAAACACGAGATTTTTACAAGGACATCTCTAAAGATGTTCAAACACACTTCGATACCAGCAACTTTGATAAGAACCACCCATCAGGAATACCTACTGGTATTAACAAGAAAGTTATTGGAATGATGAAAGACGAGTGTGGAGGAAAACAAATAGCAGAGTTTGTAGGGTTGCGTAGTAAGCTGTACGCGTACAAAATGAGTGAAAGCAAAGAGGAGAAAAAGTGTAAGGGGGTAAAAAAGGGAGTCGTTAAAAATGAGATAACGTTCGAGGATTACAAGACCTGTCTGTTCAGCGGTAAAAAACAGTACAGGAGCATGAACACATTCAGAAGTCGGAAGCACGAGATCTACACAGAAACCGTGAACAAAATAGCACTTTCGGCAAATGACGACAAAAGGATAATTTGCGAGGATGGGGTAAGCACGATGGCGATCGGACATTGGAGAGTGTTACCAAAAAAGGGAGTTGTATTGTCTGACACGTTTCTATTACCGAAACCGAACACGTTGTACTTGGCTAGTCTTAAAGCTCTCAAATAAGAGAAGCGGAAAATGTTCGGGAAATGTTCGGTAAATGTTCGGAAAATGTTCGAAAAATGTTCGGAAAAATGTTTTGAGAAATGTTCGGAAAATGTTCGGGAAATGTTCGACAAAATGTTCGGCGAAATGTTTTGGGAAAATGTTTTGGGAAATGTTTTGGGAAAATGTTTTGGGAAATTTGCGAGCGCGAGCGAGCGAGGAATTAATTATGAAACTGGTTTAGAAGTGGTTTCATAATTTGATGAGTTAGCAGAATTAGAGGTGAAATCAAAATGTGCCAGGACCGGCCTTTCCCTACTACTTATTATTAGCATGACAAAATTACTGGATGCTGATTGGTTGAGAGGAGTACAATTATTTCATTAATTGTACTGCAGTACAATTAATGATTTTCCCAAAACAAACAAAATGGCGGAAAGGTATTTAAACACAAATGAAAGTTCCTAGAGGAACTTAAAGCAAAAGCACTAAATGAAAATACGAACAAAAGCACCAAATTTTGGTTGAAAGTCTGGCAGGAATGGGCTTGTAGGACTAACTTCACTAACCCTCGGAAACAATCGTCAATTGGGTTGTAAAACCTGTGATGGCTTTCTGTCCACTTCAGAGTGGTAAACATATTAAATTAAATTAAAATTTAGTTGGTTTTTGCTTTAATTGTTATACACCTTCCCTCAACACTCAATCCAGAGTAATGCAAGTTAGTATTAATAGTTCGATCGGCCTCGCTCCTGTTGCATTATTTTCGACGCAACATATATTTAATATATAGCAATTATTTTTTTTAAGTTGTCCAGATTTATGTACTGCACAACAGCTATTTTATCTATTATCTTTATTTAATGTCAAATGCGTGATCTTGTCTTGATTGCCGGAAAATAATTTGTCATGCTCAGTGGCAACAGAAGTGCAACGCATGACTTCACCACTTAATTAAGGCATCATTTACAAGAGCCCGAGCAGATTTCAACCCGTGTTGAAAGACCTCATGATGATTGATTTTTATTGCGTTGACATTAATCCGGGTTGCTGTATTCGTTCTGAACCCGGGTCAGCTTGAGCCAAATCGGGTCAGCTTGAGCCAACCCAGGTTGACATTCAACAGAGGCTGCAGCATTATTTCTGTTCATATCTCTTAATTACACGATGTTTTACCGATATACACATGTTCTCAACCTTTCTAGCATTAACTTCATTCCAGCAAAAGTTGTGTACTTTTGTAAACCGACCTTAGAAGACACAAAAATAAGTCCCATAAACATGTTTGCTTTGTTTAACATACTTCTGCAAAAATTAGACACAACGTTTTTTTACAATAAAAATTCCTTAGGGACCTGTCATTATTTATGGCCGGGGTGAGGCCCGAAGAGAAAATATTTCAAAACCTAAAAAAAATTGAACCCAACCTTTTTTAGAACAGAAAATTCTTCAACCCAACCTTTGAAAGGAAGGGAAAAAAATTTACCCCACCCTATAGTACTTTATTATATAAACCCTTATACTGCCATAGATAGCTTTTTGAAAAATACTGCTTTTATTACTATAGCTGGCACACCTAGTAATTTAACTGGTCAAAGACAAATCTCCGGCACATTCAATTTAAATTTATTATAAACGAATACCTGAATACCAAAGGTGTACTGTACTTTATTGTAACTGGTACAAGTTCCAGTGTCCAGCATGGCGGCCATAGCGAGTTTTAACAACAAGTGGGAGAGTGTCATCATCAGTGTCAAAGTCTGCATCTTCATTGACAGTGGCATCACTTTCTACACCACTTTCATCACCAAACACTTCTAAGACAACATCTTCATCACTATCACTATCATCTGTTAATGGTGTGGTTTCCTGAATAGCCTCCTGAATGACATCATTTTGTTTTTTTCTTAGGACATCCACTGTAATGGCATTAATCTTGTCTGCCTTCTTCCCTTGCTTTTTCAGTTTGTTTTCGTGAAGATATTTATCCAGTTCCAACTTTTACATTTTCAATTCCCTGTTTAGCACCAAATCCAGCCAATTATAATCATCATAACTCTTCTTATCTCTTTCAGACTTATCTTTAGTTCTTTGCTTTGATCTTATATTTTTTCCATGTCGAAGATTAGTTAGATGTAGAACATAACTTGCAACATAATTCTTTTGACATAGAATTTTTCTGAAAATTCAGCTATAGTTTCTTCCTGTTCCAGAGAGATGGTGCCCATATTTAACATCTTGGTTATGTTGGCTCTGGGTTGCCAATCATCAACAGATCTTTCCTCTCCACTCTCTGCATGGGTAGGTGTTTCACTGACATTCATATAATGTGATGGCCGCTGAGGATCAGGAACAGGCTGGGGCACTCTCTTGGTGGGAAGACCACTCCATGAAAGACAAAACTCACAATGTTCATCTTTACATCCAGTTCTCAAGAATTCCATATATAATTCTCCAACTTTGTAATGATCGTTGAAAAATTTGAGGATCTTCTCAAAATATGCTGAACCTGGAACAGCATTCTTAGCCATGGGAGTGGAAGCAGAATGGTATTGAAGCAAGTAATTTCTGTTGAAGAAGAAATGTTCTTGTTTGTCTTCTGACAAATAAGATTTAATTCGTTCACCTAATACAGGAGCTCCATCAATTCTTTCAACCAGTGTCTTTGCAACATACCAAGCATTTTTCTTCATCCTGTTTTCTTCCATTTCTTCGAACTCTTTCACACCTAATTGCTCAATCTCCTCCTTATCTAGCCCTTCAAACTGCTTGTATTTCTCCCACTCAATTGTTGCCCCATCAACAACAGAATCACCAATCGCAGAATTTGTTCTTTCTGCCTCCCCCTGTCCACTGTCCCCTCTTGATCTATGGAGGCGCACTCTATAGTCCGAGTTGAACATTCTACAAAGTTCTGTATCTCTAAATCTCACTTCAAAGTTTGATATACCCACACCAGGACCTGCATCGGTTAAATCACACCATCTTGGCTTCACAATCGGTAACTCCAAGTCTTTGATTATGCCCACGATGTCTTGGCAGCAATGCTTTACTTCAGTTGCAGTGGTTTGGAGTTGCTCATGATCTCCATCAGCTTCATCCAAGCACTTGTATATCTTGGTTGTTAGTTTTTCCAGTTTTGACTTGATACTCAATATGATTTTATTCTCTGCATCACTCTGCACCATAAACTCGTCACTCAGAAAAGGTTGAATTTCCTTTCTTAAATGATGAAGCCGTACACATTCATATTGGGTGTATATGCAGTTATCTTCGGCTGTAACTTTAGAAAGATCATCTGGTTCTGTCATGTCCTCATATAAAAAACAAGCATTCTCAATGGTTGCACATACTTGTCGAAATGGTATGCTGTAAGTTTCATTTCCATCAACCTCGAATTCATCAGGATGGCGCTGTCTCAATCGAACTGTCTCACTGGCCCATGTTGAACCACTTGATTCAACAATTGCTTTTGGGCGGACAAAAACAAAATGGCTATCTTCTTTTGTAACTAATTTTTCCTCATGTTTTGATTCAGACATGGATGTTTCCTTTGTAAAAACACGATGCGCACCTGGAGTCTGGTAAACAAGTTTTTCCGGCCAGTCGTATTTAGGCAGCTTCCTGGCTTTCTCAGCATCTGTAACTGTCAATATCTTCTGATTTCTTGAATTAGAAAATCCTTCGGATGTACCTGGACGCAAATAAGCTTTGTCGTCAATGCTCCTCATAAAACAAAGATTAGATGTCTGTTCAGACTCTTTTCCAAAAAATGAAAATTTTACATTTTTCACGTGGGCTCTTTGAAAATGTGTGTTTTCATTGTCTATATCCTCAGCTTTAGGTGGCTTCTTGGTGCAAAATAGACTTTTCCCCCGATGTTGCTTCGACTGAATTGACCTTGATTTACAACGATTGTAAACAGTAGTTGCACTCTTGATTAGGTTTTTTTTCTTGGCCAGCAATCTGTAATTGGCAATATTAAGGAGATCCTGTTTCTTAACTCGTCTGTTGGTGTACATCACCATATCATGTCTCCGTCCATGATATGTCGCCTTGTCTTCAATGCATTTGGCAACAAATTCTTCATCATCACTATCAAGCAAACTTCTATTCCCTTGTGAGGTTCTCAACCGTCTTTTTAATCTTTTTTCTTCGAACAACTTCCTTGCACTCCTTTTCCTCATTTGGTTAAGCTTTTGGTTTTGCTTCTTGTCTTGTGCTGGTGATAACATAGATGAGATGTTACTCAATCTTTCTTTCTTTTGTTTCAACTCTTCTTCAATATCAGAAATAACCGAGTGATCCCACTTTCCCCTTTTCGCGTTTAATTTGGCTGTATCTGTGTCAATAGCTTCTGTGAGCTTCCGTTTCTTCTCATTCAGAGTAGCATTTACTAAAACATTGGCATCACAATTGGCCTCTTTCCATGCTTCTGTTACATCTATTACCTAAAAATAAAAGGGAAACTTTTAATATATACACCATCATAGAACAGTATTATTAAAAGCACCTCACTATAAATATAAAGTCTGTCACCAAAAGGTGTCCCTGGGTAGTTATGGCATCCTACAGTTTGATAGACTTGCTCCAACTCCAAGTCTCTCGTTTTATTTCGATCCACTATAGTGTGAATAACATGACGTAGCGGCGAGGGGGAGGGAACGAACGAGAGACTTGTCATATCTGGCAACAGCAGATACTTCCGGCTGACCGTATAGAGTGAGCCGGAAGTAGCCGGCTGGACCTATTAATTGTTGTAAAACAGGAACATGGAACAAACCTTGGCTGTATCTGAGTGAATATTATCCGGGTCAACTCCAAGTTTATTTATCTCGCTTCTTGATCGGTTTGCAGCCAATAGCACACGAGCAACTTTCCTATCCCACTCAGTGTCAACGGTTTGTAAAATCCCTTGCACATTCTCAGCCTCTAACTCCATCCTTTCAGGTGATTCGATGCCCTCTGAAGAACATAGCACATCTAAGAAAACCTCGAGGTTACAATCATCTGGTCGTAAGACAATTAATCGTTTATTCAATTTCTTGAAGTAGATAATATGAACACATAGTCCCCAAACTTTGTGCAGAAGAGCATAAGTGAAATTATCCTTGTCATGGTGGGAAAACGGAGGCGCTTTGTTTTGGTAAGCAAAATAAATCTCCATGGCGTCGTCGAAGAGAAAACTGGTCTCATATTCCTTACCATCTTGTGCAATGTGCTCAGATTGCATGTTGTGAAGAACAGCCAAAAGACCTTGGATTTTTTTCCTCTTCTCTTCTACTTTCTCTTCACAAACTCTTTCAAGGGTCTTCTGATTATTTCTTAATGAACATGGTTGTAACGATGTCGAAACAAAAGCACTGAAACGTGCCTTCTTCATCAACTCAGCTCTTGCCTCATTTTTGCCTTGCAGTTCGTTTATATTTTTTCTTGGTCTCCCTTTCTCTTTCAGAGTGAGTTTCAAATCTAAGAATGTTGATGTGATATTATAATGTCAATTTACAATGATGAGATCCAACATTATTCAAAATATAAATACTTTGATATATTTGCAATTCAAATATATTTGATATTCAAACTTACCCGAATTTGAATAAACGTCGCCGGAATCCGCCATTACAACGGAAATGCCATGCTTTCTTTCGCTTCCGCAGACCGCGACGCATTTTGAAATTATTTTAGGTGGCGCCTGTTCGCAGGCTATAGCCGAATTCCAACCATGTGACATACACAACATGGCGACATCGAATATCGAGGAATTCCTCAACTCCGTGAACCTAAGTGAATATTTAGACAAGTTTAAAGATACTGGCTATGATGATCTGGAGCTTCTTCAATCATTGACTGACGAAGAACAACAGGATATGTTTATTTCAGTCGGCCTTTCAGTAAAACCGGGCCATCTCCTAAAATTCAAGAAGGCTCTTACTGTGCTTTACAATAAAGATGTATATTCCAGCTGTGGGAAAACTCAAGTTTATACTCAACCGAAAAAAGTGCAAAAGAGTAAGTGCACATACATCAGTAATAATTCTTTATTTATAATTTTATATTTGCTTTTAAATACGTGATCAACAAGTTTGTTAGTCACATATTTGGTTGCACATCGACAGCAGTTTTGAAACTTGAAGAAAGCCAGTGACATCACATGTTTGAACGTTAATTTTGACATAGTTATTTTATTTGTATGTTAAATAGCAATTACTTTCGCTGGTGGAAAGTTTGTGTTGGGTGCTACTGCCAGCACACATATTCAAGAAGAGCCCTGGAAAAAATTCCTCATACCAACTGTCAAGACAGACAGGCTTAAATATTTTAACTCCATCACAAAAGAATGATGCTGCTTGTGATGGGAAGCAGTCTAGGTTCCAAGCATACCTAGATGGCCAACGAAGGTTCCGGTGGGAGATAACGTCCAATGTCAGCAAAGTTGAGAAGATTGTTGATGCGTACAAAGAAGGTACTATCCCAAAAGAGAACATTAACTGTGCTCGATATCGAGAATTTCCCACAACAGTGAAAGCGGAAGATGTTGGTAAGAGCCAGAGAGCTCTGGCTCACATGAATTCTACAATGAAAGTGATGAAGGAATTCAACGAGAAGCTGCTGGCTAGAAAGAAAGAGTTGTTTGATTCTGATTTTAAACCGAAGACATGGGCAAGCAATGAGATGATGTTTGTTGAGAATTTTGCTTCGAAAATGGGGAATATGATCAAAGAAGCTGAACGAATACTTCTTGATGTTGAACATTTTGTTCACGAAAAGATTCCAGAAAAGTGACGTAGAAACAAGTGAACGAAAGAGAAAACGGAGAAGGAAAGTCGAACAGAAATCGAAGGCGAAAAGAAGAAGAGAATTATTATTACAATCAAGGAACAAGAATCCTGAGATTGAAATTAATAGTAGTGACGAGGATGATGTTTCAATTGACATTTTAACAGATGATGACATTTTAACTGATGATGACATTTGAACATGCGACTTTGTTGAATGACATTGTCTACTGTATATGTATATATCTATACCTATATCCTTTTTAATATAATACTTTAATATAAATATTAAAAAAATTTGTTACCCAACCTTGTCCCTTCTAAAAAAAAATTTTACCCAACCTAACACATGCTTATTTTTTCATTTACCCCACCATTTTCTCTTCGGGCCCCACCCCGGCCATAAATAATGACAGGTCCCTTATTTTGCCTGTTTTAACGAAAATTTCAATTGTCCTGTGTTGAAGTTTTAATTTGTAAACCAGAAAATTCAATATGACTCACTCAAAAACTATGTTGGGAATTTTTAAACATTTGACACTATCAAATTGAAAGTTTTTTGAACAAATTGGATAAAATCTATTTGACACGAACTTGAACACATACCTACTTATCCGACGGCTTATTATTTTGGGGTGGGATGCAGACTAATTTGAAACTGGCTTGTTGGATCATTTTCAATCTCGACTTTTTATTTATTCTGAACAAGCATACTTTTCTCAATGTTTTTGGTATTATGTTCATATGTTGATATGTGATTAAAGTCCAGACCGACTGCAACATTTAGACGATTTTGTTGCTATGTAATTATACATAGTCTTCAAAGTCATGATGTGTTTCATACCATTCTACTTTCCCTGAAAAATTTGAAATCCTTAATATACTTAACTTATATGCATAATTTGGCAAGTTATACCGGCTCCGCATGAAAATCATTGCTTTAAAATATTGCCTAAAATAATGATTAAACATTTTTGTATTCGATTAATCTACCTAAATCATTGGTTGAACAAACCCTAATATTAACACTACCACTAGACTGCGCCGGTTTTAACTAACCTACGGTTAACCGCCTAGTGCTCTTAATATGTTTCAGATACAAAAAATCAAAACTGATTTTAATAAAATTTTTGACAAGGGGAGCACTGCAGGATGGCAGAAGCGGTTAGCACGCTGCCCCTTACCACTAGTTAAGCCTGCTACTGCATTTCGAGAATCTGGAACTTATGTAGCTACTTCGGTTCAGTAACTTCCTTGTGCTTATGAACTCATGTGAGCAGGGTTTGATTAGTTCTCTCCGGTGCTTCGATGGTTTTTCTCCGGCTATACTCCTTTAATTTTTTTCTTTCTCCCTAAAAACACTAAAAACTAACCGTTAGGACTAACTTCACTAACGCTCGGAAACCTTCGTCAATTGGGTTGTAAAACCTGTGAAGGCTTTCTGTCCACTTCAGAGTGGTAAACATATTAAATAAAATTAAATTTAGTTGGTTTTTGCTTTAATTGTTATACACATTCCCTCAACACTCAATCCACAGTAATGCAAGTTAGTATTAATAGTTCGATCGCGGCCTCGCTCCTGTTGCATTATTTTCGACGCAACATATATTCAATATATAGCAATTATTTTTTCTAAGTTGACCAGATTTATGTACTGCACCACAGCTATTTTATCTATTATCTTTATTTAGTGTCAAATATAGCAACATAGTAAAGTACAGGAATTACAAAAAAAAGTAGAAAAATGCATGTAAATAGGCATTACAACAGAATTCGCTTTCAAAGTCTTTTGTTTCAAATTCTATCCATTTCGTAAAAGCAAAGTGAAACATTGTCTGCATACTATTATAGATTTAGTTAATAAGTATATATTTGATAAATTAACTTACTAGATTCCTAGTTCCAGTGCGAGAAGGTTACTCTTCTACAGCTTACAGAACTGCTCGGCTTTGTTTATATCTGCTCGGCTGTATATTGTATGGAAATTTGCTATATTTATGTGAGTATTAACTGTTGCGTGATCTTGTCTTGATTGCCGGAAAAGAATTTGTCATGCTTAGTAGCAACAGAAGTGCAACACATGACTTCGCCACTTAATTAAGGCCCCATGTACAGGTGCCCGAGCTGATTTCAACCCGGGTTGAAAGACCTCAAGATGCTTCTTTTTTATTGCGTTGACATGAACCCGGGTTGCTGTATTCGTTCTCAACCCGGGTCAGCTTGAGCCTACCCGAGTCAGCTTGAGCCAACCCTGGTTGACATTCAACTGCAGCATTATTTCTGTTCATATGTTCAAATTTTGGAGTTAAATCTACTCCAAAAATGTGGTTAAAACTACTCCATTTCGGAACGCATTCCAGAATTTACTCCATTGGGAGTCATTTTAACTCCACTGAAGGAGTAAATCTACACCGGCAAAGGAGTAGAAATAATGGAGTAATTTTTTCTCCTTAATATTACTCTAGGAGTCGTTTTAACTCCAATTATTCTCGAACGGGAGTAAAAATTGGGAGTAATTTTACTCCTGAATTTTTGCTGCGGCCAAAGTTATTTAGCTCCATAATTATGTGAGATTCTTTCATTGGGCGTATAGGGACTAGTCAAGGTATTTGCTAGTGATGCAAAATTAAGAAGCAAGAAGGTCCTGCTATTTAATTAGCTGACGAAGGTTCTTAGCTCCTGTAACGTCGCCAAGTGGAAATGCTGTATTACGCATTGGCTTTATACATTATTTACTGTTCAACCGCGAGCGGTAATCGAAGTCGGGTCTGTCGAGAATCGCCAACGTACTTTTCTCGTTATATTCACTCAAAGTCAAATGATTTATTTACATTTTTGGATTGGATTGATTTTTTTCTGCTGAGAAGAATGCTTCCCTCTGTTAATTAACTTGACAAGTGGAAACACTCGTGTCTGCACCAATCAACGCGTTAGGAATGTATCACGTGTTATAGTAATGTGATTCTATATTCACATCATGTGCCAAATTCGATATTTTTAATATTTTGCTTTCAAAGGTTCAAGGAGAGGAGAGTTTTATCCAAATTTTCTTTTATATATATTCACGAAAACCGGACAAATTACACGGACTTTGTTGCGAAGGTATGTTTATTGTTATTCATGTTGGCATCGCATGCAGGTTCGATCTACAAAACCCTTCAATTATTATTCAATCGAGTGAGATGCCAACAAAATCTAGATATTTACCCACAACTTAACATGCATGGCAGTACCCTAGTATATATATACATGAACTTGTGGTTAGAGCTCGACAACTGGACTCTGTAGCTCAGTTGGTTAGAGCGCTGCACCGGAATCGCAGGGCCGCAGGTTCGATTTCTGCCAGGGACCTATATAGTTGCATTTTTCGCAGCTGCTCCTGGTTAGGTCTAATAAATGTATATAACTTACGCTCAATAATTTTCCATCTACAAAGCCCTTCAATTATTATTCAATCGAACAAAATCTAGATATTTACCATGGTATATTACCCTGCTGCTGATGTGGTTAACCTATCTCCATATAAAAAGGTCTTAACAGGCAAAACTTGCCTTGTGCCTTTCTCCTGGCATGTGTATTCTGTATATCAGTGGTCAAAACTCTGAGCTGTAATGGCAGGCTCACAGATTCAAATTCTCTCTCAATGCGTATCTGACCTGTTGAGTCATTTTCTTCTTTTGCTACTTCCTGTGGGAACGTATTACAATAGAGGTTTCTCAGTGTATTGCCACTCACGATGAGGTGAAATCATTGATGTCGGAAACTTATGTGAAGGCTTAATCTTCGCAGCTGCCTTAGCCTGTAAAGCAAGCCCTCACTGAAGCTGAAAGAGTAAACATGAAAGCCGGGTATTACAGGAGATCCTTCTTCCTCGTTCCTCTTTCTGCTCCAAGATGGTCTGCTATGCCGGCTACAGCTGGCTCGGCCACTAGATGTCATATGAACTATATGCAGTATCCGGCCGGATAATCAGGTCAGATCTGTTTAAACTATCCGGTGCATCCCTATTGTCAAAGCCCATGTGCCAGTATAGTTTGTTTAATAAATGTTTGCTGATTCATTAGTGCTTGAGATTTTTCAAATTATTTGTGGCTAACCAATAATCTTCTGCTGCTGTTTTATTAACCTTATATATTTTTTTCTTAGGGATTGTTTTAATGGATTCATACAGTAATATCCTGATGCTGAAGTCGATTGAAGTTTAATACTACCACTATAATCAAGTCAATATCATGGCATCCTACTTCATTGTCAATATTGGAAATGTTATTCTATTGTCGGAGAACATAATATATGGAATACCAAGCAAAGCAAGGAGAGGAGTTGCCAACTTGTGGTATAGAACTTGTTTAGAACTAAAATTCTACCAATTGACCCACAGAACATTATGATAATGCTGTTAACACTACAAGCATGTTAAAATTTACTCCAAAAAAGAGTCATTTTGTACCTTTTTTTACTCCACTTTTGGAGTTAAAATAACTCCTTGAAGTTAATGCAGGTATGCCAAGGCCTCCTAAGCGTGTTGGTAGCGCAAGAAGCTTACGATCATCTGCCGATAAACTTCCTCCGTCTGTAATGGCAGGAAGGAGGTGGGTATCAATGATGTTGTCAATTTCATGTAACTCGTGTTCAATACCAGGGATTGTGCGAATATGGTAGGTGAAACGGTGACGGAAGCCGGACACGAATGCTGTATAGGCTGCTCGAGGTTCGTACTAGGCAATGTCGCTCAATACACGGAGTTGACTGCACCAACCTTCAAACAGTGACTGCCTTTACTGAACTGGACTCGCAGGGCCGCAGGTTCAATTCCTGCCAGAGGGCCTAAGTTGTATTTTTCGCAACTGCTCCTGGCTAGGTCTAAAAATGTACGTGTATATAAATTTTCGTAACTGAGTGAATACCTTTAATTGAAACTTCAATTATATTTGTATATTATATTCTTGACTATTTTAATACATACCATATATAAGGAAACGGTGACCTGATGCTAGTAATTACAAAATGTGTTTAAATACACTCCATACCGTTTGTCGACATGACCTTTCCTTCCTCAGATAGAAGGGCAATTGACAAAACCACAAATTTCTTTAGTCAACCTTGACATTTTAGCTCCATCCCCACTGATCTTTACTGACTGTGTAGTCAGCATTTTGTCTCCAAGCATCTCCATCTAATTGTTAAACAAGACGAGTGAGGGATATTAAATTATACCATAAACTTTTCATACCAGACTGTATACTGTAACGGGCTGTATTAACCTGACTCTATTTTATGGGATTGAAAAAGAGATTCAAATTGGAAATTTGTTATTAGAAACCCTATCTCTAACCAAATGCATGCACTAGATACTCACACACTATATAGCTGCAAGTAAACATGTTACATATTTTTATAATATTATGTCTGTATATAATAATCAGCACTTTGCTGATCCAATAAAGTGAAAGTTGATGGTGGAGTTCATCTTTAAAACTCAGCTGTGCACCGGGCCATTCTCCAGGAGTTCTAGAAATGCTGTACACTCTGTTGAGATCCTGTCTACATTGGTTTATTAAATAGCTACGAGGAAGTCCTTCTTGGTTGGTCATACTGAACTCGTGGTACGCTGCATTACTCTCACAAAACTATCCATAATGTACACAACATTCCTGACCTTGTCTTTATCATCCTCTGAACTTCAGGGTTGCCTTCTCCCCACTCACTGAATCAACAAGGGATAGCTTGTTTAACTTAAATCCAAATGACTGTTGAAACCAGAAGCCCTTTTCTGCATTTATTTTTAACTCTTCTAGCTTTCGTTGTTTTTGGCTGTAACATAGTTCATTATGTGGACGTCTATTATTAATGTAGGATGACTTACGGTGTTTACAGCAGTCTCTGTCTATACAAGAGCATCAATATATTATTTTAACGTTGCATTTTGATGTGATAATTCATCACATGTTTGCCCAAGTTTAGCTGCATGCTGTTTATCAGTCTTGAGCTTTGCAACTTCTTGCAGAAGACTGTCACATTGACGTTCAAGGGTTTGAATCTTTTCCTTTAATTCTGCGTTCTCCTTTTCAAGGTCGTCGATTTTGAATGAAAGCTGGCTCACGTCTTGTACTTCACAGCGAAAACAGCTAATTTCTTTACCTTTTCAAGAAGCTTGATTCTTTTATTCCCTGATATCCCAGTACACGCCTTGACAACGGAGTAACCCAACTGCTTCAGCCGCTGTTCTAGTCCTACGCTACCCTCTTCTTTCAATGTACAAGATGGGAGCTTGTGGGAAAGGAAGAGCAAGTCCACGTAGGCAAATATAGAATGCTTTTTACTACTACTTTTTGGTGCCATTTGATTAAAAACTCGTAAGGGATTGAGAATGTAATAAACACTTCGTTACTACTCTGCTTCCAAACGTGGGAAAGACATCCTTCCGAAGAGAATGTTATGGTTGACTTGAATCTTAGATATTCATGAATATTCAATTCGTCCGAAATTTGTTCACTGCGATTGTATTTGTTTTTGAAAACCCGAGGAGCCGCGCCAATTGCGCCAAACATTAAAATGTTTGCATACTCCGCTGATCTGAGTTTAACACTAAAATATGCTCGAGCCTTACCGAATTCGATTCCTGTCATTTGAACTTTTAATTGTACTGTTTACAAGCTGTATTTTGATGTATTGGTCGATCCTATACACAAAATACTATGCAAGTTAATTATTGTCTCCCGAATTTTAGTGTTTTGGGCTACGATTCCGGCTGTTCTCATTATGTTATCAAATGCGCATTTTACAACTGGAAAAAGGAAATGTCGATTTATTTACTAAGAAGGTAAACGGACCAAGAATGAATAGGTACTATATTGCATTATTTCGTCCGAGGTTCACCTTTTTCTCTAACACAATCTGTTTTGTTAAATAGAGATTTTAAATTGACAAATTAGACAGGATTAATAGAGTTTATATATGATTTACAGTTTAATAACAAATTTTTTGATTTTAAGTTAGATTATGTGTTTGATAATCACACCTGAGGTACATCTTTTGTTTAAGTAGCACTAAAATATATATAATTGGAGACTAAAAATTGTCTTCCATATGTTTTCTAATGCATTTTGTTGCATACTGAGCGCATTAAAGAAGGCTGGGAGGAGAGTAATTTAATGAGCATGGTCGCGATTTCTGGCGATCACGCGGAAGAACTTTCCTTCACTATTTATGTTTCTTGGGAACAGCTGAAAAGTGGGCACGAAAAAGGACAGCATGTCGGTTGAATTTTCCTATGTAGAAATATTATCATATATTATTATTATTATTATTATAAGGTATATCATACACATCTTCGCATAATAAAATGAATTACAATGTGTGCACAGGTTTTAGACTTAAATTACAGATCAAACTTAAGACATATGTGTAATAGACTAATTAAGACCTACAAGTTATTATTAAAAATACGAGTCATAGTGGGAAAAAAGCTATTAAAAAATCTATCTGTTCGACATTTAAAAGAAGTGAAACAATTATTATTCCTTAGGTTCAACGAGTGCTGTTGGTTTCTCTTTACGGGTAAATGGTTTGATAGACGGTTTCAGGTGCTATATTTTCCATTACTCTTGTAGAAAGTTCTGTTCGGCGGATATCGAGCCTCGGACAGTCGAAGAACTGTAATGCCTCAGAGTATGAATAGCCTGGTAAGATTATTCTCATAGCACGTCTCTGAATTTTCTCCACTTCCTCAGATAGGTATTTTGGAAGTTGAAAATGCCAAACGGCACAGCAGTATTCCAGAATAGGCCTTACCAGTGTATAATTGCTGCCGCAGGCAGCACTCCTAATTTTGACATGCTAAGGTTTCTCCAGAGTTCACTCGACCCAGTCTTTCGGGCCGAGTTATGTATTGTCGAGATTTCGATCTCGCGTCTGTCCGCCAAGATGTCAGAATTCCGGGGGGGCACCGGGGGGAGTAGAGAAAATTATTGAATTGCGAATCTGACTTGATGCAATGTATATTACGAACACTTCCCGAAGAAACCAGGTAAGTATGGCTTTATTTCTTCCTGCTAATATCCACCAAGGCGATGAACTGTTTAGCGTTCATTCTAGAGGCAAGCAATGTGCTTTTATGAGTTTATCAGCGCTTCTTACAGCCCGAAATATCCCATTGTCCGCATGGTCATTTACAACATTTAATAGCGTCTTAATACAAGGAGACAAGATGTACTTAGTATTACGGGAACCACTCAGTATTTTAATGAAATACAAAAGAACAGTAACTCCGAATAACATGTTGTTATTTTATTGAATCGACGTTTCGACTAGATTGTAGTTATCATCAGGATTAGTGTGCAAGTACTTATATAGTGAAGAAAGCGGAGCTTGGTGTCATTGAAATATGATAAGTTCTTTAGAAGCTTTAGCGCCATATGCGTATGGCCAGAGACTAGCTCTTTATGTAATAGATAAAATACGAGCGGCAGATCTGTATGGGGATTTACAATGGCGAGCGCGCAGCGCGAGCCATTGTAAATCCCCATACAGATCTGACGCGAGTATTTTATCGTACTTGTGAAATGAAACAATAGGTAATGAATGTGGAAAGTCATTAGCTTAATATTATGCAGTACTCGGCCACTTAATGGATCAGTTGTTTTATTGTGCTTCTGCCTTGGCATTGTTTCATGGCTGTTGGTTTTATAATATGACATCGCTAATAGGTGGTTTTCAAACAATCTTATGGGATTTTAACACAATGCTGGCAGATGGGGCGGAAATAATAAGATTCTAATGAGAATATTTTGTATAGATGCTCTCTATGTGCGCTGAACGAGAACATAATGAAAATAAACTGGGTGTGTTCTGCTTGTGTGTGTAATATAGCTTTTCCTTGGCGTATAGTTTGTTATCCGCTTAGTGAACAATGTCTCGTCGTTTTCGCCAACCAAAATCTAACGAAGAGGAGTGGTCGTTCCTTGAAGAATCTGTACCTAAAAATACTAGGTATAACACGAAATGGGCGATTAAAATATTCGAAGAATGGCAAGCAAGCCGCAGTAACAAAAAAGGCACTGATGAAAAAGGCGGAGATGGTCAGGATGATGAATTTGAATATGAAATTGTTGATGAACTAACGGTACCTTTGGGCCATATGTCCCCGAATAGCGTTAGCTTTTTGCTCAGCAAATTTATTTGCGAGATTTTCAATTTGATGTGGCAGATAGTGTTTTAGCTGAAATGCCTATACCAGAGTTTGAAACGACTCGTAGCAACAGAAATGCTGATAGCATTTGCACGCATTCTGTCTTCAATAATTGTACGATAAATTTTGTGGTGAGTGACAAAAAGTGAGAAATAATACTTAATCTAAAGTGTGCTTTTGAGCAAATATGTGTGTTATGGAAGAAATAAATGCTTGTTTGTTTCGTGCGTGTCCAATATATGAATATTAATCAGGAGCATTTTTAACAAAGTTAATAAATGCATGCTAATTAGGATACAGCTGTATCAAAAGTTAAGAATACTAATTAGGACATAGCTTTATCAGATTGTTGACCTGTATTGGGGTTTACAAAGATGTCATGTGACATAAATATGGTTCATTTATTGGGTAGTTAGCTCATTAATTATTCATAAATCTCGTCGATTATGATTTAAAGTAAATGTCCATATCAGTTCTAAGCTGTTCTCGCTAAAGTCCCAGTTATGGCAATCACCCATTTTCAGGTGCGGTGGAAATGTGTTCTCTTCAATATATTTAGTCCTATCAATTGCGTTAGATCTGTAGTAAATTATTGGTATAATAGCCCACATAAACTGCAATTGATCGCTATTGCTAATTCATTTTAAATGCTATATGACAACAACATTTGGGGATTAATCACACTAGATTGTGTGAATTAGTAAGGCACAAAGGCTCCATTGCAACTTAATGGGTTAACCAGAAACAAGAGCACATATTCTGGTCAACCATTGACATGAAGTACTTTCAGCGTAAAGTACATCCCCATACAGATCTGCCGCTCGTATTTTATCTATTACTTAAAAAACTCATTAATAATTCATGAGGAAAAGACAAAGGAAATCACTACCGTATCAGTGGTTTTATATGTGATAAAAAATCGTGTTAATTTACATAAACTTTACATTTGATTTTCTCGGCTTAGACAATGTTTATTTTTAAAATTACTTCGCCAATGAACTCATAAGATGGGTCTTTTTTTAAGCCATTTAAAACACTCGCAGTTCGTGCTTTATCAGATATAAAACACGAGTGCGCAGCACGAGTGTTTTATATCTGATAAAGCACGAACTGCGAGTGTTTTAAATAGTACATAAAGACCAGTGGTCTGACCTATCAATTATTTTACAGTTACTGAATATAAGTAACATGTTCATCATTCAGAGAACACAACCACTGAGAACGTACCCAAAATATGGATAAGATTGCCATTTATTGGCAAATATGGCAATATTCTCACTAATAAATTCATCAAGAAAACTCGTCGCTTAGTGAAAGGTCCGTGTAAGTTTATCTTAAACTGGCGAACTACGAATTCCAATTGTTTCCTGTCCTGCAAAGACAAAACACCGGATGAATATAAAAGCTCCGTAGTTTACCAATTCTCGTGTCCTGGTTGTCGAAGCACTTATATTGGTAAAACAGTATACAACACTCGAATAAAAGAACACAGCACACGTGAAAGCTCAGAAATCCACTCATGCGAGCATTTTCAACACATTAAATCCCTTATGGAACTCTCGCCTGACTCAACTATTCCTATAAACACTAATATTACACGGCTTATATTCAGTAACTGTAAAATAATTGATAGGTCAGACCACTGGTCTTTATTGTTATATAAAGAGTCTCTGGCCATACGCAGACGTAAACCAGAAGGTAACCATGGCGGTAAAGCTTCTAAAGAACTTATCATATTTCAATGACACCAAGCTCCGCTTTCTTCACTATATAAATACTTGCACTTGTAATTTTACACTAATCCTGATGATGACTACAATCTAGTCGAAACGACGATTCAATAAAATAACAAAATGTTATTCGGAGTTACTGTTCTTTTGTATTTCATTAAGATGTACTTAAGAGCTCTGAATAATGGCCTATTAGTCCTAGACCCTGGTGTAGAATTTTTGTCTATAGATAACATACCAATTAACAATTGTTACTGTTAATAATTCATGTACGAATACATGTAGTACGATGACAAATAGTGGTATAAATAATATAATTTGTAAATAATTTAATCTTTTGTATTACATATCAATTGTAAAGTTGCACGTTTGTTGCAACTCCACTATTTGTAATAAAGACGTAATTGAATTGAATTGAATAAATCTACCCATGGAGGTAGCACAAAATAACATTGATCTACCCATTGTGTTAGAAGAACAAATTGGCAAAAATGAAAACCAAATTTGGTTTATGACTTATGGAAAGGAGCTTCAAGGGCTTGTTATAACTGATTGGGAAATTGAATTTCCTTACCATGATATTCATACAGACTTTTGCATATTATCTTGAATGACAGTCATGCTATTTTAATATTATAGGGCTATATGATGGCCTTAATAAAGCAAATGAATGATTTCTTTCTCTTTGACTCCCTCCGGTTGTGTGAAGTACTTCATATAAATTAAAAATTATTTCTATTCTTTCTCGTACAGTATATTTACTCATGCACTAATAGTTAACTATGATCACTGTGCTATGATTTACAGTTCACAGACATAAACCTTTGTTGGGCCCCTGTGTTGTTATATGACTGTCTTTTCCCTGTGACTTCCATGAGTAATTTGGCAACAGCCTAATCTTTTCCCCGTCTTTTTCCCAAATCTTTTTCCCCGTTAGGAAAAAGTTCTAGGAAATTTTTTTCATTAGATTTTTTCACGCCGAAATTTTTGTCTACATTTATATAGTGATAATACTATATACGTTGCCAAAATTTGTTTTTGCGCCACGCGAGCATAACATAATTATTTAGTACGTTTAATACTACAAAACATGTTTATTATTTAGTACGTTTAATAGTACAAAACATGCTTAGGCAGCACTTTCCTTGCGATGGTAACTACTAGTATAAAGTTAGAAGGTCTTCTGGGGGGATACCCCCACGGCGTAAAACACGTAAGATATGGAGGCGTTTTGATGCTTTGCTGGTTATCATTGCAATATGTTCATTCCATTTGAGGTTATCCTGAAAAATTACCCCCAACAGTTTATGTGACGATGTACACTCCAAGGTATCATTGCCAGAGGTGAGGGCCGGCAGTTCGGGTTTATCTCTAAGGAAGCAAATTAGCATCTCTTTACATTTTTTAATATTAAGTTTCATAAAGTTGCGGGATGCCCAGGAATCAATGGAGTTAAGGTCAACTTGGATCTGGGAGAAATTACTGCAAATCGTAACATATTCTGCCACTGAAACGTCATCAACAAATTTCCACATGCTAGATTTCTCGGTGCTGCATTGTAGATCGTTTATCATAATTAGAAACAAAATCGGGCCCAATTTTGTGCCCTGGGGTACCCCAGCATTGACTGGTAACCAACCAGATGTAATATTGTTAAGTTTAACGCACTGTCTGCGGTCTGATAAAAAGCTAATATCCCATGGAATTAATGATCTTCTCACTCCAATATCAATCAGTTTCAGAATAAGGACATTGTGGCCAATACGATCAAATGCCTTCGAAAAATCCAAGAGGCATAAGCGAATGAACCGGCTAGGGGAGTCCAGGTGAGAAAGCCAAGAGTGTAGCATATCAAGCAAACAATAAGTGGCTGACGACCCTTTCAAACAACCAAACTGCTGAGGGTCGATACTTTTCTGGACATCATAGATCAACCACTGGACAACAAAGTCCTCCAGAACCTTCGAAAGGCACGATGTTAAGGAAATAGGCCTAGTATCACCTTCACAGGTTGGCTGTTGAGATTTTGGGACTGGGGTGATTAACGAATCTTTCCATGTATCAGGGAAGGTTCCAGTCAAAAGTGATTTATTGAAAATTTGTGCAATCGGTTGGGCAATGAAATATGCAAATTCTTTAAGGACGCGGTTAGGTATGTTGTCAGGACCACTCGATTTTGATGGATTAAGCGCTTGAAGTTTGTTGCAAACTTCGTAAGGTTCAATATAAGGCACACGATCCTTTGCTGGTAAGAATGCTGGTAGTTTGGTCGCATCAAGTGGTGGGATATCAGCATTGACAGATATATAAAAATTGTTCAAAAGGGTGGCCAACTCGATACCTGATATGGATTTCCCGTCTTTTTCCAAAGTGAGATCACTACTCTTGGGTGAACGACCGGACATTTTATTAACAACCTGCCACCACTTCCGACAATCATCCTTTTTAAGATGTTGGATTTTACTTTTATAATAGGATTTCTTTCTTGAAACAATTTCCTGTTGCACTCTGTTCCTAAGGATGCGCCAACGGGATATATTTCCGCTATGGAAGGCTCTTTGACGATCGATTATGAACTGTTTAATAGAAGATGACATCCAGGGTTTGTCAGTGTGACATAATCTTATTGATTTCAGAGGGAAAAACTTATCAATAGCTATAGATAACGTAGACAAAAAGTCATCAGCAAGATCGTTGACTGAAGTATCAGGATCAAGATCATGAAACCACGTGTGCGTAGCAGCCCATCGGCCAAAGGCGTCAGTTGCAGACTGTGGGAAACGACGAATAGAACGTCTAATTATCGGAGTCTTGGTAATATTATTACTTCTTTCTTTTGGTAACCATTTGATAATCGAGTGATCAGAACTACCCAAGGGGGGGAAGATAGATGGCTCGTTATATAAGTTATATATGTTGGTAAGAATTAAGTCTAAAGTAGCTGCTCCTCGTGTTGGAAGGGAAACAACCTGCTTTAAGACAAGACATCTAGTTAGCCTCAACCTGATTTAATCCGACAACACAGTTTAATTTCCAGACATATTCTCTACGAAATAATTCACTCTCCACTCTCCAGATCGTACAAATGTGCAGGGTTGAAATGCAAACAACCGCTCCAGACCTGAATTTCTTTAGAAGCTGTTACAAATATTTGTAAATCAAAACCAAACTTAAAGTTTAAACACTTATGGAAGTTTTCGATTTCAAACGTATCGTATCGTAACGAACAGTAACATGTTGTTTTGTGTCGAAGTCATTATTCGTCGTTCCCGGAAGAACGACGAGCTCAAACGTATAGCGGACGCTGTATGTTTGAGGTCCGTATTCTTTCGTGTAATACCATATTCTTTCATTTGAACTTTGATAAAACACAGTTCGAAGGGGTCGAAGAACTGCAACTAGATTGGATGGGAGATGTCGACTCACTGAAACAGTTTGTCAACGAAAAACCTAAAGTAAACGGCGGGTGGATCTCTCCAGCAGGCGATAAGGAATAATTTAATGACAGCTACATATCTATTTCACTGCGAAAAAAAAGAAATCTTTATTGATCGTCGGCGGCGACAAGGATAAACTTAAGAGTAAACTCTGCTCGATGATTGTGTAAAATATTACGAAAAAGATAGCATACGTGAAGAAACCACGGCTGTGATTGTTGAAAATTGCCCCCTACATGTGTGCCATTAAGCCAACTATCAATCGAAGTGGAAAGCATTAACTTCATGTTATGATTGTTGAGCGGGAAATCGAAACTAATAAGTGTGCTATAAGTAAAGTCGAGAATAACCTACATGAGATTAGTAGCGTGAACAGTTTGACGAATACAAGAAAATAACAGAAGAAATAAATCAGAGGAAAAGGTTTCAACCTTCGATATCATCTAACGGTGCCAAGACAAAGCTACCAGTACAAAATAACTTACCGAGAACAATAACATGAATTTAAATGATTTGACGACGACCGAAAGTACCTACTTGGGCTCTTCAAACAAAGAAAGTTGCCTTGAAAATGCAAATCCAAATCCATCTCTGGATCAGTATAATAATCTACATGAATATGGTCATGAAAACAAAATCAAGCTCAACCTATCCCCACGCGCATTACACGGTTAGAAAGAACACGAAGGAAGTAAAGAGTAATTACACGGTTAGAAAGAACACGAAGCAAGTAAAGAATAAACAAGCATACGGACGAATGTTTTTTCGCATGTAGTCTGTGCATCACCAAACCGACCAAAATCATGCCCAACCTATTCCCATGCGTATTACCTGCCGTACCCTGCCTATGGCTAGAGAGTACACGAAGCAAATAAAGAATAAACAAGCATACGGACGAAGATTTTTTCGGATGCAGTCTGTGTATCACCAAACCGACTTGCTCAGCCATCTGAGATTGATTAACAAAATAACGCATTCATAATGCGGCCATTTCGCGACATCTGTCAAACAGGGCGTCGGTGTCCAAAACCTTACATTGTGTTTTATGGTTGAATCATTGCAAATGGAGACTTATGGCATATTATAATAGAAATATAAAAAAGTGGACTATTGTGGATGATTTTCAAAGTAATATATACATAATATATAATATAATAGAATAGAATATAATATAATATAATATAATATAATATAATATAATATAATATAATATAATATAATATAATATAATATATAATGTAATGTAATGTAATGTAATGTAATGTAATGTAATGTAATGTAATGTAATGTAATGTAATGTAATGTAATGTAATGTGATGTGATGTGATGTGATGAATGTAATAATGTAATGTAATGTAATGTAATGTAATGTAATGTAATGTAATGTAATGTAATGTAATGTAATGTAATGTAATGTAATGTAATGTAATGTAATGTAATGTAATGTAATGTAATGTAATGTAATGTAATGTAATGTAATATAATATACACAAAATGCATCAAAATGCATCAAAATACACAAAATGCATCTATTTCTTTCTACCTTCTCTTTGATCTTGGGAGACCTCCAAAATGTTAGCCACCACATTATATTGCACATTGTTTATGAGGGTTAGATGCAATAATTTGCAGTAATCATGAATGGCTTGATTGCCAGAACTCCAGAACCATGTGATACAGGTTATGCAAAGCATGTAAACAAAAATAGACAGCGGTATTTCATGGACATTGGAGGTATGGAATAGCGTTTTTTCATTTTAAAAGGTATATCTTATAAATGTAAAATGAACAAATAACATCACATCTAAAATGTTTTCACCTTTTATAAAAAAATTAAATATGTAAAATATCAGCAATTTTTGCCATTTTTTAAATGGCGGCCACATTGAAAGAGCCCAAATAGCAATATTTTGGATGTAAAATCACCCATTTAAATTTTTTTTTTGTAAATGAAAGGTAAAACTTACTAAAAGAATTAAAAAGAGCATAATGACCATTAATCGCAAGAATTTATAAGTGTGCGCCCAATCAGCACACCCCCAGTATATTAGCTCTCAAACAAACCCGGTACAAATAGGTCGTGCCTGATGTTCAAATATGGTACTTTATAAGTACTTTACACCAGGGGTGTATTCCTAAAAGTTTAACAAGGGGGCTCTCTGATACAAAGGCGTATACCGGAAAAAAAAATTGCGGGGGCAGATGACAGACTGCCCAAATCGCCCAGAAGGTGGGAGAATTGCTAGGGGTCCGGGGGCATCCTCCCCCGGTAAATTTTTGGATTTAGAGTCTCTGAAACAGCATTTCCTGCATTCTGGGGTGAGATTTTCCTCCAGTTTGTACTTAAATATGCATATAATTATATTAACATTTATTTTGCTTATTCTATTTGTTTGCCCGACTTTTGTTAAAAATTTGCCCGACTTTTGGTGTTTCCAAACATATGGCATGCTCTGATTAGTCTGATATACATTTCCAACAGAGTTGAAGAATGTTGGAGTTAAAAAAAAGTCGAATTTTGCTAGAAAGGCCGCTGATAAATTATAGAACACGAAATTTCACCTCATCTTTTTATGATAACATTGCAAAAACCACTTAAAATGACTAAATAACTTGCTTGATTCCTTCGTGATATTCAATTGTGTTTCATATGTATCATCACTGTGCTACCCATTGGTTTGCATTAGCACAGTTGTGTATATGGGAGTGATAAAACTGATGTTTTATAGCGGGCCTACGCTCCGCTCAGAGGAGGAATCGTGGTCTTCCCGCAATGCATTGCGTCTCATTAATATTCACAATTGCGATTTTCGAGGAACGTTTGGTAGAAAATTGTTGAAATATATTGCAATTTTTGGCTCTGATGATCTCGTTTTTTCGAAGGTATGTTTTTACGATTGTTTTGTTTAGTTATCTAATTAAAGTATTTTTGACTTGTTTCGTATGTTTATAGGATTTTAGTTATGCTAATCACGCATTGTATTTATGCATGTTTCGGGCCAGTGGACACGCCACAAAAGTGGCTTTGAAATATGCCAGGAGCAAATTATACTTTTAATGAGGAAACTATCACATCAGCAAAATCAGGAATGTTTACTCTTTCTATTGATACTTTAAAACATGAATTTGCTCCTCAAAACTGACGAGTAATCGCGGTTTGAAAATGGGGTATTTTTGCGATATTCTAACCCCGATGGCGGGAATAGACCGCGTGGGAATAATTGTGGCGCGACGAAAACTACTGTATGAATTAAACTATTATGATAAATTTTGAAACATAATATGTTGCTGCTTGTTTTGAGCTCAATGTTACCTTTAAGTTAGGTATGGTTATATTTGACTGTATTTTTCCATTTTGTTATAGAGTTCAAGTACTTTGGAGTAAACTGGAATCTAATAATGGCGATGTTGTCATGTTGATGATATGAAGAAAATGATACTGCTAAGCGGGTATACACTTCTATAAAGGGTGATACGCCAGGGAAACCAGATACACGAAGACTTTCTCGTAAGGAAAACTCAACTTCCAGCCGAGCTTTGTTTAAGAGTCCTGGAACATCATCAAATGCAAATACAAAGGTACATGAAAATTATACAATCAGCAAACAATATTTGCACCAGTCAATGTATTAAAACCCTTGGCCCTTCAAACCCAGAGCTATGTGGGGGTATTAGGCAGTTTACTTTATATGCCCCTTTCAGCAGGACATTAGTTTTGTTTTGAATGTCATGAGAAATTATAGGCAGGGTTGGGTGGGGGATTTGACATAAAAACAAATGCAATTTATCTGATGACATAATATCAGGCATTTAAAACTTAGATTGAAAAAGCTGATAAAGGCAGGGCCTTTTTTAACTAATGTACTGGAGGGGCAAAATCCCCCCCAGCCCCCATGTTCGCCCCCCCAGTAAGCTATTTTTGCCCCCCCAGTGAAGGTCCCTTTTGTCCAAAGTATAAGCCAAAAATGGAAAATTTATTGTATTCTCACAACAAAACATGGCCCGTTTAGATGGGATATATCAAAAATTGTCTCTGAAAACGCAGGAAATCAAGCCACAGAGACTCAAGAATACAAAAATTTTCTGGGGGAGAACCCCCAGACCCCCCTTCGCCTTCATACACATATAATACACCACCTACTTGTTACGTCCCCTTTTCTTGATGCCCCCCCACTGATGATTTCTTAAAAAAGGCCCTGGATAAAGGTGAGGTTTTATCCATTGACAAGGGTTTACATTGGCTGGTGCATAATAATACAACTATATGTAAATACAGTAGGAGTACTAAAACATATTTAAATGAAACATGTATTATAACGATTGTGTCTAGTAAATTATAGAGTAAATATAGAGCAGTACTAATCCTTACTGCTTGTTTTATAGTTTCCCAGCAGAAAGATTAGGCTGACTCCTACAAAGAAGTCCCCAGTAAAACATCATAAATGGACCTTTGACTTGAGGAAGATAAAGCGTTTATTGAATTCATATCAATTGCCAAAACAGATCCAACATATGGACAAAGTTCTGCTGAAGAGTGGCCAGCATTTAATAATAACAACAGATTTTTATTGTAATGGGTTATAATGTACAGGAATTCTGCTTTGCAGCATGCTTCAATAAATGCACCATGATATTCTATCTTTCATGATAATATAAATTTCATCAATTTCATATTAACTTTTTTTCAAATTGCACCATAAATGTAGATTATGAACTATCATCTTACCATTGACATTAACAGGGAAAATTGTATTGTACATACTCATAAGTTAATTAGTTAACATGTAAATATTTAATATTCTAGAGGTATAAATAATTTGATGACTAGACAATATTTTATATAGTAAGTTTAGGTAGTGGTAAGCACATTAAAAGCAACATTTCCTGTTTTTCTAACCATATACTTTCCATGTATTTTGGTTAAATGAAAATGGTGCAACATAAAAAAAATATGCTTTTTCTTTCATTTCAGGTGATTTTCTTGAAAAATAAATTATTTTCAATATCAATTTGACTGTCTGTATTCTTATAACCAATAACTTATGTTATGCCAGAAGTGCACCAGAACTGTATCTGGCTGGACTGAGTTATATATTTAACCATTTATGGTTATGTCTCAGTTAATTTGCCTGATGTTGTGTATAGATCACTATATATATCATTCTACAGTATTTGTGAAGTTACAAAAATAGCACATGGGTAGAATTACCTAAGCTCAGACAGTAAAATCATCTGGCATATCTAGTCCTATAACTCTGAAGTCCCTATTAACCAACGATAGTGTTTTTAGTTATTCTTTAGTATGGTTGTATTAGTAGTTTCGGCAGTGTTTTAGTTGTAAGTTTTCTTTGGTTCTCATTTATAACTTCCAGATGAAGGAGTCCCTCAAAGTTCTGGTTGTATTTTTTTAGGTACAGTAGTTTGATCCTATAATCCCTCAAGTATATTGTTTATCACTGCATACACTGGAGCCACACATTACATATTTTTCATCCAATTGAGTTGTAGGACTACCAAGCTTTTATTAGCAATTTATGTCACTGTTATAATCATTGCTTGGATCATCTCTGTCCCATGGTAAAGTAATGCCTTTTTCCCTATAAGCATATGTTCTCTTTAAACTATCAGGAGAAATTGATTGTATTTCATTTCTGATCAGAGCTCTTTTAAGTTTGGGGATTTTGTTTACCCCACAATAACCAATAACTGTTACCACCAACAACCTTATCACCACCATCTGTCGACTCTTGATGAGTTGGAAAATCTACCAAGCAGACAGGATTCATATGTTGATAGTAGCAATTACATGGAGCTTGCTTTTCTAAATTCACCAAATTCCCACAATATCAGGTTTTGGACTGGATACTTGCCGGGTATCATCAAAGTCAAAGAACTACAAGATGTAATAATAACAAATCAGTATTAAATATAACAAAGCTTCTACAAAGTGAGTTTTTTATAGTGCAACAAAATTAATTTCTATAAAGTAAAACTTGTTGATTCTCCAGCTTAATCTGGATTTCAAGTCGTAAATATTAACACATCTTTTACAGATGCATTGTCAGAAGTCAATACAACTAGATTCAGTAATTTCATATGACTCACTATCATACCAAATTTGTTATCTTTTAAATAATATAGACTTTATATAATAGATTATACAGTTCATGTTTCTACAAAGTCGGAAAGTCCTCTCGAATATCTATAATTTCAATATATTAAACCTAGTAAAAACTCACCTTAAAAACACAAGTAGAATGCATCTCTATCGTGCTTCCAAAACTGAAGCTTTATTGCCACGAACAGGGCGAAAATGCCCCATTTTTCTATAACAATATTTCCCGAAGAGATTCAGAGAGATGTGTTTACTGCGAAAGGCAACCGAACAATGAGCGAGCCGCGCCGGCGAATTGATAATATGTATCAATGTGTCCAAAACCGCAATGCATTGTGGTATACTGACGATACCTCCTCTGCTCTCCGCTTATATCCAAATTTAAAACACAAACAAAAACCCCATTCGATACACTGAAAACACGCCGTTTAATGATAATAACAATGATCAAAGACAATATACAAACATTATTCACATCGCCATACCAACGTTCGGGTGGTTTTCTAACACAAAATAGAATTAAAATACACTAATAAACTTGCAGTTCATACAAATAAAGTTCACAATATATTTACAAGTTAACTTACCGACTGTATCGATCAAATTAATGCCTTTTTTCCCACAAATATCTAATTTCAACGCTATATTCCAACAATCACAAAACACATGACAAACACATTCTGAAGTCTTACGAACGATTACGAACACACTACGAACAATGCGGCCGCGCCCGCATAGCGCGTAAACAAGAACATCCCCCTAATTACTGATCGGTAGCTACACCGACCCCTAAATGAATACAATATAACAGTATTCCTTTATACAATCAGCTACCGAAAGTCAACCCGATTTGTCTGTATCAATTTCCTCGTTTACATAGTCCACATTATCCATCTCCAAACGACACAGCTTGGCAATCGGTCTACGAAGGATCGTTACCGTCGTCTTGATCTCTCCACGTCGTCGCCGTTTCGCTCGCGTTACTACCGTTGAGCTTGTCTTTACGCTTGCCGCTCGAACTAATCCGTCTTCTCCTGGAAACACCTCCACAACTCTTCCTAATGGCCATTGCCCTCGAGAATACCCTTTGTCCATAATAAGAACCAAGTCGTCAATCTTTAAATTAGCTCTAGTAGTGTTCCATTTCTGACGATTTGGGGAGGTATTCCTCTACCCATCGCTTCCAAAATAGATTAGCCATGTACTGGGCTTGCCTCCATCTGCGTCGGCAATGCAGATAACTTTCGTCGAATATTCCAGGCGGGAGAATCGGGCACGGTCTTAGCTTCAGGAAGTGATTTGGCGTTAAAGGTTGATCATCTGAGACATCGTCGCTGTTGCGAGTAAGTGGTCGGCTGTTAAGAATGTTGGTTGCTTCCGCGATCACCGTCAATAAAACTTCATCAGGCACCACTTGCTCCTTTAGCAAGGCTTGTAAAATTTGCCGCGTTGATCGAATCATCCTCTCCCAAACTCCCCCAAAATGGCTTGCTCCTGGTGGGTTGAACTTCCATTTAATTCCTCGTTGCGCACAGAAATTTTCAACTTTCTGCTGGTTCCATTCGTTAATTGCTACTTTCAATTCCTTGTCTGCGCTGGTAAAGTTCGTACCACAGTCGCTCCGGATAATTTCTGGGCAGCCACGTACGCTTATAAATCTCCTTAGAGCGTTAATCATCGAGTCAGTGTCTAGTGAGTGTGCAATCTCTATGTGCACAGCGCGCACTGCCAGACATGTGAAAATGCATCCATACCTTTTCACTCTACTTCTTCGCTGCTTCGCCTCCAAAGGACCGAAATAGTCCACTCCGACAAAGGTGAAAGGCGGTTGGCAAGGCGTAATTCTGTCTTCGGGTAAGTTAGCCATTAGTTGCTCACCAGGACGATTCTTCCTCTTTTGACACTCCAGGCATCTTCTTATCACGCGTCTTACTGCTGATCTTCCCTTTACTACCCAATAACGTTTCCTTAACGTAGCAAGCACCGACTCCTGACCCATGTGTCCCACTTCTACGTGGTATTCTTGTATAATCAAGTCCGTCACATAATTCTTGCAGGGCAAAATGATTTGATGCCTTGCGTCTTCTGTAATTTTGGCGTTCTTCAGTCGGCCACCAACTACTAACAATCCATCCTTCATTGCTGGGTTTAGCTTGTACACCGAGGTTCCCATTCCTTTCAACGTTTTCTTCGGGTTGGATCGTTCAGCTATCATAATTCGTTCCACTTCAGGGAAAGCCACTTGTTGAACATGTTGAAGGATAATTTGTCGTTTCGCCCACGTCTGCTCTCTTTAATTTCCACCAACAAGAATATTGTTGAATCAGCGTATCTAAGGGGAAATTTCTCACGGTCGTCGCGTAGATTAGGTTATCTTTTCTTACTTCTGGATCACTCGCCATGATAGAAGGGATAACGATATTCGTTGGCCAACTGGTTTCGCTTTTCCAGAGAAATTCTGGACCTCTCAACCAACGATTATTCTTCGCCATTGCATAGAGTTTCAGACCTTTCGACGCATCATCTGCTGGGTTGTCCTCACTACTAACGTAACGCCATTGACCGGCAGAGGACCCATTTCGTATAACTGTGAGTCGATTCGATTCAAAGGTGTGAAACCGTTTGGACTCGTTGTTGATACATTTCAGCACCGAGGTGGAATCTGTCCAGTAGGTTATGCTGTCCACGGTGATATCCAATTCTTCTTGGATCATTTTACTCAGCTTCACGGAAATAACTGCTGCCGTTAACTCCAAGCGGGGAATAGTCATTTCACGGATCGGTGCAACGCGAGCTCTTCCTACAATAAAAGAGCAATGGATGTTGTCGTTGACGTCCACCATACGAAGGTAGGCCACGGATCCATATCCCACGTGCACGTGAACCATCTGAAAAAAGGTGCAGCTGGGTATCTTTGATCTCCCCAAAGTTCTTGGGTTTAAAACAACGCTCTATTCGGATTTCTTCTAGGCGCGGTAGGTCTTCCAGCCAACGTTTCCACTGCTCCTTATTTTTCTCGGTGATGATTTCATCCCATTCCTCCTTGTGCCGACACAGTTCTCGCAGGAGTAACTTCGCTTTCATCACGTAGGGCGCCACGAAGCCCAAAGGATCAAATAAGGAACAGACAACTGACAACATATTTCTTCTCGTCGTTGACTTCTGGATTGCCATTGCTAACATCTTCGTTTGGGTTTCCCATACAAACTTGTCGTTTTCCACGTTCCATTTAAGGTGGCTCCCTACAGTTAGTACAGTTTGAAATCCGATCTATATAGATCAGACGTCATGATTGCGTCCCACGCGTGGAATATTCGTGACCCGGCAAAAATGTTTGAAGCAAGCCGCGGGAAGTTATTTTCGGAGACTTTTAATATATCTGCGAAGAAACCACAAATTTTTCATTATAATCGTAAACCTTTGAAATTTAAACAGTATGTATGTTTTTAACCAGTTTCTAAGCTTTCTTTTAGTGTGTTTTTTACCTATATGAGTTCCGTATATTCTTTTATAATGTTCAAAATCTTCGACTGGTTGCATTGACTATTACTATTAGATTCTGAAATTATATTTTATACTGTGTTCAAGGAAGTCTAGAACTGCCAAAGTAATATAATATAATATAATATGTTACTCCTATCTTTCAACTCAATTCACAATTAGTGTTTGACCTGCTAAACTAGCACATAAAACTACAATACAGACAGTTTCATACGGTTTTATACGAGTTGTCTTTATCTGAAAAATACATGTTGTTTGAATGTCTAAACTGACACGTTTCGCTTCATTATTGTGGTCACAGATTGTTGATTGTTGTGGTTTCATTTCGTGTTGTTCACGTATTATAATTTCCACGCATGCGCAAAGTGCGATCTTGTCGAGTCGATATTTAATCACGTCAGCAACTTCAAATGGGTTTTCAAGCTGTTTTTCTTGTGTCTCCTTCGGTGAAATTTTTTAAAACTTTGTACAATTGTTAAATATGATAAGAAGAAAAACATATCCAAATTTCAAAAAATTCTACAAGGAGGTTTCTCTGCAATCGAAATTCCAAAATATCTCGAAACTAACCTTATAAACTACCCTTCAAATTTTGATATGTTATTCTTTGGTGGACCATTAATCTTCCAAAAAAATTTCAGAAAAATTGACCGAAGGAGAAAAAAGATATTGTCAATTCAATCTCAAATTAGACAATATAAACGCAAAAGATAAGACAGCATGGTTGCCATAGCAACACTAACACTATTCCTGTTTGTCCATAAAGAGACAGTCCAATACCTCTTTACATTCCTGGAAATGCTCATTTTGCCCTGTCGTAAGTGTATCCAACATAAATTTAGTTGAAAGCGAAATTTACTGAAGTGCACAAAATTTTACCGAACTGTAGGGAGCCACCTTAAGACCAAGCGTACATTCCGTAGGAATATCCTCAATATCTAAACTGACAACTGACTTTGCTCTTTCTGACTCTGGAATTTCAGAAAGTACCTTCCGATCGTTGCAGATCCACTTCGTTAGTCTAAATCCGCCCTTCTTCATCAATTCTCTCAGCTGTGTTACCAATCTGCTGGCCAATGCGGGATCATTTACCGATTTCATTAAATCATCAACGTACATATTTCTTTCGACCGTCTTTACAGTTTCTTGATCAAATTCCTCCTGATTCACGAACGCTGCCCTTTTTAAACAAAGGTTAGCACAGCTAGGCGATGACGTAGCACCGAAAACATTTTTTATCATCCGGTACTCCGTTGGTTCTTCTTCAAGATTGGCATTCTCCCACCAGAGAAATCTCAGTACATCACAATCTTTGGGATCCACTCTGATCTGATGGAACATAGATTCTATATCTGCTACTAATGCTATGGGCTCTTCACGAAACCCAATCAGGACGCCCACCAATGGGTTCGCTAAATCTGGACCTTGTAGTAACTGCTGGTTGAGTGAAGTCCCACAATGCGGAGCTGCACAGTCAAAAACAACTCTGACTTTCTCAGACTTCATCGGGTGCGTCACAGGATGATGAGGCAGGTACCAAATTGGACGATCGTCTCTCTCTAACTCTTTCTCTGGAATCTTTTCAGCATGCCCTTTATCGATGTAATCTTCCATTGTAATCTTATATTTCTCTAGCAGCTTTTCATCTTTCTTTAATCGATTCTTAAGTGACTGGAGCCTTCTTTCCGCCATCCGCTTATTGTTTAACAAGCTCGGGGGATGTCTGCGCCAGGACAAAGCTACTTGATAATGACCATCTACCATTGTCAGTGATTTCTCCATTAAGTCTAAGGCTCTGTGGTCCTCTACTGATGCTTCGACGTTGGTGTCAACCGTTGTGTCGCCGAAATCTGTATTCCAAAGTCTTTCCAACTGGCGTGTCAACAGTTCGTTTTCATTCTGCTGCAATTCTTCTTTGTGTGATTCCCAATCATCATATTTAATATTGACAGGTCTACCTTTGGCTGGATACTCCATTTCTTTGAAATCAGAGTGATCGTGTATCACGTCAACGGCCCTGTTGTCTAAACGAGTTAGATTCACAGCACTGGCTTGATCTTCCTTCAGTCCGCTCATGGGACCCATGACTGGCCATCCGAGACTGTACCTTATAGCAACAGGATCTGTATCCTCGCCCACCTTGTGTTCTAAAGGCAAGAACAAGCTCGGTTTTTCCTTAACTCCGATCAGAAGCATGACTTCTCCATTCACCAACTCTGGTATATCTAAGCCACTAAGATGGGGCCACTCACTAAGATCTTCTTGTTTCGCTATACAACTTGGGGATATTGGCATTTGCTTTACGGTCTTCACCTTCGATAATTCAACTGTCGTAGATTCATCCATCGATTTCACAACAATGTTTACCATCTCACCTTCTACTTCAGTACTGCCCGTCATTCCGGTCAAGGTGTAACTTATCTTGTCACCGAGTAAACCGAGCCTCTTTGCTAGCTGTTCATGACATAGAGTTACCTCTGATCCATTGTCCATTAAGGCATAAGTCTCCACGGTCTTACTACTGTCCGTTCCCGACACCTTAACTGGAACAACTCCCAAGCACACTTTACACTCGCCTTCTCCGGTCGCTGTCGCTGACACATTATTGACTTCTTTAGTTTTACCGACTTTTTCTTCACCGACCTCATTTTGTTTACCATCTGGCTTCATTGTTCTGTTCAATTTGTCATTTCGACGATAATCATTTGATGTTGGGTCATCCAATCCCTTGGCTGATGTACTCCCACCAACGAATGTGTTATTTGGTCGATGCATCAATGTGTGGTGTTCCCCGCTACAGTTCTCTATGAGGCATTTGAAACGAGTTTTTTGACAGTTCTTTGCTATATGCCCCCTTCCTAAGCATTTGTTGCAGAGGCCGTTCTCTTGAACGCATCTTCGCTTCTCACCATACTCCAGGATCTTGAACACTTCACACCGCCACACTCCGTGCTGACCAGAACACACTACGCACCTTTGAATAGGTCTTGGTGGGTACTTACTGTCTTGAATTCCTGGATTATATCTACCAGTTGGAAATGATGATAATCCTTTCGCTTGCTTTGAATCTTTCCATTTATTATCTTTGTCATTTCTGAATTTTGAACCACCTTTGGTCATATCGCTGCCAAATTCGTTGTCCACTAACCTCGCTCGATTCCTGACAAACTTCACTAAATCCCCAAATTATGGTCGACGTCCAGATTCGATGATGCTTCCAGCATGTTCAGTCCACTTTGCTCTAAGGAACATGGGTAATTTCTTCACCAGTTCTCTAAGGGTATTCATGTGATTTAAATCTGCCATATATTCCACACCCATGCCGGTCAGTGTCCTCTCTGCGGTTGTTAGATGCCTTGCAAGTTCCAACAAAGATGGACCATCGGCTGTCTTCAGGTCAGGTAAGCTCATAAGTCTCTCCATGTGTGCCCCAGCGATAATGTGAGGTTTTCCAAAATTTGTCTTCAATGTCTCTTTCGCCACCTCATATCCATCTGCTAAATTAACACAGCTCTCGATTGATTCTCTTGCTTTACCCACACAGTGTTGTATCAACAATTGTAGCTTCCTGTGTGGATCGGGATTGTCCCTTTCCAGGCATGTTTCAAAATTATGTAGAAATGTCACATACTTCAATGGGTCACCGTTATATCGAAGATACTCAATCTTAGGTGAGTTAACAACTTGTCGCAATGCTCCAACAATGTCTTCGCCATAGGATCGATCTTCTTTCCGTTCTACCGTCTTGGTCTCTAGTGGTTGCGCAAGTAACGGTTGGTGCTGAATGTGCGCCGGAACATTTTGTTGTTTGGATACGTTGCTTGTTGGTATGCACTCTTCCCGCTTCACTTTCTCATCTTCCTTAGGTTTAGTTATAATTTCCTTTTGTATTTCTTGCTCAGCTTCCGCAACAGCAGATATCTCCGTTTGAATTTGGTTATCTTGTTCAGATGCTATGTGATATGATACTATAGCTTGTTCAGCTTGCATTTCCGCTTCCGTAAGCTCTCGTTTTCTTTTCAACTCTTGCTCTTGGCATTCGAACGCTTGTCGCCTTTTAGTCTGCTCCAATTTTAACTGGGCAAGAGTCATCTTCTCTTTTTTCCTCGACTGCTTTGATACCTTGAACTTGCTCTACTTTCATCACTATTTCCACTCCTTGATGATTTGGAATATCGCCGACTTTGGACATCTTCCAGATTAACTTCTGCCATTTTTTGTCTATTTTGCCATTGCGTTACCATGGCATCCACGCTCAACTTCCGGTTTCTCTGCTGTTCGTAAATCGAATGTACATATTCTTTTTCGTTTTTGCCTTCCAGTAGCATGTAAAACTTCTCGTGTACGTCGACAAAATGTTTCCATGCATTGTTAAAAGCTTCCAGTTTGAAATAAACCTCTTCCAAATCGCTTTGGTTTTCCATTAATAAACAATAGACATGCTCATACACTTTGTCAATTTGAATCGCACGCAATTCGTAAAGTTCATGCATTTTATTTCTTAAAATATTCGCCTCGACCGAAGCGCACTCTTCTACTTTTGCTTCTTCGCCGCAGTAAAGCTCCTCAGCAGCTATCTGCCGATCCGTTGGCTAATTTCGCTGATGAGCCAGATATATGCGACATGTTTACTTCGAATAATATTTCAATTAATATATTTCCTCTTTCAAATAACAAGTCAATACGCAACCAAATCTTCTTTTCGAATACTCCAATTTCGAATTAGTCGAAAACTCTAGCGGGCCTACGCTCCGCTTATATCCAAATTTAAAACACAAACAAAAACCCCATTCGATAGACTGAAAACACGCCGTTTAATGATAATAACAATGATCAAAGACAATATACAAACATTATTCACATCGCCATACCAACGTTCGGGTGGTTTTCTAACACAAAATAGAATTAAAATACACTAATAAACTTGCAGTTCATACAAATAAAGTTCACAATATATTTACAAGTTAACTTACCGACTGTATCGATCAAGTTAATGCCTTTTTTCCCACAAATATCTAATTTCAACGCTATATTCCAACAATAACAAAACACATTTCAAACACATTCCGAAGTCTTACGAACGATTACGAACACACTACGAACAATGCGGCCGCGCCCGCATAGCGCGTAAACAAGAACATCCCCCTAATTACTGATCGGTAGCTACATGTTTATTGTTATATGTGAAATCATTCTTGTTGGAAGTGATTAAATTATATGAAATAACAGTTTCAAGCATGGGCATAAGGCAATATCTAAAGGGGGGCCAAACCCCCCCCCAAATTAACAGGGAACTTTAACAAAGGGGGCTAAGCCCCCCTCGAGCCCCCCCTCCAATACACCACTGCTCTATACTTAGTCGCAAAATTCAGGGTTTTAATGCATGGTTATAAATTATCATAATTGGTAATACATGAAAAAAAGCAACATAGAAAGCATTTTTAAAATCTGATCTTGAATTCAGTAAAAGTGGTTTGGTAAATAAGTAAAATTAGCATTTTTCTATTTATCTTCGGTGCCACGCCGAGGCATAAATAATGAACAGTCCCTAAATTTGCCTTCGTTAATGCTCGCTCTGTTAGAAACAAAGTATCTGATGTCGTGGATCATGTTGTCAACTCGCCCAACATTGATATTTGTGTAATAACTGAAACGTGGCTAAAAGATTGCGACTCTGTCACTGTCACAGGCCTATCACCATCAGGCTATTGTTTCGAAAATTAACTTAGGAAGAGTGAGAGATCTGGTAGTGGTCTAGGAGTAAATGCAGCTGGTCGATGCTAATGAGTACATATCTTTTGAATTGTCTGAATGGAATATCTCCTTACAGACTCATGTCATCAAATCGATTGCTGTTTAAGCCTGGTTCACACTAGCAATTTTGTCGGCGATAATCCTCCACCTGACGCATGCGAATGAGTGGACTCACGGACTAAAGTCACTGACCTATACTAAATGGACTGAGCGTGCAATCTATTTTATCAGGAGCTCGATGTCCTCACCACTGCCACGTCATATAGGTCTTTGCTCTCATGCGTAAATTCGCTGACTTACAAATGCGTTGATAAACGGCTCGGTTCTATATTTTTATTGTTTCAAACTCAAAAAAATTGTGAATTTTGTGTTTTTGAGGCGAGAAATTGCTGCGAAATCATTGTAGAAAGTAAGTCAGTTTATACTAAATGTGATCTTTATGAAATTGGGGGCTGTCAAGTATGTTTTCAACTCTCAATTAAAGCCGTATACAAGTTTAGAAAAAAATCTCAAATAGCCGTAGAAAACTCCACAAAAACAGTCTTTTACTCAGTATAATACCAAGAAAGATTGTCGGCGAAAAAGTTTAATGTCAACAGAAGGTTAATACTTACATAACACGACAAATTTTATGGAAAAACTATAGCATAAATACCAGCAATCGATGGCCCGAAGCTCTTGTTGTGGTCGTGTATAAAAACATACCGAAGCCATCATTTTATTTAAAATTAAAATGTCTGTTTTCAAACTTGCAACAGGAAAATATACTCATATTTTGGAAAAGGTTGTTCTCAACTCGAAGGTAAATTTCAAAAACACAAATTCGCCCGCGAGCACAAATAACATTAGGAAAATATCGCTATGCGGTAATTTTCATCGATGCGAGGACCTATATGACGTCAGCAACGGTGAGGACACTTTTTGACCTCGAGCACTCAGTCCATTTAGTATAGGTCAGTGACTAAAGTATGTGACCGTTATGGGATCGGTTTTACGAAGGCATACGTTGATGTAGATCAGCCGTGCATGTACGTGGTCACTCGTGCGTGACTGTCCCTGCCATAGGAACTGTACATAAACTTTGTTATTATTTATTCCATGGGAAGTGCACTGCATGGGACTTCGTGTCCCGTTCGCACTTATCCCGCTTGGGTTATCTTGTTTTATACTTGTGTATGTTCGTCTTATTATTTGTTGTCATATAAATATTGTAAATATACTAGTTAACCCAATAAGTTCTTTAAAAAGAAAAAAGAAAAAAAAAGCCTTCAAAACGTTAAGTCCAACCAACTTCATTGAAGTACATTCGCTCCAGGCAAACCTAGTCAACGAATAAACAGAACGTAGTAACCGGGGACGGGCTAGCCTGCGTCGCAGACGGTTGGGAAACTTGAGACGGGGAAAATACCCGTCTGCGGTCCAGCGACCACATTCGTGTGCCGACCCCCTGTGTATTTGCATAATAATTAGATAAGTCAGTTTATACTAAATGTGATCTTTATGAAATTGGGGGCTGTCAAGTATGTTTTCAACTCTCAATTAAAGCCGTATACAAGTTTAGAAAAAAATCTCAAATAGCCGTAGAAAACTCCACAAAAACAGTACTATAGGTCAGTGACTAAAGTATGTGACCGTTATGGGATCGGTTTTACGAAGGCATACGTTGATATGTCATTCGCTCGATCACATCGATCAGGAAGAGGAAAATCGCAGACACAATTGCTAGTGTGAACCAGGCTTTATTAAATCGCCCACAATTTTTAACAGTTTTTCGAATTATTTTACGAATGAATTTATAAATATAGCCTAAAAGTAATTTTACGATTTTATCTCTCACTGTTTGTATTTTACTTAGCGCTTTAGAATATTTATAGTTTAAGCACCTTATAAATTTTCAAATATTATACTATATTACTATTGTTCTACCTGAGTGCTCACGAAACAAAGAAATACGACTGCTAACAATTTATCACCAGGTAACCGCAACTAAACTGCGCATAAATTAATGATAAAATGCATATTTAATATAACTGAACTCGATCAGCATTTGTCATTCTGCATGACACAAGCAGCGAAGAAAGAGTGCTTAATCATGAGCTACATACGTGGCAAACCTCAACCTGTTAGTAATTTGTCTTCTTACGATAGGAAAGATGCTGACAAATGGTTGGCTGTCTTAATGAAGGAACTCGAGGCAAAATACAAGAACAAGTTAGACCTCATGTTGAAACTACATCCGCCCGCCGGGGATGAAAATGCAGCCATGAAAGGTCATCCACATGACTATCCCGACGTTGACGCCAAGGAGTTGGGTCTCACTCCTCCTGTTGAAGCTTTGATGAATGCGATCTTAACCGACCCAGGTAAGCAATAGCAGCTTAGTCGACAGCGTTTTTTGTATAGGCTCCAAAAACGCCTGTCATGCTATTCCGAGCTCTGTGCTTTTAAACTTTGGTTAGTCTGAGTAGACATTTTTTGTATAACTATATTTCATCGAATAGAAGTAATGTGGCTACACCTTATCTTTCGCGATATTCGTCCTGTTCTGAAATGGTTACGAGCCGATATCCTGGTCTGTGTTCTATGCCGTTGTTAATGTGAGATGATGCATCACGGACTCAACATTAAAGATGGAAATGAACAAATTGGGTAAAATGTCTGTAAATGAAAGATATTTGCATTCCATGCCTTCGTCTCACATGGATGGTTTCGCGATAAACTATTCTGGTTCGCAGCTTATCAACCTCCGTTATTAATCTAAGCCCGTTCATCGAGATTTCGTCCTGTAATAGACAATTTGTACTATAGACTATTTTTTTATCTAGGCAAACAAAAAGTATATTGCCGGAAAGAACATACTAAAATTAGAAAATTTTGTCTACTTTTGTATTACGTGCGGAAATTCCTACCACATTTGGGCCGAAATGTGATAGGAATTTCCGCACGGTAATACAAAACAGTATACAAAATTTGCAAACTTTGCAAGGCTATATTTTCCGCAATTTACAACATTTCGCAACCAAACTTTGCAATTTTACTAATCTTATTAATATGTTCTTTGTAGCTGTTGTGAATGATTCCCTTCTCCTTGCCTAGAACAAAATGTAATCATAGTGAAATTACTATACGTTTATATGGACAAGCTGGCTGTAACGGTTCCGGAGATCTCTCTTGAAAAGGACGATATCTCCCTTACCGGGATGAAAATTTCAATTTAGGATAAAACGCGGATACGGACGGACGGATGAGGGACGTACGGACGAACGGACCGTCAGATGACTGGCGAACGGATAGAGGGACGGACAGAGGAACGGACGGACAGACGGACGGCTTCAGTTGTCATGAAACACTTTTTAAAAGTCATATCCGTGTTTTATCCTTTTGGACAAAAAAGGATTAAACGCGGAAATGGTATAAAAAACGCTTCTCGATAATACCATGCACTCGTTGCACAAATTCTCATCAACCCTTATAGAAATTTAGACAAACTCAAAGTTTATGAGAGTGCATGAGTGAAAATATTTTTTTGCAAAAATCACCTGAACATGAACCTAGAAATCCAATAAAAATGAAAAAAAAATTACCCCTTAAATTCAGGGTGGTGAAATAATTGAAGATTTTGCAAAGGGCGCGAAGTGCTCACAGTAAAGTCGAGATTATACGAGAACACAGAAGTGAGATATAACAATGCTTTATTCCTCAACAATCACCGTATACAGCTGATGAAGCCTAAGTTCTAAAATATACGTCACATCCTGTTTACAAGGTTGCTTGCAACGAGCTACTTTAGTTCGAATCAGCTAAAATAATACTTAATAGATAATAAAGGTTATAAATGACCTAACTAAATTATATAACTAAACCTATTATAACTAAATGCAACAATTACAATTAACAATTACGACAGGGAAATTAACAATTACGACAGGGAAATTAAAGACTTGGTATTTTTTTATAAGGCGCTATTTGGGTACTCAGATTTGAACGTTTATGATTTTGTTTCCTTTGTCAATATTGATCGCACCAGACTTAGTCAAAATCCATCTCTTACCCTTAAAGTACCGTTATGTAAAACCAGAACTTTTCAAGCATCCTACTTTAATCGTATTGTTAAATTATGGAACTCGATTTGTAAAATACTTCCCCCCACGGAAAAGTTCAATCAAACTTATGTATTATGATCTAAATACTCAAATTTTTGATGTAGATCAGCCGTGCATGTACGTGGTCCCTCGTGCGTGACTGTCCCTGCCATAGGAAATGTACATAAACTTTGTTATTATTTACTCCATCGGAAGTGCACTGCATGGGACTTCGTGTCCCGTTCGCACTTATTCCGCTTGGGTTATCTTGTTTTATACTTGTGTATGTTCGTCTTATTATTTGTTGTCATATAAATATTGTAAATATACTAGTTAAACCAATAAGTTCTTTAAAGAAAAAAAAAAGCCTTCAAAACGTCCAGTCCAACCAACTTCATTGAAGTACAAACTGAGGGTTGCTTCGCGTGTGCCTAAAAGATATAAACAAAATCTCTTTGAGATTTTGTTTATATCTTTTAGGCACACGCGAAGCAACCCTCAATTTGTTCTATATGTCCGTGGCCGACGCTGAATTAAAGTCTACGATATCCTTCATTGAAGTACATTCGCTCCAGGCAAACCTAGTCAACGAATAAACAGAACGTAGTAACCGGGCACGGGCGGGTGGGTTTGTTACCTCTCACTCCTGTGTTCTCATATAGTCTCGACTTTACTGCGGGGACTTCGCGTCCTTGCAAAATATTCAATTTTATTATATGGCTTTTCAAAATTCTCTATTCTGATTAGTTGACAAACGGATAATAAAAACCCAAATCCGGACCGTGGTCCGTATTTTCCATATCTGGACCGGTGTCCCGTATGTCGTTTATCATAAGTTGTGCATAATGGTTTTCTTAGATATTTTACCCTTGCAAACTTGTGTGTCATTAAAATTTACAGATAAAAAGTTTCAAACAACCAAATTGTTTTTTATTGAGCATCCATGCCTACCGTATATTGTTACCCAGTGAAACTGACGATAGCCGATTTAATTCGCGCGAAAAGCATATGCTCACAGACTCAGTTCAGTCATATAATAAACCGATTATTGACCTCGCTTGTTCGGTCTGTACTGTGAAATATCAGACCTCTGCTTTTTTGCATGGACCTCGCTCCTTCGTCGCTCGGTCCATACTAAAAAACCTCGGTCTGATATTTCACAGTACAGACCTCGCGCTCAGTCAAAAAGCCATTAATATTTCAAACACACAAGTTTCGATATATCAATGCTTGTTTGAAGCTGAAAACTTGTGAATACCGAAACTGTTGCCCCTGAGAAAGGACTGCTCTAGCAAAATCATGTGAAAATAGAGGGCAATAATAAAAGCGCACAAAAGAAAATGGCCCTGAGCAGCCAGCCATCTTAAGCACTTCTTCTAGAGAATACCACTTGCTCTAGCTTTGGACGTCAAAGCTGATCGCGTAGAATGCCCTTTAAAAATAGAGGTGTCAATACCAGCACAACCCAAAATGTATTTGATCCAACGAGCAATAGAACGTGACTTCACGGGCATGTGTGATCTGTGGTAGCTAATCAAGAGTTGTCGTACCGACTTTGGGTCCACCGGTGGACGAAAATTGTCAGTTCGCTAAATGTAAGACTGTAAGCAGCGCATAAAGCATTACTACTCACAAACATCAAATTTGGCAAAGAAAACTGGTGCTATGACGGAGGAGGTTTTGGTAAAACCAGGTAACTCAAAGACAACTCCTTCACGAAAAAAACGCATAAAACGTACGTCAAGAAGCTTCAACTCAGAAGAACGCTTCGGGGCTGTCAGAGCCAACAAAAGCGACAACTTTTGGGTTAAGGTATTGAGAGGGAGGTCCTTATTATTGACAAAGAGCGTAAATGCTCCAAAACAGCATTGACATACCAAGATTGCTGATAGCGAGGCATAGCCGGGCGAAGACTCAAAACGCCTTTGAGCAGGTGAACCACGAGAGGGTGGTGTCCTACAGGAAAACTTTCAATTGGGGGCAAAACGGCCGACAAGGCGGAGCGATAAGTATTGATGGTACTATGCTAAAATCCTTCCTCAAACGAGTGAGCTAGAAAGCCCGTTATATCCGTCGAAGAGGGGTAAAAAGGATCAACTTGTCTTCCGACACACCAGGAATTCCATTTTTTCCAGGCGGAATTAGAAACTGAGTTTGTGCCTGCCCACCAAGCTGCCAAGATGAGCTTGGAAGCGTTACTAGGAATGACTTTCGTCTGCCACGATTGCTGCAAACATGCCAAGCGACTAGATGAAGAGTTTGGTTCGAAACCAACGGGTGTGCTTGGCCCTGTGAACCCTTTAGCAACTGGGGACTCCACGGTAAGAGAACTGGAGGAGCAACTGACATGTCCAGTAAGCTCGGATACCAGGCCTGAGTTGGCCACACCGGAGTCACCAGAATTAGCTCGCACACATCCTCCCTCAGCTCTCTTAGAAGTTCTCTTTGTATTTTCAGGTAGTTTTACACAACAGTCAACCGCCGTATTATAGTGATGTCTGTCACTTATTAAGGAAAACATATCTTCAAAAATTTCTGGAAATTTACCCTGATGATAATCGTGCATAAATAATGCCGAATTAAATGTAACAATATCTTTAAGATTTAATATTTTAAGATAAAAAAAGAGGAGAAGCATGCGCTTGAAAATTAGAAAAAGTAATTATGCGTACAGCTTTTTTCTGAACAGTGACTAAAGGCTTTATAGTAGAGACATTTGTATTCCCCCATATTATTATTCCATATGTCAAGAAAGATATGTTATGGAATAGTAAAGGTTAATAAGAATGTGAACATCTGCATAATGCCTTAATTTCAATAGTATACAAATACTTCTTGAGATATTTTTAGAAACTTGATGAACATGATCTTTCCAACTTAAAGTCGAGTTAATGAAAATTCCCAAATATTGAGCTGAGAGAGCTCCCGTACTGAAACTACGTGATGTTACACGTTGGAGCACTGGAACCTGATCGACTCTACCTTGCAATCTGGAAGGAGCAGAGTCATATCCAGAGTGTTCACAATGAACCTCCTGAAACTCCAACTGTTGCGTTGGACGACAACACGATTTCTCGAGGTTATATTACAAACCCGAGGTTCTCTAAAAGATACGGAGTTTTAGCATGTTTTGCTGAAGACCTTCTCTGCTCAAGTTCATGATCATGAATAGAAGGTCGTCCAAATAAATAATCAGTCGAATTCCGGATCGACGGAGGAGTGCAACAACCGGTTTCATGATCTTTTTGAATACTCTGGGAGCAACTGCGAGCCCGAATGGAAGGCATGCAAACTCGAGAAAGGAATTCGCCCAAAAAATCGGAGATATTTCCTGTGATTTTTCCAAATCGGAATCACGAAATACGCATCCTTTAGGTCTATTTTTCCCAAGCAGTCGTTGGGGCGCAGAAGTCGCGCAAGAGATGAATAGCTTCCATTTTGAAGTACTCGTAATGAAGAAAGGCATTTAGATATTTTAAATTTATGACCGGATGGGAATTTCCGTCGCGTTTTGGAACTAAAAGTAGGATCATCATATAATTTAAATAATAAGGTTAGTGAAAAACCTGTATTATCAAATAATGCCTCAGTTCCCAAACTAATACATATACATGCTTAGGAGCTGACATAGATGAAAAACTTGACTGGTAGAAACACATTGGCACAATATGTAGTAAGGTGAGCGCAGGAATTGGGGCGCTGAGAGGCATAAAACCCTATGTCCCACCTGAAACTCCACAAACAATTTACAAAACATTGATACAGCCCTACTTTGATTACTGTTCCCCTCTATGGGATAACTGCGGTAAAGTTCAGTCTCGTGCGCTCAGGTGAGTTAATGCATGGGCCACATTTTTCCTCGACCCAGGGTAGCCCGCGCGGTCAGATTTTAGCGACATATTTGGCGTCTTGAAATGTGTGGCTAACATGCCACGCAGGAGCGATGATTATTTGTAAACAAAGCAAATTGAGCAAAAATACATCATTTTTCTATATTTTGTCTCAAACTATTATCTCTTTAAAGATTTTGCTGATATATCCAACTCGGACTGGATAAAATTGTTTATTTTGTATGCGGCAGATAGTTGATTAAATACTCCTTCGATCAAAGGAGAAATTATTAGAATGCGTTTGGAGCCTTATTTCTTTCCTAATGGACTTTGGGACACTTATGCAGTGTTATTGCTATTACTACTGAGGCTTAATTCATATGTGATCAGATGTTAGGAGTCTCTTCTTGGATGAAAATTGAAATAATGAGCCTTGCGATTTTGTATTGTCTCATGTCACGCTGCGTTTGACTATTTAACAATTAGTCGCCGAAGGCGAGGTGATTACAAGCCTATAGTCACTGAGCCGAAGGCGAAGTGACTATAGGCTTGTAATCACCGAGCCTGAGGCGACTAATTGTTTTAGTAGAAATTTCAAAGAGAAAAACAAACACAGAAAGTTATGAGGTCAGTTGAAAAGGCTATACGACAAAATTCAGCGCTTTTCTCAGAGGCCGGTAAACATGCCGGCAAAAGACGAGTGTCAAAAACATATCGAAGCGAAACAAAAACAAACAATTTCATGAGAAAAATACTTTGGAAAGGCTCAAATACAAAGTAGAATGGTTTTAAAAATATATCACAGCTAGGTTTTTGCTGAATATAACGATATAAATGAGGATAAAACGAATAATTTTCAAAATAAACACTTGTGGTTGAGCCGTACGGAAAAAGTTTTATACATGTTCATTTCAACAGCGAGAAAACGCTGCCTTTCATGGAAGAAAAATAGTGTATTTGTTATCGCTTACCTTTAAAAATGTCAAAAATATATCCTCCTTTAATTTAGCGGCAGTTTTTTTCATTTAAAACTTTGAATCAGGCTCAAAAAACGATTTTGTTTTAAATTCGGCAGCTTGCGAAGAAGCCATTTTGAAAAAAAAAGTGATAGTCACTGACCAGTGACTATCACTTTTTAGAGGCTCAATTTGGACCAATCAGCATGCAGGAAAATCGATAGTCACCTGGAAATTTCTACTAAATATATATAGTGCACAATTAATCTAATGCATGCATTATTTATTTCAAGTTGCATGTATGTATACGCTGACCTTCATGCTTGACCACATTGCTAATATTTTCTTCCAAATACAAAAAATATATGGCCATGGAGATTGTACTGTAGTTTTACGTATAAATATGCATATGTCTGCGTCGCGTATTACTAGTATTAAGTTTCATTAAGTTCAATGACTTGCGGCTTCGCATTCTGGCTTCTTTAGATTACTGATGCTGCTTTCCAATAACCCCCAATATCAGAGAGACCTTCCTCTTCAATATCTGAAATGAATAAGTCCTGAAACTACCAACTATATCAACAGAAAATACAACAAGAAATCATCGCACTTGTATCATTGCGCAAATAATCTGTCGTAAATAATATACGGCGTGGCGAAAGAAATGGCGTTTAGCTTTCTTGTTCACATGTATGAATTTCAGCCGTTTCCCCGGAAAGGTTGCAACACTTAAACAAGTATAATTTTAGGCTAGATAGATTAAGCAGATCAAAAGCCTTATAGTTCCAACTTGCGCGGCGTACATTAACATGTATAATGTAGTATTATTCATGTAAATACGCGCAGTTGCCAAATAACTTCAAATATAACACAAAATATTTACCGCAATAAACTACATAGACAACCACGCAAGTTGAATTCGTATAGTTCAACACCATATCTTTCACATTAAACCAATTCAGCAGTCGGGGAAATCGATTCTATGTTCCGGAGAAACGGATTTCATTTTGACCAGTGTTTATTGACATTTCAGGCTACATATTTCCGAAGGCAAACGAGGAAAAATAAAATAAAAATCAAAAAAATTCTCCAGGTCGAAATCTATAGCATTAAATCATAACGGCATCATATTAACTAAATTTTCACATCGAAAATCAGCCACAACTTGGTATACTCATATTTTAGCCTTGGCTGAAAGAGTGATTACTGGAGCCAGCTACGATATTAGATCTGTCCATGTTTTGGGGACTCTTGGTTGGGATAGCTTTTGATATAGCGGTGCCAGTCGGTGCAATGGTCGTTCGCAAGATGCTAAACAGTCTGAAACACTCCATTCTTTCAAGCGAATGATACCTCAAACTTAATTGGACGGATTGCGCCAATTTTGTGATAATTTTTAACCTCCCTATTAGTCCTGTAAATAGTTTTGTATATAGTTACTGTCTGAAGGCCCTCGTGTTTAAATAGAGTTTTACAAACATACAAGGGAACCGACCTCGGCGGGAGTAGTTTGGAACCTTGGGAACTGGGGAACGGGCGAAAAAAAAGTTGATTGTCGTTGCCATGGTGATGACGGTTTTTCGCGCGCGGCAACGAATCAAGCTCCTTCGAGAGCTTAAGCTCCTTCGAGAGCTTAAGCTCCTTCAAAAAGGCTTTTTTGAACTTTTTCCCGAACACATCGATCGGCTGATCCGGCCACGGAAAAGTCTGAATCGTCGATTAAATCAATCGATTCCAGTGAGACCTTCGCTAACAAACCCTTCTTGCGATCTGCAAGGGCACAGCAAGATGCATTGCCTGTCAACGCCATGGCCCTGCGGACAAGGTCTATGGCCGAAGCAGGATCTAAACCTTTCTTTTCTTGCTGAGCAAGAAGGGTATTTTGCCAAAGCTGAGACAGGAGATTGACAGGATCTAAAATACGGCCAGCTATATTCATTTGCCAGCGGTCCATGATCGGGTTAAAAGCCGTGCCGTTTCGTTTCAAAAGTTTTTGACGAAGGAATCGACTTTTTTCGGACGTAAATCCGCATGGTTTGGCAATGGCGAATCCTGTGCTAAATTTCTACGGTGGTGAACCAGTTGTCAAAGAATTGGTGACTGCTATGACATGGAAAATGCTGACAAAGTCGCGCAACAATTTGAGCAGATTTTTGCAAATGCTTGAAATCTGAATTCTCCTCCACAGTTTCATCCTTACCGGCATAAATATAGAAGTCGTACATGAATCCAGAAGCACCAGCTCGTACAAAATTCTTAAACCCTCACCATACTGGCTTTTTGGGTTATACTGGCGAATACCGCTATATAATCTGCTCGCCTATAGAATGGCTCTCCTCTGGCTTAACTTTCACACATTGTTCACGGAAGATATCAATCACTGGTTGGATCTTAATTAACCAGCCTAGAGGCGTTTTCCTCCATTAGACTATTGTCTACAAAATGAGTGTTTGATCTAAGTTTTTCATATCTTTTTAATGGCATTCTGTCAGAAACTACCGGGTATCGCATTTGCTGAGACCAGTACATCTTATACGATGGAAGCTGTACAATACCCATCTTCAAATGCATGCCGATAAGTTGTTCCGTTTCTTCCCTAGTAATGTTGATTGGGAAGTCTGTTTTCTTTGTGCTATACAGGTTTGTTTGTTGCACAACCAAGTCAATTATTTCATCCGTCTAGAGCTGTCTAAAATATTCAAGAGGTGACCTGGTCTCTTCAATGTTGTCTACTTCCGGACGAAACCTTTCATCGAACATTGGGATATCTTTTTTCTCCATCGATACTGGTGTTGTTCTTCAGGATGTGTTTGTGGCATTGTTTCATCCCCACTATTATCATTATCATCACTATCATCATTATTATCATTGTCACATACAACATAATCAATATCATCAATGCCTTCACCAGAGCTTATAGATCCTCTAATTCAGACTCATTGCCATGCAATATGCTCTCAAAAAGCATCTTCAAAAGTGATGCGTTTAGAATTTTCTCTAGACATTTTCCTGAAATGAAAAGGTATAAGAATCAAGCTTACAATATTGTTACAAGTACAACATATATAATATGTATTAGTGTTTGTTATATTACTCATTCTGTATATAATACAATGACAGTGTAAAATATGTTGTTGATCTTTAAAGCAGGCAAGACAAAAATAATTGACCACATTCACAGTTAATTTTAAACAATACTGCATAATTGCTGCCGAGCGTAGCGAGGTAGCACACTAAACTTGACATAACTTGTGCCAGTCCCCTCCCGAACTATGTATAGCGTGGTTCAATCTCGATTATGAAAAGTTTTGGATGTCAGATTTTGACAAACAATGGAATGATGAATTCTGTGACGTATTATGTTTACTCTGAAGTTTAAAGTTACATACTCCAGTTTGTTTACGGAAGAAGTATCAATTATCCGAACATGGTCCGAACACCCACAAGGCGATGGCATTTTCTAAACTCGCAGGCGACGAGGAATTCATGGTTTTCGCTGAACGTACGCGCTGATCGGTTTGATCAGACTTTTATATCGTGTGTTTACACGTATTCAAACAATATCAAACTATACAACTATATTCAAACTATATTCAAACTATATTCAAACTATATTCAAACTATATTCAAACTATATTCAAACTATATTCAAACTATATTCAAACTATATTCAAACTATATTCAAACTATATTCAAACTATATTCAAACTATATTCAAACTATATTCAAACTATATTCAAACTATATTCAAACTATATTCAAACTATATTCAAACTATATTCAAACTATATTCAAACTATATTCAAACTATATTCAAACTATATTCAAACTATATTCAAACTATATTCAAACTATATTCAAACTATATTCAAACTATATTCAAACTATATTCAAACTATATTCAAACTATATTCAAACTATATTCAAACTATATTCAAACTATATTCAAACTATATTCAAACTATATTCAAACTATATTCAAACTATATTCAAACTATATTCAAACTATATTCAAACTATATTCAAACTATATTCAAACTATATTCAAACTATATTCAAACTATATTCAAACTATATTCAAACTATATTCAAACTATATTCAAACTATATTCAAACTATATTCAAACTATATTCAAACTATATTCAAACTATATTCAAACTATATTCAAACTATATTCAAACTATATTCAAACTATATTCAAACTATATTCAAACTATATTCAAACTATATTCAAACTATATTCAAACTATATTCAAACTATATTCAAACTATATTCAAACGAAGCCATTGTACTCGTTAAATTCAATAGAAACGAAGAATTGTTGTGTCGAAGAATAGAGATGTATGACACAGCATATTTCCAGTATAATTTCAAGGAATCTCTCTCTTTGCACGAAGCGTAATCTGGTTAAAATTGGCCATGCTCTTTTAGGGTGCAGGAACAAGGATGACGCTAAGGATATACAATCCTAAAATTGTATTTTTAATTGCAGAGATCAACATGTTCTTTCACCAGATGTTCTGGCAACAACGACAACTGCCAGATCCTGAAGGAAAGAAAATCTGGTGTTGGCAAATCATGATTCTCCTCTTCAACATGATCATGACTAGAGCTCCTGAGTACAATAAAAATGAGTTGATCTCGTTTCCAATCTACGTCATCTTGAGTTGGCCAATGGCCACCACGGCTGGTTTCGCTGCGTTCCTGAATGACAAGGTGGGAAACGCGGGAGGCAGATGCGAATAGCGCGCTGCCACTTACCGCTCATTTAAGCCTGCTACTGTCGATCGAAGATAAGGTATTTACTTAGGTTAGATGACTGCCTTGAAAACGCATGTAAGTAGAGGTGTAAGTTTATCATCTCTTATGCTACGCTGCTACGAATTAGTATAGGAAATAGCACGGTTCGAGAAGTATTAATGAAAAATTGCACGCGTGTTTGGCGAAATATTCGTAATACCGCCAGTGCGAAGCACGAGCGGTATTACGAATATTTCGCCAAACACAAGTGCGATTTTTCATTAATACTTCGAGAACAAGTGCTATTTCGTATTAATATTATTATTAACAATTTTTACTCAATTTTTACTCAATTGACGTTGCTCAATTTTTACTAGGGGTATTTGGGAGAAAATACCACATGTGGTATTTTCTCCCAAATACCCATAGTAAAAAGAATTAAGAGAAAATTTTGATGTTCTTATCCAATCAGAAACGAGGAAAATTGTTAATAATGATATTAATCAAATAATTTTGCTTCGTTGTTTCGGCAAGTTCGTTTTTTTTAAATAATTAATGAGTATTCCTGAGTTACTTCCGCATTATTTCCTTAAACTAACCAGAAACGGATTAAATACTTATAGATTCCCGGATATTTAATACGCATTTTCACAAAAATGTTCAATATTTTATAACCATTTTATAAGACTGTAAAATATATAAATGATTACTTGTATTAAACACGTGCATGGTAAAAATACAATAAAAGTCAAATTTATCTAATCTATTATGCTAAAGTTTGCAAACACACCAGGTTTAATTAACATAAATACTATTATAGTTTCCCAAAACAATTTGCATAATCATGAAATTTGGCTAACATTACTAAAGTGCACCATGAATGGTTGATAGTTAACACCGACATAATGACTCAGAACACTGTTTTGAATAAACTAAGTACAATCGCCATACAAAATGTCAATGGGCGGCCATTTCCTCATAACTTGAGAGCTTACATGAAAGAGCATGTCATGTGACTATTATATTTCCAAAAGATCGAAGATGATTAATAAGGACCTTTTGCTAGACTGACAGTGTTGTATACTTGTATCAACAAGATGAAGGAATTTATCTGCAAGAGAAAACAGAAATAATAGTAAATCCCTGATGAAATGGCCAGAAACAGTTGTAGAACAATAATGCCAAAAGTGTATTTGCAATCCAATCCAATGTAGAAAATGATATGCCAGTTACTGTCCCAATAATCTTTCAAATACAAAACAATAAAATATGAATCAATACCAAATTCTAATAACATTTCCTGAAGGGAGCTGCAGTCAGTGATGGTAACACGTCCATATTCAGAGCTTAAAATGTATATCGCGAGTATTTTTCTCAGCATACCCACATATTTTTCCATGAAGCTTAACTAATGAAGATAATTTTAAGCCATATTTCAGAAAAAGGACATGGGAAAAATCTTACGATATGTTTGTTTATATGCCATATCACCACTGAAATTCACAAAGCAAGCACACCTATATTTAAGACTGCCGTAAGACACTCAAACCCACACAAATCAATGCGTCATTTCTGAACTCATCACAACCTATATACTTGACCATCTTCAAGAACATTTTTGCTGCTATTCTTACTTTATAACAAAGCAACACAGGAGCAATTTTATAAGCATTTGCCAACAAGATATATTCACCGCATAAGTACATTTAGCAACTACAACATCTTGCACACTTTTGCAATGAATGTTTCAGATTTTAATAGAACAAAGGAAGATTGAACTTTCATAAAATACCTTTTCTAACAAAGGTTACGACCAGATTTTTCAAAATTCAGGGAGGAATATGTGTCATTTTCTTCAAAATGCGTATTTTAAGACACTTAATTATGATTCCTGATGAGGAAAAGCAAACAAATTATTGAACATATACATGTGCCAATGACAACAACTGAGCTTCTATTAGTAGTAAAATATGAACACTTGCTTGTTTTCAGATTGCTTTTTCCTGTTTCTTCAATTCTGACAATGAGTGAAAAATTCCATTTGTCGCCTATTCGTTAATAGAAATCCTTCGCGTATTTTCAAATGATTAAGTCCTAATATCCTTTGGTAAAACACCACAACTTAATTTTTTAAGAAATACTTCAATTTCCATAAACAGTCCAGTAAGAAATCCACTGAAAATCCATCTTTTCAACGTTCGAAGAATAAAATGGCTGCTGAAGATGTGCGCCCACGATATTTTAGACAGCGTCTGGAATTTTTCCAGCTGGTAGTTACTTCATCTTACACGGATATTTTGGATCCGTATGACCCTGACCTTAAACCTACCTCTATCATTAATAACCCTAATGAACCCTAACGCATATGTACGGATCCAAAATATCCGTGCAATTTGAAGTACTTACCGCTCAGCCGAGATTCTTGTGCACTTGCATAATGAGCCTCTGACTCGGGTGAATCAAACAATCACACCCTTTGCAAACGATATTTAATAAGTTATTTATATTATTGTTATCAAGGTGAACAAGTTATTCAAGGACATTTTAAATTACTGGGGCATGTTTTTGTCCGGTCATGAATCTACCTATGTCTTGAATGATGATGAACATTCAGGCTGGTTTGGTAAAGATGCAATGGAAACGACACTGCCAAATTTCGTTGAAGAATTTGAATGTAATCCAAGTAAACCGCATTACGGCTTCACATCCTGGGATGATTTTTCCTGAGGAAATATCGTAAAGGAATTCGTCCAGTCGAAGCCCCTGATGATGATAGTGTTGTAGCGAATGCCTGTGAGTCTGCGCCATTCAAGCTGGCGTTAATGACGAGATTGGTTCTGGATCAAGAATCAACATTACTCCTTAGGTGAGCATTGGTGATAGATACAGTTAGCATGCTACAATTATTGGAAAAGTATTTTGGACCGCTCGAGCGTAAATATCTATCATCGTGTTTTGACGGATCATTCCCTTGCAAAAACAGCAAATGCCCCGCAGCCACCATCTTCCAATATTGAACAGTATACAAATGGGTTTCAAATCTAACATTGTGCGGGGAGGGTGTCTCAAAACATGGAAATATATTTATCTAAGGATGGATGATATTTTAGTTAACAGCTAAGTGTCCAACGGATTTTTGGTGTGATTGTAACCCTTACACTGAGTTTAGCCCGCGACTGTAGGTTGAGTGTAGGGTGTTTACCTTAGTTTTTCGACTTATCATGACCTTTTGGTTCGGGTGAATTTGGGAACGACACCTTGTGAAATCGGATTTGATAAACAACTGAATTACTAAAATATTACTTAGATCATATGCTGAACAATGATAGCCTAGCAAAAAGTTTTATGGTGGAACAGTGTATCAAGCTTTCCTGAGCGGGGCTAGTTATCATCGATGGCACAGTCCAGTCTCTGGTTATATTTTGAAAACAGAGTTGGTTGATGGCTCTTACTTCAGCCGAACAAACCACATCCAAGCTGATGCCACACCCAATGAAAATCAAGCTTACCTATGCCACGTTGCTGCACGAGGTATTGTCTATATCTCGGCTGATAATCCTGATATTGGTCTGATAGTTTTCGTCTCAGTCGGTATGGTCGAAGCCTCTACCAACGATATTACGGTGAAAGCTGGAGATTATGTAAAAAAGGGGGATGAGATGGGGATGAGATTGGTATGTTTCATTTTGGTGGCTCTACCCATTGCCTCGTGTTCCAGCCTCGAGTGAATGTTACGTTTGATTTGCGTGGTCAAACACCTGGCACGCATAAAGATTTGTTTAATATTCCAGTTCGATCGAAAATTGCAGTGGTTGCTAAATTAAGAAAATAAAGAAGTCAAATACCATTGACCTGCATACGATTTTACATATCTCATTTTTACATATCTCGATTTTACATATCTCACGAATAGATTTTCGCAAGTTATATGTTGTGTTGAAAATTGGAAATGTCTAAATTATATAAAAACCCTGACTTTCAGGAGTCCTATATGTTTCGATCATTTTCAAAAAGAAATACTATAGTTGATGAATACCTTGAACATTATTCCACTTTTGTAATCCTGTTGTATAAATATATTTCAAATGCATGAGATGAATATGACTTGACTAGATATAAGAACAAGAATGCAGTTCGTATTGCCTGGTGAGGTTATCTTGCTAACACATAATAGGCTGAGCACATCTGTCTTTTACAAGTCTACTGACTCCCACAGCTATCTTCTCTTCTCATCCTGTCATCCTAAGCACACTAAAACTGCTATCCCTTACCCTCAATTCTTACGTTTTCGTCGCCTCTGCAGTGAAGACGACGACTTCGATGCCAAATGTTCAGAAATGAGAAGCTTTTTTGTGAATCGTGGTTATCCTTCCCACCTTTTAGATACTGCCCTTAACAAGGCCTCCCTTATACCCCGTTCAGACACCTTAAGAGAACCTTCGGTTGCAATTTCTAATAAAAAAGTACTTTTAGTTTTAACCTTTCATCCCTTCAATTTTAAAGTAAGGGACATCATTTGCCGGAATGTTAATCTACTTAAAAATGACCCTGCAACGTCTTCCATTTTCTCCGAGACCCCACTAGTCTCTTTTCGACACAGTAAAAACATCCGGGAAACCCTAGTGCACAGATCACTGCGACAGGACTCTGTGTCACCAGCTGGCACTGTTTCTTGTGGTCGTGCTAAGTGCTACACTTGTAAGCATTTAAACCTCGCCACCTGTATTTCGGCTCCAAAATCTCAGTTTGTCATCAAGCACAGTTTCACGTGCATATCCTCCAACCTCGTTTACTGCATCTCTTGCAGCAAATGTGGCTTGCTCTACATCGGAGAGACTGGAATACGTCTAGGCGATAGGTTTGCTGAGCACTTGCGTGATGTTAAGAACAATGTGCACAACAAACCGGTTGCTAGGCACTTCAACAGTGCCAACCACTCCTTTTCTTATACGAAAATATGCGCCATTCATCCCATGATACCCGTCGGAAGCAAGAAAAGCGTCTCATTTTTAAACTTGGCACCATTCAACCTGATGGTATCAATGAGCGCCTCTCCTTCATCTAGCTCATTCTTTTCTCTCAAATACTTATATACTTTCCTCTATATCCCATCTTCCCTTCCCTTGTACGACATTTAAACTATTTTGGTAAGTGTAACGCCTGTGCACAGGCCTTCGACCCTATAATCGGGCCGAAGCCTGCACGCAGGCTATATCTTTACATATTAATTCTATTTTGTAATGATTGTTATGACTACTTTATTTTCATTGGTTAATATTTTGTTCACGTGACCATAGGCGTACGGGAGGGTGGGGCTGGGGGGGCTGCAGCCCCCCCAATTTTTTGAGAATTTATCTATTCGGGCAAAAATTGTCTTGTCATTCGGGCAACGACGGTCTGGTGATTAGACGAATATATTGATCCATAAAGCGGAACAGAAGTATTATTTCAACAAGTTCAACTTTTACAGGTTCAATCATGCACTGTAAATCTGTAATGGCAACGTTTGTGTATATTTATTAATACCATAGATCGCATAGCTGGATTCAAGCATGTTGCGTCAGGTTAACCTTTATTAAAGGTCAAGTGCTCTAACTTAATCGGATTTGGTTTTGATTTTTACGCACATACCACAGACGTAAATCCCCACAGAAACGGCTAGAACGAAGGAACAATTGCTATGGCTACTAATAAAATGTCACTACTGTATTCATGCCTATATTCAGCAGTTTACCTAGCATAATGTAGGCTATACAACTATTAAACTATATAAGTATATAGTATATAGCTACACATATTGCGAAGGTGTGGTATCATAAGTGTGCGTAGTAACAATCGGATCAGTAATGTTTATCTCCTTTGATAGCATTGGTTGCGTAAATACAGTCTCTGGCCTTGGGCGGCACCGCGGCTATGACACAGCAGTCACAATCTCGTACCCAGAGTGTATCCTGTTCGCGGTTAGCGTTTGATACACTCTGGGATAATAGGCAACCGGAACCCCTAAATCGAGGGGTTCCGGTTATCCTGCTCTGCTGAGAGATCTTTCAGCGCTCTTCGCCGCTTGAAAACTTATCTTCGAAGTACAATGGGCCAAAAACGGTTAAACAGCATTGCCCTTATCAATGTTGAGAGAGCTTATGCAAATAGTACTTTCAAGAACGATATGGAAAAGATAATTGACACTTTTGGACAGCGACGTAATCGTAAATCTTAATTCTTCTAGTCTAGATCGTAGCAATCTTAACTAATTTATCATTTTGCCAAACTAAATTCCTTGCACGTCTTGTGCTATACATGAGAGAATTTCACATATCAAATAAAATGTTGTTACGTTAGTAACTTTCTCTTTCTTTGTAAATCGTAATGAATATATTTAGCTTATAATTGAAATGGCTAGGGACGACATATTTCTTTTTATATCACGTTTGTCAATCAACAAAGGAAAGCCTTTCATTTGTAGTCTTCTCAGATTATATAATTTTATGATGACGTCACGAAATCTATGACGTCATGTCATTCGGGCAAATTCAGTCCAGCCCCCCCAAAAAAAATGTGCCCGTACGCCTATGCACGTGACAGCTTTTATAGCGTTGCTATAAAAGCTGATGTAATGTGTTTATCTGTCTACTAATTTCTCCTGACGAAGGGCTTTAGCTCGAAACGTCGAGATTTTGTTTATATCTTTTAGGCATACCCGAAGCAACCCTCAATTTGTTTTATCTTGCTAAAGGTATTTTTGTATATTGTGCCTCCGCTGGACGGTACCTGAGGCGTAGCCAGAGTGGGGGCCGGGGGACACGGCTCCCCCTGGCAAAATTGTCGTGCCACCTTGCCAAAATTGTCGGAAATGCAGTCCATTATATAGCATGTGTTTACTTATTCATTATTTTGTAATTTTAAGTTTTATTTTGCCATGTTTTAAGTGTTTTGCGTTGCTTAACAATTCAGTAAAGTAGTTATGTGTTAAATGACGTTATAATATAACATTTATAGTACGCGCGTGCTGATTGGTCGAGAAGCGTGTTTCTATTTAACAATTAGTCGCCGAAGGCGAGGTGATTACAAGCCTATAGTCATTGAGCCGAAGGCGATGTGACTATAGGCTTGTAATCACCGAGCCTGAGGCGACTAATTGTTTTAGTAGAAATTTCAAAGAGAAAAACAAACACAGAAAGTTATGAGGTCAGTTGAAAAGGCTATAGGACAAAACAAAAACAAACAATTTCGTGAGAAAAATACTTTGGAAGGGCTCAAATACAAAGTAGAATGGTTTTAAAAATATATCACAGCTAGGTTTTTGCTGAATATACGATTTTTGTTTTAAATTCGGCAGCTTGCGAAGAAGCGACATTGGTGGTGGTGCGTTGGGGGGCATCGTTTTTTTTGTTGGGGAGGGGGGAGGGCGCCTTCGTTTTTGGCTAGGCAATAAAATGACTGTTTCGCCCCATATTGTGGCTCATCAGCATGCCTAGGAAACACAATTTGCCATATATTATGCTTCTAGATATCGATTACAAACAGCGTAACACCAAACCATGCGGCCAAAGACTCAAAATTTCGACATAGCAATTTGTGTTAATACTCTTGTGTAGCATTAATATTTGGTGCGGTCTATAAAAATACATCAGCAATACCTTGGCTGATACAAATATTATAACAAATGCCAATATAACGACTATATAATAATATAAATGACATTTTGACCAATCGCAAGTATATGCTAATTCAGCCAAGCGACTTTTACCGGCGTAAAATAGACACACTGGTAATACTCAGTAATAGTATTAGTATCAGACTATAAACGAATATAATATAATTTATTTTAATACCCTGTCCCTGTTCTTATTTTGTTGACGAGCAATTCTGCGATGAAAATTTCTGCGCCAAAATCTCTCGGCAGACTGATATCGGTGTCATTGATAGCATCTAAAGCTCTTGGACAGATCTTGTTTCCAAAGTGTGCATTTGCTTGAATGGATCTGTGTTCATCTTTTCCAAGGACTTTAGATCGTCACTTTGAAATGCAGACTGAACAGTTTCATAAATTATACATATATATATTATTCAGCTCACTCCCCGTCGGGGCTTTTCAGTGGCCGATTACATCAAGTATTTCGCTTACCTATATTAAGTACTTAGCCTACACTATATATTTTTACAACATTTGTGATATTACTTTCCTAATCTATATATCCTAACCCATGTATCCTTTCCCATAAATTGACATTTTCGACTTGTATAAAACAATCTACAGTATACTCGATACTCAAACCAATTTGAACCTTTGCGGTCAAGTATTTTCATTTCGTATTGACTGAAGAATGCTGAATACCCCAAGGAGCGACTGCTGAATACCCGAAGGAGCGACTGCTGAATACCCCAAGTAGCGAATTAGTCAAGATGAGTCAAACAAATCGAGCCAATGAGAAAGGAGAACATTTCTTTAACCAGCCAATCAGAAAGCTCGAATATTACCGAAATGAGTCAGACCCCCGCAAACTTTAGTCAAAATTCAAATGGACAAATCAAATGCCTAGAATTCGCCTCAGATAACAGGTGGGAATTTTGCCAGAGCTGGTCAACAAATTGCGGGCGCACGGAAAAAAATTATTTCAATATTTGTTAAAATGAGCAAAAACAAATTTCTGTGTGGTTTTTTGGCCAGAAAATAGTGGATGTATCAGTACTAAAATATTTTCTACAAAGTTTATGACAAAATGAACAGGGGGAAAGAAATTGAACTGAAATCAGAGAAACATAAAGGATATTTTTCTACGACGGAACACGAGCGAAATTTTACTACTGTTCGAAGATGCTAGTTGTCTTGGCCTCGTAAACATTTAAAATTAGAAAGTTTAACTTACGGTGGGTTTGAATTTCATTTTTCAACGCATGTTTCTATACAAAAATTGCTATAATAGTTTTCTCATTATCAAAACCTGTGAGATTTCGTACGGCCAAAATCGGCATTTTTCGAAAAATAGGAAAATGTCAAATTTTCAACTTAAGAATGCAAAAAATCTAGCCTAAAGCCTCAAAACGAGACTATCCTTAAACGGTAGTCTGAACCTTTCTTAATCCCTTAATGAAATGATACCGCTGATACCAAAAACGGCGACACTATTTATGTGATCTGAAATTGTTCACAAAAGTACCTTTGAAAATGCTGCCAGAAATTCTATGTTTATATTATTCTTGATTTTAAAGCGATCCAGTTGAGAGATTAATTAATTCCAGAAAAATGGGCAGTTTTTAAATCATATGAATATTTTGCTCTTTTTCTCTAATATAATAAATAGTAATTCAAGGTGTGAAAATCAGCACAGTAAAATGATAAAGAAATTATAAAATATTTCAAAATTTTGTCGAGAGCCTCAAAACCAAATACGGTTTAAAATACCCCTAGTACCATATACATTATATTAGGGAAGAATTTGTTTACATCAAAATTCGCGCTAGTACGAATTTTGGTGATTTTCTGGGATGTTCCGTGGAATTCCGAGAGTCTCCGATCTTTTCCGATACGTATAAAGATTTTTTTACGCAATTTTTAAATTTTTAAAAGTTATTCATTTGCTTGCACTCTCAGTCAATCAATCAATTAAATAATTTCGGTTGGTAGAAAAAACTGTAGGTCAAAATTTGTAAGAATCGCTCAGAAATTCAATAGCCGAGTTTACTTGCCCCAGGTATCTTTTCTATCAACCGCTTTTTTACTGCAGGCGGCCGCTGCACGAAATTGATAACTGGAGTATTTCAAAATATTAAGTACTTCACGGTCGGCTCCAGCTGCATGAAATATTACAACTGGACTGTGTATTTTTATCTCTGCGCAATTTTTACCTTGTCTAAAACTCGCATGACTAGTTTGACTACCCCCAGATCCGCCCCTGTGAGAACAGTGAGATAGCTTACATAGCATTGCACTAGTCACCCCCGTGAATTTTCTCTATTTCCTGACAGAGATCATTGGACTTTGTTTGTTGTCAACCTTTCAATTCAACACATACTTGATCAAAATTTTGCAGAAAATATGGTCCACTTCACTGATGTCATTAGCTATGAAAACTAGTTTGGTTTTATCTAAACACTACATAACAATTGATTTATAAAGTCGGGTACAAAAGAAGAATTTACCGAACTTTCACAGTTTATGAAAATACATCAACTTATTGAAGAGACATGATTGAAATGAACAATCAGAAAATGGAAGCTATGAGATGATCATCCCTTGAAGGATTCTGTTCTGACTTCTGTAAATTAAATCATAAGTAAAAAGATTCGTATTTAATGCATTTATAGAACAACCCCGTAGCAGTTTTTAAGATGTTTGAGTTGCTCTTCTGGAAACAGCAATAGTGAAAGTAATGGTGACCACTCTACATTATTCTGCAGCTTCTAGTTCCAAAGCTAATTACCTAGTCCAGTTGGACATACATTCACAAAATTATATTTGTATAAAAAGCCACAACCCCTATTTCTTTTGCCTATTTTTTGTTGTTTAACTGGTCGCAGAAAGAAAAATCCAAAATGGCAAGCAAACTGAGGCATGGTTCAAACCAAGTATAGGTATATAAAGCAGAACTTAAAGACAGGGAACTTGAAATAATTATAAAACAGGAGCTAAAATTTCAGCGTATAAGATTTGAGGTTGAGCACGAAGAGATAAAGGTTCAATTTAGTGTTAGAGGAAAGGAAGGTGGTGTTGGCACTATAAAAGGACAACCTCACTGAATAAAACCAAATTACAGTTAATGTAAATACTATATCTTGTTAATATCTTATATGCATCCAACCCAAATCAGCTTTCTAGTATCTCATGAAAACCTTTGAAAAGGAACTAAACAACCTCTTTAGGGTTGCTCAATCTTTTCCTTATGTTTCCTATATGTTAAATATTTCAAATTGTATGTTTGCAGTGTTGGATTGACATGCAAACTTGTGTAAAATTTGTTATACACTTCTGCTCTTCTACTGCTTTTTTGCCAGGGTTTTTGCGCAGGTTTATATTTATTACGTTATACAGAGTGTATAGCAAAAACGCAATCTTCGATTCAGATGTGGATTTAAAAAAGAATATAGCAATAATGCCTATATGTTTACATTAATTTGAAAGCTTAGCCATTCAGCTTTCAAACGATTGTTTACTTTTTAAATTTAATCGATTGGTTCGCGAAAAATATTATATTAAACAACTAAGATTGGAGAGATGAAAAATCGAGATGCAATAATAAAGCGACCCTGAAATAGACGAACTCGTTTCGTAAAAATCTCCGAAACAATGTCAAAGCTTTTTGCTGATAGCAGATCAAAATCAAGTAGCCTATGTACATTCCTATGCGCCATTTTTAACTTATTACTAATTTTCCACACACAACGGTGCTAATTTAAACAGTATAAGCTTGCGCCCACCAACCTGCTAATTTCTGTTAACGTTACAATTAACTTAAGGCGTTGTCCGACGGGCAATACACGCGATTGTTTTTATTACTTTTTGGGATCGATTTATGAGTATAAAGTAAATGACAGAGCTCCACATCTTTTAAAACGTATTTTAAAGACTTCTTAGTACTTTGTTTCGCATGTAAATCATGCAATGAATTTGAACTTCGTAGACAGTGACCTGCCATGTACGAACTGAAATAGAAAACTATGCATTGGTATATTGTTAGAGAGAAGATCAAAGGGTTTGATTACCATAACATTTATAAGTACTTTTCTGATTGGCTATTGGGCCCGCATATAACTTTAAGAACTACGTTCACGTCCTTATATATGGTCAATAATAACCGGACAACTTCAGAACTGAATAGCACTATCAGTTCTACACTTTTATGCATAGAGATCCACTTCACCAACATATTAAGCATTATTAAATGACACATCTCTAGGCCTTACTTTACTTGTTTTATATAAATTACTACTTTTGTAAATATTAATGGGCCAAAAAACGATAAATAAATAAATTATTGACTGATAACGCTAGCAGAAGGTACAAGAGTATTCAAGTAGATATCCAACTTATCGAGCAAAAAGTATTCGTCAACATAAGTTTCAATCAGAGCGAATGAGTGAAAACATCGGTCGAAAGCATGCTTTATACGTGCTCAGTGTATCAAAGTGGTGAAGTAGTAGCTATATAGTTTCAGTTTTTTTGCTGTTGTAAACGTTTCTTCCTACAAACAACACGACTCAATGTATTTTCCATGTTTAAACTGATTTTTGACCAAACATGGAAGAGCGAACATATATTTGCGGTTAATTTAATATTTAATCGACCATAGAAATTTCAAACTTGCACTTAATTATACACAACAATCATGAACAACGGTTGGTTGAGTTATCGGAGAGCGTGTCTCGAAAGCGATCTTTATGCATGCAGAGAAAATTAGTGTGAAACCCCAGGTTTTGAATAATAACCTTTTCAATTTTTCCTTGCATTTTGAACTCAAGTATAGGACATTTGTATATGTATCGATGAAACTCTACAATATATTTACGATACACTAAATCTTTTACTGAGAGATAATCCTATTATATTAAATTACTAGAAATAGTGGGTATCTGTCTATATAGTTGCTCTGTCCATAACACTGTCATATAGTTCTTCAGTAATATCCTATCAGCTCAATGATATATTGAAACCGTTTTGAATTTAGCCAGTATAATAAAAACGCTTAATGTTATCATGTTTGCACAGTAACCCGTTGTTACGTAAGGTCAAAAGCCAGCCGACAAGCGGGGGAATTTAACCACGTTAGCTCTTTCAAATCGCTTTCCTTGTGATATTCAACATAAATCCGAGCCTAGCTAGTGGTTCGTGCTGTTCTACACATTCGTACCGACAAAACAGGGCACAGGCATTATTAGTTTAATTTTTCTATTCTGTGTACAACTATAGCAAATGCTTATTAAATTTTCAAACGTTGGTTACCGACTTTGTGTTAAGAAAGTCAAAACAAATATCGCGGTCTTTGAGAATGTGCCGCCTTAACTGCGACCACAATATCTTATAGACTTTCATATGGTGTTGCCAAGCTTTCATATATATTATTACTAGAAATACATGCATGCAGAATCCTCTCGCCCATTCGAACCACACAATTTACTCCCCCAAAAGTTATTGTAATATGAAGTTCTGAGTCGATCACTGTAACCATGGTAACACGCAACACTGTATGTCTGTATATTTCTTTGATTTTGTACAAAATGGTAATTGCCCATGCAACTATATAAAGTAGGTATGTTTTATGTACTCTTTTAGCTTTAATTTACTCTAAAATTCAACCTTAAAAGTCTCACAAAACATTAAGAAATGTTCATAAAACTTCAATTGTTTTTCTAACAGTATTTTTATACTTCTTTTCGCACTTGTTTTTGAGATTTAATGTCGGTTATTTCTTATTCTAGATTAGATTAGATTAGATTTATTAAAATACTTGAATGGCAGTTCAAAAACGAACTGAAAAACACAAGTTTACATAGTTTAAAAATAGTAGAGCAAAAATATGTATATACAGATTATAGATACGCTGGTAATACTAATTACTATGACGTAGGATTACTAATTTACAAGTTGATATACTAATCAATAGAAGCCTAAAAGATTAAAAAGAGTTCCATTTGCGTACGCAATATGGCAAAAAACTATCATTATAGCGTTTAGTTCTGCTTTTAAAAAGTGAGATAGATCGGGAATGTCTAAGATTGTACTCGTGATGTAAAGGTTCAGGTAATAGATTAAAAATTTTACTCGAAGTGTCACTATAATTGTTTTTGTAAAAAGATCTGCATAACAATTCCCTTCTCTCCTCGAGTGGGCAAATTTAGGTCTTTGAGGCTTTCGGAGTAGGACAAGTGGGGAACAATAATTTTGAACGCACGTCTCTGAATGTGCTCTAATTCATCAGTCAGGAACTTTGGTAACGAGACATGTCTAATAAAACTACAATATACTGTCCTAAGATCACTCGGTTGGACACCATTTCTTCTTAATATCCTTAAAGCAAACAGACGTTTGCTTGCTTTGGAGGATATGTGCCTGATGTGTGTGGTCCACTTAAGATCGGAGGTCAAATTTACCCCCAGGAGCTTGATGGTATTAACAGCCTCCAGGGGTTGGTTATTGACAAACAAGGGTTGCGCCGGGGGTTGATTGATCAAAAATGATACGGTGAAATCTTTAGTTTTTTTTACGTTCAACTTCATGTTGTTCGCACTTGACCACTGGGTCACGTTGTCAAGTTCTTGCTGTAATTTTGGTAGATCCGGTTCACATACTCTAACAACTTCAGAGATTGCACAATCGTCAACATACTTGTACAAAGGCAATTCACTGGACAGATCATTGACCATTATAAGAAAGAACAGAGGACCAAGTTTGGTACCTTGCGGAACTCCAGCTTTTATTTCTTTCCAATCAGATTTACAAGTTTTTAATTTGACACGCTGCTGTCTGCCTTGAAGAAAACTTGAACACCAGTTTAATAGAACCGGTGGAACATTGAGAAGCTGTAACTTACGCATCAGAATGTTATGATCAATTCGATCAAATGCCTTGGAGAAATCGATGAAGCAGGTTCGGATAATGGTGTTAGGCGTTTCCAGGGCAGAGAGCCAGTAGTGGACTAAATGCACGAGGGCGTGAGTGGTTGAAGACTTTTTCACACTACCAAACTGGAAAGGGTCGATGTATGGCATAACAATAGGTGCAAGCCAGTTGAAAACAAAAGACTCAAGAATTTTGCTCAACACGGCAGTTAGAGATATAGGTCTAAGGTCCGTATCGATAGACTTCGGTCTAGAGATCTTCCTCAACGGGAGGACATCCGCACATTTCCACAGCTCGGGGACACGACCTTCTCTAATAGAAGAGTTAAACATGGAATACACAGGGATGCTAATAGTTGTGGCGCAGGTTTTCAAGAGCCAATTGGGAATCTCGTCAGGTCCTACAGACTTGCGATCTTGGACAGCCACCAAAGCAAGTTCTACGGCATCACGGGTAATGATGTACTCATCAAGAATGTTGGAAACAAGTATGGGAGTAAAGTTTAGTTGTGGTATGTCAGCAGCGACACTGCAAAAGGATTCGTTAATAGCGACAGCAAGATCGAAGTCATTCAAAACAGTGCCATTTACGGCTAAGCTTGTTAACGGGGGAGGATTCGAAAGTCCAGACAACAGTTTGATTCCGTCCCACCACTTTTTAGGATTACTCTCATGCATGTGATTAATTTTGTCATTGTAGAATCTTTGGCGTGCTCTCTTACAGAGTTTTATCACTTTATTGCGATAAACATTATATTGGTGTAAGTCATTATTCAACCAAGCTTGTTGACGTTTCTTAATAGATTCTTTAATAACAGGAGTAATCCATGGTTTGTCGTTAGGATGATGTTTCACAGTACGCATGGGGATACAGGAATTCAAAGCAACGTGAACTACCGACTGGAAAGAATCCAGTTGTTCGTCACATCACATGAATTCAGCCGCATGAGTGGTGTCCAGTTAACAGTATTCAGACGAGAGATCAAATTTAGTTTGTTAGGAGCTCGATAATCACGCTTTTGCAATCGTGTGGTTGGTAGACTTGGAGCATGTGTCGAAATAGGTTGTAGTAAGATGCTAGAATGATCGGATTGACCAATAGGAGGCAGGATGATGGCATCGTAGTAAGGTGATAGAGTTGAAAAAGCTTGGTCAAGGATATTACTTCCCCTGGTGGGCTTGGTAACCAGTTTCTTCAATCTAAAAGAGTTGCAGAGATTACCTGGCTTGAATTGATTGAAATCACCAAGGACCAAGATGGCAGAATTAGGATAGGTGGCAAGTAAAGAATCTAAACATTTGAAGATATGCATTCGAAGAACATGGTCATCGCTCTGAGGAGGATGATAAACTGTTCCCAATAAAATAGAGTTGATTCCTCGTGGTAAACGTTCCATTTTGATTAGAAACCATTGACTCTCAATTTCTGGCTCACTCAGGTCAGCTAATTCAGTAAAATTAAGTTGTGAATTGAAATAGGTACAAAGACCGCCCCCGCGTTGGTTATTCGGTCTATCCCTTCGGCACGATACATAGCCAGGTATACGAATAAGTTCATCAGTTACTCGTGAATTTAACCATGTTTCAGTGATTACGACTACATCGTATAATTCGGTGGAAATTGATGCTGAAACCTCGTCTAACTTATTGACCATCGACCTAACATTACTAAACCAAATCTTGGGGAAGCGTGGAATCGTAACTGATCTCCGCAAGGGATTAATGAACTATAATTAGGACACTGATACACTCAGGCCGTTTGTTTTTCCTAAGTTTCATGATTGTAGGAATCGGGTATTTGTTAAGTTCCTGGTTATGTGAAATGGCACTTACAATATTTTGGGGGGGTAAAAACGACGAGATTAGGGTTAGCGTATTATCTGCTTCGTGCGACAATGTGGTGTTTCTGGAAGTGCCAAGATTGGGCTCCCAAAAACTAGATGGTTCCCACATTCCGCTCTTATTAGAGTTAACGTTTCCACTCAATACCGTACCGCCCCGACAAGGGGGAGAAAAGTAATACGTTTTCTTTGGAAGTCTGTTCGTGATTCGAACTGGTGATGGCCGTTGTGGAGGTTTTTTTTATTCAAAAACCGGTTCTTGTGGGGGCTGTCCGTGGTTATTATGTGGACAAGGTTTAAGTGGTTTAGCCAATCTTTGGTCGGTCGGCGAAGGAGAGGGTGGTTTGTATCGGAAATAATGTTTCCGAAAAGGATTTTTCTTACGTTTCTCGGCCTTGTCATGAGCTATCTTATGACGATTGAGTTTGGCAACAAAATTAATTTTTGTATTCGGTGTAGATAATTTACCACTAGGTTGGATACTTTCTACGTCTTGTCTTGTCTTTTGTTTAGGATGCTTATTAATTAGGATTTCGGAGAGCTTGTTGTGGTTTCTTGGCTTGAACGACTCATTAGACATGCTATCAGTTAAGTTATTTACTGATTTTAAAAGCACACCATTGGGAGGTGTTACAGGCAAGGAGGTGTACAATGATCTGTTGTTTTCTTTGTTTAAGTCGGCACTTTGCATATTTATGTCTGAATTAGCATTTCCGTTGCTTTGGTTGCTTTTTTGTTTAAGGGGCTCATTAATTATAGATTTGGCCGGTATGTTTTTGTCCAGATTTGGAGATGCAAATTTCAATAAATCACGTTCGTTTTCGACTTGAATTAACTTCTCCTGAAGATTGGTAATAGTCTTGTTTTTCTCTTTTAAAATTAAGGAAAACTCTTGGAGAAAAGTTTCGAGTCTAAGATCATAAGGTACGCGGCCACTCTCGGGACCAGAAGGTATCAGAATAGCACTCATGGACTCAATAATTGCGTTAGTGGAGTCTATGATTGCATTGACAGAGTTCATTTGTGTTTGTAAAGCCACGACGTCCGATTTAATATCCTTCAAAACCTTACAATCGGTTCTGCTTTCACAGCAATAACCATTATACACAGATGAATTTATATGAGTGCTAGTATTGTTGGTAGTTTCGTCTAAATCTCCCGACATAAGATTAGGTTCAAAGGGTATTTTGGTTGTTGTATTTAATACTCTGTCCGTGATAGCGTCTGTTTGATTTGCAGAGTTTGTTTGTAAAATAAGCACCAGAAATTTCTTGAATGATTCGCCTTCTTTACCGTGGAATATCAAGGAGTTTAACTTTCCCGGATACCAAGTCATAACAAAATCGAGATTCGAGTCTTTAAAACGTTTTGCTCTACCGCCGGGTGACTCCCATTCACCGCTTAATCCAGTGATGTTTTTAACAAAATTCCGTAATGATGAAAAATCTTGAGCCCATTTAATGCGGGTGCCATCATAAATTAGGTAAGCTTGATCATTTAACAATCTAATGGGCTCTAAATCGACATTCTCCAGGATAAAATTCGTATGATTAAGTGAGCTCGAATTTTCACAGCTGACCGCCATTAATTACTCGCAAAGGCTGGTGATGAGTCTATGCTTAAAATTTCATCAAGATAGCTTCAACGCCTCTTCAGATCCTGCGCGCAATAATGGAAAAATGATTCTATAACGTATTTGAATTAATACTAAAATACCTTTTAAGATTAATCAATGTTGTATTGACCACACAGGATGACTTACGCATTTTCAAATCCACAAACTAGAATATACTGCATGTCAATACGGCAAAAGCAAGTATACAAAATAAACACTTACGCGTTTAAAACGCTTTAAAACTCGAAAATCATGTCTTTCTTCGGTCTTTTGACTTCTTTTTTCCTCCTGTTAATTTTAACATGTGAAAGTCCTCTAAATAATTTTTATTTATCTCGTTTTAGAGACTTTGTTTGTCTGTTTATGTCCCGACTCCCGAGTACAGAACACTTTTCTCTCGGTCTGAACTCGCGCATGCGCTTAACATAGAAAACCGTCCATTGCATAATGGCGGACAACTTTGCATTCCGCTATGTTGTCACATACCCGGGTGTAAATATCCGATCGGAATTAGTACCCTCGCACGGCGCTTCGCGCCGGCTTGGGGACTAGACTTTCAATTTATTACGGGACCACTGAATAGGTTTAAAAGAACCTTATAACGTGACTGCAAGTATCGGGAATATTATAATACATTGAGTGTTAGGTTCCAGTGTAGGTACTGCTGCCGATTAACAATATTCAAGTGCCCTATAGTTATAGGATTTAACTACCTGAAAAATATAGAAAGAACTTCGACGTTTCAAGCGAAGGTCCATCGTCTGGAAGTAATATAGTAGCCAAATTTGTCAGTGGCTGTATTACCGTATAGACGAAAAGCCTTCGCCCAAAACGACGGCGAAGTTCTTCTTATATTTTTTAAGTAGTTAAATGATCCTTCAACCTGCAAGTTCGTGAACATTTTAATATATTTTTAGTCAAAACCATGCATGAGCTGCTGAACCGCTTTAGCCTTAGAATTAGAATTAGAGTTAGACTATACAGATAATATATGTAGTATATATTATGGCTTGTTACAGTGTCTGTGCCAGACTATGAAGTGTGTTCAGTTAGCCTTCACTCCCTCTTCTCAGAATACTTGGCTTAACTTCTTTTGCTAAAAATAGTACTGTAGAGTTTGGGAAGAGGTTTATTATTTTTATGCAGATGAAAAAGTTACTTTAAAATATAAAGAACAGTCTTAACAGAACTCTTTTCCGTCCGTGTTTTCTCCCACTGACAAGAAAAATCATCAGGCATTAGAGAGTAAAATGTTAAAGTAACTACTAAGCTGTTACACTTATAAGTCTAAGACCGGAAATATAGTTTGCACTTCGTATACCATCACCATGTAGTCAGTTTGTATGCAAAATTCAGTTTGTAAAAATAATTGAAACTTTATAATGTTTGAAATTTTTACAGCAATATAATATTATCACGAAATGGATACACTCGTAGTCGCGTTTATATCGATCTAAAAATATGTGATCGTATTGTATTAAATATATTTAAACTGTGAATAAATCAGTGGTATATAAATTTAAGCGTTCTCCGTACAGCGGAATCGAACAATTAGTTGGTAAACAGCTACAACAAGCTAGACGATTCCGTGCCGCATGGCCGCATCTTCGATCTTTATATGCGTAGTCTGTAGACGATAATATGCGAGAAAGCTTATTATATTAATACAAATTCCAAGGATATAAAACTAATGGTTATAACTAAAACACCGTCGTTCGATGCAGCGTCCTTTATATGGATCTTTTAAATGATAGTGGGTCGCTTACAAGGCTGTGGCAGATATAAAAAAATCTTGTAATTTGTATTGTTTACAAAACTTATAGGCAATGTATACTTGAAGAAAATTCAGGCTCTGCTGCCCGATATCTCCGTTTGGTTAAAGCTAGCAGCATCCAACCAACTTCACGTATATTTAGAACTCTAATTTTATTCGGTTAAGAAATAATCTAAGTCAGACTTATCAGGAAAATCATCAGAGAATTCTATAATTAGACGAACAGTTTCATTACCATTTATGGGATAATTGTTTTGTTCATCAACGCAATGGCAACAGACCGGACTGCCTACACCCCTACCGAGTATAGCAGACGACTTTGACTCACGTGACCAGACAGTACCAGGGTCTCTCCGCAGCAGGGGGATGTGGCGAAGGTGAGACCCTGGGAAACAGGTTGAAACCACGGTAGCTCAGTTTATTCTGGATAACTTCAATTAATCACAGGAGAACAGCGAGGCTTGCTAAGCTCATTCAAAGATTGCATTCATGACTATTGTTTGTCATAGTGAGATGTTCGCACGCAAACGTGTGAATACCGACACAAAATAGTGAGGAAATTATGTCCCAAAGTGATAAACGATGTCTCGCTAAATGTGTATGATATTTTGGCACTTTCCCTCATGACGTCACCAAGTTGTCCAGTGAGATTAATCCCGAGCCGGCGCAAAGCGCCGTGCGAGGGTAGTAATTCCGCTCGGAGATTTACACCCGGGTATTTGAAAACATTGTGGAATGCAAAGTCGTCCGCCTCTTTTTGTCATGGACTCGACTTTTTTGTTAGTCATGCGCATGCGCAAGTTCAAGCCGAGAGAAGACTTCCATTTTGGAAACGTTTTTCAAAAATAGTTTTGCACTCATTTTATAAGTAAGTCTCTATGTAAGTATGTTTATATGTTTTGTCTCCAAAACAAGAGGAAAAACAGTCAAAAGAAAGAAAGAGGAGCGTTTTAAACAGGCAAGTGTCTATTTTGCATGCTTGCTTTGCCGATTTTTTAACATAGCATGCAGTATAGCTTGTGAATTTGAAAATGTGTAGACCATTCTGTGTGGTCAATATAACATTGATTGATCTTTAAGAGTATTTTAGTATTGATTCAAATATGTTATATGAAGTAAATTGTTTGGATCAAATGGGCGAGGGGATTCTGCATGAATGTATTTCTAGCAAGAAAGTAATCAATAAGAAAGATCAAGGGAAAATTCATCTTCACTGGATCTCACTGGACAACTTGGTGACGTCATGAGGGAAAGTGCCAAAATATCATACACATTTAGCAAGGTATTGATAAAATACATTAAATCAATTTATGTAGCTTTACCATTTCTCCTTAAACTGTTTCCCTAAGAAGCCATCCCTTATGCCTACAGTGTTACTACAGAAGGAGACCTAAACTAAACTAACTTTTTTTATACTGGATAGCTCTATCAGTTCTAAACCGTTAATAATAATAATAATAATATTAATTTGGAATTTTTATACAGGATAACATATCAGTACTATAATACTATTATCTAGGTTCTTCCTAGAGGTCCAGTAAAAGTCTCCAGCAGAAACTTTAACTAAACTAACTTTATTTATACTTGATAGATTTATCAGTTCTAAGCTGTTTTCCCTAGAGGTCCAGTAAGGATCATCTCTTATTGATCCAGTGTTATACTACAGGAGGAAACCTAAACTAAACTAACTTTATATTTATTGAATAGCTCTATCAGTTCTAAACTGTTCTTCCTAGAAGTTCAGTAAGAGCGATTCCTTATTGTTCCGGTGTTACACTGTTACTACAGGAAGAAACCGGAGTGCCCGGCGAATGCAACTGTGGTGTTTGGTAGAGTCAAACTGGAAGCACTCTTTTCACATGTGAGTGAAACGAAATTATAATCAGACAACTGCATATTGCAGGAATGGAACTCCAATCACAGAGATGAAAGACACATGCACTAACCACTGTGTCGTCAACATTCCACTTATTACCATAAAGCTATTAATGTATACTCTTAAGAAAAGTTTAGTACCTTTTCCTCAGGCGAAACGCTCGAATGTGGAGTGCATCATAATACCAGAAGCAAATCGAAAAGATTTTGATGAATTACAAAATTTTATAAAAGAAGGACTTGAAGTTCACTTCGTTAGTGAATACAGGGACGTGTTTCAAATTTCCTTTCCATAGCATGCGTAATAAATAGAACACATTACTTATACAATAGCCGAGATAACTATTCCCAATTGTTTTAACTATTGGTCGTCATTGTCGAGAACAAGTCATGTTGGACGATGTGAAATAGTCTACATCTATCTTGTCTTTTGCTTGCTCTATGCAAATCAGTACATGCAGAGGTACATCGGCATTCTATTACATCAGCCACCCTGATGTGTTCACGACCGTTAACACTAAATGGAAACCAGGCTTTAAGATTCTGTACACCCAAAAATATTTATAACGAAAAATCATGTTAATTAATTAAATAGGATAATATGGTCCGACTTTGGAAAACTGTTGAATATCCCCGATGCTACGCACACAGCGAACAATTTTTAATGCCATATACATTTTAGCTGAAAATTTCAAAAATGCAGGACAGAATCGTATAAAAAGGTGGATCTGTGGAAAGCTAGATAAGTAATTAAACTGCTATAGTCTTCTTGGTATGCAAGAAAGAAAAATTTTGGTAGAAGGGAATTGCTACAATAAACTGCGGATTTAAGTTAACCTTTGCAAAACATTTATAAATTGTATTATACATGTGCCATGGCTTTCACTTCTACAAATAGCTGCGATCAGGGTTCGATTCCTGCAACAATCGCACGCTTCCAGTTTGACCCTGCCAAGCAGGTATATTTTTGCCTCATGGACCGCTTAGGGAGAACTGACAAAGCTATTGGACATAAATAAAGGTAGTTTAGTTAAAATATGCATGTTTGGTCTTCATATGGGCATATCAAAGCAGCACTGAAATAGCCGAAGCGTGAACTGTAACGTTGCCGAAGCAACGAGAAGCAACTTATAACATCCTAGACATCATTTACATAATACCTTGTTCCGGTTGTCTGTTCATGTCATATGATACTTTACGATACGAGTTGTGAAGTAGTTTTGATGCAGCAAAGTTTGCTTCGAAAGTAGACGTCTTTGTGTATAAAAGTGTTTGTTGAACAAAATAAAGAAATATGGATTGATTTGTTGCGGGTCGGCTATAGTATATAAACCATATATATCCTATGACCTAATGCTGTTGACATTTATGGGAAAGTACCGATAATAAGTTGAACTCGTTAGAAGTGGCAGGCTTGTTTTGGCGATAGAACACAGCCAAGACGTAAAGCGTATATTTGTCTTGGTACATTTTGATATATAGATAATAATGGCAGAATATTACGAACAACCCGAAGCTGGCGAAGCAGAAGAGCTTACTCAATTGGTGATGGATTTTGAGGAAGGTATGCGCCTTAAGCGTTTGATTTCCTGTTTTATAATCCACACTGATACTCTTGAGAATGAATCTAGTTTCGCTTTGTTAATGCTTGGTTTTTATCGTCATTCTGTGAGCATGATCTTGGAAACTATTCTGACATTGACGAGTATGCAGTCTGAATTTAATTCCCTATTATAATGATTATATGTATCTATAATCAATACCGTATTTCTGTTCTAAACAGGTATTGACGATCCAGCACCGCCACTTGCGCAAGTAGAGTTCCTAAATCTTGAACATGACCAAACGTTTGAAAAAGTGCAATGTAGAAGAGGTGGTGTCACTCGTCAGGTGGTGGAAAATGCTGTCATACAAATGAAAGCAACATTTAGCCACGCACAACTGTATCAAATAGTAGGTTCTGTCGGGCGAGAGGCGGCAGCTGCGGAACTAGTTGGCAACATGAATGATATTGTGCTGATGGAGAATGCACAAGATATTCTGAACCTCGCGGATAATTTTGTAGATCATGAACATGGTGCAATTCCCATGCCAGAAGTTATTGATGGTCGAGAGTACCTAACTGTGAGTATGACTCGAAGTTAATAGCCTTCTATAAATAATGGACCTCAACGCATTCCCTTCCTTTACTTTGGGTATTTACCGAAGTCTTTCTATGGATCATATACAGGTTTAACCATATAGCGTAACTGAAGTAAGCTGCGGTGGTGTGTGTCTGAGAACTACATACATTTAAAAGCACTTCGACGTTTTGAGCGAAGGCCCTTCGTCAGGAAGTTGACAGTGGCTGCTAAGCCTCTAACGAAGAACCTTCGAAAGATCGAAGTGTGGTAGTTCAGACACAAACCACGGCAGCTTATTGTAGAACACTTACTACCTATACACTGGACCACCCCGTTTGTGATATCTTTTTTAGGTATGGCCAGGTAGTTCAGAAACAAACCATGGCAGTTTATTGTAGAATATATCTACACTGAACCTCCACGTTTGAGATATATTTTTCAGGTAGTTCAGGCAGAAACCACGGCAGCTTATTATAGAATACTACCTACACTGGACCAGCACGTTTGAGATATCTTTTTCAGGTAGTTCAGAAACAAATAATGCAATTTATTGTAGAATACTATCTACACTGGACCAGCACGTTTCAGATATTTTTTCAGGTAGTTCATACACAAACCACGGCAGCTCATTGAGATATCATCCCTATTGCTGACTTCGGCATTTTGACAGACGTCAGATGATTTTAATTCGAAATGAAAATCTTGATGCAATGAACACGAAGATGTAATTAAACAAACAACTAAATGAAATTTTCTAATTTTTATAACAGCTCAGATTCTATGTTGATCTCGGTCAAGTATATAGTGGTCCAAAATATCCATTGTTTAAACTTGTTAAGACGGACACTGCAGTAAGAAATCGTTTCGAACTGCGAGTTCAACTTCACTTCCTCGATCGAGAACCATCTGAGGTGTTCGTCAGTCCTGTATTTAGATGTCGAACTAAGAAACCTAGAGGTAAGGTATACGAGCTCGTTTCTGAAGGCACGATAAACTTGTAATGTCATATTAGTTAGGTATGAAACACTGTACACTTCTGCATGCGTGCGTTCGTGTCAGGAAACATTGATTCCGAATTTAGCGAACCAAGAAACAAGCTCTCCTGACCATGTTTCCACAAGATGGGCAAGGCAGGAAACATTTAGTCAGGAACATTTTCCTACATAGTAAAAAGCTTCCGAAGAAATAGGTCTGTTATAGCACGTCTGTGGTACCACGGTTAGTAGAACTAGGTACCTAAATTGTGTTACGTTCAAAAAATTTGATTTAAGTCAATCACCCTCTTTCTTACAGGACTTACATTCGAACAACCACCAAGTCCACCTGAGGTGCCACCAGCAACCCCACCAGGTAATATGGATTTGTATTAAACCCCAACCAATAAACGGCAATCCAAGGTGTTTGTCAAAGCTTATGCCACCTTCCATCATGTATTATCATCACCATTACCACCATCATCACCATCAGCACCGTCCATCATCACCATTACTATCACCACTATCATCATCACTATTTTTTCATTCGTATTTTAGAACCACCATCACTTGCTGGTGAGTACAGCCATATATTGTGCATATTTTGTGAACATGATATTGGGCAAAGAAAAAATTGTTTGTCTGCTAATTCGCATGTGTATAAATGTGGCAAACAGACTAGTCGATGGCGTGTGTATTTGAACTGGGAGGTCTTCATGCATAACCATACGTCCATGTAAATAGTGTATAGGCCTAAGTTTATTTTTATAGCTAATAATTTTGATATTTTAATAATAATTTATAGCAAATGTGCACGACTCTTTGAAAAACAGACATGTGTAAGACTACCGTGTGTAAATAAGCTTAAACAATAATAATAATAAGCATCTTGCATCAAGATGAATTATCTGCGTATTTCGTTTCCTCAGACAAACGTACGTGCGTAGTGTGTGCTGCGTGTGTAGTGTGCACGTGCGTGCGTGCGTAGTTCGTCTTGACGGATGACCGGCATGTGTGTATTAAAGTGGCATTAGACGGACTATCAGGAAAATATCAGGCATGATTTGTTGCCAGGACCATTGTCAGTATATATAGATCGTTCTATTCTGGCTAGTTTTTCAATTCTGGGTAGGTCGTCTTGTTTTTAAACTAAGACGAATAATTTGTCAGATGGATGAGGCATCTTGTCGGGTGATTCTTCTCTAGTCTAAACCTGGCCTATACGACGACCTGATTGTCTTTTTCTTCCCTTAGCTATAACAAGTATGCAGGTAATCACTGACAGTCTTGTGGCGAGAACTGCGCAAATTCAGGATCTCGTCTTCGGTTCAATGTCGACGGCAGACACACCGAATGCTGATATTACATTCCACCTGAGAATCAAGGATGAAGAAATCGGTGCTGAGCTTGAAGAAGGAGATGTGGTGGGCCTCTTTACGGATGAGGATGATGGCGGAACTTACGTGAAGTTACTGCGGAGCAATGATAGCGAAAACGCTGTTTATGTCGGCGTTGTTAGTCGCTCGTATTATATAGATTATTATTATCATTATTATTTAAAGTTCTTTAACAACGGTAGCCTTTCAGCATAAAAACTGATTTTCAAAGGGCCGTTCAATTACATAATTACATGGATAAAAATAACATAAACAAGTAAATGTACTCATTGTGCATACTAACTCTTACGTGTTATACAAGTGGACAAAGGCCCGTTTAACTAAATATTTCAAGTTTAAAAAGTATTCAAGTGTACAAACTCTATATTACACAAATAATCAGAATTATATATTTATAAAATAATTGCAAGACCTCCCACAGATCCACAAAACGTCACCTCAAATTGGGTTTGGTAAATTTCGGAAGTAGCTATTAAGTAAATGTTTAAAGCTATTCCTGGACAGTTGTGCCTGCCTGCCAGTAATATCATTTTGCAAGTTGTTCCATGCGGAGGCTCCTCGATATGACAAGCTCTTTCATGAATTCAGTATTTGGCTTATCCAATTAAGTTTACAGTCGTTACTCCTAAGATGGTATGCATTGTTTTTTTTTTAATAAACATTTTTGATATATGTTCCGGTAGTTCCCCTCGCAGTGCTCTAAACGTCATATTGATGTCACTTTTTGTACATGTTTTCAATAGGTTCCCATCCTAGCTTTTCAGAACCAGTTATTGCCCTAGCTGCTCGTTTTTGCATTTTATAGAGTTTATCAATGTGAGCACGACTACCATCATTCCACACAGTTGAATAGTACGCAAAATGTGGTAAAACCAGTTCATTAAACATATGAACGAGAGTGTTTTGAGAGACATATGGTCTTGCTCTTTTTAACAGTGCTATAGCTTTGGAAATTGTTTTACATTGAGCGTCATTATGTTCTTTCCATTTTAGTTCTTCGTTAAGAGTGATTCCTAAGAATTTTTTATTTGTCACCTGTCTTATAGTGTGATTGCTAATTAGAATGTGTGGATCTTCGGAGTATTGTTTTAATTTCCTTTTTGAGGCTATTAGCATAAATTCAGTTTTATCAGTATTTAGTGTCAGTCTATTAGTCTCAAGCCATTTGTTTACGTTATGTAAGTCTTCGTTAATCCTATTTTCTATTTCCTTTGGTGAAGTTCCAGTGCATGAAATGCTGGTATCGTCCGCGAACATTGAGGCTTGTGTTTGCTTGAGACAGTTAGGAAGGTCATTGATGTATATCAAGAAAAGCAAGGGACCAAGATTAGACCGCACACTATGCTTTTTGTTCAGACCTAGTAGTTTGAATTGTACATATTTGTTGTCTATTGCCAAGATATGAGTTTAAAAGGTCCAAGGACTCCCCTCTAATTCCATACTGCTCAAGCTTTAATAAAATAAATTTATGGTTTACAGTGTCAAAGGCCTTCTTAAGATCTAAAAATAATACACCATTTATTTTACTCTTATCGATATTTAGTAGCCATTGATTCACTGATTGTAAAAGTGCAGTTTCAGTGGAATCCCCGGACGAAAACCTGATTGTTGGTTTGAGATAATTTTGTTATCATCTAAGAAAGTAAACAGTTGGTCATATATTAATTTTCTCTAAAACTTTTGCTATAGCTGAAATTACCGAAAATGGTCTATAGTTTCCACAATTAGTTTTATCGCCATTCTTGTAAATTGGAGTAACTTTAGCTAACTTCATGCCTTCTGGAAATACACCTGTACTCAAAACTAAGTTGAAAACATGACCAAGAGATTGAATGCCCGGCGAATGTAACTGTGGTGTTTGGTAGAGTCAAACTGGAAGCACTCTTTTCACATGTGAGTGAAACTAAAATGTCTGAATGAAAACCTTAACGTCGGCGGAAAAACACAAAAGGTATGCACGTACAATTCTTAAGTGATGAGAGCGTCAAGTGAAGTGAAGTAAAATGAAGTGAAGATGCATGATGAAAGATTTGCGCAAGTATATTTAATTTTGTATTAAATGTAAGATTACGTTAATTACTACAATACAATGCTGGGGAAATTTCTGTGCGGTAAAATAAAAGAATCTCATCACGTACGTATATTCCTCCCTTTTGCACGTTTAAGGTTGGACTTTAAGATGCGCTACCTAAACTAATTGGTTATCATTTCAATATTGAAATCAGTATTGATCCCAACAAGTTCCAATTGAACATGCAAGTAGCAACTGGCATTTTGTAAAATTCCTATAGCACGTTGTTTTTTAATCTAAACATAAACAAAGTTACAATCATATGATTTTATCTCCTCCCGGCATGGTCTTCAGGCGGGGTTAATTTCACGATGTTGTAAGAGGATTTCTGTTTAGTTAAGGATTATAATAATTATACTTTGCAATTTGATTCAGGTATTTCGAAATATCTTCTTTTTCAAACGGTAAGCAAAATACTTTTGTCATTCTATATTTGTTATTGTTTCGACACAACAAAGACGTGCTAGGAACTTCACAAAATGTTCGTTGTAACTGGTCAACTGTTGACCAACTGGTCAAGCAAAGAAATAAATATAGATATGGTCATTGAAAATGTTTTGAGTGTCCAAAATCACACATAAATTTCAACATCAAACAGGTGTCCGAATTTCGAATTCGGACTCATTTACATGACAAATGTTTCAAACTCTCACATAAATATCAACATCAAACAGGTGTCCGAACTTCGGACTCCTTTACAGGCCATATGTTTCCAAATCTCACATAAATATCAATATCAAACAGGTTCCCGAATTTCGGACTCCTTTACAGGCCAAATGTTTCCAAATCTCGCATAAATATCAACATCAAACAGGTGTCCGAATTTCCGACTCCTTTACAAGCCAAATGTTTCCAAATCCCACATAAATATCAACATCAAACAGGTGTCCGAATTTCGGACTTCTTTACAGACCGAATGTTTCCAAATATCACATAAATATCAACATCAAACAGGTATCCGAATTTCGGACTCCTTTACAGGCCAAATGTTTCCAATTCTCACATAAATATCAACATCAAACAGGTGTTCGAATTTCGGACTCCTTTACAGGCCAGATGTTTCCAAATCTGACATTTCGGACTCCCTAATGCAGCTCAAGTGTTTCAATTTCCACATAAATATTACAGTCAGTCAAATGCTCCGAACAATTGGATTGGAGCTTCCTTTTTGCTAGTAACCAATCAGAGGCTTTGTGTACAAGTGGTTGTGAATTTCAAATTTAAATTTACAGTTCCAAATTGCTCAGAGCAATCTCCGAAACAAAATTGCAATATTGCGTGACAACATTGCAATGTTGCTCGCAAGAGAACATCCGGTTTGACTGTAAAATCAAATGGGTGTCTGAATTTCAGAATCCCTTATAGATCAAATCTTTCCAATTTTAGTAAAAAATATATTTTAAGGTTGTCTGACTATGGAGCTACATTTCAGTACACCAAAGAATAAAAGCATTGTGGCCAGAAATTTAGCACAAAATGATTGTCGTGCACTCCACCCAAAATTATTATCTACTACATGTATTAAGTTACTACAATTATTATTCAAGATGGCGCCCAACCTGACCGACTAGGAAACATAAACACAAGCAATTTTTGTCAAGTTTAATTCCATTATTCTTCTCCACGAAGAAAACAAAATCCTATGTTCTCACAGGTTTCTTTCAGTTATGAACACACCTCTTATTGACCCTTAACAGTTGAGTACTAGTTGGGTAGTTTAGACTTTCGAGCTCAAAATTTATATTAAAATTGGAATTATTCCCATCAAGCTGTCCAGTGTCTGAATTTTCTAAATCAAATGACAATGGTATTTCCACAAACAATAATTTTATTTCGCCTACATTTTCCATATTTCGAACTGCCTCAAGATTTTTCTTTTCAAAGCCATCAAAACAATAATTTTCTCTAGATGAGCTAGCTCTGATGCTAGGTGACATTGACATAATACATGCAGGTACTTCATCTTGCAGGGATATCTTGGATCCTGACCCCATCGTGACCCCTAACCCTCCCTTGCGTTTTTATGTTTTGATTAAATATTTTACAAGTCAATGGGTGACAATGATATTTATTGGTGCAACTTATATTAGCAGAATTACCAGGAACCTCTAGATATAACTGGCAGGTGTAATGTCTACTGTTCTACCATTTATTAGTTACTACCCTGTGGGACTTCAACTTGTGTCCAACAAACGTCATCTCAGTTTCTATTAGAAACTTATTTATTAACTATATTAAACAGTGCGACTGTACACTGAATCTTAAAAAAAGCGATCTCTGCCATTGAAGCCATTTTCAACCTTTTGAAAATACTTCTATTGAAAATACACGCTCTAGTGGAATCTATTAAAAAAACACTAAAAAGTAAAACTTAAAACAATCTGACAGTCTGACACTGACACCGAACTGAGAAAAAACAATGGATGAAAATCACTTCTGTAACTGAAAATTGCATATTGTAACCTTATTGAGTCTATATCAAGTGCTGAAAATTCGTCCCCAGACTAAACAATAGTCCAAAATATATACAGCGTCTTATCCATGGATAGTTAGTTTATTATTAATACTCTTTGTGCCATTTGTTGCTTGTCCTCGTTGTTGACAAGACACATACCGCTTTTCTTTTCCTTAATAGCAGGCAGCAGCAACTGAAAACAAATAAGTACCTTTACGTTGGATCAACTGATGCATCTTGAAAATCCATGATATCCTTGAAAATCCTATATCAAGGGTAGGGACCGCATTCATAATTTCAAATTAGCAGAAAGGCTTCAGACGTTAGTTGGTTGAATAGAGCACTTCATTTGAAACATTCTGATATTCGTTTCACCAAAATTGGTCCAGCATATGCTAAATGCGAAACTATTTAATGAACAGTTTTAAGCGAGTTTTACAAAAAAAAAGCTCAACAATGTATAGTGTTAATGCACTTGTCAATTGAAACCCCACGACCGGAAATATGCGGGGTTTTAACGGGACTTTGCGGTGGAAATACAGAGCTTTAACAAACATTGCCACGATGCTACCTGGGGTTTTAATACTAGTACAAAGACCGGGATAAAATACCGGGGATTTAACTTAGTAGAGCTAAACTGACACACATTCACCCGAATTTTTTCTTTGACAGCTCCCTGTAGCAGCAGCACGTTTTTATATCAGAAATGACTGATCAGACGACTAGATGGAAAGCTAGAGTGCTAGACTTGTAAAATCCCCATACTACTTTCCTTGATCAAAACGATCTCTTGCCGAAGCTAATGAACAATATTTCGAAGTGTTATCCTTCGCGCGCTGACTCGAAACAAAGAGATAATATAAATCCGCGCATCAAAAGATTCAAAACAAACGTTGGTCACAGATTTGAACACAACATATGCACGCGAGCCAATCAAAATTCTGCTATGAAACGCTGATCATCTATAGACCAATGAAAACGGTAGACACGCGCATATTATTCAGGTGAGTCATAGGTCATAGTTCGCAATCGCAAAATTTGGAGCGAATGACCATAATTATTTGGTATACATTTCACTCATGCAGCATCTATTTGAACTTATAGATTATAGTGGGATTAGACTTAAAATTTATAGTGGAATTAGACTGTTTTCTGTCCTATTTAAATGTCTTTAAATTGCAAGACTAGCAAATTGGAAGAAGACAATAATACTTCAATGGATTATTTACCCATACCGTGTAGTTTCTGGGTCTGTTGGCACAATTTTAGCGAGTGATATTTAGAGTATTATTATGCCCAGAGACCCCAGACATCAAAGACGGGAAGCATTGCAGACAAGCGAAGCAACGAATGCATCTACTGATCCACAAATGCTAGCAAGCGGCAGATCTCTTTAGATGGGGAAGACGATCTGAACTTGGGATGTCCCAATTCATTATACAAGTTGAGAAGGAAAATAGCGACGGTATGAAGGTTAGTAAATATTCAAAAACGTGCGGTGCCAGTGTGGGTAGGGTATAGCAAATACGACTGTTGACTTGTGTAAAACTACCTGAAAAATACAATGAGAACTTCGACGTTTTCGAGCGGAGGCCCTTCGTCTGGAAGTTAGTAGAATGGGTCGAGGGAAAACATGCGCTTTTATAGTGAACACAAAAGCGATCACGTGGTGCTTAATGGTGTACTTAGATTTTGGTGCCGAAATTGTAGTGGAAGAATCTATATACTTGCAGATTTTACACAGCTTCACACCACAAGGAAACGTGCCATTAGGTGACGACGAGTCCTGTGGTAGAGAGCTGTGGACTAGGGTTTCACGGATATTTTTACTATGTCGAAACGAGACTAAGGGATTATTGGTGAAAATAATGGAAGATGTTTCAGGGTCGTTTTTCAAGATAAGAAAATTCTTCCTAAACAACCTGTTGCCAGACATTTCAACATTGGCAATCACAGTGTTTCAGATATGAAAATTCGAGCTCTGTGCCCCATTTCTGGTAGTAATGATAGCCGCAAAAGCCAAGAAATGCGTCTCATTTCCAAACTTGGCACCATTGATCCTCTCAGCATTAATGAGCGCCTCTCTTACATTTAACTCCTATCTGTTTATGCCTGCCATCGCCAGATACTCTACATCTCACCTTAATTATCTAATATTTCGTTCCTTGTTTTCTGTCTTTCTTGCTTTTTTATCTTTGTTCGCTGCTCCTTTTATGCTAATATATTTTGTGATGTGATTTTCATATTTTGTTGATAGTTTGTTTTGATTAAATCCATCTGATTGGTTTATATTTTATCACGTGATCGTTTTTGTATTCAATATAAAAGCAAATGTTTTCCCCGACCCATTCTACAAACTTCCAGACGAAGGGCCTTCGCTCGAAACGTCGAAGTTCTCATTGTATTTTTCAGGTAGTTTTACGCAACAGTCAACCTCCGTAGTAAATATTCACATTCACTACCGTCATATATTTGAATACACTGTCTGGCTTGGTTTCAAACACAACCTTTTAGCTTCTCCTGCATAATGTTTCTTAACAATGTGATAATAACAATGATATAAAATAATATGATATTAACAATGTGATTGTATATAGGAAACTATATGGAAACTATTTCAAGCTGCTAAGATTCTCTTTACACAAAGGTCTGATCTCATGTTTCCTGAATATGGTGATTCTGATGGCTACTGACATTGGATAATTTTTTGTCGAGAAAATCGAGCGTATCCATGCTTAATTTGAATCTTCTACCCATCAAACAAGCCGCTCGTTTGTTCCAGAATTCATCGAACTGACGTCTCGATTTGATTCCTTTAATATCTTAAATGAAGAAAATGTCAAAGATTTGATATCCAAATCAAGTAAAAAATCGTGCTCTTTAGACCCAATGCCCACTTCACTGGTCCTAAAATGTCAAGATATTCTCCTCCCTGTGATTACCAGAATGATTAATTTATCACTACAATCTGGTGTTTTTTGTGATGAATGGAAGCAAGCATTAGTTCAGCCACAACTTAAAAAATCAAAAACAGAAGTGGTCTTTGAGAATCTTCGCCCTATCAGTAACCTTACATTTACGTCTAAATTAACAGAACGTGCTGTCTTCAATCAGACAAATGACTACTTGAATTTATACCAACTCTACCCCAAGGCACAATCGGCATACCGCAAGTATCATAGTACGGAGACAGCCTTACTACGTGTTAAGCATGATATCCTAATGAACATGAACCATCAGCGTGTTACCTTACTTGTAATCTTGCATGGATTTGAGTGCTGCATTTGACACTGTTATCATATAATGCTCGACCGATTGAACTCCAGTTTTGGCATCAAAGACCAAGTACTAAAATGGTTCACGTCATTTCTGTAAATGGTGGTACATCTAAGCGTTTTGATCTCAAAAATGGCATGCCCCAAGGATCTTGTCTTGGCCCACTTCTGTTTGTTCTATATGTGTCCAAATTGTTCCAGATTTTGGAAAGTAACTTACCTGAGGCCCATGCTTTCGCGGATGATAATCAACTGTACGTTTCATTCCAACCAGATTCAATATCTGAACAACAATCTGCGGTTACTGCCATGGAAAATTGTATTGATGACATTAAGACATGGATGCTAAATGATAAACTCAAACTTAACGACGGTAAGACTGATTTTTTGATAATTGGAACACGACAACAGTTGGCAAAAGTTAATTTTGATACCCTGCGTATTGGTGATTCTTATGTCACTGCGTCTAGTGAAGCTAAATACCTAGGATTTTGGTTTGATTCCCAAATGAAATGTGATACCAACGTGAACAAATGCTGTAAGGCGGTATTTTTCCATCTATTTAACATCAGGAGGATAAGAAAGTTTCTGACACATGAAACCGCTCAAATATTAATCAATTAATTTGTGACAAGCCGTTTAGATTATTGTAGCAGACTTTACTATGGGTTGCCTTCGACTCAGCTTAACAAGCTCCAACGTGTGCAGAATGCAGCAGCGAGATTAATATGTAATGTCTCTCGGTTCGATCATATAACTCCAACTCTGAAGGATTTACATTGGCTTCCAGTTAAGTTTCGAATAGACTTTAAAGTTCTACTAATTGTTTTTAAAGCACTTCATGGGCTGGCACCTAACTATATTTCTGAACTTATAAGTATCAAACCTCCATCATCTTACAGCATTAGATCGAATTCGAAACTCTTGCTCCAGAAGACTACCATCAAAACATTACCGACTCTTGGTGATCGCTCGTTTGGATGTGCAGCACCTAATTTGTGGAATGATTTACCTTCACACATCCAACAAGCTGATTCTGTTGGAAGTTTTAAAAAACTTTTAAAGACACACTTATTTAGGAAAGCTTATTATAATATTTATTGACATAATACTGTGATTTTATTAATAATATTTATATATATTTTTATGAAACTAATAGCATATAATATTTATAGTCTATACTGATTATGGATAATTGGTTTAATTAGATTATCTTACACGTAACTATTTTTATCTTTCATGTAAATATCTAGAATGTTATGCGCATGTGAGCATATCTGAATGAAACTTGCGCACTATAAATTAAATTTTTATTATTATTATTATATAGTATAAACCCTGGTTGTATGGATATAGTAAACATTTGGAACGAAATTTGTGCGATTGAACCTTGACATTTGATCTTCATTCGTAGCTATACTTGATTATAGCCTACTTGATAGAATGAAGCCGTATGCCTCTAGTGGGGCTTATGTTCGCACGAGCAGTTTATATAAGCATTCTTTTATACATGCTGCGATTTGTCAGGCCGATTTCAGTTGCACATTAAAAGTTATCACGACATCATCAACTGAAAGTATCACACCAGGAATTCCCAGCATCAAACTTGGTGCATTTGGGTAATGCACCTATCATTTGTTTCCATCACCACTGGGGGGCCGGGCAACCCACATGGATTTGACCACTTACCCATACTAAATGGACTGAGTGCTCGATGTCAAAAAGTGTCTTTATCGTTGCTGACGTCATATAGGTCCTCGCATCGATGAAAATTACCGCATACCGATATTTTCCTAATTGTGTTTTCGAAATTTAACGAATTGAAGTTTGTTTTTAAATTTTTGTCAATTCTGTGTTGTTGTTTTTGCAAACTTTGCTGTTTTTCGTAAATATTTACTACCTTCGAGTTGAGAACGACCTTTTCCAAAATAGGAGTATATCTTCCTGTTGCGAGTTTGAAAACAAACATTTTAATTTTAAATAAAATGATGTCTTCGGTATGTTTTTATACGCGACCACAACAAGAGCTTCGGGCCATCGATGATTGCTTGTGTTTATGCTATAGTTTTTCCATAAGATATCTCGTGTTGTGTAAGTATTAACCTTCTGTTGACATGAAAATTTTTTGCCGACTATCTTTCCTGGTATTATATTGAGTACTAGAAATACATGCATGCAGTAACCCCTCGCCACAGCTAAACAACGACAGTTCCTAAACATTTCTAAGCTTTTCGTTGCAAAATCTGCATGCAAAGGATGATTTGTTCAAAACCAGAATAGACTTAGTCAGAATGCGATCGTGAAGGGGGTAAAAAGAGGCTACGAGAGCTAGGGTTTTTTAATTGCTTAACTGGAAAATATGGCAGTTGCACCAGAATTTTTACTACTGGAAATGGCATTCGGTAAATTAGTGGCCTACTGACCGAGTCTGTTTATATCTGGGTTTCAGACAAAATTTTGGCCGGGAAAACGATATTGAATCCCCCCTCCTCCAAAGGATATTACCATTTAAATGGAGTACTTGACGTAAATACTAATCTCAAATGTGCCATGACAATTTTAGTCATATTACTGTAATGGTTTGCAAGGAAAACAAAGGAAAACTGGAAGAAAATTTAAATATTAAGGAATTATATAAGGGAAATTTTAAGGATTTTTGCAAGGATAAACAATTGAAATTTGTTTCAAACTGTGGAAGCACTGTAGTTATGGCAACACGATCAGTTTACAGCAGTGAACTCCATAAATTTCTAATATCTGGAACGATAACATTCAATCATTCAGGCGGAAAAAAGTGAAGCCTAAATCCCAGTCCTTTTACGCGGTCCGTACGTCAGTTTCAGTCCCTCAAAAGTCAATTTCACGCGGTCCGTACGTCAGTTTCAGTCCCCCACAACTTATTTACTGCGCGGTCCGTACGTAAACTCTATTTTTGTATTATTTTTTTGAAAAAAACAACAGTTTTTTTGCAAATCGAAGTAGTTTCTCCTTTGTAACTGGCTAAAAAAGATCACAGAAGGAAAACTAGGAGGAAAACATATCTTTGTCACTGAAGTAAGTTAATTAAAGCAAGTTTTCTCAGTGTTTTGTTCAAACAGCGAAAATATTTTGTTTTTTTGTCAGTCGTATAAGGCGTATAAGCTAGTTTGTGCAAAAAGTTTATGAGAGCCATGAAAATATGGGATAAGATAAGCTATCGTGCAGGTTTTAACAGCTATTCAAGTTTTTTTTCTATTTTCGTGAACTTATTTGAACTTTGGCCGTTGTGAAATCAATCACGTTTGATGGCGTAGGCACTGTTATTTTGGCTTCACTTTTCACCGCCAGTTATCGTTCCAGGTAACCAAATTGAGTTCACTGGTTTACAGTTTTTAGCGTACAAATTACACTACAAAACCGGCAATGTAGTTAAAATATTAATGGTTTTAACAATAGAATACTGAAATATATCATGTAGGTATGTTATTAAGAATTCTAATATTTTATTTTAATGTAAAATTGAAAAATTCAACCGTCCGTTCAATATAAAACGTTTCGTAAAGTTCATAAAACAAAACTGCATTTATTACCTATAAATTCCTTTTTGAAATGAAATCTTGGGGTTGAAAGTATACAATTCTCTCGTACAAATGGTTCCGCTTTCCTTTTAATTTATAGCTTTTTCTAACATAAAATATAGGATACTTAAACTGGAATTAAACTCGAGACTGACTATTTATATAAAGCAACAGTTTTTAAAACAACAATGATAATATGCCATGAACAAATACATCAACAATTATAACAAACTCGCCTTATATTTTACTTTTTTCGCTCATATATCTCTTCTTATCCTTTTATATAAAGCAAAAGCGATAAAATTCGCCTCGCAACTCCTCTTTATAAAGTCCCTAAAGCGATAATCTTCGCTCATTCCGCTCCTGACAATAACAGCCCACGCGATGTCCACGAAAAGTTCACGAAATTCGCGAAAACGTTCACCCATGACACCCATGAAACATAGCCACACGCCAGGAACTTTGGTTTCGCATAGCTTTCCTTTTTTCCCGGGTTTAATAAATAGCCGAGCGGAATTAGTACCCTCGCACGGCGCTTCGCGCCGGCTCGGGGAAAATACAGTTTTTGTGGAGTTTTCTACCGCTATTTGAGATTTTTTTCTAAACATGTATATGGCTTCAATTGAGAGTTGAAAACATACTTGAGAGCCCCCTGCCAATTTCATAAAGCTCACATTTAGTATAAACTGAATTACTTTTTACAATAATTTCGCAGCAATCTCTCGCCTCGAAAATACAAAATTAAAAATTTTTTTAGTCTAAATATAACTAAATATAACTGGAACGCTCCTTCTGACTGGAAATGTGAAGCCAAACTTGAAAGTTAGTCGCAGTATTTTCACGCAAGTGAAGATCGCAATCAATCGGCAATTTTTTGTAATAGCTGAATGATCTTTTTTGATAAAAGTATGCCAAGGAGTGAGAGTTCGTTTGTTGAGTTTCGGCTTGGCCTGCGAATTTTGTCTGTTTTCTACACTGATTCTATACTCTGTTTATAAAGCCAATTTCACACAAATAAACTGCTGTATACCAGTACTAAAACATACTGTCGAAAACGTAGGGACTTGGACCGCTACGCCTCCTAAATAACTTACGTTCGCCGTATATTTTGATTATATATTTAATAGCTCTCAGAAATATTCACGCTCATCCCTTCCGATCCCTATCTCGAACATGTCTTCCAAGTCACTCATATAGAATATAACATGAAGTTTTCTACACACTCCCCTATATGAATCAGATACGATTCATATGTATACTAACTAAAACTGAATGTATCTGTAATAAATGTTAATAAACGTATTTAAACATGCACAATGTTCAGTGATCTTGTAAAGTTTCTTGGATCCGCGTTGCTGCGTTGGTAGCGGCCTTTCGTTTCGGAACGAACGATCTTGCATTTGCATCCAAAGGAGTTTGGTTTGTTTCCTCCCCGTCTTGTTTCTTGGCACAGTCGCAACTGAGTTCGAGCGGATATAAAAGATGTGGGGCTCGTTCTAACTGATCTCGACCGGTTATGTGACGTAACGCGCGAATTACACCGTCTTTACCTTCGATCAATCTTTCCACGATTCCCAAGGGCCATCTGTTTCTGTTCCGATACTCCGATTTGATTAACATAACGTCTCCCACTGCGATATGGTTAACTTTCGACTGATGTTTTACCTTATGACGTTCTCTCAGAGCACGCATGTATTCAGTTGTCCACCGTCTCCACATTTCCTCTTTCGTGCGTTTCAAGAACTTCGCTCGCTTTCTCAAACTTAAATTATCTTCGTGATGAGCCTTTAATTCCGGTAGATAGTTTGGAGTGATGAACAACATCGAATTCGATGTAAGGGTGGGCAGTTGCACATCCTCTTCCATGTAATTAAGAGGTCTTTTGTTCATCGCAATTTCGACAACGAGTAAGTCCCCCCCCCCCAACCAAGGGTCTCTGCTTAGATTGAATCGCCAGGATATGGTGTTATTGCGAAGGAAATTGTTGAGCTCTTCATTTTTTCGAATACATTTCAACCACTTGGAAGCTGCTATAAATGTGAGAGAGCAGTGCGTTGGCGGGTCGAGCTCTAAATTACTTGCATCCATAACAACTTGAAATCACTTTCTTTGCTAGCTTACGTAATCTGGGAACCCAGTACTTCTCACGAACCTTTGCCATCACCATTCTAACACCACCATGCAGAGTAGATAAATTAGCTCTTTGCACAATCTTGATAGTAAATAATGCACTGTCCGGCAAGAAATATGATTCCATTTGACCTGATATACGACATTCCAAAAATACCATTCTTTTTTCTCTTCTTCTCTAACTGCTCTTTTTCTTCTGCGAACTTCAGACCATTCACTACCCGTTGTTGAGTCTGTTTCACCCACACCATTTCGAGTTTCACGATTTCGTCTGTGGTATTGCACCGATGACTTCGTTGACGGAATTGAAAATTGTTTATAAAACGTATCACCCATCCAAAAATTCTCAAAGCTTTGCACAGATCGAACGTACTAAGAACAGTCTCTAGAATATCGTTTGTCTCGACACTAACTGCAGAAAGTTCCCGTAGGACCTTTTTCTCCGCTTCGCTCATATCACTGCCTTTCGTCACGATTTTTGGGGGCCATTTACTTTCATCCGATAGCCAATCAGGACCGCCGGACCATAATTTGGCTCCGTCTACACCACCCCCTATACTCCCCAAATCAGCAGGGTTTTCAGCTGTGGGCACATGACGCCACAACATGTCTTCATGGCTTCGCATTTTTCTCACTCTATTAGCGACGAACTGACGATACTTTCCGTCATCCTTCAACCAACATTGGACGTTTTCTGCGACTTTGAACCCTTCGAGAGCATTTCTCACGTTGACAGCTAAATTTACCGCCATATGTCCCGCAACAAGCTCGAGCCTGGGGATAGTCAAGTTAATTTTCGCGAGTCGTGATTTTGCGACCACCAAACCTTGCACGGTCCCCGATTCTTGCTGTAACACGGCATACACACCTTCTTGCTTGCATCTCCGAAGGAATGTAATTGTACTTGCTCAATAGGCTCTCGAAAAACTGGGATGCATCGTGGAAAAGACAGGCAACTTGGTAACGCACTTTCCCATTCCAACCATCGTTTGCGGAGATCATCAGGAATAGATCCATCCCATCGAATATTTTCTTCGCATATTTCACGATATATAATCTTGCCCTCGAGCATCATATGCGAGATTAGACCTAGATGGTCGTAAACTTTTGCTAAGTACGTCAAAATGCCATGCTTCGTTAACAACGCCGGTACGCTAGGGGAATCGACTTGTAGGGTATCTTCCATCTTGTTCCACTTTAAACCCAATAGCTTGCACTCATTCCCTTTTGGGTTAACACTTAGCTGTTGCTTAGCAAAGGCAATCGAACTGTCACTCATGTCCGACTCAAGCTCTGGGGCGTTCGAATGCCACTTATGCAATCGGAATCTGGCCTCATTGAAGATGTCGATCGCGTCTTGTTTAAGCTCGGTTGCTTCATCAGTAGTAGGCGCTCCTGAAATTAAATCGTCCACGTACAGACTCTTACGTATTTCAGCTACAGTCTAGGGGTAACGAGGCTCAATCAACTCTAAATGTCTGGCGATGACTCCATTCAATAGAAACGGCGACGAAGTTAACCCTAAGACAACTCGAGTAAAGCAGAGTTCTTCACCTTCGGTGGAATGCAAATCTTTGATCCAATGTAACCGTAACGCGTCGCGCTCAGCTTCCCGGACTCTAACTTGTAGAAAGGCTTTTTGCACGTCTCCCGCGACAGCACAGGGTGGAATCGGTTTCTAACTATCACTGACCATAGTTGATTGTGTTTTGGGTGCCCACTAAGTAGACAATCGTTTAACGATGGGGCATCTTCACGTTCACGGGCGGATGCGTCACAAACAATTCGGATTTTCGTGGTTTCTGCGTTTTCTCTAACTACGGCGCGATGAGGAAGATAGAATTATTTACCCGTGACTACACTTGGAGCTTTCTCTATGACTCCCTGATCGATTTGCTGTCTGATCACAGCGTTATACGCTGGAAGCATGTCCGTCCGTTTCAATTTCCGTAAGAGAGAGTTGAGACGACATAAACTACCATCACGATTTGACGACAGCGGTCAATGACCAGGTTCCCATGGAAGTGCTGTTTCGTACCAACCATCCTTCGATCTTATCAGCTGCTCTTTGAATTCGTCAAATACATCACCATCAGCTCCTATATTATCAGCCAAACTCAGCACGTCGAGGGCACACAAGTTATCATAATCTGAGATCTAATTTACAGCAAGATAGCCAAGAGTTTCCTTTGCATCTTCACCAGGTGACATGAGAGACCATCCCAAATGAGTATGTTCAGCCACTGGTTCTCCTGTCTGACCAACACGTAGATTTTCATTAGTGCGCATCATGGCATAATCGTTTGCTCCAAGGATGATATGAACAGGTAACATGATCGTCCATGTAGACACCGTTCAGATGAGGATACCTTTTGAGGATTTCCTTGTAATGGGGGTTTTCTAGGCGAAGCAACTAGTCTTTCTCTATCTTAGTTATGCTCACGTCGAGGGCGAAATCTTTGTTGAGGGATTCTATATGGACGTCGTAAACTTGCATCTTTCGGGTGGTTACTCCTGTTAACATCGCGATTTGTCGTATAGCAGCCGACTTGCATTTGGCACCAATTAGCTGAATAGCAGTTGAAGACGCGTACAAATGACTAGCACCACTGTCCAGCAACGCTCGGAATTTGTAGCCATTTATCCGAACAACTACAACGGGGTGTACAACAGTGGAAGCACCAATGAAATTCGCAGTCATACCAGGTTCTCGCGGTGGACGCTTCTTATCGCAGATCGAGGTGTGATGTTTACCATCGCACGTCTGACATCTATTCTTGCTTTTGCATTCTGCAGCACGATGTTTTCCGCCAGCACAATTAAAACATAAGTGTTTTTCAGCCAGAATTTTCTTTCTTGCTCCAGAGTCAACAACTTTGTCACAGCGGATGGCTTTATGACTCTCGTTTGAACAGTATAAACAGCCTTTATCATTAGGATCGTTATTCTTGGAGAAGTAAGATCTGCTTTGTTCCTTGGGATATTTTGAACCTGGTGTTTCTTTAATTCGATTGTTCTTTGTCCAGAGTTCTAGGGCATGTACAAATTCCATAAAGGTCCACTCATCGCATTTCTCGTTAGTTATTGCAAGTTCACCTTTTATAACATATAGCTTGTCGAATGTAAGTCTCACTGCAGCATCCAGTTTCTCAAGGCTTTCGAGGGTTTGCAACGATTCAACATTAAACAACAGGGTCTCGTAAAAGGAGTGAATTTTGGGAACATCTCTCTCTCTCTCTTTGATGGTAGGCAATTACAGAATGGCTCGGATATAAGCACTTACAACCTCGCTCGTCTGTCCATATCATTTCTTCAAAAGACCTCTAGCTCTACCATGCCCCTTACCAGTAAATGGTAGTCCATCGATAAGATTTCGAACCTTTAAGTCTACTAGTTCCTTCAAGTATGAAAATTTAGTCGAATCATCTCCAGAAAATTTATCAATTTGCGACTCAAACTGTCCCCAAAGTCTCAACCAATCTTGGGGTGTTCCTGTGAACTTTGAGATAATCAACTTTGGCATTTTTGCTGCGGTAGACACTTGTAAAGTTGATTGCTTCGATAGTTGTGAAGCTGGTTGTACTTCTTTAAGTTTTTGCTGATGTTCAAAGTCTAACTTCTTTTTTTCTTCTGCTGCTTCATTTTCTTGTTTACGTTGTTCTTCCTTCAATGTTAAAGCTTCTTGGGCGGCCAAATCTACACTGTTTATCTCTTGAGTGATTCTCTGTTCTCATTGGTCTGCTTCGGCTAACATTGTTTCAGGCGTTGTAGCCCAATCCTTTACTTCTTCTTCGGTTTTTCCTTCTAAAAACATTTTCTCTTCAATAGTCTCCTTCAATGTGTTTACCATCGTAGATATAGCACTCACTGACATGCGTTGTCTCTCTAAAGTTGCTTTGTCATGTTTAGCGATGATATCATCCGATTTTCCCATTCGAAATGTTAACGTTTTTAATTTACCCTCAAGATCTTCCAAAAACGTTTCCATGTTTGTTTGACGTAGCTCAGTTCAAACAGAATGCACAATATTTCAGCAAACACAATAAAATCCACAATATTTCACTACGTAATAGTTCACTATAGTTCCCTTAAATGAAGTACTGTTCAAGTTTCGTGTCCAGTTCCCAATTGATAAACTTAATCGCGCGGTCCCGCTAAAGGTTGTTTACTTGTTTTTCCAAATCGTATCCAGAAGCACAATTTAATGTCAATTTTTCCCAAATATCGATTGTAAACCCACACAAAACCAAGCACAAATAGTTACAACACAAGAAAATCACAATTTCTAAGGAAACGTTATCGCTTTACAGTTAAAAACTCACGAATATCGTCGTAGAAAGTCCACTTTCACTTTGTCGTCGATGCACCGATAGGGTTCGTTGTCAACTAAAATTCGCTTCGTAGAAACTCGCAAAGTTCTCCAATCCTGCCGTGCAGTAGGTCGCCACCGTGTCGAAAACGTAGGGACTTGGACCGCTACGCCTCCTAAATAACTCACGTTCACCGTATATTTTGATAATATATTTAATAACTCTCACAAATATCACGCTCACCGCTTCGGATCCCCATCTCGAACATGTCACTCATATAGAATATAACATGACGTTTTCTACAATACAACGATTATTGTAGAAAAGAGTGTTGCTTTTTTACTGCACCGTTTGCTACTCATTAGTGAGCTTAAGATCTACAACGCCAACGTCGACGACGCGGCTCTTCTAACAATGAAAATTTTCGCTTGTAATAAAGCAATGGAAAAACTTGTAGTCCCAAGAGAATTCTCGACGTTGTTTGTTCACGACGCCAACTAGAGCATTTTTACGTCCTCAGGACGACGGCAAGTCAGAAGGATGAATAGCTGCATTTCACGTTTGTTTTTACAGCCTGCATTGTAGTCGATACCTGCAGTTGAAACGTTTCAAAAGTCACGAATAAAAAGCTGTGAGCTAAAAAAAGAGCATTGTTCAATCACGGTCTCTTTATATTCACATATTTATATGGCGTTGTCGACTGCCGCGTCGTCGTAGATCTTAAGGTCCCTAATAAGATAAAACGGGCTACCGTGTGCATGAATCAGCGACCAATAAAACGTAGAGATATGCATGTTGACGGATCTGACAGCGAATTGCATGACACCCGTATTCAATACAAAAATTTGAATATGCATAATCATTCATTATCGTTTAAAGGTATTCAACCCCAAGAAATAAACATACAATAGAATGGTACGCGGACCATACAAATCTAGAGATTAGTCATCAGAGTGAAGAATGTATTCATTACAAATAATGAAAACGTTATTGATTAATATTTTTAAGCACCAACAGGCGAACAATAAAATGAATGTATAAGCAAAACAATGGTCTTAATTGCCAACTGTGTGTTTGTAATAACAATATAATTCATATCATGTTCATTTAACACAAATGTCTTTTCAATTAAACACTACCGAATTGGCATGAATGTGGTGGAATATTCCTAACACGCATTGTAGAGACATGAAAGGGTCTCTCCCTTTGTTGAAACAATACAAGCAGTCCCACTGCATGAGCATATAAATACAGAGCGTGTTTAACTGTAGACTACGCAGTTGGTACAAGGTACGTGGACATGTTCAGGTGCAATAGAATCTCACAAGAGCACAGACAGCGAATTGTACAAGCCTTTGAGAATGAAGACGAAGACTATTTACTTGTTGCGGATACATTGGGAGTTAACCGGTCAACGGCGCGAGGGATAGTGGCTCGCTTTATCAGAGAAAGACGAATCCATGAGTTGCCTCGGGGCGGCAGAAACAACATCCGAGTTGACGAGGAAATGCGAGACTGTCTTGAACAGATCATCAACGACAACTGTGTCCTAAAGCTTGTACAGATAAATCGAGAATTACGAAGACTTCTCCCACACAAGCCCGAAATACATGAAAGTACAGTTGCACGAACACTGAATGGGATGTTGTTCACACTTAAACTGGTGCGAGTCGTTCCAAATGAAAGAAATATACCCGATGTAATTGTAAAACGTAGAGAATATGCAGACTGGTTCATGAACCATGCTATCCTGCGGAACTGTGTGTTTATCGATGAATACGGATACAACGTTTGGACTGCCCGTAGTCATGGGAGAGCAAGAGTAGGTGAAAGAGCGTATCGGCAGGTTTGTGGACAGCGAGGACGGAACATGACCGTTTTCTTGGCAGTATCCGCAAATGGTGGCTTGGTCTTTCACACGGCCTTTCTAGGAGGAATGAATCGTGAACGCTTTGCTGATTTTCTTACACAGACACGCCTCAATCTGGATGCTGATGAGGAAATCGTCTTCATATGCCTCGATATACTTGCTTTGAATGAGACAAGATTGGATATGTATATAGATAACTATGATTTAATTAGGCTTGATCGTTCTAGAAAAGGGGGAGGCGTCTGTATATGTTAAAAATTCCCTTAACGAAAAGACCTGACCAGAGATAATCTCGAGGCTGTTTTCATCGAGATTCATAAACCTTCTAGTGCACCCTTTATTGTTGGAACAATATATAGACCTCCAAGTGCTTCGGTTGACTCATTTACCACAATAGAAAAATTGGTGAAACTAATAGATGACGAGACTATCCCATCATCAATTTCGTTTTAGACAGTTTCACTCGACAGCATCTGTCCTTTTAGATAGCACAGATGAATGGTTCGTTAATATGGATCGTGGTTTCTTTAATATTGCAGTATTCCTTGACTTACAAAAGGCATTCGACACTGTAAATCACGATATATTATTAAAGAAACTTGATCTCTATGGCTTAGAAAAACCAGCTTTAAACCTTTTAAAATCGTATTTAGCTAACAGAACTCAAATGTGCTCCGTCAATAGCACACTTTCTCATAAAAAATTAGTTACATGTGGAATCCCTCAAGGCTCAATTCTTGGGCCGCTCCTATTCTTAATCTACATAAATGATTTACCTAACAGTTTGGAGTACTCGTCATCAAGAATGTTTGCAGACGATACGACACTAACTGCATCTGGTAAGTCAATTCCTGATGTAGACGTGGCCATCAATCATGACCTTGCTAACGTTAAGCAGTGGCTCTCTGCAAACAAACTATCTTTTCCATATTAAAACTGAATACCTACTAATTGGATCACGGTATAACATTAATAACCTATCCGCTGCACCAAATGTATTCATTGGTAATGTACCAATCAAAAGAGTGAGAGAAACAAAAGCGCTTGGAGTCTATATTGATGAAATTTTGTTATGGGATAAACATATTGATAAAATTGCTAAAAAGGTTTCGTCCGGAATGATATGATATGATATGATACTTTAATGATATGCTCCCAAGTGGGCTCTTCAGCATAAAATTACAACAATTTAAATATTAATATAACAGCTAATTTAAAATGTTATGTTAAGATAATTTAAACTATATATCTATAAGACTTTCTAAATTGTCAATTTATGATAAAAGGATAAAAATTATGGATTCGAATAAAACGTATCTAGAATATGTTATTTAAGTTTCTTCTTAAAACTTCTTACTGTAGGAATGTTTTTAAAATTGTCTTCTAAATCGTTCCAGATTTTCGTTCCTCTGTAGTGAAACGTTCTCTGTCCTGCTGCCGTTCTGTAAAATGGAATGTGGAGCAGATCTTGATAGCGCATTGGATGATCGTGTAACTCAGCACGTTTACTAAACTTGTCGCATAAATAATTGGGGGCTAGGTTGTTAACGCACTTATAGGCCATTACTGTATCTCTAAACAATAACAGTTGTTCGACAGGTAGCCATCCAAGTTCTTGTAAAACTGGTGTAATATGGTCAAACTTTCTGGTATTTGTGATGACTCTACACGCAAAGTTCTGTACTGCCTGGAGTTTTTTAAAATTCACAGAGGAAGTATTAGACCAGACGGAGGAGCAGTATAAAAGCTTGCTAATAACAAGAGCTTCAATAACTAACAAGAGCGTATCTCTGTCGAAGCTGTCCTTGACTCGGTAGATTTGAACTAATTTGGACATACATGATGAAACCAGTTTAGTAATGTGACAGTCATATGATAGGTGTGAGTCAAGAAGTACCCCTAGATCTTCGACGGATGGGACTGGCGTAATGGTTTTTCCCAAGAGGTTTAACGATATATCAGGGGGGATGGTTCCATCAGTTGACTTGTTCCAACAAGGAGGAATTTAGTTTTTCTGGGTTAATAAGCAATTGGTTCGCAGAACACCACTTTACGACCCTGTTGAGATCTGATTCCAAATTATGAGTCGCTTGTTCTATGTCTTTGATGGAGAACGACAGAAAAGCTTTAGAATCATCTACGTACGAATCAAGGTTACACGATTGAGTGGTTGATGGTAGGTCATTTGTGTAGATACAGAACAATAGAGGTGATAGGATTGCACCTTGTGGTACGCCATGAGTAATGGGGAGTGAAGAAGACATTTGTGATCCAATACGTACAGATTGAGATCTACCAGAGAGATAACTGTCGAACCATTTCAATGCCTCAGGAGAAGCACCAACGCAACTTAGTTTATGCAACAAGATTGAGTGGCTGACGCTGTCAAATGCTTTGGATAAATCTAACAAGATCAAAGCGGTCACCATCTTCTTGTCCATAGCTTCCAGAATACAGTCGCTTACCATAATGTTGATGGTTTCAGTGGAATGGTATTTTCTATTTCCACTCTGATGAGAGGATAAACGATTATTGTTAGATAAGTAAGCACCAAATTGATTAAGGACAACTTTTTCACAGATTTTTGAAGCAACGACAAGAAGTGAAAGGGGTCGATTATTCGATGCCAACTCGTGATCGCCTTCCTTCAGCAATGGTATTACTTCGGCTAATTTCCAAACATCAGGAAACGTCGATGAAGCGAGTGAACAGTTTATTATGTCCGTGAGGGGGGCTAATATTACAGGAAGGCTGTCTTTAATAACACGAAGGCTTATCTTATCTAGTCCAGGGGACTTGTTAGTGGGCATAGCGAGGATAATACGTTGCACCTCGGTGCAGGTAACTGATTCGAAGTAAAATAGCTCACTTGTTGGGTAAGAAATTACAGTAGATAATGGACTAATTAATTCAATGTTATTGTCTTCAGCTACACGCCTTGCTGCTTCAGCGGTGTTCTTTCCCAGCGAGGTGAAGTACTGGTTGAAATCATCAGCCACTACTTTTTGATCCTTGGCATATACTTGCGATTCCTTTTCTTTGGTTGGAATATATCGATTTATTGTCTTCCAAAGAGAGCTGGGGTTGTTCTTATGTTTCTGAACTTCATTAAATGCGTGGATTTTGGCAGCACTTTTTAGTGTAGATTTGACTTTGTTACGATAATCTTTGTAATGATTCCAATCATTATTGTCGCGGGTCTGTAGGTAACGACGGAGAAGTCGATCTCTACCTCTCATAAGGTTTTTAATTTCGTGCGTGACGTACGGGCATGGTCGGCTACGAACTTTCACGGTCTTTATTGGTGCATGTACACCAAGGACAGAGTGAAGTATGTCGTTGAAGGTTTTTAACTTCGAATTCACGTCGCATTCCGAGAAAATAGATAGGAGACGGTTTGAGTTCGAAGCGAGATCAGAGGACAAGGGGTTATAGTGCTTGTAGCTCCGTACAGTAATAAAGCATGGTGCTTTCTTAGGTGGTCTCAACTTCAGTATGGCGTAAACAGGTAGATGGTCGGAATCGGAGCAATCAGAAAGCTCAAATCTTGTGTGGATCATAATACATTAATTGGTGCTTACAATGCACTCATTTTGCCACACCTGGACTATTGTTGCGAAGTTTGGGATACTATTGGTATCACACTTTCTGATGGTCTCCAGACATTACAAAACAGGGCTACTAGAGTGATTACCGGTCGTAAAAATGAACACGGCCAATCTGAACTTGCTTTACACCCTTTAAGTGGCAAATATTTAATTTCAAATAAAAAAAATATTTTCTTGCAAAATTAACCTACATATGAACCTAGAAATCCAATTCAAAAGAAAAAAAAATCCCCTTGAAATTTTAGGGGGGTAAATAATTTGTAGCAGATATGCTACATTGCTGCGAAAGGGTAAAAAAGATACAAAAACTATACAATATATTTTCTTGAAAAACCAGCAGATTTTTTGTTGGTTTTATGACATCACAATCAAAATTTATCTTTCTCCAGATGTATATGCATTTTCCTTGAATTAAATAGTATACAGTATTATAGTATATATAAAAAGTATAATAAAAAGATATATATATATATATTTGCAACATTAGATATAAATATAGAAAAAAGTTCAAGTTCAAAAGTTCAGTAAAAATTATTTACAATTATGGTAGTCCAGATACAACATAATCAGTATCATCAACATCTTCATCAGAGCTTAGGTTCTCTACTTCAGACTCATTTCCATTGAAGATGCTCTCAAAAACATCGTCAAAACAGATTATTTTAGAATTTTCTCTTGCCATTTTCTAAAAATACATACATACATTACATTCTTCAGCTCACTCCCTACTACATTATAGCTATATATTTGTAACAACAATTATGATAGTGCTTCCATGTCAACTTTTCCTGAGGTAGGAAACCGGAGTGCCGGGAGGATATAATCAAGCTTACAATAGTGTTACTAATACAACATTTATAATAATATATATATATATATATAGACATTTTATTACATTTTATATATATATATATATATATATATATATATATTAACTACTTACTAACCGAGAGTGAGGGCTGTACGGGAGAATATTAAACCGAGGTCTTGCTGTATTGACCGAGCGATAGCGAGGTCAATACAGCAAGACCGAGGTTTAATATTCTCCCGTACAGCCCGAACGGTCGAGGTTAGTAAGTTGTTTATTATATGGCAATTGATTAATTGAGTAGTTATTTGTAACAGTGGAAAACATTCGCCAATTTGTCATGCGAAAGCAAAGGTCAAAGTCCAAAAGCCGGTTCATTTTCAAAATGTCAATATCATTCATACAAATGCATCTGGCTAAGTAAAACACTACTACATACAACACTTTTTTATAAAATATTAACACAGAAATAGAGATATTTAATAATTTAATAACAGTTTTTCGAAAATAGCAGAAAACAACTCGGAAAACAAAATGTTTAAAAGAGTTTAAAATTCCTTCTGGCTTATTACAAGCGCTTTTTTTAGCCGGCCCTTCGTATGCTCAAAACACAAACAATTCTCAGCGACTACAGTTGCAGAGACTAAAAATTTTGTACAAATTTACCTTTTTTCGATTTAAGCAAACCAAACTTGATCATAGAATGCTAACCATGGTTCAATTTCCTATTTTTCCATTCGTGGTTGTTATTTTCTCCGTTTTTGAGTATTTAAAAAGAGTTCTTGAGCTCATTTCCTTGTCTAAAACTCGGCTTTTCTTCGCAGGGCAATAAAAATTGCGTATTGCCCGTGGGCAATACGGGAAAATCCTGCCTCGTCAGCGACCAATCAGATTGCGTGATTCACCAAAACAAGCACTTGCCATATAATAAATATCAGTTATAGACCTGGAGCGAGGGGTATTCCACAAAAAATTACCCTGAGGGATGAAATATTCAGAGGGCGAAGCCGGAGGGATATTTCTTCCCAAAGGGTAATTTTTTGTGGAATACCCCTAGTGAAAGGTCGATAAATGATATATTATACCAAACCTTGTATGGTTTACTTGTACTAGATGCTAGAAAACAGGCGATGAAATTATACGACGGCCTGGAGACGAGCGGGGTATTCAAAAGTCGAATTCCCTGCTCGTGGTATTCGACTCGATAGTCGATATTCGACTCAGGGTGTAAGTTGCCTGGGGCATGGTATTCACTGAAAAATACCACGAAGCCGGAGGGATATTTCATCCCAAAGGGTAATTTTTTGGGAATACCCCAAGTGAAAGGTCTAAAAATGATATATTATGCTGAACCTTGTATGGTTTTACTTGTACTAGATGCTATGCTAGAACAGGTGATGAAGGGATATTCAAAAGTCGAATTCCCCCCTCAAGCGTGGTATTCGACTCGAATACCATGTCCCGGGGAAACAACTCAGGGTACAAGTTGCCCGAGGCATGGTATTCGCTGAAAAATACCATGAAGCCGGAGGGATATTTCATCCCAAAGGGTAATTTTTTGGCAATACCCCAAGTGAAAGGTATATAAATGATATATTATACTGAACCTTGTATGGTTTTACTTGTACTAGATGCTATGCTAGAACAGGCGATGAAATTAGACGACGGCCTGGGAACGAGCGGGTTATTCAAAAGTCGAATTCCCCGCTCAAGCGTGGTATTCGACTCGAATACCATGCCCCGGGGGGAAACGACTCAGGGTACAAGTTGCCCAGGGCATGGTATTGGCTAAAAAATACCACGATCATGTGCTACAAGCATAGTTCTCTGATTGGACAAACTTATTGTGAGGTATAATATATATATATATATATATATATATATATATATACGTGTAGGTTTAGGTCTACGAAACGCAAAGAGTGCTCGACAACATATAGTTAGAGCAAATTATAGATTTTCGCTTACCTCAAAACTTGTCTGCAACAGGCTGTTTCATCTGTAAAAGAATCATCAGGCAGTCATCTTTTAAATGATGACTGCCAAATCATCTTTTACAGATGAAACAGCCTGTTGCAGACAAGTTTTGAGGTAAGCGAAAAAATATATATATATTAGTAACACACAGTATATAATACATATATAAACAGTGTAAAATATAAAGTTCAACCTAAAACCAGACAATACAAAAATAGGTATTTACTTGTTTTCAACTACATTCAAAGTAAATTGCAGAAAAATACAACACATATTGTATACTTTATCAGAAATATAAAGTTCATGTAATTCGAGCTTCAGTGACCACTTCGTGGCAATGTAGCAGATGTGCTACAAATATCTTTATGAAATTATTCAACAAACAGAAAGACAATTTATGCAAACACATAAATACCTAAAATACGATATGAAAAGACTGCCTTATGGCAAAATAAAATACACTAAAACTTATACCCTAGAGCGTCTTACAAAGATAGAACATTGTGACAAATTTAGAGCTGTAAAACTTACCGAAATCACTGTGATTTGGACATCATTTTCTCAGTCTAAAAGCCACTTCAGTAAAAAATTTCGCCATTACCACAGATTAAAGATTAACAGATATGGAACTTTAGTCGGAACCTTTGATGTTCTTGTCCCCACTGTGAGGCAATTCCACGCGCCACGCAAATTGCTCTGGTGCGTGGCTGGCAAGTGTCGCTCGTCGAATTTCCCAACTAAAGTATAGGAGAAACATTGTTCGAAAGTTGAAAAATGCTTATTTTTACGAGTTAGCGCTACAGATCATCATTTTGAGCTCAAAATTTCTGAAAATAGCAGTAAGTGATCACTTTTGTTTGTTTTTAAAACACATTCGACTTTCCCAACAACTTTTATTTATCATTGAAAGCCAGGAGTGAGTGTGAAACAGTCGACATGCAAACATACTATATGTTGGTTTGATGCTTTGAAAGCTTGTTTATTGATAGTGGACAATGTATTTGGTGCCGAAACTTAACGCTTAGGAAAATATTAATCGTTTTTAATATTTTATTTAAGCAAAAACCGAAAATTAAATAATTTACATCCTGCCAAAGTTTGGGAAGTCACAGATTGCCATTTTGTATATATCTTGTTGTTTTGTATCAGGGCACAACACAACCGCATTGTAGAACAGTTTCTTGAGTTTAAACACAAACATGGCGGTCTTTTACATTAAGTATGCCACCTGTTAGCAATGGTATAAAAACCTGTGGTATAAAAGTATATAAACAAGTCTTAATGACTATTTGTATAGAATTAATTGTTGTAATTCTCCTTTATGTATATGTTGCCATCAAAATGAAACAGTTAAACATTATATTTTATTATGTCCTCGTTTTGCTGCTCAACGTAATGAACTTCTTACCTCTGCTGCACAAGTTTGTGGAAAAGCATGGCTAACGAGCAACGACAATGGAAAACTTGAATTTTTATTGAACGGTTCTGTTCAATTAAGTTTTGATGAAAATTGTTTATTGTTCGGTGCTGTTCAACGTTTTATTTTGGATACTTGTCGCCTCTCCTAGCAATGCTTTGTGCGTTTATGTATCTTGTTTTTTCTGTAACACTATCTTATTTTGTTTGTTTATTTGTGTGTTATTTGGTGTAAATAATTTTATATATCCTTTTTTTTTTTACATGTGAGCCCCCTCGATAAGCATGGCTTTTGGGGCAAACAGTTAAATAAAGTTTATATAAAAAAACAAAAAAACAAAAAAAAACAAGTCATGTAATGAATATTTTCGTTGAAGATAAGGTTAAATTCATACATATACGCGGCTTGCCGTGTCATTTTGTTTTCGGACTTTTCATGCCTTATCTGTCTTGAAAACTTGTAAAATTTGCATAAAATATGAAAAAACTTTCCACTAACCTTGTAAGTATAAGATTTCCTCGGAAAGTTAGTATTTTAAGTAGATATAAGCTTCCAAAGTTGAAGAATTTGCAAAAATCGATTTGTCAAAGTCAATTTGATTGAAAAGACTGATAAATGCACTCCTCGAGGCATGTTTTCCCGTTTTTTCCGTACCAAAGCGTTTTTATATATCCATTTTTTGTTAAAATGCTCTAGTCCTAGTCCATTTGTAAAAATTGTGAACGACGTACAAATCATCCAGATATACTCTTTTAAATCGCTCTTTTATTGTCGAAATTTGGGGTTTTCCTATCTATTTACTGATTAAAAATTTCCATGACACTTGCCAGAGGCTCGCGCATGCGCATTGAAAAAGTGGGGACAGGATCACGCGAAAGTTCCAACTAAATTGGAAAACTTTGAAAGAACGCAGAACTCAATTTGTAACAAGTCTTATGTATAAAATAACTCATGATCTAGCGCCCAAACAACTAATCGATAATTTTCAAAAGACGCCTTCCTCTCAGCATTATAATTTACGAGGCTCTACCACAAAGCTCTATCTGCCCAAATCTAAGACTGAATATGTGACCTTCCATGGGAAAACATACCTTAACGATATATCGTTGAAACGGCCAAAAAAACGGAGAACGAACGGATAGAGAACGTTTTGTTATAACGTTTCAACGAATCTCAAAAACGTTTTGACGATTTGAGTAAAAAATCTGAACGAATAAAGTCGAGGATTTGAACGGATAAAAAAACGTTCTATCAGAAGTCGTTTGAACGAATTAAATTATTGAACGTTCCTAACGAAATTCGCCATAACGCATAGATTAAGGATAGCTGTCAACAGAATAGAATAATGTGGCAAACAAGTAACCTCTATCGGCGCACAAAAGTACTCCAGTGATTAAATATTATACAAATTTAACTAAACATTCTGATAAATTACGCTGTGAGTATTATTCAATTCGAAAATTCGAAGATATAGTACAGCAGTTATATTAGTTACATGAAGTTGTACAGTATGAATTATTGTGCAGTATTCTTTAAATTTGACATATATTGAGATATTCAATAACTATTCTGGAAGATGTTTCAAACCTCTGATGCGGAAACCACGCTGCCAAAACAAGGCAAGGCAAAGGCTATAATTTAGACAGTTGAACTTTGGATATGCTATATTCTATAGTATGCATGTCTGGCTATTCTCCTTGAGCAGCTTAAATCTCGCGCCAATTGATTTAATTTCCTGCCTGAAATAATTATTATGAAGAAAAAATTGTAAACAGATCAAAGCAAAATCTATTGCGCGTTAAAGAGTATAGACTAGGGTACCTGCAAGGTAGGGAATGCTGCGGGACTGTTATTATTCTTTAGCTTCTTGAAACAAACATGCGAACAAATATGCAACACAAATTATATTCAGTAGACGGTAATTATTGGCATTGACCCAGTGGCTTGCGCGCTGTCAGTAGATGCATACCCTAGCATAGTTTGCAGGATGAGACAAGCTACATATATCACGAAACATGAAAGACATCAAATTTTGTAACATCTATTTCAAAATATCAATATTTTCCATGTATTGTTCTACCACATGGAATTCCCACATGAAACCCATGTTTACTGCGATGAGTAATTGGACACTGCCACGCAAGGAAATTTGCATATTTTTGTAGTGTATATAATTATAAAAGCTTTAAACTATATATATACATGTGCGCAAAATAATTTTGCATTTGGAAATGCGAGTCACCTATATGTAAAGCACAACTCATTGCCATTCGAATATTTGTCTTAGTGCGCGCACAACTGAGACCCTTCATGTCTGTTCTGACAATAATATGTGAAGGCCCGCGGCTAGACAAAAATGTTAAGTCCATTGTAAAATAGGAATAAAAACATATTTATATGCCTACAGTAGCCTATTTAATAGGTCAAACAGAATGATTCAGTCAGGCAATTTAGACGATCAATTGCATACCTGTGACTTTGTGTCAAGTTCACACGGAGTCACATTCGTCAAGCGGCATACACGAAACTTCACTTGATGCAAAATATGAAAATCAGCAAGAGAAAGCAAACGCGAATGGATAGAAAAACCTTTTAAAGACATCTCTATGTAAGACTTCCATGCTTTACAGCACTAACAGCTCAAGCAAAGTCGATAGCACTAATGCAGAATATATAGTTTATATATAAACAGACACTGAATCTAGCTGCGATCGATTGTGTGCTTTCAGCGTTTCATAGATATATAAATTAAGATTGCCAACTTTCCAAAAAGGAGTAAACAAATGTAAATGTAACATATAAACAAAAGACAAAATATCCTACCTTGAATGGTCAAAATAGACTTGAAAAAGCTTTAGAAATTCGATAACAATTCGAAGACTCCGTCCGTCAAAATCGAAAAGCACAGGAACTGAGCGAGTTTAAAATTTGTGTTCTGCGCATAGCAAGCGCGCACGACCACAATTCCATGCGCTAAATAAAATTTACTTCAAAACCCCCTCTCTGCACATATTAGGCTGCTGCTACGCTCGCTCGCTTCAGGCTCGCTCGCTCCGCAGCAATTATATGAATGCTTATTATGTGCCCAATCCTTTTATATAGTTATAAACCAAACTTGTATTCTGTAGATTATTCTCTTTATTATTTATTTAGTTATTTACATCAATTCCAAGGTCGCCATTTTTGTTGCCATATTTTTTCCTACAATGCAGTTATATGCTCTCATTTTGCGAGCACACGACCACATATACAAGTGTTATGCTGTTTGAACAGCATTTTTTTTGTTATCCGTTTTTAAATTTCACCTAATCACAGGTTCCTCACCAACTTTCGGTGTAGGAATAATTAGGTGAAGTAATTTTACAGTTTTAGTGAGGGAGCGTAATTAAGGTGTCCAAAACCACACAAAGGCCGAGGTTAATCTACAAAAAACCCGGCACATCCTATAAAGCTGCATATACGGTAGTTCCAGAAAACTGCATTTAAATGACACTATTTTAACGACATCACCTTACGCCGGTCCCCAACCGCAAATTATTAACTCTAGATCAATACATGTTATTAATTAACTAAGTTCTTGGTGGTCACTAATGTATCTCTAAGAATTTCATCAGGAAATATTTTATTTCCCTTCATACTAGAGCATCTACACAGAAATTAATGATAGAAAATAGCATACAATGTCAACTGTCTAAATGTTTCTAAGCTACCTGCGCTCGCTATAGTACCCTGAAAAGGAAACCAATTATGCCATGTCTAAGACCTGGCATAAATGGTAAATTTTTGTTAGTTAACGTCCGGCGTTCCGCAACTTAAATTGGAATGTCCGGCGTTCCGCAATTCCGAATGTCCGGATTTCCACCCTGAAAAGCAACCTAATACTCGACCCTGGCAGGAATAGCGCACAGTTTTTTTACTAAGGCATATAGCAATAGCAAACTGCCCATATAGAAACAGCGGTTCGAAAGTACACTCCAGCCGCCCATATAGAAACGACAGTCCCAAACCCATGCACAGGGGAGTTTATACTCACCAATATAACAAAAGAGTGATCCTCATTCACTTCGAGACATCAACTTGTGACACAATTTGTGCCTCCTGCCTACCTACGATAATTCAAGCAAGACTTCCCCAGACATCCACATTGTCAAGTAAGCATAACATAACAACATAACACAATGACATGTTTCTGGCAAAATCTTTTATGCTTGTCCTGCCTATTATTATCCTTGCAATTTTGAGGTTGCATCTACCCACAAATTCATTCAAAATGTTTTTATAAACTTGGTAAGCAATTCTTGTTTGAGTGTGGGTAAATGCACCCTATTTAAATTATCCCAGTTATGTGACCACCAAGCTAAACTACGCAAACCTCATGCCAAGCCACTTTGAAGGTCTGGCAACCTTTCAACTGATGTTTATTCGCGTCCATCTGAACGATACATCAATTTCCTCTTGTCATAATAAGCAATCTAAAGCGAGTTTTACAATGACTCGCTAGATTTTTTCTCTCCTACTTCGATTCACCACGTATGTTATACCGACAATATATAACATGTATATGAACGTCCGCCCTTGAATTGGTGCATACTAAATATTCGCCGTGTTCTCACTCATATTTACCATATATCTAATGTACAGTAGGCCATATAGTAGATTAATTTGCCTCGAATTACAGTGCTGACAACTACAGCATGCATGTATATGACGTCAAAACCAACGGGGGTCAGTCCTGGGTGTCAATCCTATATTAATGGAGAGACATATTATACAAACCCCATTATGCTATTAAGAATAGTAAAATAACGTTGCAGTGTAAGGGCACTTGCGTGAGTGCAAATATGAACTGTTTTTAAGTTCGTTTTACTTGTACACACAAAACACACGGATTTTATAAATATCATTGGAACGTGTTTCTTGTGACTGCGTTCCTTTGTTGTGGTTAATCTAGCAAGTTATGATGATGATGCATATGTCACTATGTGTCGGCTATCTTATTAGGAATGCTAATGAATTCAGTTCTCGTCATATTTCGCGAATATAATATCAAAAAATATTTGTACATTGCAGACTTTCATAATACACAGACCTGTTTGTAAGCTCAATTAAGCAGCATAATATTGGCCCGTTATACTGCGCAAGCTACAATGCAAGCATGTGCAGAACAAGTGTTGTAATCTACCGGCATTCCTGTCTGCACAGGTATACAGTAGATCTTGTTGCTCAGGCTCCGGACTTAGACTAAATACAGTATGTAGAATTTAAACTGCATGCTTATGCCATGCAAAATTCCTCAATTTAATTAGGTGTTGTCTGTTGATATACCGATTTCCGACAATATAAGTTCATTAGCACCTTGCCAAAGCATCTGGCAATGCAGTTGTTATAATACGACATATGGCTTGCGATTTTGTGTGTCCTGTCGGCGAACTTTATGAAACTCTACATTTCCTTTTACACAAATTGTATTAAGGAGCAGGCGTGAATCGCTTTCTAGGAGTATTTCTCTGCAACACTTTCTATGCTTATCCTATAAGATTCTAACATTGCAAAAGGTTGGTGAACTTAGTGTTTGTTTGAACGAAATCCAATATCGCTCGAACGAAATCCAATCGTTCGAACGAACGCTAAATCCAAATGTTTGAACGGTTTTGAAACATTTTTCATACGTTTTTTCCATTCGTTTCAACGGGCCGTTAGGAATTATGAACGTTCTCCAAAATCGTTTTAACGAAACGCTGAAGCGTCTGAACGCCTAACGAACGGATAACGAACGAATTTTTAGCACGTTTTTCAAAAGCGTTAAGGTATGTTTTCCCATGGAAGGTCACATATATTAAAAAGGTCTTAGTTACAGAGGAGCAAAATTGTGGAACAGCCTCCCAGATGAACTAAGAAATAAACAATCTCTTAGTCAATTTAACTCAAGTGTGCGACACCTGGCCATAAATTTATAAATTTGTGAACTTAATAATTTGATAGTAATTGTAATTGTAACTGTCAGTGTATTATTTTAAATTTGTAGTATAGCTCATTGTAAATTTTGAAGTTTAATCTACGCCCCTCTTGGAAACCAGCTTTTGCTTTAGGGGTTAGCGTAGCCAAATAAAGTTTTTACTACTTTTACTTACTACATATATGACGGCGCATGACAATCCACCTGTCCGTGCTCCCAATACCGAGTTACGAAAACTACCTCCATACAGCCCATTCTTAAACATCGTGGAGCAAGCAATAAGCGCCCTTAAAGCAGCAATAAAAGCGGACATTTCTCGTCCCGAAATTCAGCGTTTGATGAGTGATAGACATGCGGCAAGACATCGACGACTACCTTTGGGAGAGTTTCGAACCCATCTTCTCCTATAGATGCCTTACAGCGAAATATCGGTACAATAACGGTAGCGAAGTTCGGGCAATGGTACCGCTTCATGCAAACGTACATTCGCTCCACGCTGCTTAAACGGGGAGGCGATCCAGGACTGAAGGATATATGACATGCCTGCTTGATATCCAACATATTTTGTAGTGTTTAATTGAAAAGGCATTCGTGTTAAATGAACATGATATGAATTATATTTTTATTACAAACACACAGTTGGCAATTAAGACCATTGTAATGCTTATACATTCATTTAATTGCTCGCCTGTTGGTGCTTAAAAATATTAATCAATAACGTTTTCATTGTAATGAATACATTCTTCACTCTGATCACTAATCTCTAGATTTGTATGGTCCGCGTATCCATTCAATTGTATGTTTATTTCTTGGGATTGAATACCTTTAAACGTTAATGAATGATTATGCATATTCAAATTTTTGTATTGAATACGGATGTCATGCAATTCGCTGTCAGATCCGCGAACATGCATACTCTACGTTTTATTGGTCGCTGGTTCATGCACATGGTAGCGCGTTTTATCTTAATGAGTAGCAAACGGTGTAGTATAGATAATATAGAATATCAGAAACTAGCTTACTGTAAAATATTTTGATCGGCCTTCAGGCCCGCTTTTTGTCGATCATGCATAGTTTGTATGCAAAATGAACTTTATTGTGCTACCAATATAAAAATATCCATGGAACCTTTAAGAAAATCTAAAAAGGAAACTTCTCTTCTTTGTTATTTGTAAATCCATACACGAGCGTTTAAGCCGTTTATAGTAGAGTTAAGGATCAATTTTAGTAGTACTTAGTAGACTAACTTGAGTGAATTCTGTCAAGTACCTTATCGTTTTTTTATGGAGTGAGAAAACTGTTGTATTTGATGCCTAATTATTGAGATTGTTAAGAAATTCCACCCTTCCCACGGGTATTTTGACATGGAAATTGTTCTCGAAGGTTGGGAATTTGACACAAAAAATAATAAACGTCAAATGCTCGTGGGTTTGCCCGGCCTCCCAGGGGTGATGGAAACAAATGATAGGTGCATAAGATGTAAACAATAACAAAAGCCTGCAATGTGTGACCCTTACACTAATCCTTTAACAGTCTGCAATACCTAAAATTGACCCAACAAATCGCAGTGTGTACATGTTGTATCGTTTCATTAATGCAAGAATGTTCAACTATTTGATTTAGCTATTGTGTGAAATACAGTATGTCAAAATTTAATTATTATACGATAATTATAAGAATGATTTTAAGCAATTTGCTTGATAAAACAACTACCAATGGTAGTTGGACGTTTTCAAGAGGAACCTATACATTGCTATGCCACGTCTAACTGCAGTTGAGAATAATATTACCAGAAATTTCGAGCTCATAATTCATGTCATTGTGTTCTTTAGAATACGTTTCAATATTGCATGCATGCATATTTAAATTAACCTGTAAACGACCACAAATATTGTAAAATCAAACAAGTTCAAACGCTTTTGGAAGTACAACGTTAAAGACAAATAAGGATTTTTATGAGCTCAAAAATTAGGTTGATTATAGTAGAATGCATCGCGAGTCTGGCACTTCGCGTCGCCCGTAATGATGTAGCCTAAATTGACCAATTTATATAGCCCCTGCAAGAAGATTAATATGGCTAACACTATGAATAGTGCCGCTTTTAGAACATAATATGGCAAGCTAGGGAAGTACTTTGTCGTCGTAGTAAACAAGAATTTTCTAGTTATAACGTTTGCTCAGTCTATGCTGAAGTCAGATAGAGTCTGGCAAAGAAGAAATATATCATCGCTCGACCAAAATTTGAGTTAATATGTGCACTCCTTATTATTTTCTCTTAGAAATCGCCATTTTAATGGTCTTTAATTATGTATGCGTCCCGCCATCTTGTCCCAAATTTCTGTTAACAATGCCCGGTCAAACCAGAACAAGAGTTGCATGAAAGTTAATTGGATATTACCACGTGTACCGGTCAAACGAGCAAAAACTCTCATCAACCTTAACCCTCATCAAAATTTCAACCAACTGAAAGTTGATGAGAGTGAATGAGAGTTGGCGAGAGTTGGCGGTGAAACGCGAGCGAGAGTTGCAACTCTCATTGACTCTCATTGACTCTCATCAATTAAATGTTTCGCCCATATTACGAATGAGGTTTTTCATTCGAAATTTGGCGTCATTTTCATGATTTCAAACAAGATGGGGTTTTTTCAAACCAGATGGAAATGGTAAACAACCTAGTTGCTTACACGTGCAAACAAATAGCTTTAAACTTGACTACGAGTACGACTAATTGTCATCAATTAATTATTATTACCATCTAGCGCTTTTACGCAGAAAGCCTCTGCGCAGCAGAGTTACGTCATTGTCTTACGCCGTCTTGTACTCGCGCCAAAACCTCCTAGTCAATGCTCTTTGACTACGAGATTTTCAATTTAAGTAGAGAAGTCTTGTCGTCAATTTGGCGCAAGTACGAGGTGGCTAAGACATAGGGAGCTTTAGAAGCGACTACGACTACGAGTGCGAGATTAGATGTTTCCACACGTCATTGTCTTATGCCATTTTGTACTCGTGCCATTATCTCGTAGTAGTACAAAAATTAGAAGAGGTCAACGTGTTGAACTTTTTAGTTACTTTTAAACCATACGGAAAACAAAAAGCAAGCCAATTGGAAATGTCAGAAACACGTCAGACAGACTCCAAAAATGTAAAAATAGTCAATTGGACAACTAAATTTTTGCATGGACAAGCATGGAAAAGATTTTAACAAAAAAAACAACTAAACTGTAATAATGCGCTTTGATAAGTGTAACGCCTGTGCGCAGGCCTTCGACCCTATAATCGGGCCGAAGCCTGCACGCAGTCTATATCTTTACATATTAATTCTATTTTGTTATGATTGTTTTGACTACTTTATTTTCATTGGTTAATATTTTGTTCACGTGACAGCTTTTATAGCGTTGCTATAAAAGCTGATGTAATGTGTTTATCTGTCTACTAATTTCTCCTGACGAAGGGCTTTAGCTCGAAACGTCGAGATTTTGTTTATATCTTTTAGGCACACGCGAAACAACCCTCAATTTGTTCTTAAACTGTAATAAGGTAGTCTTCACCTGTCCACTCCTGAATTTGCGAGACCTGTTACATAAAAATAACACACATTTGACCTGACAGGTGCTACTACATTAATTCGCCAGCTTATCGTAACAATATATAAAAGTCTGATATCGAGGCACGTTATAATTAGTGAAAGAGACTGAAGCCTGGTTCACACGACTAAATAAGCATAAGCACAAGCGCAAGCATGGTTCACACGATGAAATAAGCATAAGCACAAGCCCAAGCATGGTTCACACGATGAAATAAGCATAAGCACAAGCCTAAGCATGGTTCACACGATGAAATAAGCATAAGCACAAGCGCGGAACGCTTTGATGTGCTTATGCTAAAGAACGGAAGGTTTGATGTCGCTTTAATGTCGGAACGTTTCATCTCGCTTGTGCTTATCTCACTCGTGTGAACCGGGCTTGAGAGTTTGTTGACATGCAGGATTCGTTGTTGTTGCGGTTGCGGTTGAAGTTGCTATTGTTGTTGTCGTCGTCGTCGTCGTCGTCGTCGTCGTCGTCGTCGTCGTCGTAGTCGTCGTCGTCGTCGTCGTCGTCGTCGTCGTCGTCGTCGTCGTCGTCGTCGTCGTCGTCGTCGTCGTCGTCGTCGTCGTCGTCGTCGTCGTCGTCGTCGTCGTCGTCGTCGTCGTCGTCGTCGTCGTCGTCGTCGTCGTCGTCGTCGTCGTCGTCGTCGTTGTTGTTGTTGTTGTTGCGGTTGCGGTTGAAGTTGTTGTTGTTGTTGTTGTTGTTGTTGTTGTTGTTGTTGTTGTTGTTGTTGTTGTTGCTGCTGTCGCCGTCGCCGTCGCCGTCGCCGTCGCCGTCGTCGTCGTCGTCGTCGTCGTCGTCGTCGTCGTCGTCGCCGTCGCCGTCGCCGTCGCCGTCGTCGTCGTCGTCGTCGTCGTCGTCGTCGTTGTCGTTGTTGTTTGGTCTTCCCGAATGAGCACATTACTTGTATGAACTCAGCGGATTTCTATACCCGATCAGACGGTAGTTGCTCATAACCCGATTGAAAATTGTCATTAGTTGAAACGTATATGATGGCAGCTATAGTCTCTAACAACATATCTGTTATCTCTCTTGTCTGATCTTGCCGAAGTCCCGTGACGTGAAGGATTTCGTCGAGTAGTACTTCAATATGCTGATGGTACAAACAGTCTTCATCCGTAACCTTCATATACCATGCGTCAAACATTACAATAAGTTTCGTTAGGTTTAAATGATTAAATAAAAAGTCACAATAATTGTCGACGAATAGCAATAAATCCTTGTAAAATAATTCCATGACTGGTCCAATTGCATTTTGCATTGTCAACTCAGTCCTGGCGCTGAAAGTTGGCCCTTGTTTGTACATTGCTTTTAACCGATCTTTTATAGCTGGACAAGCTGTATTATTATCTGCCCAATTCGTATTCACTTGCATTTCTTGCACTATGTTTAAAAAGGAAAACCTGCTAAGTACTTGCGTGATGCAATTTCAACAGCTTTTAATCCAACGCGCTTATCGTAATCAATATAAAATTCAAGAATTTTTCCAGGAGGAAATCCTGACAGAATCCAATTATATTCTCCTTCATAACATGCTCCGTAAGGATTCATTCTTCCAAGGTAGTTTTCAGCATACTGTCCTAACCGATAACTCCTCCCCAGTGGTATATGATACACCAACATCGGTGACATAATACCAATAGTTAAAGATCCTTGTGCTTTAATACACGAAATCAGAGCACTCATTTCGCTCATTACTGTAGAATTACTTAGATCTGGAATGCAAAATTCTCTCAATTTTTCTTCATGTTGCGGAATTAGAATATTGGTGACGTAGCATAATGATGCACAGAGTTTTTGACGGATCCCAGGAATGTAATCAGCAACTCTCAAATAATGCGAAAACAGTAGAAATTGAGAAACATGATTATACAATATCTTTCCATTGAAATGGTCCAGTCGAAGTAGAAACCAGGACACTGGTACCGTGTGTAGCTCAGAATGTTCGGGTGCAACTTCCTTAATTAGTTGTATGGCTGCTGTGGCGGCCGAAAATGATCCATTGACTTTATTAAGCGTTCCTAAGCAGTTATATAAAGCTTGGTACCCCGTAAATCTTGTATGTACAGCTAGTCGATTATTATAGCTAGGAGAATGACGTAGTTGGAGCAAAAAAAGATCTAATTTATAACAATTTAAAACCATGTTTGCTGCCCACCAGTATGTCCGACCGTATGTTTTAAAAATCAGGCTACTAACAACTTCGAGATATTCATTCGTCCACTCCGGTGCAATTAAACAGCCACTTAAATTCGGACATCGAGCAGGCAAGTTCTGCACAAGGGAAATGAAGTGGTCTTCACTATCGAAGTTAATATCTGACTTATTGTATTGATCGGCGAAGTAATATGAAATATTCTGCAAAATGTATTGCAACTTTTCGTCAGTTTCGCTCTGTTCCAATGCTTGTCTGAATGCAAAGCTAACAACTTGGTGAATGTGAAACTTTTCTTGCGATAAGTAAACTAAGGGAAAATCTAATACTAAAACGTATTCGTTTATTTTATGTCCTCTCATTCCTAAGTATTTCGTAACATGCGCGGACGATATATATCCTAGGTTTACAGTAGCAAAGCCAGTTAACGCAATGAAATCGCAAAAAACAGCTGGGTAAACTTCCCTGGTTTTCCTGATAGTTACCTGCAAAGCACTTAACATGGAATGCCGGTATCCAAACTTTTCATTTTGATAACCATGAGCATGTAGAATTTCTTTCGCTGCAGCATGTTCTGTTAAATATTCACGCCAACTGTACGACCCTCTCAAATTCATACTTCGGCTAATATGATCACCAGCTGCCAAAATAGATAGAGGGAAATACTCAAGTTCTTTGACAATTTCTTTGGAAACTTTAATATCACAGGAGCGTTTGGTTTTCTGTTCTACTAGTTTACACAAGAAGCTTGTTGCGTCTTCTAAAGTCAATCCTTTGTTAGGTTTGATTTTAACATTCTCATTGTAGCCAAAATCTAGAGGGATTTGTGTCGTTACTAACATCTTTCCACTTCCCCATTCATCTGTTCCTGGCGTTGGGAGCTCCTTGTACATGTCCTTTTGTGTGATATTTGGATCTCTTATATTATCTACAATAAGCAGCCACCCAGGTCGTTTCTTTAGAAAATGTTTAAGCTTATTAGCAAGCACCATTATTTCATCTTTCGTGTCGGTATTGAATTCTTTATATTCAGAATTATTTATTTGCCAAATAGATGTGATCAAGCTGTTTCGAAATTGTTCTGGGCTTTCGGTGTTTAGTGTTAAGACTGTGGATGAGCCATGTTGTTTGCAATAAACTGACTTTCCAAATTGTCGAGCAAGCTCTGTTTTCCCCGAACCAGGCACTCCAAATATATGAACAACACTTACTCTTTTATCGGAGTTCTTAATGCTATCAAACAGTTCCTTTAAGTCCTCTATATCCTTGTCCCTTGGCGCTATGTACCAATTGTGAGGTGGATCTCGTAAATACTTGACAGCCGACTCAGGGCATTCGTATGGAATTGACCTGAAGTTGGGAACATAATTCCACAGCCACAAGAGGAGTGACAATGCCTGTCCATATATATCTTCCACAATTAACTTTATGAGAGCCTTCTTAGCTTCATCTAATTGCCCGCTCGTATAAGCTGGACTGTTTAAAAAGATAAGAGTTAATGAAAGTATTAACACTGATAACCGCATTTTCACTTCGCGTTCATTTATGCCTGTACGTAAAATAATGACGTGTCATAACATTCTCCTGCGCACCCAGACGTAGTAAAATTTGCATTTATCTAGTGTATAGAAACCTAGTCAATAGTTGCATGCCATGGGGGGCACAATCAAAGGAAAATCAAAACACGAAAATCCGCAAGTATTATATCGGTTAAGTACAAAGACTATGATTTGTTATTATCTGGAAGAAAAGTAGGTCAGTTAATTGAAGAATTAGTGTTAATAACTGTCAAAAAAAATTTACAATTAACTTGGTACAGCCAAATTACAACAAAAGCACGGCTGCATACAAAAATCAATATGACATTAAGTAATACAATCTCAGCATGATCGTATCAGCCGGTCTTGTTTTCATGGTAATTGGCATACGTTTTTTTGCATTCTTGCCGACCTGAAAATACGACATTTAGCAAATCAGTGATACTTTCTCACGTTTTGAACTGAACGAACGCTATAAAGGTAGATGGTGTGGCCATTCATATTGCTACGCTCCAAAAAGCCAATATGATTAGTCTGAAGCGTGACCAAATGATGCATGCTCTCGTTCTGACACTATACCGTTATTGTGGTTTAATGTAAAATACACCGGTATGATAAGATTTACGGCTATCATCACTTTTATCAGCCGTCTTCAAGTCAGCGTACTGCTCTGAAAAAAAACTTAGTGGGATCTATTTGACATGTTTAGCTCACACACAGCTTAGATTTCAGTAAATCGCAGAGAATTTAATGCTGTGACGTGCATGTTTCTTTACAATATACAATAAATGAAAGAATAAATAATTATTCAACTGTGAGAATATATCCTAAAGTGAGGATGTATAGTGTATGTAGCTTTCATTAACAGAGGTCTTCGAGGTAGTAAAACCACCTGAAAAATACAAGATAAATTTCTCAAGGTTTTGAACTAAGGACCTTCGTCAGGCTTTTAGTAGAATCGTTCGTCGATAACTTTCCCTATACCGTTCACAACTGGGTTGTTCACTTGTTCATGTTATTTTATTCAAAATAACTATAGAGTGCATGCAGGTAGAATCTATTTGACATGTTTGACACTGCCTAGATTTCAATCACCGAAGATTAATTTAATTTTTTTAATGACTATTCTAAGACGATATCGTCTTACTTTTGCAGTTTTCAAATCTTCGGTTCAGTGCATGCTATGTAGATGAAAATACCACCGTTCGATTCAGCGTTTTACGATGTCTTTAGAGAAGTAAATTGTGTTTGGCGGCCAATTTAGCCCCTTTCAAACACCTCTGAACTTTGTATTGTTTACAAATTAACAATAATACAAACTAATTATATATTCATTTCGCTTTCCTACCTTTGGTTTACACGCTACAAACTCCTAAGTGTGACCATTGGATAGCTCTTGAAAATCCTGTTCGAAAGGATGTATTTAAATATCCATACGAAATAAACTAGCCATTTTATGACAATTCTCGACTTTTCTCGTGAAAATGCCGTCTTTATTGCGAAATCCCGGTTTTGTCGGCGCACACTCGGGCAACTTCGGAAGCTAAATCTCCGCGGCTTTGCACTCTAGCGTATTGAAAGTACCTGCAATCGATTCCGCGTGATGTAATTGCCTAGATGGCGGATTTTCATTGGTTTATAGCAATCAACACTGACCTTATATGGCATTTCGTAATTAATTTGCGCGGGCGGGAATCAAATTTCAACGATGTCGGCATTTTGTTATGAGGCGCCAAATATGACAAAATAGATTATTGTCCATGATATGTATTAGCGCAAAATATATATGTTTTCTCTAGTGAAGGATACGTTATTGATGCATGATAGACATTATAAATAGTGAAGGATACGTTATTGATGCGTGATAGACATTAGAAATAGACGTGTGATATGTTAACGTCGCCACATGTGGAGTATCACATTCTGTAAGGATCGTGACGTATTACTTTGATCGTGATATATATCACAGATCCTGATCTATCACGAGCGTGTCGATACTTCATATTGTTTCATATTTAATGGCGCGAGCACAAAAATACTGCAAGGGGGGGACCCGATCAAAAGATAAAAAAATTCTCACGTGGTGACATTTTGGCGGCAGCCATTTGCAACGGTTCGAAGCACATGCACAAAAAATTCGTGTTTTTTTTTTATTTTCGCCATATTTATATCCATCAATGGGTGATGCAGCAAAAAATTTAGATGTTATTGTGGAAAACGTCGTAAACAGTCCGCAATTTCGTTCTCTGATCACAGATGTCATCGAAAATGGACAAAATGCGAACCAGCAAACCACAAGTCCCGCAACAGGGCAGAGAAGTGGTGCCATTCAGCAAACTTCTACAGCAACATCACAGGCAACATCGACCCAAAGCACAAGTAGATTGGGTCAGACGTTCTCTAGCCCTGTTGCAGAATTTAATGCCATTTTTAGACGAGGGGCATCGTCTAGTCAATCACAACAAGGCAGTGGAACTGTGTCATCTTTTTTGCCCAATTTAACGCGGAGACCCAGGGCGAGACAACCAGGTCGACGCCGGCAATCGACATCTGCCTTGGGACATAGTAAATCGAATAATATATTTACAAGAGAAGTGGTTTTATTACCTGACCCGAGTTTAAAATCGATTGTAAAAGGAAGTAAGAAGGCTGAACTTATTAAAAAAGGTTACGTGATTAGCTCATTCGATTTTGACCGCAGCTGGAGTGAGGAGAATGTTTATATGAATATACGGAAAGGCTTTCAAGAAAAACTTGGTAGCATTAGGTATGAACTTAATATCATTACAAAAGTTTGATGCATTAGAATATGCTGCAAATATGACAAATACCGTAATCTCTCTATTAAGCGCCCCCCTCTCAAATAAGCCCCCCTCCCTAATATGCACCCCCTTAGAAGGGTCTGGAAAAAATAAGTCCCCCGGGGGGGCTTAATAGAGAGATTACAGTATGGGGTGTTTTTTTAAAGTAATATATTAACACTGCATTTTTTGAAAAAATAAATAAATGTGGCATTTTTGTGAAAGAAGTCAAGGTAGATTAAATCATAGAGTTTTAAACCTGCAACGTTATCATAGCTTTAAGATTGTTGCTGGTGTGGGACGTGAACTTGTAGCACCAAACTTGATGCCCAATCAGACTTTGAATGGAGAAAGGCTTGGCAAGCTATTTACTCAAAAAACTGTTTGGCTCATTCCAAGCACTAAGGTACTATATTTTCTGTTATATTATAATAAAATATTATAGTATGTTTATTTATCCCTTGTGCCTTGACTTAAAAAAAATACAGAAAATATAAACACTAAAGCCATCAGGCACTTTCCTCCCCTGAGGCAAGATAGGAACTTGATACTTTGTGTAAGAATAATTTAATGTAATTTGCTAATTTCACGTATTTGCTGTACCTGTAGTAATGTTATATAAAATATAATATATTTTGCCGAGGAGAGTGACCATCAACCCATCAGGTATTTATGAGGGTTTATACAAGAGTAATCTGTGCATTAGCGAAGCTAAGTAACATAATCCTCATAATGTTATAGACAATTTTAACGAGGGGTTGACTACATCACGGGCGTTCGTTGTGGTTCTTAACCTAATCCTAACCCCAATCCTAACCCCAATCCTAAACCTAACCCTAAAATAAACGCCGCTCCTCTAATAAACGCCGCATCAATTTATAAAATATGAGAGTAAACGCCTCCTTCTAATAAACGCCTCCCTCTAATTTTTTGAACAATTTTTGTCGCATTCAAGGTATAATAAACTACATTTAGTATTATTACACATAATCGTTCTTTGTTTTGTTCCTTAAAATGAGCCTTCACCATTGTATTTTATACTAAATTATACAGGAAAGCAAGAGTCATTTTTTCAATTTTGCTTTTGTGGACTGATCACTAATTAAATGCCTCCCTCTTTTAAACACCTCCCTCCAATAAACGCCACATTAAATTATTTAAAAAGTTAATAAACGCTCCCGGCGTTAATTAGAGGAAATATGGTATCTATTATTTGCAATTATTTTCCAAGAATACAATAAAACAAAACTGTAGCCATGCATAATTTGATTTTTGACTAGAAACATGTTGATGTCAAGGAAGGATCAGACTTTGGATCAGATGAATTGCAAATGATGCCTACAAGTATTACATCTCCTACTTCTAGACAAGACCCCCAGGTGGTTGTTGACAATGAATCATCGGAATCATCACTTTTGGTTTGGAGAAGGCAGGAACTTCTTAGGATTTTTCCCAACGAAAGCAGTGAAAGGATTGAAAATGCCTTACAGCAAAATGATTTGTCAAGTGCTATAAATTTTCTCTTGGACACTCATCATGATGATAATGAAGGTAATATGGGTTAGTGGTCGGTAATATAGTAAGTAAGTAAGTGTAGGTGGGACATCCTTACTTTACTTTGCAGCTGAGAGAAGCTTATGGCCGACACATCTCAGCTCACAAAAGTCGAGGGCGCTGCTTAGCAAGTAAGTAGTAAGCAGGGTGCTTATTTACCTTACTTGCTTGTGAGAGCTACTAAGCTGGAGCGAAGGACACAGCTCAACGTGACCAAGTCGAAGGCTTGACCAGGCGACCCTGGTTATGAATATTTTAAACAATTTTTTTTGAATACACATAGATCACTCTGTGATCTATGATTGGCAGCCTCAATTCCTGAATATCTAGATTTTGTTGGCATCTCACTCGATTGAATAATAATTGAAGAGTTTTGTAGATGGAAATATTGAGAGTGTAATTATATTATTTTATTAGAACCTATACTGTTAGAAAATGCATTAACAATCCCTGGATATAAAGGCTGGCATTGGCCCCTGGATTCACAATTCAATTCCTGCCAGGGACCTATAGTTGCATTTTTCACAGCTGTTCCTGGTTAGGTCTAATAAATGTATATAATTTACACTCAATAATTTTCCATCTACAAAACCCTTCAATTATTATTCAATTCCTGAATGCATTGAATAATATAACTTACAGTAGCTAACTAGCTTTGAGTCATTTAAAATATTTACCTAATTTCTTTCAATATTATAAAATTTTAATTTCAGATGATTTTAAAAGAGATGAGTTGTGGGAGATGCCTCTTTCTGCAACCAAAATTCGAAAACTCAATCCAATAGATGCTCTTTGCTCATTCATCAATGATGTTTCTCTTGCCCATATGCCTGACGAGGACTTGGTTATCTCAAGAGAGAAAAGTATGATTGCACAGTTGCTAAAGAAATACAAGAATCCATCATTCGATATTCGTTGCCCCCTTTATGTTCAGTTCATTTCATCAGGTTTATTTGAGCTAGGGATTGATGCGGGTGGTCCGAAAAGGGAGTTTTTTCATTTGCTGATGAAAGAACTTGTCAGAGGCAATTTTAACGGGATGCAAGTTTTTGAAGGTGAAACTGGTCACCTCTTACCGATCAATAATTATGAATTGATCTCAAGCCATTTCTATAAAATGGTTGGGAGGGTGATTTTGCATGCTATAATTAACAAATGTCGAGGAATTCCAGGACTTTCACCCGCTGTTATCAGTTATGTTGTGAGTGGATGTCGTGATAGTGTATTGGGCCACCTTTCCATACAGGATATACCAGACCCTTGTTTGCGCGAAAAACTTAATGAGGTAATTATAAAAACTGTAAGTCTATAATTTCCACTTGTAATCCACTGGCTATGCCGCTGCCAAAAGCACATAAATTTATTTTTTTTAAATCAATGACAGTCGGTTTTGTCCACACGCACAATGTTGCACTGTTTGTTTTGTCCACACGCACAATGTTGCACTGTTTCTTTTACTTAGAGCTGCTCCCGATAAATCGATTATTTTTTGGCAATCGATTATTCTTAACAATAATCGCCATTAATTGGATCATTGACAACAAACATGCACAGCATGATATTTACCTAAACTTTCTATTCTGGCGCTCTCATTGCAGTCAAAAAACGCCCGGGATGTAGTAAACCTGTGAAAAAGCGCACTCTCATTTACTGATGAAATAGAATGTTCTAGTGAGCTGATGAGATATCTGGTATCACTAATGCCGCGTTGTCAATTTGGCATCGTCTATACTACCATTTGTAAGCAAGCGTTGAGCTTTCAAAATTTTTGACTATGTTTACGTTTCGAAACGTTACGTTTTCTCTCTGATTACGCCACGTTTTTGACGTATCATGACTTAATTTATTCAATACGATTAATCGATTGTTGACAGCGATTAATCGATTACGAAAATATGCCGATGGGAGCAGCTCTACTTTTACTACCAAAAATTTTCAACACAATTGTATTGTTTCACTGCACTGAGCAGCGAATTAGCATGTAAGTTTTTCTTGTGTATTTTTAAGCTCCTGACTTGTCCAGATAATCAGCTAAGTAGATTAATGGACCCAAGTGAATCATGCAATTTGGCTGATGTTCTTATTGCTGGTGGTTATCCGCACATTGAAGTGTGTTCAAATACAAGAGTTCTTGCTTATGAGTGCGTGGTGACATCTGAAGTTATTATCAAACGCCTGCCCGTTCTTGATGACCTCCGTGATGGCTTAAAATCTGAGCAGTCTATGGGCCTTAGTCTGCTTGATATTGCTTGTACCCATCAAGAAGTTAAGTCGCTCATTTTCCCCCTGCCTTGCACAAGGATCATGCTGGAAGATCTGAAGCAACTTATCAAGTTTGATGATGCTAGTGACGAGGTGCAGCTCAACTCAAAACGATTTATGGAAAGATACTTAGAAGATCTTGACATTCGAGGTAAAGTTGTATGTTGCAATAGTCTTGATAAATTTAATATGCACAGCAACTGGGTAAATTTTAGATCAATCTACATGCCATTATTCTATTCAGATTTCTGGTTTGCTACTATATAGCCTCCAATTTTTAATGCCCAGAAGTTATTTATACTGTAGTGGATTTTTCTGAAGTAAGGAACACTTTTTAACATTTCATTTTGTATAACATTTCATACACAGTATAACCTTTAGAGTATCATTGCATCTGAAGACTTGTGATATCAATGCTAAACACTGTACTGCTGTAGTACACTGTAAGATTAAAGTAATATTAACTATTTATTTAGACGAACAAGAAGAAACCCTGAAGGACCTAGTCCAGTTCTGGACGGCCTGGCCATCACTTCCTATGTTAAAGGACAAAATGGCAATTGGTTTTCTTCCCAATGAAATAAAGAATGGCTTGGCAAATACAGATACTTGCTTTTACAAGCTTATGATTCCCACAGTTCATCATGAATATGCAGAATTCATGAAGTGCATGGACACATCTGTGTCGAATGGCAAACTTGCATTTGGAAAGATGTAAATCATGGAAAGTTCACAAACTTTGGCTTGAATACAGTTTTGTTGGGTTAAACGTTAGAATAAACATCTCATGGTGTAACTTTCTTAAGAAGTTTTAACGTTGGTTATCATAAGCCTGTTTTCCATATAATTGGTACAATTGCTGGTGTATATTTTTGTAGTTTCCATATAATGGTTATTATCTCTGAGGGCCTGATTTGGTTCATATTTCATTGGCAATTGTAATGATTAAATGGAAATGCTTTAAATGTTGTTAATTAAATAATTGTTGAGTTCAGTTCAAAAGTTGCACACATTGCCAAAAGTAGGAATATTTGTTTTTCAAAGCTATATATTATTTTGATATTTATGAAAAGTTTCTTACAGTTTATTGTTCCTCTGCTTGTCCAATATTTACAAATTCCCTGATCACATTCAATGCCTCCACGTCCTCCACATATGTGTTACACCCATGATTTCCATCATCGATCAGTGGATCTATTAAACCTCTTAGTTGTTGCAACTGCTCCTCTGTCAGGTTCAATTCAAATTCTGGGATTTGAATATCATTATCAGCATTGTGGTAAGGCAAAGGTCCATCATCATCAATACCCAAGTTATCCCAGTTAGTATCACCTTCTATAATACTATCAATTGCACTGTACTGCGAATTGATTAAAGCTGTAACACCGGAATGCCACAATGATAAAGGAGAACGATTTCCTTCGGTACTCAGAGGATGGTTGTTCCAATCTTCTGTGAACTCATTAAGTGCCCTATTAATTCTTGGAGGATAAACAAAATGCAGTGCTAACAAATGACATTCATTAAGAGCATCCAAAACTCCCACATTCTCCAAATGTGAAAACAATCTAATGTAATATGTAATAAGGACTCTCCTAAGGTCAGCCCACAAGCGCTCGATCCTCTGATTGTGTACACTTTTTCCTGTTATCATGCTTCCTCTGTTTGTACCACGCTCAGGATGGTGTAACATAAATCTTGCCACATCGACGTTTTCACCACCCAGATCTGATCGTACCCTTGATGGCAATCCAAATCTTTGAACAGCATCTTGAAACAGCTCCAGAACAGTTGCAGCACAATTATTAGGAGAACATTTTAAATAAACAATGCTTCGACTAAAGCCATCAATGCCACCATGTATTACTAAACGCCATCTTATCAATTTATGATGGCCATCAATATGCCTGAAAAATAAATGCAAAAACAATTGCATAAGTCTTTTAATTCAGGGATTTCCATTCTGCAATTGAGAAAATAATAAAATCACAAGTTTTTTGTTGATTGTTGTTTCATGCACATCGAGGATTTGGAATCTTACAAAATATTTTGTTTGGGGATGTTCCAATGAGTACAGTGAGCACTGGAGTGGAACCCTGGAAAATGTTTAGCACACAGAAGGCTGGTGATCATAATCTAATTATACTTCTGTAGGGCAATTATATTACTGATACCGATTAGTAGAGTGGAAGTCATTGGTGGAACTCCATTCATATGGCCACAAATAGCCACATTAACGAGGTACATTAGTTAGGAAACTTTTTGCAGCTAGCCCCCAAAAAGTGGCTGTAATATGGGGGGGGGCATATTAACGAGGTAGTCGTAAGGTGGGGTTCCACTGTATACTGATGTATGTTCAGGGCTGCACAGAGATCAGAATGTGTTGATCTAGTTTTTCAAGTATTTGCTGTCTTGATTTTCAGGTACTAATCTAGTCCTGTTGTATGCTATAGATTACATTTTTTCTTCATGTACCCATATTAAGTTTTTTCTAATGGTATTCAACACGCAGTATTAAGACAAATAGATGATAACACTAACCATAATGCATTTGGACATGGGACATTGTAAACACGGCGTAGGATAGCAACACTTCTCCTCATTGCGCGACTTAACGGGTCTACAAGTTGAATGGCATTTCTCACTCTCCATCTTTGAATATGAATATTCCTTTGTCTCAATGCGCCTTGCACAAACGTTTCACCCGCATTTGGCAAAATTTGGAGAACTTCCCTGACTATGTTACACAAATCAGTTTGCGAAATATCTGTGTACGTGATTCGTGGCCCATTTGTACTGCTAACTGGTAAACCAAATTGGTGTCTTCGTCGCAAAACCGTGCGATAACTAACACCTACTTCCCGGGCAACTTGGGACCAATTTTGATGTATTCTGTGCAAGCTTAATATCGCACTTTGTGGAAGAACATATCGCCTTCTTCCAAACCCTCCTTCTTCAAGAGGACAAGCGAAACTAATTGAATGATCAGGGCTCGCATTTCCTACCCAAAGTTCGCCATATTCGGAGTGCAGAGATTGCAATTCGAAAAGCAATTGGGCAAGATTATCCTGGAGTTGTTGATCGCCAACTTCGTTTCTCTCAACTGAACGCTGATGAAGAATATTCACCACATACAAACTATCTTCAAGCCGTCTTTGATTAAATTCAAGAACACTGATATTGTCACTGTAGAGTAGACGACGAGCCTCTGAAACTATACTAGGAATGTTCTCAAGAAAAGTGTGGATGTTGTCTTGTGGTGTTGCCGCCATTAAAGACAAAAATGACAAACAACTCCCCCCCCTGCAGTATTTTTGTGTTCGCGCCATTAAATATGAAACAATATGAAGTATCGACACGCTCGTGATAGATCAGGATCTGTGATATATATCACGATCAAAGTAATACGTCACGATCCTTACAGAATTTGATACTCCACATGTGGCGACGTTAACATATCACACGTCTATTTCTAATGTCTATCACGCATCAATAACGTATCCTTCACTATTTATAATGTCTATCATGCATCAATAACGTATCCTTCACTAGAGAAAACATATATATTTTGCGCTAATACATATCATGGACAATAATCTATTTTGTCATATTTGGCGCCTCATATTTTGTATGCGACTTTCAAAAAATAAAAATAAATACTTCTACTTCTTCAAATGCAATGAAACTTTCCAATAATATTCCTTTTTACATGAGCTACAATTTCGGAATTAACATTTGCTCGAAAATAATAAATCTTGCCCTGGCAATTCCGATTTATTTCAACAATAATTGTAAAAATTTTAGATAATTTATGAACATGTATGCAAATTAATTTGGATATGTAATATGAACCGGGACAAACTAAATATAATTTTAAAGAGGAAGTCATAAGCTATCGAATGACGCGTGTCCTGTTGCCAGAGAATAAACACGTCTGGCGATATTTACATTTGAAACAACCGATCGTAATTACGGCGCAAGCCGTAAAACGATAAGGAGGATGCTGTACTTTTTTCGCAATAAGCTCAAGATGATATATTAATGAAAGAATAAATATTCCACTGTAAAAGTTATGTTTTCAAGTGTGTGTGTTTAGTGTAGGTATAGCTTTCGTAAACAGTGGGGTTTTCTTCGAGTTAGTAACAGTAACTAACTACATGAAAAATGCAAGAAAAGTTCTTGATATTTCGAGCTAAGGCCCTTTATAAGGACTACGGAGGCAGTAGCTCTTGTGTTTTTAGGTAGTTCTAACATCACGACGACCACTGTCAAAATGATATGACTTGTCAGGTCATTCTATGCGTGTTGTCTATATAAAATAAGTTTGTCCACCAAGCAATTTTTGCTAGGATCTGTATTGGCATTTATCGTAAGCTGCGCTTACAGTATAAGCAGAGCTATAATTACAAATATTGCTTCTTCTAGCCTCAACTTTACATCGATGCTACAGGTGTATGTACCACAGAATACCGCAAAAATTTACATGTTCCATATCTTTTGTCAAATATATATAATGTGGCTTCTTAATATTTTTAGTATAGTTTATCGATATATTTTTTCTTCCTTGGGGGTTTTTGGGCTAGATTTCATAGACTTCAATATTTTTTTTAATTGAACATTCTGTGGAACAAACTCTAATGTACCACAGAATAACAGTGCGGAGATATAAATAAGCAACGGTTTATCAAATTGTACCAGGATTTGTTGTGTCATGTTGTGTGATAATATTGTACTGATATTGCTAACTTAATTTAGTGAAATGTAAACAATAAAATCATTACAGCATACCAGTGGTGTCACCACAGTACACCAGGTTTATCAATAATTCTGAAAAATTCAGTTTTTCAATGGTAAAATTGATTCCTCGGTGTGATTTCTGTATAGTAATAATGTTGTGCTGCATAGAAAAGTAGTGATCAACATAAATTATACTGGTTTGCAAACTTATTTTTAAACTTTCGAATTTTACAGGCATTATGCGGGAAAAAGTATCAAAAAATACAATGTTATTTTTTGTTTTTCCTGATTATTTTAAAGAATTTTTATGAAAATATTCATTTTTTGTTTTTTATATGTCAATTAAAACTAAAACTAATGTTATTCACGAAAATAAAGTATACAGTATGTTTCCTGCAAATTTTATAAGATCAATAAATAAGACTGGTATTCTGTGGTACGGTGGTATTCTGTGGTACATACACCTGTAACGCAGGAGCGGATGTGAAATTATTCCTGGCTATAAGTGAATAAATATCAACATAATTGGAAGACTAGTTAAAAGACAGCTTTACGAAGCGGTCGATAAAGATTTGCACATATTCACTATGCAAATAAAGGTGGTGGTGGGGGGAGGGGTATGTCGGTATTCTTAGTAACCCACGTTATTTAGTCAGTGACAGTGTGTTACTGGTATTATACACTAAACTTTCCGTAATTTTTACAAGAAACGAATTCTCAATGTTAGCAACAACGGATCATGAGTTTTACAGGAGATAGCTAGCCATTTGCATTAAAAATCGAGTGGTGAAAACAATGTTTTACGAATGAGCGCAGCAAATGAGTAAAATATTGTTTTAACCACGAGAAGATAAAATTCATATTTTCAAGCCACCGTGTAATGTTCTGTTTGTTATATAGTCATAAACAAGGACGAAAATTATAAGTAAAAACTAAAAAATCTTCAAAAAATAAGTAAAAACTTTTAAAACGATTAATTTAAACGCTTCGTTCTCAGTGACGAGAAACTCAAGGAATACCTTTATATTATAAAACATTTTTCTTTTACTATTTACGTTTTCTTGTTCCTCCCCGAAGAGCCAATTTAATCCTTCGTTCGTCACTTTCACGAACGTCGCCATTTTGACAATTTGTAAACACAAGGCGATTCGGCGGAAAATAATCACGTGATCGATATCTTCACTAGTGAAGATATGGAAAATATCTTACTGTGTATTTTTCAGTATCTCACTGTCTACTATACAATAAAGTTATTTATCTTTAATATCTAACTGAGAACAAGAAAACCTTAATTATTGTGCATTCACTATATTTCATACCACAAGTTTCATGCCTTGCTTTTGACAATAACGTAGCTTTGTAACTTTTACAGTTAATAGTAGGCCTTGCCTGGACACGGACGCGATTGAGCGCGCACGCGTTGCACATGAAGAAACGTATGCCCACGTAAACGTGCAAATAATGAATAGTATACTGCTCTTTACAAACGCCACGGGACGAAAACGAGCAAGCCGGCCCTCTGACGAACGCTTTTTACGCAGTGCGTACGTTTTACTCCTGGAAAAATCTTTATAAATCTTTACGCGCGTGCTGATTGTTCAAAACTCGTGCAGAATAAGACAATCCACGCACGGGAATTTTTCCGCCAAAACAGTGTTTAAAGTCTGAGAGTAGGTTTACTTGAAGTTTGGCTGTTTTACAAGAAAATATAGGCAACAAATTCAAAAACGAAACAAATAAGTTTCCTAAGAGAAGGAATATTTGTTGAAATAGGAACAATTTATCTCAAAAAGATTTTTCGAGTTTACTTGCGAACTCGCATGCGAACGTTGAAAGAATTTACATGTTATCGAAGGGTTTTATTACTGTTTTCTTGAATTCGCAAGTTGTTATTTTATAAAACAAATACCACATGGTTCTCCGCGCAGTCGTCAGGACAAGCGCCTTTCACCTCGGAGTCTTGAGTTCGATTCTCGCTGAGGACTATGCTCATCACACTCATGTGAAAAGAGTAAGTCAACGCTCTGCCGAAAGTCGTGGGTTTTCTCCGGGCACAGTTTTAGTTTATTTCAAAAAAATTAGCCATTAAGATTATTTACTAAATTGTTCTCTAAGTATTCTCTCCAAATAATCTTTTTGATAGACTCTTCGTTGATTCGTCTCATAGCTTATAATCGTTTCATCTAGCTGTTGCTTAGAAAAAATACATGTACTTGGGTGGAAAACTAAAATTAGTTGTTGCGTAAGACTCCAGAGGATCAGTCTGTGGATTCAGTTTCCAGTGGGATAAATCGTATATGATACGCAGTAACTGACGGTTGTCTTCGTTTGAGTATACTTGCAATAACGAATCGACAAACTCATGACCTGGATCTTCCTCTGAGTACAATAAATGCTCTGTGAAATTACCTGCGAGATGAAATAGAGCGGGTTCAATCAAGGAGTTTACGAATCCTTGGTCTGGAAAACGATTACTTGCTACCGTTGAACGAAAGAAGGGAGGAGGCAACTAGTGGAGTAGTGGATAGATTTATGAACGATTCAAACCATACTTGTCACAGTGCTTTGCGACATATTCACAGAATGTACTTTCTTAACGTCAAGTAATTGTAAGTCCATTGTACTTTTTTATCTTAAGATGGATGAACAAAGCTATTATTATTATAAATCTTTGCGGACTTTAACGTTTAGGATTCTGGTAACTTCAATAAACGATTGCCAAACTGAACGTTTGTTGTTGGCTTGCTATATCGCGTCCAAACCATACATTCGCCAGCTTTCGTACTCGTTCAGCATTAAACAATCATGCTGTTTTACTTTACACCCAAAACAAAATTCATTTTGCATTCTTCGAACCTCGCATGCTACGCATTGGCATATATTACTTCCAACTAGAAATACATGCATGCAGAATCCCCTCGCCCTTTGAACCGAACAATTTACTCCCCAAAAGTTATTGTAACATGAAGTACTGAATCGACTACTGTAACCATGGTAACACGCAACACTGTATCTATATGACTGTACATTTCTTTTATTTTAATTTGTAAAAAAATATTGATATTTTGTACTTTTAAATATGAAATTATCATTTATCAATTCCCAACTATATAAAGTGGATATGCTATCATGTACTCTTTTAGCTTTGATTTACTGTAACATTCAACCTTAGACGTTCACGAAACTTTCACCGTTTTGTGAAGATACATCAACTTATCGAAGAGAAATGATTGAAATGAACCATCAGGAAATGGAAGCTAGAAAGAAAAAAAGGAGAAGAAAACAGAAGAAAAGCAGAAGAAATGAGACGATCATCCCTTCAATGATTATGCAATGAGTTGAATAAACTACAATTATACATGTGTGATCTGTATTGCAAGCACATTTGTATGTTAGGCTTATTTCTAGACAATTGTGAGGTGAGGTAAGGCATCTAGTGGTGCCAATAGAGAACGAAATAGGGGTAGAGAGCGAAAGTTGGGTACAAGTATCATCATGGATAGATCCAGGTTGATTTGCTAGGGAGGAAGATGGTCATGAATCAGGTTGTGACTGTCAACCGAAGCTGAGTGAATCTGATTAGGATGCAACTGATTAGGGGGTGGGGCTGTGCTGACACGGTTCTGACCTCTGTAAACTAAACCATAAGTAAAAAGAGTATTTAAAGCATTTATATAACGGCCCCGTAGCAGTGATTAAGATGTTTTGGCTTGCTCTTCTGGAGACATGATGGTGATGGTGACCGCTCTACATTATTCTGCAGCTTCTAGTTCCAAAGGTAATTATTTATTCCAGTCACAAAATTTATTTGTATTAAAAGTCACAACTTAGCTTTTTGCCAATTTTCTGTTGTTAAGCTGGTTGCAGCAAGAAAAATCCAAAAATGGCTAGCAAACTGACAGCTATAGATATGCTTCAAACCAAGTATAGGCAGAAAGCAGAACTTAAAGACAGAGATCAGAATTTGATATAAGAAAACAGGAGCTAGAATTTCAGCGTATAAAATTTGAGGTTGAGGACAAAGAGATAAAGGTTAAATTTAGAGTTAGAGGAAAGGAAGGTGATGTTGGCACTACAAAAGGACAAGCTCACTGAATAAAACCAAATAACAGTTAATGTACATAATATTATCTTGTAAGCATGTTAAATGCATACAACCTTTGTAATCAGCTTTCCATTATCTGATGAAAATCGTTGAAAAGGAACTAAACAACCTCTTTAGGTTTGCTCAACCTTTTCCTTATGTTTTTCTATATTTTAAATATTTCAAATTACATGTTTGCAGTGTTGGATTGACATGCAAACTTGTGTAAAATTTGTTATACACTTCTGCTCTGCTACTGCTCTTTTGCAAGGGTTTTGCAAGGGTTTATATTTATTATGTTATACACACAGAGTGAATAGCAAAAACGCAATTTTCGATTCAAATGTGGCCTATATGTTTACATTCATTTGAAAGCTTAGCCATTTAGCTTTCCTGCGATTGTTTACTTTTTAAATTTGATCCATTGGTCCACGAAAAATATTACTTTAAGCAACTCAGATTGGAAGATGAAAAATCGAGATGCAACAATAAAGCGGCCCTGAAACAGACGAACTCATTTCGTAAAAATCCCCGAAACTATATCCAAGTTTTTTGCTGATGGCAAATCAAAATCAAGTATGCACATTCCTATGCACCATTTTTAACTTATTACTAACTTTCCATACACAACGGTGCTGGTTTAAACAGTTTAAGCTTGCGGCCACGAACTTGCTAATTTCTGTTTACATTATAATAAACGTAAGGCGCTGTCCGACGGACAATTGGCCGCTTTATTATTGCATCTCGAATTTTCATCTTTCCAATCGCAATTGCTTAAAGTATTATTTTTCGTGAACCAATCATTCAAATTTAAAAAGTAATCCATCGTTGGAAAGCTGAATGGCTAAGCTTTTAAATGAATGTAAACATATTAAGTTTACTACTCCAATCTTTTCAAAATCTACATTTGAATCGAGGATTGCGTTTTTTTACAAATCCTGTATACTGTTACAAATGTTCTTTGATAATATTTCTGAAAGGTGAATGAGAATGTTCCGAATGAAATATTGAGTGCAGAAATGTTTTCGTGGACATTAATGGGTCAAATACAGAATACTCTATTCAAAATGTACAACAACAGGTTTCGTTTTTTGCAAAATCACGGATTAAACATATATGTCTCCAACGATGGAAGGTTTAGATCGAAATAGCTGCTTGTTAGAGACCCGTACGCACAAAATAAATGCGACTGAGCAAAACTTTCCAACTGGATGTAGTAGGAAATCCAGGATTTCAGGAATCCTGCTATTGGTCAAGGTGTTCTATGTATGAACCACAAGCATTTTCAATTTATATGTGGATAGCTAACGCACCACTCTCCCCCGCCTGGTACGCCAAAAATTTCCTTAGTTTCTGACTGTGATATTAATAGAGCACTAAATCACTATTTTTCATAGCTTGTAACGCGAGGAACGGGGAGAGAGGGCAGTAAGGATTGTAAAATAATTTGACTTTGTACTCACTGAACTATCTGGTAAAGGATCATGTAACAAATTGTCATTAGTTTGCTCGATAAATACTCGCTTCTCAAAAATATGCCCTTTTCAAAGTGTGATCATTTTTTAATTGTCGGCTGAAAATGGACTTTTTAAGAGCCTAGAATTCTTCATTAAGTTGATGGAATATACGTACACTTACTCTATTTTCAGACTCTCCGCAATATTATTTGTATTAGCTGTTTTCCTTCTCTCTCGAGTGATGTAGCAGAGAGATAAAATGATCGATTAGCAATGTGTTTTTCATTTTCTGTCCTTCCTAGCGAAGAATTTATAGGAACGGATATAAATTATTGTGAATTCTGACGCCCTTGCCCCTTGGCCTAATAGGAATTCTTCAATTAAGCTGGGCAAAAATATGGAGAAATCTTAATAAAATTTTGGGGGCTTATTACGGAGAGATGTACCTATTGTTATTTTTAGTGCCTTACTTTTTAAGCTTATCGTTTCAACTATCCTTAAATATTGCAACATCTCCACGCCAAGTCAGGAACGGAATTAATGCATCTACCTGTGTATGCTTAAAGATGAATTTTTTAGGTTTGTAAACTACAGGGAAAAGTCTCTTTGTATAACAAGACAAAAAACTGCAAACTACTCCATGGCAAAACAGCTCAGAAACATAGCCGTTTAACAGAGGATCTTGACTTTGATCCCTGATGTGAATCTAAACAAGCCAAGCGTTCAGTTTAGGGATAAATAAAAACCTTCGTCAGTAGAACTATTCAACAAGAGAGAGGGAAGTAGGATGATGAGCGTCATGCGTTGGAGAAGGACCTAATATAACTGTGAAAGTATCGAATTTTTGTTAAACAGTAACGGAGACTGTGTACCAATTACATGTATAAACGAGAAAGCTTCCGGCTTTTTATTAGTAAGAGACATTGGCCTTGCATGCACGTCCGCTTGAGCATGCCCATGTCTATCTGTCTTTGCTATATCTCCTATTTGCTATCACGTGGGTTTAATGATGTAATTTATTGTGTTTAACAATGTGATGCATCATATCATTGCAGAGGAGGCATGAAGGTATTCCCACAACGCAATGCGTTGGGGACATATTTTTGCTTTGTCTAGAGTGCACTAACTAAGCCTAAGTTAAAGTGCATAGAACATAATTGCCATTATTCGCCCAAAGATGGACGAAACGATTTGAATCATATAACAATTTAGAACAACCGACCTGGTATCCTTCGAAAAACATACGTCTAACTTAGTGTATATGAGTTCGTGCACCTTTTAAGATTCAAGAATCTTGAATTGTCCTGATGCTCGATGACTGAATGGTGGAAGATGTGTCAGTGGATGTGGAAATAAAACATCATTTGTATTTGCGGAATCGTAAAACATATTGAATTTCCGAAGTGAAAGACATATAGTCTTAAATAGTTTTAAGAAATCTTTTAATATAATTTATAATTATATTTGTTGACATTTTTATGCGAAATACAATCATATTATGATAGGACTAAGGAATTCCTATCGAACGAGATGCCGAGAAAAAACCTTGATATTTACAGACACCTTAGAGTGACATCACTGCCGTCATATATACGCGAATTTGCGGTTAATCCTCAGCAACAGGACCCTGTAGATAAGTTGGTTAGAGCTCTGAACAGGAATCGCACTGCCGCAAGTTCGATTCCTGCCAGAGGGCCTAAAGTTGCATTTTTCGCAACTGCTCCTGGTTAGGTCAAAAATTGGATAAAATTTTCGTTCGAATATTTCACCTACAAACACCCTCAAAAAATATGAAAGCATTTTATTAAATTTGGTTTATAGCCATTAACTCCACAAGTTTTCGTATTAAAATGTTTGATATATGTATTTTTAATTATCTAATAGCTTACAGTCAAACACGCACAGCCCCCTGGCGGAGGTAATAAGTACGGAAAAAATTGACCTGTTTTTGCCGAAAAGAACGTTGAGAGCTCAAACATCAAACATCATTGTCGCCATGATAACGATGGATATGTCATTTTTATGAAGTATGTTGAAAACCAGAAAAATTACTATTTTCTAGCAAGTAACATTTCTTAAGGAATTTGATTCAAATCATAAATGTCCCATATTTGTAGGTTGCCGCCTTCAACAACTTTGAGCGGTTTGTTTTTGCAAAGGTATCTTGAGATCTCACTCACATCCAGTAATCTTATGTAAGTTTTCAGCTGTGGTCTAACTACCATAGATATTGCAGGCGATTCGATGAGATTTCCATGAAATTTTCAACTAAAGATTCCGACAACGACAAAACGCCGAAGGGCCACTGTGCTGAGACCTTCAAGGGAGCTTGGTGACACAACATGTGTCACGATGCTAACCTGAATGGATTATATCTCAGGGGATGGAAATAAATGGTATCAATTGGAAAACCTGGCATGGTTATAATTATTCCCTGAGAAAAACCGAAATGAAAGTACAGTACGACCCGAGGACTTTTAAACACGAAATATTGAAAACAAATAATAAACCGTCACCGTAATACAACGTAATTATTTAACATTATACGTGTGTAAAACAGGAACTACAGCAGCCTGAACCAATGTTCAAATTTGTCAAACAATCACAATTATCATCATCAAAAGGATAGACCTTATCCCATTATGTTTACGATACATGAAAGAATCTTGAGGTGCTGTGGGGGCATTAGCAGACAGGACTTCAGGGTTCCATGGCTTGCTATTCACCACTTTGCCGGCGAGTGTCGTATCATGATCGTGGAACGCTCGCCAATTAGCGTGAGAAGTCGGGTTTGTGGAATCAAAGTTCCACTTGTACATATCCGTATTTCCCGCGGAATCTACCCCCAACATCCCAATTGAATCTTCCTTAGCCCATGATGTCAATCTGCCAAAGCAAAACTGATCACGTGGGCCACATGTACTGTACGCATGACCGATAGCGTCATTCTCATCTGAAATAGCTGGCCATTTAATATTTGCTGACCACCACCAGAATGCAAACCAGTTTCCACGATGGGTGCAAAGGACCATGGAACGAGAATGGCCCTTAAGACAAAGTGCCCCTACAACTTGAAATTGCTGCCTACGCCTAGGGTGATATTGAAACAAATTTCCGTTTTCATGATCATGCATTTGAAAGTTCTATCGCACGGTGCAGCCGTAGTTTTACCCTTGTACGGTTTGGTTTTCTTTAAATGTCATCTGCCAAATTCCCAATCATATCGTGATCGTAGGTCATTTAACCCTAATTCCTAATTAAATAATAAAGTGAATGCCATTATTTTACTAATTCTTCCTTAAATATTTTTTAGACTTGTTAGTTGGACTGTGATATATGTTTTGAGCATTATACATGTAACTCAGGTATGTATTAGTTCGGTTTTTAATTCATTAAATCATTCAATAACAATTGATCTATTTTGGTGACAAATAAAACAATATCAGCATTCACAATTACTACAACTCCATGAAAAGCAACAATAACAACCACAACAACTATACACAACGAAAACTACAGTACACATCTTCAACAACAACGGCAACTTGGCACAGACACATGAACGATTAGCGTATAGTAAAGCGTACCTTTAAAGCAGACTCCCATTCCAAGTTAGCAACTCTAAGAAATCACTCGCACAAGACTTATTGAGATTTGAACATTCCAATTACTAGCTGTATATTGCAATAGATTTAAAGACTAAATATTCGCCAATTTTAAAGGTTATTTAAAAAGCAGGCATAATTCATATTAATATACATATTAACATATAAATAACTTTTCTATAGAAAAGTTTTAAAACCGAAAATCGAGCAACTCAACTGCTGAAGATTCGCGGTTGAATCAAATTTTTATGTTGTCTCAAAACATTTTATATTTTCAAATTGTAAACAATATGACTTCCCGAAATGTTGCAGTTGTTTGCGTTAAAAAATCGTATATATAAATGCAAGCAAAGCAAACAAATGTCGTTAAAATTTGTGAAATATCTACGAAACAATAACTATGAAAAACATCACTATCGTCTGAAATATTATCGCCGAGCCGGCGCGAAGCGCCGTGCGAAGGTATTACTTCCGCTCGGATATTTACACCCATTTATGTGACAACAATAACGAAATGCAAAGTCGTCCGCCATTTGTTTTGTAATGAACTGGTTTGGTTTGGACGTTTTGTTAAGTTATGCGTATGCACGGCCTCAGACCGATTGGCAAAAGCAAATAATTTGTATTTTAATGTGTACGTCAGAAAATTAACTGGCATTTTTGAAACAATAATTTTAAACTCATTAATACTTAGGAGATAGGAGTCGGACTACTCGGACATAATAAATACAGACAAAAAAGCCTCCAAAACAAGATAAATAGAAATTATTTAGAGGACAAATCAACAGGGGAAAAAACTGTCAAAAGACCGAAAAAGGAGAAGTTTTTCGAGTTTTAAAGCGTTTTAAACCAATAAGTGTATATTTAGCATACTTGCTTCTGCCGATTTATAGCATGCAGTAGAGTTTGTGAATTTGAAAATGTGTAGATCATTCTGTGTGGTCAATGCAACATTGATTAATCTTAAAAGTATTTTAGTATTGATTAAAATACGTTATAGAAAAAGAAACAACATATTAAATCTCAAAAACGTCATTTCAAAAGCAAGTGCGAAGTTACGAAGTATAAAAATACTGTTTAAAAGCAGTTGAAGTTTTATGAAAATTTCGAAACGTTTTGTGAACGTCTCAAAGCCCCGTCGAAGGTTGAATTTTACTGCAAATCTAAGCTAAAAGATTACATAATAGAATATCTATTTTATTTAGTTAAGCAATTGATAATTTTATTGTTAAATGTACAAATATTATCAATATTTTGTACAAATTAAAATAAAAGATATATACAGTGTTGCGTGTTACCATGGCTACAGTGATCGCCTCAGTACTTCATCTTACAATAACTTTTGGGGAACATAACCGTAGAGTGGAGATCACTAGGACTTTTTCAGTTGAAAGACAAGATGGTAGGTAACTGATTTTAAAGCGAGATAACTGTCAATTCTTGATAGAAAAACCAAGGATAAACGAAAGCCGAAACAAAAACCAGCTAAAAGTGTTTACTCGCCCCCTTTATTAAGGAGTCGCGTCATTTATCAAGATTAGCGCCTTTTTTCACGAGTCGCGCTTTTTTTCACGAGTGGCGCGTTTTTGTTGCGACTCACGCAATTTTGTCGCTACTCGTGAGGCGCGCAAGTTAGATTATCTCGTCTTCGTCGGCCATATTTTGAGGCCATATTTTATTTGTTCCTTACTTTAATAGTCCTCAGGCCGTATTTTGTAGTCTTTTTAGTGTTTTATGGGAGAAATTTTCTCCAAAAGGCAAAGACTCGCCATGTTTTTCTGCTTTGTTTTCATTTTTTTTAACCGTACGTGATTCGGTACGTAATTTTATGTAGCTAATCAGAATGCAGGATTTGTAATAGACTATGGTTGAGCTAGTGTATTCTAAATCTGGATGGTGACTTCTAAAACACTGCTAAAAATAGTGTTAGCGCGTTCATAAGTAAATATAGTTATCTATAATAATCACAAATCGACTATATTTAGAGCATTTTTTCATCTTCCTACGTTACGGGATATGCAAGCCCCTTTGTCAAGGATAAAACCAAAGTCAAGCACTTCACACACAATGGTTTTGGCTAGCCATCGATTGCTCATATTTCTGAAGAGTTTTTCAATATACTCGCTATATCTCGTCGCGAGTCCGTTGGTCACCGAAGACATAATTCGCTAGAAGACTTTCCTTCAGTTCGGAGTGTTGTAATGTTGCGATATCTTGTCTTCAGTACGGATCACTCCTACGTCCTGCCAAATACTATATAGCGCTCTCCTCCAACGGATAACTTTTGTCTACCTCAATTCATACACGTGTTCGCCGTTTGGTATCAATTCACATTTACATAATTACACACACATAATTTAGGTATCTATCGTTACACTATCCACAGCTAAGGCGAGTGATCTTGGCATTATCCTTGTTCGGTTTTAAAACTCAGGTCCCACCATACTATCGATTTGCCAACTTATACAAATGCCGCGTCACTAAACAAGGACGGGATGCTTTCAAATACATCAAGAATCGAACGATAATGACATGATATATATACAATCCGCAGACACAGACGCATTGTCATTATTGATGAATCTGATTTCATTATTAAAGCTGAAGCACCATACTAAATTATAGAAACTCTTCAGCCACTTGATTTTAATCACAGCAAAACCACAGTAAACCGTATCAATAAAAAATTAAAAACTCTCAAAGACCAAGGAAAACTAAACTGCAACACACATAATCACATCAGGCCCGATCAGGCAACAATTGCAAAATTCTAAGTCTTCCTAAAATTCACAAAGAAAATAATTTATTACGGCCAATTGTTTCTTTCCCAGGATCTCCTACCTAAAACGTATGCTATCCCCATTTCCATTTTTGTTTCTAGTCAGGCAAGAAATCGCAACAGTTAATATTAGGAATGATTAAATCAGACTTCAATGTAGTGGAGAAATTAAATTTTCTCTCGCGTAACATAATAACGTACATTGCGCATGCAAGCATAGAATAAGGAATAAATAGAAGGGCCACTCTTATGATGTTTTTGGCGCTGCCGACACGCGCCGGAAGTTGACGGCCGCCATGTTGCTGGCCAGAAGAGTGCAGCCAGAACAATAGGGAAATGTATTGTGAAATTGACATCGCTGCTACTAAATCGCGCTTTTAAGCGATTTTGGTGAATAAATCCAACTGTGTCCATCGGAAATATAAATTAGAAAGGTAAGAGAGTAATTTTAATGTTTTAATTCTCCATGAAAGTGTTTCTTTTAGCCAAAATTTTGTAATTCTCAGATAGCTTTATAATTTATAATTTATATGGGGGTAGCCAGGGCACCTAAGTGCCAATGGGTTAGATCAAAGATTTATGGTATTTTCATTTCATTTTGCGTGCATATTTATGGACAAATTTGACAATGACTTCTATGATAACTTTTCCAACTAATTAACATTTCCTTAGTATTGAATTATAGGATTTAAAATTGATATTTGGAATGGGTTTGATTTCTTGAAACTCAATTTAAAAAACTACCAAATATTTCATTGTCTTTAAAGAGAAACTAAATAAATCCATAATTGCAACTGCTACTAATATAGAACAAATATAGTAATTGCAAACATTGGCTTAATTTATACTAGAGGCGGATGATCTGTCTGGACGAACTTGGACAAAGAAAAGATAGTAAAGAAAAGATAGGCCTAATAAATGTATATAATTTACAATTGATAATTTCCATCTACAAAAACCCTTCAACTATTATTCAATCGAGTGAGATACCAACAAAATTGGATATTTACCCATAACCTATCATGGCAGTACATCGAGCTCGACAGCTGGACTCCGTAGCTCAGGTCATGTAAATATGAGCAAAATCAATAAAAACACATACAGTAGTTGTCTTGTATATATTATGGTTAATCCATTTTGCACATAATAGGAATGTGGTGTACAGTATTTATGATCAATGCATAAAGTGGGAAATATTGTAATGAAAGGAACTTATGTACAATAAATTATTGTGTTTCTTGAAAATGCAACAATTTATGTCAATTTGAAACTTGTTAGGGTGTTGCCTTGGACAAAGTATTCCCTGGGGCCTAATATAAGGCATCATAATTATGAAAGAGAAAAAGCAGTGCTATGTTTTATAGTGGCCCTTTACTTGGGTACTGAGCTTCAAACAATATCCTAGAAAGTCACCACCTTGAAGGAAGGCACCACTACACCAACTCAAATTTTGGTGCTGCATTGACTTGGGGTGCCTACAATTTTGTGTAGGTCTAGTTGGCCGCTCTGCCCATTTGGATTATGTTTGTTTACAGGACCCTATTAATAATAGTATTATTGTACTGACAGGTTATCCGGTATAAAAATTTGAAATTATTATTATTGATATATATTAAAACATCTGTTTGCATATAAAATATTTATTATTAATTAACTATAAATTATTTTAGTATTTTTCGGTTTTCAGTTCTTTAGTACAGTGATCCCCATTGAAAGTTTTCTTGACACACAATCAGGCACATCCTTCTACTTTTCATCTGTTCAGCCTTTATCATAATAACCAGGAATTACATCTACAATATTAGAAAGTAAGCCTATAAATACTCAACTTTGACTCTACTCAGAGTCTCAGACATTAATTTTTATGTAGTTGGAGAAGTAAACATAAAGATCATTGACATTGACACATTGTAGGTCAAATTTGTCCCATAAATATGAAGGCGAAATGAAATGAAAATGCCATAAATCTTTAATCTATACTATGAAGAACACCGTGTCAATACTGTGTTTTCAAAAAATATCTTGCTCCAATATTCTATATAAAAGTAAACTGCATTGGCACTCAAGTTCCGTGGTTACCCCCATAAGCTATCTGAGAATTACAAAATTTTGGCTAAAAGAAACACTTTCATGGAGAATTAAAACATCAAAATTACTCTCTTACCTTTCTAATTTATATTTCCGATGGACACAGTTGGATTTATTCACCAAAATCGCTTAAGAGAGCGATTTAGTAGCAGCGATGTAATTTTCACAATACATTTCCCTATTGTTCTAGCTGCACTCTTCTGGCCAGCTTCATGGCGGCCGTCAACTTCCGGCGCGTGTCGGCAGCGCCAAAAACATCAAAAGAGTGGCCCTTCTATTCATTCCTTGTTCTATGGCGCAAGCACAGAATAGAGATGAGCAGAAAGCTCTCTCGGGGGTACAAAGTGTGCCAAATTATCAGCCGACATCCGGTTTGGCCGCCATTTTGAAAGAAAGCCTCCTAAGTGAATTTTACTGGAGTTAATATGGCGGAAAACGAAATGGAACCACAAAAACCGCTGTAGCTGCACGAATATTTGGACGATTCTCATTTTACTTTCACACCATTTAAAGAGAAGGTAGGCAATTGACTTAATTGTTGCTGGAAGGCAAACCAACAACTTTTAGCGTGGAATTTCGCCAACGTAAGGCGATGACTTGCCAACTAAACTATAAGAGTAATCTTATTCTACACTATAGACTTCTAAAATGTAAGTTTTTCTTCTTTTATTTTAGTTGGTGACTTTCACCCACACGTCTTGAAAGTAGGAAACTTGTTGTCCATGAAATAATTCCAATTCAGGGTAAACTCGGTGAACAATTAAAGAAATTATAGATCTATTTCAAGTGATTGAAGTATGTTGTCTGGTGTTGACTACTTTTGAGGTGTCCAATGGTCTCACAAATGCTTTACATAATGGAATATAATACTTCTGCCATTGCAATATGACATGTTGTCTCCTGCAGTTTAGAAGAAATTACTCAAGCAAAGAAACTGATCAAGATTCTTTTAAAATGCATAGAATAAAGGATTACAACTTGTTGATCACTTTTTAATACTTCTACTTCATAAATATGAGAAAATTGAATAAAGAACTGGTGAACATTTTCTGACTGTAGGTCTTCTAAATCTTTGCCAATAAATGGTCTACAATATAAATATGACTAGTATGGGAAATATTGTCAACATCAAAGTATTGTCAACAAAGTCTCAAATCTCTATGGCTACACATGTTTGATCGCTTAATCTAATGCGCTCCTTTTTTGAAAACAGGAAAAACAGGGTGAGACTCAGTAGCAGTGGTGTCATAAGTGAATGGAAAGATGTAATCCGAGGATGTCCACAGGGCTCGTCATTTGGACCTTTATTGTGGAATTTTTTTCAAAATGATATGCCAAGTGAAGAATCCCAAACTTTATCTATATGCGGATGATCATCAACTTTATACTGTGGACAAGCAAGTTAAAAAAGTTAAGGAAGATCTACATCGTGACATGGTTGTTGCATCCGAATGGTATAAATAAAACCTATTAAAGGCTAACCTCGATAAGTATCAAACAATAACATTAAAACCGAAAGGCAAAGAATGGAATTAATAACGATGATGATGTTGTATCGCTGAACATTGATGGATATCAAATAACCACCACACACGAACTTAAAATATTGGGCGTAGGCGTGGACGATACGCTAACTTTTAATGAACACATCACATTGGCATGTAAAAAGAGTAGTCAAAGAGTAAACGTAATTTTAAGACTTCGTAAACTCATCCCAACATCAGCCAAGCTACAGCTGTACAAGTCGGCGATTTTACCTCATTTAACGTATTGCCACCTGGTGTGGCACTTCTGCCGGGCTTCAGATATGAGAAAACTAGAACGAGTTCAAGAACGATATTTAATACAATAATTATTGCAATGGGCAATTCCAGCTATCGCAATGCATGCCGGTAGAAGTGGTTATTTGATCATTCTATTCCAAATGGCGGGCGAACGATGTCGATTTCATGCATCGTTATAGTTTTTAATTTCCCTGCTATACGTTTCACACGAACGACCGGTTTAAACCCGTTATTTTTAGTAGCGGTTACGAAGAAGTTGCAGAGCGACTTTGAGCGAAATTGATTGTAAAGATTGCGAGAAAATTGCTTTCGAGTGTGACTCAAGAGTGGAGCCAGTTCGACCAAAATCGGGCTTCGAAAACGACTCTTCCGCACGTTTTAAAGTGAATAAAGTGATCGGTAAGTCCATAGTACACAATTACCCCTTGAAATAAAGCTATGTGACCAAGCAATCTAGATCTATCGTTTATTTCTATTTCTGAATGTGCGATTTGCAAATACAAGCCGTTGAAGTTGACAATTTTTTCAGCCGACATGCTGTATTGACAACTGTCGACATGGGGCTTTGTATTGATAAGTTTTGGCGCGAAAAACCCCGGTTCACTTGCAACTTTTTTGCTATTTTGTAAAAATATCGACTAAAAAGTACTATTACTTGGTTGTTGACTTTTGTTTGGCTCTATTTTCTGTTGTGGTCGCTTGTTTTTATCCTCTTCTAAATTAATGGTATGTTGTAAACATAGTTAACTTGTAAATTTCAGGACAAAATATTAATTTATTAACACAAATAGGTATAAATATAGCGTTTTAGTTGCTTTATAACTACACAGTAACTCAAGCATTGAAATAACTATTAAAAAGTTTATTAAAACTTAATATTTATTAAAATAAAATAGTAGGTAGGATTTAAATTATTGTACATATTTTAAATAGTATATAGGTTGTAAATATTCATTGAACTAGGAAATTGCTAAATTTTATAATGGAGGATAAGCCTTGCACTTCAACTGAAACAGACCAACATTTGTTAATGCCAAATGTACAGTTGGCACAATTGTGGACAAAAAGCTTAAAAGATATGCCAAATTTTACATATGCACACATTGAGAAACACCTCATTTTGGAGAAAGACAAACTACCTGACAAAAAACCAGCAGAAGCATCAAAGCACAAGAAAGGGGGCTACAGATTGTTCAAGGCAGGTTATGCAACAAAAATTTGGGCAAAAGCAACATTAAAAAGTGAGATGATTTTCCTTATTTTCTTGTGCATTGTCAAGTACATGCAGAAATGAAAAAGCAAAATTATGATGTATACGTCCATTTAAACCAAGTTACCGGTGATGTTGTCTATGCTAAATGTCAGTGTCCTGCGGGGGCTGGTGGCCGTTGTAAACATGTTGCTGCCATTTTATTCCAGTTGTTAGACTTTTGTGAACTAGAATTGTCTGAGGTGCCTGATGACAAAACATGTACTGAGGAACTACAGCAATGGCATGTTCCCAAAAACATTAAATCTCAAGGTGCAGTTTTGTTTGAGGATTTAATTTTCCCTCAAGACACCTATGAAAAAGATAAAAAAGGCAGAAAACGACCAGCTGTGCAAGGGAAAAGGGTTGAGTATACTTCCTCATTTGAAAAGGTCTCAAAAACTGATCTTGAAAACTTAAAATTTGGTTTGGAAGAAGCAAGTACAAACTGTCCTTTGGTTGGTCTTCTTACTGATAATCAGTGCATCCCATCTAATTACGATGAAAACAAATTGCCATCTAGAAAACAACATATTGCAATAAATTATTCAAAGGAGAAATTAGAAATTACAGATATACGAGATCATATCATTTCACAATTGACTGAAAAAACTGACTATTCACATGTACCTGACAATGAACAATCTAAGGCATTTATACAAGAGAAACTAGTTATTGATAATACAGCATGTTCTGAAATTGAGAAAAACACACGGGCACAGAGCAAAAGTACGGAATGGCACAATCAGCGCAAATCTCGTTTGACTTCATCTTTGTTCGGCCAGGTTATTAAGAGAAGGAAAAGCATATACCCCAAAAGTCTTGTAAATAGAATTGTCACACCAACCAAATTTACAAATGAAAGTTGCAAATGGGGGAACGATAATGAAAAGAATGCCTTGAGTAAATATCAGGACCATATTGAAAAAAATAACAGTCAAATTGAACTTTGTTATTCATGTGGCTTAGTAGTGAACCCAAAATGGCCTTGGTTGGGTGCAAGCCCAGATTCACTGGCTAAGGATTTAAATGAACAAAATAAATATGGAGCAGTGGAAGTTAAATGCCCTGCATCTAAAGCAGACCTCACTATATCAGAGGCTTGTCAAGACAAGTCATTTTTCTTGGAAATGAAAGATGATGACATTAAACTAAAAAATAATCATGTTTATTACTACCAATGCCAAGGTGTTATGGCAATTTGCCAGTTGAGTTGGCTTGACTTTGTAGTGTTTACTAAGAATGATCTCCATGTTGAGAGAATTCTGTTTGATGAGCATAAGTGGGAAACAAACATGTTACCAGAGTTGACTGCTTTCTATTTCAGTTATCTTATGGATCTTGTGTGACTGTGACTACTGTATTTTCTTATTAAAAAAGTACAACAAATTACATAATTAGAAATAGAAAATTAAATACAAACACAACATGAATATGCAATCTTAGTACACAAGCTTGCTTAATATTAATGTAACGCAAGTAACGGTTTGTTAAAAAGTGTCAAATATGAACAAATAATCCACATTTTATCCAGGTCAGCAGCCATACTTATTGGCAATGTGTGTTGTAAAAGTCGGTAGCTTTTTACTCTCTGAATCGCCCTCTCTACATGAATTCTGTGTTTGGCGATACGCCTCGTTATGACTTCGTCATGCTGAGTGAACTGGGGTTGGTCCTGCAAAAATGGTGGAATATTCAAGGACACCCCAGGAGGTAGGTCACCCTCGATGGCAAATCCCCGGTCAGCCATGACTTCATCCCCCGGTTCTAATAAATCTAGAATTCCACAATCCCTTGTAATTAGCTGGTCGGATGTGTTGCCAGCATAAAGTTCTGACACAAAGATAACATCACCTCTAGGTGATATACCGATTAGCCCTTTGGCAGTGTTATGATGCTTATAGGTGGAAAATGTTGCACTTTGGCATCGGGGTTCGGAAGGCATTTCTGTAAACAGCTCAGTGCAATCAATTATCACCCTGGTTCGAGGGTAATTCTCCTTAAAACTAGCAGGCATAGTATCAGAAATAAATTCTCAAGATGGCCATATAGGTATTGCCCTAAGTCTGTTTCTTAAAAAGTCAAGCCAAGTCAACCAAATGTTAGAAACTTGGGACACAGAAATACCATATCTGTTGGCAAGATCTTGTTCTAGTAAGCCACACCTTAGCCTTGACAAGCATAGAAATAGTTCTTCTTCAGGCGACAGAGCTCTTTTTCTCCCGCTTTTGCCCTTGTTTTCAGCCTCAGTGTCACTATTGTTGGAACCCTTAAACCTGAGTCTTTCACATGCCGGACAAAGAAAGTTATAAAATGCTCGATATGTCTCATAATTGGGAAAACCAGTGTAGAATTCAAAATTAGCATTGCTTGTGCCTTTTATGTGTTCAACTGAAAACACAGATTTCTTTACTTTTTCTTTTAAAATACAAATTTCATCCTGCTGCTCTTGTTTTTCATTCTCTAATTCAGACACCGAATTTTTTAGTTCCGTTACTTCCTGCCTTAACCTTTCAACAATTTCACTTTCACTACTTCTGCGTTTCCGGATTGGTGGATTTTGGCTTGCGTCCCTTTCCCTGCACTTAGATGTGGATCGTGGTTTGGTTGGCGTTGGTTGAATTAATTTGGGGCCAATAGTTGGTATATTGTTACTGTAGGTCTTTTTTCCCCCTTCAAAATGTTTTGAGCAAATTCTGTGGTACTGAGTTAGTTGAAAATCAACTCGGGCAAGCCAGTGCAACCATGTTTTTCTTAATTTTGGCTCAGTTGGAAACTTGTGAAACGATAGCTCAGGGTCTCCCTTGGTATTACTGTCACAGAATGGTACACAACAATATGTTCCACCAGGTTTTTTTTCATTTTTGTTTTCAATTTGTTCTTGCAATGACAAATGCTGGTCTGGTTTTGTTGACGAGCTAGCTTTATCCTCCATAATTTATTAATTTAAATATTTACAACCTATATACTATTTAAAATATGTACAATAATTTAAATCCTACCTACTATTTTATTTTAATAAATATTAAGTTTTAATAAACTTTTTAATAGTTATTTCAATGCTTGAGTTACTGTGTAGTTATAAAGCAACTAAAACGCTATATTTATACCTATTTGTGTTAATAAATTAATATTTTGTCCTGAAATTTACAAGTTAACTATGTTTACAACATACCATTAATTTAGAAGAGGATAAAAACAAGCGACCACAACAGAAAATAGAGCCAAACAAAAGTCAACAACCAAGTAATAGTACTTTTTAGTCGATATTTTTACGAAATAGCAAAAAAGTTGCAAGTGAACCGGGGTTTTTCGCGCCAAAACTTATCAATACAAAGCCCCATGTCGACAGTTGTCAATACAGCATGTCGGCTGAAAAAATTGTCAACTTCAACGGCTTGTATTTGCAAATCGCACATTCAGAAATAGAAATAAACGATAGATCTAGATTGCTTGGTCACATAGCTTTATTTCAAGGGGTAATTGTGTACTATGGACTTACCGATCACTTTATTCACTTTAAAACGTGCGGAAGAGTCGTTTTCGAAGCCCGATTTTGGTCGAACTGGCTCCACTCTTGAGTCACACTCGAAAGCAATTTTCTCGCAATCTTTACAATCAATTTCGCTCAAAGTCGCTCTGAAACTTCTTCGTAACCGCTACTAAAAATAACGGGTTTAAACCGGTCGTTCGTGTGAAACGTATAGCAGGGAAATTAAAAACTATAACGATGCATGAAATCGACATCGTTCGCCCGCCATTTGGAATAGAATGATCAAATAACCACTTCTACCGGCATGCATTGCGATAGCTGGAATTGCCCATTATTGCAATTATTACTAAGAGCAATATTTAATACAAGTAATTCGCCCTCATATCAAGAACTTCTCGAAAGAGCAAACTTGTCAACTTTGTATAACAGACGACTGCAAGATATCGCCATTTTGATGTATAAAGTAAAAAACAATTTAAGTCCTGAACATATTTCAGAACTCTTTAGCCAACCTAACAATCGCTACAACTTAAGAAATGCTGATTTTAATATACCTAGATATAACACAGTAAAGTACGGTAAACACTCTCTTAGATACTGCGGGCCATATATATGGTCAAAGCTAGATAAAGAAGACAGAGAAAAACCTAGTCTAGAGTCCTTTAAAATAACTATTAGGAAAAAGGATCTTGAGAGTTTAATTGAATACAATTGTAAAAATTGTGTTATATGTTCTACATAACACGATTTCTAATATATATATATATTTATTATTGTAATTTTTAGCTAATTTTTAAGTAATAGTTATTCTAGTTTATTACTTCATAATGTAAATAGTGTCCCCAATTAGCTGTTAAAGCTAAACACATTGACACTTAAATAAAGTCATTCATTCATTCATTCATTCATTCATTCTTTTGGAGTGCTTTATGGGTGGAGGTGTCCATTGACTTGTGCTTCACCTTTAGTTACTATTGACCGTGTAGAGCCTTAGCAACCTAGTTGATACATTGTGGCACACCTTTAAACTTTTGTAATGCCAAAAAAACAACTGCCAAAGCACTATTAACAAATAATACACTCTATCTCAGTCACCAACATTGTGTTTACACTAAGGGGTGACATTTACCTCTACCTGAGAAGTACCTAACTGGGACCTGACATGGTGCCAATGGTGCATTTACATTTGATACCCAGGGCTGAGTACAACAACTTGCACCATTATATGCATATAACATGAAACACTAATATTAGGGACTATGCTGTCAATGAAATTGGTATTGGGCAAATTATATTTACACTACCAGCCTGACCTAATCAGGTTTTAGGCCACCCAAAATGCTTGACCTGAAATTGTGGTTTCAGGTCAGTCGTAAGTGTGTCCCATCTTAACTGCTTTAGGTCGGTCGTAGCTCAGGTATAGTAGTGTAGTGTAAACGCAGCTTAACAGACAACAATGAGATATAATGACAGACTTACTAATAATGAGATATAACAAATCAATATACCCTGCAAATGACATCCCCTCTGACAAGGGAACTTCAGCCATCATTTATTCATTTTTCCCACATCTTAAACTATTACTATTTACAATAAAAGTTAGTGATCTTTTATGAAACCCAGGTGAGCTTCTACTTCTGGCATTAAACAAAGTAAAAACAATGTTAGGTACATTGCGGTTTAGTGGATTAACAAAAGACATGCGGAGATTGTTTAGTTAACCTATTAACACCCAAAAGGTTGCCCTTAGCAAGTAAAATCGTATGGCATCACAGAGTAGCATAACAAAGTTGAGCGCATTGGACAATATTGCAGTTTAATGGTAAAGAGAAAATCTACATTTCATCATTTTCATGTACTTGTGAATAGAATATTATATTGAGGATCAATTAGAATTCAGTTTATTGTTGACGAAGCTTGGCATCTCTTGATAAAGAACATCGGTGACACAGAACTGCACACAAACACCAGAAAGATATTCAAATCCTTTTATGAGAAGTACAATATACATGTATCATGCAATAGTCACAGTACTATACAGAAGTTCTCTGTCATTATTTATCAAGCTGCTAGACAGGAATGTATTGAGGGAAAATGTTTCTATGTTCATGTTGAGTTTACTTAGCATTAGAAAACAGCTGGCAAGGGAACGGAAGATTAAACTTCTGTCAGTTCAACAACATGTAGACTGAAAATACACTATTGATGCATCAAATGTTAACTAACAAACAATATCCAAAGTACATTGCAGTACAACTGCACACGATAGCAATGCCTAGACAAACGTCGAACACACCACTCTTGGACCTCTAGTTTAAACGTAAATAGCGAATGAAATCGCGACTTGAAATGTCTTTTGACACAATGATATTCATCACCTACCTCTGTTTAACATGTACTGGTCGTATTAAGGAGATCGGCTGCAAAATGACAAAGATATAGCCATTTAAAGCTCCCAACTCCGCGTTTCACCATATTACGTTCTATTGTTTTGAGCGTAGAAGGCTTTCTTTCAACATGGCGGCGGAGATGCGCGGACCGACATGCGCGGGCACAAAAACTTCAAAGGTCGGAACGTGAGTGAGCTTTCGAATCTGCTCATCTCTATTCTGTGGCGGAAGGTTGATGCATTTTCCAATACTACGTGGAATTACCACTTCCTGGAATTTGGTAAATCTAAACCTATTTGCAGTGCTTCTACTTGCCAGGACATTTCCGCCCAAAAGGAAGGAAATTGGAAGGAAATCCTACTTTGGAAGGAAATTGAATGAATTGCCAGGAAAATGGCAGGAAATTCTAGTGTTTCAATCTTCGAGGTTTTTTAAAATTAATTTAGTATTTTACTTTACTGAAGAATAAAAAAATCTGCTTGTGGTTAAATTCCCATTGAAATCAAAGTTCATTATGAATAAACTTATATCACAGAGATACATGCTGTGCAACTCGATGGCAAACTGGTAAAACGGCAGAATTACGCAATATTTTATCAACAAGATGATGGTAACAGCCTAACAGGGGATTGTAAGGAATAATTGCAGTCATGCAATGAATTGGCTTGCTGATAACCTTTCGTTTATTCGTTGTCTAATTGCTAAAGAGAACCAAACAAACTTTTTTCTGGCCTACATCATGTAAAGTAACAGAAGTTGAACCAGTGCGCAGTAAAAGACATGGCACGATGTTTTACTGCACCAGTGATGTAGCCAGGTTTTCCAGTCAGGGATGGGCGAAAAAAGAATTAGGGGGGTGGAGAACTCAAAGATTTGTGTTAGTCCGAATGTTTCTCAGAGGGCGACAATTTCGCCAGGGAGGTCGCGCTACGTCATTGTCTTGAGGCCTTGTTTAACCCATTGTTTTACTTCGCATATGATTTTCTATTACATAGTTGTTTGCTTTACTTCACCTAACCGCTAATTTTCGAGTAGGAAAACTTAAAGGTTTAAAAAATAATTGCAAAAGGGAATTTTATGATGGGCACATGCCAGGAAATTTGGAAGGAAATCTTGCAATTTTTGCAAGGAAATTTTGTAAAAATAAGGTTGGGAAAAGGAAATTAAATTTTGGGCGAGTGGAAACACTGCCTATTTGTATTGTTTATATCGCTTCCTGCTAATCAAGCGAAGTGCAATAGCAACTGAAATGCCAAGATTTTCTGAATGCTGGCGTTGCGGGAAAACATCTGCAACTGTAGTTTGTGGTTCTTGTAATGTCGCAAAATACTGCAGTAATAAATGCAAAGAAAATGATATCGCTAGGCACGCTGACGCTGAATGTCGCCCAGTATCTATCATAAAAACATGTTCAGCATGTCGTAAGAGTGGTTCATCTCTACAAACATGTACTGGCTGTTATCGTACTTTCTACTGCGACGCGAAATGTCAGAAGAATCATCGACACGGACACAAAGTCGAATGCAAACGTATCGCAGAAAAGATAAAATCACTGGCCCGGTTACTTGAGTGTCATTTCTTTCCAAATACTGCACGGATTTGTTTAGTGCATTATTACTGGGGCAATGTACCGGCATATGATTTTCTTAATTTATCAGAGAACGAAGGTGTCGACTACAATTCAGCTATAAATCTTCTAGTTCTTGGTGTTGGTGATTTACGAAATATCGTGCTCACTTGTGCCTCGTTGCCTGAAGGTTTTACAAGCAAGGTCAAGTTTATATTAAACGACTCAGACAGATGTGTCTTGGCAAGATTGGTTTTGTTGCTCTACATCATGATTAAATGTAAGTTTGTATTTATATGCATGTCTCATACGTGGAGGTCCCGTGTTAACAATCAATTGTTCCGACCAAAAGCATGATAGTGAGTCTCGCAGATGTTTTGTTCAAACGAAGTAGCAGAATGAAACTATTTAAACAAACATAATTTTATAACCGGATGTTGCTACATAATATTATTGTATTAATATTTACAAACGTGGGCGTACAGCGTTGCTGCAAAATTCGAGAAGTTTTTTCATGTTCATGCGGAACAGCCTCAAGTTTTTCGGGAGAGCGTGCCCACGGACCACCTAGCTAGAGCTCCTCGGTCTTTGGCCATGAACGGATTAGTCACCTAATGTTAACATTGTGGCTACTGCCCTCATTATGAATGTGGACAGTGAAAATGAGATCTCACAGTTATAAAAAATCTCTCCCTTCCATCTCGCGCTTTCGATTAAACCTCGACAGGCCGCGTGAAATGAAAATTTACGTTGACAATTAACTATTTTTTACATCAGACCGAGTTACTGGAACTGTTAAAAGAGTTTTGATTGAGTTCGAAGTACCAAGACTTTGAATGCGCTTCCATAGACTGATTCGCGTAAGCGAACACAGGCAGCAGTACCTATTAATATCTTAGTTCGAGCATGCCTTTAAAATTTAAGCTACTACCGATGATGAAGGGCGGTTTTTTGTATATCTACGCTAGCGCAGGTTTATTGTCATCGTCTGCGTAAGTTTGTGTGCATGTGTTAGCTTATAGAAAATATGTGTTAGCTTGTTCAATTAGCAACAAGTATGTAAGCTTCTATATCATCGATTAGTATTACCCTCTGGGACCTCAACTCGCCTTAAATCGCATCGCTTAGAAGTCCCAATTTTCCTTAAATCGCCCTAACTCGCATTAACTCGCCTTAATTCGCATTATTTCGCCTTAAATCGCATTAACTCGCATATTGCTTAAAGTCCCATGCAATTTTTCCTTAAATCGCCTTAACTCGCATTATCTCGCGGCAAGTTGAGGCGAGTTACCGTCCCAGAGCAGGCCTATAGACTGGATAACTGGATGTAAATAAACAAGTGCAGTTGTAAATAATATGGTGGTTTCGACGAGTAATCAATGTTGTATTGTAAGAGCGAAGTACATTGATGAAATTTCGCCAATTTAATTAGAAGTCAGAAAATATAAACGTGAAAATATAAACGTTTCCAGTTCAATTATGAACTGAAGTCAAGTACTGAAATCAAGTTGGGATATTTTGCAGCCTTTTCGCTTTCGAAAACGTTGTTTTAGCATTCTGAGCAAATCTGAAGTGTCTACAATGTAATAGCCAAGAATTATATTCCCAGCAGGGACTAGGATCTCTGAACATAATGATATAACTATAAAATATAGGTACGCACTACGTACATGTGGCTAGCTTAATTCGTAGACCAGACCCTGTACCATGTTCAACTTTGTTGTGTGAAATAGCAACGCACTATTATAGTTGTAATCAATTATACTTTCAAATCTAATATACCCATACAGTATATAGCGATCTATAGTTTATCACTTTCCTGAATCACACTGTGTAATATTGTAATTAGGCTATGCAGTTGCTCAAAATAGCAATGTATATATATTATAGAAAATAGAACAGAATTCAATTTAAAGAAAATTGATTCCTACCTTTAATCCTTTATTGCGGCGAAGGGAGAAATTCGCTCGATAGTTCTGCGAAATTTTCGCTTGAATTAGTATAAAACCTATGTTCAATCGCGAATGGAAGAGTCTTCCTGTCGAATTGAGATAAGCTAATTCTCTTAATACTTTTCGGTCTGGTTGTAGAAAAATTTTCTCTTCTCGGCAATAATTACTGTACTTGATCTAACCAATGCACGGCACTCATGTAAAGCAGGTTTTAATTTTATTTTCTTGTTATATTTGTATATTTGTGTATTTGTTATTTATATATTGTGGAATTGTATTATTTATATATTGTAAAATTTGTAATTTCCTGATGAGTGCACCGTGGCTAAATAAAGTTATAAAATAACATGTATATAACGCGTGCTCTGATTGGTCGAAACCCGTGTTTGGATCAGGCCATCCAAACACGGAAGACTATCGTGTTGTTGTTATTTTATAAAACAATTACTTTATAGTTTCGTTGCTCGAGTTAAGAAAAGCTCGCAAAATCACTCGCCTTCGGCTCGAGATTTCGCGCGATTTTCGTAACTCTCGCAACATTCTCGCGTGTTTGGATCAGGCCATCCAATACATACCATACCATACCACACCACACCATACCATACCAATTTCATCTGTATATTTCAATGATATACTTGTATATATCGCCTCGTGCTATGCTATCAAGAAGTTTACTTCGTTATCAGTCAGAGTCCGAAAAACAAACAATGACAAAAGATCGCCGAATCTTCGACCCACTTCGTTTCAGAATCGTGACAGTGATCTCTACGTGTAACTGAACTATTTCTAATCCGTACAGACAGCACCGAGTTTATGGTATAACAAAGTGTCTAGCCCGTACGCGGCTAGCCACAATAACTAAATCTAAAAGTTTTAGGCCTACAATTAATTGTTTCCTTTCAGGGCTTCAGGTTTCACAATCACATGCATTTGTTTCATAATTTAGTTATTTCAGCAATATAGATTTTCTTAACTCGATCACTGAATAGTTTATTTTTTAATTCCTTCAAACAATACAGGTATTTGCAATAAGTTCCACAATGACTAATTGACAGGTGATTGAATCAGCAAGCCAGCTGCACTATTTATAAGAAGATGATTGCACAAAACAGTTATAGGTTTACATCATCATCATCATCATAAACTTTATTTGAATACGGAAAATCATCAGTAACAATATATTACAAAATATTAAAAATTTTAAAAAGAATAATGAATGCAACATATAACTGTTCTACCTGATTGCCGTATGGGAGTCGAGGTTATTAGAGCAAAATGCTTTTAAGCTTGTTTTAAAAGCAGTAAGATTGTACATTGATCTGAGAGATCCCGGTAAACCTTCCACAACAACGCACCACTGTGGCTAAAAGAGCGTTTTAGGTAATCGGTGCGCGGTCTTGGAACAATTAATTTATTCTCAGAATCTCTAAGACTATAGACATGCTCATTAAATGTGAACATCTCTTGTAAGTAGAGCGGTGTACGTTTATTGATAGTCTTATGCACGAGAATTGCTTTTTATTTCCTTCGGTTTATGGATAGTTTATTCCAATTAAGCTCTTCCAGAAGAGAGGTCGATGAGATATCATATGATGAACAGGTGATGACTCGGGCAGCCCTATTCTGTAGTTTTTGTAATTTCTCGCATAATTCGCTACCCATGCCATCCCAAACGGAGACACAATCAGTGGCGTGCTGGCTTTTGTTTGCCAGGGGAGGCCAGCTGGAAATTTGGCGCCCCCTTGTAATATGTGTATGGTTGAGCCTCTTAGACGCGATACCTCTAGGTGGGTCAGGGGGCATGCCCCCCCCGGAAAATTTTGACATTTAGAGTCCCTGAAATGCTATTTCTTGCGTTTTGGGTGGCGATTTGACGGAATTCTGAGAATTATAAAACATCGTATAAAATAAAAATGCGCAAGAAACAACACATTCAGGAGTTTGAGAGGACTTAAGTAGACGGCGAACATTCATGAAGTAGACGGTAAACTTACCAGTGGTCGTAATCCAAATCACTTCACAATTAACAATTTACATCCTTTGAGATATTACAGACTGGACAGTAATGCTTGTAGTTATCGGTAGGCTTAATCCTCGTATAAGTCGTATTCCGACTAACAGAACTCAAATTAAGCGCGCGTACTAGAACTTTGAACAGTGCTTGCGGCAGTGCGGTAGTAAGTAATGCGATATTGCGATAGCCAACATAAGAAAACCTGGCATATCGGAAATCACTAATATTTATCGGATAAGTTTTATCAGATAAACGACAATGTATCTATTACTTAACAATCTCAAACTCTTTTTCTCTCGTTGGCTCATAGGATCTGACAAAATTCCAATTCGGACTAGCGCTTTTGTGTGCAATTTCGGCGCCCCATTTATGTTTTGGCGCCCCCTTTGGCGCCCCCGCCCCCCCCTGCCAGCACGCCACTGGGCACAATAGGTTAAATAGGGTTCAATCAAGCCTTGGTATACTTTAATTGCAGTTTCCCTACTAATAAATCTTCTCATTCGTTTGAGAGCACTAAATACCCGAAGAAACTTTTTTCGAAATATTATCAATATGTTTACTCCAAGTCAAATTTTCATCCATTGTTAAACCTACAGATTCAGAGCTAGTAACCCTTCTGATGCGTTTATTATCAACAAACACAACCTTTGCCGAGAACCAATAACCATAAATTCAGTTTTGGCAATATTTAAACTATGTTTGTTAACTTCAAGCCAAGAATTCAGATTTGTTAACTCGGCGTTCATTAAATCTTGTAGCTCAACTAGATTATTACTTTGGAGACTTATATTAGTATCGTCAGCATACATTCTAGGTAAACCCTCATTCAAGCAATTTGGCAGGTCATTGGTATAGATAAGAAACAAAAGAGGACCCAATATAGAACCCTGAGGAACCCTACAATTGATATTTCGGCAACTAGAGAGGTTCCCATTTACATAACATTTCTGTTTGCGATCAGTCAAATATGACCTAAACGAAAGTAACGCATTATCGTCCACCTCATAAAATTTGAGTTTACGTAATAAAATTTCGTGATCGATTGTGTCAAAAGCTTTCTTCAAGTCGATAAAAATTACACCATTGAGTAGGCCTTTGTCAATATTTACGCACCAGTTGTTAGTAGTTTCTAGCAATGCTGTAACTGTACTATATGAGGGACGAAACCCGGACTGATATTCAGATAAAGGATCGTTATTTATTAAAAAGTAATAAAACTGATCATGAACAATTCTACCGAAAATTTTAGCAACCATTGAGATAATGGAGATAGGTCTATAGTTACTTAGGTCAGTTCTTTTCCCACTTTTGTATAGAGGCAATACTTTAGCCATTTTCCAGTCATCTGGATAACTTCCAGTAGAAAGTGATTTTTTCAGAATTTGAGTTAACGAGGGAGATAAAATTTCTGCTGCGATTTTCAATAAACGACCTGGTATATTATCTGGGCCAGTTGTCTTATTAACATTAATAGTTTTGAGCAAATAGGAACAGTATCCATATTGATTTCGTTATATGCAAACACTTTGTCTGTTGGATGAATATAGGTAGTAGCATCAATATTAGAGCTATTAATTTTACTGGCAAGTTTTGAGCCTACGGAAGTAAAATAAGTGTTAAACGCTTCTGATATATCAGATGATATATGACCTCGTTTCCGTCAAAATCGACTTTTTTAACATGACATTCGTTCCTTTTTTTACGAGAGCTTAAATCATTAATCAGTCTCCATGATTTCTTAGGATCAGTTCGAGCGGCATCAATATTAGTGGTAAAAGAGTGACGTTTACCCCACCCTATAGTGTTATTATAATCGTTTCGAGCCTTTCGATATCGACTCCATAACTCATCATCACGAGTGAAATCATATCGCTTTTTGAGGTTGTCTCTGAGGCGCATTTTTTGTATTACATCTGGGGTAATCCACGGGGACTTTCTTTTCCCTAATCGCTTCTTTTTTTATAGGTGCATGCTTATCAATCACTGAAGTTAATAAATTTAGCCACTTATCCCACATACCATTCGGGTCATTAAGCGAGCAAACTTCGTCCCAGTTAAGAGTGCGCTAAGCTCATTTAAATAAGCAGCTTCATTTAAGTTTTAAAATTTCTCTTTTTACAGGTATATTTACCGTAGATTTGCCATAAGTTGATTTTCGAATAAGGTATACTAAAGAGTGATCACTTATGCCAATAGAAACAACACCGGAAGCTCTTATTTTATCCGGAGTATTGGTAACACAAAGATCAATCAAACTTTGTGACTTATTCGTTATTCTAGTTGGTTCAGTAATTAGCTGATTTAAATTATAAGTGGTATATTAGGTGGAATTATAACAGGTCGGATGTATTAACATTTGAAGTGTCTGATAACAGGTTACAATTTAGGTCACCTAGTAGATAAAGTTCGAGGTTTTCAGCATAAATCATATCAATAATTTCCTCAAATATCGGAAATAACTGATGAGATGAGCCCGGAAGTATATACCAAGTACCCACCAAAAAGGGCCGTGAATGAGGGTTAGAAATCTCAATAATTAATAATTCAAGGTCTTTATTACTTAGATAGGTGAAGTCTACGTGAATTTAAACACGAGCGATTTACAGACTTATGGTTGATATACCCCCATTTATTATGACTACATACTGCCTTGATTAGCTCGTTTGACCCAAATAGCTTTTACAGCCAATTCAGACTTATCTGCTCTTGGCAAAATACTGGATTAATCTTGAATTATTAAATTACTATGTCGATTTCTGGGGAATCCTCTTTGATTTGTGTCCCAAGGTTTGCAATTCCCTCAGCGACACCTTTAGGAGATAACTGGTTAAGATCGTTGGTGCCAACATGCAGGATTAATTTATCAGGTTCCTTACGGAGGACCGGTTTAATATAGTCCTCCATGTCTGTTAGTGTAGCACCTGAGAAACTTTTAACCACGACATGGTTGGAGGAATCGGAAAGGCGCCAGCCTTGCAAATTCTTTACTAAGGAATCTCCAACAACAACAGTAACTCTTTTGTTTTGGTTACGAACATTAGAGTGATTAATATTGTGCATATTTGACTGATTAGTCGAATCATTGCCATTGTACTCGTCAGGGATTATCGTATTTGATAGAGGCAATTGATGCATGTCGGGTTCTACCGTGCTGTTTGGAGTTGCAGGGATTGAATCATTGTTGGAAGAACGTTGCACCGAGGGCAAATTATTCGATTTAGGTAGCTTATTTTTGCTTTTCCTGGTTTTCTTATATTTACGCTCCAGGGTTTTATTAGGATGATCCGGCGCATCCACATCCAATACTATAGTATCTCATTACGCGCGTCAAAGATCTTGAGAAGGAAAAGTCGTGCCTGGTGACGGTAATTAAGCTTGCTCAGTCTAGCGATAAGATTTCAGCTTTCAAAGATTGCAAAAACAACGAAGCGTCAAATGCTGACGATACTGAAATGAATCAAACGAATCAAAATACCGTTGGTCAGCATTCAAAACCTGAATCCATATTGTCGAGTGACGAAACTGCATATTAACCCATTTGATTAAGCACAAGGTCAATAACGATATTCCTAACGCTTATTTTTTTATTCAGTTTGGCTAAATAGAAAATTTGAAATTCATTTAGAAAGTGAAAATGCGTACTGATCAAAGGAGCATATGCTTTCAAGTTAATGACTACCTATACGATCAAATACAAACCAAAACACTACTCTTACCTTTATATACACAGTGGCATATATTTTGTACTTTTTAAAAGTACAGTTTTGATTTTTTATATAATTAGTTCTACCCTTTGGTCTAACAAAATTCAAATTTGCAGCAAATCTTGTATTATAACTATATGTTGTTGGTTTGCTGGTCTTACAAATCCTGGAAAGAGACGATATATTAGATTTTCCACTGACAATTGACCATTTTCCCCCCAGTCAATCTATTCATCAGTGGGTTGTTTCATTCATCTTCTTATTAGTGGGTATGTCACAGTTAGATGCTAAGCGAGCCATTTACATACCGGCCAAGATTCGCATACCAATATCATGCATGCAAAGGGGACAGGAACAAAACAGAATTGTCGAATTTTTTTTAATGGAATATCTTTCCTACGGACAAATTCTCGAGATGAGGAGGCTGTCCTATTTCTATAATCGTCATTTAGTATGCGGCCAGATTAACTAAGAACGTGCTAAATATACATTTCTGTGTTTTATTCTTTATTTCGCCAACAGTTTCAGAGAATACCAAACTCAAGCCCTACCCTGATGCTTGGGCTTAATACTGTACGTATTGTCTTAATAGTCATCGCGTGCATGTTAAGATGGATTTAAAGGTGGAAGGCACGAAGCTGCCGAGATGGTGGCGGAGCTTTTAAAATTACTTCAAACCTACAATAATCTGAAAACTGTCCGTGATATATAACATGTTTCAATTTTAGGTGATCCAAGCGTTAGTAAAGTGGTAACAGAAATTTGGTACTCATTGTCACTAAGCGAAAAAACTTACAACTACCTCTGTTCATCACTCCAGGGACTCCTTGGGTTGAAAAGTGCTGAAGAATTGAAGTCTACAACAGGTGGACTGATCTGTTTGAATGAAGATCATTTTAAAGAGTTTCAAAGGGTTTGGAGACGATGGCTCGACTTGAGGGTGGAAGGTACTTCAAGCATTCGAAAGCAACGTGAGAAGGCAATGAACGCAGATTCTGGGAGTATCGGGGGAAAAATCAACTATTACAATTGTCTTCCTAAGGAGCATGTTCCCTCGGCCTGGAAATATATGGAAGAGGGTGCCTTTCAGCGTACACAGAAGTGTTCATTCGCGGAAAATCCCACATTGACAGGCCCTCCTATCTTCAAAGACAGCCCCTTTACCTATTGTTGTCCTACCAGTGTTCTCCCATTTGTTGGTTGGGATTACGTTGAGGTGAAGAAATTGATGCATACAAGGTCACTTGTCAGTATGTTTGGAAATTACATTGAGTGTAAGTTACGCAGTTTCATGGAGAAACTTACTTCCAAACAAGTGAACTTTGAAATTATTTTGGGAGATTGCATGAATATAGAGGAATTTCAAAACAAAGAGCGGAAATATGATCGAATTTTTACATCTAATCTCATGGACTATATTCTTCTTCCGGAGTTGTTGAGGTATAGTATGTTCAAGCTTTAAATCTATATTACGGTAACTTCTAGCGTTGACTTTATACGCAAAAATGAAAAATCTAAGAAATGTTTTACTAGAGAAACAGATAATTATTTGATGACGATTTTATCCATTATGCCTTCCACTCGGCTGCGAAGTATGTCAATTCGAAAGAAATTTATACTGAACATCAATACCATTGTTACGTATTGAAGACGAGAGATATACATGCTTTGCACTAAAACACGTATTTTCCAAGGTTGAGGACTTTAGGTATTCAACCGTCTCAAATCACGATAGGCCGCCTATGGCGGATCCGGAAGCCAATCCGGAAGCCTGATTCGCACTATCAATTTCTCGGTGAATTTTCCTGTGATCTGATATATTGGTCTGCAAAGGCTTATGATTCTATATGTTAATAAGTCATTAACCTGATTAGATCAGTCAGATAAATGCAAATCCCTAAAAAGTTTCTAATGTGAACCAGGCTTATAACTATACTTGCTAACAGAATATTGTTAATTTTAGAGTTTACTCTGACAAGTTAAATCGAAATAATCCTTTCGCAACGCTTATAACAGAGTCCCAAAACTGGGTCAATTTCTGTCCTGCTGCAGATGTGGACACGATGCCAATATCCGAGCAGAGAGCATATTTCAGCAGAGTTGTCATGCAGGACACAAATAACCGCACGTTTGCTAATGATGTTGGAACCACCTTCAGAGAGTATTTGGATAACTCTCAAGAATTGCAAGATTATCTTCGTGCCTTATTTTACGTGTATCACAAACGACAAGAAACTGGAACGTCCACGTCATCAAGGTTACCAAGTTTAAAAGAACTAGGAAATGAATTTCAGTTGCGATTGCGTGATGGCTTCCGTAATGAAAATAGAATTGTTTTCTTCAAACAAGCGGTTAATCGACGAAGGGTGACAATGATTACTGGTCTTGAACGATACATGGAGTGGGTGCCTAAATAAAATGTCTGAATGAGGTTAATTTCACGATGTTGTGAGAAGATTTCTGTTTAGTTAAGGATTATAATATACTTTGCAATTTGATTCAGATATTTCGAAATATCTTCCATTTCAAACGGTAAGCAAAATACATTCTAGCTTTGTTATTGTTTCGACACAACAAAGACGTGCTAGGAACTTCAGAAAATGTTCGTTGTAACTTCCTGTTTCGATTGCAAGTTGCTCAAAGCAATTAACCAATGAAAACTACCCGCTTGATTGCAATATTGCATTAATTATTCCAGGGGGAATAGAAGCTTACTTAGCTATTATTGCAACACATCTTATAACATCTTGTATTGCCGCCTCTCCGAATTGGAGTAAGGATATGACATTTATAAAAATACCTGGCTGTAAGAAAATTAAACTGCTTTGATCATGATTAATGAAATGTTTAATACTTTGAAACTCCATAAAATTAGCCTTAAATCACATTATTTATCATTTACTGCTTAAAACTGCGCTAATATGGAAATCAATGCACACAAAATTACATTATAAATTATCAAGTAGAAAGTAGAAAAAGTATCGTCGTTAGTCCATGTAAAAATGTATTCTTTGAGCCATAAAATCTTGAATAGGTGTTGTCTTGAAAAATCTAAATAGATACAATAAGAATTAGAAGTAGAATTCTTAACCCAATTGGTCTCAAACTTATTACAGCCCTAGAAGGATACAACAAATTAAAAAAATATACTTTATGTAATATAACATTATGAATGTCATGATAACAATCCCAATAGACAATTCCCGAATTTTCTTGAGTGCACACGAAAAATAGCTTGAAATCGAGGCGGCCAATGTAATCCATTGTTAAATAAGCAGTTTTCATTGCCACTCAGTATATTCGGGAAGTGTCTATTTATGTAATACTGAATGTATCTGATGGTCAGGAGCATAAAATATTCGTGTAGCAACTATTTTTATGTAATATATCAAATCCGTCGACAATGAGCACTTGTTGGGATATCAAGTCCGCGCAATTAGTTGTGTCCGAGGGAAAGCGGGAAGACTAAATCCGTTTTCCCTAAGCATATACGGAGTGGTGACGTAACCACTATTGATCAAGTATGTTGCTTAATCACAATACGATCTCCACTTGAACAGAAAGGGGACATCAATTCTTGCAAAAAAAAATTAAGATCATGTACAGGTGTATGTACCACAGAATACCACAAAAATGTACATGTTCCATATCTTTTGTCAAATATATATAATGTGGCTTCTTAATATTTTTTAGTGTAGTTTATCGATATATTTTTTCTTCCTGGGGGTTTTGGGGCTAGATTTCATAGACTTCAATATTTTTTTTAAATTGAACATTCTGTGGAACAAACTCTAATATACCACAGAATACCAGTGCAGAGATAAATAAGCAACGGTTTATCAAATTGTACCAGGATTTCGTGTGTCATGTTGTGTGATACTACTGTAGGATATAGCTAACTTAATTTAGTGAAAGGTAAATATTACTAAAATCAGTACAGCATACCAGTGGTGTAACCAAAGAATACCAGGTTTATCAATAATTTTGAAAAATTCAATTTTTCAATGGTAAAATGGATTCCTCGGTGTGATTCCTGTATAGTAATAATGTTGTGTTGCATAGAAAAAGTAGTGATCAACATAAATTATATTGGTTTGCAAACTTATTTTTAAACTTTCGAATTTTACAGGCATTATGCGGGGAAAAAGTATCAAAAACATAGAATATTATTTTTTGTTAATCCAGATTATTTTTAAGAATTTTTATGAAAATATTTATTTTTTGGTTTTTATATGTCAATTAAAACTAAAACTAATATATATTCACAAAAATAAAGTATATGGTATGTTTCCTCCAAGATCAATAAGTAAGACTGGTATTCTGTGGTACCGTGGTATTCTGTGGTACATACACCTGTAATTACAGATAAGAGCAATGATGTATGAATAGAGAGCATTTACTCCAACTTTAAATATAATATTGTTAGTTCAAAAACCATGGCTTCCCCTATTAATCGAAATTCCTGTACACCACCATATCTTCGACATTTTTAACCCCTAATAACAATTTCCTACCCACCAGATCGATTGCTAATGATATACCTGCGAGGGTTTGTGAAAATTCTCAAATATAATTATAACTTGTAGGAATCATCGCTATAAGTATAACAAAAGGAGCTCCCTTAGGCCTTGGGGAAAGAGCGAATCAGGCTGACAAAACAACTGATCTGTATTTGTTCCATCATTAATATTGTCTAATGTAATATCGTTTTCACCAAAAATCGACGAAGTTCGCTTGTACGCACAAGAACATGTCCCAGATATTATGTGCTTCGCCGTGCGAGGATACTAATTCCGCTCGGAGATTTACACTCGGGTATGTGAAAACATTGTGGAATGCAAAGTCGTCCGCCATTTTTTTTTGTCATGGACTGGACTGGACGTTTTTTTAAGTTATGCGCATGCGCGAGTTCAAACCGAGAGAAGAGTCAGAAGAACTCATTTTATAAGTAAGTCTCTATGTAAGTAAGTTTATATGTTAAGTCTCCAAAACAAGATAAATGAAAATTATTTAGAGGACAAATTAACAAGAGGAAAAACAGTCGAAAGACCGATAAAGGAGCGTTTTAAACAGGCAAGTGTCTATTTTGCATGCTTGCTTTCCCAATTTTTTAACATAGCATGCAGTATAGTTTGTGAATTTGAAAATGTGTAGATCATTCTGTGTGGTCAATACAACATTGATTGATGTTAAGAGTATTGTAGTATTGATTCAAATACGTTATAGAAAAATAAAAAATATTACAAAAGGATAAGGAAGATGGGAAAGTACTTTGCCCTAACTGTCACGCTTCTGATGGCAAAATAAACTTCTACGCATATATGCTTTTAGATTTGTTATACATTGTTATTATTTTGCATATAATTTTCCTTTCAAGTTATACATATTCATAGTCAAATACATACTCATACTACATACTGAATGACACATTAATGATGTCGACATCATATTTCGATTAATATGGATTATATTTCTGCAATAACTTTTAAAATATACCCATCTAAGATTGAAAACACGAAAATATATCGTTTTACGCTGTGATGGGCAATATTTCAGCCACATTTTTAAGGATTGCCACGAAATCGACACTTCTGCCAGGAAAAAAAAACATTCAGCAGGCGCTTCCACAGCATATTTCTGTTTCGATATTCCCGCATTTATCTTTCCGCCCGTGCGTGCGCTCACTAATGTTCCCAGCCCGCTCCAATGAATGAAACGTCTGTGGAGGAGGTAGCTCAATAAGTGTATCTAAAGCCCATGGTCCTGATAATATACCTAATTGGATTTTAAAGGACTATTCATATATGCTGGCTTCACCTGTTTGTTTCTTAATTAACTCATCGTTCCAAAAGGAACGGCTGCCACACATTTGGAAATGTGCAAATATTACACCCTTACCTAAGAATTCTACCATAAATGACATAAATAATGACCTCAGACCTACAGTATATCTTTGACCCCATCGATATAAAAAATTGCCGAAGACTACGTAGTACAGCACCATGTTAAAACTGCATTTTTAAAACACATTCGACCCGATCAATATGGCTGTATTCCACAATGATCGACAACCAACTCCTTAGTTAGCCTAACCCACCAATGGCTGAAAGCTACAGATGGTACCGGCTCTGATGCGAGAACGTTAATTATGGATTATAAGAAAGCCTTTGATCTTATTGACCATAATCTGCTCATCACGAAATTGAAAAGTTATGGTATCAATCCCCATATTATCAACTGGATATGTGATTTCCTTAGTGATAGGCAGCAAAAAGTTATGTTGGCTAGTGATCTTTATTCCGAATGGAAAGAAGTCTTGGCCGAGGAACCACAAAGTACCAAGTTGGTACCATGGCTTTCCTCGGTTATTATAATGATTTGGAAATAGCTACCTCTTACGGTAATGTTATATTTGTTGATGATACAGGATGTCCTTTAAAAAATTCACACCTATATATAGCAATCTGTGCATCAATGGAAATATCATAGATGTGGTTGATTGTGTTAAGATCTTACGTATAACTTTTCAGAACAATTTAAAGTGGGATGTGCACATTGACAACATTGTTAAAAAGGCATCAAAAAGGCTTTACTTTTTGTCTCAACTAAAGATACCACCTAAAGCCTTAGTCCAATTTATATCACTTGTGTCCGTCCCATTGTGTTATAATTATGATTGTCAGGTCTTTCACTGGAAAGAATTCAGAATCTATCTATCTATCTATTTTAAATATAGTATTGTCGGTTAGCTTTATATCGTTGTTCATTTTCATCGGCTTTGATGAAAAATTACCCAAAACTTGTTACAAAGCTGAATTGCAGGAAAAAGGTTGCAAAAAGCTGTTAACAACGTGCATGTCATCAAGCAACCTCGTATAGTGGTGGAAGCTTTAGAGGGGTGAGGGGGAGGGGGCAGTTACTGCCGATATTGAGTCAAAATGGGGGTGGGGAGTTGTCGGAAATTTCTACGTGTGGTCGGAAATTTAGGAGGCTATGCCCCGCCCCCTCACACACACACACCGGAAAAGGTGAATTTCCGCCACTGACCTCATGCCCAGGTTGCTACTTTTGTGAGAAAGCAGGTTAAACACTCTGGTTATTTGACGTCACGTGGGTGGGCGAATCGCTATACAACATTATCGCCCGTATTCTAAAAGCTCACTCAATGAGTGGAGGTTCAATCTGAGCTTTTCATGAGTGTCAATGCTGTTTTTTAATAACTGGAGGGTGAGTAGTCACATAGTAAGGTACGGCACTAACCCTCCAGCTATTCAAAAACAGAATTAACACTCAAGAGAAGCTCAGATTGAACCTCCACTCATTGAGTGTGAGTGTGAGTGAGCTTTTAGAATACGGGCGTATGACTTTCTGTACAGTCACCACTCGTCAGTTTGACAGCGTTGTAAGTCTTTGAGTACAATGAATACTTTTGCACTCTCTTTACATCCGGAGATAGAATAAATAGTTTTTACTTGTCTACCTGTGAGCACAGGTTGAAGACAAAAATGCCCTGTAGACCATGCACCATAGTAAGATGCGATCTGTTGAGCTTTACTTCAAAATTTTGATTTAAAATCGTCGAAATCTTTAAAAAAAAATTTTGCGACAGTAAAAAATTGCCGCGAGCGATGCTCGTGTACTCAACAGTTTTTTTTGTACCCTATAGTACATTTCAAACTCCAAGTATATAAATAACGCATGTATCACTCCTCCCACGCAATAAAGTTTTCGCAGTAAAGTGACAAAAAATACATGTTCTTTCTCAGATACAGAAAATATTCTGGGTACGAGATTGGCCAACAGCAACTGTGGACAAATAGTCAAATACAGTAGTCAAATACAATTATGTTGAAATGGTTTATTATTAGTTTTCAAAATTTCGTGTTTAAAAGTCCTTGGGACGTTCTTTCATTTCGGTTTTTCTCACAGAATAACGAAAGTTTAAAAAAAAATAGAATAAAGAATTTCTCTAGGTAAAACTTAGGTTACATACTGTATGAATCTACTAGACAGTTCGAGTGTTGTTTGTTTCAGTTGTCTGTGCTGTGTTGCTAAGTTGCGGTTTTAGTTGCTATTTGTTCAAAGTACTCTCAGACTGGTACGGTACCTCCTCCACACAAGCTACTCTTGGTTAGTAAAATTCGGCAGGAAAATATCTGTAGCGGATAATAGAAAGTAGTCTGGCATTAGCCGCCATTAAAAAAAATAAAGAGGTATATTTCCCCCATTTGTCTGATTTACTCCTGTAGTGCAGAATATGTGCAAAGGGTATTTGACGTACAGTAAAACAAAGGATTGCATCCGATAAACAGATATTATTTTAAGGAAATTTTATCACTGTTGTTTGAACGTAGAGGAATGTTAAACAGCATGGAACCAAGGAACTTATCCCAAGGGAGCTGACTAGGAGGTTGTTAACTGGAAACAACCGAACTGAATGGGGGGTGTGCGGTCCTCCCCCATAAAATTATCCTATTTTTGATCCTCTGGAGCTCAAAAATCTTGATTTTCAGTATTTTCAGACACAAATTTTGCTATATTCCATATAGAGAGATTATTTGCTTATAATATAACACCTATTTTTATATATTAAAGAAAAATTTATTACTGCACAAAATCTCATTTATCACTGCACAAATCTGATTTAGCTATCACTGCACAAATTGGTTATCACTGCACCTTAAAATAATCTCTGTCGATAACAAACCAAAGCAAATATTATCAGGATACATCTGATTTAAAAAGATTAGAAATAATCATGACGTAGCATTTATATTCAGTGAATCATATTTAAAGTTATTACACTACATAAGAAGTCACTATGATATTATATCAAATTTTACATCTCCACTAAGTCAGTGAAGTTTACTTCTGTGGAGGTGGTACTTCTTCAACCACAATACGCGAGACAGAATTCCAGCCAGTTTCTGCGTCAGAATTTCCATAGCCATGGCAATTGCCAACATTGAATCCAACACGGATATGGACTTTGTGAATTTTGCCACAGTAACCTTCAATTTGGCGATGTCGGTGAAGGTTTTCTCGGTTCTTGCCTTTCCACATATAGTACACACCTTCAATAGGAACATCACATCCCGCACAATCAAATGTGAAATACCATCGCTTGCAGCAAGCATCACAGTTATAGATACGAAGATTCCCGGCGAAGAAAACACGAAGATATGTGTCATCTCGTTTTTTAACAAATGTACAGTCCTAAAAATATATTCGAAAGATTTCAGTCTTCCCCTTTCTTATTGGTCAAGTAATCAATGGCAACCTATCATATTTACGGTCATGCTAATAGTAACAAAAAGCATTCTTACAATGCCCTATGTTCCCAGATAGTAAGAACTATCATGAGAAATTACTCTATAGGGCATTACACTATTTAAATATTTAGATATATTTACTTAAAACCTTATAAAGCGTTTCCTAAAATATACCTAGTCCAACTAACGTATACTAAAATATTATATCACTTTTTTAAATATAATGGATATTTCTTTTGTTTATAGTCAAATAAAAACATAATTATCTTACACGAATAAGTCCAAAGTCTTTTCCATCACTAATCTTCCAAGTACATTGTTTCCAGATTGATGTGGCGGCACTAGTATCTCCAGGATCACCTTTCGCACCAGGTGCTCCGGCTGCACCAGGCGCACCAATGGCTCCAGATTGTCCATCTCTTCGAGTATGTCCAGGTACGCCAGGAACTCCGAGGACACCAGGAGTACCACAACGTTTTTTCGCTTTATATACAGGTTGTTCTTCCTCTTGGTTCTTCTGGACCCTGAAAAATCATATTTAAGGATTTTTCGTGATTTGGCATGGCGTGCTCAATCGGGTTGTCAAGGCGCTAGCCCAGACTAACTCTAGCGCTGGAGTGCTCTTCCAACTTCTCAATTAATTTTAAATCTCAATGAATTAAAACGTTTCTGATTGGTCGCTTGAAAGTCGGCCGATCGCTAGTTTACCGATTGGGGGTTAAATAATCGAAATTATATAAATATTTATCCCCGAGCCGGCGCGAAGCGCCGTGCGAGGGTACTAATTCCGCTCGGATATTTACACCCGGAAAAAAAGGAAAGCAATGGGAAAGCCAAAGTTCATCAAGTTTTGCGGGCGCATGGCTATGTTTCATGGGTGTGATGGGTGGTCATCTCACTAATCTTTGTTAGGAGTGGAATGAGCGAATTATAAAAAAACATGAGTAAGTCATATCAGTAAGTCTGAATTATAACTTATAAATCGCTTTTTGGGATTTCAGGAAAAGCTGCGGAACAAGTTTATCGTTTATACTTTATAAACTAGAAATACATGCTTGCAGTAACCCCTCGCCCCAGCTGAACATTGCCAGACACTACATTCCAAAACATTACTATTGCTGATCTTTTTCATCACAAAATCGGCAATGCAAAGGTTGTAGGCGAGTCGGATATCGGCGTTCAAAGCAAATTTTTGGCTTAGAAAACAGAATTGGATCCTTGGTTCACACCCCTCTTCACGACGCAATCAAAGGCTATCGCCATATGAAATGTTTTACTTGACGTAATCACTGTGTTTCCTTCATTTTAAATGTGCCATTAACATTTTCATCATTTCTAATAGTTTGGTTAAGGAACAATATTATTTTGAGAAATCTATTTTGAAAGAATAAAAAATGGAAATTTTGTTTCAAGAAGAGGAAGCACAGAAGCCATGGCAACACGATTAATAATATAAATTTCTTCTGGAGTACAAAAACTACAAATTAGTACAGGTTACAAAAACTACAAAAATAAGTAAAATATTAGTTGTTTTAGCCATACAAATCTGAGATATATGGTGTAGGTATGTTCTTATGCATTCTATAAGCTTCAAATTAATGTTTAAATGCAACCTAGCTTCCATTCACTAAAACGTTTCCAAAAGTTTATAAAACTAAACTGCCTTTTACTTATAAATTAGTTTTTGAAATGAAATCAGTTGAAAATATACAAATTCTCTCGTGTGAAACGATTTCGCTTTCCTTTTAAGTTGGAACTTTTTGCTGACATAAAATATAGGATACTTTAATTGGAAAAACATTTTTGCGGCTATATTAATTAAAATACATCAACAATTTAATATAAGAAACTTGCCATATTTTTTCGACCATCTATCTCTATTTATCCTTTTTTATAAAGTATAAACGATAAATTTGTTCCGCCGCTCTTCCTGAAGTCCCAAAAAGCGATTTATAAGTTATAATTCAGACTTACTAATATGTGTGGAATTGCCTTCCAGATGAGCTGCGTAAACCAGAATTGTCATTTCAGAGCTTCAAATCACGTGTTCTGGATTATTATCATTCTATTCTGCAACATTAACCGTGTTTGACCAAGAAAATCCGCAGACTTGGAAATCAGTTTGTCTGAAATGCCACAGGGCAAGACAACTTACTGGAACAATGAAATGTTGTTCTTAAATAATCTAGTTGATATTCCGTGTAATATAGTTCATTTTATCCGATGTAGAGTTGGGTTTTTCGCCATTTCGTCGTAACCGACAGAAACACTATTTCGTTTATCTATTTCTTTTCAACCTATGCTCTCCCTACTTCGGATAAAATGGACTATACTGTAATCTTGTTTGATATTTATACTATATTGTGAAGCTAAGTGTTGTTTTGTAACAGGTCACTAACGTAATTGGCTCACGCTGTGTTAGTGTTCCTGAGCCGTTTTCCTGTTTGTATATATGTTTATAGTTGTGTAACGGCTGAAGTTAATAAATAAATAGACTTACTCATGTTTTTTAATAATTCGCTCATTCCACTAATCCACTCCTAACAAAGATTAGGACACCATCACACCCATGAAACATAGCCATGCGCCCGCAAAACTTGATGAACTTAGGATTTCCCATTGCTTATCTTTTTTCCCGGGTGTAATAAATAGCCGAGCGGAATTAGTACCCTCGCCCCGGGCTATCGCCCGGAACGGCGCTTCGCGCGTTGGCTCGGGGAAAAGGATAAATAGAGATAGATGGTCGAAAAAATATGGCAAGTTTCTTATATTAAATTGTTGATGTATTTTAATTAATACAGCTTACATAGATTTTCATTTTTTTCCAATTAAAATATCCTATATTTTATGCTATCAAAAAGTTCCAACTTAAAAGGAAAGCGAAATCGATTCACACGAGAGAATTTGTATATTTTCAACTGATTTCATTTCAAAAACTAATTTATAAGTAAAAGGCAGTTTAGTTTTATAAACTTTTGGCAACGTTTTAGTAAACGGAAGGTTGCATTTAAACATTAATTTGAAGCTTATAGAATGCATAAGAACATACCTACACCATATATCTCAGATTTGTATGGCTGAAACAACTAATATTTTAATTATTTTTGTAGTTTTTGTAACCTGTTTAACTGAAAAGAAGTTTATTTTATCGTGTTGCCATGGCTACTGTGCTTCCTCTTCTTGAAACAAAATTTCCATTTTTTATTCTTTCAAAATAAATTTCCCAAAATAATATTGTTTCCTTCCACTCTCCTTTCCAAACTATTAGAGTAATGATCAAAATTTTAATGGCACATTTAAAATGAAGGAAGCCACAGTGATTACGTCAAGTAAAACAGGGGTGTGAGCCAAGGATCCAATTCTGTTTTCTATGCCAAAAATTTGTTTTGAACGCAGATATCCGACTCGCCTACAACCTTTGCATGGCAGATTTTTTGATAAAAAAGATTAGCAATAGTAATGTTTTGGAATGTAATGTCTGGCAATGTTCATGTGGGGCGAGGGGTTACTGCAAGCATGTATTTCTAATATAAATATAAGGGAGCATACAGCTAAGTGTATTTATTTCGAATTAATTTTAATGCCCGAGCCAACGGCGCGAAGCGCCGTTCTGGGCGATGGTACTAATTCCGGTCGGCTATTTATTACACCCGGGAAAAAAGGAATTAGCAATGTGAAACCAAAGTTAATGGCGCGTGGCCATGTTTCATGGGTGTCATGGGTGGACCTCCCACTGATCTCAATAATCATAGCGGACATTCAAAAGTGACGTCTCTAAGACAAGCTAAGACATGATAAATGAAAACTTTTAAGAGGATTTTCAATTGTGAAATTCAGGACCAGCAAGGAGAGTCAAAGAACTGCAATAATAACTTTGGGGTTTGGGATTCTAAACGTTACGAGGAATTGTGGATAGTTTTCAGAATAGGAAGACGAGTAAGTATACTTTTGTGTCCTTGGTATTGACATGTGTATTCTTTTTGTGGATTTGTAGCGAGTTAGGTCACTCTTTGTGGTTAATACATTTTTAATTAATCTTATAAGAAGGTATTTTGACATATTTTTTAATTTTGCGGAAAGAAATGTAAAACATTGCCAAAAACAAAAAGGCAAAAAGGCAAATTTGTAAGCAGCTGCTTCGCTTTTTTGCCATAATGATATTGGATATCTACTATTATATTATATATATTATTTATCTGATGTTTTTACACCATATTGACTGAAATAGCTACGTTACAGAATAAAAAACAACATGATTTCAAAATTCAAAGACTATATTTCATAGTCGAAAACAAAGTTTATCGGCAAAAACAGTTTAAGTTTTATGAACATTTGTAAATGCTTTGCGAAACATCTAAGGTTAAATCTTACATTAAATCCAGCTTAATATGTCTACAATAACATACCTACATTATATTATAGTTGGGCAATTGATAATTCTACTGTTAAAATTAAAAAACTTGTATTAACTTACCATATTGTACAAAAATATAAGAAAAATATATAACCGTATTGTATGTTACCATGGTCACAGAATAAGGAGACGAACCAGAAAGGACACTCTTTTGATTGTTAGGCGCCGACAGTTGCCTCATACACCCGCGAGCGAGCGTCGGCCATGTTCTTGGGTAGTAAAGTCAGAGAATTTTACTATAAACAATATCGCGAAAACCGCACTATGATTAATAAAACTGCTCCTTGTGGAATGTAGGTGGGCTATTTTCGTCGGTTTTATGAATATTTTGAAGAAAAGGTAAGCGACTTTTTCTTTGTCAAGTCTGGCAACGTAAAAATATTTTTTTCTGGTACAATTTAGCTGCGATTAGTTCGGGAGTATGAGAGCTCATACAAATGTGTTACTACAAACTGTCTTACAATCCCACATAGACTCTCTCGCAGGTCGAAATTTTTCTTTGTTTTAATTTGCCCAAATTATTCCCTGGACGTGTTATTGATCATTTTTACTACGTATACGGTATGCAAAGTATTTTCTGTCTAGTATTTAAAAGCAGGTATTCTACGAATCGAAGTGACTATATGACCGGCAGTCGGTCAGTAGTTTTGTACTTTAGACTAAGATTACTTTAAAACAAATTTATTGCGAATGTTTTCATCGGTGCACTGGTGGTGTAGTGGTCACGTCGTTGCTTTGTTAGTCGTATGTCGCGGGTTCGAATCCGCGCATCTACGTTTTTCTAAAATCAAAGTTTTTTTTAACTTTTTATTCTGACTCGTTTTGTCGTTCTAGGGTTAGGGTTAGGGTTAGGGTTAGGATGGGGGTTAGGGTTGGGGTTACGGTTGGGGTTAGGGTTGGGGTTAATTTTGGGGGTGGTTATAAAAAATATAAAAAATACAAAATTCTAGACTGCCGGTCATATAGTATTTTATGTTAATACGTGACCGGCTGCCGGTCATATAGTCACAGCGTATACGAATGATCAGTGATCAATGGCGAAATTATCATTGTTCGACTCAACGTGTCTTTAATCAACGATATTTTTGTAATTCAAACTCCAATAATTGGGAAAGCAAGAATAAATAGCGTTTCAAAACAACTGCTCCATGAAATTGATATGTCTAGCTATTTAAATGTGGTACTATCGAGTAGTCATGCATACATTCATCAAGTTCATTTTAATAATTTGTTTTAAACTCTATGTAGGGACTAGTGAGATGGTTGCAGATGTTGAACGCTCTTCAGAGTTTAAACAGTGAGACCACATACAGTAGACATCAATTTGGAATGACTATTGACACTATGCTTACAGAATGTGCTTTAATTGTGGTACATTAACTTTACAGTCATATGGATTATGGAGTATTACTGACAGTGAACAAGACATTTAAAATCAGAAAGTTGAGAAAGGACTGTTGAAGGTTTACTGGTACAATTGCAAAGAAACTTTATCGTATGCAAATATGGTTGTTACATTCATTTGGTTGGCAGTATTTAATTTGATTTGCTTAAGACTACTCCCGATAGACTCTGGTCTAGTTCAAACATTTAAGTTTTCATGTGCCTGGCCTAATGTGAGTTGGACATATTGTTTGAGTTCATTCTTATTAGGTTTGTGTTTTAATATACTACCTTCGTTAGGTCATCTTAAAACATTTAGTGGCAATGAACCACCCCTCCACTTTTTCATTACTCCGTCCAGGGGTCGATAAAGTCTGGACCACTGGCACCGACGGTCGCAGGCACATTTCAAATTCCTGAAGGCACATTTGTTTTTCAAAACTGAAGTTACTGTATAAAGCTAAAATCTCTTGAGAACAGCAATATGGAAAGTTCAAAGTAAAGTCAAAACTCCCAGTTATTCACAAATATTTTTAGTCTTTATTATTGATTGTTGTTCATTTTTATTGCAGTTCATTTTTATTGCAGTCTGTCCGACCAAATGCTCAACTGGTCGCACAGTTTCTCCAGACAAAACAGAGCAATGGATTTGCATGGTTAAAAAGTCAAACTCCAAATCGAACAAAATATCTGACCAAATTCCGAAATGTCCAATCAAACATCATTTTGGTCGGATATTTTGTCCGGACAAATTTTGAAATTATTTCAGGCTCTGAATGTATAATGCCATAAAGGGCTGAGTCGAGTCTCACAATAATACTCTTTTCAAAATGACTTGCTTTAGACAATTGTTTTCTGTTTTTGAAATAATTTGTAAGAAAAGTTTCAAACCACAACTACTTAATTTGATTCCAATTGGCTCTGATAGCTTCAGATTTCAAAATTTTTCTGGGTATGCACCCCCAACCTACCCCCCAGAAGGCTCACAATTTCAGCATTTGCTAGACCCCCAACACAAAAATCGACATTTTGCCTGCACATTTTAAAATTATTTTTGCGGTCGTAGGGCACACAAAAAAGTTATCGAACCTTTTTGCAAAACAATTTTGAAGTTAAAAGGATGACGAGTCATCTGGTTTTAAAATAGTGCATTACAACATTGGAAGTTATTTATTGCTATGCCTGTGTATTCTAAACATAGAAGTTGTCTAGTTGTGCCTAAAATAGCAATTGTAAGAAACGTGTAAATAAGAGTAAAGTACATATGTAAAAGATATAAATAAAATTGTTTTCCTTTTCATTCAAAACAATTGAAGGTAGTACTCTCTTGTAACTGATCAATAAGTGTGTTTTCATAAAAGAAATTATTATAATGTATTAAGGTTGTTATTCTTATGATGAAGAAAGGTAAAATAACAGGCTCTCATTGGTGTTCTGCAGCCAACTGCTCCAAAAATAAATTACGGGACAAATCCCTAAGCTTTTAGTTTCATAAATTAAGTGAATTTGTAATTATCAACAAACTTTTAGTTCAATTTACATCATTGCAGGATATCTAGATTTCTTTTTGGGCGTGTTGAGAGGGATTCTAAATTAACATAAACTAAGAAAACTTGTAATAAGGCAGGTGTAAAAAAGGGGATGGAGAACTTATTTTTATAAAATTATCTTATTAGAAGGGAAATTAAAGCATGGGCTTGTGGCTTGTTTATGGGTCTTATTAGAGAGGAGACTAAATTTATAGAGAATGTTACTAAGTATCCAGTTGTATTGGCCAGCTTAAATCTCTTTATGCAAAATACATTTAATAAAATAAAGTGAATGCATTTACTTATTTTTAGATCAAAGAGATGGGTAGTCAACTGCAGGAGACAAGACCTGGAAAAGAAGGATCCGAAATATTTATATAACAATTGCCGGATTTGTTCCAATCATTTTGAAGACTCGATGTTTCGTGGGAAATTAAAAAACCGTTTGAAAGAAAATGCAGTGCCTACTATTTTTTCTGTGCCGAATCCGCCTAAGTCAGTAGGGTCAAAACGCCGCCTTCTATTTCTAAATACAGCACCGACACATGGTAACTAGTTTAATAAACAAAACTAATGTTGAACAATTTTTCCAAACATTTTTTTTTACTAAAACGTAATTGTTATATAGAGAATAATACATGGGTGCGCGGAAATACCAGATTTATTTCGAGTGTTGAACAGGATATCTCACGAGTGAGCGCAGCGAACGAGTGAGATATCATGTTCAACACGAGCATGTTCAACACGAGCAAACAATATTCTTTTTACAGCAATACTTTCTGGTGCATCAATCTTGCAAAAGTATTGATGTAAAAAGAATATTGTTTGATGCCATTGACAAACTCGATTCTATTGGTCTGAAGGTTGTCTGTGTTATCTCTGATTTGGGCTCAACAACTAGTGAAGGAGCTAGGAGTGACACCAGCACAACCCTGGTTTCTTACTAAGTCTGGAAAAAAGATCATCTTTCTTTATGACCAACCACACCTAATTAAGGCAGTCCGAAACAATATTAAGAAGTATGACTTCCACTTTGGTGGCAAAGTAGCTAGTTGGCAAGATGTTAAGAACTTGTATGATAGAGACTCTTCATTGTCTATTCGCTTTTGTCCAAAGTTAACTGACAAGCATATCAACCCTATTGGGTTTACAAAAATGAAGGTAAAACTAGCCACGCAGGTATTAAGTCACACTGTTGCTGCAGCTATTTCCACATATGTAAGCCTAGGTGCCATGCCGGCATATGCAGCTGGAACTGCAGAGTTTATCACAGCATTTGATAAGATCTTCGACTGCCTAAATAGTTAATCTGTAAAATGTGCTCATGGTAAACTGCACAGGAAAGCACTTTCTGATAGTTCGGTCCTTCTAATTTTTTTTACAGATGAGGCCATTCCATTCTTGCCGTCTCTTAAAGCGATTAATAGAACCACTGGGGCTGATGCCACAAACACCTTAAGATGCTTAAAAGGGTTTCAAATTACTTTGCATGGTATCCTGGCTTTATGGTCTGAGTTGAGAAGTGCTCATTCATTCAAGTTTCTTTTAACTAGGCGTTTGAACCAGGATCCATTAGAGAACTTTTTTGGCACTGTCAGACAACAAGGAGGCAATTCTGACAATCCCACTCCTTCTCAATTTTGCACAGCCTTCAGGAAGTTGTTTTATGATAACTTTCTTGTTTCTTCAGCAGGCAACTGCAACGCAGATTTTAATTCGATGTTGGTAGGAGCACCATCTCAGAATGTGTTGTCTTCACTCAGTAAAACCGTTCCTAAAGCTGTCGAGATAGATGTCAATGATTATCGCTCCTCTTCTGTACAAAACAGCGCTTAATTGGAGCAAATGCTGTGGCTTATGTGGCACGTTACCTTCTAAAAAAATGCTTGTTAAAACATGACTGTGAAACTTGTAAAGGTAAACTTGTTAGCCAAGAGCTTGATGACAGTAGCAAGCTGTTTTGTTTCTTTAAGGCATACCAATCTCAAACTGGACCATTTGGAGGGCTTTTGGCACCTGCAAGCAGTTTCATGGACTATGTTGTTACTCTTGAAGACATGTTTGTTGAATCACTTCCTTCTGTTGTCTTCAAAGTTGGTGTTGGTAAATCTTTGCTTTCTCAGCTCCCTCAGTTCTCTCTTCCTGAATGTTCTGAATTTCCTTCTTTGTTTCTTCTTAAGCTTTTCATTCGGATGAGATTATATTATGCTTTAAAGTTTAGAAATAGACAGCTAGTATCCGGAAATAAAAAATTCAAAAAATATTTTAAAGTAAGCCATTTGTAAATTTTTATACCCAAAGGTTTCAAAAGAGTTATACTGTAGCTTGTATTTAAACTATCAAATAGCATGATTATAAACTAAAAAACCCAGTTAACCAAAACTGTGTCATTATTTTCCATTGGACTAGTTTTATCACAGGTTTTATAGATTGTTTAATTTTTCCATTGTACATTTTTGAAAATATCATGCATGCATGAGTTACTGCTTTTCCTTACTACCCTTGATACAGTATTTTTGAACAAGATATTTCATCAAATAAATATTGGAAACTACACTGTAGCTTTATTGAAACTTTAAAAGGTATAATTATATGAAACTTTGTGTACGAATAATTGAATAACAGAGCTTAAATTTTCAGTATTCCTGAGTACTATATTTGAATAACAGGGCTTAAATTTCCACTATTCCTGAATACTTCAAAATCCAATTTTCTAATACATGCACAAGATCATATTAAGACTGCAAATTTCAAGCCCTGATATAAAGTAGATTGACAATATAATAATGTATCTGCCTAGCTAGAAACAATTTTTACACGAATGAATCCAGATAATTAATAATAATAGAACCATTCAATAATGTACCATAAAGACACGTTATATAAAAAAGTGGAATACAAGTTGTTACATAAATTAAGATATATAACTTTGACATTTGAATTTTATATTTGCTACTTTGTACGGTTTTGTTAATTGCTATTTCATTTGAAGAGTTCAAATTCGAAAATTTATCAAAATATATGGATCGGTGTATCTGTGTATGCTATATTTTAAAATAAGTTCTTATCTTGTTCTTGTAAATATATATTAGATTGTAATTATATGTAAAATAATTTGGACAAATTATTAAAACAATAAAGAAAAATTTAAACATGCGAGAGTCTATCAAACCATTATGAGCTGTCATGAGCTCTCATACTCCCGAACAAATCGCCGCTAAATTGTACCAGAAAAAAATATTTTTACATTACAAGGCTTGACAAAGAAAAAGTCGCTTACCTTTTCTTCAAAACATTCATAAAACCGACGAAAATAGCCACTTGCATTCCAAAAGGAACAGTTTTATTAATCATAGTGCGGTTTTCGCCATATTGTTTATAGTAAAATTCTCTGACTTTACTACGCAAGAACATGGCCGACGCTCGCTCGCGGGTGTATGAGGCAACTGTCGGCGCGACCGCCTAACATCAAAAGAGTGTCCTTTCTGGTTCGTCTCCTTATTCTGTGCCATGGTAACAGTGATGGCCCAAATACGTCATGTTACAATGACGATTGGGAACTATAAATCTATATAATTGTTCGGTTTCAACGGGCGAGGGGGTTCTGCATGCATGTATTTCTAGTAATTTCGTAATACACAAAGACGAGTCTAAACACTGTGTTTTGATCTATGTTTGTATTTTCCTTGTTTGAATTGTTCATTTCTTTCGAACCGGTGTTTAAATTTTGCTTCTGAATCCCAGTCACCCTACCCACTGATTTTCCTATTTCCAATCCCAGCAGCAAAATTGGTGCAGCAAAATCCAACCACCAGTGCTGTACAGGGCCTTTTTTAACATATAAACTGGCGGAGGTGGGCTAAGTCCCCCCCAGCCCCCATGTTGACTCCCAGTAAACTATTTGGCCCCAAATATATAAGAAAAAACGAGCAAAAGCTTAGTCCATTTAGATGGTAAATACCAAAAACATGTTACTGAAAATGCGGCAAATCAAGTCACGGAGACTCAAGAAAAGGAGGAGGACCACCAGACCCACTTCCAGGTTTGCATTTCAATTTACCACTTTGTTGGGTCCCTTTTCGTTGATGTCCCCCCCCCTCCACTAACGATTTCTTAAAAAAGGCGCTGGTGATGTAAACCCCCATTTTGCCAATAAAGAAGGTAAATCTCATCTCAAGATTACATCAAGAGGACTCTCCTCTCCCAATTTTATCGCCCCCCGCCAGCCCGCCGCCAACCTTAAATGACAATTTACGGATAGCTACTGAAAAGAAGCCCGCATGTTGGTTGAACATGCATTCACTTTCAATTCAATAAAAAAATACAGTGTATACTTACATGAGGTTCGTTTTCTGGTATTTCACCTACATCAGCCCAAGTATACGAAACCAGAATACAAGCAAGGACAGTAATCTTCAACAAATTCATTTTGCTTCACCAAAATTCTTAAACTTAGAATCTCACTTGTCAATCTCCAATGGAATAAAGATTATCCAGAACAGCGCAGTAGTGTCAAGCCAATGCGAAATGTAGCGTACATTGTCAATACGTCACTGTTAAGTGTGTTCTAGACAAGTCCTATTATTTATAGGGCACATTGTTATTGGCAAATATAAAGGGGAAATTAGTGTGGTTGTGAAAGATAATTAATAAACTTTCAAAACAATGCTTCCAACGTTTCCATGTCGGCTAAGTACATATTGTACTGTACATAATGGTGGGGGAAATAAACATGATTGGCGGTGTCAACAGGGGAAATAACAATCAAAAGCGGGCATTATGAATTAATGAGCACTCGAATGTTGAGGGTCCAACAATACGATTCTTAAATCCCAAATCTTGTCCTTAAATTTTCTTACTCTCCCGCACTCACTTTCTCATTCCCTACTTCATGAAATCCTAGTTCCGCAATTTATATTTCTACTACCTATCATCTGGTTTGACGCCACAATAACAGACGTAAGTACGTTCAGCTCATGCGAGCAGGAAACCTATTGAAAATCAAGAACACTCATTATCAATACTACTTGTGTCAATACTTGATATTGAAACCAAGTTATTGAAGTACTTCAAAATTATCGATGTATATCGATTTCTCCCTGACACTATTGAAAGGGAAGCTGGACATAAAGACGCTTTTACAAGGTGTAATTTTTCATACATTGCCTCAAAGTAGGTTTGAACAAGTTTGAATTGATTTGTTTTTGCGTAAAGGACCGATTCGTCAGTTCTGGCAGTGAAGAGCTGCATATTACAGTGTTTGCACTGATTAACATGAATGATTAGTATAATTTCAGTAGTAAATAATGGCATTCATGTGTTTTGATTGGTTGGCTGAGCAGTAAATCTGAGGCATTATTTACTAGCTGGAGAAGTAAATAATGCTTTTTGCAAAATGGCTTCCCAAAGTTGTTTTGTAGTTACTTCTCTCCATGAAATTCAAGAAATAAAGGATAATACAATTCAACAAAACGCAAAACTAGCAACAAAATATGTATTAAGCTTTTTAAAGGTAAGAAGTGTTTTTGCAATTAGTTTATTAACAAATTTGTTTGACAAATTTAAAACTTACGAGTGACAAGCAAAGAGCGGCAAATTGTATTTGACAAGAACGTTCATTCACATTTAACATGAACATGACAACAATTAACTTTTCTTAAACGTTTGAAATTGTTTGATTTGTATCCTGCATGATCTTTCTTGTAAATTGTAAGCATTTTCAGCGCCATTCGACCATAGACTTTGTTGTTTTATCAAACGAACTTCCCGAATATTTTTAATAGTATACACTCACTGATCTGAATATAGGCTGGATAACGCATCTCTTGTCAAAAGTGAAGCGGAAGTCAAGCGGCCGATCAGTGCCGCCACCCGATTCTGAGGCCCTACTTTATTATAGATAGTATTACAGAATCCTAGTTTTTTCCGCTTTTTTTGCCTTTTAAACGTTTCTGGCCGGGCCAGTTTTACTATCACAAAGATAGAAGCACACGAGAAGAAATTTGAGCAAAAAATTTGGAGTATTATTGCTTTATAACGCCGTGAAACTGGATTTACAAGTTCGAAGGAGTGAACAGCCACATGTTCGCGATGTTTTGTTTATGATATTTCAATTCAAAATCCACTAAAAATATAGAATTACTGCTACTGGACGAAGGCACTCAAAGAATTTGATGAAATGAACCAGCTCAGCTGCAGCGTGAACAAAAGCGTGAATGTGGTAAGTTTTTAAAACAGGAATTAGGAACAGTGTATTAAGTTAATATTATTCAACAATCAAATATACTTGAATATTTGATATATAGTAATTGTAACTAATATAGTAGTAATTATATGATTGGTGATCAAAGAAAGAGAAGTTTTTCTTCAAGTGTTGTGTGGCTTCTTCATTTCTTGTCCTGGGAGTGCAATTTTGTGAACATTTCCATTTGATGAAGTTGTGGATATAATTGTCTTAAACTGTTGTGGCATGCATATGATTGTCTGTTTAGTTCCAACCATAACCATGATTAAGTTATGACAGGAACTGCAAAAGATATATGCTTGGAAACGTTTTGTACAGAATTATAGTGTGTCTGACAGTCCAACTCAAGCATGGTATGTTGTCTCGGGGCCTGTTTATATGATCCCGCCTAGGCGGGACAGGACGTTTTCGTCCCGCCTAGCCGGGAAACTTGCCTAGATGGGATGGCGTGTTTGTATGGACAAAGACATTGCTGGGATGAAGCCAGTTAAGTACTTCAGGTCATACTATGCATGCTCAGAAGGCAAGGTCAGTGAAAGGTCATCCCGCCTAGCCTTATATGGGATCCCAGCTAGATTGTTCATCCCGCCTACAACAGATTGCCGGGATCCCAGCTAGGCGGGATAGAAGCAGGATCATATAAACACTCAGTAGAGTTTATATTGCAAGCGGGATCTCGGCAACTGTCCCGTCCCGCCTAGCCGGGATCATATAAACAGGCCCTGAGACATAGCATGCTTGAGTTGGACTGTCAGACACACTATAATTCTGTAAAAACATTTCCAAGCATGCATCTTTTGCGGTTCCTGTCATAACTTAATCATGGTTATGGTTGGAACTAAACAGACAATCATATGCATGCCACAACAGTTTAAGACAATTATATCCACAACTTCATCAAATGCACTGTTAACAAAATTGCACTCCCAGGACAAGAAATGAAGAAGCCACACAACACTTGAAGAAAAACTTCTCTTTCTTTGACCACCAATCATATAATTACTACTATATTAGTTACAATTACTATATATCAAGTATTCAAGTAGATTTGATTGTTGAATAATATTGGAAATTTTGTTAGGTTATTAACTTAATGTGTTTATTTCAGTACGTGAATATTGAACCAGTGTAGCACTGTTCCTAATTCCTGTTTTAAAAACTTACCACATTCACGCTTTTGTTCACGCTGCAGCTGAGCTGGTTCATTTCATCAAATTCTTTGAGTGCCTTCGTCCAGTAGCAGTAATTCTATATTTTTAGTGGATTTTGAATTGAAATATCATAAACAAAACATCGCGAACATGTGGCTGTTCACTCCTTCGAACTTGTAAATCCAGTTTCACGGCGTTATAAAGCCATAATACTCCAAATTTTTTGCTCAAAATTCTTCTCGTGTGCTTCTATCTTTGTGATAGTAAAACTGGCCCGGCCAGAAACGTTTAAAAAGCAAAAAAAGGGAAAAAACTAGGATTCTGTAATACTATCTATAATAAAGTAGGTCCTCAGAATCGGGTGGCGGCACTGATCGGCCGCTTGACTTCCGGCTTCACTTTTTACCATCAAATTATTAAGAGATGCGTTATCCAGCCTATATTCAGATCAGTGTATACACTACGTATTTATAAAGAAGTAAATTATATTCATAACGGAAGCGCATGTTGTATTTAACTCTACGCATATTTTACTACTGAAATTATACTAAAACAATTATTTACCTCAGCCTCGGTGATTATCGGTGAATATTCACCGATAATCATCACCTCGACTTCGGGGCTTAATTTCAGGAGTTACGGTCGAACGTTTTGCCTTTGGTAATGAATAGATAAGTGCCGCAAATTGTCTTATTTATTACTATGGATATCTACAACTGCACAAGAAACTTAAAAGAGTTTTGACATTGAAAGATAATAAAGATCTGACCATACCTAAATTTAAAACAAGTACTGGCCAAAGGTCCTTTTATTATCGAGCGGTAAAACAGTGGAACAGTCTGGACGAACATTTAAAGTCTATTAATAATATTAAACAATTTAAGGTAGAGCTTAAAAAACATTTGCTTGAACATTAAGAGTCTTTCGTGGATTTTAAAGTCTTATCTCTCATTTTTATCAGTCACTGTAAACATATTGTAAATTTTAACTGTTACAAAGATTTTATCACTAAAACTTGTAAATACATCCTGAAAAGCCCTACTGGGAGTATGTATATTCATAATAATAATAATAATAATGCTACATTTATAGTAATTGACATACCAAGTGCTATACATCAGTGTACATGTAACTTGGAATTGCCACAAACCAGGCCGACCGGGCGATATTTAGGTCGTTTCGTTCTAATCGTGGTACAACGGCACAAACCATCTCAAAATGAATTAAGCCAAATTTGAGGTTGAATTTTTCTCTGAATTGTAGTTCGTTTGAGAAAATATATCATAATTATATTCGATTGGTTTAGAAGCACCTCAAAATCTAGCGTCTCCATTTTCAGCGTCAAAACATGAATGTTTTAATCCACTATAATATAAACATTATTGTTATGTAAGAACGTTTCTGTTTGGCTGCCGTGCTTGCTCTATAACTCGACGCAGCACGCAAAAACGCGCAGGTAATTCTTGCAAAACATTTCCCCACAAAACTTATCTAGCTAGGTTATGCAGTAATCAGTTAAATTTCGATGTGTTAAATCACTCAACTGACTACTTAGACGAACAACCGACTTTACGTTGACAAAACATATGCAAGAAACCAAGTTTAAAACCTTTTTCGTTTAACATTTTGTTGTTATCTGTTCTGTTATTGATACACAGATGACGTCGTAAGGTGCTAAGAACAAGAAAGTTGTCGGGCGAGTTGGTCACTAATGTTCTTACCACGTTATATAAGAGTATCTGTGTATCTATAACTTAACAGACAAGGACAAATATTATTATCTATCTATTTTGTATAATAAAAAGGTTTCGAAGTTGAGTAAACTCGTGCCGAAACGTTATGAAGCCCGACGGAAAGAAATTTACACGCTATTTCACGTGATCTATGACTTGTACAAAACAACGCACGCTATTGGTTAGTGATGCTCCCGATAGAGATATAATTGGCTTATTTGTGCGTCTGAGGTCATTTGTGCGTCTGTCCTCTAATAGATCATGATGTCTCTCGACCAATGACAATGCAGATTGAACTCAGAATATTATTTAATTGCCAATAATATACGTTTTTCGGTTTATGATACATTTCTTCTCAATCACGTGTGTTAAACTAAGTTTCTGAAAAGGCTAATCCTGTCATCTAGACCGCATTGACTTTTTATTTGATTTTACAACTTTAGTTGTACTTACAAAAACACAACAAGAGTTACAGATATATATATTTATATAGACATAAATGAAAAAAATCTAAACATGCCAAAAATGTCAGAACCGAACGGGAAATTATCCCAAGCGAGGTGTCTGCCTTTATATTTTGTTTAGGTGTGTCATTAAAGAGCAAAGATTATTTCCACTCAGCTCCAGGAAAGCACTAAACCCAAAAGCAGTGAAATTTTCAGAGCGCTATGGAAATGTCGGTGAACAGTGTAGGTTTGATGTCATTCTCGAATCCATAAGGACTGCTTTTTCCGTCCCAGGAGTGAACGGGGTGAACAGTTCTCGCAGTTTCTTCATGACAATACACACATGGCTAGAAATGAAGTACAACATGGCTGACAAGCATGCGCGTTAGGTTTTTACCAAATGAATTCAAGATGGCGGCTTTCTAGTGTTCGTATAGATTCGATAAGAGAAATTCAAAATACGCATTTTGTATTAGATCCTGTTAAGAATTTCTACGGGCCAACCTCTAAAAATTTAGCAAATTAGGCCACTATCAACTCCCGAAAATCTGGCGACAATCCGAGTAGCGTAGATATGTTCCCGAGAGACTTATGTTTATAATCCTTACCTTGTATATAAACGCCTAACAATGTGACATGATTTGCCGAAGTGAGGTTTTCCTAGACGTAAATTTGGCCACATATGTTCGACTTTTCGCACGGACCCACGTCTAGGCGAATTCGAGGTAGACAATACTTTGTTTTTAGCAGCATTTAAAGACGTTACGGCATCCTTAAACTTGTTCCCGAACGACGTGAAATATAGCATTTTCATGCCGCTAATTCGTCGTAATTTAATCCATCAAGCGCTGAGATATAGTTCTTAAACTAGCGTAAACAAGCAAACATTGCTCGTTATTTCGGTTCTTGTTGCCATTTTACATTCTTGAGTTGTTGCTAGGTTACCAGGGTCTCTACCGCTGTATTATTTTCAAATTTTGCTCGTAGAAACACGAAAAATAGCGCTATTTGGCGCGGCAAATTTAATATTTTTGGCTTGCGTTTGCAACAAATAATCGTTCTGGAATTTTAATAATAAACTAGAAATACATGCATGCAGAATCCCCTCGCCCATTTGAACCAAACAATTTTCTCCCCAAAAGTTATTTTAACATGAAGTTCGACAAATGTAACCATGGTAACACGCAACATTGTATATTTTTTATATTTTAATTTGTACAAATTTTATTTGTACAAACTATAAAATTATCAATTGCCCAACTATATAAAGTGGGTATGATATTATGTACTCTTTTACCATTGATATACTGCAACATTCAACCTTAGACGTTCACAAAACGTTTCGAAATTTTCAAAAACTTCAACTGCTTTTCGAGGAGTATTTTTATACTTCGCACTTGCTTTTGCAATGAAGTTTTTGAGATTTAAATATTTAATGTTTTTTTATTTTTCTATAACATATTTGAATCAATACTAAAATACTCTTAAAGATCAATCAATGTTGTATTGACCACACAGAATGATCTACACATTTTCAAATTCACAAACTATACTGCGTGCTATGTTTAAAAATCGGCAAAGCAAGCATGTAAAATAGACACTTGCCTGTTTAAAACGCTCCTTTTTCGGTCTTTCGACTGTTTTTCCTCTTGTTAATTTGTCCTCTAAATAACTTTGATCTATCTTGTTTTGGTGACTTAACATATAAACTTACTTACATAGAGACTTACTTATAAAATGAGTGCAAAACTTTTTTGAAAAAAGTTTGCAAAATGGAAGTCTTCTCTCGACTCTCGAGTCTCGGCAGACTCGGCTTGAACTTGCACATGCGCATAACTTACGAAAAGGTCGAGTCCATGACAAAAAAAAATGGCGGACGACTTTGCATTCCACAATGTTTTCACATACCCGGGTGTAAATCTCCGAGCGGAATTAGTACCCTCGCACGGCGCTTCGCGCCGGCTCGGGGATTAAGAGACTGTTGCTGGTATTTGCGTGTGTTTTGTTTGATTATAAATAGTATTTTGTATAGTAATAGTTTAATATTGCTTTTATAATGTCGGATGTTCCACCGTTGGGGCTTATTTGCAATTGAAATTTTCAAAATTGTCAAGATCCTCATCAGAATTATCTTCTGGATATAATTCTCTCAATCTCGCAGTATTTTCCAGGTTTTTTATTGCTCTCACCTATAAAATCAGCAGTACTCAAATTGTTCCATTCCTTATAGAAATGAACCGCCATCTTGACTTTTTCAGATGAAATCTGAAATTACGAGCCCGCAAGTCAAGCCGCTGGCTGACCTCGATTTCTAGTCATGGCAAGCGAAATATCTCAAATTTAATCAGTGGAAAAGATTGGTTGCTGAAATGATCTCGATGCTGAAGAATAGGCGGAAGTTGCTTGGAAAAGCACGAGTAGTGACTGTAGTGTGGAAAACTATGACCACGCCCGTCGGATATACAAGAGCATTTATAGAGAAAAATATCACACCGTTTTTGTAAGTATTTGTAAGAATTTAAATTAAAAATTTCTTCATTTAACTGAAACCATGGCGCCAAGAGTACAAGCCGAACATAAGTTGTAAGCTTCTATTCGGCTAGTGCATTCACGTGAGAATATTAACATCATCCTAGATATTCCGCTACTTTTAATTTTGGAGGCATTACCGTAGATTTCATCGAGGTGCCGTCTTCGCTTATATCTTGCGAAATACTTGGAAATATAAGGCAAGTTATATCTTGCTAGAATCCTGGAACAAGGAGAGTATTTTGATGTATAGTTTGTAAGTTGTTTTAGCATGTCTAGAACTCGAGTTATTAAGGAAATTTCAGCAACAAAATATAGTCATCCATATTATACCTCGTTGAAGACCGACATATTTCGACTTTATTCCTCTTGCTATTCGCATTGGTTTTCCAATAGCAAGAAATAACGACAATATTTTACATTGCAAGCTTTGAAGACCAAAAGCCCGAAATTTTACGTAAAATATCATCCTGTATCCGTTTTTAGTTATAGAACACTTGCAGAATTATTTATATAATAATTATATATATATATGTAATATATACAAACCGCACAAGATGTCTTTATCTGATTTAAAACATCGAGGCGCAGCCGAGTGTTTTAGATCAGATAAAGGCCGAACTGTAAGGTTTGTATATGACTTCTAAAATGACTCGTCTTGTACGCTCACTGGCGTTGGAATTTTGAAGATTGATGTTATCAACGCTGTAAAAATTGAAGGAGAAAATTTGAGCAAGTCTATATCAAATATATAGATCCGCTACGGGTCATGAGTTTCCTTTGTATTTTGCCTATGAATAATTAATGAATTTTAGAAATATATATATATAATTCCATACCTGCCGGAGGATTGAGATCTCGTCACGTGACCTTTACGTATTTGTTTTGTAATTTATTCACTAAATTATTGAATAATAATGATCTATTTTTTCGCGGCCTCGTTCTGTCGTGCATTCCACCCATCAGTAAACATTCTGTTTTTGTATTTATTATCAATAAAGCCTTTCCACAGGCATACTTGTATAAAACACTGACACAATAGTTATGACCTTTTTAAGATACTTGTGGACATAAGGGCTTAGAATGTAGCGCCGAATCTAGTATCTCTGAAAACGCATTTCCTGCATTGTGTGGGGAGAATTTCATGGAGATTTCCACGTTACAAGCTCTCATCTCGAGTGCTAAAAACAAGTTGTATTATGAAAACCAATTTTCGTCGCTCATTCATGATACTTTTGACCAGCAGTCTTTATGCATTGACAATTGCAGTACTTCATCAAACGAAAGTGTAGCTATATATCACGATACAATTCGATTAAAAATGGCCAAAACTGCCCGTCCGAGGCGATTGTTCCGTTTAAAGCATTCACATGGATCATGTTCATTATAGTTCAATAATCTAATATTCAACATTTGTTATATAAACAAATTTAATTGAAAGACTGAAACTGGGGGGGGGGCTTAGTGCCTCCATTTCCCTACTTTTTCAAAGTTGGGGGGCTTTAGCCCCCCATCCCCCTCCCCGGTTCCGCCGCCTATGCCTGTTGGTGCAGAGCTATAAGCTCCCCCCTCCCAAATAACCCTCCCACAAGCTAACCCCACCAGACTTATTTTTTCAAATATCTGCATAGTTAATAAAGATAACATGACGGTTAGGAGCTCATCAAATTACACGGTACCTAACCGTGCGCAAATTTTTTGTCTTAAATTCATTAATACTTCAGAAATCCCAAACATTTTTATTTGTCGATTCATAAGAATACAATATATTCACTAACTGCGACCGTGCACAAATGCAAACAAAAAGATAGAACAAATGCGAAGCCGAGTTTCCTAACCATTTCATCTCTATTAACTATGATATCTGCGACCGCCAAGAGATATTTTCTGGCTGGAAAATTTCTTTGAAGTGGATACGTAATTCTCAGCGGCATTCTTCATAAATTCCCTTACCACTTCACTTTAGGAGCATACTAGAAATACATTCATGCAGAATCCCCTCGCCCATTCGAACCACACAATTTACTCCCCCAAAGGTTATTGTAACATGAAGTACTGAGTCGATCACTGTAACCATGGTAACACTGTATATTTCTATTATTTTGTACAAAATATTGATAAGATTTGTTAATGTTAACTATAAAATTATCAATTCCCAACTATATAAAGTAGGTATGTTATTACGTACTCTTTTAGCTTTGATTTACTGTAAAATTCAACCTTAGAAGTCTCACAAAACATTTCGAAATTTTCACAAAACAGTATTTTTATACTTCTTTTCGCACTTGTTTTTGAGATTTAATATGTTGTTTCTTATTCTATAACGTATTTGAATTAATACTAAAATACCTTTTAAGATTAATCAATGTTGTATTGACCACACAGGATGACATACGCATTTTCAATTCCACAAAATATTAATATACTGCATGCCAATACGGCAAAAGCAAGTATACAAAATAGACACTAACGCGTTTAAAACTCTTTAAAACTCGAAAATCTTGTCTTTCTTCGGTCTTTTGACTGTTTTTTCCTCCTGTTCCTCAAAATAATTTTAATTTATCTCGTTTTAGAGACTTTGTTTGTCTGTTTATGCCCCGACTCCAGAGTACAAAACAGTTTTCTCTCGGCCTGACCTCGCGCATGCGCATAACGTAGAAAACCGTCCATTGCATAATGGCGGACAACTTTGCATTCCGCTATGTTGTCATATACCCGGGTGTAAATATCCGAGCGGAATTAGTACCCTGAAGGTCTTTTATATGCTGTAATATAACTATTTCATGTTAGGAACACATAATAGTTTGAGTTAAGTAAAAGTAGCTAATTAAACGTTGTTAGAAATAGGGCTATTTAGCTTAGAGTTGGGGTGGGAGTTCAGGGTTGTGTTGGGTAAGGAGTAAGGACTTCATAGGTTAACTACATGACATACCGTATAACGCTGGTATATTTGTTCAAACTGTTTTGTGGTCCTTACATGAAGTGGCACCCATAAATCCACTACCATCTAGCGCAATATCACCATTAATCATCTGTTTCATCACAACATATTTCAAATTTTGGTTATATCACTCCTCAGAAATGTTTTTTGTTATGATTCTATCAACCGTAACAAACAGTTGGATAACACTTATCTTTGTAGCTGGAAAAAGCTTCTATTAAATTTGCTTGAAGGCTTTATCTATGGGTTCAACGATACGAATGAATATACCACTTTCTAAATGGGCATTTCTCCTTGGGTTAATTCTGATATTATTTATGATATGTGCAAAATTTTATGAAGTCTGGCCGTGGAGAAGAGATATTTCGCGTCCGCCTTCAGTAAAAGACTTCTACTTGGAGTGGGGAGACAATTTGAACAAAGGTGTAGTATATTATCCAGAAATTATTCCTGAAGGTATTAAAGCAAAACTTGATATACTTCTATTGCATGGTATGAGTTTTACCTCAAGAGACTGGGTTGAGTTAAATACACTGAATATTGTGGCATCGCATGGATATCATGTTATTGCTTTGGATTTGCCAGGTTATGGGAAGTCATCTTATAAACTGGATACAAGTCATACAAGCAGAATTGCGTTTTTAGAACAGTTTATTAAGAAGACAAAACTTGGGTCACCTGTGATTGTGTCCCCTTCAATGAGTGGTATATACAGTTTGTCTTATCTTGCGGCTTCAAAACCAGCCAAAGGATTTGTTGCTATTGCGGTGGTAGGCACAGACAAGATTCCTGTAAGAGATTTTCAAAATTTCCCACCAACTCTAATTGTTCGAGGTTCAAAGGATAAAAATCTTGGTGTGATATCAACAAATATGCTTGGCAAAAATTTGCCACATAATTCAGTTGAAGTGATTAAAGATGCTGGGCATGCTTGCTACCTTAACAAACCTGACGAATTTCATGCTATGTTGTTGAAATTCCTACAAAACATTACTGATACTGATTCTCACTGAGCAGGGTGGGTGTTCATTTCTGTTTTTTTCTAGGTCAGAGTAATGTCGTCATTCTACTTGATTGAACCGAAGACAGCCCGAACGGGTGGACCAGATGCTGTAATCTCTTTATGTATAAACAATTGTGTTTTTGTGTGAGTGGGGGGTGTTATAAGAGAGGGGGGCTTAATAAATATCTTCATCTATTAGAAAGGGGGGCTTATTTGAGGGGGGGGGGGGGTTATTAGAGAGATTATGGTAGTTTTTTGCTATTCGGCTACATACCAGAACAGGTACAACGATATGACCGTTAACAAATCTTGGGTATTGAGTTCCAGTGTAGGCAGCTTTGAAAAATATTCAAGAAGTTGCTTCAAAGATACAAGTAAATGAAAAATATAGAAAATATGTTGCCTACTCATTTCCAGCTGAAAGCCCTTCCCTTGGAATGTTAAAGTGTTTTATATATGTTTCAGGTAATTGGATTCTTCAACCAACCTCTTGGAAAGTTAAAAATATCTGTCCAGATTATCCTGCCAGCATTTCTTTTAGGTTAAATAATAATTTGAATTGGTTATAAAGTGGGGATATTCATCATATTGTCCTGACTTGATATGATTAGAAAGGAAACAGATCAATATTGTTAAACATACATGGTTGCAAAGGCCATGTCAACACAGTTTACTTTTTTGGCTTTTGCAAGCATGTTAATCAATAACATAAACATAATAATTAATAAAAGCTAGCTACTTTACTCTTTTAAGTCGAAATATGACAAACATCACTGAAATACCTGCAAAAGGGCCTGAGCTTTATGTAAATCATCACCAATATCTGCCTGGATATTTTTAACACCTAGTTTGATAGAAAATGAAATGTTTTGTGTGCAAATTATTGATACCTGTACATGTAGACACAATCAAGAGTATATTTTTGTCCCGGCAGCGTCTGAGGTATTATATTTATAGTTTGTACTATAAAGGCTGATAACTAATTTGTATTGCAAACCCTGGGATAGCATACTGTATTCATTTCATGACATTTCAAAAATGTATGGTAGTGTTTTGTTGCCCAGAAAATAAATAATATATCACCTTGTCAAATATATCATATTTCTCAACGCTTCCTCTCCGGGGTGATACATACGTTTTACAGCTGCAAATTTTGAATCGCAATTACTTAAAGTTGATTGTTGAGTTTCGATACCATAACAAACATTTCGCCCAAATTTAGGGAGATCACGCGAGATTTCTCAGCGACACTACCGTGAACGATAACGCACAGCCGCGAAAAGTCAAACCGGTAATTAATCGAGCTGAAATATTAATGTTGTTGATGAGATCCTGTAGGTTTTAAACATAAGCGCAATCATGTGAGTGTGATCTTTTTTAATATGAATCGGTTTGAAGCATCAGCTAGCGGGGACAAATTTAGTGTTAACTATTTCTAGTATTACGGGAACCACTGAGTATTTTCAAAAAATACAAAACAACGGTAACTCCGAAAATGAACATTTTAATATATTTTCTAGCTTTCGATTATGTTTCAGTCATCATCAGGAATGATGCTAAGTTACATTACACGGATACTGATTTATATGTTTACTTAATCTTCACATATAAATATCCTTGTAATGTAACCTAGCATCATTCCTGATGATGATTAAAACATAGTCGACAGCTAGAAAATATATTAAAATGTTGATTTTCGGAGTTACCGTTTTGTATTTCTACTAGGCATATTGTAAACACTGGACTGGACTTTGGACTTTCGATTTTGAAATTTTATTTTGTAAGAGTTCGCATAATTATAAATCGAAACAGCGAGATAAAGCGTGTAAAGGACAATTTGTCATGGCATATTGTGAATACAGTTATTCATGTTGAATACGTTTATCAAAACTTTGGGATGAATGCTTTATAAAGAATTTTTTGCAAGTCAACGCATGTACTGTTACGATATCTTATGTTAACATATGTATCAAGTGCCACAATTGTTAAAATGGTAACTAAGTAATAGGCCACTTTCCAGTTATACTGTAGTTGTCAAGAACAATGACGCCAACTTTGAAACATTACAACTTAGCACCAAGCCTCGTTTTCGGGCTAGTGTGTCGATTGGTATTCGCGGGAAACTCGGAAATGGCCTATATGCATCGAAATGATGTCATGTTGATTAAATAGACTTATATTGAGTTAAAGAATATAACTATCAGTAACAGTAGAGGTACATACAGGATACCGCGCAATTTATCTATGGAGCAAGGGCGAATGTTTTTCAAAGCAAGTTTTAATATTAGGGGCGAGAATGGGAGAGGGGGGGGGGGAGTGCGTTCCAAATATATACAAAAAGTATGTTTGCGCGTTTCCCTCGTTAATACCAACGTCGTATTTTAAACAAGGTACAGTTGCGTTTCCTAGTTAGGTGATCATAACCAAACCCTCTGACTACTTCTACCAAAAATAGGGTTTATTAGAGAGAGGGTTAAAAGAGAAGAGACTTATCTGAAAGACGATTCAGCATTTACGGCAAAAATGGACCAAAACATGATATGAATAATTATAGACCAATATCTGTGATCTCAACTATTGCTATATAAAGTAATGGAGAAGGTTGCCCATAACCAACTTTACTTATATTTGCAAGATGAGAACTTATTATCTACCTCCCAACACGGTTTTAGACCTGGACATTCCACTGTAGCTGCATTACAAGAAATCACAGATAGGCTATATCATAACATTGATATTGGGGAGTTAAACGGAGTCGTCTTTCTTGATCTTAAGAAGGCATTCGACACAGTTAATCACCAAAAACTATTAAATAAACTTAGCTGTTACGGTATAACGGGGACTGCCCACAAATGGTTTTCATCATACTTATCCAATCGCTCACAGTATTGCCAGGTAAATGGAAATATCTCTCAAGCATCAAACACGATCAGTGTAATGCCACAGGTGTCAATCCTTGGTCCCTTGTTATTCCTACTGTATATAAATGACCTTCCCAATTGCTTAATGTTGTAATGTCACATGTTTTCTGATGATACCCAAATTGATAGATCTAGTAATGACGTAAATACTGTCACCAATGCACTAAATAATGACTTAAAAATGTATCTGACTGGTTGACTTCAAATAAACTCAGTCTAAACACTAATAAACAGAATATATGATTATAGGATCTTATCAAAGACTAAATTTTAATAGAAACAGATCCTCCAATCTATCTTGGTACAGAAAATATTAACGAGTTAAAACGAGTAAGTCATTGGGTCTAATGCTAGATGAGACGTTAAGTTGGAATTAACAACAGGTGAATGCAATAACAGCTAAAATAAACAAAGGTTTGAATACTGTACACAGATATGGGGCGGTCTCAGCTCCATGCTTTCTGATAAACTACAACGTTTACAAAACAGAGCTGCGCGTATCATTATAATTAGTAAGTGTGGATATAATGTCCGTTCCCATGTTCTTCTACAATTAACATCTAAGCCTTAATAGCCTGGAGACTCGAAGGAACCAGCAACTTGCTACACTATTGTTAAGGTCAGAAATTCAATGGTTCCGTTGTTTTGTAATTACTGCAGGGATTTTCTTGTTCTGCCAATCGTGCGGTCTTGTATTTCGCACTTGCCAATCTATCATTATTATAACGACCAATAGTTTTGCAAACCTTTTTTCCTAGAATGTTCAGAATACAAGGGCCTACTTGTTATTTGCGTACTTTAGTGTCATCATTAGTCACCCATGGTGACGCGAACGATTTATTGCTTGTAGTTTCTGAAGAAAATAGGTAATTTTCTGGCATCATATGCATTAGAAGTTCATAGTGTCGTGTAATAATTAAGCTGAAAACTTGTGAAAAACCTTAATAATATCGATTCATTAAAATAATTTAGTTTAATTCGATCCGTTTAGAATAACTAATAGAGCCCTCGCTTTTTCAGCGATCCTCTTAATAACAAAGTTTGAAATAATTTGGTGTTCATTCAAAATTACTTTCAATAAAGTTATTCTATCAGTAGAATTATTTTGCCAGTTCTTTCAAATTTAACTTATCTATTATTTATAACCATTTATAACCATTTTATTAACCATTATTTACAATTCAAGACCTGTTTTATAAGGCCAAATCAAAAATGTCCGAACCAATTCAAAATGTTTTAACTTCAATTTTTTTAACTTGTCTAGATGTAAATAGATATTTACAAATTATATATTACAGACACGGACACAAACGGCAGACACAATGCCAATTCCTGAGGACCCTTTTCAGAAATATCTATATATACTATCCTAAAATATCAATGCATTGTGGTCAACCCAATTCACAACTTTGGAAAACTCGCACTGTTGTCATTGTTATACAATAGAATAGAACAAAGGTAATACATTAGAATGTGCAACATGAGTGAGTAGCCCTGAAACATAATTCTAATGCTTAGTTGCAGAACCTTTGTTCTATTCTGTGTTTTCGCGAAACTAGAACAATAGTAACTAGGCATGTGAGGTATCCAAAGTTGTGAATTGGGTAGCAACCATGTAAAATATCATTGTCTATTTGTTTGGGGTCATGTGTCTCCGCCATATTAGATTGAAGAAGTTCTCAGAAGAGCAGCACGGTTTATCCAAAAATTCAATTCAATTTTTTCCCAAAAATATCCAGCTAAGGATTGTTTTGTAAGTAGAAAAAAGGAATAATCCATACTTTCATTTCATTGACTTTATTTACCGAGGGTAACACATGACAGTAAGCACGAGCTACTGATAAATTAGTGGCCCTCATAATCTATATATGATTACAAGTATGTATATGATAATTAATGTAACAAGAGTACAATATTAAACTAAGACATACATCTATTAAAAGTTATTAAAAAGTCATTAAGATAATCATTGAAAGAGTTTATAGTAAAAATATCATAAAAGTTTATAATTGCATAGTTGTCTTTTGTTCCTGCAACAATTGCGCATATAACATTCGTTTAAACTTCGTGACTGATTTTTGGCTGCGAAGTGGGATGTCTAAAGCGTTCCATTCTTTGGCAGTCCTTACAGGAAAGGTGCGGCCTCCTTCTGTTTCACGCTTATACTTTGCACATACCAAATTAAGACTACTGTGGCGGGTGGACCTATTATGAAGATCACAGTTTCTTACTAACGAAGAGCATAAATAATCTGGAACATAATATTTACTGTTTATCCTCTTATAAACTAATGTGTTGCGCTTTACATTACTTTCTTTATAAAAAGGCAGCCAACTTAACATATTAAAAAGATTAATTGAGGGCGTCTACTTATCCACCCCAAGGATAATCCTAGCAGCTCTTTTCTGGAGTTTAAGATTCTCAATGTACAGTTTCGGGTTTGAGAGTTCCTCAACATATGATTCATAGCTCATCTCCGAGTCTAATGTCACGCCTAATAACTTATGAGACGTGACATCACTAATTGTTACACTGTCGATCTTAAGGTTCAAACATTGACTAGCATTATAGCCTAATTTAGCCGGTATACGTTTACCCACCACTATCATTGACTTCGTCTTCTTAGTGTTTATGAGCATTTTATTCTGTGCCGACCATTTCTTTAGAGCACCAAGGTCGCCATTCAAACTGTCAGTCAAGGAGGAAAATTCAGCAACATGCGCATTTGCAGAGAGAGTGGTGTCATCAGCAAAGATATCAACAGAAGAGCGCTCTAGATGAAGTGGTAAGTCATTTACAAATACCAAAAATAGTAGAGGACCAAGTACCGATCCTTGTGGCACACCTTGTTTTACTGCGAGACGCTCTGATAGATTTCCCTCAAGAGGAACAAACTGGGAACGATCCGTGAGGTATGACGTAAACCAGGACAAAGCAGCATCGCTAAATCTGTACAGATCAAGTTTTCTCAGGAGAAGGCGATGGTCCACAACATCAAATGCTTTCTTGAAATCGACGAACACTAACCCTGTTACTTCGTCTTGATCCAAGCTAAACAGAATCTGATCCGTTAATTTAATTAAGGCCGTCTCGGTTGAGTGGCCTTCACGGAAGGCTGATTGCTGGATTCCATACTATATATACAGGGTGTCTCAAAAAAACCGCTACCCTTAGAAATTAGAGGCTTTAGAAATTTCGCTTTGTCTGGCATATTTGCATGCAATTAGAAGCAAATAAGCAATTTTAAATTCCCAAGTGTACAAAATCGAGCCTTTTTCTAAAGCCACTAATTTCTAAGGGTAGCGGTTTTTTTGAGACACTGTATATATATATATATATATATATATATATAGTCAAATCTGCAGACATGCATGTTTCGCCGTTCAACGGCTCGTCAGTGCAGCTTGTAACGCAGTCTAGATGCGAGTGACTTCGTATTTATACACCATACTCTTGCCCTCACCAAGCGCATGTGGTACAATGCTCAGACACATGCGCATCCAGACATGCGTGAAGTGTCTTGGGGCCAGAGTGCTCAAACGACCACAAGGGAAGTGAGCTTTTGCATTATAGCTTATAGCCACCAATTAACCTCACAGAGTGCTCAACAACACAAGTGAAGGAGCATATATAGTCAAATCTGCAGACATGCATGTTTCGCCGTTCAACGGCTCGTCAGTGCAGCTTGTAACGCAGTCTAGATGCGAGTGACTTCGTATTTATACACCATACTCTTGCCCTCACCAAGCGCATGTGGTACAATGCTCAGACACATGCGCATCCAGACATGCGTGAAGTGTCTTGGGGCCAGAGTGCTCAAACGACCACAAGGGAAGTGAGCTTTTGCATTATAGCTTATAGCCAATTATATATATATATATATATATATATATATATATATATATAGAGAGAGAGAGAGAGAGAGAGAGAGAGAGAGAGAGAGAGAGATTAACCTATCAATCTTATTATTACAAATCTCGAAGTTAAAAATAGAGTAGTAGAGAAACATAACATGCATATGAAATTTATTGCACCTGGAAGCAAAAGTGACATTGGTAAATCTCTTTCAGATATATACATTCAATTATCTGGAATGCATTTACCAAAACTAGTGAAACAACATGATAATTATAATACATAAAACTACTGAAACAACATGATACAATCAAAACACATCTACGCGACTATAGTAATGTTCTAGAGAAATTTCTGATTCAATATTACCAGTATGATTACTCGTAAAGATATTGACAATATTTCTAAATATTTATATTATCTATTATATCTGACTGATCGCCCCTTAATTATGGCGGACATCACTGCCTGAAAACGTTCGGTATTATTCTGGTGTATCAAAATTACAAATGGTGGCCCCATCAATCAAGGCCGCTGATTATTATTGTTTTGGAAGCCACATTGCATTGAACATCTATTGGGTAAAAATTGAAACTGAATGTCAGCCATAACTGAGGGTCCAACCTATAACTATTCTAACGTATTGTGGTAGAATAAGAAATGTTTTGCTTGATATTATTTAGCAAAATTTCCAGATATCCAGTACTTTTAATTAAAAGTTTAGTCCTTAGTAATGGCAGATTTTGATTGTCTAACAATATTTAACAGGCTATATGTTCGGCAACAGTGAACAATGGGTTGGCTATCAATCCATTTTTATATAAATGCAAATTATCCATTAAACTCCAAATATAGGTATTCTGGAGCACATTCGCCACAAAGCCCACCACATGTGGCCGACCACTGCAACCGATTCGCATCCATCGATGGACTGAAGAGCTTTGCTCTACAACCTGGATAGGCGGAGAATTGATATTGTATTGTTTCAGGCAGACGAAAACTTGTCCCAGATAGATCAACTTTGAATATTCCGCTTGCAGGACCTGTGCATCCATATGATTTACAGTCACCCGCACTGGCATACTCGTGATAAACACCAGCCACATTTGTTGTTGCAAATCTGTAATCATTTATCAAAACTTGCCTGTTGGTCAGATTTAGGCGAACCTAAAACAAAGTAAATAAGAGAATGCTTACGTACCGTTGAATTGAGTTATTTATGATTGCAGATATATCCATGTGACTTTGAGGGGTGTTGTATGCACAGTGGTCAGTACCTGTGACTACCACTTCTGACAGGATGATCGATTACTGCAATATGCAGTTGCACGATTATGCATGGTTTTGTCTCCAATGCTTCCAGTTCGACTCGTACAATTTCCAAACAGTTCAACTTCTCCAGTACCAGGTAATAAGGGACGAACAAAAGAGGAATGGTCCTTTCTAGGCGAGCAGTGACTAAACAAGACTGTCAGAGCAACCCGGAACAAATGTCTCTCTTCTTTAGGTGAAACACGGTTTAGTTTAGTTGTACCTTATTAAACGACGTCTCCTCTTCCACATGAGTTTGCATGTTATAATATCTTGCGAAGTTGTTCACTTTTCCTGCTGTTAATGTAAGATATTCCCATGGTGTTTCAGTACTCATGTCAGCACAGTATATCTTTGCTGTTCTGTTATCCTCCGGCCACATTAAGTGTAAGTCGTATTCTCCATCTTGTTTTATGCCATGCCCTTGAATATGTTTGCAATTCATAGGACCTGGAATGAAACATCACAATAAGTAGGCACAGAAAAGCAAAGCAAACAAGCGTTGAAGTTCTACATTTTGTGAATAAGAACAACTCAAGCTTATGCTTGTGAACAAATTGAAAAAGGGATGTTGTAAAGCTATGCTGTAGTAACTACAGTAGCGTCTTTCATACGGGCAATGGAAACTGTCTTAAATTTTGTTTAGTTCACAAGAAGTCATTCATAGAGCATAGAGGACTTCTTCTGTCGTTTTCAAGATATTTAAGTCCATATCTAGACGGGTTAAAACAATGGCACCAGTAGAAGGTCGCAAACAAACCCTTCACCTTGGATTTACACCGATTTACCTTTGCGTTCTCACAATCTCATTTTCTGGTGTAAACAATTTTAAATTTGCTTCTATTTCTTAATTGATAGGTTTTAGCTCGGAGGATTTATGCTTCGCTTTTGCCTGCCAGCGAAATATAAGCGCGGGATTCTGACTTTTCGAGCAAAGGGCTTTTCTCACGGAGTAAGTATATAGGAACATACAGATTAGCGCGCTTGTTTGTTTTTGGAACTGTGACAATTTTTATAACGATACATCCACCCAGCGTACAGCCATTATGAATAAACTACTCGGTCACAACGTTGGCGAAACTCCATGTATATATAAAAAAGAAAAGGGAATTGTATACACTTACGGAAATCTTCACAATATTTTCCTGAATATGGAATAGTGCATTTGCAAAATGATTTACAAATTACTTCAACCAAAATTCCGTTATTATAACATGGAGGATCCGATTTCTCCTATATAACAATGCGTAAATGTTAATAAATACATGAGGTTTTGTGCAAGTGTAATGCACCAATACATTAAAAAAACCTTCGACTTTGCCGTTATAGTTGATTCACGACTATAGGCTTTAAGAAATTTTACCTTTTCTTCGAGAAATTCAAAATAGGTGGTACCCGCAAGCATAGTTAGACATGGCTCGCTGCCCTTCTCAACGTTAAGTTCACACTGAGACATCACACCGTCTCCACTGGGTCTTGCATAATTAACAGACAAACACTTGGTGTGATCAATGCACTTCGTGAGACATTCAATTATCCCGTTGATTGTCAACGTTTCAATCACATGACCAACAAGAGCGCGATCTGAAATAGAAAAGTATTGAATCAAGCAAATCCCAAATTGGCCAAGATTGATTTAATCGAATTTCTAAAGGCAAATCTGAACACCGGACAAAAACTATACGAAAACTTGAAATTCGACTCAGTCCATTTAAAAGTTATATAATGACATATTTTCAAAGTATATAGAATAGCGCCAGCTCATTAATACAGGGAGCGTGATGCCTCCCTAGTTTACCTACCAAACTCGGTAATGTGCAGCACCTATCTTTTACACTTGTAGAAATAAGTCGTTTTTGTTTATCACTTGCAGGTACAAGATGCGCCAACAATTCTATGTATTATAGAGTATTTTGAGGTATTGGACATTATCTTTTATATAGAGAAAACAATTAACACATCATCTCTATAGCCAACATTTTGCTTTCTAGTATTAGTATGCAAATTTGTTAATTAGAAGTGAAATTAATGACCGAAAATTCATAACTATAAACAAGGTGGCCTATTCTAGCGCAACCTTTCTTTTCATTATTTTAGAAGAAATTCTTTAGTCAGCAGTGCGTGAAGATAACTCGTACGTAGTAACTTTAGCTTTTACCTCGTATATATTATAGAAGTTTTAATATTAGTATAAATTTTAGAATAAATTACCTTGTTTGACTATAAATCCTCTTTCGTTGTTACATGGCAGCTGAGCTTCAGTGTTTCTTAACACGCTCGCAAGAATACATAAGATGACATATGGAAGACTTTTATAGCGTGCGTTTGTTCCTCTGTCGTTTGACACCCCAAACTATATTAATTAAAACATAATATGAATTAAGAATTCTAATTATAAGAATTGATTCAAGTATCAGAATTGAAACAACGACATTTTAAAAGAAATACTATATTTACATGTATAAGCGTTCGTTGTAATTACAACACCTTCTACAGATTGCTACACTGCAGTTGTTAGAAAATATGGAATTAGAATAAAGTATTAAGGAAGTGGAGGCCGATAGTGTGGAGCTCATAAGAGATTATAAGAGTTTCTCTAAGAACCAATTCAGATCCAGATGTGCATGAATTAACTATTTCCAAAACGTCATAGAATGACCAGTTTCGGAATATTCATTAGAGATGGATGTATCTCTTTCGTTTCTTTATAAGAATTGGGGTAAGGCCAATGTGTTCTGAGGCACGCGTATGAAGGTGTTGGACTGTTTCACCGACATACAAGGCCCCGCAGCCTTGAGACGTGTATTTATAGCTAAGTGCGACTTCAGACCTTTTCGAATGCGATCTTTGACTACAAAGAAATGAGATATTTCCATTTAGATAATTGTAGGTTCTTTGAGACACCTTTTTCAAGCGAGATTTTAAGGCGATAGGCTGCAAAATTTTATAACTTCACAAGATACTGAATATAGATTGAGAGTAAATATTCGTTCTGTAATAATGGCACACGTGTATTTAACAGTTAAAAATCTAAACTTAAACCCATTCTTCTTGAAACCATATCTACAAACAGTTTAACGCGATTTTCCACGTCAATCTCCTCCAATAAATTGTTTCAATGCAGGGGTGGCGCCAGAAATGCCCCGACGAAGGGGCTAAGTTCTTAGAGGTAGTCTAACGTTTCATCTGTTGTTCAACCTAAGGGGTTCGAAGGCATGGTCCCCGGTGAAAACTTTTGAATTTTGAGTCTCTGAAACGGTATTTCCTGCATTTTGAGGGTACTTTGCGGTAGAATAGAATTGTCAGGATCGTCACAAAACATAGATTCTTCCTCTGGCGCCACTCCTGCTTCAATGGACATCAACATAAGATTTTATGGCCTTTCTTGCTTCATTGTTCTCCTCAGTCGAGCTATTTTCATCAGGTATTGCGATATCGCGAATTATCAGATATTGCGAGTTGCTTATCATTGCGAGTTGCTCATCATTTTACAATTTGATACTTGGGTTTGGAATTTTATAACATGTAGCCCCCCCCCCCCCTCCCCCAATGTCTATACGGATTTAGACTTTTCGCGATAATGGTCTTAGTGGCCATTGATGGGCGGTCGCCCCACCTCGCCCCCCCCCCCCTTGACTACGCCACTGCGGCTTATGTTTACTTCATTTAACTGAATAGGACTGGAACGCTACCTCCAACCGGAGATTTGAAGCCAAATTGTTGAATGTCTTCCCCAGTCTTTCCACGCAAAGAAAAACGTGCCCGAAACAAACTTGAAGTTTAAAACAATATAACATACGAAAATTTTCGTTTTACAATCCAATAATTATTCGCCGTTGTTGTCTGCAGTTGTCTCGCGAGGGAATCGCGCGACGTGAACACGCGTGTTTTGACCTCCAGACACGCGTGTCTGGAGGTCAAGTTTGGCTTCAAGTAATCATAGGTGATTTCTATAGAGGTAGCGTTCCAGTTCTATTTAGTTCAATGGTTTACCTGGAGGAATTGCTCGGCAGAAAAAAGTGAAGCAAAAAACATTGCGCCACTGGTAATTGGTTCTGGTTGACCATGGTAATTACCACTGACTAACCGCGATGCTAATTTAAAACGGAATTTTCACCGCCCTGGTTTTTTGCACAATATTTTTTCATTTTTGCAAAATATTTTGTTTTAAAAGCTCAAACCTTCATGTTTTCGCCTGTCTTGTTTGTTTTACATCGTAAAGAAAAAAGTGAGATTTTGCTCCGTTTATGGATGCCACAATGGTACAAATCAGGGGCGGATCCAGTCGTTTGGCTGACCGATGCACTATACTGCACTCGATATTGTATATGTAGGGGGGTCCGGGGGTATCCCCCCCGGAAAATTTTGAAATCTAGGACCTCGGAAACGCGATTTCCTGCGTTCTGAGCGAACTTTTGGAGTGAAATCCAAATAGCATTTGCTGAATTTTCAGTAAAAATACGTCAAATATTCTGACTTTACTTCGTAAAGTGAATAATGTGACTTCAAAAATCAAACTAAAATCAAGCTATATAAAAACAAAATATGATCAGCTTAGAATATGTAAATGGAGCTTCGCACACGTTACATACTAGTTACCAATATGTATTTTGTATTATGTACTATATTCATTTTTGAATGCTATACCTTTTAGTGTCATTAAGAATCTAATTAGCAGTTTTGTTCGTGATTCACAGAGTCTTTCAATATTGACCATCCTGAGTCAATATTCGATATATTCATATAAGACTCTAACTAGCCAACTAGGTTTGGTTACAATTTATGATTTTTCCAACTAGAAAAGTTGACATTGAAGAACTTGCTGTTGGATTCATTTAATGTTCAACTACTGCACTGTGCATTATTGCAGCTGCATTCAATACCTTTTTAAACATATAACATAAGGAACATATAATTCTACGTTGCTTATTTAGGTTTGAAAATATAACATGGATCCTAAAGGATCCTCAGCATTGTACAGAAGGTCCATAAGGTTCTATCAAGAATCCTTGAGGATATAACTAGGATCCTTCAGGATTATACTATATCCTTAAGGTTTTCTCTAAGCATCCTCAAGCATCCTGCAAGAAAGTTAGAGATCCTTGAAGGTTCCAAAAGATCTTGAGAATCCTTGGCATTTTGTAGAATATTCCTAAGGATCTATCAAGAATTCTTGAGGATATAGCAAGGATCCTCAAGGGTTTGGAAAGGATCCTTTAGGATTGTTCTATATTCTAACATTTGATCATTAAGGATCCTGGATAGGTTTCTTGCAAGGATCCTTGCAAGGATCCTTGCAAAGATTCTTACAAAATCCTTAAGGACCTTGAAAGGATTTTCACCAAAGAGAATTGAAATCCCATGTTTTCCACTATGTGCTAAATATAATTTACAACATTCAGAGCATTAACACTCTGTCCGGGTAGGTGAAATAGCCCAGGCAAATGCATTTGTGAATGATCTATACAAGAAATACCCATTCTGGTTGTTGAAGGAAATGCAAAAAATATCTTGACTAGGTGGGCCAGCTCAGTTCTGATGAAATATAATAGGGACCTTAATTAAATGGGTTAACATAGGCTGGCAGCCAATATAAAAATAGCCCCTAGTCTTGCATTGCATCATCAACAGTTGAATTCCCAGATATTTCAAGTTCGGTGGTACTGTATGTGTGCATTAATCCACCAGACAATTCCAAACTTGCTCACCCTAGGCCTCTGACCACTATGTAATATATATACCCTGGGTGATTTGTTTTGGCTAGCCAGCCTACCTGAACAGTCTCATGTAAACACACACAAGATTTCTCTCAACAAAGCAAGCTAAGTTAACTGGACTACCAGGGCTTCACCCCTAGTCCCCATGACCACAGACCAATTTGTGTACAGTAGCATTGAATTAAAGTGCATAAATTATATAAAATTACCAAAGGTGCACATTATATAAACATATAAATGTTGCAACTTGTTATTGAATACGAATATACACTGTTAGTTACTACATTAATACAACTATACAGGAATTTGGCTTACTTTAAAGTCCTCAAATCTCTACACTGCCGCCACAGAATAAGAACTTAATTCTCTGTATTTATAATATGCTTGGGGATCGACGAACGCTTCCATTTTCGCCATTCCAATCTTAAGATTTCGATATAAATACATCAGCTTTCATAATTTTGATAATTCCTTCGTATTCCTTTGATTTCGATGGAGTCTTCATCTTGAAAAACCAGTCAATTACTTCGTTTGTAAATCTCCTTATTTGCCGCCAAGACATTATAAATTTCTAATAAACATGCTTCGCTGAGCGGCTCTCTACGTCACAGTAGAAGCCAAATGCACCGATGGAGTCGGGTGGACCGGTGCAAGCGCCTGCAATCTGTACGAAATGCACCGGTCGGCGGTCAAATCTACTGTGACGTAGGGCTCTAAAACAATGGTTTTGATGATGTCACAGTAGATTTCACGCGGAAAAGGACTCGGGACCGGTGCATTCACCGGTGCAAAATCAAATCTACTGTGACGTATCGGTGCATTTGCCTTTCTACCGTGACGTAGCTGCGAAATGTTTGACGCCTACGTTATTGTCGCGAAATTATTGACGCCAACACGTCGCAAAATAACAGAAAGTTCGAATTTGCAATATTTGAAATAGCACGTCGCATATTTTACTTATTTTGACATTTAAATGTGAATTAATAACTGTTTAATCTAATCTTGACTTCTAATGAACTTTAAGAAATGATTTAGTGTTTTAAAGAAATGTTCAGTGCGTTTTCTATGGGCGGCAGAATATCGATAGTCGATACTATAAATTCTTTATGATTTCGCAATTTTGACCGGTGCATTTGCATCGATTGCACCGGTCTGGATCCGCCCCTGGTACAAATCACTGTTGAAGAAAACATTTTTTCACTCCCGTATTAAATGTTGTATTAAATACTTATTTTCTATACTTTTGGGTTAAATTTCAAAACCTGAGTATTATATGCGGACGCTGTAAATGTGTGTACGAAAATTGTTATTTTTCCTTTTAATAGCAATTGTAGTTTTTCACAGTTTATTGTTTAAAATATATGCTCTCGGCCCATTATTGTGCCACAGTATAAATGGATGTACTTTTCCCATTATATTTTACGTCAAAATACCGTTAGGATTTATAGTCGTTTCCAGAAAATCGCCTTATTGACAAACAGATAACTAGTCTCATGTTGGTTTTGATAACAACATTTTCAGGTTGTTTCAACTTGTTTAAAATAGCATTTTATATTATCATTTATATTACCGTGAAGTTAGGTGTATAAACTGTATATAGATTTTGTCCTCTGTGCGACATTTAACAGCTTGTAGTTTTAGTTAATTAAACATTTTCTTGATATTTATAGATCAGTCAAAAAAGATAAAACTCGAAAGTGATAAAATATATTATGTATTTGCCATGCTGCTGTCTAAAATTGGTAATTAGGAGCTTAACCCATAACAGCATAATATTGCTTGGGCAGCAGTGTCAGACGCTATAGGGGGTGTGGAAGGGTTAAGTATGGCAACCAACCCTCGGAATGAACAGTGAGAATAATCCATTGCATATCCAAGCACACTTTTTGATGGTATAATCTGTGAAAAAGTCTCTGAACCCCTCCCCCCAAGGTGTAGTGAATTCTACTAACTGTCCATTTTCCTAAAATATTCCTGGCAGAAAAATATGCTAATGTAAGCAGCAAGATATACTTTTCCCTCAAGTCATATTCATAAATATGATGGATTTTCTTACTTAATCCATTCGCTGGCAATGCGCCCTACTTTAGTGTTTACTCTGTCTAACGCCAGACGATTTTACTCGTCAGTGGTAGGATACTGCCAGTTAATGGGTAAAGGCAAGGTCTTCAATGTGCAGAAATAGTGTTGTACATAAACCAACAATCTCTCTTCCACCCTTTATAGAGATAAAATGCATATAGGTAACAAAAATGTTTAATAACACAGTATAATTTCTCTCTTCTATAACTGCAGGAAAGTCTGTCATACCGGTATTGACACCAACAAAAAGGAACGAGGCGTCAAGATGCAGATGTTTCATGATTAATTAACGAGTGCATCAATGTTACTGTATATATTTTATTAGACATAATTCCATTAATATCTTTAATTGTAAATATTCACAAAATTTCAATACCTTCTATTAAATAAACCTATGATAACTTAATTATTAATAGTGATTTTATTTTTTTCAGATTATTATTTAATAAGAAAGTTTAAATATAAAAACAATTAATTATGATATTGTATCTTCAATTTCCAAACATGTTGCATAATAATAATAACTGTATTTTGCCAGCAGAAAGTGGGGCTGTGTCAGTGTGTGATGAATTCTGCAATAAAAAGGAATATATTACTTACAAAATTAGTGGCGAGGGCTCCTCCACTCTATTTTTTCTCGAGCTCCCCTAACCAAGCCCTAGCCTTGCCCCCTAGCAGCCTAATACAAAATATGCAATGTTCTCAAGTTGGGACACAAATATACAAAATTGTGTGTACTTCAGGGACTAAAGTCATATTACACATGCCTTAAAGATTACCCTCCCCTCATGAAATGTTTACAAATCTGTGTATTGGTGGGCCGCTGCTTATACCAATATTTTTTGGCCCAGAGTGGGACATTTTCACACTCTTTGTTTTCATTGTCACAGCCCTGGGGGATTATAACTTTAAAAAATATAATGCAACAGCCTGGCAGTTGCTTTTAGGTTGGATGGAAAAAAATAAAATGCGTAAACGTGGGAGGTGCATGCGGGCTGGACGGAGAAAAAAATATTCAAAATCCCGGGGGTTGCCTGCGGTCTGGTTGGAGAAAATATAATGCAAAAGTCCGGAAGTTTAATATCTGGGGTCTGGTGGGCAATGCTGGAATTGACTGATAAAATGCATGGTTTCATAAATCATACTCCCACCAGAGGCAATTTTCCATGCTATCCACAACATAATAAATGTCTCAAACGTGCAGCGCCTGTTTATGTCTGCCATCAGCAGATACTCTACATCTCACCTTACCTAATATTTCGTTCCTTGTGTTCTGTCTTTCTTGCTTTGTTATCTTTGTTCGCTGCTACTTATATGCTAATATATTTTGTGATGTGATTTCCATATTTTTTATAGTTTGTTTTGATTAAATCCATCTGATTGGTTTATTTTTTATCACGTGATCGCTTTTGTATTCACTATAAAAGCACATGTTTTCCCCCCGACCCATTCTACTAACTTCCAGACGAAGTGCCTTCGCTCGAAACGTCGAGGTTCTCATTGTATTTTTCAGGTAGTTTTACACCACAGTCAACCGCCGTATTAACTAATAATAAATGGTACGAATTAAAAATGTAAAGTTTTAACCTTTTTAACATAAAAATACCACTTTGCTTTCAGGCTAAAACTGCGTTTATAGCACGATATTTTTGTTAGTTTCTACAACCAAATTGGCAAATTGTGAAATATACAGGTCGCTTCTTCCTAAGATAATGCATTACACTGTACAAGGAAGTTGTTTTCTTAACAAATCAGGTGTATTTTATCGTTTTGCCTGCCAATTAAATATTTTTCAAGATGTCAACTGTGAAAAACTGAAATAATTCGTCTCTTACCTGTTTATACTGCGTGCAAGTATTGTCTTCGCCCATCATTTTTCGAGGTTATAATATTTGTTTGTGTCTTTTACGGATGGGAAAACCGTGTACGACTTCCACATCTTTGAACAAATATTCAAAAGTTCAAAAATATGTGGAAAAGTCGAAAACAACAACGAAAACTGGCGGCAAAAAGCAAAACTATTTTCTTAAAAATCAGGGTAGTGTGAACATTGTAGCAGGCTCATAATGACCCTTGGTCAGTGGTAATTACCATTTTCAACTAGAACCAGTAGTGTCATTATGGCGTCAGAAATTGCCAAAATTCGTCATGTTTTTTGCTTCACTTTTCTGCCTGTCTGACATTAGCGTTAGGTCCTTTAGGTACTTCGGTGGCGCAGTCGTCAGGGCAAGCGCCTTTCACCTCTGAGTCTTGAGTTCGATTATCGCTGAGGACGATACTCATCACACTCATGTGAAAAGAGAAAGTCAACGCTCTGCCGAAAGTCGTGGGTTTTCTCCGGGCACTCCGGTTTCCTACCACAGGGAAAGTTGACTGGCTGGGTTAGGATATACAGATTAGGAAAGTAATATCACAATTGTTGTAAAAATAGATAATGTAGGCTACGTACATAATATAGGTAAGCGAGATACTTGATGTAATCGTTCACTGAAAAGCCCGAACGGTGAGTGACCTGAATAATGTATGTATGTATGTATGTATATAGCTCAGTGGCGGAAACGCAGTGGACTTCTAATTGATTAAACCTTGGGTGCTTCCACTCCACTGAAGCAAAATTTTCGTATTTTGTTCTCCCATCAAAGAGAATTTCCTTCCAAAAATACTCAGATTTCTTTCCAGTTTTCCTTGTATAAACTATTACTGTAATGAACAAAATTTCCATCACATATTTCACCAATTTGTGTTAAAAGTGATCGAAACACGTAGCATTTACGTCAAATAGTAAGCTGTAAAACTCACAACAAAAAGATACGAATGTGGTCTCAAAAAGTCCGACGATCATGAAGTCATTCATCCGGAGATCGCGTTGAAGGAGGGTGGAAGGTCAATCCCGTTTTCCCAGTTAAAATATTGGCAAATCGCAGCTCTCGTTTTACCCCCACGCATGTATTTCTAGTTGATAGACATGTAACACATGTCATATATTTGACTACAATAACAAATGTGTGAGGTCAAATATTCTTAGCTAAACCCGTTATTTAACTATTAAAGTTTAACTTGACTTAAATTATCAAAAGTTTAATTGCTTTTTTACAACTTCCTTTATACGTAGAGTAAGCAAACTAGGTCTGACTTGTTTGACTGTGATGTTTTCAAGGTTTAAGATTGTAAAGTTACGTGCCAAAACCGGCAAGATTGAGCTGTCGCATCCTACGATTCTTTATTATCGTATGTTTATAACCTTGGGAGTTTTATGCCGTATAAGTCCAGCTCTCTGTTACATATACACGTAACTACAATACAAGGAAAGATGCGACAAAGTCTGATTTGCAAACGAAAAGGTATGCGCTTACAATAATAATTTAAAAAATATTGTTAGATTAATGCGTTGTTGACTTCGGAATTTGCTGCATGCTATATAAACCCTTTTCTAGGCTATTAAACTGATACGCGTATGACAAAAAGTTACTAGGTTTATCTACACATGTAAAAATCTCACATCTTGTTGACAAGTTGTTGGCTTCATAACAAGCTCGTAGCAAGCCTGTCGACAACGTGTAACAAGCTTGTCATTTTATCAACCGTTGTGTCATATTTATGGCAAAGTAGAATTAATATAGTAGAGCGATTGAATAGATTGATAAAATTGTCAGTATGTATGCTTGTGTAGATGGCGCTTTGAATGTGGCAAACCCGTAGGCTTTGTATTGGTGACACGTTTGTTGATCTGAGTTTATACTGTACTTCGCCTTAACACCTCATTCTCTTTATATTCATAAGATGGGACTGGACAACATGCCTAACTTACTTAGCACATGTTGCCAAAATGATTCAACAGTAAATAATAGTTGTTTACATAATACAACAAAAACGAGTAGTGATTTCTCTGATACAATTAATTGTCTTCCCAATCAGCGCGTGTTCAAAATGGCTTTTTTGAATATAGTAGGCTTGCCAAAAAGATTTGATGAAATTAATTTCACTATGTCAAACAAATTATTAGATATAATGTCCTTTAGCGAAACCAGACTTAATTCAACAATACCTGATAGCATGATTTGTATAGATGGCTATGACATCATATGAAAAGATAGGTCTAGAAATGGTGAGGGTGTGACAGATCTCACATGATCTCACATGGTCTCATACCACCTGATTTAGAAGCCATATGCATAGAAATAACTAAACCACATAGTCGACCATTTGTGGTTGTTACAGTTTATAGACCCCCAGATGCATCACCTGATTTTTTTATCCATCTTGAAAACTTATTTAAAAAGATTGATAATGAAAATAAGGAGATCTATATTCTGGGTGATCTTAACTGTGATCTCATTAAGCCAAATCCTGAACATCCGAAAAAGAAACTTAAGTCCTTACTCGAAAGTTATCAATTATCCCAATTAATAGATGAAGCAACAAGGATAACTAGCTCTTCCTCTACTCTTATTGACCATTTTATTACCAATGAACCAGGAAAAATTTCCAAATATGATGTAATTCACACTGGGATCAGTGATCACAGTCTTACTTATGGCATACGAAAGATTAATATAAGCCATAAAGATAATGAAAATATTATTGAAATTAGGAACATGAAAAAATTCAGTGAAGAACATTTTTTGCATGATTTATGAACTCAATCGTGGGAGCATGTTTACTTTTTTGCAGACAATCCTAGCACTATGTGGGAAATTTGGAAAGATCTATTCTTACAAGTCCTTGATAAACATGCCCCTCTTCGAAGCAAAAAAATCAAATCTAAAATATCTCCTTGGATTAGTAGTCATATCAGACATTTAATGATTGCAAGAGATAACTTGAAAAGAAAAGCAATCATTACTAAACTTGAAACAGATTGGGAAAACTATAAAAAAGTCTGAATTTTCTGCATTCAAATTCTGAATTTACTGCATTCAAATCGGTTACTGTAAACCATTTTTGTCTTTTACTACGTGAACTATATATATCTGGCAGCAAACTACTGGCCTGGATAAAATATCAAGGAAGATAATTAAAATTGCAGCACCATTGATTTCTGATTCATTGACTTACATTTTTAATCAAGCAATTACCCTATCTACTTTTCCACATGAGTGGAAGATTGCAAGAGTAATTCCCCTTTTTAAGAATAGCAAACGCAACTTGCCAGGAAATTATCGACCAATTTCGGTCTTGCCTGCCATTAGAAAAGTTATGGAACGTATCTTATATACTCAACTTTATGAATATCTGTCCGTAAACAACATACTTTCTGAGCATCAATTTGGTTTCAGAAAATTTCATTCAACTGCTTCAGCTTTACTTGATTGCACGAATGATTGGTACATAAACATGGACAGGAAATTGTTCAATTTGGTTGTATTTATAGACTTAAAAAAAGCCTTTGATACTGTTAACCATGAAATCTTATTGCAACAACTAATGCAAGTTGGAATCACAGGAAATGCATTTCTACTGCTTAAATCTTATTTAACTGGCCGTACCCAAAGATGTGAAGTCAATGGCTCTATTTCAAGTGAAAATGGTGCAAAATATGGTGTGCCCCAAGGGTCTATATTAGGACCACTGTTCTTTTTACTGTATATTAATGATTTACCTGCATGCCTGAATAAAACAAAACCCTGGCTGTTTGCTGATGACACAAATATCACAGCAGCTGGTGGATGTTAAGTGATATTGAAGATGCAGTAAATTTGGATTTAGAAAACCTTCGGAAATGGCTCATGGCAAACAAACTGAGCTTGAACGTAGCGAAAACTGAATACCAAATTATTGGTACTAAACCAATGCTAAAAAAAGCTTCTGCTCAACAGCTTAGAATTCATATTCATAACAAACCAATAAAGCAAGTTTTTCAATGCAAAACGCTAGGTGTGACTCTTGATGAAAATCTGTGTTGGAAAAGTAATACAGACACTATTTGCAAAAAGATTTCATCTGGAATTTATGCTCTCAAACGCATTAAAGAGTATGTTGATAAAAAAACACTCATTTCTGTGTACAATGCTATAATTCAACCCTATTTCAGCTACTGTTGTGAAACTTTGAATGTATTTGGTGAAACTCAATCAACACGTCTGCAAAAACTTCACAACAGAGCTGCTCGTATTATAGCACATGTGCCAAATGAGGTAGGTCAACAAACTTTACTGAATATATTAGGATGGGAACCACTCAAAGAACAAAGAGTGATAGCCAAGGCAAAAATAATGTTTAAAACGCTCAATAACATGGGGCCAACTTCACTAAAATAATTATTTACTTTCAAAACGGAAATATTAGATCACAGTCTTCGTGACAGCTCAAGTTCAATACGCTTGACAAAGCCACATACGAACAACATGAAGAAAAGTTTCATGTACGATGGAGCTTCCATATGGAACTCCCTACCAGAAAATATAAGAGAAATTAAATCAATCTCAAGTTTTAAAAGAAAAATCGCCACTCTTAGCTTATAAAATCGCATGATTCTTAATGTAAATAGATACTTAATATTTGTATATTTGTAACTGCATGATACTTTTTTATTTTTTATTTACTTGTAACTATTTGTTAATATTTTACACGCCCATTGTGGAAACCAGCTTTAGCTGACAATGTTAGCGTGGTTAAACAAAGTTATCATCATCATCATCATAAATTCATATCCGTGGTGTATGTTATACAGTTTATTAGAGAAAGTGGTAATTTAGTAAACAAATTAATCCAAATAGGAACAAGTCAGTTTGCCGCTTAATAACCGTTGTATCGGAAACCGTCGGAACACGACGCTGTCGTTTTCATGTTTGGGGTGAGATTACCGCATGAACCGCACCCGCAAACCGCACGCACCGCACCCGCTAACCGCACGCACCGCACCCGCTAACCGCACGATCCTCACCCGCTAACCGCACGAACCGCATCCGAACCGCAGTGTTAAGATACTTCTAAGCAGTACCGTATAACATAATTTCAGCTATATCTATAACCGAATATACAGTATCAGGAATTAAATTACTGATTAGATTATTAAATCTAGATTAGAATGAAATTTCATAGCAAAATTTGAGCTTTACACCTATCTTCATATTACGCGACCCGCTCGAAATAATCTAATTCTATTGCCAAACTAAAATTCAAAATATTTAAAAGATATCAAGCGATGAGTTATATGTTTCGTTATTTCATATCACGAGTTTAGAATAATTCTCAAAGTAATTTGGTCATAATAAGCAAAGCAAAGTCATATCGTGACTGGAAAAGTCTAGCGCAAGGGAGTTATGCACAGATGCCACTTATAGTGATAAATATATTCATCGTCAAGCGCATCTAATTAACACACGACATTCATTGGACTAAAATTCTCACTAAATTTCTTATATCTTTTTAAGTATGTCCTTCTGCTCGACATGAACTTTTACATGAAACGGCAAACATGTAGTTTTTAGCCAATATCTACATGCTACAGGCACAGTAATTCAAATATACTAACTGGACTTTTAAAAATTAATCAACCTGTAAAGTTACGTTAGGCTAACTCCTGACTAATGACTTCTTAATCGGCTTTACGACTTCAGATAGTTTCAAAGATAAACCACGGCAGCTTGTATTCCTACATTTCAGTTCCTGCATGAACACCCATGTTTGAATTTTACGACTATACGATTACCTTATCATGTCCACGTTAGGGCGCTACAAAATGGTTTACAATATATGAACGTTTAAACCTTTACATTAAAATTGCATTTTTTTGTAAAAGTACATTCATTTGGGAAATAATTATACATTAACATTTCCGGCACACTAATAAACGTAAAGAGTTGCTACCTTTTTAAACTTCATATCCAATAGAATCGTCTTCTATGAGATAGTCGTACTCTTTTTTAATCTTCTTCGATCAAGTATTGGCATGCTTTGGATTGGATAAATTCGCATGCCGATTTCGGTTGCGTGCACGGAAGTATCAATAATTAATAGCTTGATCAAAATAATTAACATTTTGTCTAATAATGATGTTTAGTATAATTTCAGTAGTAAAAAATGGCTTTCGAGCAATTTGATTGGTTAGCTGAGTAGTAAATCTGAGGCATTATTTACTACCTGAGTAGGAAATTGAAGAAATAAAGGACAGTGCAATTCCACAAAACACAAAACTAGCAACAAAATATGGGATTAAGCTTTTCAAAGGTAAGGAGTCTTTTTGTAATTAATTTACTAACAATTTTTTTGACAATTTACAACTGACTGTCAAAAAAGAGCGACCGGCAAAATTCCTTTTTTTTAAAACTATTTTCTACACTAGAATGGTTCTCACACCAAAACGAGTTTACAACCGAGTTCGAGAACATGGAAATTGATGACCTGAATCAATGTCTATCAAAATTCTACATGTCTGCTAGAAAAAAAGATGGTTCTTACTACAAAAAGGCAACCTTATTGTCATTGCGAGCTGCGTTGGATCGCCATCTTCGCTCACCACCATATAACAAAAAGTTCTCAATTTGTGACCCGGTCGCCTTTCAAGAAGCAAATAAAACATTGCATTCCTACCTGAAACACCTCATGGGCACTGGAAAAATTGCTGGAACTGTCCACAAAAATCCCTTGACACCTGAAGCGGTACAACTCCTTTTCGAGAAATTCGAACTTGCTTGCGCTGAAACCCGTGATCCTCGCTGTTTAATGCAAACAGTTTGGTTCTACATTTCCTTGTATTTTGGCAAACGAGGTCGTGAAAACCAGAGGGCAATGAAGAAATCGATGCTACGTCTTTGTACAACAGGCACTGGAGAAGAGTACTTTGAGCACAATAAAGATGAACCCGAGACGATGCTTTCAAGCAAAAATCATACTGGCGGTCCCGAAGACACGGAAGACCACTCGGATGGCAAGGTCTTTGCTCTCACAAAATCGCCAAGATGTCCAGTAAATACCATCAAAGCGTATTTAAGTCACCTAAATCCCGACATTGACGTGCTGTACCAGCGTCCAAGACATCCTTCTTCCAGGTTCAACCCAAACGAAGCAATAGTTTGGTACGAGAAAAAAGTACTCGGCCATAACTTGCTCAACAACATGATGCGAAATATGTCACAAAGAGCTGGAATATCGCCTTACTATACCAACCATTCGCTGCGAGCCACCACCGTTACTGTTTTATCGTCCAACAACGTTGAAACACGAAAGATTAAAGCCGTAACTGGTCACAGAAGCGATACAAGTATAGAAAGTTATTGCGCCAGACCAACTCTAAGCCAGTTTAAGCAGATGTCGTCGACGCTGAGTTCGTTTGTTCATGGCGAAGAAAATACAGCAGCCACTTCATCTTCGTCAATCATCCCAACTCCAGTTGCCCCTCGTCAACATCCAGCAGAAAGCAGTCCAACAGTCGCAAACAGTACTGTATGTGCGAATGGGTCTGATTAAATACCGCTTTCTCAGTTAGTTTGGAGACATTCTGTAGATTGGTTATGGGTCTAAAATTCGCGAAGAGAGGATCTAGTCCGACCTTCTTCAAGAGCGCGTGTACAAGTGCATATTTCCAGACATCAGCGAACGTTCCAGAATCCAACGACAGATTAATTATCTTGGTAATGATTGGTAGCAGCACGTCAATTAGATCATTTACCAGCGAGGTTGGCATGGAATCAACGGAAGAGTTCTTCTTTCCGCAGCCCTTAATAAGCGTTTGAACATCTTCCTCGGTAAGTGCATCGAAACTACTCAACTGAGCAATTGTTCCGGAGGCGTTATGAACTTCAATCTCGGGTATTTCGTGTACCAAATCCTCGAGCTTAGTATGGATATTGTGGATTTTCTCGACAAAATAATTTCCCAGTTGATTGGCGTATTTGAGTTTATCGATCGAGGGAGGAAATGCTACTCTTTTGTCTCCATGGTTTAGTAATTTCTTTGCGGCAACAAATAAATTATGTTGATTAGAATTTTCTTTTTCAATGAAGTTCTTGTAAAACTGGCAACGGGCTTCATTCATTAGCTTGTTTGTATTATTCCTCGTAATTTTGTAATTGTTCATATCTTCCATGCAGCCAGTACGGCGCCACTTTCTCTCAGCTTTCCTCCTCTTGCGCCTTGCCAGTTTAATATCCTCGTTAAACAATGGGACTAGTGATCTGGATTTTATAATTTTCGTACATAGAGGTGAATGCCGATCGAGGGCCTGAGCTACAGTAGGGTGTCGTTGTAGCAGTTCACAAGTTCATTAAGTGTATCAGGACAATTTATATAAAGTGGGTATGCTATTATGTACTCTTTCAGCTTTGATTTACTGTAACATTCAACCTTAGATGTTCAACTGCTTTTCAAGCATTATTTTTCTATAACGTATTTGAATCAATACTAAAATACTGTTAAGATCAATCAATGTCATATTGACCACACAGAATGATCTACGCATTTTCAAATTCACAAACTATACTGTATGCTATAAATCGGCAAAGCAAGTATGCAAAATAGACACTTACCCGTTTAAAACGCTCCTTTTTCGGTCTTTCGACTGTTTTTCTTCTTGCGGAATTGTCCTCTAAATACTTTTTGATTTGTATTTATTATGTTCTGACTCCTGAGTGTTATAAAATGAGTGCAAAACTATTTTTGAAAAAAGATTGCAAAATGGTAGTTTTCTCTCGGTCTGAATTCGCGCATGCGCATAACTTAAAAAACCGTCCAAGACAAAAAAAAATGGCGGACAACTTTGCATTCCGCTATGTTTTCACATACCCGGGTGTAACTATCCGAGCGGAATTAGTACCCTCGCACGGCGCTTGGCGCCGGCTTGGGGATAACAGAGCAGTTCCCCCTCGATGGATGGTCGAGTAATTTATATCCAGGCAGGGTGATCTCTGTTTTGTGTGCCATATTTTTATCCGTAAACAATGTCTCGGTGATAGCAAAAATGTCCGCATCAATGGAATGACTATAGCAGGCAAAGTCTGCAGATTTGTTCTTGACCGATCGAGCATTCAAAAGACAAAGTCTCAAATGCTTTTTGGTGCTTTGACGATGTTCGTTGGTAATTGGACTATGAACAAGGTTATGGTAGCTAATAGCGTCAGGAGAATGACGACTGCTACGAAGTGGACGCGTTTGCAGATAGATAGTGGGTATTGGTATACGGTCAAGAATAGGGGAAGGTTGCAGTGAATTGTTTATTAATAGTGAACAGTTGCACGGCAGGGGCATAATAGAAACATTATTCTTAACTAGCTCGTTGTTGGCATCTCTTGATTCGCTAGGCGACGAACAAGATCTAAATGGGTAAGCCAGCTGCTGGACCGATTGTTCGTCGTGAATTCTCGAGAGAGATCTCGATGATATTGTCGATGGTGTTGTCGATGATGTTTGTTCTGAGATTCTCTGTCGAGACGCCAGCGAAAATCCTCACTGCACTGCTTCACTTTGTTCGACGCTCTTTTAGACTGGAAATAAATGGGCGCGTTTGGTGGGTCTGGTACTTCGATCAGGGGCAAATTAACAGCCCCCTTAGACAGCGAGGTCGGGTGTCGAGACTTTGGTGGTTCTGGTAGTTCGATTAAGGGCAGATGAGCTACACACTCAGACAGTGGAGATGGGTGTCTGGATTGAAGAGGAAACTCAAGGGTATTTGCCTCACGGCTTTGGTTCAATGAGATTGGTTTTCTTGATTTATCGTGTGTCTGCAGTGACGGAAATTCACGTTTTCTGGTGGGGGGGGCAAAGCCTCAAAAATTTCCGACAAACCCCCATTTACACTCAAAATAGGCTGTTTTTAGCCCTTTTTAGGTCAAAATTTCCGACAAATTGTCAATTTTCCGTAAAGGGGGGGGGGGGGGCACTCGCCAAGCTTCTTTCAATTCGCTTTGCATTTTGTGTACGTCGACTTTGACTTGATCGATTGCTCGGGAATTATAACTAATAGCTTTTCCTTGTTTAGATTCGACAATTGTCATATGTAGTTTGATTTCCTTCAGGTCGGACGATATTTCGTTGCAACTGCAACCCAAATAGTTAATCGCTTTGCGAGTATTAATTGAACCGCTAATTATAACACTCTCTTCGGCGGCATTACCACAATACAAGGTAGAAAGCAGCTTCTGTTTTATAGATAATGCGTTGGCTCCGGTAATTTGTATAAGTTTTTTCTTACTCCACCAACTTATTGCTGGGTTGTTATCGCAGTATGGAAAACTTTCTTATCACCGCCAGGAGACTCCCACACCCCATCAAGCTTTAGATATTCGGCGACTAAACATTTAACAGACTGAAAATCGCCAATCCAAGCAAGTTTGCGATTCTTTTCTATTACTGAAACATCATATTCGATGTTAGAAATTGATTTAGACAATAAATTATTATCTCTAGTTGAAGTGGAAGGTGATATATGTCCAATATCATCCGAGCTTACTTTCTTATGAGCTTCCGCCATTTTGTCGTAGGGTAATCACGTGTGCGTTTCCATTTTACCTAGATCACTTCCTTTAACTCGATGAATATCATATCCGCTTTCATAATTATATTATTTCAAAGGCACGAAAAGCGCTTTTTTAACCAATCTGCATTTTTCCAAAAGGATAGAACGCGGATATAACCTTTCATGACAACATGAGCCATCCGTGCGTCCGTTCGCCCGTCCGTCCGTATGCGCGTTTTATCCTAACCCGTTTGAAAATGTACATACGACATGCAATAAATACAATACATACAAATGAGACAAATACATGTACAATTATCCTAAGGCTATTTAGGCAATGTGTTACATAAAAACGGCATATCAAGAAAATTTAATAATCTGGTTTTGCGTTTGTTATGTCTTAATTTTACTGCTTGTATTGTCTGCTCGTTTAACAGGTGGCATTTTAAGTAGATGGCAGCCTGCATTGCTCGCGGTTTTAAGGGACCGGGGATTGAGGTACTGGTAGGAAAAGGTCATGGTGGGAAAAATTTAGGTATAAATCTGTTACCCAGATCACTGGCGGACGGGTAAAACTGACAAGTTAGTTTTTAGGTACTTTCCAATCAAACTTGTCAGCTGCGCGTGTTCACGTTGTACTCACTATGCACGGGGTTGTGGGAGAGCACAAAATACTTAGTGAATACAGCGTTAGGAAATTTGAATATATTGTGACAGTCGCAGTGATGTCCGGAATAGCTAGATGTCATTGTTAAATTCCTTTTCGATTTGTCTTCCGTGGACAAACATTAACAGCGCGATGCTTATATGTAATATATACAAACCGCACAAGAGGTCTTTATCAGATTTAAAAACATCGAGGCACAGCCGAGTGTTTTAGATCTGATAAAGGCCGACCTGTAAGGTTTGTATATGACTTCTAAAATGACTCGTTTTGTACGCTCACTGGCGTTGGAATTTTGAAGATTGATGTTATCTACGCTGTAAAAATTGAAGGAGAAAATTTGAGCAATTCTATATGTGATGAGTGTGGTAGGCTCAGTTGCAATATTCACCTGATGAGTGTGGTAGGCTCGGCTTGCCATACGAAACAGATTTGTAGTGAATTAAAGTTTTAATAAAGTAGTTCGGGTTTGTACTTTATTTTGTTTTACTATTTCGCTCTGCCTTGGTATTGAGCACTCTATGGTCTATATGATTTTGAACTTGACACTAATATTCATATATATATATATATATATATATATATATATATATATAAACATTCTAGATATACATATATATATAAACATTCTATTTCGTACACGGGAGGATCAAAACGATGCAATTTATGTTTAGCAGAAAATTTTGTATTTTGAAAGAAAAAAACAAGAATTGTTTACTCAACAAAAGAGCTGAAATAATTTAACGGTGTCGTCATCGAAATAAATTTCGCGTAAACAACGCAAACAAAGCCATGCATGCACACATTGTCTCCCACATACACCCCCACGCTCCGGCAGGAAGTATATAAGCGGTCATTTCTTTCGATACTTATAAACTGCCCGATGATTCTTTTACAGATGAAACAGCCTGTTGCAGACAAGTTTTGAGGTAAGCGAAAATATATATATATATATATATATATTGACTATATATATATATATATATATATATCATCAGCGATCATCAAGTGGCGACATATATAGACTATAGACGATATAGTAAAAACCGTTTGCTGAGTGGTCAATGGAGAACCAGAGCATAATAATTATAGTTAAAATTCAGAGATTCAACAGTTTTGAATAGACATTTTATTACTAGTTAGTTTCGTGCTACACACGTATGTGTGGTACTCTTCAGATAAAATGATCTAATGACTAAGTCACAGTATAGAAAATAGCAGTAGGCTCACTCGCGTCCGACCTTTGATGTTTTTGAAGCCAATTCGCACACTGGAAATCGCTCACCCGATTCGTTTGCAGCAAGTAAAAGCAAGGTTTCCTGATAGGGATTTATATGAGGATTTGTACATTTCGTTGAATAAATGGGTTATTTTTCATCAAAACGACGAATGATATGTCAAAATATTGCTACTGAGAATAAAATAAAGGTTTGTGAATATATGCATTATGATTTAATCTCATAAAAGTCAATATAACTAATAAATTTTAGCGCTGTGTTTAATACAATAAGTGACATTATTTCAGTGTTTACAGTGCTTTTATCCAAAAACATCATTTCCTGTCTTGCATGCTTTAAAATGGCAGAGGAGCTTTCGATTGTCATCCAAATCATTTGAAACCAGAGCGGTTTTGCAGACTTCACAATTATGCTGTGATAAACACCTTTTTGTCAAGTACCCAGAAACATAAGCAATAGCATTATCCTTCACCATATTGTCTGTTACATCCTTATTTCTATAATCCGTGGATCCAATAGCCAACGTGTTTGGTTGAGGAGGTAAAACCACAAGGACTGGAACTTCAGCAAGTTTACCCTTCTTATCTGTACACTGTGCAAGCAGGTTATCCAAATCATCATCACAGTCACCAGAAGAAGAATTGAGAAAGGAGCTGAAGAATAACTTTCGAAATGCTCGTGTGAATTGAACAGGAACAGGGGTCGGGTTATCGCTGTTCCCTCCTTGCTGCCGTATTGAACCAAAAAATTCTCAATGGGATCAGTATTCAACCTTCTTGTCAGGAGAAACTGAAATGCGTGATTAACCTTCAGGTGTTCCCAAATGGAAAGGATGGCATTCATGGTAAGTAACCAACCCTTTAGGCACTTGATTCTTCCTGTGACATCTTTGCCAGCATTCAAGACCTTCAAACCCTTCAAAAAATCAATGCTGTCCTTTAGAAAGCCAACAAAGGGCACATCGAAACACTTTAGGAGAGTTCAATGTTTAACTGTTGACGCAGTCAAAGAGGTTGTCAAAGCGTGAAAGTACCTCCGCAGTTCCCGCTTCAGATTGTGGTAAACAACCCAAACTTACATGTGTGCATATGCCAGCTGCTACAGTGTTGCTAAAAACTTGGGTGGCTAATTTTACATTCATCTTACAAAAATTGTTGGGGTGGATATGCTTCTCTGTCAGCTTTGGGGCAGCTCGTATAGGTTGCAGTTTATCCTTTTCATAGAAACTTTCAATGTCTTGCCAAGTTGCAGTGAAGTATTTAAAGTGAAAAGAATACTTTAGGAGATTGTTTCTAACACATTTCAGTAAATGTGGCGGATCAAACATGACAAAATACGTGTTGTTGTTGTGCATAAACCAAGGCTTTTCGGGAGAGATACCAAGATGCCTGGCCAAGCATTGGAAATTTGATCCCATATCTGACTTTACCACGATAATTTTGAGACCAATGTTCTCTAACTTGTCAATTGCTTCCTTCATCATCCTTTCCATTTCATCTGCAGAGCAAGATTCATTGACAAGAACATAGCCCAATGGCTGCTTCCAATTGCCAGTGATACTTCGAATCAGAAAGACAAGTGCTGATGTTGCTACTTTGTTAGTACGATAACCACCACCAAAATCTTCTAATCCAATAATTTTGTCGCTAGGTATATCGTAATAGAGATGGGTTTTAAGGGACATCTCATCCATGCACAAAGAACAGATTTTTTCATTTGCATTCATGTGTGCAACCTTGCTCTTGATTATATTTAATGTGCCTTGAGTAAACCCTGGTGTTGCTGGTAGTTTGGAAATGTAGTGTTTTAGTGAAGCTTTGGAAGGTAAAATGAACAGTTTGGACAAATTCTATAGGCTTTGCCACTTGCATGATATATAGAAATAGCTAACGACTTTAGCTGAGGGGAGAATCGTCTTCCTTTTTTGGATTTGGTGTGTAATTTAACCAGCATTTCAATGAAATTTGCCAGGTTTTTTTGGAATTTTGCCAAGGCTTCTTCCAAAACTCGTGCTTTATTTATTTTCTTGGAAGATGTTCTCTTCTTTGACAATGCTGCCTTTAGTCTTCTTATTGTTTGTCTTTGATTTTTAATAATTTTTCTTTGCTTTTTCTTCTTAGGGGTGTTGAGAAGATTACTACTAGCCTGCTGAGATTGTGTACTGGTACTTGTGGAGGAACTGCTGGCAAGTATGGAGGTGGCATGACTTTCACTTCCCTGTTCTGAACATGTGTTGTGTAAAGGTTCCATGTCATCTTAATAAAAATATAATAATTTGATGGTGGTAAGTGAGGGTAGTGAAAAGGAATCACTGAAGATTCCTCTGAAACCTTTAATCAATTTGTGGAATTTGGTATGTATCATGATGTATGCTGCCAGATCGGGCATGCGCAGTAGAAAATTGACTTCATGAAAGTGCTGGAGTGAGCCTTCTGTGTATTTCTATTCTGTGCTTTGGTCATGCAATTTTCGATTTTCATGACTAAAGGGCAGCCCAACCTGATCACAGCCACAGAGTCACAGCCTCTTTGCTTGAAGCTTTCAGCCTGAATGAACATAGCTTCAAGTCATTCAGGCATTTCGAGTTCTTCTTCACTTGAAGTTAACGATATTGTTTCGGAGTTGGAGAAAACATCCTTTTCTGCTTGGTCTACTGCTGAACAGAATATTATTGTTAAGCAGCGACCAACGCCAGATCTTTCGTCAAGAAAATACTATTTGAATTGACCGGCAGGGGACATATCTTCGGTTCGGTGCATGCTATGTAGATGGCAATACCACCGTTCGTCTGGCGTTCGATTCAGCGTTTACGTTCTCTTTAGATAAGTAAATTGTGTTTGTTTACAATGCTATGCGGCCAATTTAGCCGCTTTTACACACTCTGAATTTTGTTTCAGTGTTTACAAATTAACAATAATATAAACTAATTAAATATTCATTTCGCTTTCCTACCTTTGGTTTACACGCTACAAACTCGTAAATAGCACCATTCCACGGGTCTTTGTGATATTACAATACGACATAATCTAGCCATTTTATGACAATTCTCGTGAAAATGCTTTCTTTGTTGCGAAATGCGATTTGTGAACAGTGCTCTCACAACCAAATTTAAGAATTCCTTAGATTGGCCCAAAAATTTCCTCAGATTTCCGTAAAATTCCTTAAACGAACCTAACATGAAGTATTGCCATGAATATTACGTCATTTACGTGGAAATTTAAATTTGAAAATAAACTTTAATAAATTTTAAGAATAATGATATGTTTTACACATGATAATATGAATTTTCTAGGTTGTTGGTTTGCTTTAAAATACTCAATACATGTTTAACTTTTGGAAACACCACGTATATTTATTGCCAATATATTGGCACGTGGCGTGCTCACAAATCAAACATATAATAAATATTGTCCATTCATGCACCTGAATGCCACATGTAATCAAAATTATTAAATTCAAAACCAGAATCAACACAACGTCAACAAAACGTGCACGAAACCAGGCAAAAATAGTTGAAACATCAGTTCGACCGAAATTGCAAGAAATTCCCCACAAAATGGGATTCCCCAGATCGCTCCCCAAAATCCCGCAAATTTCCCCGTTTTGGGGAAGTTTCCCCAAATGTGAGAGCTCTGGTTGTGAAGTCCGCTATTGTCGGCGCACGCTCGGACAACTGATGAGCTCTAACATTGAGCGAAACAGTCAAAATTTAGATATTATTCTGAATGGGGTTTCCTATTTTTGTGTCAACCTTCATTATTGTTCTCTGAAATATGCAAAATTCTCAACATTTTTTCCTTTATTAGGTCAAGCTATTCCTAAAATTTTATGCCCAGATTGCTGCAAATGGCAATTCTGGGAGTCAATATTTCAAACTTTTCCCGTTGGAGCATGGCCCCGGACCCCCCTAGCAGGTCTCACGCCTTCGGCGCTCGTTGCATGACCACTCATTTCGGCCTGGTTTTGCCACTGCCTTTGAATGGTAGTTAGTATTAGTGACAAAGGCCCTTTGAATGGTAGTTAGTATTAGTGACAAAGGCCCTTTGAATGGTAGTTAGTATTAGTGACAAAGGCCCTTTGAATGGTAGTTAGTATTAGTGACAAAGGGCCTTTGCTCAAAATGTTGAAGTTCTTGGTGAATTTTCAGGTAGATTGATCCTAAAGACACAAAGCTTATTGTATAGATGCAACCTACACTGGCATCATAATATTAATAAGAAAACTGTACTTAATTTTATTATGTGAATATGAGATAGACTCGCACCAATTAACAGCCAATGCACCCCAGTCAAGCCCCATCTCTGCTCTATTAACCCCACACCCCTGTTATGCCCCCACCCATATAAAACTCACTCCCTCTCCATTAACCGGTCGACCTAACTTGGTCCTAGTCTGCGAAGCAGTCGCTTTATATAATAACCACTCAATCTTGGCCCAATCTCGTACCCAGAAACCAGAGCTATAGAAGTGACCGAGTGGAATATAGCGCAGGGTACGAGGTTGCGTAATACACGAATCGCGAAATTCGGCTGGCATCCAAATGACGCGTTCTGAGTCGGGCAAAAATCGCAGTTAAAGAAAGACATGTAGCTGTGACTGGATGATTTAAAATATGCGTATTAAAGTATTCAAATGTTCAGTCATGCATTCGTGTTTTTATTGTTGTGATATGTAATCACGAATGCACGACTGAACATTTGAATACTTTAATACGCATATTTTAAATCATCCAGTCACAGCTACATGTTTTTTCTTTAACTGTGATTTTTGCCCGAATTTCGCGATTCGTGTATAGCCCCGCAAGCGTGTGAATACATTTCACAAATTGATCACCAAGTACGCTGAAAAGAGAAACTGCTGACTAGAAATTGGAAGTCAGTTTGCCGACTCGTGTTGTCAAATATGGTGGAATTACGAAGAGCAACCTTACCTAGCGGACGCGTGACCTGCATGATAAATCCAAGATGGCCGCCATTCAGGGAAAAAGACTATAAACTCTACGGGGAAATCCATATTTTTTGCATTTTGCGTCGTCCCAGTGTTTCGAATCCACTTCGATCAAACTTTTTTGGCAATAACTACTTATCGTGAAGGTTTTAGATGCAAACTGGACAGCTGGGGATGAATTGATGTAAACTTATCGCTCGCCGAAATTTGTACGAAATCGTCACTTGGTCAGTTCGAGTGAATTACTCTGGTTTAGAGTATTTTATAAAGGAAATTTGTGGGTTTCAAGGCCAAAGACGTATACCTTGAAGGCTTTGGATGCAGAATGGACCGTTTGGGATGAATTATATTAAAATATCGCTCGCCGAAGCTTGACATGAAAATGTCACTTGCTCAGCTCGAGTCATTTACTGCAGACAAGTACTTTAAATGTACTTGGTTTAATACATTTAGTCATTAGATATTTTGAGGAATATTCGGAACATTACTTAGAGGATAAAAGCAGTATTTAAAAGTTAAGTCCACAGTTAACTGGCGCCAAATATCACCTAGAGGTGAAATTTGACACACAAACATGGTACGGTATGTCAAGGATGGAAATATTAAAACATTTATGAAGATGCAATGCAACCTATTTGAACTCACTGTATGAAATGGCAGACAGCATTACTCATGAAAGGAAGAATTCTGATCATTATATTGATTAGGCTTTTCCCAGGGAGATCATGAGATCAGACTGGGTAATATATGGCAGATTTCGACAAGGAAAAATTTATGCAGCATGGAAAAATTCAAGTGTGTAGTGTGCAAAATTGTAGCAAGTACACTGCAAACTTGAGTGTTGTTTCTGATTTTCAGTATTGTTTTAAAACATTTAACTTAACATTTAACAATACAGTAACAGTGTGCAACCTGTTCATGTACTGAAAAATATCAATTGGTGGTCAAATACCCATGGTGGTCGTGAAATATATCAAATACCCATGGTGGTCATGAAATATAATCTTCTCTAAAATAAACTCTGTTCATTAAACTTAACAGTTTCGTGTATGCTTGAATGAACTCCGTACATTGTTATACTCATATTAATTATCATTTCTATAGTAAAAATATATGAATCCTTCAAGTAATTAATGGCAAATTTTCCTACTTTGTTGAACCTCAATAAAACTAACATGAAGTTTCCTTGCCTGTCCAAAACTAAATTTCTTGACATGTCATCTAGTGAGAATGAATGTCCAGATTAACAATATGTTAGTGTTTTCTATTTATGGTTCTATTTAACACGACATTTAGTAAGCTATATTTTCCAAGGCTGCCCAGGGAGGGAATTGCTCGATGGGCCCAGATTTAAGTTAGCTCCAAAAATACTATAAAAGGAAAAAAACAGGGGAAAGAAGTCAGAGGGTTGTAAGAGGGATCATAATCTCATTTTCCATTCCCAATTTTAATTGGGATTTTTATTGCTTTTTTGTAATCCCAGTCGTCTCAGCAAGTAAAGCCTGTTACAGACATTACTTTTATCCTCTAAGTAATGTTCCGAATATTCCTCAAAATATCTAATGACTAAATGTATTAAACCAAGTACATTTAAAGTACTTGTCTGCAGTAAATGACTCGAGCTAAGCAAGTGACATTTTTATGTCAAGCGTCGGCGTGCGATATTTTAATATAATTCATCCCAAACGGTCCATTCTGCATCCAAAGCCTTCAAGGTATACGTCTTTGGCCTTGAAAACCACAAATTTCCTTTATAAAATACTCTAAACCAGGGTAATTCACTCGAACTGACCAAGTGACGATTTCGTACAAATTTCGGCGAGCGATAAGTTTACATCAATTCATCCCCAGCTGTCCAGTTTGCGTCTAAAACCTTCACGATAAGTAGTTATTGCCAAAAAAGTTTGATCGAAGTGGATTCGAAACACTGGGACGACGCAAAATGCAAAAAATATGGATTTCCCCGTAGAGTTTATAGTCTTTTTGCCCTGAATGGCGGCCATCTTGGATTTATTATGCAGGTCACGCGTCCGCTAGGTATGAGTCAGCAATCTAGGTTTATTATATCTATGATGAAGAGGAAGAGTTGTGAAAGTGTGGAAAATCAATGCGAGAAACCGGCGAAAATGACCAGATCTACAGAAAACGGACAAGAAATATGATAGGCAGCTGAGGTGAGTTGCTCAGATTTTTGAGATTTACAAATTCTATGACTATCAAATGACACTCAGTTGAAGTGAAAACTATTATGTTGACATTGATACATTGTCGTATAATTGCCATGTAAATAGAATTCTGGGCTTATTTTGTATGTGATGTAAGATTCGTATGTTATATGATGTAAATGACAACAACAAATTTTATGTATGTAATTGCACAATCATACATTTATTGTACATGATGCATACAATGTAGTCTGCAAACCCAGACATAATTTCCCCGCAACAATTCCGTCACCGGCTGTTTTAATATGCACCCCAATTCCGTCACTCTTGATTTGAATCTGAACCTCCTGACATTTCAGAAAGAGCTGCATATCGTTACCTATTCCCCTGAATATTTTACGATTTTCAAGGTTTTTCGAGTACAAATTTCCGTTAAGAGTTCCATATGTGTATAAAAATCTGTGTATAGGCGCACCCTCGTTTTCCTCCAATATAAGCCACTAATCATAGTTAATAGAAAGATAACAATAATATCTATTACCGGTATAATAGATAATAGGAATAAAAGAATAAAATCCAACAATAACTTATGGCAGTGATAGCTAGGGAAAGCAATGTTGCATTCAATGCATTCTTTACTCATAAAGCTATCCTTGTATAGTCACTTTCTTTGTTTGTCGAACAATCACATACACTAAGATTTTGACAACGTAAAGCAGGGTCCTGCCCAGGACCATGTGAGTGCCGGGTACCTGTAACTCTGAGGGCATGACCCCATCCCACCCTGGTGACAACTTTCAAAACTTGATCGACTGGTCTCTCTGAATCTCCTGTAAGTAATATTGTGTGCATTGTAGTACTGAATTTCATCTAATACTAACGTTTAAATAATAAAATTCGGCAAGTTAAAATACAAAATTACTTGTATAAAATATCTATTACAAAGTACAACATTGGAGTTTTCGTACTGCATATTTGAAACCTTTCAAGTGCCGGGCGGAAGAGTCTGCTTTGGCGTGAGTGCCGGGCGGCACTGCTGAGTGCTGGGCGAAAAGGTGTATGCGCATATACCTGGGGGCACTTATATGCGGGAGAATAGAGAATATGTTGACACCCCCACTGCAACTTGTCTGGCAATATCAACCAGTCACAAAACAGATAAGCCTGAAATCAACTTAAATTATTTCAGAATTTAAAACGAGCAGGTCACAAAACAAGTTGCCGTTGTCTGACATCTCACTGCAACGTACAACTGTTATACAGCCAGGGAGGGGGGCACGGGGAGGCAAGTGCCCGTCCTGGCCTTTCCTAAGGGGGGCAAAATGCCCTTTTTAATATAAATGAAACAATAATAAAACTGCCAAAGAAGAGATAATAGGCTACAACTGTGAATTAGACGATCAAGTTCATATTGGGAAAGCCAATTTTCTACCGTTTTCGTTCTGTACTTCTTTAGATCTATTTGTACATAGAAATAACAATTAAATGAGCTGAAATTTGAAATTCATTGAAATCCCATCCAAAGGGCATGGCAGCGGGAAAATTTTTTCAACTGCCTTTACGTTCGCATTGCCGCCCGTGGCCAACTATCGCCCTGGCATTCCTGCTGTTATATGTGTGAATAACCTAACATATTTTATAATATTTGAAACAATGAATACAGTTTTGCAAATATTTTCCAGGGATTGGTTCATTTTCAGTAGCGGACAAACACAAAATTTGTGATAAGGACATCGGGAATAAGTAAGCAAAAAATCATGGCAAAATATAACTTCAATATTTGTTTTAGTTGATAATATAGTAAATGTTGTTCATTCTTAAAATTGTCAATTAATTGTATAATTTGAACTCGTTGCTAACGAACCATTGTTTGATTAATTAGCTTCTTTCTAAGTAATAAATATATTGGAAAAAGTCGAGCTCAATCTGCTGTTGAACTTTTACAATAATTAAATCCTGATGTTTCAGGACATTTCATTGACGAGGTGCATATATTAATTAGTACTTAATTAATGCAGTTAATTGGCAGTTATTATGAATCAATAGGCCTTTTCCTAAATCGATAGACATTTTCTAAAATTTTATTAGGATTAGTATGGGGAAATGCTCTTGCGGGCAAAGCTATGCTTGATAGCTGTTCAAAAATGTTCTATTGTAAATTGAATGCTATTTCTACCTTATTGCATAATATAAGCTGAAAATTTGCACTTGTACTAATATTTATGTGCTCTTTTCATTGCTGGGGTTCATTTTGACAAAGCTGCTCGTTTTAAGGGATGGGGTCACATGACCAATTGTTGCAAAAGGCCTATTCTACGTTGCACCTTTACTTTACACTAAGGGAACTATTTCGTAGTTGACATAATTTATGGACGTTTATTACCATGGTATCATGACAACAATAGGGTGCTGATTAATGCCTATGAGAAGGGAATGTAACAAACTATTGCTTTGTTGTATGAAGGACCCATCAGATTTAGCAACCAATAATCCAGACTTTTTCAAAGAGTTTACTGTGGTCATTGCAACAGGATTGTCAGAAAGGTAAAATAATGTAACTCTTCTGGTAAATTTTGAAATGTAAACTTGATATGAAATTAGAACTACAAAAGAAAAAATCTGTGACCATATAGATTTTCTGTATGATGTTTAGAACACGATTGAAAATTTCATCATGTCTCTGGGAGGCAGGCATTCCTCTATTGGTGTGCTCAGCATCATTTTTATCCCTTTGTGCGATGGATGTCAGCAAGTGTTTTACTGGGTAGCAGACGGTGTCAACTTCAGAAAAGTTGAAACCTATTGGAAGAGCAAGACAAAAAAATGTATTCTCTTTTTAATTTTTGGCTTTCAAGTACACACGCGTAAAAACACACAACTTGTAACAAACCTGCAGCAGACTTGTACCAATGCGCGCTGTTTCAACAACTTGGTATCAGTGTGCTCACTACTTGTTTTCAACGACTTGTTGACAAATTGCTACAAGGTTGTTGACTCTAGTTGTTCCAGTTATCGTCCTGCAATGCAACAACTTGTTAACAAGTTGTGAGTAACAAACCTTGTAGCAACTTGATAAAATGACAACATTGTTTTAACTTGTTGACAAGCTTGTTGCAAGTCTGTTTCAGATTTTTACGTGTGTGCATGCATGACTATACTAGAAATACTCGCCTGAATAAAAGATAACAATTTCTCCTGATAACTGGCTGTTGCCCACCATTATTTTGTCCTTATTAATAATTGGAATATTTTGGCCTTTAGATACCAGGCGCTATGCAGGAAATACTAAATGATAGTAAATGTGAAACTATATCACCTTCTGTAAGTTTTCTTTTATATATCACTTAGTAATAGTATGGATATAATGTAGTAAAAGGGCATGGGATGACTTAAATCTATTGATGCACTGCAACTCACGGTTCATGATTTAGAGTTAAACTTCGTCTGGAAGTTACTTCTTCTGCTACACTCTCTGGAGAAAACCCACGACTTTCGGTAGAGCGTTGACTGACTCTTCACATAAGAGTCGGCAGTGAGAATCGAACCCTCTGCGTCACCTAAGTGCTTCCAATGCTTCTTGTCCGCAGGTGCAAGTTCCCAACAAGAAGATTTAAGGACTTTTCAAGGACTATTTAAGCACTAAAATGAAAATTTTCAAGGACTTTCTATTGTCTTGCAAACAAAATACAATCCAAATATAAGAAAAAATATAGTGGACTATAGGCGACTGAACGATAACCACAGTAAAAATGGAAGACAAGTGACTTTCTTACTGTATTTGCTAGATAAAATTATTAAAATGTCTTCGTGTGATTTTCAAGCAATTTTAACAAATTTTGTATTTTCAAGCACCTTTCAAGTGCCATTGAAATTGATTTTTCAATTTAAGCACTTTTCAAGGAGTTTAAAGACCTGCACGAACCCTGTCCGGCTCATTATGGAACATTCAAATATGGGCAAACAATGCTGGGTGCCCTGCCCTAAGCAAGCACTAACTAGAAAGAACTCATGTTTTATTACGTTAGGGTATATAGTTAGGGTTTGTGTTACGTTTATATTCGAAATTGTAATTTGTTTTGATTAGTAAAAAAGGTCTGTTCTCTATATAGAAAACGAATTTTATTGAAGATGACGAAATACGGTTATTTTATAAATTTATTTCTTAGCATGAATAATAACTAATCTATTTCGGCGAATATATTTCTTCTAATGCACACTAGTCACACCCCTTACCTTCTAATACACATTAGTCACACCCTTTACCCCCTTACCTTCTGCACACTAGTCACACCCCATACTCCTCACACCCCTTACCGTCTAATACACATTAGTAGAATCATACTAGTATACTATTGCAAATGCTGTAATTTGATTGGCTACGCTACTCGCTATCTAATTGTCGATAGATAGCGAGTAGCGAAACAGCCATCTCTTCGGCGCGATTTTTAACGAATTTATTTCAATAAATTATGAAAAACGTTTTAAAATACTGTTCTCTTGCTGGTTTCTACTAAAACAATTAAATTATTCGCTCTCGATTTCTATGAGATGATAGTTGATCCGGACTTCGCCCTCATCAACTATCACCTCATAGAAATCTTGAGCTCATAATCTAATTGTTAATTAGTCTTACCCCATAACCCTCACATCCCTTACCTTCTATTACACACTAGTTACAGCCCTTACTCCCTAATACACAGTCACACCCCTTACCTTCTAATACACATTAGTCGCACGCCTTACCCCATTATTAGGGCATACAGACCCCTAACCCCATTATTAGGGCATACAGACTCTTATGTTGTTATAGCGGCTCACGTATATTTCTCCATTACAGGTAAAAACTCTGCGTTTTTGCGAGTAATAAGATGTAGCTCACTTCATGAAGAATACAAAACCTTCCCACAGTGTTTAGGTTGGTAGGTCTACACGATTTATGTAAAGTATCTCATATATCATGCTGACGCAATCATTCTTACTCGCTTTTACCATTCGTATCGTGTAAAGGGGTCTTCTACAATGAGAAATTGTTCCAGACTTGTCTACAACTTAAAACAGAAATGCAATGCAAACACAAGATGTGATTTGAACTAAAATACCTATATGCTATAGAATTTCTGTTTTATAGACGGATTGGTAGACGAGCCTGATAGTGACGTCATCTTTTATGTTCTCTTTCGAGCTGTGGATAATTTTTATTCCAGTTTTGACCGATACCCAGGTACTATACGAATGTAGATGTTTGTACATTTAATTTCCATAACTTTATTGCTGTTATGTTTTTTACACGTGAACTATAGCATTTAACTTCGTAACTTAATTCTACTATTCACGTAAAAATTTCACATCTTTTTAACAAGATGTGTTCGCAACAGACTTGTAGCAAGCTTGTCAACAAGTTTTAACAATGTTGTGATTTTATCAAGTTGCCACAAGGTTGTCACTCACAACTTGTTAACAAGTTGTTGAATTGCAGGACGATAACGAGTTATTGGAACAACTTGTAACAAGTATATTGAGTCAACAACCTTGTAGCAAATTGTCAACAAGCTTGGGACAAGCAGGGGGGGGACACACTTCTCATATGTGACTGGAGCGAAATTATAATCAGCAAACTGCATATTACATGTAGAAATATAATCCAGAATATAGATTTGTCATAAGTTGTTTTTGAAATTATTCTATTCTTATAGGCGAGGCTGATGAAGATGTTGAAGGGGATAGTGAAAAATTACAGGTTGGGTTTTCCTTGTTATATGTTTATTAAAACCCAAACCACCAAATCAAATTTATTATATAAATATAAGTGTTATATAGAGTTTTATGCCACTGCATTTAAACACACGTAAAAATACGATATTTTTATCATTTTTGCAAAGCCAATCAAAAACCTATTACATATTTGTTTTGAGTTTCTATATGAATTGTCGTTTGTACATGGTACAAACCGAATAGTACATGGTTGCTTGGAAATATGGAATTTATTTATCGTGTTGGGGAGAATATTGCTCACTCGTTCGTTACGCTCACTCGTCAGCAATATCCTCTTCAACACTCGAAATAAATTCCATATTTCCGCGCAACCGTGTAATATTCTCTATATATCTCATCTATAGTTTCCATTTCTTTAATATTAGGCCTGTGTAATTGATTTGTTCAAAGAATGGGGAATTCAATGTCGAATAAAATAAGACTATGTTAAAGAAATGTAAGTGCTGCCTTACCTATTTTTCATACAGTGATGTATTTAATAGCCGGACAACGGGCCAGTGGCTCGGTTATGTTACACTCTTGGACCGGCTTTAAACTGTGCTAAAATCTAGACGATTCAGGTATATTAGTGTAAACGTTTGTGTGAAAATCAGAGTAATTGTCAACGTAAGAATTTAGATTAGATCAGTTGCTGAAAGTAAAGTCAAAGAATGAATAAGGACGTCCAACACCCTGCATCCAGATACTTCTCAACTGCCATCAGAAGTTATTGATTTAGGTCATGATGTGACATTATAGCTTTAGCGAACAGTTATTCCTAATTTATTGGATAACATAGAAGAGCTGGAACACATTATAATACCTGAAGCTAACCTACTATTATCCAAGAAATGCTTCAGTTTATATTTACAGGCAGACATTTCAAAATTCCCTGGGGTTTATATGGAAACCACTGTATGCCCCAGTTTCCCCAGCGACCCTCTCTAGATTTTTTAGCCAGCTACCCCATTTCTTATCTACATCACTGTTCATGGGAGGAAATTTTTAAGTACTGTATAAGTATAGTATATAGCTTCCCAGATCTTTTGGGCAATCGTTGCACAGTGATCAGTGCGTCAATAACATGTGAGAAGAGTGCTTCCTGTTTGACACTGTTACCTCGTAAAGTAATGAACCTCACTGGACCTCCAGCGAGAAAAGTTTACTGATATACAGCTATCCAGTATAATTTAGTTTAGGTTTCCTCTTAAAGTAACACTGGCCCAATAGGGATGGCATTTACTGGACCCCTAGGAAGAATATAGTCCAGAACATATACATCTATCTATAGTATACATAGATTTATAGTTTAGGTTTCCTCCTCAAACAACACCCTTGAGAGATGCCCCTTACTGGAGCCCTAGGGATAACAGTTTAGAACTGATAGAGCTATCTAGTATAAATAAAGTTACACTAGTTTAGGTTTCCTCCTGTAGTAACACTGGATCAAAAAGATCGATGGCTTTTACTGACTCTAGGGAAAACAGTTTAGAACTCAGTATAGAGCTATCTAGTATAAATAAAGTTAGTTTAGTTTTTATACTCTGTTTCTTATTTAACCATTTATCTACTATTAGGACCTTCTCTCTGACGAGTATAAAATCCGTCTGGCATTAGCCAGAGTCAAAATTTAAGAATCCTGTTTTCATGTTTTAGATGTCGTTACGGAGACTGCGAACTCCATCCAGTGGCTTCGTTCATGGGAGGCGCGGCCGCACATGAAGTAATCAAACTTATAACACATCAATATGCACCACTTCATTGACTGTTATATATATAATGCAATAACTGGCTCATCTGTAACGGTAAAATTTTAAACACAACTGTTGAGGCGGCAGTATAAGCCTATAGCACTGTAAAGTAGAAATTAGCTGTGACGAAAGTCATGTGCAATGGAAGAATTAAATTTATTCTGTAAACGCGAAGACACTTTCTTACATTGGTATAAACCGGTATAGTGTTTAAGTCAGAACAATTAATTTAAATGAAGATAGAGACTATGTAGTAACCTGTCTGTAATATAGAACTTGAAATCTGATTAAAGGATTTGAAATGGTGCGTCATACTCAATTAGAATTATATTCTAATAATGTTATGATTTATCACCCGGTCTTAAGACAGTAGGATCGGGTTTCACTTAAGTACTAAATTCTTCATTACACATACTGTATTGACCTTGTGTTTGGTGGCAAATACGTGTACTGGAAACATTTAACATCCTTTGCTTGCTCCCATAAGTAGATAGATAGATAGAAACTTTATTTAACCACGCTGGTCCCGTCAACCGAAGCTGCATGATTTCGACGGGGGGCGTGGATAAGTGTCAATAGTTTTGATGTAGTTGACCACCATGTGTAGCACAATAAAAAACGTTTATTGAAACACACTAATGTCTGTCTTCCTAATATTGGGACAATGTTAGTACACTCACATAGCGCGGCATTTAACCTTATCGCGGCTATGTTGGAGGAAGATCCATATAGCAAAATCACTGTATCCTTCATATCACTGTATCCTTCAAATCGATGGTATCCTTGCACGCTTCTCTCGTGTCCCAAGGTTTTCATTATGTGGAGGTTCCACTGTATACGAAAATCGACGACAGCAAATTAAACAACGGTCTTTTTTGGTTAGCAGATCGTACTGTAAACAGACGCCCTACTGCATGTCTCTGTGGTCATGTCCCGCCGTTTTCAAATATAAAAACATTTTAAATATGTTTCAAGGAAGTTAAATTTTTCAGGAAATACGCAATTCTTGGACTGAAATTCCGGGATTTTCATCTCGCCTTAATTCTCTTTCCGCATTACAAAGCGCTCGCACGTCATTTCCGTCTCAACGTGTTCCAACGGGAAATTCAAACAACAGGCTATCATTTCCAGGCCAGTACGCTGAAACAACGCGTGTGTTCTTTTCTTCCACACAATATCCTTAAAGATGTATCACACTAACACACGCAGTCCGTCCGCACGTGTCAGTTTTGTTTATATTTTTGTATCAAATAATGAACTTTATAAACGAAGTGGTGACATCTATATGACATATATTTTCATGCTCCCAGAGTTAAAGTGCCACCAACCCGAAAAATTGTTTTTGTATATGTGTAATATTTGTATCCTTCTGAGAAAAAAAATGATATCTTTATAGTAAAAATCCTCATCTTGATCAACTTTTTCACTGTCAAACGACCGGATATGATGTCATTAGATGAATTGTAAATTAGTTTTCCTTGTTTTTTTCTGCTAAATTTAATCTAATTACATCATATCCGGAAACTTTGACAGTGAAAAAGTTGATCAAGATGAGGATTTTTACTATAAAGACATATTACATTTCTTCTCAGAATGATACAAATATTACTCATATATAAAAATAATTTTGGGGGTTCGATGGAACTTTAATAAATGATCAAGGTAGCACGATCAGGCTTTGCTAAGTAAAACCTAATTACAGTAATTAGCCGGCAGCTTTTGCTATTTCAAGTCTATATGTTAAATCCGAGTTCTGTTAAAGTTCTATTTTGAAGACATCCATGAATACTTTCGGTCAAATTTTACTTAATCTTACTGATATAGTTTTAGAGTCACAGAGGATTTTTTGAAGCCCTGAATAATCCTTAATCCTGAGTAAATTTTAAATATTTTCCGTATTCTTTTCCTCTAAACAAAGATATTCCAAAAAATTAAAATAGTTAATAATCCTAAATCAAAAAAATCCAATCATTACAATTAATAATCCTGCTATTTAACCATAAATAATCTGTACTCTAAAACTTCCCCCAAAATTCCACTGCTGGATTTGCTGACAAGAGTAAGGCTATTGGCTCATACTGTACCTGGTGAAAAGTATAGTTGCTGCTGTATTGTGTGAAATGAGGGGAATCGGATCGCGTGAACAGATCTGAACAGGGTCTCATTACGTGCAGAAAATCATGAATAATGCATGATATTTTAGCCTATCAAATGTTACGTACAGTGGTTTAACATCTCAATAGTACTCTGACTTTATAAATATATGCCTCTCTTACTAAATATCCTATCTCAACTTAGGATTCTTCATTCAAATTAAGAAATGTATTTTCGTTGCATGCAGTTGCCATTGCTATTGGTCTATTTATACCTGACATAGTCATAGAATTTATATAATAGAGCTGAGGGCGAGTGGCACTTGCGTTAAATAGCAACACTCTAGTCTTGATAGATTGTGTTTCATTTCCAAAGGTTAAGTTTCTTATCAGTTTACAAGGGCACTTGTATACCTATATAAAATCAACACGCACTTTGCAGACTATGACGGAAAATGAATATTTGACATATTCCAAGGTAAGGATTAATTTATTATAAGCATTTCCTGAGTGCGTGTAAGTACAAAACTCTCAGTATACAAGTTACGAAGTGTTTTCAATTCCTTTGATCTTGTCTTTCCAATGATTCATTGCAATTGACACACAAGTGCTTATTTTCAAGTTTGAACTTAAGTCGTCATGAAATACTCTTGACGTGTCTACTTGCCCATGGTAAACTGTAAAACATGGAATCTGGAATCTTGGAATCTTGGAATTTTCTATATTACACTAAAATGTATCTCTCGCTAATATATTGCTTTCTATTATTTATTGGTTTTGGTACAGAATGCGTTACATTCTATGCGTTATATATAAGATATTTTCGCAAGATTATCGGCAAGTTCCTTAGCTTTATTTTTACTTTAAAGCACTTTAAAGCACTTTCTAACACCTTTGCCTTGCGGCAGGAAACCAATTTCTATACAGGCGCCGGCATAGGCAACAAGCTCGTTTGCATTCAAGAATTAACAGCAGTCAGCAGTACTAACTACTATGTCTAGACAGATAAACGATAATGTACCACTCCAACGCTAATGTGGACGTATAGCTTTATAGCCAAGTACAATTAGTACATACGTTCGGTTAATAAATCCAGATAAATCTAAATACATTACAAAGATAATATTGTCACATATATGTCGGTCGTCGAATAAACTGTAAATCGATACTTTTTTGTTAAAATTGAAAACTCGAGAAATAGGAAATTAGTTTAACAAGGTTTTTGACTACTGAATTTGTAGATTGTTCTAATATTATTTGCAGAAAGATTTCGCGATATATATATACGTAATGGAATAAATACTTGAATATTATATCTTGCAATATTTATAATTAGTAAATTGAGATTAACAGAATAATGCGGCAAAAATGATTTAATCTCTATGGGTGCGAGTATACATTTAATTTTCGTCCAGTGAGTTGCTTTGCGATACTAGGATTTTTAATACATCGTTTCGTACTCTGGACATTACAACATGCAAGATTTCATCCTAGATATGATGCTATATTGTTTTCCTAATTAAGTCATCCGGAAAGTCTCGATTTACAGTTCATCGACGACCGACATACATGTGACAATATTATCTTCGTAATGTCTTTAGATTTATCTGGATTTATTAACCGAACATATCGGTACTAATTATATACTGGGCAGTCTGGGCTATAAACCTATACGGCCACATTAGCATTGGAGTCGTACATTATTGTTTATTTGTCTAGGCATAGTAGGCCTACTGCTGTTAATTCTTGAATGCAAACGAGCTTGTTACCTATGCCGGCGCCCGTATAGAAATTTGTTTCCTGCCGCAAATCGAAGGTGCTAGAAAGTGCTTTAAAGTAAAAATAAACCTAAGGAACTTGCCGATAATCTTGCGAAAATATCTTATATAACGCATAGAATATAACGCATCCTGTATCAAAAATAATAAATAATAGAAATTAATATATTAGCGAGAGATTTACATTTTGGTGTAATATAGAAAGATTTCAAGATTCCAGATACCAGATTTCTAAAGAGACTTAACTTCTGCTAGTAAGTAAGTGAGTGGGAGGTATGCTTATCATCCTTACTTGCAGCCGGGAGTGGAGCTGAATTACGAAGGAATATAGAATACTATTTTCCGTATATTCAAAATCGTCGGCGTCTATCAAAGTCACCGGTTAGTCACGTCTTCTGCCCGCCACCCTCTTATCTTTCTTATGTAAAAAAGTGCTGAAATAAAAATATACAAGTGGCCTAGGTCAAGCCAGCTTAGTTATTGCCTATATATATAGGCTACAGTTAATCTCGGCACTTCGCCAATGAGCCAATATAACAGTCATAAATCCTCTTTGAAGACTTTCAATAATAAATTCGCAGGATGTGATCTGTGAGGTCTAAAACACTCGGGGTTCGTCTCGTGTTGTAATTGAATATTTTCAGCAATAATAATAGTCAAATGTTACTTTTTCTTTTTGGTTCGCTTTTTGTGATATATTTCTTTGAAAGTTATAGTCGGAGATTTTAAAATTGCATTATGCTAATGTTGACGTCGGATGCATTTATATGCATATCAAGTGCAAATTTGTAGTAAGAAATATATTAATTACCATAAAGACATTTGTCAGACATCAGTCTTTGTACCAAAATAATTGAATTATAGGTTCATGATTCACATAAACATCTTGCTGTCATTAATAGTGATAAAACTTTCTATTACCTACATATATTAAAACTGGTGTTTACCATTAAAATATATGTTAAACAACTATATAAATTGTAATAATAATAATAATAATAATAATAATAATAATAATACAACCTAACGAAAAAGGGAAATTATAAACTATAGGTTGATCTGGGTTGATATCTATTCATTTGCTATACATTGACCTTGACATTAAAAAAGGAAGTCTATTCAAAAACTGAGCTACATTTTAAGCTGTAAATTCAAATTCAATTTGTATACGTAACATAAGATGAATAAAATCAAGTTAAAATCTATTAACGGACGTTCTGAAGACTAAACTGTCTTTAAAGTCTATAAGGTATATGTGTATATGATCTCGGCTATATAGAGAAATGTTTGACCTATAACAACACCCAATAAGCATTGTCATTCCCCCATTGTTATTCATTGACATTGCATTGTAATTCTGAACAATTTCAAACATCATGCACATTTGAAACCAAATACTGGAACATGGACTTACGCCTGTATTCTAAAAGCTCACTCACACTCGCACTCAAAGGGTGGAGGTTCAATCTGAGCTTAACTTGAGTGTCAGTACTGTTTTTGAAAAGCTGGAGGGTTAGTGCCGTACAATACTATGTGAGTACTCACCCTCCTGCTATTCAAAAATAGCACTGACACTCAAGGGAAGCTTAGATTGAACCTCCACTCATTGAGTGTGAGTGTGAGTGAGCTTTTAGAATACAGGCGTTAGTCTTAGCACAGAAAGAGAGTTAAAAAGGTCATTGATCTTGAAATTCAAGTTATGAATTAAAACAAGTCTGTTTTGAGACTGTAAATTTTAGACTTTATTTCAAGTCAAACTACAACTATAAACTCAGCCTATGGATAAAACATTTTTGCCTTTGGAACAAGATGTCTATTGTAAAGGCAAAGCGATTCGAAACACAATTCTATTTCTTGTAATTGACTGAGCACTCCCTGCCCCTGGGCAGAAAATTCTATCCTATAACTGGCTATAAGATGATATAATCTTTTGAAACCGTTATAGAAACACATAACAATTTTCAAACAAACTTTGTATTTCACTTTTGGGCTGTCGTAAAACTTCGGAAATAATTATATGGACACTTTGCTAATATCCGTTGTAAGTACTTGACATTGGAGTACGACTCGCCTACATCGTGGGATGTAAGCTGACGCACAGTAAGCGGTCTCAAACAAGAATGAAGTTTTAGAATGCGGAAAGAGGCTGAACACCAACGGGATATTCATTCCAGCCATGCTACAGCCTTTATACATGCAGGAACCACATTCTGATTACGTTATTTGTTGGCAATGATTGATCTTCCTTTTCTTTATTTTTCAATTATATATTCAATTTGGTTTAGATTCACAGCAAAATAATTTTAGATCATTTCATAATCATCGTCTTAGAAGAATATTATGAATATTCGTTGAATGCATGAACAACGAAAAATTATTTTCATTTCTCGAGTTGGAATCGCGATCTAACGTCTTTGGACTCTTTGCCTGGGCTTTGGGTTTTCAGAACGCGAACGCTACCCATTAAACAAAATCAGAATTATATAGATTATAGATTATAGATTATAGTCTACAGATTACAAGCACGGTTTATTCTATTTGAATACACAAAATATTTTCACGACAAAAGAAAATAATTTTCATGAAGAAAATATTTTTACCTATGGTATACTATACTATCATATTCATTCTATCTATACTATCATATTCATTCTATGGTATACTATACTATCATATCACGATTTTTTTGCAGTAATTAAATAGTACAAATTGTACAAAATTGAGACCTACTAATTACCATGCCACTGCCTACTGGCAAACCTACGAAACATACCATACTCTATAGACTATAGTATGGTATAGACACAGTGGAACTGAAAATACTATTATTATCATCACTAAGCCATTATTAGGATCAGTTAAGTAAATATGAACATAGTAAAAAGGCTAAAATATCAAATTATAAGGACCCTAAATTAAAATGACGTGATACTCACAAATCAAAAATCATTCATGCATTTAAACGTATCAAAAACACGCAAACAATCAAGGAGTATCTACGTTTATAAGAGAACTGTTAAAAGAGCTAGGGGTACTATATAATGAGACTTCAATATAAATCCACTAAATCTATGTACTATACAATAATCTCGAAAGCTGGTATATAGAATATCATGCATTAATCTTAACATTGACTATAATACTACATGCCGCTGTACTCAATAATACTATATGTAGAAATATTATATGTGCAGTACTATATATATGAATTTCTTTATGAAACTTTATGTTAGTGTTTCATATAATGCCGTTTGTTTGTTTTCCATGCTTGTCTGTTGTAAAAGACACAACGCCCATGCATATAGTACGTGGCGCTACTGCGTCAATATGGTGAATATCTGTGAGACCTGAGTACGTAATTAACCAATTATCTATAATTATCTCAAGGAAAAGGACCCTTTCTTTTCGACCAAACTGCGTCAAGTACTCCAGCTCTAATCTGCCGACATGGTGGGGTTGTACGTACGTATAGTTTTTTACGTCAAGACGCGGAAACAAGTTAACTACCGTTCAGTACAGAGACAATCAATGAAGACTTCCTAGCACATGGAAATTTTCTTCAAGCGTGAGTATTTAAAGACCGCGTTTGTAGCTTCAAAGTTATAACGAGACTCAGAACAGAAGATCAGACAGAAAACATCGAAATTGTTAAACTTGGAAACAATGGCTCTCTCAGCTTTCTCATCAGTAAGTATATGATTAATATACCAGTAAATTCCACATTAAGGGTGGATTTCGCTAAGCAGTATCTTGCGGCATCAGAATGAGAATGCAGTAATGTCAATTATTTTCGTTATGTATTAGTCTTGTGTTTGGCAAAAAGGATAGTTTGTTTAAACAGTAGTTCGAAGTTGACTATCTCCTGCCTCACTTAACTCATTTTCGGTCATTCTATGCCAGAAAGGCTTGCAATTTTAGTACGATAAAGTTTTGGATATAGTATTTTACCTTCAATAGTTTTGTTATGTTTTCTTCACTTTTTCATGCCTTCGATATTGATTATATATCTACGATGAAACGAACGAAACGATTTAATGATTTTTGAAACACAAGCTAAAACTAAACTAACTTTATTTATACTGGATAGCTTTATTGATACTACCCACATATAAATGAGGAGCATTATATCGGATAATCGTATAAATCCAGGAACTATAAGAGCTTTATATTGTGAAAAATAAAGATGTAACTATGATAGTGTGTATTTTGACTTGACTCATGACGTATGTATTTTCTCAATCTCTCCAGCTAATTGGTAATACGCCATTCAACATTGAAACAGCAAATGGAACAAATCTCATCTTGAGAAATAATGTCGTTAAAGCTGACGGACCAGCATATGACTACACTGACACTGCAGGTAATTGTCAATACTGCATTATCATGGAACAAATGGTTACATAGTCGCAAACGAATGATAATTTTCTGGAGTGGTGCAGGGTGGTGGAAAGTAAATATCAAACTGGGTATAAGCTTATTATGATGAGGTCATCGATCATTGAAAAGTCCGGGTGATTTTCCATATTACTATCTCGAAATGGCGTCACAAAGATTAAAGTTAGGATTAGGGTTGGGATTAAAGTTAGGATTAGAATTAAGTTTAGAGTTAGAATTAGAGTAAGGATTAGAGTTAGGGTAAGGATTAGAATAAAAATTCAGGTTGTAAATATGGAAATTGAGCCAAAAGTGCCTAGGTGGCTAGATATGCCTGTATGTATATTATAGACGTTTAAGATTACAAATTCAACAAATATTTTTCTTGTTACAGCACAATTTTATGTCGACAGAGGAACGGACAATGCAAATGCATTAAATTTACTGTATCGTTTTCGACCAGTCGATCAACAAAACAAATATCTGGCTGTGTCAGGATCAAGGGTGATTTTAAAGGTAAATATACCAATATTATATAATAATAAGACATAAAAATCTATTCCATGGGCATTAATATAAGCATTGCTGGGTTTAAAGTATCAAAATGTGTTTGTGTATAACAGCTACAACCTTGAACAAAACGATTGAGACTATCTATTGCAAAGTCAATGTACATCAACCGGTCAAACTTCATGACCCCGGGTAGTAAATTAGGCCATTTGCTGCATTGTTAAGCCCTGGTGAAAGGAGGATAAGAGTTGATGCATGAGAGTTGGCACTCAAGCGAGAGTTTGCATGAGAGTTTCATCAACTCTCGTGCCCCGGTCAAACGAGAACAAGAATTGCATAGAGCATGAGAGTTGATTGGACTTATCACGCGTACCGGTCAAACGAGGGAAAACTCTCATCAACTTTCATAAAAAAATTGAACCAGTTCAAAGTTTACGTCAAACGCGAGCGAGAATTGTAACTCTCATTGACTCTCGTCAACTCTCATCCTCGTTGGCTCTCATCCTTTATTTTGAAACTTTTTATCACAACTAACTGATGTTTTTTTCCTATATAGAACATTCCCACCACGCTCTCAATCACCGATAGTTCACACGATTTCTTTGTGGTCACTGAAAACGCCGACTATGTAAAGTACTTGTATAGATATTCGCCAGTGGACGCACTGCTGTACATGAGTACGGACGCGAGCGATGACGTCATCCTGGCGGGTGATTCGAGAAGGGCCTGGTTCCGACTGCGTGAGGTGACCACTGCGAACGTGGCAAAGGCACTGACAAGCATTCCGCCAAATTATTTGCCAGATTATTTGGTAGAAGTTGAGGAATTTTCTGAGAAAATCACTGCTGGGTCAATCGAAATAGAGGAAGATAATTTTTCTGCGAAAATTATTGTTAATGATCGAATAAGTATCTCTGAGGAATAATTGATATGGATTTTAAGTTATACATAGATTATATAGATTATTATATATGGACATATTATAGAACTAATTATAAATGAGACCGATTTATGTGTGTAACGACATATTAAGTTATTCTAACGAAAGATATATTTAATTTAAACATAAATATTTAATTATTTGTAAACATACTATAAATTATTTGCATGCTTATATAATATATTATATTGCTTATTTACGATAAATAACTAGACCGTTCTGCATCCGCGCATAATTTGAACAATCTGGTCTAATAATTTGTAATAAAAAGTCAGTAATTTGTATCAAATATAAAAATAGTATATATGTGTATATTGTTGTATTTGATACACAATAGATCATAAATAGAATTGTATTTATCTATATATAAATATTGATATGATGATGATTTCACAAATAAAATTTGTTCATCTTTAATTTATGCATTGAATTATTCATTTGTTTCTGAAGCCTCATGCTAATCAAGTTAATCAATAATCAAGGTGAAAATTTGAGTGAACCATATAATGCTTGATTTCCATGTCCTAGAACTGGTTGAAAGTTTTTATCATTACTTATCAACTCTAATCTATGCCTGCAAATCAGATATAGATTTCATCCTGATTAAAATAACTTTATCGTTCGATTTTATCAGGTAAAAACAACTTATACTTTTAATATAGGCGATACACATTAAAATTCTTATGTATGTGTATTGTGTTTGATGTAATATATCAAATCCGCCAGCGACGACTGTCTTAACAGGATATTATACAGTCCGCCTAATTAGTTAAGTCCGAGGAGAAAACGGCATCTCAAATTCACACATGAATCAGTATTTTAAGAGAAATTTGAGTTTAAAGTTAACGAAATTCTATGCTAATTAAGATTCAGTTGCCCTCGTAGTACTGGTTTCCTCTGTTTACGGTCATTAATATTCATGAATTTGAGATAAGTACGGTAAAGTATCCGATCTATATATGGGATTTATCTGTTTCTATGGATAGTTTTTGAATGATGAGTAGTTATTCCGCGAGAGTATTCAGTTCTATTGTATTGCACATGCGAACAGATTGTTGCAGATCCTAATGAAGTTTTAGGATTTGCAAACGGTTGCAGATGATGTAGGTGCAGATGCTTAGGATGGTTTTAGGCTTTGCAGAAGGTACATCAGATGGTGAAGATGGACAGTCTTTAAGTAAGGATACGGATTTCTATTTGACAGTAGATGCATAATGATGGGTGCAGATGCTTAGGATAGTTTTAGGCTTTGCAGATGGTACATCAGATGGTGAAGATGGAGAGTGTTTAAGTAAGGATACGGATTTCTATTGGTTAGCAAATGCTTCACAGATTGTTGCAGATGCTTAGGACGGTTTTAGGCTTTGCAGATGGTACATCAGATGGTGAAGATGGCGAGTGTTTAAGTAAGGATACGGATTTCTATTGGTTGGAAAATGTTTCACAGAGTGTTGCAGATGGTTAGGTTGGTATTATGCTTTACAGATGGTACAGATGGTACATCAGATGGTGAAGATGGCGAGTGTTTAAGTAAGGATACGGATTTCTATTGGTTAGCAAATGTTTCACAGAGTGTTGCAGATGCTTAGGATGGTATTATGCTTTGCAGATGGTACAGATGGTACATCAGATGGTGAAGATGGCGAGTGTTTAAGTAAGGATACGGATTTATATTTGATAGTAGATGCTTAATGATGGGTGCTGCAGATGCTTAGGATGGTTTTAGGCTTTGCAGATGGTACAGATGGTACATCAGATGGTGAAGATTGAGAGTGTTTAAGTAAGGATACGGATTTCTATTGGTTAGCAAATGCTTCACAGATTGTTGCACATGCTTAGGACGGTTGTAGGCTTTGCAGATGGTACATCAGATGGTGAAGATTGAGAGTGTTTAAGTAAGGATACGGATTTCTATTGGTTAGCAAACGCTTCACAGATTGTTCCGTATGCTTATCCGGTTGGTTTTAGGCTTTGCAGATGGTACATCAGATGGTGAAGATGGAGAGTGTTTAAGTAAGGATACAGATTTCTATTGGTTACCACATATTTCACAGATTGTTGCAGATGTTTAGGACGATGTTAGGCTTTACAGATGGAACAGATATCACAAATGGAGAGCAATAAGGACTAAAAAGCTGAGTTTTATTGGATAGCAAATGGTTATAGATGCTTAGGACGGTTTTAAGGCTTTGTAGATAGCAGATGTTTAGAGTAATGATAAGTGCAGATCATTGTTTAGGTGGTTTTAGGCTTAAATAAGGAGATTGAATTCTATTAGATTACAGATGCTTCACATGCAGATTATTGCAGATGCTTAGGATGGTTTTAGGCTTTGCAGATGGGAAAGATATCACAAAAGGAGAGCAATAAGGACTAAGAAGGCTGAGTTTTATTGGATAGCAAATGGTTATAGAGCTTAGGACGGTTTTACAGCAGATGCTTAATGATAGGTGCACATAATTGTTTGGGTGGTTTTAGGCTTTGTATATGGTATAGATGGTGAAAATGGCCGAGAGTCTTTAAGTAAGGAGATTGAGTTCTATTAGATTACAGATGCATCGCAGATTGTTACACATGCTTAGGATGGTTTTAGGCTTTGCAGATGGAACAGATATCACAAATGAAGAGCAATAAAAACTAATTAGGAAGGATGAGTTTTATTGAATAGTAAATGCTTTACAGATAGTTAGAGATGCTTAGGACGGTTTTAGACTTCACAGATGGTGCGGAGTGTTTAAGTATATGGAGATGGAGTTCTATTTGATAGCAGATGCTTTATAATGATGGGTGCAGATGCATAGGACAGCTATAGGCGTTGCAGATGGTACAGTTGGTGAAGATGGAGAGTGCTTAAGTATGGACATTGAGTTCTATTGGATTACAGATGCTTTATACATTGTTGCAGATGTTTAGGCTTTGCAGGTGGTATAGATGGTACAGATGGAAAGCGTTTATACTGAGTTTATTGCGTAGCAGATGCTTCATAGATTGTTGCCGAGAAGAGTGATTATGTAAGACTGAGTTCTATTGGATAGCAAATACTTCACAGATGGTTACAGATGCTTAGGATGGCTTAGCTATAGGCTTGCAGATGATGCAGATGCTCCACGGTACACACGAGTCAGGTATGGCGTACTACCAAATTAGCACGGTAATACTCGTAACAATTTTACAGATCTAACTAGAAATACATGCATGCAGTAACCCCTCTCGCATTTGAACCATAGTTAAGTTTGAACCAAACAATTTACTCCCCAAAAGTTATTGTAACATGACGTACTGAGTCGACGAATGTAACCATGGTAACACGCAACATTGTATATTTTTTATATTTTAATTTGTACAAAATCTTATTTTGTTTTTAACTATAAAATTATCAATTGTCCAACTATATAAAGTGGGTATGCTATTGTGTACTCTTTTAGCTTTGACTTACTGTAACATTCAACCTTAGACGTTCACAAAACGTTTCGAAATTCTCAAAAAACTTCAACTGCTTTTCGAGGAGTATTTTTATACTTCGCACTTGCTTTTGCAATGAAGTTTTTGAGATTTAATGTTTTTTTATTTTTCTATAACATATTTGAATCAATACTAAAATAATCTTAAAGATCAATCAATGTTATATTGACCACACAGAATGATCTACATATTTTCAAATTCACAAACTATGCTGCATGGTATGTTAAGGAAGCATGCAAAATAGACACTTGCCTGTTTAAAACGCTCCTTTTTCGGTCTTTCGACTGCTTTTCCTCTTGTTAATTTGTCCTCCAAATAATTTTCATTTATCTTGTTTTGGAGACTTAACATATAAACTTACTTTCATAGAGACTTACTTATAAAATGAGTGTACAACTATTTTTGAATTTTTTTTGCAAAGTGGAAGTCTTCTATTGGCTTGAACTTGCGCATGCGCATAACTTACAAAAAGGTCGAGTCCCGTCCCGTCCCTTCCATGACAAAAAAAAATGGCGGACGACTTTGCATTCCACAATGTTTTCACATACCCGGGCGTAAATATCCGAGCGGAGTTAGTACCCTCGCACGGCGCTTCGCGCCGGCTCGGGGATTATATCAAATTTTACATCTCCACTAAGTCAGTGAAGTTTACTTCTGTGGAGGTGGTACTACTTCAACCTCAATACCGAGACAGAATTCCAGCCAGTCTCTGCGTTAGCATTTCCATGGCCATGGCAATTGCCAACATTGAATCCAACACGGACATGACCTTTGTGAATTTTGCCACAGTAACCTTCAATTTGGCGAAGACGGTGAAGGTTTTCTCTGTTCTTGACTTTCCACATATAGTATACACCTTCAATAGGAACATCACATCCCGCATCATCAAATGTGAAATACCATCGCTTGCAGCAGGCATCACAGTTATCGATACGAAGATTCCCGGCGAAAAAAACACGAAGATATGTGTCATCTCGTTTTTTAACAAATGTACAGTCCTAAAAATATATTCGAAAGATTTCAGTCTTCCCCCTTTCTTATTGGTCAAGTAATCAATGGCAACCTATCATATTTGATAGTTACCGTCTTGCTAATAGTAACAAAAAGCATTCTTACAATGCCCTGTGTTCCCAGATAGTAAGAACTGTCATGAGAAATTATTCTATAGGGCATTACACTATTTAAATATTTAAATATATTTACTTAAAACCTTATAAAGCGTTTCCTAAACGATACCTAGTCCAACTAACGTATACTAAAATATTATATCACTTTTTTAAATATAATGTATATTTTTTTTGTTTATAGGCAAATAAAAACATAATTATCTTACACGAATAAGTCCAAAGTCTTTTCCATCACTAATCTTCCAAGTACATTGTTTCCAGTTTGATGTGGCGGTACTAGTATCTCCAGGATCACCTTTCGCACCAGGCGCAGCGGGAGCTCCAGCTGCACCAGGCGCACCAATGGCTCCAGATTGTCAATCTCTTCCAGTATGTCCAGGTACGCCAGGAACTCCGGGGACACCAGGAGTACCACAACATTTGTTCGCTTTATATACAAGTTGTTGTTTCTCTTGGTTCTTCTGGACCCTGAAAAATCATATTTAAGGATTTTTCATGATTTGGCGTGCTCAATCGGGTTGTCAAAGCGCTAGCCGAGACCAACTCTAGCGCTGGAGTGCTCTTCCAACTTCTCAATGATTTTTAAATCTCACTGAATTAAAACGTTTCTGATTGGTCGCTTGAAAGTCGGCGATCACTAGTTTACCGATTGGGGGTTAAATAATCGAATTAAATATAAATATTTCTATATAAACATAAGTGTTATATAGAGTTTTATGCCACTGAGAAAAATCGTATTTAAACACACGTAAAAAATACGACATTTTTACGCGTGAAAATATCATTTTTGCAAGCCAATCAAAAACCTATTGCTATTTGTGTACTATTTACATATTTGTTTTGAGTTTCTATATGAATTGTCGTGTTGAAGAGAATATTGCTCACTCGTTCGCTACGCTCACTCGTGAGCAATATTCTCTTCAACACTCGAAATAAATTCCATATTTCCGTGCAACCATGTAATATTCTCTAATTATATAAATATAAGGGAGCATACAGCTAAGTGTATTTATTTCAAATTAATTTTAATAATTTTGTGACGCACAAAGACGAGTCTAAACACTGTGTTTTGATCTCTGTTTGTATTTTTCTTGTTTCAATTGTTCATTTGTTTCGAACCGATGTTTAAATTTTGCTTGTGAATCCCAGTCACCCTACCCACTGATTTGCCTATTTCCAATCCCAGCAGCAAAATTGGTGCAGCAAAATCCAACTACTAGTACCTAGTTTAACTCCCCAATCCTTTATAACTCACCAATAAAAACCCTTTAAGAGACAGACTTGGAGCAAGTCTAGGCAACAATGACAATTTACGGATAGCTACTGAAAAGAAGCCCACATATTTGTTGAACTTTAATTCACTTTCAATTAAATAAAAAAATACAATGTATACTTAGGTTTGTTCGTTCGGATCAGCCCAAGTATACGAAACCATAATACAAGCAAGGACATTAATCTTCAACAAATTCATTTTGCTTCACCAACATTCTTAAACTTAGAATCTCACTTGTCAATCTCCAATGGAATAAAGATTATCCAGAATAGCGCAGTAGTGTCAAGCCAATGCGAAATGTAGCGTACAGTATCAATACGTCACTGTTATGTGTGTTCTAGACAAGTCCTATTATTTAGGGCACATTGTTATTGGCAAATATAAAGGGGAAATTAGTGTGGTTGTGAAAGATAATCAATAAACTTTCAAAATAATGCTTCCAACGATTCCATGTCGGCTAAGTACATACGTAGTGGTGGGGGAAATAAACATGATTATTATTTATTGAAAATAATTCAAGAGTTTTGATTGGCTAAGAGCTGTCGGTGAAATCGTCATATTATGACAAAAACATATGCAAGAAGCCAAGTTTAAAACTTTTTTCGTTTAACATTTTGTTGTTATCTGTTCAGCTGTTGATACACAGATGACGTCATAAGGTAGCAAGAACAAGAAAGTTGTCGGGCGAGTTCGTCACTAGTGTTCTTACCACGTTTAACGTTATATAAGAGTATCTGTGCATCTATAACTGAACAGACAAGGGCAAATATTATTATCTATCTATTTTATATAATAAAAAGGTTTCGAAGCCCGACGGAAAGAAATTTACACGCTATTTCACGTGATCTATGACTTGTACAAAACAACGCACGCCATTGGTTAGTGATGCTTCCGATAGAGATATGATTGGCTTATTTGTGCGTCTGAGGTCATTTGTGCTTCTGTCCTCTCGACCAATGACAATGCAGATTGAACTCAGAATATCATTTAATTGTCAATAATATACGTTTTTCGGTTTATGATACATTTCTTCTCAATCACGTGTGTTAAGTTTCTGAAAAGGCTAATCCGGTCATACTGTAAGTAACTCTATCTAGACCGCATTGACTTTTTATTTGATTTTACAACTTTAGTTGGACTTACAAAAACACAACAAGAGTTAGATATATATATATATATAGACATAAATGAAAAAAATCTAAACATGCCAAAAATGCCAGACCCGAACCGGAAATTATCCCAAGCGAGGTGTCTGCCTTTATATTTTGTTTAGGTGTGTCATTAAAGAGCAAAGATTATTTCCACTCAGCTCCAGGAAAGCACTAAACCCAAAAGCAGTGAAATTTTCAGAGCGCTATGGAAAGGTTTGATGTCATTCTCGAATCCACAAGGACTGCTTTTTCCATCCCAGGAGTGAACGGGGTGAACAGTTCTCGCAGTTTCTTCATGACAATACACACCAAGCGAAATATCCTAAATTTAGTCAGTGGAAAAGATTGGTTGCTGAAATGATCTCGCGCTGAAGAATAGGCGGAAGTTGTTTGGAAAAGCACAAGTAGTGACTGTAGTGTGGAAAACTATGACCGCGCCGTCGGATATACAAGAGCATTTATAGAGCAAAATATCACACCGCTTTTGTAAGTATTTGTAAGAATTTAAATTAAAAATGTATTCATTTAACTGAAACCATGGCGCCAACATTCGGCTAGTGCAGTCACGTGAGAATATTACGTCATCCTAGATATTCCGCTACTTTTGGTGGCATTACCGTAGATTTCATCGAGGTGCCGTCTTCTTTATTATTATTATTATTAAAGTCTTTATTATCTAGAGTCACAACAGACGTTCAACCTTACAAATGTCAAATTCCTATTTATTACAGTTAAAACATTGATCTATCCTAATTAATTATATGAAAGTTAAAAATAGTTAAAAAGACATCTATTTATGAAGGATCGTCTGAATCGTTCCGTTTTAATTTGAGGTAAAATAAAGTTATGTTCCCTTTGTCTTAAAATCCTTTGTTTACACACAGGAAGCAATTCATGTAGGGCATGTTCTGGACTTGATACGATTTTGCTAAATAATTTTCTGTCTCTCTCCTCGATCACTTCAGATATCTTAATACTCTTTGTCGTATATCCATAACGATAAGCCCGCCGGAAAAACTTGTCTATACGATCCAAATATTTCTTTTGGAGTGCAGAGCCCCACACTTCAATGCAATGGTAAAAGAGTGATATGATTAGCGAGTCGAATAATTTGCTTAGCTGATCTGCAGAGTAACCATAGCATCTACACACTCTCAATATGTACATACGCCCACTGGCCTTCGACAGAAGATCATCGATATGAAGATCCCAGCAACATGGATTCTCCTGAAATGTGACACCTAATAATTTCAACCAGCTCTTTCGTTCAATGCCTACAATCGGTGCCGGTAACGGTTTCATAGACCCACCGTGCACAACCATTTCCCACGTTTTAGAAATATTTAATCTCATTTGATTTGCTTCCGACCAATTCTGAATGCTTTCCACCTCAGCCTCAGCAGAATCCGATCCTGATTTTAATGGAGCACTTGTCGTTATATCATCAGCAAATTTAACCAATAGGTTGTTTTGCGCATCCATGGGTTTTATATCATTAACCATCAACGAAAATAGAAAGGGACCCAAAACCGTACCCTGCGGTACGCCTTTGTTAATATCAACATAAACAGTTTCTATGCCATCAACAACAACTCTTTGTGTTCTGTTGGCCAGAAAACTAATAATCCAGTTTATAGCATAAGGGTTGATTTCGAGTGATTTCAATTTTTCACAAATAATGTTATGAGATACCGAGTCAAACGCTTTCTTGTAGTCAAATGATATTACCCTAACAGAGTTTGCACCTTCATCCAGCCACTTGAGCCACTGATGCAAACACATAATCAGAGCATCGGTGGTATTGGTTCCCTCTTTATAAGCAAATTGATCTCGTCCGATCACGGATTTGAATGCAGACGTAATCTCCTGTTTATAAACTACCCTTTCAAATAATCTCATAATGATGTCTGTGAGCGATATAGGTCTCAACTGATTACATTCTGTCAAAGGAGATTCTTTGGGTAAAGGGTTCACATTGGCGAGCTTCCACATCATGGGGACACATTGTTGTTCGATTGAGAGATTGAATACTTTGGTAATTATGGGCGCTTTCCATAACCAATACGGAAGCCCATCAGGACCTGGCGCTGTTCGTTTTAGTTTCGTCAAAAAACTTATAACAGTAGGCTCATCAATGGTAGGAACTCGAGTGCCTACAGGAATTGGTATAATTTGGGGGGATATGTAATTCGCATCCGTGTTTACATTTTGAAAGTACAAGTTAATATGTTGTGGATCGATGACTGAGCTAATATTGCTATCCTTGCTTTTTCTACCAGTAATTCTATTCACAGTGTCCCACCACTTTTTGGATCCAAAACTATTTTTTCTATTCTCATCATCAACGGAACGAACAAGATTTCCACGAATTAGCCCATCAATACGTTTTTGAAGATCATTGTTGACTCCCTTCACTATATTCTTATTCCTTATCTTACATAAGTGTTTGACCAAAGGAGACATATATGGTGGGTCACGTGTTGACATTTTTACTTTAATTAAAGGGAAACAGTCATTAAACATGTTAGTGTCATTTAATAGAGTAACTGTATCATTGACATCACTGCAATTATGAATGTGACTCCAGTCACATGTCTCCAATTTCCTCATCATACCGAACTTCCGATGAGCTCCAACGTCTCTAAAGTAGACATCCTTTCTTTCGGGTTTTATAACATGTCGCGGAGAAACCATGACAACCAAATGGTCAGATCTTACTAGACCTTTAAAAACCTTTGATTTTTCCCAAAGATGTGGACAGTTGGTTAAAAATACATCCAAAATTTTATGATTTCGGGTAGGCTTCTTGACTAATTGTTCCAAGTTGTGCTGACTAATAAGGTCTTTCGTTTTTAATTGATTTATGTCTCCTGCTATAATTATTCTTGCATTGGGCTCAGGATAAAGAATCTGTTATATAGTTTCAGACAAATGATTTAGTAACTCAGTCTCAGGATAAATGGGGTCAGGTGGGTGATATACTGAAGCTACGTAGTATTTAGTAATAAGTGTTACAATTTCACACCAAACACACTCAAGGTTGTTGTCAAAATCAAGATTTTTAACTTTCCAGTCATCTCTACACAGAATAGCCACTCCACCTCCCGACCGCGAGTCACACCGGTCTTTTCTGACAAAAACGTAATTGCCGAGACACACCAGGCTTGACGGAATTTTATCGTTTAACCATGTCTCAGTAACGAAACAAATATCAACGTTATTAGTGCACAACTCAACGTTTAGGGAGACAGCAGCATCAGGTTTTGCTAGAGAACGAGCATTAATAACCATGCATTTAGGTATGACTTCTAATGTTATACTAATGTTGTTATGGTTCGAGCGGAAATGGGGAGTAAACTTTTCTTCTTTACGATCAGGCGAATCGCGTTGGGTGATTCTAACGGGAATTGACATTTTTATCCCATCATCATACGAAGATTGAGAAAATGAACCTAGATTTCTATCGATAGTGTTTATTGTGCTAGCAGCTACTTCGACATTACATCCCGGACAAAATCCAGGTAGCATAGCCATTCCTTCAATCTCTGTGCTTTCCATGGTTTTCTCGTTGAAGGGGGTCTTTTCCGGTAACGTTCTCGAAAAGGAGTTTTTCGATCAAGTAAAGCAAGACAAGGTTTTACTCGACCACCATTATTCTCCTTGACTTTAACGTTACCATCTAGGACAGTATAGTTAGTAAGATCCTCAGGGTCATTCATGTCATTCTTTATCATTTGTGTAGTTTCAATCAATGGGAGTCTCGCTACCCATTCAGGTTGAAATAGAAATTTTTTAGTCCCCAAATTGTTTTCTTGATCTTGAAGTCTAGTTAACTTGTTTGTTCTATGCTCTCTCATAGTTAAGTCGGTTTGAGGAGGGTGGCACAACGATCTTTGAGGTTGGGTATAAATGGGTTTAATAAGTTTAACACATTCGCTCTTTGCGCTTTGTAATGAGTGCCAGTGGCGTGCTGGCTTGTGTTCGCCAGGGGAGGCCAACTGAAAATTTGGCGCCCCCTTGTAATATGTGTATGGTTGAGCGTCGTGGAGGCGAGACCTCTAGGGGGGTCCGGGGGCATGCCCCCGCGGGAAAATTTTGAAATTTAGAGTCCCTGAAATGCTATTTCTTGCGTTTTGGGTAGCGATTTGACGAAATTCTGAGAAAAATAAAACATCGTATAAAATAAAAATGCGCAAGAAACAACACATTCAGGAGTTTGAATAAATAATTCATAGAGGACTTAGTTTTTTTCTTAAACAAAGAAAAGTAGACGGCGAACATTCATGAAGTAGACGGTGAACTTACCAGTGATCGTAAGCCAAATCATTTCACAATTAACAATTTACACCTTTGAGATATTACAGACTGGACTGTAATGCTTGTAGTTGTAGGTAGCTGGTGAATTTTTAATCCTCGTATAAGTCGTATTCCGACTAACAGAACTCAAATTAAGCACGCGTACTAGCACGCGTACAAGCACGCGTACAAGCACGCGTACAAGCACGCGTACAGTGCAGTAGTAAGTAATGCGATATTGCGATAGCCAACATAAGAAAACCTGGGATATCGGAAATCACTAATATTTATCGGATAAGTTTATCAAATAGACCACAATCTATCAATCATTAACTATCTCAAACTCTTTTTCTCTCGTTGGCTCGTCGGATCTGCCAAAATTCCAATTCGGACTAGTGCTTTTGTGTGGGGTTTTGTGTGATTTGTGCAATTTCGGCGCCCCATTTATGTTTTGGCGCCCCCTAAAAAATCGTTGCTGGGGGGACCATGGCCCCCCGGCCCCCCCTGCCAGTACGCCACTGATGAGTGCTTATTAACTTCTGGCTTTATTTTTACAGGACATAATCGTTTCTTGGCATTTTGCTTGTGCGACTTTGGGTTGAAAGGTTGTGCCCGTGTATACAGGGTGTATCAAAAAAACTGCAAATACCATAATTTGTATGCACGAGATCATACATTAGAATTTCAATGGCTGTGCAAATAATTACGCTTCTGGGATTTGAAAATACGTTTCCCAGGGGTATCAAAACAAGCAATACTCTGTGCTCTGTTGTTAGCTGAGCCATTCGTAATCGAACTAATTTTAATTCACTTTGTGTGCTTATTTTGATAGTACTGCACGTGGAAACGTATTTTCAAATCCCAGAAGCGTAATTATTTGCACAGCCATTGAAATTCTAATGTATGATCTCGTGCATACAAATTATGGTATTTGCAGTTTTTTTAATACACCCTGTATACTTGCGGCTCCTCTTGCATATTTGATGTAGTAGCTAATCTGGCTTTTGTGTTCTGTATGATACATGTGGTATTACCAATTATAGGTTCATTAATTGCAGGGCAATTATATTGTTCATATTCGTTGAACCAAACATCAGTAGGGGAAACTGCGCATTGCTTTGTTGAATTTATATGCATAATTATTTATTTTAAGGATTCATTTGTCGCTTCAGTTGACTTGACATTTTCCTCAAGGGAGACAATGGTATTGTTCAATTCATTTAATTCACGATTTCTTCCTCTGACTAAAAAAGCTAAGTCATCTTCAAGTTTTTGACATTTTGTTCTTTCATCATGAAGATCTTTATTCAATTGAGCGATTACATCTTTCTCTTGTGCGTTACTAGCTGCATGTGCTTTAGACTCGATATCTTTTTTCATAATCACCATGTCAAGCTTTATCCCTTCAAGATCTGCAGCCAGCACACTACACTGACATCGACAATCAGATCTTGTTGTTGTATAATCAGTTGACGATGTATTGCAGATATTAATCAGCGTGTCGGTCAGTGCCAAACTTTCCTTCCCATGCAGAACAAGCGTGTTTAATTTATTGGCATACCAAGTAATCGTTATATCAAAATTACAGCATGTAAACTTTTTCGAAGTACCGCCCGGCGAGGACCACTTCCCTTGTAACTTAATAGCACCTTCGACAAATTTATTTAATAAATCGTAACCTCCAGTCCATTTAATACGTGTACCTCGTATCCCAGATATGTGCAAGCTTGGTGTTCTTGAATTTCTTTAAAATTCCACTCATTTGAGTAGCTATTGACATCTTTTGAAGAGCTTACAAAATTTAGGCTTTCCGCCATGAATACTAGAGAGTTATCAATAATATCTTGCGAAATACTTGGAGATATAAGGCAAGTAATATCTTGCTAGAATCCTGGAACAAGGAGAGTATTTTGATGTATAGTTTGTAAGTTGTTTTAGCATGTCTAGAACTCGTGTTATTAAGGAAATTTCAGCAACAAAATATCGTCAACATATTATACCTCGTTGAAGACCGACATATTTCGACTTTATTCCTCTTGCTATTCGCATTGGTGTTCCAATAGCAAGAAATAACGACAATATTATACATTGCAAGCTTTGAAGACCAAAACCCCAAAATTTTACGTAAAACTATCATCCTGCATCCCTTTTTAGTTATCGACCACTTGCAGAATTACTTATATACTCCGCCTCGTTCTGTCGTTCATTCCACTCATAAACATTCTGTATTTGTATTTATTATCAATAAAGCCTTTCCACAGGCATACTATGTATAAAATACTGACACAATTTATGACCTTTTTAAGATACTTGTGGACATAGGCGGTATGTGGAAGATCTGTATGACTGGGGAGGCTTAGAATGTAGCACCGAATCTAGTATCTCTGAAACTGCATTTCCTGAATTGTGTCATTGTGTGGGGAGAATTTCGTGGAAATTTCCAGGTTACAAGCTCTCATCTCGAGTGCTAAAAACAAGTGGTATTATGAAAACCAATTTTCGCGCTCATTCATGATACTTTTGACCAGCAGTCTTTATGCATTGACCATTGTAGTACTTCATCAAACGAAAGTGTAGCTATATCACGATACAATTCGATTAAATATGGCCAAATTAAAGCATTCACGTGGTTCAAACCGGTTAAAGCATTCACGTGGATCATGAAGCTGTATAAATAGTCACCATTACTCATGTTCATTAGAGTTGAATAATCTAATATTCAACATTTGTTCTATAAACATATTTAAATGAAAGACTGAAACTGGGGGTGGGGGGCTTAGCGCCCCATTTCCCTACTTTTTCAAAGCCCCAGCCCCCTCCCCCCGGTTCCACCGCCTATGCCTGTTGGTGAGCTATAAGCTCCCGCCTCCCGAATAACCCACAAGCTAACCCACCAAACTTTTTTTCAAATTTCTGCATAGTTAATAAAGATAACATGATGGTTAGGGGCCGTTAGGAGCTAATCAAATTACACGGTATCTAACCGTGCGCAAATGTTTTGTCTTAAATTCACTAATACTCCAGAAACATGGTTTGGAGATTAAGCCCAAACATTTTATTTGTCGATTCATAAAAATACAATATATTCACTAACTGTGACCGTACACAAATGCAAACAAAAAGTTAGAACAAACGCGAAGCCGAGTTTCCTAACCATTTCATCTCTATTAACTATGATATCTGCGACCGCCAAGATAAATTTTCTGGGTGGAAATTTTCTTTGAAGTGGATACGTAATTCTCAGCAGCATTCTTCATGTTAGGAACAAATATTAGTTTAATTGAGTTAAGGTGGCACCCTACAATTTTTTCAAATGTGGAAAATTTACGATTTAAGATTAAACTTTTTGAATAATTTTTACTTGTTACAAAACAAAAATTGTATGACTTATATTGAGCAACATTCTAAGAGCTGAAAATTGTTCTCAGAATGACGTCATTACCGTTGATATGGTAACAATGATATTTCAATATGGCCGACATTTTGGCTTTTAACGCACTTTACTTAAAAAAACGCCTGGTTACCTCCATTTTTTATTTCATGAAACGTTTTCCTGTAGAAAAATAGAATATCTGAACGAGTTTAAAAAATACTGTGGAGCCAAAAAACATTTATAACGAAAAATCATGTTTGTTACAGAATGGCTATACAGAATTTTTTAAAACTTGTTCAGATAAGCTATTGTACTAGACGAAAATGTTTTATGAAATAAAAAATGGGGGTAACCAAGCCTTTTTTTCGAGTAAAATGCGTTAAAAGCTAAAATGTTGGCCATATTGAAACGTCATTGTTACCATAGCAACGGCAATTACGTCATTTTCGTGAACAATTTCCGACTCTTAGAATGTCGCTCAATATATGTGGTACAATTTTTGCTTTCTAACAAGTAACATTTCTTTAAAAAAATCTAAATCATAAATTTACCATATTTCAAAAATTGTAGAGAGCCACCTTAAGTAAAAGTAGCTAGGTTAAGATAATTAAATGATGTTAGAAATAGGGTTATTAGGTTTGAGTTGGGATAGGGGTCGTGTTGGGATAAGGACTCCACGTACAGATTAACTACATGACATACCGTATAACCGCTGGTATATTTGTTCAAACTATGTGGTCCTTACATGTAGTGGTACCCATAAATCCACTACCATCTAGCGCAATATCACCATTTATTATATTCATTTTGAAATCAATGGCATTTCTTGCTATCTGATTGGTCAAAAATAGTGCGATTAATTCCCAAATCGCACTATTTTGAGCTTTGCTCGCATCATCTTGAGTATTAATAGCATCATTTTTAAACCAATCAGATGGAAACTCTGCACCACAACAACATAGCACTGACAAAATGCCTCTCAGGACACCTAATATCTGACAACCCTACATAAATGGCAAAAAAAATTAAATTGCTGGGTTGGTACATATTTGTATGAAAACTAATTTTCATCTTTTAGGATATAAATTAGAAAATGATCAAAAATTAATTGAGCCTAGTCCAGGACCTCATGTTTACAACATAAAATGGAGAACAGTAGGTTGTTTTTCAAGGGTCAAAACATCTATAAGCCAAAACGCAGTGTTTGTACCTCCTCGAAGTTTTAAATTCACAGAAATATATTTGATAAAACAAACAGTACAATAATTTGTCTGTTTTAATATAAACAAAGGATGACAAGAGTGAGAAAATCGGGCATTTGGGGAGGTGTTTTTAAAGCAGACTTCGACAACCGACATATTCAAAAGCAATTTGCGGTGACAAAACAAAAGCTTTTTTTTTCTCTACTCAAAGCACTAAAAGTCAGCCACAAAGTGATTTGCCCATCAATGTAGCTTACTCATAAGACAAAATAATGGCAGACAGCAGGCTTCTTTTTAAATCTGGCTAAAAAAGCAAGCTCGCTTTTGAGTTTGAAATAGGTCGTAAAAGGGAATCGTCGTGTAAAAATACAATCTTCATACTCCAACGAAATGCATAATTTAATATTTAGCTGTTCTATATTGCTGTAAAATGATGAAATAATGTCCTCAATATCTGGTTGCATTTCAGACGGGAGTAAACACGTAGCTTCCATATTTTCTCGCCTGCAGTTTTGAAAAGATAAACACCTCAAAGGTATAGCTATGAAATATCCCAAAGAAATATTCAAAGAAATATCCCATGAGTATTATTAAAAGTCTTCTATTAAAACGATTTCATGATAAATAAGTGAACATTGGGTCCGAAATAGCTGCTAAATACCGATTTTGGAAAGGGCATCAATTTCATTGCTTCCTGCAAAGGAAGCCATTGCAGCGAGGAACCGGCATTTTGCAAACAGGTGTCCTGACCTATTTTACCTCTTTCCCTTCAAGTGTTCAATGTGTAGTTCTTAGAAAACGAGTTTTCACTAATTTTATGATGATCTTCATCGACTTAAAGTTTTATGGGGATATAAAAATCCATAAAAAAGCATTTTAGAAGCTTTTGAAATCGGCTGTCAAGTTTTTGAGAATTCGCACGCGGCAGGCACCCGCATTAATTCAATACACTGGTTGAAACCACAATATCTCTGAAATTAGTGGTCGTTCGAAGACAAAATTTATAAAAATAGATAGGACGGTCATTGTGAATCATTCTACTTAGGTTGAATGTGATTTTACTAGAATTATTCATGCCAAAAAGACGACACACGCACATAGTAGGTAAAACGTGTAGTGGTTTGAATACACTTTTCTAAATTCACAACTTGGACAAGAAGACCAACAGTAGGGTCACAAAAACAGTCAAAGTAATGCCATAAACATGCACGAACAGTTTTTCTAAAACGATAACTTTAAACGAGATTTAACCTGCTAAAATGCTGTCGAATTTTGGGAGTTCTTTCAAAAATTTTCTATTCAAAAACAGGTTCAAAAAAGATCTTATCTACTCACTTGTCTTTGGTGATCATGTTCCTTGTGATTTCCGACTATTATTTTCCATAAAATTTAGAGAAATACTCATGTTTTCGGCTCAAAATCTGGCGAATGGATTTCGACAAGAACTTGACTAAAAACGCCGAGACATTCCCTTTTGTTTTGGACCAAATTTTCTATGTTGAACTCTTGAAAATCCTCTTCTTTCTTGCCCTTAAAACTTGCTGTAAATTACGTTCTTGTAACATATAGCCATTGCGTAAAGTTTTTGTAAAAAAATATAATTTTAAACTTGAAAATCTTTGCTAGTTTTCGATTAATTTCCTCGCCCAATATGTCGTTGGAAAGCTCTTGTTCGCGTTCTATATTCGTATTGGTTGCTAGGCAACCCGTCAAAAACGTGGTTGGTAATCGTGCCCGGAAGTTGACATGCCAATCTCGGGCGCATTGCCAGTTACCCCCTTGCCAATTCCATGCAGGGCGCATTCGGGCCCATTGGCAGTTAATGAGATGCACAGGGTTCAGGAATTTGTTTGAGGTTAAATAATAATTTGAATTGGTTATAACGTGCGGATATTCATCATATTGTCCTGACTTGATATCATGATTAGAAAGGACACAGATAAATATTGTTGTGTTTTGCAAGCATGTTAATCAATAACATCAACATAATAATCAATAACATCAATAACAGCTAGCTACTTTACTATTTCAAGTCAAAATAAGACAAACATCACTGAATTACCTGGAAATGTATGTGAGCTAAATGTAAATCATCACTAATAGTCTAATATGACCATATCTGCCTGGATATTTTTAATATCTGGCTGGATAGTGCATAATGAGATTATTGGACACCATCCTGCCAAGCTATCCGTCTAGGTATGATGATATCCAATAGATCCTTTAGTCCTACTTTTCTGCCTCGGCATGCATGTACATTTTGTGACATTCAGATTTCATCTGGTATATATAATGATTAATATGTATATCTATTGTCTGATTACTTTGTACTGTGTAATTCTAGAACAACATTTTTGTTAGATCCCTCACATCATGGATGTATTTGTTGCGTTAGGTCAATAGAAAGGAGTTAACAAAAACATTGAAGTTGTGCATGTATCCAATAACTGAGCACAACTGGTTTTCGAGTTAACTCGATCATGACATCACAGAAGTTTGACCCATGAAGCCGACCCTTAACACCTACTGTAAACAAATCCTATTACACAAGATCAGTGGAATAAATACATTATGCTAAAATACCCCCAGCCCCTTAACGCTATGAAGTTTCCATCTACAAAAACCTTTCAATGTTCAGACTTTCCTACTGAATTCTTACTGATAGTACTCTATTTGTAAGAATGCGCTCTTGATAGATGTTAAACGTACCTTCCAATTCTAAAAATATGTACGCTAAGCGTACATGTATCTGCGTACACAGCCGCGAAAGGAATATTGATACTGTGAAAAATTGCATTCACGTTTACTCATTTCTCCTGAATAAAGAAAATAGCAGGGGACAATTGAAATCATTACTTTATTATATGATAGCATATTATAACATATTGATAACAAATATAAAACACGTTTAAAACAATTAGAAAATTCGGATACAAAGAGGAGAATGAATGTAACAATTAAGAGACCAAATTTATGGGGAAATAAGATTTTAATTTCTTACAACATTAATGGGGGATATTGCAGATTACTACATATTAACCTCTATAGACACAGCATCGCTTGGAACTAATTAGAGCCAGAATTCATTAGAAACACTACCATTTGATTGGGTATAGCCGAAGTTCAACTGCATTTCTATTGTTTATATATTCTATTTTTTATACATGTTTATTGCAAGAATGTTACACTCATATAGATTCACGAGTTGTGAAGGATTGCTAGGTGAGCGCAGTGAACGAGTGCGTTTACCGATCCTTCACAACCTTAACGAGTAAATAATAAAAATCGTACAAACGAATCAACCATGAAGTAATTTGTATATTATATATAAGTATAGAGATAAATATGTGACACTGATAGACACGCAGCGACCAACACGCAAGCAAAGTATATCAAGCCTAAAAAAGACAGTTTTTGCCTTGAGTATTTTCCTTAAGGCCTTCTCTGGGACCTTAACTCGCCATAATTCGCGGTTAAAAATTGGCAACGTTTCTCTTAAATCGCCTAAACTCGCTTTAAATCCCCTAAACTCGCTTTAAATCCCCTAAACTCGCCAACCAAATTAAGATGCTGCAAATGAAATCCTATATAAACACCCTTTCACCGGGAGAGGGGGTGGGGGAGGGGCTTCTGCTTGTTCATTTCAGACAAGTTTGGGTTATAAGGCCATGTTACGAGTCACGAATATTTCTCTTTGCTCTTGACTCCAATCCCGACCCAATTCCTAACCCTAACCCTATTGTGTGCGTAACATGAACTTAGAACCCAAGTTTGGGTGGGGAGCTTATTCAAAGGGGCCTTTCTGGAGGGAAGGGCTTAGCCGAAACACAGTAAGTTACATACTTATTGATTATAGCTGAAACACAGTAAGTTACATACTATTAAGCATAGGTATATAATATAATATAGGAACCCTTATATTCAAACAGAAAAAAAATCAGGATGGAAATAATCAATCTGTTTTCAACATTATTATAATTGTGAATGATATGAACTTCCGGATCAATTCATAAATTTTAATAAGTAAAGATTGAAATTATTTATTGAAAATGGTGAAAGGCCTATAAATTACAGAGTAAAGGGGTTTAGGAGGGGACGGCTTGATAGAGTATTTACGGCATCCTTAAAAATTGCCTTAATTTAAAACATATAATTTTCTTGTCAATGACCAAGGATCCTGCACCACTGATCCGGGCATGTCATAGTAATGACGTGGATAGTATATCCAGCATTGTTGGCCCATGCTTGTCTTTAGCATCATGCAACACTGATCCAGCCTTGTCATATTGGACAAGCACCTGTCATTAATGTGACATGCTTGGGTTAATGATGCAGGGTGCAGTCAAGCATCAAAAGTCGAAAATACCTCATAATACTTAACAAATTGGTTAAGGTATAATCTCTTCAATTTGTATATATATATCAAATTGCTTTCTTCTTCAGCCATAAATATTCTTGTAATGTATAACCATTCCTGATGATGACTAAAACATAGTCGAAAGCTGGAAAATACTAAAATGTTCATTTTCGAAGTTACCTTTGTTTTGTAATTACTGCAAGGCTTTTCTTGTTCTGCATGCCAATCTTGCGGTCTTGTATTTCGCACTTTTTTGCAGACCTTTTTCCCCAGAATGTTCAGAATACAGGGGCCTATTTGTTATTTGCATACTTTAGTGTCATCATATAGACCACTCTAATAATTCAGATGAGTTTAAATGCATCTTAATAAGCCTGATTGACCTCGTTCAGGTTAATAAATTCTATTCAATTTCAGTCACAGAAACGAGGCTGATAAGGCTTATTAAGATGCACATAAAATAATATTTAAACTCATCTGAATTATGAAAGTGGTCTATAGTCGCCCATGGTGACGACAGCTATATATATATATATATATATATATATATATATATATATGTATCTTGCTTGTCGTTTCTGAAGAAAATAGGTAACATTCTGGCATCATATGCTTTAGAAGTTCCTAATGTAGTGTAATAATTAAGCTGACAACTTGTGAAAAACCCTAGTAATATAGATTGATTAAAATAATTTAGTTTATTTCGATCCGTTCAGAATAATTAATAGAGCCATTGCTTTTTCAGCAACCTCTTAAACAAAGTTTGAAATAATTTGGTGTTCATCCAAAATTACTTTCAATAAGGTTATTCTATCAGTAGGATTATTTTGCCAGTTCTTTCAAATTTAACTTAATATTATTTATTAGTTAACCATTATTTACAAATCACAGCGAAATATGGCAAGACATTTGGACTCTATAGGGATGATGGTCTCGGTATTTCGAAGTGCTCACCTCGAAAGGTCGAGCTAATCAAAAAAGATTTTTGTGCAAATTTTAAATATCACGGCCTCAAAATCACAATAGGACGTGAATTTATTAAGATATTGGACGAAGAATTCCCGAAAGGTCATCCCCTGAACAAGATATTCAATAGAAACATGGTTAAGGTGAGCTACGGATGTACGACGAACATTAAGCAAATAATTGACGGACAAAATAAAAGGATCTTAACCAAGCAAAGCATAAGTGACGTGCCAAACGGGAAAACATGCAACTGTAGAAAGCCACAAGATTGCCCTGTAGCTGATCAATGCTTGAAAGAGTCAGTCATCTACCAAGCTACAGTAACCAATGCCGAAAACAACCATGACCAAACCTACATCGGCCTCACTGCTAACACTTTTAAGACGATATTTAACAACCACAAATGTTCATTCAACAACAAAAAGAAGAAATCAACCACAGAACTTAGTAACCATATTTGGGAATTAAATGATAACAAGATCAAATACAGCACCACCTGGAAAATCCTGAAGCATGCGAAACCATACGACCCTGCCACCAACAGATGCAATTTTTGTATAAATTATGTGAAATATATTTCATAATTTGCAAACCCGAATTGTCCAACTTGTTTCCGCATGCAGCCACGCAAGTAATTTTATGCTTAGAAATTTTATAACATAAAACTATGAATATCTTTCAATTAGGCAAATTTTTAATTTGGAAAATTTAGACAATTGTATAACAGACATTATATTGTAACAGAGTATAATCCCACCCTAGGGACACAAGTATTTTTAGGCACTTCCGATCCTGTTGTTCACTACATAAACATGTTATTATTAGTATTTTATCATTTTAGTCTGACGAGTGCAGCTAGTCTGTACGAAACTACGTGGTGATTAAATTATGTCTCCCACATACACCCTCTTTCGATACTTGTCACTGTCTGGTGATTCTTTTACAGATGAAACAGCCTGTTGCAGACCAGTTTAAGCGAAAATCTATAATTTGCTCTAACTATATGTTGTCGAGCACTCTTTGCGTTTCGTAGCCCTAAACCTACACGTATATATATATTTCTAAAATTCATTAATTATTCATAAGCAAAATACAAAGGAAACTCATGACCCGTAGCGGATCTATATATTTGATATAGACTTGCTCAAATGTTCTCCTTCAATTTTTACAACGTAGATAACATCAATCTTCAAAATTTAATCGCCAGTGGGCGTACAAAACTAGCCATTTTAGAAGTCATATACAAACCTAGCAGTTCGGCCTTTATTAGATCTAAAACACTCAGCTGCGGCTGGATGTTTTAAATCGCGGTTTGTATATATTACGTACAAAAGAGATTAACCTATCAATCTTATTATTACAAATCTCGAAGTTAAAAATAGAGTAGTGGAGAAACACAAGATACATATTAGCTGACGTGACAACATGAAATTTATTGCACCCAGAAGCAAAAGTGACATTGGTAAATCTCTTTCAGATATCTACATTAAATTAGCTGGAATGCATTTAACAAAACTACTGAAACAACATGATAATTATAATACATAAAACTACTGAAACAACATGATAATTATAATACATAAAACTACTGAAACAACATGATAATTATAATACATTCAAAACACATCTACGCGACTGTAGTAATGTCCTAGAGAAAGTTCTAATTCAATAATACCTATATGATTACTCGTAAAAATAGTGACAATATTTTTCTATTTCTAAATATTTATATTATCTATTCTGACCGGTCGCCCCTTGATTATGGCGGACATCAGCCAGAAAACGTTCGGTATTATTCTAGTGTATTAAAATTCCAAATAGTGTCCACATCAACGAAAGGCCGCTGATTATCATTGCTTTGGAAGCCACAAATCATCAAGCCACAAATCATCAAGCCACAAATCCATTGGCTGGCTATTAATCCATTTTTATATAAATGCAAATTAACCATTAAACTCCAAATATAGGTATTCTGGAGCACATTCGCCACAACGCCCACCACATGTGGCCGACCACTGTAACCGATTTGCATCCATCGATGGACTGAAGAGCTTTGCTCTACAACCTGGATAGGCGGAGAATTGATATTGTATTGTTTCAGGCAGACGAAAACTTGTCTCAGATAGATCAACTTTGAATATCCCGCTTGCAGGACTGGTGCATCCATATGATTTACAGTCACCCGCACTGGCATACTCGTGATAAACACCAACCACATTAGTTGTTGCAAATCTGTAGTCATTTATCAAAACGTGCCTGTTGGTCAAATTTAGGCGAACCTGAAACAACGTAAATAAGAGAATAATTACGTACCGTTGGATTCAGTTATTTATGATTACAGATATATCCATGTGACTTTGAGGGGGTGCTGGTTGCATAGTGGTGTGTACCTGTGACTGCCATGCACTTCTGAAAGGATGATCGATTACTGCAATATGCAGTTGCCCGATTATGATTTTGTCTCCAATGCTTCCAGTTTGACTCATACATTTTCCAAACAGTTCAACTTCTCCGGCTACCAAGTAATAAGGGACTAGGAATAAAGAATAGTCCTTTCTATACCTCTATGGAGAGCAGTGACTAGACAAGACTGTCAGAGCAACCCGGGATAAATAGAGTTAGTTTTATATAAATGCATATCAATTTGGAACTAATCGACCATTTAAGGTTCTGCATGGTGCTAAAATGTCTCTCTTCTTTAGGTGAAACACGGTTTAGTTTAGTTGTACCTTATTAAATGACGTCTCCTCTTCCACATGAGTTTGCTTGTTATAATATCTTGCGAAGTTGTTCGCTTTTCCTGCTGTTAATGTAAGATATTCCAATGGTGTTTCTGTACTCATGTCAGCACAGTATATCTTTGCTGTTCTCTTATCCTCCGGCCACATTAAGTGTAAGTCGTATTCACCATCTTGTTTCATGCCATGTCCTTGAATATGTTTGCACTTCATCGGACCTGGAATAAAAATCACAATAAGTAGGCACACAAAAGGAAAGCAAACAAGCGTCGAAATTCTAAATTTTGTGAACAAGAATATCCCAAGCTTATGCTTGTCAACAAATTGTAAAAGCGATGTTGTAAAGTTATGCTGCAGTAACTACAGCAGCATCTTTCACACGGGCAATGGAAACTGTCTTAATGCTTGTTTAGTTGACAAGAAGTCATTCATAGAGCATAGAGTACTTCTTTCGTCGTTTCCAATATATTTCAGTCCATATGTAGATGGGTAAAACAATGGCATCAGTAGAAGCTCGCGAACAAACTCTCCACCCAGGGTTTACACAGATTTACCTTCGCGTTTTCACGATCTCATTTTCGGGTGTTTCGAGGATTTATGCTTCGCTTTTTGGAAGTGTGACAATTTTTTATAATGATGCACCACGCAGCGTACAGCCATTATGAGTAAACTACTTGGTCACGACGTTGGCGAAACGCCATGTATATTATTGTAAAAGAAAAGAGAATTGTATACACTTACGGAAATCTTCACAATATTTTCCTGAATATGGAATAGTGCAGTTGCAAAATGATTTGCAAATTTCTTCAACCAAAATTCCGTTATTATAACATGGAGAATACGATTTATCCTATATAACAATGCGTAAATGTTAATAAATAAATGAGGTCTTGTGCAAGTGTAATGCACCAATAACTCAAAAAGACCTTCAACTTTGCCGTTAGAGTTGATTCACGACTATAGGCTTTAACAAGAGAAACATTTCACCTTTTCTTTGAAAAATTCAAAATAGGTGGTACCCGTAAGCATAATTAGACATGGCTCACTGCCCTTCTCGACGTTAAGTTCACACTGGGACATCACACCGTCTTCATTGGGACTTGCATAATTAACAGACAAACACTTGGAGTGATCAATGCATTTCGTGAGACATTCAATTATTCCGTTGATTGTCAACGTTTCAATCACATGACCAACAAGAGCGCGATCTGAAATAGAAAAATATTGAAACAAGCAAATCCCAAATTGGCTCTGATTAATTTAGTCAAATTTCTAAAGGCAAATACTCAGTCCATTTGAAAGTTATATAATAACATGCATACCTTGAAAGTGTAAAGAATAGCGCTAGCTCATTAATACAGGGAGCGTGATGCCTCCCTAATTACCTAACAAACTCGGTATTGTGGAGCACCTATCTTTTACACTTGTAGAATTTTTTTGTTTATCACTTGCATGTACAAGATGCCCCAGCAATTCCATGTATTATAGAGCATTTTGAGATATTGGACGTTATTTTTATTATAGAGAAAACAATTAACACATCATCGCCATAGCCAACATTTTTCTTTCTAATATTAGTAGGCAAATTATGTTATTAGAAGTGAACTTAAAGACTTAAGTATAAACAAGGTTTGCAATTTAGAAGGTAGCGCTTATAAATCCGTTAGTGCTGTTGAAATTCGCTGCATCATTACTTCTTGTTCTGATTTTCACGAATCCTGATCCATCTTTTCCATTGAGAAACGGAAAGTTCGTTTTTTTCAAGGAAATTTTCGTTACTTTTTTAATAAAATCTTAATGTTATGCATCACGAATCATCAGATTTAAAACAGATATATTTACAATCTCCTCTAAATCCCTTCTAAATTTGTTGAAATACCTTTGATCTAAGTTACAAAATTGGGAAATGTTGGTATATTGGCGCGCTACCATAAGTGAATCAATGAAGGAAACAGCTTGGCATATTTATTAAACATTTTAAAATTTAGGTTAATAATACAAAACATAATAACGTCATTTTCGGGTCGCCTACAGGTATACGACAACATTCGTTATGTTAGAAGAAATCCCTTAGTCAGCAGTGCATGAAGACAACGCGTACATAGTAACTTTAACTTTTTCCTCGTATATATAATAGAAGTTTTAATATTAGTATAAATTTTAGGATAAATTACCTTGTTTGACTATAAATCCTCTTTCGTTGTTACATGGCAGCTGCGCTTCAGTGTTTCCTACCACTCGCGCAAGAATACATAAGATGACATATTGAATACTTATATAGCGTGCGTTTATTCCTGTATCGTTTGGCATCCAAAACTATATTGATTAAAACATAATATGAATTAAGAATTCTATAGTTATAAAAATTGATTCCCACAACAACGGCATTTTAAAAGAAATATTACAGATTACAGATTGCTACACAGTTGTTACGAAATATAGAATTAGAATAAGGTATGAAAGAAGGGGAGCTCGATGGTGTGAAGCTCATTCTCTCTGGCTATTTACAGAGAATGGATGCTAAGAGATCATAGGAGGTTCTCTAAGAACCAATTCAGATTCAAAAGTGCAAGAATGAATTATTTCCAAAATGTCATAGGATGACAAATTTCGGAATGTTCATCAGAGTTCGCGGTATGAGATAGGCTCTTTCGCTTCTTCACAAGAATTTGGGTAAGGCCTAAGAGTAGTAGTGTAGGTACCGATCAACCCCCTTTTGTAGGGGGGAGCAGGGGGGAGCAAGGGGGGAGCACATCATTAAAAATTCAAACATCATTAGCATATGGTACATTAACATACAGGGGGGTGCAGCGTCATTAACAGGGGGGAGCAGCGTCATCAACAGGGGGGAGCACGTCATTAAAAATTCATTAACATAAACATCATTAATTATGTATTGACGTCATAATGATATGCAAGGCAAGTTTGGGCAAAACAGTCATTAAGCTGAGCTCAGCATTTTCGTCACAAAAAGAGTTAATCCTGACGCTTTTTATCACAATAGCTATAGCGTCCTTATATATTTTACTAAGCGTCGTGTTCCAAACACAGTCCGTTTCGACAACGATTACAGCAGCAGCTTACTGGTTTTAGTACTTTGGATTTTACTCGTGAGAAGAATATACAATGACTATCGACATACTGTTCATGGCCAAGAATCAACTTGTGCTTCGTGTCAATATGTGTGCTTCTAGTTTTGAGAATAAAATCTTAAATGAATTGACAGATGAAGAGTTTGAGAAAGGGGTTCCCGTTTATGATGACGACGAAGATAGATATGTATATACTAATGAAGAGTTTATTGAAAAGGTTTGGTACGCGTGTGTCAAGCATGGATATATCTCTGAAGATTACGATATCATGGGGAAGTTTCTTGACGAAATGAAAGTCACTCCATAAGCAAATTTTGACAATGGGGAAATGTATTCGAAGAGCCAAGACCTATATGTCAACATGCAATGGAATACTATGAACGAAAAGTCAAGAAAGATGGACCAAACCAAAACCGTCTATTTTACTGCTGCCCCAAAGAAGACGTTTGTGGTTTCTTCGAATGGAAGAAGCAAGACCCTCGTGTGATCAATACTGGTATCGGACTTTTCAGTAATCCACTACAATACCGGTACAAGATTGAAGAAACAGAAGAGATATTTAATAGTACTAAATCTAATACTAAAGAGGCATACGCGGAATATACATTTCTTAAATCTGTTAATGCTTTAACAAGTGAACTTGATGAAATAGACATCTTTTAGCTGTATTTATATATGTGACAATAAATATGTTTTAAAAAACACTGTGTTGTATGCTTTTTCGTTGCTATATGCGTCGCTAAGTCATTATAAAGCGATCCACGAATTTACATATTATTGAGATACCTCACTTGCCTTTTAACCTTTGTGGTGAAACGGTGAAATGGAGCACATAGATATAATTTATGACGAGTTGAAACGAAATGAGAAAAGTGTCTTACAAATACATGTTTGCGAACCGAATATATAAACGTAACTGTAAGTCAAAGCTTTCATTTTATTACCAATAATACATTTAACATTACACTATGTAAAATCCGCGAGACATATATACGAGAAATTTAAAAGAGAAAGCTAACATAATTCTATGCATTGCCATGTTTTCTTAGGTGAAAGCAATTAAATCTAGTTTTGCTTAGTACATTTTGTACTTTAAATCATTAAACCGGTGATTAACACAGCCAAACAGTCATCTCCCCAGACATGCCTGAGCGAACACAAACCAGATAACCTTAAGCAAACGGGTTTTACTTTTGTAAGATACTGTATGATATCCTAAGATACTGTATGATATCCCAAGATATTGTATGATATCTTAAGATACCATGTATGATATCCTAAAATGATATCTTAAGATACTGTATGATACCTTTCTCTAACCTTAACCCCAATCCTAATTCTGATACTTAAACCATTTTCATTGACCTCACAAAGTATAATTATACTGAAATCGAGAAATTCGTATATATCTTTTGATAATTTGGTGGCTCTGAAAAGAGCCGGTTTGGTTGCGCTATGCCTTTACAGACTTAGCCATATACAACCACAATAACCACATTCAAAATAAACAGACAAGACAGTATCTCCAAACCCATGTTGGACACTTTCAATACACGAAATGTGTACTCTTGAGTGACAACTTAGACCATTTAACGATCTATTATGTTTCTTTGTGAACTTGTCGGAACGATAATTATCATCATTTGCTGATTATCCTCAAACGCCGCCCTGATAGATCCATTATTTTCACCGACACAATAGGCTTAGAGAGTGTGTGTTTTCAAATACTTCCTCTACAATTCTTAAAATGTGAATTCCAAAAAACTCTGTAGAAATCTTTACCTTGACAACGAGTCAACGTTTCTGTGTGGTCTATGGTTTGATTTTTTCCCCATTCTATTAAACACGCTATAACCTTACTATACACTATGTGTCTTCATCTTTGCTATAATGTACCCACCCGCAAAATCGAATAGTCAATGATGATGTAGAATAAGATTTGTCATTAGTAGGAATCAAAACTACGCATTTGCCAAGTAGTCCAGGACCTGTATATGAGTTTGTATGCATTTCATTTGGGACAGATAATCTCAACTGTTTTAGGGCAAGTTGACCATGACGGTCAACATGGTAACGCTGCCCGAACCCCAATCCGGGACGAAACGTCCGAAACGGACCACACCCAAAAACGACGCTTTCGCCATGGTGCTATCTACCAAACCATAAAAGCTTTGGCTATTCTGAGGTGCTTATATGGTTCAGAGATAGTGCTTTTAGGGGGGTCATTGGTAAGTGTGAAATGCCTAGCACTGATATTTCACAAGAAAATGACTATACAATACTCATGGTCAAACGTCAATTTGTGGCTTACAACTTCAGGTAAACAGCAGTGGACCTACATTACCTTTTTTCCTAAATCTTTTTGATAGAAACATAATTGGTACTTATTTAAGTATATTACCACTGTTTTGGTGTAAAATAGTAAATATTTTGTGACCGAAATAATAATTTGAAATGTACCTACCTCCTGCAAATGGACGTATTTGGTCAAATTCGCCACTTTACTCCGCTGTTTATCACCGATACTCGTTGAAATCCTTCCAAATATGTAAGTCAGTTCAGACATAATGGTATCAAGCACATTTTAAACAAGTTTTAACTAGGTTTCAAGTAGATCCTAGCTGTTTAACCATCGACAAGGTAAAGCCTCAACTTTGTCCAAATTCGGCGCCATTGTGTCATCCCGTGTCGGTTGTCAACAATTCGGCCTTTCATCCAAGCCATTTCGATTACACTAGTAACAAATTTCACCCTTTATTATATCATTTACCTCCCTGTAAAATGTTGCTTACGAGTCTTTCAAAACATTCCGTACAAATCTCACGTGGGCAAAGTGACAGGACGTGACAGGGGGGGTGATGTTTTTCACGAAGATAGAAGAAGGCTGCGTGTGACAACAGGGAACCCAAGCTGACTTAATTAACTTTAGTTAAATATAGACTAAAAACTGAACTATTAGTGAAAGCTAACTCTAAAATACCCTAAACTATACTGTTATTTACTGAATACTACTTTTTTAAAATGTAATATTTTTGTCCAAATATATTATATAAAGTTCATATTTAACGTCAAGTGTAAACTGCATCTCTGACTTGTTATTTTTAGAATAATATTATATTAATGAAAATAACTACAGGTATATATTATCAAACATTTATATTATTGGTTAGTAGTGTTGAACTTTTTCCTGTTTATACTTTTACAAAACTGAGGACAGAAATGTAGAAAAAAATATTTTATTAGTTTAAAAAAGTAGTATTCAGTAAATAACAGTATAGTTTCGGGTATTTTAGAGTTAGCTTTCACTAATAGTTCAGTTTTTAGTCTATATTCAACTAAAGTTAATTAAGTCAGCTTGAGTTCCCTGTTGTCACACGCAGCCTTCTTCTATCTTCGTGAAAAACATCACCCCCCCTGTCACGTCATGTCACTTTGCCCACGTGAGGTTTGTACGGAATATTTTGAAAGACTCGTAAGCAACATTTTACAGGGAGGTAAAATGCCGCATTTCGTATCTTTTATTCATATTTTTATCTTCATACCCATAATAAAGGGTTAAATTTGTTACTAGTGTAATCGAAATGGCTTGGATGAAAGAATAACGAGGCCGAATTGTTGACAACCGACACGGGATGACACAATGGCGCCGAATTTGGACAAAGTTGAGGCTTTACCTTGTCGATGGTTAAAGAGCTAGGATATACTTCAAACCTAGTTACCATGTTGACCGTCATGGTCAACTTGCCCTAAAACAGTTGAGATTATCTGTCCTAAATGAAATGCATACAAACTCATATACAGGTCCTAGACTAAAGAGAGGGGTTCGAACCCTCGCGTACTGAATACACATTGGAACTTAAGTCCGATGAATGTATCTGCGATAACAGGGACTCCCGGGTCGATAAAAGTCCCGCTGGGACATAATTCAAAATGTCCCTGCGAGACTTTTTGTGTCCCGGGAGTCCCGATACGCAAGATTTCTGGGGTGCTCCCCACCCAACGATAATACACACATGTGGTTTTGAAAATTTCTATTTTTACACACACCTAAATATCTAAAGGAATAGTGGAAACACCGTCCTCCAAAACTTTGTGTTTTGTATAAAAATAACTAAAAGCTGGGCGTGCAAGGTATGCCCGACCAAGCATCGTGCAATCGGGCCTGATAGTGCATAATCGGGCCTGATAGTGCCTAATCGGGTAAAATCGAGCCTGTTCGTTCGGGCCATTATGAATTATGTATAAGCATAATTATAAAATGTTATGTTGTTCTTAAAATGAAACATTCACTGGTTAGCTTCGATGAAGGTGGGAGCTATATATAGCTATCGCTTAATCGTTGGTTTAACATAAGAAGACGCGAAAGGAATACTATATACTCTGCGAGATCACAACTCAGCAGCAGAATCTGACTCAGATCACAGTGTAGAGATGGGTAGAAAAAGAAAGTGCGTAGAGTCTGATGATGATACGTCAGAAAGCGATTTTAATAATTCAGATAATACAGACAATGAAGTGGAAACTGATGCTACGCCAGAGAGTGATTTAGATAGTTTAGATAATACTGACAGCGAAGTAGATGGTGAATATGAAAGCGATCCATGGGCACCTTTAAAAGAGGAAGCATCAAAACGAAATTTAGCAGAATTCGAAGAGCTAACGCAGAACTTCACTGCAGATGGTCTTGCTGAAGAAGAAGCTAATAGTAAGGCGTACTTACTTATCCTACCAAAGCTTCGTGAAGACTTGCAAAATATTTATCTGGAACGTCTACTATGGATAAGAGAACTTAAGAGAGATGCAATACACAAAAAAATTATGGAAACGAGACGGGCCATTATGAATTATGTATAAGCATAATTATAAAATGTTATGTTGTTCTTAAAATGAAACATTCACTGGTTAGCTTCGATGAAGGTGGGAGCTATAGCTATCGCTTAATGGTTGGTTTAACATAAGAAGACGCGAAAGGAACACTATATACTCTGCGAGATCACAACTCAGACTCAGATCACAGTGTAGAGATGGGCCTCCATGGCAACAGATTTGCTTTGACGTATATGAGCATGGCGCTCTTTTAATCCGGTGTTGACATTCCCAGCCTGTGCAAGGGGGTTTACAACATCCATCTTTCCCGAATTATCGCGGTAAAACATTTCACTTGTCAAAGGGGAATCTTGCACATCTTTACTAAATGTTTCTAACGCTTTAATGTTTGTAAATCTCGCTTGTATAGGCTTTACTAAATAAACGCTTGAAAACTTATTAGTATTGGTCGACTCAGAAAGAAACACTTCACTAGATACGAGATTGAAGGAGTTTATAAATCTCGCGACAACAAACCCATATTTTGTTGCGCACAAAATATGCCGAACTCAACATAATGACTGTTTTGCCCAAACACGCCTTGCATATCATTATGACGTCAATATATAAATAATGATGTTTATGTTAATGAATTTTTAATGACGTGCTCCCCTCCTGTTAATGACGCTGCTCCCCCCCCCTTTTAATGACGCTGCTCCCCCTGTATGTTAATGTACCATATGATAATGATGTTTGAATTTTTAATGATGTGCTCCCCCCTTGCTCCCCCCTGCTTCCCCCTGCAAAAGGGGGTTGATCGGTACCTACACTACTACTCCTAAGGCACGCGTATGAATAAGTCAGACTGTTTTCACCGTCATACAAGGCTCCGCAGTCTTGAGACGTGTATTTATGGCTATGTACGACCTCAGACATTTGCAAATGGGATCCCTGACTACAAAGAAATGAAAGACACTCCAAATAGGTTTAGTAACAAAGTGGATATTATTTAATTTATATGTGGGAAGTTATATAACAGGAGTTTCTTACTTTGACTTTTTAATTTGCAGGAAATGTAAGCCATAATAAGGTAGTGAAAAAAGAATGGTCGATAAGACGTTTGGTATTGTAAGGTCTTTCGGCGATGAGTAGTGTTTTTCTCAACCAAACAATTGCACCAATTATCAATTAGTCGAGTAGGAAATCCATTTGACATATAAAAGGTTTTAATTTTTTCCAGCTCTGCACAAACTAATGAACACGTTGAGTGAATAATTAAATAATGAAAATATTAATCGCCTTTTGCATGCAATAAGTATGATAGAGACGAAATTTGCTTGCAAGCATGTAAAGGTAAGGATACGATAGGCAGACGTTTTAGGTAATCTAGGGCCACTTCTTTTTCTAGCGTACATAAATGACCTCCTTAATGTCTATCATCTTCAACAGCCAGTATGTTTGAAGACGATACAAACCTAACTACCAATGGAAAGTCTGTAGAAGATGTACAAAATCATTTAAATACAGACTGAGAAAAGGTTCCCCGGTGGTTGTAAATGTTAACCGGTGGTTGTTGCCAACAAATTGACTCTTAATAAAGATAATTTTGAATACATGATAATTGGCTCTCGACAACGATTAGCAAACATAAACACTGATGACTGATCCTGCAATAAGGCTAGGTGAAACAGATATAAAAATAATTAGAGAGACAAAAACATTACTAGGTACTATTGTTGATGAACAACCTTTGTGGAAAAATAAAATAAGGATCATTGTTATTAAAGTTACAAAAGGTATTCGTATGATGGGGCGTATGAAAGCCTTCGAACCGAAATCCACACTAGTTAATGTTTACACATGGCTAGAAATGAAGTACAACATGGTTGATAAGCATGCGCGTTAGGTTTTTATCAAATAAATTCAAGATGGCGGCTTTCTATAGATCTGATAAGAGAAAATCCTTCGTAAAATGTTGTTTTCACAACTCAAAAATAAAAGTCATATATATTTCCGCGCCACCGTTAAATATCCTCTATTTATGTTATGGCACCTTAGGTTTACCTATTGGTGGGGAGACGCAGTGCCATTTCTATTTGCATGCTTAATCCTTGGGTGCTTCCACTCTATTGAAGCAAACTTTTCATATTAATCCTTCCATCAAAGACAATTTCCTTTCAAAAATACTCACATTTCATTCCAGTTTTACTTGTATAATCTATTACTGTAATGAACAAAATTTCCATCGAATATTTCAGAAATTTGCGTTAAAAGTGATCGATATACTAATGGTATGTGAATGTGGTATGAAAACGTTCGACCATCACCAAGTCATTAATCTGGGGATCGCGTAGACTTGCTCCAAGTCTGTCTCTTATAGGGGGAGTATATTAGGGCGCGCGAAAATGCGGGCGGGGACGGGCGGCGAGAAAATTGGGAGAGGAGAGACAGACTTGTTTCCCTTGCAGGAATTTGAATCAGATTATAAATTCGGCGGGAAAGTTGATTGACAAGTTTGTGCATTGCGGTGCTTTAATTTATTCGACACCTAGGTTCACACATTGTTCACACTCTATAAATACTTCAACTCTTTAACTTCCAAATCTGCATGTTAACCGCCGTTATCTACCGCAAATGATGTGTGGCTATGCAAGAGAATAATAGTAATATCACTCCAACGAAAGCTTACACGTACTCGTGTAGATATATCGCCAAATTCAAAGAATAAAACTTGCGTTCTGTGTTGTACCGTTGTCGTGAAAGCCGACGTGAGAAGAAAATTATTTAGTACAGCATCCAAAAAAACAAAAGCTTGTTTAAATTTAGAGCTTTTACATGAATTCCAAACAGATTTAGGACTTATAGTTACATACTATTAAGATCAACAAACCTAGGGCCTGCATGTTCATATAATCCCGCTTACCGAGACTGCTTATGATCTCGCCTGCTTATGATCTCGCCTCCAAGTACTTTTCAGTATAAAAAATACATCGCGTTCATATGAGAAAGCGAGGTGGCCGCTTGGCGAGATCTCACCCAAGTAGTGAGCCGAGACCATAGGTATAGGCGGGATGAATATATTTCGATCATATAAAAACGCCAGCCCGCTTAGTCGCTTACAGAATACAGGGATGAAATAGAGAAACCAAATTTCCGATTTTGCCGCTTAATTTGATGCTTTTTACATAGTTTTACGTGTTTGTCTTACAAACAAGCAACAAATATATTACTAAACCAATGCTTTTTATCACAAAAAAATCAAGAAAAACAACAAAATCGTTAAAATAGTCGTGTTACAGTAATTCTGTGCATGAAATGTACATGTTCTGCAGCGCTAATTATAGAACCACATCAACATCTCATAGACATAATGTTCCATGGGAATTACAAGGGAATATTCGTCCCGCTACGCGAGAAGTCTCGGCAAAGTCCATAGTTCTATAAAACGAAACAAGTATAACTAAAGTATAGTTTTATAAAAGGAAACAAGTGAGTAAACTGTAAATTGAATCTAAAGCGGTGAGTCATAAGTCTCATAAATTAAAGTTAAATAACTCCATACCGTAGAGCATCCTTTATAGATCGCATTGTCAGTCTCAGTTAATCGCCACAAGCTGTGATTATTTCTCTCACTTCCGAAGCTACAGCCTACAGATGATGATTGATGACAGCTTTTAATTAATTAATTAATTCCGAATGAGCAGTAGGCTACTGGCCCCGCCTCCGGTTGAAAAATCAACCGGTAAATTTGGCGCGCTGCAAAGGAAACAAGTCTGTCTCTCCTCTTCCAATTTTATCGCGTCCCGCCCGCCCGCCGTCCGCCTTAATTTCTTTCCGCCCGCATTTTCGCAAGAGACAGACTTGGAGCAAGTCTAGGGATCGCGTTGAGGGAGGGGGTCAATCCCGTTTTCCCAGTTAAATATTGGCAAATCGCAGCTCTCGTTTGCATGCATGCAGGCATTTCCAGTTGGTAGACATGTAACACATATAACATAATTTCAGGCATATCTAAAGTCGAATATACAGTATCAGGAAGTAAACTACTCGATCTGGTTTCACGCTTTGACAACCATAATATTACGTAAGGCTAGGGTTGTGAAGGTGATAGATCATTTGGGAATTAGGTAATCTGTTTTGGAGCAGTTGTTCAAAGGCTGATTAGGTTATTAATTTATCGCTACACGGAAACGCGCTTTAGTTTACAATCAGTTGTTTCATATATAAATATCTCCAGACGTGTTTACTCTCTGGCAACCGGACACGCGTCATTCGATAGCTTATGAATTCCTCTTTAAAATTATATGTAGTTTGTTCCGGTTCATATTATATATCCAAATTAATTTGCATACATGTTCATAAATTATCTAAAAAAATTATAATTATTGTTGATATAAACCTGAATTGCCAGAACAGGATTTAGAATTTCCCAGCAAGTGTTGCACAAAAGTTGTAGCCCATGAAAAAAGGAATATTGTTGGAATGTTTCATTGCCTTTGAAGAAGTAGAACTATTTTTTGGAATTTTTTGAAATTCTCATACAAATGACCGAAATCGTTGAAATTTAATCCCGCACGCGATATAAATTACGAAAATGCCATATAAGGTCAGTGTTGCTTGCTATAAACCAATGAAAATCCGCCACCTAGGCAGTGATATCACGAGGAATCGATTGTCGGTACTTTCAAGCCGGTAGGTTGCAAAGATTCCGGAGAGAGATTAAATATTGAACTTGAAAATGTTCACGACTGGTTAACCGCGAATAAATTAACACTCAATATTGAAAAAACTGAGTACATGATATTGGTTCGTACAAGAGAATTTCAAATATTCAAAGCGAAGGTGAAATTTAAATTAGGATTGGGGATAAAGAAATAAAACGTGTTAAAGCTACTAAAAGTCTGGGAATTGTAATTGATGAAAATTTAGCATGGAAAGAGAATATTGACAATCTCAGCACTAAGATGCCAAGGGCAATAGGAGTCATTCGCCGAGCTAAAAAAATATGTTAAAAAAGATGCCTTAAAAGTAATTTATCATTCTCTAGTCCTCCCGTATTTTGACTCTTGTTCCCATGTTTGGAATAATTGTAGCCAAACACTAAAAACTAAAGTTCAGCCGCTTCAAAATAGAGCGGCAAGAGTTATAACGGGAGATACGTACGACATAAGATCAAAAGATGTCCTCTATAAATTAGGCTGAATAATCTCGAAGAAAGGCGTAATTCTCAAACTATTTCTTATGTTAATAAAGCTCTCCAGAAAAATTGCCCTGAAGGAATAACTGAAATGTTTCAGTTTCACTACAATGATAACCATAATTTAAGAAGTAACAACTTAATGCTGCTGAGGTTGGCAAAACCAAAAACTAACGCAATGAAAAAATCGTTTAGTTATGCCGCCGCCAACATCTGGAACTCGCAAAGTATTGCAGAAAGAAATAAAGTAATTAATTCAATGAATTGATATAGCGGGTGTATAGCGTACTAAATGTATTAGTGTAGTGTATTGTCCTGTATCGTATTATTGATATTATTGTAATGTAGCGTAATCACACGGCCTTTTGAAAAGCAGTATTTTATTTTTTTCTTAACTCTTTAACGTTTTTCGCCTTGCGCCGTAATTACGATCGGTTGTTTCAAATGTAAATATCGCCAGACTTGTTTATTCTCTGGCAACAGGACACGCTTCATTCGATAGCTTATGACTTCCTCTTTAAAATTATATTTAGTTTGTCCCGGTTCATATTACATATCCAAATTAATTTGCATACATGTTCATAAATTATCTAAAAAATTTACAATTATTGTTGAAATAACCCTGAATTGCCGGAACAGGATTTAGAATTTTCGAGCAAATGTTAGCAAATGTTGGACCGAAATTGTAGCTCATATAAAAAGGAATATTATTGGAAAGTTTCATTGCATTTGAAGAAGTAGAAGTATTTTATTTTATTTTTTGAAAGTCGCATGCAAAATGCCGAGATCGTTGAAATTTGATTCCCGCACGCGCAAATTAATTACGAAATGCCATATAAGGTCAGTGTTGATTGCTATAAACCAATGAAAATCCGCCATCTAGGCAATTACATCACGCGGAATCGATTGCCGGTACTTTCAATACGCTAGGATGCAAAGCCGCGGAGATTTAGATTTACTCTTGCATGTTTACATGTATATATAATATTGCTGAAAAGTTACCGTGCATAAAAATTCTTATTTAAGTAAATAAATAAATAAATATAGACAAGAAAGAAAATTTCAACTTTACACCTGTTTTCAAATTAGGCGGCCAGCTCGAAATAATCTAATTCTATTGTCAAACTAAAATTCAAAGTATTTGCAGATATTAAGCCACGAATTATGTGTTTAGATATTAGCATTATAGCTTTCATATCACAGGTTTAGAATAATTCTCGAAGTATTTTTAAAAGATAATAAGCACAACAAAGCCATATTGTGACTGGAAAAGTCTAGCGCAAATGAATTATTTATATGTCACTTATGGCTATATAGTGATAAATATATTCATCGTTACGCGCGTGCATGTAATTAACACGGGACATTCATTGGACTCAAATTCTCTCTACATTTCTTATATATTTTTAACCAAACACAACATCACATTGATTGAATGAATAGGGAATTATAGAAAATACAAAGGTTGATGAATTTAAAAAAAAAACAGTTAGTATTCTTGAATTACTGTGCCTGTAAGTTGTAGATATTTTACTAGCTGCCTTGGCTGAAACTACAGTACATGAAAACATCAAAAGCTAGCTGTTTTTCGTTTCGTGTGAAGGTTCATGTCGAGCAGGAGGATATACTACTGCTGTAGCAACTAACTCCTGACTGATGACCTTTCTTAGAAATGTCGAAGTATTCTTAATCGTCTTTACGACTTCAGATAGTTTCAAAGATAAACCACGGCAGCTTGTATTCCATACATTTGAACTCCCTGCACGTTTGAATTTTACGACTATATACGATTACCTTTTCATGTTCACGTTAGGGCACAGCAAAATGGCTTACGATATTTGGACGTGTAAACCTTCACAATAAGATTGCATTTTTTTGTGAAAGTACACACATTTGGGAAATATTAGTCATTGACAATTCTGGCGCATTATTTTAGATAAACGCAAAGAGTTGCTACCTTTTTAACCTTCATATCCAATAGAATCGTCTTCTATGAAATATAGTCGAACTGTATTTTTGTCTTCTTCGATCAGATATACTGGCACGATTTAGATTGGGTATTTACATGTTAGTTTCGGTTGCTTGAAAATGGAAGCATCAATAATTAACGCGGAGAAAAATAAAGAGCATCATCAAAATAATTAAAATTTGTCCAATAATTATGTTTAGTATAAATTTTGCATACGAAATGAGCTTTCCTGCGTTCTGATTGGTTATTGCACTAGTAAATCTGAGGCATTATTTACTAGCCTGCTAGTAAATAATGCTTTCCAAAAGAATGGCCTTGCAAAGTTGTTTGAAACCTTTTTAAACGATGAAAAAAACTCCCAAAAGAAGAACAAAAGTTTAGTGTTTTTCTATAAAAGGTAAGACGCCTTAAAATACTTTGTATCAAACTTTTTTTGACAATTTATATCATCTAAAAACTCCGAAACATCCGTGATACGCTTCAAACTTTGTCCGTTTTGTTTCAAGTTTCCTAGCAAAAAAATATACTTTAAGGCTGGCAAAACCTGGCTGTTAATAATATTTTCAAATCATTTTACTTTGTATATATATATTTGTATCTATCCGAGACTCTATGGTAACCATATTCACTTTTAAATGTTTTGTTTTTGTCGTGCTTTATCAATATATTTATAATTATGTTTTCGAAACTCGCATGCGAGATTTGTATACTAGCTATATTATCATCAGTTTTTCGGTTGAATTTTCGTATTTTTCTCAGTTTTTTTCAGGACAGAATAACCAGAATCTCAACAATATATTTTAAATGTCAATTCACCGCTACAATTTTATCTTCCATACCTATAGGCATTGATCTATTCTTTGCAAAGTGTGTTTTTATGCTCTGTTTTGCTGAGGCTGAAAATAAACAACTTGTCGTTTGGAAAAATTTTCGCAAAACAAAGTTCGTAAGTTGAGTACAGCATTTCTCCACATTTTCAACTACAAACGTAGCCAGTCAGCCTGTCCTAGCTTGTGTATTATATTCTAAACAGAGATTTAGTAAGATAAAAAACTTTGTTCTGTTCTCGAAAAAGGAAAATACTTTTGAAAGTGCGTGCGAACAAGAAACACTGCAACACTATAAAATAAAGCAATTGTAAACCGGCTGAACATAGCTTAATTTCTGAATTTTTAAACTGATATTTAAAGCTGTTGTTTAATTTCATATGCAAAATTTATACTAAAACAATTATTCGCCTCAGGCTCAGTGATTATGGTGAATATTCACCTCGACTTCGTCTCGGTGAATATTCACCGATAATCACTTCGCCTTCGGCGAATAATTGTTAATTATTAACAGAACAAGACGCTCTATTAAGCGGTAGTCGCGGGCTTGGAGCTGTTAAAATACATCATTATACCCGAGCCGGCGCGAAGCGCCGTGCGAGGGTACTAATTCCGCTCGGATATTTACAGCTGGGGGAAAAGGAAAGCAATGGGAAATCTAAAGTTCATCAGGTTTTGCGGGCGCATGGCTATGTTTCATGGGTGTGATGGGTGTGATGGGTGGTCATCTCACTGATCTCAAAAGAATGACGGACTGTCATGGAAAGAGCCACAATGATTGGTCAAACTCAAAATATTTCTTTAAATGAGTGACGACATCAAAATAACGTACACGTCTTGCAAATATTTTTGCTTTTGCAATACAGTATTTTGTAAATACTCAAAAGTTTTTTACCGTTTTACCTGTACAATTTATTAAGAAAATTAAGACAATTAAAATATTAAATAAAAATTTGTATGGAGCCAAACGAAGAGCGAAAAAACCCCGAAAAAAAAGCCGAAAACCTTGCGAAGAGGATGGAGCGAAGACGACAACGTCTGCTACAAGAGACTGCTGAGGAAAGAGAAACTCGCCTGGAAAAACGTCGGAAGCATGGAAAAGAAGGACTGCCGAAGCGAAAGGTAGGCAAAAAGATTACCATAGATTGTATATGCAACAAAAACGAGCTTTAGATCCTTCAGAAACTGCTGAGGAAAGAGAAACACACTTGATAAAACGCCGAGAAGGTTGGCAAGAAAGGACTGCCGAAGCGAAAGGTAGGCAAAAAGAGTACCATAGATTGTATATGCAACAAAAACGAGCTTTAGATCCTTCAGAAACTGCTGAGGAAAGACAAACACGCTTGATAAAACGTCGAGAAGGTTGGCAAGAAAGGACTGCCGAAGCAAAAGGTAAGCAAAAAGTGTATAATAGAGCGCATAATATAGATAAAATGCAAAATGATACTGAAGAACAACGAACGAAAAGGCTTCAAAAGATAAAACAAAAAAGAGCATCAGAGACAGCCGGGGAAAGAAGTAGAACACTTGAGAGTTTAAGAGCACATTTTCACACAGCAATTGAAAAAGAGTGTTACCAAGAGCGACAGAATAGATTGGCTGACAAGATAAGAAGAGAAAGAGAAAAACGGAGTAATGCATTGGTCCATGAAGCAGGGGATGCAGTTGTATCTGTTCATGGAGCAGGGGACGCAGCTGTATCTGTCCATGAAGCAGGGGATGCAGCTGTATCTGTCCATGAAGCAAAGGAGGCAGCTGTGTCTGTTCATGAAGCAGGTGAGGCAACTGTATCTGATCATGAAGAAAGGGGGGATAGTAGGAATGAATATTTACACGAGGACGGTTGGCAAAATGCTGACAATCCTTTACTGGCCGTCTACTGAAGGTAATGTAGTCAATGAATTTAAAACAGGTGGTTTGGCTACTATGGCATTTCCGACATTGTTTCCTTATGGGAAAGGTGACCCAACAAATAGGGCTAGACAGCATGGTATAACATTAACAGAGGCATTCAAACACTTAATTAAGTTTGCTGAGAAACTGGCAAATGGTAAGTTTGAATGGAGGTTTGCTTCTCACCCACGGTTTCCTTATTGGGCACTAAATATGAAGCAGCGACATCAGTTGTTGTCACAAGCTAATATTTACTTACATCAACATCCTGCTGATGCAAACATGACAATGGAAGAATTGAAGGAGATGGTTAATTCCATGAATGCAAATCAGATGATCAACAGGTTGCAACGCTATGTGTCTAAAATTCAAGGTACGAATCAGTATTGGTATCAGAGGCTGCAGGAATTGTTAGCCTTGATTGAGCAAAAAGGCTGCCCAACTTTTTTCTTTACATTTAGCGCAGCCGACAGTCATTGGCCTGATTTGCAAAGGCTGTTGCAAAGCAATGAAGGTGCGTCAAGATCCGAACGGGCACAAGCTGTAATTGACAATCCACATCTGACTGATTGGTTTTTCATGCACAGGCTGCAGGAGTTTATCAGACATTGGCTTAGTGGTGTCTTAGATGCTGAATGGTTTTGGTATCGATTTGAGTATCAGGCCAGGGGAAGTATTCATGTACACGGATGTGCAAAGTTAAAAAATGACCCTGATATTAGATTATTACGTAATCGTGCATGTATTGCAGTGCTGGAGAATGAGACAAGCAGACATGAAATGTCACAAGATTCTTTTGATTTCCTTTTCCAGGATGTTCTCAGAGAGGGCGAAGATGCTGAGAAGTTGTTAATACGGTAAGAACCAATTGTTTTACATACTATTGTGATGTACATAAGTAGCATACTATTGGGGGGGGGGTTTGGTGCTCAATATTATTTCCATTAGAAACACTTATAATAGATATTTCCCAAATTTTCGGCCTGGAAATAAAGACTACTTATTGGATTACATTGTCAGCCTCGATTTCAAGCTGTTTCTATTGCAGTCAAGCAAAAATTCGGGAAGTGTCTATTGTGATAAATGTCTGATAATGCAGTTGTGATTTATTGTTATACATTATCGATTATGAATAAAAAACACTCACCCTATATGTCCAGCTAATGTTCAGGTACCATAAATTATTGCTATTTTGAGTAGATGTTTGCTCAATGGTTTCCTTTCTTATCCAATGACATGTGCAATGCTGTTTACATTTATTGAAAATGTTGCAATCACTGTTGCAATCTATCTGATAGCTTCCACAAATATTTTGAAAAATTTCAAATTTCCTTCAAGTCGGTATGGAATTTTCCTAGCAATTTTAAGGTTTCATTGGTCTAAGGGATTTTAATATAGTGTGAAATTGAAAAACTGTTAATCTTGGATGAAAAATCAAATAACTTGGGATTTAACGTTTGTAGTCTTGGAATTTATTACATCCTCCTCATTACGCACCAGTCAGTATAGTTTTAGAATACAGAGAGTGGAATGACATTGTCTGTCAAAGAAATCTGTTGTAGAAGATTATGGAGAGCGCACAGGAGTGAGGAGTAGGTATACTGGGTTGTCTCAATTGAATTTGATGCAATATGCGTCGCAGTACACCAAAGTCAGAGGTGAGTTGACTAAACGGGTAAATCCGTACATTGTCAGAACATTTCCAAAAGTTACAGCTAATCCCGATGGTCCTAATTTTGGAAAATACTGTAAGTATCAGCTTATAAAGTTTAAGCCATGGGAAGGTAGTGCGTCAAATGCTTGGGATAATCAGGATGAGGGTGATGACATGTTTATTAACACTTATCATTTGTTTCTTCAGACTGAATTTGCTGAAGAGAATGTATTTAGGTATTCTGTTGAATCAGAAATGGTTCATGCTGCACATTCTGGTCAAAGCTATGAAAATGATCAGAGTGATGATGAAAGTGATGATGAAATTGATCCTAATGACGAGGAGGAAGTTGATGATTGGATGTTGTTGTGCAGAATCAACCAACATTATGATGACGCGGATAATGGGATGTCGAGCAGGGAAGCAGTTGACTGGTTTGAGGCGGTAAGATCTGTACCTACAGATTTGCTAATGGAATCTCCAGGATGGATATATCAACAGAGAAAGGATGCTGAGGAACTTGGTCAACATGGATACCGACAAGATGGTCAACAACATGTTGTTGATCTGGAGACTTTGAATGAAAAACAACGACTGGCTTTTGACATTATCACATCTCAGACTGGTGATAATCCTGTTCATATGATTGTCTGTGGGACAGCCGGAACAGGTAAGACGTACTTAATTAGTGCTGTGAAACAAGTATTAGGTGATCAGTGTATTGTTACAGCAACCACTGGGATTGCAGCCTTTAGTATTAATGGTCAAACGCTACATTCTGCTGCTCAACTTCCTATTCGTGAAAAAAAGGGAATTGCAGGGCGATTCTTTGCAGCGACTACAACTGAGACCAGAAGGTAAGAGGTATCTGGTCATTGACGAAATGTCAATGATTGGGCACAAAATGCTATCATGGCTGGACAACAGACTACGTGCTGGCACTAGAAAGGAAGACGTCCCTTTTGGTGGTATGTCAATAATTTTAATGGGTGATTTTGGTCAATTACCAACAGTAGGTGATAGGCCAATGTACATTACTGGTAACGGTTCGGTAATAAGCGACCATGGTCACAGTATGTATCTGACATTTGATTCTGTAACAATTTTAGAGCAGGTTATGCGTCAGGCTGGTGAAGACCCAGAGGCAATTGCATTTAGAGCATTATTGATGAGAATGCGAAATGGCCAAGTTACAGAGGATGACTGGAAACTATTGTTGGACCATTCGACGACCAATATACCAATGGATCAGTTTACCGATGCTATCAGATTGTATTTTGACAAAAAGAGTGTTGCTGAATACAATTATGAAAAGCTATTAGCAATTGGACAACCTATGGCAAAAATTCAAGCGAGACATTCTGGTCATGGGGCAAGCGCTGCCACATCTGAAGATGCGGGGGGATTATACGCAGTTCTGTTTTTGTCCACCAAAGCAGAAGTAATGCTGACGTGCGACCTGTGGGCTGAGGTTGGTCTTTGCAATGGCTCTTTTGGAACTTTTGAGCAGATTTGGTTTGCAGAAAATATGGGCCCTCCAAACCTGCCAGTCGCAGTATTGGTTCATTTTCCTGCATACTCTGGTCCTGCATTTCTAGACGTCTGTTCGAAATGTATACCTGTGCCACCAAAAGTGTTTGAATGGATGGCTGATGGAAAGCACTTGTCGAGACAACAAGTTCCATTGAGGTTGAGGTATGCAATGACTATTCATAAATCTCAAGGACAGACACTAACAAAAGCTGTTGTTGATTTAGGTAAAGGAGAAAAAGTTGCTGGGTGCACCTTTGTAGCTACATCCAGGGTAAGATCGATTGATGATATTGTGTTTGAACCAATGACGTTTGACCGCCTTAAAGCAATTGGGAAGAATAAGAATATGAAGAAAAGGCTAGAAGCTGAAGAGCGTCTTAAGGTACTTGCAGAGAAGACTATGCAGAAGCATAGTAAGCAATGAAATTTATCATAGTGTCAGCAGTGAATTTGTATGTTACTTAGTGGTGTTTGAATATCTGAGATACTGGGCACATGTTCTGTGCTTCCGAGTTAATTATATATTTGGCCTGTTACAAGGCACAATTTTGGAGGTGTGACCACTGTGGTGTGACATTGGTCTATGCCTTTATTATTGTGTTTTTGAGGAAGGCAAGTACAGATTGGCATTTGTCGAATGGTGCCTGTTACTAGACATAATATTTATATTGTGTTTTTGAAGTTGGCTGTTGACATTGTGAGACCTTAACAATAAAATATCACTTAAATATGGAATAACATGTCTTAGATCTATTGAAGATTACAACATTTCAATAACATGAAAATGAATATTTGAAAAGGTAAGTTGCTGTCATACTTTTACAACTTTCGGATATATAATTATTTCAAATTTTATTGATTTCATATACATTTCCACTGCGTGGATGTTTAGTGTGTTGCTGTGACTACCAAATAATCCACACGCAAGATCCACGCAATTTCAAACTTCTGGAAGCGCGGGAAAATATACGAGTTTATTTGACTGCGTACTGACTGGACTGTGGTAAGTTTTTCAAACATTTAAAATTGTGCCTATTTTGAAATATTTTCAATTTAGTCTTTCCAACTCTTAATATAAAAGGAAAATTTAATAACTATACTTGAAATATACGGTTTAAATTGGTCAAAATTACTTTTAAATTATGTTTTAGTCAGTTTTAACATATCCCGGGAAGTATTTTTGATGACTTTCATGTTTCTGCCAGTCTATCGTTTTTACTGTGTCTACATGTTTTTTTTCTGTTTTAATAGATATTTGAAAGAAGTAAAATATTTTTGAGGTAGGAATATGTATAATAAATGTACAATTTTTTTATATACAGTATACATGTATAAGAAAAAAGCAAATATATTTCGACTACTGTTAACACTGATATGTTGTTTTTATGCACTGTAGACTGCAAGAAACTATTAAAATGGAAAAAAGTAAGCTACAAAAATTTCTTTATAAGTCATAATGTTCTATATTATATCTTGGTCACAAGACTTTTAGGAAATTTTACATAAACAACCCTTTTTAAAATAGTATTAAGTCAAGGATGTATATTCAAGTCTTTCAGTAAACTACAAAACATTGTACTTTTTTGAAATCTTAGTAATTACGCTATTCAAATTTGCCTTCCATGTTAAGCCATTTTAAAAACTTAAATTTTATTCTGTCTCTTTCAAATCCCATATCTAATACAATTATGATATATATTGTTTATTTCAGTGACAGAGAACGACAGCATTGTCAAAGCTGATGATATTGGTATGTAAATAATACAGTAGTTTCTCTAATTATATGCCCATATCTTAAACATGCCCCTCTCTTTAACACCCCACCCGTCTTCTAATGAATAAGATAATTAACCAGCCCCTCCACATCTCTCCCTAAAGGTGCCCCAGGGGCCATATGGAGCCTAATGTATATAGTATGTACTAAAAATAACATAATCTATATTCAGCTTTGTAACAACCTGACCTGTACCTGAGTTACATAAATGCTAAAATGTAACGTATCTTATTTTAGATGTTCATGCTGATAATGATGCTGGTATATTATTACTTGAATGATAAATCATGTTGTATGATTCAATTATATAATAGAATAGCAATAACAGATAAATATTCAGTACTATATAATCATTTGGAATATTTTTCAATTAAATGTAGACTCAAGTTACATGGCAGAAGATTTCAAAAGTAAGTGTTGAGAAAAATGCATTCAATTAGTATAATTTGATTTGCAAATACATACAACAAATGCTTGTGATATATTACCTAATTAATGCTTTAGGTTTTCATTAACTAAAACTGGACTATTCAGACAATTTTATTAACTGATCAACCAAAGGAAAACAAAGATAATGGTGGTACAGTTCGTAATTTAAACTGTGGCATCGCTATTAAACTTTGCATTCCTTCTTCTTAAAGAATCTTAAACCATTTTTATTCTGTTTCTATCAAATCCCATAACTAAGTATATTCTATAATTATGTTGTTTTTTTTCAGAGGCTGAAGAGAACTCTCACAATGGCACTGGTATGTAAACGATACAATAATATAATTAAAAGTTATATTTTCTAATAAGCTTCCCCTCTCAAATAAGCCCACTCACTTTAACACCCCTCCCCACCCATGAAGTCAATCTCGAGTGTAGTTTTTAGTTCAATTTAGTTCAACTTATTTAATCATATTTTTTTCTATTTCAAACAAAATAGTAATCAAAGGCCAACCGGTATTGCTTGTCATAATTAATATATACATTATAGGAACTTCTACTATATAGATATATTAATTATATCTACGCCATACACTGGGAATGGAACTCCTTTATATAAATGCTACATACTGTAGTTTACACAGGACTGATTTGTACTTTATTTCCCCCCATTTCCCACCCATGAAGTCAATGTCGAGCATATTTTTTAGTTGAATTACCATTTAATTTATTTAATCATATCTTTTTCTATTTCAGGACAAAACAGTAATAAAAGGCCTACCGGTATTGATTGTCATAATTAATTATTAATATACACATTATAGGAACTTCTAATATATATATATATATATGTATATTAATTATATATATGCCATACACTGAGGATGAAACTTCTGTATATAAATGCTGTATTCTGTAGTTTACGCAGGACTAATTTGTAATTTATTTGAATTTAGGAAGATGCAATAAATGTGGCTTACGAGGCCACTATGCCAATAAATGTAAAGCAAGTATGTACATTAGCAAACTAATCAATACAATAATATACTCCATAACATGGTACCATACGGCATGTTTAAAAATATCTAGATATCAGATGCATGGTTTGAAAATATCAATCAGCCATTTGTTGTATAGACATTTGTGAAACTCTGAACGACAGCCCCTTGCCTTGCTCCTATAAAATCACAACAATTAAATGTTTGAAATGAAATTGTGAAAAATAATGCCATATACAATATCCCGCAGTTGTGTAATATATTAAGATTATATAACTAAATCAACAGGTACAGTAATAGCATTTTATCTTTTCAATTATATAGGAATGGTGTGCTGGTTATGTGGCACACTACCATCAAGTGCCCCCAAAGACCTAAACAAGGTCGAACCCTAAATTTCAATAATTGCACATTTGGGAATTTAAGTGCATAAATTGTGTTGTTCTAATCTATAATTCCCAAATGTGCAATTGTTTTTACTGTTGAAAATTATTTTTAAATTATTTATTTGTAAATATTTGATTAATTGATTTTGGAATTATAATTTGGTAAATTTTGTGTTATATAAATAATAAATTCTGTTAAATTATACTCAATGCTGCTTCCATGGGTTGACAACGTATACAACATGTAAAAATATACCTTGCCATCACATTCAAATATTCAATAGACCCTAATACCACAAAATCAGAAAAACTTTGTGGGATTACCTGGAGATGGTTGAAATTGTAAGTTGCAGATCGAATGCACAGTTGCCGCTCCATCCAGTGACGCCAGTCTTGGTTAATAGGATGAGAACAGTGTAGCGTAGCATGCTAGGTGTATTACAGTATATCTGATCGATTACGATGATTTTATTGATTACAATATATGATTATCATATAGTGGCCAAGCTGCAAAGGAACGATTGTTCAACGTACATGATGACCTCTGCATGATGACATGATGTACTTCATGTACTAAATTCGGAAATAATGCAGGCAGCGTTTCCTCTTGGAAGGAAATTTCCTTACAGAAGGATATTTTGGCGTTAGGAAGGAAATTTGGAAGGAAATAGTATTTGGGAGTATATTTTGTTGTCAAGAAGGAAATAAGAAAAAAATTATCTCATTTCTTATAAAACCTAACAATACGGCAATTTCCAAGCAAATTCGCTTCAGAAAATGCTGTCCTGGAGGATAGAAAATCTGAAAATTTCCTGGGAAAGGACTCCCAGAGCCTTTAAGTCGTCTCTTTAGACAACCCCTCCCCTGCAACCTCCATGATTCTTTAACCCGATAAATGCACCATTATTCAAGATAAATTGATATAATGTGTTTTTAAACTAACTAAAATTCGTTAATTATTACATTCAAAATCCACAAGAAAAAGTGGAAGGAATATGGAGAGTGGAAGCACTGAATGAAAGCCTGCAAAAAAATAAATGATGTTCTATTGTTCTTTATAATCAGTATTTGGAAAGACCTCTATGATTGATTTTGTGGTTTTATTAATGTTGAGCGTTTGGATGTTTGACAACTAATTCTGAAATATGGATTGTTTAAATTTACTGGCTGAACCGATGTGAAAACAAGGTATAAATATTACATTTACATGTTCTCAATAAATATCACTGCCATGCATTTGTCTCATACTCTCATACTATCATTGTATAGTCTTGCTTAAATAATCCAGGCTCTCTCGATATATGAGCAACCGAAATAGCCATTATAGGGATGGTTAGGGTTAGGTTGGGGGTTAAAATTAGGGTTAGTTGCTCATATATCGAGAAAGCGCCATAATCCATGCAAAGGCATGCATGTGTCATTCGCTATTAAATAGAATGGAAGTGATCAATGTCCCCCATATAAGATAAATTCCCCTGCTAAATTATTTGAATCAATACTAAAATACTCTTAAGATCAATCACACAGAATGCTCTACACATTTTCAAATTCACAAACTATACTGCATGCTATAAATTGGCAAAGCAAGCATGCAAAATAGATACTTGCCCGATAATTGCCTCTCCTTTTCCGGTCTTTCGACTGTTTTTCCTCTTGTTAATTTGTCCTCGAAATAATTTTCATTTATCTTGTTTACTTACTTACAGAGAGACTTGCTTATAAAATGAGTGCAAAACTATTCTTCAAAAAAGTTTGCAAAAAGGAATTTTCTCTCGTCTTGAACTCGCGCATGCGTAAAAACACCAAAATTTTGGTTCCCTATATTCTAGGTTGAATATCCAGACTTGAAAACCGGTGCTTTATGCAGTACTTATAATGGAATGGCTTGATTTCTATAGTATCCATTTTCTCAATAAAGCATGCAATTGAATGTGACAGGCGAGGGGTTACTGCATGCATGTATTTCTAGTATATACAGTAGTAAATTTGTGAGATTTCTTCATAATTATGCATGTAACTACCTTAAAAGTTAAGTATAGAAAAAGTTCCTGCTGATAATGCCATTTAGTTATTATAGACATCACTTGTGACTTGTGAATCGATTTTTTTTATGTTTTGGCTTATGCATATCCATTGCTTTATTCTGTTAATTAATGTCTTCTATATAGATTGCCGTCTGCGAGGACGAGTAACTGTTGTGTACAGGAAAAAGTTTGTGACATTGCAAAATGCTGAAATCCACTATGGTTTGACATTATCTGACAGTTTAGCAGAACTTGTGATTGATAGAAATTCTGGTAAATCAAAACCTGTCATGGAATCTGAGACAAGTAATCAGGTAATAGCACAACAACCACCACCGCCTCCACCACTGCCACCAACAACACCACCACCAACAACAACACCATCGCCACCAACAACACCACCAGCAACAACAAGCGATGCTCAACCAACAGTGGAACGTGTGTTCAAGCTTGCCAGTCTTCTGGAAAATGATGATTTAGAGAAGTTGTTGAACAAACTGTTCCTGCACCTGGCTTTGGCACATAATGTAACATCTAATCCTGGCAATTTTTGTTCACTATCTATTAAAGCAATGGAACTGTTACAAAAGAACAACAAGAACAATCTTTTGTATAAATTTGCCTTGGCATTGTGTAATGCTAATCCTGTTACTGGTGAACCTGTATTTCCCATGGACAGAATGCCATTTGGATTGGTTGAGTATCAAATAGAGTTCTTCAGTTGTACTCATATTAAACAAGTAATGTCAAAAACCAAAAGTCCAATACCAGCTGACTGTTCAAAAAATATAATACAAAACATAATCTGAAAATTAACATCTTGAAACCCAAGATATGAGTAAATAAAGAATGAGAAACTCATCTTAATTGTCTTGTTTTGACTCATATATTTGGTTTCAAGATGCTAATCTTCGTATTATGTTAAGTAGTGCTTTCTAAATCAGATTAGAAGGGCAGAAATTCATTAACCATATTATTGACTTTCTAGGAGATATTTGTTGAAAGTAGTAATAAGTTATATAGAACACCAACTAAGTTAGGCGACTTCCCATCCCGAAAAGATATCACTAGGATAAGGATCAGGATTAAGGGTTATCATTGGGATCAGGATTAGGATTGGATTTAAATTTAGATTACTAGTGGAAAATTTTAACTGTTATTTAACTACAGTAGCTTTGTCTAAATCCATTTTATTTTACTCTGCAAGAGGACAATGCTGAGTGCATGAATGATTAAACTTAGCATTTTTTGATACACTATCCCCTACCTACTGTACCATGCTACTATACCTGATGCTAAATGCATAATTTTTTGCATAATTTCTTCTATCAAGATTAAGATGCCAGCCGACTTTCTTCAGTGGCACGAAAGTATGTGTGCAGAGTTCCCTACACGTTTCAACCGTCTGTTCAGGGGCCCAATGTGGAGTGGTATGGACAAAGAATACCATGGTTACCCAATCAAGGTTAATACTGCCAATATATTAAACATACATGTATTTAGAAAAAATATTTTACACTATAGTAACAATATTTCTTGTTAGTCAAGATCGAGGAGAGTCTTGCACATAAATAGTTAACATTGCACTTCATTCCATTGGCTAATCAATGTCTTCTTTGCCCATTGTACTATACTTACAGTACTTGGGTTATGAATTGTTATATTTACTGTAAAGTTGTGTTTAAACCATTGATGTCTAACATTTTCCCTTTACTAGTAAAATTGTCTGCATGGTATAAAAACAGAGCAAAATGATTTAATGTATACAACTCTGTAGGAATTTACATTTTATCTATTTTCAGGCAAAAGTCAATGTAGCCTGTATTGGAATTCAGGCAGTTGCATCCAAAACAGCATCATCAAACTTCAGCACTGAGCCTATTATACAGGTACTGTATGTGATATTGTTTGGTTTTATTGTCAATTTTGTACTTGTTGAATGTACTGTAGCTTCAATTTGCAATGGCAACAAACCAACATTTTCATTCTAGATGACTAGATATGCTATCTAAATTTTAGTCATACTCTATCTCAGAATTAAATTAATTTAAAAAGGTCTACTGTTTTTGGTTTGTATCTAATAAAAATACTCAGTGGCTCCCAACCACAATTTCTATCTGGGAGATAAAGCAATTACTGTACTTCAATGTCTCCAGCTCAGTTCACCTTTGATATTATATTCATTTGAAAGGCTCATTCAGTACATATGGTTAGAATTCCTCTGGGATTTGTATATTGCATCTATTTAAACACCTCCTGCCAGAGACGTTTAGCTTGGTGTACAACTACTGTAGCATGCTGGGAATGAAATATGGTTACTTAGGCTTGCTAAAATGTCAATATTTAATATGGTTTTCTACTCCACTGTAGGTACAAGCACTAAAAGAGATGAAAGCTGCCTATCCTTCTGGGAGATTCTGGATTAAAGGTGATGGATGTGATATTAAACCAGCACTTCAGCAATCAGTGAGGGGAGTTTGGAATGGAGATGCTGATTTAGGAGACGGTACTTTACAAGAATTACGAACAGATTATGAAAAGCGAATGAACACCTTTAAGAATTTGGCATCACCCCGAGAGAATATTGCACAAGTTAAGGTTGACCTTGAGAATGTCACCGTAAATCTTGAAATTGACAAGCAGTTTTTGGTGCAAGGAATAATGAAGGCACAGAAAGTATATACGGACAAATGTAAAACACCAAATCCATCGAAGAAGGTGTTAATGGAACTGTCATGGGAAAGAGTAGAGTACAGTGACCTATTACAACAGTGCCAATCTTTGCTTTCGTATGTTAAAACCTTGAAAGTCAGTGTTGGTCAAAGTTCACAGGTCTTGCATGTGCAGAAGAGTATGTGTGAAAAGAAAACTGATTGGGAAAATTATCTAAGGAACTTGTTTGTGAAGAGAAGACAACCTGCGGCCACCCATGTGTTCATTTTCCTTCTATCAGATGAATGCCGCAACAAGAAACCTTACTGTCTGCCAATTCAGTATCTCCCATACCATTCCTTGAAGGATCAGACTGTGAGAGAGTTGACCAACAAGATAAGGAAAGCGATGGATAATCTTGGAATGGTCTCCATTGGTAAGTACAGTACCTTTATAAATAAGTAAATATTTTCACTTACACTCCTTTTCTTTTATAGGCCCCAATGCACATCCTGTTTTCATGCAAGTGTCAAAGTTCATGTTTCTAACTAGTATCTCATTACCCCCAACTCTCTGAACTGGCAACAATACTGCAGGACAGGATGTCATGTGACATGCATTTTTGACACTTGGTGTCAAAATAGAGTGCTTATTTATTATGACCTTGGGAAGAGGTTTATTTTGTGATCCATCGACCATCAATGTTTCCTCGGGCTGCACCTCTGGAAACATTGGTGGTCACAGGACCACAAAACATACTGTGGGTGTCCTAGTCAATGATTTGAATGTACTGTAAGTTAATGTAGGATATAGGGACATAAAGCCTTATATAATTTGTGTATACCTGTACACATATGAAATTCTGAATGCTCCTTGCATTATGAACAATTGTGCATTTAGCCTTGCATTTAATGTTTGCATGCACACTACTATATGTATTCCCTGTATATTAATATAGGTTGTGTCACGGATGGGGAATTCAATAGTCTAAGAACCAAGGGAGAAAAACGTCCACTACACTTGGTGCAGTTAATACGGGATGCTCGGGAAAGTGTTACAAGGAAGTCACAGTCATCCTTGTTGAAATTGCTAGTAAAATTAGGAGGTAATGTGGTATATTTATCTTTATGTCCACAATAGTTCCAAATTGCTGACTGTAACATGACCCATGACAATGGCTGCAATAATTTGGCTGCAAAATGTAAAGATTTGCAAAAATCTTGGGGGGGGGGGGTGAATTTAGGATTGTCGTCATATTCCAACCCTTTTGTTGCTCCAAATTTCAGTCCTCAAACTGTTTTGGGTAAAATTTATTGTTACTCTATTCCATTTAAAGGAGATAGGTATCTCTCATCCTTGAGAACAATTACTGTGCAATAGTTATTTGTTTGCACTACACCTTACACAGTTATTTGATTGATCAACTGTCTTGTTGCCTGTTTGCCAACCAATCGTAGTGGTACCCACTACTAGTACTGTGTAATACTATACAACATAAAATCCTGGACAACATATGTTCAATGTACTGTACATATTAATTGATCTCATAAGCAATGTTTTTTATTATTTCAGATGATGCTAATGGAATGCCTTTCACAGAAGTAGTAGATCCAGCAATACCTTCTGATATAATCAATCTGCTTCATAACCTGAGATATGGAGTCATACTGAGGGATGGAGTCTATTTGATGCTGTAAAGAGCATAAGAATGTCCTTAGTACCAGAAGGATATGAACCTTATCCCTTCAGGAATGGAGTAGAAGAATGCCTGGATGATATGTTGAAATCTGTTGTTGCTACCTATCGATTTAGGAATACAATCAGCAAGTATGTGTCAGAGGGTGTAGACTTTTCAACTTATATTTACATCCCAGAGATCGATGAAGGAACTGGTGAAGCATTTCATGAAAGGGAAGATCACTGCCACATTCTGAAGCGCATCTGGAAACACACAAGGGAGGCAGGACCACCTGGAACGAACTTGCAGGGCTTTGATGATGCGATGCGTGATCCCAACACTGGATTGACATTTGCAGCCCTTACTGGTGAAAGAAATCAATCAGTGGTTGATGCGGAAAGAATGTTATCGTACCTTGTCGCAAAGTTTCTCAGTGAAAATGGTTATGAGAAGGAGGGAGAATATATTAACATTGTTGCAGGATGGCACGAGGCAGCAGATGGTAGAGGTCTTTCTGAGCTTGAGCGCTGTAAGAAGAACTATGCTATGCTCAACATGGTCTTGGATGACTGGATGCCATGGCACAAAACAACAGCAAGCTTTGCTAGCATTGATGTCAACAGGTAGTGTATATACTGTATATAAGAGTTTGGTTATTGTCTCAAAATCAGTTGTTAACAATAACAGAGAAAGTCCATTCTGAATTGAGCAACTCAATGTACCACAATTTTCCAACTTTTTGATTCCATAAAACCTCCATCCATTAAGCATGTATCTTAATCGGTAAAAGTAATTGTAGATCCAGGCTTACAGATTAAATGTTTTGAGAAATAGAATACAGATTATTTACAATACAGTAGATGGATGTTTACTACCGTATAACATCTTACTGTAGCACTTATATTTATCTTCTTTAGGCCAATCAAAGGGATTTGTGGATTTTCGACTGTCACTTCTTTAGGCCAATCAAAGGGATTTGTGGACTGTGATCGCTGTAACCACCAACATCGAAAGCATTATTTGAATATCGTAGAAGAGAAAGTGGTAGAATTGGCTATCCCGAGCATCCTAGAGCTGGAACGTCAGATGATGTAGAGGCATTCATCTCATTGTTGCATCGTTTTCTTGGCAATATTTTTACAATGAAAGATATGAAATTCTTATGGAGGAAGGTTGTGAGGTAAATATAGACATTTGCTCTAACTATCGCCAAGTATCATGCTACTGTATGCCATAACTCGCTATCAGTCTGTCGTATCACATACTGTACATAGATAAAATGTACGTAATCATGATAAGTAATAGGGTTACGACATTATATTATTATTTTTCACTTCAGAGAGTATTGTAAACGAATTGATAAAGATTTGCCATTCTATTACTGGACAAGCAATGAGCGCTTCAGGGAATTGGAGGAAACAATGCCAAGTTTTAATGAGATCGTGGAAGTTCCAGATGACACAGAGCCAAAAGATCACCCTCTCCGTCTTCACAGGCTAGCGGTCAACAGACGAGAAGACTCATCAATATTCACAGCAGGACGTTGCTTTTTGCCAGCCCGCAACCAAGTTACTGTTCGTCATCGTCTTCACAGACCTGTCGTGGAACCACCATTGCTGGACGCTCCGATGGAAGGACTGGAAGAAGACAATCTCCTGGAAGATGATGCATTCCTAATGGGCGATGATTAGACCTGGCTTGGAATGTTAAACGATTACCGTAATCTCTCTAATAAGCCCCCCTCTCTAATTAAAGCCCTCCCACTTTTAGATAAAGAAACTTATAACACATTGTACGATGCGTGAACAAAATTATACAATCATTTTACAGTAAATAAATAAGCCCCCTCTTCCATAATCACCCCCCAAAAAAGAGGTGCATGAAAAAATATGCCACCCAGGGGCTTATCAGAGAGATTACAGTATTGCATTTTAAAACCTCATTATATGTTATTTTTTCTCTTTGTACAGACAATTTCAAGATAAGCCTGACAAAGGAAATATGGGTTGCATCTCGAAAGACTACAACAGGAAAATGGTACAACTACATTGTGTGAAATTCTTCATCTGCTCTTGTGATGATAAGAATTTATTCAATTTTTTACAGCTGCTGTGTTTGGGTTGTTTTTTACTATTATCAACTGATGGTGAGTCCCGTTGTTCTTGTACAGTTAGAGTAAGTATGAAAGATTTTTATATGTAATGGGTTAAATTAGTACAGTAATTCTGCTTTGCAGCATGCTTCAATAATAAATGCACCATGATATTCTATCTTTCATGATAATATAAAGCAATTACAAGGCTAAGCATAGATGCATCTCATAGTGCAGACTGTACAGTAAAGTAATTATAATGCATGTCTTAAATCTTTATCAATATTTAATCAGTTTCATAGTAACTTTTTTCAAATTGCACCATAAATGTAGATTATGAACTATCATCTTAGTTTATACCATTGACATGAACAGGGAAAATTTAGGGTTTAAGTTTATTGTACTTACTTATAAGTTAATTAGTTAACATGTAAATATTTAAAATTCTAGAGGTATAAATAATTTTATGACTTTAGACAATATTTTATACAGTAAGTTTAGGTAGGGGTAAGCACATTAAAAGCACCGTTTCCTGTTTTTCTAACCATATACTTTCCATGTATTTTGGTTAAATGAAAATGGTGCGACATTTTTTAAAAAAATATATGCTTTCTCTTTAATTTTAGGTGATTTTTTTGAAAAATAAAAAAATTTCAATATCAATTTGACTGTGTCTGTATTCTGCTTATAACCAATAACTTATGTCTTGCATATATGTCTCAGTTAATTTGCCTTATATCGTGTCAGACAGACATACAGTACACTTTAAATCACGGGCTACAGACCTTAGAAGTTTACTCTGTTGGATGCCTACTGTATGAACTCGTTAATTTTCTTTATGTTGCATTTCAGGGGTGTATATAATTACCATTTGCTCCCCCCTCGGGGGGGGGGGGGAAGTCAGGGTTTTTTCAAGAATATCACCCTGAAAATGCAGGAAATGGCCACTCTGAACAACCAAAATTGAACATTTTCCAGGTCAGTAAAGCCCCGGAACCCCAAAGCCACTCAAAATCTAATACCAGGTGAAAATGACTTCAAAATTTTTCTTCAGACTGCTGCTGGATAGGGGAAGAAAGTGTCTCTTTCAAAATTGGGAGTGGGGAAAAAGGTAACCCCGCTGGTAACTATATACACCCCTGTTGCATTTATAACTTCCAGATGAAGGTGTCCCTTAAAGTTCTGGTTGTATTTTTTAGGTATAGTAGTTTGATCCTATAATGCCTCAAGTATATTGTTTGTCACTGCATACACTGGAGCCACACATTTCATCCAATTGAGTTGTAGGACTAACTTTCTGAAAAAATTGACCAAGCTTTCATAATTTATGTCACTGTTATAATTATTGCTTGGATCATCTCTGTCCCATGGTAAAGCAATGCTTTTCCCCTGTAAGCATATGTTCTTTTAAACTGTCAGGAGAAATTGATTATTTCATTTCTGATCAGAGCTCTTTTAAGTTGGGGTTTTGTTTATCCCACAATAACCAATAACTGTTACCACCAACAACCTTATCACCATCATGATTACATGGAGCTTGCTTTTCTAAATTCATTGGTGGGAGAACAGCTTCCAGCTCTTCATTCACACTCCCATAATATCCGGTTTTGGACTGGATAATCTCCTTGCCATGTATCATCAAAGTCAAAGAACTACAAGATGTAATAATAACAACAAATCAGTTTTAAACATAACAAAGCTTCTACAAAGTGAGTTTTTTATAGTGCATACAAAATTAGCCTGATAAACAGACGACCTTTCTCAGGGGAGTGAGTGAAAGGTCGTCTGTTTATCAGGCTAATACAAAATTAATTTCTATAAAGTCAAAACTTGTTTTGATTCTCCTGCTTAATCAGGATTTCAAGTCGTAAATATTAACACATCTTTTACAGATGCATTGTCAGAAGTCAATACAACGCCAATCTAGATTTAGTAATTTGATATGACTCGCTATCATAGCAAATTTGTTATATTTTAAATAATATAGACTTTATATAATAATAGATTACAGTTCATGTTTCTACAAAGTCCTCTAGAATATCTATAATTTCAATATATAAACCTACTAAAAACTCACCTTAAAAACACAACTAGAATGCATCTCTATCAATGCTGGGCTTTTGCATTCGGCGAACATCTTGTGCTTCCAAAACTGAAGCTTTATTGTGACGAATAGAATGTTTACCGCAGAGAGATTCAGAGAGATGTGTTTACAGCGAAAGGCAACCGAACAATAAGCGAGCCGCGCCGGCGAATTGATAATATGTATTATATTATAAGTAGTATCTAACGAGCAATTTGATTGGCTAATTCGCGTGCTTTATGACGCAATAAAGCACGGCCACCGTTTTGATTGTCCCCGCTTGTTAAATTTTCCTCGGAATTGTCAATACAATATGAACAAAATTATAATAGTTTTAAATCCAAAGTCTGTCAGAAAGCAAGAAAAAGTAGACCTAAACGAGATGGAAAAAGCCAGCCAACAAAAAACAAGGGGATCCATAAACGGCGAATAAAGATTCGTAGCTGTTTCTGAGTTTGAAATATACTTTTTTGCTTGAAAGTTCGCATTCAACGGCGACAAGAAACGCGAAAATTTGTGCTATTTTGACATTTAAAGGTACAAAAACTGTATTTAAACACAAACCAAACCAAATTTATCCACAGTTCTAGGTGCAAAAAATTAAAATTAACCATTTTGGCATTGATTTAGATAACACTATGTGTACAGTTTTTAAGCTGTCAAGATGCAACGACAAAAACCTACACAAATACGACATGTTTATGCATTTCTTGACAGTTTGTCTGAGAAAATTTTTTAACCACCAACCACTGAATTAGCAAAAAACACAAAAAATATTCAAACAGTACCTTCAAACAAAAACTGCCCGATATATTTGGTTCAAGATGAAAAATCAACTTGACAGCCAATGTCGTCAAAGCATCTTGACAAAAACCCTTCGCTTTTATACCGAATCCAGGACAAAAGTGAAGCAGAACAACGAAAAACCAATCTGTCTATCATTGTGCACCATATTTGAAAAATTTTCAACAGTTTTTGTGCCTTTTTAATCCCTAATTTTTGTTGAGTTGTAAGTTTTTCGCTCCTTCGCCGGCCAGAATTCAAGCGTGGTTGTTGCCAAGCAATGAAAACATTGAAAAGCTTGCGAGTGACGTCAGTGATTACATGTTAGGAGAATATCAATATTGATATTTGAACAAAATTGTTTACTGTGCTTATCTACCACTTATAATATAAAAGAATTAAAAAAACTCGTCTTGTGCTGTTATGGTCTAATAATTCACTCGAGGGAATGTTGGGCGAATACTCGAGAAGCGTGTAAAACACTCGGCTACGCCTCGTGTTTTACAAGCTTCTCTCGTATTCTCCCAACATCCCCCCCTCGTGCATTATTACACCATAACGGCACGCGACTCGTTTTTTAATTCTTAAACAATGCGTCCAAAACCGCAATGCATTGTGGAATACTGACGATACCTCCTCTGAAGTCGAATATACAGTATCAGGAAGTAAATTACTCGATCTGGTTTCACGCATTGACAACCATAATATTACGTAAGGCTAGGGTTGTGGAGGTGATAGATCATTTGGGAATTAGGTAATCTGTTTTGGAGCAGTTGTTCAAAGGCTGATTAGGTTATTAATTTATCGCTACACGGAAACGCCCTTTATTTACAATCAGTTGTTTCATATATAAATATCTCCAGACGTGTATACTCTCTGGCAACCGGACACGCGTCATTCGATAGCTTATGAATTCCTCTTTAAAATGATATGTGGTTTGTTCCGGTTCATATTATATATCCAAATTAATTTGCATACATGTTCATAAATTATCTAAAAAATGTATAATTATTGTTGATATAAACCTGAATTGCCAGAACAGGATTTAGAATTTCCCGGCAAGTGTTGCACAAAAGTTGTAGCCCATGAAAAAAGGAATATTGTTGGAAAGTTTCATTGCCTTTGAAGAAGTAGAACTATTTTTTTTTATTTTTTGAAATTCTCATACAAATGACCGAAATCGTTGAAATTTAATCCCGCACGCGATATAAATTACGAAAATGCCATATAAGGTCAGTGTTGCTTGCTATAAACCAACGAAAATCCGCCACCTAGGTAGGTTGCAAATATTCCGGAGAGAGATTAAATATTGAACTTGAAAATGTTCACGACTGGTTAACCGCGAATAAATTAACACTCAATATTGAAAAAACTGAGTACATGATTATTGGTTCGTATAAGAGAATTTCAAATATTCAAAACGAAGGTGAAATTTAAATTAGGATTGGGGATAAAGAAATAAAACGTGTTAAAGCTACTAAAAGTCTGGGAATTGTAATTGATGAAAATTTAGCATGGAAAGAGAATATTGACACTCTCAGCACTAAGATGTCAAGGGCAATAGGAGTCGTTCGCCGAGCTAAAAAATATGTTAAACAAGATGCCTTAAAAGTAATGTATCATTCTCTAGTCCTCCCGTATTTTGACTATTGTTCCCTTGTTTGGAATAATTGTAGGCAAACACTAAAAACTAAAGTTGAGCGGCTTCGAAATAGAGCGGCAAGAGTTATAACGGGAGATACGTACGACATGAGATCAAAAAATGTCCTCTGTAAATTAGGCTGGAATAATCTCGAAGACAGGCGTAATTCTCAAACTATTTCTTATGTTAATAAAGCTCTCCAGAAAAATTGCCCTGAAGGAATAACTGAAATGTTTCAGTTTCCCTACAATGATAACCATAATTTAAGAAGTAACAACTTAATGCTGCTGAGGTTGGCAAAACCAAAAACTAACGCAATGAAAAAATCGTTTAGTTATGCCGCCGCCGACATCTGGAACTCGCAAAGTATTGCAGAAAGAAATAAAGTAATTAATTCAATGTATTGATATAGCGGGTGTATAGCGTACTAAATGTATTAGCGTAGTGTATTGTCCTGTATCGTATTATTGATATTATTGTAATATAGCGTAATCACACGGCCTTTTGAAAAGTAGCATTTTATTTTTTTCTTAATTTACTGTTGCATATTTACATGCATATATAATATTGCTGAAAAGTTACCGTGTATAAAGATTTTTAAGTAAAGAAATAAATAAATATAGACAAGAAAGAAAATTTCAACATTACACCTGTTTTCAAATTACTCGGCCAGCTCGAAATAATCTAATTCTATTGTCAAACTAAAATTCAAAGTATTTGCAGATATTAAGCCACGAGTTATGTGTTTAGATATTAGCATTATAGCTTTCATATCACAGGTTTAGAATAATTCTCGAAGTATTTTTAAAAGATAACAAAGCCATATTGTGACTGGAAAAGTCTAGCGCAAAGGAGTTATATATATGTCACTTATGGCTATAGTGATAAATATATTCATCGTTACGCGCGTGTAATTAACACGGAACATTCATTGGACTCAAATTCTCTCTACATTTCTTATATCTTTTTAACCAAACACAACATCACATTGATTGAATGAATAGGGAATTATAGAAAATACAAAGGTTGATGAATTTAAAAACACCCAGTTAGTATTCTTGAATCACTGTGCCTGTAGGTTGTAGATATTTTACTAGCTGCCTTCACTGAAACTACAGTACATGAAAACTTCAAAAGCTAGCTGTTTGCCGTTTCGTGTGAAGGTTCATGTCGAGCAGGAGGATATACTACTCCTGTAACAACTAACTCCTGACTGATGACCTTTCTTAGAAATGTCGAAGTATTCTTAATCGTCTTTACGACTTCAGATAGTTTCAAAGATAAACCACGGCAGCTTGTATTCCATACATTTGAATTCCTGAACTCCCTGCACGTTTGAATTTTACGACTATATACGGTTACCTTTTCATGTTCACGTTAGGGCACAGCAAAATGGCTTACGATATTTGGACGTGTAAACCTTCACAATAAGATTGCATTTTTTTGTAAAAGTACACACATTTGGGAAATATTAGTCATTGACAATTCTAGCACATTATTTTAGATAAACGCAAAGAGTTGCTACCTTTTTAACCTTCATATCCAATAGAATCGTCTTCTATGAAATAGTCGAACTGTATTTTTGTCTTCTTCGATCAGATGTATAGTGGCACGATTTAGATTGGGTATTTACATGTTAGTTTCGGTTACTTGAAAATGGAAGCATCAATAATTAACGCGAGGAAAAATTAAGAGCATCATCAAAATAATTAAAATTTTGTCCAATAATTATGTTTATTAACGGAACAAGACGCTCTATTAAGCGGTAGTCGCGGGCTTGGAGCTATTATAATACATCATTATAGAATAGTAAAGTGATCCGCATACATTTGATCGTGAGAACAAGAAAAACTCTAAATGCTGACAGATAAACAAGCCAATCAAATCCAATTAATCCACGAGCCGGCGCTAAGCTCCGTGCGACGGTACTAATTCCGCTCGGATATTTACACCCGGGTATGTGACAGCATACGGAATGCAAAGTTATCCGCCATTATGCAATGGACGGTTTTCTACGTTATGCGCATGCGCGAGTTCAGGCCGAGAGAAAACTGTTTTGTACTCGGGTCTCTGGAGTCGGGACATAAACAAACAAACAAAGTCTCTAAAACGAGATAAATGAAAATTATTTAGGAGACTTTCAGTCAAAAGACAGACAGGATTTTCGAGTTTTAAACGTTTTAAGCGCGTAAGTGTTTATTTTTGTATATTGGCATGCAGTGTATTATAGTTTGTGGATTTGAAAATGCGTACTAGGTCATCCTGTGTGGTCAATCCAACATTGATTAATCTTAAAAGTTATTTTAGTATTTATTCAAATACGTATATCAAATATTTTAGTATTTATCTCAAAAACAAGTGCGAAAAGAAGTATAAAAATGCTGTTAAAAAATCGTTGAAGTTTTATGAATATTTCGAAATGTTTTGTGAGACTTCTAAGGTTGAATTTTACAGTAAATCAAAGCTAAAAGAGTACATAATAACATACCTACTTTATATAGTTGGGCAATTGATCATTTTATAGTTAAAATAAACAAATCTTATCAATATTTTACCATTTTGTACAAAATAAAAATGTTGCGTGTTACCATGGTTACAGTGATCGACTCACTATATATTTTTTAAATTTAATATGTTTACCACTCTGAGGTGGACGAAAGCCTTAACAGGTTTTGCAACCCAATTGACAAAGGTTCCGAGGGTTAGTTAGTGGTTAGTGCCTAAGGGTTAGTTTTTAGCGAAAGAGAAAAATCGGACTACCCCGAGAAAAACCCTCGAAGCACAGGAGAGAACCAACCAATCTCAACTTACATGAGTTTATCAAGCGCACTTACGTTACCCAACCTGAGTAAATCCATGCCCTCGACCTGCTGTATAGCCAGCTTAACTCAGAGGTAAGAGACGGCGCCTAACCGCATCTGCCACCCGTGCTTCCCATGCAATAACTTTTGGGAGAGTAAATTGTGTGGTTCCAATGCGCGAGGGGATTCTGCATCCATGTATTTCTAGTTATCAACTGAAGGTAAAACAGCCCTAGAATCGTGCAAAACTAAACAATACTGCTTAGTACTTTCGTAGTCTTGACCCCATTACAGAATCCCTTATAGGAAATCGTCAAACCGAATATTCAAGGAATTTGTAAGCAATTTTGTTTTAAGATTTTTTATCCAACGCTTGGAAATTATTAAAGAAAATATCAAGATGTAAAAATAAGCCAATTTAGATACGATTTATTTGAAAATATTTAATAATTCAACGTGTTCAAAAATAGCTAGAAAAATGTCTTTTTCACAAACAATTGCAAAGGAATTTTACGAAAATTAAGGAATTTTACTAAATATCTAAGGAATTCTTGAAGCAGGAAGTGAAAGACTTCGTTGATTTTTACTTCTATGTACACTTTAAAAATTGAAATTTTCCTATTCGCTAAAAATTGTTGGGTTACATGGAAACTTAAGAAGCAAAAATACACATATATTAAAGATATTTATGCATCAGTCCATTCCAGCTGCGACCATCCCCCCCCCCGGGACAGTGCGGGGCATTTGCAAGCTAACTTGTTCCCAGGCCCGGGAATTTGTAGGCGCGCGTTTACCCGGGGGCCGGGCATTTGTCAACTTCGGGTAATGACCCTCGGGCATTTGTCCTTAACGGAGAAAAGATGGCGGCCACGAGTTTTGGAGAATCCTCTGTGTGATAACAATTCTGGGGAATAAGTTTTATTGCGTAACGCAACGTACTTGCTTAAGCTCTCTAACTATAGAAATGGCATTAACCTTCATGATGCATCCCGGTGTTTTATAATATGTGTATGAAAGTTATCTCGAACGTGCGGTGCCAGTGTGGGTAGAGTATATATAGCAAATAAATTGTGTAAAACTACCTGAAAAATACAATGAGAACTTCGACATTTAGAGCGAAGGCCCTTCGTCTGGAAGTTAGTAGAATGGGTCGAGGGGAAAACGTGTGCTTTTATAGTGAATACAAAAGCGATCAAGCGATAAAAAATAAACCAATCAGATGGATTTAATCGAAAAAACTATAAACAAAGTATTTAAATCACATCACAAAATATATTAGCATATAAGGAGCAGCGAACAAAGATAACAAAGCAAGAAAGACAGAAAACAAGGAACAAAATATTAGATAAGGTGAGATGTAGAGTATCTTCTGACGGCAGGCATAAACAGATAGGAGTTAAATGTAAGAGAGGCGCTCATTAATGCCGAGAAGATGAATGGTGCCAAGTTGGGAAATGAGACGCATTTCTTGACTTTTGCGGCTATCATTACCACCAGAAATGGGACACAGAGATCGAATTTTCATATCTAAAACACTGTGATTACCAGTGTTGAAATGTCTGGCAACAGGTTGTTTAGCATCATTGTTTACAACAGTACGATGATGCTCACCAAACCTTATCCTTAAATATCTACCAGTTTCACCAATATAGAGCATTCCACATTTACTGCATGAAATACAGTAGATGAGATGAGAGGAGGTGCACGTGAAATGGTGCTTAATGGTGTACTTAGATTTTGGTGCCGAAATTGTAGTGGAAGAGTCTACATACTTACAGGTTTTACACAGCTTCACACCACAAGGAAACGTGCCATTAGGTGATGTCGAGTCCTGCTTGTCTCTGCTTGCGGTTGTCCCACCGAGCTTATCTCTAGCTACCTCGACCGTGTCATGGCGCCCTTGGTTAAGGACTTACCATCCTATAATATGGACACCAAACATGCTCTCCAAATCTTTCATAACATTCAATTTCATAACACTCATAAATTAATTTTCACCATGGATGTCAAATCCTTGTACACTGTCATTCCCCATCATGATGGTTTGAGAGCACTCAAATTCTTCTTAGATAAGCGCCCCAACCAGCAACCGTCTACCACTGTTTTGATCCGTTTGGCTGAAGTCGTGCTCACCCTCAACAATTCTTCATTTGATGGTGAGCATTACCAACAGGTAAGTGGTGTAGCCATAGGAACCAAAATAGATATTCCCCAATCTTAATATCACTGAGCATAAGTTGAGAGTGTTGTGAAATAGATTACTATTCACAATGCTCGAAAATTAAATGAAAACAATGCTTTAGAAATGAGATAATGAATAGTTATGAGGCCACGCTCTTTCGGGATGCTATAAAACACGGGAAAACACTCCTTAACGCCGCTCATTTCAGTTCACTCAAATCAGTGTCGTAGAGGGAAAGTGGAACGGGCTTCCCATCCCCCCTGCCCGTGCTGGAGATTCGTGCACCAAAGAGTGCCTCTCGTTCCACTCCGTCTGGGACGCTTGATCAATTTTCCCTTCTCTTAATATCACTGATGTGTGTACAAGTTGATAGTGTTGTGAAATAGATTACTATGCCAATTTATTCGTTGGTTTTGTTGAAAAGCAGATCTTCGAGCAATACGCTGATCCCATACCTGATTACCTTGGTAGGTACATTGATGACTGTCTCGGTACAGCATCCTGTTCCCGCGGAGGGTTGGAGAAGTTTATTAACTTTGTTAATAACTTCCACCCAGCACTCCAGTTTACATGGGAGATCAGTGAGACCAGTGTATCGTTTTAGATATACTTGTATCTATCAATGGCAATAGACTTGTTACTTCTGTTTTCTGCAAGCCGGCTTACTCCCTATCTTCTCTTTACCTCTTCCCACCCCAACCACACTAAAATGTCCATTCCCTTCTCTCAGTTCCTTCGTCTTCGCCGCATTTGCAGTGAAGATGAGGACTACTATACCAAAAGTCAGGAAATGAGAGACTTTTGTCCAATGCGGTTATCCAATCCCTCTCTTAGATACTGCCTTTTCGAAGGACTACAATATTCACCGATATGAAACCCTCAGAGACCCTGTGCCTAATGTTCCCAGCAACAAAATACCCCTAGTTCTCGGTTACCATCCCTTCAATTTCAAAGTAAGGGATGTCATTAGGAAGAATTTTCATATCTTGAAAAACGACCCTGAAAAATCTTCCATTTTCACAATTAAACCATTAGTCTCGTTTCGACATAATAATATCCGTGAAACCCTAGATCACAGCTCCCTACCACAGGACTCGTCGTCACCTAATGGCACGTTTCCTTGTGTTGTGAAGCTGTGTAAAACCTGTAAGTATATAGATCCTTCCACTACAATTACGGCACCAAAATCTAAGTACACCATTAAGCACCATTTCACGTGCATCTCCTCTCATCTCATCTACTGTATTTCATGCAGTAAATGTGGGATGCTCTACTGGTAGATATTTAAGTATAAGGTTTGGTGAGCATCGTGCTGTTGTAAACAATGATGCTAAACAACCTGTTGCCAGACATTTCAACACTGGCAATTACAGTGTTTCAGATATGAAAATTCGAGCTCTGCGGCCCATTTCTGCTAATAATGATAGCCGCAAAAGCCAAAAATTAGTCTCATTTCCCAACTTGGCACCATTCATCCTCTCGGCATTAAAGAGCGCCTCTCTTAAATTTAACTCCAATATGCTTATGCCTGCCATCAGCAGATACTCTACTTCTCACCTTATCTAATATTTTGTTCTTTGTTTTCTGTCTTTCATGCTTTGTTATCTTTGTTCGCTGCTCCTTATAATATGCTAATATATTTTGTGATGTGATTTTCATATTTTGTTTATAGTTTGATTCGATTAAATCCATCTGATTGGTCTATTTTTATCACCTGATCGCTTTTGTATTCACTATCAAAGCACACGTTTTCCCCCCGAACCATTCTACTAACTTCCAGACGAAGGGCATTCTCTCGAAACGTCGAAGTTCTCATTGTATTTTTCAGGTACTTTTACACAACAGTCAACCGCCGTATATTATCATTGGTTTTCAAAAGTATTGGTTTTATAACTGTCATTTACAACAAAAAATATTCAGTAATGGCCTACTATCTAAAATAAACGGTAGATAGCGAGTAGCAAGTGTGTCATAGCCTTTCGTCGTTGTTTTCAACTGAACACGATGGTTTTCTTTCTTTTATCAAAAAATCCAATAAAGTACAAGGAACTGAGATAATAATTGGTAACACACATGTGATTTAGTACAGTGTCAAAGCATATTTGACGTTTCCAGCATAAAATCTTGACTGATTTGTCAGCCCGGGGGTGGGATATTTGTTCTACTCCTTTGCCCCGGGGTGGGGCATTGTTCCTTCTTTTTTGCCCAACCGAGCATTTGCACAATGTTTGTTTAAAATTTACCAATGTCCGGGGGTTGGCCCGGGGGATGGTCGCAGCTGAAATTGACAGATGCATTACGAAATTGCCGTAAATAGTCCGCCATCTTAAATTTGATCCGATATTACTGCTTACACGACTTCCTTCCGATTTGTGACGAACAAACCGAATTATTAAGTCGCGCTCTCCCCGCGAATAAATAGGAAGCGAAATTTATCGAGGTCTGACAAAACTGTGAAGTAATCTTCTTATGTACGTTTTCGCCTCCAATTTCTTATGTTGGTTTTCTTATGTACTTTTTCACCATGAAGCAAGGAATATGGAAATTTACTTAATATTTACCAAGTGACTAACAAAGGACCAACTCTTAAGTATGAATTCCTAATGACAAACCCTCGAAAAGTCTTTCTGCTGTTTGTAGACCCAATGCTCCTACATTATCTGCCTGTGCTTCCTGAAATGCAGCAGAGACAGACTCGGGCATAAGATACTGTGGTGTTGGGTATGCCCAGCCCGAGGAGACACACTCACGGGCGAAGGTGAATGGCCAATGTAAATAAATAAACATGGGAATTGAAAAATGTAAATAAATAAACAACCCCGACGGACATTGCCCGACCATTGTACGATGGACATCATGTGCAACTCAACGTCGGTTCTTAAGGAAAATAGAAGAGTGGTGAATGATGTAGATTGGTGGTATACAGCTATTTCAATCAAGGCTGTCACAGATAATAGTCAAATGTAGCTTCAATATGAGCGCTAATGAATGATGGGACTAATCATAGTTTTAAATAAGCTTAACTCAAGAGTAGCCTCGTTGGAATACAAATGGCTACTGAGATACTATATTTGTATTCCCACGAGGCTACCGATGTGTTAAACTTATTTAAAACTATGATTATTCCCATCATTCTTTTAGGGCTCATATTCTACATTAGACTATTGTCTATGACAACCTTAATTGAAATAGATGTATAATGTAAATTGCAGTTACCATCAACATATCATGCTTCCTGCAATCATTTGCTTCAAATTCTAATTATAATGTCAACCAAACCTGCATCTAATGGCAAGTGAATTATATTCAGGGCAACCATTTTTCATGTCCAACTTGCCCTGATCGCAAGTGGTCAAAAAAGTTAAGTTACACCACTGATTGTACCAAAAAGTTAAGGAAATTATATGATGACTAATGTTGGCCTTTAAGGCAGCTTTGCGTACGTTTCTGTTGATTATAGCATTAACATTGCCTTAAATCATACATGTAATGCTAGTCCCAATCTTAATGAAGCAGAATTTCACTATTCTCACACTGGATTGCCATTTGTTCTGCCACCACAAGCAGGACAGTACCATTATTGTGTACAATATAAGTGCAGTATCAAATTTACAACTTTGCCTTATCAACACGAGATTAGATGTCTCATCAAACAAAATTTCCTTGGACCAAGGTTCCATGGCAGAGGAGGTTGGACAGCTGTCACGTGAATTTCTCGACCAATGAAATCGCGCTATTTTTCCATCGTGTTTGTCAAAATTCTTGGTCGTGTAATTTGCATTGCACGTAGAAACACTTGAAAAATACATATTAATATTTTAAAAAATCTATAAAAAAGCAAGCGTGGCTTTCATATCATATAAGGACTTGCGATATCTGCGAAAACCTTTGAGGTAAGTGTCATTTTTAAACTTATTTTGAACATCAAAGTTTGTCGTGTCTTCGTTACGTGATGACTCAAGGCCGCGTCTGTTTACAACTTTCAAAATAAAATATCTAGAACTCCCATGGTTCGCTTTTCTATTTTTTTCCAAAAAGTCAAGAAAAATGTATAAACTAAAAATCTGCTGGAGGGGTCCCATAGGTCCCCGGCAGTTTTCGAGGTATTCGACATTGAAGTGACTATACTCATTTCAACTTTTGCCAAAATGGCACCTTATTGCGCCTGACGACATAATTTGCGCCACCAAAGCTTGTTTTTCCCAATGAATCTTGAAACTTCTTTAATATAAAGAGCGTTATTCTTTAGAGTAAGCGTTAAAGTACTTTTGAATGAATTTTAGGAGATTTAGGAGTTATTTGCGTGTTGTTTATAGATTTTATATCTGGGCTAATGTCTGGCTCTGTCTGCAATTTTGTTGTTTGACGGCCCAATCGACTCGCAAATATCGAATATTTTGTCATTGTTATTCAATTTTTTTCCTGGAATGCATCCATGCTATTTCAATAACTATTGATCTACCTATGTGAGCAGTATTTTGTATGGTAAACGTTATTTTTATCTTTTATATAGGCTGTACGTCGTCATATTGTATTAATCCGATGCCATCTCTGTCAACAATCTTTGAAGTTGAACATCGCGAATTTCCACAATTGACGCAATGATTGCTCGTATTTTTCTGAAGAAGTGGACTTTACTGTTTAAAATAAGTGCTGAGTTTTAGAATAAAATTTGTTGTTTCTTTACAGATTTGTATTTTGGTTTTAATTCTGTCATTGTATTGTTAATTTGCCTTCTTGGTGGATATTTGCTTTCTTTAATATTTCTTTATATATGTAGAGATATTATTATATTTTATGCATGTGCTATGTATTTTCAATAAAAATGGAACTGTATATTACTGTAAAGTTTGTTTTGTCTACATTTCACCAGTAATTTCTGTTGCACTATGTACATTACAAATACAGACGTTCCAGGCAGTGCCAATATTAATGGGTCAGCTTATGAAATCATTTACTTAAGTATATAAAATGCAATACGTGCAACACTGAACAAAGTGTCCACAAATATATATAGAATTTTCAACACAACATTTATATTGACCACAAGACCAGTTGATGACACGCAGCCTTTGAGATTTCTGCACAAATAAATCCATTAAACGGACTCGAAGAGCCTTGTTATACATCGATACACAAACACTAAACTCATCCACAATGATGGCATTGAGTCTCTGGATCAATAGCGTCCATTTTCGCAGGATTTGCTATGGCCAGAGATGTTGACTTTACGGCAGTCAACGCATAAATGAGACCGCACGTGGAAACATACTCTCCCTACCCATGATGCTTTGCGGCCTGCTGTCCAACCTCCTCTGGTTCCATGGTCAGCTATTTTTTCCCATGCTTGCAAGTGGCTTTTCAAGATTTATTTTTAGACAACGTTTTATTTCCACAAACTTGAACATTTCCATTTGTGCTTGACGGATGCACTGGGGTAAGACCACACATTGTTCCCCTAGTGCTTTTGCGACGTCTCGTATTTTACTGCGGATTGCGTTCCTGTAGCTGGTCTTCGCGTATCTTGAAAAAATGCATTGTATTTTTAAAGACTTTACTGTTTCACAGTCGAGTTTTTATTAAAAAAATACAGAAAACTTTAATTGCAATATAGCTGTATAGCAGTATAAAACGTTTTGAGGTTGACCCTGTTCGAGTAGTTCCCCTTGCCTACACTAAATCTACGTTAAAAAATATTTATCAATCATCAGTTCCTAAGAGTACATGTCCATATGCTCTTTCAATCTACTTTTAAAAAGTGAAAGCCTATCAGCCTCCGCAACAGCGCTGATAAACCATTCCACAAATTTATAATTCTGACAAAAAAAGAATGTTGAAAGCAAATTACTCTAGATAGTTTTGAGTATAATGTATATTTATGATTACATCGAATATGTATAAATTCAAAAACTTCATCAAATGAAATGCCATTAAGTCCGAACACCGTCTTATAACACTCTATTAGTGAAAAATATTCCCTACGCTTTTGCAGTGTATCTAGTTTTAGAATTTCACATCGACTGTCATAGGGCATTTCCACACGTTTTTGATTTAACACCATTCTTGAGGCTCTTCTTTGTACACTTTTCAAGGCCTTTACATCTTTCACTAAATAAGGTGACCACATAGGCTCATCATACTCAATATAGGTCTTACTAGAGTCTTATATAAAAGCATGAAAACGTTCATATTTGAAGTTCCTACCGTCCGCTTAATGATTCCTAACACACGATTGGCTTTATTAACTACAGAGTTGGCTTGATCACTCCAGGTTAAATGATTTTATATAATGATACCCAAATCTTTAAATTGATTAACCACCTTGAGTTTCTTTGTAGATAAATAATACACAGGAGTTGAAAAATCTTGACGAAGAGTAATTCTCATAACCTCGCACTTATTAGGATTAAAGCGTAATTGCCAAGTATTCGTCCAGTTCCTCATTTTATCCAAATCCAATTGAAGCTCATCGCCATCTGTATCTTTGAGTACCCGATAAACTTTAGTGTCATCAGCAAATAGAGATTAACACATGGGTGCGCGAAAATATGAAATTTATTTCGAGTGTTAAAAACGATATCTCACGACTAAGCGCAGCGAACGAGTGAGATATAATTTTTAACACGAGAAATAAATTTAATATTTTCAAGCACCCATTTGTTACTCTGTTTACTATATAAACAATATTTATACCATTACAACACAAACCAATAAAACTCAAACAAATTTAATACAAAATTCATAGAGGAATGAAAAAATTGTGCATGTATGCAACGTATAATAGTGGCAAAAATGGTGTTAAAAACTGTTTAACAATATATCGTTTCGTAACAATGTAAAACGATTATAATATAAAAAAGTTCAACAAACATTTTAAAGTTTTCAGTTCATTTTTCCTGGCTGTCATCTTGGCTGCTATCACTTTCAAGAGGTAATAGTCGTCGTAGTTTCTTAGCTTTCAGGCTAGCAGCTATCATTGTGTTTGACGCAGACGATGAAGCGTTGGATATGTGGATGTTAAATGTCCCTCCTGTAATGGAATTGCCCTGGAAAAGCGATGAGGATGGATTATCAGAACTCTGCTGCGAAGATAGCGACGTTCTCACAAGAATTGTCTCTTGTGAAGATAGCGACGTTCGTGCGTCTCTCACATTTGGCACCGAAGACAAAGTCGAAGAAATATCTTGTTGTTGTTGTTCTCTCCACGAGCTGTAATTGTTAACAGACTGAAATTCCTGTGACCGGTTAGTAGTAGTGTAGGTACCGTTCGACCCCCTTTTTTGAGAGTGTGCGAGAGTGTGTGTGAGTGTGCGAGATTTTTGAGAGTGTGCAACATCATTAACATAATTATGTATTGACGTCATAATGATATACAAGGTGAGTTTGGGCGAAACAGTCATTATGTTGAGTTTTGAGAGTGTGCAACATCATTAACATTCATTAATTATGTATTGACGTCATGATGATATGCAAGGCAAGTTTGGGCAAAACAGTCATTAAGCTGAGCTCAGCATTTTCGTCACAAAAAGAGTTAATCCTTACGCTTTTTATCACAATAGCTATAGCGTCCCTATAAAGTTCCCAAACGTTGTGTTCCAAACACAGTCCGTTTCGACAACGATCAGAACTTCTTTCCGCCTAAGATTGCTTTGGTGAAATTTTCTACATCTGAAAATTCTGAAATCTGTATCTGAAAGTTTACAATGGCTCAAGAACAGCAAGAAAATATTTGGTAAGTTGATTTTGACATTCGCTTTGGTATAATTAGACTTCTTGTTAATACAAATTCTATTCCACAGGAGAGATCAGTTCATGGCTGATCTGGAGGACGAAGAGATTAATCGTCAGCTTTGTTCGTTGGCGGTTGAAGATATGTTCGATTCTTGGTCACCTGAAACCCAGGAACAAGTTCTCGCTGAGTGGAATGATTGGAAAGACGATGAGGCAACCACGGAGAAAGTAGGGTTATGTTGTGATGAATGTGGTCGAGTATTTACACGCCTAGCCAGTTTGAAACGTCACGTTAAATCCTTTCATTCTGGAGGAAAGATGCTTTCATGTAAAGAATGTGGTAAAGCCTTTGCTACGAAAGATAAAGTGAAGCAACACCAGAAGTCCCACCAGGAGAAAACGTTCGAGTGTCCAAGATGTCACAAAAAATTTAATCGAAAGGTATGTAATTAAAAGGGGTATATTCTTATATAATCTTGAACTATAGTGTTTATTTATTTTATTTTATTTTTCAAGGGTAATCTTACAAGACATATGAAAATGCACGAGAGACGAGGTGCCGAGCGTGAATATACCTGTAACGTGTGTGGCGAGACGTTTCGCAACATCTTCCCACTGCAAGCACATCAACGCGATGTTCATCAGGTCGGCGGTGGGAAAGGTAAGCGTGGTCCCACAGCAAGCAAAGGGAAGCGAGCAAAGACGACGGATTCTACACCTGTAAATGAAGGAGCATCGACGTCTACGGCTTTGAACGAAGGAGCCTCAACGCCTACAGTTGTTAACGAAGGTAGGAAGGTTTGACTTGAATAGTTTAACATGGTTGCTATCCTAACGTTGCTAAGTGTAATTTGAATATCACTAATCCTCGAAAAGAGTCATTAAGAAGTAATTAACTTTTTATGCTTCGCTGATCGTAGTGTGTTTTTCCCAAGTCACATATAGTTTCTTTTATAAAGATTTAATATACTTATTTAGTATACTGCTATAATCGTTAAAGGTGTAAGAATTATGTGCATTGCACATTATAGGTTTGTTTCCTCCTAGCGTTTAAAATTTTCCGAATCGGGTGTTTGTTATCTTATTGAGATTAATTTCCTTTTCAAGGAGCTTCGACATCTACTGCCCAACCCAACCGATTTCCCCAAGACCAAATTATACCACCAGCTAATCTCCTCTCTCAATTACACCGGCAACATTGGCGTGCTATTCGAACCCGTCAAAGTCGTGGTAACCGAGTCCAGGATTGGTACAATTATCGTCTAAACTCTATGGATATGAATCAACTTGTACAATACGTAGATCATATATTCCATGACCAAACTACGGTGTTCAAGCTCAACGTATCGTTTGGATTCGTGTTGTTCAACAACGAGACAGAACAATTCCAATACCACCACTCCTCTGTCAACAACAATCGTGTATTTGAGGTACCGTTCCAAATACGTAACCTCGAGGATTTAGATCAAGTACGCGAAGCTTTGCAAAACTTGGATATCTTCGAATGGGCTCGACAACAACGACCCAACTCGAAGTGGGTCGTTGTGGATATTACCAACGCTACGTTTTATATAACGAAGCTTCGCGAACATCCAATTGGACGTAGTACCCGCTTACCTCGCCGTGTGTTGGATAATCCTGCCATCGTGTCGTTAGATTGTTGTGAAAAAACTGGTCTACCTTACGAGGACAAATTGTGTTTCTTCCGTTGTTTGGCTATGCACCGTGGATGTCACTCGAGCAATATCGAACGCGATACTCAACATTATTTTGAACGGTATGTTGAGGATGATGATGATTTTGATGGTGTGACACTCGAGGAATTACCGGACTTGGAAAAATTATTTGAACTTAATATATACGTGTATCGTCTTGTTGAACTTTACGATGAAGAGAACGACCAGACAAAAATTGTGGCTCAGCTCATCCAGCGATCCCACCGTACCTATGCCAATACAATGTATTTGAACCTCTACGGGAGCCATTTCAGCTATATAAAAAACTTGTCAATGTACTCCAAATCATATTGTTGTTGTAAATGTGATAAATTGTGGAAAAATGCCAGAGCCTTAAACAGACACGAGAAAACATGCGAAGCTACTGTTCGTCATGTATTCCCTGGCGGTGTCTATAAACTTCCACAAACAATCTTTGATTTACTCGCAGACGAAGGTATCGAGATCCCTGAAGATTTAAAGTACTTCCCGTATCGTGCAACGTTTGACTTCGAGTGCTACTTTCAACGCCAATCACAACACCTGAGAAACACGGCGAAACTTACATGGGAACCTGAGCATATACCATTGAGTGTATCAGTATGCTCCAATGTGCCAGGATACGAAGAGCCCAAGTGTTTTGTTTCCTCTGGTAACACGGCGGATATGATCAAACGATTTGTGGACTATTTGGTTGAGATAAGTCAAGAGAGTTATGGATTATTGTTGGATCGATTTGGAGATGTGTTTGATCTAATCAACGAACGAATATCCAACAGCGAGGTATGTATATATAGTTGGCCTATTACATATTTTATATAAATTTTGTACTTATTATTATTCTCTATGTTTTAGTTGAGCGAAGTGAACGAGTCTACAGCATGCACCGAGGAAGATGCTATGATTGAGGACATGGTTCAATGTCTGCTTGAAATGGATGGACATGAGGTAAAGTAGATATATTTTACCTACTACGTCTTGTTTATAATATTTATATTTATTATCCTTCTCTGTGTTTTAGGCGAGCGAAGCAGACGCTGTGGAGGCGAACGAAGAAGAAGACGTGAAAGTTCACCCGTTGGAGAAATTACAGGAGAAATTAATGGAATATATGATGGAACTACCAGTCCTTGGCTTCAACTCGGGAAAGTATGATATCAACGCCGCTAAGAACCCCTTCTTCACACATCTGGTCAAACATGAGTCTGTCAAATTTGTGATAAAGAGAAACAATAATCATATGTGCTTGAAAACATTCCACTTAAAGTTTCTCGATATCACAAACTACTTGGCTCCTGGTTTCAATTATGAACAGTTTCTGAAAGCGTACGAGTGTTCACAGGCGAAAGGCTATTTCCCGTACGAGTGGGTCGACTCAATCGATAAACTGAACTTTCCCAGTTTACCATCGCAGCAAGCTTTCCATTCTACCTTATCCGGTACGGATATTACGGACGAACAGTATGATTATTGTCAGCGCGTATGGGATGAGAACAGTATGACAAGTTTCCGCGATTTCCTCGTGTGGTACAACAACCGCGATGTGGTGCCTTTCCTTGAAGCGATTGATAAAATGAGTGATTTTTGGAAAGAAAGAGATATAGATATGTTTAAAGACGGTGTAAGTGTGCCTGGTCTAACAATGAAATATTTATTTTCAAACGTGCCCAATACATATTTCTCGTTATTCTCGGAGAAAGACAAAGATCTCTATTATACGATGAAAGACAACAATGTCGGCGGGCCGAGCATTATTTTCAACAGATACCATGAAAAGGATAAGACAAACATTCGTAATGTCGAGATGTGTGCGAAAGGACAAGACGCAAAACCATGAAAAAAGGTGGTCGGATACGACGCAAACGCACTTTACCTTTGGGCTATCATGCAGGACATGCCAACGGGGCAATATACCAGGCGTCTGGAGGAAGATGGATTCAAGAATCGGTTCAGTGGTAAGATGGCAATCGAATGGTTAGAATGGGAAGCATATCAACGAGGAGTTTCAATCAGACACGAGTACAACAACACAGAGAAACGCATTGGTCCACGCCGCTTACCTGTCGATGGTTTCAACGTCGAAACACAAACCGTGTTTCAGTTTCAAGGTAAAATATAAGTGTAGTTGATTTCTCGTAGGATTAGCTTAATTGCGTGGGCCTAGATTTTAATTGTGTAGGATTAGCCTAATTGATTTTTGGTAGTTGCGTGGGATGTACTCAATTTGTGCTTTTTAATACTTAATTGTTTTTTAACAGTTGCGTGGGATGTCCAACATTCCTTTCTTGTAGGAAATGGTTATGCCTTACTTAAATTCATATTTGTAGGTTTGTAATTTTCTGGTTTTCTCTTATTAGGTTGTTGGTGGCATGGCCACGATTGCCATCTCAACGAAGGTAAAGAAACCAACATAACGCGGGACAAACCCATGAAAGAGTTGCTAGCCGAGACTAGAAAAAACAGCGCTTATATCCGTAAGCAAGGTTTCAATCTCGTCGAGTGTTGGGAATGTGAGTGGCGTGAGATGAAAAAGACCAACAAAGATCTACAAAGATTTATTGCTACACGACTTCGCAGACCCTTAGACAAAGTGAAAACGATGACCATGGATAGTATTGTGACTGCTGTCAAGAACGAGTCGTTGTTCGGGTGTGTTGAGTGCGACATCCGCGTTCCTGATCATTTGAAAGAAAAGTTTTCCGAAATGTGTCCCATCTTTAAGAACACTGAGATATCCCGAGAAGATATTGGTGACTACATGAAGACCTATGCTGAACAAAACAAAATCATGAATCGACCAAGACGGAGTTTAATCGGTAGTATGATTGGTGAGAAAATCCTGTTGGCAACCCCTCTGTTAAAGTGGTACCTAGAACACGGTCTCGAAGTCAAACATGTCTACCAGGTGACTGAATATACCCCTAAGCCGTGTTTCAAATCTTTCGGTGATGCTGTGTCGGATGCCCGTCGTGCTGGCGATGCGGACCCCTCCAAAGCCATCATCGCAGACACAATGAAACTCGTTGGCAACTCATCATATGGTAAGACCATCACCAACAAAGAACGACATCGTCAAGTGAAATTCTGTGACGACGACGAAGTCTCAGATTTAATCAACTCACCTTTCTTTCGTGAACTCAACCCGATTAATGAAGACACGTATGAAGTACAAGGCAGTAAGAAGAAAATCAAGTTGGATCTTCCTCTTCAAGTAGGATTCTTCGTGTACCAATACGCGAAATTACGCATGCTTGAATTTTACTATGATTTCTTAGATAAATATATTGATAGGTGTTATTTTGAGTTTTGTGAGATGGACACTGACTCGGCATACATTGCTATAAGTAGTGAAAACATTGATAGTTTAATTAAGCCAGCCATGTTGGAGGAGTACGAGAAGGATAAGTGTAACTGGTTTCCGCGTATAGACACCATAAAACATGCACGTTATGATAAGAGAACACCAGGGCTCTTTAAAGTAGAATGGGAGGGGGATGGAATTGTGAGCTTGTGTAGTAAAACGTATTATTGTTTTGGGAGTGGTAAAGATAAATTTAGTTGTAAGGGGGTTAATAAGAAAAATAATGTAATTAATAAAGATAAGTATTTAGATGTAATTTTAACTAAACGTAGTGGATCAGGTGTAAATAGGGGTTTTAGGGTTTTAGATAACAAAATGTTGACATATGTTCAAGAGAAGAACGCTTTTAGTTACTTTTATCCAAAACGCAAAGTTTTGGAGGACGGTGTTTCCACTACTCCTTTAGATATTTAAGTGTGTGTAAAAACATAAATTTTCAAAACCGCATATCTGTTGTCTTTGTATGGGTGGGGAGCACTCCAGCAATCTAGCGTATCGGGACTCTCGGGACACGAAAAGTCCCGCAGGGAAAATTTCTTGAATGTATAAGCGATAACAAGGACTTGCGGGATGATAAAAGTCCCGCTGGGACTCCTTTAAAATGGTATACATTTTCAAAAATGTTTCAGTATACATCATGCCTCGAACGCGTAAAGACTGTCCGATTTGTGGAAAGAAAAGTTTGTTAAAATTATCAAACCATTTAGCAGACATTCATGAACTGTCTTGTGAAAAAAGACAACCTTTTCTGATTCGCGCTAAAGCTACACCTTTAGACCTTGAAGCTATTTTGAATGAGTTGCATAGATTGGTTAGAAACACTAAGCAGCGGTCAAGATGGTATAAATAGGTTCGTACAAATCATTTTCATTTCATTCTCACGATGTATAGCATACAGTTAACACACCCTTTTGGCCTCCTTGTGTCCGGTGGTACAAAGTCAGGCAAAACAACATTTGTTAAAAATCTTTTGGCTTACGTGGAAATTATGATTAATAAACCTCCAGAAAACATTGTGTATTACTATACTGAATATCAAGATATGTTTGGGGAAATACAAACTATAGTACCAAACATAAAGTTTATACAGAATTTACCTGATAATATGTTGGACACTATTAATCCAGAAAGACGTAATTTATATATTATTGATGATTTTATGGGTGAGAGAGACGCCCTTATCGCTAAGTTATTTACGAAAAAATCTCACCATGGCAATCTCAGTGTTATATACATTGTACAAAACTTGTTTCACCAGAGCAAAGATCATCGTACGATTTCTTTAAATGCAAGTTATTTATGTTTGACAAAGAATGTTCGTGACGCAAGTCAAATAGTTCATCTTGCCAAACAGTTATATCCTAACAGCACAAAATTTTTCCAGCAAGCTTATCAATTGGCGACAAAAGAACCATATTCCTATTTATTTGTGGATCTAACACCGATGTGTCCAGACGAAATCCGAGTTAGATCCGGGATATTTCCAACTGATAAACATTACGTCTACCAAGCCAGAGTATAAATAAACCAGTCACTACGTATAATAATCATTTGACAATGTCTGCTTGTATGAAGAGGAACTCCGAACTTCTCAAAGTATTGGCCAAGAGTAAACCGAAACTAAGAAAAGCCATTTTGAAAGCGGCTGAAGACGATTTTTTGGAAGCAATCAGACAGTGTCTGTTGAACGTTTGGTTTGAAACCGTCAAACTGAAACCAAAATCAGCTAAAAAACTCGCGCCACATTCCAAACATATAAAGTTTGCAGCTGATCGACGGAATTCTGTTATAAAAAGAAGAACACGTCTTGTCCAAAAAGGAGAAGGGTTTTTACCATTTCTACTTTCCTCAGTCTTGGAGCAATTGGCTAACTTTGTATAATGGAGTATGTTAAAAGATTAGTCCTCGTCCCAGAACATATGGCTGAACAACGGAAGAGACCTCTCGTGGCACCTTTGACTGCTCAAGTCAATGAAATAGACTCGGATATGCAAGACACCATACAACGCCAAGACATACCGATCGATGAAAAGGCAAAATTATACGATCAACATTTACAACGTTATTTAACGTTTTATGATAAACGAATGGATAAACCTGTCCGAGTGAATGTCGTACAACCTACAAAGACAGATGAGCCCAGAGAACAACCGGATGAACAAATCGAATCTTCAGACGAAATCGAAACGGACATTTTGGATAGCGTGCCAGCAACGATGAAGTCACGTGCTCGCCAACTGATCAAAAAACTTAGGGCAAATAAAGATATCGTTGGGTGGAATGAACAAGGACAGTTGTTGTTCAAAGGGAGATCTGTTCCAGGTACAAATATAGTGGATTTGGTCAACGATTCTCTAAGGCAAAGGAAGAATTTCAATCCAGCAGGTTGGGAGTTGTTTTCAAAAGCCCTAGGACATTTAAATGTACCCGAAGGTATTGTGAGAAATGAAAAACGCCTCCAACTTGTTCGCGAGTATAAAACCAAGGGAATCCCTGAAGACCTACCCTCTACCCCTCGTTCCCCTATAGCCCGAGTGCAGCAAGAAAAGAGGAAGAAACGTAGAGACATTATTAGTACTCCATATAAATGGTTAAAATAATTTATTTCTTGTAAAGTTTTACAATAAATGTATTTTTAAACTAACATTACGTGTTCTATTCTATAAAGTACCACTTATCTATAAAGTCACGCACTAACATATCGTTCCAATGTTTGTTGTCCGTAAACATATTCACAATAGTTGACATTGGAATACGTCTACACCGATGTAAAGCAAAAAATAATGTATATTGTCCACACACGTCCGATGAAGGGGCTTGTAAAACATTTGCGTTCCAAGTAAAGGTACTACATTGCTTGTCCAAAAATTTAATAAAGTTCTGACTGTAAAATCCAGGCGCTTCACCATAAGAATCCCAAAATTCCCCTTTTTCATTTTCTGTAAGATATATCGCAACCCAAAGAGTTCCTGGTTTATTACTTGGATCCGTGTTGAGTATAAATCCTCTACGTCTCTTTTGTATTTCACGAGGTAAACCATCAGAAGGTAGAACGTTTGTAAACACATTTTTCGTAAATGGGTCACTCTTGAGAATGTTTAAAATCTGTAGTGAGTCCATGTTCAGTTGCTAAAATCACACAGCACGTTCCGATTCCCATCAATCTCGATAAGACTTTGAAATTCACCAAGCACCACGATATTTATAGCTGTCTCCAACGGGGTTCCAAACTGACACTGGATCGAGACGTTTCCATTTCTTACTGGTTGTATATGATCACCAAGGCAAAGGTCTGGAGTGAGATCAAACACAAACAGCGTGTAACCGTTTGCATATTCTTCACGAGTAATACCGTTGCCCTGATTTTCAAACATTTTATGTGTACCAGTATACAGGGTTTGGAAAGCTAAGATGTAATTGCTTGCTGTCCCAAACTTCAGCTGTAAGGGCTTTCCAGGAAGGTTCTCTCCGTTAACAGTCAGACCCATGATAGTGATATCATAGTTTTTAAAATTGAATGGATTTTTGGTGTAGGTGCCGTTGAATGCATCAGCGTCGACCATTCCCATAACAACTCGATTCGGTAGTCGGCCTTGAAATATATTGGGTTGGTTTCCAGACATATTTCCTCGAGGCACAGACACAACTTTACAGTCGATACGGTTGATAGGATATTTAGCCGTCATGTGTTGTAATGTTTCGGAATGACTCATTATGACACTAGGTGATACTTTCACTCGTCGCGCACAAAAGACACATTCTTCAATAACCACTTTGAAGGCTGGATTTTCAGCATATGAAACCAGACAAAATGGATTTCGCGATCTGACCAACTTAATTTTGATTGGTACTGCACCAAGAATATAACGTTCTTGCGCAAACAGATCAGAATGAATTCTTCCCTCCATGGCAACAGATTTGCTTTGACGTATATGAGCATGGCGCTCTTTTAATCCGGTGTTGACATTCCCAGCCTGTGCAAGGGGGTTTACAACATCCATCTTTCCCGAATTATCGCGGTAAAACATTTCACTCGTCAAAAGGGAATCTTGCACATCTTTACTAAAGTTCAGAACAGTTTCGATATAGGCTCTGTAGGGATAGGCTGTGCTCGCAGGTGTGACGAGTTTGTTATTCAGGAATACTTCTACTTGTGAAAATAGTGCATGCATCCAGAGATTCACGGGACCAACCTGATCGTCAACACCTAGATTTGCTCCATCTGCAGCTGTAATCTTTGCTTTAACGTGTAGGTAACTACTCGCAAGATCCGTGTAAACTCCGGAATTTGCAGCGCATAGAAATTCAATCGTATCTGAGGACGTTATACTTGTAATTGGGTCAATGTCCTCCCAAAAACCCTTCTCCATTTCAACTTGAGTAGGTGGTGTACTAAACAAATCCAGTTCAGACTTTACACACACACATGAATCTTTATGTATAGTTTCAACGGGATGAGCCATGCCAATTAGGATTATAGTTATCAATGTTGTGAGATGTTCTCCGCTTCTTGGCTTGAGGATGAATGGCAGTTTTAGCTGGTGCACGTCTTTTTATAGGTCTCTTACGCCCACGACCTGTCATCGCCTTCTTCACTACCTTATTAGCGACATCACGGACGGCTTGTTTTCCACGAGCTTTTACCGATTCCGAAACCTTTTCCCCATTGAGTACATCTTGACCAACTTCCGTCGCTGCTTGTAACGCTCTTTTACCAACTGTTTTAGCGCCTTGTTTGAATAAAGGTATTGCAAATCTAGCAAGGCTTCTGAAAATTCCACCGATTCCATATCCTCTGTATTCTTGCCCTCGAAATCCTTGAATGCTACCACCACGCTGATTTCTTGTGTAATGTTCAGTTAGTAGCTTTACGTCAGGGATAAGTATACCTTTCATCTTTAAATAAAATATTGAGATCTCTTCTGTCTAAAGTGAAGTGACGCTATTGACCTCCCGAAAGCAAATGAGACGTTTTCGTCTCTGTCGTTCTTTATATTCACTTCAATGGTCTCGAAAGAATTCACTTTGACGGGAACGTATTGCAAATTACGGAAACTGGCGTGAACATTTTCGCCATATTCACCTTCTATATTGACAATTCTTAATAAGGGCACTTTGACATCGCCTACAAACTGAGCATCGACGATATCACTGTACACATACATGGAAGAAAATCCACCGTTGATATCTGCCACATATGGACTTGATGTCTTCTTTCGAATGACAGTGTCTTGGTCAAACCCCAAGACCATTGCTATGTCACCAGTAAACCACGCCATTGCACCGTGCTTCACATCAACCGTTACTTTGCGTGTACTGCGACTATAGCTGAATTTTATTTTCGCCTGTGCTTCTTTCGACACGCTGACATTTAGTGCTTTAGTCAATTGATCAATCGTCGAATAGTGTACATCTTTAAGGATGCTAGTTTGATAAGGGTTAGCATCAATTTTATACATAAACGTTTGTTGTACTCCATTCCGTACCGTAGTCCACGTATGTGGATAATGGAGTCCGGCCAAAGCAACTTCCCACTGTCCAGGTAAAGTGATTGTTTCGGCTAATTTCACTCTAAAATTTGCCACTGTATTATTTGGAAAGTATTTTATTGAACTATTGCTTGGCAATGTTAGATAAAACTGTGTTGCCATACTGAAGACCAATGCACAAATGAACACAAGTTATAAGTTTCAAATACATTTATTTGTTCACATCTTTTACGTTTTCTGCAGGTACCCATGAATTAAATTTATCAGGATAACCTAAGCATTTTACAAAATATTCTTTACGTTTATTACGCATGCGTGATCTAAGTACTTTTTCTACTCTAAAAAGTCAGTGTCTGCTTTATTGACTTTCTGAAGTTCCTGTTCATAAAAGGTTCCTGCTAATTCTTCTCCGTCGTAGTCAGCGATCTTGTACACAGGGGGTCGGCGACGCACGCGTTTGGTCACCGTAAATACTTCTTCGGTCCAACTAGGTAAGTATCCTTTCTTAAATGTTCGCTTTGCTTTACTGATCCGTACTTGGTCGCCAATGTTAAACTTATACAGGATCGGTTTGATAAACTCTTTTCCGTAGAGTGTTTGCCATACAATATCTTCGTTGTCTTTATTCACGTTGGCAGGAGTCATTCCAATACTTCGATGTCGGGAATTGTTATACGATCTGACCAATTTCTGAAGAATGTCAGTGTACTTTAAAGTATTCTTAGCTGTAAAATATTTCCACATCTTTCCTTTCAGCGTTCGGTTAAACCTTTCGACAATGGACGCTTTCGTTTCATTATGTGTAGTAAAGAACCGAATATTGTTATCCTTTAAGAGTTTTTGAAACAGTTTGTTTGTAAATTCTGTTCCTTTATCCGTGTGAAACATTTTTGGGTGACGTCCTTTCTGGATTATTTTACCAAACGCTTGAACGAGGCTTTCTCCTGTCTTGGTCTTAAGCGGCTCAACCCACGCATATTTACTGAGTACATCAATCACTGTTAAAATGTACTTATAGCCGCTATTTTGTTTACTTAATGAATCCATAATCACTAAGTCAGCCTCCCACTCATCATCTATTGATCCGACAATAACACGGTTCCGCTTGAACCGATATCGTACGGGTTTATGTAAGGTGTAAGTATCTTGCTTTTGCAACCACGAGCGAATTTTATTCCGCGATATCTGATATTTCCCGTCGTTTTTCACGGCGCGATATATGGAATATACACCACCAAAACTTGCGGGGCTTTCTGGATTGTAATACAGTCGACTTAGGTATTTCTCTGCCATCTATATCTGAAGCTTGTATTATAATATTGCCTCCACAACAAGCAGAAATACAACGTATCCTCCGAAATATATTTCGAAGAGATATTTGAGGTAAACCTTTACAGCAACAACTCATCTTTTCCCCACCGAGGTCAGAACGAAATGAACCAAGCTATGATCACAAACTGATATATAAAGCTATCAACGTAAACGAGAGTGTTATTAAAATTGATTGTTTATTATTTTGTTTATGCTTTGGAACACTGACAACTTGAAATGCCTCAACAGATCTTCGGACTTTTTGTCGAATAGATTCCTCGCTATCGCTGTGTAAATATACGAAAGCTAAATAGGCGAAAATATGACCAAAATTTGTAACATTTATTTCTTTGTAGAGTTGTTCGTAATCACAAACAATCATTGAATGGTATAAATCTTCGTGTTGGTTCAGAACTGTATTTATATGAAACGATAGGGTTTGTTTATCAATATCAATCTCATTTCGTCTTAACTCGTCATAAATTATATCTATGTTCTCCATTTCACCGTCTCACCACAAAGGTTACAAGGCAAGTGAGACATACATGTTATTGCATCTCAATAATATGTAAATTCGTGGATCGCTTTATAATGACTTAGCGACGCATATAGCAACGAAAAAAGCACACAACACAGTGTTTTTTAAAACATATTTATTGTCACATATATAAATACAGCTAAAAGATGTCTATTTCATCAAGTTCACTTGTTAAAGCATTAACAGATTTAAGAAATGTATATTCCGCGTATGACTCTTTAGTGTTAGATTTAGTACTATTAAATATCTCTCCTGTCTCTTCAATCTTGTACCGGTATTGTAGTGGATTACTGAAAAGTTCGATGCCAGTATTGATCACACGAGGTTCGTGCTTCTTCCATTCGAAAAAACCACAAGCGTCTTCTTTGGGGCAGCAGTAAAATAGACGGTTTTGATTTGGTCCATCTTTCTTGACTTTTCGTTCACAGCATACCATTCCATGTTGGCATATAGGTCTTGGCTCTTCGAATACATCCCCCCATTGCCAAAATTTGCAGGGATTCTCTCGTTCAGAACATACAAAGTACGGTCGTCCATAGTTTTGTTTCATCTTGTCTTTAACTGTACGTAACTTTGCTAGTTTTTGATGTGTAGGGCACATAGGATGTTGAGGACCACTCTTTCTAAAATCTTCTACGGCTTTCGTGAACATATAACAATCTTCATCTCGGCAAAAGAACTCACAGCTAGGTTTTTGTCCACAGAACCAAAATGTACCATGGTTTGTAGTCGAATAGGACGCAGGTTTTCCATGTAGACACTCCATCGTATCGCTTGTAAATGATGCTCAAACAAAGCTGGGTAAAATATCTAGGGACGCTATAGCTATTGTGATAAAAAGCGTAAGGATTAACTCTTTTGTGACGAAAATGCTGAGCTCAGCTTAATGACTGTTTTGCCCAAACTTGCCTTGCATATCATCATGACGTCAATACATAATTAATGAATGTTAATGATGTTGCACACTCTCAAAACTCAACATAATGACGTTTCGCCCAAACTCACCTTGTATATCATTATGACGTCAATACATAATTATGTTAATGATGTTGCACACTCTCAAAACTCAACATAATGACTGTTTCGCCCAAACTCACCTTGTATATCATTATGACGTCAATACATAATTATGTTAATGATGTTGCACACTCTCAAAAATCTCGCACACTCACACACACTCTCGCACACTCTCAAAAAAGGGGGTCGAACGGTACCTACACTACTACTCCGGTTATTTGTACAACTTGGGTGGGAGGAATATCGTTATCTTGTAGTTTTTGCACAAGTGTCTTTCGAGCGCTGTGGTTTGTTATTCGCTTGTCCTTTCCAATCCCAGCCAGCTGTGCACAATCTTTCATGAGAGAATTTATCTTGCTGACACCCATTGGTTGAGGTTTAAACCATTTCACTCCAGGCATATCTGGTTTACTGGTATTTACCTGGTTTATGCCGAGGTAAATGGAGCATTGCTATCCAAAAAGGACTCCGGTCGTTTGACTTTGTACAGTTTGTACAAAAATACGGGATTTCGTTCAGGGCCAGCCGAGAGGTTTTCATACCTACGCGGTTTCACCGATCTTCTATCTGCTCATAGTTTTCAAGTTTTCAAAATTTTAAAAACAATTCGATAAATGGCTGCTGAAATTTTTTGACCAATTTAATATCAGTTATATAAGGAGCGTTGTGATTGGTTAGTTACATTTATTTCGCGACTTGTCATTGGCTGGATAATCGTATCAATACACGTAAAAATACGATATTTTTACGTGTGTTGATACGATATTTTTTACCGTGCGTCGAATACGACATTTCTCAGTGATTAAAATCTCTATATCACGACGGAGTTTATATAATAAATAACATTATAATATAACATTTATAGTACGCGCGTGCTGATTGGTCCAGAAGCGTGTTTCTATAACTGTATAGAAACACGGGAATTTTCCCGCCAAAATTTAAAATCATAAAAAAAAGCAAATTTAATGCGAATTATAAAATTTTAATACTATTTAAAAACAATTTTAATGCTTTTACACATTTTTGACTGTTAATTTTCAAACAGAGTTGTTTTCTTGCAGTGAAATTGACGAGCAAAGGTCAGCATGCGTACGTAATGAGAATTTGTAAATTAATCGAGTTTAAAAAATGTCTTTTGAGTTATATTATAAAAGAAATAGAAAACATTTTTTCCTGTGTTTCTATACACTTATAGAAACACTTGTGGGAGTTTGGGAGAACTCGAAATAACGTGGAAAAACTCGCCCTACGGGCTCGTTTTCCCACTGATTATTTCTCGTTCTCCCAAACTCCCACGCGTGTTTCTATAAGTGTTTAGTATAAATTTCCAGGTGACTATCGATTTTCCTGCATTCTGATTGGTCCAAATTGAGCCTCTAAAAAGTGATAGTCACTGGTCAGTGACTATTACTATTTTTCAAAATGGCTTCTTCGCAAGCTGCCGAATTTAAAACAAAAATCGTTTTTTGAGCTTTATTCAAAGTTTTAAATGAAAAAAACTGCCGCTAAATTCAAGGAGGATATATTTTTGACATTTTTAAAGGTAAGCGATAACAAATACACTATTTTTCTTCCATGAAAGACAGCGTTTTCTCGCTGTTGAAATGTATAAAACTTTTTCCGTACGGCTCAACCACTCAAGTGTTTATTTTGAAAATTATTCGTTTTATACTCATTTATATCGTTATATTCAGCAAAAACCTAGCTGTGATATATTTTTAAAACCATTCTACTTTGTATTTGAGCCCTTCCAAAGTATTTTTCTCACGAAATTGTTTGTTTTTTCGATATATTTTTGACACTCGTCTTTTGCCGGCATGTTTTTAATAACCGGCCGCTGAGAAAAGCGCTGAATTTTGTCCTATAGCCTTTTCAACTGACCTCATAACTTTCTGTGTTTGTTTTTCTCTTTGAAATTTCTACTAAAACAATTAGTCGCCTCAGGCTCGGTGATTACAAGCCTATAGTCACTTCGCCTTCGGCTCAGTGACTATAGGCTTGTAATCACCTCGCCTTCGGCGACTAATTGTTAAATAGAAACAAGGAAAATGTTTTCTATGTCTTAATTATTACAGTGGTAATGTCATCCGGCAGGTCATTTAGATCACCCCTGATGAAAACACTAGACTGGAGTGTCGAAACGTGGGGTTGTGATTGGCCTTACCTTAAGAACGGGTAACGGAAAATGTACCAGAGAAGTTGTACGTCTCTTGAGATCGTGTCGAACTGATTCTGCCAAGATCAGTCGTCTGTCCGTTCCTTCTCTGTGTCCATATCCACTGCGAGACACGTAGCTGTTCCCGACTTGCGATCAGATGGGCCTGTTCTCCGATTTACACGTGGTCGAGAAAAGCAGCAGAAGAACCCTCGTTCGTGCTGTTCCCGATCATTTGTACCAGGCGTGCAAACATTGTTTGAATAACACCAGTGTCTCTGGATTGGAGTACAGCTGGCTCTAAATTCCATTCTTGCTGCCTTCCTCCGCCGTCCCTGGACCACCATGCCGCATGTCGTTGTTTTTGCATTTTCCATCGTCCTCGTCGTCGTCGCTGCCTTCTATTGTCATTTCGTCCTTCGCGTTCATCATCATCACTGCTGTCATCACTGTGACCACGTTCATTCATTCGTTCACCATGACCTAGCTTTCCATCACCATCGTTAGCGTTGTTACCATTAGCTTCGTTACGGTTAGGATTATTAGGAGGGTCGTTAGGATTATTAAGGTTTGGGTTGAGGGTGGGCAGTACAAATTTAATTTGTAGTGCCTCTTTGGTCTTTCGTTGCGGTCTGTCGTTGAGCTCATTGCAACGTAATGACATGATGGGGTATATGCCATAGCCGAGACTTGCTACAATGAACCCATAGTTGGTATAGAGCGACATGGCAGGTGTATTTTGAAATCTCCTCTCAACAATAGCCTGCAGACCATACTGTTGGGTTTGCCTGCAAAGATGATCAAACAGGCGCCAAAGGCGATGGAGCCAAGCGCATGAGCTCTAAATCCGTCCTTCCTGCTTACGTATTCCTTGCACCAGTTTCCATGTCCTTGAAAGATATGGTGCTGGCAGCGTCGAGTTCTATTTTCTCCGGTATATCTTCCAGGTACCGCCTTTGGTCGCAATTGCAAACGCCAATGGCTCTTCTGAATCCTTTCTGGTCACAACCGTCCCCATATAATCTAGGTCGTTCCAACACCTCCGACTTTCCGCCATAAAACCTACGAATCCACGGTGATCAAGACGTATTCGCTTTATCATAAAAAAAACACTGCATATTGTTAGCTTAATAAATCTTATTTTATATTAAAATATATAATAAATGGCTTAATATATTTGTACATTGGGTTAAAAAATAAAGTTTTTTCGTTATTCGAAAAATAACTTGTAGTTTGATTAATTTAATGAACCAATCGCTTGAGGGCACGAGTCAGGGCTGTCACTTTTAATATCCCATTTTCAACTAATACGAATGCTAAAAATCCCTACTAAAATGCAATTTCCCCCTACGTTCCCCTACAAATATCATATTTCCCCCATAATTTCCTTAAATATCTCATTTTGCTAATGCAAATTTTTCGGTTATAATTTCATGTCTGGTAAGCTGACATAATTGGTTTGCCGTTGCGGGTACGTAGTATTTTATACAAAAACTATTAAAGACGAGGCGGAAAAACAATTAAGATTAGTGTCAACTGTTAAGATAATTAAGGCGTATTCATATATATTTCAGTGGGCGTGTAACGTAATTGTACGTAATTCTAGGAAATTTAAAGTTAATGTATTGTGGTATAAAAGATTAAATCTAGGCGAGTCTAGATTGTTCAGAAATCTAAAGTTCTAAAGTTATTCATGTCCTTGCGCAAAAACAGGATATTTTGCGTGTGCCAAACCGTGATGTAAGTAAGACCCTACGCTCACCTACAAAATACTTGTTTTCCCCGTAGGTATCCCCTACCCCCTTCAAAGCTCAATAATCCCCTAACGTAGGGGAAATCCCCTACGAGTGGCAGCCTTGGCACCAGTCGTGTGTGCGTGTGCGTGCGTGTGTGTGATGTAATCAGTGCAAAGTTTCACTTTGCAACTATTGTGATTACAGGGCAAAAATTCACATAAGTGACTCAGATAGGCATAGATAGATGGATAGATGTATAGAGTAAACAATCCGGGGGGAGCTTGCACTTGATGTTCTCCATTAGGTTATATATAATTCAAGGGCTCATTATTACTTTTTCAAACATTGAAAAATTATTATTTTTAGCTACAGTTGCGCGTTTCATATTGTTTTTCTGTCTGTTTAATGGAAACGTTGGGAACGGTTGATAAATTACCCGCCTAATCGGCCCTATAATATATTTCGTATCGTAATGAATTTCGCCAATGAGGATTCGGGCTATTTCACCCCCCGTAGCACGAATTTTTGTGAGGACTGCAAGTCAATGCGCATATAAAATAAACATGGCGACGTATGAGTGTGTGCCGAAAATTGAATTTTTGGACAAGAGATTTAGGATTGGCATATATTATTTGGGTTGCAGTTGTAACGATATTCTATTTCAGTGTACGACTATGGTCTATGGCTATGCTCAATTAATCTGAGGAACGAGTTTCGCCATAAACATGTCCCAATATTGATGTTGACGATTTCAAAATATACAACAAGACCTATCGAAAATGTTGTGCGTGATTTTGTCGGCACTATTAGACTTGGTAAGTTTTCTACACTTTAAAAACATATATTACTGACGTGTTCCTAGCGTACATTTATAGAGACTACTCTATAAATCTCTATGAAATATATTGAATATTTGCACAAATCAAGCTACAAGCTGTATTTCATTTGGTTCGCTACAGGGGTTGCTTGTTGTATTAATACTGGCATTATGAAACTCTGACACATCTGTTCATGCGAATGCGATAGAAATGTTATAAAATAACGGTATTTTTATTCTTGAATATTTAAACACTTCCTTGTTTGTAATAAAAACTTTTTTGATACATTATTTTAAATGTGCCCTGAAGTGTAGTCTTGCGGTCTTGTCGCTTCATACGCAAATTTATCCGCATGGACCGCACTTATACTCGTTAATTCTCTATATAAAACATTTTGTACTAATTCTACCTATTTTCTTTAGAGATATTTTACTGTAATACTGATTAAAATCATGTAGCTATAAATCATGATCTACAGTCAGACACGTTTAATATACAGTATACAGTGTCAGTGTATAAAGAACATGCAATTTGATTTGGCATTTATATAGTTCGCTTTTTGTTCGCTTGTCTAACTAATTCATCTTCAAGTTTTACTTACTCTGGAGTATACATTGAAAAGACGAATTTTGTGAAAATGTATCTATCCTCTATAAAGGCATATAGACATTTTTCCAATATAAATATATAATTTGCGTGCAGTATAGCTGGTGAACAGACGTGCTCTCGATCGCACGAGAGTTGATTTATGGCCAGCATATTGAAATATACGAGCAAATTTATTTCGCTCGCTTTGTAAAGATCGTGGCCGTGAATAAAATAATAAATAGTAAACACTGTTTACAGTGCTATTTATAGAAAGCGACAGACTCATGCAAATGCTTCCGTTATAAAGGAAATGTACTTTCGAATGAAATTTTGAAAAAATCAAGGATCGAAATCATCGAATTAAGTTTTGGAAGAAAGTCATTTAGTACAGTTACACACTGAACAATGAATTACAAGCGCGAATAATTAAGTCATTCAAATAATTTATATTTAAGAGTTGCAAGAAATTACAGCTGTGTTACCTCTATTAAGCTCTATAACTATAAATATTTTGCATTTAAATTCGAGTATAAAAATGACTCTGTAGTGTAAAAATGACTCTAATCAGATCTTCTGTGCTAAACGTGCATATTGCCAAATCCATACCGTATTCATTTTCCTATATGATCAGTACTTTACCCAATGAACTTTGGTTTCTTTGCACTATCCTTGTGATCTCTGAGTTTTTTATAGATGTGTACCCCATTTTGGGATAAACATCAATTAATAAATTTTAAATATACCATAAAAAGTATGACACTTTAAAATGTTTGATTACAAATGTTCAAAGATTAACCCATTAACTGGCACTACCCTATCACTGACAGGTACTGTAAAATGGTCTGGCATTACTTTATAAGACAGAGTAAAATACTACTAGAGTAGGTTGGGTTAACAGAGCTTTCGTGATTTGTTGGCATGCTTTACTCTATCTGACTATCTTACTGTATGTTATATATCACTGCAAATGCTATAATGATTGATGACAGCCTTATTAAAACTTACTGTGACTTGTGCCAGTCTCAGATTGATCTCCTCATTCAACGCCGCCATTCCGTCGGAAGCAACCCACTTTCTTATCCAGTCATTTGATTATTAAAGATTACTCTATGACTAATGAGCACAGTAATATCTACGAAATGCCCTTTTAACTTCTTACCATGCCATGTTTGTCAGTGAGAGTATCGATTTACCACGAGGAATGACTGTATTTTCGAGTGAACTGCTCAGAATTCATGTGGCATGGCCATATGGGTGTCTGATTCATGATACGCTTTCGGGCAACTTTCTCCTCGCCTTTTCATGTAATTATCCAAGAATATTGTTACTTGTAAACACGGGAAGTTTTCGTCTTCATATTGATGGGAAAAGTTGGTTTTAAAATAGTTTAAAACACAACAAATTTCAAAATTTGAGTGGATTTTGATTCGATCCGATCACATCCGATTTTGATTTTTCAGTAGTTTTCAGTTGATGCTTCCACTCGCCGAAACGAAATTCCATTTCATTGATCTTTTTGCCTCCTTTCATGAAGAGTTAAGGTGGCTCCCTACAATGTTTTGAAATGTGGAAAATTTACGATTTAGATCAATCTTTTTGAATAATTTTTACTTGTTACAAAACAAAAATTGTATGACTTATAGCAACATTCTAAGAGCTGAAAATTGTTCACAAAAATGACGTCATCACCGTTGCTATGGTAACAATGACGTAATTTCATTAAACGTTTTCCGGTAGAATAATAGATTATGAACGAGTTAAAAAAATTCTGTAGAGCCAAATTTTTATTATTATTTTTAAATTTGGCTATACAGAATTTTTTAAACTAGCTTGTTCAGATAATCTATGGTACCAGACAAAATTTTTTATGAAATAAGAAATTGGCGTAACCTGGCGTTTTTTCGAGTAAAGTGCATTAAATGCTAAAATGTCGGCCATATTGAAACGACATTGTTACCTCAGCAACAATGTTGATCAATATATGTCGTACAATTTGCTTTCTAACAAGTAACAGTTCTTCAAAAAAACTCAATCTAAATAATAAATTTACCATATTTCAAAAATTGTAAGGAGCCACCTTAAGCCAGTTAATCAGGCTTAACAGAGAGGCGCTTTTTGTAGAGTGATTTTGTAGATACGCTTTCGTAAATATGAAGTTAATAATGATTATTTATTCAACCATTTGCATTTGTTACATGGTAAAGATTCCGACTTGATGGCTTCCACGTTAGTCAGAACAGAAATGCAATTATCTAATGATATGGATTATTAAGAGAGTTAGAGAGACCAAGATAATTCAGTGTTTGTAGTCAAGTCCACAACTTACGATTCCGAGTCCAAGTCATATACATTCAATTCCGAGTCCAAGTACCATAGCAAAATTTCAAGTCCAGCATTTCGAAGTGACGGAGTCCGAGTCTTAAGTATTTCGCGTCCAAATCCACTGAAGTCCACAATAAAATTATAAAGTATTCATTATAGTTCTAATATAGATTATAGTTCTAATCCACAACACCTAATTGCATTTGGGCAAAAGTCATGTTATCAAAGTAATATGCAGTGGCAACGAGATCAGACTATATTTAAATAATATTCAACCAGACACAATGCTGAAGTACGGTGCCCACACGAACAAACGAACGAACTCACACCGAGAAAATAAAGCTGTGCCCAACTTTGCAGGGGCACCGCAATTTCAAGTTTCAACTGCAAAACGTACAGTGCAAACGATAGGTCATACACTACTGCGCATGCTTCCAATAAAATAAGTGGAAACACTTGAAATTATTGGAAAGCCACCTCCCCACCCTTCTTGGTGCGTCGTTAAAATACGAATCCCGGTGTTGGCCATGTCTGTCGGCTGCGCTATAAAACTCACGTTTTGCTACATGCGTGTTCTTAATTATTGAAGACCGCGGACAAATTTTGTACCGGCCAAATGTTTAAAATTATTTACTCGGCTGTTTCCTTCTAGTCCTTCTGGACAATGAGAAAAACGTAAAACATAACCAAAAGCGATCTAGAACATTAATTAGAAGTCAAGGTATATATTACGACTACTTACATTGAACGAGATGTTTTGCCGTCCCACATGCGATTGGCGAGACTATTGTACCAGGTACAAATACACAATATTGAAAGAAGTGAATCTCAGAACATTAAAGACGCATGTCAGAATGCTCTCCCTTGAAAATCCATGTTATCTTAATGTAGTAAATTTCTTTCAGGGAGTAAAACGCGCGTTCTTCGTTATTGAAGAAAACAGAAGAAGTTTGCTCCGGCCAAATGTTAATTACAAGTCAAGAAGTAATCTATAGACCCTTTCAAGGTACATTCCACCAATTATTTCAAGAAGACTTGACTGCATGGCAGTCAAACCGTAAGGATTGCATAGTTAAAGAGACATACATTGAGCATTTTAAAGTTTATACAGGTAAATACTTCATCTTCTGGAGCTGTAATGGATCCTACCCCCACCATAAACACCACCCTCACCCTCGGATTATGGTGTCAAAATCTTTATCTTGTAACCATTTGTTAAGCCCCAGATTATATAGACAACTGGCAAGTTGCTATGTTATGGGTACCCCACGAAATTGCACAAGTCATCAAAATGCTGAACAGGCAGAACTAAATCATAGACCAAGGGGATGCAAAATTTAATTATAATACCATGATAACTTGATTATATAGTTTGGTTATTAAAATTATTTACTGCTATTTAATAATTTTTCTTTGAAAATTTTCATAAAAAATAAAACAAAATTAATCAAGTTTTTGTATCTTTAATTTTCAAACATGTTTCTTAGCACTGTGTCAGTTCACCAATTACATAAATAAGGACTGTTATTGTGGGATATATTCTGCAATAAACAAGAGTAGTGTGTGGGGGGGGGGGGGGCAATGGGAAACAAAATAATGTGGCCTAACTCCAATGACACAATTATGGGGATTGGCTTAGCCAGAGGCCTGTTGACCAGTATTTTGGATGGGCATTTTTGAATGTAGCTTTCACGTGAAATGATTCTTTGGAAGAGCAGAACTGGCTCTTGAAATGGGTAATTTTTACCCGGGCAGAAAGTCAATAATGTCCCTTTCGAAGAGTAACCTTGTGACCCTTTGAGGGGTGGAAATGACTCCTTGATCAAAGAGTAGAATCTACCCTTTGGAAGAATAACCTCAGAAGGGACGAAAACAACCCTTTTCAAAAGGTATTTCCGGAGTCAAAAAATCACTCCTTTGAAGGGGTTGAATTTACAGTGATATACAAAACGAATTGAATTACATTGTAATCTGTAGAGTATAGTGGTGTGTTCGGACGGTCAGTCGGCGCCGGGCTCTGACATTTCGTCAAAGTCAGTGGTCAAAATATAATAAATACAATTTCACAAAAAAATATGTAGAGCCGTATTCACTCCTCAAATGGGATCATTAAACATGGCCGCCACTCTCAAAACACGACTCACTTCCGACTTCAATTACTATTAGGCCTCCCTGTTAAACGATGCTCTATCCAGTTTTAGTATATGTCAGTGTACTCGCCAGTGCTTCCACTCGCCCAAAACATATTTTCTATGTTTCCTTTATAATTATTTGATTCCATATAAACTGGCCCTATACATAAGTATGCACTATAAATCCGCATAATACTTCGTGTAGAAGGTCGCTGAAAAGCCAAAATGAAAAATGTTCATAATAATGTACGGATCTTAAAACTTACAATTAATGAAGATTCTTAATATTGTTGAAATTTACTTTGCCGTAGTGCATAAAGATGTCATATTTTTAAGTTAAACAAAGTACATATATCTAGTTCTCATTAGAAATATTGAGTATGTAGGAAAACACCTGCTGCAGCAGGTATTAGAAATAACAGGTTGCCCAAGCGCGAAAGGCCCAAATGTTTGACTGTTTATTAAAAACCTACACTATAAACTAACTTTATTTATACTGGATATCTCCATCAGTTCTAAACTGTTCTTTCCGTGATCTAGTAAAAAATGAGAGCTAGTACTCAAAGAAAAGGAAAGAGTATATTTCATTTTTAGGAAAGAGTATATTTTATTGATATCATATAGGCATGCAGCTGCTATTAATTAAGCGTCTAGTTTGCAGTGTCCGTCGGCTGCACTCTGTTATATATATGTTTGACTCTCGTCTCATTATATATATAAATCTATTTTCGTCCCTTGTTCGCCACAACACGTATATTCTTGTTTTTTTGTTTAATTAGTTTTTGAATTTGTTCAACTGTGCATCACGTATCATGATCATATCAGCAGTGCTGCAGTAGGTTAAGAACGTTTACAGAAAACGTATACGTTTGGTGTTCACATTCACAGTCACCATGCAGGGTATATATGATAAACCACGAGAAGCTTATATGAGTAGAAAATCCAAATTCTAAAGTTTAGATGCATACACAGAATTTTCTTCGAAGATTTAATCGTCAGACTAAGATTGGTCTCGTCGACATATTTTCATGCCTTTAATAACTTTCATTCCCTCAGCGCGTAAAATCTTGTTTTTCCAGTAGAAGATTAAGCAGTTAAATGTAGAATTTGTTGATATTATAGTTGTAGACCAGAGTTGCGCAAGGTTTGCATCATCTAATGTGCTTCTCGTTTTCGACTTATTCCTTAGTCCAATGTAGACAAACACGGGAATGGATAGTACTACAAAACAAGCGACTGCTAGTAAACAACTCGATATGTTTTTCAAAGAAAAGGTTTTTCTCATCTCGGGTGATATTCCGTTGTTTCTACGACTTTTCTTGACGATTATCAACAATTTGTAGTTAAAAAATATCATTGGGAAAAAGATAATAATAGTACAAATTAGAACAGCAATTTCAGTGGAAATAACCAAGCTTGCAGCCATCACCCCCAAACTTACTCCGAGGATAATTAGTATCGCAAGAAGAGTTAAAAGTCTGCCCTTTGTTACCGACGTTCGATGGAAGATAGGATAACATATCGCCAAATATCGTTCAAAATTCATGACCAAAAGAGTGAGAAAAGAAAAGACAAGGAAAATACTTGGTAACCTTAGGGAAATATACACCCATCTAGGGTATCCATCTAACTTTCCAGTGAGCCATAACATCGATGAAAATGCAATCAACGGAAAATTTGTTAAAACCGCAAGCAAATCGCAACAGGACAAAACCATTATCATGAAATAACATAATTTCTTTCGAAGTTGCGCAGACCTCCAGAAACTGAGTATGACCAAGAAATTTAAACATATTCCTGAGAAAAAGAACAGTACGTTCACAGCAAATATGAATGTTAGGTTGATAATATAGTTGAACTCCATCATTACATGACTTCTCCGAATGAATTTAAAAGAACTAGACTTAGCATATATAGAGAGCAGATGATATTGTTGAAATAGCATTACTAATGTACATATGTGACACCGGTTCATATCACATATCCAAACTAATTTGCATACATGTTCATAAATTATCTAAAAAATTTACAATTATCGTTGATATAAACCTGAATTGCCAGAACAGGGGTTAGAATTTTCCAGCAATGTTACATAAAAGTTGTAGAGATAACTGACTCAATAACTACAGTAGAACCCCGCTAACTCGAACTCCCAAGGGAACTCGAGTTAGCGGGGTTAGAGTTAACGGGGTCGGTGTTGGATTTCGTTTATTCTGTTAATAATTAATAAGATATAGTCGTTTTATTGTTCATCAAAATTGTGAGCCATTACGGTGCACTTTGAAGAACTTACAAAGTCTGTACTACTGTTTCCTAAGTTAAACAGTACCTATTACAGTGTTTGCGCGAAGTTTACTTCGCTAATAGTCAAAAAAGAAGATAAACAACGAAACTAAGTATAGAAGATCAGTAATGATCAACTCAACTTGTTGAACCTTTTACCTCTTTATGCAATTGAATTATGTTTGTATATATTATATACCGATTAAATTGTTGTTGTCTGAATAGAAATCCAAGCTTCCAACTTGTCAATGTGCTATGTTCTGACATTTTGAGGTTTGCCGATCCACGTCTTGAAAATAGAGCTCGAGTTAACCGGGTAAATTTGACCAAGGGAAAATGAAATTTGATCGAGTTAGCGAGGAGTTCGAGTTAAGCGAGTTCGAGTTAACCGGAGTAAATTATTGTAAAAATTGGTTCAAATCCATGGGAAATTGGATTTAGTTCGAGTTAAGCGAGTTCGAGGGGTTCTACTGTATGTCATAAAGCTGTATTAATGATTTTACAACCCCAAAAGCCTATTATTGAATTAAATTTGCATGAAATTCAAGCCAAAAAGGTTTTAAGAACTGAGACTCGCAGTGCTCAACAAGAGGGTGGTTATATGTTGGCAATTTAACCCAAGTTCGCACCCTCAATATTTCGCTAAGTGTCCGCCACTGATTATTCCGATGGGTCAGGCATGCCAAAAGTCAGGAGGGATACTAAAACTTAGAATCCTGGTATCCTAGTTCAATAATGAAAGACCCATACGTAGGGCCGGGGTGGACCAGTTATCAAACCTCGCTGGATAGTTGCCAAGACAAAAGTACCAAGAGCTAAGCACAAGTTGAAGCATTGTCTTAGCCAGAGGCTTGTCCACCTGTTTCTTGAACAGGCATTTTTGAATGTGGATGGGTAAAAAATGTGAATATATAGTAAAAGTATAATTAACACAGATACCACACATTGGCATCACCCTAATATATAACTGTTTCATTACAGCCATAGTGGCAGATCTCCTGCGGCAGGCAAATATGATTGAAAATTGTTGAAGCGGAAACATTTTGTGACAGATAAGCAGTAAAATTTCCATTGCGGCAGGAGTTTGCAGCATTTAAACAGCAAAAGAGACCAAAATGGCAAAAATTAAAATTGTATTGTTGTGTGACAGTAGTTTAAGTTAAATCAGAGTAAAATGCAATTGCATGTTATATACTTATAGCTAAAATGTTAGACATTAATGTTAAGTATTGCAGCAGGATGAAAGGTGTGTTCATGTGGACTTGCGGCAGCCTCTTGCGGCAGCCTCTTGCGGCAGCCGAAGCGTACTTTCCACTATGGCATTACAGTATATGTTAATGATTTCATTAATCTGGGGGCACGCTTCAAAATAGTAGCTTGTACAAGCAATTATATATGACTCTAGTTACAAAATGCAATGTTTTGCAATTGGCAACCAGTCAATTACTTCACCTACATTCCTATTTTTTGTTGACTATCAAGTAAATTCTTTCAGTCATAAGTCTGTCTCATGCATGATGGGGAAAATAATTGGTTGGTTGCAGTCATGGCTGGTTGCAGTCTATTTACTAACGATATTAATAAGTTCTACGTTCACGAATTGCAAGAACTCACAACTAAAAATTTCATGTGCATGAAAGAATGAGCCACCATCTTCGATATCAGAAGGGTCATACTAGTGGGATCATAGATTTATAATAAAATGATGCCAGGTCATCTATTTCAACTTTCATGCCTACTTAATTTACTTTTTAACCATCTACTTTTTATGAAATATAAGTTTTAAACAATGGACCGAAAATACATTAGTTAAAAGCGTTTACCTTTTCTGCCGAAGAAATTATGCGCTTTAGTTGAAGGCGATGTGTTGTCGTCGGAATGATGGCTTTCAATTCATCAACGTCGCCCATTAGAATCATCAAGTTCGGCCCATCAATACTTTGATCTGTAATTAAGAAATAAATAGTTAGTAAGTTATTTAAACAGTATAACAATAAAACATTAATAGTACTGAGATATATTACGTCGGAATGAAATCAAACAGACTATAAAAGGTATAAAACCACACGCGATCACGATATTTCGAAATTATAAATATGAATACTCACCAAATAAGTTGTGAGCTGCTTGTGAGGAAACAACCAAATCAGTACCAGGAACGTTCCAGGAATTCTTCATATAAAGTATTAAAATAATTTGCAACAGCGATCTATAAAGATGTGAGTGTTGCGAAGGCGAAGGAAACTTGAGAGCGCGCAAATACAACGCGGGAGGACGGTGGCCACGCCAATTAAGGGGTTGGTCGAAACTTTGAATGTGATTGGCTATCACTTAGAGACAAAATTACAACGTTGGTAACCATGCAACAAGTATGCATTTATAATATAGATTTATAATCTATAAACTACATTTTTATTAAACTTAAATATGAAAGTCGGTATCGAAAATTAGCAATATGACAGGAATTTTCTGTTCGTATTGCAATTGTACTTGTCGGGATGATCAGCAGACGCAGTTTATATCGCATCTATTTAAAAGTCACTCGAACGAGCCAAATTTTCATGTCTATTGCACTCATCCAGACTGCACTAGATCTTTCACGAAAGTTTTAAGTTTAAAAAAACACTGGCAACGTGACCATATTGCCAATCGTAATCTGGAAGATGAAGATTTTCGACAAGAAGCAAACAACGAAGACGAACCTGACGACGATGGCTTACTCTGAAGAGACGAACAAAATGCAAGTACAATCCGTGAACACCATGCTGCAAAATTTCTGTTGGCTTCGAGAGTAGACGGTAAAATAACTCAAACAACGCTTGACTCGGTTAAGGAATCAACTCAGTCAGAAGACATCCGAAATATACTGGAGAATAAACTGCGTGAGAATGATCCTGAATTTGAATTGATGAATATATGAAAAATCTGTTCGAAGCAAATTCTCTATTTCAAGGATTGGAAACAGAGTACATGCAGAATGAATACTATATAGATAATTTTAATCTTGTGGTAAGCCGAATATTGAGAATACTTTTATATAGTTTTTAAAAGGTTATTTACTATAATACCCCAAATTCCTTTATGAAGTAGAGATGCACCGCTGCTCATTTCCTCATGTTGTTAGTACGTACGTACTGGAACTTTATAATGTATTAAATGGTGGAAAATATGTACGTGGCTTGGCTATCCTGTGCAGCACATTGCCTGTTAATGGGCTATGCATAATTTCCATAAAAAATATACCACACTTGTCACACTTGTATTGTGATAAGGCGTCATCCATAACTATCAACATTTTCACAAGCATACAGAGAGTAGTCTTTTTTTGTCCCCCTCCCACCCCTTCTAGAGTGTACCCTAAAAACGTTGACCCTCAGTGAAATTATGACATTGGCATTTTAAAAAGCGTACATTGTGAGCTTGTGAAAATCTTGATAATTATGAATGACCCCTTACAGTCTAATGCACTAATCTTTATTCAGTACTGGTAGATTGTTGAAGGTTTTTCTAGTTGGAAATGTTGTGTGAACACTACATACATAATCTGTTACACCTAACTAACCCAATAAATTGTAATACATGCAACTGCTAATGTCGGCCTCTGGGAGATATCAAACCTGTGGCACTGCAATTCCATGCAGGGCTGCAGGTTTGGGCCTGTAGTTGAATTTTTTTGCAAGAACTCCCATTTAGTATGTGATTGTTAAAATTTTCCATCTACAAAAACCCTGCAATATTATTTTTATCAATCTATATATAATAGGTTAGTCCATACTGAGGCTCTATAACCAGCACTCGTATATTTCAGAAATATTTACAATATGTCTGTATTACTGTTATATGACTATTAATAGGAACCAGAGGAAATTGAATTAGGTAAACAACGGACAAACTGTATATTGAAGAGAGTGGGAGACGGATCTATAAAAGGAAGTCAGATCATGCTTACTATGTTCCTGTCTTGAAAAACTTACAGGTAAACAGCAATAATCCCTTTGTTAGCTTAACCCATTACTATTTTAGTACTTTAGTATTTTACTTTGTCTAACGCCAGACGACTTTACTCGTCAGTGGTAGGGTTCTCCCGGTTAATGGGTTAAGAAGACATCACAGGGATTTATACAATAACTCTGAAAAATGGTAGTAGCTAAACTAAAGTGCTTGTATCCGTGTACTGTATGAATTTTTTTTTAATTCAACTTCGCCTCAATGCCAGGGAGTCCACAACAGCGTCAGCCAATTACTGTGGCCCCATTGTTAGTTCCTAAGGGTTAGTATTAGAGGGAGGAAACCGGAGTACCCGGGGAAAACCCTCGAAGCACAGGAGAGAATCTCAACTTACATGAGTTATTTGAGCACACTGCCGATCTCATGCGAGTACCAACAGTGACCTCGACCTGTTGTGAAACAGGCTCAACTCAGTGGTAAGAGGCAGCGCGAGGGTAACCGCTTCCGCCACCCGTGCTATCCTAAAATGGTATATATATGAATGACGAATGCCTGCATCAATGTATATATATTTTAGGAGAAAGATTTATGTACCATCTAAGGATGAAATATTAAGCAATTCGGAGGAGGAAAGGTGGAGGAATTAAATGTAATGTTAATGGTTGAGGTTTCATCATTGTTAGTTATACTGCTCCTTTTAAACACATGTAGGCACTATTAGACAACCCTGATGTTTTACATGAAGTGGAGAACTCCCACCAATAGAAAGATGGTTATCTTCGTGATATTGCAGATGGTTCATTTTGCATCTGCAACCACCCAGTTTTTTCCCAGGATGAAAAGGCTCTTCAGGTCATTGGATATTATGATGATCTAGAGATTGCTAATCCACTTGGTTCAAAAGCTAAAATTCATAAAATTAGTAAGTATGTATTGGCAAATTTAGTTGTACTTCAGAGACTTTTGGAAGAGGGCTTATTTTACAGGGGGCTTATAATTTTGCAATTATTGGACATCTTGAATCAAGTTTTGTTCCCTCTTAGGAGCATTCTACTATATTCTTGGGAACATGCATCCACGCTTCAGATCAACATGCCGTGTTGTGCAACTAATTTCTGTAGCGAAGACTAAGGACATAAAGAAACATGGCTTAACAAACATTTTGGATACATTTTCCAGAGAGATAAATAAACTATCAGAAGTTTGTATAACTTTGATTCTGTAATAATATTTGTCAAAACTGGCTCTCTTTGTTGAGAAAAAATATCTGGCATTATGAACATGCAGTCAGATTAAAATTATGTGCCATTAGTGATAATAGTGATATTAGGCTGAGTGAATAAACTGATACATTCATTTGGCAATATTGCTTGGTAATGAATTGATGGTGTTAGTAACCTTTTATCATGCAATGCTTTCAGGAATCTGGTTATCCTTTTGAAATATCTGGCAGAGTGACGTTCTTTCGAGGTGGTGCTGTTCTGTGGACTGGTCACGCATTGGGTAGCAATTTTCTTGGTGGCTATAAGGAAGGTGTTGGTGGTGCATTACGGTATGCAGACATTGCATGGCCACAAAGATTGAAGCCAGTACTATGGTAAATAGTGATTTAACCGTTCACTTATAGTTTATGCTCACTTGCAATGCTTCCAGATGCGCCATACTTTAGTACTTTACCCGACTGTCTAACACAGACAATTTTACTAGTCAGTGGTAGGGTACTGCCAGTTATTGGGTTAATTAATATACAGTATTGATCTTTAAGTTACTTGATTTAATTTTTCTTCCCGGTGTATTTTTAGTTCAAAAGCTAAGATTTTCAAGCAAGGGAGCTTGGCAACCACATCGATATTTGCAACCTCATTGAAGATCCTGCAAATTCTAAAGCAGTGCGGGAAACTTTATCCACAACATATTGCATCAACACCTTAAGCGTGCTGCACTCATTAGCACACTTTGATGTGTGTAAATGTTTTCCTGAAAACATAATGCATAATCCCCGAGCCGGCGCGAAGCGCCGTGCGAGGGTACTAATTCCGCTCGGATATTTACATCCGGGTATGTGACAACATAGCGAAATGCAAAGTTGTCCGCTATTATGCAATGGACGGTTTTCTATGTTATGCGCATGCGCGAGTTCAAAGAAAACTGTTTTGTACTCGGGAGTCGGGACATAAACAGACAAACAAAGTCTCTAAAACGAGATAAATAAAAATTATTTAGAGGAATTTCACATGTTAAAATTAACAGGAGGAAAAAAGCAGTAAAAGAAAGACAAGATTTTCGAGTTTTAAAGCGTTTTAAATGCGTAAGTGTCTATTTTGTATACTTGATTTTGCCGTATTGGCATGCAGTATATTATAGTTTGTGGATTTGAAAATGCGTAAGTCATCCTGTGTGGTCAATACAACATTGATTAATCTTAAAAGGTATTTTAGTACTAATTCAAATACGTTATAGAATAAGAAACAACATAATAAATCTCAAAAACAAGTGCGAACAGAAGTATAAAAATACTGTTAAAAAACAGTTGAAGTTTTATGAAAATTTCGAAATGTTTTGTGAGACTTCTAAGGTTCAATTTTACAGTAAATCAAAGCTAAAAGAGTACATAATAACATTGGATAATAGCAGTGGATCGAGTCTTCACAGTCAAACACAAATATTAAACCTGTAGTCTGTACTGCACAGTACTAATAGTTATGTTCAATTTCCAACATGCATCTGCAGAGTAGAGAAAATACGGGGTGTGCCAACAACGCAATATAGTTTTGACTTGCAAACATGGTTGCTATGTCTGCACATGCAAAAATATATAGTTATGCAATTAATGCAAATCATAGCATATAAAATTTTTAGGATTTTTGCATTTACATATACCATTACAACATACCAAAAAATTATACTGGCATTAGCTTCATCCCACATATGTTGTACTGTAGTTCTATTAATAGGCATTTTAAAATTTGTCAGAACAAAAATAATTGAAAATATACATCGAGAAATATGTACTTCGATTTATAGGCGGCCACGATAAGTTTATGCTTGGCAATTAATTATATTCATGCTCATAATATTTAATTTACTTCTCTTTAAGGTGGCTCCCTACAGTTAGTACAGTTTGGAACACGATCTATACAGATCAGACGTCACCCTCGCGTCTCATGCGTGGAATCTTCGTGACCCGTAAAATTTTGAAACAAGCCGTGGGAAGTAATCAGTACATTTCAATGTATAATCAGCTTCGGAAAGTTATTCTTCTGTATTACAGTGATTTTAAGTTCATAGTGAGTATATCATAATGCTCTGTCGAGTCTTCACAGGCAAACACAAATATTAAGCCTGTAGTCTGTACTGCACAATACTAATAGTTATGTTCAATTTCCAACATGCATCTGCAGAGTAGAGAAAATACAGGGTGTCGGCCAACAACGCAATATAGTTTGACTTGCAAACATGGTTGCTATATCTGCAGACATGCAAAAATATATAGTTATGCATGCAATTAATGCAAATCGTAGCATATAAATTTTTAGGATTTTATCATTTACATATATCATTACAACATACCAAAAAATTCTACTAGCATTACTCGGCTTCATCCCACATAATTATGTTGTACTGTAGTTTATTTGTCAGAACAAAATAATTGAAAATATACATCGAGAAACATGTACTTCGACTTGCGGCCATGATAAGTTTATGCGCATTGACAATTAATTATATTCATGCTCATAATATATAATTTACTTCTCTTTAAGGTGGCTCCCTACAGTTAGTACAGTTTAGTACACGATCTATATAGATCAGACGTCACCCTCCCGTCTCACGCGTGGAATCTTCGTGACCCGAAAATTTTGAAACAAGCCGTGGGAAGTAATCAGTACATTTCAATGTATAATCAGCTTAGGAAAGTTATTCTTCTGTATTACAGTGATTTTAAGTTCATAGTGAGTATATCATAATGCTCTGTCGTTTAACTTTCTCTCTCTCAAGAACTTTAGAAATGCGCAGTTCTGGTGTGAAGGCAGATACGAATAATATTATTTTTAAAGAGCGCTTCCCTTTAAAGAGGGCCAAAACACTTGAAAATGTATAGAGCGCCGCAGCGCTTAAACGAGTAAATACGCGGTATAAGTTTTAAAGCAAGGTGTGTATAATCAAAAGATGTGCAATGTCTAAGGTGTGTAAAATTAGATAAGGTGTGTATGGTTGAAAGGTGTGTAGTAAGCAAAGATATGTATTTGCTAAAAAGATGTGTATAAATACACATCTTTGGCAAAAAGAAGGTGTGTAAAGGAAAGGTGTGTAATTGAATAAATCCAAGGTGTGTATTCGTACACACCTATGGTGTGTAATTTGGTAACCAAGGTGTGTATAAATACACAAATACACACCTTGTCATCTATATTGCAAAAGGTGTGTACAATTGCACATCTTCTGCAATAAAGACGTGTATTGGTACACACCTTAGGTGTGTATAATTACACAGTAGGTTAAGCCCGCATCTGCGAAGGTTTCCGAACTGTTTACGCCAATGCGATATAAATGGTTTGATCATATGACAACAAGTGCATCGGAGATTCATTTTATCACTCAGCGTGGCACGCACTTCTCGGGATTTGTTGGCATTAGCAATTTAATTAAAATATTCGCACAAAATCTGTTAATTTTGAGCTGTAAAGAATAGTTTCAACAGTATTGAGGTAAGCTGTTTTGAATTGTAGAGTATACACAGTCCTACATTTTCAGTAAAATAATACAGGATCTTGTTTCGAATTTATCAGTTTTTAATATGACAGAAATATTCGTTGATATCAGATATGTTGCAGCATGCATTAATATTTGCTATAAAAATTTAGTAAAATTTGACGAGATTACAACTTAATTTATTGTATTTTACCGACATATAGCGTGTATTCAATCGGTGAGACTATTTACTGTTTATCAACTTAGCGGTGAAAATATTAAATGTTTGTAAACAGCGGGGAAGGCTATAAATCTCGTTTATATTTGAAGCTTCGATGACAATTAAATTATGCAAGTCATAAAAAAACAACCTCAGACTATTTCATCAATTTCTGATTTGATAAATATAAATTAAAATGGTTTTAATGTAATGTGTATTTTGAAGACAACATGCCATTGACTTTAAGGTGTTGCAAGAGTTGGCTATTTATAAAGCTTGACAAATTATGGTTATTCTGACAAATTTTCTGACAAATCGCCTCACTTTCTTTATATAGCTGACATTCTTATAATTATCCAATACTCATTAATAATTCATGAGGAAATTAGCAAACCATATTACTTTATTTTGATCAAAATTAATTCAGTCTTAGGACTGCATCAAGTTGCTAATTTATTTGTATTAGATGTCATTGAAATACAAATCCTCCAATTCGGACTTTACCGGATATCCAGACCATGCAATTACAGTGAGTTCATTACTTCATTCCAAGGCGAAGCCGAGGACTGAACTAATCAGGGCCTCATTTAACTAATGTACTGGAGGCCAAAGCCCCCAGTCCCCATGTTGCCCCCCCCCCCCCAGTAAGCTATTTTGGCCCCCCAGTGAAGGTCCCTTTTGACCAAAGTATAAGCAAAAAAGGGGAAAAAACTGAGTTTAGAGGAAAGTCATGGTATTCTCAACAAAACCTGGCTCCGTTTAGATGGGATATATCAAAAATTGTCTCTGAAAATGCAGAAAATCAAGCCACAGAGACTCAAGAATACAAATATTTTCTGCGGGAGGACCCCCAGACCCCCCTTCCCTTCCCACACCTGTAATATACCACCTACTTGTTAGTCCCCTTTCGATGATGGCCCCCCCACTAACGATTTCTTAAAAGAGGCCCTGGAACTAATTGCAAGGACTGTACATCCGGTAAAGTCAAAATTGGAGGATTTGTGTGCTTCTCATTATATTCATATTGCTAACACTGCGAAATTGTTTTCTTTTCATATTTTTAGAAATGACTACGACTTGCAAATTTTAGCTGTGCACAGACATGTGCAATGTATCATGATGTATCATGGATTCGCGGTTGACATGATGCAACTGTACTATGCCTATGCTTTCTGTCTCCTGGAAGAAAAATCTTTATTTATAAAAGCGTCTGATATACGTCCAGAGAACAATGTTAAGTTGGAAGTATCAACATGGACACAGTGTCACAGTGTCAGACTGCAGATCATACCACACGTTTATCGTGGAAAATCACTATACTTGGTACTTTAATTTCACAAGTGATAACAACGACAATGTTTGACTGGACTGTTTTCTAAGTTATGCGCATGCGCCAGTTAAAGCCGAGAGAAAACTGGTAACTAGCAACGTATATCATGATTGTCTAAGACAACGATTTTGTTTTTATATGATACGTCAGAAAAATAACTGCCATTTTGGCATGTTATTTTTGGCATTTATATGAAACTTTTTTCAAAATTGTACTCTGGAGTCGGGACATATTAATTCAGACGAATATTAAGTCTCCAAAACAAGATAAATGAAAATTTTTTAGAGGACTTTCATTTACTAAAGTCAATAAGAAAAGAAATCAGTGGAAATTTAAAGGCCGAGAAAGGACAGAATTTTCGAGTTTTAAAGCGTTTTAATTAAACGGGTAAGTGTTTATTTTGCATACTTGCTTTTGCAGTTTTGCCGTCAATTGGCATGCACTATAGTTTGCGGTTTTGAAAATGCGTAGTTCATCCTGTGTGGTCAATACAACATTGACTAATCTTAAAATTGTTTTAGTATTAATTCCATGCGTTATATAGAAAATAAACATCATATTTTATCTAAAAAATTTCACAGAATAAAATACTGTGCAAAAATTTAACAGTTTTATGACAATTTCGAAACGTTTTATGAGACGTCTAAGATTGAATAAAATAACATTAAAGAGAACAAAATAACATACCTACTTTATATAGTTGGGAAATTGGTAATTTTATAGTTAAAAGTAAAATCTTATCACTCTTTTACCAGTTTGTACCGAAAAGAAAAGAAATATACAGTATTTAATATACAGTGTTCCCTTGCGTGTTACCATGGTTACAAAAATCGATTAGTACTTCATGCTACAATAACTTTTGGGGTGTTCGGGAGAATAATTGTTTGGTTCTAATGGCGAGGGGTTACTGCATGAATGTATTTCTAGTTAATTTTTAAACAAAACAAAATTCCGAGTGTTTAAAAGGGGCAAAATCGGCCGCATATCGTTGTAAACAAACAAAATTTACTACGCCAAAGAGAACGTAAATCGTGATTTAATAGAGGATTTGTTCTAGAAATTAACTCATTAAGTTTATTGTTTGGGTCGTCTAAGATCTGGTTATAAAATTTTACACACGCAGCATGCATTCTAGTGTGTAATGACACCAGAATATTTTCGACCAGGGAATCCTTATAATGCACGAACGGGTATACAATTCGAAGAGCACGCTTTTGTACGCGCTCGATTTAGTCGCTGAGATATGTTGGTAGTGAATAGTGAAACACTGTCGAAGCGTACTCCAAAATGGGGCGAATACAAGTAGTATAAAACTGTATGATATCCTTATCAGGTACTTCAGCACGCTTTGATTGTACTAAGGTGTATATCCGTTTGGAGCTTTCAGAAATAATGTTATTGACGTGCTTATTGCACTTCAGGGTTGATGTAATAGTGAGACCAAGTGACTTCGCTTCTTCTACGACTTCTAGAGACTTTCCATTTACTTGAATTGGAGGGAATAAATTTCGGGGTTTTCTTAAATCACTGCACAGTTCTTTACATTTCTTTTGGTGGAGCCGGAATTGGTTTAAATCAGACCATTCCTGGATTTCTGTGACGGCATCCTGGGTGTTACTTGAAGCCGATTTCGGCACGGATTCGGATATTGTAAGATCGTCTACGAATTTGACTTCATCATCAACACTAGTGATATTGAGGTCGTTGATCATTAAGGCGAAGAGCCATGGTCTGGTTCCTTGGGGGACGCCAGCGGGGACATTTCCCCACTCCGAAAAGCAGTCTTCTACAAGTTTAACACGTTGTTGTCTATTAGTCAGGAAATCTGCGATCCAATTGATAGTGGCATTCGAGATACCTACAGATATTTACGCATTTATATGAACCGCAAACGTCAAAAGTACGTTGATCTAAATACAGAGCAGGAAACCCACTATGAGAAAGTCAAATTTGTCAACTTATCCTTAAGTGCTCTTGGAGTTTTCAGTCGGTCATCAGAAATGAAATGCTTCGATGAAATGCTTAATTTAGAGGGAACGACGGAATGGTCAACATAGTCGAAAGTTGGTAATCGAACTGCGCCACTCTGACCGAGGCTCCCGATCCATCTGTTGCTTCCGTCCATGGGTGGATCATTCTTATGAGGGCTTGGCTTGTCGAGGAGCCGGGGATGACGCCGAATTGGTTTGGGTCTAGAATTTTGAGGATTGCTGGTTTCAGCTTCTTACTCACAACAAAATGTTCCGCTACTTTTGAGAGGACAGGCGTGAGGGAGATGGGACGAAGATGTTGGTTTATATGTCGGACTAGTGTTGATTTTGGGACTGGGACAGAGTTAGCCAGTTTCCAGATCTTTGGAAGTTTACTTTATTTAAACGAACAGTTTAAGATTTTCATAACAGGTAACGACAGGAGAACCGCATACGACAGGAGGAACCAAGATGGAATGTCGTCAGGGCCACTTGCCTTGGAGGGATTAAGAGATTTTAAGCATTTATAAACTTCGAGGTCAGAGACTGAAATAACATTTGAAGTTGTGTCGCCGGTTTGGTTTGTTACTCGCAAAGGTTGCAATTTTTGAAGAGATTCAAGGAAACTGTTATTGATTTTGTTTGCAATCTGGGTATTACTCAGGTGATGTAGATCATCCACTTGTATGGTGGAACAAAAGTCGGGCTTAGTCACAGGGACCATACCACTGATTTTTTTGATCGCAGTCCACCAATCTTTGGGTTGGACATTTTTAAGATTCTTGATCTTACTGTTATAGTAGGAGGATCTACATCTTTTTCGTTCGGAGTTTACTAAGTTCCGGTAGTGTTTAAAGATCCTTCTATTTCCATCTTTAAGGGCTCGTTGACGATTCTTAATTGCTCGTTTAAGTTTATCAGACATCCAGGGAGCATCGTTATTGTGGAATTTTTAGCTTTGACTGGCATGATTATGTTGAAAGTACTATATATCATTGTGTTGAAGAATGTTATTTTCTCTTCACAGGAATCAATTCGGTCTATACACGATCAGTCCACTTTTGAGAGAACTCTTCCCAAAGCTCTTTTATTATTAGGCCTTGTCTCACGTGTCTAATGATAGAACTCTTCCCAAAGCTCTTTTATTATTAGGCCTTGTCTCACGTGTTTTAATCACTCTCGATTTATTCACGGTAGTTTCTCTGGTCTTAGGAAAAATAGAAATTGTGAAGTGATCTGACAGACCAAAAGGTGGAGATTTCTTAGGATCGTCATAAAATCGAGTTTATGATAATTGGATTGCGACAGAGAATTAATGCTACTCAGGGTGATATAGCTATTTGGATCTATGGTCTTGAAATAAATAAGGTTCATGCAGTTAAATCGCTAGGGCTACATATTGATAGTCACCTCTCATGGTCAATGCACATTGAAATTAAAGATATCGAAGAAAAATGCTTCGACTATTGGCGCCTTAAAGCGCATTAGACCATTTATAACGACAAAAACAGCAGTTCAAGTGTATTTTTCTCTGATACAGGCTCATTTTGACTACTGCTGCTCGGTCTGGGATGATTTAGGAGAAACTCTTAGTACGAAAATACAGAAATTACAGAACCGAGCGGTCAGACTCATTACAAGGTCGAGTTATGATACCAGTGCTAGCGTTTTGGAAAGCTTGCAGTTCGATAATCTCTCTCAATAACTTATAATATTTACTCCCATACGGCAATCTTGTAAACCAGTTTTGATTTTATTCTACTGATATATAAAATTTATGTACTGAAGATTTTACTGTTGTTAAATAAAATTTTATTGTATTGTATTGTATGGTAAGAAGGGTGAATAACTATTCCATTAAGTCGAAGCGTTACCCGAGTGCTGGTGGCGTCTGCTCCCAAAGGGAGTGGCGTTACTCTCGTAAGAATGGCAAATTGACCCTAGAAGTGCTTACGTCACAATTTCCAATCCATTAGGAATAGGCGAAAAAATGTAGGATATATGTATGTCAAATATGCACAGTTTGGAAGTGGCGTGACGTATGGACTTCTTAGGTCAATTGGTTACATCATGAAATCGTAACGTTACCGCGTACGGGTGGCGCTTTTACTAGAAGAGTAGCGTTACTCCAGCACGAGTGGCGATCGAATTATGAATTAAAACGATATATAATTACCGAATCGAATGAAAAAAACACATACACTGAGAGCCCCTTGTACCAGGTAAGCGTAGCAGCAACTTGGTGTCTGATACCAACCACTTTTGGGGCGGGCAAACGCGGGCCAGACAACTAACCGTAGAATTTTATCCTAAATGATAGGGTAACCACTCAACAAAAGCGGAATTGACCATCAGGGGCCGTTTGTATAAAACTCTTAACTACTTTTTAACTACCCGTTTTCCAGCTAAATCCTCGTTAACTTTAATCACGTAGTTAAGTCTGTTGTATAAAAATGTAGTTGGCGTAAACTGCTTTTAAAATGTAGCTAAAGTTAATTATGGCTAAGGGTATCGTCAACGTTCCAAACCGTAGTTAAAATGGTGTTTTTAGCAGTGATCAACTTTAATCAGTAAGATAATATTAAAAGCAACGGTTACCAAGGGTTTTCAATCGCCATCTTCCCTAGAAAGGTTTCTCTCATATTCGTGATCTTTTAAAACGCTATTATTTTGGTCTTTTCGGCGAAAGCGGAATATTTTTTTGCGTACAAAGATTTATCTATTACAAAAATGTAATTTTAACCTGAGCGGTCCAGTTTTACTTTCATGGTAAATACGCCTTTTTCGTTGACTTTATCGATCTTTAAATCTTGTTTTCTTGTATATTTTTCAATATTTTGAATCAAAATAAATACCGCCAGTTTTAGTAAGTACGAGTCCGCAGTCGTATTCAAAATGCTTGTCAGCGGTCGCTAATCAACACTTACTTTATGTTATTTTATGTTTAATCATCCAACACGAACCCCACGCGCAGTTAACTGTGTACTGCTAACTACGTTTTGTGCAACGCAGTTAAGTCATGTGATTAACTAATTACAGTTAAGGATTTAACTATGGTAGTTAACGCTAACTATAGTTAACTTTAACTGCATTTTTATACAACCGGCCCCAGCCAACCCAGTAATGGGCATTGAATCGCACTCCTTGAGGCCTATTAGGCGTGCAGAGGCGTGCAAAAAAGTCTCATTCTCACTACACTAAGCATTTAATTCTTACTTCTTGCTTGGTCTTTAATCCCCGAGCCGGCGCGAAGCGCCGTGCGAGGGTACTAATTCCGCTCGGATATTTACACCCGGGTATGTGACAACATAGCGGAATGCAAAGTTGTCCGCCATTATGCAATGGACGGTTTTCTACGTTATGCCCATGCGCGAGTTCAGGCGAGAGAAAACTGTTTTGTACTCGGGAGTCGGGACATAAACAGACAAACAAAGTCTCTAAAACGAGATAAATGAAAATTATTTAGAGGAACAGAAGGAAAAAAATAGTCAAAAGACCGAAGAAAGACAAGATTTTCGAGTTTTAAAGCGTTTTAAACGCGTAAGTGTCTATTTTGTATACTTGTTTTTGCCGTATTGGCATGCAGTATATTATAGTTTGTGGATTTGAAAATGCGTAGTTCATCCTGTGTGGTCAATACAACATTGATTAATCTTAAAAGGTATTTTAGTATTAATTCAAATACGTTATAGAATAAGAAACAACATTATTAAATCTCAAAAACAAGTGCGAAAAGAAGTAAAAAAATACTGTTAAAAAAACAGTTGAAGTTTAGTATGAAAATTTCGAAATGTTTTGTGAGACTTCTATTTTTAAAGGTTGAATTTTACAGTAAATCAAAGCTAAAAGAGTACGTAATAACATACCTACTTTATATAGTTGGGCAACTGATAATTTTATAGTTAAAATTAACAAATCTTATCAACATTTTACCATTTTGTACGGAATAAAAATATACAGTGTTGCGTGTTACCATGGTTACAGTGATCGACTCAGTACCAGTGAACTCAATTTGTTAACCTGGAACGATAACTGGCGGGTGAAAAGTGAAGCCAAAATAACAGTGCCTACGCCATCAAACGTGATTGATTTCACAACGGCCAAAGTTCAAAATAAGTTCACGAAAATAGAAAAAAAACTTGAAAAGCTGTTAAAACCTGCACGATAGCTTATCTAGTTATCTTATCCCATATTTTTATGGCTTTCATAAACTTTTTGCACAAACTAGCTTATACGCCTTGTACGACTGACAAAAAACAAAATATTTTCGCTGTTTGAACAAAAACACTGAGAAAACTTGCTTTAATTAACTTACTTCAGTGACAAAGATATGTTTTCCTCCTAGTTTTCCTTCTGTAATCTTTTTTAGCCAGTTACAAAGGGGAAACTACTTCGATTTGCAAAAAAACTGTTGTTTTTTTCAAAAAAATAATTCAAAAATAGAGTTTACGTACGGACCGCGCAGTAAATAAGTTGTGGGAGACTGAAACTGACGTCCAGAACCGCGCAACAAAAATAGGGGACTGAAACTGACGTCCAGAACCGCGCAACAATGATGGCGTATAGGGGACTGAAACTGACGTACGATAACGAATTGATGGCGACGACGATGGCGTTGTGGCCTGACGCCAGAGGTCAAGGCTTCACTTTTTCCCGTACGAAATGACTGAAGTTATCGTTCCAGATAGATATACACGGCCAAAAATCATCAACTTGTTGCAACGTTGATGAAAACAGGATTGAACAATGTTGTGCTGCCCACATTGTTCATAGTTGTCAACAATATTGATCAGCATTGTTACACCTGATTCAGGCTCAACAAAGTTGTTCAATATTGTTGACAACTATGAACAATGTGGGCAGCACAACATTGTTCAATCCTGTTTTACAGCAGGCTCATAATTTTTGCGCGTGTATATTGAGTTCACCGCTCAGTACTTCATGTTACAATAACTTTTGGGGGAGTAAATTGTGTCGTTCGAATGGGCGAGGGGATTCTGCATGCATGTATTTCTAGTACTAGGATACAACTAACATTAAGTTCAAAAAGTTCAAGTCTTATTTTAGAATGCAGAAATATTAAGTGGCTGTTGGAAAGTTGTTGTTAGCTTCTATAATTTTTCAAATGAATGTTGTTGTTGTGTTATGAATGTAAATTATATAATCTACAGTTATAGACAATTGTGTTGGACTTATGCTTCATATTTCTATTGAAATATATTATGAATAGTGTAGGATAGTTTGCATTGCCTCTGGGTATTTCCCTCCTTTGCCTGCCCTTCTCACCACCGGCCTCCAATATATCCAATGCCCTATGACCCTACCGAGGTGCGTGGAGGGTGGGGATTGGTAGGAGAGATATAAAAAACCCGACAATTTGTCTTAGATAGTAGTATCCCCTCAGATCGGCCTATACCGAAAAATCATACTTTGCAGCTTTAAATCGCCTTAATTAAGTCGCCTTAAATGGGCCTACGTCGCTTTAAGTCGGGATCAACTTTTCCTCAAACTTTCTTAAGTCGCCTTAAGGCCGGTTTACAGTTCGCGCGAATATAGCGAATCGGGTTTACACATTTTAAAATTCGCTCGAAAATTTGCAAACTTGCAAAAATCCTGGCTCTTGTTTGGCTAAATTTGAATTCGTTCGCTGGCGACTGACGAAAAAGTTGAAAATTTTCAACTTTTTCACCAGTCTCTTCGAATCAAGTAGAATGACGAAATTTGCCATAAATAATCCTCGCGCATGCTCAGTGACAAATTCGCTCCTTCGTGCGACCAATTCGCGCTAACTGTAAACCGGCCTTAAAGTGGGCCAAGTCGCGGCGACTTTAGGACCCGGTGTAGGTCTTAGCCCAGTCCTGTGTTAGAATATTACTAATTTTGTAATATGGTTTTATCGGTATAAAATTACGGTGCAATGCCTACAGAATAATTGCGGAAAAACATGAATAAAAATTGTAATGTTCTGTGCTGTAACGTTTAAATAAAAGTCTGATAATTCTTCTCATCTTCCCTGGTTTTCTTCAAATCAGTGTAATTGCATGGACTCTGAATTTTCATATCCTTCGCCATCACCGGCAGAATTTATGTGCAACGACTGGTAATTATCTTCTGTATTCATTTTAGCTAAATCCAGATCTTGATAAATTGTGTCGTCTTTATATGTTTGTGTTTGAGGGTTTGGTTGAGATTTTCTAAACTGGCCACGGGAATACACCACAACGAATGATAGGAAAACTCCAATGATAATGCCACATAGCACTGATACAACAATATGCCATATTACAACATTCCCATTTTCCACTCTGTAAGACGAGCTTGATGTTGGCGTTTGTGTGATTTGAACTGGACCTAGAACATTTCATTCTAATTTAGTTGTGATCTATATTAACCTTTCGTGCCCGAGCAACATGCGTACTCGCATGAAGGAGCCCGTTGCTAGGGTACTAATCCCGCTAAACAATTTACATCCGGGAAAAGGATTGCGAACGGAGTGCAAAGTACATCAGTGATCGTGGGGGCATGGCTACGTTTCATGTTTTAGCGAAATAGCGAGTTACCCGATTGATTTATTAAAATTAAGCGACATGAAAAAGAGTTATTTTCCTGGTTATAAATTTTCTTCAGAGCTCTTCTTGAAACGCTAGAAATTCTGTTCTATAAACCCTATAGAATTGATTTCAAAATTTCCCCGAGGAGAATGCTCCCGGACCACGTATAATTTTCGCACCTTTGACTACGTTTGCATTATATCGGATAGATTTCTGTGCTGTTTCAAAAAGCTATGATGTATAGTGGGAACAGCTAAGTTTTGTACCTTTGCAAAATGCTATTCGATATGTTGTACACACTAGGTTGTGACACACATATCAGATATTAACTTTCCTTAGTTCGTTCGTACAAAACACCAATTAACGAGCGAAACGACAAAAATTAATGACAAAATACTATTACTGACTATATCATAATACTAACTAGAAATACACTCATGCAGAATCCCCTCGCCTATTTGAACTCAGGAACATACTTCCCAAAATGTATTGTAACATGAAGTATTCCGTCAGTCATTGTCACCATAGCAACACGCAATTTTTTACTTTTGGTACAAAATGATAAAATAGTAATATAATATTTGTACTTTTAGCTATAAACTTATGAATTGCCTCACTATATAAAGTAGATAATGTTATTACGTACTCTTTTAGCTTTGGTTTGCTGTAAAATTTAACCTTAGACATTTCATAAAAACGTCAAAAATTTTCAGAAAACTTCAACTGTTTTTTGACAGTATAATTTTTTAAATTTATCTTTAAAATAGTTTCTGACATTACGTTGTTTCCTCAAAATTCAAATTTAAACTTGCTAAAATACCTTTTAGGTTAATCGATATTATATTAATAACCTCACAGAGTGACATACGCTTTTGCAAATCCACAAACTAAAATATGCAAAATAGACACTTACCCGTTTAAAACACTTCAAAAGTGTGCTTTTTTCAGCCATTCGACTGTTTCTCGTTTTTCTTCTTTTGAAGGCTCTTATTCATCGGTATGTTTTTCCAATAGCCCGAGTATTAAAAATCATTTTTGATGCATATATTAACAAAATATTTCTCCGTAAATCTTTAAATATTTATCCGTATGTTTCTCTCGACCTGACTCGCGCATGCGTATAACGTAGAAAACCCTGAACCGTCCATGGCATCGCGGCGGACGACTTTGGATTCCGCTATGTTTTCACATACCCGGGTGTAAATATCCGAGCGGAATTAGTACCCTCGCACGGCGCTTCGCGCCGGCTCGGGGATAATATAAATAAAAGCTGTTAGTATTAATCCAAAAACTGCTCAAAAAGGTAGCGTGCACGTAACTCCGTACTGCAAGTAGATCAGTTGTAATAACCGTGCGAGGGTACTAATTCCGCTCGGCTATTTATTACACCCGGGAAAAAAGGTAATTTAGCCCCTAATTGTAAATTATAGTTATAATAAGCAGATTGAAATGATGATATTTATTTAAAAGTAAAGACTTACAGAAAAGAATATTAATAAAGGACATTGAGATGTCTAAGATGTAAGACAATCAACAAGGAATTTATGTTACCATGAACAATTAAGCTCAAAGGCAATCACTACTGTGACGGTGACCGTTATGTGATCTTATCCCCGTGCGAGGGTACTAATTCCGCTCGGCTATTTATCCCCGAGCCGGCGCGAAGCGCCGAGCGAGGGTACTAATTCCGCTCGGAGATTTACACCCGGGTATGTGAAAACATTGTGGAATGCAAAGTCGTCCGCCATTTTGTTTTGTCATGGACGGGACTCGACCTTTTCGTAAGTTATGCGCATGCGCAAGTTCAAGCCGAGAGAAGACTTCCATCTTGCAAACTTTTTTCAAAAATAGTTTTGCACTCATTTTATAAGTAAGTCTCTATGTAAGTAAGCTTATATGTTAACTCTACAAAACAAAAGGAAAAATTAACAAGAGGAGAAACAGTCGAAAGACCGAAAAAGGAGCGTTTTAAACAGGCAAGTGTCTATTTTGCTGTTTTTTTGCATGCTTGCCGATTTTTTAACATAGCATGCAGTATAGTTTGTGAATTTGAAAATGTGTAGATCATTCTGTGTGGTCAATACAACATTGATTGATCTTTAAGAGTTGATTTTAGTATTGATTCAAATATGTTATAGAAAAATAAAAGAAACATTAAATCTCAAGTGCGAAGTATAAAAATACTCCTCGAAAAGCAGTCGAAGTTTTTGAAAATTTCGAAACGTTTGTGCAAGTCTAAGGTTGAATGTTACAGTAAATCAAAGCTAAAAGAGTACATAATAGCATATACCCACTTTATATAGTTGGGCAATTGATAATTTTATAGTTAAAAACAAAATAATATTTTGTACAAATTAAAATATAAAAAATATACAATGGTGCGTGTTACCATGGTTACATATTCGTCGACACAGTACTTCGTGTTACAATAACTTTTGGAGAGTAAATTGTTTGGTTCAAATGGCGAGGGGATTCTGCATGCATGTATTTCTAGTTACACCCGGGAAAAAAGGAAAGCTACGCGAAACCAAAGTTCCTGGTGTGTGGCTATGTTTCATGGGTGTCATGGGTGAACGTTTTCGCGAATTTCGTGAACTTTTCGTGGACATTGCGTGGGCTGTTATTGTCAGCAGCGGAATGAGCGAAGATTTTAAACATGAGAAATTCTGATTATTTCAAAATCGCTTTTAAGGACTTTATAAATAGGAGCTGTGAGGCGAATTTTATCGCTTTTGCTATATAGAAAAGGATAAGAAGAGATATGCAAGAGATAAAATATAAGGCGAGCTTGTTATAATTGTTGATGTATTTGTTCATGGCATATTGGCAGATTGCATTTATTATCCGCACAGGGGGGGTTGGGGACATCCTTATTTTAACCCCCCCCTTCGGAATTCCTAAGCTTCTGTTCCCAGACCCCCATGGAAAATATCTTGGAAAAGCACACCCTCCCTGGAAATTCCATGGAAAATATGAAAAATGTCCCCCTGGAAAAATATCAATTTCTGGGTCCCTTGGACATATTCCTGGGTCCCTTGGAGTTTGAAAATAGATAGAAAATGCTTACTCTGCTCTTTTAATAATGACCGATCTTTACACAAACATATCCTCTGGATATCTAAGGCTTTTTATTACCCCTCCCCTGGATTTCCAAGCGATTTCTATTACCCCTCCCCTGGATTTCCAAGCGATTTCTATTACCCCTCCCCTGGATTTCCAAGCGATTTTTATTAACCCCCTTCCCTGGATTTTCCAGTGTCCCCAACCCCCCCTGTGCGGATAATAAATGCAATCTGCCATTCTAAAACGTTATTCATAGCTGCCTTCATAGTTAAAACAAGGCTTTTAACCATAGGATTTAAAAACCTGCTTTGTTGAAGACCCCATGGAAAATATATTGAATTATGAAATTCGCAAGCAGAACAAAACGCCACTTCTTTCTTGTGATGTTGTAAACAAGCAAAGTAGAATAAAAATATCAATTTTTTTAGCTCGAAAGCAAAGAAAACGTAAAGTATTTATCAAAAACCAGGGGGGTGAAAGATGCCGTCGGAAGGTTAGGATCGCGGTTTGTCAGTGGTCATTACCATGAGCAAAAGGAACCATGTGGCGTCAGCAAAGGCCAAAATCCGCCATGTTTTTGCGGACACTTTTTTCTGCCGAGCAGTTCCTCCAGTAATATAGTAGAGCACAGTCGGTGACTCGCATCAGGTTTAAATTACTACAGCCGTAGGGCATGTTTGTAAGAGAGGCGGGACGGGACGTTTTTCACACTGCGTGTATATGAATGTTTTATACACGGGATATTTTCTCGCGGGAAGACCCAGGAATGTCCTTTTATTGTTGGAGGACGTCGCCTTGAACGATTTGACTGTTCAAATGTCACATGACAGTGATCAAATAATGCCATGTCAGCGTAAATTGTCCCGGTAGGCGGGATGGAGCATTTATATCCCGCTTCAGGCTGCATCCCCGTTGCTAAAACCGGGATCTCGATCATCGTCCCGTCCGGCAAACCTCCCGTCTCGCTTCTCATATATACAGGCCCTTACGGTGCAGCAAAATTGCTCGGCACACCTTAAGTAAACGTCTAACAAGATGCCATTAACACTAGTAGAATAACATGTTAATATAATTAGCATTAGTATAATGGTGTTACATATAAAGTAGTTAACCAGAAAGGATAATATAGATAGGTAATTATACACTAGAGATTAGGCTGACGTACTGTGGTTTTCCACTAGGTGGGTCGTCTGTAGGGGCTGTAACGACTTGGTTCCTCTTGGTTTAAATATGTTTTAATCTCTTGCATTACCCCCAAGCTACTGACAAAGTTTTCAAGTGAGTGTCCACTGTTTTTGATATACCATGTATTTTACCACATCCACATGCATGCAGTGAACAAAAAATGTCTCAGACAATTTTCCCAACCATTAATTTGAACATTTTCTTCGACGTTAACAGTAGTTAGATCAATATAATTATACAGAATTTATAGCAGATTCAACCTTGTTCTCACTTCTTTCTTGCATGTGTCTCCGATGATTTATCAAATTAATTTTATTCTTCGAATCTTTCAGCTTTTCATAAAATTGCATGTATAAAGTTCAATTTGTTAAATGTTGAAATCCAAGGACAGGTGTGGACACCTAGGGACATCTCGCGTCTCCGACTTTGTTTGCCACCAGAGTCCAGAGTTTTTACCCGTGCAGCTGAAACTGTGAAACTAGTGACTGTTTTTCGTCACGTCTACGTTGTAGATTAAGCATATCTTAAAGTCCTAATAACGGCTCTCGCATGCGGCGCAAACAAGCGTTAAAAAGACGACGACTAAAGTTATTTACTAAACTATTTACAGCTAGTCACTATGTTTATTTTCCAGCAAGAAACGAGTACTTCAAGTTTGTGTCGTAAACTAAATCAATAATATAAATAGAAAAACTACAATCCTTTGCAAATGTGTTGAGACAGATGCTCCAAATACTATTACATTGACAAACTTCTATCCTCCCCGCCTCCTATTCAATGTACGTTGTGTCTAACGTACTATCATATTTGATGCGGTATTGTATTATAATTGGGAAAACAATATTGATTGGGGAGGAGGGGTTAGGGGAAGGGAGATTAATGTGTGTTACAAGAGTATAGATGGACCTATGATCTGAAACTGCAGGTCCCAACAAGTTTTGAAAGTGATTGTAAGTCTATACAAGCATGCCTTATATTCCAATCATTCCATTGAAAAAGTACATGTTAAATTGTACTGTATAAGTCACCGGCTATATAAAACAGCGGTGCTCACAAATAGATGAACTAACACAACAATAACAATATACAAAGTTAAACACTATTACTTTTGTAGTGTTGACATTATGATAATGAGTTAATATAGTTAATATAGTAAGTGGTGTGGTTTGAGAAAACGAGCAAGGACAGCTAGTAAGGACACAGATACTAGCCAGAGAGAACTAGATTGAATGTAAACGCGAAATAACGAGATTAATAAAACATTATATTGGCGACGAGGTTATAGAATATACAACAAAATAATATACAGAAATCAATTCGCAAATCGCCAAATGAGCGAGAGTTCCGAAGAAGAAACTGAACCAGTAAATAACAACGCCGATATGACAAATTTACAAGCGGCTTTGCCAAATGGTTAATACGTTTGGACCGCGTTGGACCAAATGGTTAATACGTTTTGAAAATTTCTTAACAGCAATGAATGTAACAGAACCCAAACGAAAGCGTGCACTACTGCTACACTATATTGGTGAAGTATCATATGATAACCTACACGAGACAGGCGATGCGAAGGACTACGTTACAGCAGAGAAACTGTCTGGTCATTTTACTCCGAAGAAAAATATCGATTACGATGTCTATGTATTCCGACAAGAAAACCAACGTACTGGAGAAACTCTTGATCAGTATGCGACACGTATAAGAAAATTGGCCAGTACATGCGAGTTCACCGACCTTGACAAAGAATTAAAATCTCAGATAATACTCGGTTGTTTATCATCCCGTTTACGACGACGGACTCTACGTGAGTTAACGCTTTCTCTTGACCAACTGCTCAACCATGGTCGAGCAATGGAAACGGCGGAAAAACAAGCGACAAACATGGAACAAACGAACGAAGAATCCCACGAAATTAATCGCACTCAACGAGAACAGTCTCAACAGCGTTATCAACAAAATATAAACCTTCGTGAGAGGAATCGGTCACGAAAATGCTTCAATTGTGGAAACAACTATCCACACGTAGATGAAAAATTTCTTAACAGCAATGAATGTAACAGAACCCAAACGAAAGCGTGCACTACTGCTACACTATATTGGTGAAGTATCATATGATAACCTACACGAGACAGGCGATGCGAAGGACTACGTTACAGCAGAGAAACTGTCTGGTCATTTTACTCCGAAGAAAAATATCGATTACGATGTCTATGTATTCCGACAAGAAAACCAACGTACTGGAGAAACTCTTGATCAGTATGCGACACTTATAAGAAAATTGGCCAGTACATGCGAGTTCACCGACCTTGACAAAGAATTAAAATCTCAGATAATACTCGGTTGTTTATCATCCCGTTTACGACGACGGACTCTACGTGAGTTAACGCTTTCTCTTGACCAACTGCTCAACCATGGTCGAGCAATGGAAACGGCGGAAAAACAAGCGACAAACATGGAACAAACGAACGAAGAATCCCACGAAATTAATCGCACTCAACGAGAACAGTCTCAACAGCGTTATCAACAAAATATAAACCTTCGTGAGAGGAATCGGTCACGAAAATGCTTCAATTGTGGAAACAACTATCCACACGTAGATGAAATATGCCCAGCAAAAGGAAAGTGTTCTGCAAATCGAAATAGTAAACCCGATAATAGTGTCAATCATGTCGACGCCGGAAGTAATAGACAGCAACAACAAGCAACTACAAGCGTGAGTAAAATCGAATAGAGCAATCAAAACCAGGTAGATTCGAGTTCCGACGATTAACATATATTTTCGCTTGGAAATACAAAAACCCATGCAAAGAAATACAAAGTTAAAAGCCCGAAAGCTCACGTAAAAATCAGAAATACGCCAATGGAAATTATGGTCGACCCTGGCGCCAGTGTTGACATAATTGACGAACACGCATTTTCACGAATACAAAAATACTCACGCAAGACAAATCAGCCGCCCATTACTTTATCTAAGACAAACACAAAGGTGTACGGCTACGGCGCGAAAAAACCTCTGCTTATCGTTGGTAAGTTTGATGTCGAAATAGAATCTTCGTCTTGCATTGTTGTGACCACAATATACGTAATGCAAGGGACATTTGGTTCGTTGCTTAGTTACGATACAGCCTTGGCCTTGAACCTTATCAAGTTAACTATTAACACGACAGAGAATCAACAACCGGATGCTCAGGGAGAAAATAAACTGAAACAATTGATAGACAAATATAACGATCGATATCACGGAATTGGAAAGTTAAAAGACTGTCAAGTTCATCTTCACATTGATGAAACTGTTACACCAAGCGCCCAGCCGCACAGAAGGATCCCATTCCACCTTCGAAAGGGACTTGAGCAGGAATTAGCATGATTAGAAAATGAAGGCATGATAGAAGAAATCTGTGGTCCACCCCATGGATTTCTCCCTTGGTCGTGGTACCCAAACCGAAAAACTCAAACAAGGTACGCCTCTGTGTTGACATGCGTGTTGCCAACAAAGCTATACAGAGAGAACGACACATCACACCCACTATCAATGACCTTAGTAATGATTTAAATGGAGCAACCGTGTTTCCCAAGCTTGATCTTAACCAAGGAGATCACCAGCTAGAACTTGCACCAGAATCGCGATATATAAGAACATTTTCGACACAAAGGTCTGCGACGCTATACAAGATTGCCTTTTGATGTTACCTCGGCAGCTGAAGTTTTTCAAGCAACCATACAGCAAGTTATACACGACATACCGGGTACGCGAACATAAGTGATGATATTATATATGGCAGTTACCAAACGTCACATGACAATGCCTTGGAAGCAGTCCTACAGCGCCTGAAAGAAAACAACCTAACCCTCAACGCAACCAAATGTGAATACAACAAGCCATCCATAGAATTTCATGGTTACATATTTTCCAAAGACAATTGAAGGCTTTAAACAAATCAGTGCTCCACAGAACCCAACAGAAATGCGAAGCCTCCTGGGGATGGCTAACTATTGCTCACGCTTCATTCCAAACTATTCAACTATAACCGAACCTCTACGTCAACTCACTAAATCAAACGCCACTTGGCAATGGACACCAGCACATCAAACAGCTCTGGATACATTAAAGAAACACCTCCCTGATGATAAAACTATATCATATTTCGACCCAAAGAGCGAATCCACCCAGTCCTGAAACGAAAGAAGAAAAAGTAATCGCGTTTGCCAGTCGTCGTTAAACCCTGTTGAACAACGATATTCCCAGACCGAAAGAGAAGCCCTTGCTATTCTCTGGGCATGTGACCATTTTCATTTGTACGTCTACGGTTCCCACTTTGCAGTGATCACGGATCATAAACCTCTCGAGCATATTCATGTGATTACAAATTTTAAAATATACAGCGGTTTGACGCAAACATCTTTGCGTTGAACGCGTTTGCAATAAAATGTTTTCAACTGTTCAACAATATAATTATGTTGACATATCTCAGTTTGAGCTCATGGATACATTCGAGTAGGGGGGCGTGGGGAATAAAATGTTAATTGGAACAATAGATTTAAGCATGGATATCGTACATTACACATAGGCATATTTTATTTAAGTGAAAAGCAATGAATCTATAGAACCATTACTTGCACGATATATACACTCAATATAATTTGAATTTCCACTCAGCTATGAGATTGGGGTAATAAATCAAGGCTGTAGTAACTTTAACTTTAACGTCTTTACTCAAGTATGGAAAAATGTAAGCATAAAATCATGGGTTTCACTATTTTATTATATGGATAAGGGTATTTTATAGGGAACTAAAACACTCGTAGTACTCATACGCCACTACATCCGGGACTTGAGTGGCGTATTTTCCGTATGTCACGATTAGGAGTGACATAACATTTCCCGCCTTTTTCGCTGTTTTACAAATGGCTTCTAGTTCAAGGTTTGTGGATTTAAGCGAGGACGACATTATTAAGTTTTGCGACGAACAAGAAAACGAAAACACAACAAAAAAGACGATATACGATATCGCTATTTTCAATGAATTCCTTGCAGTTTACAATAGTTCTGAGGACAGAGAGATATAGGACATTCCCCCGAACGAACTTCAACCGATTATAAAGAATTTCATTTTGTCTGTACGAAAGCAAAACGGCAAAGAGTACGAGCCGTCGTCTCTCAGAGCAATTGTCCAAAGCATTGACCGTTATCTGAGAAAAAAGAACTACGCTTTCTCTGTTTTGAACGACAAAGTATTTTACGATGTCCAAGACACACTTAAAAAGAAACAAAAACAGTTCAAATCTCTCGGCCAAGGGAATCGTCCAAACGCTGCCGACCCGCTGTCAGATGAAGATATCAACAACTTTTATGATCGTAAGGTCTTGGGAACAAACTCACCGAGAGCCTTGCTGAATACTGTGTGGTTGAATAATTGTATTCATTTTGGTATGAGACCAGGCAAAGAGCAAAGAGATCTTCGTTGGGGTGATTTGGAGTTGAAACAAGATTCAGAAGGAACTCGCTTTGTCGAGCTCTGTCGAGAAAGACAAACTAAAACACGCACTGGCGAAAACCTACGAAACCTTAGAGCAAAAAAGCCTAAAATGTACGAAAACAAGAGTAATCCACATCGTTGTCCGGTCAACAGTTACTTGGCCTACCGTGCGCATAGACCAGCTGAAATGTTGGCAGACGAGTCTCCGTTCTACTTGACTGTAAACATTGAAGTTCCGAAATATGAAGGACAACAATGGTACAAATGTTCTCCGCTTGGTGTAAATTCACTGCGAAATATGTTGAAGAGAATGGTCAAAGATTCCGGCTTGGAAACTGACAAGAAGCTAGTAAATCACAGCACAATAACGACATCCCGCCAACCGAAATCATGCAAATAACTGGACATAAAAACGTTGCCTCGATAAATAATTACTCGACTTTGTCAGACAAGAAACAACAGCAAATTTCTGGCGTATTATCAGGTGCGACGGCCGTTCAAACTGCTATTAACTCAGTTGAAAGTCATTCTGTTTCGATCGACGAGACAATCAGCACATCAACTTGTTATTTACCGGGTTTGAGACCGGGTTTGTCTGCAAATATGCCAACAGGAAGCCTTTTTCAAAATTGCCAAATTGGAACTGTCAATGTTTATCCAAGTGGCGTACCGGCCGAACAACAACCTCCACAGCTTTGTAGTCAAAAACAAAAACAAAGAAGAATCGTAACATTAGATTCTTCAGAATCAAGCCAGAGCCAATAAAGTACACTAGCTAACACTTTTTAAAACTTTTTCTGTTGTAGCGCAGGTTGTTGTGTTTAATCTATATTTAGCCATAGGCTAATTTTAAAGCCATTGTTGTGTTTTACACTGTTTTTATTAAAAGGTTAGTTGTTGTGTATTTGTGTCACTACAAATAAGTCCATATAATAAACAGAACATTACACGGTAGCGGGGAGATATGGATTTTATGTTCTCGTGGCAAGAACGATATCTCACTCGTTCGCTGCGCTCACTCGTGAGATATCGTTCTTGCCACTCGAACATAAAATCCATATCTCCGCGCAACCGTGTAATATCCTATATATATGTTATTGCTATTGATCTCATGTTTCATGGTTTAAAATTTCAACACATTTTGATCAGAGTACGCTCCTAGTGAGTGGTGACTAAAGTAAAAGCTCACAGATCCTCTTTTTCCTGTTTGTGAGGTAGTTTCGGTTAACATGCGCGCACACATGCATTCCCCTGCCTCATTGCTCCGCCTCCTCTCTGCCTCCTCTGTTTCTCCTCTGCCTCCTCTCCTTTAAAAGACGGGCTCGATCGGCCACTCTTTTACTACTGGACACAGCTCGTTATTGAGCTCGCTCTATATAGCGATTCCTAGAGGTATCGTGGGAGGAGAATAGATCGGATACATCATGTAGTGTAGAAGCTAACAAAGTTTTTGATTGCAACATTGGCTCGTTTCAATTGGACCTGGAGAAACAGGTTTTTATTGGCTATTTTTACTACTTCATTGACATGGTTGTTCCACTGAAGGTTATCCGACACTGTGAGGCCAAGTATCTTGGCCTGATGTACTACACCGATTGGTTTATCACAAATAATTATTGGATCAAACTGGTATTTGTGCTCTTTGAAGTCTATACATGTTTCCTTGGAATTGAACGGTTTAAGCTGGCTGCACAGCAACAGCTCTCGCTCGATGGAATGTTTCCGCCAGAGACAGGTTTACGCAATTGAACTTACTTGTTAGTGTCAATAACAATGGGCTGTGCATTTAAATTGGATGCACTTATATATATAATTGAGCACTATATTGTTGGTGTTAAGAAAAATCAATGGATTCTGTTTAATCAATAGTTATACTACTTAATTAAAGTTATATTTTTCATTTTATCAATTTTGTTTAATCAATAGTTATATAATAAATTGTGAAGGATCAACTAAACATTTCGACTGTGTGACTTCGACTGTAGCTGGGCCGTCTAACGGAAAGTAATCCTTGTCTTGCCCAGTCTCTTCACGAGCGTGATATATCGCATCTTGAACAGCAAACAGACATGAAGATGACATACATTGTGGCGGCTCACCAGCAGCTACAAAACCACAAATAAAGCTAAAGCATATAGTCGAAACGTAGAATTTATAGTTAAATGTATTGTAATTCACCCCATGGGCATTAATGTGCGAGATTTATTGGGACGAGCCTGATTGGAGCGAGCCTGAGCAAGCCCCATGCTCTGGTGGCTAACCGAGCTCAAGCGCATTGCATTATGGTGCGTACGTCGGTCTCGGAAATTTTAGCATAGTTATTAAAATCCCACCGGCATTTCTCCTCGTCTTATTACGCAATTTATAGTTTTCCATAAACAAACGTCCCGGAAATTCTGTCAATAGTCTAGCAGGTTTTCCACACAGTTAATGAATTAAATTATGATTCTTCGATCGAGCATTGAAAGTCATTAAATTGACGAGATAGATTTGGTTGTTCGGCTTTGTTCCCCTCTTTAGTTTCTATATCTAACTTTATTTCGGTTCAATATTCTTCTCTAAGTATTACTGTAAATATGGTTTCAAATGTCTTTTGTTTACATCTGCTATTTTTAGATCGCGTGACAAAAACCATAAAAATATGTCATCCCAAATTCTTTTAGATAGCTATATTATTGTCATTGCCACTTTTATTCATTTTTTCATTTACAGTTCTGACTTCTGACACATTTCTAGCAGTGTGAGCGTATTGATTTTCCATCACCTTACCAATCTCGTACCCAGAATATGCCCGTTTGCAGGTTAGGTAGTGGGCATGACTCAGGTGAAATGGAAGGAGATAACGAATTTCATTAGTTGACGCCAACTTCGGGATTTGTGCGAGATTTTGGCGTGGATATACACGAAGAGCAATGCAGAATTTATATTGCAGATATACAGATATTTTGCTCTCGTTCAACTCCTAGACGGATACGAATATTCTTTCTATTTTTTAACATAATACTCAGAAAATGTACTGGTTATTAATATATTTATATGTTGACATCGTTGCTTTTAACATAAATATCTACTATTCTTCTGTACCAACAAGTGCAGAATCAGTGTTTATGGAGACATGTTTCAGTGTTTAAATCATAAATATTATACAAATCGAATTATGAACAGTTCAGACTTTATGAGACTTGAGATGAAAGTATATTGTCTCAGTCAGGCTTGACTTTAATGAATATGTTGTATTAGTGATTATGTTATATATGTTGATGCTTTTAGTGTTATGCTCTCCCCCCCCCCCTCCCCCTTATAGGGGAAAAAATATTAAGTCACCTCTCTAATAATTCCAACCCTCCCACTTTACAACATATCAAACACATTTATACATCCACTCTCTCTTGAGCTCTCCCTTTCAATAAACACCCATTTAAACATGCCAGAAATGAATAAGCTCCTTGAGGTTTAACGGAGGATTTATGATAAAGAATGCTTAATTGGAAAATTGACTTATGAACTCCTCGTTGATGTGTTAGACCTATAGATGCCAACATAAACTGTGAGTGATCTTAAGACACAAGGTCACAACCTGCAGGCATCGTGCATAATGTCCCTGCAACAATTACTAATTTGACTTCTATAACCAGTGGCAGACACTACTACTGCTCTTCTGTTATAATGCAAATCTTAGCTAGTCCTTAAAATATTTTTGGCTTAAATTGAATGATAATTTGCTTATATATATATATATTTACTCACTTTATTGCAAAATACAATATTTACATTAGCAAAAGGTGGCCGCACAGGACATAGTCCCAATTGATTACAGCTACCATAAAAAGCATAATCTAGCCTCCTCTGCAGGAAACTTGGTGACAAACAGCAAAATCACATAACAATTTTATTGCAAGAGGGTTGTAACAATTTCTGAAAATTCTGCCAATTACCAAAAGGTGCGTGCGTAGGAGGCTAAAGCATATCAAGGCTTTTCTGGTTGTAAAATCATTGTGTAACAGCTATGTTACACAGTTAATCATCAATCTTTCAAAAGCTTTTGGAAACTATTGGGAGCCAGTTGACCCCCCGTCCTACCCTCATTTTGTCTGCCACTGTGCTTATCATACATATCCCTTTCAGCAGTGGCGTAGGAACTGGGGGGCACAGGGGGCACGTGCCCCCCCCCCAGTTTTCTTAAAAGTACCCTTTTCTCCAGCTAAAACAATGGGAAAAGTGGTCTTTTCTAATAGAAGAGGAGCCCTTAAGACGAAGTGCCCCTCCAACTTGAAGTTGATTCCTATGCCTTGCAGTGTAGTGAACAGCTACCTTCGAACTGACTGTACATGGCTACTGCAAGCAGGCATTCACCAGCATATGAAAATTATGTTTTAGTCTACATTAAAATATTACTGAAGTTACTGACATACACCCACAATGTCAGACGTGATGCAATCTACTCCATGTAACCAAACAGACATGGCATATTTGAGCAGAAACACTGCATGGTCATAAGTTCTGACATAACTCTAATGAAAAGCACATAATCAGAGAAATGTGTGTATGAATAGTTATATTGACTATGCACAGTATATCATATTATAAACACTAAGTCTGGCCCCAAATGCTAGTTGAGAAACGATGTATTAGAATCTATAGTGTTTTAAATTATGTAATCCATAAAAAATGATTTGTAGTTTATCTATACGTCGTATAAATTTACTCCAGAACTTTTTGTACAAATATATATACAATTTTCGATGATTTCAACGTAAAAGTATCAAATTTTCGAAGACAAATTCTAAAATGTTGTTTATAATGGCAACAATTTACGCCCACATTAACACAGCATCGCGAATTGAGCACGAGCATGCGTATAACACACGTATAAAAGCATACGTGACTTCATTCCATTTTTTCAGAGTCATGCCCACTACCTAACCTGCGAACGGGCATACTCTGGGTACGAGATTGTCACCTTACAGCCTACACGTGCAATGTCAATATTGCTACCATTGGCACATTGTATAGCATTTTCTGAAAATGTCTTTTCTTGCTTCTCAACGATTACGTATTACGAACAAATCGTGCAACAACTTCACATTGTCCTTGATGAGTCAAATCATAGTAAAATAACAAATTGGCGCATTATGTTTCGCTCATATGCCTGCTCACATCTTAGCCTGTAATCGCTCCTGCTCGGGCTCGCCCCACGATGCTTCGCATCTCCCTATAGTTACAGTATATAAGTATAGAGATTACGTACGACGGTATTTTCAGCGTGTCTCGTGAATTTAAATTTCTCGATCAACTTTTCTCTCAGTCATTGCATACCGACATTATGGTTTTATATATTTACATTATCTTACTTTTTGAGCCAAGAATACCAAGAGGGTTTGGAGCATCTTTAATGAGGTTCACCCGGAAATCTATAGGAATATCCTTAGAAAACGGGGGGTGGTAATCCTAAAACAAATGAAACTATGATTAATTAAGGTATATATGCATGATAGTGACACAATTTAACCATTAGTATTGTACAAAAGACGTGACATCAGGCAATTCTGTCATTCTGATACTCGTACATCCTTTAAGCTAGATATCAATATACAAGAAAATGTTATTCGACTGTGGTTGTTTGATTATTTTTTTGCATTTATTCCGAAACAGGGCTTAAAAAATATGTAACAAAGTGGGCGACTGGTCAAAAGACCATAGGAAATGAAATAAACCTATAAGCCTAATCATTACCAGAATTCCAGGACATCAAGCGCTGCGCTTACATAGCTTATTGTATCTTGTTATTTACTGCGCATAAGATTTTAGATACTTACACTATCAATTCCAATTATATCGCCATTTTGAATTTCCAAATTTGGTCCGCTGTGCGTATATTCTATTTTCGTGGCGTCCTCAATTTCTGGTAATGTTGAGCTTACAATATTACTCTGTGCGAGAGTGACTGTCACACATTGCTCCGAAATAACTTTCGTTCATGTTTTATCCAAAATGCACTCGAAACCATGCTATTACCAATATACCTAAAGTAGCACCTACCCATGTACCATTGGTGAGTTCTAGGCCAGACGAAGGATCATAAATTGCTTGTTCGGTCAACCAGTAACCAAGACCCATGACGAATGCGCCTTCTACTTGCCCAATGTCAATGTCAGGATTCATACTGCACAAAAGAACAGATTCATAGATACGATACTATTTTGTCTTATTTTCTATAGTCCTCGCCGTTTGTTCTTTCATAAATATCTGGTCAATTTCTATATTAACGACTCCAACCTGATGACAATTCTAATCCCAATTCTCACCCTAAACCTAGCCTCTACTCTGATCCCAGTCCTAATCCTTGTGACGTCATTCCAGAATACCAAATACGAAACGTCATTCTAAATAGCTGGCTTAATCCAAATCCAACTGGCTTAATCCAAATCCTAACGCTCATCCTAATACTTGTGACATTATTTCGAGATAGTAATATAGAAAGTGAGATGAATTTCTATTTCTATTCCAGAAGGAGGTCAATCGGGCCTATTTATACTGGTAATCATCCATGCATGTGGTCTACGCGTCGACACTTGTCTATATAACACTGCTCACCTTTTACCACAGTCGAACAAAATATCTGTCCTGAGTATTTCTGTCTCTCCAGTGAGGACATCAATCTCCACCTCCGTACATGTTGCAGCGTAAATGTCATAATTAAAGGGTTGACCCGCTTTTGGTAACAACCTAATTAAGATACAAAAAGGTAAGTTGATTTCATATTAAACTAAATACCAAAAGAATGTAGGAAAGCAAGACTCTCTTGTTTAAGAATAAAATTCTGCTTACGCCTGTGAATGAGTGCAACCGAGACTAGAAGTTACTATCGCAAGGAAAGTGCTGCCGAAGCCAGACATGAAAACAATTGGAATGAATAATATTAGCATGTGTATTACAAGCGTGAATAATAAATAAATTGGAAAGTATGTTGTACTCGTTCATACAGTAGAATCCGTGGCTCCAAAAAGTATGGGTTCATACTATCATAAGCAGGTATAAAAAATGTGTTTACAACATTATTGATATTATTCTAAATTGCTAATAATTGTATTTGTTCTCTATTTATCAAAAATTTGGAATCAGCATAGAATATTGGTCATTAGCCATGGTCCTTATATATACAGATTACAAATTAGTCAAACACAAAATGTCATTCCAACGTACAGCATCGTCTCCAATGCTGCATTTCACTGTTCTAAATTACTCCCTTTATATACCCGGTCAATAATAGTTTTGCTGGGTCGACAATAGTAAAGCCAGTTTGTGTGCAGCTTAGATACTCAATGTTCACATTTATAAATGATTTATTGTAGTTTGCCATTTCAGTATACAATATAACAGTGTAATCATTTATTAGTACAGTTGATACATAGTATTTGATTGCCACAAGTATGACAATAGACTTGCTCCAAGTCTGTCTCTTAAAGGGGTTTTTATCGGAGAGTTATAAAGGATTGAGGAGTTAAAGGATTGGGGAGTTATAAAAGGCGCACGATGTTATAAAGGGCTTAATTTCCTCGCGCCCGCATTTTCGTGCGCCCTTTATAACTCCCCAATTATTTAACCCTCCAATCCTTTAACTCTCCAATCCTTTATAACTCCCTAATAAAAACCACTTTAAGAGACAGACTTGGAGCAAGTCTAGTATGACAATTAAATTATCTTTAAATTTTGGTCGCAGATGGTGTGGTTTTCATACATGTAATAAATGTAGTCCCACAGATCAAGGTACACCATATGTTGTGGCAAACTACAGTATAATGGTATGTGTGACATTCAGCATCCTGGAAACACCTATACATAAAACAGAGAATGGGTTTACTAACATGACAAAGATGGTTGAAAGTATTATTTTCATAGAATGTTACATATAAATAATGTATGACCATTGCAGGGGTTACAGCAACAGATTTAGGTGTCACCCTCTCTCAAATAGTTGCTGTGTGTGCTTTTCCCTTGTCATCGGCCTTGATATGTGATCATGGGGACATCAAATTCATGCTATTTCACCACAGGAACTTGCTTTCCCATGGTTCTTGGGTTATACTTAACATGGGATCTCTCCGACAAATAAAAATTGATAATTTTCAGTAAACAACTGAACAGAAGAATTTGATCTAGCTTTATATGTAGATCCAGAGGCTATGTACACAGTACACTGATATACATTAAGCTATATTATTCTTAGTATGTATCATGAATGGTATAGTTCAAGGTACATTTAATCCATTTCGAGCAAGGCCGCAAGGGGTTCTAGCGTTCTGCTTTTAATGTATTTCCGATCTATTAATAATAAGAGGCTAAAGTATTTGTATACCATGAATTTATTTACAATCTGTTCGACCAACCGATATTATTTCATATATTTCCATAAACACAGCGATCTATTTTATTATGGCGATTCAAGCCTGTTGAGAGGCTGCCTCATTTGTGTACGATAACAATAGCCTAAAATTCACTGCATATTCATGACAAGTTTTATTTGCTCGTCTGTATACGCAACTTTGACAATTTTTTCTATGACAATTGTCAGAGAAAAAATTGCCAATGTACAAATTTTGCTCGTCTGTATGGGTCGACAAGGAAAACTTGTCAAAGTAATTTGAGCACTTAGGTGCGGTTGGTCAGCAATCTGTTGTTGTATTAGCTATCATTGCGGACAGAAAACCATGCCCAAACTTGTCATAGAAAATTTGTTGCACGTACACACGTGCAATTGGCAAATAAAACTTGTCATATAAAAACTTGCCATAGAAAACTTGCTCGTCTGTAAGAGGCTTAACCATCGTTATTCGTTCTTCTGTATTTCACCTCGTGTTGTTGTACTGCGAAAGTTAAACGTTGTCCTTACGTCGTTCGAAAACTGCCAAACTGCCATATTCGAGTATTAATCGGAATGACATCGAAAACTCCAGGGGTATGTTATCGTATGATGTAAAGTCCTTACTGATTCCTTACGTCATAATTTGACGTAACAAATGCGGACAGATTGCACGACACAAAAATCTCGATACGCTTCAGTATAAAAAAGTGGTGGCGGGAAATTCAAACGTGTTACAATATGTGTCAAGGATAGAGTGCTTATAATGTTATATATTTCAGCGCACGCCCCTTTATCTGCACATGGTTAGAGAGTTTAATACATGTAAGAAGGTGGCGTACCGACATTTATCAAAGTGAGATATTTCGCTAGAGCGTTGACCGACTCTTTTCAGATGAGTCCGCGGCGAGAATCGAACCACGATCTCAAAGATGAAAGGCGCTTTCTCTGACAAATGCGCCACAGGAACAAAGAAATACGCTGTTTCGGTATGATACAAGTAGTTGAAGTGGAAAACTGGCTTAAGTTTCGAAATAAGAAGCCTGATTTCATTTAAACTTAATTTACTCTAGAATATCTATACCTTTAGGTTTTGGTTACGAGGCCATTTGTGACCAATAATGGTATAACACTTGATTTTAATCCATTTTTAAAATAATTAAATGGAAACGTTGTTTTGCGCAAGAAGAATGACAGTTGGGAAACAAAATATGTTTCTGAATCTGCTGGGTTTCTATAACCATTCGTGTTTCCAAAGGATGGCAAACGGGGAAACATTAGAGGAAACATACAAATTTTCAAATGTTTTCTCTTCCCTATAATACCATACCGGTATTTGGGCCAAGACCTGCAGGTAAGGGGTCATCCATTATTATCAAAATTTTCACAATCGGACACAGAGTACTACTGTTTGCGACCTCCCCCCCTCCCCTTACTTCGAGAGCGTACTATTAAATGTTAAAATTCATGAAAGATTATGATGGGTCTATCATCGACGTTTTAAAAAGCGTATACCTTAGTCATAAACGCCCTCTCCCCTGGGGGATACCCCCTCCGTGTACGGTTTGTGCGCTTGTAAAAATGTTGATAATTTAATAATGGATTCCCTTAACTGTTACATACATGTATTTTGCAGACAAATCAACACCCAGTTCATAACATTTTTCAATAATTTCAACCCATGTTGCTTTCGGCATATATTTTGCTATTGGTGATATTCTTTCTTTGAGCATATTGCAGCAATTTATGACAGCCTACACAAACAAGAGATATATTTTACCTAAGGAATTAAATAAAATTTGTCGGTAGTCAAAATTGTTGTATTGATTATTATAATAATAACGGATTTTAATAAGCAAATCCCTTTACTAAACAAACGTTAATGAGGCAGTCAAATTGAAGAAAGGGCGTGGCGACCGGGGGGTGGGGAGGTGTGACGCCCTCCCCAATTAATCTTTATATTAAAAAGTTGGTCAAAAGTTGGTAAAAAAATATTCCGAAATTATGCGTTGAGACTATGCGCTGAAATTATAAAACGTGCAACGCAAGTACAATAATTCTAAATATTAAAGAGTTGGTCATTTGTTGGTTAAAATATATTAAGAAACAATATGTTCTAATTTTCAAATATTATGCGCTCCTGAGCAGTGGTGGCGCTAGGGCGGGGGGTGGGGTGGCTACGTCCCCCATCGTCGGAGAACTCTAGCCCTCCCATTGGGGGAAAAATTGCTCTTTCGTCGGGGAAGAATCTATGTCTTGTAATTAACGAGCGTGACAATTCTATTTTACCGCAAAATACCCTCAAAACGCAGGAAATACCCTTTCAGAGACTCAAAATTCAAAAATTTTCTCGGGGGAGCATGCCCCCGAACCCCCACAGGTTGAACATCAGATAAAACGTTTGACTGCCTCTAAGAACTTAGACCCCTCGTCGGGGACCCTAGCCCCCTCATCGGGGAATTCCTGGCGCCACCCCTGCTCCTGAGTACGTAAGCAGTTGGTAAATGGACTAGTGCAGAATTACTGGAGTGTAGCATACATGTATTGCCTCAACATCATTCTTTCATCCTTTCTATTTTATAAAAAGTTTAAAAATGCTTGCATTTGAAAAATTTACTAAAAACAAGAAATATTAAAGGCAATTGAAAGCTGTTTGGGCCAGTTACGAATACATTTCATAATTAAATTGTAACTTGCACTTGCTTTTTTCTTGTTTCACAATTGGTAAGACACTAAATCGCTTATTTACCATGACTTCGAGAAAGCAGTATGTTTTTTTATCCCTAACTCGATCGACGAATTCGGGATCATAAGACGATCTGTTTCACTCTGTCCAAGTAAAAAGTGTTAAGATTTTTACCAACTACACTGTAAGCTAAACTGTTTATCGGTTATAATAAATGTACCTCACCTCACAGCATAATTCACTTGTTATACTTCCCCCAGTTGGTGAACCTGTGTAAGAAAAACGACATTTGAAGAGATCTTTGTATTCCCAGTAGTTTCTTCCACAAAAGTAATGTAATCTTACAAAATGAAATTTTGACGACATCACAAAAATACGTCATAGACCACAGTAAATATTCTAATTTACTCAATTTGACATCAGTTATGTTCTATATTCGTGAGGATGGCTTTTTAACAAATAATTACATTTGAAAAATATACCGACAACAAAATAGACTTAGTAAACTAAACAAAATAGACAAAATGTACAAAGAAAAATTGAAAACAAACAAAACTTCATCAAAATTGCCCGCGGTTTTGTAATCTCACGCAAAATACTGCTGGAATATCTCGGGCTCTGGGCAATAACCTCTACAGATATCTGTTTGCACCACTGATATGGAAATAATACTGGATTTAGTATTTATTGTGTCGAAAATGAAGGCGGAAGTCAGCCATTATTAGAGGATTTTCTGCACCAGTGAACAATAGATTGCGCTATCCAGTCTACTTTTCAGGTCAGTGATTTGCACTGAAAAATAGCGCGAGCACATGCAAATATCTAGAAGTATCCGTAGGCTTTTAGCCAATGAGAAATTATGTACACCATATTGTACTGACACAGCACTCAGAGGAAGAGAGACTTGGAACAAGTCTACATACCATTTGGATTGAGAAAACTTGTTGCTGGTCTTATTGAGATCTTATCAACAGTCAAACCAAAGCCAAGAGTGTAGGCAGCAACTTGGCAAACCTGCAGTGAGACAACATAGAAATATTTTCTGTTTATGCATGGCACTATTTGAACATATAGTTCAAACGAGATACAGTAAAGCCCCGCATAAAAGAACCAGTGAATTTTGACTCCAGGCTCAAGTGGTTCTTATATAACAGGTACTTAGAAAGAAATCAGGCCGAAGTGGTTCTTAACTGGTTCTTATTTTCAGTCAAAACAATTGTTCCTGGTTTAGAGTTTTAAACCTCTTATTACAATGAAACTAGTAAATGAACTGTAATTTAACTGTTAATTATAAAAACTTTATACCCATCAAGTTCTGAGTGAACAAAGGGCCATCATGATGTAATTTGTTTGAATATAGTTATGAAAGTTGAATTATGTTGTGAATTGATTGCTGTTTTGATAAAATAAATACATGCATGATGTGGTTGAAAGACATAATTCCTGCTAGCAAGATTACAGTATTTTGTTTTCTTCCTAGTACCTGCTTACTAATTCAGCTAAAAGTTTAATAGAACCAGTTTCATTTGTCAGCCTGAAGTGGTTCTTGTATTTTGGGTGCTTAATTGCCCAAATTTCAGGCTAGTGGTTCTTAACCCACTGCTATTTTATGCAGGGCTTTACTGTGTAAACTAAGTTGAAAATTGGGCACGTTATTTTAAAACTTCAAGAAGGCTTCGGCTCCGTACATTTTTAAATAGAAAATTAACCATTTAGATTCGATAAGTTTGGATAAGTATATTACTTGTTCAAAAAGGAGGGTAAGAGAGTACCTGACATGCATATAACAATATCTAAAGAGTTTCACAAACATCACGTAACTGCCGATGTCAATAAAAACATTTCATATGGCGGATATCGAATTAACTCCAGTGACCTCGATAATTTATTTCATAAAATGTTTTTTTAATTTTAGAAATTGAATTATTTACGGTTTTAAATTGACGGTTTAAAAAAAATTCTGTAAAGCCAAATTTTAAAAATGAGGAAAATATAGTTATTTGTAATATTTTTTTTGCCTTTTCAAAGCAATCCCCAATATTCTTATCAAGTTGCCGGAATAGTTAACTACATGACATCGGCATAAATACCTTTGTGTCTATCCCTTGTCCTATCTCGATTCCTCCATGTGTTATACACATTGTGCCATCTTTACGAAATATTGCGACATAAGCCGTAAATCGAGTGCCTGGTCCATACATTACGCCCCATTTCAGTGGTACAATACTCATTCCTCGCTTACGCCAACGATTTTCCTAATAAAAATGGGATGAACAAAGATTTTAACACTGTAATATGTAATGTGACATTGTAATATGAACTTTAATGTAACATTGTCAGATCTCAACACTGTAATTGAGTGTGAACACTATCAAATTAGGCAATAGATATCGGATACTGCTATACGGCAGGACACCTGATATTGTTTAATAAGCGGACCAGACCTTCTTTTCAGGTAAATAATCGGAAATAACTTTACAGTCTAACATTGGTAAACATATATCGTGCCAAAACTCTTGTTCAAAAAGATTAAAGTTCAAATTCACTTTTTCGGCTTTTGGGCTCTAGTTACAAATTAAGTAGTTTCAATAGGCAATTTGCATTATAGCAAAGCATCATGGAAAAAATGGTAACCTTGCACTTGGAAGCGAAATGGCCGCCGCGAAGCGAGCATTTTGCATGCGAGAAATATTGCTTTTAAACAAGAAATATCTTTTTTATGCTATAAAGTTTGTTTTGACCAAAGTATGGCGAAAATGGGCGAGAAAATTCGTATAGAACAACCGAGGGAGCGAGCAATAGGCTCCCAAATACGTTCTGAGGGGAAGGTTCTTCTCAACATTTTGAGGTGAGTACGCTTAGTAAACATCAGACTGCTCATCATTTTGACATACAAATATGCACGCGTTGTTGCTCGATCCATAGCTTGTGTTTTTTCAACGAACGAGTGTTTTGTGTGGATTTTTCGCTTGTTGAAATTGACAAACTCAGCCTATAATATCTTGCTCGATTTTCATAAGCACATGGCCTCGAAATGCAATGTTTTTAAAGACTTTAAAATGCTTTGGCAAGAAGCAAAACCAACGCAAACCTTCTTATTTCGCCCAGTCTATGCTACTTTGTAAAAAGACCATAGAAACGTTCTACTATAGAAACCTATTGTTTGCCTATAGAAACTTCTACTGTTTATTTAATTCTGCTTTGTTGTGGTCGGTTGATTTCCTGTCGAAATAGTAGGTTTTAGCTTTGTAAATATATGAAATTCATAGTTTGAACTTGAGTAAAACTCTTTCCAATTTACATGGTTTTGCCCAAGGCAAACCTTTATACATAATTTATACTCTATATAAATAATGTAAACTATTTTTTCACATTTTTGAAGCATTGTAGTCCAAATATTTCGTGGATAATACAGCATATAGTTGCTTAGCTACAGGTAATAAGGTATAATATAATGGTACAAAAAGAATTTGATTAATTTAAGCAAGTGAGGCATTTACTTCAACTATGGACAGGATCACAGGAAATTGCACAACCTTGCTTCCAATTGAAGAGTTATTGCCTGGGGGGTTAAGAAGGTAGTAATGCCTCATTACCATGCCATACTGTATCGCAATAACAATCACCAACACTTGAGGTTTTAGTGTAACTCCCCCGCCTTTCTGGAGAGCAACACTTAATACCCCAGTAATTCTACAAACTGGTGTTGTTTGTTTAAGGTTTTACCCTATGGTGGCCTAGGAAAAAATTTAAGGGGCCTGAAACCTAAGGGTTTGGGGAGGGGTATGCTCCCCCAGGAAAATATGAAAATTTGAGGCTTCTGAGTTCTGGCACTGGCAAAATTGGTGGGAAGATTTGCTGCATAATCGGTTTTGGTGGTTTGTATGCCTTGGTGGGGGCAGCAAATTAATCGGCAGCAAATTAGTCATAATTGAACTACCTGGCAATGGAAAAGAGCTCATATTTTTTAAACAAGACAAGAACTATCTCAAATAATTAAGCCATCTTTTCATTCTTTTGTATAATATCTATATACATATTATATAGGGAATATATTTAAGTAAATAAATGTATTTTATGGAATCCCCCCCAGGGCCAGGCCCTGTGGCTCATGCCAGTGTCTCTGGTTATTGTTCGAATACGTAACTTGTTTACAGTACTTCATATTTCATAACATAGTTCATAAATGTTGCCTCCTCCCACATTTAAGATGCAAGGCCACCAGACTTGGGGCAAATTTTTTAGAGTGTGTAAGTATAATAATAAAACAGCTATAGTGTTATTATTATTACAGAGGGCCCTTCAATTTTTGCCTCTTAATCTAAGGTTGGAACCCAAAGGTCAATCACTACAACCAAATAAGCTTGCATGGAGTTGCATTGATGAGGATACTTGTAGATGAGTGGGCTGACACTATTTGTGTAAAAAAAGGCAGCATCTGTAAGTGACCTTTCTACTGACCATTCCTATTCTAAAAAAATATTAATACCAGTAACTAACTGAACAGATGCTTGAGAGCCCACTAGGCCACTACCCCTGAAACACTAGGACCTTGTAAAGATTTTAGAGACTTTCTAGTAAGTTAAAGTAATTCTGATACAAACTTAATAGTTTGAAAGTAATAAAGCATGAGCGGTATATCAATATACCTGTACCCCTAGAAACCAGAAAATAATAAGGCACCCAACTTGAGCACGGGCAAAAATCGAAGGTCAGAATTTGAAATGGAGTGCCGGAACTCTGAAGAAGGGCATTCTACCTAATTCTTGTGAAATGTTTGCCCCTGGTCCCAACAAAATGCCTCGGCAGCCCTGTATCTTAATCTTGGGGGAGGGGGCAACATATATTCAAAATACTGGTGCAAAAATCTCGAAAGATCAATGATTATGTTGCCTTCAAGTGTTACCGCTCGAATGGGACATTACCACCTTCTTAACCTCCCAGATCCCCTTCAATTACAAGCAACAGGTTGTGTAATTTCCTCGCCATAGCCAAAGCTGTAACTGAACCTCACCAGCTACCAACTTGTTTATTAACAAGAGACACTGGGAGATAGTTTTGTTAACCTATTAATTAGTACCCTACCAGTACCACTGACGAGTAAAATTGTCTGGTGTTAGACAGAGTAAAATACTAAAGTAGAGCACATTTGGGTGCATTGCAAGCCAAATTCCTACCGTTAAATTTTAAAATTGGCTTTATTAGCTATATGTCCTATATAATACCTTACTACCTGTAGCTAAGCAACTATGCTGTATTATCAATGAAATATTTGGACTACAATGCTTCAAAAATGTGAAAAACAGTTTACATTATTTACAGAGTACATGTAAGGTTTGCTTTGGACAAAACCATGTAAATTGGAAACAGTTTTACTCAAGTTCTAGCTATGAATTTCATATATTTACAAAGCTAAAATCTACTATTTCGACAGGAAATCAACCGACCACAACAAAGCAGAATTAAATAAACAGTAGAAACATAGGCAAATGCTTTCTTCTAGCTTGGTCTTTTTACAAAGTAGCATGGACGGGACGAAATAAGAAGGCTTGTGTTGGTTTTGCTTCTTGCCAAAGCATTTTAAAGTCTTTAAAAACATTGCATTTTGAGGCCATGTGCTTATAAAAATCGAGCAAGATATTATAGGCTGAGTTTGTCAATTTCAACAAGCGAAAAAATCCACACAAAACACTCGATCGTTGAGAAAATACAAGCTATGGATCGAGCAACAACGCACACATATTTGTATGTCAAAATGATGAGCAAAATGTCTGATGTTTACTAACCGTTCTCACCTCAAAATGTTGAGAAGAACCTTCCTCTCAGAACGTATTTGGGAGCCTATTGCTCGCTCCCTCGGTTGTTCTATACGAATTTTCTCGCCCACTTTCGCTCCGATTTCGCCATACTTTGGTCAAAACAAACTTTATGGCATAAAAAAGATATTTCTTGTTTAAAACTTATCAAACGGTACGAAGAAAGTACTTAAAAGAAGCAATATTTCTCGCATGCAAAATGCTCGCTTCGCGGCGGCCATTTCGTTTGCAAGCGCAAGGCTACTATTTTTCCCATGATGCTTTGCTATAATGCAAATTGCCTATTAATTCAAGTCAAAATGTGATAATCACATGCACCCGGAAACCTCAAAAGATGACCTATGGACATTAAAAACAATATCTGGTATCCGGCTGAATAATTCAAATATGTAGCCGGATACGAGGTAATGAGACTATAATAATCTCACTATATGTGCGACTTGGATATCCGGACGGATATGATATCTAGTGTATTCTTACAAAACAGGAAGAGGGGTGAAGTAAAAAGTAAAACGAATTAAAAGATATGGGTAACAGATGCATACTTCAGTATTTATGCATGTAGAAATTAGCCAACAAATTTTCTTTATTCAAATGAAATGAGGCCTAAAACCCGGCCAAGTATATCAATTTTGATCTAGACCTAAGACTGGACAAGTTTGACTAAGTCTTAAGATTGGAGAAACCATTAATATGGAGGATGAGCTGACATTTCATAAACCCGAATTCAGACTTGATTGAATTGGACATGTTGGAGTGAAATAGAGAAAGGAAAACCTAAGAAAGAAGACTAAGACAGAACCAAGTAATCGTGACGATTAAGAGAACGAGAAAATAAACGTGGAAAGATAAAAAACAAAAGAAGGCAAGCAAGGGTCACCCGAAAGGGGGAAGCAGCAAGGATTGGATGAAAAGAACGTGAATAAATGAAAGAAAAAATATTTAAAATAAACCAAACCTTGTTGAATGTTTCAATAGCCGTTCTACGTTTGTCAGCTTCACTTGATTGCTTCAAATCTAGAAATATCACCAAGAAGTTTGAATCGGTTACCATTTACGGAGTTTCCACTCATCAGTGAAGATGGAACTATGACTAGAAAATTGGCATGACTACACTAGCACTATCACTAGCAAGCACTACAATTTTTTTGAAAATCTGTGATCTGTAAGCTGGAAGAAAATTCCAAGACTTTCAAGAATTTCTATAAGATTCCAAGGACTTTCCAGAATTACCAAGGATCGTTGTAATCATGATTTTAAATCCAGTAAGTTTTATTATTATATGTCAAGCGTTTATGTTTTGGTGAATGTCGCAGTTTGATTGTTGCTGACGTGGCAAGATTTTCCCGTATTACCCGTGGGCAATATGCAATTTTTATTGCCCTGCGAGGAAAGGCCGAGTTGCAGACAAAATCTTTTAAATACTCGAAAACGGGAAAATAACAACCACGAATACAAAAAGGAAAATGAACCATGGTTATAGCATTCTATGATCAAATTTGGTTTCCTTAAATCGAAAAATACGGTAAATTTTTACAATTTTTTAGACTGAACTATAGTCACCGAGAATTGTTTGTGTCTTGAGCTGGCAAAGGGCTACAAAATTCACTTGTAATTGGCCAGAAGGAATTTTAAACTTTTTATAACATTTAAAAAGAAGTAACTTTAAAATAGCGACACAGTCTAAGATATTTTCGATACTTCCGTAGTTTTCCTTTGTTTATTTAGAGTAAACAAAAAATGACTTATGAAATGAATTCAACTAGCACCTTGTTTTCCGAGTTGTTTTCTGCTATTTTCGAATTAAAACTGTTATTAAATTATTAAAAAATCTATATTTGTGTTAATATTTTAAAAAACGTGCTGTATGTAGTAGTGTTTTACTTAGCCAGATGCATTTGTACGAATGATATTGATATTCTGAAAATGAACCGCGGCTTTTGGACTTTGACCTTTGCTTTCGCGCGACCAAATCTGCGAATGTTTCCACTTTTTAATTTGGAAATAAACATCATTAATTAGGCAATTCAGTCCTACTCCTTTGACATCTCTCAACCCTCATTAATATTACGTCACAGAACAAGGCGAATTTGGCTGAGTTCAGCGTTTTCCGTTTTTCCCAATCCTGAAAATTCTATAAACATATTTTATAATAAAATCCAATTTATCGAATACTTATATTCCAAATATACCTCTTCTACAAAATTTTCAAGCGTTTATTTAGTAAAGTCTATACAAGCGGGAAATGACCATTTAAGATCGAATCTTTTCATCTGAGAAAACTTTTTAACATAGGCCGGGTTTTACAGATATAAATATAGTTTTTAGCGATGCGAAGATACAAGCGTAAGCATTTTGATACACGGCGTTGTCAAGGTAATCATTCCCACGTGGAAGACACAAAAGGTTGAGGTAATTAAGAGGTTAGGCGAACACGGATTTGCATGAATTGAGAATATATAATTATAGGACGGGAAAATATTGTACAATGTACACACAGCACACACAGAATTGATTTTTAAAACACATTTATTGATTAAAATTTATTTTACAGCGTTAGTAAGGTCTACTTCTAAGAGCGTATCGTTTAGGTGTCTTTAAAGAGTTTAATAAGAAACGTTCATATCGCTCTCTTTCCTTGTGTGTCATCATAGCCAGATCACTTTCTTTCCAATCAGCCGAGTCTTTCCAATTGGAGAATGCTCCGAAAACCATAAGTCCACCTCCTCAACGTATCATCTCGTGTTATGGTCAATGGCAGCCATCCTATTTTGATATGATGAGAACAATGCCTGGAATAGAATTCAATGAAGGAATACCTGAAGATATCGACAAAGCAGGTTACCTAGATGTGTCACAACGCACTTTAATCGTGCTAGATGATCTTATGGCACAATCGGGCAAGGGCAAACGTATAGCTGCTCTTTCCACAAAAGGGAGTCATCACAGAAATTTGTCCGTCATCTACATTGTCCAAAATATATTTCAACAGGGCAAAGAAATGAGAAATATTAGTTTCAACGCCCATTATATCGTGTTGTTTAAGTCACCAAGAGATAGGCAACACATCTCTATGCTTGCAAGACAAGTTCATCCTAGCAGAATGCGAGAGTTTATGAGGAGTTATTAAGAAGCTACGAGCCGTCCTCATGGGTATTTGATGTTGGATTTAAAACCTACAACGGATGATCAACAGCGACTCAAAACAAATGTATTGCCAGACGAAGCTGAGGCCTTAGTCGAATATGTACGGAAACAGTCCTATCATCAACCACCCCTTGTAAATGCAATGTATAACATCGGGAGCGAATGCCAGAGATCATTGAAGCACCACAGCTTACCGCGGTTGAAAAAAGCAAGCTGTATTCTGACCAACTAAATCGATTTCTAACTTTTAAAAACAAGATGGATATTCCGGTCCACCATCCTGTAATTGTTGAAACTTCAGATATCGTTGAACCACCAACCGCGCCTGAACCTATAGAGATAACACAACCAACCACTCCTAGATCTATCGAGATGACACAACCTGTGCCTGCTACTCCTAAACCTGGCTTTCTCACACCACCACCAACACAAGGAGAACGGTCCAAACTCAAACGCAACTTTTTCCACAATTGGAAAGACTCGGCTGATTGGAAAGAAAGTGATCTGGCTATGACGGCACACAAGGAAACAGAGCGATACGAACGTTTCTTATTGAAAGACAGACCAAAATATACTGCTATGAACGGTGAGGATATTGTAAGATTATCCGCCGAAGACAGACAAGAATATGAAAAACTCTTTTAAGACACCAAAACGATACGCTCTTAGAAGTAGACCTTACTAACGCTGTAAAATAAATTTTAATCAATAAATGTGTTTTAAAAATCAATTCTGTGTGTGCTGTGTGTACATTGTACAATATTTTCCCGTCCTATAATTATATATTCTCAATTCATGCAAATCCGTGTTCGCCTAACCTCTTAATTACCTCAACCTTTTGTGTTTTGCACGTGGGAAAGATTACCTTGACAACGCCGTGTATCAAAATGCTTACGCTTGTATCTTCGCATCGCTAAAAACTTATTTATATCTTTAAAAAAATTTGTTTGTAAAACCCGATATTAAAAGGTTTTCTCAGATGAAAAGATTCGATCTTAAATAGTCATTTCTCGCTTGTATAGACTTTACTAAATAAACGCTTGAAAACTTTGTAGAAGAGGTATATTTGTATTAATATAAGCATTCGATAGATTGGACTTTATTATAAAGTATGTTTATGGAATTATCAGATTTAGGAAAAACGGAAAACGCTGAACTCAGCCAAAATTCACCTTGTTCTGTGACGTAATATTAATGAGGGTTGAGAGATGTCAAAGGAGTAGGACTGAATTGCCTAATTAATGAATGTTTATGTTAACTACCTAATGCGCCCCTTATATTATGCTAATGACGTTTGAATATTTAATGATGCGCACCCCTTGCGTCCCTTCAAAAGTAAGGCTCGAACGGCCTGTATATTACTACTTATATACATTTTTAGACCTAGCCAGGAGCAGTTGCGAAAAATGCAACTTTAGGCCCTCTGGCAGGAATCGAACCTGCGGTCCTGCGATTCGGGTGCAGCGCTCCATCTACAAACACCTTCTACTATTAGTCCAATCGAACGAGATGCCGAGAAAAAACCTTGCCTTTTACAGTAGATCGTTTTCTCGACCTCTTCATACTGTTAGAGCGACTGTGACTCCGTCTCTGATTTTGCATTGATGGGCCATGCCAAAACACCCAGGGCCCGGTCTGTTCAAAGGGGCTCGGAGAAGTTCGGTGAGAATCATCGTGTAACTTGTCAAGCGTTAATGTGCGCCTATTTATTGAATATACCATTATGTATTTAGGAAATAGATCACATAGCGTAATCTCTCTAATAAGCCCTCGGGTGCTTATTTTTTCAAGCACCTTTGGACGGGGGATTATTAGAGAGGAGGGGCTTATTTGAGAGGGGGGATTATTTATTTTTCGGTAAAATGACATGAAAATTTTGTTCAAGCATAGTACAATGTGTAAAGAAAATCAGAACAAATCTTATCAAAACACTTGTGTTTTTGTGTGAATGGGGGGAACATATTAGAGGAGGGGGTTATTAGAGGGAGGGCTTAATAAATTTCTTCATGTAAAAAGGGGGGCTTATTTGAGAGGGGACTTATTAGAGAGATTCCGGTAATAGTATCCATAAAATATTAGCCAAGTCTTTTAAAGACTGCATATTGAAACGTTTTTGTTCTACGATAACACACGCTCGAACTATATATTAAGAATCTTTCGCAAGAAATTCCCTCGCGATAGTGGGGCCAGAACACTCCGCAGCGTTAACGTCGCTGGCGAGCATTCAGTGGGGTCGGAGCAAACTAAAGCACATGGATGCGAGACTGGGAGGTGGGGGGTTATCAATCTGCACTGGGCCAGCGACTGGGTCTCGTCGGCCTTGGTTTTCGCCAGCAGTGTAGAACAAATTTGATATGTTCAAATGAAAATCTCTTGCTGAGCAATGAATTTTCCAGACAGCGCTAATTAGGAAGGGGGCCTATTTGAGCCGGGGCTTAATGGTGGATTTATTTTAAAACGCCTTAAAATGAAGTCATGGCCACACCAAAATAATTTCATGTTGAAGTTCTAAATTGAATTTTTATGAATGGCTGTCCGCAGCACAAAAACCTTTAAGATATTGTTGGATCGATAAAGCCAGTACCTGTCCTTTCTTGTAGAAATTGATTTCTCGGATTTCATCCTGGCTCTTATTCAGTGCTTTAGCCAAGTGATTCATCATTGTTTCAGTAACAAATTTCGCAGGCAACATTCCTGGAAATACGAAAGCGTATTTTCATAGAAAAAATCCGAAAACCATTTGCTAATATTAATTACAGTTGTTAATATCCCTATTTTACAAAAACACTTGTACATGTCTGAAAAGTCTATTTTGACGCTACAAAAATTCAGATACAATACTAAAATGAATGAACTATATTTAGGGGACAAAAGACAATGATCAGTAATATTTGGTGGATGGAAGCGGAATATTGAATTGTGATTCAATTATTCATTATTCATTTTAAATATTTCCAAATGATACATTATTCGTCGTATTTGTCGAATTATTAATTCAGTTTTTTTTCAGTCAAGTAATATAATTCGTACAGTTTTCTCTACAAAAATACCTGGTGAACGTGTAAAGCAGTTTGTTGCGGTGTTCGTCTTGCATGGTACACCTCGATATTTCCAGTTTTCACAATAATACGCTAAAGTGGGAAAAACAGAAAATTAAAATACCAAACACCTTTTTAACCCCCACCCCCTTGGGGCTTATGTACTTCAGGCACGTTTGAGAGGGGATGGGGCCTATTGAAAAGGGAGGTTTAATTGCAAGGAGGGGGGTTATTGATTTGACGGAACAGTTCTATGCTATCAGGTATATAATATTGAAATCCCCCCGTGTAAAATATTGTTTACTTTAATTGACTAGCTTATACTTAATAGGACCAAACGTCATAGTCAGTGCTGTAGAACTAAATTCATAACTACGGGGGCTCTCTAGACGAGCATGTTACCAAGGGTGAAAACATTCAGGCATTGATGACGCCATAAGTAACCGCCCAATCCCATGATAACATTTTTTTACTATATGCATGCCTGAACTGATAGTCATATGTGATGCTTCGAGAATGAAACTATGGAAAAATTATATATTTTCAAGCATTCTTACAAAAACAGCTCCCCCCCTCCCCCATAGCTTAAGGAAGGGGGCTACGGACCCTAGCGCCCCTCCCCCTCTTCTACATCACTGGTCATAGTATTGCGTTGAAAACTAGAGAGAAGACTGTATTCTAATGGATATTACGAAGTATTATTTATATTGAATAAAATAACGAAGTGATTATAATTGAATAATCATAGAGAATAGTTCACGCCCCCTGCAATTTGATCGAAACAGTGATATATCTTTCAATCTCCAAAAAGGAGGTTCTTTTAATCCAAAAGGCTGAATATAATGTAGACTCCTTGCAGTCAAAATATACAAAATTTCACTCAACGAATTAACATTCAACGAATTAACATTCAACGACTTTTCCCTGCAAAGAATCTGTCAGAAATCAAATCGAATTGAATCAAATGTCCATATCCTTTTAATGAATTTCAATTTTGAATAACGAAATGCAAAAAAATTAAAGTACCAATGAAAGTAATCATAAATAACATATAACAAATAAATAACAGAAAAAAGGCATAGGCGTACGGGTCCAAAAATTTAAGGGGGGAGGGGAGGGAGGCAGAGAACATTTTTTCCCAACTGACACTGAAAATGTCCAACTTTAATTCAACCTTACTCAACACCAACCCCCCCCCCCCCCCAACAACAAAAGTTCCTAGTTGCTCAATAATACTTTAATTTCCAAATTACACAGAGACTAGATTGCTTTGATTATTTTTGGCTTATCCATAAATTCCCCTCCCCCATCTTTTTTGCCCGATTTGGGTTGAAAATTTGCCCAACTTGTCGACCTTTCAGCTACTGCCCACCCCCACCTGGTACACTATGGAAAATTGTAACATGAGAAAGCAACAGAATGTTTCACAATTGACGTAGCTTAACCCTTTATAGCACACACAAGAATAATAAATAGAGATTATGTACATATAATAGAATAGATAAGATAATATACCGTAACAGTGCAGTGTAACTAGAGACTGGAGGAAACTTGTCTTGGGCCCCAGCTAAAGATATCACTGTCAAATGTGAATGCACGAATTTCCCATTCTTGAGATCCTAGATTTCACTTTTTCCGGGGGAGAATGCCTCCGGACCCCTCTAAAGTATTTAAATACTGAATGTGATTTGAGAATGTTAAATGTTCAAGACTAAGGCACGTAATCCTGCTGATTGTCCAAAAATTCAATAATATGGAAATCAGTTTTCTAACGGAGCACATGACCCCAAAGATCTTTGAAGATGGAAAAACACTAGGGCCACAAACTACAATTCGCTCCGGGCCTCCGAAAGTCTCTGGGCGGCCCTGACTGTAACTCACCATTATCTATGATGAGTGAAAAGAATGGTAGCAAGCATTCAGTAGTTGCATTTCCACAAGCGGTGTAATAAGTGATATCAACGGCTTTCAATAATCCCTCCTCAGTAACACCAATCTATAGAAATTAAATGAATTTGAAGTGAACGAAAGCTAACTTTATTTATCTTGGATATCTATTTTATTTATCCTATATCAGTTTTTAACTGTTTTGCCTAGTGTAGGGGGGTGGGGTACCCCCAGCTTGCAAGGTAAATAAGATATAACGTTGTGGACTATACCTTGTACTTCGCCAAATAAGGAAATCTTTTCCCGACCATTTCCATGTTGGTTTTGAAGTTCATTCTGAGACGTACAGGCCTGAAACACAGAGTGATCTATATTAAGGCTAGGTATTCAACGCTCCACAAATAGCACTACAATTAATACAGACTTTTCAGCACAACTTCTGAAATTCATCGTCAGTCAAAATGGATAAATTTCAGAAGGAATAGCTGACTGTCTTATCCGCAGGTCCTCGTTCCATCATTGGAAGGTCACAATTTCTAGAGGGTCTGCCAAATCTTCTATAGAACATGACATCCGTGATCTCATCATGCTCATGGAGTAACACTTGCCTTCCCCTGTCAGTTGTCAACACCAATTGTATCAGTTTTGAAACAATTTTAGAAGGCTTAACGTTTATTTAAGAACTTTAACTATAGTGCAAAAGTTTATGCAGAGGGGCCAAAAAGCTCAAATTCGACTTATAAGCTAGATTTTTGTTTATAAAAAACGTTGCCTGCGAAAAAGAGTATTGACCAATCAGATACGATTTGGTTGAAAGCCGCATTGTAGATGACTGAAATGATGGCTATAGTGTTTTACCAAATTCAAAAGCTGCAGGAATGTTTTGGAGTGTCTTATTTTTCAAAGTTTCGTCTCCAGGGTGATACAGACGTTTTACAGCCACAAATTTTGAATCTCAACTACTTACAGTATGTTGATTGTTGAGTTTCGATACCATAACAAATATTTGACGGTATAAATGACGTCGTTTTATGAAATTACCTATTCATGACGTAGGCAGCCAGAGCACAAGCTGTTGAGTTCATTGCAGCACGAAATATTTTCCCGCCATAAGCTCCCCCACATCGCTTACATGTAACATGGACACTAGAGAAATGAAATGGAAAGAAACATGAACATATGAACACCATGTAGCCTTTAAGGAATGTGTAAATTTTGCCTCCTTTAAATTCTGGTATGGCTATGTTGCGTGCAGTGTAAGTGGACTTACAAAATAAGTAAACAACACACGCGAGTGAGCAAAATAGACGTGACCTCCACATTAGGGTAGCACGGGTGGCGGAAGCGGTTAGCGCGCTGCCTCTTACCACTGAGTTGAGCCTGTTTCACAACAGGTCGAGGTCACTGTTGGTACTCGCATGAGATCGGCAGTGTGCTCAAATAACTCATGTAAGTTGAGATTCTCTCCTGTACTTCGAGGGTTTTCCCCGGGTACTCCGGTTTCCTCCCTCTAATACTAACCCTTAGGAACCAACAATGGGGCCACAGTAATTGGCTGACGCTGTTGTGGACTCCCTGCCATTGAGGCGAAGTTAAATAAAAATAAAAAATAAAAAAATTAACCTACCAATTCTCTGGTACATTCAAGACCTGAGCTCTTGGCCTCTGATTGATATCTGTATATTGCGTTGATGCATAGACCTCCATCTCTCCCTCACAAGGGATGCACAGACATGCCTACAGGAAAAACGTTGGCTAGGAAACTCGTCTGAGTGCATAAATTATTTTGTGTACATATGACTGTTATTAATCCCCAGCCTCGCTTAAATAGCGCCCTTGCTATGATTGAACGAACTTTTCGCTGTTCTACGACTGCGATGTCTGTTCAGGTCTATTAATGTTTAATTTTCTTGCCTATATTTCCAATATATTCATTATAAATTCGCCAAAATTATCTATGCTGCTCATGTGGGATGAAACATTGATATGGAAAATTATATCCAACTTGATTGAGATCCCGCCTAGTGCGAGGTGCGAGCTGTGCTACTAACCTCAAATATGATTTTTGGTATGTGTAATATTTTGGTCATTCTGAGACGAAATGTAATATATCTTTACAATAAAATCCTCATCTTGATCAACTTTTTCACTGTCAAAGTTGTCATATGATGTCATTAGGTGAATTGCAAATTAGTTCTCCTTTGTTTTTTGCTCCTTTGTTTTATTATGCTAAAATTCACCTATAGTAATTACATCATATCCGGCAAATTTGACAGTGAAAAAGTTGATCAAGATGAGGATTTTCACAATAAAGATATATTACATTTCTTCTCAGAATTATCCAAATATTGCACATACCAAAAATCATATTTGGGGTTAGTAGCACTTTAAATGCATTGGTAAGCTCATGCGGACTTCATGCATTCAGGTAAGTTTCCCGGTTTGCTTACATCCTGGAACTTAAACAAGATAAATAAGATACAAACATGAGTTTCCATGTGAATGTGATGCTGCGTCCCTACTGAGATTTCTCCGCTGATCACATGCGCAGATGATGCCATAGTACCTATGAACGATAAAACATTATTGTGAAGGATTGTAAATCATATACGGTGGCCATAGAGGAAGGGTTTCAATTTTACAATGATATAATCGCCCTCATTGGGTAAATCGTTGTCTCGATCGGAATTCGAACTCTGGGTTACTAAATTTCGGACAATGTTTCAAAATTATCTCCAAAGATACAATCATCCCTTCCTACTACTCTACTTCTTTATCTTTTATCACACTGCGTCAATTTAGAGTCCCTAATTATATATGCATTAGATATACACAGTTTAGCCTACAACCGATGGATTTTATCTCCAAGATTCTCCAAGACTGAATACGAGTCATATTTAACATGCACGCACAGTTTTAAACGTTTGTAGGACATAAATGTAATTTATTATATAAATAAAGTATAGTGCTTTATAGAGATTTCGAGCACTGATAAAACTGATAATCTCACATGTGAGATTATTTATGATTATCGCTTTTGAAGTTTATGAAAATGGATATTTTATTTTATTTTGTTTTGTTTGAAAAGACTGTCCTCGTGTTGAACATGATATCTCACTCGTTCGCTGCGCTCACTCGTGAGATATCATGTTCAACACTCGAAATAAATCTAGTATTTCCGCGCACCCATGTATTATTCTCTATATATTTTATTCAGTCGTGGTACGATAATAATTCAACAAGTAAGACTTAAATTCAGCAATGTTATAAAGTTAGCTTCATTGATATCAGGCTTGCTCCAAGTCTCTCTTTTATTGTCTTTCTGTATCGATCCACTATAGTGTAAATAACATGACGTAGTGAGGGGTGGCGAAGTGAGAAAGAGACACTTGTCAATTTGGGAAAATCACGGTTCAAAACTGGACCGAAGCGGCTAGGCTTGCTCCAAGTCTCTCTTTTATTGTCTTTTTGTATCGATCCACTATAGTGTAAATAACATGACGTAGTGAGGGGTGGCGAAGCGAGATAGAGAGATTTGTCGACTTCGGAAAATCTCGGTTCAAAACTGAACTGAGGCGGCTAGGCTTGCTCCATATCTCTCATTCATTATCTTTCTGTATCAATCCACTATAGTGTAACTCATGTTGTACTGTCGATACATGAAGACAATGAAGGAGAGACTTGGAGCAAGTCTACAATGATATATGCGCTGAACTACAAAAAACAAAGGTGCTAATTCAAATCTCGTACGGGACAACGAATTTATTCCTTGTTCTTTTGCAGTATATATTAAATTTATATGACAATATTTTCTTACCATCTGGATCTCCAAAGACTTGATTCACAATTTGATCTGAGAAAAATGACGAGGCTTCAATTGCGTCTTCAATTGAAATAATCGGAGCCTTGCAGTCAGAATAAGTAATCTTCACTTTTTCAGCAGCTTCGTCTGCTAGGCTTTGAGTAACTACAAGAGATAATTATGATAATTTATTTTTATGTTAATTAATTTTTCATAACGCAGCTTAGAAATACGAAAAAAATACCCGAAATTGTAATAGACTTAAAGTAAGGATCAGTGGCATTCCAATGCAAAATGCCCGTAATAGACGGCCGGCCAAGCTTGAAAAAAGTGTCTAGAAAACACTGTCGATGGCATTTTTTTGTTAGAAGCATGAAACTACGCAAAATGTCTTAGGATAGTGTTTACTTTGAGGGTGAGAGTGGTTGCCAATCGTAATTTTTTATTTATGTGCTAAAATTTGAAGGTTTTTCCTAAAACATTTCGAAGGATGGGATTTTTGTCGAATGCTGTATTTTATATTAGTGTTTTATTTTAATTGGCTGACTATCTAATTAACATTTGTAAAGCTCGGGTAATCTTCTTTCGTATAATTCAAAATCATATGCTAATAAGAAACATGGCGCAAATACATCAAAACACGACCTTTCAAAAAGAATCCACAACAATATGTTTTTGTTGTGTTACAGACAGGCAACAATCACATATGTTTAGATTACATACGAATCAGTATTACACGCCCGGTTGCCACCCGTGTAACACAATATATTTCTGTTGAGCCAGTCGAGTTTTGGCGTGTAAATGGTTGAAAAACAGCATATTGGCGCAAACACGTAGTTTTACTACAACACATAGACCTTCAAAATCAGTAAATATTCGAAATTAAATGCAGTAATTTACGAATTTAAGCCTTTGGGTAACCACTCGTCCTAATAAATCCATCCTTATTTTGAAACTCGCCTCCATACAGGTATTTTAACAAGTGTAATAGTAATACCATTAGGAGGAATTTGCACATGCTAATTAGGTAGTGAACCAATTACAATAAATTCATGATATCGAAAATTGCTTTTAAATGGATTCCCATCTATCGAAATGTCGTTATAAAAACCTTCCAATTTCGGTACATAAATAGAAAAATTACGGAAGGCAACCACTTTCACCGTCAAAGTGAACATACTCCAATGACATTTAGTGTGGTTTCCTGCTTCTAACAAAAAAATGCCATCGACAGTCACTTTTTTCGAAGCTGGCCGGCCGTCTATAAGATCTGATAAAGATTTGCAATTCCTAATGCCACAGAGTCTTTCGTTAGACTGAAAATATGGCGTTAGGAGAAATAAAATAACAAAGAATGGCGCACTATGTTGCGCATAGACTTTCTCCAACACTCTACATTCGGACTAATACAAATCTTTCAGTTGTCCACCCCTAAAAATCTGATTACGTCATTGTCAGAAACGTGCAAGAATCTCCTATTGACAAGTAAAATAATCTACCGTCAGAGTAAATACTAAACAAAGGCCATGTTGCCAAGTACTGGTAAAGCAAAAAGAAGATCTTTTGGGCATCTCGTTCGATAGAACTAATAGTAGAAGGTGTTTTGTAGATGGAATACTCGAACGAAAATTTATATACATTTTTAGACCTAACCAGGAGCAGTTGCGAAAAATGCACCTTTATGCCCCCTGGCAGGAATCGGCGATTCCGCTGAGCTACATAGTCCAGGTTGCTGAGCATTAACCGCAAATTTGTGTATATATTATGGGAGTGATGCAAACATTTTTTGGGCATCTCGTTCGAAAGGACTAATAGTAGAATGTGTATTGTCGATGAAATATTCGAACGAAAATTTATATACATTTTAGTTGCACTTTTCGCATACATTTTTGTTCGAATATTCCATCTACAAAACACCTTCTACTAAAGCAAAGACATACTACTTACTTGCGATAATGAGGCCTACTGCCTGGCCTGCATATTCCACATCGTCCACACAGAATACTTTCTCATTGCTATTGAACATAGCAGCAACAAAATTATTCTTACCAGGAATATCTTTCGCAGAAATATACCTCAATACACCAGGAATTTTCTAAAACAATCACGTTACCCCATTTAATCAGCTACGGCCAAAATACTATCATTATATGCTATTGTTTTATTTAACAAGATCCACCACACAAAACTAAGAACAATGTAAATATATAAAAGAAGCACGGTTATGTGAACATAATTATTTTGGGAAAAGCAAAAGGAAGGCAACAATTACTGACTAAGGCCATTTTCGAGTACGAAAAACATTAGAATCTTGGTTCATTACATCCAAAAAGGAAGCTGACAATAACTCCAAGACGCTCAAAAAAGAAATACTCTATTCCTACCCGCAAACTATACCAACGCTAATGACATTCCTAACTATACTTGGTTAATAGACTCAGCGACTCGCCTATCCATATTTTTGCTATATCAAAATATTCCCATGCAATATAAAGAGGCGTAGATAGGTATTTTCTGTACATGCACTTTGTACCTGTTGAACGCCGCAGTATAAGATGGCCGAAAGCTCGTAAAATGCATAAATCTAGTCAAAGAACTTGTTTTTTCCCAAAATCATATATTAACAGAATAATGTCCCCCAAAAACGGGTGCGAAATTCTATTCAGTATACACAATACACAGAGTGATACATTCCCTTACCAACACGTCCGACACGTCCACACTTGCAAGTTTACAGTTACCCTTTAATAAAAACAGACAAAATATCAGGATTAAGTTTGATATATTATCACGCATCCTCGAATTTTCATTCATCTATTTCTACCCTTAAACTTTTCATAATGCTCACAATCCTAATCCCAACCCCGACCCTAACCCCAATCCCAGACATTGCTTCAGTATTTGCTGCAATCTTCCCTTCTTTCAACCATAACCAACTTTCCTTTATCGCGTTCCGGCTTTCCAAAAACTTTGCCACATTTGACCGTGTAGATTCTTTCCTCTCAGCGTTTCCACTCGCTTTTCTCTAGCTCTTTTTCGTATAGCCTGACTAAGTTATATTATCTATAAATATCTAGTTACAAAATATGTTGTCTTAATTTCCAATATCAAAGGTGTGAGTAGACATTTACTTTTTTTTAATAAGCGATTGTAATATGGAATGCCACGCATATTAGTGGATAGAATCATAGACAAAAGGAAAAAATTGTGCGTAAAATATGAACATACAATCGTGAATCCATTATGAATAATATGTTTTGGCCAGATCCTTTTTTATCAAAACACATGACATATATTACTATCTTACTTGTGTTGTCGTAACAAACGCTCCGTAAACTTCTCCGTCTCGGCTGGGTATATCGTCTGTGTATTGCGCCTCGCCTGAAGCCTATACATGATTAGATAAATAAAGAACATTCAAATTTACAGGATTGTACCCAATCAAATTTCAAACAAATAATGAAACGCCTTGTTTTGAAAATATATTGCGGGAAATCGAGCGGAATTACGCTTGCTGTCAAGTCCGTTCTGCTCACGCGCAACAGGTGGGAAAATTGTTTGAGCATGCGCGAAAACTCCAACGAATGCGCGTGTATTTTGCGGGATAGAAGAAGTATGTATTTCACGAAAAGTATATAAGGTTAAGGGTTCGAAATGAGAGTCGTAGAAAAATATGATTACTAAATTTATCTGCTTTTCGGATACTTTGAAAACCTCAATGTCATTTACTGAGAAATAAAAGGAAAAAATGAATGTGTATATGTTGATGCCCATTTTTTTGGTAGACTTCGTCGTACAAATTTCAATCGCAATTTTCTCACAATTTTCTCAATTTTTTTGGCGAGTAAATTACAATATGCTTTATCACCTTTAACCCAGGGCGCATTGCAAGCTAATGGGTTAACTAACCATACAGTCACGATTCTGGAATGGTTTATTTTTCGTCGTTCACTTTTCCAAAATATTTCGAAGAAAGAAGTCTCAAAATATCTATACACTGTAGTAAAACAATCTAATATATGTTAAAACGACTTCCTTCAATCTATTAACCTAATATATATATAAATATATACCTTATTCGACACAAGGGGAAGGAGGACTTACAGAGCACTAAGCTCCAATGTCAGGTTTCAGTCTCACAAAGAATAAAGTTTTCCCCTGGTTCGATATATAAATGAACAATGGCATGTATCGGGCTTCATGTTTGAATTTCATTTATATAATAATCTGAGTTCAATCTGCCTTTTCATTTGTTGAGAGCGATGATTTTAGAGGACAGACGCACGGATGACACAATTTTAACGACGCAATATCTTTCAACATTTACTGGTCTTTACTTGTTTATGTTATTTTTATCCATGTAATTATCTAATTGAACGGCCCTTTGAAAATCAGTTTTTATGCTGAAAGGCTACCATTGTTAAAGAACTTTAAGTAAATAAATAAATAAATAAAAACCAATCACATGCAGCTTGAGACGAAAAATGGCGCCTAAATCTCTTTCCGCCCTGCTTCAAAGCCCCGAAATTTTTCGCTACGAACTTGGTTTATTATATATAAAATTTGTTTAGTATAAAATTTATGAAACAAATACATAGCATTTCGCCGTTGCCGGTACAGTTATAACTTATAAGATAGTTTGGCAACGCGACGGCGGGAGACGATGGCAGGGACTTGGTTGAAAATTACCATAAATTATACGATTGCTGACGTTGCATGTTGACGTTCTCGCTCTGTTTGCAACGCCATTTTCGGAATTTCACGTTGTGGCCACAACGCCAAGTTTTAAAAGTTTTTTTAACTTTTCATTCTCAAGTCGCTGATCTTAAGGACACCAAATAAATATAGATACCTTTTCGGTAGAACAAGTTGTCCGAAGTGAAACTGCATGTTTTCCTTGTATTTGGTATTCTATAAGTACAAACGTTTTAATACCTTGCCTAGAACATAGAGCTATATATTCTTAAATATTTCCTGCCAAACTCTTAAAATCTACAACGGCAACGTCGCATATATGTTATCTTCCCCAAGCCCTTGCTCGATGAAGAATCCTAGCGTTACGATCGCGCCATCGCGTTGCCAAACTCGCTCTCCAATGATACACAGAGGACGCCAAAAATCCAAATGTAAGGATTACAAAACAGTTTGAAAAAATATACCAGCGGTTATACGGTATGTCATGTAGTTATTCTAAGTAGTCCTTACCTTAACACAACCACTACCCTAACCCTATAACCCTAGTTATAACATCATCTAATTATTTTAATTAACCTACTTTTATTTAACTCAAACTATTATGTGTTCCTAACATGAAGTGGTAAGGAACATCGGTGACCCACTAATCCCGATGGCTCGTGGGCCACGTTTTTAGTTTTACTACGTTATATAATCCCATATTTGTTTTTATAGCTGAACAGATAATGGCAAATTTTATCAATTTGTTAAATATTGTTTATATAATATGAAGGAAATAACAAATCTTCACAACTGGTGTGCAGCTGATGTAGTGATGGTGTGCAATTGATTACAAACGGTGAATTGATTCATTAATGCAATTAAATAAATAAATGTGTCCTGGTGTGAAATAGCAAAATTTTCATGTGGCACTGGAGCGCGAAATAATTTTCTCTTTTATACTTTCATTACTTATATAGGTAGACATTTCAATTTTGTATTTCTGTGTTGCTTATTCATTTATCACGTGAGATATTCTATTATACGTTCCTGGCTGTTTTATAGCATTTTCATATTTGTAATTGAATTTTTTGCTACAAAAAGTTTACAAAAATATGAAAAATGCGAGGAAGCCTTAATGCAAACCATACACCGTATTGGCCTGTGGTTTACAAAACTTTGGACTCCGCGTTAAAAAAAATTACCATAAGTAATCGAAGTAGGATTGGCAAGATATTTTGAAATGGAGTACATAATTAAAGAATATAACTTACTAATTTTAAAGTTATGCTTTTTTATTTCAACTGAAACAAGAAAAGCGATAAAGCGCGTATATCAGCATTAAGCGAGCAATATAGGCAAGGATTCTGGTAATTTACAGATAATTTTTATTGTATCAGTTCTACAGCGTGAAACATACAATATTCAATAGCCTGGAAATACAGTTATTATAGTTTCTAAGAGACCAGTTTCCTTAATGAAGCCCGGAAATTTTTCTTCCCACGATAATCTCTTCTTTTGTTAAGAACTGAGTTCTCGGATCCGACCGGCTTTCGTCCTTCAACCGAATTCATTCTTCCTCTAAAACCAACAAGGTCTCTACAGAAATAACGAGGGTCGCAGAATGACATTCCGTAGTTTATCTGCATGGCAATGTAGCAACCAATCAGGAGAAATTTGAGAAACATTTTAACCAATCAGACAGAAGAAACTATATAAAATATAGAAAAACAAATCAAGTCTTTGGTGACGTGAAGTCGCATGTCTTAAAAACTGCATGTATGACAATCAGGCTCTCAATCACAGTGTCTTGAAAACTCGAAATATTTACAATATGAATTTACAGTATATTATGCGAAACGAAGACGCGTTACATTAGCTAATAGACCTCCTCAGCTTCGTTTTGTTTATCTTTTTGAGATATGTAATGTTGTGGTTTCTATTTAAATTAATGATACACAGGTATGAATCAATGAATTATGATTAGAATCACAAAGAAATATATATCTCAAAAGGGATCAAACGATCTGAAATGGCTAATTTACATACGAAGCTGAGGAGGTCTATTATGCGTTATTTTCAAACTTATATACAAGCAAACTAACACTGTATAGTCATAGAAAGCACGAAAGCACACCGAGTCTGTGACCGAGAAAAACCTATAAATATTCATTTGAGTTGGCAACAATAAGTTGGGTTGACAATTCGCTTGTTGGGTAAATTTTGTATTATACATATACGTCATTATTGTGTCTTCTCTTACATGTTGTCACTAACACTGTGCTCAGTTTCATGCATATTCAAACTAACTTCTCAGTCGTCCATTTGCCAAGCTTTAATTTAAACTTTTTCGCAGCTATTTAAAGCCATAACTTAATTTATGAAGAAAAATATTACTAAATCATTTCATCAGATTCCTAAATCTAACAGATCTTAATGAAATATAGTAAGAAACAAACTCCGTACTAAACAAACTCAAATAACTTATATTGCTCTATTTTACGAAGTTATCGCCAGGTATAATAGATGTTATTCTTATGATATATATGTGGTTAAAACATGAGAAAGTTCGATACCTTGTCAAATATCTTGTATACCGACTTCTTGTCTTTCCAATGGAGGACCTTCCAAATACTTGACGTAGTGTTTGAACAAAATTGAAAGCTGCCCGCATATATATAGCCTTTTACTTTGCGTATCTAAGTATTCAAAGTAGAAGAGAAAATGTCCTGCGCGCCCCAGGCCCGGTGAGAATTTTTCTATCACCCCAGTACCTGCATAATGTTACACAGGGAATAAATGCATATATGGAGAGTGCTTAATTAAAATCGCCATATAGTTAATTTTTCGCGCAGCAATTGTACAAAAACGTTTAGATTGTGTTTCTATATTTGTACATATTCTCTGATGATGATGATAATGATGACGATAAACTCTATATTTAACCAAGCTAACATTGTCAGCTAAAGCTGGTTTTCTCAATGGGCGTGTAAAACATTAACAAATAATTACAAGTAAAAGAAAGGATTAGCATTCAAAAATATATAATATACAACGCATGATTCTACTATTTACAAGAATCACGTAATTTTTAAAAGCAATGGGTAGCGATTTTCCTTTTAAAGCTTGACAGCGTTTTGCTTTCTCTTATATTTTCTGGCAGGGAGTTCCATATGGAGGCTTCATCATACATAAAACTCTTTTTCATATTGTTCGTACGTGGCTTAGGCAAACGTATATATGGCCCCATGTTATTAAGTGTTTTAAACATGATTTTTGCTTTGGCTTTCACTATTTGTGTTTTGAGTGGTTCCCATCCTAATATATTCAATACACTTTGTTGATCTACCTCATTAGGCACATTTGCTATAATGCGAGCAGCTCTGTTGTGAAGCTTTTGCAGATGTATGAATTCGGTTTCACCAAATATATTCCAAACTTCACAACAGTCCCTTGCGAACTTTCACATATCTTTTCACATGTAAAAATGCCTTTTCACATATGTGAACTGTTCCAATTCCACATGCATGTGATATAGAAATTTCACATGTGAAATAGTTTTTCACATATGAACCTTTACTTTCACATGTGAAAATATATGTGAAATTCGAATTTCACATGTGAAAATTCTGAATTTCACATGTGAAAATTCTGAATTTCACATGTGAAATGTGCATTTTCACATGTGAAATGTGCATTTTCACATGTGAAATGTTCCAATTCCACACATAATTTCACATGTGAAAATGATATGTGAAATTTTCTTAAGGGCTAATAACTGAAATAGGGTTGAATTATAGCATTGTACACCGATATGATAACAAAAATAACCCGACGCTTCACAACATTCATAAATGGTTTTGACAACATTTGCGTCCATGGCGTATTCCATCCGATATTCATGTTTGTCATCTTTCAGTATAAATATATGTAGTTTTCCGTATATAATGTCGTAGGTATTGGCAAAAATGTGAGTTTGCTCAGTCTTAAGGCGCAAAGATTCATTGGGTAATTGTCATAAGTATAGTATCGGGAATGAATAGTGCGAATGAAATTGTGGGATGTATACTGAACAGTTTAGAGGCAGAGGCGTGGCGAACGAATCATGACTGGGTGTGTCATATAATTATGACCAAGTTTTTCAGTGAAAATGACCAACTTTTTTGCCTTTCAATATACAAATTTTCGTATCAAATTATAGGGGAAAGCGAGAGAATTGATAGAAACCTGAATAGTCGTGTGATTGGATATGACAGGTTCTCTGCTAAGCCGATTCATTTGAACAACAAAACTTCAACTCTGAAAGGGTTATAAATATTACATTGCTAACAAGCATGTTTAGCAATTACAATTTAACAATGAAATTTCTTCGTAACTGGCTTGGGCCAAACAGCTTTCAATTGCCTTTATTGTCCTGACACTCCATCTTGTTTTCAGTAAGTTTTTCAATGCAAGCATTTTTTAACTTTTTACAAAATAGAAAGGATCAAAGAATGATGTTGAGGCAATGCGTCTATTGACCAACTGCTGAAGTACTCAGGAGCGCATAATATTTGAAAATTAGAACGTAACGTTTCTTAATATATTTTGACCAACAACAAAGGTTCTGACCAAATCTTTAATATTTAGAATTATTGTACTTGTGTCGCACATTGTATAATTTCAGCGCATTTTTCTGAACGCATTATTTCTTGCTATTTTTTGACCAAGAACAAACAACTTTTTAATATTAAGAATTATTGGGTGGGCGTCTGATCATCAACTCTCCCTAGGTATGCATCACCTTGACGAAACAGCCCAATATACCATATATCTTAACACCGCAGGTCGTCTAGACAATCGCAAATAGAGCATTCAATTTATGTAAGTTATAATAACGCTACAGATCTTGAATCGCAAAATTCGACACGATCCAAGGGCTTATGCAACGAAAATTAACTTTTAAAGTTATGAAGATTGATATTTAAATAACATCACTGTGACATCACACTGCATAATGAATTGTTGAAAAATCATGGATATCTCTGAAATAATTGAATTAAATCACTTGAAACTTTGCATGTGTGGTGTCCTGCAATGGGCAGAAGCAAATGTACAGTTTAAAGACGATTTGGTTAAGTAATCTCAGAGATATCCATGATTTTTCAACAATTTATTATGCAGTGTGATGTCACAGTGATGTTATTTAAATATCAAACACATCTTAATATCTCAAAAACGAAGTGGGATATGGAAGAGCTGCAAACGTCAATCTTCATAACTTTAAAAGTTATCTTAAATAGGAGAACTTCATTCAAACCGAATTTTCGTTGCATAAGCCCTTTAAGAACCCTTTAAACTGGAATATTTTTTATTGTCCCATTTCATATTTGTGTCGTTCTTGGTATAAAGAATATTCCACTTCCTGTCATCGAAAATAATTGTGCATTCGGCCGTCTTGTCGGATATGCGTGACGTCACAACAGGATAAACTATTTTGTATATATATATTGAGCAATTCTCGTGTAATTATAATGCTAAATTTTATTGAACCACCAGTTTTACAACGTCTACCACTGTTGTGATGTCATTTAGTTGGATCGAATTATAAAACAAGATGGCGGATGACAGGATGTTTTTGTTAACAAATACAATAAGTTACGTAGTATATGTAAAAGGTCTTATATATTCTCAACGTTCTTATAAATTGGACAAACAAATTTTTTGCTGCCATTTCACTTTACAATACGTCTGTTGAGACATTCATGGACATAGAGTTTAGAGTATAATGTCAATCGGTAAATTGGTAAAACATCAGCTAGGGGGGGAAGATGTAGTGTGAACTATTCACTTTTTCACATATTTTCGATATTAAATTTAAATCGGACATTGAATATGCCGATTATTCAGCATTCATCATAAGCTGGATGTTCGAAAAATGTTGAAAGAAAAATGAATACGAGAACACATGAATACGAGAAGTTGAACCGACAACCATGGCGTGAAATGTCTGCCAATATTAATTAACACAATTCACATCATTTCCGGTAAAAACTACTGGCGTTCCAAGGTCTAGTGTGTAATTCACATGCAGTACCATATTTATGGTAAGATGGCTTACCTGTAATTTTGCAGTGGTTTTCGTCATAGGTTCAGTCAAGGGATATTCACTTGGAGTTGTACCAAAACTTTGTTGACCTGACGATATTGGCCGTATATACGGGACAGCGGCTGAACGTACTCTGGAAGTTGCTTTATCTCCAAGAAGGCTAAGATAGAACTATTTAGAAAAAAGTAATTAATTAATAATTCTTAAACGAGTGCGTGTGTTTTATCAAGCGATTTTTAAGCCTGGTTTCCATTTGGTCGTAATTGTCGTGACCAATTGTCATGTTCGACGATGTGAAATAGTCTGCATCTGCCTTGTCGTTTGTGTGTTCCATGCAAATCAGTCTTTAATTATTGCAGAGGTATATCGGCATTCTCTTACATCGGCCACTTTGATGTATTCACGACCGTTACGACTTAATGGAAACCATGCACACAGCCTATACTTAGGCCTTGTATTTCAGCGTTTTCAGCGCATTTCACATGGGAAGACTGGGCCCAGCCGATTTAGGGGCGGGGCGAAGGAAGGGCGAAAGCGAGCAAAAGAAGGCCAATAGTATAGATTTCCCAATGAAAACAGTCAAAACTTGCCCCGCTTCGATGTGGCCAAATCTTACGTTCTGAAACCCAAATTTTGACATTTAACAGCGATTTTAAACCTATACAGGTAAACTAAACTCAGTTCTGGTGTAAACTTACATTTTATATTTGGATATAAGTCGGTTGTATTAGTACGCGCATAAAGTTTGAAGCAATATTAATATTGTGTATATCTACATTAAGCTGAAGCGAGAGAGCAAGATTGTTCAAAATATATAACAGAACTAGAATCTTTCATGAAATTTTGATGAAAATAAAAACACCGTTCTGGCGCGGAGTGGTATTTTGTTTTTAGTCTTTATACAAACCGAAACAACAATGAAAATCGCGCGGTCGGTGAACATGCAGTCGAGCGAATTAAGGCCCAGACAAACTGAACGCGATTCTACAACGCGGCGCGATTTTTCGGTTTTCACTGACATACAACTTGATCCTGTTTTATATTTTTCAAATATTCAAAAGCGCTATAAGAGTTTGGTCTGCATATCTTTAAAATTTCCTTCCATAGACGGTTGTATTTACTTTTAAAAACTGAAAAATCGCGTCGCGTTGCCGAATCGCGTCCGGTGTGTCTGGGCCTTAAGTGTTCGCATGCGTTTGGAAACCCAGATGAGACAATGAGACGGGAAGCACGAGTTTATGAAATAAATGTTCAATCGCTTATTATTGTACGGTTACCGTAATTACATTTAGGCTAGTTCTCGTGCTTTGACGTGAATGGACGTGTGCTTTTGAGCTCCGATATCTTGAAATACAATATATATTCGATTAGATTAAATTCAACCTGAACGGTCAAATATCTTCGTACAAGAACCACTGTATTATGGGAAAACTACAATTGTGCTGGACCGGAGAATTTGAGGATTTGAAGGAGTTCGTAAGCGAAAATATCGAGTTAAATGCCGTATGGAAGTCACCAGGCGGCGATAAAAAGACATTCAGTGATGGCCATACTACGATATCGTGGCGGAAAAGTAAAAACGTTCTGCAAATAGAGGGCAAAGATGAGAACACGATTAAAGCAAAGTTATGCTCGGTGTTATGTGGTTTTGTTGCTGCAAGCGCCGGGAGTGGCAATTCGTCTTCGACTTTATCTGAGCTATCCACTGATGTTGAGGGTATTAAACTCGACGCGACTATTTTTGAAAAAGATATTCAATCCAATAGACTTGCCATTAAAAATGTGGAAGACAGTGTTAATCAAGTAAGTGAGAACTACAGAGAAATTTGTAATAAACTCGACAATTGTATGAAGGAAATACATTTATTACACAATAACAAGCATATGGCGCAATCCGTACAAACATCAGAATATTCTAATTTGGTTGATAAAGATCCTTTTCAGCAGGAAATCCACCGTTATGATACAGCAACTAATACAAAAGAATTAAGTCATTTAACCGCAAATGACCTGACTAATACGACCAATGTGTCTAAAATTTACAATGAGATTGAGAACCTTAAAGAGAGTCAGTCTATTAATAGCGAATTGGTACAGACATTATTCAGACATGATGTTATTGACCTATCTAATATTACAATGCGTAACCGCAAGCAATCAAAGCAGTCTTTAGAAAAGTTAATTCCTATTGTGCCTTATAACGATATGGAGAACAAAGCCTGTGACCCGGCTGGGGAAGTTAGCACTGATTATGAACTTCCCCTCATTGTTAATGATCAGCATCTTAACATTTCGACGCAAAATAGTACGCTAATTAGGCATGAGACAAAAGAATCGGGAAGCCGTACAAATCCTATTCAAATAGAACAAAGCTGTCATTATAATGTTCCTGGTAGACAATCTTGCTCTAGTTATTTACATGATCGTGGTCAACAATTTCAAAGCATCCCAGTACGTATCACTCACCGCCCACTGCCAGTGAACCCAGAGAAAGTAAATAAATATAGACGTGCGTACCGGAGTCAGGTTTTTCGACATCGACATCAGACAGACTGGCTCAGGCATCTGGAGCTGGTCCGCAAAATAACTCGGTCACAAACTGTTTCTATTCTAACCTAATTGTTGTGCCTACGATCTCTTCTACTTCTAAATGTGAACTTACTAACTTATTTGATTTTTCCCTTCTTAATGCCAGATCGGTTAGAAACAAGACTATGATTATTAAAGATTTTGTTGTGGATAAAAATACTGATATTCTTGCTTTGACGGAAACTTGGCTCCTCAAGTAGGAACGATTTGATTATTGGGGATCTATGCCCAACAGGTTATAGTTTTCTGCATACACCGAGACATGGATCAATTGGTGGGGCGTTGGTCTCTTATTCAAGGAAAGTCTTAATATTAAGCGTAATGCACAGGAGGTATTTAGGTCATTTGAATACCTTGACAGTTCTTTTTTGAACTTTCTACATATTAGAATTATTGTTGTATATCTGCCGCCTCCTTCATCGGCTAACTCATTGACATCTACTCTATTTTTCGAAGAGTTCTCATCCTTTCTGGAAGGAATCATTGTATCACCCGGGCAACTCTTGATAGCCGGAGATTTCAATTTTCATCTGGACAATCCTAATGACCCTCTTACTAAACAGTTCGTGGATCTTCTCGCTTCCTTTGATTTGAAGCAGTACATTTCTGGATCAACACATGCAAGTGGTCACACACTGGATTTAATTATAACGCGATCTGAAGAAAACATTGTTAACCATTACAACATCTTCGATCCTCTGATCTCTGATCATTCAGTTGTGCATTTACAACTATTAATTAGGAAACCGAAATTTGTGAAGAAACATTTGCTTCTTCGTAACTTGCGGGCGGTTAATATTCATAAATTCAAAACGGATGTACTAAATTCTTTTCTTCTTAAGAATTTTACGACTATGGATTTGGTATCACTGGTGAATGAGTATGATTGTCTTCATACTATCTTAGATAACCATGCACCGATTAAATCCCGGGAAATTACATTGCGCCCTAAGGCACCCTGGTATACTAACGAAATCGATGATAAGAAACGAATTCGGAGACAACTTGAAAGAAAATGGCATAAAACAAGGACGAATGCTGATTGGAATCGCTATAAACAACAATGTTATGCTGTAAATAAACTTATCGACTCCTCAAAATCGGCTTACTATACCGACTTAATTAATAATGGATCATCTGATCAAAAAACCCTTTTTAGGACTGTAAGCAATTTGCTGCATACAAATACGATTATTCGCTATCCATCTTCTCCTGACCTAATGTCACTTGCCAACTCATTTAGTGATTTCTTCACTCAGAAAATTGTTAAAATACGGGGTGATATCGAAGATGAACTCTTGATTAAAAACATAGAAAATCCTATACCTGATGCTGATTCATGTCCTTATGAATTTCACACCTTCGGGGAGGTTGGAAAAGATGAGGTGCTCCATTTGATCCAACGTGTCGCAACTAAATCCTGTTCTCTGGATCCACTCCCGGTGGTCATGCTAAATCACTGTTTTAAAGGCATCTTACCCGTTGTAGCTAGAATAATTAACCTCTCCTTGGAAAGTGGTACAATGCCTGACTCTTTGAAGATTGCTGTTGTTCAACCGTTATTAAAAAAGTACAATCTTTCCTATGAAGAATTCTGCAGTTTTCGTCCAATATCAAATTTGAAATTTGTCTCGAAATCTATTGAGAAAGCAGTTGCTGTACAATTAACTGATTATCTTACTGAAAATCATCTACATGAGAAATTCCAGTCTGCTTATAAACCTTGTCATAGTACTGAAACAGCGCTATTGAGGGTTCAAAATGATATCCTTCAAGCCCTAGATAACGGTGATTCTGTTATTCTTGTCCTACTGGATCTGTCGGCGGCTTTTGATACCGTGGATCATTTAATGTTATTAACAAGGCTATCGAAACGCTTTGGCATAAGGGGTCGTGTGTTGGATTGGCTTACCTCATACCTTACATCCAGGAAACAGTTTATTCTTGTTGAGGGAACTGATTCGTTATTGAGTGATCTGGATTGTGGTGTACCTCAGGGATCTGTGTTGGGTCCTCTGTTGTATTCACTCTATACTGCCCCTCTCGCGGATGTGGCTAGGCGCCACAATCTGCGTTTTCACTTTTTTTCTGATGATGGACAACTTTACATTGCATTCAAAACGAATGATCGTGATGATTTAATATCATCTAAGATCCGTATGGAGAAATGTATACTTGAATTGGGAAACTGGTTGATGTTGAATAAATTGAAACTAAATAGTGGCAAAACGGAGCTTATATTAGTCCATTCACGCTATCATCTGATGCCTCCCTTAAATTATATCATGGTGGGAAAGGAAAAAATTGTGCCAACTGTTTCAGCAAGAAATCTGGGGGTGATTTTTGATGAGTGGATCAAATTGGGCGAACATATTAATGGTATCTGCAAGTCAGCTTACTACCATATTAGGAATATTTCAAGAATTAAGAAGTATCTACCTCGAAATTGTTTAGAAATAATTATTCATGCATTTATAACCTCAAGATTGGATTATTGTAACTCCCTGTTGTATGGTGTACCCAAATATTTGCTTCAGAAGCTTCAGAGAGTCCAAAATACTGCAGCTCGTTTACTAACTGATACTAAGAAATCGGCACATATCACCCCAGTTCTTATCGAATTGCATTGGTTACCTGTCCAATACCGTATTCAATTCAAGATTATACTTCTTGTCTACAAAGCTGTTAATGATCTTGCTCCATCGTATCTGAAGGAACTTATGCTGTGTCGTACTTCGCAGCGTACTCTTCGATCAAATGGAAATGAATTGCTCCAGATTCCTTATTCTAGACTAAAGACATATGGAGACAGATCGTTCTGTGTTGCTGGACCAAGATTGTGGAATGATTTACCTGTTCATCTTCGGATGTGTGAATCATTAACCATTTTTAAGAAGTATCTTAAAACATATCTTTTTAACTTGTTTTTAAATAGTGTATGATGTATTCTATAGTTTTAACATTCTTAACACTAGTTTTAATATTGGATTTTGTATTACTGTAAAGCGCCTAGAACAGTCTTGGTTTGTGCGCTATATAAATGTCTATTATTATTATTATTATTATTATTATTATTATTATTATTATTATTATTTATGTTGGGTTTTGAATAAATAATCTATAAATGTCGTGATAATACAGTTTCATTGTTTTCATTCATGTTTTAATCATTATGCTCCAACACCACGCTTTTATCTAACTTCTCCATAATATAATCTATTCGGTTTTATTCTGCTCTTTCAGTTTTTAAGTTACAGATTTATTCTATATTGCAGTTAGTAGTTGAGTCTTGTATTCTGCATGTTCCGAAGTAATCATTTGAACGGATTGTCTAATAGGAATGACCGAATAGATCGTGTCGGTTTACTTCCAACCACAATGGTATAACCAGTCTCCCTTTTTTTCGCTCTTCACGCAACGCAACGTCATGTTATGCACAATATAGTGGAGAGACAGATAACTCAAAGAATGAGAGAATTGGAGCAATTTTAATAATCTTCTAGGAAGGAATTTACCTTATAAAACAGGCCGAGCGCCAAACTCTTGCGATATTCCGCACTTGCAGTGAGTGGTGTTGATTCTGGTATAACTTCTTTAGTCAATACATTCATACATCCTATTATTAAAATTTGAATATGAATTTAAAGATATTTATCCAGGATTCGGCGGTGGAGTAGGATAAAACTACATGAAAAATAAGAACTTCAGCCACTACCGAAAGGTCGTTCGTCCGGAGTTAAGAACTTCTGTCGTTTCGAATGTCTTTTCGTCTGCAGTAGCCACCAACTCCCAAACGAAGAGCCTTCGCTAGAAACGTCGAAGTTCTTTCTGTATTTTTCAGGTAGTTTTATCCTACTCCACCGCCGAATCTTCGAAAAACCCGAAAGGGTCTACCTACACTGGCACCACGCGTTCGAGTATTTATCCAGGATGCCCATATCTTCCAAGAGTCCTATAAATGAGGCCAGAACACTGATATGTTGCAATATTTTTGGCTTGATAGCTGAATGCCTGTACCAAGTCTTCGGGCAAGTGAAAACTGTCTCGAATCGCGAGACACCGCGTTTGAAGATCGAGAAGCAGGATTCGAGAATCGAGACGCCGCGTTCTGTTAAACAAGCGTTAACAGCTTACTGTCGATAAATTTAAAAATACGAACAGTGGATCTTCAGACAGAATATTGTAGTAGATTTAAAACTCTGGTGTCCGCTGGTATGGTGGAAACAAGTGTAAATTTCGACCCCTGGTTTATTTCCACAGTATTTTCTCTATATTTCTCTATATTTCTCTATATTTCAACTATATTTTCACAGTCATGTTTATGAGAATTGGCCAATTAATAAAAGTAATATGAAGCGTCAAAGCTATTTTTTGTTGTTAGGGGCTAATACAGAGGGGGGATAAGTACAGTGTAAATTTTTATTCTCCGAAAAGTGGGGGGGGGCGATCATTAGAGAAGGGGCATATATGAAGGGGACTTACCATAATCTCTCTAATAAGCCCCCCTCTCAAATAAGCCCCTCCTCTCTAATAAGCCCCATTTTTAGATGAAGAAATTTATTAAGCCCCCCTCTCTAATAATCCTCCTCTCTAATAAGCCCCTCTCTAATAAGTCCCCTCTCTAAAAAGCCCCCCTCTATTAAGCCACCCCCCCCCCCCCCCACCCACTTACACAAAAACACAAGAGTTTTCATAAGATTTTTTTATTTTCCTTGCACATTTCACCGTGCTTGAACAAAATTATCATATCATTTTACGGAAATAAACAAGTCCCCTCCTCTCAAACAAGCCCCCCCCCCACCTTCAAAAGTGCCTGAAAAAATAAGGCACCCGGGGGGCTTATTAGAGCGAGTAAGGTAATAAAGAATTTACGGTAAGTAACAAATCGTTCACTTCCTACCTTTCAGTGTCTCAGAGTCGAGAATATTCTGTCCAGAAAGATATTGTTGTGTCCCACTTGCTCGAAACTAAACAAAATTATTAAACAAACATGGAAACGTGGTTTTAAGATTTTTCTAAATATATCATGCAAGTTTTATGTTCGTCTACCGTTCGGCCTGTCTGCTAGTCGGACTGTCCAGTTTACTTTTTGTCTAAACGTTCTCTATTCTCTTTCTTCTTCACGCTGTTGGCTTTTGTTGCTGTCGACTGCCTGACAACCTATCTCTCTGATATTATACTTTGTGCTTCTAATATTATACAACCAATTACGAACCTCGGTACCTAAAGCGCATAAATGATCTAAGTCTAATTACTCTCTCCTCTGCAGAGTCAATTAAGATCAGTTTTATGCCATTGTGCTAGGAGGTACGCGTTGTAAATTTAACCGCTGAAAGTGCGGGCGAGGAATGGAAGATAAAGAAAACGCGAGGAGAGTGGTCTAACTAACACTCTCCTAGCTTCAACACTCAAAAGGATTTTCAAACTCAAAAGTAGACTTGTTCGCTTTGAGCGATACTACACAACAATGAGAATTATATCCACTCACTCGCTAATCTGCGGCTGAGGCTGGTTGTACGAAGAATGGATACCACTATCAACTTCCCTTCGTATACAACCAACCAAAAAATGTTCAAGCTTAATTAGCCGTTTAAAGCCATATCTATTTATTGTGGGGTTTATACAGGGTGTATAAAAAAAACTGAACAAAATTGAAATTGCTCTCAACTTCGCGAAGCGGCTCCAGGTACGAAGTTTTTTATTAATATATATTGTTTGGGTATTTATAATGTAGAATAAACTAAAAATTCTGAAAGATACATTTTCCAAACCCCAGGGGAGGTGTCTTGTCCAACAGATCAAAAATAGCTGAAATTTGAATGCTTAAAAGTTATTTTGAGTTCGTGGATGAACAATTTGTTGGGCATTGCTGTTCAAAATTTCAGAAAATTTGCTTAAGTGTAAGTCCTTCAAAACGTCGCGTAAACTTTCATTTTTAAGAAAAAATCAGCTCCAGCTCATGCTTAATTAGGTTATCCCTTTACCTAATTTGCATATTGTCTAGACAATATGCAAATTAGGTAAAGGCGTAAATTAAGCATGGACATGGGCGTAAATTAACCCCCCCCCCCCCCCTGGGTTTTGAAAAATGTAACTTTCAGAATTTTTTAGTTTATTCTACATTATAAATACCCAAACAATATATATTAATAAAAAACTTCGTACCTGGAGCCGCTTCGCAAAGTTGAGAGCAATTTCAATTTTGTTCAGTTTTTTTTTATACACCCTGTATTCTTAGTTTCACAGCTTTTCAGGTCATTCTTACAACGTCAAAGGTCCAACATTCGTATATAACTGGTCCCGGAAGTGAATTGGCCGTTGAAAGGTTTATCTACCGATTGGGGGGTTTATATCCTTAATTTCACAGCGTTTCGGGTATTTTTTACCAGGCTTAAAAAATGACTATGCGGTGGATAGTGCTATCCCGTCTTCGTACAACTGACACCAGTCTATTTTACCCACCGGAGAAAGGTTCACACCACCAAACATTAAACTTGGAATTCCCTTTATCGTATAACTGGAGTCCATCGAGGCCTTGAATCCAGCATTCACGTATGCATGCGCATTCTAGAATAAGGATAAAACTTAATCAAATTTTGCTGAGTCAAAGTCCCAATGCAGCCTAAAATATTATTATTCCTCTGTTGAAGAAAACACAATGAAACTTCAAGCTGATAAAGAATCAACACAATCGAATTTCTCTCTAATACGCACACCAAAGGGACACAGCAAAGTTCCAGTATTAGACAGGTGTCAGCTTTGTAGAAGTCATAAAAATATGACGTAAGACTGCGTTGACATTTTAAGTGCTCTATAACTAAAACAGTCTTTAATAGGAAAGAAATGGCCATGTTTTGTGATGGGCTTCCTAAACCAAATGTCAACAGTGTTTGTGACTCGTTCTTTAGAAAAACAGTTCCTATAGTTGTTTTTGTCGTCTATGTAATCATCTATACCAATCACAAAGTAAACCTGTTCTTATAGGTCCGTGACGACGCCGGAAAGGGTCGACTAAATTTGAAGACCAATGTATTTTGACAACTACAGTGTATACCTGATGTCTTGGCATGATTTTGTACGTGCTTACAAATTCATCAGTGGCAGTGAACGGGATGTCCATTCTAAGAATCACCTGTTCAAAAAGATATTGAAACAACGATGACTGTGATGAAATAATGACATTGCTGTACCTGCTGGTACTTGAAATATACAGGTCACCGGCGTAAGATGTTTGGATCCGCGGTAAAAAGACGATCTGTAAAAGGGTTATGATAAAACATGGATATGAACGGACGAACGGATGGAGGACAATCACAGTGTTTCAGATATGAAAATTCGAGCGCTGTGTCCCATTTCAGGCAGCAATGATAGCCGTAAAAGACAAGAAATGCGTCTCATTTCCCATTTTGGCACCATTCATCCTCACGGCATCAATGTGCGATTGCGCGCTTCTCTTACATTTAACTCCTATCTGCAGTTTATGCCTGCCATCAGCAGATGTTCTACATCTCACGTCATCTCATACATCCATAGTTCCGTAATTTCTCCTATTCATGTTTTTTTTTCGCTTTTCTTTACATGCTAATATATTTTGTAATGTGATTTCCATATTTTGTTTACAGTTTGTTTTGATTAAATCCATCTGATTGGTTTACTTTTTGTCACGTGATCGCTTTTGTATTCACTATAAAAGCACATGATTTTCCCCGACCCACGCTACTAACTTCCAGACGAAGGGCCTTCACTCGCAACGTCGAAGTTCTTATTGTATTTTTCAGGTAGATTGATCAAACTTAACCGCAGTATTATTCACCTCACCTTGTTACCCATGTCAATTGTCAAAAATTCCTCCAAACCATAGGATTGGGTCGAGCCATCAACTTTACCTAAAAGTAAATAATTATATACGAAATTTGTTCCTGTGCTCCTATAAAGAACATCTACATCTCCACACACTTTAGTTATCCCCGAGCCGGCGCGAAGCGCCGTGCGAGGGTACTAATTCCGCTCGGATATTTACGCCCGGGTATGTGAAGACATTGTGGAATGCAAAGTCGTCCGCCATTTTTTTGTCATGGACTCGACCTTTTTGTAAGTTGTGCGCATGCGCAAGTTCAAGCCGAGAAAAAACTGGTAACTAGCGACATCATGATTGGCTAAGATGTTCATAATACTTCGAACTGTTCAGACATGATCGTGGACGTGACGTAAACAACTGGTAACAATACCGTCTTACGCGGGGTGAGACAGCAGTCAATTTGACGAGTAGCGACGAGTAGCGACGAAGGGCCGGTTGCGTGTTACCATGGTTAAAGTGATCAACTCGGTACTTCATGTTACAAAAACGTTTGGGGAGTATAATTGCTTTGGTTCTAATGGGCGAGGGGGTTCTGCATGCATGTATTTCTAGTTAGATATTCACAATGCACACAACAGTGATAAATACGTCAATTCTGTTAGATTCTCTAAACGATGTAAGAAGGGTTAACACGATCGACATTTCTTTCTCCAAATATATAAACTTTTCTTCATCAAAGTGAGTTTGATTACTCGAGAGGACACCGCTTCGATTAAGGAAACTTTCATAGTGTGAACCAACGACGGTTTTATTGACTGACTACAGTGTACCTCAGATTAAATATACTTGAGATATGTCAACCTTCAACGAAGCGTGGGAAACCATATTTTGTGCTCTCAAACAGACAATTTGCATTGCTTTACATAAAATAGGGACATTTATGCTTTATTTACTAGAAATACATGCATGCAGAATCCCCTCGCCCATTTGAACCAAACAATTTACTCCCCAAAAGTTATTGTAACGTTGTAACATGAGTCGACGAATGTAACCATGGTAACACGCAACATTGTATTTGCTTATATTTTAATTTGTACAAAATATTATTTTCTTTTTAACTATAAAATTATCAATTGCCCAACTATATAAAGTGGGTATGCTATTATGTACTCTTTTAGCTTTGATTTACTGTAACATTCAACCTTAGACGTTCACAAGACGTTTCGAAATTTTCAAAAAACTTCAACTGCTTTTCGAGGAGTATTTTTATACTTCGCACTTGCTTTTGCAATATATTTCTTCTATAACATATTTTTCTATAACAATACTAAAATACTCTTAAAGATCAATCAATGTTGTATTGACCACACAGAATGATCTACACATTTTCAAATTCACAAACTATACTGCATGCTATGTTAAAAAATCGGCAAAGCAAGCATGCAAAATAGACACTTGCCTTTTTAAAACGCTCCTTTTTCGGTCTTTCGACTGTTTTTCCTCTTGTTAATTTGTCCCCTAAATAATTTTCATTCATCTTGTTTTGCAGACTTTACATATAAACTTACTTACATAGAGAGTTACTTATAAAATGAGTGCAAAACTATTTTTGAAAAAAGTTTGCAAAATGGAAGTCTTCTCTTGACTTGAACTTGCGCATGCGCACAACTTAAGAAAAGGTCCAGTCCAGTCCATGACAAAAAAAAATGGCAGACGACTTTGCATTCCACAATGTTTTCACATACCCGGGTGTAAATCTCCGAGCGGAATTAGTACCCTCGCACGTCGCTTCGCGCCGGCTCGGGGATTAAAATGTGGAACCGAAACCAGGGGCACCCTTTAGAACGATGATAAAACATATTCTGGTTCCACTCCTTGTCAGGCAAAGAAATAAAAAATAACGCTGGCCCACAATGCGGGACACTGACACAAACCCTTTAACAATTAAAGGCTGATTTACACCATGATATTATTTTCGAACAATTCTCGTTGGATCTCGATCATTTATATATTTCTAGGCAAGTGGGATTCTTTCACATACGACCCGTAGTTCAATGCATGATCACATCATACACTGAAGACTGATGGCGATAACAATATCGACTATATAGAGAATAATACATGGGTGCGCGGAACTACCAGATTTATTTGGAGTGTTGAACGTGATATCTCACGAGTGAGCGCAGCGAACGAGTGAGATATCATGTTCAACACGAGAATTAAATCTGGTATTTCCAAGCATCCACGCATTTTTCTGTTTATTATATAAAGGATAGTCTTTTCAAACAAAATAAAATAAAATAAAATAAAATATCCATTTTCGTAAACTTCAAAAGCGATACTTTTCACACGTGAGATTATCATAAATAATCTCACATGTGAGATTATCAGTTTATCAGTACTGAGATTATCAGTTTATCAGTGCTCGAAATCTCTATAAAGCACTATACTTTATCTAATAAAGTACAATAATGCGTTGTCGATCCATTGCTTATTTTTGTATGACGTTAGAAGACGAGAGCCCCATCATATCGCTCAATGGGTAAAAAGAAAGGAAGATGGAAAACGAACGCGCAATAGAACACAAAAACGTTGAAAGATTTGGATGATCATTGAAAATCCATCTGCTCCTCAACATAACTGTATCAATGAAGATTTAGCTATGGATTAAAATGATGGGCCGCAGCCAGGTGTTTAAATATAGATGTAATATGGTAGCCAGGTATTTTGCACATAAATAAGTTTAAGTTTAAGTTTAATTTACTAAACTTATTATTATGCAAGATAGCTGGCTACCAACCACCTGGCTACGGTCTATGGTAGCCAGGTGCTTTTATATAGATTCTATTTGGTAGCCAGGTAGCCAGCTATCTTGCATACAAATAAGTTTATTTGCACAATTTTTAAATGTATTACTTGAAACTTATTTAACTTTATTGAAACTTTGAAGATATTAAACACCTGGTTTCTACCTGCCTACCTAAGTGTAGTATCTGGGTACTGTGTTCGGTAACCAGGTGGTTTAAAATTGTTCCGTCCCATTAAAAACAAGGCAAGGACGAAGGCTGCATAATGCGTAATATAGCTTTTACATCTTTCTATTCGACGGTAATAAATAGCAAGTGTATTATATTGTTCCGTTTGTAAAAATAGGAACGAGTTATTCTAATGGTTCCCAATTGCAGAATATTCTGATTTTGTAATAGAAACGACAAAAGAGAACGATATGTGCATGAAATATCGTTCCCCTTCGGCAAACTTAGAAGGGAACAAGTTTATAAGGGAACAAATATTAGCAGACCAACAGAGTGTTTCTGAAAACGTTCTGGAACATTTTAGTCCTATCAAGCGGAACAACGAACAGGAACCAATTTGTCGTTCCTGATTCAATCCGTTCTTAAACGGTTCCCAATTACGGAACATAAAGCAAAAGGAACAACAGTATTCAGGTGAGAACCATTGTTCCTTTTGGTTTGACGTTCTTTTTGAAGACAGAAACACAAAACACACTTTACATACGTTCCTGTTAAGAGTTTTAAACATATGCAAAAAATTTCGCAAATCAAATTCCCTTTTCTAGCATACTGTATGTATTTTTGCATACTTTTCTAGCTTGAAATAGCATCTTGACATTATCGTGCCTGTACCAAATTGCATTGTTCCTGCGCAAAGCGGTAAATCATGCACAAATTCTTGCTATAGTGATATACTATATGGAATAAATTTTACGGATACGCTAGATGATGATGATGATGATGATGATGCTTACACATAAAAAACTATCATTTTATACTTTACCAATTACAATGGTGGCTCCAACTGCACACATTATAATGAACATATCCGACGGGAAATCTCGATGCTTGTGAATCAACATCAGATTGCCAGCCCAGCAGCCAACCTAGATATGATTTAAAACAAATTTGAATTGATGACTTACGTATGGGGAATACAGCCATTCACATTCCAGCGTTACACCGTACAAGTTGATTTCCAGTTTTGCAAAACGTTATCACTTGACTACGAAATGTTTCACACCCCCTACGATATTGGAAAGCAGGCGTAACTTAATTAATGTTGTAAGCCAGCCAGCTTACTGGATGAAGTCAAACAACTAAATTTGGTATTTCCTGTATATTTCGACGGTTTTTACTTCGTTTTATGTTTGTCTTAGAAACAAGATTGAAATATGTTGTTACAACAACGTCTTTCCCATGTAAACAAGGCAAACAAATAGCAAAATCGTCAAAAAATGTTTAAAATAATTCAATTTCATCTCTGCAAGCGGGTACGAAAAGTTCAATACGAGCACAGAGAAATATTCGTCGCACTAGCCAAAACGTCTCGGTACGCAGGCCCTAATCGCAGGCCCTTCTGTCCCAGACCTCGCCAAACTAGCTAGCGGACGGTGCAGCAATGATGAAAACCCTGACGAAATTATTAACATAATTTATGCATCATTGTCACATGATTGTACTTGTTCCGACAATGTTCCGACACAGCACGAAGGGTTCACGAAGGGTTCACGAAGGGTTCACGAAGGGGCAATATGTCTGAAATATATGAGTTCTTTCTTTCGGATATATTATCGAAGGCAACAAACAGACCATAATCTCGTCGATAGTAAAAAAAACGTCGCTTTAAGTGCTTCCAAAAAGTTGTCTCTGTTGAACAGGAATTCCTGGTGATGCTTGTTATAGTACTTACATTTCTAACTGGAACGTTAGCAATCTGCAAGCAATAAAATGAAACGTATTAGTTGATTGTCTACATCTCGCATGCTTAAAACACATTTACTGGAGTCGTGATACACCCGTCTGATAATTCGTAATTATTAGGTAGCTTAAATTTGTAATGATATTCTAATATTACGTCACTATTTCAGACTTCAAACTCAAATTCAATGACGTCATGAGCATTCACACGTCACGTCCCAAACTCCCTGACAATTTGACGTTAAACTATTGATATTCATACGTTCACGGACCTTTCTGATTGCTCTCCGATTAAATTCCAATTACGTCATAGGTAAAACCGCAGTACTATATTTCTAACTATTATAAAGTATTTGGCTGATTATATCCGATTTTCCAACTGTCTGTTATGGAAGCAAAATTGGTTATGATACACGGTAAATCTACAGCCCCTTCGACTATAAAATATGGAACATTTTGGTTTTGTCATTATTTCTTCCCTGATGAAGACAGTTACATGAAGTTAAAAGCAGTAGATGATTTTCACAAATATTGGTTGCTTTCAGTCTGTACGTCTTACGCATCAGACACCCACCAGGCTATGTATGATTGAAGACAAGATGAAGCAAAGTTATGGACGGCCGTTCCTCGTATGTTCGGAACGACAAAACCCGTGTTCATTTTGGCAGTTGGGAAATATGATTGAAAATCATGCGTGTGCAAACATGGTATGGACTGTCGACGTCGTAATGTCAAGAAAGATAGTCCTAACCAAAACCGCTTGTTTTACTGCTGCCCTAAAGATGACCCTTGCGATTTTTCTGAATGGGAACTACAGAGAATTTGCCACAAATTACGAACCAGTTGGGCGTACAGTTTACAGATCCTTTGGACAATGTATATAGAACATTTATTTGCATGTCAATGGAAATTGTTTTTAGCACTAAATTACAAAGAATCTCAATAGTCTGTGTCTGTTGACTTCCAAAAAACTAATATATGCATGCATTCAACCGCCACGGCGTCCTAATTAATACGTGTTATATTCATAGTCATTACGATTTCGTCAGTTGTTAAAGAATAGCAGTTTGTTTCAATCGGCAAGTTCTTCAGTAAAACATATACGGGTGTACATTTATGGATGTGAATTTAACTGTGTATATCTTACCGCGTATAAATGGCTTGTAAACACTCCCGAGAATTCAAAAGACAAAGTCGCCATGTTGGATGAATGCCCAGTCGTTTGTCAAATTTATCCAACATAGCGTCGGTGACGTAACGTGAAAACCACTTATTTTTTGCTGCTTTACGAATGATTGTATATTTTAGAATAAGGCCGCTTTGGAATTTATCGAACAAGCGTTCGACTTGACGGACGAAGGGAAAGGGGCTATTTTGGAGCAAAGGATCATGTTATGGACGAATACTTATTCGGTAAGTTCCTCATTAAGGAAGTGTTTATCAGTGAACTCAATATTTTTAACTGGTAAAAAGGCGAATCCTACGCATCACAACGCGTCAGTCCTCACCGTGATCCGTACGTCAGTTTCAGCACAGTGGTTTCAACCTTTTTCTGGCATGATAATCTTCCAGTATAAATACATTGAGTTCACTGGTGTGTATTTATAAACGTATAATTTACGAATGTTCGTACATTTTTATATATTGTGGATTTTGTCTGGGCAGTGAGACTGAAGCTGCTTTAGAGGTGATCATGGAAGCGTTTAATATGACGGAAGAAGAGAAACGTGCCGTTGTTCCTCAACGAAATTGTTTTATGGACAAATACCAAGGTTGAGGATATTCAACGTGAGACCGAAACGCGCACTGCTGTTGATCCCAACCTTATGGCCAACTTGTCTATTGGTGATCGTTGCCTGTTTAATGAAGATTGTGGTAGCAACTCTGGATTGTCTGAAGTCCATGGAGAGTCAGACAAGGTTGAGATTGTTCCTGACAAAATGTAAGAAGGCCAGGCTGAGACGTCTTCTAAACGCCATAAACCAAACAAGGAATACCTTACCGTAAAGTCAGTTAAGCAGGACACGCACGTTCAAGACAACAGATACTGATTATACTGTTCAATTTCATGACTTAAATGTTCATTCTTCAAATAATGTACTACTCGTGTTAAACAGTGCTTTCCAGCACTTGACCTAAGCGATCATGGCATGAACCGTCAAGGTCGAGTTCAACTTTATCATGAATTCCCACCAGTTCGAGTGTCGTATTTCTCTATCTTTCCTTCGACGGGATTAGTTCACCTTTCAACGTCTCATATAGCCACGGTTCAGGATGTAGTCAAATCGAACCAACAATTCGCCTTGAATGATTCGATCAATGTTAAGGTGGTTCACGTAGAGATATTGAACGGAGACATGGGTTGAAAGGCATTGAAAGCAAAACGTCGTGAATCTGCAAAGTTACTTCCAAACGAAACGCTGTTTTATTCAGACCAAATTTGGTGTGTGGGAGCAATTGTTGTGGGGGAAGTCACTAACTGTAAAGCCCAGCAAACCTGCCTTGTCCGTCAGCTCCACGAAACGGCTAGTGTCCACGGAACACTAGTCCTGGAGATCCAAAAGTTCCAGGCTGTCCTTCCTGGTTACCAGCCCAACGTGGTTTCCAAGGAACATTTCAATTCAATTATTCATTCGAAAAGACAAACAGTTAAATTTGGAGTAAATTCTGGAACCCGTATAAAGCGACATGATGAAATGGGAGCAGATTTCATTGAAAATCTGCGATCTACACACGTTTTAAAAATTACGCGACTGGACCGAAAATACTCTAAGTCTACATGCAGGTTTTACATGTACGTCAATTCGAAATTCAAAGTGTTTACTGTTAACCCTTCAAATGTGTGTTTCCTTATCAAGATTGCTAAATGTGTAGCCTTCATATATAGAGTTTGCAATTATCCTAAAGATATTTTAGTAATTTACTGATAGCTTTTTCAAACTTTCAAAGTTATTCACAGTATAGATTTCTGGTGTGATGTTTTGATATTTCTCTTAATCTGTATATCTAGATTTATTTCGATTCAATATGCTCCTTCAGGTATTAAATATTGTTGAAAATGACTTTTGTTTACGTTTGCTATTTTTAGTTTGCGTGACATAAAATTAAACTGACATCAAGTCAAATTATTTTAGGGCATGTCGCGTAATTTTGAAAACGGGTGTAAAGACATCAAAAACCGACGAGTGTCAGGAGGATCACATGACTCATTTTGTGAAATTTATCATCCCAGCGTTTTGATTAGTCGGACCATTTTTCTCACATGTGGTGAATTATCGTATCAGCGTTTTAATTGGCAAGTGTTATTTCGCGGCTCATAATTTTAAACATGGCGCCCGGTTTTAGCGAAATCACCGAAGTGAGAGTTTTAATAATAATAATAATAATAATATTTATTATTTCCACAGCACAAAATACATGCACATAATATGATCTATGCGCTTTAAATTTAACAAGATGTAAAAAAAATTTACATACTAATACTAATATAGATAAAATACTGCTACTGTTCATATGCTAATCTAAAAGATGAGTGTTTAAAAATGATCTAAAATTTGAAAAATTGTGCTCGGACTTAAGCTGGCTGGTAAAGAATTGCATAGATCAGGCGCAGCCGCGGCCTCTATCTCCTGTGATTTTATTCGTTCTTTCTTTAGGGGGTCCACGTAAACAATAATCGTTTGAGCGTAAATTATGCCGTGACTGTCTTTTAATAGTTATTAAATCTATGATATATTCCGGATCATTTCCTTGTAGAGGGGCTTAAATGTAGTTTTACTACGTTTTTCGCTAATAAAGCGACGATATTACCATCAAGGAAAACACTCAAGCCTAAGAACACTTAAGATAAACCTTCTTGATTGGAATTTCAGCAAGAATATGAAGAAATAAACGGTAAGAAATCTGTTTTTGAGGCTAAAAATATTCACTTGCGAGTTGTTCGGTGCGAGTCTGTCAGGGTCACGTATACATAATTATCTCTATACTTATACAATAAACAAATTACTTAATGGTTGGTTTGTTTGTAGCTACGATTTTTATTATTTACTCGTTCTGAAGGATCGCTAAACACACTCGTTCGCTGCGCTCACTCGTTTGTTTAGCAAACCTTCACAACTCGTAAATAAAAATCGTACACACTCACCAACCATTAAGTAATCTATATTTACCAAATAGATATTCTCTAAAATTATAGATGTTTAACGTTTAGGAAGGAATGAATACTTTAAAGTGCACATGTGATGTTTGGGAATTTTACATATTTGTGATATTCAGGACATTCTAAAAAGAAGTGCAATACATCTTCTTTGAAAAAAACTTCCTCTTCATGGTCTTTTTGGCTGTTAGCGGAAGTGACGTGAAACAAGGCAATGCAAATAAGTTTATTTATTTTTCTTGCCACAAAATGCCCTATTTGACGTCACTTCCGGTAACTTTAACAGCCCGTAAGGCCAAGAAGATGAAGTTTTTTCAAAGAAGATGTAGTGCATTTCGCTTTAGAATGTTCTGAATATCATAAATATATAAAATCCCCAAACATTATACATGTGCCTTTAAGGGAAATATGACAATATTTTGGGCAAAGCAAAGTTCAGGTACTAGATACCTGTAACTAACTAGCAGTTTCATCAATGCCAAAGAGAAATAGCCCTCTATATTAGAAATGTAACTTTCACTTCACCTTCTTAATGTGAGCTGCAAGAATCTCAAATGACTTGGATTTCGCAGAATTATTCATCAGTTCTCCGATTACCGAGTTTAGAGAGAGTGTGGCACCAAGCTGCAGAGCGGAATTGGTCACCTAAATATCAAAGGTACTGTACGTGTGAGAAAATTATCAAAATATCTATTTACGTGTGCATGATGTGTTTATAATACGGCATTATGTTCAGACGACAAGGTAGTTACGGAGTTCAACGACGTGAGTCAGATTCTGAAAGGTAATATTCACCAGACAATTAATCACAGTTCATTTTTTTGTGTAATCACAGTGCAATTTTCTCTAATCACTATGAACCAATCAAATTTGAGCTAGGTTCTTGGCAAATTGCTCAAAACGAAACAACATGGCGCCCGCTCGCCTAAACTGAAATTTGGATTTTCGGGACAAAAATGACGACTTAAAAGTTATTTGAAAGGTGGAAAATTTAGTTTGCATGAAATATATAGGAAATCCACATGGTTCAGTTCACCTTCAAATGTTTGGCAATGCATACAAATGATATATAATAGGAGCGAAAACTTTATCAGTGGACGGTTCGCCGTTCGAAGCTAGTAAGTTGAAAGGATAATTGTCTCGAACATTATATGTATATATTATTAATTCGTGATAGCTTGATTTCTCGTGAAATTTATAATATGAACTTGTGAGTTTTTCTAAGACCTCAGATAGCACTTGTCTTTCAGACTTTGAGGTCTTTGAAAACTCACTCGTGCATGTTATATCCAAATTGCACTCGAAACCATGCTATTATCTATGCATATACGATCATGCACATAAGCTACCCTGACTATATTTCAAATTCATTATCATTTCATGTGATATCAAGTGTGGTCAGACAACGCTGTCGAGAAAAATAGTTTGATTGAGTGTTGCATCATTTTTCGTAAGAAATATGCTTTAATTTGTTAAATTGATAGCCGTGAACTATAACGAGCAGGTCGTATTTTACCATATATAAATCTCTGTTTTCAGTTTACGAACAAATCACTATCTTTTGATTATTAAGATACCCTGCTATCACTTCAATAATTTGGTTGACTGTCCATATTACTGCCGGAAATGATGAAGGATTAGGATTAGATTAGTGCTAGGATTAAGATTACTAGGGTTAGGATTACTAGGGTTAGTATTAGGATTACTAGGGTTAGTGTTAGGATTACTAGAGTTAGGGTCAGGATTACAACGGTTATAGGGTTAGGATTACTAGGGTTAGTGTTAGGATTACTAGGGTTAGTGTTAGGATTACTAGAGTTATGGTTAGGATTACTACGGTTATAGGGTTAGGATTACTATGGATTGGTTCCTAGGGTTAGGATTACTATGGTTAGGATTACTAGGGTTAGTGTTTGGATTACTAGAGTTAGGGCTTGGATTATTGTCCTATAAATGTGTTCCGTATACTATTCTGATTGCCTGGCCGCTTCCATGCATTGCTTTCCACCTCCTGAGTTTGCTTTTCACCTCTGAAAACATTTAAACATTTTCATTGGCCGAAAACTTTGTGTTTTACTTCCGAATTTGATGTCTACCTCTGAATTTGATATCCAATAGCTCTGAATTTGATATCCAATAACCGATATTTCTATTTGTATTCGGTATATATTTTAGGCTTTTTGCCTTGTTTTTGATATTTTATAGACGTTCGATTTTACATACAGTATGTTAAAAGTTTTTATGGGACAAAACCGTAATGCCATGATTTGTCAGTGAATGTGTAATTGATCTCCAAATCATGGCATAACTGATACTAGGATTAGTGCAAGGATTGATTACTAGGGTTAGGATTACGATGGTTAGGGTTAGGATTACCAGGGTTAGGATTAACAGAGTTAGGTTTAGGATTGCTGGGGTAAGTGTAAGGAATAGTGTTTCCATTGGGATTAGGGGTTTTATTTGAATTGAAAATGCTAATACGGAAATTGAACCTATAATTTGTATGAATATTTATGGGGGTTCATTAGAGTTTAAGTATATACAGTATGTAGTAAGAAATTAATTACCTGTACAATATTCAGTTCGGCAACATCGGCAATATTGATGTAAACGTCGTAGTTACCATCGTTCTTGTAAACACCTAAATACATGTAAAAGTTTGTTTTATAAAAGATAAAATCTTTATAATTATATATCGGGCCGATTTCAAATTTAACTAAATGAATATGTTAATGACGAACAGGTCCTCTCTGAGGCTGAGATTGTGTGTTTAGACTACGTGTAGTTGAGGACGGCGGCTATACCTGAGGCCCATGTCCTACCTTCTGAACCATAATATGCATGTAGGTGTTTACAGGAGAGGCCTGACCTGAGATTGACTTGAGACTTGAGTTTTAGGCTACCCTACCCAAATTCCGCCAGAATAATGATGATCAGCTTATAGATAGAGAAACCGATCTGGCACTCCAAAGCCAAAAAAAAAGAATTAATTCGGCAAAAGATGCTTCAACTATAATCATGGAGCAACACTTTGGAATAATCTATCTTATGAGGCAAAAATTGCTCCATCTTTAAGTTCTTTTAAAATAACTATAAACTCAAGATCAGTAATGAAACTGCATAGCCTGTCCTTCATCTTTCAATCTTCTGACCTGAGATTGACTTGAGACTTGAGTTTTAGGCTACCTGAAATTCCGGGCCAGAAATTATGATCTCAGTCTAATTATAGAGAAAAAGAGAAACCGAATCTAAAGCCAAGCCAAAAATCTGCAAAGCAAAAGATCCATACCAATGGAGCAACACTTTGGAATAATCTATCTTATGAGGCAAAAATTGCTCCATCTTTAAGTTCTTTTAAAATAACTATAAATCAGTGAATTAATTGAAACTGCATAGCTCGTCCTTTCATCTTCAAATTCCCTATGCACGCATGGTGGTCAATGATATATCTTTCCATAATGTTCTGTTTAATTGTTTTTACTTTAGTAAATTCGTATTATGTACCATATGTATGTTCTATTTACTTGTCTGACCACGCACTTGATGGAAATCTGCTTATAGTAATTATTGTTGAAACCTAGCGTGCCTAAATAGAGTTTGTATATATGTACTAGTGTATGTAGTCTCAATTAAGGTAGTTCCAACGCGTTTAAACTACAGGACCTAAAGCTTTAGGACTGGCATCTATAGGTCTCTAGTGTGAACGCGGCTTAAATAGATAGTGTGTAATATGAATGACCTTTCCCAGTGTTGCCAACAACCAATCTGACAGAGTCAGAGACATGTGCATCCAGTATCGTATAAAGATCTTTCAAAGATGAAGGTTTGAACCACATTGGACCCGACATTTGTCCTTCATTGAAACAACAACCGTGACATGTCCTAATCTCACCACAACATTTGCCTCGACATCTCTGGAGGTCCTGAAAACATTGAGACAACCTGTTATTGTTGCTTACAGTGTATTTTGACTGGTTAAAAGAACCACATCATTTCATCATTTTAATGCGGTTAGGGAGCTGCCTGTAATACCCCTGGGTGTAACCATGGACAATCGAGAGGAATGGACTGAAAACTGGAAATTATATATGTTTCGTTTCGTGTTTGGGGTCAAATATTATTCGTAAAATATTCTTCTCGTTAAGTTACAGGTTTACAGTAGTTTTTATAGGTTGCAGGCCATATCACGGTCACATCATGTCGCGAACGACAAGCTTTTGCATCAGGGTTTCCAGTCCATTACTCTCGATTTTTTACGGTTTAATCTAGGTCAAGCTAGGGTAGGGTGTTATTACTAAGAAGGGGGACTAACCTATATTAGTAAAATTACATAGGTGATTATTGAAAATTCTCAACGCTGATTGGTTGCGCTACCTCTGATTAATACGTGATAATCACCTAAAGCGTTTTTAAGCCGCTTTTATCGTAAATATTCAATTAAAATATTTTTGAAATGTGCATTTTTTATTTTTTTCCAAATAATCACCTATGTAATTTTACTGAAACAATTATTCGCCTCAGGTTCGGTGAATATCGGTGAATAAAAACCTCGACTTCGTCTCGGTTTTTATTCACCGATATTCACCTCGCCTTCGGCGAATAATTGTTAATTACTACACTAAGCTTAAAACTCGTGCCGCAAGTATAGTTGTGCTTGGTTATCCACCTATGGTTCGAGCGTTTTTCTCCGCACTCAGTGGCATCAAAAGATAATTAGCACACCTACGCACGTAAAAATCTCACATCTTGTCAACAAGATGTGTTCGCAACGGACTCTTAAGTTGTAGCAAGGTTGTCAACAAGTTGTAACAATGTTGTAATGTTATCAAGTTGCTACAAGGTTGTCACTCAACACTGACAACTTGTTAACAAGTTGTTGAATTGCAGGACGATAACAAGTTAGTGGAACAACATGTAACATGTATATTGAGTCAACAACCTTGTAGCAAGTTGTCAACAAGCCGTTGGCAACTTGTCAGCGAGCTGGGAACAAGCAGTGCGAATACGTCCTGATAACAAGTTGTCGAAACAGCACTGGTACAAGTACTATTTACAACATGAGCGGCAGTGTTGTATCGGATATACAAACTCGAGCCGAAGGCGAGCGTTGTATATCCGATACAACAGGGATGCGAATGTTGTAAATGGCTTGTGAAACGTCTTGATGAGAACATTCGTATTCTTCAACAATTTAAAATAAATGAATGATATTTGGTGAGAAAATTGAACTTAAAGTTTATGTAAATCAGCATGATTCTGTATCAGATATACAAACTCCTTCACGCTAATGATTTCTTTTGTGTTTTCTTCATGAATTATTAATGAGTTTTACAAGTCAGAGTTGCAAAATGTTTTCAAGCTTCCTCCGGGCAGGATTTTTTATTTTTCCAACCTTCCTCAAAATTACTGCAAATTTTCCGACATGCAGGCCTGGGTAGGTTTGCTAGTTGGCCATTACAGTATTGCTATAGTCTGACTGAATGCTGTCTGTTGCTACTCATACTAGCATGACTAGTCTAGTACTTACTGCTTTACAATGACTGTTTTTCACTTTCAATCTTCCTCGATGCCAGTCAACCTTCTTCACGGGTGGTCCCGCATACCCGCAGCGTTTTTGCAACTCTGGTACAAGTCTGCTGCAGGTTTGTTTTTACTTGTGCGTTTTTACGTGTGTACCTATACCATGAACCACACGTGGAGTACCATTCGTAAGCTGGCTCAGAGCAAACAAGAGTGAATAACCTTTGTTGCCTTACTGCATACATATCAGCCGCAGATTGAATGAGTCCGAGCATAAATATTCATATCGTATAAATATAAATATTCATATCGTATAAATTCAAATATTCATATCAATAATATATTGTACGTAAATTGTTATATATTACATATATATTACTGTACATACCTCAATATCAATAGGATTCTCATCTTTTGCAAATGATTTCATTGCATCAAGAATGGGACGGAAACCTAAACATACAATATGTGTGATAGGTATGAATATTCCAATATTTGGGTATTCATCAATGGATTATAATAACTAACAACCAACCTCCTCGAGCGTTAATGCGGGCTGTTGCATAAGTGCAATTTTCGTATAGGTAATGATTGCCGTAATAAGACATGTACAATTTGGCAAGATTTTAAAATATATCATAAGTACTGTACAGTCAGTACGTCAGTAAATCCTTAATTGCACGGCAATGCCATATGATTATAGTTGTTTAATATTTGCATACTGTAATATACTGTTATAACAATTATTATGTTATTGCACTGATAAAGATCCGGGTTCATAGATCGAAAGTTTTGCAAGATATTTAAAGATGGTGTTTGACAAAAAAAGAATTACTGATCACCATGCAAACTTACATGGAAAATGTCAGTGAGAAATACTAAACAAAACGAAACCACTCGTACACATGCAAAAGTAAAGAAATTGTGTGTTGCTATGGTTACAATGATTGACCGAATACTTCATGTTACAATAAATTTTGGGAAGTATAATTCCTGAGTTCGAACAGGCGAGGGGATTCTGCATGAGTGTATTTCTAGTTACTCATGTAAGTTGAGATTGTTTGGTTCTCTCCTGTTGCTTCGAGGGTTTTTCTCCGGGTTCTCCGGTTTTCCTCCCACACTAAAAACTAACCGTAGGCACTAAACCTTCACTAACTAATCCTCGGAACCTTTGTCAATTGGGTTGAAAAACCTGTTAAGGCTTCCCGTCCACCTCAGAGTGCATGGTAAACATAATAAACTAAACTAAAGCAGATATATCGTAATAATCTCTGTAATACCGTACCTGTGCAACGACATAAATTGCCGTCAAAACCATCTTCAATTTCTTGCTTTGAAGGTTGAGCATTTTCAGAAAGTAAACTAAAACGAAAACAAAAGAAAAATAAATGAACTACTGTAATAATATAAACTAATGCAAGAACAACGATGTACAATTTTACTTTAGCAAAGTTTGCTTGTGACGATACATTATTTCGTTAATTTACCAGTTTTACAATAGAGGAGAGGCACTTCATAATTAAAGATGGATGGGTGTGTGTTATCCTTTATATAATGTAGCTAACTAAAGTTTTATCGTCAGTTTTAATATGCAAACTTGGTAAACTCAAGATTCAAATTATTGTATACGGTAGAGTGTATTTGATTTCCAATTTGATTTGTTCCAAAAGAGTAACCTGAAAAAAATTGTTAGCTGAAACCTAACCTGACCGTCCAGGACAATTTCGGTAAACATGGGTTTCTTTGTTGTCAGGGGGATTAAAAGAGAGGCAGATTTAAAAAGGGTTATTGGAGAGGGGAACTTTTAATACGTGTATTAAGAGGGGACGTAATAGAGGGTTTTCCTTAACATATTTATCATCATTTATAATACATTAGAGCAGGGCACACTGTGTTCTTACCCGTACATATTCATAACCATTCCAGGAGTACAAAAGCCACATTGACTGCCATTGTATTCTGCAATACGTTCTTGAATAGGATGATATCCAGAGCGACTGCTGTAGAACGATTGAAAAAAGATTGAGAATCAATTTATTAAACTTCAGAATTCTATTTTACTAGGGGTCATAGACGTCATGTAGAAATCACAATCGGGCACCGTAACCTAGCAAACGGTAGTTAAACGCGGGAAAGGAGACAAGAGGTTTTCCTGCATGTCAGTTAACGTAAGGAAAATGTCTTGCTGTGATATGTTGTGACCGTTTGAATGCAGCTTATCCGCAGTTTTCTTTAAAAAGCCTGGATTATATACGCATATAGTGGTTACCATACTTAGGCGGTGTATTTTCGGCTTCGGACCTTCAATGGCGGCCTTCAATTTGGCTTCAAAGATGGCGGCCGAGTTATCGTTCCAGTCTACTTAGAGTTCACTGGTCGCGACTTATTTTCTCCCGTATAAATGGCCTTACTGAGTTCCACAGTGGCCGCTCAGGCAACGATTTGTAAAATAGGGCTACTGTTTTTTCTGATATATCTGTTATTTGGTGTCTATTCGACTAGTTCATCTGACTATGATTACTGTATTGTTGGACCTGGACCTGGAGGTTTACCAGTGGAACATTATCTGGAAAAGGCAATTCGAAATCATGTTTTTTAGCGAGGTAGTGCAGCTGGCACGTACTTCGATTAATAAAAGATTTACAGCCTGAAGATTGATTGGAACTGGTTGATAAGCGATGACGAAACGCTGCAAAGGACTCAATGACACAGTGAGTGAAGCGGAGGCAGTATCGGCTGTACAGAACAATTTGTGGTTGGTCGCGCCATTGTTCCATTAATTGGTCTCGTCGGTCCGAAATCTTGGTTCTTGGTTTGATTCAAGTCTTAACATGGTTACTCATATTAACAAGATCTTTTAAGGTTTAGGACCAATATTAGCATGAACAGTTACGAACACACATTTTAATATACAGGTATACCGGTATTTTTAGATAATTAGCTTTTCACTTTTATATAAGGATTTTAATTGCCTTTGGTTTTATAATTTCATCGATGTAAATAGATAATTTGTGTGATGATTTATACATTTTTGTAATACGCATTTGACAGAGCCGGATAAAGGCAGCGCGGGCCCCTTTGGGTTTTTCCGACTGTTCTATAACCTGAAAAAATTAACCCGTTTTAAGTATATATGGTTTAATTGCAATCTTAATTTGAAAGATGTAATGACAGTCAGTAACGTATCTGATATTACAACATTCACTATTGGTAAGTGGTTTGTCACTTTTTCTTAATAAAGTTTGAGAATATTCTATTTTTCTTCCCAGCCTAAAGCGCGGGGCTCCTTGAAGGCGCGGGGCCTATGCATGGCATATGCCGCTTCTGCCATATCGTTAATCCGGCCCTGGCATTTGATCATATTTCAAAAGTGCACAATAGAAGTAATAAATTATTATTATTATTATTATACCTCTTTCTGACAGAAGGTGCGACATCTGTAGATATAAGCGATAAAAATCTTCATCTATATGAGCTTCGCGTGTGTGCACAAGTTAAGCGTAATTAGCGGCATGAATAGCCTGCTTTGCTTACGCACGAATTGCTTTGCATTTGAATATTAATTTGCCGTGAATTTCTAACTTTTCTGTTCGTGTACACTCTCATATCGTTTTCAGAAAATATCCGGCAGGTCGCGTTGAAATGGTACATGTACAGTAAGTCTAACTTTATATATTAAGGGGAAGCTCATATGATTCCAGCTAACCTGACTCGCCTGAGGTGTGTGTGTTCATATGAGAGACGAGCCAGCTCGGTTAGGTGAGATCTCACCTTGCGCTAGATGGGATCTTCGTCAAGTTGGATAAAATTTTCCATATGAACACAGAAATAGTTCATCTCACTTAGGTGAGCTTCCCGGCCAACCGGACTCATATGATCACGACTTATAAGACCTTGCATTACTGATGAACAAAATGAGGTTTTCCGCTCCCTTTATATACATGAAGGATAGAGTCAGAGCTTAGACTCCCGTCCTTTGGACGAATATTTTTGAGAATAGATGGGGAGAATCCCTAAATTTGTAATCGTTAGAACGATTAATTTGAGTAGACAAACGCAATGATAAATGGAGGGCCAGGAATCGGATTTGCTCCCTGACACATCATCTCTGCCCCCAGACGAGTGAACGCGATTTTGCACGAAATAGCGTTTCAGAACCCTCAGCTTATAAAAAATAACTCCCTTCCATGATGGCCCGCATTTTCCTTGTATAGAAGGGCAAATTTCAAATGCAGGCTACACGCTAGAAAATAGTACCTCTCTTAGACTTCTTACCTCCCCAATCCTTCAGTCGTCGTAATCTTAAATCCATCAGCAGCAAATAGAGGAAAGAGACACTGCGAAAAGAAGAATACGTTAAACTCTCGTAAATTTGGCGTAAATATCAAGTCTTAAATGTTCCAAAGTTCTTCCATTATTTGGACTATATTTGGAGCGACTTTAAGTGGCAGTCAAGTTCGTTCGGCTCATGCGCTACCTGAGCATATGCCACCCCTGCTTTCCTATCCTAATGCTAACATTAACTATATCAATGCTAACAATGAAAACATTGCCAAAAGGTTTTTGCTTACAACGCCAGCAACAGGTATAAAAGTTGGTTATACATGTCTGAACTTATTAAAAATATATCTCACACTATTGACAGCCATGGTTCTGTCCTTCTTTGTACTCGGATCTTGTTTTGTCAATGCGACAACACATGAGCCACATCCTCCTTCTTGACATGTCACTTTAGTGCCTAGATAGTGATATTATACACATTCAATAATGAAATAAATTAACTTATATTTATTTATTTTTTAATATTCAATTTTCGTAAACTCGCGTTCTTATTGGTCAATTTGTACCACGTGTGTGCATTTTGTATAGCAACAAGCCAACAACGCACGGCCGTGCCGTTATAGTTTATATCAGCACGGCAAGATGGCGCCCGAATTCACGAATGGAAAAGTTTATAAGATTTCGTTTATTTTAAACCGAAGACAATCCCAAAACCACGAAGTGGCCAAATTTCTAAAATAATTCCGTATTAAACGTAAACATGTGTTGTTTATTTAGGTAAACTTCAAAGATTTTTTCTGCACTTCACTTGGTTGAACTAGAATACTGGATTTGGTGGATAATCAAAGTGAGTAGATATATACACAATTTAAGACCTAACCAGGAACGGTTGCGAAAAATGCAACACTAGGTCCTCTGGCAGGAATTGAACCCACGGCCCTGCGATTTCGGTGCAGCGCTCTAACCAACCGAGCTACAGAGGTCAGTTGCTGAGCTGTAACCGTAAGTTCTGCATATATAGGTTATCGGGTGTGCGGGTTGTGATAAGGTGAACTTCAAAGATTTTTTCTGCACTTCACTTGGTTGAACTAGAATACTGGATTTGGTGGATAATCCAAGTGAGTAGATATATACACAATTTAAAACCTAACCAGGAACGGTTGCGAAAAATGCAACACTAGGTCCTCTGGCAGGAATTGAACCCACGGCCCTGTATGAGCGGCGAGTGGCGAAGCGGCGAAGCCCGTTGAAAATATATTTGTAATTCGGCAGACAGATTCAAAACAACAACAAGGTTGTTTCTTATATAAAAGCTATTTGTCGTTTTAAAATATTCTAAAAACACTTTTGAATATTATCAAAACTAAACAAGGAACTAGTAAACAGTTAGTTCAACAAAGTTTATAGAATGTTTTTGCTCATAATTCATAAATAAAAAAATACCGCCAAAGCGTTTACTCAAATTGAATATTAAAACGTTTAAAGCACTCTTTGTTCGTGCATTATCGTGATTTACAAGCATTGTTCGTGCATTATCGTGAATACCACTTGAATATTTAAGAAATACAATAACCTAAACTACCCTCGAGTTACACTTATTCAGAAAGTACTATTTACAATTTGATTTCAATACACAATATGTACAGTAAATAATTTACAGACTACCTTTTAATATTGAATTAATACTGTGCAAAAGGTTTAATAATTTATACACAGAAATATATTTAACTATGACTTAATACCTGACTGCAACGCTAAAACTTCAATGTATCTGATGTATAAATGCTAAAACTACAATCCTGCTTCTTTTTAAACCTATTTAGAGTGTGTTTTATGACTTAGAATTTAAAAAAACCTACTGTTTACTTGTAGAATGAAAGAACTCGTTCCTTGTTCACGAACAAGGAACTCGAAGTTTAATACTGCACTCGACTGCGTCTCGAGCAGTATGAAACTCTCGTTCTTTGTTCGTGAACTCGTGCTTGTAAATTCCGATAATGCACTCACAGAGTGCTTTAATCCTTAATTGTTTATTAAATTCGCCATATATTCACTATTATTGCATAATTGTGGCCGGAAATCCGCAACAGCATAAGCCGATTAACATACGCGAGGTGGGGATATCATGGGGATTCGAAAAACCGAGATATTTGCATGTGAAAAAGGGACCGAGTTTTTTAATTTACAACTTCGAAAAATCATTTTAATGCACTGATTCATGCTTGGGGGAGGAGTTTCTAACTTTCTCTAAAATAACATTCCCCACATTCCCCCAAAATTTGCAAGATCCAAAGTGAAAGAATGCATCTTAAAAATTCAAATCTAAATCCGAATCAAATTCGAGATAACCGTCGTTTGATTGAAATATGATGCTATTACTTCAAAAACTAAATACAATAATTATAACTAATGAACAAAATTCATCAGAAATGTTTCATCAGGAAGTCGCATAAAGAAATCCTCTCCACTTGAGCATTATCAACGGCAATCGTCGAGTGTCTAGCCTAACAGCGACTGTATCATAAACATATAGTGGGTAAATTCATTTGATTATTTAAAAGTATGATAAGCGTCCATCTCAATTGGATTTAGAACATTAAGTTCGAATGGCTAGAGTACGTCAGGATAATATTGTTTTTACTTGAACCAAGTAAAATAGGACACTTCTTTTCGGGATTTTTAAAGTCATCATCGGGCATTGAATAACAATGTGTTTCTCACCCTTCAGTCCAGGTTGTGATCTCAACCAACCATTTAAAGATGTCTTTGGACTTGTATTGGCAATAATATACTTGACTCCATTCACTTCAACGTTAACTGTAAATACTGGTTTCTCTGACATCTCTATTTTATTATGACAATGAGCAATCACGATATCTTAGCTGAAACAAATGAAAATTAAGATCAATTTTCATATTAACAACGCCAACTTAAATATACACCATGCTAATACGAATTAATCGTGTATGCTTCCTGGTCAGGCATGGGTCGTTTAGGTGCAGCAACAGACGCCCTAATCATGCAGCCACGTCCTTCGAAAATTTGCAATTAATTGTCTCGCATATCACAAATTCACAATAGCACTGTCCATAGATAATAGAGATAAAATGGTTAGGAAACTCGGCTTTCGCTTCTGTTCTGTTTTTGTTTGCATTTGTGCACGGTCACGGTTAGTGAATATATTGTATTTTTATGAATCGACCAATAGAAATGTTTGGGTTTAATCTCCAAACAATGTTTTTGACAAAATATTTGTGCACGGTCAGGTACCGTTCAACATAAATCTCATTCAATTGGTAGCTGCTTTGTAGTTTGACGAGTTTCCTAACCATCTTATCTTTATAAACTATGCACTGCCACTGCCATTGAGCTGTTGATTAAGTTGATTAGCGCGGCAGTGGCTGTGAAAATGACACTTAAATTTTACTGGAATCCCTTGGAAGAAGATGCATATTTCACTTAATTATCGCGTTAAAACAGTTATATAATTTATACAGCTTTAATATTCTTATTGGTCAATTTGTACCACGTGTGTGCATTTTATATAGCAGCAACGCACGGCCGTGCCGTTATAGTTTATATCAGCACGGCAAGATGGCGCCCGAATTCACGAATGGAAAAGTTTATAAGATTTCGTTTATTTTAAACCGAAGTCAATCCCAAAACCACGAAGTGGTCAAATTTCTAAAATAATTCCGTATTTAAGGTGGCTCGATATAGCAATCACGAAACCCTTATGCAAGAATCGCGAAAATAGACTTTAACCTATAATTATGAATAAACCCGCGTGACAATTTGTGCACGCGGGAATATTAACGAAAGAACTTCCAAACAGACCTGACGTGAGCAATTGCTCGCGCCATCTCGCGCCATTGTGCGTGTTCTATAGCGTTTTCATGTCAATTGCTGACGTCATTAAAAAATTCCATTTTTGAAAAATAATGCGCTATATCTCATTTTTTGTCCGGTGACCTATGTTTAAATTTTGCACGCTTTATTGCACCACAAAAATCTTTCATTATTCCAAAAATAAAAAAAAATAGTAATGCCAAAAAAATGGCATTACAGAATTTTTTATATTTTGCTTATTGTTAGCCTGTCTTGCAAGTAAAATAATGCACGAAAAAAATTTGGGGGTCACCGTGCGTTTTTTCCAACTACACGAGGCAATAGGCTATTTTAGAGTGAATTTCACCCATACGCGTATGTTGTCATAGCAACAAACTGTATGTTACTAAAACTAACATAATTTGAAAGTAGAAACATAAAAAAATATGAAATTTGGACCCCTCGCGTATTGTATCATGTTGTATCGTATTGTATATTGCATATTGTATCAAAGCGTTTTAAATCGTCTTATCATCTGATTTATTTAAAGAAAACCGTACGAAGATTTTTAGACTAAAAATTCCATCAAAGATTAGTTTTCCAATAGACCCTTTCGATAATTACGTCACGTACCTCATCTTGGCCTGGGAGCCTCATTCTCATATTTCAAGATGAACGGTGATTGGCTCACAATTCATGAGAGCGAGGCTCCCTATACAAACTTTCGAACAACTGAAGGTGCCACTGAGCTCAAGAAATCCGTCAATAGTGCAAGGCTAAAGATATACCACCAACCATTGGACAAGCAACCATCGCAAGTGGAATTGACGAAAGCTGACAAGCACAATTTCGATCTGATCCTCAGTAACGCTACACTTGATGATAAAGTAATCAACAGAGCACAAATAATTCTCCGTGAAGAATTCAAAAACATTAGTGGTTGGCAAGATACGCTCTTGAGCCAAACGTCTTTTGTACCAGTTAACGAAGAGTCTATTCAAATACATCATACTGGTCATGATCATTGGGTGTGTTCAACATATATCGATGGTTTTGTTCGACTGTATGACAGCATGCGCTGCAAACAGCTGACGTCGTCCATGGAAGTACAGCTGTCACAATGTTATAAGCCGCTTATAAAAAACAACCTACTCGAAGTTGAGCTTCCTCCAAGGCAAATCCAACGGGGCGGAGTTGACTGCGGCGTTTTTGCGATCGCCTTCGCTTATGAACTTGCAGCTGGAAACACCAACCCATCGCATGTTACCTACGACCAAAGAAAAATGCGTCAACATCTCCTCACCAGTCTACAGAAAGGATCTTTTGAATCATTTCCTCGTGCGAACCCCAATAGCTCTGTACCATTCGAGAAACAGTACAACCATTGTGAAATCGAGGTATTTTGTCACTGCCTAATGCCTGAATGCTGGGCCGACATGATCCAATGTGAATTGAGTGACAACTGGTTTCACATGATTTGTGAACATGTAGAGAACGAACCTGAAGGCCAGTGGCTCTGCAGAGGATGTGAAGATCCATCACCTAGCACAAAACGCTTGAAACTTTAAATTAACGTTGAGACTTTCATACTAAGTTTATTGTTAAGAAATTTGTTATTATATTGTTATTAGCTAATAAATATGGTGTGAACCTTTCGTAAATGTTTGATCCCATTTACTTTAATATCGTTAGATATTAAATTGATTATTTTGAACCGAAAAGATATATTATCTATACTTTCATCATAGATAGTCCACAACTACTCGTAGAATTAATTCTTAAATCGTAAAATGTCTTCTTTCTGTGAATTTAGGGGGTCCAATTCCGCGGAAGGGGGTACATATCAGCTAGCGGATATGTACCGTAGGGGTCCGAATCCGCTCGCGGATATGGACCGGGGGGTCCATATCCGCGGGGAGTCCAAGTCCGTTGTGACACCGGTTGAAAATATATTCGTAATTCGGCATACAGATTCAAAACAACAACAAGGTTGTTTCTTATATAAAAGCTATTTGTCGTTTTAAAATATTCTAAAAACATTAACACTTTTGAATATTATCAAAACTAAACAAGGAACTACTAAACAGTTAGTTCAACAAAGTTTAAGAATGTTTTTGCTCATAATTCATAAATAAAAAAATACCGCCAAAACGTTTACTCAAATTGAATATTAAAACAAACAAAGCACTCTTTGTTCGTGCATTATCGTGATTTACAAGCACTCGTTCACGAACAAGGAACTCGAAGTTTAATACTGCACTCGACTGCGTCTCGTGCAGTATGAAACTTTCGTTCCTTGTTCGTGAACTCGTGCTAGTAAATTACGATAATGCACTCACAGAGTGCTTTAATCCTTTATAATTATAAACCATGCCCATGGCAATAAGCTGGAAATACTACACATAATCAGACAGTACAATAAATGCTTTCGTATAATACTCATAATCATATCCTTCAAACGCAGTTTCTTCGACTTTAAATCAACTATAACGGCTACGGCAGCCAATGGCAATGAAATTTTACTATACGATTAACTGTCAGATACTAAACTGTACCTCAGCCGTTTCTTTATACGTTTGAACTTTATTATTGAACTAGATGGCACAACAACAGTTTGGCACCCGTATTGTATTATAAATAAAATTAACATCATTTGTGCCGTAATGGCTTAATAGGAGAAGATTCAGCCTCCAATGTTTAAATAATTGAACAAAGTCTTGCTTAAACTTCTTTCGATAAGTACGAGCGGTACATATTGATACTGCAGAGCAGATTACTACCATACTCCAAAGTTGATTATTACCATAATCCAAAACCATTACAATAAAAGGTTCTTTTACTTACACAACGTATTTATCTCCTGTATTCATCTTCAGGTTACAGTATATTACAAATTTCTTAGTCTAATCATTCCAATAGATTGGGAGACAGATATAAACGATTGAGAAAATCAAACTATTGCAAGAAATGCAATAATTTAGGACCTTTGGCAAATTCAAACCTTCGACTCTGCGTTTCCGCTGCAACGCTCCAGTGCCATCAAGTGCTAGTCACAATTTTGCACTTGTCACTTTTGTAATGCATAATTTTTCAATAATATTAATTTTGTTAACACCAGGGGAAGCTCTTTCGTTGAAAAAGGTCACAACAATGACGTCATTTCAATTAAGTCTCCTTCACTAGTCTCCTCCAACAGTTTCTATTTTTCATGGATGGTTATCGCTACTGACGGTAATTTCTTTTGTAACACTTAGCTTTCTGAACTATTCCCTCTTAATTCTTCTCCTTAGTTTTAGCAACAATTGTGTTATGGTATTTTATTTTAATTTTCAAATCTAAAATTCAACATAAAAACTACCATCACCTAATGAATCACGAGGAGCGTCCCTAATAAAGTGGTTAATAAACAGCTGCAAAGTAAATTACTCCTGTTCTAGCCAACAACCCATTCCCCCCCGTTGGTGATAAACTCCTCAGCTAGATCTTATTGTTTAGAGAGTGTAATTATGAGCTCTATACAAGGGTTGGCCTGGCCCTGACCTTGGCGAGATCTCACATACTATTTCAAATCCTCATTACTACAGAGTACAGGAGAAATCTTGTTATTGACTACCTGGAAATTTCTAGTTGGACTGGAAATTTGACTGGAGCTGCTGGGCTGTATAAAAAACTTGCCATACCTATCTCAAACTCAACTTTTCAAAGGCAATTGAAATTCATTGTAATATTACTGTATACAAAATTTTTACAAGGCAAATTTTAAATAAGTCAGTTACATATAATACACTAGTCGATTGAACACTCCTCCCTCCACCCCTCGGAATATGTGGGGTTTTAACGGGACCTTGCGGGGGAAATACAGACTTTTAACAAATGATGCCATTCTGTTATGCAGGGTTTTATACTGACTTCAGGCTGGGGTAAAATGGCGGGGATTTAACTATTCTAGAGCACTTGGTTTTGCCCGAATTGCAAATTGCAGGAAATTGAAAGAAAAAATAGAATGGTTCAGTTCGCTTGTTAGAAAATTTGTTCTCAATCAAAAATACTTTGCATTAAAGATGCAGTAGAGTTTGTTCGCACCTGTCGGCTTCGTTTACATTTTGTATCCGAAATAATGAACTTTACGGATGAAGTGGTGACAACTATATATATTTTCCTATTTCCAGAGTCAAATTAAATGGTCAAAGTAGCATGATTAGTCTTTGCAAGAACATAGAACCTAGTTACACTTGTTTTTATTATGGGCAGGGACTCCAATGTACACATGCGCAGAATGGATTGAGCTGCATCTTTAAAATGTTTCTGTAAATAAATTTGGAAAGCTAGATGTTTGGCCTAGCAAACTAGAAAATTTAAGAAATGGACAATATTTTAATAGGACAGGATTTTAACACTTGAGAAATGGGGCTGGGGCACCGGGGGTTGGGGCGCCGTGGGTTGGGGCGCCGGGGGATGGGGTGCCGGGGATTGGGGCTCCGGGGGTTGGGGCGCCGGGGTTTCAATTGACTTAGTAGTGCATAAAGAAAGCCATTTAATACTGTTTATGCAAGCAAATCAGCCCTAGCGACAGAGCTGCTTTTCTCATGTAAACACAAGGTGAAAACCAGATCATATTAATGGAAAGACTTAACTTCAGGTGCTGCTCATGTACACATCCCCGTATTGGTTAATGTTTACATGGAGGCGAGCCATTCTGGGTACCTGTGCTGGCCCAGGTTTGCCCAGATCCAGCATTTAAATGAGAACCGGGCAGAACCAGCTCATCTCAACTGATGTAGGATCTTGGTTTAACCTGGCTGGTATTGTCAGTGGTATTTCCCGATATAAATGCAATTAATTGACCTAGCTGCAAGATTCAGGCAAGCACCTAAGTATTAATGCATGCCCCCCTGCTAGGCCCCGGATTCGTTTATATCCACAAACATTTTTTTGCGGATTCAAAAGTTTACGCGTCCACACGTATCCAGATTCGTTGCGTTTTCGAGCGTCCACACGTATCCGCGAAGACGATACGAATACGCTATAATTGCTTACAAAGCATGCGCTGTCACAAATGATGAGCCCGCGATGTAGTTGGCTAGTTGCTGTAACCATAGATATAATAAACCTAGATTGCTGACCTTTTTGGAAAGTTTCTTCAGCTGTTAGTGCTGTAAAGCATGGAAGTCTTACATAGAGATGTCTTTAAAAGGTTTTTCTATCCATTCGCGTTTGCGTTCTCTTGCTGATTTCCATATTTTGCATCAAGTGATGTTTCGTGTTACGCCGCTTGACGATTGTGACTCCGTGTGAACTTGACACAAATTAAGTCACAGATATGCAATTATTGATCGTCTAAATTGCCTGACTGAATCATTCCGATTTGTGCAAGGTTTAACCTATTAAATAGGCTACTGTAGGCAAATATGTTTTTATTCCTATTTTACAATGGACTTAATATTTTTGACTAGTCGCTTTCACATATTATTGTCAGAACAGACAGGGTCTCAGTTCTGCGCGCACTAAGACAAATATTCGAATGGCAATGAGTTTAAATGAGTTGTGCTTTACATGAAGGTGACTCGCATATCCAGCAAAGTAAGAACAGAATGATGGAACAACGCTTTCGTTTATAGCTTTCCAAATGCAAAATTATTTTGCGCACATGTATATACTTTTAACGCTTTTATACACTACAAAAATATGCAAATTTCCTTGCGTGGCAGTGTCAAATTACTCATCGCAGTAAACATGGGTTTCATGTGGGAATTCCATGTGGAAGAACAATACGTGGAAAATATTGATATTTTGAAATAGATGTTACAAAATTTGATGTCTTTCATGTTTCGTGATATATTTAGCTTGTCTCATCCTGCAAACTATATGCTAGGGTATGCATCTACTGACAGCGCGCAAGCCACTGGGTAAATGCCAATAATTACCGTCTATTGAATATAATTTGTGTTGCATATTTGTTTGCATGTTTGTTTCAAGAAGCTAAAGAATAATCACAGTCCCGCAGCATTCCCTACCTTGCAGGTACCCTTTATTTAATCGCGGCAGGAAATGTACTTGTCGAATGCCAAGCAATATGTCAGTACACGACTGCTCATATATGACAATCATATGTGCCTGGCTGACTGCCATATACCCAATGTGTTTATAAATATAATTTGTCCTGAACAGTAGATGTTTTACAAATCATATTGAAAACGTTTACCTGTTTACAAAATTGCATCTTTTGAGATTTCGTCTTGGAAGACCTCTTCTAATATTTACTGACTGCGAGAAAAGAATGTACGTAAACAAATTAAACCGCCGCCGCGGCGCCGCCGCATGACGAGCCACACTAGGTGTGAAAGGATTAAGAGTAAAAGTGTTTGTAACCGTAGAAATCATCAGGCGAACTGATTGAAGTTAATAGGCCTTTTCACGGTTTTGGACGCCATTTTGGCGGGTAGGCAAGAATTTGCAGGCGCGGTTACCAAGTCTAATATAAATCACTATAATTTGACTGCATATGGATTGTATTGCCTTGCGATATTATAAAAGATTACATTTAAAGTTATTTTGATGTGGTAAAAGTACAATGAGGTGAAAGGTAAGTTTTTTTTCTACATTTTTGGCGATTTTTATCCACGTTGCTCGTATATTTTGCGAAATATATACAATTTTGTTGTTGTGATGCGTTGCGCCATGTTGATATAAATATGCCCTGATATAAACACAAAGGTCATGTTTTGTTGAATTATTGTGAAATTACTGTTGCGTATGGAACTGATTACAGTATCGTGTACTGTTCTCGTATATAAATAGTTTAAACTTTCAATATTTTCATGATGTTTGCAACGTTTATATCAAAACAATTAAAGGTATTCAATACAGACAATACTATATACATATACATGGTTTCAAAACCAAATTCTTATGTAGAAAATATCTTGAGTCGATCTATTATATAACTAAGGCTTAACTGTCGGTAACATTGCTTCTTTCTTGCATGTTTGTATCTAAATAGTGCAAGCCTTGAGGATTATATCATTAACATTTGTTGATTTCTCTGTATAGTACACAAACTGATTTAAAATACTTGGAATATTTTATATTATAATCATTGTATTTGATTGAAAGGGAAACGCCTATATGCAAGTATAATAGTATGCCATGGAGGCCATGTTGGTCATTATTTTTATATTGAATTTGGCATTAAGCTCTTCTGCAGAAAGCTTAACTGGCAATTTTAGCTAAAAAGCAGAAAATGCTATAGCTACAAGCTCAATCTTCCTGCCAGTAGTTGACAACCCTCTTAAGCTTAAGAAATCTTTGAGAGTGCCAACAGTCAAGGTACTAAAATCATCATATCCCTCCACAATGAACAACAAACCTGGAATATAGAAAATCCACATGAAACAAATATGTATACAGTTGAGGGAAGAACTTAGCATCGAACATGCTGTTCAACGGAACTATTTACAAACAAGAAAGAAGCAATGTTACCGACAGTTAAGCCTTAGTTATATAATAGATCGACTCAAGATATTTTCTATATAAGAATTTGGTTTTTAAACCATGTATATGTATATAGTATTGAATACCTTTCATTGTTTTGATATAAACGTTGCAAACATCATGAAAATATTGAAAGTTTAAACTATTTATATACGAGAACAGTACACGATACTGTAATAAGTTCCATACGCAACAGTAATTTCACAATAATTCAACAAAACATGACCTTTGTGTTTATATCAGGGCATATTTATATCAACATGGCGCAACGCATCACAACAACAAAATGTATATATTTCGCAAAATATACGAGCAACGTGGATAAAAATCGCCAAAAATGTAGAAAAAAAACTTACCTTTCACCTCATTGTACTTTTACCACATCAAAATAACTTTAAATGTAATCTTTTATAATATCGCAAGGCAATACAATCCATATGCAGTCAAATTATAGTGATTTATATTAGACTTGGTAACCGCGCCTGCAAATTCTTGCCTACCCGCCAAAATGGCGTCCAAAACCGTGAAAAGGCCTATTCTAATACGGGTTTATATTATGCTGTCATCACTCTACAGGTACGTAGATTGTTTTGTGAATAACGCGCGAAATTAGAATCAGTCAGTTATTGGTGCAAAGCGGTGTACTGTATCTTGCCTGACGAAACATGGTGTAATTTTCGGCATTTAGGCCTATCACTGTGTATTTTGGCATTGTTTGGAGCCAAACAGAAATTGGTACGCGTATATACAATCATTCTTAAGGCCGGCCTCCACTTGCAAAATTGCACGCACGTATGTGTTTATACTTTCGTGTAATTTGATTGGTTAAAAACCTGACGGCCGCACAGAAAGTAGAATACAGTTCTACTGTCATACGTACAAAAAGTTTCCCAAGAGCACTTGCACCATAGAAATAAGAGACATAGAATGCGTACTTGATCACGAATCATGTCTCCACTTTTTTTCATGCATGCCCTTAGAAAACCGCCATTTTGAATGGCAAAACAATGCCAAATACCTGTTCAGCATTAGGTTGTAGCAGTAGATATAGAAAGAGCGGTGACAAGACTGGTCGGGAACCTGTCAGTATTTTTACCGCGCGAAATTCCTTGCGACGTGAGTCTGGGACGAGTCAAAGTGCCCTTAGAAAACCGCCATTTTGTGGAGACAAAATTTTGACTGAGAAAAGATAGGAGTACGCATTCTATGTCTCTTATTTCTATGACTTGCACGTACGGCCAGCGCGGCCGAATTTGCGCATGCTCTGTGACTCGAAAATGATCGCTAATCTTGACCGTCGCGGCTAACTTTTTGTACGTATGACAGTAGAACTGTATTCTACTTTCTGTGCGGCCGTCAAGTTTTTAACCAATCAAAATTCACGAAAGTATGAACACATACGTGCGTGCAATTGTGCGTACGTACGTGCAAGTGGAGCCCGGCCTTTAGCCTGACTGCCTGAGACAGACGAATAACGAAAAATATTCGTCTGAGAACATTCGTCACTAATCTTGCCCGGTCTAATTATCATAATTTATCATAAATATTTGCATAATTACGTATCTGATAAAAACAAAATGGCGTTTGCTAAGTGTGATCTTTAATACAAGAGTATCCACTGATCTGAATATAGGCTGGATAACGCATCTCTTGTCAAAAGTGAAGCCGGAAGTCAAGCGGCCGATCAGTGCCGCCACCCGATTCTGAGGCCCTACTTTATTATAGATAGTATTACAGAATCCTAGTTTTTTTGCTTTTTTTGCCTTTTAAACGTTTCTGGCCGGGCCAGTTTTACTATCACAAAGATAGAAGCACACGAGAAGAAATTTGAGCAAAAAATTTGGAGTATTATGGTTTTATAACGCCGTGAAACTGGATTTACACGTTCGAAGGAGTGAACAGCCGCATGTTCGCGATGTTTTGTTTATGATATTTCAATTCAAAATCCACTCAAAATATAGAATTACTGCTACTGGACGAAGGCACTCAAGGCATTTGATGAAATGAACCAGCTCAGCTGCAGTATGAACAAAAGCGTGAATGTGGTAAGTTTTTAAAACAGGAATTAAATAGGTTATTAACTTAATATGTGTTCATTTCAGTACGTGAATATTGAACCAGTGTAGCACTGTTCCTAATTCCTGTTTTAAAAGCTTACCACATTCACGCTTTTGTTCATACTGCAGCTGAGCTGGTTCATTTCATCAAATTCATAGAGTGCCTTCGTCCAGAGCAGTAATTCTAATATTTTGAGTGGATTGTGAATTGAAATATCATAAACAAAACATCGCTAACATGTGGCTGTTCACTCCTTCGAACTTGTAAATCCAGTTTCACGGCGTTATAAAGCCATAATACTCCAAATTTTTTGCTCAATTTTCTTCTCGTGTGCTTCTATCTTTGTGATAGTAAAACTGGCCCGGCCAGAAACGTTTAAAACACAGAAGAAAGATATACACAGAAGGGCCACTCAGCGGTGCAACGTGTCCTCGGTTTTTTATGCAAAAATATGCAGTTTACTGGCCTGGAAAATGGCGGATCAGGCAGTTCAGCGTGCTTATTGGCCAGAAAAAGCAATTGACTGGCCAGAGAAATGGCGGCCAACATGCGTAATGCGATATGCGCGACCCCAAAAAATTCAAAGGTTCCCAAGAGAGTGAACCCTCTATATAATATTTACTCTATGGTTTAAAAGGCAAAAAAGCGAAAAAACTAGGATTCTGTAATACAATCTATAATAAAGTAGGGCCCCAGAATCGGGTGGCGGCACTGATCGCCGCTTGACTTCCGGCTTCACTTTTTTCCATCAAATTATTAAGAGATGCGTTATCCAGCCTATATTCAGATCAGTGAGAGTATCGCAGTGCATTTTCCCACAGCTTTTTTTTATATTTCAAACCAATGAGCTGCACTCTTTGTCATGGTGTAATAGAGAAAGCTTATCAGCGTAATTACCTGGTCGATGGAAAGGCAAAGTTCGATGTACGTGCTTCTCTCTCTGTTCTGCCTTTTGCCGTAGAAATTGACTCCATTTATATTTGCAAATCGTGTTTGGACAAGCTAAAGAAACTTGACAATCTTAAAAGACAGGAACGTGAATTGCTTGCTACACTAAAAGGGATTTTTAATACTTCGAGTAAACGTGTCCTAGAATCTAATGAAAGCTCTCTTGTAAGCTCGCCGCCAGAATCGCTTGAACGTGTTAATATAGCGAAAAGACCATGTATTGAATCTACGTTTAGACCGTTTGTAGCACCTTTATCACCTGTATCAGTGCAAACTGGTTGTTGGTCGTCGATTCATAGTATAGAGAGCCCTTCTTCATCACGTGATAGCTTGCTTGTTCACCATTCTACACCAAGTAAACAGTCAAATTAAACACATTCCCAACAGCCTCACGACAATCTTCTGGTGTTGTAACTGTAAAGTTACAGTGGTCAAATGATAAGAGAGAAAGAGGTCTGCCAGACGACTAGCAGTCTTTGGGGAAAATGCTAGTTCGCGGTACTTACAAGCAAATAGCAAATGCTGCATGGAAAAGTGCTCCTCTTTGCAAACAACTACAGATTGTAGCATTAAAACAGATTGATTTGGAATGCAATGGATTGTGTTCGACAAAGCAACCTAGCTGTTTGAGATCCCCCAATAAGGACAAATTGCTGGACTTTTCACTTGAAAAATTTGAGGAGGAGCTAGAAAAAAGGGCACCATTCACCCATGCTATCTTAGAAACAGCATGTGTTAACAGAAGGAACCACAATATAAGAGGCGAATGGGTTCCAACCATTCCAAACATTCTCGTATGAATGCAGTGCAATTAATGCTGAGCATATTTTTGTATCATTCAAGTTGGTCGGTAAGTGTTTTTCATTGTATGGTACCTAACTAATACAGATAATGTTTACAGGGCTCAAGATAAGTGCTATCCTGATATCCAAAGGATACTAGATTTCAATCATGGATATTGGATATTACAGGCTTAGTAGACACTAAATTTCAAGGGAGAATAATAAGATGCTAGTATCCACTTGGATACTAGTAAAAAATTAAAATCTTGAAGCCAGTGTTTATGAAATTGACCAGGTACAATTGGGGGGCTGATGTGATCCATGTATCCCTAAATGTTGGCTGTCAAGTTTGTAAATGAAGCCGATCAAACTTCAGGGGGCTGATGTGATCCATGTATCCCTAAATGTTGGCTGTCAAGTTTGTAAATGAAGCCGATCAAACTTCAGGCGCAGTACTTCCGGTCCGAAAAATTTGGGGGAGGGTTTACAGCCCCCTGGGGGTATGTACTTCATGTCCTGCATCTGTAATGGATCCATGGGTGGGGTTGGGGTGGGGATGCGAGTCGGGGTAGTATTGGGAGTAGGGGTGTGGTCAGCCACAGGACATGAAGTATATACCCCCGGGGGCTCCCCCTGTGTAAGGCCCCCCGGCTCTGCGGTCCGGCCTTGTTTTCACCAGATAATTTAGCTTTACATTATTTTGAAAATATCATTGTCAATGTCATTTGCTAATTTGTCAAAAATGTGTTAGACTATTAGTGTAACTAAACTATTTATTCATTATAAAGCTTACATTGATTATCTCTATATTTTTAAATAGCCTACCATGAAAAGATTAAAAATCTTGCGTCTGGTTGTCTCGCATACACAGCTGTACAGGAAGCTCACAGAATTTGGGCAGGACTATGATCATTCAGTTAACATAATGAAGGGGAAAGAACGTGAGTGGATGGAATCGAAACGGACAGTGTCAGCCTCTGAAGCAAGTTCTGCTGATGATGATCAAGGATCCAGTACTGACAGTGACCAAAGTTCTTCATCAGGCGAGTACTTACCAAATACAGAACTAACGTCGAAAGCTCAACCCACTGGTCAAAAAATCACTATCGATAATATTGATTACCGCCAAGAGGTTCATCATATGACACAAGATCACCAGACAATAGATAAACACTACTTGACTGTTTGTGCCACTGAGAACCGAGTTAGTGGTAATCACTTAGGCATTAATCAGCCAGATAGCGCTAAGCTGGAAAGTCTCGAGAATGGAAAATGTATTCCCAGTTCAAAGGAACAAATTCTGCAAAGAGAAGATTATATAAAACTTACAGAAAGAGCGCTTGTGAAGAACCTTCCTTGTCTACAATCATTCAAAGATGTGGTTGTAACCCATATTCCTCATATGTACAGTAAAGAAGCAAAACAACCTACACAATCAGTAAGCAATATAATGCTTACAGTATTACTTTTCTTATCGTACCAATTCCCAAACAACAACTAAAGGTATATAATTTTGAAATATTGGCAAGAGATAATATTTTATGTACATCTATGACTGACTTCTGAAGGGTACCTATTGCAGTAATGTAGGTGTCCAACTGTAGCTTTGCCAAACACCGCAGTTTTCAGGCTGATAACAATTACTGGAAGTCTAGGAGAGCAGTCATAGATGTACAGTGACATATAACAATTACTGGAAGTCTAGGAGAGCAGTTTACAGTTGATATGTCAGTAGAGTTTGTTTGTATATACGTTAGTAAATTTTAAATTAAAATAAATATCTCTTTTTCAAGACATTTCTTGGAGTGATATACCAGAATGAGAATGAGGCTGAAGGAATTACAACCATTTTGAAGGAACTACATAAATATGATCCATACGTTGGAAGTTCTAAAAATCGTGAGTATGCTGATCAGGCAATCGTTGGAGACCAGTTGACGGTAGAGCGTGCTGTTAATGCACACAACACTCTCCACAATGGATTTACTCCTAAGCAGAGACTGGATGGTCTACATTTTGAGTTTGGTGATTGGCATGGAGTCGATAAATGCTTAGGCGTGAGTGTATAGTCAACCATACTGTAGATATGTAACATACTAACATTCACACCTGACCCCCCAGTCAAAAAATGTGTGTGTACCATAGATCTGTAACATTCACACCCCCCAGTCAGAAAATGTCTGTGTCATTATTATTATTATTATTATAAATTTATTATTATTATTATTATACAAGAATAATAATAATCAAGAACAAACCAAACTTGAATATTGTACTCTTATATTATTTGTTTGCAATTGTACTATTATCCCCGAGCCGGCGCGAAGCGCCGTGCGAGGGTACTAATTCCGCTCGGCTATTTATTACACCCGGGAAAAAAGGAAAGCTATGCGAAACCAAAGTTCCTGGCGTGTGGCTATGTTTCATGGGTGTCATGGGTGAACGTTTTCGCGAATTTCGTGAACTTTTCGTGGACATCGCGTGGGCTGTTATTGTCAGGAGCGGAATGAGCGAAGATTTTAAAAATCGCTTTTAAGGACTTTATAAATAGGAGCTGTGAGGCGAATTTTATCGCTTTTGCTTTATATAAAAGGATAAGAAGAGATATATGAGCGAAAAAAGTAAAATATAAGGCGAGTTTGTTATAATTGTTGATGTATTTGTTCATGGCATATTATCATTGATTCATTGTTGTTTTAAAAACTGTTGCTTTATATAAATAGTCAGTCTCGTTTAATTCCAGTTTAAGTATCCTATATTTTATGTTACAAAAAGCTATAAATTAAAAGGAAAGCGGAACCATTTTTACGAGAGAATTGTATACTTTCAACCGCAAGATTTCATTTCAAAAAGGAATTTATAGGTAAATGCAGTTTTATGAACTTTACGAAACGTTTTATATTGAACGGACGGTTGAATTTTTCAATTTTACATTAAAATAAAATATTAGAATGCATAATAACATACCTACATGATATATTTCAGTATTCTATTGTTAAAACCATTAATATTTTAACTACATTGCCGGTTTTGTAGTGCAATTTGCACGCTAAAAACTGTAAAAAAAAATTCTTACTGATCGTGTTGCCATGACTACAGTGCTTCCACAGTTTGAAACAAATTTCCATTGTTTATCCTTGCAAAAATCCTCAAAATTCCTTTATATAATTCCTTAATATTTAACTTTTCTTCCAGTTTTCCTTTGTTTTCCTTCCAAACTATTCCCGTAATATGATTAAAATTGTCATGGCACGGAACTGAACGGAAATACGGAATCACTTAGTATTTACGTCAAGTACTCCATTTAAATGGTAATATCCTTTGGAGGGGGGGATTCAATATCGTTTTCCCCGCCAAAATTTGTCTGAAACCCAGATATAAACAGACTCGGTCAGTAGGCCACTAATTTACCGAATGCCATTTCCAGTAGTAAAAATTCTGGTGCAACTGCCATATTTTCCAGTTAAGCAATTAAAAAACCCTAGCTCTCGTAGCCTCTTTTTACCCATTCACGATCGCATTCTGACTAAGTCTATTCTGGTTTTGAACAAATCATCCTTTGCATGCAGATTTTGCAACGAAAAGCTTAGAAATGTTTAGGAACTGTCGTTGTTTAGCTGTGGCGAGGGGTTACTGCATGTATGTATTTCTAGTATTATGTGATTGCAAACAAAGAATATAAGAGCACCACAGTTCTTATAGTTAATTTAAAATCATGCTCAATCTCTCGGGTATCAGTATATAATCTCACACAGATAATTTATAAATGTAATAGTATATTTTATTGTTTTAGGTTGCATTTTCACGATTGTATAGTACAGCTTCAGCTAATGACAAGTGCACACTGTATAGTGATCGTAATTTAATCAACCGAAGAAATGTTAAGGCAGACGTGGAATCCAATGTAAATGCATGTCGAAGATTCTTTGCCTTGGAAGTTGAAGCTAGATTGGTTGCTGCTGGGGCACTAGAGCTGGTTTTAGAAGACATTAATGAAACACCTGAAGCATCAAAGTTATCCAAACCACCTACGAAACCTTCCCACCACCATAGTTGATCGATACATCCTGGCCCAGGAAAAACACAATGCTCTTGTGACAGCGTGCAAAGAGATAGACGTTCAGCAACGCGAGTCAAGAAAACATGTTGATAAAGACGGGCGATACATGTGTCGCTTTCAAGGCTGTCCAGCATCATTTGCTAAAGATGGCCAGTGCCGACAGACCCACGAATCAAAGCATAACCCCCCCTATCATTATTCCCAAAGAACCAATTACAATCTATTTTAATGATAATCCTGAAGAAACTGATGACATGCTCAACTATCAGAAATCCCTGATGCAATTAGGAATGCTAATTGCTAACTTGAGAGATGCAATTTCTGAAGGTAAATAAATATAATTACATAATGTTTATATAATATTATATAATATTATAAACATTATAATATAAATATAATGTTAATAAAAAATTTATGTATTCAATTTCATATGAGTTATATTATATTTACTTTTATTCGCACCAGGTGATGGCCTAAGAGTAATTCGGTGTTGGAAATTTCTTCTGATCTACTTGAAACATGACTCGGGTAGCCAGAAATACTCAGTAGAGTTGCTTTACCTGATGTTCAAAATTTATGCACTGTTATCTGCTCGTTCAGCTCACCAACTAATTTGGAACAGGTTTATAAAGTCAAAGGTAGGATCGGCAAATATATCTCTCGATCTGAATCTTGAATTCCTTAACAGAATCGTAAAAGAAGCAATCAAGAAACTTGGTCCAAATGGAAGTAAGAGATCGATTGATCGAATCTGTCGCAGTATGAAAACAACCAAAGCCCTCATGGAAAACGTTGATGCAGAAGTAAAAAGCTACAAACCATCAGGAAAGCATATGTACCACAATCTTCCGCTAAAGTTCTTCAAACGATTGTCAAGGAGTTACTACATCAACAGGCACTGGTCAGAGTACCTGGGAGGTCTTATAGCTTTTATGCATGGGGGGGTTAAATCTAGCTTGCTAGCTGGATTTGATTTGCAAAACATGTATCATTGGATAGATGAATACAAGAAAAATATTATACTGCAAAGAAGAGCTAGATGACAGTTATTACATTCTTGCAGACAATATCATGCACACTGTAAGATAAGACTTTGGTACTAAATAATACTAGGATTTCCATTTCATGTTAAACGTTAAATTACTTCATATTAGTCATTTACAGTATTAATGAAATGAAATGACATTTGGTGCACTCATGTAATCGGCGATCGCACACATATAAGTTCATTGGCATCGCACACCTGCTCTTGATAGCTACTGTATAGTGCAGTTGGTATAGGTAGTTGCATGGGGCCAAGTAAAATTAGTGTTTACTCCTTGTTAAGCCAGTTTTACACTAGGATAATTATTTCGCGCGAACAGCAAAGCCATTGATGTGATTGGCCAGCTTTTTTTGCAAATTTTTCGCTAGCCGATAATGTTGTTAAATTTACTGTTTGCACGAACAAATTCACCCAGTGGAAAACCGGTTTCGGTTTCACAAGTGTTTTCAAAGTTTCACAAAATTGCAAGAGTAATAATTAAACGCCTTGTCCATTGGGAATGAGAAAAGATGGCCGTATTTACTAGTTTGAGCATTAAATTTTCACTGTCTCAAATGCGGCGCTTATTCGGTGGCTCAAACAAGTAAATATGGTATTGCAAAAAAAATGCCATTTTCTTTCTGGGAAGGCCTGGTGCACCTGTCAATTATAGTGTTTTACAGTAAAGTTTAACTTAGTAATGGGTACCTTTATGAAAATGTTGTAGCTGAGTACAGTACAGTAGTTCAATTAAAGGTTCACATTGCAGAAAAAAACTGCTCCTATTTAATGACCCTTCTCCAGATTCATCTTGTGTGCCATCATCCATATCTTCATCCTGGGAATCCATCATTGAAAACAAACTTGAGTCATTATGAATTTCGTCCCAATCCATAGCACCCAATAGTTCTTGACAAGCTAAGTCAGACAAATCTGGAATATCACCAACGTCACCAAACACCTCACCCGAAACTTTTAATATTCCACATGCATGTTGTTCACGCCACACTTCAACATACTAATTCTTAACATCACAAATAGTAAATATTTTGTTACTGTTTTCAATAACACTAATAATTTGTGCATTCCCAAATTCAAGCAGAACAGTTGGTAATGACACTGTGTTACTCAATTGTTGTGTTTGTGTTTGTATTAAATGATTCCTAAAATCTTTCAACTTGGCTTTTAAAAGTTTCTTCTGCTCGTGACTGACAGGTCTTGCTTTTCCAGTGTTTTCATCTGAGGTCATAGTCTTCGAGTCTGGAATATCAAGTCCAATGATTGACTTACAATCATCTTCACCACATTCACATGCAATTGCACAATTTTCGCAACAACTGTGTCTATTTGAGGCAACATGCTTGTATCCAAAGGCTTTCATGAGCAATTCTCTTCTGCATGTCTTGTCACTACGAAGAAACTCCTTCATGTCTTGTGTACAATGTGTAGAAAGCAGGCCATTAAACAATAATATGCACTTACTTTGGCACCCATCCCTTCCTGCACGCCCACTTTCCAGGATATAATATTCAATATTCTTAGATGGCCCAAAGTGAATAATTCTGCTAACCTGCTTACAATCCACACCCATCCCAAATGCAATGGTTGAGATAAGTACTCTAATATGGCCATCACCTTTGGACATATCTTTCGAAATGTGCTTTTTTACAGGTTCAGGTGTTCCAGCATGGTACATATCTACTAAACGACGTTTACAGTTAGGCATAGGATCCTTATAAAATAGATTACCCAAAGCGGTTTCGAATACTCGGTACAATACAGCACATTGCTTCCGAGTTTGACAATAAATAATTGTCCTTACTGCCCTTGTGCCATTACTTTTCACCTCCTCGATTACCTCGGTGAATAACAAATCAAGTGGAATATTTTTATCCATATACTGCAATGTATACTGTAGATTTGACCTATCAGGCGATTTTGACACCACTGCAGTAGTATCGCTTAACTTCAAACTTTCATAGATAGCAGCCCTGGTTTCTTTGGTGGCTGATGCAGTTACCACAAGCATGTTTACATCATCTGGGGAAAGTGATCGCAATTCTCCAAGATTCCCATACCAACTTCTGAATGGAAGTTCGCTTCGTCTAGCACCAGGCAAACCCCATTGAAACAAGACAAAACAGAAACACTGAGTGGCCTGGCTATTCATACTTTGTCTTGTGTCTATATTTTACTAGTCAATTAGTCAGATAGTTAAAGGTGCAACCCTGTGTTTAGTTGTATCATGTTTAATACCTTGTTTAGGTCTTGCTTAATAATACTTTGGATTAATTGAAAATAGGTATGTAGGTAATAAATTATAAAATTAACATCAGTTATCTTACCATTGACTAATACAATGGGCTTCATCCACGGCAATACACACCAATGATTCTCGAAATGTCTTGCTCCCAAATATTCCCCTCCAAGTTGATTTGAGAAAGCATTCAGGTGATCCATATACGTGTGTGTACTGACCATTGATGATACCTTGAACAAGTCAATCGTCGCGTTGGTCTGATACACAGACTGCCGATAAACCTAGTTTGTTTAAATGTCTAACTTGATCTTCCATGAGGGCTTTCAGTGGAGAAATAACCACTACTATGCTGGTTCCCGTGCTTCTTCGAAAGAGAATATCGGCCATTACGGGTGCAGCTTGAAATATGAGCGATTTCCCATACGATGTAGGGAGATTAATGAAAACATCTCGCTTCGAAAACAGTTGAGCAAGGGCCTCTTCCTGTTCTTTATACAAAGAAGGTACTTGAAAAACATTTAATACCTAATTAATTGCACGTTTCCATAACATATTCCGATCTGTAAATTCCGCCATCTTTTATTTTTTCCGACATGTCTAATGATCCAATAAAAACGCACAATACATGCAATTTTAGTGTGACCAATGACAATCTGTTATCTAAATCTCGACTAACGCTCTGACGTCACCAGGCAAGATTAGTGACGAATGTTCTCAGACGAATATTTTTCGTTATTCGTCTGTCTCAGGCTAAATCATTCGAGCACATATGTACAACGGTGAATTCGCTCCCGCTAGAGGAATTGGGCGCCAATACAAAGAAAACGACGAAATGGCGCGGATGGCCACGCATTTAAAGATCTTGGAGCAAAGAATACAAGAACAACAGAGAATTATCGAAGCCTGTAAAGATGTGGCATTGGCGCATCACGAAGACATTTTTAGTGCGCTTGGCAATCTAGCCTCGCAAGATGAGAAGTCAGAAGCTATACAGACATCATAACTGGAGCAACACAGATTATGTTCTCGCGTTTAGGAGCCAAGAAAGCGTTCGATATTATTGTACCGCCAGAATGTGAAGAAGCACTCGTAGACACTATTCGATTGCCCGACTGGAGGTGCTTCTTTTCAAACTGAAATTTGGCAAAATATAGAAGCAGCTCATTTGCGCTAAATGATCCTAAATTAAAATATAGCTTGCGCGCAATTTATTAATTCACATATTATTGCATGCTGTATATATATTATATACGAATTTCAAATTCTCTTTGACTGATACTCTTGTGTGAGAAAGATGTGCCATCTTTTGCTGACAGATTTTGAAGATGTTTCATCTTTCCTTAATCAGTTGAAGTTGAAAAGTTTTTTGAGTTTATATATAAACTAGCATTGGTGCCGCTTTAATTTGATTCTAGGCAAAATATAGAAGCAGCTCATTTGCGCTAAAATATAGCTTGCGCGCAATATTATTTCACATATTATTGCAGTATATTATGAATTTCAAATTATTTTCAGTGACTGTACTCTTGCGTCAGAAAGATGTGCCGTCTTTTGCTGACAGATTTTGAAGATGTTTCATCTTTTCTTAATCAGTTGAAGTTGAATAGTTTTTTGAGTTTATATAAGCTAGTATTTTGATACCGCTTTAATTTGATAGAAGCAGCTCATTTGCGCACAAATATAGCTTGCGCACTATATATTAATTCACATATTATTACTGTATATTATGAATTTCTAATTATTTTTGACTCATACTCTTGTGTCAGAAAGATGTGCCATATTTTGCTGACAGATTTTGACGATGTTTCATATTTTCTCAATCAATTGAAGTTGAAAAGTTTATATATAAGCTAGCATTGGTACCGCTTTGAATTTAGGCAAAATATGGAAGCAGCTCATTTACGCTAAAATATGGCTTGTGCACAATATATTCATTCACATATTATTGCTGTATATTATGCACGCTTAATCCGTTGAAGAGTTTTTTGAATTTATATAATAAGGCTTTAAAAGTTCCATATAACCTGGATCAGTTCAAATTGAAAATTTATCAATTTTAAATTATTTGTTTTCAATTGAATCAAAGATGAGTTGCCTAATTTATCGCTTATCATAGTTATTACTAGCCTATTATAGGCCAAATGCCGTTTTTTGTTTATCGGATGCTTGCTCGTAATATTGCAAAAAGCCTTGCATATCGCTTGTAAGCAATGCATGTCGCCTTAGCATCACGTTGTTGAGTTGAGGCGTGACATTGTTTAAGATCAGAAAGCAGAAAAGCACATGTATAGAAACATGTAAAGTATGACCATATGCACTAATCAAAATCTGTTATCACTCATTATCTCCAGTGACACTCGCATCATATAGGTGGTTAATCAATAACAATATTAAAACCAGTTTTCGTAGGACCTCCAACAGCTAGGGACTCCCAATATCATATAACAAAAATTCCTAATTAGTGACACTATCTGGCCTTGATTGGTGACAGGAAGTGGAACGCAGGACCCCTCAGGCTTCAACAGATTAGGAAAGATATCTGATTGGACAACCCTTTATAACTAGTCTAAATTATGACTAATCAAAACATTTCATTAATTGGTTATTAATTTCGCATATTATAATTAGATAGCATTAAATTATTGTCACGTGAATACCGAAATCGTTTTCCTAATTTAGAAAGCCAATAAGATACAAGAACGGCAGCGTGCTTATTTAAAGAACCAATTACACGGAGTTAAACTACATGCTGTTCACGTGTACCGTACGTGCTGTACAATTCCACAAAAACATTTCTAAATCTATTACTCTTGATTTCAGCTTGCTTTTGGAAATTGACTTCGAAAGTTTGTTTGTAATATGGAAAGTTCATTCCAATTAAAGTTCAGAATTTTGTTTCAAAGTTGGTTTCCGATGTTCAATTCGATACAAACTAAAGGCTCTTTTCCACTCGTCGCAAAAACCAACTCGCAAGCTCGCTGCGAGTTGGTTTCGCGATGAGTGGAAAAGAGCCTTGAGTTTGTTTACAAATTCAAACGTTGTGATTGGCTAATGAAATAAGCTAGCCAATCAAATCGCGTAATACACAACCATCGTAACCTTTCGTGAGCTATCGGAAACCAACTTTCAAATCAAATTCTGAACCTTGGAATAAATTTCCAAGTTACAAACAAACATTCGAGTCAGTTTTCAAAAGCAAGCTGAAATCATAGTTGAAATCGAGAGTAATAGATCCATAAGATGTGCATTTTTCAGTACATGAGCGCTGACTATCTACTATTTGAAACACGGGGCTTATTTAAAACGGACGGAATTCTATTTCAATATACCGGCCTGAACCAGTAATGAATTAAAAGGCTCTGCGCCGGACATATCCGGCGCACAACGGTGTTTGTTGGCGCACAAATCGGCGCACAGAAGCTTATTTTGTTATATTTTGTTATGTATAGTTGTATCTTTTTGGCGCAGAAAACGGCGCACAATTCCTAAAGTCGAGAGTGTTATCCGGCGCAGATAAATTGTACATTCCATACAGGGGCCTGAACGTATTGTTTAAATTATATTTTACAAGTTAGACTAGTTAACCCATTAACTGCCAGTACCCTACCACCACAGAGTAGATATATACAGAGGTTTCACTTCAGGCAAAATCCGTAACCGGCCGCTATTCTGTCTGATGATGACTTTAAAATAGAGTGGAAAATTTACAGTCTCTCAAACTCGTCTTGTTTTATTCATATTTTGAATTTCAAAATGACATTATTCTCCGGAATTTGTTTTTTTTCTTTATTTTCTGAAATTATCGGCCGGCCGCCATGTTCCTAGCCACTGCGGTAACGAGAGGCATTCACCCCCCCGAACAAGATGGCGGCCGATATTTTCGGAAAATAACCGGCATAAGAGACCCTTGTTATTTTCTTTATAACGGTTTACCTTGACTGAAGTTGTGATTAACAACATTAAATAGTTAACTCGAATTTTTGCAGTATTTTTACGTCTAAAAATGCCCGCCAATTTTGAATGTTTTCGGGGGGGGTGAGCCTCTCCTTTGCGCACTAGCTAAGCATCGGTTACGCTAAAAACATTAGGATTTGATACACAGTGAGGCCTCTGTATAGTGTCTACTCTGTGCTACCACCGAGGGGAAAGTCACTACTAAAAAGTGTACGAGATTAAAATACTAAAGTAGGGCGCATCTGAGCGCTTTGCAAGCTAATGGTTAACTGGTCCCCGAGCCGGCGCGAAGCTCCGTTCGAGGGTACTAATTCCGCTCGGATATTTACACCCGGGTATGTGAAAACATTGTGAAATGCAAAGTCGTCCACCATTTTTTTTGTCATAGACGGTTTTTTAAGTTATGCGCATGCGCGAGTTGAAGCCGAAAGAAAACTGGTAACTAGCAACATCATGATTGGCTAAGACAACGATTTTGTTTTTATATGCATATGTCAGAAAAATAACTGCCACTTTGGCATTTTATTTTTGGCATTTATAATACTTTATATGAAAACCTTTTTCAAAATTGTACTCTGGAGTCGGGACATATTTTAAATTCAGAGAACGTCTAGATCTGTGCACAGGCTAGCCTAACCATCAGTGGCCTGATCCTACCCAATTCAAATCCTTGTATTTCGAGATGGAACTGTAAATCCTCTTTTAACACCTTGGTCTTGGAGCTTATTTCAGTCATGTTTGAGCGGGGGGGGGATCTTATTGTACAGGCGGCAGAACTACAGTACAACGTATTTCCGTCATTGATGCCGATTTGAATATTGAACGTATCAAATTCAGCATGCGTTCAATCAAGCCGTTGGTGGCTTAATTAGTGGTTAGAGCTATCCAGAATAAACAAAGTTCAGGGGTTGAAATTGGGAGAATATGTTAGTCGCCCAAGTGTCTACCAGGGAATAAAATCCGGTCGCCAAATTTAATACCCTATATCAATGAAGGCTTATTGATCAATAAAATTGATCTATAATTTGAGATTTACCTAATAATTATATCATGCCGTGGCAAGACATTACTTTACGTTTCTGACATAGACAGTATTAGGAAAGTCTTTGCGAAATTTAAGTTTCTTGACTATACACTTCTGTCATATTTTAACTTTTTTTTGCTCAGTCGCCACGAGGGCGACATTTGCAAAAAATCGCAATTGCAATTGTATATTCGAATCAGCACCAATCAATTGTATATTCGAATGGCAAATAAACATTGCAATTGTATATTCGAATTGCAAGTAAGGAAGCAACATTGGAGAATATATTCAAAAAAGTTTGAAAACGCACGACTAGATGCATCGTATACATGAATTTGGGCCATTGGCGGTGATGTAGCACCGCGTAAAATTTATGTTTCAGCAGCGGCCGCAGGCATCAAGCGAAAAGTCGCGATGAATTAATAGCTCAACAAAGAAGAAATAAAAGGAGAACAAACTACCAAATATAGGCAAGTAAATTTTATTTAAAAAATACACATTTTATCACATATTTTTACTATTAAACAAACTTATAGTATACTAATACAACTCTACCCAAGATTGGGCCGCTTGTGGTTCAACTCTCTCCCGGCACGCGCTACTGGAGAGTGGAGATTCGGCAGTGGAGTAGGATAAACAGAAGCGTAGCCAGCTCGCCGATTTAGTCCCGCTATGCAAATTGTTCGTGTTCAATGACGATGAAAACAATCAATTTCTAAAGAAATGAATAATGATAATATGATAATTTGAAATTTGCATAGCGGGACCAAATCGGCGGGCTGGCTACGCCAGCAATCTCTTTAACAATTAGTCGCCGAAGGCGAGGTGATTACAAGCCTATAGTCACTGAGCCGAAGGCGAAGTGACTATAGGCTTGTAATCACCGAGCCTGAGGCGACTAATTGTTTTAGTAGAAATTTCAAAGAGAAAAACAAACACAGAAAGTTATGAGGTCAGTTGAAAAGGCTATAGGACAAAATTCAGCGCTTTTCTGAGCGGTCGGTTACCCGGTTATTAAAAACATGCTGGCAGAAGACGAGTGTCAAAAAACATATCGAAGGAAAACAAAAACAAACAATTTCGTGAGAAAAATACTTTGGAAGGGCTCAAATACAAAGTAGAATGGTTTTAAAAATATATCACAGCTACGTTTTTGCTGAATATAACGATATAAATGAGGATAAAACGAATAATTTTCAAAATACACGCTTGAGTAGTGGTTGAGCCGTACGGAAAAAGTTTTGTACATGTTCATTTCAACAACGAGAAAACGCTGCCTTTCATGGAAGAAAAATAGTGTATTTGTTATCGCTTACCTTTAAAAATGTCAAAAATATATCCTCCTTGAATTTAGCTGCAGTTTTTTTCATTTAAAACTTTGAATCAGGCTCAAAAAAACGATTTTTGTTTTAAATTCGGCAGCTTGCGAAGAAGCCATTTTGAAAAAAAGTGATAGTCACTGGGCAGTGACTTTCACTTTTTAGAGGTACAATTTGGACCAATCAGAATGCAGGAAAAGCAATAGACACCTCACAATTTCTACTAAAGTATGTTAGTAGAAATTTCCAGGTGACTATCGATTTTCCTGCATGCTGATTGGTCCAAATTGAGCCTCTAAAAAGTGATAGTCACTGGTGAGTGACTATCACTTTTTTTTTCAAAATGGCTTCTTCGCAAGCTGCCGAATTTAAAACAAAAATCGTTTTTTTGAGCCTGCTTCAAAGTTTTAAATGAAAAAAACTGCCGCTAAATTAAAGGAGGATATTTTTTGACATTTTTAAAGGTAAGCGATAACAAATACACTATTTTTCTTCCATGAAAGGCAACGTTTTCTCGCTGTTGAAATGAACATGTATAAAACTTTTTCCGTACGGCTCAACCACAAGTGTTTATTTTGAAAATTATTCGTTTTATCCTCATTTATATCGTTATATTCAGCAAAACCTAGCTGTGATATATTTTAAAACCATTCTACTTTGTATTTGAGCCTTTCCAAAGTATTTTTCTGAAATTGTTTGTTTTGTTTCGCTTCGATATGTTTTTGACACTCGTCTTTTGCCGGCATGTTTTTAATAACCGGCTTCTGAGAAAAGCGCTGAATTTTGTCCTATAGCCTTTTCAACTGACCTCATAACTTTCTGTGTTTGTTTTTCTCTTTGAAATTTCTACTAAAACAATTAGTCGCCTCAGGCTCGGTGATTACAAGCCTATAGTCACTTCGCCTTCGGCTCAGTGACTATAGGCTTGTAATCACCTCTCCTTCTGCGACTAATTGTTAAATAGTAAATAGAATATAGAATTATGTTATAAAACATATATCATTTCTTGAGCATTTGTGTTTTGGCCGCTTGTTTGGATGGCAGGTGGATGCCATCCAACATGGCCGCCAAAAAACAAATGCTTAAGAAACGACGTGTTTTATTAGACATGCCCATATTCTGTGATCCATATTATTATGATCCAGCTAGCACAATGACGTTGTGACAAACGCAAGCCGAACGTTGCGACAACGTTGCAATTCAACGTTGTGGGAACGTTATTTTGTGGACTCCCAGGAACGAACTATTAACGTTGGGATATTACGTTGTTTTAGGACGTTTATACAACGTTCACCCGACGTTACAATGGTACGTTTATACAACGTTCACACAACTTCTATACAACGTTTGAGGACGTCGTTGCGTAGACTCTCAGAGACGTTTATATAACTTTGTAATTGAAATGTTTGGACAACGTTTTCACGGCCTTCACATACAATTACTTCAATTTCATATAATTCAATGAAGAAAACCCTAGAACACCAGGCATAAAACAGACAACAACACTCCATCAATATAGTATTATTTTATTAAAATTGACTAATATATAGTATGTTGGTTGTATTTACAGCACAGTAGATCTGGCTAATGAGAAAAAATAACAAATAGCTATTATTGACTATTGTGCATTCTACCATCTTGGGTGTTGGTTTCCTAAGAAAAGGCAAGAAACAATAAATTAGCAAACATTATACAAAAGAGTATTTGGCTTGTGCAAGTGACGTAACAACTCGAAATTGTGTGGCTTCCGGTTTTTTGGGGGGCAAATTCCACCATTTTCATTGGATAAATTCAAACTAATTCAAATCAAATTCAAGATGGCTGACAAGTTTTTACATCAATACGTACGCCAACTCTCCTGAATAACTCAAGTTCTAGACATGCTAAAGCAACAAACTATACACCAAAATACTCATCGTTGTTCAAGGATTCTAGAGAGGCAGAGATGTTTTATAACTCTCGGTATTTCGCAATATATAAACGAAAACGGCACTTCATTTGCCCCCGCAAATTGCGTGTATGTAACATTCTCACGTGACTCCACAAGACGAATACAGTTAATCCTGAAACCTATATGTAAAGAGAGTAGTAGTCATGCCATACTGACCTTTGTTTTAGATACTCGGCAATCTGTTCCTCGATTTCGCCCTCGCTCACGGCTTTATGTACTCTTAGGCACGCCTCTAAAAGTTAAGAGAGATAGAATATGTTTATAATTTACATTGTCCCTTTCCTCCAATTAGCACATTGACTCTTTTTGGTAGGTTCAAACTGATCCAAGTTGTCGCCCAACAATGATACTTGCAATATGCTGCATGATGCTACATGTACAGTACGTGATTATCTACCTCTACGGTACATCTGCCCAGCTATTAATATATAGCTATTTATCTATGAGTGTGTTTTTGTTCACGAAAAGAGTGCTCGATATCATATAGATAGCGCAAATATAGTTTTCGCTTACCTTAAAGTATCCACTACAGCCTGTTTCACGCAATAAGTGATCATCAAGTGCATGGTGAGCCACTTGATGATCGCTTATTTGGTGAAACAGGCTGTAGTGGATACCTTGAGGTGAGCCAAAACTACAATTACTTATCTATATACCACTCTCCTCCGCAGAGCCTTTATACGTAAAAAATAAAGTAAGGAAGTTTCGTAAGGCTCTGCCATTCTCTGCCATATAATGTTTTAAAAATGGCGCCAAATTACCGTGAGAGATTGGCACTTGTTCTTGCTCGTGAATTATTCAACATGGCTGACACAAAAAGCATTTCGTCATTGTCCAATAGACCGTTTCAGGATGCAAAAGTTTGTGGAAAAGTAGTGTGTTCGAAGTGCATTGAGAGCAACCGGGGAGTAAAGTTGTTTTTTTATGATGTTGGACTCAAGCAACACTTTAAAGTGAAACATCGCGGCCTGACACTCGACCACAACGTGGAGATGGATTGCAAGCGACAGTTTAGAGAGTTACACGCTAATGAAACGCTTCGCGTGCTGCAACAGTTAACGAATCTGCGATTAGAAAAGGTGTGTTCATATATTTTATGGCTAAATGAACGCTTAAATTCATACAAAAACATACATCTTGTGATTTATATTTAATGTATTATTGTATTTTGTATATTATAATATAATAAAATATAAATATAGTATATACTGTTGTGTACGTCCCCCATCTGCATATATGTTTTATATATTATCCAGCATTCCTAGTTCTGTTAGCTGGGACAGCTATTGAGCAGTTAAAACTGTATTATTAATCACAATAATTATATAATACTTGTATAAAAGAAACTTGTAAAACACATATAAACTTGAGACATATCTACTGTCATACTGATACTGACATATATTTTGTACCTTAATTATTCCATAGGATAAACCTGTGGACGATGTGTTTGAGAACAGGCAAATGTACTCTGAGTATAAGGTGTCATGTCCCAATACTTTGAATGGTGATGCAATAAATGTTGCTGCCCAAAGTCGTCGAGAAGCCGCAAAATTGTGTGGTCTTGTGCTCAACCAAAGTGGTGCTCTAAACAAGATGGGAGGTGACCCTTGCTGTGTGAGAGTTCAGCTAGCTGAACATTTGGATGAGAGGCCAGAGAGGGGTCAGTATTTCAAACTCTGGAGTGCGGCAGAAAAGATTTATGCTGAGAGTTATATTTCACCACAAATAGTAAGTTCTATTTACATTTATGTACGTACTGTATTTCATAGTCGATAGGTTCATTTAATGCACCTATCAATGTTGAGCCCCATGGATGGGGGGCAACTCAAGGGGATTTGATATTTTTTGAGTACCACTTTGTCCACAGCATGCCATTATTACACATTGCAAAATGAGTTTAGAATTTACTTTTCACTAAGGTTAGCAATATTTTTTTACATTCATATACTGTAAGTATTATCACACAATATAGCACACCGAAATCTGGCACAATTTGTTTTAAAAGTAAATGCCTTGTCTTCCATGAAAAGTCAAATTTGTGAGTGAATTAATCAATGTAAAGAAAAGGCAATGAATTTCTCATTCCAACTAATGAACAATTCAATCCCCATCCTGGATACAAGTAGTTCATATTTGACATATATTTGCCAACCGAACAACGGTTAAAGTTGATCACTACCCCACTAAATATATAGATTATATTTGATGACATTATGTAGACCCAGTTATATTATAAAAGATATAGATACAAGGGTGGATACAGCACTAGTGCACCTAGTTTGCATAACAAAACAAACTCGTCAGAAAATACTCTGATTGCCTAAACGGCATTATGCAAACTAGGTGCACTAGTGCTGCATCCAGCTCTGAGATGTAGTAGATCCAAAGCACATTAGTAATGAAATTGTTAACTACTCAGAATTTGTTTTCCAGTATTCTGATGAAAGTGGAACACTGTCGTCAAATCCAGCTGATGCTTTGACGGAGATTGATGCAATTAGACAACTCCCAAGCAATATGACCAATTTGGAAATTTTAAAAACTGTATTTCGGTATCAAAACTTTCGCCCAGGACAAGTTGCTGCTGTTGAAGCTCTTGTATCACGCAAAGATACCATTGTCATTATCCCAACTGGTGGTGGAAAAACTGTGACATATGTGTTGCCATGTGTGATGACACCTGGAATAGCAATTGTAGTATGTCCACTTGTTATGTTGATGCTTGATCAGGTTTCAAGATTGCGTTCCCTTGGCATAAATACTTGCTATTACAACACACTTTTAAGTGAGAGTGAAAGGAAAAAATATTCTGCACCATTTGAGAGAACCCACCTGCCAGTATCAGTTTGTGTTTGTCAGTCCAGAGGCAGTTGTCACTGAAAGTTTTAACTTAAAAGATGTTAAACAATGCAGAATTTGAGCAATATTTACACTTTGCAATATTACTTTGTAAATTGTAGACATTTCTTAAAACCTTGTATAACCCCTTTAATTTGTAACTGCAGTAAAAATAATAATAAGCTGATGTGGTCATGTGTTTACATTAATCACATTATAATATATCTACCTAATTTATACTGTAACTGTCTTTGTATTTGTTTTGAAATTAGCTATGTTAACTAAACCGTACCTGTGTCAATTGTTGTATGTAATCTCTTGGAAGCAGGTTCACTTCGGCACTTGGAGTCTGGTGTGAGAGCATGCTTAATGCTACTCTCAAAATCCTTTTTTGGAGTACTTGCCATTGGCATTGGATAACATCCATCATCATCTACATGATATAATATATTTATAAGTGCATGCCTTAATATTAACAAATACAGTATATAATATTTTTTTTGAAAATACAGTATATTTGGAATATTGTTAAATTCATGTTACATACCTTCGCAGAAACTTAAATTCTCAAGGGAGACTTCTAAATCTTGAAGTTGGCTACTTGGCATTGGATAACATCCATCTTCTTCATCATCGTGATCTACATGATAATAATTATAGTTATAAGTGCATGCCTTAATATTCCTTTCTATCATTAAGAAAGTCAAGATATAATGTCTATAAAACTTCTACAGTGCATTGACAGTACTGGGTGACAATTTACCCAAGACATTGAAGGAGGTTTGGCTTATCTACCCATTAGCCATAACATCAATCCCAAAACGCCCTCCACGCCCAGGTAAAAATGCTTCCCCCACCTTTAGTATATCCAGGTGAAAGTGGGGTGCAGTACATGTCATATTCACTGGCTTATCATTTCCCAGGAAGCAAGATCATACACTTCTTGTCACAGTCTCAACTGAACAAGCATGCAGGTGGGTATGAGCCAGGTGATGAGGAGGTGATGCATACAGTACATGCACTTATATTATCATTATGTAGCTAACATTTTTTACTCTTTTGCACATTGCAGAGCCTGCATGCCTACATATAATGCAAAAGGCATGGGTGAATTTATCATGTTACATCACTGAATTTCACAAAACAAAAAAGGAAATTTGGTCAGTGTTTTTGAGGAGGGGTGTTCAAATGATCATTGGTGCATCTGCCATTCTGCTGCCTCACATTTCGACTTGTCAGACCAACAAATACAGTATATAATTTTTTTCTTCAAAATACAATATCTTTGGATCTTGTTAAATTCATGTTTAACATACCTTCGAAACTTAAATTCTCAAGGGAGACTTCTAAATCTTCAAGTTGGTTACTTCGCATTGGATAAAGTGCATCTTCTTTATCATCGTTATCTACATGATATTATATAGTTATGTTATAAGTGCATGCCATGTCTAAATATTGGTTTAAAGACTAACACTAGCATTAAGAAAGTCAAAATATACAATGAAATCATACTATAACTTAAAGTATACAAGCCGTTTTTGAAGAAACCAGTTAGATTTATCAATACATCGACATGCAAATATCACAATATGGCGACCTTTGACCTTTCACATGATTAATATATAGTGATTTTTTTTTGTTATAAAATAGCTTCAAAATAACGCGAAATTCATTCTACTTACCTTCAAGACTAAATTATCAAGTGACAATTCCAAATCCTCAACTATAATGTCGTTTTCACCTCGCAATTCGGTCATCCCCGAGAACCGATCAAAATCCCTGGGAACCGAACATTATATGGCAGAGGCTTCTCCTCCTTTCCTCCCTTCGCCTCCCCCCCATGTCCTCTACTGTCCCTACTTTACCATTATTACCTACTGAGCTTAATATATCTGGAGGACGTGCCGCTAATATATGCCAGGCAGCAAAGTGAAGCAAAAAACATGGCGGATTTGGCCATTTTCTGACGCCATAATGACGCCACTGGTTCTAGTTGGAAATGGTAATTACCACTGACCAGGGCTCATTATGAGCCCGCTACAATATTCACACCCCCCTGGTTTTTAAGAAAATATTTTTTATTTTTGCCGTGAATTTTGAATTTTCGTTGTTGTTTTCGGCTTTTCCACATATTTTTTCAACTTTTTACCATTTGTTCGAAGATGTGCAAGTCCTACACGCTATTCCCATCCGTAAAAGACAACAAACAAACATTACAACCTCGAAAAATGATGGGCGAAGACGATATTTGCAGGCAGTATAAACAGGTAAGAGACGAATTATTTCAGTATATTATTTTCACAGTTCACATCGTGAAAAATTGGCATGCAAAACGATAAAATACACCCAATTTGTTAAGAAAACTACTTCTTTGTACAGTGTAATGCATTATCGTAGCAAGCAGCGACCTGTATATTTCACAATTTGGTTGTAAAAAACAACCAAAATATCGTGCTATAAACTCAGTTTTACCCTCAAAGCAAAGGGCTATTTTTGTGTTAAAAAGGTTGAATTCCACATTGTTAATTCATACCATTTATTATGTTGTGGGTTGATTGTATGCATTTAAGTAGCATTTATTAAGTAGCATGGAAAATTGCTTCTGTTAGGAGTATGAATTTATGAAACCATGCATTGCATCACTGAATTCCAGCATTGCCCAGCCAGCCTGCAGGCAACCCCTGGGGTAACCCATCCCACAGGCAACCCATCCAGCCCAAAGGCAACTGCCAGGCTGTTGCATTATATTTTTTAAGTATATAATCCCCCAGGGCTGTGACAATGAAAACAAAGAGTGTGACAATGTCCCACCCTTGGGCCAAGAAATATTGTATATGCAGGGGCCCACCGATACACAGATTTGTAAGAATTTAATGAGGGAAGGGTAATCCTTAAGGAATGTATGATTTGAATTTAGTCCCTGCATGTAGATTCAATCTCACTTTCACACACATCCAGAAGTACACACACCACAGCGGGGCTAGGGTTGCTAGGGTTGGGGTTAGGGGAGCTCGAGAAAAAGAGAGTGGAGGAGCCGTTGCCCACTAGCACTGCTATGCAAGTTAATTTTGTAAGTAATCTATTCCTTTTTATTGCAGATTTCATTACACAATGACACAGCCCACTTTCTGCTGGCAAAATACAGTAATTGTTATCATGCAACATGTTTGGAGATATTGAAGATACAATATCATAATATTTTTTATATTTAAACTTTCTTAAAAAATAACCTGAACAAATAAATTACCATTAAGTTATCATGGTTTATTAATTAATAGAAAATACTGAAATTTTGTAAATATTTACAAATCCATTATATTTATCAGTAATAGCTTGCTATGACTTGAGGGCACAAATATATCTTGCTGCTTACATTAACATATTTTTTCTGCCAGGGAGACTTTGGGAAAATGAACAGTTAGTAGAATTCAATACACTTGAGGGGTGGGGGGGGGAGAGAGGGTTCATAGTAAACCCTTCCACATGCACACACCCCCTATAGTGTCTGGCACTGCTGCCCAAGCAATATTATTCTGTTATAGATATAAAGCTCCTAATCACCATTTTAGACAGCAGCATGGTAAATATATAATATATTTTATCACTTTCGAGTTTTATCTTGTTTGACTGACTAAAACTACAAGCTGTTAAATGTCCCACAGAGGACAAAATCTATATACAGTTTATACACCTAACTTCACAGTACTATAAATGATAATATAAAATGCTGTTTCAAACAAGTTGAAACAACCTGAAAAGTTTGTTATCAAAACTAGCATGAGACTAGTTATCTGTTTGTCTATAATTCAATGTTCTGGCACAGAGGTTCTGGGAATGGCTATAAATCCTATTTTATATATCATCATCTATTTTATATACTGTAGCACAATAATGGCCGAGTGCATATATTTTAAACAATGAACTGTGAAAAACTATACAATTGCTATTAAAAAGAAAAAGAAAAGTTTCCGTACACATTTCTTAATCAAGGAAATATCTGTTGTAAAACAGCGTCAGCCGTCAGCATATTAATATAATACTCAAGTTTTGAAATTTATTAACCTAAAAGTATAGACAACAAATATAGACAACAAATCCATAAACGGCGCAAAACCTCACTTTTCTCTCCACGTTGTAAAACAAACAAACCCGGCATAAACATAAAGGTTTGAGCTTTTAAAACAAAATACTTTGCAAAAATGAAAGAATATTGTGCAAAAAACCAGGGGGGTGAAAACTCCGTTTTAAATTTGGATCGCGGTTGGTCAGTGGTAATTACCATTTCCAACTAGAACCAGTGGCGTCATTATGGCGTCAGAAAATGCCAAAATCCGCCATGTTTTTTGCTTCACTTTTCTTTGCCGAGCAGTTCCTCCAGTAATATAGTATAGCTCAGTGTTATTACCCTCCACTACGAAAAATGCCATTATTACTTCCGCTACGAAAACTATATATTTCCTTTGATTTTATTACTGTGAAAAAACAATTTTAACTGTGAAAAAAACAAAGAAGCCTCTGCGGAGGAGAGTGTCTATATATACTGTATATTTACAACTTTATACATTAATTCATTTTCTGGTCATTTCCAAATACTGTAACTGGAATATAAATTTATTTAAACAAGCTCTTCACCTGGTAATTTTCAAAGTATTGTACATGCTTATTATTTAAAGTTTAGGTTTTGTAACCAGTGACAATTCTTTGCCATTTTACTATGCATCACTAAAAAGTATGTTTTGAGCAAATGAGCTTTTTATGTATTCTGAGGTACAGTACAGTTTTTTCTTCTAGTTCATGTATTTTTACCACACGTCAACACTTACTTTTAACTATTCTGCAGATAGAAAGGTCTCTGAAACATCGTTTCCCCTTTCGTCCTTTCATGCTGTACAATGACCACAGTTTATTGGTCCCCAGTTTTGCCATTATTCCTCTTACACTAACAGCGTGGTTTTGACTGCACAACGCAACTAGGAATTGGATCTAAAAAAGACGAGGATTAATAAAACATTAGAAACTATGTAGTATGTAAGGTCTGGACAAAGTAAGGATTTAGATTGCCGTGTTTGAAACGGCGATCCATTTAGCTTTATCACTTTGATATATTCCTGTTATTAATGCATATATATATGTGGAGTTTTTATGAGCATTGACGCCAGTTACCAGCATGCATGGATTTTTAGCATTTCAGAGAGAACGACTGGAAATAGTACCACTTACCATTTTTTTCATAAAGTCCTCATCATCCAGGCGAGCGCACAATGCATCTAAATCCGCAACACAGTCGATTGGATTGGGTAACACATCCTCAAGCATGTCGTTACCACTAACTCCTCGAGTACTACTCAGTAGAAGTCGTAAAATGGATCGTGCTTGTTTTTGTAGCATTTTGTCTAGCTTTGTAAGAACACACCTTTGGAAATCTATGAAGAATAAAGGATGTAGAGAAGTGATAAAATAACATGTAACGTTCCAGATATGGCTATAGTTGCCAGCTCTTTATGGGTAAAACCAGGTCATGCACTCAGGGTCCAATGGATAGTGCAAACTGTACATAGGGCTTTGTATTTAACCCTGTTATTGGTAACATTTAAAATTCTACTATACTTGTAAACAAAAATAATGAAATTTTGCCAATTTGCTCGGAAACTACAAGTTATCACAAATCATCGCTACCTAATAATGTAGTCACTTTATCCCTTCCCCATTATCCTTCTCGGCGTTTACAACTGAATAATACCATTCATTTGGTTTTGGACATGCATATACCACAAGAAAAAATAGATTATGGGAGCTTAGTTTTCTTTTCAACTCACATATTGAGCGCCAGCAGTAAACGGAATTATATTTAGCATTAAATATGTACATGTTCTAAAACTATGGCAAAGTATCTTTGATTTCTGAAACTATATATGGTTGAACTTTTCAGGAACATCACGCCTGTAGCACTTTAATTTGTAGTAAACTTACTTTCATGGCCAGAACCGTTAGGGTTTGTCATCCGGTTGGTGGCAATATCAGCCAAACTGTTGTTGAATAAGCCTGCGATAGGTTAACAACGATAAGATCAAATCAGCCGTTTGTCATGCAACGTGAAATACTGAACCATAACAATGTTGCAAAGTAATACAACCACTACCTACAGTATTTGGCACATCTTTTTAATTTCCTCATGAAAAACGGGGTGGTAGATTAACATTCTTGATACGTTTTCTATTTAAAAAACCCAACGGTCAAAACTAGGAAAATATATTCAAAATTCTATTTGTGATTATGATTGTAAATCTCCCGGGACATATCACTACATGATGAAAATTTATTGACTGGCTGTACTCGCAAAAAGGTGGCTAAAGCACGTTCGCGACACGTTATTAAATTTTCAATAGCTAATTGAGTGCACAAACTGTAGACCCTATTTTCGCACTGAACAGCCAGAACAGTTTCATAGCTAATCCCAGCATGACATTAAGTGTTTATTTTACCACTTTTACTACCACTAAGTGAAAACGAGAAACTGGCTAATAGTATACAATCTACTGTGGGACTTAAAACTCTAAATAACGAAAAGATTACAGGGAAGTAAAATTTTTCGTACAATTAATAGCGTGTAAAATTTAAGATCTTTTTCAAAAGAGCCACTTTCAACTCACTTTGACGAAGCTCCTGTCTCGTATCTCTTCTACTTTTGCCCGCGACAATTGGTGTACTGATTGAAGCACCAATTGAATAGCCGCCAAAGAAGTCATGGTCAAGATTATCCAAACCTGGACATTAAATAGAAGTAAAACCATTAATTTACGGACTGTACAATGGGAAGATTTTTACATACGTACTTATAAAATTGAATTTTGTACCCATGCAGCTGTAAGTGAAGTCATCTATACTGAATACTACCAATAGACAAAAAAATGACCAATAGGGGAAAAATATACAATTGGCATTTTGAACTGTGTATAATAACAGTGCATTTAGACTTGAAGTTTTTCGCATACTATATTGGAAAAGGGCACGTGCTCTTTGTTTTTTATTCTGCCTTATAGCAGACAGTTCTATACATTTGTGTCCAGATACACTCTTGCATATTAGAAAATCCATTTATATTAACCAAGTTGACAGATCAAGGTATGCGGTGAGCCAATTTAACCTAACATTCTATTCTGCACTGCAACAATTTATTTACCCAGGACCAGGTAAAGAGGTCTGATAAGGGTTTTCAGGTTGGCTTACCACCTCACCTTTCATAGATGGGTACTTACCACTATGATTTTCGGTGAAAAGATTGTCTTCCCCTATAGCGTTTGTTGCGGTAAGATGGGCAATCTGGGTGGGACTAGCACTAAAGGCTGATCAGCAGCACCGATTTGTAACTCTCCTGGTAAGAAATCTAGATAAAATTTGCATTTTGAGGGCAAGGTTATAAATACACATTTCATATAAATTGGGAATTGATGCAACCACTACCTATTTGTTTTGAATAAATTTTCTTCATACAAATTTTCTAAATTTTAATATCAAGTAGAACATACATTTGGGTACATGAAAATACTGAACAGTACAACTAGGATAAGTTGGATAACGTGTACGAACTTTTGCCAATGATTAATATTGACTATTGAAAATTTACTACTTGGACATCATGGCATGACTTAATATACAGCTAATTAAAGTTTGTAACATACATTAAGTTTTAAATATTATGTACCGTATTCTACCCATCCATCAATTAGGTTTTGTTCTACAAATAGCCTCTGTCGAACGCCAGATGATTTTTTAACAACTTGTCAATGTCAAGGGAGGGGCCTTTCACATTAATGGGTTAAATATATGTCCATTACCAACGTTCACAGTTCTTCTTCAAATCCTAATTAACTTTGAACATTTGTTGTCAATGAGACACTTAGTTTGGTAAATTGCTAAACTAAGACATTTTTGGGAACAAACAGACGATGAATTATTACTTCAATTGTTACTGAATGGTTTGCATTACATGTTTGCAAATATTTTTGTTTGAATTATATATGATGCTGGGAGAAAAACCTATAATGGCTCTATTGCAAATGCAACTAAAAGTTCAGTTGTACTTAATCTGGTGTAACTGAATCTATATTCTGGGTGTTCATCTTGTGCATAAAAGAAATACGGAGCAACATTTTCGGTGTAACTGTTTTGAACCGCCCTCCCTTTAGGCACATGGCTATACACATCTAAAGAACAATGGCTTAATACAATTGTTACTTACCACTTTGATTTGGGGTAAATATAGTGTCTACCGCTTGTCTCCGAGATTGCACCAGCATCTGCTATTAGTTGCGGTATCAGTGCATTTTCACTGGTGATTTTTGGCCTTTTCCTCCTTCTGGGGGCATCAACACCATCGGAGTCTGACTCACCATTGGAAGTTTCTTCTGCCTTTTGCGCAATCTTCTTTGCTTTCTTGTAATTGTCTAATATGAAAAAGCTAACTGTTAGTAATAGCTGCAGTCCAATGTCCATTAATAAGACAAGAAACTTGGGTTCATTAAATCATTCACTAGCCCGTTATATGCTAGCAATCACGATTATCAGCCTCAGATGAACCTTACTTTAGTATTTTACTCTGTCTAACGCAGTAACGCCAGACGATTTTACTTGTCAGTGGGAGGGTACTGCCAGTTAAAGAGGAAGACACAATTATTACTTTAAAGTTAATTGCCCTCCAACATGGTTTCTCATATGAAAACAATCTAATATTTCCAGGCAATAATGCTAAAAAGGAATATAACCTATTAATTATAAATACTGTACCTGCATAAGAGAAAACTCTAATTTTATATTTTTTCCAATTTTCTTTGTCTGAAACGTTACTGCGTGGCCAGTAGCTGTACAAAACCTTAAAATAACAAGATACAGAAGGATAAGTTTACAATCATCATCAATATTATAGTAATCAAATACATTAGTTTTACTTTCTATTAAACCGTTTGTGTCAATTATTGTGTTTATTGTTCAGTACAAAATTAAGTTATTCGACTATACTTACCCCATCACTGATTCACAAATAACCTCAACTGCCTTCTCCTCAACAAATTCAACTATAGCATAGGAAGTCATCTAAAAGTAAACAAATTTTCAATTATACATTAAGTTGCAATTGTCCTACTATGAAATGACCTTACATACAATATGTCGCTTATTATTTTAATGACTCAAATTCAGTCAGCTGTTTAAGCAATATTTGTTAATTGGTATGAAGAAGTGCCATAAATACGATCTTGTCTGGCCCAAGGTAAATTTTCATTACCTTTCTTTTCAAACACTGTGCAGGAAGAACTTTCATGGTAGTCCAACGTTGGTTTACTTTGTGGACACCAATGATGCGAGAGTCACATGTACTGACAAAAAGGGCTTCAGATCTCTCATACACTCGACACATATATTTATGATTCCCTTCCTCATCAGGATGGCAAGCATTAACTACCTCACAGCAAGATGTATCACCAAGGATCAAAGCATTGTCAGGCACTTTTACACTGACAGTATCTTCAGTGCAAGGAGGAATGGTTGAAGATGACTCACTCAACCGTTTTGCTATCTGAGAAAAAGGATTCCTCCCTGAGCGCACCAGCCGTTTTAATTTCTGCATCTAGTTCTCAAATGGAGAAGCACTACATGCATCTAAGCTCCCATACTCCTCAACTTCAGCAGCCAAATGAACCATACTATGCACGTTATAAACTAAAAATTCCTCCCCATACAATATCTTAGCCTGCTCAACAAAATACTCCAACAATTGCTTTGCATAGTTACGATGAGAAAGAGGTAGAGTAGGATACACAAGAATAGCGCTAGCAACACTAAGACAGAGGAAATGTCGAAATGAGCATACAGATCTGGCTTTAGAATGTCACTGAGAACTATTTCCCCAGTGTACAAAAGAAACTGCCTGTACTCTGTTGCCTTCCATCTATCAATTTCTGCCAATCCACTTGGCTTTCGTGCAAATGTGTTTGGTACACAGGATTTCAGATCAACTAAATTCAAACTTATCTCATGAACCTGGCCAGCAGACATTCTAACATCCCGCTTTCCCCTTATACAAGTCAAAATCAATTTCTTCATGACTCCCAAACACAATTGATGCATGTAGTCAATTGGAAATTTCCTAATCATATCAAGGGGTAAATATTAATTGCAGAAAGGACTTATACTTTGGTGGTGCCCTTCATGTATCTGCTCTCTAAAGGATAAATCAGAGCGCAGTGTAATATCCTTTACATCATGATATACCACCCTGCCAACCCACACACCTTTTTGAGAACATTTGTCACACCCAAAATACCCTGAGCACAGCTTAGTACCTTTAACAAAGGCTTTTGCTGGGGATCGCAAACAACAAACCTCAAAGATACTGAAAAAACCCGCTCACCATCCTGTATTCCATGTTGAAGAACAGCACCTAAACCTTTAATAAGATCTTCCAAGAACTCTAAATCAGTGGGTTTGGAGCTACCACAAGTGAGAACAACAGGAAAAACTATCACAGGCTTTACATTTACAATTGCACACAAAACTGGCCAAAGTGTTTTATTCGAGCTTTTAAATAAGGGAAGGCCATCAACATTTAAAGAAATTTCAAGTGATTGAGTCGCGTTCACTACATCTATGGGATACTTCTTAAAATATTAAATAATTCACTAGCAAGAGGGAAATAGGCGTACTCCATTCCTGACTTTGTTTGAACAGGAACGCTTCGCGCAGTTTGCAACAGGGTACGAGCAGAAGCAGGTAAATCTGGATGACCATTTTCTTTCAAAAGCTTAAGGTGGCTCCCTACAGTTATTTTAGCTTTATAATAAATCGTTTTTAAACGAGTATTATCGCAGATGACGAAGTTTTTTATACTCGAGGGTAATATTCATCATCTATGGAATATTTAAAACCCGGTTCAGGTAGTGTCATCGTTGCCATAGTAACAAGACGTAAGCCTGAACGGTAGTTACTATGCGCATAAAATTGTCCGTATCTAAAAAAAAAAGTCGGTGACCCATCTTTTTTATTTCATATAAGTTTTAAGCATAATGTTCTGAAACTATTATGAAAGTTTAATCAAAATCGCCAGTGTGCAATTTTTTTAAACTCGAAAATTTTATATAAAGATTTCTACACTAGCGATTTTTTTTTAAATTGAAATATATAAAATTTACCAAAATTAAAATTTGTGCTCAAAATTTGAAGATAGGTTACCGATAAAACTAAAGAGTAAAACGCATATAAAGGTGAAAAATTTGGTCAATTTGCCCTACATAAAAACGTCGCTGACTAGTGAATGATAGTTTGCGGGCGCAAGATGTGCTTTCATCGTGCAAAAACGAGTGGCAAATGTTGTTTTTATCTGTTGATTTTGACGTTTATTCAATATATTTGAGAGCCATGGACAACCAAGAAATACTGTGAAGGGTTACACCGATTTAAATCCAATTGAATCCTGCCATTTACTCAGTTCACGAGCTACAACAGCCGTACAGCTGGACATATTTTTGCCTAGTTTTGTAATTTTGCTGAAGATGAACAAGTCGGTATTTTGCCATAGAACTGTGATATTTTTACTGTTTAACTTGTAAAAAACATGCAAGTATCACTAAACGACTTTTATAACCTTTAACAGCTTTTATACAATAGTTAATAAATGTTTAATGAACACTTATTAGTGAACATTATATCTAAAATATTTTTGAAAAATTCACTTTTATAATACTGTCAAGATTTTTTTATCCAAGCGATATTTGTATCATAGTTAAAATCACTCATCGGTGTTACTGATGCTTTGTCACATAAAACTAAGGATTATTCAAAGGTTTTTTCATTACAAATCTTTCAGAATGGTAAAAATTATTGTAAAAAACCGGGCGAAATATCTTTGTTTTGTTTTTGATCGTCGAATTTGCGTGGGAAAGTCCACGTACTTGCCACGCGTTTTTGACTCGTCCCGCGATCATCTCATGCATTACTGTAGGGAGCCACCTTAAGCAAACCATCAATTGCATTTTGCTTAACCTGAAACCTATTTGCCCACTCTCCTAAACCCTGCCTAAGAGATTGATCATTCAAATCACTATTTTCAGAATCTGAAGAACCAGAACAACAATAATCATCGCCAATCATATCCAACTCAACATCATCATTTGCATTAGACGAAATGTCATGTGAGGAAGTGCAAATACGTTTTGGACTATGTGTCGGTTGTTCATAGCAATTTCAGTGTCACTATGTGTATTCTCATTTCTCAGGGAATAACGGGATAAACTGCAGTTCATTTGACTCATTTTTATTGCATGCCTAATGGCATGCAACTTTCATACTGCAAAATTCGATGAGGTTTGTTTGTCCACGATCGTGAAACGACGATAGCGACGGAACATTGCCGAGGAATTACGATAAGTGACGACTGGATCATGTGATTTCACATTATAGTACGTTTCGAGTCTTTCGACTTCGTGTTCGACTACTTCGACAGCAGCTTGTACAAAGGGACATATTTACTGTATATTTATATATAAAGAGATATTTTAATAATATATAAAAGCTAAAGTACGGCGGCCCAGACGCGACAGCACAAAAACAATTTTCTATTTTTTGATTTTTTGATTTTTTGATTTTTTGATTTTTTGATTTTTTGATTTTTTGATTTTTTGATTATATTAATTATACTCTACTATAGTACTTGAATAAGCAAGGGAGTTTTAATACTGACAAATTCTATCAATACCCGGTAACCTCTAAGCAAAGCTTAAATCGGAAAAAAATGCAGCTACTAATATTATAGTATCTACACTAGTAGGAGCAGGGACGTAGCGAGGGGTGTGGGGGGTGTAACACCCCCCCCCCAACCGTAAAAGGTGAAAAAGAATCAGGTAAAATTCGAGGTAAACTTTTGACAGGTAAATTTAATTGGGGGATAAAGTCGTTATATTTTGTAAAGTGATAACTAAAATTGAATGTTAAATGACTTGAAAGAACCTGATCTCTTTAAAAACCTCCATATAACTAAAATTTTGTGCAAAATACAGTCAATTTGGACGCAATTCGTTTGCAAAATCGCTTCAGAAAACGCTGGAAATGTAGTCCTGGAGCCTCAAAAATATAAAAATCGTCTGGGGAGGCCCTCCTATCGTTAAAGAACTCTGTATTACAATGATAATCAACAGGGCGTAGGAAGCGGGAGGCCGCGGCCCCGCCGGAATAGCGTTCGACCCCCCCAAAATAATTGAATTTTTAAAAAATTGCAGTACTCACAAATCATAATGAAAGAATTAATGAAAGGGCTTAACGAAAGAGGTAGAGAAGACTCTGATCGAAAATACCATTTCCGACGATCTAGAGCTCCAAATTTTCAAAACTTTTCCGCTCGGCGCCAACCATGGTGGCGCCTCGTGAGGACGGCCCCCCTAAGTTTAAGAAGCTTCCTACGCCCCTGATAATCAATCAGGAAAAGGTCTATTATAATCACTATACTTCAGGTAAATTTTAACATAGAAGTTCAATTTTCAGGTAAAATTATTTGACACCCCCCAAACTCCAGATGCTTCGCTACGTCCCTGTGTAGGAGATTAATTTGTACACGCGACAAGTGACTTAGTATGGTGTAAGACCATACGAAACGACCCGGGAAAACGTTTTCCGCGTTTGTTTATATTTGATATTTCGTTTGATGTTCATGGGATGTACACTCCTACAGAAATTGAAACGTAAAAACCACTTCCTCGAAACATTCTTTTCCATGCACATGGCATGGCGTTGACGTTGTATTCAACCCTCGTGAAAGTCAGGGGGGGGGTTTACAGTTTATACATTTTAAAATTTACTGTAATTATTACATGTCAGTTCCTTAAATTCGCTACGAAAACATAGTGCAATGATAAAAATGGGATGCTTTAGCAGGGTGCTTTAGTGACTGATGATGAGTTGGGCACGTTGCTTCCTGGTGGACAAAGTTTGAAAAAGGTGGTGTAAGCACAGGCGTCCCAAGCTCACATTGTTGCTATATTAATTTTTTTTTATTAATAATATTTTATTATTGCTGTTTGTATGTTATGGTATATTATGTGTATGTGTATGTGTATGTGTTATGTCTGTTATGTTATGTGGCAGAAATGGTTCACGCGACAACAATGTAATGTAGTTGTTGTCGCGTGACGCGTTCGAATCAACCAATAACAATAGAGAGTGTAATTCGAACTCGCGAGCTCTCAACTGAATATCCCCGGGTATCGACAGCCACGCTGCCTGAGATTGTCAGAAAATCGAACAAATTATGGATTTTCGCCGACAAAAAATATCTTGTGTTTGCTGAAGACGATGAATGTGATGTGAAATGTAATGGGCTTTATGGATCTGTTGTTTTTTTGGCGATTCGATGCATTATTATGCGACGCGAGAAGGATTTGTGAAGCCGATGCGAGTTCGTTGGAGCTGTATTGACCTGCCTTCTCCTTATTATTACATATAATACCATGAGTGACTTTCCCCTCTAAGACTAAGTGGATTTAAAATCACACCAAGTCAACATAAAAAAGTCGATTGCAACTTGTAGTAGAAGTAAGTAACTTTATTTCTTCATTTGACACAATATTTTAGCAATTTTTTGACAATATATATTCGACTATTAAGTCTACTATAATTTACTAATATAAAGTACCCTAACCATCAATAATAAATATATATTTAATTCCATCATACCATTCTGGCACATAGCATAACAGACATAACACATACACATACACATAATATACCATAACATACAATCAGCAATAATAAAAAAAAATTAATATAACAACAATGTGAGCTTGGGATGCCTGTGGTGTAAGTAAGTTTAAAAATAAAAGTTTAAAAAAAAAGTTTAAAAAAAAAAGTTTAAAAATAAAAGTTTAAAAATAAAAGTTTAAAAATAAAAGTTTGAAAATAAAAGTTTGAAAATAAAAGTTTGAAAATAAAAGTTTGAAAATAAAAGTTTGAAAATAAAAGTTTGAAAATAAAAGTTTGAAAATAAAAGTTTGAAAATAAAAGTTTGAAAATAAAAGTTTGAAAATAAAAGTTTGAAAATAAAAGTTTGAAAATAGAAGCAAACACAGTTAGTTGCACGAGGAGTTACAAAATGGCGTTAGAGGCCGATCGATGTAAGGAAACACAATATATTATCGTTTTATGAATGTTTTAGTCGTATTTATCTGCACATTTTTTAAAAGAAGAGATTCCTATGCATTTTAGATATTTTAGATACAATTAAAAATATAAACTCAAATGAATATAACTTACGTGCTCGAAAGCAGGGCAACAACACAGACAATTTAATATGTGAGCCTGGATTGCTCCTTTTATATTCAACACAAATATACCGTGTTTACGGCATTTGCCTCGCAAATTGCCTGCTAAATCCATTCACAGTGTCGTGCTAGTTCCCGTTGCTAGTTCAGCAAGGGAAAGACAATCAAAAAATCAAAAAATCAAAAAATCAAAAAATCTAAAAATCAAAAAATCAAAAAATCAAAAAATCAAAAAATGCAAAAATCAAAAAATCAAAAAATCAAAAAATCAAAAAATAGAAAACTGTTTTTGTGCTGTCGCGTCTGGGCCGCCGTACTAAAGGTAAGTAAAGCGTGGTTGTCTTCAACTAATTTAATTATTTGTTGTGACTTTGTACGCTTGTCGAATAGCTTGATAATTGTGCTTGCATTGATACTTTTGGAGAAGGAGCCATTGTTTATTTGTTGCTCGCACTGGTTAAAAACCAGGCGCTAATACGCGTGAAAGGCCACGCTCAAGTCGAACCTTGCCGTTGTGCGGGTATAAAAATTAGACCCATTGCCATCGTGCTGGGATTATTGACATCAGACCCATTGCCATTTGTGAACAAAATAAGCCAAAAATACTTGGCACATAACTTTTTGTTAATTATAGCGATGTCTTTCTGATGACATATTGACATCGTATCTAAAAATAAGGTTGCGTTAATTATAGCTATGTTACATGTATCTCTAATAATATAAAAATAATATCGTATCTGCATGTGCCCCAAAAATAGGCATAAAATACTTCGCACATAAGTTTGTATTTATAATCAGAGCGATGCCTCTCTAATATCATCATATCTGCATATAAATTTGTGCTAATCTGCATGGCGATGCCTCTATAATGTCATCATACTGATAATTATCAGTTATAATTTATATATTAGTTATGTTTTTTCTATATTCAAGGGCCCACAGTAATTTGTTTTAAACTGTTGTGGTGTCCCCGCCTTTTTGTTGTTGTTACCTTCTTGTTCAACCTTGAAACGTGGAGGCCTGGCGCTTTTGCTGTGTTTCGATAAGTTTTGTCTAAGCTTTTAAGCAATTTCCCGTATTTTCCAATGTTGTGCTCATAAATTTCAAACTATTTTAAAATGAAGATATATGATTGTAAAATTTAAACCGTCCTAGTTTTAACGGTCAAGGGTGCATGTCAAGGGGGCGTTAAAGTTTGCGCGTTTTGGGGTTGAACAGGAATGGTTCGTGTTTTACGTGTTGATTGATTGAGTAATTATAGGCGAAGCTAAATAAATAAATAAATAAATACTGTATCAAATAAGCCTAAAATACTTGGCATATAAATTTGTGTTAATACAATACAATACAATCTTTATTTAACTCTCCCCAAAGAGGCTTTTCAGAGTCAATTACAAACATACAGTATATACATTACATTACTTTATAATATCCCTACCCCTACCCCTATATATAACTTTTACAAACGTTGCTAAGATATTTTTTTTTTTATTATTTTTTTAATTTAAATTCGACGGGTGTTCACTTCAGACATAAATTAAGAAACGAAAGAGGAGAAATTTAAACCGAAAATACTAGAGACTAAGGATCTGGTTTAAACTGTAAATTGACCATTTAGAAAGTAATACTTTGGTTTTAACTGACGCACTAAAGTGAAGTGATATGCCTGTCGAAGTAATTAGTAATTAGTAATTAAAAATTATGACCTATGTACATGTGCAGTCGCGGATATGTCTTTCTAACAGATACTTGAGTACTTTATACTTAAAAATATTGACAGACGTAGAAGTTTTTATTTCCTCTGGAAGTTCGTTCCACAGAGAGATGCCGCGATAGATAAATGTTCGTTGTCCAGTAGCACTTTTAGAGGGGAATGTTGAATGACTCGCAATTTCTGGTACAACGACCACTTATGTCTGATCTTTTGACAAAATGGCGGGAAAGATAGTGAGGTGCTGCTCCAACCACACATTTGAAGGTCATAACTGCATCACGGTACTTCAAGAACAGCCTAACAGGGAGCCAGTGTAATTCATTCATCAATGGGGTAATGTGGTCGAATTTTCTTCGGTTGGTGATGATTCGAATAGCAAAGTTCTGAACTGCTTGAAGTCTTCGGATGTTAATTTCAGTGGTGTTAGCCCAGACGGATGAGCAATAGTAGAGTTTGCTGAAGACTAAACTTCGAATGACGAGAATGAGCAAATCTTTACTCAAGACATGCTTCACGCGGTTGATCTGCGCCAAACTCGACATGCACGAGGAGACAGTTTTGACAATGTGATCATCAAAGGAAAGGCTTGAGTCAAGTATAACTCCAAGATCTTTTGCGGATTTGACTGGCATCAGGTCTTTGCTCATCAACGACAAGCGAAAATCAGGGACCTTCGCAATCATCTGACGGCTTCCCAAAACCATAAGTTTGGTCTTCGATGCAATGATAGCAATGTCTCTCTAAATGTCACTGTATCTGCACCGCTCCATAAAATAAGCCTAAAATACTTCGCACATAATTTTGTACTCATACTTCAACTTGTTGCTATAGTAGGTTTATCTTCATAATTAGCTCAGACCTCAATCAACTATTCTGTACAACATAAAGCCTGCAAAGCGGTCGCTTTTTGAGGCGTACGTTTTTAAATATGGGCGAGAAAAAATGGACGAGAATTAAACAGGCGAAAATGAGCTAAAACTCCCACAAAATCCTAGCAGGCTAAAAACCTTAAAATTAAGATGTCAATTGCTTTAATAGTATAGTACTGGAAAATAATCCTTTTAAACAAGTATCACCTGTACGGCACGCTTTCCTAAAGCCACCGGCAAGTCCGGCATGCAACATATACGCACTGCGTGGCTATTTTTGTCATTATCTGTAGATATGGTAATGGGACTTTCATTTCTTAAACTCCTAGATGCAGCAGCCCAATTTCTCTTGTACTGCTTTCGATTTGCTTTCATATTTAACAACAAACTGTAAAAGATAGGATTGAACATCCCTTAGATGTTTAATTTCTTATTGCCTTTTCATTTCATTTCTTATTGTCGTTCTCGAGGTCTTCCTTTCAATATAATAATCAAATATGTAGATGTTTTGTCTATAGTGCAAGCTTTACAGCAAGTACTGGTGGAACATGCATGTATGGATTAGCATCAAGTATAAACTAATACAAGCTTCATGCAATACACTACTACACAATTGCTGCGGTGGCGAGCGAGCCTAAAGGGTAGGTTATTTATGTAGCCATATTTAGTAGGTTATTTATGTAGCCTGAAGGGTAGGTTATAAATGTGGCTCTACACGAAATGTATAATTTAACCCTAACCCCCACCTAGCCTCCTCCGCAGGCATCTCTTGGATCCCCGGGGGTAGGTTGTGTCGGTAGAAAGTCGGGGAGATGCCTGCCAAAACCCGACATGGTCGAGCCGTTTTGCGCATCTTGCTTGCGCAGCGATTTTTGTCTTCAGGGTAGGTACGTGGGGAGGATTTTGAAATTCAAAATGGCGGATTGCATAGAGTGGATTCAGCTTTTTTGGACAATTTAAACATGTATAAAAGACTTGGTTGAGGTTTTAAAGGTTTTAGAATGTTTGTCGGGAAGCACTTATAATTTTCATGTTCATTTGTTGATTATTTAATTGTATTTTTCGTGTACTGTATATGTATGCTATATATATTTGATGCTGTAAATCTTTTAACAAGCATAAAGGTAGATTTGGTATTGCTATACAATGAAAACCTAGATTTTGTTGGCATCTCACTCGATTGAATAATAATTGAAGTATTTTGTAGAAATTATTGAGTGTAAGATATATACATTTATTAGACCTAACCAGGAACAGCTGCGAAAAATGCAACTATAGGTCCCTGGCAGGAATCGAACTAGACTTGCTCCAAGTCTGTCTCTTATAGGGGGAGTATATTAGGGCGCGCGAAATGCGGGCGGGAGGCGGGCGGCGAGAAAATTGGGAGAGGAGAGACTGTCTCTCCTCTTCCAATTTTATCGCTTCCCGCCCGCCCGCCGTTCGCCTTAATTTCCTCCGCCCGCATTTTCGCACTCCCCAATAAAAACCCCTATAAGAGACAGACTTGGAGCAAGTCTAGAATCGAACCTGCGGCCCTGCGATTACGGTGCAGCGCTCTAACCAACTGAGCTACAGGGTCCAGTTGTCGAGCTCTAACCACAAGTTCATGTATATATACTAGGGTACTGCCATGTTAAGTTGTGGGTAAATATCTAGATTTTGTTGGCATCTCACTCGATTGAATAATAATGGAAGTGTTTTGTAGATGGAAAATTATTGAGTGTAAGTTATATACATTTATTAGACCTAACCAGGAACAGCTGCGAAAAATGCAACTATAGGTCCCTGGCAGGAATCGAATCTGCGGTCCTGCGATTCCGGTGCAGCGCTCTAACTAACTGAGCTACAGAGTCCAGTTGTCGAGCTCTAACCACAAGTTCATGTATATATACTAGGGTACTGCCATGTTAAGTTGTGGGTAAATATTTATAATAATTGAAGTGTTTTGTAGATGGAAAATTATTAAGGCAACTATAGTTCAAACATGAGCCACCGAACGTTGTTACCAGCTGAAATGGTAGCATAACGAGCGTAACGGTCAAACGGACTAACACAACAAAATATTGAACACCATTACCAGACTGTATGGTAAGGCAACTATAGTTCAAACATGAGCCACCGAACGTTGTTACCAGCTGAAATGGTAGCACAACGGTCAAACAGAATAACACCACGAAATATTAGACACCCTTACCAGACTGTATGGTGAGGTAACTACTTCAAACTGTATGGGAAAATATCATAAAACATTGCCAATTGCGACCTAATCGTTCCCGACGGTATGGGAAAATACGATCAACCATAGTGAATTGCAACCTAATCGTTCCCAGTCTGTAATGGGACAATGTCATAAAGCATTGCGAATTGTGACGTAATCGTTCCCAGACTGTATGGGAAAATATGATCAACCATAGTGAATTGCAACCTAATCGTTCCCAGTCTGTAATGGGACAATGTCATAAAGCATTGCGAATTGTGACGTAATCGTTCCCAGACTGTATGGGAAAATATGATCAACCATAGTGAATTGCAACCTAATCGTTCCCAGTCTGTAATGGGACAATGTCATAAAGCATTGCGAATTGCGATCTAATCGTTCCCAGACTGTATGGGAAAATATGATCAACCATAGTGAATTGCAACCTAATCGTTCCCAGTCTGTAATGGGACAATGTCATAAAGCATTGCGAATTGTGACGTAATCGTTCCCAGACTGTATGGGAAAATATGATCAACCATAGTGAATTGCAACCTAATCGTTCCCAGTCTGTAATGGGACAATGTCATAAAGCATTGCGAATTGCGATCTAATCGTTCCCAGACTGTATGGGAAAATATGATCAACCATAGTGAATTGCAACCTAATCGTTCCCAGTCTGTAATGGGAAAATATCATAAACCATTGCGAATTGTGACGTAATCGTTCCCAGACTGTATGGGTAGATATAAAATAGAGCGAATTGCAACCTAATGACTGTATAGAAAAGATCTCGTATAACGTCGCGATTTGTGGCCCACAAGCAATACCAAATAAGCGATAACATGGCACCTTGCGAACTATGGGAAGGTTTACGCCCACGTACCGCAGTAACACAAAGAAGACAAGACCCCGTGCTGAACATTTTATTCAATCATATTTACTTTATTACTATTAATTTTCGTCTCAAGCGAACAAGAAAAAACGTCATGCTAATTCTTGATTCATCCTTCTTTTCTCTTTATTATCAATTATCAATCCCAGATCTAGCATACTCGTGCAAACTAAAATATTATATTCAACACTTGCAAACAAGGTGACCGATGTACACTAATTGTCAAAGACTAGCTGAGTTGTACAAATGTGATTAACGCAACGAGTTGCAATTGCACGGATATCTGCTTCGGGGACCTGGCGAAGGAATTCCTGCAAGTTGAATCGAGATAATTAAGCATCAGTTATCCAGGTCCTTTTTACCAGCATGCAAAGTAGAGATGCGAAAAAATGTTTTACCGCCACCAGAAAAAGTTTCGCGAACTAATCCATAACGCCATACGCCATAGAAACAATACGGCAGATCTCTCTGTTTGACCTACCCACCACCGCCATTTAACTGACTGTGCAAGCCTGCGACCGAAAAGCAGTCATTGTGAGAAACCGCCATGAGTGCCTAACAAATATCGATAGATCACCGGGATGAATGGGGACAATCCGGTACGCTTTGGATGTTCACACTGCCCAAGACCGCCCCCTACCGATTTTAACTATTACCGGATAGCGTCCGTCCTGTCTCGTACTATATATCTACAGGGTCTTCACGTTTCCAAACCCTTCGTTCACATTGTGATTGGCTGGAAACGATAAGTCTAGAATATTTAACGCAACACGTGCTTGTTTTGCTTTGGACACCACATCATGCCGAATTGTTCCACGGCGGCGTATCAACTCTGCGGACTTGCCACTCTGCGGGCTTGAATGTCGTTCCCTATATTTATCAATTACATCCGGATGAGCTAGTGCAGAATAACAGTTAGCTACCGCTGATCAATATAAGATGTTTGTTATCCATGTTAAAACCGGCGCGAGAACGCGTTCGGAGACTAAATATATGTTCAACTTTAGATCGGTCCGGGTGCTCGGCTAGTTGCATATCCAACATTAGACTTGCTCCAAGTCTGTCTCTTAAAGGGATTTTTATTGGGGAGTTATAAAGGATTGGGGAGTTATAAAAGGCGCACGAAGTTATAAAGGGCGCACAATTTCGTGCGCCCTTGATAACTCCCCAATCCTTTATAACTCCCCAATAAAAAACCTTTATAAAGAGACTAGCCTGCGTGGCAGGCGTTCTATTGTGGGGGAGGGAGTTTTGTTTAGAGCGCGTGCTTTTTGTTTGAGAGCGCGCGCTAGGTGAGAAGTTAGGGGGGGGGAAGAGAAAAAGCGAAGGGAGAGGCGAAATGAACGCCTGCCCAAATCCTATTCATAAACGAGACAAGGCTAAAACAAATATGACTGGAAATTATGGTAACAACTCTTCAAATAACCAATGAAAAAATTAAACGCTGCGGAAATTGGTGATGATTGAGCGCTATAAACGCTCCGTTGATGTTAATTGATGTGCCTGAACATCGCAGGCATGAGAATATTTGTCTTTCAATGCCACAAGGAAAACCTGATCTTTTACGCTGTGCCGATGCAAACAGAAGTTGTGGTGGATTCTGAGATACTTCGGCTAATTTCGTATCAGTAAGTGAACATGCAGTCATTCCAAGAAACTGTGCTTGAGTGCTTCAGCAATCTGGTCTTTCATAATGCTCTCCAAAGGACATACCACAATACTACACGATTGAGTTCCGCCACCGTTGACAGAACAGCAAGCACGTCAAGACCAAAAAGCAGCTTGATAACGGATTTTTGCTGTTCCGGCTTAAGAATAATTTCATAACCTAAACGCTCAGATAATTCAGACACAGTCTGCTCGAATACTGTCCATTTTGCCGGGAAAATGACGAAATACAATCCCACCATGCGGTAAGGTGCAGTTGTTTTCAAGCGTATTACCAATTTGTTGACAGATCTCACTGAGTGTTGACGCGAAAGCGCATATTAGCCAATGGGAATTTAACCGAAGGTTTTGGACACAAAAGTCTCGTTTATGAATAGGATTTGGGCAGGCGTTCATTTCGCCTCTCCCTTCGCTTTTTCTCCCCCCCCCTAACTTCTCACCTACGCGCGCTCTCAAAAAAAAGCGCGCGCTCGAAACAAGCGCGCGCTTTAAACAAAACTCCCTCCCCCACAATAGAACGCCTGCCACGCAGGCTATCAAGAGACAGACTTGGAGCAAGTCTAATCCAACACGTCAACTTTAATCGGGAAGTTGTTTAACACAGCTGTGATTACTTACTCTTGTTGACAGACAATAAACAAAACAGCGCCAGGAGCTCACGAGTCACGACGCTAGATTGGAGAAACTGCGTAGATTCAATTCAGCTGAAACTGTTTGATTCGCGAACGCCGCGCGGTAGTTATACAAACCTCAGGCCGTCTACAGTAACTCTCAAATCCCTATGTTACTAACCGTGGCTTCTACGATAGCGCGATCATAATCTAGCGCAGATTAAATTTAACTCATTTTTGTAGTAACCGCTAACCATTAGGACTATTAACGAATATATGAGCGACAAACGTACCTGATGGGTTTGCCATCCACTCTAGTTGGTGTATAACCTTGGCGAAGAACTTGCGATACCGTATTCATTTCGTTAACCGACAAATTTAGTAAATAGACAATAAAAATTTCCTACAATGTTTGCTCAGCACGCAACGGTAACTGATCGTACAAAAAATTTAAACCGTAGCGTCGATGCCAGCTGTGCTGTGGTTAGATCGTTAATGCCTCGGTTACGCAAACATGCTACTTGCTACACCCCCCCGGTCACGTGATACGCTGACGTAACGACACAGTTCCGTAGCTGTCAACCTTGGTTATTGCATAACCTCATGAAAACAATACATTGAAAATATTGATTATTAAAATAGATGTTACAAAACTTTCAATTGATACATACTACAAATACAATTATGTATGAAGGCAGTTTGCCAAATTGAAATAGACAATTTGCATTATAGATTAAATTTTTTTCTGGGCAAGGAGAAGGGAATCCATCACAACAGCTACAAAGAACATACTCAAATTAGTAAAATTGCAAATTTTGGTTGCGAAATGTTGTAATCGCAACATTCCCGCGTGTTTGGATCAGGCCATCCAAACACGGAAACCATAAAGTAATTGTATATTCAAGAATGTCCGAAATAGTGAACACTGTACCGAACATACACCGACTGGTACCGTAAATTTAAACGTCACAGCCATGCACGTCAGAGCTGTCTTCCGTGTGTAGGATTTGATAAGCAACCCTTTGCTCGGCATACCGTATATACTGTACAACGACATAAATTATAAGACAGAACTTTCGGAGTTGCATGCGATTGCGCATCCAAATGACGCGTTCTGCGTCGGGATAAAATTGCAGTTGAATTATCACATGTAGTTGAGACTGGAATAATTAAAATATCATATCAAAGTATTCAAATGTTCAATCATTCATTTGTGTATCACATATAGCCACAATAGAACTGTCATTAAATCATTTTTGTACCAGCATTTTTTTGTGTAATTTTCTGTAAAGCAACAGAGAAAAGTGCTGTTAGACTCGAGATTCCGGACACGATTTTGAACGCGTTGATATTTTGATTCTTTAATACGGTTCAACTACATTGACAAATAAATACAAATACGTCTACATATACTGGGTGTACCAAAAAACCCGCAAACTATTGAAAATAATCTATTGTTAGAATTTCAATGGCCGAGCACTAAGCTGAATGTAAAGAGTGCAAAATATTGACAGGGTGCATATATTAAGTATTGACTTATTAAGAAATTAAAATATCTTTGTAATTTTCTGCCCTTTGGAATTTAAAGCAGCTTCGTAAATTCTAATAGAGAATAATTTTGTAAAAATGATAAAATTACAAATTAATGCTATGATCAGTTCGGGAGAAAATTGTTCAATTGACCACATAACAAAGAGTTTTTATTGTGATAAATTATACGCAAACACAAAGTTCAACCGCAGTGCAAAACGCTTTTCAAGCAAGGTTTCCAGGTCGCAATCCACCTGCGCCAAGCACGATTTTGAGAAACGTTAACAAGTATTTATTTATGCATAATATTTACTAGTTATGTCAATAATTTATGCACTCATGGGTTTAACTTAGTGCTAGGCCATTGAAATTCTAACAATAGAATATTTTCAATAGTTTACGGGTTTTTTGGTACACCCTGTATACACTAAATAATGGTAAATACAAATCACAAGAAACAGCATGCACATAACATTAACTTACAAATTTAGTTCTCTGTCCGGGTAGAAGTAACTTATAGATTTCTTTAGATTGTTCAGCAGAGCTTAGTCATACTTATTCGTTGAAGTTTGATTAGAAGACCAAAAATATATTATTGCAGTTGCTGCTTAAGTACTCTAATTAGAATATTGTTATTGAATAGAATGTTACGCATTGTATATTAAATTATTTCCGGTTTGAATACAATAAGTGCACTTTCTTAGAAAGGTAAACTTTCTAATATTAAAGCGAGTCAACCGTGCGGAAACTAAAGCCCCGTACAGACGAGCAAGTTTTCCTTGACAAGTTTATTTGTTCATGTGTAGGGCAAACAAGTTTTTCCGATCAATTTCTCAAACGTTTGTATGACCAGCTTGTATAAACAAGGCTCCTTGTCAAGGAAAACTTGTCAATTTTGTGTCATACACACGACTACACGAGCAAATAAAACGTGTCAAGGAAAACTTGCTCGTCTGTACGGGGCTTATGTGTTCTTCGAGCAACTTTTGCACATTCAAATTAATGATCATTGAACAGTTGAATACTTCGATATGCAGATTTTGATTCTTCTTTTCTCAGCTACACGTTATGATTCAACTGGCTTATGACCACTTACAATGATATACTCCTTGACCTTTGCTAATCAGTGGCTATAACAATGGGAGATTGGATGGGCATGGAGAACAGTGGGATTGTGAAAACAATGAAAAGACAATGAAACATTCCGATCACTGAATCGTGACTGGATGGTACTATTGTTTACAGATGCAAAGTCCCATTCTTTTGTTCCAAGTCCACCAGTGGAAACAACAAAAATATCAATTAAAATTCAGTTATATAATATTACAATATCAATTAAATTCGGAATAAAAAAATGGCAACCTTTATTGACTAATATAAGAACTATAACTACTAAAATATCACATCAAGTTTTTAAGTCTTCAATAAAATATATTTACACCTTAAAGTAGCAGAGTGTTAATTGAAGTTTGTGACTTATCATGCATCGAAGACTTCGTCCTGTATAGGAGCTCATCGAACCCTGAAAGAAAATAAAAACAAATTTTCAATTTTTATTCTAATAAACTGTGACCACTAGTGTTTGAAATGTCAGGGCATTATTATCGGTATTCGGTTCGGTCTAGCTAGCTGGATGAAATCAGCATGACTTCAGACACGTCTGAGCAATTTGAAAACATCAACTCGTGTAAACAGCGACTATATGCAGAGACAACACTCTTACGAGAAACGAAATCATCCCATTCTAACCGCGTACCTAAAGCCTGGTTTCCATTTGGTCGTAACTGTCGTGACCAAGTCGTGCTCGATGATGTGAAATAGTCTGCAGCGTCTATCTTGTCGCTTGTGTACTCAATGGCAATCAGAGGTAAAAGGGCTGTCTACTACATCGATCACTTTGATGTGTTCACGACCGTTACGACTAAATCCCCGGTCAAACGAGGATGAGAGTTGACGAGAGTTGCAACTCTTGCTCGCGTTTGACCGCCAGCTCTCATCGACTCTCATGCACTCTCATCGACTCTCATCAACTTTGAGCTGGTTCAAATTTTGATGAGAGTTGATGAGAGTTTTGCTCGTTTGACCGGTCATGAGAGTTGCATAAGAATCTTAAACAACTATAGTCAGACGAGTGTTTTGCACTTTCTATAAGAATCAGCTTTACAAAATAGCACGTTATGACTGTGTCTGATGATGATGATCAACTTTATTTAAACACACTAATCTTTTCAACATACAGCTGATTTCCAAGAGGTGTGCTAATATTTACAAAATACAAATGTATATACTAAAACTTATTTAAATATTACTATAATTATTTCCAACATGCAATAACTTATATATTAACTAAATATTATATTTAACCAAGACAGCTAATTTCTAAAAACAAAGGTCGAGGAAGAAAGCTTTTTGCAAAACGAATCATAAGATACCGAAGTTCTTATCTCTTCCGGTATCTGATTCCATATTTGAGCCCCACTATAACTGAAACTTTTTTTAAGAATTCTGTCCTAGGCCTGGGAATAAAAGCCGAGTCGAAGAACCCTTAAATTGTAATACTTCATATCGTCTATAACAAGAAAAGCTATAAGAAGGAAATTTAAACACTTCGTTTACCAAAAATTTAGAATTATTCTCATGGCTCCGTTTCGCGCCCTAAATTATTTCTGTCGCGACTCTCATGCAACTCTTGTTCTCGTCTGACCGGGGCATAAGAGTTGAACAAACTCTCATCCAAACTCTCACTTGCCAACTCTCATCCACTCTCATCCTCGTTTGACCGGGGGCTTAAATGGAGACCAGGCTTAAGAGTCGTCGACCGGGTAAGGTTCATTGGTAATTGCGCGTCACGATCTGAAATTATAGTAATTCTATACCTACCGTACATTTCAAGTGAACCTTGCAACAAAATTGTTAATGCTAGGACATTTTTTCGAAATTACTGCCGCATGTTAATAACCATCCACTCAGTCGAGCACTTTTTCGCTTCTTGGCATGACCTGACCTTGAGATCTACAGAGAAAAATAGAAACAGTTGGTGGCTTAGTGGTTAGAGCTATCCAGAATAGACAAAGTTAGTTTAAAATTAGCTTAGATTTTTTCCATCTAGCAACACTGGGGAATAGGGGATGATACTAACTGAACCACAAGGAAAAATAGTTTAGAATAGCGCTATTGAGTTAACAAAATATTTAGTTTTGTAAAGTTTAGTCTTGAAAGAGGGAATGGAATGTACATGCACTGGGGTGGAAGGTCAATTGTTTACACCTGGTTGGAAAATTGCGCGACTGCCAGAAATTATCACGTTGATAGGGCATAAAAAACTCCAGTTTCATGTCACCTAAAATTCAAAATTCTTATAGTGTCACTCTAAATTACGTATTTTGTTCTCGACTTTGAGCTTCATGCTTGTGGTGCAATCAACGGGCGCCATTGAACTGATATAGTATACTAGTATGATTCTACTAAATATAATTATATTTGGCTTCAGTTTTGATGCTGTTCAAAGTCCAGGTGAAGACATTACTCTTGCGTTAAGTGGATCCCATTGATTATGAATACAACTCCCTAAACGTAGTATATTTCTTAAGTACTGTACTATAACTTACCACGTCTGACCTATCATTTTCGCTGAGTTTTCGTTTTGCTCCTGAAACCTTATCTTTTACTTCCATCAAGCTTTCAGTACCACCATTCTGATCCTGGCTGCTTGTAACCTCGGACATCTGATCCCGGGTATTGTTCTCCTTATTTTCTCCCCCTAGAGAACTATGTAATGACGTCAGAGAGGATGTCTCGGACGATGTTTGGGTCGTCAACCTTGAATATTTTCCTTGCTCGTTGTTTTGTAGTGTATCATTATGTCCTTGCAAATATTCTTGGCTTGGTTCTCCAGCGTCTATCGAGAATTCTTTATCTTTGTTAGGACTAAGGCACCCCAGTGGATATGGTGGCTGCAATATATACACATGATCGCAGATTTAACATATCAAGTAGAATACAAGGTTGAGAAACGCGACAGAAGTACAGTATAACATAACTCGTTATCTAACATGCTATTTAAGTTTATTCAAAAATATAGTCTTTCGTTTTCACATCACTTGAGCGAAAATGCCGTACGCTCGTACAAGGAAGGACTAGTTTTGCGCATAAACTTGGACAAAACATACTAGTTAATTAGTTGTATTTTATACTTTCATAAACTTTCTGAGTACTGTACTCCCTTAACTATGGCCATAAAATTTAATACTTCATCACACGAATATCTACCCTAATTCATTGACCTTTTCACTACCGCCTTACGATTCTGGGTTCGTGTACATTGACCGGATTTGGAGGTCGACCCAATTAAGCGACTAATATAAAGTCTGCAATTCTAAGTTACATGCAGTACTGTCAGTAGCATACAGGAACAAGCTTCACTATGTTAATTATGTGAAGGTAACGTTTCCATACAGTTGTTGCATCATGCATAATATTTTCCCAGGAGGATTCCCGAGTAGCATCTAGCCATCTAGTGATAGGTAACCGTAATACACGGTAATATTTTTAGCCTAGTTTCGCCTTCGACTCCAGAAACTGATGGGAGCTTACTGTAAGTATTTGATTTAGACTTTACAGTAGACCGTGCACAGCGTACATTGTAAGATTTAAAGTTGTGCACACTGCACACTGAACATATTACTCTCACTGAAGTCTCTCTTCGTGCATGTGTCGCGCCACTATATGAGATGTCACAGAAAGCGGGCTCTCTCCTCCGCAGAGGTTATTCGGAAAGGGGAGGGAAAAAAACCTTTCCCAACTTTTTGAACTAATATGGTCGTGAGCACATGAAAAGATGCAACTAAACATTACTTGAATGCGTGGACGATTGGAAAAGCAAATTGCAAGTATATGACTAAGGTAACATGGAATAGGTAGAACGAATGTCTGACACAAACGTCAACGAAGCAGTATTATATAACGCATTTATAGCGAACAATCACTCGTTCAATGGAGTTTACGAAAACAACAGATCGGCAATATGTGTAATAATAAAGCATATATAACCATAAAAACATGGTACTATCATGATAGTTCGCAATACAATATAATATAACGGCTATTGCTAAACTAGCGAATATATCGCCATAGACACGCTTGTCTTTGTGGTATAAATTGTTCTGTTTAGCTTGCTAAATTAAACCAGGATTTGAAAATATACAAGTATAACCGAAAGACTTACTTTTGAAGGGTGTTTGCGATGTTTTGCAAAACTAAATATTTCGTGAAAAACACGTGTATTTAACGGACGTGCGACAACGGCAAGAAAACGACACTTTCCGTAAGAAAACGTCACTTTCCGCAAGTAAACGACAGAAAGTTGGCACAGGTTATTTCAACCTTAAGCCTCTCCCATTTACGCGCACGTACTACTTTGTTTCAGCTGACTGCTTTAGACTGCAGTACTTGGTTTTAGCTCTATTATTAAATATTTTCTATTATTAATTAACAATTATTCGCCGAAGGCGAGGTGAATATCGGTGAATAAAAACCGAGACGAAGTCGAGGTTTTTATTCACCGATATTCACCGAGCCTGAGGTGAATAATTGTTTTAGTAAAATTACATACGTGATTATTTGGAAAAAAATATAAAATGCACATTTAAAAAATATTTTAATTGAATATTTACGATAAAAGCGGCTTAAAACGCTTTAGGTTATTATCGCGTATTAATCCGAGGTAGCGCAACCAATCAGCGTTGAGAATTTTCAATAATCACCTATGTAATTTTACTAAATAGTATTATTAAATATTTTTAAAAAAATCAGGGTTTTTATTGGCTAATAGCCATCGGTGAATTCGTCATGTCAACTCAATGGCAGACCAAATATGGAGTTGTGACCTATTAACCAACGATCTGATGTCATAACGTTGGTTTGCAAACATATTAATCAACGTTCTTACGTCACGCCAATGACGATTATGACGAGCGACTGCCGAAGGAGCGACGAATTATTAGCAACGTAATTTAACAACAGGCCGCTGTGATTTTTTTTAAATAAATAATAAAACAATTATTGAATTCGGTTTTCGCATGATATGAATAATTATCAAGCCTCAGTTTCGTGTTATCAACCTCAGCCTTCGGCTTCGGTTAATAACACAAAACTTCGGCTTGATATAATCCATATCATGCGAAAACCTCATTCAATAATTGTTAAATAATTAACTTACGTTTTTCAAGGGCTTTCCAATGTTGTGACCGCTGTCCTGTTTTCGTTCGTTTGTCTTTCTCGCAGGCGCTCTTCTTATTGCTCTTCTTGAATTATTGCAAGCAGCTCGTCTTGGTTCTTGTACAGATGAACCTGAATCTCGGGTGGAGCTAGCAAAATACACGGGACGTATCAGACGAGGGGCAAATTATACCGCGGGTATAATTTCATCGGAACTTAAATTTGATATTTCGTTGCACAAATCAAAACTTACTCGATCGTTTTTCTTATTTCATTTAACCAAGACTTAGCTTCGCCTTGAGACTTTGAAAATAGTAACAATGATCTGTCTTGATACTCAATCTAAAAATAATGACAAAGAAATAAGCTTTTTTCGATAGCGAGACAATCATAAAGTAGGCGACCTAGAACAAATAATGAGTTATATTTCTGGAAGCCTATCATCACAAAACATCATAATTTGGTACATCATTTGATGCTATAATACTGAGAGACTCCATGGGGTCCCAGTCATCCAACGCTATTAATTTCCTGACCAACAGCTCTCGCTCGAAACGTTGACTTGTTCTTAATCTTTTTCAGGTAGAATACTATACTGTCTTATACATGTACACTGCACTCCCCACGTTTGATAAGCAGTTGATATTTGCTGAAAATCTCATATTTAGAATTATATCAATTCTACAAGGCGAATGAGCACTTACAGAAAACAAAGCTCCACCTTCACTGGTATTTCCATCTCCCATGACTTCGTGAACTTTACATTGCTGCAAGGGAAACACTTGTAGACACAGGAACGGCCTGTAGTGAAAACAAAGACAATTACTGTACCAATTATATTTATCAGAAACTTTCTAAAATGGATTTGGATAAGATTAGATAGCGATACATTTTCATAATTTAACAACAAAATATACTTCTTAAACATATAAAGCAACACTTTATCGCTGTCAGGTTCATTTCAATAACTAATCATAAAATTACAGAACTTCATTTTTATACACCCTGTCAATAGACTGACTGTAATGTGTGAGTTGCTGAAACCTCGAGGGGAGCCACCCAATTACCAACCTGCTACTTTCTTTCTCGTTATTTTTCTTCGCATAAATCAAGATATCAGAGAAGAGGAAAAATGTTCTCTCTTTCGCAGATCTCCAACCTCGCTTGCCAACCTAGAAAATAACAATTGCGTTCATGTCCAGCACAGGCTCCGAGGTACTGTACAGTACATCTATGATCTATTATTGAAAGGACCTGAATAAAAGCACCGTAACTACAAGTAACAATATAATATATAGTTATCTGAGCCCGCCTATACTCTTAGCTATAGACTACTCAAATGCTATATATATTCCCAGTTATAGACTACTCAAACCAAAATTTCCCGGCCCCATATTTGCATCCCTCAGTAAAATGAGGGCGTGGTAAAATGTATGCTTACCATAAAAAATTGAAGTCCTCACCGTCAATATTAACATACACCTACCTTCAATAAAGTGCCTTCCTTGATAAATACACGGCCTTATAAAAAAATAGAAAATATGAGCTTATTCATACAGTATGACAAGATATTTATTGACAACTCCCCAAAAAGAGGCTTTTGCCAGTATGCAGTATGGTTTTGATACTTTCCAGAGTGGGCAAAAAATTCACAAATTCACACGTCATCTATTTTGTTGTAATTCTTAAAGACAACCTAACTACAAGTAACCTCTATACACCACTTAACTAAGTAAAAAGTTTGAATGAATAGTAATAATCATTATAATAGAAGAAAAATGTACAATTTTTTAACTAAAATCTAAACGCACATCGTAAACATTTGATAAATAATCAAATGATTGAAATAATTGAAATTTCAAGGCTGTGAACATCACTGTCTTAGCCAGGAATTGGAATTACTGTAGGGTTTCCGAAATTGAGATTGGGCTTATATGATAATAATATTTAATATTCAATTTTCGTAAACTCGCGTTCTTATTGGTCAATTTGTACCACGTGTGTGCATTTTATATAGCAACAACGCACGGCCGTGCCGTTATAGTTTATATCAGCACGGCAAGATGGCGCCCGAATTCACGAATGGAAAAATTTATAAGATTTCGTTTATTTTAAACCGAAGACAATCCCAAAACCACGAAGTGGCCAAATTTCTAAAATAATTCTGTATTTAAACGTAAACATGCGTTGTTTATTTAGTTTATTTTACGAATTTACGGAATATAAGTTGTGAATGAGTGGCGAAGCCGGTTGAAAATATATTCGTAATTCGGCAGACAGACTCAAAACAATAACAAGGTTTCGTGCTTGTAAATCCCGATAATGCACTCACAGAGTGCTTTAATCCTTAAATACAAGGTGGTAAATATCATTGGGTTGTGTACAGACATCTCCCCTGGTAATTTTGCGCGCATGACGGCCTATTTTCTCAGAGCAGCGTGATGACATCGATTTTGAAAGTCCAAGTAATTTACTTACCTGGTGCAAGTAACTTTGGTGCGCCTTCACGACTAAAACTATTTTGAATACTCAGCATTTTCTGAAAATTTTCATGTTGACGAATATTCTCGTTGATATGAAGAGCGACCTTGCTTATTTGATCAACAGCCTCTACAGGAATTGTTTTAGAAAACCATGGTCAACAACGCTTTCTGGGAGATAATAAATATTATTAAATATTTATAGTTAGCTAAGATGCTTAGCTTTGGGGTAAACAATTAAACATTATCCGCCTTTCCCTTCCTGACCTATGCAGTCAGTGTAGTTCACATTGTGAAAAGACATTTGCGTTTATAGCTCATCTTCCACACATTCATAAATTTATATAATATTCTAAGTTCATTCTATTATCATTGCCTTTTCATTGGTCGATCTTGGCTATGATCTATTAGAGTCGACCGACGCACGAATGACGCCATTTCAGAGACGTAATATCTTTAAGCCATGCAGTTACATACATGAGCTCTATTGATGATCAGAAGTACCACCGAAGAACCAATAGTGGCTGCATGGGTTGTTTTGTATACGATATAATCGATACAATATAAGATCATACGTCAAATAGCGTGTAAGTCCCTTTCCGTCGCGCTTCAAAGCTCCAAAATGTTTCGGTACGAGCTTAGTTGAGAAAAATTTTCAACCATATTTATTATTGATATGCAAGAAATATAATGAGTATTGATATAACATCTTGCCAAGACTTTGGCTATTCTGTGTTTTGGCAAAACTTGCCATCAGTGAGTTAGCTAGTGCTTCACTTAAAAGCAGTGGCAGAGATCAGGGGGGGGGGGGCGAAGGGGTGCGACCATTTCCCATAACTTCCCAAAGCCTTTGAATGATAGCTGATTAACTGTGTAACAAAGCTGTATTTATGATATTACAACCAAGAAAGCCTTGATAGGCCATAATTTAAGTAAATTTGCATTAAATTTAATCCAAAATGTTTTGAGACCTGAGATTTGCAGCAACAAAAGGGTGGTTATATGTTGGCAACCTACAGCAAGTTCACACCCCCAATATTTCGCGAAGTGTCCGCCACTGCTTAAAAGTCCAAGTTCTATTATTTCTTCTTAAATCTGAGGTACCATTCATAAAGCTATTCTAAAACCTGATACATAATAAACCTGCGATAGCTTTTCCGTGTGAGTGACATACTTTACAGTACCTTTCAATTTATTGAAGTCAGCATGTTCATCTGGTGTTTTCCATAGCAAATTTTCCAATAACATTTTGTATCTAAAAAGCAACCATTATACTGTAGTACTTACTATAATATTAACATGAAAACAGGATTTGCTAATGGATGAACATTTGTTGTGAAATGCGCAGTATGCGGAATGTTCCTCTTTCTTACTTTACCCGATTTCCAAAGAGAAATTGTTACTTATGTCTATCTCACAAAATAGCTTACCCTGCTTCATTCATTTTTCACTCTGAAACTTTGAGAAATTAATTGAGTGTCTAAACTCATTTATAACAGCAAACATTTAATGATAAGTTAAATGGTACAGTTTTATAACAAAGCACAGTTTAGTTTAATATGTTTACTGTTTACCACCCTGAGGTAGAGAGAAAGCCTTAGCAGGTTTTACAACCCAATTGGCAAGGGTATCCGACAGTTAGTTAGTTATTTTTTTCCGATTAATGTCTATGGGTTAGTTTTAGGCGAAGATCGAAATTCAGAGAACCCGAAGTGAAACCCTCGAAGCATAGGTGGTTACCCTACCTAAGTAAATCCTTGCCCTCGTGCTGCAGTAGCAGGTTTAACTCAAAGGTAAGGGGCAGCGCGCTAACCGCATTTGCAACCCATGCTCTGTTCTTCTGCTATATTTTCGGGTGAATGTGGCAAGCAATTTATAGCTTAAAAATATTTACGTCCAAAGTTTTGGTTCTTTTCAAGGTGCGATTAAAACCTTACAAAAATATGCTAATCAAATCGCGGGAATTTATGAATTCGCGTAAAAAGTACCACGCAAATTTAAAGGCATGGACGTTTATGTACAACTTCCCTGAAAACCTTTAAACTATAAATGGTAGAATTTCCCAGTTATCTAAATTTAATTTGCATATTCCTACCTTGGTACTCTCTGAATGGGTGTTATCAACAAGGCATTCAATTTGAGGCCTTTAGCCCCTTCTAGATTTTCTTGCTGTTCTTTAAATGCTGCAAACTTTGGGCATTTCTTTTCCCATTCCTGCAATAAAGAAAATTTAACTTTGTTTCTCCTCAAATCTTATAGTATTGCATTCGCTTTGCTAATGCGCGACGGACATGCGCATGCAATAGGCGAGGGCATTATCTTTGCACGCATGCACGTACCGTTGACATGCAAGCTCATTTAAAATATAGCACAAGATAGGTAAACCGAAAAATGACGAAAACTGTCCGAATTTTACTGTGTGCACTATATTTTCCTGAAAATCTGTTGTTTAAACAGATTTCAAGTATCATCAACACAGCTGAAAGGAAATAACAGAGGATTTCTTTCTGGGAACCTGGGTTTCAGACTCAAAATTAATAATTGACGAGGTTCAGTGATTGATTTTGACATTGGACTGATTGGAGTGTTGTTTCTTGATATTCAGTGGTGTTCAATTTGATATAGTGAATACAAAATGCATTACAATTACAAGTCTAGACTAGAGCATACTCTAGTTTTGTTATTACTCATCAGTTAATTAGCTTTATAAATTTCTGAGAAATTTTCTGCAAAAGTTCAGATCCAAAAATATTTCTGGGAACCTAAGGATCCGATACTTTTTCTACCCCTGGGAAATAATATGACTCGTAAGGACCTCCATCAATTTTCAAGCACCTTCCACGCCTGGAATTCTATTCCTTTGAAGAATTCTTGGAAGATTTTCCAGGAATTTCAAGAACTGTGGGATTATACCGTGGAATATAAACCACTGAGGTGGGCGAAGAGGCGCAAAAAAGGCGTACCGTAAACAATAAAATAAGGTCGCCGTAAACATCCCTTGAATTAAGTAACCTTTACCGGCCATATCTGTTAGAATCTGAACAACTGCTTGCTGTGTTAATTAATTAATAGACCTAATCAGCGTGTTTATGTGCAGTGTCGCCTAATTCACTGAGATAACTACGATCTAATTTGGATGCTTTGTTCCATTCCGCATAGAACAGTACCAGTTAAGCATGAGAAATATCAGAAAATGTGAATTTATTGGACACGGGCAAAAACCGCGCGATTAGGTCGTTCACCGTATAGGAAAACACTTTGAATTTACTTTTACTGCAGGATTGAAGTTAAGAAACACGAGAAAAGTTCGTTTCGTGCAAAATTTCCGCTAATGAGTCTTGTTATTAGCTAAACACACTCTCTCTACCAAAAGCCTTTACCAGTTAGAAATATAAAATTTTATACTCGCACCAAACCTTGATTGTATTGAGAGCTTTCTCAAAATTATTGGCGTATGTACTGTAGAGCTTGAGAAATGGCGCTAAGGCCAGGAATGCATCTCCAATACCCATGGTCTCCATATGAACTAAAAGTTCTCGGTTAACATTCTGTATAGCTTCAATATTGGAGAATATCACATTTAGAATCTGATCTGGGAGCAACGACATTTCTCTCAATGGTGATAGGAACAGCTAAAAAGAAAGAACAAGCTACAGTATATCACCGTAAATCCTCTATTAAGCCCCTATTTATTTCAGCCATGTTTCAGGGGGCAGGGGGCAACGCAGCCACCGAAACGCAGTGACTAATGCAGAAAATTTATGCGAACGTCCAGGCCAATTGATAAATCTAACCAATTCATAATATGTGTTTCTTAAAGGATTAGTATCAGGCAGCCATTTTTTAAACCGACTAGATGAGAAGATCTGGTAAATATTTTACAATCCGTCATATGTTTATACCATCTTTTGATAATCCTTCCTCATTTTATCTGATTTTTATAGGAAATGTACCAAACAAAGTACATTTATCGTTATTTGTTGCTGTTGGGTAAACTAAAAACAATAACAACAGCCCGCAATGCATAACCTTTGACACTAATCCTTTAAGGCCGTTTACCATTACGGCCGTTTTGCCCGCGCGGGCGAAGTGACCTATAGTTATTCGAGTCACGTGAATAATCAGTCGGGCGGGCACGCAAACAAAGTTGAATGAAGTTCAACTACCAGCATGCGTGCCCGCGAGCAATAAAGCGTACACTGAAAACTCTCACGCCATAGACACCTAAAGCGCAAGTTGAAATATGTTCGCTCGTCCCGCGCGGGCAAAGCGGCTGGGTAACGGAAAAATGCCTTCAGTTGTATAATAAGGGGGTGCTTTTTCTTCCTCCGATAAAGGGGGCTTATTAAAGAGTGAGTATCATGCAAGTGATCCTTTGCGCGCTTGTATTACATTTTATGTTTACATCCGGTTGTATCTCATCAATATGCTTGGGCATAGAGTGAGAATATAGCGATAAGCAACATACGTGTTTCCATGCTGTTTCCCTTCAAAATGTCGGACTCGGGGAATGATTTTGGGAGCGAAATTATAGACGACATTTAGACATTATATAAACCTTGTGCCACGTAAAAAAACACAAAATTTCACAAGATATAATTATTGCTTAGAAGTGAAAGCAAAGCCTGGTTTTCATATGTCGCCGTTGGTCGGCGATGCACTCATGGACCATTGTTAGTGATCACTGAAGGAGAAATTACTTCAAATAGACAAAGGATTTTAATCATCAATGATCTAAGACAATGGCACTGCGAGGGCATCGGCGACAAATGAAAACCAGGCTTAAAGTTGTTTCTCAATACGACTGGGATAAATGAACCGATAGAAATTAAATCTCAGAGATTAGTCATAAATGTTTAAAAAGGCAGCCATTTTGTGGGACGCCAAGTGCGCAAAGGGTACCACTTGCGTGATACTCACTCTTTAAATAGAGGGATCGACTGAAGGAGGACTCGATAACATAGTAGACGGACAAGCCACCTCAAACGTACGTACAAGGAAGGGCACTATTATCTACAGAGTTTTCCGTTTTATAGCGACAACCACGATGACGTCACATGAGTTTTGACTATTCTGACAATTTCTTAAATGTTTAGTATATAACTATAAACGGGGCAACAGAGGTTATTTTTAAAGAAAATATAGAAACTGTCCGCAATAGACAGGTATCCGAGAGATTCTAATGTACAGTATATACCCTGTATTCATTGTATTGTAGAGGACATTTTGTGACATGAACTTGATGTCCTGAGTAGCACAAATTAATTTAACATTGCAGAAAAATCAATTTCTAAATATCCCAACAAGAAATCTATCCCAAGGGCGCAGTTTAACGTACCAGCAGACAAGACTACTGAGCTACTGGGATGCGCGATTGAAACATTCTGGAAATATATTATTGATTCATGGGAAGGAAGTATGAATACAACGAGCAGTCTAGATATTATCTAAAGACATTTGTGAGCAATCTGTATTACATTTACTTAACAGTAATTCAAGCAAAATACTGTAGAAAGGAACACATTCTGTCAGTAATACTTCATGGTGAGGCAGCCATAGACTAGTGCTCGGAGAAAGCTTTCTTTCTCTGATCCAACATTGATAGTGAAAACATTATGTAAATTTTGTCAACATTGGACTCGGGTCTACATTGTACAGTACCTAAATAAGTTGTTAAGTTCTTTCTTTTCCAAACTATAAGTCAGAACTTTCAGTTATATATTCCGTTCAGAATTTCTCTCTGTTCAGTTTTGAACAGAATTCTTATTAGGAATTGTGTAGGCTTACAGTCCATTCTGGTCCAATAATGTTGAGAAAGATCAGAGACATGGTATGCTGCTACGCAGCACACGTAGGCAAGATTCTATACTTACAGCTGTGATAAGATGTAGATGTTCTTGATAACTTTGTTCAGTTGAGAATATCTCATCAATAATTCTTCGTCTTTTCTTGCCACATGTCTTGGATGACTTGAGGATGTTACTGAGTTCATCTGACAAGACATGGCTGGCTTGAGATACTTGCAGGGATAGAAAACGTTTCGCAGTCTGGACTAAAACACAGAAAGGGACATTTACAGTTATTAGGAGTGGTTATTGTCAAACACACTTGAAGTTCCAACCAACTATTTCCCTTGTATACCACAACTGAACCAATCATTAAAAAACTATATCAGCCAAATCACAGAAATGACACATCACAAAAAAAAATTAAAATTAAGATTTTGCACCTATAATGCTAATTTTCTGATACTGCATAGCCTTACCCTAATAGAGCAAAAAATTTATCAACCAAGCATTATGGGAATGGAATAATAATAGCAATATCCGTATGTTGATTATGGATAATTTTGTTACTTTATAATAAAAGGGCCCTAATTTGTTATACAAAACTAAATTCCCTGAAAATTTAATAATTACAGTTGGTCATAGCTGTCTGAAAGCTTAATTTCAATTAAAAATTGGGAAACATGTAAACGGCATTGTGCAAGTGAGCATTCAAAACACCCTCATTTTCGTGTCACGTGAGTCACATATTTCTCACAAAAAGTTTTTTCATTTCTTGTCCCTTTGAACTAATTCCCCAATTCTTTTATAAATTGGTCATCTGGCTAAGGGTTACCTATGCTAGAAATTATTATTAAATATGCTGAGTAGTTTCATCGGAAAATCACCCTCAAGTTTGGTCACGTGAGTCACATAAAATCGACCGCAATATATAATTGTAAGTTTTGCACAAACTATCTTCTTGGAAAACTTGCCATTGACTTGCCTGAAGTTATCATCTCAAAGACTCAAACTATTGAATAATCTTGCAGTGGCTTGTGGGCTACCTGTTTGCCAGGTTACCAAGTCAACAAAATTCATTTAACAGTATTTCCAGACAAATTCCAGTTTAATATTTTGTGAAATGAATCCATGGTTACCATGGAATTTGTGCATCAAACAGCAGCAGATGTCAATAGCACAGAATAGGAAATGACCAGAAAGGCCACTCAGCAGTGCAATGTGACACCCTATTTTTATGCAGTTATCTGGCCAGAATAATGGCGGACCAGCCAGTTCAGCATGTTTATTGGTCAGAAAATGCAATTGACTGGCTAGAATAATGGTAATGAACATGCGTAATGCGACATGCGCAGCGTCAAAAACTTCAAAGGTTCGGCCTCAAGTGGCCCTTCTAGTCATTTCCTATTCTATGTCAATAGTTTTAGGCCAACAAATGATGTAGATGCAGTTCCTGTGCATGATATTTTGATGAAAATAGAATCACCAATGCCTGTTTCATCTTCAAGATGCTCAACAGTGAAGTTGACACTGACAACGAGTTCCAAAGCGTTAAAGAAGCTTTTACAAACAAAGCCGAGAACGTTTAACTATAAGATTTAATGGGCTTAGGTTTGTTTGAACATGCATGCATATTTTTGTTAATTAATTTTTAAAAGAAGTTGTTAATTTTACATGGTTTAAACTGAGTTTAAGAATGATATTTGTCATTGGTCACGTGAGTCACATTTTTATGTCACGTGAGTCACATTACTTTGGTGTCGTTTACTGTTGAAATAAAACTGATTTCACTAAAATTTTCATTGAGTGTCATAAATAGTACCTTAATACACATGTCTTACAAAGTTAGAATGAACAAGAATTAATATATTACCAGGACAATAATTAAAAGTACCATTGTGTAGGGTTTTATCGTTTGTGGCTGTCACGTGAGTCACGCACTAACAAGTCACAAAATCAAAGGCTTGAAATAATTTTTTTAGGAAATTATTATTTCAACTTAAACACCTTCCTAATGCCTCTGTTTTGTAAAAGGGGTTTGACTATAGCCAATTTGGAAGTGTTGAAAAAAGTTTGTCTTAGCCATAAAATGTTGTGACTTGGTCACGTGAGTCACCATGATTTGGCTGATATGCAGCAAATCACAATTTTGCTTGGTTTCCCCCCACCTCCACTATTACGTTTAATAGTGGCAATGTCATGGACACCTCCATCTCTGTGTTCTTCAAAACAGACTTTTTAATTGTGTTTCCTCTATCTAGCCTCGAGCCTCTTTTCGCTCCTCCTTTCTAATTAGCTGCCAGTTCAGAAGCGTGGAAAAATTGCCCCGCCCTCTATTTAGCCCCCACCCTATATTTAGCCACACCCTCTATTTAGCCACACCCTCTATTTAGCCACACCTTCTATTTAGCCCCCACCCTCTATTTAGCCCCACCCTCTATTTAGCCCCCACCCTCTATTTAGCCCCCACCCTCTATTTAGCCACACCTTCTATTTAGCCCCACCCTCTATTTAGCCCCACCCTCTATTTAGCCCCACCCTTTATTTAGCCCCACCCTCTATACAGCCCCACCCTCTATTTAGCCCCACCCTTTATTTAGCCCCACCCTCTATACAGCCCCACCTCTATTTAGCCACACCCTATATTTAGCCACACCTTCTATTTAGCCCCACCCTCTATTTAGCCCCCACCCTTTATTTAGCCCCCACCCTCTATACAGCCCCACCCTCTATTTAGCCCCCACCCTTTATTTAGCCCCCACCCTCTATACAGCCCCACCCTCTATTTAGCCCCACCCTTTATTTAGCCCCCACCCTCTATACAGCCCCACCCTCTATTTAGCCCCACCCTTTATTTAGCCCCACCCTCTATACAGCCCCACCTCTATTTAGCCCCCACCCTTTATTTAGCCCCCACCCACTATACAGCCCCACCCTCTATTTAGCCCCCACCCTCTATTAAATAAATCCCTATTAAAGACCTACAGCAAAATACGGACACTGACATTTCATGAAAAATTGCCTTACTTTAAATACTTAATCATTACAAACAATAGGTCTAATAGAATAATAAATTTGTCATGCGTAAATTTGTCATACATGTGTCATGAGAATAATATATCTTATTTCTTTGTAAAAATTCCCAGACGGATGTGGTTATTATACAGTAACTTCATTGTGCAAAATATCAATCATCTGCCTAGCTGTTCTTAGAATAGGTTACAGGTACAGATACTACTCCCTGGCACTACCAGTCGGAGTCCATTCTCCAAGTATCTTCCTCCTATGGGTAAAAACTCTAATATATAACTTGTTGTTTATAAACTTTTGTTTTCAAAAGTTCTGACATATTAAACATTTGTGCAGAATTAATCTTTGTTGGCCCAGCGGGATAAATTGGGGAAATATGGTAGTTTCTACAAATTTGTAGATAAACATTGAGAGGATACAGTCATAATAAATGTTCAATAACTGTAAACATCATATTTAGATCCCCCTGTCTCCAAGGCAGTTCAGAAAAATATTATTAAGTAAACCTAAACTGATAACCAAAACAAAAGCCAATTAAACCGTTCCTTTCTAAACAACAGACGTCACAAGGTAATATATGTTAACATAATAAAAAAAACTACCAAAGCAGTGTAAACTAATGTTACTCGGTTTACATATTACTAGTACACAAAAATGTATATTATTTTGTATGCTAAAAATATATTTTTTTCCAAGATCTTGAACGTTCTATTAAGCCCCCTCTCCAATAAACGCTCAGGTAAATGTGTTTCATAAGCTCCTGTGGGCTTATGGTAAGGGCCTTAATTATAGAAAATGGTCAGTACTAATAAAATTGGGATTCATAACATTGTAACTTGCTTCAACCAGTGTTCTAGCTTGCACATTGAAGCCTTAAAATATTTATAATTATCCACCTTACTTTTATTAAATTGACCCGGGTGCCTCAATTGCCTCCCAATATGCAGCCTTGCCTTACATACTGTACTTACCTAAACCTTCTATAGATACTGACCCTAACCCATAAGGAACATACAACTAATTTAATGTTCACTTGGATTACACTATACCAGTAGATATGCCGCAGAGCAAAAATGATTCCGCTTTGGAGGTGCAATATGAAAAGTAAACCAGTATGTGCCGAAGAAGTGTAAACAGGGCAATCCAGTACGATTCAGTAAAAATCTGTGTTTTGTTCAGGGGATTGATTTGGAGTGGAGCAGCATAGTGTAAAGTTAACACACTTGTTTTTTGCTGCCTGGCATAAAAAGTAATCAGGTATGGAAAGACAAGCAATCCGGTATAGTGTAACTCTGGCCTTAGACCCTATTACACGCATGGCCAGGGAGCACTCTGTGTACTAAAGTTGATTTGAAGAACTCGCCTCACTGGCTTCGAGTCTTAGTAGGGCTTGGTGTACCAGCACAAAATTGTATTCTCTGTGCATGTTGAAGGTGTGTGTAGATGGAAATTCTGAGTGAAATTTATATATTTGAAATTATTAAAATCTTTTTAGACCTAACCAGGAACAGTCTGTTGCAAAAAATGTAACACTCTGGCACTATCCATCTTTTTAGCAGTAATTCCTGGCCTCCAAAGTTCTCCGGGCCTTGGTCCGTGTCAGATTTCCCGACCGCACTCAGTCCGCAAGTATATAGTAATCATCATACTCAGTGGTGCAAGCTATATGATATGGTCATTATGTAAATGATATTAGTGTGAGTCACTGAGTCAAAATTTCATACAAATTTGTGTCCCTGTTTGAAGATGTGATAAGTACTGTTGTTTGTCTTGGCATAACACAAATTTGCTTCGGCATATACGTTTATCTAGCACATCGTTTACATTTAGATGCCGTGGTTATAGGTCAGACACTGGAACTTTTAGTTCTATGGCGTTATAGATCAGGGATTCATACAAGCACTTTATTCTGCTACCGTTTTTCAGAAGATTTAGTTTTTTACAATAGTTACTGTGAAATGTAGTCACCTTGTTATAGCGAGCACTTTCTAATCCCCTCTGCTCGTTTAGATCAGGCCATTATGTTCGAAAAATAGCAACCTCACATCGAAGCGATCGAACATTTTTTGATCAACGTATAAATATTTACAATATCATACATAAATGAGCAACAAGCCAACTACAATACACAATACAAGCACACAAAATATAAACATTTAAAACTTACATTTTGGTCGTAGTGGACTGCCAAATGAAAGCCGTGACATATTTAATTCCTTTGATTACTTTCCTTCTTTACAAATAGGAGTAAAAATATCGTAATTTTCGGCTCAAATCTTCTTTGCAAAATGCAATTTTGAAATTTCAACTTTACAAAAGATTTAACCAATCACATGCATGCGCGCCTGCTGATATTTATGTACAGCGGAGAACATCAATTTATCGGTATGTACTTCATCTTTTGGAGGCAAAGAGGATCCTTGCACCACAAGCTTTCATTAGAGCATGGCTGGCGGGGCGGTGGATGGCAAGTAAGAAGCCCCCAGGTGTAAGGGGTTAGAGTGGGGGTCAGGATCCATTACAACTCCAGAAGATGAAGCTGAAGTAATTTATCGATGGCTCGATTAACGATTTACTCGTGGTGTATGACCATGGAAATATATATAGCTTTAGGACTGACTGAGAAGATAGGTACTACGCACAGGGACCGCGAACCATTTTTTCGATTGGGGGCTAAAGATTTCCGCTCGAGGACGCAGTGATACTAGTATCGAGTGTTGAAGGGGCGTGACCTATAGGGGGGTATGGGGGAAGGAGGTATAGGGGGTATTTTGAAATCTACAGTCTCTGAAATGCCATTTCATGCACTTTGGGGGAAGCTTTAAGAGCAACGTCACAATAATCCTTTCCAAATATTTGCTCGAACGAAAACTGATGACCACCAAACCTACCGAACTTACCTACCCAACGAATCAGTATTTGCTGCCAAGACTGAAGAGAAAATAGTGCCTAATATAATACCTAAAACATTCATACTTTTTATAAAATCTGAAAAGCAGCACCAAAAGTCCGACGATTCTCTGCTAGATTTAAGGTGACTAGCTGACTGGCTGGCCACAAAAACTGAATCCCCGGTAATTATTTTTTGTGAGGTATGCAGGTATAAAAACGCTGTTAACAAAGATGGAATAACAAAGATTTCAGGAAATACATCGCCACAAAGCTGCGTTATACCGAAGGAACGTATGTCAGTCTACAAAATGTGTTTTTCTGAACGAATTTCGTCGATGTCGTCACTGATAAAAATAATATAAATATACATTCTTCCTGCGCTTGTGAGCCATGCTAAAATTTGAATATTGCACGTTTCGACCTGATTTGTTCCCGAAAAAAGAACATCGTTCAGTTTAACCATAATCTTAATCAAAAATCAGATCCTAATCCTTTCTTTAAACCATGTTACAACTTTACATTTGCGCTGATGCGCTCCCAAAATGCGATAGCGAGAACTTTAGCTAAGCTTTTCAAGGCTTTTCCACACCGTCCCTTGGGTTTGCTTTTTTACATTTTCCGCCACTATCAAGGGAATTCATAAATCAATTTTTTGCTAAAAACTTCAAGTCTGTCCCATTTTGAGGACATCGCATTGATGATTCCTTTAAAATCGCCATTTATTTGACAAAAATTATATTTTTCATAGGCTAATATCTTATTGCGAGAAGGCCCCGCTTACGCAATTAAGCGTGTGCCACAATTTGCCTGGAGTTTCACATCTGTATTATACTCCTAGCGTGTTTTCTCGCACCGCATGCGTGTTTTCTCGCACCGCATGCGTGTTTTCTCGCACCGCATGCGTGTTTTCTCGCACCGCATGCGTTTAGCTGTAATTTATAGCATTGCGGAACGACATACATCATAAGATATCAATCGTAAACGTATGAATATAAAAAAACATTGTCGAGCTCCCTGTGATAGAAACAACCACCTATCTCACGTCCAAATAATTTTATTTCCTTAGTTCGAAATCTATTATAGGATGCTGCCTTCATGTCTACACTAGGCAGCAATTATGGCGGAATCTCCACGATGTAGCAAAACAGTATTTTGAATAAATAAACAATATCTGCAGCGAACAACAACCCATATACTGTGTAACTTTAGTTCTGCATTATATTTTTAAAAACGCAACACTTTTCTGCACACCGAAGTACTCGGTTCATGATTTGTAATTAACTGGCCAAGAAAGATATTACAGAAGGAAAACTGCATGGGAGGAAAATAGCTCTTTGTGACTAAAATGAATAAATGAATGATTGGAATGAAAGAATGAAAGAATGAATGAACGAATGTATGAATAAACGAATGAATAAACTTTATTTAAACTAGCTAGCCTCTCACAACTACCCGAGGCGAACGTATGAGTACCAAGTATATATACACAATAAGAAAGTAGAATTTTTACAATTAAGATTAAAAAACATGATTAAATGTAGTATTGAAAGTATTGAAAGACAGGCAAACTAGCGATTGTTCGTTTAAATCGACAGAGCGAAGTTGCATTCTTTGCCTCTTCGATGAGACCATTCCAACGCATTGCACCACTATACCCAAGTTCTTTTAAAAAAAGTATTTGGCCTTGGAAGTGCTAGATTAGTATCAGTGTTACGCAGATTCCAATTCCTACTAAGGTCTCTCAGTCTAACACAGCTTTCCCTTAGATTTGGTGTGCACTGGTCATTGAGAATCTTACAAAAAAGACACTTTTCATCCGTTAGCGCCTAACATCGAGGGTGCTCCACTGCAAACCTTCCAGCATATCAGGTAGGTTTATATCATGACCCTTACGGCACTATTTTGGAGCACCTGTAACTTATATTTTGAAACCTTTCCCGAGGTATCCCACAGCGGGAGCAATAATCAAATTGATTAATGATTATAAAGTGCTAGAAGAGAATGAAAATATTATAATGCAATGGAACAAAAGGATTAAGTTTCAAAACTAAAGGCACCAATTGCAGAACATTTTTTTATATAAATTTTCAATATAAGTATTATGAAGATCAACAACCAATTCAAGAATATTATCATCCATTATAATACAATCCTCTACCGACTCTACTATAGCTTTAGTTTTCAAATAATGTGAGGAAGCAATTGCCATAAACTTTGTTTTGTGGGATAGGACTGGAGTCATTTACTCACGCACTGCAAGCCAGTTCTGTGTATTTTTAAATTGACGCGCGCGACTCGTGAATAATGGCGCGACTCGTGAATAATGGGCGCGTTTGCATTGGTTTTTAAACTGCCGTTGGTGTTTATTAGGGAATTTCGTTTATTAGTTTCATATAATGAAGTTGTTTCAGGTATTAGTTCTATAGTCTGAAATAAGTGTTTTCCTTCTTCATAAGTGTTTAAAAGGAATAAGACAATATTGGTAATCTATGTTCATTCATATATAGCAATCATGGTGTTTTTAACTGTTTGTTAATTGATATTATTATACATTGTAGTCACTACTTGTGTTCTGATTGGCTAATTGCTTACAGTTAAATATGCCAATCACGTGCGCAACCTACAGATAACTGAGTTATCTGCTAGCGGACCAAACTCAGTTATCTGTAGGTTGAGCCCGCAGTACGTACTTTTTTAGCTAGCGGCAGCTTTACATACAAGAATAAAAACAATAAAAAAAAACATGAATAAAATAAAGTTCAAAGATTTTTTTGCACTTCACTTGGTTGAACTAGAATACTGGGTTTGGTGGATAATCCAAGTGAGTAGATATATACACAATTTAAGACCTAACCAGGAACGGTTGCGAAAAATGCAACACTAGGTCCTCTGGCAGGAATTGAACCCACGGCCCTGCGATTCCGGTGCAGCGCTCTAACCAACTGAATGAATAAAATATGTTTTTTTTAAAGTTTTTGCGTAAATAATACACTCTATTGAAATTTTATCAGAACCATAGTAAGTAAATTAGGTTTCGAATATATTGTCGTTCTTGTTTTAATTTTATAATTGGTTTTTACCTCAATATTTTAGAACTAAACGTTGTTTTGTGCGGCAGAATTTAATCGTTGTTTATAACACGAGTGTAAATAACTATGCAATTATTGCATTTAATTATTGCAATAAAACAATTATTGCATTCGGTTTTTGTTATATCCGGAATTATCAAAGTCTAATCTTGTATAACACTTACTTTGACCTTGATAATTCCGGATATCACAAAAACCTCATCCAATATTTTTTTATTATACGGCATAGCATTCTATTTGATGCGGTATAGGCTTTTGCCGAAATCAGATTGGCTTCTATCCCTTAAATCCGACATCAAAATATCAAACCAAGGCACAACATTGTATCAAGATATCAACATACACATGCAGCTTAGAATGCTACGTGGCAAAATTATATCATCTCCGATTAAATCGTCCCACTGAAATCACCAAATTAACAGGTATATACGAATTGTTGCCAAACAAAGAAACTTGCGGCTAAAATGTAATAATCCGCAAATTAACATCTTGAACCTAAGATATGAGTTTAAACAAGACAAGAATGAGTTTGTGATATTTCGATTTTATATTGCAAAATCATCATCATAACTAAAGTTACAATATAAAACAATGTATAAGTACCCAACAATCTATAAACATGCGTTGGTGTCTCCTGTTGCTAAAGTCCAAAATCCAAGTGACATTGAAAATTACTTCCGTCAGATATCTGTCCTCCTCCGTCAGATATCTGTTGGCCAAGGTTCTTGAAAAACTATAACTTCAACTCATTATCTCGGATTTGGAAGTAAAGAACAATCAACATGTTTTCTGCGATAAGACCAACGGCTGATTGTAAGCAACTGAAACATTTTTTTAAGTCCCTACAGTTTGAACAACTTATTAAATGCCCAAGTCGGATAACTAAAGACTCTAAAACTATCATTGATTTAATAGCAACAAACAATTCCCATACTATTAGTAAATTAATCTGGAGTTATATCTGCTGGTTTAAGCAATCATGAATTGATATATTGTGTTAGAAAGCTGAATTAGATGAGAGCACCACCGCAGATACGATAAAAACATTTAGAAATTATGTAAATTACGATCATATACTAAAGTCTGCTCTGATTTAAAGAATGCGGTGGAGTCATTGTCAATTTCTGAGGAGGATTGTGTTGACTGTTGATGTTAATGATATGTGGAATAAATTTGAACAGGGCTTTGTCTCCGTAGCTAATAACGAAGCATCTATAATTCAAAAACGCGTACGAGGGATCAATAATTGTCCATGGATGAATAATGATATAAAACGAGATATGCGACAACGAGATTATTTTCTTAAGAAAGCACATAAATCAAACGGCAACAAAACCTGGGCAAACTATCGTTGCTTTACAAACCGTATTACGAGCAAGATTAAGAAATGTAAGGAGTCGTATAATAGAAGGGTTATACTGAAGAGAATAGTCATGATAGTAAAGCATTTTGGAAAACTGTGAAGATTCTGCCCGGTGGGAGTACTAAAAAAATGCCGACCTGCATGAAAATCGGCAATAATGTTCTAATGATAGGATGCGTTTAATATATTTTTTTCTGGCGTTATAAGTCGACTCTTCTGCGATACGGAAAATTGTGTTATAAATACTGGTCGCAACCTGATATCTAGAGCAGCTACTATAGCACGCACTGCTATACCGCAGGAAATTCGCACTCCATTTCGTTTGAAGGAAGTAACTGCGAGTTCTGTACTGACACTGCTTCGCAGATTGAAGGTTGGGAAAGCTACTGGCCTGGATAACATACCAGCACGTTTGCTCAAGGACAGTGCAGTAATTATTGCAAAACATCTTGCCAAAATTATTAATGCCTCACTACAACAAGGGAAGGTGCCAAGTGCTTGGAAATGTGCGCGAGTAATCCTGTTGCTTAAAAAAGAAAGTGCCTCGAACATGGATAATTACAGGCCGATCTCTGTTCTCCAGGTAATCTCAAAATTATTGGAACGGGAAGTTCATAAGCAATTGACCGAGTATTTGAGGGAACACAAATTTTTGAGCACATATCAATATGGATTTAGGAAGTTACACTCGACTGAATTTGCGACTCTAGCATTTGCTGATACTATCAGACGCAATATTAATGGTCTTATGACGGGCGTAGTCTTTTTGGACTTCAGGAAAGCTTTAATTTGACAGTGTCCATCATTCCTTAGCTTGTTATTGGAGAAACTGTACAATTTAGCGATATTGGACAGAGAACATGAGTGGTTTGCGAATTACCTTAATGGTAGGAAGAAAATTGTTGGTTACCAAGGAATGTTATCCGATCCGACGTCCCTTGGTGTGGGTGTTCCCCAAAGTTCGATTCTCGGCCCACTTTTGTTTGTTCTGCATGTAAACGACTTACCCAACGCCACACGTCACTGCGGTGTTTTAATGTATGCTGATGACAAGGTTTTGTTTTGTTCAGGGAGGGACGCGTCTACTATTGAGAATAATCTTAATAATGAAATCATTTCACTTGGGACATGGCTTCGAGACAACAGATTGTTTTTAAACACCGTAAAGACGGAAAGTATGCTAATTGGAACACACGCTAAAGTCTGTAGAGTTACTGATTTTAGTATCATGTAGAACGTAATTTTAATTAAGCGAGTGTAGCCTACCAATTTAAATATCTGGGAGTCACATTTGATGAATATTTGTCGTGGAATACGCACATTGGTGAATTAGTTTCAAAATCTAGTAAAAGATTGGGGATGCTGAGACGTATGAGAGGCAATCTAACAGTGTATTCTGCTAATGCTGTGTATATATCTTTTATCCGTCCTATCGTGGAGTATTGTGACACGATGTGGAGTTGTTGTGGAGTTTGCAACAGCACGTTATTAGAGAAATTACAACGGCGTGCCGCAAGAATTATCACCAAAGAGGGAAGAGGCGACGACGCGATGGAGATGCTTAAATGACCATTGTTAGAGTACAGGAGATGGAACCATACTCGTGAACTGGTGAAGAAATGTGTGGCAGGACATTCTCCACAGTATTTTAATAATTATTTTACATTTAATCACCAGATGCATGACAGGGTCACTAGGCAAAGTGGTAAACTACACTTGCCAAGAGTGAGAACAGAAATGGCAAAGCATTCTTTTTACTATAATGGATATTTTTTACTTATGATTAGCTAATCAGTGTGATAATTCATTTATTGTGCCAGTATCTATAGCAATGCAAATATTCTGGGGCCGGTTGTATAAAACTCTTAACTACGTTTTAACTACCCATTTTCTAGTTAAATGGTAGTTAACTTTAACCACGTAGTTAAGTCGGTTGTATAAAAACCTAGTTAGCGTTAACTGCAGTTAAAAAGTAGTTAAAGTTAACTATGCTCAAGGGCATAGTTAACTTTATGTGCGTGAAATGGTTTTTAAACGGTTTAAAAACCATTTCACGCACAGGAAAATTAGTATAATGTGTTGAAATTACTTTGTCTTCACATCTGGAAATATATAGCGATTATTTTTATCCCCAAGCACGCCCGAAATGCGTGGCGAGGGTACTAATTCCGACCGGCTATTTACACCCGAGCGTAGCGAAGTTCAAAGTACAAATGTAACCAAATGTAACGAAATGTGTGCAATCGACAGTATGGTACGTTAGACGCATGCGCAAATGTAATGTCATCTTGAAAAAATATTTTTTAAAAGTATTTCTACAAGATCATATTTTGTGTCTTGTGAAAAAATCACAGGAGGCCCAGGCTCTATTTGCCCGCGCCCGCCTGTGACTTCCTTATAACGAGGGAAGGAAGGAAACATTGACACCAAAATAGCCCAGACTTGGCATATGTTACACGAAACTATCCTCGATTTTTCGCCTTTAAATGCATTTCTTTCGAGATTAATCGGTATCCCCTGCAAGAATGATACCGTACAACTCTCAAAACAACGATGCTTTAATCAAAAAGCTTAAATTCGCTCGCCTGGTTTGCTGTTAAAAAACCGGAAGTCGTTGAACAACTCAAAATACACTCAAACCTGATTGGACGACGAATATCAACAAAAATTTCAAATTTGTCCAATCAGGTTTGAGTGTATTTTGAGTTGTTCAACGACTTCCGGGTTTTTAACAGCAAACCAGGCACGCGGATATATTTTTGCCAAATTCTGTCATTCCCTCACGGATTTTAGAGCGAATTTAAGCTTTTTGATTAAAGCGTCGTTGTTTTGAGAGTTGTACGGTATCATTCTTGCAGGGGATATCGATTAATCTCGAAAGAAATGCATTTAAAGGCGAAAAATCGAGGATAGTTTCGTGTAACATATGCCAAGTCTGGGCTATTTTGGTCTCAATGTTTCCTTCCTTCCCTCGTTATAAGGAAGTCACAGGCGGGCGCGGGCAAATAGAGCCTGGGCTTCATAAGTTTCCCGAAGAAACTAAAACGATTTAGACAAGAAAAGACGGCGACATTGGGTTGCATTTGTGCGGACAAAACGAGCAAAATGGTCGCCAATGAGCAAAATGGCCATTCTACTGCAGGTAAAATACATCATGAAAATTATAAAAAACATACAGTGTTTGCAACCAATAACACTAAATTAACAGTGCTTATCCATATCATGCAATTACTGTTTTTCAGACACATAATTGCAGCTGTTCATTTCCACAACAATCAGCTGCATCGTGAAGACAAATGGGGAAGCTACTGTGCAAAATGTCAAACTGAAGCCAGATAATGGTAAGAAAATCAGTTTAGGATCCACCAAGCAGCCCCTCTTAATTAAATACTAAAAATGACTGCATTATGTCCACTAGATTATGTCGAAGAAATATTCAACACTTTTATTCATGGAAAGTTGAACAAGAAATTAAAGGCAGCAAGAGAAGAGCTTGTGACCATGACATATGCTCACATGAACACCATGCTGGTAAAGCAACCAAGAAAGGAAGCAACAGAAATGTGGAGAAAGAGAAAGGCTATGGTTGTGCAAGAGGTCCTTCGGACAGTCGGACTATGCAAGGTACAGTATAGTATATTAGGAAATACTTGTAGTTGCATTAATCCATTGAACTGCAATATGCTTGGCCGATAATTTTGCTTATCAAAGGGAAAGTCTTGCTAATTAATGGGTTAATTGCAACATTTACATTGTGGACATATTTTCTGTTGTTTCATTTAACGAATTATATTTCTTGTATTTTAGTGACTGAGCCCCTTTCAACAATTGTTGCTCCAAAAAGAAAAAGACTTTGCAGATCATGCAAGAATCCCATGAAAGGACACAAGAACATGAAGGACTGCTCAAAAAATATACAGGCATAGTTGAATATGCCTAAAGTTACATCAGGGACTGTAAATAAAGTGAGTGATTGGAGAAAGTGAATGGTCTTTATAAAAACTAAATTCTCATAATTATATAGTCTCATAGCTGGGAAGCTATTTATTAGAGATTAACCCATTAACTGACAGTACCCTACCATAGTCGAGTAAAAATGCCTGGTGTTAGAAAGAGTAAAATACTAAAGTAAGGTGCATCTGCACGCATTACCAGCTAATGTGTTAACAAGAGAATAATAATATTTAATAATTATACAGGAAGCCTAATCAGTGGTGGTAACAACTGTTATCAACAAGGCAAGGGTCCTGAGACATTGGTATATAGTTTTGTTAACACATTAACTGGCAGTACTCTACCAGTAACAAGTTAAATCGTTTGGCCTAGACAAAGTAAAATACTAAAGTAGGGTGCATCTGGGCACATTGCCAGCTAATGGTTTGTTAATACAGTGATTTTGCTAAACAATTGAGGGACGAGGGAACTTTTATGCAGTGTGTATCTACAGATTAGATTCAACGATATTATTTTGATCATAATTTTTTACTCAAATACGCCTTTTCGGTGTTCGCGGCGCCGTCTTGCCAAGTGGGCCAAACATAATAGAGCAACAATAGCATGACTCTAGGGACAAGCATTCCCATTGGGACGAGATAATGGTTTTACCATTGTGTTTGCCCCACTTAGAAAGATGGCATCGTGAACCCCGAAAAGGGGTATAGTCCCATAATGTTCCCAGTTCTTCCATGGATAGTTTGTTTTGTATTTATTCGTCATCCATTTCCTCATCTTCAAAACCAACAAAGCCTTCATTGTTGTCTTAACTTGCTTCTTAGTGCATGGTAGGCACATGCTGGAAGAGGGATTCTATTTTTACCTACACGGTCATACACAAGGTGTATAAACGGCCGATATGCCAGACTTCTCATGAACCTATCAATGAAATTTTGACATCATCAATTTGAAGTTATGATATATGGTAGGACGAGTCTATTCTAAGTACCGATTAATTTATCATATAATTAATTGCAAAGACACAGCTAAACACATACAGTTGATGTTTATTAGTTGGCTTTCAGAAACCATTTTAACCAAGCGATAACAATCACAATAAAAAATACAAGGTTGAATATTCTGAATTGAATTTAGCTTACGCCTCTGAACCAATTTGCTAATAACTTTTTTTATCAATGGTTCTGTATTTTCCCGGTGCCAACCGCAATGACCGGCATACCGTGTTAAATGCTGGATGTAATGTTATGCATTGTGGAGCAGTTTCCATATCTTGAAGTGCCCATTCATCTGATAAGGACTCTACGCATTTCTCCATGTCTTGACAACACAAACACTCGTTGGTATTTTGAAGCAAGGCTACAGAGCAATTTCCACAAGAGCACCTAAAATGTGATAACAACTATAATAGCGATTTTATACAATAACTTACGATCATTTGCAGGCGAATAGAGAACTGTTATTCGTGAAAAAATATCGAACTTATTAAAGGTAACGTTTATAAAAGGAGAAACATAATGTCGACGGAGGCAAACAACTCTTAAAATTCGGCTCGCGGCGCGGCGAATTTTTTTTCCGTAAGCAATCGAAAACATCCCAAGCAAACGAAAGGATCCCGCCTGCATACAATACGTCATCATGTCGAAGACCCGGCCCAGTCGTGCACGCGCGCGTATTCCACTCGTGAAATTCACTCGTGTTCTCGTTGACGTCAGAAGACACCGCGTGCAGAAGACCAGGGACAAGTAGAGAATTTTCTAGTTCGCTGGGGAGCATCCCAATGAGCGAGATGCAAATATGGCGCAAAAATTGCAAATTTATTTCGAAACTTCATCTCGGAACTATCTACGATACTACGACAGTATGTCATCAGATCAAGTGTTTGGTATCGAGATAGAAAACCAAAACATTGAAGTAAGAAAGAGATCTAGATACAAGACCGGATACAACCTGTTCATGCAGGAAAATTCAGTAAGTAAATTTGCATTATATTTATCCATAAAGTTGACATATAGAAGCATATGCTTGTCTGTTTTAAAATTTCAAATAACCATACTTTACTATCTTTATAAAATCATATTTGCGTTTTGTACTTAAAGCTCAACCGTATTCAACATCTTGAAAGCATGCGATGTTCAGTGAAATATTGTATCAATAGAAAGTCATAAAATAAATATATATTTAAAATATAAAGTACAAAGAACTCACTACCCCCCCCCCCCCCCCCTCTCTCCTACAAGCTGGCAGAGTCCCTGGAAATTTGACATTTTTCAAAGACATTTTTTAACTCCCTATAATTATAGTGGAGACCAAAAGCTGCTGGGAAATTCTTCATGGTTAAAGACTGGTTAGAGCCCTTAGTTGGCCAAATGAAATTGTCCTACCCAATGTCGCCATGCATATATATTATGCAATGCAGGGGTGAGGTTTTATGTGTCTTCTCTTGGAAAAAAGGTGTCCTTTGTTGCAAGTCTCAGACCAGTGAACATGCCAAATTTGAAAGTGCTGTGCTTGCCTACTCATATTTGAAAGTGTGAAGTCTGCAAGCATGTGTATGCTTGCAACCAGACTGAAGGCAGTACTTTGCATTGTGTGTGCCTAAAGCCTATATTGCATGTGAGCCAGCCCCAATCCAAACCGTCCTATTTTACATGAAGTAAGTTGCAGCCTGAAATTCTGGTTATATAATCTTGTTTTACTTGATTGGAGTCGAGATCAAAGAGAAATATATTTGTGCACATAATATAACGATATTACTGAAATTCTCACCTCTTTTTCTACACTACATATTGTGCGGTAGGTTATGTTGTTATGACAGATGGCCAGCCATTGTCTAAGCTGTTGAATATACTAATTAGGTTCAACATAAAAGTCTAATTTTTGTACATATTGGTGAAATTAAATTATTTGATAAAAGACCATATATTCTTGTGTTAGGTTAACACATTATCTTTCTTATAAAGAGAAATGCCAATGACCTTCCAGCAACTGGGGAAACAACACTGGCAACCAATGCAAAGTTGGTAGCTAGCAGCAGCATGGAGGAATATTGATAGTCTTGATAAGGTACTTTCTCCGGAAAATAGTAGCATAAATATAATCAGCGGCAGACACCAGGGTGGTGCTGCCCAGGAATGAGAGAATGAAAACTCATTGTGGGCCCCTGGCATTATGGGCCCCCGGCATTATTAAAATTATATATTGAACAGAAAGATAGATCAGAGTGGTTAACTAGTGGCAAGTTTGATCAGTTATAAACCCTCCCCAAGACGAGTTTATTCAACTCTCATGCCCTGGTCAAACGAAAACAAGATTTGCATGAGAGTCACGACAGAAATAATTTAGCGCGCGCGTTCCTTCTTAGCTTTTCTTGTTATAGACAGTCATAACGTGTTATTTTGCTAAGCTTATTCTTATAGAAAATGAAAAACACTAATCTGACTATAGTTGTTTGAAATTCTGATCAACTCTCATGACCGATCAAACGAGCAAAACTCTCATCAACTCTCATCTTGAACCAGCTCAAAGTTGATGCGACTTGATGAGAGTTGGTGGTCAAACGCAACCGAGAGTTGCAACTCTCATCGACTCTCATCCTCGTTTGACTGGGGCTATACACACAGTACGGATTAAAGTATTCAACATTTATCTTTGCCTAACAATTCTCTACGGCCGCTTTTAGTAACAGAGGCCATAGATCTGCCTGCTTTCTTTGCAACTGGTTCATTGTTGGACACATTCTTAGCAAAACTGTGCAGCCTTTTACCTTGAATCTGTGTTTTGTTTCGAATTGAACTCCTGAATGTTTGACAGTTCCCTTTGCTTTGCTTTTGTCTTTATCCATTTACAGTCTTCCATCTCTTCACTGCCTCTGGCTGAACTTTAATCTTGTTTCGTTTGGCTTTTCTAATCCCTTTTGAAACCTTCAATGAATAACTAGCTCTGTCACTGCCAAAGCAATGAAGAGCGCTGGCAAGTCTCTGGTTCGACATGCCGTACACGCGTTCGGAAAATTTTAGAGCTCCAGAGACAAGGTTTGGATCTGTGTCTAATTTTCCCTTTATTATTGTGAAAGCATCATTCAGTGCTTCCTCAGCTTTACACCTCTTTGATTGAGACACGGTGGAGTCAATCTCAAGTTCTGGCCCTTCAGGCCCTTTTACTTCAGGCCCTTAAATCTCCTACTGTAAATACCATCAAAAGAACCATCTGCAATTGAGAGCAACTTTGCCTTGTAATGTGCTTCCAGATTAGTTGTTAACTTGTCCACAAGCCCAAGCACATTGTACTCCTTTACTCGATTGAGAATTTCATCCTTGATTACAAGGAATTGTGCTTCGACATAGTTGTTGGTGTTGTTACCTCTTAGAAGAAGATTACTTCGGTAGGCTAATGCCCACGATCCTCTAATATCAAGAACATTTTCAAGGTACTCGGCCGCATTAGGGTAACTATCAAGAAGACTGTCATGTAACAGTTCATCCATTTTCTCTGATACATCTTCTTCAGTCGAAGCGTAAACAATGGCTTTCATTAACGCAAGAATTTCTGGTCGATGATCCATATGAATGCCATTTTTCTTCTCATGCAACCACCTCCATATTTGCTGCATGAGGTGAAAAATGCACAAGAGAAGACGACTGTCCAGCCACACTATTTTCAGAGCATCCCTCAATTCTGAGCAGTTGTCTGTCATAATGACCATAGGGCCAAGATCTTTGCGGCCACAGAATGCACCTTCACCCATGCAGTTTTTTCAGGAAAGTGAAACCTTGAACGAGGGTTGATATTCTTTCATCGCTTACAATTAAAATCCCAAGTGGTAGAGCACCAGCAACAGAATGTGTGCAAACAAGAAAGACTCGCAAATTGAGCTCTTCCATGTTGGAGGACGAATCAACAAAAATAAGCTCAGATGACTGCTTAATCTACAAAAAAGAAAGGATAAGTTTGCCAAGCACTCAAATTCCAACATTTGGGTGGGCAAGGGGTACTTTACATTCTATTCTAGCTGATGCCAGACAAAATTATTCATGCATGTGAATTGTGAAAAGCCCTGACAAACACTCACTCAATTAATGGAGTAAAAGCAAATGGTAAAAACAAGGGGCTGGTTGTTCAAAGATCGATTAGCGCTAACCCGGGATTAAATTTTAATCCACGCGTTTTGCGTTATGTATTTCTGCATGGCCGTTCGTTTCAAAAGTTTAGTAAATAGAACTTCTATTGATCCAGAAAATATTTCTGGAAAACGTATTCAACTTTATAGACAAGCTCTTGGGAAGTTTGATTTGAAGATTTTCGTTACTCCAGGGTTAGGCTAACCAGCTTTTGAACAACCGGCCCCAGGTGTCAGGATGAGTGGAACAAGATATATTTCCAAACTGTAAAATTTCCTTATTTAAACTGCTATTTGCACTGCAGGAAATACTTCCTACACACAGCAGTATTATTTCAGATATGAATTATATATATATTTACTTCAAAGAAACTAAAGCATTTAGAAATCTGTGGAGGTTCTTTTGCAGTTTGGAGATTGTCAAGGATACGATTTGGGTTTGGGTCTCCTGGTGCTGCATAAACTAAATTAATGCAACATTCCCCTCTCCCTTCTGATATGAAAATATGCGCCATTCATCCCATTATTGGTGGTAATGATACCCGTCGGAAGCAAGAAAAGCGTCTCATTTTTAAACTTGGCACCATTCAGCCTGATGGTATCAATGAGCGCCTCTCCTTCATCTAGCTCATTCTTTTCTCTTAAATACTTCTTATATACTTTCCTCTATATCCCCTCTTCCCTTCCCTTGTACGACATTTATAGCGCTTTGATAAGTGTAACGCCTGTGCGCAGGCCTTCGACCCTATAATCGGGTCGAAGCCTGCACGCGGTCTATATCTTTAGATATTAATTCTATTTTGTTATGATTGTTATGACTACTTTATTTTCATTGTTTAATATTTTGTTCACGTGACAGCTTTTATAGCGTTGCTATAAAAGCTGATGTAATGTGTTTATCTGTCTACTAATTTCTCCTGACGAAGGGCTTTAGCTCGAAACGTCGAGATTTTGTTTATATCTTTTAGGCACACGCGAAACAACCCTCAATTTGTTCTTGGTAAAGATAAAATGTTTTTATCTCAGGGCTATTGCAAAACAACCATTCGCAAAATGTAAATAGTATATACTTTATAGCGAATGTCTAAGAAATTTCAACTCCACTGGGTATACTGTACAGTACAATGAATGAAGACAAAATTCCACATCTATTCTCCTCAGGACTACAGTACTAGTTTGATTAACTAGTATTTCTTACCATTAAGTGAACCCTTTTCATTAAGGGAGTGACAATAGACAGTATAAATGGTAAATCCTGTTCTTCATCATAATCCTGTTTTTGCACTGCCATGCATTTCCGGGTTTAATTCCTTTAACTTGGAAATTCTCTCGTCCAGAGCTGCGAGCATTTCCTCACCATTTTTCGCTCCAAAGTAGGACTTGCAAAATTCTGTGTAAATGTTGTAGAAATTTCCTCTTCTTGGGCACTTAGATCGGTCACCTTTCTTAAGATGGAAGTCCAAGTCATCCCTGCAACTTTCCCTTAAACCACTCATATACTCCCTTTATGCCAAAGCAGGAGTGAAGCCTCGCTCATACAAATGCAAACACACATGCTTTCAATTCCTCTGTATCAGACAGTCCAGGATAGTTGCTATTCTCAATCTCTTTGGCTGCAGTAGAAAAGATTTCATCAATGTCCACCTGTAAGCAAGTAAAGTTAACCTATTTAGTTTAGATTATTCTAGTTTATTATGTTTACCACTCTGAGGTGGCAGGAAATAACAGGTTTTGCAACCCGATTGACTAAGGTTCCAAGGGTTAGTTATTAAAGGTTAGTGCCTAAGGGTTAGTCTTTTAGAGAGGGAGAATACTTGGGAGTAACTGGAGAAAAACCTTCAAAACACAGACAAGAACCAACCAATCTCCACTTACAGGAGTTAATCAAACACAGGCCCTGTACTCAACCTGTTGTATAGCCTGCTAAACTCAGAGGTAATAAAAAGGCAGCGAGCTATTTGCATCTGCCAACAGTGCCTATAGTAATGCAGATATTACTAACTGTAAATTTCATGCCTATGATCTATTATATTATATATCCCAGCAATCTGGACAAATTTGGGGTAAGTATGGGCAAATTTAGTGTAAGTTGTGGCAAAAGTCTGAAAAGTATTTAACAATTTTAGTTTACTTAATATTTGGGCCACGCTTTGTGCCCATCCTGCATTTCTATAAAATCAATACACCCCCTCTCTATTGATCCCATTCTCCACAATAAGCCTCAACCCCCCTCAAACTTGCTGAAAGTCTGACACAGAATAAGCCCCTAGAGAGATTCATAGTAGATTTATAGTATCAATTATAAATGTTATAGTCATCTTGCAATGAAGCATGTTGAAGTCACAAACTTGTTGATAATTTATATGAATATTAGCAAAAATGCTAAAGGATGCATGATTGAAGTATCAAAACTTCTAACAATTATTACAGTAGCTACCCTGCCAGGCAAGATGTCAGCAACATAATTGCCAGGATCCCATCAAGGAGAGATGATCGAGTGGCACTGGCAGTATCATATAGGTTTGTTTATTGTACAAACATCCCCTCCTGCCTAGCCGGGATCATATAAGCAGGCCCTTATATTCCTTGCTTAGAACTATAATCAGGTAAGGGGGCTTCATATGAAATCACTAAACTGGCGACGGCAGGAGATGAGAATCAAAACGCTTAAAGCTGTTTGATTGATTGAAAAATATTTTCGTTTGATCAAAATGATCACATGACTTCATCTTTTTCATTTTTTTGATATGAAGCTTTTTAAGTGCATTAACACTTATGTCAACATGTCAATCAGTCAATCAAGGTTTTGTCTTCTGAATTTCAATGTTTTGAATTTTATCAAATATTGCAATGCACCTTGGACGTTTAAAAATCTTGGAAAAGTAGTTCTTCCGGAACCAAGACTGGAGTTATCCGTTTTCGTGTATAATAATTATAAATGACTTTTATCTGGACTTTTCAGCAAACAATAGAAGGGCGAAGTAAGCCACTTAAAGTCTTAAAGTGTTCATTAAATCTACAAAGTGTTGTTGTCTATCTATAAAGTACCTGTTTTATGTATAGACTGACTCACCTCTTAATATTGAATCCATCACCTTTGAAAATCCATAAAAAACTTTAAAAAGTAATCCATATTTCATACTCAAAGAAATTAAAGTAATATGTAGTTTCCTATTAATTCCTACCAGCCTGTTCGCCGGTCGTAACAATGACGTATTAATTATGCAGGCCAGATGCTTTCGTTTGCCTGGGATGTTTTCGATTGCTTACAAAAAAAAAATTCGCCGCGGCGCGTTTGATTGCAATTGGCAGTAATTACTCTTCACATTTTGTACATAAATTTAGAACAAATTATTTGTCATAGAAGCTTCGAGCTTTCATACTCACCAATTACTAAGGCTTTCTTTTCCCGCTAAACGATCTTTTAAACTTGCTAGCTTTTGTTCTTTCTCCGCTTGTCGTTGCCTGTACTCTGCAATCCATTATTCATCCGCCATAGGCTCGCTAGAATACGGTTCAACATCACAGCTAGTCTGTGGATCATCTTCGCAATCGCCATATTTGTCACTGTCAGAAGCTTGCATTATTATACAATTACTTTATGGTTTCCGTGTTTGGATGGCCTGATCCAAACACGCGGGAATGTTGCGAGAGTTAAGAAATTTTGCGAGCTTTTCTTAACTCGAGCAACATTCCCAAGTGTTTGGATCAGGCCATCCAAAAACGGAAACCATAAAGTAATTGTTTTATAAAATAACAACAACACGATAGTCTTCCGTGTTTGGATGGCCTGATCCAAACACGGGTTTCGACCAATCAGAGCACGCGTTATATATATGTTATTTTATAACTCTGTTTCAATGAGCGCATAATTGCCCGGAATGTAGATAAATTCTGAGTTATCATCAGAAATCGAGCATTGATCAGAGTCAGAAGACTTTGAAGACCGTCCTCCGCAGGCATCTATTGGATCCCCGGTGCAGGTTGCGTCCACTGAGGGTTGGTTCGGGTAGAAAGTCGGGGAGATGCCTGCCAAAACCCGACATGGTTGAGCCGTTTTGCGCATCTTGCTTGCGCAGCGATGTTTGTCTTCAGGGTAGGTACGTGGGGAGGATTTTGAAATTCAAACGGATTGCATAGAGTGGATAATTTACTTTCTCTTTAAGTTCAGCTTTTTTGGACAATTTAAACATGTATAAAAGACCTGGTTGAGGTTTTAAAGGTTTTAGAATGTTTGTCGGGAGGCATTTATAATTTTCATGTTCATTTGTTGATTATTTAATTTGTATTTTTCGTGTACTGTATATGCATGCTATATATATTTGATGCTGTAATCTTTTAACAAGCATAAAAGTAGATTTGGTATTGCTATAAAATGAAAACCATTATAATTTTAACCATTATAATTTTTACCATTATAATGAAAACCATTATAATTTTTATATGAATCACATAATTATATAGTTTGTGCCATGTCTTTTAAAAACTCTACTCTGTCAGTCTGTCTACTCTGATTGCTTCATATACATAGAAACCAATTCAAACCACAAAGGAGAATTTTCTATTTTTCTTTCATTCTAGCATGGCAGAAATGTAAGAAATGAGGAAAAAATTGTGCTATCTAGCATATCAATTTTAATAACAAGAAATCAATTCAATTACAAAAAATTTTTAACAACAAATAAGGCAAGAGCTATAATACCTTGTCTAGTATTTGTTGCCAAAATAGTTAAAACTGGCAAGTAGTGAAGCAAGATCCTAGCCAACATGGCCATAATGAAATAATAATGTATTCTTTATAGTTTATGCATGGAATATTTTAGCAGTCATTATGTGTATATATGGCGAACTTGTTGCTGCCTGAACAGTTTCAATTTTCTGTTCAGCATATAGCCTGCACCATATTTTAACACATGGGCATGCATGCAAACATTGATCTAAGCCATTATAAACAGCCAGCTGGGTATAAAAGTTGTATGACCTACCTTACAACAGGCAGTGCTAAATTAATAGTAAGTTTTGGGTATTTAGGATTAAACTACCAACATTTTGAGCCATTTATCTGGAAGTTGGTGAGATTCATCTAGAAGTTAATAGTTACTAACTTCCATGCAAACAGCCTTCTCTTGCAATGTTGAATTTCTTGTTGCATTTTTCAGGTAGTTTGATCATAAACACTTAATTGCACCACATGTTCAGAGTTCAATAATAGACTATAGAAGACTATTTGCTATTTTCTGAACGTAGGCACACCTCTATGTCCTCTATAGTCCATAGTCTATAGGGCTAACTCCAAATTGAAAGTGTGCACTTCAAAACTTAGGTGAATTATTAAGAATTCTGGAGTTACAAGCCAATTTGCAAAAAGTTAGATTCACTTGCTAACAACTAGAATTTGAGCCAGGTTGAAAGGAATCTGCCCTCTGAGCCGCACCCATTCTCGTCCTCAGCCCCACAGCTTGACAGCTCTGCCGGCATAAGCCTAGCTCCATTTGGAGATTGGCTACATATCTGCCGGCATGGAGCACTGAGCGCTCAAGCAGTACACAGTCATGCATAAGTACTCAAGTACAGCGTAAAAACCATAGTTAAAATATAGAGATAACATGGTTAGGAAACTCGGCTGTCGCTTTTGTTCTATGTTTTTGTTTGCATTTTGGCACGGTCACGATTAGTGAATATATTGTAGTTTCATGAATCGACAAATAGAAATGTGTGGGCTTAATCTCCAAGCGGTTTTTCTGAAATATGAATGAATGTAAAACAAAAGATTTGTGCACGGTCATGAGGTACCGTTCAACATAAATCCCATTCAATTGTTAGCTGCTTTTTAATTTGACGAGTTTCCTAACCTAACAAAACCAGTTACAAATTTATATCTTTTGTCTCATCAAGTAAAATGAGTATTATCCCACCAGCATCAATTATATCTTGCACTTGAAACTTCGACATATTACTATGCTTGTACCTTCTAACCTTCTAGAGTACATTGTTTCCCCAAAACAATTTATATTGTTCCAGTTCAACGCTATTTGTGTGTTAGCCATACCTTATAATTATATTAAGTTATATTATCCATTCCATTCGAACTCGGCGCTCACAACTCTTCAACTTTATACAGTTTCTAAGTGAAAATGCTTACTCCGTCGAACTAAGACCATTAGCGAATCCGTTTAATACACATTCTCCGTTCATTAAACAAGCAGCTTTCAGCAGCATCAAACGACGTAGTGTAGAAGCCAAGTCAGAAGTTTGTTTGTCTGTCGAAACTCGATTCAAGCCATTCGACTTCTATTTTCATGACTTCGATCCAAATGCTTTATCTTTAAATATGTCCGCAACGATTCTGCAGCTTTAGCGCAAGATACTAAATACATTTTTTTAAATATTTGTAACATAAAATGTTACAGTATTCTGGCGAACGTTTATCAGTATAATTTTGCAGTTGTTTAGATAGATAGATAGATAGATAGATAGATTTAATTAAGATAACACATAGCAGCCTATAAGGCTGAATTGCGTGCTATAATTTACATAGATTAATAAAATAGTTAATTAATTTATACTCTATTTACACATGAATTTTTAAAATACCTAATTGTAGGGTAAAAATACGCTAATATAGTAGTTCAAGAGAATCAAGATCTAAAAGTTAGATTTTGTCATTAAAATGTCTAACGCATGAGGGTAGAAAAGTGTTTTTAAATCTGTTTGTTTTGGTTTTTGGGAGGACAAAAGTTCTTGAATGTCTCAGATTGTAACTTGAAAGGCATCTTGGTGGTATGATATCGTGCATGTTAGCCACTGGTGTTGTGCTGATTTCAGTAAAAAGTTTCTCGCATGCATCGACACGCCTGTCACTCAGAGTTTTGATGCCACATTTAGATAAGCGATCCGCATAACTCATCTGTGGATAGATTATGGATAGAACACGCTTTTGGATCCGTTCCAGGGAGTTTGACAAATAAGAGGGTAGAGCAAAGTGGAATACTTGGCAGCTAAATTCCATAACTGGTCTAATGCAGGTAATGTAGAAGTTTAAAACATCAGTTTCAGGACGTGGGCTCGTTTCAATTGAATGATAAAGTAGATGCGTTTGTTGGCTTTCTTAATAATGTTGTTAATATGTTGGTTCCACTTTAGATCACTGGTTATTGTCAGTCCTAAGATTCTGGCATGCTTGACTACTTCGATATGACCTGAGTTAATCTTTAGGCGAGAAATTGTTTCTCAACTTTAGTGAAACTGATTACGATTTCCTTGCACTTCGAGGTATTTAGTTGCATCTTATTTTCTACCGACCAGTTTTGAACGCAATCGACTGCATCTTGAATATTACTGGATGAGTCTCTATGAATAATTTCTGATGCAGTAGTATCGTCAATGTATTTCCATCGCTCATGATGAGGAGGGCGGAGGTCATTTATCATAAGAATAAACATCCAGGGTCCCAGTTTAGTACCCTGAGGACACCGGAAGGAATATCAATCCATTCGGACATACAATCTCTTGCTAATTTCACTCGTTGTTGTCTGTTCATGAGGAAGTCGACCACCCATCGCTTAATGAAAGTTGGCATGGGTAAATTGATGACTTTTTGCTAAAATTTTGTGGTCAATCAGGTCAAAAGCCTTTTGTAATCAAATAATACCACTCTTACAGCATTTCCAGTTCCATCAGTGGCTTGAGACCAAGTATGAATCATAGAAATTAAAGCTTTGGTAGCAGAAGATCGAGGATGCCACCAAATTGAAAGGGATCTATTACCGTAAGCACAGCTGGGGCGAAGTATTTTTCCACGACAAATTCCTCCGCAAGCTTAGATAGGACAGGAGTTAACGATATTGGTCTAAGGTGTTTGTTTATATCCTTAACAGGTTTCTCCTTTGGAATAGGTGTTATATTAGCCTGTTTCCATGACAAGGAAGCTTCTTTTGTTTGTAGGAGGAATTCAATAGGTTTGATATAGGGGCAAGGATTTCGGCATAATCTCGAAGAATCCAATTTGGAATGTCATCGGGACCTGGGGCTTTGGATGGGTTTAGGCGTTTCAGTTTTTAACACCATTTCAATATCAGTCAGGTTCACATCTAAATCTGGTGGGTCGTCAGGGATTCCTTCGAACAGGATTCCTACGTCTGAGGCATCTAATGGACTGTAAGAATTCATTGGTTCCAATAGGCTATTGTTGATTAAATCTGAAAAACCTTTATGTGTTAGATGTTCTGTATCTTCGATATGAAGTTGATTCAGCAGGCAGCTGGTTACCGGTTTCATACCTGAAATACGTTTAACTTCCGACCACCATGATTTCTGGTTGGACTTTTTTAGATTGGCAACTCTGGTAGCAAAATATTTTCCCCTACAGGATTTCCTCATTCTGTTCACTTTATTCCGATAGAATTTGAAAAGAGAAGTGTTACTAGACGAAAAAGCACGTTGTCTCAGCTTTATCAGTTGTTTCAATTTTTCTGTGATCCAAGGAGTGTCGTTGCGATGGAATTTTACCTGCTTCTCTGGCATTAGAGTATCATAACCAGTTTTAATGATGGAACATAAAAAATTACATTTATCATCGCAGGATATGGTTGAGTTTACAATATGCCAGTCAATGTTACTCAGGAAACGACCAAGTTCATTCTTGCGTGACTGACGAGTGTCTCTTTTGATGACAGTTCTTCTACTTGAGATACCAGCAGGTCTTCTAATTTTGGGCTCAACAATTATTACATTATGGTCTGATAAACCTAGAGGAGGCAATACAATAGCTGATTTTGTATCATAAAATTTGTACATGTTCGTAAGTATGAGGTCTAGGGTATTGGTGCCTCGCGTTGGTTTGTTTACCATTTGCCTTAACTGAAAGTCACGACAGAGGTCTCTGGTATCGTACTGGTTAAAGTCACTGGCAATGATGATACCACACCCTGGAAAAGACTATCAATTCGTGTCAAAGATTCAGATAGATATTCAAAGAGATCTGCACTGTTAGAACTTGGTGTGTGGTAAACGCATGCTGAAACGATACAGTTTATTCCTCTTGGTAATCTAGGTGGCCTAATATGTGTCCATAAAACCTCAAAGTCTGGATGTTCGATATCAGGTAGTCGTTTAAACATAATAGAGTTCTTTATATACACGCAAACGCCGCCATGGGTGCCGAAGACGCGGTCTCGCCTTGAGAGGTGGTAATCAATTAAGGTCACGTGATTGTCACAAATGGATTCTCGTAGCCAGGTTTCAGTAACAAAAATTAAATCGAAACTGTTTTCAGACGTTAGAATACGTAGCTCGTCAATCTTAGGAACTAAGGACATAACGTTAGTCAACAAGATTCTTGGGGAAAATTCTGACTTTTGAGCAGGTAATAGATTCCTATTGTCTACATGTGAAGTAATACTAGAGTTTGATCTGCTGCCAATGCCACTTTCCAGGATGGGAATATCAACGGGAATACTCTGCCTCAATGATATTAAATTATTTCCATTTCGCCCGTTTTGCTTTGGTCTGTACACACGACTACGGGAGGAAATTCTAACTGGTATTAAATTGGCCATTATACATACGTAGAGTAGTTCCCGTAGAGGGTCAAATTTGTTTTCCGTTCTGCGGAATTCTTAACAATTTCTCTCGGTCGCCATAGTTTACAACTAACAAATTTGGGCCAAAAGTTATCTTCTAGCACCTGTGAACTGACAGCTGAGGGAACATGGATCTTAACTGATAGTGTTCCTTTGCGTCGACTTGGGAAAGCGGAAATGTATGTTGGAATTATGTTTCGTCGCTCAAGATACGAGAGGATTTGACTTTCTTTAACGTTATTGGCTACACCAGACAGGAAATATTTCTTTGTTTTATTTCGCTTTCTATTGACTCCAATAAAGCCCTCGGAGTCGCAAAATGACTCAATGCTATTGATTTTACGTTGCGGAGTATCACCAGGTGTATTTATATTGTCTGTATCAGACTTTTCACTGATGTCTTTACAAATACGGGATGCCACTGCATTTGCATAGGTCGGTTGATGTCCGTCTTTTGTTAATTGTTCAGCGCTGGTCGTGTTGTTATCCTCTATTGACTCATTCAGCACTGAAATTATTTCACGCCCATTGTTCTCAATAGGGTTTGTGAATTCATTCGAGACAATAGAGCTGTCGAAAGCTGGCGTATTTGCATTACAGGTGATTTCTTGATTACAATATTCCAAGGGCAAAGATTGGTTCGCTGTAACACTTGACTTAGCCCGAATTCCATCGCTTTTGCTAAGATTATTTTTACTTTTATCCATAAACTCTTGAAATTGTGAGATTACTGACGTTAAGTGAGAAATGGATCCCGATAATACTTGAATCGCTTCAGCATTCACTTGCTGGCCGACTTTTATGCATTCAAGGTCATCACTAACATCAGCCGATTGCACGCTTGATTGCCGGGTGTCTGAGATAGGCGATTCGTCTTCGTCGTGTTTACAGATCTCCTTGCACAGTTCTTTCATAATGACATTCGCTTTTCCACCATTAATGTACAAAAGGTTCTTGTTCTTTCTCCATAAAATAGTTGAGTCATCAAACGTGAACAGCTTTTTGTCACTTGCGGGCTGCGACCAAATTCCTTCCAGTTTTAGATTTTCGCTTACAAAAAGTTTTAATGATTCGAGGTCACCCGTCCATGCGAAGCTCAACTTGTCGCTTAATTTGTTATCCATAAGCAAATACAAAGCTTTTGGCTAGTATAAGCCTATATTCTTGATTGGTATACAGACTTTATATGGTATATATTTGATAAAAACGAGGAGCTCGAAATTTCATGTCAGTTCGTCATGAACGCACCAAGGAAGTTCGTATAATTATCCCGTGGGAGTGAGGATAACACAGCTTTTGACATTTCTCTTTAGTTTTAATATATGAATAAAATATTCCGTGGGGGTGGGGGTAACATAATCAGTCCATAAGGGTAACATGACCGGTTGAAAGTCTTCGGGTTTTGGCAGGCATCGCCACAAAATTTGTTTTTCCAGCAAATAATTTCTGCCAGCCAATTTTAAGGCGATGCCTGCGGAGGAGGCTAAATCCCACCATATTTTATTTGGTATAAACAGCACGAGTTCCTCGCCCTACGTAACAGCTGGTCTCAGGTACCAGTCCACGGCGCGCTCGGGCAAAATTATATACTGCGCTTTATATCACGAAGTAATATGAAATAAAAATGAATATTCAAAAAAAGTATGCCGAAAACTTATTTGCAGTTACTACGTGCATGCTTTCTATTTGTGAAATAAAAAAATGGGTGATTTAAAGAAAGAAAATGTTGACAAGTTAAAATATAGACAGGAGGATATTGAAGATAAAGAGAAACTTGTAAACAAGCGACAAGGCTGGAATGAGGTAACCAAGACGAAAAAATTTGCAGAAAGAACGCCAGAGGCAGTGGAAAACAATATCGTCTGGCGAATTGCGGTAAAGCTGATCAGAACCGAAGCAAGTACAGAAGAGATAACGGCTTATATATAATCGGCTTACGCTTATATATGAAAGGGGAAAGGATCGAGGCAGCATGAAATTAAAGTGGCGAGAAGCGAGAGGAAAAACCTGAAGGTATGACGCATCCTGAATGATAAAAATAAATATAAACTGATCGAGTTATTGTAATAGATACGACAACAACTTTCGATTTTTCCATTTGGCCTTGCTTCGGCATTATCCTGGCTCAAATAGTCGTACATTTTCCACTATAGATGTCGATGAGTTAGCATTTCTCATTGAGAATTTGTTCTCCGTTTGTTTGAAATCTTCTAAGCGAGCACATTAAAATATATATTTTATATATTATTTTTATTTTAATATTTGAATAATCACCAATGAAATGCATTTCAAATGCACTTTTTGATAAAGATGAGTAGCTTTCTTTTTGAATATTAAAATAAAACTAAATAGAATTAGACGAGTATTATAGTTGCAATCGCGAGGGGTTACTCTCCATGCATGTATTATTAATACATATTTATTAGGCAACGTCGAATAGCCCAGCAAAACAACACAACAAAATCGTCACAGAAAAATGCGCACACTTTTTACGGAAATATATTTTGGAGAGCTGGTGACGAATTTGGAAATTAGGTATGTTGAGTGCAATTCAGTGAATACCTAGCTATATTGATTGGCTTCTTAAACTACAAGAGTGATCAGTGTTGACCCATGTAATGCAGTACAAAAGAGCTCGGCTGCGATTAAAAAAAACGTTTAGTGTATTGAGTAAGAGTTTTTAAGTTGCATTCTTTTCTTACAATTATAGCCTTGACGAATATACAGACAACACTCTACATACAATAAACCTGAATTATCGAGTGGTTGTTTACTGTTGGCCAGTATTTTTGACATCTTAATTCGGACAATGAAGTTTGAGTTTTTGATGATCATTCCAATTATCTCAACAAGAAAAAATGCCCAAGAGGCCTACTAGAAGATTTACGGTATGTGTATATAAATTGATTCGCATTGGTACTGAACAACAGTCACTGACACTCAATTGTAAATAGACGGCCGGCCAGCCTCGAAAAAAGTGACTGTCGATGGCATTTTTTGTTACAAGCAGGAAACCACACTAAATGTCATCGGAGTGTGTTCACTTTGACGGTGAAAGTGGTTGCCTTCCGTAATTTTTCTATTTATGTACCGAAATTGGAAGATTTTTATAACGGCATTTCGATAGATGGGAATCCATTTAAAAGCAATTTTCGATATCATGGATTTATTGTAATTGGTTCACTACCTAATTAACATGTGCAAATTTCTCCTTTTCTTAATTGTCATAACTCAAAGTGACATGCTAATGAGAAAATGGTATTACTATTACACTTGTTAAAATACCTGTATGGAGGCGAGTTTCAAAATAAGGATGGATTTATTAGGACGAGTGGTTACCCGAAGGCTTAAATTCGCAAATTATTGCGTTTAATTTCAAATATTTACCGATTTTGAAGGTCTATGTGTTGTAGTAAAACAGCGTGTTTGCGCCAACATGCTGTTTTTCAACCATTTACATGCCAAAACTCGACTGGCTCAACAGAAATATATTGTGTTACACGGGTGGCAACCGGGCGTGTGATACTGATTCGTATGTAATCTACACATATGTGATGGTTGCCTGTCTGTAACACAACAAAAACATATTGTTGTGGCTTCTTTTTGAAAGGTCGTGTTTTGATGTATTTGCGCCATGTATTTGTATTTGAATTATACGAAAGAAGATTACCCGAGCTTTACAAATGTTAATTAGATAGTCAGCCAATTAAAATAAAACACTAATATAAAATGCAGCATTCGACAAAAATCCCATCCCTCGAAATGTTTTAGAAAAAACCTTCAAATGTTAGCACATAAATAAAAAATTACGGTTGGCAACCATTCTCACTCCCAAAGTAAACACTATCCAAAGACATTTTGCGTAGTTTCATGCTTGTAACAAAAAATGCCATCGACAGTGTTTTCTAGACACTTTTTTCAAGCTTGGCCGGCCGTCTAAAACATGTAAGGCAAATACAATATGATGTAAGCTAAACGGCCTAACCCTTCACTAAACTTAATTTTTCTATTGTTCGAAGATCTTGTTTAGCGTTTACTAGTATACGCGAATTCAAAGTCTGTCAGTTTTATAGTATGAATATATAAAGTAATGTCCTTTACTACAAGTGCTAAAGAAGGTTCGATGTTGAAAATCAGTAAGAACCGCAGTAACTACAAGGAGTGCAATTCGGACGAGGTAATTTGTAGATATAAAACTGTCCACAGTTGATAACATCAATATCGTGAAGAGCGGCCTGCCAACAACAGTTTGGAAGACCAACGTTGTAACAAATCTTGCGGGTTACTTTACCTTCGGCAACAGTCGGATGGGTACCGTTGATCCAACCGGCACCGTTTCCTCCACAATGTCCTGTTTTTACGCACGTTGTTGGCATTTTGGTCCCAGCAGCACCCCCAAATCTATACCATCCTTTAAAACTCTTTCGATTGTCATCGTTTGCATTTTTATTACCATTCTTGGAGATAAAATTCTTATTTCTTGTGCTTTCATTAAGCCATCTATAGCCATTACATTCCTTGTGTATAGGATATTCTGAAGTGGTAAAATTCTTCGCTGTAGAAACGGTGAATAAAATGCTAAGATTTTCAAATTAGTTTATGGCATGTCTAAGGATTAGTAAAGACCCTGAGGACAAAATTAAACCAATGCTTAAATTCAACAAGCCAGGTTTCCATTTTATCGTTTCGACTGGACGAGAAATCGCTCTTGTTTTTAGGGTTTGACCACCCGCGTCCCCTCAGCAACAACATACTCCAGCTCCTAGTCGTTTTCCTACTCCATGCCTTGCGCGAAAATCTCGCCGCCCCAAATCTTAATTCCCTTTCGCCGCGGGCATTGTTTGAACTTAGGCCGCTACGAATATATTACTATCAAAATTCGGAACAAAGTTATTGCAAGAACATTTATAGTTGCCTGGAAACTAGTATCCAGTCCACAAACACCGAAGAGGCATTTTTTGCTAGTGTCCATATCCTATAATCTTAATTAAGCGCCTCGAATTACCTATCTTCCAAAATTTTTATGCACAATTTTCGTGATAATGTCTCCCACTAAACTGTTTGAGTTTCATAGTTTCCAAATCAACCCATACAAGACAATTTAGAAAACTTTTATCGAAAACTATTATAATATACAAATCAATTGGGGGGGGGGGAGAAGATTATTATGGCGAAACTATAAATATACATGAGATTGGTACTGGGTAATCATTCACATGCAAGGAAGGGATTATTATTGAGTTTCCATAATACCCATCTTATGACTATAAATGACTATAGTGAAAAGTTTCAATCCCCCAATATAATACGTTGGACAGGTATTATCTGGCATGGAACGTGCATTTGAATGTACGTAATTGTAGTTTTCAAAGAATACTGTTTAAAAATTTTCAAGTCCTATTCTTTCGGGATGGTTTGGAACCATCCCACTGAGAATACTATTCAAACTACTGTACTATTCTCAGTGGGATGATTCCCAACAATCCCGGAGGAAATTGAATTGGAAAAGTAAATATTTAAATTAGTTTATGGTATGTCTAAGGATTAGTAAAGATCCTGGGGACTAAGCTAATGCTTAAATTCAGCAAGCCGGGCGAGTTATTGGGCATTTTATCGTTTCGAATGGACGAAGTGCATCGCTGTCGTTTTTTAGTGGTTTTTGGTATCGCCTGTGTTGCAGCTGCTGGTTAGTGTGGGAGACAGTGCGGGATTTCTTGTCAAGCGTATAAGGATAGCGCCAACATTCCCCCGACACGAGTACGTTTTGCTTTCATGAATGTAGTGGCGAAGAACGACATTTTGATATGTAAGACCATAGTTAATAGAGAGGGATGGTTTAGAAGCTTCACGAAAGTACAATGAAACTCATCATCTGTGTTGGTTTAGGTTTATGCAAAAATGTAGTTCTTCGTCGTTACGTGTGTATTGTATTTTCACCTAAACAACCAATAACCATGTCAAAACTGGGCAATTGTTTAAGTTACGGATGGACAAATAAACCAAAACATTGCTATTGTTTTTTTGCGTGAAAATACAATACACACGTGATGATGAAGGACTACATTTTTGCATAAACCTGGACAATAACATAGATAATGAGTTATATTGTACTTTAAGTACTATTTAAAACACTCGCAGTTCGTGCTTTATCAGATATAAAACACTCGTGCTGCGCACTCGTGTTTTATATCTGATAAAGTACTCCTGCTCGTGTTTTAAATAGTACTTAAAGTACAATATAAGCCGAGAAATTAAAGCTAAAGTTTATGTAAATTAACATGATTTTTTATCACATATAATTATGATAAATTAATTATATATAAATTAATGTAAATTAATGATAAAATAATTATGATAACAAACCAGCCCTAATGTTTACAAACCAGCCCTCTCTATTAACTATGTAAGACTAAGCACCTTATAAAATGTCAAAAGTTCGCCGATGTCGCTTAATCGCACTGGTCATTGAGAGGGGCCTTACACTGTCTACGACGAAGTTCTCGCATGATCAGTTTCTGGTTAGTGTGACGAACATATGTTCGTCACAGTATGACCCGCCGTAACTAAAAGAGTCACCAGCCAATATACGTTAACTCGCGTGTGACGACCTTTTAATTCAGATAAATTGGCAAAAAAGTAATAAAATTAGTATCCTGTAACGGCATGAATCTCGTTCAGTACGACTAAAACGCTCGTGCCGTGTGACTGCATTGAAAGTTACTGATATTGAAAGTTACTGATATTGAAACGCTGCTGTGTGACTGCGTTAAAGTTCTTGTTATTGAAACGCTTTTGTTTGTCTGCGTTAAAGTTCTTGATATTGAAACGCTGCTGTGTGACTGCGTTGAACGTTTTTGATATTAAAACGTTGCTGTGTGACTGCGTTGAAAGTTACTGATATTGAAACGCTGCTGTGTGACTGCGAAGTCCTGGATATTGAGTGTTGGATAATATTTTGAGTGTTGGATAGTATTTTGAGTGTTGGATAATATTTCGAGTGCTAGATAATATTTTGAGTATTGGATAAGGTTTTGAGTATTGGAGAGGAAGGACAAGTGGTACAGTGTTGAGCGTGTCTATTTCTGTAAATAGAGTGATACGCACTCTTAGGGCGGGACAGGAAGAGAATCTCGTTGCCCCAATCTTAATTCCCTTTCGCCCAGCAATTAGACGAGCAATTACAAAAGTTTGTCTTGCTTTCCCCGGCTGAAGAGAACTGAATGCGTAATTAGGGCATGTACAATTTATGCATCGGTAGATTGCTTGCCTTGTTTACATTTTGCTGCAAGGCAAATTTCGATTATACGAAAGATAATTGTTCTCCATTGTGATTCAACAATGCATATCACATTAGCGATGTTATTTTGGAACATTAAAAAGCTTTTGGCTGCTTGAGAAACGTATATATGCAACCGGATGTAAACATAAAATGTAAACACAAGCGCGCAAAGAATCACTTGCATGATACTCACTATTTAAGCATCATATAGGGGAAATCACGTCAACGTAAGTGATGGCAGGTAAACCTGACGTAAACGATTTTGGATGGATACAAAACCAACTAGACGACACTCAGAGATTGCGTACCTCCGCCGCATATTAAGCCAAGTTTTGACCCCTTGCCTTGTTTAAGCAGCATACATGTTTTGATGCTGTTTTCCTTCAAAATGTCGGACTCGGAGAATGATTTGGGAGCGAAATTGTAAACGACATTTAAACACTATATAAACGTTTTCCCACGTAAAAACACAACATTTCACAAGATATAATGATTGCTTCGAAGTGAAAGTAAAGCCTGGTTTTCATATCGCCGACGGTCGGCAATGCACTCATGGACCGTTGTTAGTGATCACTGAAGGAGAAAATACTTCAGGTAGACAAAGGATTTTACTCATCAGTGATCTAAGACAATGGCACTTCGAAAGCATAATGTTGTGGGGCGCCAAGCGCGAAAAGGATCACTTGCACGATACTCACTCTTTAAAATACAGATATAATGCTGTATAAGGTACATGACATGCCCAAAGATTTATCGAGTACTGCCAATTTAAATTCAAGAGCTATTTTATCGGCCGTTTTTACAATATTTTTCAAAGTACAATATTTTTCAGGAAATCAAACCGGAGGATCTATCCTGCAGGTTACAGGTTGGTACAGGTTTATGCTGGTTTATGAGATAATCAAGATGGCGTTAAAGTCTTTTCATATTGTTGCATACTGTTCGCATCTTTGCGACCTCATGTAGCGTGGGTACTATACTATTCCATTGGGGATCATCCTCGTCAAAATAATCGGTCTTAGCCCTACCGTGATATTTTGGTAAGAAAATAGCGCAGGGAGACTTGAGTGCAAATATAATATTAAAATTTTGTGTGTCTATATAAGTTGGCCATGTGATTTAAATAGGCAACTCAATACACTATACTACATTATTTTACTATACAACGCAATAATTATAATGTGACTTACGCTTTGACATTAGAAACAGGGTTTCTTTGAGATCCTTTACCTCGGTATCCAGTTGGTTAAATTTGTGGTAAACCTGAACAACGACAAGACAAGTAAATTTTTAAAGAAGGTTTAAAGTGGCGCCAGGCAAGTCCGTCCTGCTCAATCATGCGCACGTTTAGTTTAGACCGAAACTGGCAAGATGATAATCTGTTCTTGATATACATACTGTAAATTCTCATTTAATAATTTGTTATTAAATCATGCTCATGGTTATCTTCCTGTAATAGTGTTCTATTAAGCATTTGATACTCCCTAATCTATAATAATAACAAACATTCAATGCATGATATTAAAGATGATATCGAAAATTATCAAGGCCGAAGTTTAAGTTATCTGCTGGAACTTAAGCGGTATTATACTCTTGCGAAACCTGAGTATAATATGTTTTTATGATCAGCATTATGTCATCTCGCTCATTTATGGGCGTTTGATCAGATACTATATATAGCATGTTAAATTGCGCAATATAAATATTAAATATTATTATTATATGGCAAGCGCTAGTTCCTCTAGTTTACGAGATATGATTGGCTAATCAGCGGTCCGGAAAATCACGTAATGCCTCGCGGGGCATTACGAAATTTTTAATGTCCTACAACAAAAACAAACCATTTAATAAACTACTTATTTTGCTACTTATGGTTGTGCCATATAATAATCTACTTACTAGAAATACATTCATGCAGAATCCCCTCGCCATTAGAACCAAACAATTATTCTCCTGAACACCCCAAAAGTTATTGTAACATGAAGTACTTAATCGATTACTGTAACCATGGTAACACGCAAGCGAACACTGTAATACTGTATATTTCTTTTCTTTTCTGTACAAGCTGGTAAAATAGTGATAAGAATTTTACTTTTAACTATAAAATTACCAATTGCCCAACTATATAAAGTAGGTATGTTATTTTGTACTCTTTTAGCTTTGATTTACTGTAAAATTCAATCTTAGACGTCTCACAAAACGTTTCGAAATTGTCATAAAACTTCAACTGTTTTTTTAACAGTATTTTTATACAATGAAGTTTTTGAGATAAAATATGTTGTTTCTTATTCTATATAACACATTTGAATTAATACTAAAACAAATTTTAAGATTAGTCAATGTTGTATTGACCACACAGGATGAACTACGCATTTTCAAAACCAGTATGCAAAATAAACCCTTACCAGTTTAAAACGCTTTAAAACTCTAAAACCCTGTTCTTTCTCGGCCTTTCGATGATTTATTGTCCTATTGCTAGTTACCAGTTTCTCTCGGCTTGAACTTGCGCATGCGCATAACTTAAAAAACGTCCAGTACAGTTCATGACAAAAAAAAAATGGCGGACGACTTTGCATTCCACAATGTTTTCACATACACAGGCGTAATTAATACCCCGTGTCGGGTATTAACCTCAAACGTTCGATCTTTACGGTAAAATATTATACCTCGGTCTTGCCGTATTGACCTCGCTATCGCACGGTCAATACGGCAAGACCTCGGTTCTTTCAATAGTGACAATGTTAGCAACTGCCGTTCGTGCAGGTGATAACCTTTTACACAATAAACAATGATTCACAAAAAATGCCTGGAATCTATTGCAGAGCGCCATTTGTCTTTTGACATACATGTAAATTTGTATCAGTCACGTACAATTGAGAATAGGATCGTTATCGTCCAATCATGTAATAATGTAATCTTGTTTCTTGGTTTTATATTTTTTAAAGCAGCAATATAATTTCTACATAATATGAAATACTTGATCTTCATCTTTTCATCACTAACATATTAATGTTGCATCAATTGTCTGACATAGCTGTCAGTGTTCCTTATTTTTGACGTACCTATACTAGCCTCGGTTAATTATTTTACCAGAGAAGAGTTTTTAAACTATTTGTTGGGAAAATGCAGTTGAAATACTTCTATTTCGAATGAATAAAGCCATCATCAGCCATTTGCTTTTGCAAAATGTTCATGGCAATAGACTAATTCGTAATGTGGACTGCGCATCCACATGACGCGTTCTGCGTCGGGATAAAATTGCAGTTGAATCATAACATGTATAGCTCAGACTAGAGGTTTTAAAATATGAATATCAAAGTTTTTAATTGTTCAATCATTCTTTGTGTCTTACAAACAGCCACAATACAACTGCAATGTGATTTGAATTCACAAAACGTTGCTCAGAGAACAATTTGACTAATTTCAAATTACACAAAAAATTCCCATTCTTAATTTTGCTTTACACAGAGGACAAAGTATGTTAGTACAAAAATGCATTGAATGAATGATTGACTTTTTTTATTTTGATATACGCATATTTTGAATCTTCCAGACTTAGCTACCTGTTATTATTCAACTGCAACTTTATGCCGACGCAGAACGCGTCATTTGGATGCGCAGTCAACATTACGAATTGGTCTATTGCAATTCCAATTAACTTGTGTTTCCGACTGTAAGGGGATGCAAATATCCAAAAGGGGAAATATTCGCCTAGGAAACATGTTGGGGGTTGTTGTATCATCTTAAAATGATGCATGGGTTCTATTAAATTTAAATATTTTGAAAATTATTATACATAAAAAATAGATATAAAAGATTTATACACCATGTAGATTCATTTCTAGCTTTGATGATAAGGGATAGGATTATATAGACACCCAAAAACGAGGCATGGGGACGTGAGCGCAGCGCAAACAAAATAACTGCTGCTGATCCAATATCATCGCTTGTTTTGGAATATCCACAGATTGGGTGTCGTTAAAATGACTACTCTGCTCACTACACACAATTGCGTGTGAGAGTATTATACATATTTCAATGAGGGACAAGAGTTTGCACTGCATGGTCTCCATCGTTTTCAAAGCTTTCAAGTGCATGGTACGAGTATTTTAATCGTATATACTATAGTCGTAATTCATTTGCTCAAATTGTACGATTATTGCTATTCGCGCCTTATTACGTAACTTCATGTGATAGAAAACGTTTTTGTTCAATTTCGGTCGTAAAGCCAAAGATAATTGAATATTTATGGTGCCTCGAAACACGCTACAGTTCGAACTCATGGTGACCATTTTGCTACACTGCAGGATTATAAAAAGCCTACCTTGTTTTCCCGTGCTAATTTATTCCATGTGTTGTTGGATCTTAAATACATTTCTTGCTTGTCTTTTCGGAATGTCAGTAGGCCATCTATATCAGGAACTTTCTGCGCCGTTAAGGAGTCTGGGACGACTACAATCTGGTACAAAAAGACTTCTTCTTTTACATACACCAATACATGTTCATTATAGGTTGCTGAACAATGGAAAGGTATACCTTTATGTACTCCACAATCTAGTTTCTCTCTTAATGTCGAACAATGTGATGTGAATTCATGTTGACTGAAGCATTAGTACAATTATAGTATATTATAGCATTGCCATTAAAGTTAATCTTAATAAAGTTAATCAGTGTTTATACATGCAGCCTAATATTAAGTATAACATTTTAAGTTTCTCAAGAATTACACCTGAACTTACTGTATACAAACAGCTAATTGTATACACAGCAACTTGCCATGCATATAAAATATACATGCATACATGCATGTATGTATGTATATATAACTATACTTACTCCGTCGTGTAAAAGTGCAATGTCTTTGTCACAGCGACCCTTTTATCGATGATCCTTCCGCAGGTTCACCTACGGAAACCTTGTTACGACTTTTACTTCCTCTAAATGATCAAGTTTGACCAACTTTTTGACGTCCGTCGGATGAGCCGAAGACCATCTGACAGTGCCAATCCGGAGGCCTCACTAAACCATTCAATCGGTAGTAGCGACGGGCGGTGTGTACAAAGGGCAGGGACGTAATCAACGCGAGCTGATGACTCGCGCTTACTAGGAATTCCTCGTTCAAGATCAAGAATTACAATGATCTATCCCCAGCACGACGATGATTCACAAGATTACCCACACCTTTCGGTGAAGGAGCGACTCGTTGCCATCGTCAGTGTAGCGCGCGTGCGGCCCAGGACATCTAAGGGCATCACAGACCTGTTATTGCCTTCCTGACTTTGGTTAAACACGCAACAGTCCCTCTAAGAAGTCGAGAGCGATTCGAGAATCGTCTGACTATTTAGCAGGTCACAGCGACCCTTAAAATAGTTATAAAGAGAAAATCAATATACTGTCAACTTCAAGCCTGAGACCATATATATATATACAACAAATGACGGAACAGATTTCAGAAGTGCTTAAATAGACATCGGAACGAGTAAGAACGTTTAGTTGCAGAAAAACGCATCAGAATTTGGACACGGCTCTATTTGTTTGGTACAATACTGTACAAAAAGAATAAACGAGGGCATAGTAGTTTTGAAGTTTTTATTGTTTTTGTGACTTATGAATATGAGTGTGTTTGATTTGTCTTCTAGCTGTACAGGTTAGGTCATTTTTACTTTTGTGACAATTGACAAATATATTATTGGACGTTTTCCGGGCGGGAAGATGATCGAGATCCCGGCATGTATATATTTCTATAATATTTTTTGCCTTCTGTTTGTTTTGGGGGGGGGGGGGGGGAAGGGAAGGAGCAGGAGGGGGAAAGCATCATCATTATTAACAGAAAATGGGTAAAACGCACTCACAATTAACATATGAGGTGGGGAGTAAGGGTAAGATGGGATGGAGCAAGTGTCAGATGGGGTGCATGGAGCAAGGGTCAGATGGCGTGGATCAATACGTTGTATATGGAAGTGTTTCTAAAGTCTTATAGTCCAATACAAATAAATGTTTGCCAAGCGAATGTAAAAACATAGCTTTTATAAGGATTTAAACCTTACAAAGTTTAAAGCGTTTATATATAGCAAACACGATAAGCTCATTTATTGTTTAAATTTCTTTTTTAAAACAATAAGTTCTGCTTCTAAGAGCGTATAATTCTTAAACGCTATCACTCGTTTGGGATCGACTATTTATTCTCCGAGGCATCCTCGTAGCTGTTTTTCACCTAATCGAGCTTCCTAATCGAGCGAGCATAACTTCATATCGTGCGAACTTATTTCCATATCGAGCGAGTCTATTTGCAAATCGAGCGAGCTTAGCTTCGAGCCAAGGTCTAAGATGTGAGGATAGCTCCGAGCCGAGCTCTAAGATCCAAGAATAGCTGTGAGCCGAGCTCTAAGATGTAAGGATAGCTCGTAGCCGATCCTAGTATAAAGTATATATCTTCGAGCGGAACCTACTATATAACTCTAAGCCGAGCTTAGTATAAGGGAGATACAAATAATCAAGATACAATTAAGGAAGATAAACATAAGGAAAATAAATTCCACTCCTCTCTCGAACTCCAACCCTTTCTCTAACTTAACTCTAACCCTTTCTCTAACTCTAACCCTCTCTCTAACTATAACACTAAACCTTTCTCTAACTCTAACCATTTCTCTAACTCCAACCCTTTCTCTAACTCTTACCCTAACCCGTGCTCTAACCCGAACTCTAATACTAACGCAAACTCTAGCTCTATAGTTAATGGTCACAGCCCTCAGCTTAACCTTGTTGTTATGTAAGATTATTGCTTTTCACATATTGTATGCTCTTTATAAACGCTTGCAATTTTTTCCTTATAAGAACTACGTTTATACACTCGCTTAGTAAACATATATTTGTATTGCTCTATAAGACATTAGCAACATTTACTATGCCAATAAACTTTAAGATATTCTCGTTATGGAAAGATGTATCTCTGTCTATTATTATTTCGTATTGGCCAATAACAATTTACTAGGTTAAACGTCGCTATATTGGTTGTCTAAGGAAGCCGCTTGTCTGGCATGAAGCGACACTAGATACGAGAATATATTTAAGAAGTTTATAAATCGAAAATTTTAATTACGACAACAAAGCCATCTTTGTGTTTGTTGTTATGTAACGACGAAATATGGTTCACCTCATCTGATTCTTGCTCCACCCCATCTGACCCTTGCTCCACCACCCCTCCCCCCATATGCTAATAATGAGTGCGCCGCCCCATTTTCTGTTACTGAGATGCCTCCCTTGCCCCCTTCCCTCTCACCGCACAAAAAACAGGCTGGAAAACGAGATATATTACTACTAACGTTTTTCGTCCCGTCACGCCTGGACGCGATCCCGGTTTTAACAATCGAGATCTAGCCTGAAGTGGAATTTTTTTGCCATATAAATGCTCCATTCCGCCAACCGGAAGAGTATTACGCTGACTTTGCTTTATTTGGTCACAGTCATGTGACGATCTGAATAGTCAAATCATTGAAGAGAGATTAGACTATTCGATTGTTGTAATCGGATTCAATATGCATTGTACTGCGCAAAAGCATATAACTATATGCCCACCTCAATAGGAAGAACACTATGACCAACTAGCTTGTACGAGATCAATTTTCCATCATCTCTCTTCACTTGATAATCCATGCATTTCTTCCAGAGTCTCTTAGGAAGACTGGTTCTTATCCAAAACCATGTGTACACATCTTTTGTCATTTTTCCTCCGTTCATTGCCTGACAGTTCTGAGCACAGTAATCTTTTGTTCCTCCCAGTGGCCCATAACAACCACAACACTAAACACAATTGCAACATATTTATTGTTTTTATAAAATAGCCAGCATTGTGCATTTTCTTTTTCCATCTAAAGTTTCTTATTATTAACGGTGGTCCATATCTGTAGTGTTGTAGCTTTTCAAGCATTTTTCCACGGTTGAAAAAATCACTATCCAGTGGATAGCACTATTCGGCCTTCGTACAACCGGCCTTAGAGCACAACTTTTAAGCTTCAACAATCGTGCAGTTAGGGGAATTAGTAATGAGAAATTTCAAATTGGATAAGTAAAATAATCGCGCTGAATTAAATGGTATGCTTTACTAGATATACTGACTAAGAAAGTTAAGTTTAGACTTCTTACGTGTCCATTATCACACCCAACAAAAGCAGTTGCGTTGTATTCCATACCAGATATACTTCCGACTGTTTTGTAACTAGAAGCAAATGCAATTTATGCAGGATTCACACAATTCATACATATATTCTTCATTATTTAAGAAAATAGATTTCCATGCAGTAGAAATGTAAAATAAATATCGTATCCTTACGGCGAATGATATTTTTCACATGTGAAGTTTAACGTTTTGATTGGCTAGTGTTTTTACGCTCATAATTGTAAACATGGCGCCCAGTTTCAGCGAAATCCGATCACCAAAGTGAGGGCTTTATTTTGTTTTTCGCTAATAAAGCGACTAATTCGGGCCATTCCATTTAATATATGCCCTCCCCCCCCCTATTGAAGGGTCTGGATATCCAAGGGGGGAGAAGAGGTGTTTCATCCTAGTTTTTCCTAGGGGGTAGCAACATTTTGCTTAATGGCAAAGTTTTGGTGTCTTAGTGATATCCAAGAGGGAGAAAACGATAACCAAAAAGGGTACCCCTCATACAACAGGGGTGGTGGGGAGGGGGGCTATATTGAAGTAAATGGCCCATTATCATAAACGAGAACACTAACTATCACCTAAGGATTGTTCTCAAGATTTGTATTCACAAAAATCATCCGAACTCCCAGCGGGAATCCAACCCGTATCTCCCGATTGCCGGTCCGGATGTTTTACCACTATATACTATAGGGTTTCAGACAGCAATGCGATGTTAACTAGAGACCTGGTTCCTACTAATGATATGCGTACTTTGTATTTAAAGTTTCAACATATCTATAGTGCGATATTGTATGTGTTTGTGTTTTCATATACCAAGTCTGTATGTTATATAGTACATGTTGCAAGCTTGGAAAGATATTAACTAAGGAACGTTCTCAACCTTTGTATTCAGAAAAATCATCTAAACTCCCAACATATACAGGGTGTATAAAAAAACGGAGTCCTTGCTTCAAATGTAAATTTTCAAAAGACAATACTAGAGTAAAATGTTTATGTTTATATTCATTTTAAAGCGTAGCCATTCAGCTTTCTAACGGTAGGTTTTGTTTCAAATTTGAACGATTGGTTTGCGGATAATAATATTTTAAGTGACTGTGATTGGAGAATCTAAAATTTGAGATCCGATAATAACTGATACTAATATATTTTTATCAACACAGCGATAAAATTGAACATTTTTGCAATGTATCATCAAAACCAAACAACCACGGCTTTCCATGTACTACTTTGAGTTCATTTACAAACGTTACATGCCTTAAAGGTGGTTTAAGCCATGGTTTAAGCATGATGCATGGACGTCAAATTATTTTACGGTTATTTGTGGGTTGGATTTCGGAGTATCAATAAATAAAACTATCGAATATCTTGTATAAAGTTATTAAATTGTTTTTAATCCTTTTTCTCGTGTGGCAAGAACAATATTGAAGTTTAAACAACAAAATTCAAGAATTTTACACGCGACTATGGAATAACATTAGTAAAATTGCATATTAATTATGCGGCATCTAAAACTGATAGGTTCTAAATTTTTTCATGTTCAGTTATTACTTGCATTAAGGACACCAATAACGACTTGTTCGAAAGAGAAAAGAACAGGCTTTAAAATATGACCTAAATCACGTTATATGGTCCAGTATTCCGAAAATTATTAAGTATAAAATAATGGACTCCGTTTTTATTACATCCTATATATATACATATATATATCCTGTGTTTTCTGTATTTTCTGTACCTAAATGATCCATCGTAATCCAGTTTCACTTTCAGAAGATCATGATACGCAAAGCTCAAAGAACAAGGTTTCTCCAAACACGAGTTCATCTTAGTCTGAAAACCGATAAAAATATATCTCAGAACTAATTTCAAGAAAATTAAGAAAGATTATAAATGGTAATAACTTAGATTATACTTACAATCAGTGACATGGAATTAAGGTGAGACACTTTGATCGAAAGGTTATTTTTCCGCAAATTCATATGTAAAACCTCCATCCCATGTTTCAATGTTAGTGTTCATGCATGCATTTCGTTGTCGAAAATTTGTCGGCAACACTATACAGAACACAAAATCACTTGTGTGAGGCGTAACGTTACCGTTTTATCTCTATCGATCCAGGAATTTTGTCACTGATTGTAGGTTTAAACCGTTTACTTACAAAATGGTTGCAAAATTTCTGTGGACACTTACTCTTACCGAAAATTTAACACTGTGTTACTTATTATTGGGTATTTTAACTACCACCATTTCAGATACAATGTTTGTTTTTTTAATTAATCAAGATGAATCCACTTTAATGATTATCAACATTAAATTGGTGTGGGGAAATGAGGAACATGATCTAATACCTTTTGAAAGCAAGTGAGGCGGCTGAAGCAAATTTTGATATTTTTGTATCGCTGTACATAGAATTTTTAGGCGGTATTGTCAGTAAACGTATCTACTGAGAATACGTACGTACCCATCCAAAGTTAGCTGAATGGCGATAAGCGTAGCCAAATTTCGAACATCTCAACTTTGTGGTGACAATTTTTCCTGTTTGAAGATCTTTTACATATGCAATATTTCCAATCCCTGCCGATCTTTGATGACATCCAGCACTGGTCATCATCAGGTTCTTCAATGGACGTCTGGACTTCAATCGAAATACCCTAACAATCATTTGTGTTGAGTTTTTGAAATATTGTAACTATAGTTTTGAAACATGAGATAGTATAGGTATGGTGAAAATAAGGCAAGGCAAGATAAGGTAAGGTAAGGTGGTACCAAGCTGTGGTAAGCTGGGGGATCTGGGCGAACGTTCTAGCATCAGTCTAACAATATTACGTTAATCTCTGTATAGGCTGTATATAATTGATATATATTTATATTTTGTACCTATCTTATACTGTAATATCTAGTTATAGCTGTAAATTATAGATAATTTCGTTTGTATAACTCTCTATAATCTGTAATCATATTGCAATTCACCTTTTGGTGCGAAAATATGTTTTAATAAACCTTTAATGAAAACTTTATTGATATAACTTTTTTCTTAGATATATACAATTGTAAATCTCACTTCTAGAGGTAACTTACAATTGACTACTTAAACTGATCAAATAAGGCTATATATATATATTATTATTAATATTTAAAGGAAATACGGATAGTCTAAATATTCATTAGTTCAGGATTAGTCCATTCTTTATTTCTACAACAAAAAATATAATACGAAGTTCGGATGGCTATAGATATCATTCTTCTTTATATGCAGTATTGTTGGTGTTGTTTGTCGAGTCCTAAATCATTTAACATTTCAATGAAGGTATGGCATTGTTTGTCAAACACACCGAGTGAGCTGATAGACAGATTTACAAATTTCACAGTTGAAAAGTTTCTATTTTGTTCTCTTATCAGGTCTTTGTATTTTGCTTTCTTGCGTTTAACGTTGTTTGAGAGGTTTGATTCAAATCCTACGGTGAGTTCAACAAATTAGTTGAACAAATTAGTTCAACAAATTAGTTCAACAAATTAGTTCAACAAATTATTCGAAGCAAATTAGGTGTGCCAGTCAAGTGTGGGCTCCCCAAACGGTAACTAACATTTTATCAATTGAGCGAGTTCAACGTCGCGCAACGAAATTTATCCTCTCCCTTCCATATAGAACTGATATATCATATAAGGAGAGACTGCAGTCTATTGGCGTTCTCCCGGTCTGCTACTGGCAAGAATATTTAGACCTCACCTATCTTTTTAAGAGTATCATTAGCAATGACATTAATGTCTCAATACGAGTCTCTACTCGGAAATTCGTGGATCCAAATAATGGAATTCTACTAAAAATACCAAAGTTCAGAACGGTTAGTTACCAAAACAGTTTCCATGTCAGGGCTCCTAGTGTTTGGAACATCCTACCTACATGTAGCACCATCCGTGATACATCAAGATCTTTAGCTTACTTTAAATCTTTGTTATATAACTATTACTTCGAACTTCTAAATAATATTTACAACCCGGACAACCCAAGAACATTTAAGTCAGTGTGCGTAAAATGCCACTCCACGCGGCCTCTCGCTAATTTATCTGTTAGAACGTGTTGTTGACAGTTTAGCTAATTATTAGTTTTGTGTATATGTAATTGTAACTGTATTGCTATAATATTTGTTGGGGACCCCGTTATTGGAGATATCTCTGTGGTCAGTTCCTGCCTGTGTTGTATGTAGATTAATTGTGTATTCTTATTTATGTTTGTTCGCAAATCTTGTAAAATAAAAAAAAAATAAAAATAAAAAAAAAAAAAAAAAAATAATAATATAGAGGTGTTTGTCTGAGGTGGAAAGAAGTAAATCTGGACGATAATAATAATAATAATAATAATAATAACATCGGTACATGTAGTTTGAAAAAATTGGCTAAACAATTATGTAAGCTCAGTCTCGACTTTTATTTGATTCGTTGTCTGAATTAACTGGCCAGACAACCAATAATGCATTTACTTGACCAGGTTTCATGTGTCAGATGTGTACCGAAATAGACAGTATGGGTTTTTACTTTATATTTCTTTACTTATTTTTTGGGAATTATCAACTAGCTGTATGGTACTCTATGTAAGGCTTTAACAGCTTTTTCTACAAAATTTTAGACATTGAAAAAAATAGACAATTTTTATAAATTATCAGATTGCATGAGTGGTAAATATTCGCTTTTAGTATAATATCAGTAGTAAATAATAGCTTTCAAGTGTTTTAATTGCTTGGCTGAACTGTAAATCTGAGGCATTATTTACTAGCTGGAGTGATAAATAATGCTGTTTTTCAAAATGGCTCCCCAAAGTCGTTTTGTAGTGACTTTCTCCATGAAATTAAAGAAATAAAGGATAATGCAATTCCGCATGCAAAACACAAAACTATCAAGAAGTCTTTTTGCAATTAATTTATTAACAATTTGTTTGAAAAATGTAAAACTTACGAGTAGCAAGCAAAGAGCGACAAATTGCACTTTCCAAGGTCGTTTATTCACATTTAAAACGAACATGACAACAATTAACTTATCTTAAACATTTTAAATTGTCTTATTTATATCCTGCATGATCTTTCTTGTAAATTGTAAGCATTTTTAGCGCCATTCTTCCATTTAGAGTTGTTGTTTTAACGAACTTCCCGGGTATTTTAATAGACGTATTTCAAAAAGAAGTAAATTATATTCATAACGAAAGCGCATGTTGTTGCATTTAACTTTATGCATATTTTACTACTGAAATTATAATAAAACAGTTGTTTACCTCTTGATTATCGGTGAATGTTCACATTGACTTCGTCTCGGTGAATCTTCACCGATAATCACCTCGACTTCGGTAAATAATTGTTAATTAACACGTATACTGTTGACGTTCGCGTCTTTAGTAATTATTTAATAAATACCAATGTGCTTTCGTGGCTTTAAAATCTTCACTTGTTGCCATCTGTACTCTGAAATCAAGGATTGGTGCATCACCTAAAGAGCTTGTCCAATGAGGTTTGCCAAATGGTCCCACTGGATCATTATTGGATGGAAATGTATACGTCATAGGATTATTTTTCCGACCAATCAGAATGAACCCCCCGCCATCAGTACTCATGTCACACCACACCTGCAATCAATAGACAAGTTTCACAAATATGCGCATGCAGTACTGCTTTTCTATCAATTCTTCTTCGAAAGTCAAGAACAATGCAACGAAGTCACATTGTAACAAAGTTACACTGTCAGGAAGCAAGCGCTCCCTGTATTAGGTAAGGATAAGAGTACGTAAAGATTAGCAGGATTATTTTAAGGATAGGGAAAAGATCAGCAAAGATCAAGTTGAAATCACAGTTAACGACGAGACGACCGAGAATACGAGCAAAAACGTCGAAGAAGATACTATTATGGAAACTCAAGTGGAAACACCGCATAATGTGGGGAAAGGTAGCTGATTCTATCGCTCAGGATGACACTTGGAAGTTTGCGCGTTTAAGATCGAAAAGCTCAAAATGCCGAGATTTAACGGTGACGAACAGTACTATGCAATATTTAAATCTGATTTTAAACAAATTATTGGCTCTAAATACAATAGTAGAGATGCAATTACCCTATTTCTTACAGCCCTCTGTGGAAAACCGTTGGAAATGATCAAGGGTATTGGATTGTGAGTTAGCTCATTTGATGAGAAGTTGCAATACACTGAAGGAAGTTGGACGTCCACACGACATAGGCAATAACCATATATTGGAAATAATCGAACAAAAAATTTGTAATGATGGCCGAAAGGTATGGACACGTTACCTAGAAAGAGTGAAGATTGAATGAAAATTGATGGACTTAATAGAATGGATGACAGTTGAGATGAAATCGAAATGCGTGCGATAGCATCATTAAGGAATGTGGGTAAATTGAGAGTCCATCACTTCCCTGGAAAAAAATCCAGCAGAACAAAAGCTTAGAAGTGTTGGATATGCAAATCCTCAGATCACTGGGTAGATTGAAGCCATAACTTCATGACCATGGCCCGAAATGAGCGCTTGAAGTTTATCAGAGACAATCACGCGTGCTACGACTGTATCAATAAAGTGGGAAGAGATCATCGAGCATCTAACTATAGTCGAAGACGCCCGTGTACAGAAATTATCAATAATGCAACCTGCATGCACAGTGGTGATATAAAACAAGTTGGTAATCTGGTCGCTCAACATTTCCCATTAGGAGCAACCCAGAGTAACCCAGCGTCAGTCAACAAAAATGTTAAGGGTAGGAGTATCTGTCTCGATCGAGATGAATGAAATCTGGTCAACTGAATCTATGGGAGTTGAGGTGAAATCATGTCTTTGTGATGGCGAGATTCTGAGCCGAATAGAACGAGAAGAAGCTTATATAATCCTGTAAGAAATCTTATAATCAGTGGATCATAACGTATCCTTCTTAAGCAAAACCCTGAACATGCCAAAGCTTACAACGCACAAATGAAAGAGATGAAAGATTTGAAATTTTCTCGAAAGATCACAAACGAAGACGAAAAGCGGTATAAAGGCCCTGTCCGTTACATCGATAATCATGTTGTCATCAGACCGGAGAAAAAGAGCACTCTATGAAGAATCGTGTACAACTCATCATCGAATTACCAAGGCCACCGATTAAACGATTACTGGCTGAAGGGCCTAGATTTGTTAAACAACCTGTTTGGCGTAATACTTCGCTTGCGCGAGGAACCAGTGGCTGTCCATGGAGACATCTCGAAGATGTATCAACATGTTCTCCGTTTTTTATGGAGGGACATGGAGGAACGTGAGCCAGATACGTATGTTAAACCGTACTGATATTCGGAAATAAACGAGACGAAAATCAAGATTCCTATTCAGAAGCGGCCGCTTCTTTGAAGAAAAAAATCTTATATGGATGACATTTGTAGCTCTGTAAAGACAGTGGAGCAAGCAAAGAAGTTAACGACAGATCTTGACAAAGTTCTGCAGGAAATAGGCGAGTGATAATATATTCAATACAACACGGCCGCGAGTGTTGTAAACAACTTGTGAAATGAACATATAATGACGTTTGATGATATGTGTGCAATGCGATACAAATACGGTGGAAAATATGGCGTCTTCACCGAGTACTTCGAGTTATACCATAGCACCAGTGTTTAATAACTGCGTGTTTAATTCTTGCAATAACTGTTGGACGGGGAAATAAATCGGTGCTTGTTAAATAATTTTGGTATTGGAATAAAATAAATGTGATTTTGTTGTTGTAATGCATTTTTTACTGTTGTACAATGGACCGATGAGATTTCAATAAATATGCCATGCAAATCAGTTACAATTTACAAACACTCGTGGTTGTAACAGAAAAGATACAACCACGAGTGTTTGTAACTGATTTGCATATTTATTTAAATATCATTTGTATGGGGTATACAGAGGTGTGCATGTGACGTAATCCGTGAAATTTGATTGGCTATAAGCCTCATTAATTATTCATGAATTTCACAAATAAATATATAAAGAAGTAGGTATATTGATATAATATGGGAAAACATGTTTTCTACAAATGGTACATGTACAGCATAGATGTTGTTGAAGTAGTCTGTTTGACTTGCATTTTTTGTTCCTTTCTTTAATTTATGTTGATAGTGAAATTGGCTTTCTAATAATGAGGTAACAAAAGTAGGCAATTTACCGACAACTTGGTTAACGAAATAACTAACCTTTATGGGTCTTGAAAGTCTTAAATTTATCCAGTAATAGCCATGAGTAGGCTCAGGAACTTTGTTCAAAATATCAGAGCAATCATAACCAGGGTTGAAAAATTCACCAACAGTTTTGTGATTTATGCCTTTAATATAATGTTAAAAAAGGTTGCCCATCAACATACGTATAAATACGCCCATGCATAGAGTGTTGTAGGTAAACTAGTCGCAGTTATAAACTAACAACAGGGAAAGCCTTTGAAAAACAATTAACAAATTGATGCATCAATAATTGATTAGTACTAGTCAAGTAAAATCTCACTGAAAGCTCCCCATTCAATTCACATATACATGCAAGTAATTGCCTTTGTGCTGTTTATCCCAATAAAGATCAACTTCTGGCCACGCTGCTGATCTATATTTAGAAAGCAAATATAACACTTAATGAATAGATTCTTTCGTCTTACCATCTGTGGACATCCACTTGTAAACATCTCTATTTTTGACACAAACGAGGATTATTTCTTGACCAGCTCTACTCTTCACCAAAACCTCACGACCATGTCGTGTTTGGTTACACGATCCAGGATCATAATCATTCAGTACTGTAATACTCTGCGATAAATAAGGCATGCAGTATCAGATACATATTATAACCGGATTTTCTATTTCAGGGGAAGGAGAAGGGTTATTGTAGAATAAGCCAGGATCGAGAGGCCCTGTAAGCACTTTTACAATCCTTTTGTTCCACACTGAAACGTACTTCATGGAGCATTTCAGCCTTTTTCAGGGTATTCCTGCATAATATAGTACATTTAACCCTCAGTAGGAAGGCATCCGAGGCCATCCTCCTCGGGGAAAATTTACAATATGTATGACGTGGCATTTTCTAGCTGTGCCATGGGGGCGGTGCATTTAATACCATAGTTTGAATATTTCCAATCATCCTTTAACATATAACTACCATACGAATTACGAAAAATTACTAATTAATAAAAAATGTATTGGATTATCATTGGTCATCTTCATTGAAAATATAAACCGGTTATACAGTTCTAAAAAGAGGTCAATCGTGTACATACCCGCTTGAAGTTAACACCAGCACTAACAAACGACAAGGAACAACAAACCACAGACAATATCAAGGTCCACTTCATGGCAATATTTGCCTCACAGTACTTGTGATAAGGTAAAATAGTTTTTCTTTTTAACTTGCTTACGTCTGATAATACGCTCGACTTCGCTAGTAAGACAAATAAACAGTGCAATTAAATGAGAGAACTAATTTAATACAATATATTTAGTATGGCTGAAAGTTCAACATGCAGTTGTAAAAGACTAAGGAACCGTGATTACTGAAGTACAGCTTGTAATCATTTTAAAATACCATGTTCGATAACCCCTTTCCCTACAGCACTTCAGCAGAGGGACTCTCTTAGTAAGGGATAGAACATGACTTTCGTATGAGTGGTTTTTAATGGAAATTGACTATGATAGATTCTAAATAGCACATGTAGGAAACTTGATTGAAATGGGAAAAGTATTTGTTTTCCAATGCATATGAAATGGCATTCGTATAATGAAACGTACGTATTGCAAAGTATTTTCAACGCGCACTCCAAGCCATTTCATTGGCCTTCAGAAAACTTTTTACAACGCTTACTAGATATCTAATGTTCCAGCTATCAACCCAAAGTATCTATCTGAAAACAATTTTATCTGAACACAAGCTTATCGACCGTATGCGTATTCGAGCGTTAGTCGTAATATATGTAGTTTTGAACCACCTTTTTGAGTTGCCGCACGAGTTGGCGCGTTGCGTATGATTTGGCACACTCATTAGCATTTGAGGGGTTACATGAATATTAGCATATGAGAGGGGGGAGGCACGGGGGAGGAGCTTGTCATTAGCACATAAGGGGTGAGCATTATCTTTAGCATAATATAGGGATGAGCACATTGATCATTAGCACCGCATAATCATTAGCACATGAGGGGGTGGGGAGCGCAATAATTGTGTAACTTGGTCTTACTTTTTTGAGACCTCTCAACCCTTGTTAGTATGACGACACAAAATTAGGTGAATTTATATTGGAATGGATATATGAAATCCTTTAATCTCGTATCTAGTAATTTAAAGTGTTTCTTACTTAGACAACCAATATATAGCAACCTTTAACCTAGATAACTATTGTTGCCTTTTGCGAAGTAATAAAAAACGGCTTTCACGGTCGACCAAAGTAGCGACGCTTAACCTGATAAGTTTACAAAGATAGACATAGTTCTTACAGCATTTAAACCTTACAAAGTTTCAAGCGTTCATATATAGTAAAGTGACAACCAATACATAGCGACGTTTAACCTAATAAGTTTACAAATTTTCAAGTGTTTATATATAGCAAAGTGTATAAAAGCGAGATTTCAACAAGTTTTACAAGTATAGTTTTCATAAAAACATTGTATGTAGTTTTGGCGTTCAGCTTAACCTTGCTGTTAGAGCTAGACGAAGTGTTAGTATTAGAGATAGAGAGAAGAATAGGGATAGAGTTAAGGCGAGGATTAGAGTTAGAGCGAGAGTTAGAGAAAGAGTTAGAGAGAGGAGTGGGATTTATCTTTCTTATCTTATCTTCCTTACTCAATAAAACTATTCCTAAAACGTTCAGTTTTGAAATTTACTTAAATTAAATGTTCCATCCTAAGTTCCATAGTTGAAGCTTCAGTACGAGACGACAGGAGAACAATAAGCCTGTGCGATTGATCAGAAGTTAATTTTTGGAAGAACTCTGTCGTTAAATTTTTTCTTCTTTCACTAAGGCATTCCAAGTAATCTTAGGCTTTAAGAGTTATGTTTATATATTCGCTTGGCAAAAATATATTTGTATTGCTCTATAAGACCTTATATAGGCTATAGTATGCTAAGCAAGACATCAGATAACAAATAATTCAAAGATCATTTTCATGATTGGGCATGCTTTCACGTGGGCAGGTTCAGGTTCGTCAGGGACTGGCTACACCTGGCATGGCTCTGCAACATGGTACAGAGCATTCAGTTCAGAATCAGATCATTTCCGAATCAGATCAGTGCAACTTAAAGTGTGACGTGAGTAGGAATGATTTTTGTCATAATAGTAGTATTCACACCGCAGAATCCCAAGATCTCCCACAAAATATGTTGTGTTTGAATTGTGTTTTTATGTAAAGGGTTTTATATCAACAGCTTAGGTCATTAAATTAGTATATAAAATATATTTTTGATGCTTATTCTTTTAGTTGAATCTACAGTATCTGAATAAAAGTTTATTGAGCGATATTCGAGCGTGTTTAAGTTCTATATATAGACTTCATATTCTGAGTGAACAGGTAAGTACGTGCAAAATCACTCGTTTTTGTTCTCCATAGTATAAGGTATAGTTTTTAGGCTTACAGTGATATAATATACCGTGATAAGTGATATATAAATGAAGTAGAAAAATAAACAGTACTATAATTCTATATAGATAATACCTGTGTGAAAAGTTGAAGACAACTTCTGCTTACCATAACCTGCTAACAATTTGAGTGTTATTAGCCCAACTAGAAGTTTTAAGGTCTTTGATCGAACAATTGCCGAGGAAGTTCGAAGGCAGATCTGGAGATTATTTTCGAATGAAAATGATACTGAAAACAATGATGGTATTACTAGTTTCAGCTCTTTTCTAAAGGACATACATATTTTGACCTATTTTGGTGAAGCCATTGTCATTCAAACTATATTCTGCATGTTTTGTTTACATAAGGATTCCGTCAAATAGGGGCGGGCTTTATAAGGTGCGTCATGAATGTAAGGCTCGTTTCAGACGCCGCTCCACTCATGCGCCGAACTCAATTGTATTAAGTGCGACCCTAGAGCGAAACAAGAGGGCAGTGATTCAAACTGCGTACAAAATATAATGTTGTTGACGAGAGAGCGTGTTCGCCCGGGAATTCTAAAATTAAAACAATACGTAGACATTACAAAGTGGCTAAACTAATCCCAAATCTGTTAAATCTAGCAGATCAAAGAGTTGTTTTAGGTTTATAATTCTATTTTCCAATGAAGCATTTCTTATCATAAATCGAATATTTACGTGAATAATACAGTATATAGATATTTAAAATGTAAATGTCTTGTAAGTTCATGTTTAAATAAACATACTAAGTGAATGTTCTGTCTTCAGTTCCGAAGGTAATAAATTGAATTCTCGTGCACCATTCATTTTAAAGAAAAGAGATTTCTTCACTATTTCTGTCCTTATTTTAGGCAGAATCAGGTTACACCCATTACCTCTAGTACGATATGAATTATTTACAACTTCAAAATAGTTTTTGAAAAATATAGGTACATTGCAGTTCATGTATGTTGTAACATAATAAATCTATGTTCAGTTTGTATAAATGTATACTGTGTCTGATTTGTAGTAAAGTGGCCGTGAGAGGGTTGAACTTATTAGAGAAGTGGCTTAGAGTATAACACTGTATGAGCATAACACTAAGATAATCAACATTTATGGACAATATAGTAGGTCACTCATACAACATATTTATTAAAAGTCGAACATGACTGAGAGAATATAGTTTCATCTTAAGTCCAACTGTTTAAATTCTATATAAATGCAATTTGCATAAATATTTATGATAGAAACACTGCATGTAATATGTCTTCATAAAGACTGATTCTGCACTTGTTGGTACAGAAGAACATTAGATACTTATTGTAAAATCAAAGATGTCAACATATATAAATATATTTTAATATAGATTTGTTATGATATTAAATTTTTACTTTCAACAATAGAATAATTCACATTCTACACCGACAGTATGGCCACTCCATGCCTTATTGTTTTTATAACCGATTCATGGGTCATATAAGCTTTCTTTAACCAGTAAATTTTCTGATATTATGTTAACATTGCCGTTCGAGTATTCGTGTATATCCACGCAAAAATCTCGCACAAATTCCGTACTTTGTATCAACCCAGAGTAATGCCCACTACCTAACCAGCGAACGGGCATACTCTGGGTACGAGATTGGATACACAGAGGAGTGAATATTATAAATTTTGCAATTTGCATTTATAAACAATGAGTTTCTATAAAGCGTTGCATAATTTAAGTACGGCTGACATTTACGAGCAAGGGCGACGAATGAATTGTCCGAGATCAAAAGGGTGATTTCGCATAAAGTTCGTCGAGGAAGGGTATTAAGCGTTTGAATTCATAAACATTGCTTTAATATAATATTTTATATAAAGCTCAATTAAGCTTTATATATTAATCTATACTGAATATTCCAACAAACACCCACTGCAGTACGCAGCACATGACGTCTATATTTCTCTCATCTTGCTTTGTTTATGTGAAATGGAAAGGCATTTCAAGTTTGGAGAACACCTGGGAACCAGAAGAACATCTAAATGCCGCTGAAATATGGTATTTTCTATTCTTTATTTATATTATAGTCTATAATTATTTACAAAGTATATATCTATATATTGTGAGAATAGTTATGTCATTGTTTGTATTGATTTAAAACGCTCAGTTCAGAATTTTTGCTAAATCCAAACGTATTCCGTATTCAGAGTGATATTATACGTATTCATTCAATCAGCTTGTATCCACGCCAAAAAGGTTGAGAAAAATAGGCGCATGAACTAGGCATGCCAAAATCCTCTTTTTCTTCAATTTTCACCAAAATGCGCTCGCCTCAGCCTACTTCTTCATCCCAAAATCGATCCGCGCGCTCGCTCCCATTGCACCCCCTATATATAAGCGCCCTCCTGTATATGCAGTAAAAACTCGCATGCCATATAAAGAACAACTATTTTTGTCGAAAGGGCTGGTGTGGGTCTTATTGTATTCTAATCAATGCATATGATTGCAAAACCAGGCTATGAATTTGAAAAAAATTTACCCTAGGCACATTGAGTACTAAACAAGAAAGAATGTTTCGGATACACACTATAGCTAGTATTAAATTAGGTTTTTAGCGTCTTATAAGTGCCTTTTTTAGAACTTATAATTTCTACTTCAGCTCACGTATCAAAATGCAGGCTTTTTAAGAACCAACTTCTATATAATGTAGGTGCTTATATTATATATTGCCTAAATTCCAGGCTGGTGGTTCTTAATCCACAGGTTCTCTTATGTGGATTTTTACCATAGTACAACAAAATGAATACAATACGTCAAGTTTTTCAAAAATGATTTGCTTCCAGTTTGACCATGACTATATCAGGAAGAATCTAACATACCTCTGTGTTATATTTATTCCACTTTTCTCTTAATGACTGTCTTGCACGAACGCTGATCTGTTATGAATATCTAATATGGTTTATCCACTGATTTTATAAATAAATTTTTGTGTAAAGGTTTTCATTATAGAGGCCATCCTGTCTTTTGTTGAATCAAACTTCCTTCAGCACTATGTTAAATTATTATGATCACTATATATTTACATATATGCCATATGGTGTTGGGCAGTGTTGTTTTTGTAAGTCTCTTTGTTAAGGTAATTTGAATAGAGTATTTTCAAAGAATGTAGATTATCGACTGTAATTATAAGTATAGAACTGCGTGGTGACTTTCAAATATAATCGAGCTGTCGAATAATCGAGAAATAATATTTTCGTGTTTTTACTACGAACTAATCTAATTGCATGCATGCACCAAGCAATTTAGCACCAAGTAATGCAGTTTGAGATAGTTCGAAATATCGGATGAACAGTATAAGAAATTTCCGATAGTAATCCGCTCAGACATTAGCGCATGAGTACTGTTGGTTAACTATTTAACCGATAATAAGAGCGGGGAATTGTCTTCTGGCAAGATTTCTTCCACGTCATCGAATACAATAAAAATTTGAGACAATAATTTTTCATCCTACAACAAATTTTTGACAATTATCAATAAACTGACAATATGACAACATATAATATGACAATATTTAAAAATTGTTAGATGCTCTATTTTTGTTTCGTCAATACTAGTTAGGTAACGTAACAGTTTGAATAATATAATAAGACAACAAAACGGTTTGAGAATAACGGAAATATCTTCTTAATTTCTTGAACGTCATATTAAATAAATTCAGTTGAAGTGGACTAGGAAATTTTTGAAATTCTTGGGGGAGGGCCGCCCTCGATTAAGCGCCGCACTTATTCACATACTTATTCACATCAAAATGGGTTTAATTTCAATACTCTGTCTTTAATACTGTATCTCTGACCAGAACTTTGGAAATGTGCAATTTCCTTTGTGAAGGCAATTACAAATAGAATAATTATTAAAGAGTGTCGCCCTCAAATAGCGACGCATCAAAACCGCACCAGGATTTTAATTTAAAGAGCGCCTCGGCGCTCAAACGTGCAAATACGGTATAATTATATACTTCTTGGGTGATATTAGTGAGTGCTGTAAGGGTAATATTCTAGATTTTTAAGCACTTCGCCCGACAGAACTAATTGTTGAAGACTTTTTGGATGGAAATTTCCAGCTAAAATTAAATACATCTTTCAGACCTAACCAGGACAAAAATCTAGAATATTATGCACTCGCTACTGTCGCTAGCATTACCCAAATATATATATCTATGAACTTGTGGTCTCGCTTGTGGTTATATGTCTTGGCAACAAGACTCTGTAGCTCAGTTGGCATGTGGTGGCTGTCGCCCTGGGTGCCCCTCAAAGTATAGTTGTGACGCTGTTGCGATCAACAAACATGGTTAATTATAAATAATTTGAAACGAGACTTAATCCAATTCGGGTGATCAATATAGAGTATACAAGCCTGCTAATTCGAAAGACTGAGTGCTCTTTACCGATAATTAAATTTGAGAATAACGCCAGAATTGTCTTAAATTTCTTCGAGGGTTTCACTACAAAGACTGTCGGTACTCTGGTTTCGATCAAGTGAATCAATGAAGTAAGTAAATTAAGAAGTCATCTCTCGAGTATGTAAGCAGACACGGTGCGACTTTAGATCGCCCATAATGAAGACAATAGACCGGATGTTTTTGTTGAATTTATCCTCCTTCAGCATTATATGCATGTTGTTGGGCAGTGTTTATTTTGTTAAGAAAATTTTAACAGTGCCTTATCAAAGGCTATCTGTAAAAAAAGGACGACGAATCGAGGAACGGAACGAGGAAAGGAATCGAGGAACTGTAAAGGCCGGAATCTGTAAAACCCGCAATTGTAAAAGCCGGAATCTGTAAAACCCGGAATTATATTGTAAAAGCCGGAATCTGTAAAACCCAGAATTGTAAAAGCAGGGATCTTTAAAACCCGGAATTGTAAAAGCCGGAATCTGTAAAACCCGGAATTATATTGTAAAAGCCGGAATCTGTAAAACCCAGAATTGTAAAAGCAGGGATCTGCAAACCCGGAATTATAAAAGCCGGAATATATCTGTAAAACCCGCGGAACTGTGAAAGCCGGAATCTGTATTGCGTGTCTTATTGTGTGTATATTTTCCCTTCTAAAGCTTCATGTAGAATAGATTATTTTATCTGCATTCGCTATAACAAGAGCATTCGTCTTTACTGAACTATTTCTCGATATTCACCGATAAAACGCGCATATAGGCCTACGTAGCCATATTTATCTGATGTAAAACCTGTTGCCTAAGCATTTCTGGTTTTGCCGATTCAACGCGTATTCCTGCAAAACAATCTAATGCGCTTATTTTCCGATCTAGTCTAAAACTACACCCGAATGATAGACGAGCAGAGGAGGTTGGGTGAGTATACCGACATGCAACGCGCCCAGGGGCATTAATTATATATTATCGATTTCTCGGCCTGCGCCGTCATTCTTCGACTCTTTCTCGTTGCGTTCACATCTCCAAATATTTTTAAATGGCGAATTTTCTTTTAATGGCATAAAAATCGAAGACATGTTCGCAGAATGCAGTAGCCCTGCTTGATAGAAGTGCATACTAGTTCTGTTTTCAAGGTAAGATTATTTAAACACAACCTATATATCATTTTGACTCAATGTGACTCATATACGGTTTGACTAAAACAGGCTCCAGTACTTTCAAAGTATTTCATATTTAAACGGCACCATCATTCAAGTACATATTTTGATGATTATTTTCATATTTAAGAAACTATATAGCATCTACAAATCAAGGCTTTGAAAGCTCTTAACTAAATTTCAAAATTTGATATTATATTTCAGTGCGTAAAATATGATTTGTTTTTATATTACTATTTTAAAGCACAGCAGTGTTTAATAGACTGATAGTAAAGTCATTTTACTTCGAGTTCGTTTCCATATTCTTCCTGAAGCTGTTTCTTAAATTCATGTAGTTTGTTGACCCCATTGATCATCGAGAAGGAGGTGGCCAACTATATAGCAAATTCAACAGTTAACTGAAATGTTGGATGTGGAAGACACTGCTGGTGGTGACCAAATGTCTGATGACGAGGAGAATAGTGTGGATGTTGTGTATCCTGAAAAGCTTGTTGTCGTTGGATCTTGGCAAGAAAAAAGATACCAAGCCGGTCTTGCAATGTGCATGTGGAGAAGATCATCAAACCTAGAATTGATATTCAAAGTGGAGCATGAACCAGACAATGTTCGAGACACAAATATCATTATCTGGCGAGTTGGTTCCTGCCATTGACCATCGATCTGGATTACTGCTACATTTTAATTTATCTTAATTTATTTAAAGAGAACATTTGAAACTTTCATCCATTTGTTGCTGGCAAGAAAAATTATGCCAGGTATAGCTTTAACCACCATGGTTATCTAAGGGACTGTTCATTATTTATGAGGGGGTGTGCCAGAATTTTAAAAATGGTTTCTGGGGGTGAGCCAACATAATTATAAATTAGGAAAGGGGTAGACCAACCCAAATTTTAAATCTCACTTGTCTTGCAATTTATCAGTACATCAAAATGGCTGAAAATACCATTTCAGAGGGACTAGATTTCAAAATGGGGGAATGCCCCCAGACTTCCTTGTTGGGTGGTACCTTATGCACAACATACACTGATTACCTTCTGTTTTGGTCACCCTGCATCCTATGGCTCTGGTATCATAGCAATAGTTTTATTATTTATAATATTATCTCAATATAGTATTTAAATGGCTTACTTAATTAATGCAGCTGCAACTATAACAGGGGGGGCATGAATTTGTGTCCAATGACAAGGGATGGGCTGCAAAAATTAAACCATTGTTGTTGGGTGGGTCAAGATAATAGTTTAGTTTTATGTTTATTGTGTTTACCACTCTGAGGTGGACAGAAAAGCCTTAACAGGTTTTGCATCCCAATTGACAAAGGTTCTGAGGGTGAGTTAGTCAAGGTTAATCCCTAAGGGTTAGTTTTTAGTGAGGGAGGAAAACCGGAATACCTGGAGAAAAACCCTTGAAGCACAGAATAGAACCAACCAATCTCAACTTACAGGAGTTTATCAAGGACACTGGCATTACCTGAGTAAATCTGTACCCTCGACATGCTGTATAGCCGGTTTAACCCAGAGGAAAGGGGGAGTGTGCTAATCGCATCTGCAACCCAATAACCCATACTTCCCAAAATAGATACTATCAATCAATTACTGGCCCACCCCCTTCTAAATAATGAACGGTCCCTAAGTTCTACATAAATTTGTTGCAGTACTTAATCCATACTTATATAATCGATACTATACTGTATCTATGTAGCTTGCAGATAGTCTTTTTAGTACTGTACAACTGACAAGTAAAATCAATATAGATTATTATGCCAATGTAACTATATTCTAAATTAACTACACCCAGGGCAAAAGGTTGAACAAACTTTTTTATATCCTAAGATGTAAGGAGAATGTTAGCTACATAAATGTTTGAAGTGGTTTTCTCTAATTCGTTTGCCTAACTAATCATTAAATAATGCATTTCCAATAAATATACACAGACAATTGGTTTAAAAAATGATTTATTTAAATTCAAACCATACTAAAAAACTGTTGCTTCATTTCATTCCACCAATATGCATGGATTAAGCATATATGGTAAAAGATAAGGAAATGGTGCTTTTTACTGTATGCCGGTCATTTTCATTCCACCAATACACATGGATAACATAAGGTGGATTAAGGGGGAAAGTTACCTTGATTTGTACCCTTGTGAAAGATGCAGCCTTTTGAATGATGTTAGTAATGATGGCAATGTGATCGAGTACCCCTGTTACTTGCAGTATATGTTAAGAGACAAAGTTGTAACTGCATGGGGCTGGAAAAGCCCAAATGAACAGGACTTTACCTGGTTAATGATTGTGTGGTGAGTGTGTAATAATAATAATTACAGCATTTAGTATGCATTTTGCACAGCCTCAATGCGTTTACAATGTCAAGAACATTACAGTCTACCTAAAAATTAAATATATTTACAACAAGCTTCAAACATTGGTGGTGTTGAAGGAGGTGGTGGTGTTGATGTTCCCTGAATATTCTGATTAGATTCCATAACAGACTTGGTTTTACCAGAATTGGCTTGTCTTCTATTTATCACAAGTTCTGCTAAACTGTCAGACAATGTCAGACCATAATGGGTTTCTTCTGCATCTTCAAATGTAGCAAACTTTTTTCTCTATACAATATTTACCTGCGACCTCAGACGGGAATCTATATTGAGGGCATAAAACAACAGAATAAATGAAGGATACAAAGAGTATGTTTAATTTTTTATGATAACATAATTATCCTAAATCTCATTTCAATTTATAATGCCTAGTCTTATTTTAATTGCTTTATACATAAAAAGGGCATAATATAGACATACATATGAATATGGCAGCACATCCAACACCCATATTTTTTCCTATAAATAAATCAATACTATATATACAAATAATATACATTATACAGTACAGTATGTTGCCATATTGATATGCTGTAAGCATATAGTGTACTTTCCAATGCTGTACTGTCTGTATTACAGTAGGTACATACAACTATGATGAGCATTTTTTAAATATATTGAATAACAAAAATCAGGTGGGAATAGATATAAGAATATGGGACACAAAACACAAAATATTGCAACATATTGCAACAAGTACAAATTTTAACCCATTAGAAGCATTCTGCAAGCTCTAAAATTTTGATCCCTATCCAACCAAATCTCAAAGGTAACGTTTAACTTAAAACACATAGTAATATATATGTATGTGTACATGTTCCACAATTATAAAAAAAATAGTGGTTCATACAGCGATTTTCGGCGCGCCATTCTGATTACAATGCGGTCTATTCCCGCCATCAGCGGCAAAATATAGCAAAAGTAGCCCATTTTCAAACCGCGATTACTCGTCGATTTGAGGAGGTAATCTTTGTTTTAAAGTATCAATAGAAAGAGCAACTCTTCCTCAATTCAATGCTGTGGTTTGTATTACTTTTCCTTGTAACAGAAATTATTACCTCATGCAGATTTCAAAGCTATATGTGCCCTGACCCGTAACAAGGGTTAATACAATGCGTGATTAGCATAACTAAAACAAGCTAAATAAATCAAACAAGACAAAAATCGTTAAATTAGATTCATTGATAAAACAATTATTGAAACATACCTTCAAAAATACGACAAATTCCAAGCTAAAACTCGCAATATTTCTGAACAATTTTTCACCAAACTTTCGTCGAAAATTTTAATTTTGAATAATAATCAACGCAATGCATTCTGGTATACTCACCATTCCTCCTCTGATAGACGAGTACAGACGCGACTACAGATTTTACAGATTCCTGCTTTTACAATTCCGGGTTTTACAGATTCCGGCTTTTACAGTCCCCAATTCCTTTCCTCGTTCCGTTCCCTGCTTACTTGAGGTCTTATGACGAATTCCAACTCCTACGCGGTGCATTCCCAGTGGGCTAATTATCAGGCGGCGTTTCTTTGAAATTGCTAAGTAGGAATTTGTTTATGTGTCAGGTTGTCGAAAAGTTCTATATTCTGGTAAATAATGTGGTATTTCTCAGTCAGGAAAATCTAACACCGTTTCCCCCCGATTCTATATGCATGCAGGTGCTCTGTCTAGGATCGACCATTGAACTATTGTGTTGTTGAAGTTTTTGTCTGAAATTCCACACATATTTTGATAATTATGTTGCATTTGCTTTGTCCCGGTATCACATCGAGTGTCGGTGTTTGCATAGCCTTAGTTCGGCTTTACTAAATGTAATTATTGTTGTCGTTGTTTTTAGTTGATCTTAACCACCGCCATTGTACATTACGTTCTCAGTTAGGCATTCTCCTTTCATGCAATTGCATTCCTTGGTTTCTTCTTAACTTCGTTCTTATTGTTACTGACTTTGTTTTTGTGTGACCTAATAATATACTTGAAACTTGAACAAACTTAACGATTTTTCTATATTGTGCAGTTTCTGTTCTTTAATTTAGTCTACAGGGTGTCCCAAAAAATGCCCCCCGCCGTATTTTGCTGTATTACTTCATTAGCTTTAACGGACGATTCAAAATTTTGCACTGGATTGAATAGCAAACGCATCATGTCCATCCATTCGTATTTAACAGACAAAAATGACGGTTATAATTCCATGACACGCAATCACGAATATTTCTCTTTGATCTTGACCCCAATCCCGACCCAATCCCTAACCCTAACCCTATTTCGTGCGTGTCATGGAATTGTAACCAAAATGACTAACCATTTGCCTACAAAAATCACTTAAGGTGGCGACACCAATATTGCGACTTGTCCAAATCATGGAAATTCGCTTAACTATATTTCGAAACTTCTACAAAGGATGTTTAAAGCAGATGGCTACATATCTACTCTAAAACTGATGATTTGTTGTCGCTAACATCAAGAATTTGTCCACTGTAAAAAAAAATGAATTTAAGGCAGAAGCCCGAACAAGGCGGAAAGGAAAATTCACTGAATTTGCAGTTTTGGAATAAAAGAAAGGAGACCAGTAAATTCTGGGGGTTTTCGGCATCTTACCAGGACTTAAACTCCTTTTTACTAATGTTTACATGAAACTAAATCTTGATGATAGGGATCACAAATAATCAGTTATACAGATGATTGGTGGACGTTCTCTTTAAAAATCCTTCTAGCTAGAAGTATTGAAATACTTTTAACCTAATTTCCATAATTTGGACGGTTGGTTATTTTGATCAGTCAAATATCAATGTATTACCATGATGTGATAGTTATTCCATCCAATATAAAAACCTGAAACTTCTATTAAACTTAACGTAGTAATACTGCAAAATATAGTGGAGGCAACTTTTTTGGGACTCCCTGTGTTTTTTTCATAATATCGAGTGGTGTGAAATGGACATTCCTTCTTCTTAATACAGTATGGACGATCTTCTCGATATATTTGCAAGACGAGAAGCGTAAAATTGATTTGTTCTTGTGAAAAACCCCACGTTAAATAATTTCGCAAAGCTTTCGATCCCTACCTCTTACGTCCGCGGATCTTCATCATTGAAAATAATATAGCGAGCTACTAAATTTATTATTACATGTATTTAGATAGCTTGAGGTAATATCAGAATTCCAAAGAACAAGGCTTTAAATTGGGCTTAATCTTCAATGCTACTACAGGTGGCGGTCATGCAACGTGTCAACTTTTATCACAGTGATAATTCCTTTCATTATAATTATGTTGTAGCCTATTTAGTGGCTTTATAAATACAAGCCCTATAAAGTACAATTGTCGTGTTCCTAGAAGACAGTGTCACCATAGATTTTCTTAAGATGAATAACATCAGTTGCCCACGCTCACTAAAACTACCAGATCGAAATGATACGATGTCTGCTATTTTAGTGCATTTCAAATTGAAATGAATGACTTACTGTAATTGATTCGATTCAAAAATTTATAGCATCTAGAATGGCGAACGGTATAGTAGACAATTTGTTGGAAACGTTGACCTAAACAGGCTAAAACAGGATGGTTTGTCGGAAGTTTAGAAGTTTTGTCTGAAATTTAGGATGCATTATATAGACTCACCGGGATGTGCAAAAAATAATAACAGAGCATTGACAATCTTGAGCCACTAGCTACAGAATTACAACTAGCTAACAAATGGTGAAATTGCTGCATCAGACTTGAATTTATTCAAAGAGTTAGCCTGCCGCATCTTCATTAGCACTGAACAATTATATACATGCAGTATATATTATGAATTTTGAGAATAACGCCAGAATTGTCTTAAATTTCTTCAATGTTTTTACTTCGAAAATGCAGTCGCATATCAGAAGATAGATCATGCATGTTTTCGCTCGCTTCACCGGCTGGGTTTAACTTTTATTAAGTAAGTCAATTAAGTAAGTCAATATGTAAGTGCTTTAAATCACAAATGATGAAAACAATACTCAATAGACCGAACGTTTTTTGTTGAATTAATTTTCGTTCAGCATCGTGGTGATTTTTTCAAATAATCGGGCTGTGGAGTAATCGATAAATAATATTTTCGTGTTCCTAAGCCGAACTATACCAAATGTATTATTAGACACCAAGTAATTTAGATTTGACTCCTGCATGAATTTAGAGTTTGCAGTATGGAATTAATCAACAGTGTAGGAAGTTTTCAATAATAATTCTAACCGTGGACGAGTATGTTATTGCACGAGTGGGTGTATTTAACGGTCCTCCGCGAGCTTGTTTTCAAATGAATATTACTGAAATTATTTTTTCTTGAATATTACTGTGCTCAGCTCGTTTAGTTTCAGCTTGAAATACACCTCGGGAGAAAATATGTGCTTTTATAGCGAATACAAAAGCGATCACGTTATAAAAAATAAACCAATCACATGGATTTAATCAAAACAAACTATAAACAAAATATGGAAATCACATCACAAAATATATTAGCATATAAGGAGAAGCGAATAAAGAAAGACAGAAATTCAGGAACTATATATGGGAGGAGGTGAGATCACTGAGATGTAGAGTATCTGCTGATGGCAGGCATAAACAGATAGGAGTTAAATGTAAGGGAAGCGCTCATTAATGCCGAGAGGATGAATGGTGCCAAGTTGGGAAATGAGACGCATTTCTTGCTTTTTACGCCTATCGTTACTACCAGAAATGGGACACAGAACTCGAATTTTCATATCTGAAACACTGTGCTTGCCAGTGTTGAAATGTCTGGCAAGAGGTTGCTTAGCATCATTGTTTGCGACAGCACGACGATGCTCACCAAACCTCATCCTTAAATATCTACCAGTTTCACCAATATAGAGCATGCCACATTTACTGCATGAAATACAGTAGATGAGATGAGATGAGAGGAGGTGCACGTGAAATGGTGCTTAATAGTGTACTTAGATTTTGGTGCCGACATTGTGGTGGAAGAATCTGTATACCTACAGGTTTTACACAGCTTCACACCACAAGGAAACGTGCCATTAGGTGACGACGAGTCCTGTAGTAGAGAGCTGTGGAGTAGGGTTTCACGAATATTTTTACTATGTCGAAACGAGACCAAGGGATTATCGGTGAAAATGGAAGATGTTTCAGGGTCGTTTTTCAAGATATGAAAATTCTTCCTAATGACATCCTTTACTTTGAAATTGAAGGGATGGTAACTGAGAACTAGGAGTATTTTGTTGTTGGGAACATTAGACACAGGGCCTCTAAGGGTTTCGGATCGGGGAATATTGGAGGCCTTGGGAAAGGCAGTATCTAATAGAGGGGTTGGATAACCGCGTTGGACAAAATAATTTCTCATTTCCTGACTTTTCGTATGGAAGTCCTAGTTTCACTGCAAATGCGGCGAAGGCGAAGGAACTGAGAGAAGGGAATAGACCTTTTAGTGTGGTTGGGGTGGGAAGAGGTAAAGAGAAGATGCTAGCTATGGGAGTCAGTCAGGCTTGTAGAACACAGAAGTAACAAGTCTATTGCCATTGATAGATACTAGTATATCTAAGGACGATACACTGGCTCACTGATCTCCCACGTAAACTGAAATGCTGGGTGGAAATTATTAACAAAGTTAATAAACTTCCCCAACACTTCGCGGGAACAGGATTCTGCGCCGAGAGAGTCATCAATGTACCTACCAAGTTAATCAGGTATGGGATCAGTGTATTGCTCGAAGATCTGCTTTTCCACAAAACCAACGAATAAATTGGCGCAGTTGGGACCCATTTTAGTTCCCATGGCTACACCACTTACTTGTTGGTAATGCTCACCGTCGAATGAAAAATTGTTGAGGGTGAGCACTAACTCAGCCAAACGGATGAAAACAGTTGTAGACAGTTCCCGATTGAGGCGCTTATCTAAGAAGAATTTGAGTGCTCTCAAACCATCATGATGGGGAATGACAGTGCGCAAGTATTTGACATCCATGGTGAAAGTGAATTTATGAATGTTATGAAATAGAATGTCCTGAAAGATTTGGAGAGCGTGTTTGGTGTCCTTGATATAGGATGGTAAGTCCTTAACCAAGGGCGCCATAACACGATCGGGGTAGCTGGAGATGAGCTCAGTGGGACAACCAGAAGCAGAGACAATTGGTCTACCTGGGTTGTCGGGCTTATAGATTTTAGGTAAGAAGTACATGACAGTTGTGCGAGGTGTGGTGGTTATGAGATGCATGGTAGTTTCAGGAAGATTACCAGAGGCGATGAAATTATTGATGGTGGTGGAAATGGTGGTTTGATTGGTAGAAGTCAAATTCTCGTCAATTTTGCTGTAAAAGGTGGTGTCACTCAATTGTCGATGAGCGACATTGCGATATAACTCACCTCTCCAAACAACCAAGGTACCACCCTTATCAGCAGACTTGATAACAATGTATTCTCGTGAAAAGAGTGATTTGAGAGCATTAAATCCAGCTTCATGGCCTTTTGGGCCTAAATTTGGGGAGTTGTTCTATGTCATGTCGACAGTGTCGAATGAATAGCTATAGGGACCCATATTGGTCTTCTGGAGGCCAGGGAGATTTTTTCGGGTTGATGGCCTCAAAAACGTCCTTTTGATGGACGGAGGGGTTGTAGTGAAAGTGCGCCTTAAGGCGTAATCGTCTAAAAAATATTCGGTATCTGCTTTAGCTGAAAAAAAGTCAAGAGACCCGGGGTTGGGAACATATTTGAGACCTTTCGCGAGAACGATCTCTCAGAGTCGGATAGGGTTAAGTCAGGGGGAATCGTAACAACTAAATTGAAATCGGTGGCTGAATTAGTGTGATTTGGTGCCGAAACGGGTCGGATGCCTAACAAAGAGTTGAATTTAGAATATTTATTCGCCTTGAGAAACGAATAAAGTCTAGAATTCAACAAAAGAATAAATTAGATGATGTCCTGTCTAAAAATAGAACAACATGCTTTTGACATGCGAAATATCTAGATCTAAATTGCGAATATGCGAAGACATCGATTCAACGGCAAAACGCATCAACCACCGACTGTGTTCAAACGCGACGAGACATAACATGGCGGACATAAATAGGCCATTAGGAATGACTTTATAACAACGATTTAAAAATGAAAAGTGGCTAGAGAAACGAGTCTTAGATAAACTAAAGTCGACATAACATAAAGCAGGCTTAGCAATACATGGTAAATATAGTGTAATATGACAAGCCATTTCATTCGGGTGATTGCGACAAAACGTCTTAAGGTTTACCATCGTTGTCACTGGATTCTTCTGTGAAAATATCTCGAACGTGCGGTGCCAGTGTGGGTAGAGTGTAGCAAATATACGGCGGTCTACATCTCATCTCCTCTCATGAATAGTTTCTGAATTTCTGTCTTTCTTGCTTTGTTCGCTTCTCCTTACATGCTAATATATTAAAAATACAGGGGAAAAATAAACATAAGGAGGTTAACATGCATACCTATCGACATATTTACAACTAGTGTACTTAATATTAAATTCGAAAATTAGAAAGTGTATTTTTGAAGGACTTTATTGAAGCCTTATTTCTTATTTCATCTTAAAGATCATTCCATATAATTGCTCCACGTTAGCTGAAGCTTCTTTTGCCGGCCTCCGTGTTGGGTCTGGAAGTGAAAATATTGTACGAACTACCTCTTAGATTATGAGAGTGAACTTGTGAGGTAGGTTCGAAAATAGTATTAAGCTCGCTAGGATATAAATTATTGACTGCTTTGTAGACACTAGTTGCGAGCTGTTTGGCACGACGTTGGTCAAGAGTATCCCAACTAAGGCCATGTAGGATATCAGCTGACCTAAAGTCATAATCAGAAAAGGTTATTATCCTACCTGCCCTGTTTTGTAGTTTTTGGAGTTTGTTAGAAAGTATTTTACCAAGGCAACCCCATACCTCACTACAGTAGTCTAAATAGGGCAACACTAAAGCCTTGTACATTAAGATCAATATGCATTGGGGCAAAAAGTTGCGAATTCGCTTTAAGTCCCCCAGACTTGCACTTATCTTTTTACAAATAGTATCAAATAATATGAACCTGCCAATTTAAGATTTCATCTATTTCAAGTCCTAGATATCTATAATAGACTAGCCATCAATTTTAATGTTAAAATGATGATTCAGGTTATTTGACCTTACTTGGTTTCCTAAAATCAAATCTTTGTCTTTTTTACATTCAAAGTAAGCTTATTAGCTCGCAGCCACGTTTGTACCTTCCTGAGTTCTCTAGTTAGTTTAAGCTCTAATTCTTCTGGATCTTTAGAACAAACAGTTAGACATGTATCATCGGCATGCATCATAAGAAATGAGGAAAATAGGCAGGTTTGGAGATCATTGATATAAATTAGAAACAGTAGGGGCCCAATCACTGACCCTTGAGGAACCCCACATGTAACGGACAACAAGCTTGACAGAGTGCCATCAATGCTTATACATTGTTTGCGACCTGTTAGATACGATCTAAACCAATTGATGGAATTATGATATAAAGCATACTATTCTAGCTTCTTTAATAATATTGGATGGCTCACGGTATCGAAAGCCTTTTTTAAGATTAATAGTAGAACTCCATTAAGTAAACCTTTATCAATATTCTGGTACCAATTGTTGGTGGATATTAGAAGAGTTGAAAGTGCCGAGTGTAGTGGTCTAAATCCATGTTGGGAACTAGCCAGTAGATTATTATCAATTAGATATCCGTAAAACTGGGAAAAAAAACGATATTTTCAATTATTTCTCTGACAGTCGGTAAAACAGATATTGGTCTACAATTATCAGGATCAGATTTAGAATCTTCATTATGGATAGGCATGACCCTAGCTATTTTCCAATCATTGGGGAATATGCCACTTCTAATCGAAAGTTTTTAATATGAGTTGAAGAAGAAGCCTACAAGATATATCATCCAAACCAGTAGATTTATTTACAGAAAGAGATTGGATCCAGTTATACTGTATACAGTTGCATTACTCGTCTCTGTGAGAGAGAAACAATTATGTGTAGGGGTCAGAGGAGGAATGAGGGTCTGCCCGAAATGCAACGCGCGCCGGGGCGGTTTATCATATATAATCAATTTCTCGGCCTGCTCCGTTATTGTTCGATTGTTGCTCGCTGCGTTCACATATCACAACTCAGAGATTATAGTAAAATATTTTAAAATGGCGAGTTTTCGCAGTATTAGTGGGATGAAAGCTTCTGAATTAGATGAGCATGGACTTCTTTATGTTTATTGTGTGTCGAAAAATCCTGTGAATATGATCACAGATGGGTTACCGTGCGTTCAACTAGAATACTGCGAGGTTCATATAAGTTTTATGGATAGTTTGGACATTCGACGAACAGCCCTTATTCCATCAGTTGTTAAAGGCATAAAAGTCGAATAAATGTTCGCCGATTGTAGTAGCCCTGCATTGATAGAAGTGCATACCAGTTGCGTTTTCAAGGTGAGATGATTTAAACGCATGCTTTTAAGTTTTAATACTGTATATACATAATTTTGATTGAAATACATTTTGTATATTTCAAAAAAATAGAAACTTTAAAAACAGATAAGATAGATAGAAATACACACAATGTGTTTACAGTACATAAATATATTTGAATAAGAAATTATTTAATCAGTAAAAATGTAGTGAAAATTGATTATAATATATAAATATATTTGATATAATTCAGGACATAAAATATATTTTTTATATTAATATTAAACACGCCATTGTTAGACTGATATTTAAGTCCTTTACCTTGACTTTGTTCCTACTCAATGTGTTTCTTACTTCCATGTGTAGTTCCACGACCGCATTGAAATCAGGGATGGATGTGGCCTATGTAATATTGTCATGTTGTGGGAGTTTGATATTTTACCATCACCAACATCCCAAGCAGTCCCTCCAGGTGACCTGGATATTCAAAATGATGAGCTGGATAATGTACTTCGACAATACCTTTAGACAATCCAACTGAATGTAATTGTTTTAAACAACTACTAAATCCTATTTGTTTGGCAAATATTGATACACACCGAGTGGTAGAGAACGAAGACCTGTCTAGTGGTGCTAGTGTTGGTGAAACTGAGGCAGTGAATGTAGATGAAGATGAGAAAATTCAACAATTGACAGAAATTTTGGATGTGGAAAATACTGCCTTTGGTGACAATGTGGATGATGAAATGTCTGATGATGAGGACAATAGTTTGGATGTTATATCTATGTATTCTGAAAAGTTTGTTGTTGTTGTTGTTGTTGGATCTTAGCAAGAAAACAGATACCAAGCGGCGCTCACAAGATGCATGTGGAGAAGGTCATCAAACCTAGAGTTGACATTGAAAGTGGAACATGAACCAGACAATGTTCAAGACACAAATGCATTGAAATTTTTAGTGTTTCAGAATGACAACTGGCATATAATTGGCTATTATTTTATATTATATTATACTATTTTATATTATATTGGGTGGTATTCTTGGTGGTGGTGGTGGTGGTATTCTTAGTGGACGGTGCAGACAGTAATCTATATACAAGGTATGAAATAATGGAATAAAGCATTAATTTTTCCAGTATTACAAAGATGTGAAGCTGAAACATAAAGAAAACTGATTCACAAGTCACAACAACTATTCTCTATAAGGTAGAAGTATAATTTTAAACCAGCTAGGATTGATCTGCAAACTGGAATAAAATTTTGCTCCATATCATAATTAATATTGTCACAGAACAATAAAAAAACAATCATATTTGTAAAGAAATAAATGGTGCTTAAAGATGGTCAGATGGACATTCATTCAACATTCGAACGTCATAAATCTTTCTATAGATTACTAATAACCCATTTACTGAGTACTGCTCCACTGACAAGTTCAATTGTCTGGTGTTAAGGACAGTATAATACTTAAGTAGGCAACTTCTCAGGGAGTTATATAGTTTTAGGTAGAAGTTTAGTAACTTAATTGACAGGAGGATGTTAGAAGAAATGCTGCATTGAATATGTCGGGCAGCATCATCCCAGGAATCGTTGTTATAACTAAATGATGGCCACTCTTGGACTGCAGAACGTTGTCCATATTTTCGATCTGTTTTCGCAATTGATATGAATTCAATAAATGCTTTGTTTTCCTCAAAGGTCCACTTATGATGTTTTACTGGGACTTCTTTGTAGGATTCAGCCTAATCTTTCTGCCAGGAAACTTTATAAAACAAAAAAATATTAAATGCTTAAATAGTTCTTAGAAACATTGTCGCACAATATTGCAATTTTGACTGAGAGGAGATTGCTCTGAGCAATTGCTTGCAAACGATTATTATGTACAGGTAAGACATTGCTGCTGACAGAGTGGCACTGGCCTACAAGTAAAAATTATTGTAATTCTCTGCCAATCCCATATTAGTCCTGGTTTTGGGATATTGGGGGTTTACATTGACTGACCAGTGCATAATTGTATTTGGCAAGACAGAAAACGTCAGAATATGAACCATGACTGCAAGTACTGTGCAGCTATTGATGTAATTTTCTTGATTATTACATGCTCAAAGAGATCTGTTATGATACTTGCATATAATTGAATATACAAATTACAATTTATACCTTTGTCTTTGGTGATGTTGTGTACAGTAACTCTTAAACAAAGATCGACTGGTTGTTGAAGTCTTCTTGTTTTTCGATCTGGTTTCCCTGGTGTATCACCAATAGAAGTATATACACGCTTAGCAGTTTCATTTTCTTCCTCACCAATGACAGCATCGCTATTATTTATAGTTGCCATTATTATAATACTGCAATATTTACTCTATAAATGAAAACATACAATAAAATGTACTCAAATATAACGAAACCTAACCATAAAGGTAACAATGAAATAAAATAGGTAGCAACACATGTGTATTTTCAAAATTATCATAGAAAATAGCGATCCATTGCAGTAGTTTTCGTCGCGCCAAAACCACCTCCACGCGGGCATATTCCCGCCATCAGGGTTAGAATATAGGAAAAAAATAGCTCATTTTCAAACCGCGATAACTCTTCGGTTTTATGGAGTAAATTCGTGTTTTAAAGTATCACTATAAAGAGTAAACATTCCTGAATTCACTGATATGATTTTATTTTAGTTTCCTTGTAAAAAAGTATAATTTACTCATGAATATTTCAATGCCATAGGGTTAGAATATAGCAAAAATATCTCATTTTCAAGCCACGATAACTCTTCGGTTTTATGGAGTAAATTCATGTTTTAAAGTATCACTATAAAGAGTAAACACTCCTGAATTCACTGATATGATTTTATTTTAGTTTCCTTGTAAAAAAGTATAATGTACTCATGAATATTTCAATGCCATCAGGGTTAGAATACAGCAAAAATAGCTCATTTTCAAACCGCGATAACTCTTCGGTTTTATGGAGTAAATTCATGTTTTAAAGTATCACTATAAAGAGTAAACATTCCTGAATTCACTGATATGATTTTATTTTAGTTTCCTTGTAAAAAAGTATAATTTACTCATGAATACTTCAATGCCACTTTAAGGTCATGTTCACTGACCCGAAACATGCATAAATACAATGGGAATTTAACATAACTAAAATGCGATATATATACAAAATTATCCCAAAATTATTTTATTAAATTACTGAACAAAAAGTTATCAAAACATACCTTTGAGAAAACGAGATCTTCACAGCAACAATCGCAATACATTTCAACAGTTTTTAATCGAACGGCACGTTGAGAATAAAGATTTTGAATAATAATGACCGCATTGAGGCGCGTTGCATTTCGGGAAGACCCTCATTCCTCCTCTGTGTAGGGGTAGTGTATTCCTCAAAATGAGAGCTTGAGTAAGGAACATCGTTAACTAATTTTGGTCCAATTTGCGTATTTGGACCAAGTGATCATTAAGAGCATTGCTAATCTCACTTGGAGAAGTGTAATTGTATTCACCAACTTTATTGCTGCCGATTGCCTTAGTGTGGGTATTTTTAACCATAATTTGATTCACACATTTCCATGTGTTTTTAACGTTACCAAAAAATTTTCTAAAGTAATTATTATATGCAACTTTGTCATCTCTTATACATCTGTTAAAATTATTGCGTGCACTTCTATAGTTGGACCAGTTATCTTCGATTTTATGCTTACTTGCAATTCTTTTCAATCAGTCCCTCTCAAACATTAATTTCTTAAGCTCAGGGGTTAACCAAGGAGATTTACACTCCGTTTGGGAGCATGAATATCTGAGATTTTCAGGAAAATAAATTTCCAAGCATCCCAAGCAAGACTTGGATCATTTTCATACTCCTCAATGATGTTTATAGTTTGTTTTGATTAAATCCATCTGATTGGTTTATTTTTTGTCACGTGATCGCTTTTGTATTCACTATAAAAAGCACATGTTTTCCCCAGACCCATTCTACTAACTTCCAGACGAAGGGCCTTCGCTCGAAACGTCGAAGTTGTTATTGTATTTTTCAGGTAGTTTTACACAAGAGTCAACCGCCGTATATTTGCTACACTCTACCCACACTAGCACCGCACGTTCGAGATATTTTTACGACTTTATATACTCAAAGTACTACATGGTTTATACCACATGTACAGACTACAGTTTAAAACATCAACCGCAAGTCACAACTGCAAATTTTCCGTTTTTCAATCGGCTCGTCACGCGCAATGCGTGGGCTGAATAACTACAGTATAATGGCGTGAGGATGAGTCGAATTTAAGCCAAAATATAATACTAAATTGGTACAGCAAGTGTTATAGAAGATAGTTGTTAGCTTTTAGTATGTTAAGGAGACATATAGAATCGTTTTTAGTTGAAAATAAGCTCGAGGACGTTGGCGGACGTTCGCGGACGTTCGCGGACGGTGTTTATTCAACGTCATTGTTAGAGTAAAAAGGAATAGGTGTTCTTACTAAATTGAACAATTTAAATTATATTGCAAAATGCCATTAATTATACATCTCGGTATGTATAAAAAAGTGCTCGAAGCTATATTAGGTTTCACATTTCATAAATTTAGTGTCAAAAAATCAGGAACACCTTTGATAAAGTTTTGAACACCTTCGATAAAGTTTGACACGCTTTTGATAAAGTTTGGAATACCTTCGATAAAGTTTGGAACGTCGTTGATAAAGTTTGGGACACTTTTGATAAAGTTTGGAACTTCTTTGATAAAGTTTGGAACACCTTTGATAAAGTTTGGAACACCTTTGACAAAGTTTGGAACACCTTTGATAAAGTTTGGAACACCTTTGATAAAGTTTGGAGAACCTTTGATAATATTTGGAACACCTTTGATAAAATTTGGAACAACTTTGATAATATTTGGAACACCTTTGAAAAAGTTTGGAGTACTTTTGATAAAGTTTGGAACACGTTTGAAATTTTTTTGGAAAATCTTTGATAAAGGTTTATATATCCGTTACAACCAGCTCGTTCCAAGCCATACTTGTGTCGTAGCATTTCCAGACGATGAACAACGGTGTGCTGAATTTACACAATTATAGTGGCCAAAATTATCTTCTCCCGCGCCTTCACACTCTTCTGCACCAGTTGGTTGAAATTCGCAGCCTACGCCTATTTTAGAGGAGTCAGTGTGAAGTATGTAGCTGTCTTGGTATAATAGCATGGTGCAATAGGCGCAGTCTTGTCCTCGGATGTTTATATAGTCAACAAACTGGCAAACGTGGGGAGTTGACGTGTGGCGATATCTAAAACTCAGGATATCAATGTGCTTCTTTGTTGCCGCAAGAAAATCATCGTAAACTAGGCCATCGGTATCATAATTGCATGTCACACGAAATATGCTGGAATCATTTTGAATGGATTCCATTCTGGATTTTGAAAGACGGTATTCATCCCAGCGAGGTGTATCTTCGTTCACAGGCAAATCTTCATAGAAGGCTTCATCAAAGGTATCCTTATTTTGAAGTTGATATGACGTAACGAGTGTCCATACCTTGTTGAATATTAAATCAAAATCACAGAACACTTCAAAGGGATTCATGTTATCATCAAACACCTGATACTTTCCAGGAATTCGAGGTCCATTACTGTAGACATTACATGATTTTATCACATACTGACAAAGACGTCCTGTATAACCTGTTGAACACTGACATTTGTAACGTGGTGTTGCGTAATTTGTAGGTGTGAGTGGAACATAACTTCCGCCATTTTGGCATAGATAATCATGAAATTGACAGTGTGATACTGGATTGCAGCCTGTGGCATTCATCTTGTTGATCTGAAGAAGAAAATCATCATAGATATATATAAAATAATAGAGGGGACATTGCGGGATAATGAAAGAGAAAACGATATCTGAAACACTGTGTTAAAATGTTTGGCACCAGGCTGTTTAGCATCGTTGTCAGTGACAGAATGACGGTGCTCGTCAAATTGCGAATGAAATTTTGAGCTGTCTGTCCCATTTCAGACAGCAATGATAGCCGTAAAAAACAAAAAATGTGTCTTATTTCCCAACTCATCCTCACAACAGCAATGAGCGCTTCTCTTACATTTAACTCTTATCTATCCATGCAGACATGAACAGATGTTCTACATCTTACTTCTTCCCAAACTTATTTCGTAATTTGAATTCTTCTATTCATGTCTTTGTCACCTTTTCCTCCATGTTAACATATTTTGTTATGCGATTTCCATATTTTATTTGTAGTTTTTTTTACCAAATCCATCTGATTGGTTTATTTTTTATCACGTGATCGCTTTTGTATACACTATAAAAGCACATGATTTTCCCCGACCAACGCTATACTAACTTCCAGACGAAGGGCCTTCGCTTAAAAAGTTCTTGTTTAATTTTTCAGGTATTTTGATCGTAAGGACCCGAAGCTTATCGTATAGACGCTACCTACCCTGGTACCCCATGCTCAAGAATGTGCATTTCGCATGGACCAAAAGTACATGTCAATAAGACTGGAAATTGTGTAAAGTTTAATTATTTGAGTATCGCAGTTTACCCCACTCCCTTCCCCTCATTATAGACCTAAGAATCTTAGATTACAGACTGGCATCTCTTAGTTCATTGTCTACCTGTTGAAGATCATGAAGCATGTCGTAATAAGAACATCCTTTCCTGGTAACCAATGCTGATGGAAATTGATATTGGCTGGATGACAACAATTTGCATTCTGTATTCTGACACATTTCAAATGCCGTACAGAAACAATCTTCATAGCAATGAAAGAAACATTCATCAACAGTTTTCTTCGTGAAATTACGAAATGAGTATCCAAGAAGTGTTTTGTCTTCCACGACTTTCGTCTTGTCTACCATGTACTGAGACTGAACCAAGACAAGATTCCCCATTGACAACACAACGCCAAGGGTTGAAAACAGAGTTGATCTGAAATTGAAGTGGTGTTAGGAACATAATATTAGCTCTTTGTATTTTACAACATTTTACGTTCGACTCCCAAGGGCTTGCTAAACGTTTTGTCAACCTTTCTATTCTAAAATGGATGATTTTTTGTAATAATAACATCAGGAATCCGTTTAATATTGTATTCCGTTTGATTCCGTTGTGTAGTTTTTCATCGTGGCTATACAACAAACACTCGACTAAATGCATGTTTCTGTTTTCGTGTGACGACTAATGTTTTGGCTATCATTCCAAAGTGTGACTTTGGTTTATATTTCATCAATACTCAATAGCGTGATGATTTACCACATTTTAATGTTCTTGAAACGTACATACTTAATCATGTAGTAGCATACGGTATGGTTCTTACTGAATGTGGGCAAAATCAAATTTGAGCGAATTTAACATCGCAAAAAATGTATTGTACAGTAAGGTAGAGTACTGTATTCAAAGAGAAAAACTGTATGCGCTCAAGGCAGAATATATACTCAGAGCCTATACTTGCATTTTTTGCAGCTGCTCCCCGTCAGGTCTAAAATATGTATATAAAGTTTTTCAACACAATATACCGGCGTAGTTACGAGGATTGTTGCTCTTGGGGGTTTTGGCTTCCCAGCGCGACGGCTCGTAAAAAGGATAATTATCTATACTATAATCCTATCAAAACTTAAAATGTGCAGTTCTGAATTAAAATTTGGGCCAGGAGCTTTTAGGTAAAATGTCGAATTGACTAACCCGAAAGGTGACTAAGGAGTACTAAATCACACATTTAAGTAACTATACATCAATATTATATATAGTTATAAAGCGTTCTTACAGAGATTTAAAGCAAAAGCGAAGTCAACTTTCAGGGCCGCAAAGAGACATTTGGCGGCCCAGGGCAAAAATAATTGGGGCCCTAGCTATTTTCAATTCGCAAAGATCTTTGAGGTCATGTGCTTGTCTAGAAAACTAATTTCTATACCCCTGAACGTCTGGTATACGTCCTGCAGTAAATAACATTCTCAGTCTGTATTCAGTACTAAAATACTTTAGGGGGTCCGGGCAAATTTTTGAAATCTAGGATCTCGGCAATGGCAAATTCCTGCATCTGAGAGACTATTTGACCGTAATAGATATGCATATTTCACTTCATTTCTATTTAGGGGTCCCCTTTAGTTGGGAGCCCGGGAAAAATTTCCTCATTTGTCCCCCATCTCGGCGACAATATTCACTCTAAAATTCAAAATTTCTGCGGGAGCATGCCCCCAGACCCCACTATTCAGGTATCCAATATGGCAAATATGCCTCGCCACTGCTTCGCCGTCTCTTCTCCATTTTGAAATGGCAGTTCTAAATTTTTCGTAAGATTACCCCTGAATCCTATTATTCTATAGTTGAGTCACGAAATACACAAAACCTGAAACTTTTTTATTGTCTATTTCTTATATCAGAACATTGATTGATTAGAATCCATTACAAGTTAATTGGAACCGAAAAAAGCAATTCCTGAACACTCTCCTACTGTGCAAGAACACAACAGGACAACTATATATCAAATGACGAAATTAATAAAAAAAATTGCACGTACGTAACATTGTCATAGAAGAATCCAATGAAGCTAAAATCTATAATGTTCGCGAACTAACTGGAATATTTAAAGAAGTAGATAGTAGTATAATTTTGCCTAATACCATTCATGAAATTTTGATATACATCGCTACAACAGGCATGGAGAGAAAGCAAAGATCCACATGAGTTTGCGCTACATTTAGTCATTTTCCTCTGTTTTTTTTTATCCCAGAGCTAGCTACCCATGTAGGTAAGATGAATCCGCTTTGGCCCACGATTTTGCCTTTCAGAGTTCACAAAGAACGCATGAAACCGGACGAATTCGCGCACAATGAACAGCACCAATTCATGTGTAAACAAATAGTGCCGGACGAATTATATAGATAGAGTATATACAATTTCGATATCATTCCATTTCGTGCGAAAACCTACTCTTAAGATTTCAACTTTGTAATCAATATATTTATCTTTCACTTTTAAACTAGTTATACGTACCCCAGAGAGAATCCCATGCTTTCTATCAAGTAAGCTGCAACTATTTCGTATAATTAGAGTATATACTTGCACAAAACATTAAAATTATAATATTTCGTTGTAGCCAAGCTGTATTTAGATATTACTACAGGTAATATATTTTTCAAGCTGTAATATATAACGCCGCTTGTCCAATTAGTTTAGTCATACATAATCATACTTAAAATTATTTACATCGAAGCAAATCTCATTAACTTGCAGGTGTTGCAAGTTTTAATTAAAAAATTATAATAAACGGGACATTTTAAGAAACTATGAAAGCAAAGTTATGGCAACTCAGTCATATTTTTTCATCTCTTTTAAAAAAAGTTTCAATAATTTGATTGTGTCCATAAGGCTTTCTGTATTATTTTGCTTGATTTATTCCATAATTATATTTAAGCTAATTGTATTTACACAATATGAGTTGCCTAATTTCCTTAATTAAAAAATTGATATCGCACAAATCAATTTTGACTTTTAATTACTCCACAGGGTTCATGGATTTTTATTCCAAAAATTAAAATCTTTATACTTATATATACTAATATGTACTTTTGGTACTGAACCAAACTGTAAAAAATTGAAGTTGTATAAACAGGCATGCACTGTTCTGCGTTTGTTGCTCGTTCGTGAGTATGCAGGTAATTATAATCATAAGCTAGCTATAGACCACTTTCATAATGGCCACCGTTTTAAATATTCTTTTATGTGCATCTAGATGAGCCTTTCTGGCCTTGTTATCAAGCAAAGATTCTTTTGAATTACAGATACACAAACGAGGCCAGAAAGGCTTATTAAACTGCACATAAAAGAATATTCAAATTAGTCACTATTATGAAAGTGGTCTATTGCAACATCCTACCGTCGATTAAAATTTATTAGTTGTCGGCTTGTCGACAATTAATACACATTTTCATTGCTTTAAATAGGCAAGGTTGTTGAACAGGTTCTATTTTTACATTACCAGAAGGTTATGTTTTCACGAGAGTTTGTATGTAAGTGTGTGTGTGTGTGCGCGCCCTGAGTTAATTCTTCAGGGTACATATCCTCACTGTAGATTGTAAGCCAATTGTTGATTGGCTATTTTGCATATCATTACCAGAAATATGGGACATTTTGCGGCCGCGGTCAGTCAGCGGAAAATCGCTTCATAATAGAATTTAGGAAATTTTTGAGCAAACACAATAGCGACTACTAGATCTTCAAAGAAAGGCTCTGTCCCGTACAGTGTTCTCAACAATTTGAGTTCGGTGGATATTCTGATCGACGAAAGAAAGGCAAAGAAAACGCGCCGGGTAGTTGGCGTTTATGAAGCCGAACGTTTGATCGCGCGAAGAATCGATAAAAAGGTGCGTAAAAGAAATTTCTTAATATCATACAATGACACATTGTCACACTCAGACAAACTATCGATTAAAAACTTGTTATTACAATACCAGTGCCCCAACGTAACAGTTGCTTTTTATATAATTTATATTGAAGTATCAACCTCGAACATTTAATTTGTTTTAGGAATCTAAATAATTGGTGAAGTGGAAGGGGTTTAGCTCTTTCCAAAATACTTGGGAGCCAGAAGAGCACATTTCTCCAGCTTCCTTCAGGTTAGCTCTCCCATAAATTCTCTTTAATATGAAAGTCGCTTTCTGAATATCGTATAGAATATGAATGATTACATATTTCTGTTTAAATTCTCAAGAAATAATAAAAACGGGAAATCTTGTTAATATAAGACCAAATTTAGTCAAAACTTTCCATTTATTTATATTGAGCAAATTGATGTTAAACCTGTGAAACAAGACATGTTTTGTGATACATATTCTCTACCCTAGGTACTTTAACAATCCTCATCCCCCATCTGATGTGGTTGAGGCCTGTGTCGACAGACTAAGATCTGAGGTTATGCTTGCCTTGAAACACAAATGGCCAGTACAGAAGCTGACTATAAAGTTCAGGCATGATGTATATGGCTTCTTATTTAATGGAAAATGGAGGCCAGCTGAGCAACGAGCTTGGACATTATTTGAGGAGAAGGACTTCTCAAAATGTAAATTGCCAGCCAACTGGAATTGCGTCCATGACCTACATGGAGATGGAGCCAAGGTTAGGTTTCCAGTGAAGATGAGAGCATTTCTAGGTCGCACACCTAGGAATTTTCAAAAAGTAGGGGAAAAGATCTTGGAAACGCCTTGGTCTCACATGGAAAAAAATTCTTTAACTTTTATTAAAATTGCATCTTCTTGCTCTTAATATCCATCTATTTAAACTGTATCAATTAAAAAAAGCAGGGATCCCACTTTGAAGCTATACCACTTGTCTAGGTTATTGAAGAAAGTACTGTATTCACAAAAACTGTTGTGTACTGAGAAGTGTAATGTATATGCATAATTAAACTAGCTTATTTACAAGATAAATAATTTTGGTCATCTTGCTCGATAGAACTAAATGTTAAAGGTTTTGCATGGATGGATATTTCGAGTGAAAAAGTACAATTTTAAGGCCTAACCAGGAGCAATTTCAGAAAAGCAACTATAGGCCGACCGCCAGGAATTGAATCTGCGGCTCTGTAATTCCGGTGAATCGTAGGTTCGATTCCTGCCAGAGGACCTATAGTTGCTTTTCTGCAACTGTTCCTGGTTAGGTCTTAAAATTGTATATAGTTTATTATTGACATTTTATTGGATAATTATTTCAGTTCTGTACATAAAATCTTCTCTCTTGACATACAAAAATGTTGAAAATTGTTTATAAATAATATATACATAATTTTTATACTAGTACTTTGATTTATAATTTCTTATTCTCATTTTATTCTTATTCTCATTGGCACAAGTGGTAAGGTTGCAGCTTCATATTGCTTAACCTTAATGTGTTTAAATATGCTGAAAGTACGACCAGGATTGAACATATTAAAATCTGAAACATTCTATGGTTGTAGCAGAGTGTAGCACAAGCATGACATGGGCCGCATTGGGTTTACTGCATAATTATATCATAGATATAGTAATGTGGCTTGATCATCAAACTCTGTTAAGCATTAATATTTAGGAAGCTGTCCTTAATTCGTAAATCCTCCGGTAAATAATAGACAAGGGAACATTGGGGCACATTGAGACTTATAATGGATTAACAAGGCACAGAAAGTTCTCCCCTTGATTAATCAAATTGCCTGGCATCGGACAGAGTAAAATATTTAAATAGGGTGCATGGCGCCTTAATGGCGCCATATTTGAAGAAAAGTAAACGTTTCACTTTCCAGGGAAGGGTGGGCTGGTGGAAATAGGGGGTGGGCCACCCGAAATGGCCGAAAAAGGGTGGGTTATGCGAACATTTTTGTGAAGGAGGGGTGGGTCATGCAAACGAAATTGACTTTACCGAGTGAAAAATCACAACCTGTACAGCTTTATATGAAATTTACACTAAAATAGCTTTTATACACTGCAAATTTGTCTATAACCAACTTATTTTAATATATACAAACACAAAACCTATAAATCGTATTAATATATATATGAAATCTTTAAAGTTCAAAAATCACACATATTTTTCAATTTCATTTATGGGGTCACTTGGAAAAAAATCATTCTTTGAGGGTGGGTCACTGGAAATAATTGAGTTGGAGGGGGTGGTTCATGCTAAAGTTTTATGAAGGCATAACCAATTGCACAAGCCCACCCTCCCTGGTAAAAAATGAACAGTCCCTCATATATCTCTCCTTGAACCTTTCAAGAAGTTTCAAGGAGAGATATAAGTTAATGTTCACTTTTCTTCAATTTTGAAAGTACGTCCTCTTTGATTTGTGCCCTTGGTCTTGATCGCTTCTCGTAACTGAACGACTGTGAAGCTGTTGAAATCAACTGAACCAGTTGCAACATCAGCCTGGCCATCTACCTGAATAATGGGAGCTTCTACAAGAGGCCTACTCTTTTCCCTTTTTTGACTGATCTCAACATCCCAGTACTCACATGCAGTTTCTTTTAGTGTAGTTGGCCTTATTCCTCTCATACTTCTTAAGCTCCCACTGCCTACTCTCCAGAAAAAGGATATCTTTTGCAGCGTCCCATTTATTTGATTTTTGAAATAAAATCCGCTTTGCATCGTCATTGTTTTTCTCCACTCCTTGCCCAGTGAACCTTTTGAAGCAACCATGCATTTGCATAAAAATTGGAACATGGTAATACATGATGTGCATGTATGGAGTAACATTTTCTCTCTTGTACCCAGTTCGAACCTCTCTTATGGAACAGAATAACTCCAGCCACTGTTTTGCTTTTTCAAATACGGTGTTACATATGTCACTGGTCAAATTAATATCAGATATTAAATCATAGTATTCCTTGAAATCACACCATATTTTTATTACAGTGGCAGCAGTATCAGAGTGTAGATAATTGTGCAACTTGGAAGGCAGTTTGTTTAAAAGCAGCTTCTTCTGTGCACCAACAAGGCTTGTATACTCTAAAACTTTGCTACTTGAGCCATCTGCATTTTTCTTGTAGCAGACAGAAAATGTTACACCAAGTTCATTTATATCTGTAACAAACTTGTTTAATAGTATTCCTTTAGGCTGTCCATTTGGCTTGTTAAAGCCTTCAATTGCATCCTTTTCCAAAATTTCATCTATAACATTTTGGAGCATTCTGTCCGTTACACACAGTAGGAGGTGTAACTCGTCAGCGACAACATGGTCCAAGTCTATATTGATCAGGGGGGGGATTAATGCAGCCACAGTTGGAGTTCTTGCTTTGACATTTCTGCTTAATCTTGTCCAGGGTCCTTTTAAGGTCCCCAGTATTGTAAAATAACAAATCCTTGCTTGTGTCCCATCTTGTGTCCCATCTGGGCGGACATGTGAAGTTAAAAGATCATGTTTATAAGTTGCGTAATAATACAGATGCATATTTCAAAATACAATTATAAATGTATTATAAAGTTGTAAAGATTTGTAAAGTTTCTTGATGCTATTTCAATTATTTATGGTCAAAGTGTGTATTGAAATCTTCTACTTCGAAAGTCAAGTGTTTCTGGCCTTACGATTTACAGATGAAGCCACGAAGGTAGTATAATCTATTTACAGGATTATTATCAAGTCTAGTGTAATAATTGACAGTCTCGAATTACTCCAAGTTCATATGATGAAGTATAAAAGTCAACCTTACCAATTGTTCTTTGACCAGGCACGGCTTCAAAATATCTAGATGGATCTTCATAGCTTTTAGTGACTAAACAGGAATGAGATCATGCACTTCATATATATTTGTATAGCTGTTAAAATAATATTTGGCATAATGTACAATTTAGCATAATTAAAATACTTATTAGCATAATTGGAAGCAAATCCTCCCACGAGTTTTCCGCTATAGCTGTTTCTAGTTCATGGGCGTCAATCCTGTGGGGGATGGAGGGGGGGGGGGAGAGATCCTCCCACTTTTTTGGCAGAGGGGATGAATATGTAATTATCGCCCACCCCCCACTTTTGCTTATACGACATGTTCTCATCATCAGAATTCTGTAAAGTCTTCCCTCAAAGTGCACGAAATGGCGTTTCAGGGACTCTAGATTTCAAACATTTTCTGAGGAGCAAGCCCCTATACCCCTACAGCCTTCGATACCTGCGCAATCCTGCTAGCAGCGTGGGGCCGCAATAGACAATTTTGGTTTTGGCCGGCTCCTTTACGCCCTTTCGTGGGACAAAACATACCTACACCCCTAACACTTAGACCCAAGTTACGCTTCCTTGGGAGATGTCTATAAATGATGCGGAAATGCCCTGAAAACATTAAATGTGTTACATATCTCCAGAACTATCAGCAGGCTCCATTCCCAGGGTTCTCCTTATCAGGCAGTAAACGGTAAAATTTACCGTTTTCGCGGCTACTGTTTACCGCCTGGATAATAGAGTTTGCGTAAAGGCATTTTGTTGTAAGCACAGTTTTGTGTAGAACAGTGGTGTATTTTATAATTTATATGACGTTTTATTGTTACAGTATTTAGAATTCTATAAAAGCTTAGACCTTCCCTCAAAATGCAGGAAATGGCATTTCAGATACTTCAGATTTTAAAATTTTCCGGGGAACATGTCACTGGTCCCACCCTAGAGAGATGTCGCGCCTCCGGCGCAACAGAATACTAGTACTTGCTTTTAGAGATACTTCTTTTACTGCGTCGCTCACAACTATGGATAACTCTGCATCCCCCCACTCTTTGAGATGGATTTTCGCCCTTGTTCTAGTTCTAAGGTTGTATGGTTATACAGGTCAGACAGACAGACAGACAGACAGACAGACAGACAGACAGACAGACAGACAGACAGACAGACAGACAGACAGACAGACAGACAGACAGACAGACAGACAGACAGACAGACAGACAGACAGACAGACAGACAGACAGACAGACAGACAGACAGACAGACAGACAGACAGACAGACAGACAGACGGAGCGACAGACAGACAGACGAACAGACAGACAGACAGACAGACAGACAGACAGACAGACACACAGACAGACGGACAGACGGACAGACAGACAGACAGACGCACAGACGCACAGACAGACAGACAGACAGACAGACAGACAGACAGACAGACAGACAGACAGACAGACAGACAGACAGACAGTTATTAAGCCTGTTCGTTTTACGTACTGGCAGTTCAAAATGTCTGACTCGTTGCAAGGAATGGTCTTCATCATTTAATGGTGACAGCAACTCATTTAGTTTAAGTTTGGGATTATTAACTATTCCCCAAACGATTTTGTTGTTAGATTTTGTCTTCGATCATACAATGACAGAATGTTCATGGTTCCCAAGATTTCTTTGTAATGCAAATCAGGGAAAATTACACGAAAGGCACGTTTGTGAAGTCTTTCAAGTTCATCGGCTAGGTACTGCGGTAGCGAGTCGTGGAATAATTCGCATGCATACTCGATAACTTGGCGAATACACGTGACGTAAAACAAGACAAAATCATTAGATGGTACTTAGCACATTTCAGTTGTCTTAAGAAGTATAGGCGGGAAGAAACTCTTTGAAAATATTTGAGACGTGAGTGTTCCATTTAATGTCATCAGAGATGGTAAGGACCAGTAATTATGCAGATGTTACTACCTCAATATTCTTACCATTAATAATTATGTGCTGAAACATTTTGTTAGACGTAGAGAAGCATACGCGGAGCTCTTTACATTTCGGATCTTTCAATTGAAGACCATCTGTTGTTGACTTTCTGACAAATTCGTCAACATAATTTTGAAGTAAACTTGATCACTCATTTCTACCAGCTGACTCAGACGTAGCTGAGTCGTCTACGTACTTCCAGAGATCGTTAGCAGCTGATCAGTTAAGATCGTTAATCATTATAACGAAAAGCCATGGGCCGGTTGTATAAAAGTCTTAACTACATTTCGACACCTTACTAACATTTTTGCCTAACTCATTTCGTTGCAATTTAAGGAAACATAAAAAATTAGAAGTAATATTGTCTATGTAACATGATTGAGTTAGGCAAAAATCTGACTGAGATCTAGCTGAGAGCACATGCATAATTGGAAAATCGACATACACACGTGTTTAGGAGTTGTATTACACTTTGGAAGCCTGCCTAAGTCAAAGAACTAAAATTCTTCAAAACTGACTTAGCTAAAGGCAAAAATGTTAGTAAGGTGTCGATTTTAACTACCCGTTTTGTATTTAAATAGTGGTTAACTGTAAAATTCGCGATTCTGATTGGTTAACTTTCGCACTAACTATAGTTAATTTTAACTACTTTTTTATACAACCGGTCCCGGGAGCATAACTTCGTGCATTGTGGGACACCTGCCGGTACTCTACTACACTCGGAAAAGCAGTCCTTACTCAATTTTACCCTTTGTTTGCGGTTCGTCAGGAAATCTATAATCCAGTACATGATGGTTTTAGGCAGGGGAAAAATCCATCTCAAAAGTGGGAGGGGGGGGGGGTGGAGTCTGATAATAGTTATGGAAGGATATAACACATTTACGTTTTCTGGGCATTTCTGCATCATTTATAGACACCTCTCGATGGAAGCGTAACTTGGATCTAAGCATAAGGGATGTGGGTACCTTTTGCCCGACGAAAGCACGTGGTTATGAGGCCGGCAAAAACGAAAATTGTCTATTGAGGCCCCATGCCGCCAGTGGGAATGCGCAAGAATCGAATGCTGAAAGCACCAGGGCACTAGGGCGTATGCGGGCATGCTCGCCTAGAACTTTTTTGAAATCTAGATTCTCTGAAACCCCAATTCATGCACTTTGGGGGAAGACATTATTGATGATCAGAACAATTTCGTATAAGCCAGAGTGGTGGGATTCGTCCCCTCATCCTCCCCAGGATTGACTCCCTTGGTTTTGTGGATGTTATATGTTGCCAGCTTTTCCACTAAGATATTATGATATATTAAGTCAAATACTTTACGAAAGTCAATTCCAGCGGTAGAGCCGTTACCGTCTGTGTGTCCAGGTGTATAACATACTAATAAGTGCGTTTGTCGTGCAAGATCCTGGCAACGTTCCAAATTGTCTCGTATCGATCTTTTCCATTACCGCTTGCTTCAGGTAACGGTCAACTACGAAATTTTCTGCTACTAGTTTTGATAATATGGGAGTTAGTGAGCTAGGGCGCAAATGGTTGTTAATATCTTCAATAGGTTTCTCTTTTGGAATAAGTTGAGTGGGTTGAATAAATATTCCCATCAGATACGGCGTAGTAACAGTTTCAAAAACACCACAAAGCTTACTAGTATTTTTCGAGGTGTATTTAAATATTGAACCCCGTCTATATCTATTTCACGGTTGTTCTAAGATTAAAATTAACATTGTGAAAAATGTTTAGGTATGAAATCATCTCGTATTAATCTGAAGACCACCAGGGACAACGGGTGTGGTAAAACGTGTTTACTCATGGTTTTCCAAAATAAGTAATTCCCACCATACTACATCCCAAAAGTTTGTATTGACTGCGTTAAAGAACTGAATATTGACGATAGGAATATTGAAGTTCGTGTATTCGACAGCATATGCCACGAGGATCATGACAAACAACGACAATTAGCCTACCCTGCTGTAAACCTAGTGCTCCTGTCTTATTCTGTTGATTCACAAACCAATTTTTATAATGTTCAGAAAAATGGCTACCAGAAGTAAATTAATATGCTCCAAAGATTCCTGTAGTACTTGTGGGGTTAAAGACGAATACTAGGGATAATATGACCACAATAATGGTTACAGAAAGGCAAGCACCAGTATCCCAAGCTCAAGGGGAAGAGATGAAAAATGATATAGGAGCTGTTGAATTTTTGGAATGTTCTGCACTAAAGAATGAAGGTGTACAGGAATTGCTTGACGCTGCAACTAGAATTGCTCTAGCTGCCAAGTGTAGAAAGCGATTTCGTCGTTGTGTTGTCTTGTAAACTCTACTTAGAATGACGTAAGCAAGGCACTATGCGCGTAACTATATATAATGATGCTTCATATTGCACCTTAATAGATGCAGTCAGTTTTGAAGTATGTATATTATGTTAAATATTCAAGCTAATTTGTTTCCAAAGAGCAATTATATTGGGCCCTTATTTGACTTTTTCTCATTTAAAACTCTTTATCGTTTGATGGAAACGCTCTGTATTTACGATCAGTTGTTTCAAATGTAAATATCTCCAAACATGTTTACTCTCTGGCAACAGGACACATATCATTTGATAGCTTATGACTTCCTCTTTAAAATAATATGTGGTTTGGTCCGGTTCATATTATATATGCAAAGTAATTTGCATAAATGTGCATAAAATATCTAAAAATTTTACAATTATTGTTGATAAAAACCTGAATTGTCAGAACAAGATTTAGAATTTGCCCGGCAACTGTTACACAAAATTTGTAGCTCATGAAAAAAAGAATATTGTTGGAAAGTTTCATTGCCTTTGAAGAAGTAGAACTATTTTTTCCTATTTTTTAAATTCGCATACGTTAACTCTAACTTGGACAATTTACAATTTTCCCGCCAAAACATATCATTGCTGAATTATGAATGGATAATGTTTTTGTCAAACAATCACTTAAAGATAACATTTAACTTGTACTTTGAATTACTAAACTAATAACTGGGCACATATAGCAACGGGAAAATATTAACTTTGGTCTACGAAGTATTGGTCTTGTAGAATACCGATGATTAAAGGCAATGCATGGATCTTCTGACCAAGGACCTTCACTCGAAATGTCAAAGTGTTTTTCAAGGTAATGAGTATCAACAACTTAACGGTTTCTTAATATAATAAGAATAATAGACTTGATTATGCGAGGGAAAAATTAACATGACTGAATATTAAAATAAGACATGTTGAACTGTTCAACTGTTGTACAGTGATGAATTTTAACGAACATCTGTGCGATCGATACTTGATATCAAGTACTTTGAGGCACGGATACTAGGGATAATATAACCACAATAATGGATACAGAAAGGCAAGCATCAGTATCCCAAGCTCAAGCACAGGATGCAGAGGAGTCAATTTCGATTAGAAAAATAACCCATTACCTTGTTGATTATAATCTTTGATAGTCGTTACAAAATTAGTGAAATATAATCCATATTATCATATAAAAACACATAAAATATACACTTGTCGTCGAAATGGTAAATCGTACTTCATGTTACTTCATGTAACAAAAAGTAATATCAACTAAAATTAATATACTCCGCTGTCTTGCATTACTGTGGGCTCGCGCTTCCCGGAATGATTGGCTTACAATAAATAATAGAGTAAAGGGAAGAAACAGCCGACGGGTTGATATTGTAGAATTGCTGTAACTTGCTTCATATTTCTTAAAAAGCCATAATTTTGGGTGTGCAATCTAGAAATCATGTGTTCTAACTACTTTATAAGAAAAATTTCAATAAACGGTCGTTAAACCTACATATTTTACGACCGATATTCATGGAGTAATTTCGTTCGATGTGCAACGTAACACCCTATGACGGAAGTGACGTGTAGAGTGCATGACCGGAAGTAATTTAGCAGATTCTTGTTCAATTCTTTTTCTTTTCCCTCATTTTTTCGAAGAAACGCGGGAAGCTACATAGCTACCATCACTTTTAATAATATATAAAACGTAAACTAGTCAAAGACTGAAACCTGCTTTAAACCTGAACGAAACAAACGCAGGCGGTGACACTGGGAGGTGAGAATTTATGAATAATATGCTTTCATATAGATGCATAATTAACATTTTGCTAGTGTATATTAAAATAAGTTGTTTTCCATTTCAATTTTCAAGCATGTCTTTTATAAGAACAAAACGTAGCGTATTTCTTTGTTTCCTGAACACTAGTAGAGCATAACTATTGATGACATTGAACCAAAGGAACACGCGACTTTACGTTTGAAATGGAAAGAGGTCTTAAAATGAAAAGAGGGCTTAAAATGCAGAAATTTTAAATACTATAATATAATTTATGTTTTGGGCTTTTCGCTGAATGTCTGATATACAAATGTTCAGGGCATGAAAATGTGTATGAATACTTGATGTGGTTTAGCATTAGACTTGCAAGATCTCTTATGCACTAGTCAATTGAAACCCTGGCCCTGACCCCTGGGAGTATGCTGGGATTTTAACATTGCTCAAGTGTTACAATCCTGGCCTTAAAATGTTGTCCATTTGTTAAAATGCTCGGCTTGCCTGACCAAACATAGCTTTCCAAAGTCTAGCTTTTCATTTAGTCGTCTGATCAGTCATTTTTGGTATATAATGTGCTGTTACAGGGAGCTATCAAAGAAGAATGTCTGCCAAACATGTGTCAGTTCCCAGGCATTTTTATATCCTGACCTTTTGTCAACTTTGATGTCAACTTTTGTTAAAACTCTGGGGGTGGGGTGGGTTCAATTGACTAGTGCATTACTGTGGGGCTGAAACATTCATGGAAGCAATGCCATACAGTCAAACAATCAGTATACAGTATAATGTATACTGTACTACATTATCAACTCATAAGTATAGTTGATAAATACTATCATCAAACCATTAATTATATTTTGATATCATACTTTCTCTATTAAATGGCAGACAATTTGTCAAGGGAACTTAAATGTTGGATATTAATGGGTATTAACCAGCAGCAATGTGCCCCAATGCATCGGTCCTACTTTGTTAGCATATAGCATTAAAACTGTAAATATGTATGCAGTAATGTCAGGCTTAAAGTCTTTTGTCTGAACATGCAGCTGAATATAGAATGAACTACAATGAGCTCACATTAATAATCTCTATTTCCCAACATATTTTAGCTAAACTTGGCAGTGGCGTGCTGGCAGGTGGGGGCCGGGGGGTGCCAAAACATAAATGGGGCGCCGAAATTGCACAAAATCACACAAAAGCGCACACAAGCCTACCTACAACTACAAGCATTACTGCCCAGTCTGTAATATCTCAAAGGATGTAAATTGTTGATTGAGAAATGTGAAGTGATTTGGCTTACGATCACTGGTAAGTTCACTGGTAAGTTCGCCGTCTACTTCATGAATGTTCGCCGTCTATTTTTCTTTGTTTAGGAAAAAGACTAACTCCTTCTATGAATTATATATTTATTTAAACTCTTGAATGTGTTGTTTCTTGCGCATTTTTATTTTTACGATGTTTGTAATTTTCAGAATTCCGTTAAATCGCCTCCCAAAACGCAAGAAATGGCATTTCAGGGACTCTAAATTTCATAATTTTCTCGGGGGGGGGGGCATGCCCCCGGACCCCTAAAGGTCTTGCGTCTACGACGATCAACCATACACAAATTACAAGGGGGCGCCAAATTTGCAGCTGGACTCTCCTGGCGAACACAAGCCAGCACGCCACTGAAACTTGGTCTTCGACAACTGTATATTTGCACAAATATATGTACATTTATATAATTAAAAAGGAATATATAATTGCATAATATAAGTACTGATATATTAGGCATCAATCAATTTTGTAAGATTGTGGCGTCGCACACTCATCTCTGTCCTTTTGCTTCAGACTGCTTGGTACTGTTCAAAAGTGCAGGAGGCCTTTCCTCGCTATATATTTTCATTTGAAGAAAACTAATATGACAATTCTTATGTAATATACTGTAAAAATTAGAAGCATATAAACTGACGATAGTCGAATAAAATCTGTTATTAATATACGGTGTAAAAACGGTGTATGAATTTACTTTATATTGAAATATCTTACAATTTTAATAGATACAAATATATGCTTTTCTCTGTTCGAAAATGTTTAATTTTTTCCCCCTAACTTCGTCGATATTCGTCGCGTGCCTTTTTAAAAGAAATCTCTCCATGTTTCAAATATAATTTTTAATTTACGGGATTATTTTGATTTTTGAAATTCAAAATTCGATCATTTATTAAAGCTGTCAAATGAGGTTATAGGTCATAGGTAAATTAGTACGGCTACTTCCGGTTTTATTCACTTCCGTCATAGGGTGTTGCGGTGCACATTCAACGAAAGATCTGTAAAGTTTCCTCCCTTTCTCTATTTTCTATTCGTGGCCCTTCGGGCGAGTTTCGTTCCTTACGGAGAATACGAGTCTGCAGTAATGCGGGCAGCGGAGTATTTATTAATTTATATATTTTGGAAATATTTTTTATTATTTTGGTTTGTTTTTGTTGATTTTCACGGCTTTAAGACTTGTTTACTGTATGTATTGGAATTCTATCGTACTCTGCTATCAAAGATTATAATCAACAAGGTAATAGGTTATTTTTCTAATCGAAATTGACTCCTCTGCACCCTGTGGTTCAAGGGGAAGAGATGAAAAATGATATAGGAGCTGTTGAATTTTTGGAATGTTCTGCACTAAAGAATGAAGGTGTACAGGAATTGTTTGACGCTGCAACTAGAATTGCTCTAGCTGCCAAGTGTAGAAAGCGATTTGGTCGTTGTGTTGTCTTGTAAACTCTACTTAGAATGACGTAAGCAAGGCACTATGCGCGTAATTATATATAATGATGCTTCATATTGCACCTTAATAGACGCAGTCAGTTTTGAAGTATGTATATTATGTTAAATATTCAAGCTAATTTGTTTCCAAAGAACAATTATATTGGGTCCTTATTTGACTTTTTCTCATTTAAAACTCTTTATCGTTTGACGGAAACGCTCTGTATTTACGATCAGTTGGTTCATATATAAATATCTCCAAACATGTTTACTCTCTGGCAACAGGATACATATCATTTGATAGCTTATGACTTCCTCTTTAAAATAATATGTGGTTTGTTCCGGTTCATACTATATATGCAAAGTAATTTGCATAAATGTGCATAAATTATCTTAAAATTTTACAATTATTGTTGATAAAAACCTGAATTGTCAGAACAAGATTTAGAATTTGCCCGGCAACTGTTACACAAAATTTGTAGCTCATGAAAAAAAGAATATTGTTGGAAAGTTTCATTGCCTTTGAAGAAGTAGAACTATTTTTTCCTATTTTTTAAATTCGCATACGTTAACTCTAACTTGGACAATTTACAATTTTCCCGCCATCATTGCTGAATTATGAATGGATAATGTTTTTGTCAAACAATCACTTAAAGATAACATTTAACTTGTACTTTGAATTACTAGACTAATAACTGGGCACATATAGCAACGGGAAAATATTAACTTTGGTCTACGAAGTATTGGTCTTGTAGAATACCGATGATTAAAGGCAATGCATGCATCTTCTGACCAAGGACCTTCACTCGAAACGTCAAAGTGTTTTCCAAAGTAATGAGTATCAACAACTTAACGGTTTCTTAATATAATAAGAATAATAGACTTGATTATGCGAGGGAAAAATTAACATGTCTGAATATTAAAATAAGATATATATGCTTCAACTGTTGTACTGTGATGAATTTTAACGAACATCTGTGCGATCGATACTTGATATCAAGTACTTTGAGGCAGGAAGCAATTTCACTGCTGCAGTCGTATAAATTTTAGTGAAATAGCTTGTTAAATTCTTCATTGTAGTTATTGTATTTAAAATGAATTCCAACTTTCGCTGTTAGACAACCGACGTAGAAAATAGAGGTAAGTAAGCCTATTACTCATTTTAAGAGCCTCATAATTTCTCCAGCTGTGCATGGACATACAGATAATAATTCTTAGTTTCAGGCTCAATACTTTAAATAGCTTTGTCTTATGCACTTATCCTTTTTACAACGGAAACCTTAGTTAATCCTATAATATTATATTAGCTAGTCCTTAAACAGAGTTGTAGACTTGAGTCGTGCGACTTGGACTCAAGTCTCAATTTTTGTGACTTGTGACTTGACTTGTTACCGAGACTGATGACTTGTGACTTGACTTGGACTTGGCAAAAATGACTTGTGACTTGACTTGGACTTGGCAAAAATTACTTGTGACTTGATTTGGACTTGCAAGAAATGACTTGTTACCAACGCAAGTCAAACGTACACTCGAAAATATCTATAGTGACAATCAAGTTTTCCATCACTGGCACTGTCAATTCGTCCTCTTGATCGATCGATCGCCGTGTTGTAGAATTTGGCGCATCGACAGTATTTGCGCCAGGGTATATTCCTACAAATCGGTTTCGCGACTTCGTGATAAAATTTCTGACATAACATAGCGACGCATAGAAAAAATGACTTATGACTTGACTTGACTTGACTTGCTGCTCGGAGTGAATGACTTGTGACTTGATTTGGACTTAGACTAAATGATTTGTGGCTTGACTTGAACTCAGACTAAATGACTTGTGACTTGACTTGGACTTGCAGGAAATGTCTTATGACTTGACTTGGACTTACAACATAGGACTCGTTAACAACTACGTCATTAAATCGTTAAACCTTAGTTAATTCTAAAATATTATATTCAACCGCCGAATATTATATTGTGTTTCAAGCGCAATATATCGGTATTGCGTGTGTTGGACATGTTATGTTAAATACAATATAATTAAGTTGGACATTTCAATGGATTAAAACGCCCGGAAGCAGAGAAACGGGGTGTGTATGTAAATGCCTAACGTTAAGAATCTATATGAGACAATAATATTTACAAATAGTAGTGTAAAGAAACAAAACACAACTCGAAATGCAGAAATAATGGCCCGAACCAGGGGTAGCACCAATAGCATTACCTTACTACAATCGCGTACAATAGAAATCAGATTTATACCTCTTTTTCGTTGTCGCCTTGCGCCGTAATTACGATCGGTTGTTTCAAAATGTAAATATCGCCAGACGTGTTTATTCTCTGGCAACAGGACACGCGTCATTCGATAGCTTATGATTTCCTCTTTAAAATTATATTTAGTTTGTCCCGGTTCATATTACATATCCAAATTAATTTGAATACATGTTCATAAATTATCTAAAAATTTTACAATTATTGTTGAAATAACCCTGAATTGCCAGAACAGGGTTCAGAATTTTCGAGCAAATGTTAGCAAATGTTGGACCAAAATTGTAGCTCATATAAAAAGGAATATTATTGGAAAGTTTCATTGCATTTGAAGAAGTAGAAGTATTTTATTTTATTTTTTGAAAGTCGCATGCAAAATGCCGAGATCGTTGAAATTTGATTCCCGCACGCGCAAATTAATTACGAAATGCCATATAAGGTAAGTGTTGATTGCTATAAACCAATGAAAATCCGCCATCTGGGCAATTACATCACGCGAATCGATTGCCGGTACTTTCAATACGCTAGGATGCAAAGCCGCGGAGATTTAGCTTCCGAAGTTGCCCGAGCGTGCGCCGACAAAACCGGGATTTCGCAATAAAGACGGCTTTTTCACGAGAAAAGTCGAGAATTGTCATAAAATGGCTAGTTTATTTAGTATATTTATTTAAATAAATCCTTTCGATCAGGATTTTCAAGAGCTATCCAATGGTCACACTTAGGAGTTTGTAGCGTGTAAACCAAAGGTAGGAAAGCGAAATGAATATATAATTAGTTTGTATTATTGTTAATTTGTAAACAATACAAAGTTCAGAGGTGTTTGAAAGGGGCTAAATTGGCCGCGTAGCATTGTAAACAAACACAATTTACTTCTCTAAAGACATCGTAAAACGCTGAATCGAACGGTGGTATTTTCATCTACATAGCATGCGCTGAACCGAAGATATGAACCTGCAAAATCATAGGTCACCAGTGACCTATAAACATTAGGCGACAACGAAAAGAGTAATTATAGGCATTGTTTAAAATAAAAAAATATTGCTTGTTACAACTGAACCGTTGGTTATGAACGCTAATTTGTTCCGTGATCTTGGGAAAGGGAATTAGGTTTGAAAATGAGAGCTATACAGGGTGTATAAAAAAAACTGCAAATACCATAATTTGTATGCACGAGATCATAATTAGAATTTCAATGGCTGTGCAAATAATTACGCTTCTGGGATTTGAAAATACGTTTATAAAATAACATGTATATAACGCGTGCTCTGATTGGTCGAAACCCGTGTTTGGATCAGGCCATCCAAACACGGAAGACTATCGTGTTGTTGTTATTTTATAAAATAATTACTTTATGGTTTCCGTGTTTGAATGGCCTGATCCAAACACTTGGGAATGTTGCTCGAGTTAAGAAAAGCTCGCAAAATCACTCGCGTTCGGCTCGAGATTTCGCGCGCTTTTCTTAACTCTCGCAACATTCCCGCGTGTTTGGATCAGGCCATCCAAACACGGAAACCATAAAGTAATTGTATATTCCCAGGGGTATCAAAACAAGCACACAAAGTGAATTAAACTTATGAGTTCGATTACGAATGGCTCAGTTTACGAATGACTGCTGTCGAGTTTTGAGTTTGGGCGTACTTTAAAACAAGAAATACTCTTTGCTCTGTTGTTAGCTGAGCCATTCGTAATCGAACTAATTTTAATTCACTTTGTGTGCTTATTTTGATAGTACTGCACGTGGAAACGTATTTTCAAATCCCAGAAGCGTAATTATTTGCACAGCCATTGAAATTCTAATGTATGATCTCGTGCATACAAATTATGGTATTTGCAGTTTTTTTGATACACCCTGTAGTCTAGGACCAGTAATGAGTTTGTATGCATTTCATTTAGGACAGATAATCTCGACTGTTTTAGGGTAAATGACCATGACGGAAAACATGGCATATGTGCCAAAACCTGTATCTAGGCCGAAATGCATAAAAAAGACCACGCCCAGAAACGGCACTATCGATATAGCTCCGTCTCCTGAACCATAAAAGCTACAGACTTTCTGACGTGCTTATAGACAGTGATATGATATGATATGATACTTTAATGATATGCTCCCAAGTGGGCTCTTCAGCATAAAATTACAACAATTTAAATATTAATATAACAGCTAATTTAAAATGTTATGCTAAGATAATTTAAACTATATATCTATAAGACTTTCTAAATTGTCAATTTATGATAAAAGGATAAAAATTATGGATTCGAATAAAACGTATCTAGAATATGTGATTTAAGTTTCTTCTTAAAACTTCTTACTGTAGGAATGTTTTTAAAATTGTCTTCTAAATCGTTCCAGATTTTCGTTCCTCTGTAGTGAAACGTTCTCTGTCCTGCTGCCGTTCTGTAAAATGGAATGTGGAGCAGATCTTGATAGCGCATTGGATGATCGTGTAACTCAGCACGTTTACTAAACTTGTCGCATAAATAATTGGGGGCTAGGTTGTTAACGCACTTATAGGCCATTACTGTATCTCTAAACAATAACAGTTGTTCGACAGGTAGCCATCCAAGTTCTTGTAAAACTGGTGTAATATGGTCAAACTTTCTGGTATTTGTGATGACTCTACACGCAAAGTTCTGTACTGCCTGGAGTTTTTTCAAATTCACAGAGGAAGTATTAGACCAGACGGAGGAGCAGTATAAAAGCTTGCTAATAACAAGAGCTTCAATAACTAACAAGAGCGTATCTCTGTCGAAGCTGTCCTTGACTCGGTAGATTTGAACTAATTTGGACATACATGATGAAACCAGTTTAGTAATGTCATATGATAGGTGTGAGTCAAGAAGTACCCCTAGATCTTCGACGGATGGGACTGGCGTAATGGTTTTTCCCAAGAGGTTTAACGATATATCAGGGGGGATGGTTCCCATCAGCTGACTTGTTCCAACAAGGAGGAATTTAGTTTTTTCTGGGTTAATAAGCAATTGGTTCGCAGAACACCACTTTACGACCCTGTTGAGATCTGATTCCAAATTATGAGTCGCTTGTTCTATGTCTTTGATGGAGAACGACAGAAAAACTTTAGAATCATCTACGTACGAATCAAGGTTACACGATTGAGTGGTTGATGGTAGGTCATTTGTGTAGATACAGAACAATAGAGGTGATAGGATTGCACCTTGTGGTACGCCATGAGTAATGGGGAGTGAAGAAGACATTTGTGATCCAATACGTACAGATTGAGATCTACCAGAGAGATAACTGTCGAACCATTTCAATGCCTCAGGAGAAGCACCAACGCAACTTATTTTATGCAACAAGATTGAGTGGCTGACGCTGTCAAATGCTTTGGATAAATCTAACAAGATCAAAGCGGTCACCATCTTCTTGTCCATAGCTTCCAGAATACAGTCGCTTACCATAATGTTGATGGTTTCAGTGGAATGATGAAATTTTTATTTCCACTCTGATGAGAGGATAAACGATTATTGTTAGATAAGTAAGCACCAAATTGATTAAGGACAACTTTTTCACAGATTTTTGAAGCAACGACAAGAAGTGAAAGAGGTCGATTATTCGATGCCAACTCGTGATCGCCTTCCTTCAGCAATGGTATTACTTCGGCTAATTTCCAAACATCAGGAAACGTCGATGAAGCGAGTGAACAGTTTATTATGTCCGTGAGGGGGGCTAATATCACAGGAAGGCTGTCTTTAATAACACGAAGGCTTATCTTATCTAGTCCAGGGGACTTGTTAGTGGGCATAGCGAGGATAATACGTTGCACCTCGGTGCAGGTAACTGATTCGAAGTAAAATAGCTCACTTGTTGGGTAAGAAATTACAGTAGATAATGGACTAATTAATTCAATGTTATTGTCTTCAGCTACACGTCTTGCTGCTTCAGCGGTGTTCTTTCCAAGCGAGGTGAAGTACTGGTTGAAATCATCAGCCACTACTTTTTGATCCTTGGCATATACTTGCGATTCCTTTTCTTTGGTTGGAATATATCGACTTATTGTCTTCCAAAGAGAGCTGGGGTTGTTCTTATGTTTCTGAACTTCATTAAATGCGTGGATTTTGGCAGCACTTTTTAGTGTAGATTTGACTTTGTTACGATAATCTTTGTAATGATTCGATCTCTACCTCTCATAAGGTTTTTAATTTCGTGCGTGACGTACGGGCATGGTCGGCTACGAACTTTCACGGTCTTTATTGGTGCATGTACACCAAGGACAGAGTGAAGTATGTCGTTGAATGTTTTTAACTTCGAATTCACGTCGCATTCCGAGAAAATAGATAGGAGACGGTTTGAGTTCGAAGCGAGATCAGAGGAGAATGACAAGGGGTTATAGTGCTTGTAGCTCCGTACAGTAATAAAGCATGGTGCTTTCTTAGGTGGTCTCAACTTCAGTATGGCGTAAACAGGTAGATGGTCGCTGATTGGGGTATTTAACACGCCGCTTTCGCGCACAAGTTTCGAGGACGAGGTGAGAATAACGTCAATTAATGAGTGGCAAGTATGTGTTATTCTAGTTGGACTATTGATCATTTGTGTGAGGTTTAGTTCAGCAGATACGTCAGCTAGAACTTTCTGGTCAAGGCAAGTCTTTAACAAATTGCAGTTCAGATCACCGAGAATGAAAATCGGTTTTCCATATAGAAGAGCTTGCATGTAATTAGGTTTGAAGAAGTTCTCAAAACAGGCCACAGGACAGTCTGGTGGACGGTACGAAACACATATTAAAGAGATTTGGATTTATTGCGTGAAGTTTTATCCAGAGTTGGTGGAAATTAGTTTCGGATATTTGTGAAAGTTCTTTTAATACGGAGGCTTTTATTTCTTTTCGAATGTAGGCGCAAACGCCGCCACCCCTTTTATGAAGGCGATCGAGCCTGAACAACTTATAGCCCTCGACGCCGACTTCAGAGTTGGTAACCGTTGTGTTCAACCATGTTTCGGAGATTGTAAGGACATCGATATTTGATGATATGGCTAGATCCCTAAGTTGAACAAGATGGGCTATGTTCCTCAATGAGCGAATATTTAAGTGAACAATCTTTAGGCCTGAAAGAGTAATAGGAGTTGTTGTTGCAAGTTCGTCAATGGAGGTTATTTTAACAGCAATATTATTGCTATTGACCACATTGCCGTTTTTTCTAGCAGTGTTATATGGCCGGGTATGATTTGTTATAAGTACAGGGATCGGGTGTTGAGGAAAATGAAGGTTAGCATCTACATGGTTCGGCCCGTGATGTATTGTTGTATTTCTCCTTTGAACTAGGTCGAGGGTGTTACTGAAATTCCGGTTTGAAATCGAACGCTCTTGATTACGTGGGGTTATTCTAACGGGTATTCGAAAGAGAACTCCATCAGCGGTCTCAGCGAACATGGGTGAGGGAATTGGGGGGATCGTGGTTTGGGGTATGTCGTGAGTGAAAGTGTTTAGAGTGGTCACTTTTAGGGATGGTCATTGGAGAGTGAAATGTGTCTAGGTATAATATTTTACAAGAAAATGACTATGCACAACATCCCATGTCAACTGTACTGATAATTATACATCACATAACTTCATACACCTTAGAAAGGCTGTATTAGAAAGGCCTAAGCTTAAATACTTTCTTCAGTATAATTATTAATGAATTTTGTATCTTTATCTATATAACTAGAAGTCAATGTTTTGATTCATAGTGTATGCTCACAAATAGTATATCATTTCTTCAAATTGCATATGTTAAAGTACATGTATATGTGTTGAGGGAGTGTAAATTCCGTAAATCTTCATCGTTTCTATTGGGACTTTCTATCTCGCCACTATTCACTAGCTAATTGCAGTTCATGTTTGCGAGTTCGTATTTCATGAAAATATATGTAGATGTGGTGAATTTACAGTAATATTGTCAAATTCGAATATTTCTTTCATGTAAGATTCTTATCGTTACTAAAGTTGTAGAGTGTTATTAATACATAAACGCGTATAAAATGGCTCGTAAAATGAATACAATACCCAAGCTCTTCATAATGTAACCAGAAGAGCCTGCCTCGCAGGCTAAATTGAAGCGAAGTTCAAGAACAGGCTTGGAACGAGATCCACGCCGATTTTAGCACATTACAATTCCAGTGAACAGTTAGATATTCAGTACGATAGTAGTCAAAGTGGCCTTGGTGCTATACTCTAATCCAAAATGGTCATCCTATAGCATACACCAGCCGAGCGTTAACGGACACTGAATCTCGTTATCGTAAATCGAAAGAGATATGTTGGCTATCGTTTACGCCATTGAGAAGGTCAACGATTACACCGTTGGAAGGAAAACAGTTGTCTTTTCAGATCATAAACCATTAGAGTTCATATTGAAGAAACCACTTCATCGCGCACCAAAAAGGCTGCAAGGAATGATCCTTTGTCTGCAGAAGTACGATGTAGAAACCCGCTATGAGAAAGGCAGTAACATGTTTCTAACAGATACATTATCAAGAGCTTGTTTGCCCTCAGCAGTACAAGAAGAATAAGAATTTGAAACCAAATATCTGACGAAGAGCAGAGTCAGTCTTCTAACTAGAAATACGAAATAACCCCTACACATAGCTAAACAAGGGCAGTTCTCAAACATTTCTATTATTTTTCATCACAATTTTTCCTGCTGCAAATGGCATTAGGTAAATTAGTGGCCGAGTCTGGTATCTGGGTTTCACACAAAATTTTGGCTGGGAAAGCGTTATTGAATCCCAACCCCCCCCCCCCCAACCTCGATTCCAGGGCTTTTCGAGGGGGGTGGAGGGGAAAAGGACCTGGCGTCGGCTGGTGAATTGTGTCTTATGATTGGCTTGTGAATTTTGAAAATTTATGCAACTTTAAGAATAATTATCCAAATTTGAATTTTATTTAATATGCATATTCATGATGGCGGACAAAGGGGTGACAAAGTCACACCGACTAAAATTACAACTAATAACCCAGTTTGTAGACTCTGTGGTGGTTGTCAAGACACGCGTCATCTGGTACGCTTATTTAGCAAAGCTGATACATCAATAAATCTTTGTGTGCAGATAAAGAAACTGTGCGGTGTAGAAGTTTCTGAAGACGATGGCTACTCGAAAGTGCTATGTATGCAGTGCGTCGCGTTCATAAATAAGATGGAAGATTTCATTGTTAAAGCTCAATCTTTGCAGGAAAAACCTCCCGATAAATTCTCTTTTAAAAGATGCATGTTACAGTCGCCAACACAACAGCCTTCGTAGCGCGCTCATCAAATAAATCAGTCGCAATTAAGTTCGGCAAAGCAATTGTTTACAACAACAATACCAACAACCGAGGCTGACGTGACCGTCGAAACTGAAGCATCCTCAAACACACAAAGTCAAAGTGGAAAAAGGCAAGCTGTTAATATTTTGCCTAAACAATCTTCAGAAGTTGGGTGTTCGTTTAATAATACGCTGGAAGCGACCCAATCTCTTTTAACGGAAAGGCAACAACATCTCATAACACAAGCGTCTAATACTAAATATGCAACTGTATTGGCAGGTATTCTTGCAGAACACTGTCCGACTGTCGTCAATTCAATTAAAAAGCTGCTCTGTAAATATTATAAGGAAGTCTTGCGAGAAATTATGCAGGCGTTCACAAGGATCACTTTTATTTGGAAAATATTATGAGAGCTTACAAGACTTCGACTTCAAGAAATCTGGAACGAACTAAAAACAATATTATACAAAATTTAAGTATAATTATGCAAATTAGGAAATTTATGCAAAATTTAAGTATAATTAAAATTTTAAGACACTCACTATATCTGGGTGTTCTTATGTCACGTGACCGGCCGACGCCAGGGCCTTTCCCCTCCCTCTCGAAAGACCTTGGGTTCGAGGTTGTCCCCCCCCCCCCCCACCCACTCCGAAGGCTATCGCCATATGAAAGTCATACTTGACATAAATACTAAGTTTTCCGTTCATCTCAAACGTGCGATGAACTTTTGAATCATATTACTGCAATTGTTTGGAAGAAAATAAAGGAAAACTGAAAGAAAATTTAAATATATGGGAAAATTATTTAAGGATAAGCAATGGAAATTTGCTCAAGCAGTGGAAGCACTGTAGTCATGCCAACACGTTTAGTCAGATAAATGTCTTTCTACAGTTTTAGGATACAAAACAGGAAAAAATAGTTAAAAGATTAGTAGTTTTAATAATAGAATGCTAAAATATAGCATGTAGGTATGTTATTATGCATTCTATAATCTTCATATTAATGTAAAATTCAACCATCCGTTCCATAAAACGTTTCGAAAAGTTCACAAAACAAAATTGAATTTTACCGATAAATTCGTTTTTGAAATGAAATCGGTTAAAAATATTCACATTTTCTCTTAAAAATTATTTCGTTTTCCTTTCAATTTATTGCTTTTTGATAACATAAAATATAGGGTACCTAAACTGGAATTAAATGAGATTATCATTCACTTTATTGTTTTCTCAATTATGATTTGCTAATCTACCTGCAGATAATTGGGTGCAGATATGAGCATACGCATTAGCCAAAAACCTTGCTTAACTGCAGATATTAGTTTCAGTACGCGCATTGGCTAAAGAAAAAAATGCACACAACACAAAAAAGCAACCAAAACAGCTGTCATGCAGTGTGTTTCATGCTGAAATTGCACAACTGAAACGAGAAGACAGAGCTAAAACTGAGCACAAACCACCCATCAACAACAACGACATGAAGAAACTGTACGAAAGTGGGTTGTTTAACCTAAACCAACCAGACTCACTGGTTGTTCCGTAGGCACGATCGGTAGGTTTGGTGGTCAGTAGCTTTTCGTTCGACAAAATATTTTGGAAATAATTTTTGTAACATTGCTCTTAAATCTTCCCCCAAAGTGCATGAAATAGCACTTCAGAGGCTGTAGATTTCAAAATTTTCTGGGGGAGCATGCTCCATACCCTCTAAAGGTCTCACTCCTTCAGCACTCGATACTGGTGTCACTGCTCTCTCGGAGATATTTAGCCCCTTTTAGTTTGTCTTGATTAAATCCATCTGTTTCGTTTATTTTTCATTACGTGATCGCTTTTGTATTTACTATATAAAAGCACATGTTTTCCCCGACCCATTCTACTAACTTCCAGACGAAGGGCCTTCGCTCGAAACGTCGAAGTTCGTATTGTATTTTTCAGGTAGTTTTACATAACAATCAATCGCCGAACCTTTGCTACACTCTACCCATACTGGAACGCACGTTCGAGATATTTTTGCAGGGCGTCATAAGTTTTGGCAGGGCAATTCTACCAGACACCCCCCCAACGAAAAGGTGGTAGTTTCGTCCCTGGTTAATAGAACAAGAATGCCAACAAATACATCAACAATTACAACAAACTTTCCTTATATTTTATGTTAAAGCTATAATACGTAGTAACTGAATTATCAATCAATTTTGCCCAAAATTTTCTCAATATTTATAAAGAGATTAGCTCCAGCATAAGCCCACGAATAAATAAGTCAGTGACATCAGCCCAGACATGTAAGTCCAGACATGTGTAAATCTTACAACCAAAAAGCTCGGGATCACATTTCGAGGACTGTAGATTCAAAATTTCCTAGACAGAATGCACCTGGACCTAATATCCCGCGCATTCGGCTCTCAACCTTAATTCCCTTCCCAATTTTCGCACCCTGGAATTGCCACTTATGGAACAAAATACACTATAGTCAAATATTATCTTTATAAATATTGACAACATTTTGGTTACTACCATTGCTTCAACATCTCTACTGCTCTTTTTTGTCTGTGCGATATTTGCAGCGATGAAAGCATTTCTGTATATCTAGAACTACTTTAACACTGATTGAGGAATGCGTTGGTTTTTAATATTGAAATATAATTCATATTAAAATACAGAATAGTTCAAATGTATTTTATAAATCATCATACTGGCTGCATCAGTCCCACCATAATTTATCAACTTGCCGAAAATCTTCTTGGCAGCTTCTTGGAATATTTTAGGTATAACTCTCGGAAAAGAATTGTCACAATTTCGCATCGTAATCATATGGTTTTAATTGAAAAGATTTGAATAACATTTTATTCGCTTTTGAGGGGAAAATTCCGCAATAAAGCATGGCAAAAGGATCAATTATCAAGGACTACGATAAACTTACCCGCTCCCCGGTATTAATTACCCGCGACCCAGAATTAGTTATCCGCGTTCTCGGAAGTTTTACCCGCTCCTGGACCCGCACCATTTTTGTTAAGCCCGCGCCTATCTAAGATGACCCTCGACTCGCACCAAAATCATCTTTCCCCTGGCGGAGGTAATTGATCCATTGCTTGAAGTTGCAGCCAAGTAATAGCAACATGGTACAAATTGATTCGCATATAGAAATACCACGTCCAACCTGATTCTGAGTATTCTTCAGATAAAAGTTCCCTTATTGAGTCAACCAAACCATCATTATCAGTATTTTATTACCTTTCATCTGGGTATGTTTGTGTGTGACTGTCAGTGCGATAACTCAAAAGATTTTTGACATTTTAACACGAAAATTTGGAAAGGCAATGGTCATAATTCAAGGAAAAAGTTTGACTTGCACTATGATGCGAAATTAGTGCATGTATAATTTATGCTGATTAGAATATGAGCATACCGACTCAGCCAATCAGCTCTCAGAATATTCATCTCTATATTCCATAGTATGAGTTTCTGTCATTCTCGTAACCAGGGCCAGTCTTACGCGCGGTTAACGGAGCGCGACGTGGGGCTCTGGTTAAATGCAAGTCACAAACGAATATGATTGGCCAACGCCGAATGTTATTATATTCTGTCAAAATAGTATTTACTTTAATTTTATAATGCGTGCTATTTAGAGAACCAATCGCATGGAGTTACAGCAGCATGCGTGGCGCGTTGTATTTTTCAGGTAGTTTTACACAACAGTCAAGGGCCATACTCATTAGTATGTTCTATATAGAGCATACTAATGAGGTATTGTATTCTTTTGTGTTACAAGCTCATTAGTATGCTCATACTACTGTGATATAGAGCATACTAGTAATTGCATAAACTACTAACATATTAAACGCAACAAAACGCACATTTTCGCACAGAAACATACCAATTACTCGATACCATTGCTCGGTACTTGTAGACCATCGGTACTTCCAGCTCAACTTACTCGTAGCTTCACTCATTTGTAACTACCAGCATCAGTACTCTATTCACACCGGTCTTGCCTGCATTTCTTTGAGTCATGGATGGTATCTCGGCCACTGCTAGAGATAAATGCAAAATGGTGCAAAAGTGGGATGAGTGGGATGGGAGCGCTACCCGTGACTTGGGAGTGCTGAACACACGCAACACACGGCGCAAATATTATGAAGCATCCCTACCAGACATACGGCTGGAATCTGCCAGCTTTAGTAGACTGACTTAATATATTCTTGTTGGTTTCTCTTACATTCGCACTTGGCAAGGCCGCGTACAGTAAATAAAATGCCACTCGGGGCAAAAGACCCCTTGCAGATTCTATATATTCCTCGGGGTTCTTTAACCCATAAAGCACGCGTGGTCATTCTCTATCCCTTACATAGAACCCTTGACTTGTTTGCATTTTCTTGGGGCAAGCAAATTTCAATTATACAAAGGATTATGTTCTCCATTGGGATTCAACATTGCATATCTCAATATCGAAGCGTTCTTGGGAGATTTAAAAAATTTTGCCTGCCAGAGAAACGTAGACAAGGCAAGGGCGAAAACTTGACTTAATATGCTGACGGAGGTATGTAAGTCTCTGCGTGCTGTCGAGTTACTTAATGTAACTAGAAAAATTAATACATCCTCCATAGAAATTACTCCCCCAAAAATTATTGTAACATGAAGTACTGAGTCGATCACTGTAACCATGGTAACACGCAACATTGTATATTTCTTCTATATTGTTCAAAATGGTAAAATATTGATAAGATTTGTTAATTTTAATTTAACTATAAAATTATCAATTGCCCAACTATATAAAGTAGGCATGTTATTATGTACTATTTGAGCTTTGATTTACTGTAAAATTCAACCTTAGAAGTCTCACAAAACATTTCGAAATTTTCATAAAACTTCAACTGTTTTTTAACAGTATTTTATACTTCTTTTCGCACTTGTTTTTGAGATTTTCAAACAATTTTCATTTATCTCGTTTTAGTACCCTCACAAGGCGCTTCGCGTCGGCTCGGGGATTAAATATTTTGTGAAATTATAATTTCAACCATCTTTCTCAATGCAGTGAGTATACACCTCATAACCATATGATTGAACATGCATGCTTGTTGCCAAAATCGTATAACACAATTACTGAGTACAGTATATACATACAAAAGAGTATGGTAGGTTCATCTACTTCTAAATTCGTATTAAACGTGTGGACAAATTGTACACAATATTACTGTAAAATAGTTCAATTTTATGAGCTGTTAATATTATCTTGTAAGTGTCGATTTGATCAACATGAAAAAAAATTGAAATTTAATTTTAAAGTTTGAATAACAAAAGCAAAAAATTTGGAAAAAGTACTTGACTGTGTAGTGTTTGTCTCAGCTACCAAGCAAGTTTTTTACGCTCTAAAGATAAAAATATAACGTTGTATCCACATATATTTTGACATCAATGGACTGGTGTAAAAATATCCACAGAAGTGACAGTTATATGAAGTCCAATTTCTTCAGCATAGTAAAATTAGCACCCTGGCAACGGGTTTTTGTTGGAAGTGGTGCAAATACCGTCTGAGATATTACCACATTAGTTAGGAAGATATTAACATTCGTCGTCCCAAAGAGATTGTTCAGAAGAGTCTTGAATTTCCGTGTTTTGCAAGAATCTGTATAGAGAACCAAGCTAAATTCCGTATTGCTATAAATTTAGCTTTTGGAAAATGCCAGCCAGTCAGAATTTATGATCAAAACAACACCATGCATGAAAGGCTTCGCATTTTCCATTAACCAACACAATTCAATGCAAACTGTTAATGATGTCGTGGGATATCGATAACTGAGATCGTAAAACCGCAGTGGGTATATCAATTCCCTGAGATTTTGATCAGCACTACTTATATTGCGCAATCAGAGATGAAAACCCCGCTGAATTTGAATTTATTTTTTTTGCAGGTCAGTGACCAACGGAATCGGGTAGATTCATTCAACAGCTGAATCGAGTGTGAAACAGCGCAGAAGAGAAGAGACCATAAAAGCGTATCTATTTGAAGTTGAACTTCTGCTTGAAATATTCCGCAATCGATAAAATGGAATACCTTGAAAGTCGTAATTGGAGCTCTGAATCTACAATTACAATATGCCATAACGTAAAGGTGCATATCACAGAGGACACTATAGCCACCTTTATCTCAGACACGCTATGTTGTTTTATTAACCTATTTATGGCTATCATATCTATTCAGAGCAATGCTTTGGTGATCCGAGTTGTTACAAAGCTTCCATCTGGTAAGACAAGCGGGAATCTCCTCCTCGTCTCGTTAGCTATCCTCGAGTTACTGAAATCAGGTCTGGTTCAACCAGCGTTTTTCATTTGGAAAATGATGGAAATTGCAAAATTCGACTTCTGCTATCCATACCTCTTCACAATCATCGGGAATAATTTTTGTACCTGGTCATCATTTTTACACACTTGCTTCCTCATCACAATGGAACGATATCTTGGTATCTTCAAGCCTATGTTACATCGCAAACCGATCGTTCAACGATCGTTTAAGATCGCAGCAATCTTGACCCAGATTGTTTTGGCCTCGTTCTTGCTATCGATGTTTTTCACGTTTCAGCACCGGGTCTACTTCATCGTGATGTGTTTTGTAATCCTGACGTGTCTGACTGCCACAGTGATGTTGTATATCGCGATCCGTGCCAAAACTAGAAAGGCACCGATGCATCAGGTTTGACATATTTTGTATGAATGTTTGTTTGTCTGTTTCGCGGTTTATTTTTTCGTCCAAAAATAAAAATACAGTCAATAAGGTTTTAACGGATGACTCCATTCAAAGTCTTGAAAGAAGTTATTCGATAAGTAATCTTCCCTTTTTCAGGTTCAAATGTTTGGTGGTACCAAACAACAAGAAATGAAGTCTTTAAAACAGAAATAACAAAAAGAAGTAGACTGCATGTGTTGTTGAGAAAGCCAAATACGTCTTTTGAACAAGGTTGTTGGTTCTAAACGAACTCGAACATTTTGTCTGGTATATCAACGTCGACAAACCAATTTATACTGAACGAATTCCTAAAACTTTCATAAATTAAGGATATTCTATACTCTTTCTATATTTGCCTTCCTTTCTAAGAAAATTTTTATTGAGAAAAGTATTACGTAATGAGATTGTTACAATTACTAAATACTTTTCATTTCAAATTTACAAGATCACATATTTACTCTTTGATATGATCCCTTGTTTTTGTTTTAAATGATTAAATTGGATACTTTGTCGATGCACTTGAACATTCCAAAACTTTTACCCTGCCAATAACGTCGTACATTTGCTGAAATATATTATACACGAAGAAAGAAACAGAAAAGGTTTAGCGTTAATTCGAGACAATTTCTTTAAGTATTGCATTATATTTTTGCTTTCTTAATTAAAATGTAGTTTCAGTGCAATCTATATACTATATGCTCAGCACTCAGTTACACTTAAGATTTTTACTCAAGAGAACTTCAAATTACTTTGCTCGTAGCAATTTCAGTAAACTCGTGCTAGGAAAAGAATCTCTTTTTCATGTTTCCTTTACTTGTCTTTCAGAACATCTCTGCCGTAAACAAAAATGCCGCAGACCGTCGTATGAATAAAACCGTAATTACAATTATCATTGTGTCGCTCGCGTGCTACTTGCCTCACTTATCCGTTTTCGTGTTCCTAAGCGTGCACGAACGTACTGCGTTTCACACGCGTTTCGTGGTACCGTGGGTGTACCTTTTGGAGTTCGCGACGGCCGCGTTGAACCCGTTCGTATATTGTTGGAAGAATCGCCGCCTAAGAAACGAAGTGATGAAATATACTGCACGTCCCTTCACGAGCAACTCACGAGGCTTTGAACATAGTCCTGGTGTGAATATGCCAATATCTCAAACAACAAGACTTTGAGCAATTATTGGCGAAAGTCTGACAAAAATGAGATCTCGGGATCCTGGGTTCTAGAAAACTATACGCAGTGGCTTATATTTAACTTTTAATTATATATATATTAATATATTACAGAACCTATGTAAAGCATAATAATTATTGTTCTTAATCTTGTTTTAGAAGTCTGTATCTGTAATGCAAAGTACATTTGTCATTTACGATAGGCATCACAAGTCGTGATTAGTACGCCAATAGAGGCTATCTTTAAATTCCCTCTTGGATAAAGCTTGAAATTCATAACTGTTATTCATGTTTGATGGTCTTTTTGATTATAGTAATTTGATTTTGTTCTGAGTGGAGGTTGGCCAATTTGTGTAATGAATATAGAGCATCAATTATGTTTATCAGTGTAATTTCCGGGACGAAGCCCGTGGCAAGAGTACCAGTTCCGCTCAGCTAATTACACTCGGAGAAAGGAACGTAAGGCGAAGTCTAAAGTTCATCAGGTATAGGTGGCGGTTGCTATGTTTCATGGGTGGACCTACCAGTAACCTCAAAATATAGTGGATTGGCAGATGTTAACCGCTTTCCATTTCATGTCAGTTTAGCCGTTTTAAGTTTCTTAGATTACCTAGATAAAAAACAATGAAATCTCAAAAAGTTTGGATCAGTTTGTTAAACTCTTTCCTTGCAAAATAGTTAAGTCATGATGTTCCAAATTATGTTGCAAATGATGTTACTAAGTTTCCAACGTTTTGGATATTTGTTGGTACTCGTGGCGAAGCATCATTACCCGAATGATGTTTTTTCGTTTGTTCTTGTGGTCTTCACCTTTACCAGGCAAGACCTCTCTCCTCCGCAGAGGCTTTATTATTGCGATTATTGTAATGAGGCATTTCACTACGCTTTCCATGGCGCATTACGGGGGAATATGACTCGCTGGGCGAAGGAAAGCAGGCGAAAAGCGTGCAAGAAGAAAGGAGAGCGCGAAGCCTCTGCCATATTTTTATAACAAAGTGGGACAAAGTGTTACAGTCATTACAATCCTTAAATATCTGGGCCATCCGAAAAAATTATGTGAAAAACGTCCCAATGTTGTATGTATTTCATGTTAGGAGTTGGCTGGTGGCGTTATTTTGGTTATCCATCGGCATTACAACGGCACAATCGGTATACATATCGGTAAAATCGGAATCACTAGAACAATTCCGTTCGATCGATTCGTTTTTTCCGGGGATTCGCATTCGAACAGTTTGTATCCAGCAGAAGATCCCTGTTAAAAATTGAGGAGTATTTCTAGATTTATCTGCTTATCTACAAGTATTTAAACAAGCGAAATTTACTTATTTCTTCTCTTCTTTTATCGGACAAATCATTAAATTCGATAGCGTTTCTTCGCTTGCATATTGATGCACCAAAGCAACGCCTTCGGCTACAATCTGTTCGCTGAATACATTTCTTTTTTGCACTGTTATATTCCGTTGATACAGACCTGCCTTGAAAAGATAGCAGACGTCTTCTCACAAACTGGGCATAACACTTTTTCATTTCGAACTGCGAGTAAATAATCTCTTTGTGGGCCTGTTGGAACGAGTGATATTTCCCCGGCCATTTTGACTTGAAAATGCCTTGCGCCTACTGCCTACCAGTGAATGTTGCCTACGTAAACGTACTCCCCCACCGGATTTACCGCCATATTGGATGTGGCATCTGGCAGAGGCTTCGCGCTTTCCCCCTTCTTCCCCGTTCTCAGCCTGCGTTCCGCTGCCCGTCGGCGTACTGAAATGCGTCATGTAAGCGTAATAATAATCGTAATAATAAAGCCTGTGCTGAGGAGAGAGAGGCAAGACTATATAATTTGTATATTGTATTATTAAATACCTGTTATATCAAAATATGTGCAAAACATGTAAAACAGCTTACTATTGGAAAATAGTTGACGTACAGGTTGTTTTGAATTATGTAGCCAGAAGCAACTGAACCAAATGGTTTCGGTTTTATTTTTTGCCGATCTTCCTTAATTCCTGAGCCACGTGCGAAGGCGCGTGGCTATTTCCACTCGAGCATAGCGAAGTTCAAAGTCATCAAAATGTAACAAAGTGTATGTAATTGTCGAGTCCTGGTGTGGACTCAAGCTACTAGTGGACTGGTATCTACCAAGCTTGTGATTGGCTAAGATGAAAATATGGGTTTTCATTGTATGCGTCAGCGGTTTAACAGTCATACAAAGACGAAATTATCAATATTGCTTAAAGACTTCTAAGAACAATGAAACAAATAGCAGGAACGAAAAACCTTGAGATTGCTTTGTGTCGAAATAGAAATATATATATGTTATTTACCGGTTGCGAGGTCCGGATCAGAAAAACTCTGCCCGAGGCCTGCCCGGGCCGACGCTGCCGGTAAATAACGTGTTTATTTTTTATCATAGGTAAAATTTAAGAATTTATTAAAATTGAAAATTCCAGTGTAGCGAAATAATTTGAGATCAGTGCAATTGTGAATTCAAAGCGAGGCTGACAAAACTTGAACGTTAAAAGAAAACACGAAGAAGAAAACTCAAGAAAACTGACAAGAAACTCACAAAAAACCATAGTTTCTGTAAAAATGTACACGATATTTTTAAATATGCCAGTAGAAAAGCATAGGAATGAAAGGTTTTGGCCAATTTTCTTGTATTCCGTGTTTCTTCGACAAGGATATCTTCGTTTACTTGCTTTGGCCATAAAAAACTCATAAAGTGAATCATGCAGTGAATGCATGTGTTTTGACTTCGATCAACGCTTTCTACTAAAACTGGACAATGAACAAAGTATGCTGTAATTTTTTTCTGGTCATTTCACGGTAAAAAACATAAAGCCTCAACTTTGTTTGCAAAGGGCCACGGCTTTAATTTTTTTTTGTTTACAATATGTATACGAAAAGTACTTTAACAAATGGGCAGAAAAATAATGTTTTCACTACAGTTGGTCCATATTTTTAAGTTTTATGTATGGAGAAAAGGTTTTTTTTCTATGATATCTGTTTAACTGTATTTTTTTAACTTTAATGTGGCCAAATACTGAAATACATGAGCAATAAAACAAATGTATTAGTTTTAATACACGAGCATTTAAAACAAACGTATTAGTTTTCTCGACGCATCGTGCTTAGTATGAAGCCTTTAGAGTTGATGAAATTCATTTTTGTACTCTAACTATCGTTAGGCTATAGAGAAATATTTCTCTATACGGACCATACCGGTAAATAATATTTTTATTTTTATTTTAATTCCCCCCTCTGAATTTCCCCAACCTCCCCTCCCGCACGCGAATGAAGCTGCCAAATAAGGAAGTCACCTGATATGTTTATTTAAAAAATTCAAAAACGAAACATTCTGAATACAAGCATTTTTCAAGCGAACAAAAGTCGGTTAAATATATAAATATCCAATGGAAGTTTATTATAAAGGAATCAAATCTAACAGAAAACCCTCAAAAAGGTTATGTTTAGTCCGAGTCACTGTCATCGCTCAAGATAACACGCCTTTTTTGGCAAAAGTTGAAATGACAGCCTTCGATCTTTTGAATTGTTGCTCCTGAAAACATGCATTCGACTGCAGACTGGTTGGAGTAGGAAAGGTTTTGTTGTTGGAGACTGTATTGTGATTCATTTGGTTGAATTGGCGCTTGGTTTGTGGCAGAAGACGAGGCTCCTGAACGACTTAAAACGAACGACATTTTTCGCTGATGTGCTGTCGAAGCGGATTTGTAAGAATCGAGGCTTTTCAAATTCTTGTGACCGCTCAGTTGGGCGACGTAATTCTCGGGAATATTGGCATCCATTAAATGGGAAATACAGGTTTTTCTCACCGAGTGGTTTGTGATGTTACCAGGCAATTTAGCAGCTTTCGCAGCCTTCGAAAGAAACTTGCTAATTTCGTTTTTTCCGAGTGGAGCTTTGTTATACCAGATCTGAGAACCTGGCTGGCGACGGTGGTTAATAGCCAGGAAGAATGAAGAGTCCGGCTGTTTCATTTCATCTGGTCGATGCTGGGAAAATGCACGATATAACTGAACAGGACAACGTTCGTTGTGAGTTGCTTGCGCTGTGGGATAAAAGGCTCTCTGATGTTGCCCGTCGCCGTGCCTGGTCTTTGAACCTCGTTCAGCTTTCCACAACAACAATTCGGCTGCCTGTTTCGGGGTCTTTACTGATGGATACGTCTCCCCACTTTAGTCTTCTCGACTCGTCACGCGCTCGAAAGCCGAAATGAAGGGAAAGGACCCACCAAACGGTCCTCTGGAGAACTTCTGAGTCGTGTTTTCCGAACAAACCCAACTCGAAGAACTTGTCTTCCTCTGCCGTCGTCAACTCTCGACAAGCTTGTGGTCGGTTTCCTTTGGCGTGTTGTTGGACAAGCTCTCGTTTCTTCGCTACGAGAACTTCACGGGATTTGGCAAAAACCTGGTCTTTTAAGTTATTCATTGTAGAACTCTTGTCGTTCAAATATCTCTGCAAACTTCTCTGGAAGTCCTTAATTGAGAGAAGTAGGTTCATAAACGCTGCCATTTCTCTTGCGTACATTCATGAAAAACTTCGCGAGCTGGACATTTAATTCTTTGGCAGGTATGTTTTCAATTTCTCTTGTCTCGTATATTGATTCAAAGTACCTTTTAATAACATTTATGTCGTACGTCGTCTTCTTTTTCGTGTTATCTGGGCGCTGTCTTTCGATAAAACTTTGAATTTCACCCAACTCTTCGGGTGAAGTTAGAAAAATTTGGCCCTCCACTGCTCTTCTAGGCGCTAAAACGTCGTTTCTATCAATGCTAGGAAGAGTAATATCTTCTGTGGAGTAGTAAAATTCACTTTCACTGTGTTCTTCATCGTCTGCAGACATTTTAATGTTAAAAAGTAGCCATAAATAAGCTCGTCTTTAAATCTTTAAAAATAAAACATTGGCTCTACGGCTTTAAATCTCGCGCGGTCCGTACGGGCTCATACGGACCGCTCGCGTAGCCAATGTGTCTGGCGAAATAGCTGAATATTTTTCACTAAAATAGTTTTCTCACTGTAAGACAGATGAATTTGTTCGAAATATTTTATATATTTTCAAACGACCCTGTGTATGTGTATTTATTATGATTTAAAAAAGCATTAATAATTCATGAGGAAAATTAAAAAGAAATGAATGTTTAATCAATGTTTGTAAATCGGATAAAGGTTTGTCCTGATTTACATAAACTTCAGCTTTGATTTTCTAGGCTTAGACAATGTTTATTTTTAAAATTACTTCGCGAATGAACTCATAAGATGGGTCGTTGTTTAAGTTCGATAAAACATTAGCATCCGATCTTTATCTGATATACAAACGCTGGCCTTCGACTCGAGTTTTTATACCAGATAAAGATCGACTGCTCATGTTTTATCTTAACATATAATATTTTGGTTTTACAATCATACTTTTAGGGAGGTGTTTTAATATACAAATATATCTTTTGATAAAAATGAATTGCTATTTATTTGCATAACATCATTCAAAATAGAATTAGTAGCAACATCACAAATTGTGGCAAGATAGAATTACGCGAGGGGTAATTGCATACATGTAGCCATTAAGCCTGAACATATCTTTAAGTTCCCTTTGACCTGATGCTTTGTCAGAATTGCAATTAAAGTCCCCCGCGGTTATGATTTCTTTATTTTCTCTTAAGGCCGTAGTGATTTTGTCATGAAACAAAGCACCAAAATGTTTGTTGATATATCCTGAGGTTCGGGTGTTATGTTAATCAGGATGGACTTAGAGTGTTTTATAAACATTTCCTCGCATCCTAGGTCATAACGCCTGTCACCGCTAAGATCGTCTCTTATAAACATGCAAACACCACCACCTGGCCCAGACATTCTATCTCCTCTTGATGCGGTATAACCATCATTATTATTCACACCAGCTCTGGATATAAGGTATTCTGCATTCTGATTGGTTCTCTACTAGCAGGATATTAGCTCATACCCTGCTAGTAGAGAAAAGTTGAAAAATGGCTGGCAGATTTGGACAATTAAATGAAGAGGAAATTGAAGTTTTACTTGAAAAAAGTAAATATCCAGATCCAGAACTTGTCTATATAATAAAACAGTTACTATACTCACTCTCGTCGTACATGACTGATAGCCGACTCGGCGCTGCAATTTTCCCTTTCTTAAACGGTCGTTGCCGTCAGTGACGGTCGATGCCACCATTTCATGAAATTTGATACGAACACGTCACGCGCCAGCAAATGACATTTTCATGCCACGCGTGTTCATATTTTACGGCACGCGCGCGTGTGCAAGTTTATTCACTTCTTCAAAACCACACACGCGAATAAACATGGCGAATAACAAGATAGATAGATAGATAGATAGATAGATAGATGAATCGTTTAATAACTCCATTCTTGCAGTCCTAAGACTGAATTACAATTGATTGAATATATTAATTATATTATATTGCTATATATACAAGATTTGACTAAATTAGATAACTAAATATTTAAAATAAATTCGTATTTACATTTCTTTCCGTGATGTATACTCAGGAATAAAATAGTCTTTAAATCTATTAGTTCTAATCATTGGGATTATTTCCTAATTGTTCTGAAGTTATGAACAACCTTGTTCATTTCTGGTAAAAGTACATGAAGTATATGATCTTCGTTTTCTTCAATTTCACGAAACAGATTTACACATAACCTCTCTCTACGGCCCTTTAGTTTCTAGGTTCCCCATTTCCAACGCTTCTCTGTAATCCACATAGGGATAGATAATTCGTAGCGCTCTTTTCTGAATTCGTTCGATGTCTTCCGATAGGTAACTAGGAAGGCTTGAATGGAAAGCCTGACATGGATATTCGAGGACAGACCTAATTCAGGCACAGTAAAAAAGTGATCAATGAAATAATATCAACGTCCGCACGTTTTAACTGTTTCAGAAGATAAAGTCGCTTTGAAGCTTTTAATAGAATATTTGCTACATGGACATTCCACTTTAGGTCATCAGTAATAGTCACTCCTAAGATTTTTGCAGATGTTACTATTTCGAAGTGCTGGTCATTTACTTTAACTGGTTCATCTTTGCAGGGATCTTTGGTAAACTTTATTCTAAGTTCTTTGCATTTTGTAGAATTTAGCTGAAATTTATTATTATTCGACCAATCAACCACTTGGCCAACTATGCCTTGTAAATTGCTATCTTCAGTCCTGGGGATAACCTCCGAAATTGTGGAATCATCTGCGCATTTCCACATATTACTTGTTGAATCTTCTGAGACGCTCAAATCGGTAATCATAACAGGAAAAAGCCACGGTCCCAATTTGGTCCCTTGTGCTACTCCAGCAGGGGCTTGCAATACATTAAAATGGCGCTTATAATTCACTTTAAATCTTTGAGTACGCTTGCGTAAGAAGTCAGTAATCCAGCTGACGACTGATGATCTGATTCCATAGCTAACAAGCTTTGCTATAAGAAGGTTATGGTTCACCAAGTCGAAAGCCTTCCTGTAATCTAATAGGGCAACTTTTGCAGTAGAGCCTGTTCCGTCTATCGCGGCCAACCAACTATGCAACATTGAAATGAGTGCGTGAGTTGTACTTGATCCTGGAATAAAGCCAAATTGACGGGAGTCTATTACCCGTAATATCGTAGGCTTCAGTTCATGATCAATAACTAACCCTTCAGCGATTTTAGATAAAGTGGACGTTAATGATATTGGTCTCAGATTTTGTTCAAATCAGTTACGCTCGATGTTTTCGGAATGGGTGATACGTCAGCCTTAGTCCTTACGGAATGAACAATTTCAAATGTTGGTAATGGCTGGTGCTAGAATATCAGCATATATTTTCAATATCCAGTTTGGAAGTCCATCTGGACCGTTTGCTCTAGAAATACTTATTTTACGCAACTTTTGCTGAACAGATATAAAGCTAACTTGGATAGGATCATCTTCATGTCGGGCTACACAAACATCGTCTGTTAGAGGGGTATAATTTTTCATGGCGCCGATGAAAGCTTCATTTATCTTACTAGATAGTTCTTGATCAGAGCAATCGCTGTTTATCTTTAGGGTGGAACGAAGATCCTTACGATTTGTTCTTTCGCAGCCACAGAGTTGTTTTACTTCGCGCCACCATTCACTTGGTTTAGTGTTTTTGAGGCCCCGCACTTTAGTATTATAATATATCTTGCGGCATGGCTTCCTCTCACGATTGACTTTGTTTCATAAAAGTGAAAATAGGGGTTTGTTGCCCGTTGCGAATGCTTTATGTCTTTTATTGATTAGTCGTTTCAGGTTATTTGTCATCCATGGGCGATCAGTGACATGCACTTTAATAGATCTTTCCGGCATAATAATGTTCAACCCGTAGTTTGTTATGTTGGTGAAAATTGTGAGTTTTTCGCAGGGAGATTGAACCGATGATATAATATCTTCCCACGGGACGTTCCGGAAAGACCGGCCAAGACTAGAGATATTACTTCTTCTTTTATCGCGCACTTTTATTGTTTTCTTTTCGGGCATTTTCGGGCATTGACACCAATGGACACCTTCCATTTGGTGCCATATAAAAATCTTGTAAATTTGTGAAAATCTGATCGAGAGTATTACTGCCTCTTGTAGGAAAGTTAATAATAGGTTTTAGATGAAAACACCTTGCGGGAGATTTAAACCAAAGTTTGTTAAAATCACCACCTAGAATTACAGTGCTGTTCGGGTAATTTGATTCGATAAGTACCAATGAGTTTTTAAGGTATTCCTTCATTGCGTTATTGTCAGCATCGGGTGGATGATAGACAATAGCAGCTATAATATGCGAGAATCCACGGGGTAAGCATTTTGGTCGCAAAAGGGACCATAATGCTTCGTGCATGATCTTCATTGTGAAGGTCGGTCAATATTTCACTTTCGATGGAGTTATTACGTACAAACAAACCCCACCATGGAGTCTATTCATACGATCTCTTCGAAACAATTGATATCTCGCTATATTAATTGGATTGTTTGGAGTTGTTTGCCTTAACCACGTCTCTGTTAGAAAAGCTATGTCTATATCTTCCTGTGTTAGGGTTAGCGCAATTTCGTTAGTCTTTGGAGCCAATGACATTACATTGGATAGTAAACAAGAAGGGACAAAATATTTGCTTAATGAGGGCAAACGTTGATGTGAATTGTTATTATTGCCATTTGAGACGTTAGCGATTTGAGTACAATTAGCAACATTGGTAGTTCTAACGGGTATTGGTAGAGCGAACAAATAAGCATTAAGGTTAAATGTTATAGCTGCGACCGATGTTGAGGTGGATAATATGGGATCTCCATGTTGAGTGGTGGGGGTCTTGTCGGTAGAGACATGAGTGGAGATGCGTACAGGTACTGGAACGGACGGAACGGGGGATAAAACGTTGGGAGTAGAATCGGGTAAAAATAATTTTGGTCGAAAGAAAAAGGAAATTGGTTAATACTAGGTTGTGGTATATTAAGAAGGGGAGATTTTTCACCACGGTTTTGTTGAAACTTCTGTCTACGTGCTGCAGGTAGGACATTTTTATGAAGAAAATCACATCTGGATCCTTTCAAGCAGTGGTCTCCCTTTTTAAAAATGGGCACGGAATTAATGCTTTTTTTGTTTTGCTTGTGTTAATAGGACCAGTGTTATTTATGTTCAAATCGCGATTACGATAGTCTCGAGGAGTTTGTTTGGCATTCTCCATTGAAATAGCATTATTTCTATTCAAATTAGAAAGCGTTTTAACTGCAGATGGGATTTCAATGTTAACTGGGCTTGGATTATTTGTGTTTGACTTATTCAATTGTGCACCATTATAGTGGGTGTCGTTACGGTGCCCACGATCATTGTTCTCCTGGTTATTATAGGTTAATTTAAGTATTAGATTTTCAAGAGACATAAGTTGGGACTTAAGCCTCTTACAGACGAGCAAGTTTTCTATGACAAGTTTTTATATGGCAAGTTTTATTTGCTCATCTGTATTCGCAACTTTGGCAATTGTTTCTATGACAAGTACACTTGTTCAAAAGCTAACATGCTATTGTTGTATTAGCTATCATGGCGTTCAGAAAACCAAAAACTTGTCATAGAAAATTTGTTGTACGTACACACGTGCAATTGGCAAATAAAACTTGTCATATAAAAACTTGTCATAGAAAACTTGCTCGTCTGTAAGAGGCTTTAAGAACTAAATTTTATTCTTTAAGTTTACAAATCATTTCCTCTTGATGATGTATAATAGCTTCCATATTTCCCTGTTTAGTTCTGAGATTAGTTCTGAGATTATTCGACACATTTAGGCAAACTGAATGGGGCAATTTAGCTTCCAAGATTGCTATGTCCAATTTTATACAGTCAAGTTCAGTTGTAATGATCTTGTTTAAACGTGTATTCTTACAGTTACATACCATAGCCAAAGCTTCGTCTGTTTCAGATTCGCTTACTGATGGACTCAGATATGGTAGATCGCTATTATTAGACTCATTTTGTATCTCAGAACGACCATGGTCATCTGTGGTTTGGACATCTGAGGCTTCGACATTTGTTAACTGACATGGCAAAATGTTTGCATTAACGGTATAAAGTTGTTGCTTGATCTTTTGGCTGTTATCTCCTTGAACCTTCAGGACTTTCGTTCCCTGATACCATTTGATTGAAATGGTTGCGCACGAAAAATGCTTTTCGTCTCCATCGGGTGAAGTCCACTTCCCAGTTAAATTTAGTTCGTCCTTTACAAATTATTTTAAGACAGTCAAGTCGCCCCTCCATTTAAGCTCCGAGTTTTCGACAAACTATTGTAGAAGTTGGCAGACATTTTTTGAACTGAGCTACCGATAATATGATGCACCAAGCGTGCGGTAGATAATGTATTGCTTCTCGAGATAGCTTCGAAAGCGGAGCTCCAAAGTACACGTCTTGCTCCATAGCACTTCGTTTGTATGTTTACAGCAAGACGTCATTGAAGAATGCAAGTGGATGGAATGTGTTTTATCAAGTTGTTGCTGTAAGTATATTTTGTACTTCTTTGTAGTACTGTTTTTTATTTATTTAGTTATCTAAGGAAAGCGAATAGGATTGTAATACTATAATTCATTGTCACTGAACTGTTCAACAGTGTCAAGCTTCGCGCGAGTGGTTTTTAAATCAGTTTTATACAAATTTGAAAGAAATGACTGCCATGAAAATTATATTCCGCTTTAATAATCTCAATGCTGTCTTTAAAACACAAATAGAGAGTAGTAAACAGCCATGAAACGATAAATCGACAATCAACACTAATGTTTTCTACAGTATTAAAATAGAGTATAATTGCTGTGTTCTTGTTTAATAGCCTGAGATTATGAATAGACTTGGGGAAGTTGAAGGTACAGATATAGGCACAGTCTCCACAGTTGCCTTAAAAAGGTGGAGAGAACTTGGAAGTCAAAGAAGGAAGTTATATATTATATAAATGTGGATTTAGCATTAAACGTTAACCATAATATTTATGCACCTATCAAATTTTTTAACCACCCCCTGCAGGGCTAGTGGACCCCAGACATACTGCAGTCACAATGCTGACTTCAGCAAAGTACGCCCTAACATCCTGCTCCCCCCCTCTCTCGTGGAAACTGGGCCCCGTGCTTTTGCAAACAGTACATTGCTGGCACTTTTAAAGAAGCGTTTTTAGAATGTTTCAGTTATAAGAAACACTGCTCTGTCAAATGCCAGTGAAAGCTGGATTTTCAAGTACAGGCTGGGGGATTTGGGGAAAGATTTGCGAGGAGGTGCAGCATCCAGGCCCCTGGGAAGGTGGGAGACTGGATTTTAGAAAGTACCTCCTGAGGTAAAAAATGTGACTACTGACAACTGTGTGTATATAATGAATGTATTTATGCTTCATTATTGTATGGCTCATTTAATTGAAATTGTGTTGGATCAAATTTGGCAAGCTAGTCGTAATGGTCTATTATTTTTCATTATAACATAAGATTTATAGTGTGTGTGCATTAATTAATCGAGAAGCGTGTTTCTATAACTGTATAGAAACACAGAAAATGTCCCGCCTCACGCCATTGAATTTAGAAACATTATTACAAAACAATTTTAATATGTGCTATAATCGAAAAAAATGTTAATAATACTGTCTTGACAACCAAAAAACAGCTTATCAGTTTAGATAGCATAGAACTAGATTATTTCTCACTGATTATTCATTGGTCTCCAAACTCCCATGTATAAAACTGTATAAAATGGTTTCCATTTCTTGGTATTAAATTTGGTTTTGATCCATTGGGAGAAGTATTAATTTCCAAGGGAAGTGCACAATGTCTCAGGAGAGGTGTAAACACCCCCGGGAGAGGTGCACAATCTCCACATCTCCCATCAAAATGCGGCCATTCATGAATTTAGGATTGGAGAGATGAAGCTCAGAGGAAAAGACAAGACTTGGGCACTAGAATGGTGGAACTGAAGAAGAAGTGTGGAAAAAGTGATAGATGTTTTTCACGCGAGAAAGATTTAAAATACCATCAGAAGGGTCGAAGGGATGTGATAAATATATAGAAAATATATTATAGTTATATTATTTGTTTATCTCAAAATATTTCTATCGCTAGAAATGATACCATTGAAATGAGAGTATTGAGCACTCTCTTATCTATTACGAAGTTACCATTATTATTATCATTATTATAGTTATATTATATATATACAAGCTTCTGTATAAGTCCGATGTCAAGGTTTTCGGTTGTTAAAAGTTTATCTACAGTACTAAGGTGTCATAGTGGTATGTTCAGTGACCTACTTCCCAGAATGGTGTACAGTCGAACCCTTATTACCTTTACATTACCTTTATACATTCGGGCCCTGGCTGAGGTGTCCACCGTTACAAGAAATTTGGAACAAGATGGCGGCATAATTAAATACAGGATGGTATACATAATTAAAGACCATTAAAATGGCGACTTCTAATAGAAAATAATGAGAGCACATATTAACTCAAATTTTGCTCGAGCGATGATATGTTTCTTCTTTGCCAGACTCTATCTAACTTCAGCATAGACTGAGCAATAGTTATAACTAAAAAAATCTTGTTTACTACGACGACAAAGTACTTCCCTAGCTTGGCATATTTTGTTCTAAAAGCGGCACTATTCATAGTGTTAGTCATATTAATCTTCTTGCAGGGGCTATATAAATTGGTCAATTTAGGACTACTTCATTACGGACGACGGGAAGTGCCAAACTCGCGATGCATTCTACTATAATCAACCTAATTTTTGAGCTCATAAAAATCCTTATTTGTCTTTAACGTTGTACTTCCAAAGCGTTTGAACTTGTTTGATTTTACAATCTTTATCGTCGTTTACAGGTTAATTTAAATATGCAAGCATGCATTATTTGAACGTATTCTAAAGAACACAATGACATGAATAATGAGCAACACTATAATCATTCGCATTAGAATATATAATTATATGACCAAAATTTCTGGTAATGACTTAAAAGGGGTCTGCTTAAGGAAAACACAGCTGGAGGGGATCAAAACAGTTTACCATATAAAATGTAAAGGCATAGCTTAAGAAGTCAAGTGTTGTTTATGCTGTGCGTTAAGAGGGGTTCAACTGTATATTGAAACTGAAAAATTATGCAATCCGGAATAAGTATAAATATCTTGTACAATACTGTATGAGACTGACTTTCCTGAAAGATACAGTATGACAGGTCTGTACAGCAATGTTCGCATTTCTTTATTTTACATTTTATTGTTTTCAAGTCATTTTAAAACATGCCTTGTTCGTGACTTCATTACATGCGAACCTGACTTTCTTGAGACATTTATATTTTGCGCAATATAGGCAGCCAAATTGTGACTGCGCTTTGCCTTCTTGGCTGGAACTTCGAGTGGGACAAGTGTACCAGGGCGACCTATAGCCACCGCTTGACGACTGCCATTGCCAGATTTTCTTTTGGGTTCGGCTGAACTTTTATTTTTCTCCCATTTCTTGTCCTATTTAGCTCAGCTGCTCCAAAATTGAAGAGCGCTGATGTAAGATTTCCATTCATAGATTTCATCAGCCTCGGAAGGTTTCCGGAAAACTTCAAAACTCCTTCAGCTAACCTAGAATTTTCACTGCTCACAACTTTCTCCACAAGAACACTGCATGTCTGTTCAAGGGAATCCTTGGCATTTTTGAATAAATTTGAACTTTCCTCAGCATCAATTGACGTTTCTTGCACATGTTGCTGCAAATGTCAATTAATATTTAATAAGTTAATATAAACTTACAAACAATCTTAAAATCAACTGCTTTGAGGTTGGCTGTATCTCTTTAACCCATTAACTGGCAATACGCTACCACTGCATGACGAGTAAAATCTGCAGTATCATGATATCCATGATTAGATTTTAAGTTATTTGCCAACACAAATTCACAATCTGCTCTATAAATTTTGCCATAATCGTTCGTAAATACAAATGTTCTTCATTATTCACATTGCTTGCAGACTTTGCAAGCTATTTTCTAGTGAGTTTGTTATTTGGCTGTGCCAGAATTTTCTCTGACAACCTCTCTCTACCACAAATTCGTGTTGCCTTGTTTCAGTGTTAGGTTTGATACTGCTTACCAGAAAATCTACTCAAGTTTAGGGCTGTTGAAATTTTCAAACCCTGTCATTTTGGTGCCAAATTTTATAGAAATTAAAATAGCAAAAAAACCTTGCTTAGCAATGTAATACTGTAGGAATACACTCGCATCTCCCAGAAGCAAACACCCTCGGGTCCAAGCCATGTAATCATAAGACATTTAAGATTGATATACCTGTTCTTGAGAACAGGTGGATGCTTCATTCATGATACACTCTTCAACTGCTTCAGACCCATTTGCTGCCACTGAGATAATGCTGCAATCGACATCCTTTAAAAATGTATACTTGTGCCTCGGGAGTGTTTCACCCAATGCAATTAATGCAAAGTTTTGCCTCAGCTCTGGGCATGCACTAGGTAAAAATTTAGGCAATTAGCTAGCCTGGTTACCCAAATCAGATACTGTTGCTTGCATGGAGACCCGCCCTTTCCCCAATCACAACTGCAGACACCCATTGACATGTCCACCATATAACTGTTAACAGAAAATATAAATGCATGTGTTGATATGTAAATTTACTTTAGCAGCCTGAAAGCTATGTTTATTGTTTTACTTTGTCCAGTGACAGATAACTTTGCTCAGGGTATACTGCCTGTTAATGGGTTAACTTGGCAAGGGAAATAGGGCCAAAGTAGATTTCTGTGTGTGTTTGACCAATATAATATAACTCAAGAAGTGTGAATACTAAGCAGGCAATACAGATGAACTATTCGGCGTTTAGGATGTTTAATCTACCTGAAAAATACACGAGGAGAACTCCGACGTTTCGAGCAAAGGCCCTTCGTCTGGAAGTTAGTAGAATGGGTCAGAGAAAAACAAGTGCTTTTACAGTGAATACAAAAGCGATCGCATGACAAAAAATAGACCAATAAGATGGATTTAATCAAAACAAACTGTAAACAAAATATGGAAATCATCACAATAAAGAATAATTAGGCATTATAAGAATAATTAGGCAGAATAATTAGGAAATTACAGATTTATGTATGAGAATTTGCATTCACTATAAAAGCACGTGTTTTCTCTGACCCATTCTACTAACTTCCAGACGAAGGGCCTTCGGTCGAAATGTCGAAGTTCTCCTTGTATTTTTCAGGTAGATTAAACATCCCAACCGCCGAATATTTGATCTATTCTACCCACACTGGCACCGCAACGTTCGAGATTTCAGTACAGATGAACTGCCTAGTGTAAACAATGTTTTAAAATCTTTGTTACAGTATATCAAGAAATTTGAAGAAATCTAATATCGTTTAGCGTTAGGCAGAGTAAAATGCTAGTAAAGTTGGTGTATCCATGCATATTGCCAGCAAATTGTTTAACAAGAGACACTAGTAGATCGTTTTGTTAATCCATTAACTGGAAGTACCCTTCCACTGACAGGTAATATTTTCTAGTGTTACAAAGAGTAAAAATACTAAAGTGGGTGCATCTGGCAGAATTGCCAGTTAATGGGTTAAGTATATAGTCATTTGTTCATATGACAGACAGGAGTGCACGTTTTAATATCTGGCCGGATATCATACATTTCAAGGTATGGCCTTTCAAGGTTAGATAATAATTTTTATTGGTTAGAAAGTGAGGGTATTCAGTCTTACATTGGCAAACCTGCAAACTTTTTGCATTTACAAACAAGCATGCAAACATGATAATTTCAAGTGAAAATATGATAAACACCCCACTTATATTAACCAAATAACTTTTTAACCCAAAAAGAAGAACAGTTTTCTACTTTGCTTACCTCTTGTTACAGTCTGTTAGGCTGGCAACTTGGAATACATCATTTGAATATTTCTTCACATTTCTTAAAAATGCCTCTTTCTCTTCTTCGTTAGGTTGTTTGTACCCATGCACATCATTCTTGGTCTTTCCCTTTCCCAAAAAGCGTCTCCTGAAATGGCCATCAAAACTACCATCTGCTATGGACAATAGCTTCTCTTTATAGTGGCTTTCTAATTCTGCTGTTAGCTTCTCGATTAGTGCACAACGTTATACTCCTTTGTTTTCCTCAAAATAATATCCTTAACCACCAGAAATTGGGACTCCACAAAGTTGTTAGACTGATTTCCTCTCAAGAGGAACTCTGACCGGAAAAAATGTGCAAAGTCCTTTCGATTTTCATAGAGCTTCTCAAAGTATACGACTGCATTGTCATAAGGTTCACATGCATAATTTAAAAGTTCCTCATAATAGCTTTCAAACAAATCTTCTGATTCAGCATACAATGCTTTTCTGAACATACCGAGTATGTGTGGCCTATCTGATTGAATGATCTGGTGATTCTTGTCAAAAAGCCACCTCCAAACTTGTTGAGGATATTGAATGTACAAAGTAAAAAAGTTTCACAGAAGCCCACACAAACTGCAATGCACTTCGCTCTTCATCACAGTTATCTGTCATCATGACTGCCGGGCCTTGATTGCACCTTCGACCATAGAAAGCATCGATGCTGCAGACATTACAGGAATCTATTTTGACAACAAGTTGAAATGGGCAGTTTGTGTTCTTTACTCTAGTTGTTGGGTTAAGCTTCAGTCTTCGTTGGGGATCTTTGGTTGGGCTACAAACTCTTGTATTATGTTAGCATCTGTAGTAATTTTGAACGTGGTATCCTTTTGTCTGTTTTTTCGTTACCTTTACTTTAAGACTGATGTCGTTACTTTCTTTAAATTCCAACAACCATCCATCTAAACTCTCCACGGATATGTGTTCAGTTGTGACATGCAACCTGAACTGTGACTGACCAGTTGCAACAAATTCTCGAAAGGTGTATTGGCAGTCCTCTGGCAGCTTCTCCAATGCATTTGTTTGACTTTCTTCTTTCTGTTGTGGTGACAAATCTTTCCAAAAGTTACGGCAGTCGAGTAAAAAAATCATCGAAATCGTTCACACTGAGATTTTTAGCATCCGTCATTTTAACTCAACACGAGCAAATAATAAATTAATAATATACCGCGCGCAACCCGAGAAATTTGTACACGCGTGCCGAAAAAGCATCAAGTTTCATGAAATGGTGGCATCGACCGTCACTGGTGGCAACTAACATTTACGAAATGGACAATTGCCCCGACGTTGCGTACAGGAGAACAGCTTTCTCTGTTTGGCACTGCATATTTTTTTATAATTATAACTGTACAACTCTTTTATTAAAAAACTTTAAAAACTAATATCTAATAATTACATAATATTGTTCAAACTAAAAATTTGTGGATTCCATAATATAATATATATGTATAGATTATAGTAAAATGTTTTAAAAATGTATTTGTCTCAAGATCGAACAAGTACTGAGTGTTCTATTCTGTCGCGGGAATTCGACACTCAATTGTAGCGAAGTCAATGGGCTCTGCTGATAGAGCGGCTGCAGGTCTGCGAAGTGATGATCGGGCACCTCTTAAACACATGATGGAGGATTATTATTATTATTTACAATTATTTTAAAACGGTAGCCCTTCAGCCAAAGTCTGATTTTCAAGGGGCCGTTTCAATTTACAAAAATATTAATTCTAAAAAAATTACTATAAAAATATATACACAAACAACACAATCATGCAAATTTTATGAATCGACATGTAGCTACGTACACAGGCCCAAACTCCATAAAACACAAACAAGTGTCATGAAATGACTTAGCTATATTTAGTCTTGAAGATATTGTCAATTGCAATCTTTCAAATTCTTGAAATAGTTATTAATTAAATTTTTAAATCTTGCAATAGAGAGAGGTTCGTAATCAGAAGCTACATCACAAGGCATGTTGTTCCATGTAGACGCTGCCCTATATGAGAAGGACTTTTTCATGAAATCAGTATTGGGTTTGTTTAAGTGAAGTTTTCGGTCGTGGCTTCTAAGACGATACGTGGCGTTGTTGGTAATAGTAAACATGTCTGATATATATTCTGGTAGTTGTCTTTTTAATGCTTCAAATGTCATGCTTATATCCGCGTTTTTTAGGATGTTTTCAATCGGTTCCCATTCTAAATGACCAAAGATCTCCTTTGACCTGATATCATAACTAGAACCCGTTATAACACGAGCAACCCTCTTTTGTAATTCGAAGAAGGGGGAAGCTTAGTTTGCATCTGACCCAGAACAAAGTGCGACTATAGGGTTGTTTCTGTTTCTCTGATATAAGAGCAGCGATTCTACGGTAGACCACGGTGGAAATTGGTCCCATACCTCCCGATGTAGAAAAGAAACAAAGACGAAAAACAACCATGCGCCACCTTCCGTATTATTTCGTCGTACGCTCTCTTCTTTTCTCGTTCATTTTGTTGAAACAATTGAGAAATTGAGATATTGCGGTTGCTCGGTGCAAAAGGGTTAAAAACCCGTACGTCAAAAAATACACGTTGCCTGTCGCGTTCCCAAAAGTTCTCTGCAACAACATCCAGTCACAATCAGCCATGTTTTCGACCCATTTGGATAGTATCCATAGGCGAGACCTATTAAATTTAAATGATCCCACCATGCTCGGAGCTGCTCGATATAACCACCTGCTGATGCGTCATCAGCGTACCATGTTCGTTAAACAGGGTGTTCCTCGAGGCGTTGGATAAGAGGGAGAGTCCCTAGAGCATATATTGCCATGGCAAGCGGAACTCCTTGTGTTGTTGGGGCTGGGCAGGAAAAGTGCAACAATACCCCACCCCGGGGCAAAGAAATTATGCCAACTGCTGGCCCTGGGGCACACCAACACATATATTTGTCAGAATATCAGGATATGAGTTTTACATTCTTAATTAAATAATGTTTAACTTTGTAAAGATGAGCAAGTTTTGCTTCACAAGTTCTATTTGTTTATGTGTATGACACAAATACTTTCATCCATATTCATGGCAGTGCACATGTTAACTGCAGCTGCTGCAGAAACCACAATAATTTGCCTGGCCCAGGGGAACGTTTGCAAGTACTAATGCCTGGTCCCTGCACAACAATATTTGCAAATGCCCAGGGGGGATGGGGCAATGCTAGAATTGATTGAAATATAAGGCTAATTAGACTGTTGAATGTTCCATGTTGTTGTTGTTCTGTTCATCTGTAGATGAATGTGCATGTCACCGTTTTGCATTTTCTATCTATACGGAATAGGATTTCCCACAACACAGGTTCTGATACCAGACAGTTTTCACCACAAAGGAAAGTCCTATATTGAATCTGCCAAGACCTCTGCCAGTGATAAAAATACATAAAATCTTTTCACTAGTATTGTCACTTATACCCACTCACATTACCGCGAATAAAAATGAAAATTTCCCCACGCAACATCCCTTTGAAGCCCGTCAAGCGATATCCATATATTTTGTCAATCCAAACAACTTTTGGAACGAAACATCGCTAAAATTTTGTCATTTTCTCCATCAAAATGACTAAAAAACAATAACTCTGAAAGCCATATTTACTTTATGTCAGCGGATGTTTTGGAAACTTCATGTAAAAATCAATGTAGAACCACGAAATATACTATATATAGTGCATATTACACCAAGTACCCTGATAAAAATGGCGGCGATCGATTGCGAAATAGTTGATTTCTTGAATTTTCGAAGAAGAAATACTCGAAAACTGCAGGTTTTTAGAAGTGCAAACAAGCGGATTTGGACTTTGTATGATTAATCCTAATTATTCATCTTGTTTTAAAGTAGTGCCCGAACCCGGGCAAAGAATTTCATTTTCTAAGCGACTTTTCGTGCCACAGAATACGGCCTAGTACTGAATATATAGGGAAGTACGGGTGGCGCACACGGCTTTCACCACTAAGTTCCAAGTTAAGCCCGGTTGGGCGAGTTCAGTGGCTGGATGGGTTACCACCTGGGCACAGTCTTCGTGTCGACTTGCAACAACTAGGGACTCATGTGAATAGAGTTGTCGTAGTTGATCTCTCCCGTGCTTCGAGGGTTTTTCTCCGGGTACTCCGGTTTTCTCCCCTCTTCAAAATCAACACCTAGTTGCATGTGCAGATCATAAAAGGGGTATGAACTAATAGCGGCTGCTAGAGGCGCCATTTGTAAGCTTACGGTTTACCTCGGTCTGTTCATGTCCGTGTAATGTCTCTGTAGTCGTAATGTAAGTGGTTGTTGAAAAGCCCTGTAGGGAACAACTATTAAAATATCTATCTATCTATCTATATATCATTAGTTTACCGATATAATAAATATACCAGATTACTAAGGTTAAAACTCACGGAGATCGATAAAGCAATGTGTTTAGCAATTTGTTTGGCATTAGCCAAGAACAGCTTTTTTTGCTGAATCGATTGGTGGTATTTTCGTCCGTTTTGGATGAGGGGTGCCAAAGATACGAGCGCTCAAAATCATCCTACGATATTCGACGGTCCAGATTTATAATGACGTAATGTTCATTTTGTGGCTAACAATCTGAGATCTGAGATTCGACAAAAATGCGTGCCGAAACATATAGTCGCTGTGGGCACAGTGCCCCAGCGACTAAATATCATTATACTGAATGAGAAATAATATAAACACGCATTATGTGGGATTACCAGTGGGTTCAATATATTTTTGCCCCATGTGCTTATACCTGGTGGTAACAAGAATAAGGTAGAAAGACTTGCTATTTCCAATAATACACAGCAGAAGTCGGCCTTTCACAGGTGGAAAATTAATCATTGCTGCTTCATAATGTTTATGTATTTCCATGCTTTGCTTGTTATCTAAATAATAAACTAAAGTTAACATTTTTACATTGTGCAGAATCCTATTTACAGTTTATATTAACTACTAAATGTGAAACTCTGTTCCAAATATTAAGTCTAAACGATAGTAACTCCTAGTATAAACTGGTTAAACATATCCATGTCTCACGGCGCAGGGTATATTTTAGTATGTAGAAGCACACACTTTCTGCTGTATTGATTGAAATGCGTGCAGTATTAAATGTGAAAGTGTGCAGTATTAAACGTGAAAGTGTGCAGTATTTAAAATTTTCAGTTTTCACAATCTATAAAATTCGAACAATGGCTTGGGCCACAAAGTCGAAAGAGAGGAGCAGGGATTCAAGGGATAGAACTGGCAGAGTTACATGAAGCACTTTGTAAAATATAGAAAATCACTTTTCAGAGACTCCAGATTTCAAAAATTTCCCAGTGGAGGATCCCTGCACCTCTGTAAAATGTGGTCAAAGTTTCTTCCATCATGCAGCATTGAAAATAAGCACTTCATAATTGTACAATATTGAAATTTTCTTGGAATAGGTCCTGCCAAATCCGTTCATGTGTATCGTAGAGATCAAGCCTAAAACGTTTAGAATAAAATTTCAAACTCTCTAGTTCTTGTTTAGTACAAGAAATAGTCAGATACTCTTTGTTTTTCAACCAAATGATAATTGTGGAAAAATTCGGATCTAAATATGAAATGTTCCACTGAACTGTGCCACCTTAATACACAATGTTTGACTAGATTAAGATCGCTTTATTATAATCATCATATTATACTTAATATAATAATTATAAATATTTGTTTTTCGGGTCAGATCTTAATGTTTTGTTTGCAAATTCAATGACATTGAATGAATGAATGAATGTATACAATAGACTATTGTTTTCGCTAATTTACTTTATTTGTTTTAGACGTCGCATTTCCGTCGAAGGTAATTCGTCACATTTAAGGTGGCTCAATACAGTTTTAAAATTCAGATGCACAACAGTTTAACCTATTTAAACTTACACGTACGTACACACGTGTAGTCGTGTACGTACGTTTATTCTACGTACCTCCATCGAGTTTCCAAACTATTTATTCTACTAGGGAGATGCCAAGCATCATGGGGCGAGCCTGAGCAAGGGCAATAATAAGGCCTGCTCTGGGATCTTAACTCGCCTTAACTCGCCGCGAGATATTGCGAGTTAAGGCGAGTTTAGGCGATTTAAGAAAAAACACAACTTTTATTTAATGCGTTTTAAGGCGTTTTAGGGCGATTTAAGGCGATTTAAGACAAAATACATGGTAATTAAATATGCAAGTATAGCACTTTAAGCATAATACAGTAATAATACATAATTAATAGTGCATAATACATGTATTTTGAAAGAGCACCACTGCCCCACCCACACCCCATGGGGGTCTGGTAGACTGTCATGTAAACAAGACCTAGTTGAAACTTATTATTAATTTGCTTGTTATTTTGCCGTATTACTAATTTTAAGGTTATAACACCAAATTGCTGGAATTAATACAATGAAGAACATAAACCTGTATATAATAACATGTATTTTTAAATTGAATTGCATACTAATACATATTACTAAGTTCAGGCCTGGAACCACAATCAATTGGAAATCTAAAAAATCAGGGTTGTGGCTGGAATGTAGGAACCAGAAGTTTTAGTGCACCCCATGGGGTTGCTAGCCTATATTTTGAGAATTTCCAAATGCATGAATCCCTTGTCAATATCTGCAGTATTTACAAAAATTACTAATGTTAAAATTTAGTTTATATAAAGTTTCATAGAGTTGAATAATATATTTCCGCTGGATAGCCTGAGAGAAGGGTCCTTTCTCCGTAGTCGCTAACATGAAGTATATAACTGAATTCGTGAAAATGCCAGGTTTTGGTATTGACCCAAGGTCGTACGCTAAAAATGTTGAACGATCATGGATCTTTATAGCCTGCTCAGCAGACGATATGAACCGGACAATGCTGACTATAAAAGTTGACTTGGATCATGCTGTGGTTTATCAATTTATGTAAGTTTCAACACTGTTGATATAAAATATTAAATGGTGTGCACTACTGGCACTGTAATTCAGCACTTGTAAAACAAAACAATTTATGAATTGTTCTGGAAGTTCATGTCACAATATTGGTATATTAATTACACTTATCGAAATAGATAAAATGTTGAAAACAGACTGATTCTTGCCATCCTGTCTTCTTTCTGTTTGAATATAGGGGTTCCTAACTTCATACAGTATGTCATATTATATAACTACATGCTTGATAGTATGTAACTTATGCACCAATCATTAGAAAGTCCCGCACCCCCCTATATATCCCTAAATAGCGGGGATATATTTGCAGATTAGCCTACCTGTTATGCCTGGGTACTCGGACATTAGACAGCATGTTTGGCCTCCAAAGATCAAAATTGGGGAAATTTTAGAATAGTTTGTTGAATTTTAAAACTAATTATTATGGTAGCCTTCATTTTTGGTGCCCAGGTAGCGGGGGACTCTAGTCATGTTTAGACTAGTAAGAATGTCATATATAGCAGGAGATTAGAATGATTTAGGACACAACCTTTATCTAATGCCCCGCTGTTCCCGGGTACGGGGGTGCAGGGCTTTCCAATGACTAGTACATTACTGTGTTTCGGCTATAATCAATAAGCATGTAACTTCCCGTGTTTTGGCTAAGGTCCCTCTCTCCAGCAAGCCCCCTCGGATAAGACCCCTCCTAATCTTATCTGAAATAAACAAGCAGAACCCCCCTCTCCTGGGGAAAGGGTGTTTACACTGTATATAGTATTTACTATTTTCAGCATTTTAATTTGGTTGGCGAGTTTAGGCGATTTAGTGCGAGTTTAAGCGATTTAAGAGAATCTTTGCCAATTTTTATCCGCGATTTAAGGCGAGTTAGGGCGATTTAAGGCGTGTTAAGGCGAGTTAAGATCCCAGAGCAGGCCTAATAATAGGATGCGAGCAAAACATGTGTCAGTTTGTTACTTTACTATATTCAGTGGTAATCTTCGCACGATTTGTGTACAATACCCGTTTTAACGCTTTATATATATATGAACATACATTTTCAGAAATTTCCAGAAAGCGCTATACAATTGCAGCAATTATTAATATTGATGCTGTCGTTTGATGAAAAATCGAAACGCCCACGTTGCTAGAAGTGTGTCAGAAGTCAGAACTGTAAATGAAATAAAAATGACAATAGCAAGTGAAATATAATAAACTTTGCGTCGTACATATTTCTATGCGTATGGTGTTTGTAACGCGATCTAAAAATACCAGATGTAAACAAAATAAATTTTAAATTCAATGCTTAGATAATTGTGTTAAACCGAAATAAAGTTAGAAATAGAAACTAAAACCTTGAATTAACAATCACAATAAAAGCCGAACAGGGAAACCTATCTCGTCAAATATATAGTCAATGATTTTGAAACTTGCAAAAATCATACATTTATTGCTAACTGCAGTGTGTCAAACCTGCTTCCGCTTGGATATTAATAGAATAATGCAGAGATTCTATATTATGAATGTTACAATTTAAAGGTGATAATATTTCTTCAGCAAATCACACAAATGAAGGTTATATATAAAACCTACTTGTAGACTAGTCGCGCAGTTTTGAGAACGGGTGTAAACCGATTTGAAAGGTCTATAAATTTTAAGACACTGGCCACTGTTGTTGACATGTGCACACTACTTTATACGAATTTACTGTAAGTTGTCTTGACAGTTTCTTTTGTTATATCATTAATCAGCATACATCCATTTGTTATTTGTCCGATCAGTGGATCCTTTTGAGTTTCATTTGCATAAATGTGGCTATATTTTCGATCGCATGTAAGAATATATTTCATTCATCGCATGAATAATTGTCAATTTCACAAAACAGCCGGTGGGATTTATTCACAATTTGCCAGAAGTTCCGGGACGTTTGTTAATTGAAAACTATATATTGTAAAATAAGAAGAGGCGGAAAGCCGATGGGGTTTAATCACTGCAGTGAAAGTTCCGTGTACGTACGCACCAACGTACGCACCATAATGCATTGCGCTTGAGCTCGGTTAGCCACCAAACTGAGGCTCGCTCAGGCTCGCCCCAATTAACTATGTTTACACTAACTAACAACAAACTACAGACGATAACAGCCCTAAACGCTTTTAACGTAGGCAAAAGAAACCCTTTGATTTAACACCATTGATACGAAATCGCCCCGTTTGCCAATCGATTGCCATGGAAGTTGCAACTTCTCAAGTACTTGGTGTTATACTTTCACTGTACAATTCCAATTATACAAGAGCTGTAGGCCTGTTAATATAATAGGGTTATATGAGTAAACGAAGGGAGAAATATATGAGAAAACAAGCAGTATGGCTTACGTATTTGCGCTTCGGATCAATTTTTAACACTAAAAGTACCCCCAAAGTAAAAAAAAATGTAGATACGTCACCCCCCTGAAAGGCACCGTCGCATAATCCTCCAGTGGCTTTTTAACACTTAGCGCGACACTACTCTGGGAGGATATACGGGTAGGGACTCATATATTTCTCTCTTCGTTCACTCATGTAACCCCAAATATACTAACAGCTTACAGCCCTTGTACAATTGGAATTATATTTCATGAACTCCGGTCGAAATACATGAGAAAACAAGTGGTACGTAGATTTCAACACCACAATGAGCAAACGAAGGGAGATTAAGATGTTTCATATTTTCCTGTCAGCAAAACAAATAAATATGATTATGAAAGTACACCATGTCCAAAGTTTTCTGAGAAAACTGGCCTACAATAGAACTGTTGAATGGTCGATAAATTAGACAAATCAGCCTTTTTTTTAAATTTCTTCCAATGGGACGAAGGCATTGTCCAATGCGGAAGTAGCTGCGCCCCTGACTGAATGTATCTTGAAGACAGATGTATCAATCCTAGCTTTTCTTTAAAAAAGAACGAATCCAACGAGCGACAGTGGCAGTGGTCACTGCACGATGTCTTTCGGTGCCTTTTTCCTAAAGCGTTTTGTGAGGGACATATGATTTAAGGCAGTCTACCGGACACAAAGTCACGTCTTTTGGAAAACTGGCAAAAAAGGCCGTAATTGTCTCGTCTGGATGGGCTGTTTTATTTGGTGTTGTTAAGGTGAAGATAGCAACTTCTGGAGAAAGTCGATGATTATTGATATCAAGTTTTGACAGTGAGGAAACGCGTTTAGGACAGGTGATAGCCAAAAAGGTTGCCAGTTTGAGAGAAAGTTGCTTTAACGACAACGTAGAATTGCTGCCCATCTGTTTAATATGCTCTGTTACCTGGCAGACGTCCCACGTGTACGAATATCGAGGTTTATAATTAGGGGGTCGATTGTTGAGAATGCCCTTCATGAAGTTGAGGACATAAGGGTGTTGACCAACCGCGTATCCATCAATCTTGGGATGCGTGGAAGACAACGCAGAATGCAATACATTAATTTTTCTATATTAAAACCCTCGCCAAAACAATCGGCTGTAAAGGAGAGTATATTACTCAGAGATGCTGAAATAGGATCAACTTTTTCTGAAACACACAAGCTGCACCAGCGTTTCCAGCTGAATTCGTATGTTTGCTGTGTGGAACGTTGAGTTTCTGAGATGAGTAATTTGGCAACGTTTCTCGAAAGGCCCTCTGCTTGATATTGTTGCTGGAGATATGGACACGCCCAGATGAAGGCGACGGTTCATTGGGTGGATCTGTTGAGGATTTGTCGGGTTTATCAGAAGTTTTGTTGGGGATGGAAGGAGATCAGAACTGGTTGCTGTACAATCACGCTGAGTAGAAGGGGCCACCAAGGCTGAGCTTGTCATACTGGGGGCATTAGAACAACTTCTGTCCTGTCTATCATTTTTATTAATAGAAATACATGCATGCAGAACCCCCTCGCCCATTAGAACCCAAACAATTATACTCCCCAAAAGTTATTGTAACATGAAGTACTGAGTTGATCACTGTAACCATGGTAACACGCAACCGGCCGTATATTTCTTTCATTTTTTGTACAAAATGCCAAAATAGTGATCAGGTTTGTACTTTTAACAGTAAAATTATCAATTGCCCAACTATATAAAGTAGCAATGTCATTACGTACTCTTTTAGCCTTGATTTTCTCTAAAATTAAATCTTAAACGTCTCACAAAACGTTTCGAAATTGTCATAAAACTTCAACTGTTTTTTGAACAGTATTTTTATACTATGAAGTTTTTGAGATTAAATATGTTATTTCTTATTCTATATAACGCATTTGAATTAATACTAAAACAATTTTTAAGATTAGTCAATGTTGTTATTGACCACAGGATGAACTAAGCATCTTCAAAACCACAAACTGTAGTGTATGCCAATTGACGGCAAAACTCCAAAAGCTAGTATGCGAAATAAACACTTACCCGTTTAACGCTTTAAAACTCGAAAATCCTGTCCTTTCTCGGCCTTTCGACTGATTTCTTTTCCTATTGACTTTAGTAAATGAATATCCTCTAAAAAATTTTCATTTATCTTGTTTTGGAGACTTAATATTTGTCTCAATTAATATGTCCCGACTTAATATGAATGCCAAAAATAAAATGCCAAGATGGCAGCTATTTTTCTGACGCATACATATAAAAACAAAATCGTTGTCTTAGCCAATCATGATGTTGCTAGTTGCCAGTTTTCTCTCGGTTTTAACTTGCGCATGCGCATAACTTACAAAAAGGTCGAGTCCCGTCCTGTCCATGACAAAACAATGACGGACGACTTTGCATTCCACAATGTTTTCACATGCCCGGTTGTAAATATCCGAGCGGATTAATACCCTCGCACGGCGCTTCCAAGAGGCCGTTTGTAAACTATTTACATCAACTATATAAAAAAACAAAACAAAAGAACAGCCTGTGTACAATAATTTAAATCGGTAAGTAACGAAAAGATATAAAAATATGTATTCCGATAGGACTTATAGCATCGACGAGCATTATCAACCTTCATTTAGTGAACTGAAGTAGTTAGCAAGAAATGTTTTAAAATGACTAGTTGATAATTGCTCGTTGTTGTAGACAAGGTCATTGGATATGTTATTCCAGGCACAAGCTCCACGGTAAGAGAAACATTTTTTCATAACGTTTTTATTAGGCTTGCCTAATATGAGTTTGCGCCTGTTGGTATGTATTATTGTTACATTGATGTAACATGTTATTAATGTACCCCAGCGCAGCACGACGAATAGCTTTGAATGTCATTAAGATATCCCTTTTTGTTGGGTAAGTTCTATTGGAATCCATCTTAAATTCCTAAAGATAGTTTTTGATCTAATTTCGTAGTTAGAACTAGTTATAACACGATTGTAAAGTTTTTCAAGATTTGCACGATTTCCGTCGTTCCAGACGGTTGAGCAGTATGTGAAATAAGGAACTACTAAAGCGTTGTACATACGAACTAATTCAATTTGAGGTACAAATGCGTTAGCCCTTCTCAAGACAGCTATAGCACTTGAAAGTTTATTGCATTTCGCACTGATGTGTTCTTTCCATTTTAGTTCTTCGTCAATTAAAACTCGTAGGACCTCCTTTTGTTTGACTTGTTCAATCACTGAGTGACTGTGTCATTTATAAGTATTAATTTGAAGACTGTTAGGGATTTGGTTTAATTTTCTTTTTGAGGTTATTAGCATAACTTTGGCTTTCTTAGTGTTCAAGGTTAATTTGTTGGCCTTGAGCCATCTATACACATTACACAAGTACGTCTGAATTAAATTTATATTCAATCTCGTCAGGAGAAGATCCTGTACATGATAGGTTCGTGTCCTCTGCAAACATTGATGCTTGTAGATAGATAGATAGATGGATAGATAGATAGAAACGTTATTTTAAGAGGGTGACACATAATTGTGCGGACACTAATAACCTAGTGGTAATTTTCAGGCTGGTGTAAGTTTAAAACAGTTTGGTAAATAATTTATTTAAACGGTAAAGAGTAATGATCCCAGGTTAGATCCTTGTGGAACTCCGCATTGAACTGTTTTTTTGCTCTGATTAACATTGTTAAATACACAGACTTGTTTCCTGTTGCTCAGATATGATCTAAATAGTGTATGGGCTGTCCTTTTTATTCCGCACTGTTCCCGTTTTCGCGGGAGAATGCAATGGTGAATTCTGTCAAACGCCTTTTTGAAATCTAGGAAAAGGACCTCATTAATTAGATCTCTATCCATATTTAACAGACATTGATTAGTACAGTACAAAAGAGCTGTCTCAGTGGAATGACACCACTTTGTTGAGAACTCGCACAATTAAATCGAATGGATGGATGCAATACCCCGCTAAGTGTTTCCAATTGACGCTGAAAGCATCCGAGTGAAGAGTCTCTGGGTCTGGTCTCCAACTGATGTAATTCGTCAGTTGATGAGTGAGTCTCGAAGCGAACAGATCTGTGGAGCAGCCTTAAGAAAGGGGCCCCATAATTACCGGGTCTCTTATCCGGTCGCTGTTGTACCAAAATTATATCGACTCTCATTCCGCAACCGTATTGTTTTCCCCGGTACACGATATGGTATTATATACACATCGTTCTGAATGCGCCAATTCCAAAGTTGAAGAGTTACGTTGTGGGTGCCCCCTTTGTGATTCACATAGGCAACGGCGGTTGAGTTCAGTGGCGCCGTGGCCGGGGGGGCCAGGGGGGGCCATGGCACCCCCTATCGTTGAGACCCGTCGGAAAATTGGAAATTTGTTATGTTGTCGGAATCTTCATGGTGAAGCATACCTGAATATACGAGCGGGAATTTTACTTCTGTTCGTTGTTTGACAATGCGAAACATGTTTGAATAAAAAAATATATAGATGAAATATCTGAAATCAGACTCAGTTTACGTTTTCCCAATATAAGTTTATAGAATAGTCAATATTTCAGAGTTATATGCTTTATACAATTCCAGAACATTAGGAGAGATAGCCGGACTTTGCCGGTATAATATGCATAGTCCGGAAAATTTATTTTTAAAGTGGTACAAAATAACCCTCCCAACCCCACCCCCCCCCCCCCGTCGACAACAAAAGCAATAAAGTTTTTCCGAATATTGTGGGAAAATGCTGTGCTTGGGCCCCCCTAAAACAATAAAGTTTCTCCGAATATTGTCGGAAAATGCTGTGCTTGTTTTCCACGTTCAGGGATATTATATTCGAGCGTTGATTCTTAATGAGACACAGTATTCACAACATCACACCATTCAATTCGAGAACATTTAAATGTAAATGTTTCTCTGTGGCAAACCATCTTCCCCATATTGCCGAATACAGCACCACAGCCCTTCGCAGAGGCATCTGTGAAGATTGTCAGATCTGGAGTCGGGAGTACAATTGGACTGCCATTGACTTTTTCTGAGTTCTGCAGCCACCAGTTGACTTCCTGTTTGGATTGAAAGCCTAAGGAAGCCAGTGCTTCGTAGTTGTGACTCGATTGGTTGAGACGTCCGATTAGGAGGGCTTGTAAGTGGCGTAAATGGTAAGAAAGTTACGCGTCTTCCGATCTAGTTTGGTCATGAAGTGACTGTAAACTCTCAATCCAAAAATCTGGACAACAAAGCTTGAACTCGTATTCTTTTATTCAACGAAACGGTTAACTACATAAAAAATATATTTACAAAGGTTATTACTTAATTACATTTGTTCGACTAAACAATTAACGTACAGCAAAGTTGAGATAAATTCAAGACTCACAGTTTTAGTTATTCTGTCCGGTAGAAATTTGAGCGTTCACTATGGAGTGTATATTCGGTAGATGTTCAATATCGAGTGTATATTCGGTAGATGTTCAATATCGAGTGTATATTCGGTAGATGTTCAATATCGAGTGTATATTCGGTAGATGTTCAATATCGAGTGTATGTTCGGTAGATGTTCAATATCGAGTGTCCTCGCAATGTTTTGCCAAAAAATAGGTAATTAACTTAGCTAATTTGCATCTAACAAACTAGTTTGAATAGCGCTCATTCATGCATGTTGTACTTCCGGTTTGAAATTAACATACCGGCCCCTAAATGTTCTGTAGACATTTACTTACAATACTTACATTATAAGTTCAAACCGTTATGTTCTCTTTGAGCGTAGGCAGAGAACTCAGTTCACTCCGACAGTTCTAAAAAGACAACTTTATCCACTGGTCTTTCCAAATAACCAGATTTTGTTTTCAAAACAATTCTTCCAACGAAACCATCCCTAGAATTAGGTTTAACTCTAATCACTCGTCCTAGCGGGCATGATGATCTTGGGGAATTGTCATCAACTATCAAAACAACATCACCAGGAGCAAAATTTCTTCGTGGCTTATTCCACCTTTGTCTTCGTTGAAGCTCTGGCAAATATTCCCTAAGCCATCTTCTCCAGAACACGTCAGACAAATATTGAGCCTGTCTCCATCTTCTTTTGGTATACATGTCTGTTTCATCAAAAACTCCTGGGGGAAGTGATGGTCATGGTCGTAACAGGAGTATTTGGTTCGGGGTCAATGCCTCCAAGTCATTTGGATCATCTGAGACTTTGGTTAGAGATCGCCCATTCATTACGCTTTCAACTTCACACATGAGCGTATGTAGGCATTCATCGTCAACCGTTTGTTGCTTTAGAAGTGCAGAGAGGATCTTGCGAACTGTTCTAATGCATCGCTCCCATACACCGCCATGATGAGAGCCCAGAGGTGGATTAAAGATCCATTTGCTGCATCGTTGTGTCAAGAAATTGTGAATATTTTCTTGGTTCCAATTTTCTATGGCTGCCTGAATTTCCCTTTCACCACCAACGAAGTTGGTTCCATTATCGGATCTTATCACCTCGGGCTGTCCTCGTCGTGCGATAAACCTACGTAGAGCATGTAGGAATGAGCTTGTATCAAGGCTGTAAGCAATTTCGATATGGACAGCACGTACGGCAAGACAAGTGAATAAAACTCCATATCTTTTTACTTGACTCCGCGCTCTTTTGACCAAAAATGGACCAAAACAATCAACACCAACAAATGTAAACGGAGGTTTATCAGGTGTGACACGATGTTGAGGCAAATCAGCCATTTTCTGTTCTCCCACACTGGCTTGTCGCTTCTTACAATCAACACAGCTCCTTAGAATATCTTTTAGTATCCGCCTTGCTCCAACTATCCAATATCTTTCTCTTATCAACGACAAAACGTGTTCCAAGCCACTGTGTCCAGCTATCTCGTGGTAATGTCTTGCTAATAACTTCGCCACAGGACTTTCTTTTGGAATGATTATCTGATGTTTCCCTTCTTTCGATATTGGAGCATTTCTAAGACGTCCGCCAACACGAAGTAGTTGCTCGTTTAGCTGTGGATCAAGCTTATGAATAGAACTGGTCTTCTTCACTGTATCATCCTTGATTTCGGTCGATAATTGGTTAGTTCTAGGTTGGCGATTCCGAACAGCGGACAGTTCTTCTCGATAGCTTGCTTCTTGAACATATCTGATGATATTTCTCTCTGCATTTTCTATCTCCTTAACTGCGAGCGGTACAATACGTGGAGCGGGGTTTCTGGTCGATGTGTCATCGTGATTTCTCTCCTTTACCCGACGAGAAAGGTTTGTTCGATACCGAAGCATCCATGCGAAGAATCTTTTCAGTTGCTCCCATGAAGAAAATCTATTGATAATCTCATCCATTGTGATTTCGGACTGGCATCTCACTGAAAAGGTTTTCTCGTCAGACTTTACTTCAGGATCATCATCGCAAATAGTTGGGGCCGTTGATGGTTGTCTAGGACAACTATCTCTCTGTTCCCATAAGAATTGTGGGCCATTCATCCAGCTCTCGCAATTCAGGAATTCGACCGCTGATAATCCTCGTGAAACATCGTCTGCGGGGTTTTGATCACTAGAAACGTGATACCACTGGGTAGATTCACTCGTTTCTTTAATAGTAGCGACTCGATTAGCTACAAACGTTTGGAACCTCGTTGTCGTGTTGTTCAGATAACCCAAAACACACGTGCTGTCCGTCCAGAGAACAGAATCATTGACCTCGACTTCGACTTCTTTACGTACCAAGTTCTCCAACTTGGCGGCACAAACAGCAGCTGCGAGTTCCATTCGTGGGATTGTCATTTTCTTAAGAGGAGCAACTCTTGACTTGGCCATCATGAACAAGCAGTGAATATTTCCTTCCACATCCTCGAATCGTAGATAGCTGACGGCTCCATAACCACGTTCTGAAGCATCAGCGAAGACGTGCAACTGCGTTAAAACAATCTCTTTCAAGGTTGTTGGCTTGATACATCTTAAAAGGCGAAATCGCTCGATATTCGGAAGTTCGTTAATCCAAACATTCCAGTTCTTCAAGTGTTCATCTGGTATTGGATCATCCCAACTGAGATTTTCTCTACATAGTTCTTGCATCAAGATTTTGGCTGGTACGATAACCGGTGCTGCTAGTCCGAGCGGATCATATATTGAACTTACGATAGAAAGTATCCCACGTCTGGTCGGTGGTCTTTCTTTGATAGACATTTTGAAGGTAAATTAGTCTGTCACGACGTCCCAGCTTATTCCAAGCGTTCGCTGCATGACAGGTTTAAGAAAATCCAGATCCTTTACAACACCAGCTCGTTCACTCTCAGGGACGGACGCAGAGTTCGAAATCCATTTCGTCAGGTGAAATCCACCGCGGTTAAGCAACTCGGTGAGATTCTTCACTACTTCAACACCTTCTTCTTCGTCACCAACCGACTTAATGCAGTCATCGACGTAGAAATTTTTCTTTACTATGTCGGAGATGGAGGGGTCGAAATCGGTCGCGTTATCTTCAGCCGTTTTTCTAAGAGCAAAATTTGCGAGATGATGTTGCTATTTAGGAGATGATGTTGCCCCAAAGAGGTGAACCAACATCTGATATTCCTCTGGTTCAGCGCTAAGATTATTGTTGGGCCACCAAAGGAAGCGCAATGCATCACAATCGTTGGGTGTAACTCTCACTTGGTGAAACATAACGCGACAGGATTTTCTCGAAATCGGAGAAGGACACCTACCAAGCTGTTTGTCAGGTCAGGGCCTTGCAAGAGTTGGTCATTGAGTGACGTACCATGGTACACCGCAGCACAATCAAAAACGACACGAACCTTCCCAGGTTTGTTAGGATTTAGTACGGGGTGATGAGGTAAGTACCAAAGTGGTTGCTGAGGTTGATTCATTAAACTTTCAGGAACCTGTCGAGAATATCCTCTCTTCATCAAATCATCCATAACTTCAGAATACTTCGCGAGTAGGTCAGAATCTTTCACTAGCCTCTTCTTCAGATGATTCAGACGATGCTCTGCCAAAGGTCTGTTGTTTGGTAAAGAAACAAGGGAATTTCTCCAAGGTAGCGCTATTTCATACTGTCCGTTTTTTAACTGCGCCGATCTTTCCATGATTCCAAGGGCTCGCGAGTCTTCCAGTGACATTTCCAATTTACTATCGATTGCAGTGTCATTGAATTCCATTTCACAGAATCTCTTGAATTGATCACTCAGCCCAGAGTCAGATCGTATTAAATTCGCACAACGGCGAGAAATCCCGTTTCTCCCGAGTGGACCATTAATCGTCCATCCAAGAATCGTTCTCACCGCGAACGGTCCCTTACCGTCACATCTTCTAACTTCTCTTGGCTCAAGAGCTCGGGGTACGTCATTGCCAATTAGAAGTCCAATTGGTGCATTGATGCTTCGTAATTTCACGTCTTCAAGATGAGACCATTTGTTGATGTCCTCCTGTGAAGGTATACTCGATTCACCAATTGGCAGTCGCTTGGTCGAGAAAACTGTAGGAAGCTCCACCATATTATCTTCTTCCAAATCAAGGACTTCCAAACTAATAACACTTGTTTTTACCATATGATCTTCCTGATGTAGAGTTGTAAGAGACAGCGCTGTTTCCCTTCCTTGGACACCTAGACTTTGCAACAATTCGGTCGTACAGAATGTTGTGTTGGAGCCAGAGTCTAAGAACGCATAGGTCGTCACAACTTCTGATGATTGAGCACATTTCACCTTTACAGGAACAAGGGGTAGACCAATTTTGGAGACACCGGCCCCGGTTACATCGATTTGGGCGTTGGTAGCATTCTTTGGAATTTGTTGGGATGCACTGCTGGTTGAGCATTGTGAAAAACCCGACGGTACATATGAAGTATCTGGACCACAGGACTTATCAGCGACGGAAGTGCTTGGTTTAGGATGAAGGTAGGTAGAATGTTTTATTTCACAGCCAGTCACCTTACAGAAGCTAAGTTTCGGGCATGACCTCACTATGTGACCTTGAAACAAACAGTTGAAACACAACCCTGCTTTGCGAACGAACTTGATGCGTCCTTCGACCGATTCCTTCAGAAAGCGATTGCATCTAGGCAAAATATGGTCGCCATTGCACATGGGACACTTGTGCATTTTAGATTCCATTTTAGGATTTTCTTGTTCCCTCTTCTTGGAGTCATTGCTCACGTCGATGCCGAATGAATATCTTCCTTTAGGCTCCCGCTGGTCTTTTGGTGTATTAGTTGCAAGTTTCCCAAAGATTGGATGGTTCATAACTCGCACTCTATCCTCAACGAATTTGACGATATCATCAAAGTTTATCTCCCTTGATTTTTTGTTGGTGATGTCGTCAGCTATTTCTCTCCACCTTTGACGCAAAGAAAACGGCCGGTTTTCGATGATCTTGATAAGACAGTCAGAGTTTTCAATTCAGTTAAGGTAACCGATTTCTTTCAGCGTATTTCTACAACTTATGAGAAGTACTGAAAATGTTTGTAACGCTATGCCATCCTCTGATTTGATGGGTGTAGCTTCAGTAACACGATTTACATAAGCTGTGGCGATCCGATAGTCCTGGCCATATTTCTCCTTCAGTAATCTCACAGCTTCTTTATAGCCTTCCTCTGGCTTCATTGAGAGACAGCTTCTCATTAGGTCTTTAACTTCACCCGAGGTGTATTGCACCAGATAGAAAAGCTTCGTTCGTTGGTTGAATGTCTTAGATTCAACCAAGTTTTCGAATGTTCTAACAAAATGACAGTATTCTGTCGGCTTTCCATCGAAGATTGGAACCTTTACATCTGGTAAAGACATTACCGCTGTCATTTCTCGGTGGGATGTAAGAACTTCATGTAACTGGTGGGCTCGCGTTTCTTGCATATCGAACAGTATCTTCATCTGCTGCTGCTGTTGTTGCTGAATGTTGGACATACTACGTAGAAATTCTTCTGCGACATATGAACTTGCTTGATCTTCATCCTTTACGCGACTTGTAGTTGGAATATCTCTCGGATCCAGACCACCTATTGGGTTTGGGGCTGGGAAAGTTTGTTTTGGAGCGATTCCTCTGTCGCGATCAGTTTGTGGGTTCTGTAAATCAACACCCATGGCTTGATTGTAAATCCTCTCCTCGGCTTCAGCCTTTGCAAGTTCTGTTCTCAATTTCAATTCCCGCGTTCGCTGTTCAACTTGAAGCCTCTCGTTTTCCAATGCCTGCTGAGCTGCTAAATCCAACTGCTCAGCCTCCAACGCAGCCTTTTTTGCTCTTATAGCCAAACGCGCGCTCAAACTCGTTGAAGTCTTGGATATTTTAGATGGCCTTGAACTCGCACGAGATCTTCCTTCAACGTTACCAACCGAATCAGTCGGTTGAACCTCGCTTATTTGAGATGGTTGACTTCTGAAGCTAAATAGCCAATCCAACAAGGTTCGAGAAAAATTGTCGATTCTCATCTTCTCAGTCTCCAAGTATTCATGAGACTCAATGACCTCATACTCGTCATCTAATGCATCGTGATATCTTGCGTGAGCTTCATAAAAATTATTTGCAATGTCTTCAAACTCCTTCGATTTTAATTGTGCGTCCCCGAGTGATTCGCAGCTCATTAGAGACCTTAAGATTTGCGTTTACTGCAAACCGCAAACGTGAAAATATCACGTGACCTTTACCTTGCCGTCAAGTTTGCCGTCCGAGGTTCACGTTTGAACGCGAAGGAGTGCTTCTAGAGGTAAGTCGATTACTGCAGAGTTTTATTGCTACTAAACCATTGTAAAGCCACGTTTATATCATACAGAATGCTTATTTAATTTCATAAGTCCTGGATTTTAATATTTATGAGGTTCTATAGAAAGTTTCCAGGCGAGTTTTGACTTTTAAAAGCAAGTTGTACGAGCACGATGAAAACAAATATGGCGCCAGGCATTCCAAAACAAGTTGACTTTCGCTAGATGTGCAAGAGTTTATAAATTGTGTACATTTCTTGAAATATCGTCAACTCAGACGTAACTTAGACCTTAACTGATATTTTAATTCTAGAAAATGGCCCCGTTCAGATGGCCAAATGTGGCCTATGACATATTATTGTGTAAGGAAGTTCTCGCACGAAGACCCTCGTCGCCAATGGAATGGGAAAGTGTAGCTGAAACCTTGAGTGAAATATTCAGCATTGCAGAAAAAGTGGTAATCCTAAAAGGAAGAGGTTGTAGAGAGAGAGTTGACCGTTTACTTATAAAATACAATGAAGAGGATAAGAAAAATCTTAAAAAGTAAGCTACTGTATATATTTTGAATATAAATTTTAGAGTACAATAATAGGTTGATATTTATTAGACTTGTGAATGCAAATGCATTTAAATCGATGTGTCTGATTAATTCTACGTTTTAGATCAGGTACTGAAGAGGAGTACTCTGAACTGCATCAGTTGTTAGAAGATATAAGTACTTACAAGAGAGATATAGAAGAGTTAAAAAACCTAAAGATCAAAGGAAGAGAGAAGAAAAAGGAAAAAGAAAGACTGGACATAGCAAAAGGAATTGAGATGAGGGAGGAAGCTTTATCTGGAATGTCAAGTAAGATTTCACACTCTGCAATGTATAAACTTGTGTGCCCCACTCTGTATGTTTTACTCTAATGCAAGATGACTTTAGTATAATTAACTGTTTAAGGACTCTTCAGCACCTTTAGTATGTCAACCTATTGAGCAGCAACATGCCTGACTTTCCCCTTTTACTCTGTCTAAAGAAAGCTGAAGGATTTACTTGTCAAGAGATTCTTGCAGCAGCTAATTGAGTTAATTCACTTAATTATTAAATGAACATCAATAATATACTCTGAAGGTGTACCCTATGAATGTGAATGTGTTTCCACTTGTCAATGGGAACCCCCATACCCCCACCGCAGAGAAACATGGGGCATTGGACTTAAGGTGAAACAAAATCTGGAAAAATGCCCTACTACATGGGGCAATATTTAACAATTAGACAACGAGGCCGAGTTGTCTATGAGCGAATAGTCAACGAGGCGAAGCCGAGTTGACTCTTCGCTCATAGACAATGAGGCCGAATTGTCTAATTGTTTTAGTATAAAATGTAACATTAATTTACAACTAGGCAAACACAATACAAAATACACAAATATATTAATACTAAATTTTAATAATTTATTCTCTTTTTGTTCGCCTTAAATTGTTTTAAAATGCAGTTTTAATTTTAAAATTTCATTGAGTGTATGTTGTTTTATCTATTTTTCTTACCCTTAAAAATTGCCATTGTATATTTTGTTGCCTTTTTGTTTTTTCTCTGGTACGGAATTGTCCAACAAGTCGTCCAAAAAATCATTAGACACTTCGGCAAAACGCGAATTTTCCGCCATTGTTTTGAATTTTGCTACTAGTACGCTATCACTAATAGCCTACTAGTAGCCAGGGTTCGAATTAACAGTGTGCAATGTGCAATTTGCGCATCGGTCTGGATCAAATAGTGAAAATTGCACATCACTTTTCCAAACGATGTGCAAAAAAATCAGACTTGGGACTATTAATGAACATCCATCCATATTTATAGATTTAAACAGGTTTTATAGTGTGTTTGCATGAACACTAGCAGCATGTTTGCAGACTGGAAGGTGTCAAATTTTAGCCACCATGACAGACAAACACATGACTGATTATTTTTATGTGTTAGGTTTGAATATCAATGATTGCAAACAATGTTTAAAAAGTATTCAAATAATTAAATTTTCACAGTTTGATTGAGTAGATGTTTGACCGAGTAGCTAAGACAATCATGAACCTATTTTATAAAAATTTAGAACCACATTTAAAAAAAAAAAGTTGCACATCATTTTTTCTCAACTAATTCGAACCCTGCTAGTAGCGTAGCCAATCAAAACGCACGATACGTGATAGCCTACTACTGAGTTTATACTAAATGTATTTAGTCTGAACCCCTTAAAACCCCCACTAAATTCTGATGGAAAAATTATTTTTCAATTAATAGTTTGATACCCCCAAAAATTATCCTGCTAAACTGTGCTGATCACCCACCCACTGGGGGAAGTTTTGCAAGAGAATCGCCAATCATGTCCCATATATGCCCCACATTTCCCAGGATGGGGGTTCCCATTGACAAGTGCATTAAGTGAATAAGTACAAGCCTATAAGTAATTATTGTGGCGTTTGTTGATTTATTGCAGAGCGGAAGCATGAAAGTGATTCTGACTCAGAAAATGATGACGATTTAGATGAGGAGGAGGAGTCTGATCCGGTTGCTCCTGCACCAGCAAAGAAAGGTACAGTAACTTTAGGTTTTAAACAAGGGAAAAAGCACCATCTAAATAGTATCTGATTTTTCTTACAGTAGCAAGGTTTCCTATTTAAATTTCTCTTATATTATATTATATCAGTGTCTAGAAAACCAAGAAAAAGAGCTAGCAGGCTCTCTGTTATGAACATGCTGGAAGAAAAGTATGACAGGAAAGCAAGTCTAAAGGAGCAAGAGCTCAAGCAGAGAATGTTAGAGTTTGAGTTTGAGAAACACAAATTTGAAATCGAGGCAGATGAACGGAAAGAAAGACTTGATTTGGAACTAGAAGAAAAGAGAATGATGTTAAGTCTGCTAAAAGACAAGTTGTTATAGTTGTTAAATCCTTCATGTTTCATAATGTTGAAAAGCAAAAGTTAACACTTCACCAAAGTTATTTTTTCGACCCTGTTGATAAAGTGGGTATGTACAGCACAAAATTTGTACAAAGTTAATTATATTGTGTGTAAATATGTATAAATAATGTATTTTATTGATTGTTATATGAATAAATTAAGTTATATGAATAAATATACTCAACAATAACAATTGTCATGTTTTTGTTCGGCATGGTATGGACAAAACTGGGACTTCTAGTACTTCCTAGTTCCTATTGGTCAAGTAATCTTCAAGTAATGGAGGGTCCATGTTAAAAAATGAACTGGCTGCAGAGCCATAAAGACACGTATGGCAGTTGGTCAACAGGGCTCCCACTGCATAGTACTTAGCAACTGGTTGGAGGAGAACTTTCAAGTTCTTCTGGAAGTCCAAGTATGCGAAATATTGTGCGATTTTGCCAAATCCCCATTCGACACTTACACGAGCTTCACTCATATCACGATTAAATTGTTGTTGTGGTTCAGTTAAATGTGCTTCTTTAAATGGGGATATAATATGGCGTGATATTCCATAAGCTGAGTCGCCATAGACAACATATGGTTCACCGTCAGGTTTGATAATCCTTTCAAGTAGTGGTAGTAGACCACTAACTCCTAGCATGAATGCGTCATGTCTTCTGCCTTCTATGGGCCCAAACAGGTGAGCGATCAAACCATTAGGAGCAAGTACAGACTAGAAATGGAAAACAAATGAGTATAAGATTTGGCTTTATTGATATTAGTTCCAGTGCCAAGAGATGCCCTCCCCCCTGCCAATGGTCTTGTGAAATATTTAAATCCAGAGATATTAGGGAGGGAATCCCCCCAAACAAATGACCACTGAAAATGTGAATATCATAGTAAGTCCCAAAATATATATAGGTTATTTTTTACATTCCACACCTGAAATGTAATGCAGTGCATTCTTTTGTGACCACTGTACATCACATTCTGGTTTCGAACAGGCCTGGCAATACGTCGGGTAGTCCCATCTATAAATCCCCAGCACTGGTTAAGTGGTGCTCCTTTGCGGTGTACTGCATCAGCAAAAATGGCAGGATCCAGCCACGCCAAATCCAAAGAAGTGAGCAAATGGTTAAAGCGAGTGTAGATGTCATTAATTACCTACAAGAGTAATAACATCAATTTGTTTTTTTTTTGTTTGATTTCATGCCAACAAATGTCAATAATTATATTTATCAAGTACATACTGTATGGTACTGCAAAAGATAAAAAGAATTCTTGAGGGTGGATTATAGACAGTTACATATATAAAGAAGCTTCACTGAAAATAGGGTCTTATATCATTTAGATACTTTTACTAAGCATGTAAATTTTAATAAGTTACCATATTAAAAAGTATGCTAAGCTCAGCCTCGGATCTGCCAAAAATGTTCACCAAATCACACCATCTATTGGGATATGTTAACCGACGCAGCATAACCATAAGTCCTTCCATACCGGTAAAAACAGAGCCCTGATAACCAGTATAGACAGCTGGAATTTGTAACGCCTCAAGAAGACGAGATATATCGCCTTTCTCAAACCTGGCAAGTGAAAATAATAAATTAAAAGACTACATGCATTGAGATACACTCATGCACATAAGTACACTGATATATTAGCAATAAAATAAGAAAATAAATATCAATAGATTATATTCAATGTGAAGAACGTACTGACGAAGGGTAAAACTATAAAAGCCCGGCATAGTGTACATATCAAATATATGTATATATACTGTGTATATATATATATATATATATATATAAATTTATTATTAATATTACAAATAATGTGGTGAAAAGATAAAGGGAAGAGAGGGAATATGTATTAATTTCTATGCTGGGAAATAGAACAGAAGAGGAAACTACTGTACCTAAACATTTCTTCGCACTCTATTTCTGTAAAATCCAAAATGTTTGGCATGCTATCGAGCAGTCGGCCTTCCCCAAACGCTACGTCAACAAATAGCAAATCGAGGTCTTCTTCATCACTACTGCTATTTGAAGAATCGCTACTATCATCGTACGACATCACTGTTAGAACATCTCTAAAGCTTCTCCTAAAACCAGAGCAAATATACATTAAATACTTTTTATCTGAAAAGGAGAAAACAGCAATATAATCAATGTCAAATATGACAGACGTACCTTCGCGCCATCGCCATTTTTGTTTGTTTTGCTGCCACATTGAACTACTTCATGTAGCCTGTCATATAGTAACGACTTGCGGTATTTTCATACAATTTAATCTTAATAACCTAAAAATACTAACCGCCAACGGCAAACGGCTGACGACAAACTGCAGTTTGCGGTTCGAAGTAAACGCAAATCTTAAGGTCTCTATTTTCCACTCGGTTAATTCTCTAATTTTCTTTGTTACTCTACCCTTCGCGGCTGAACGACTTCTTCTTAAACGCTGAACCTTTTGTTCGTAGTTTAAGCCAGTTGTGAGGTTTCCGACCGGTCGCGATGTTTCTTCTCCGCTTTTCCGGCTTTCGGATACATTTGACATGTTGATCTCGCTTAGTTAAAACTTTAACCATGTAAACTCTCAATCAAAATCTGGACAACAAAGCTTGAACTCGTATTCTTTTATTCAACGAAAGGGTTAACTACATAAAAAATATATTTACAAAGGTTATTACTTAATTACATTTGTTCGACTAAACAATTAACGTACAGCAAAGTTGAGATAAATTCAAGACTCACAGTTTTAGTTATTCTGTCCGGTAGAAATTTGAGCGTTCACTATGGAGTGTATATTCGGTAGATGTTCAATATCGAGTGTATATTCGGTAGATGTTCAATATCGAATGTATATTCGGTCGATGTTCAATATCGAGTGTCCTCGCAATGTTTTGCCAAAAAATAGGTAATTAACTTAGCTAATTTGCATCTAACAAACTAGTTTGAATAGCGCTCATTCATGCATGTTGTACTTCCGGTTTGAAATTAACAGTGACCTTGCTTCAGAAGAGACTTTACTGACGTTAAGGGCTCCATCTGAAAATGAGGGGTTTCGATAAAGCAATTCAAAGGGCTCAGATCAATTACCGGATGCATACTTCAGTCCTTTTTCTGGACTTAAAAGAACCGACTATAAAATCCGTCGTTTGTAAAGGGAACTTCGCATATCGCCCCTTTCTTTAGAAGGTTTTGAACTTCTTGTTCTAAAATTGGAAGTGCCGTTGTCACACGGGGAGACGTTTGTAATGGAACACAACGAAAAGAAATGTTTATTTCTGTAACAAATTATATCAATTAGGCTTTTCCACTGTTTGATGAACTGTGGGAGTTTCGCTGATGTGACTGTTGTAACCGAGAAGGATGGAAAAATATTGGTCTTCGGCGAAAATTTGATATTTTCCGGGTTTTTTAAAAGCATTGCTATTGTTTGAAGCAAGGGTGAAATATCTTGATTCGTGCCCCCATGAATTACTTTTGTCGGGTTTAGGTATAGGTGCCAAATTCTTGGCGAGACCGCGAGATAATTTCGCCTCTTTAGAAGTGACAGACGGAAAATCCTCGCCAAAAAGGTAGCGGTTGAGGAGCTAAATCATATTTAGAGCTAAATCATACAAGTACTTTCTTGCGACGTAATGTGGACAACTGTGTGTTTGCAGAACCGAAGAGGCGAAGGATTTGCTCCAATATTAAATTTGAGATCCGAGGGCTTAAGATGAATATCTTGCACGAGTTTATCATGCAATGTGCATAATGACCCAGTAGCGTTAAGCATAGCTCGTTGAACAGCTGCCAGTTCTTTCTCGCGTTCTTGTATGAATTTTTTGTTTTGAAACGTGACATGTTGAAGCATCGAAGGGTCGAGACCTGGAGCTAAAAGAGCATCGGCTTGTTCCTCTAGTATGTCGCACACTTGATCGAATGTCAATTTTGGACGGAAATGTTTTTCCAGAATCGCCTGGTTTGGTGGTTGAATAGCCGAGTTTGGTGGCTGAATAGCCGATATTGGTTGTCGCATAGCCAAAAGGTATTGTTGAACCAAATCTGAACGGTCGAAATCGTTTCTCGCCAAGACGGATATCGTGTCAGATTCGCGCTCGAGTGCTTCGAGACTTCGATCTTCTTGAAGAGGTTCTGGATCGCCGTTAAGCGTTTAAGTTAAGTATGCTCGTGTTGCACGAATTTATGTCGGATTTTAAACCCTTTAAATACTCAGAATGGTACTAAACATTTCCTGATTCTCATCGCTAGAGTGAGAAGACCTGCACTTTTTCGAATGCGACGGCTGATGCGAAGATTCTCGTAAACGAGATCGTTCACGATGACGATAACGCGACATAACTTGCAAAATATATACAGGTATCTAAACGTTTCTAAAAAATGAATAAATTGCCTACGGATTATGGGACGGCGTCTTTCAGGGAGGTGTCGTATCTACATTTCTGTTGACTTTAAGGGTTACTTCCAGGGTTAAAAGGTGATCCGGAGCACAAATAGATAAGCCATGCCGCTTGTTTTCTCATATATTTCGACCGAAGTTCATGAAATATAATTAAATGCGACGTATTAAGTTCGAATCCAAACTGAACTGTGTTATTTCTATCGCACAACGGTCGCATTGAATGCGACGATTACGACGAAGTAAATTCGACGGAAATGCGACGTCTATACAGGCCTAACTAAATTAAACCTAAATATTATTGTTTGACCAAATATGGCGGTAGAGTACCCTAGTTTAAATTTGACCGCACCTTGATATGTTTGCAACCGTTATACGACTAAACAAAAACCAGGCTGTATCGAAGCATGGCAAATCAGAGCCGATGGAATTATGGAGTATTTATCGAAACTCGTTATGCAAGAATGTGGTCAATTCATTGTCACGCGCGCGTATTGTGTTTTCGCCCAATCGACGGATAGCAATATTCTAAATGAACCGTTGTGTATAATGCCACGGATGGTTAATTGGACTAAAATATTATTGGTTGAATTAGTTGAATAAGCACGTGATGGTAAAATGAAACCAATATAAAAATTGAATTTTATTGAAGAGTTTCATAACCATTTGTCTTCTATTGAGGATGGTTAAAACCGCTAAATTGCGTAGGTTGGGAGCAGAATTTGTTTTAATAAAACTTTATGAGGCGTAGTCTTAATAAAATGGTAGAGGTTGACTTTGATAACATACTTACTCATTATTTGCTATCCTGATGTATACTGATGTTAGTAGACTATTTTTCTGCAAGTTGTCGCCGTAGGGCACGAATAATTTTTTCTTTGTCCTGAAAAAAAATTATCATCATATAATTTGATAATGATTGCCTACACTGTGCAGCGACTGAAGTTGTTATTTTTGGTTTGAATCTACCACGAAAACTGAATCTATCACGATATTTCCATACCAAGATTTCTGTCTTAAGTGTTTCAGCTTCTTGTGTTCGATTCTAGGAGGAATCGTAGTAAAATATAGATTAATTATTTCATTAAAAGTGTCATAGCGACTTTTAACATCGTTTATGCCGTAAATGCATTTATATTATAAGTAGTATCTATAGAGCAATTTGATTGGCTAATCGCGCGTGCTTTATGACGCAATAAAGTACGGCCACTGTTTTGATTTTTCTCCTTTCGTACCCGCTTGTTAAATTTTCCTCGGAAGTTTGTCAAACAATACGAACAATTATAATAGTTTAAAATCTAAAGTCTGTCAGAAAGCAAGAAAAAGTAGACCTAAACGAGACGGAAAAAGCCAAAAAACAAATGACAACGGGGTATAAACGGCCAATAAAGATTCGTAGCTGTTTCTGAGTTTAAAATATACTTTTTTGGTTGAAAGTTCGCATCCAACGGCGACAAGAAACGCGAAAATATGTGCTATTTTGACATTCAAAGGTACAAAAACTCTCCATTTAAACACAAACCAAAGCAAATTTATCCACAGTAGTAGCAAAGGAAAAGGGGGTTATGGCGCGAGTGGTGCAGGTGGTGCACATAGCACCACCCATGACGTCATCAGCATACGTACAAGGGTGACGTCATCAGCGTACGTACAGACCGTAGGTACAGGGGCGTACGTACATGGGGTGTATGTACAGAGCGTACGTACAGGGGCGTAGTACAGCGGTGTACGTACAGGGGCGTACGTACAAAGGGTGTACGTACAGGGGTGTGCGTACAGAGGTGTACGTACAGATTATTCGAGACTTTAAGCTAGGGATATAGATATTGCTCGGCGTACTGTTTATACAGCTTTCACAGAGAGAACTTTGTTGAATATATTTCTGGCGCAGATGGAGTGTTTACATGGCAAATCTGCTTTTGCTCGACTTCTTGTGGTTTTATTTCTTCCGAGGATGACGGTTACTTATTTCAAACACGGCGAGAACAGAACGTATGAATTCGATTGTAATTTGACAAAACAATAGATAAGGATTAACGTTTTTAAAGAGAGAAAATAAAGAACAGAGTTAGTTTTGTGTTTGATTTTATTTCTCTCACATCGTATTACAACAATGCACTTCTAGTAATAAAGCAAACATTTTTCTTCTCCGTAGTCGTTTTTACCTTTCATAGTCAGTTTTGTCTTTGGTGCGTCTTCGGTAACCATGGTTTCTTTAAAAAAGTCTCGGACCGTAGGCTCGTCTTCGTGCAGATTCACTCATTTCATACGACCTGTAGATTGATGCCTTATTTTGCGTGTTTTCGCCATTTTTATTTGTACCCGGCCCACCCATGTAAAAAATGAAAAGAAAAGACAGGTAATTAAAAACCATTTGAATAAATTACTCGAAGTTACATGCTGTGTATATATTGGTATGTTTTTTGCATGCTAATAATGAATGAATATATTACTTTAGTCCTATATTCGGCCTTTTAAAAACCGAGTTTAACTTCTAATCATCATCATCATTCTCTTCATCAAAACAGTAATATAACCTTTAAAAGCGTTCTTATAAGAAACTTTCTCTTATCAACAGCTGCTTTTAAAGCTTCTCTTGGATAAAAGTAATCGTTTTCGACAAGTGTTTCCTTTGTCTGCATTATTCTCTTATGTACTTGGATCTTTTCTAAGTTGTTTCATCCACAAAAAGCGTTCCATGTAAATGCTTTCTAGTTGTTTTGGAGCTTAGGCAGAATGTTGGAGTAAGCTTGATCTCTAGCGGATTGCTCGTCAATACCGCTGTTTATAAGGCTTTCTTTCATTTCTTCAAAAGCTATATTACTTCTTTGCTTTGCGTCCTCTATTTTTGGTAACCAAGGATCCTTTTCTTCCTTCTCAGTTTCTGACTCGTTATCAATCAGTATCGAACTTTCAGACCTTTCAGTTAGAGTTGTCGAAGCATCGTCTTCGGAATCCATTGTCTGACTTTCTGAATCTGACACATCTCTCTCTTGATCCCGTAGTGGACAATACTCCTTTTCGTGTCTACGGTACGTAAATTGAAACCACGGTTAAACTGCTTTGCACTAAACTGACAGCTCATTCCTCTAGCACTGACTATGCCAAAATGACTTGCTATTGAGCAGCATGATACTTTTATGAGCTTGTCGTCAGTAGAGAGAACAGAGTTAGTTTTGTGTTTGATCAGATCAGAGAACCCCTACAGAACCCCTACAGAACCCCTACAGAACCCCTACAGAACCCCTACAGAACCCCTACAGAACCCCTACAGAACCCCTACAGAACCCCTACAGAACCCCTACAGAACCCCTACAGAACCCCTACAGAACCCCTACAGAACCCCTACAGAACCCCTACAGAACCCTACAGAACCCCTACAGAACCCCTACAGAACCCCTACAGAACCCCACAGAACCCCTACCGAACTCCTACAGAACCCCTACAGAACCCCCACAGAACCCCGACAGAACCCCAACAGAACCCCCACCGAACCCCTACAGAACCCCTACAGAACCCCCACAGAACCCCTACAGAACCCCTACAGAACCCCTACAGAACCCCTACAGAACCCCTACAGAACCCCCACAGAACCCCTACCGAACCAATACAGAACCCCTACAGAACCGCTACAAAATTGATTGATTGATAATAGTATTTATTCAGGAACACTAACATCACATGTTGGGTTTTTCAGAAGGTCCCTTAGAAACTATAGGAATACAAAAGATTATACAATAATAATATGCATGCAGGTTATACGATATATATATACAAGAAAAGTTTTAAAATATAGAACTAACATAATTATATATTACAAAGAAAAGCTGGTGTTGTTCTTCTTATCACCCGATATAATGTCAGCGTAGCCGAATAATGGGAGCATAAGAGAATTGTAGATTGTAAGTCGAGCTTTTAATGGGATGAAAACTTTGACTCTTCTAAGCAATTCAATACGTTGGCTGATTTTTATCGTTACGTTACTTAAGTGATCGGACCAAGTGAGATTCTCTGAAAAGGTGATTCCTAGATATTTAAAAGTTTGTTCTCGAGCAAGTTGTTAGTCGTTAACATATATGGAGATATTGGTGAATGTTTTTAGGCGACGGTTACCGCCAAAAAGGAGGAACTTGGAATTTGCACAGCTTAGTGCTAGCAGATTTTCATCAAGCCTTTTACAGATTGAATGAAGATCTTCATTAACGCATTGTTCAATGTTTTTGACCAAATTAGTGGAGTATTATTTTGCAGTGTTTCACAATGTTGGGCATGTCATTTATGTAGATAATGAAAAGTAAGGGACCCAATATGCTACCTTGCGGAACACCAACTAACACAGGTAATGAGCAGGATAACGTATTGTTAATTGACGTTTTCTGTTGACGATTGGTAAGGTATGACTCAAACAATTTAAATATTCAATTTATGCAAAGCAATAAATTGAGGTTAATGAAGTAATATGATCAGGAAGATTCCATTTGCCCTAAGGCCTTGCCAGTCTGTCAGCACAATTAGTGCATGCACCAAATGTAGCGCAGGGAAAGCTCAAATACCTTAATAGAACAAGGCATTTATTCTCGTGTCTGTTAATAAATATAAAATATGATAAGAAATTGAACTTTGGCAACTTAGCATGTGAACAACTGATGCAAACTTGGGCCTAACCAATCAAAAGCTCTCCTAAAGATAGCTGTCACCACCATGCATACAATGGTCCTCTTTGTATTAAAACATTTGGGTACAGTTTATGCGTCTCCTACTCATTCGCAAGATTTCAGTCAGTGTGTAAACAGTGCTAGTGAAATTTTTCAAAGTTTGTTTCAAGGTATCAAACCTTGTAACATAAAAATAACCCACCCACCTCCCATAGACAGAGCCGAGTACTGATCTATTGATCGAATCTACATGCTCAGATATATTCCTAGATCACCTATATGTAACTTGTAAATTTGCAACCAAATTGTTCAAATAATTGAATTAAATAAATAATGGCAGGAAGTGCTGTCCTTTGGGACAACACTTCGCCACGTGAAGTGCTTTTTACAGGTCATTCAGGTCGAAAATGCGACCTAATTACCTGACCTAGAGACTCTATGGGTCAGTCATACATAGTTGAGTACCCTGCACCAATGGTTGGTCACCAGTCCAACTAGGACTCAATTTCAACGAGCTGACTGATCTGAACGGCGGTCCGTCTGTTCTCCTGTTATCTAGAGGTCCACCTGTTCCTCTAGAAAAACCTACAGTTTTTGCATGCTCTGTCAGGTCTTGAGAGCCCTTACTGTCTCAGTATAACCAATGGTGGTGTCTAGACCATCAGGCCTCAACCCACTGAACAACATGCACAGAGCTGGCTCATCCCCTCTGCAACCTAGAGGTCCTCCTGTTCCTCTAGGTAAAACTTAGGTTAGCTAGAGCCTCTAGACTGTTCGAGCACTTCCTTGCCCAAAATATATGCCACAAAATGCGTCTGTTGTGTTTGTTGTTTTGCTAAAGTTGCCTGTTGCCCAAAGTATTTTATGATACATTTCAACATATTAAACTTCATTAACGACTTATTATCGAGGTCAAATGATTTCAATTTTCGCAACAAAATAACGTGGTCAACCCTGTCGAATGCCTTGCTAAAATCCAGAAAAACAGAAGATGTGACAAGGCCGTATCAGCATTTTCAAGAATAGTAGCGGTGAAGAATGCCAATGCGGTACTGGTAGATAACTTAGGTCTAAAGCCAAATTGAGATTGTGAGATGATTTTGTTTTCAGATAAATAGCTGTAAATCTGCGTGTGAACGAAACGTTCCAAATTTTGCTCAGGTTTGGCAGAACAGTTATGGGTCTGTAGTTTGACATGTTAGAGCGATCGCCAGACTTGAATATTGGTGTTACTTTTCGGTCTTTCCAGATCTTGGGGAAGATAGAAGATTTTAGTGATTTTTGAAATACGTCAGTTAGGGTTGGGGCGGTAATTGCTGCAGCATCTTTCAGTAGTCTGGCGCTGATAACATCGAGGCCAGTAGATTTATTAGTTTTAAGAGTTGATAGTTGTTTGAAAACAGACGCAACCGCAATCTCTTTGAAATCAAATGTGGAATTAAATTGTGGTAGTTGATTAGAGATGTTTGCCAAAGTCTTTCCGATACTAGTGAAGAAATTATTGAAAAGAGATTATATAGATTGTGGGTTCCTGGTTTCAACGCCGTACGATATGATAGATGTAGGTGCTGAAGAATGTGTGTTGCGCGATGTTATATTTGATTTGCGGACTCCTAATATTTGATTTGCATTCACGTACTGCTTTGTTAACAAAACATCGAAGCTTACGGTATGACGACCAATGTTGTTGTGACTGTGTTTTTTTGTGCCTTCTTTAGATGATAGTCTCGATCTTGCATCGCTCGACTTAATTCAGTCGTCATCCATGGAATGCTAATTCCCTTAACTTTCATTTTTTTCATTGGCGCATGCATGTCTGCTAAGTCGGTAAAACATTGGCACCAGCTGTTAACGGTAGCGTCAACATCGTTTTCGTCTACAACGGTACACCAGTTGACGTTTTTAATATCTGGAAGGAAGGGCTATTTATTGTAATGTTTATAAGATCTGTATTCAATTGTGCGTGGTGGAGCTTCAGTGATACCAGCTTTAAAAACGCAAAACACAAGAGAGTGGTCACTCAACGAGCATCGAATCACATCACTTCGGACAATTCTCTGACTACTATCAACAAGATCAGGTCAATCATGGTTTTTGATGTTTCAGTGATTCTTGTTGGCTTCGTGATTAGTTGGTCTAAGTGAAACTGGCGAGAGAAATTATGGAGTAGTTATTTCGAGGGTGAACGGTTGTTCTTGCTAAGGTCAATATTAAAGTCACCTAACAAAATGAACTCGCTGTTATTTGGAAGTGTGAGAATAATATTGCTCAACATGGTTAAGTAATTTTCAAGAGGATTATTCGGTGCTCTGGAAATGCAACAAATAGACAGTTTCTAAGATTTAACTCGTAAAACTTCAATCATACAGTTTTCGAGATCTTTATTCATCAAGTCCGAATGGGTTTTAAAAGGTGTACCATCACGAACGTAGACGGCAGTACCACCACCGATTTTGTTCTGATGGTCCATTCGTATAATTGAATAACCAGATAAAGCTACTTCGGAATCTGATAGGGTTTAAGCCAAGTTTCGGATGCTGCGAAAATGCGAATGGTTTATCCTTCATTTCTAATCGTAGTGTATCAATTTTAGGTAAGATGCTTCGGGAATTTAGATGTGAGATTTTTAATCCAAGTACATTAGGTGGAGGTATGGAGAAGTTACATGTTGGACCAGGATTAGTTGCGATATCATTTGATAGAGATGCAAGGATCATAGAAATGGAGAAATTCATGGCAATGTGAAGTCCGTGCATTAATTCCTACTTGGCGAAACAGGGCTGAGATAAATAGAGGTTGCAGAGCGTCGGGGATTGTGTAAATGAGAGAATTCCGTCATTTTAGGGATTGATAATAACTGAGACAAGTACAATGTTTTATAGTTTCAGGTGTCAGGTGTGGTTACAGTCATTAAGTCTCTGCTTAAGTATGATAAGTGGAGGTATAAATTAATGTAGAATGACTAGCAGGTTGCGTGGGGTGAAAACCAATACAGCAAAGGCCATAGTCAGTACTGAGATGAACTATACACTAGACAAGGGTCAATTTAGGGTCAAGTTGTGAAATCAATATAAACTAGCAACAAAAATTCATCTAATAATGTCCAGAGATATACGAAGTTACAGATGATGCACGAACCGTATGGCAGGAAAACGTACTGTCATTATTTACCATTAGCAGAACAGGATACAAATGTTCGATATATAATATAAAAGCTTGATCTTGTTCGGTAGTAAGTTCATGTACATATAGCCTAAGGACTTCATGTAACATGACCCCAATACTAACCCCATAACCAAACAATTCGTGTCTCTGGACATGAACATATTGCCCAAAATTCCCCCAGAACCGTTATAAATGCGATGATTTTTTTTAAAAAGTCGATCATTTGCGGGAACAATCATGCCGAGATGATTTCCTCGGACCTGTCCGATATGCGGCCGGCCTCATTCAAAGAATATGAGTACACATCTTTTACAAGTTCACGGCTTACAATCCAAGGAGAGACAACACTTCCTTCAGCAAGCCCAGATGTCGTCATGGCAATACCAGTCTCCATATCCGGACTCCGAAAAGCCAGGAGAAAAGCGTATAAGCCGAAGTGCGCACTCGTTGCCAGTTAAGAAACCAAAAGCAGTACAACCTAAAGCATCTTTGACCACCAAACCCTATCCGGAATTCAACTTCCGCCATAAATTTTCGCTATTGGTCGTTGGTCCGAATCAAAGTGGAAAAACGTAAATCGTAGAGTTGAGATTGTAATTACGACGAGTTGAGAAAATCCCTTGGGAAAAGCATCCGGTTTGCGAGAGATATACCCGAGCTGTCCGATGATCTGAGTGAGATCAATACCAAGTACAACAACATAATCATACTGGATCATCTAGTGGCCGAAGCGACAGACAGTCCTGTGGTAGCTCGATTATATAGCAAGGGTCCTCATATAAACGCTAGTGTTATCCTTTTGCTTCAGAACATGTTGCCTATAAGGGGAAATTTAATACAGATATTAGTCAAAATGCCCAATATCTTGCTCTCTTCCGAAGTTCTAGTGATAGAAAACAAATTGGAATTGTTGGAGAGCGAATGTTTGATAAGAATAGAGACCACTTCATGACTGCCTACCACAGGAAACCGAAATCCGAAAAGCCGTTTGGATACTTATTGCTGGATAACAAACCTGACAAATCAGCCGATAAGCAAGTTCTTGGAGACCTATTTGGCGTCTGTCATGTTTATCCCTTCACCACCCAAACTAAAGTGAACAGTACTACACACACACCGGTCTCTGGCATCGAAACCAAGCCTAGAAGAAAACAACCTAAACTTGAACATCATTGGTATATTACCTGGTCGGATGCAACTATCCCCGAGCAGTAGCGTAGCTAGCGGAAAATTATTGGTCATGCTATAGACTACGTTACGGTCGCAGCTCATGAGGCGCCACCATGGTTGGCGCCGAGCGAGAAAATTTTTGAAATTTAGACCCTCTAGAACGTCGGAAATGACCATTTCATAGGCTGATCTATTTGATATTTTTACAACCAGTTTGGTCAATTTCGAGTCTCTGAAACGGTACTTTCTGCTTTCTGCGCGATGGAACTAATGACATTTCATTATAATTCCGCGTAAAGTCCGTAAAAAGCAGGAAAACAAGCTAAGAAACACAGTTGCAAATACATCATTTTTATTTCAACATGAGTAGGATAACTAAGTACAGAGTACAGTACATTACAAATCATGAAACAACTTAAACAAACAGGTTTTTATAACTTGCTCAGAGTCAGATTGAGTGCAAAAAATATCAAAAAGTTGAGATGCTGCACTGGACAATCATCATTGCCAACGAGAAAAAAGAATAAAGAGAGCTTCCCATAAGCAAAAGACAAATAAGACATGGCATACTATTATGTTAACATTGAATTTAATTAAATACAATGTAAATGCAACACACACTTTTAGCAAATTTGATTGGTGCAATTTTCTCTAATAAGAAAGATATAAAAGTGATAGTACAGGATAAGTGGGTCACTTTGTATACAGTATTTCACTCACACAGTAACACGTGGGTATCACCCCTATAACTTTAACTAAATATAGAAAGAGTAAAAGAATGATCTAGAAATTATATAATGGGGTCACCACAATGAAGTGGGTATCTCCCCAGGAAAAGTTAAAATATATGGGGTCACCACAATGAAGTGGGTATCTCCCCAAGAAAAGTTAAAATATATGGGGTCACCACAATGAAGTGGGTATCTCCCCAGGAAAAGTTAAAATATATGGGGTCACCACAATGAAGTGGGTATCTCCCCAAGAAAAGTTAAAATATATGGGGTCACCACAATGAAGTGGGTATCTCCCCAAGAAAAGTTAAAATATATGGGGTCACCACAATGAAGTGGGTATCTCCCCAGGAAAAGTTAAAATATAATGGGGTCACCACAATGAAGTGGGTATCTCCCCAGGAAAAGTTAAAATATATGGGGTCACCACAATAAAGTGACCTCCACAGGAAAAGTTTAGTAATATGGGGTCACCAGACTCATCACAATTAAGTGGGTTAATATTCCCTAATATAATTTTAAGGACTGTCTATTTCTCAGACCCTGTGAACAATAAAAACCTAATGAATCACCATCTATATCATATACGTACATAAATAATACACCAGTAATTCCAATGTAGGTTGAACTAGACCTATATTACTGGTGAATCTGATCTAGTTTATGTATTTCACAGCATGGCCAATATTTCAGACCCTGTGAATAAAGCATATATACACCAAACAAACCACACCTACATGCAGTAACTACCAACAATACACAATCTATAAGACCTGTTATTTAAGGCTGTATGATATACAGTGCAGGCTATTCACATGCCTTTTGGACTTTCTACAGCACGGTCTAGTTTTCAGACCCTCATGATTGTTTAAAAGCAATTTACAACATTCATTATATAACATGGTACATACATGCATACACAATTACATAAAGGACATAACATACCAATTATTTAACGCCAGTGGAAGTTCTATTATCTATTCTTATAATACAATAGGTTGAACTATACCTATATTACTAGTGAATCTGATCTAGTTTATGTATTTCACAGCATGGTCAATATTTCAGATCCTGTGAATAAAGCATATATACACCAAACAAACCACACCTATATGCAGTAACTACCAACAATACACAATCTATAAGTATAGGTTATCATGCGATGGCGAGTACAATTAGGGATTAATAGTACGAGTGATGTTTGGAAATTTTGCCAAAATTGGACGAGCCGCCGGGGCGAGTCCAATTTGGCAAAATTTTCAAACATCACGAGTACTATTAATCCCTAATTGTACGAGCAACATCGCATGATTACTTGTTTATTATTAGCATGACAAAATTTCCGCCATTTTGTTTGTTTTGGGAAAATCATTAATTGTACTGCAGTACAATTAATGAAATAATTGTACTCCTCTCAACCAATCAGCGTCCAGTAATTTTGTCATGCTAATAATAAGACCTGTTATTTAAGGCTGTATGATATACAGTGCAGGCTATTCACATGCCTTTTGGACTTTCTACAGCACGGTCTAGTTTTCAGACCCTCATGATTGTTTAAAAGCCATTTACACCATACATTATATAATATGGCACATACATGCATACACAATTACATAAAGGACATAACATACCAATTATTTAACGCCAGTGGAGGTTCTATTACCTATTCTTATAATACAATATGATGAAGCCATTGTTATGTAAATTTAATAATAGAATGTAAAATCACTTACCTTGACCAACTGAACGAACGTTCGGTGTATAAAAATATTCGTGCAATCAAGCGTACGGAAAGAACTCTCGAAGGCTCAAGTCATGCTTTCGAAAATGAGCATGACTAGATGTTGCGAAACTGCGCGTTTGAGCATGCTCAGATGCTGTTATCCAATCAGATTGCGAGTATTTCTACTATAAAATATATTACTTGGTCATGCTGAATTCGGAGAGCATGACTAGACGCGAAATGCGTGGAATATAAGCTTTACACGCAAAATTCACACGCATTGGCCATGTTTGTTGCTAGGTAACCTACGAAATGAGCAAAATACTGCATAAAATGACGTAATTTCGCGAAAATATCGCAAAAGATAGCCAAAAAATGCGAGAATATCGTCAAATAAAATGGTTGAAAGTTTTTGGAAACTAGTTAACCAAACGATTTGAATTTGAAATTTTGAGGAAAGGAATTCTTTATTTTTGGGAAAATTTTTGGTCATGCTGGGCATGACCAGCATGACCTCTAGCTACGCTACTGTCCCCGAGTGGCAAAACTACACCAACAGAGCCGATACCGTTCGTGTCATTCCCGAAGGATATGCTATCACAGAGATGTATACAGTAAGTCATCGCGCAATACTTTATAACCTAGCCATCCGGGTGTCTATATCAACGTATAAAATTATTCGCCTGTCAAAATAAGGCACCAATCTACACGTCGTATGAAATGGGTGAATCTGCACGAAGACGAGTCAACGGTCCGAGACTTTGTTAAAGAAACCATGGTTACCGAAGATGCAACAAAGCCAAAACTACAAGAAGTAAAAACGACTACGGAGAAGCAAAAAGTTGGCTTTCTTACTAGAAGTGTATTGTCGTAATACGATGAGAGTGAAATAAAATCAAACACAAAACTAACTCTGTTCTTTATTTTCCCTCTTTAAAAAACGTTAATCCTTATCTATTGTTTGGTCAAATTAAAATCGAATTCATACGTTCGGTACTCGCCATGTTGAAATAAGGAACCGTCATCCTCGGAAGAAATAAAACGACAACTAGGTTTTTGTCCACAAAACCAGAATGAACCATTTTTCGTTGTCGAGCAAGAAGCAGGTTTGCCATGTAAACACTCACTCCATCTGCGCTAGAAATATATTCAGCAAAGTTCTATCTGTGAAAACTGTGTAAACAGTACGCCGAGCAATATCTACATCCCCAGTTTAAACTCTCGAATAATCTGTACGTACACCTCTGTATGCATACCCCAGTACGTACACACTTTGTACGTACGCCCCTGAACGTACATCCTTGTACGTACGCCCCTGTACGTACGCCCCTGTACGTACGCTCAGTACGTACGCTGATGACGTCACCCTTGCATGTATGCTGATGACGTCACCCTTGCATGTATGCTGATGACGTCATTGGTAGTGCTATGTGCACCACCAGCACTATCCGCGCCAGAATCCTCCTTCCTTTTACTACTCACAGTTCTAAGTGCAAAGCTGTCAAGATACAACGACAAAAACCTAGACAAATACGACATGTTTATGGATTTCTTGACAGTTTGTCTGAGAAAATGTTTTTCCATGAACCATTGAACAACAAAACACAACAAAAATATTCAAGCAATACCTCAAAAGAAAAAATGCCTGATATATTTGGTTCAAGAGAAAAAATCCAACTTGACAGCCAATGTCGTCAAAGCAGCTTGACAAAAACCTTCGCTTTTATACCTAATCCAGGACAAAAGTGACTCGAGAAGGGTGTGTATACACGCTTCTCTCGTGTTCTCCCAACAATCCCCTCATGCTTTATCAACACCATAAAGCACGCGGACTCGTTTTCTATTTCTTAACTAATAAATTCCCACTCTCTGAAAATCGCCCCTGATGTAATAGAAATAAAGGCCAAGTGAACAGAAGAGTGGTAGGGTTAAAGAGCTTTAAAAGTTGAAGAGTTTCGGCTTTTGTTCACTTGGAACTTCTGCAACTGTCAGAAATTGTTGTTTCAGAAGCGTTATACTGCCGTATGTAAAATAAATGCTCCTTTTTCAATTAACATTGCTTTTTTATAGACGTCCCTCTTAACTATACTAAAGTTTTAGATCTGAGCGTTTATTTAAGTCATTGAAATATTTATCTCTAAAACAAAGTAATATTTTATCAGACTCTAGTTAAGATTGTCTTAAACTGAGAGTTGGCGCATGCTCGTACTGTTGATATATATTGTAGATAGTTTCTATACCTGTACTATAAAAGCTTGCCTCGCTATTTCAGCTTTCAAGTTGACAACTTCTTGCTTATGCATCTAGAAATATATCATTTTTATTAAATATATACATGTTTCAAAAACATCGTCTTGGCCATGGCTCTTTTTTCGTCCATAATTTTGTAAAGCGAGACTTACAGGCTTCAAAGATTTACTTATAGTTATTAAATTGTCACCAACCTCAACCATTGTTTCATAAATAGTTTCTTGTCGCTGTCTTCTTTCCTCAATTGCTTATAAAATAAAATTCAGACATGGCCATGGAAGAAGTAGTTATATAAAACGAATATACAGAATTTATAATAAAACCAATCTTTTATACTTAATTGGAATACCAGACCTTAGTAAAATATTATTTTTCGTGAACGGTAAACCAACATCAAAAGGCAATCCATCATTCAGTGCGAAGCTAAAAGGCTAAGCTTTAAAAATAAATATTTTTCAGCTGAATCGCGGATTCCGCTTTTTTATACACCCTAGAGATGTCGTAAGACATAACGACAATTTTAAGGCCGCTTGCACTTTAGTGCAGAGGAGTAATACAGAGTGTCCCAGGTTTGTTAAACTTCCCTTCGCTTCTGCAATCGTGCAGGTTGGACAACAATTAACGCTTGACGAAAAACGTTTATGGTGCTGTTCAGCCACGACCAAGCAGTCCAAACTCGAGAAAAAAAGGGCAGTGAACTTCGTTGAATTTTATAGCTAAATATAGCAGAATATTCTTCTATATAGTTTCAAATTTAATTTTGAGACCTTAAATAACTTTTCCAACATCCGCCATAATATCCATATTTTCGACCTGGTTAGGTCTAATAAATGTATATATTTTACACTCAATAATTTCCCATCTACAAACCCTTCAATTATTATTCAATCGAGTGAGATGGCAACAAAATCTTGATATTTACCCACAACTTAACATGCCAGTACCCTAGTATATATAAATGAACTTGTGGCTAGAGCTCGACAACTGGACTCTGTAGCTCAGTTGGTTAGAGCGCTGTACCGGAATCGCAGGGCCGCAGTTCGATTCCTGCCAGGGACCTATGATAAGGTCAATGGTAAGGTGCTAAATAATTTGCATCAAACATAAAATGATAAGGTGAGTGTTAACGTCTTAAATTGTTAAGCATAATAATATAGCTCATGACTTAAGGTGGCTCTCTGCAGTTTCTTTACAATATCGAACATTTTTGGTTTACATCATATTTTTTGAGGAATTGCTACATGTTAGAAATGAATAATTGTGTGACTTATATAAAATAATATTTGAATTTGTTCACAAAAATTACGTAACTATCGTTCCTATGGTGAGAATGACGTTTCAATATGGCTGATATTTTTGCTTTTAACTTACTCTACTCTAAAGAATTTCTGTAGAGCCAAAATACTTTTATTCTGAATAGTCATGTTTATTATTCTTAAAAAGATTGGCTTTACAAAATTTTTTTAAGCTCGTTCAAATGATCATTTATACTAGAAAACATTTCATGAAATAAAAAATGAGGGAAACTGGCCGTTTTCTCGAGCAAAGTGCGTTAAAAGCCAAAATACCGGCCATATTTAAACGTCTTTGTTACCATAGCAACGGCAGTTACTTCATTTTTGTGAACAATTTCCAACTCTAAGAATATTTTTTTATACAAGAAACACAATTTTTTTATTTGTAACAAGTAATAATCCTTCAAACATTTTGACCTATATAAATTTTCTATATTAAAAAAAACTGTAGGGAGAAACCTTTTAAGAAACATAATTAAAAGTTTGATACTACACTATTTGTGCATAGTAATCAGGGAGGGGGCAATGAGCTTGGAAATTATTTAGGATATTTAGTTGTTAAATAACATACCGTAAATATGTTTAGTTTGATTTAAATTTTTAAGTGATATAATTAGACATTTAGACATACTTACACATTATGCAACAATGTTGGGATGAGTTTACATGTGATTAAATATTTCTGCTAGCTATATAGTTAGAGCGTTTTATTACCTAAATTTGGTGCTACATATAACTTCAGTTTTATCCATCTTTTTTTTTAAATAAAATACCCTTTATGCCAATGGACCACTTGCCATATAGCGACGCCCGTTATGCATAGGATGGTAAGAGTCGTGTCCTCGCATTCGAACGAAATGGCGGGCGAGAAGCGAACGATTTCGTTTGATGAAATATTATTAACATATTCTAACTGCAACAATGCTTCCATATGCTTACAGGAAGAGAGTTATGGGAAATGCGAGCCCTGTCGCCGGACTATACTGATTAGGATTGTAATTTGAAGCGGGTCCTCATCTCACCCATACAAACGTAAGCAGTACCCGTAACTTAAACCCATACCAAAACCTCATACCCCAAAACTTTCTCCCCCAAAACTCTCCTCAAAAGCGTCTATATGATTGTGGCGGAACCAGAAGAACGGTTCAAACCCTAAATTATTACATTCTTTAAAATCGACCTACCAACATCTCCACCGGGACCTGTCCCGCACTAGGGAGAATACTATCCCCAAGCCTGTCTGACGTATCCGCCACCGGAAAAACCTTATCGACTTGAGTATAGTGGTCAACCATGGCGGTAGTGCACCACCCTATGTGGCGTGCGATATCATCTGTGGAAGCACCAAGCATGCGGAGAAGAATTCCCCAGGAACAAACGAGGAAGGGTCACGGAAAATTACGTCCGGTGGGCTAGGTAAAACCTGATCACGCGACACCATCAGTGGAGACGGTCTAGGGCCGAAAATATACACGGGCGAGCGCTGCCGATCATACTATTGGATACTTGGCCTCGGGTGATACCCACTGTAAAGCGACTGGTCGTTACTAATTCTCTGGCGCTTTGGAGCGGAAGTACTCTTAAGAAAAATAGGACTCCGGTAAAAACGAAATACCGACCCGAGAGCCGGTGAGTTCGGCCACTCCATTGTCGGTCCTAGGCAACCCCTCGCGGGGCATACGAGGCTGTAGTAAGCTCGCACCTAGGTCCAGCAATGGAGACGAGAAACACAAAGGGAAAAAATTCGTCCCACGGAAATCTTGCTGGAATAACTCAAAACTTGCAAAGGAAGATTCCTTATCCAACGTGTACGAATATTTTAGGCAAAATGTATAGATAGGGGAAAATACACAACAACCAAAACTGCAGCCCAACCGTTATCGACATGACGGTGCCGGCAGAGCCAGGCCAAACTCAATCAAAACAATATCATGTGCAGATACATAAATTAAAATACTAACCTAATGTATTAAAGAGGATGTATGTCGCCCTATTATAAAGCGTAATCTCAACAAAAACAACCACTCCAATGCTCTCATCAACAAAAAAAACCCATAGCCAAATAGAAAATAAGACACAGGCAAATGATCAAGTATATATTGTCAACAAAACATTACAATTCTTGAATGACACATATTATTGTTAAAATTAAGCGCTGGAATTTCGCGCCAGTACCTGGACCAGAAATGACCAGTACGGCCCGAATTAAAACACACTGATGTTGGGGATTCGCACCACTACCACCGCGTTCTGTACCCCAACCAGACCCTCGACCTCTAGACTGGCGACGATATGGGTGGGCTGGAGTCCGTCGACTGGTGTTCCTCGTCATCTTTGCGATGGTTGACGCAACAACAGTCTCTTCTTTTGTGCCAAGCAACCTGATGATTACCTCTCCATACTCTCAACGATAAATCAACGGCCTCGTCTGGCGAAAAATGGCTTCAAATTCGGCCGCCTTTGGATGTTCTGCACATGAACCTTGCCTGGTCAGCGAAGGTTTGAAGGGCTGAGGCAATCATCGTTGGATCCCGAAGCCTGAGAGGAGCCGAAGCAAGCTGGCGGACAAATTCTAATGCAGCATTCACTCCTCCTGACGGAGAACGATCTGCTCTTAAAGCCTGGACCTCTTTCAAACGCCTTAATTATTCCTCAATCTAAAATGAGAAAAACCCACGCCATAGCTCAATGTACATAAACGCATAGTACGACTCCCCACCAGCCATGGCAACGCTTTTAAAATTGGTCTAAAAACCATATCGAAATCATGCCAAATCCAAAACGAAAAAATGTGCGGTAACCAATATGTAAGCACTATGCACACACAACTAAAATCGTAACTCTCGAAGTCCCCAAAGAAATTTAACATCAACCAAAAATTAAAACAATTGTCTTAACTCAGATATTCAAATGCCATTAAAATGTCGCCTCAAACAAAGCGTGGAACGCATACGGGCGCATACCCAGCTTTAACTTAGGCTCAACCAATACAATATATTCATCATGACTGTAAACAGCCTCACCCATCAAACGTCTACACAATTTAACACCTCAAACGTCTACACAATTTGAAAATTGCTCTCACCAAATACTTGGTACTCATACCCAATATGTAAACTGGCGGCAAACACGCGTTATTTACGTTCAAAGTTGCAAATGGTCTCAACCAACACAGTATATTATAGGCAAATATAGGACTAAAAATAGGCCTCAACGCACACATGATTTTCATATCTTATACACTATTAATATTGGTCCCCAGCTGTAAATTGGCCACAGCCAATACATTATACTTGCATACATAGTTATAAATTAACCTCAACCAAGACACTAGCTTATTCATACACAACTGTAAGTTGGCCATAAACCAAAACATTTTATTCATACGCAATTGTAATTAGTTGTGAATTGGCCTCAACCAACACATTATATTCATACACAACTATAAATTGGCCTCAACCAAACATTATATTTAAACACAGTTGTAAATTGGCCTCAACCAATATACTTTATTCGTACCCAACTGTAAATTGGCCTCAACTAATACATTATACTTATACACAGTTGTAAATTGGCTTCAACCAACACACTATACTCATACACAATAGTAAATTGGCCTCAACCAATACACTATACTTTCATACACGCTTGTAAATTGGCCTCAACAAATACGTACACTTTATTCATACACAACGGTAAATTGGAAAAGACCAATATATTTTATCCCGCTGACACAAGTTAACTGTAAATTGGTCTCAACCGATAGACCATATGCAGATATACAAACTGTAGATTGGCGTCAACCAAACATTACCTTCATGCACAGTTTTAAATTGGCCATAACCAACATACTATACTTATACCCAGTGTAGACTGGCCTCAATCAATACATTATTCTCATATACAATTGTAAATTGGCCTCAACCGATATATCATTTGCACATACACCACCATAAATTGGCCGTAACCAAATAAACTATGTTCACGACCAATCGCAAATTAAACAAACAACAATCGACTAGCGCTAAGGCACAACCTTAGCGGCCCTAACGGTTAAACAACAGATCGTGGTTTTTAACTGTAGCGGGAGATTAAACATGAAACCCATGATTCATGTGAAAGGGACCCGACTCACTTATTGTAAAGTGGTACAGAAAATGAACGATTCCACGAAGAATAACTAAGCGCATGTATGTAAAATGCGTAAACGCGCAGCCACAATTAATCGATTAGAACACTGATATACTGCACACAGTAATATCCAACTATCTGCACAAATGGTCGCAACAAACTGGAAAAACCGTGTTTCGCTCGCCGAGTAAATTACCGCAAGACTAACACACTAAGGTGAGGCCAATGAAGCAAAAATGTTTACTATACGATACGCATGGGCTCCGCCGAGATAACAGGAAAGCGAAGCGGAAGAACCTAAGTCAATTGCGTAATGTGCTACAAGGCCAAAGACATGACCTAGCGCCTGAAACATTTACTTCAATAGGCGACCGATCGCCCTGGAATTGAACAAACGCCTGGCCGATTCGAAACGTAAAGCATAAACCAAGAAAAACACAAGATACACGTGCCGAGCAGCCTCAAACGGGCAACAAAGAAAATCCCAAAGTACACGTAAACACTTCTTGAAACAACAACATACCTGTTGCACACTAAAATTCGAACACTGACTTAAAAATTTTAACAAATTGTCAATTCGTGCGTTCAAGTCTTTTGTTCCATTATCAAATTCGGCCCGCTTTGATTTCAAAGCTGTTTCTTGTTTAGTTTCTCGGTATCCCTTGCCGAACGCACGTGTTCTCGTTCTGTGTGAATTTCAAGTTTGAGTTTCTCAACTTCTTCTTTCGCTTCCTTTTCGCCCACCTCTGCTACCCATACTTTTGTATTTAAATCCTGCGAGTAAATTTGCAATACAATGTATGTAAAATAGTATATACAACTATAGATGTTTAAACCATTATACGGAAGGGACTCTTTGTTTTCATCAAAGGCAGTACTCTTGATATGAATAATGCTTCTCAAGTGTAAATTAACCCCACATTCACGCACGAGTTTCTTATAGAATATCGAAATTTTATATATCGGCATAACAAGGATGGAAAGCTATACTTCCCTGCTCTTGTTTCTGCAGCATCTAAGAAATGCGTTACCCACATGTCAGGAAACTCCTTCCGTTAATTAACCCCCGTCTAGAGCAACAACAGAAATGACGAAGCTGCGTACCTGTAAATTTTTTTCAAGCGCTGCGATGGTCTTTTCCAAACTCTTGCTGTATGTCTGACTAGCGTCCAGATCTTCGTGCGGTTGGGGTGGATTATCCAAACGGAAAAACTCACGAACATCAGACCTATAAAACAAAATGATTTTGGTTTCGCACGGTTGAAGGATGAGAGCTCGAGTGGCACAATGTGCTTAGAACGGTGTCAGTATACCTCTGAGTCAAAAGGCAGATATACCCGCAGAGTTTATAAAAAACGGAATTGTCGATTCAAACGAGAATTTCGCAAACAAAGAGGAGCAAAACTTTATGGTTTACATTTATTTAAAAGTTTAGCTATTCAGCCTTCCAACGGTGGGTTACTTCATAAATTTGAGCGAATGGTTCGCGCAAAACACTATTTTATGTTACTGAGATTGGAGAATCATAAAATTTGAGATGCAATAGCAACTCGATACGGAAATAACTCAGTTGTTTCTAACCATTAAAAACAAGAAGAACTGGACCATTTTAGCAATTGCTCATCAATACTTAGTTACCACAGTTTTTCATGCACTAGGCTACGTTTAATATATTTGCTAACTTTCCATTACGGACGCGGTTTAAGCTACACTGTTTACCTCACGGACATGCCGCTATTCGACGACATAAGTAATAAATTCCGGCAATGAATGATACACGATCCAGTATCTCTTGAGATATTTTTTATACAGCTTGTACTACTTTTTCTTGTGTGGCAACAACAGATTAAAGTTTAGACAAGAACATTCAAAAATTCAAAACGCGACTGGAAAGATCGAAATAGCATTATTATAGCAAAACGGATACTGTAACTAGACGGCATCTAAAAATTTCACTTCTGCATTCGTTACTTGCAGTGAAGACACAAATGACCACTTGTTTGAAAGAGAATAGAAAAAAAATTTAAAATAAACCATTAATCATTTCATACAGTCTGCAATAAATAAACCATTAATCATTTTATACAACCTGTACACTGATAGAAATCCGAGGTGCAACCTTAAGTTGCAAGAAATATTTTAAGTCAGTTCGGGAGTTTCAAAAGAAAATCCGTTGTGAATGGAACCTTGATAATATATAAACAGCACAACATGTACACAACATAATACAATAAATAATATAAGGTAAATCTAACCTTTCAGACATACCACGATGGTCTAGGACATTCTTCACAAATTCATTTAGACCCTCCTGTCTCCTCTGAATGAAATCTAAGGAAATTGTCATAAATTGAGCGACAAAGACGCAATGTGCTTAAACATCCTATACTTTAATATTTCACTCTCACTAACACCAGACACTTTTACTCGTTTAATTAGAAGTGACTCTTTAGCATTTATGAATTGATTTAATGTTTAGATCTGAAGAAATGGCTCATTATAACATTTTTAACCTAATTAGTTCATAATTGATATTTTACAACTGCTCCCTCGCCCCTCTCTACTCATGCATTGCCCAGTTGCAACATCCCTAATTTAAATGACCAAAAGCTTACTGCACTAGGCATACGCAACTCTTGGTAAACGGCAGGATCGAGTTATACTTGGCAGAATTGGCAATATTTGGCATAGTGAAAACTTGGTTAATCTGACTTAATAATAATACGTCCCAATCAATTCCCTGTTACCTCCTCTTTCTAAATAAAATATTGCGTAATTCCGCTGTTAAGTAAGAGTTTAAGTCCTTACTCGAAATTTATCAATTATCCCAATTAATAGATGAAGCAAAAAGGATAACTATCTCTTCCTCTACTCTTATTGACCATTTTATTACCAATGAACCAGGGGAAATTTCCAAATATGGTGTAATTCACACTGGGATCAGTGATCAAAGTCTTATTTATGGCATAAGAAAGATTAATATAAGCCATATAAAGATAATTAAAATATTATTGAAATTAGGAACATGAAAAAATTCAGTGAAGAAATTTTTTTGCATGATTTAGGAACGCAATCGTGGGAGCATGTCTGCTTTTTTGCAGACAATCGTAGCACTATGTGGGAAATTTGGAAAGATCTATTCTTACAAGTCCTTGATAAACATGCCCCTCTTCAAAACAAAAAAATAAAATCTAAAATATCTCCTTGGATTAGTAGTCATATAAGACTTTTAATGATTGCAAGAGATAACTTGAAATGAAAAGCAATCATTACTAAACTTGAAACAGACTGGGAAAACTATAAAAAAGTCAGAAATGAAACAAATATTCTACTAAGACAAGCAAAAAGAGACTATTACTCCAAAAAAATCTCTGCAGTAAAGCAAAATCCCAAAGCTGCTTGGAAGACAATTAATACTTGGCTTGGTAAATATAACCAACCAACTAGAGTAAATGAATTAAACGTAAATTATATGCGGAAATTGACCAGCCCCAATGATATTGCTGAGGGTTTCAATTCCTTCTTTTCAAATATTGGACCAAATTTAGCTGAAGAAATTGGTACAACAGAATACCATTTCAAAGAATACCTTAACAAAACTAATTCTGAATTTACTGCATTCAAATCAGTTACTGTAAACCATATTATTTTGTCCTTTACTACGTGAACTATCTGGTAGCAAAGCTACTGGCCTAGATAAAATATCAAGGAAGATAATTAAAATTGCAGCACCATTGATTTCTGATTCATTGACTTACATTTTTAATCAAGTAATTACCCTATGTACTTTTCCACATGAGTGGAAGATTGTAAGAGTAATTCCCCTTTTTAAGAATGGCAAACGCAACTTGCAAGGAAATTATCGACCAATTTCTATCTTGCCTGCCTTTAGTAAAGTTATGGAACGTATCTTATATACTCAATTTGTCCGTAAACAACATACTTTCTGAGCATCAATTTGGTTTCAGAAAATTCCATTCAACGGCTTCAGCTTTACTTGATTGTACGAATGATTGTACATAAACATGGACAGGAAATTGTTCAATTTGGTTGTATTTATATACTTGAAAAAAGCCTTTGTTTACCATGAAATCTTATTGAAAAAACTAATGCAAGTTGGAATCACAGGAAATGCATTTCTACTGCTTAAATCTTATTTAACTGGCCGTACTCAAAGATGTTAAGTCAATGGCTCTATTTCAAGTGACAATGGTGTAAAATGTGGTGTGCCCCAAGGGTCTATGTTAGGACCACTGTTCTTTTTACTGTATATTAAAGATTTACCTGCATGCCTGAATAAAACAAACCCCGGCTGTTTGCTGATGACACAAATATCACAGCAGCTGGTGGGTGTTAAATGTTATTGAAGATGCAATAAATTTGGATTTAGAAAACCTTCGGAAATGGCTCATGGCAAACAAACTGAGCTTGAACGTATCGAAAACTGAATATCAAATTATTGGTACTAATCCAATGCTAGAACGATGCTGCTCAACGGCTTAGAATTGATATTCAAAACAAACCAATAAAGCTAGTTTTTCAATGCAAAACGCTAGGTGTGACTCTTGATGAAAATCTGTGTTGGAAAAGTAATACAGACACTATTTGTAAAAAAATATCATCTGGAATTTATGCTCTCAAACGCATTAAAGAGTATGTTGATAAAAAAAACACTCATTTCTGTGTACAATGCTATAATTCAACACTATTTCTGCTACTGTTGTGAAGTTTGGAATGTATTTGGTGAAACTCAATCTACACGTCTGCAAAAACTTCACAACAGAGCTGCTCGTATTATAGCACATGTGCCAAATGAGGTAGATCAACAAACTGTACTGAATAATTATATTAGGATCGGAACTACTCAAAGAACAAAGAGTGAAAGCCAAGGCAAACATAATGTTTAAAGCGCTCAATAACATGGGGCCAAACTCACTAAAATAATTATTTACTTTCAAAACGAAAATATTAAATCACAGTCTTCGTGACAGCTCAAGTACAATGCGCTTGCCAAAGCCGAGGCCTGTATTTGGATAAATGCCGAGGTTCGAGGTAACTAACTGTTTTATTACACAATTGACAAGGTTTTAACAATGAAAAAAAGAAATTAGAAAAGTTTTCATTCTAAGGATATAATCTTTTTGAAGCACAATGATACGACCAAGCAAAGTAAGTTAGGATGCTATGGTCGATGAGTTCTTTTGAATTAACAGAGCAACGAATTGACCAAAACATATAGTGCGTATGTCGCAATTGGGTATGTTTTAAATAATGTTAAGCCTAGTTCACACTTGTCGCAAATATCGGCGTTGTCCATTGTCGGTAGTCATTAATGCATAAAATATTTTGTCAGTTTGGAAAGAATACAATGGATCGCCGATAAATGGCGACAAGTGTGAACCAGGTTTAAGTATACATAGAAACTTTAGATGTGACTTCGCAGAAGGAAGATGGCGTTCAGTGACGACGATCTAAGTGGATTGACACAGAACGTCTTCCAAACAAACGATGAATCTTCTCTACCGGAATATGTACACGTCGTGTGGTAAAGGTTGTGTACACGTTGTTTGGGGAAAAACAATTTAGGCGGGCTTAAGCACCGCACAGTTTGACGCAAGTAGTAATATAGGGACATAAGGCAGATAAAGATAAGGAAGATAAGGAAGATAAAATAAGGAAGATAGAGACAAGGAAGATAGGGAAGATAAAGATAAGGAAGATAAAGATAAGGAAGACAAAGAAGATAAAGATGAGGAAGATAAAGCCAAAGTCGAAAATTTTGGTCCTTTACCCAAAGTCACCTATATTACGTATCCAAATAGATTGGTAATGACATTGTTTAAAAGTAATCGTTTTGCCGTCAGCCAACGGTTTTATTTCGAAAGCACACTGCTAGAACTGTTTTTTGGTTGGATCGACTTATATTATTATAATTTATATTGATGTTCGCTAGACGCCCTAGAAAGCAGCTCGATAACAAACGACTGCGAAACTCGCTACGTGTAAACGTTTTAAGATGGGTAAGCAGAATATTCTTTGAATGATATTGATTTATACGATCGTCTAGACTACATATTGAAAACTATTTCAAATCTCCTCCACAGGTTACTGGCGACACAAAAGCTCTTGCTTGTCGTGCCATTTGGAGAGTGCCAGACGAAGATTTGAATTTAGCAGAGCATCAGATTTGCTCCAAAAGGCTTGAGCTGGACGATAAACTTGCTTCCTTGGACGTGGTGCAGTTTTTCGTATCTTGTGTCACGCTGGTTAAAAACAATGCCTCGCGAACACAGTTTGACGACGAGGAGGAAGACGATGGCCGCGAAAATACAATCTATCCTGGGATCGCGTATTTTATCGTGTTTCGATAAATACCAAAGTACCCCAAGGAAACCATATTTGCCGCCCTTCACGACGCAGACATGGAGCCCACACTGAGCGAAATTAAAACACGCTACAGCGGAGCGATCACTAGCGAAGAGGCAGCAAGCAGAAAGATAGCCCAAGTTGTAAAGGACCACAACCACGTTGCTACGACAGATTTAGTACGCATGTCCAACCGATTTTGCCGTACTGCTTGTGGTGCTGCAAATATATACTAAGAAGAAGGAAGCGTCAATCAACCGTCGACCTATCCCCAAACACCATGTCGTCTTGTTGTTGCTGAACAGAGTTCGTTCGGTGCACACCTCAGCGAAGCGCACGCTTCATTGATGGCAGACGGGCTGGTATGTTAATTCGAAATACTAGACAGAAAAACTCAACAAACCCACATGATCACGGCACCAAGCGACATAACCGTCATAGTGCGTGACATTGGACTCGTGATTGCGCGCTGTCATCACGCACTGCATCGTGGCTTCGTGTACGGTAAACCAGATGAAGAAAAACTCACGTTCGTCAAAATGATGGACGTGAAAACGTACGTCCACAGATTGCTAGCTAACGACGCGTTACGACAGAGAATTATCAAAAATATGTCAAGGATCATACAACTCTTATCACACCATGCATGCGAAATTATTGCCCAGATCGAGTTCCATCCAGATTACATTGAGGTTAGCGGTGGACACTTCCTTCGAATTTCAACACGGTCGTTTACGGACTGCGTACCGAACTTGCCTTTCGGAAAGATCTCTCCTCGCACGTACATCCCATACGACTGCACAACGCGACCATAGTCCTTGTTCTTTAAGAACGGTGTTAAGAATTCGTTTCCGGACTTGCCTGTAAGAACGGCGTTCCTCAACAAGTTCTATCAATGCTTTGTCGGTCGAAGGATGCCTCAAAAGGTGCGAAAGCTGGTTGTCTCAGGACCAAAAGATTCGGAAAAATATCGTGGGCGTGCGTTCTCCACAGAGTTGTACCATCAGAACGTCTTGCATCGATAACTAACGAGAAGCAGTTTTCTGCGTCCATGATTAACGACTCCACGGAACTTGTCGTTATCGACGACTGGTCGTCGCAGACGATGCAGTCTGATCTGGCAAAAACGCTCCTGCATGGTGGATGGTTGGTGACGGCCGTCAAACATGAACAACCAAAGTGCATTTGGAACAACAGTCCGTTCTACATCACCACAAATGCTGTTCCAAATTTTGGAAAGGAGATGGAAAACGTCAAGCGGCGAATTGCTGTTTTCGTAACGCAATCGTTGCCTACACCAACGGCGGGCGTTGACAAATGGATTTACGACCACGCTATGGATTGTCTGGTTTTGACAGTGAAGCAGATAACGAAGCTAGGTGGTACGGAAACACTGACGCCCAAATATCTGTCATAGATGAAAACGACATCGCACGGTAAATACTTTTAAAATATTACATACTTGTAACATAGAGAGAAATTTAACATCGTTGTTAAAAAATGATCACGTGGTAAAATTGACAACGTGACAGCCACTGATCTATTTAAACATTCCCGGATTGTCGTCCCATAAACGTATCATTGTGCTTGTTTATTGGCGTCACAGCTAACAAGCCTCGTTCAGATTGAACTCAAATATTTTTTCATCATTTTAGATCCCTATTCGACTCGTCCGTTCTGCGAAACATCAGCGTTCAAGATCAGAGAGATATGAAAGAGGGACCACCGCCTTCGCTATCAACTCCAGCAGACTCCTGCGCAGTCCATCGTTCTTTCGTACAACAAGAACAGCACGAGCAGCTTGTCAATGCGAGACGCCGACGCCGAGCTTTTCCCTTTCCATCCTCCTCCTCGTCGGAAGAGGAGGAGTTGTCCAGTTTCGATGACTACCATGAGGAGAACGAACCTGAGGTTGAAACGTCCATGAAAGGACATAAAGGAAATTTGACGAGATCGATGACCACCAACAGAGTGATGACGACGAAGAAGAAGAAGCGCCAGAGCCGGGATGGGTCATCAATGATGACGTGTACCTATCGAAAGTCTACGAGCACATCAGATGGAGGTAAGTGAACAACTGTCATACATATTTACAAATGTACGTTGAAGTTGTAATGTATTATCATGTTATTATTATCATTATTATTTTATTATTATTATTGTAAAGTCCTATCTAATGTTTAATAAATATTATTATTATCATTATTAGGTTTCCGACAGAGCAATTACCTCAGCGACTCATCTTGGCATTCTGCGAACGTCGTGATTCCGCAAGGAGAATCGAAAAAGACTTCGCCACCAAACCTGACCCGTATATTGACGCCTGGATGTTGATCGCGAGGTTTTCCACCTGGAAAAGTTTATAACCGAGTTTCCAGATGTGGACAAATACATTTCTGCCACATGCAAATTTCTCAAATGTCGCTTCATGTCTGACGGATGTCCAATCATGCGGACAAAAAGAGAGCTTCTGGCGGCAAATGAAGAAGAAGCGGCAAAGAACGCACAAACGCCACGGAAACAAGCAACGCCCCAACGGACCGAGACAATATCACCGAAGAGGGTGAAGAAGAAGCGCCAAGGAACGGACACACGAGGGTGAGGAGGAAGCGCCAAGGAACGGACACACGCCACCGAAACAAGCAACGCCCCGACGGACCGAGACGGTGTCCACGGAAGAGGGTGAGGAAGAAGCGGAGAAGAACGCACAAACGCCACCGGAACAAGCAACACACCAACCGGCCGAGACGATGTCCACGGAAGAGGGTGAAGAAGAATCACCTAGACCGATTCCAGTACGGTTGCACAAAACGTTGGTCGTCAAACGCAAGGAACGAAGTGTACGTAATTCGTCGAATGGCGAAAAACTGTTTCTTGTTATTACATATGATCAGTGTATCTATTTTTGTGTGTGTGTGTGCTTATGCTAGAAGCAAAAAAATAATGAACCAAATTTCAATTTCTCTTTGACTCGTACGAGTTTGTTTTCCGTCCTTTAAAGTATGCCTAAGGATCACATCATATGTGTTAATTTACACGATATTTCGAATTTACGTGAAGTTCTTACGTGCAGTTATTGGCCCGGCCTTTCTTTCTCCGTGTTGAAGAATATAAAAATTATTATTTTTCTATGTTTGTTACCTTAGCGAATTTCTTTGGGCAATGATTGTCTAACTAGTTTAGAGGCCGGGCTAATTTCAGTAGAACCCGGGCTAAATTGAATAGAAGCCGGAATAATTTCAATAGAAGCCTTAAGAACACATCATATAATATCTCAAGCTACAATCAGTGACATTGAAATTTGGGACACTTGTATAGAAAGGGTATTTTTGTACACAATTGTGCAAAATTCACTGGTAAACCCCCTCCCCCGTTTCAATGTTGGTTTATCTGCTGGAAAAAGCATCGACAGCCTAATACGAGACAATAGCATGTAACATAGAAAATGCATGTTAGACTACCAACATTGAAAAGGGGGGAAGGGGGGAATTTTGCCTTTTCAGGCTAATCGGTCCAATAATTATGTCACTGATTGTCTGAGTATTTTACTGCGTTATCATACTTTTGAAATGTCTGTAACTTGAAAACTAAACAAGATATCTTTATGAAACTTTCAGCAAGAATTCAGTGGTAATTGAGCTATTGATAGGTCGATACCATTCCAAGATTAATTATATTGCGTAACAATAGTTTCATTTTAATATCCAAACATAGCACGAATTCACGATTTAACTGCAGAGCAGCGAGCTTTAGCCCTCTTGCTGAGGCGCGAATTCAAATATTCGTATCGGAAAATTGCGTTAACATGTCAAAGTCAAGCCTTCTAAGAGTTTTTAAGCGGTTTGATAATAAAAATAAAAATACCGAAAAGCTGAAAAAGTCTTATCAAGGTCGGCGTAAATCATTGACACAACGAGATGAGCGCAAACTCAAAAGAGCAATTATGCAACTCCGAGAAAGAAGTCCTAATTTCATACTTATCATACTTATTTTATTTTATTGTTGTATAATGTTTACTGAATACATGCATACCAGTAGCAAAATATATTTTAAATCTCGCAAATTTGCCTAACTAATGCACTGGTGTCGTATTACATAATGCTTATAGCCGTGGCTAATGCAAACAAAATTGTTGTGTTTATTGCGTATATTATGCTTATATACAGATTATATATATATGCATATATAATACACATATATATGAATGCCAAGTAACCATGTGTTTTTCTAAAATAACAGACTTTTTTATTAGTAATCATTAAGTAACCACAAGTAACCATTTGATTAAATAACTATATATGATATACTTACTTATATAAGCTTACTGATGGTTACTTGTGGTTACTTGTGGTAACTTGCGCTATTTATACTTGGATGATGATTATTCGTCAACAAATAGCGAATTCACAATTTGTGTGTAACATTAGACAGTTATATTTGTCCAAAATAACTACACATTGCATCTTATTTGAATGCTTAAAGATGGTTACTTGTGGAGACGTGCGGTTACTTCTGCTCTTTAGATTTTCCTGCATGATAATTACTTGTCTACAAACAGGGAATTCACATTTTGTTTGTAAAATTAGACTTGGTAGTGTATTTGTCCAAATACTTGAAATGTAATTCATGCTAGCAAATAATTAAGCGATCCAGTCATATATATATTTGATGTGTCATTGAACGGCCAATAATAAATATTTCAAATAGTGCCGCAAGCATAGCTTGTATTACAGCCACGCAAAATTACAAAGCTACACTATATATAAAATATATATATAGATAGAAAAATCTACAGCAAACGTAGCTTTAGGGTACAATCTCATACGAATCACATCTTTATATGATAGAACGATGTTTAAAGAACCACCATAGCTATTTATAAGACTTAATTATCTACCAAACTAATACCAACAAATTCCTAACTAACAGCAAGCCATAAGAAAAAACTCAGACTGTCTGAGTATTTTACTGCGTTATCATACTTTTGAAATGTCTGTAACTTGAAAACTAAACAAGATATCTTTATGAAACTTTCAGCAAGAATTCAGTGGTAATTGAGCTATTGATAGGTCGATACCATTCCAAGATTAATTATATTGCGTAACAATAGTTTCATTTTAATATCCAAACATAGCACGAATTCACGATTTAACTGCAGAGCAGCGAGCTTTAGCCCTCTTGCTGAGGCGCGAATTCAAATATTCGTATCGGAAAATTGCGTTAACATGTCAAAGTCAAGCCTTCTAAGAGTTTTTAAGCGGTTTGATAATAAAAATAAAAATACCGAAAAGCTGAAAAAGTCTTATCAAGGTCGGCGTAAATCATTGACACAACGAGATGAGCGCAAACTCAAAAGAGCAATTATGCAACTCCGAGAAAGAAGTCCTAATTTCATACTTATCATACTTATTTTATTTTATTGTTGTATAATGTTTACTGAATACATGCATACCAGTAGCAAAATATATTTTAAATCTCGCAAATTTGCCTAACTAATGCACTGGTGTCGTATTACATAATGCTTATAGCCGTGGCTAATGCAAACAAAATTGTTGTGTTTATTGCGTATATTATGCTTATATACAGATTATATATATATGCATATATAATACACATATATATGAATGCCAAGTAACCATGTGTTTTTCTAAAAATAACAGACTTTTTGACAAGTAATCATTAGTAACCACAAGTAACCATTTGATTAAATAACTATATATGATATACTTACTTATATAAGCTTACTGATGGTTACTTGTGGTTACTTGTGGTAACTTGCGCTATTTATACTTGGATGATGATTATTCGTCAACAAATAGCGAATTCACAATTTGTGTGTAACATTAGACAGTTATATTTGTCCAAAATAACTACACATTGCATCTTATTTGAATGCTTAAAGATGGTTACTTGTGGAGACGTGCGGTTACTTCTGCTCTTTAGATTTTCCTGCATGATAATTACTTGTCTACAAACAGGGAATTCACATTTTGTTTGTAAAATTAGACTTGGTAGTGTATTTGTCCAAATACTTGAAATGTAATTCATGCTAGCAAATAATTAAGCGATCCAGTCATATATATATTTGATGTGTCATTGAACGGCCAATAATAAATATTTCAAATAGTGCCGCAAGCATAGCTTGTATTACAGCCACGCAAAATTACATATATAAAATATATATATAGATAGAAAAATCTACAGCAAACGTAGCTTTAGGGTACAATCTCATACGAATCACATCTTTATATGATAGAACGATGTTTAAAGAACCACCATAGCTATTTATAAGACTTAATTATCTACCAAACTAATACCAACAAATTCCTAACTAACAGCAAGCCATAAGAAAAAACTCAGACAATCAGTGACATTGAAATTTGGGACACTTGTATAGAAAGGGTATTTTTGTACACAATTGTGCAAAATTCACTGGTAAACCCCTCCCCGTTTCAATGTTGGTTTATCTGCTGGAAAAAGCATCGACAGCCTAATACGAGACAATAGCATGTAACATAGAAAATGCATGTTAGACTACCAACATTGAAAAGGGGGAAGGGGGAATTTTGCCTTTCAGGCTAATCGGTCCAATAATTATGTCACTGATTGTCTGAGTATTTTACTGCGTTATCATACTTTTGAAATGTCTGTAACTTGAAAACTAAACAAGATATCTTTATGAAACTTTCAGCAAGAATTCAGTGGTAATTGAGCTATTGATAGGTCGATACCATTCCAAGATTAATTATATTGCGTAACAATAGTTTCATTTTAATATCCAAACATAGCACGAATTCACGATTTAACTGCAGAGCAGCGAGCTTTAGCCCTCTTGCTGAGGCGCGAATTCAAATATTCGTATCGGAAAATTGCGTTAACATGTCAAAGTCAAGTTTCTAAGAGTTTTTAAGCGGTTTGATAATAAAAATAAAAATACCGAAAAGCTGAAAAGTCTTATCAAGGTCGGCGTAAATCATTGACACAACGAGATGAGCGCAAACTCAAAAGAGCAATTATGCAACTCGAGAAAGAAGTCCTAATTTCATACTTATCATACTTATTTTATTTTATTGTTGTATAATGTTTACTGAATACATGCATACCAGTAGCAAAATATATTTTAAATCTCGCAAATTTGCCTAACTAATGCACTGGTGTCGTATTACATAATGCTTATAGCCGTGGCTAATGCAAACAAAATTGTTGTGTTTATTGCGTATATTATGCTTATATACAGATTATATATATATGCATATATAATACACATATATATGAATGCCAAGTAACCATGTGTTTTTCTAAAAATAACAGACTTTTTTACAGTAATCACAAGTAACCACAAGTAACCATTTGATTAAATAACTATATATGATATACTTACTTATATAAGCTTACTGATGGTTACTTGTGGTTACTTGTGGTAACTTGCGCTATTTATACTTGGATGATGATTATTCGTCAACAAATAGCGAATTCACAATTTGTGTGTAACATTAGACAGTTATATTTGTCCAAAATAACTACACATTGCATCTTATTTGAATGCTTAAAGATGGTTACTTGTGGAGACGTGCGGTTACTTGTGCTCTTTAGACTTTCCCGCATGATAATTACTTGTCTACAAACAGGGAATTCACATTTTGTTTGTAAAATTAGACTTGGTAGTGTATTTGTCCAAATACTTGAAATGTAATTCATGCTAGCAAATAATTAAGCGATCCAGTCATATATATATTTGATGTGTCATTGAACGGCCAATAATAAATATTTCAAATAGTGCCGCAAGCATAGCTTGTATTACAGCCACGCAAAATTACAATAATATAGCGCGTGCGTTTTAAGCTACACTATATATAAAATATATATATAGATAGAAAAATCTACAGCAAACGTAGCTTTAGGGTACAATCTCATACGAATCACATCTTTATATGATAGAACGATGTTTAAAGAACCACCATAGCTATTTATAAGACTTAATTATCTACCAAACTAATACCAACAAATTCCTAACTAACAGCAAGCCATAAGAAAAAACTCAGACAATCAGTGACATTGAAATTTGGGACACTTGTATAGAAAGGGTATTTTTGTACACAATTGTGCAAAATTCACTGGTAAACCCTCCCCGTTTCAATGTTGGTTTATCTGCTGGAAAAAGCATCGACAGCCTAATACGAGACAATAGCATGTAACATAGAAAATGCATGTTAGACTACCAACATTGAAAAGGGGGGAAGGGGGGAATTTTGCCTTTTCAGGCTAATCGGTCCAATAATTATGTCACTGATTGTAGACAATTTCGATCTTACATGAAGTTCTTAGGTACACATAATAAGAATAAACACAGTATTTCTTCTCTGTCTAGCAATTTAGAAAGTTGACAAAAGTTAATCATTACCTTTCTATATAATATTTGCTAGCCTCTAAACTAACTTATTTTAGAAATTGCGTTACTAGATGACGCGTCAGGCTTACTTCAATGAATGCCGGGCTAATTTCAATAAATGCCGGGCTAAATTAAATAGAAGCCGGGCTAAATTAAATAGAAGCCGGGCTAAATTGAATAGAAGCCGGGCTAATTTGAATAGAAGCGTTAGGAACCCATCATATAATATCTCAAGCTAGGCAATGTCGATCTTACATGAAATTCTTAGGTACACATAATAAGAATTAACACAGAATTTTTTATCTGTCTGGCAAGTTATAAAGTTAACAAAAGTTAACCATAAGCTTTCTGTAATGTTTGCTAGCTTCTAAACTAACTTATTTTAGAAATTTCCTAACTAGATGACGCGTCAGGCTTACTTCAATGAACGCCGGGCTAATTTCAATAGATGCCGGCCTAAATTAAATAGAAGCCGGGCTAAATTGAATAGAAGCCGGGCTAGCGTCAATTGTAGCCGGACTAGCTTCAATAGAAGCCGGGATAAATTGAATAGAAGCCGGGCTAAATTGAATAGAAGCCGGGCTAATTTGAATATAAGCCTTAAGGCCGGCCTCCACTTGCACGTACGTACGCTCAATTGCACGCACGTATGTGTTTATACTTTCGTGAAATTTGATTGATTAAAAACTTGACGGCCGCACAGAAAGTAGGATACAGTTCTACTGTCATACGTACAAAAAGTTAGCCGCGACGGTCAAGATTAGCGATCATTTTCGAGTCACAGAGCACTTGCACGTACGGCCAGCGCGGCCGATTTTGCGCATGCTCTGTGACTCGAAAATGATCGCTAATCTTGACCGTCGCGGCTGACTTTTTGTACGTATGACAGTAGAACTGTATTCTACTTTCTGTGCGGCCGTCAAGTTTTTAACCAATCAAATTTCACGAAAGTATAAACACATACGTGCGTGCAATTGTGCGTACGTACGTGCAAGTGGAGCCCGGCCTTTAGGAACCCATCATATAATATCTCAAGTTAGACAATTTCGATCTTACATGAAGTTCTTAGGTACACATAATAAAATTAAAACAGCATTTTTTCTCTGTCTAGCAAGTTATAAAGTTAACAAAAGTTAACCATAAGCTTTCTGTAATGTTTGCTAGCTTCTAAGCTAACTTATTTTAGCAATTTTCTAACTAGATGACGCGTCAGGCTAACTTCAATGAATGCCGGGCTAATTTCAATAGAAGCCGGGCTAAATTGAATAGAAGTCGGGCAAAATTGAATAGAAGCCGGACTAATTTCAATAGAATAACATCATTTCAAGTTACTGTACACGATTGTGATTTGACCTGAAGTACTCCAGTACTTCATTTCACAAATGGCCAGTTGGCGCCTACGCACATTAATATTTTGAGAGCTGCACATTTATATTATTTTACAACTACTAAAATGTTTTGTGCAATCGCAACTGCACTTTAAAATTTCTGTTTGTTAAACCAGACATAATCTGCATTAAATGGATAATATTAGCAGCTTAAACTGAAGAGCGTCGAATGGCGCTACCCGGCTAACTTCCATATAAAAGTTTGTCGCCAAACTATCTTGAATGCTAGCTTGTCCTGTAGCCTAACATCGTTTGGCACTGAGCTCCAAATTTTCACACATCAACTTTGATAAATATATAACTGCAAGTTTTATAGCAACGTTTGGTTTTGCTTTTTTTTCTGAATGTATTGAAATTAGCCCGGCTTCTATTGAAATTAGCCCGGCCACAGTTGATGTTAGCCCGGCTTCTATTGAAACAAGACGCTCTATTGAGGGTTTAGTCGCTGGGGTAATGATATAGGCTCTTTCGTAATTAACACATTTTGACAGTGTATGCTACAGCTATACAGTAGGCATTCGGCAAATATTTTTCTGAGTGTTATTGTAACATACTTGGCTTACATGACTTACATTTCTTTCACGTAAAGATAATTTAGAAATTACGACCTGAGTAAACCTGAGTAGGTTTGCGAGAGTCGCTTTTTCAATGTAGATTGAAAACTAACAGCATTGGAATCCTTACAAAATAAGCTTTTTAACAGTGGGTTATGTTGTCGATTAAACATTACAAAATCAATTACGAAATACTAAATGTTTAATCCCAAACATACCTCCAGTTCAACTCAAACAATCTTTAATATCTTCTCTATTTCTTGGATTTGACAATAGACTTCTCCATTCGAAAATTTAGCTTTTTATGTGCGTATTTCCTGTAGAAAGTTTTGCTCGATACGACGAGTAGAAGTATCTATTTTGAATTTTTTTTATTTATCGGGTATTTTCCAGCAAGCATGTGCTTGCCGTAGTTTGACCGATATATGGTTTGCCCAACCTCGTACCCAGGCGCTTTGGCTTCCTACACGGTTACGTCATGAGCGCGCGGGAAACCCGTCCCGTCGTGGCTACGCACTACAAGTTTCCAAGCGTGCGTCACGCAACCGCTTAGCACATTAAAGCGCCTGGGTACGAGGCTGTGGTTTGCCTACAATTTATGGTTTGCCAAAGCGCTTCTAGCCTGCGTGGCAGGCGTTCTATTGTGGGGGAGGGATTTTTGTTTAGAGCGCGCGCTTTTTTTCGAGAGCGCGCGCTAAGTCTGAAGTTATGGGGGGGGGAGGCCAAAATGCGAAGGGAGAGGCGAAATGAAATATCAATTAACATCAATTTCCGGAGCGTTAGCGCTCAATCATCACTAATTTCCGCAGCGTTTTTTCATTGGTTATTTGAAGAGATGTTACTATAATGTCCAGTCGTATTTGTTTTATCCTTGTCTCGTTTATGAATAGGATTTGGGCAGGCGTTCATTTCCCTCTCCCTTCGCTTTTTCTCCTCCTCCCTAACTTCACACTTAGCGCGCGCTCTCAAAAAAAAAGCGCGCGCTCTAAACAAAACTCCCTCCCCCACAATAGAACGCCTGCCACGCAGGCTAAAGCGCTTCAGTCACGACAAATTATCTTATATAGGGTATTTTACCCTGGGGAATTCATTCCGGCCACTTAAAAGCCATAGCAACATGGTTGTTTTTGTCTGAAAGTCCAGTTTGGCCGCACGCTAAGATTACAAATTTCGCCGTAACTTTGTCAATTTTTATGGTTTTTCTTTGAAAGTTGGTCAGTATGTACTGTTTTTAAAGCTCTATGAAACGTTGTATTAGATAAAATCACACGGTTTTTAAAACAGAAGTTATAATCGACCAAAGGTACTGAATATATATTTAGTTTACCGATAAAGCATCCGCGGGAAGCAAGCCAACGCTATCGTGTTGTGCTACAAATTCCCAATTGGGACGATCATTTTCAGTTTGGCTACAAAGCACGACCAGTGGTGGAAAGCAACCAAAGCAAGCTGAAATATCGGTGACTCGAGCATTTAAATTCTTAAAGTATTGTTGTAAGCAATCGAGCGAAGATGAACAATCCGTGTTGTCGACGATCGAACTTGTCGATTATTTTCTGTGTTCTTCCAGATTTTTAACAGACTTTCTTGATCATCTCGAAAGCAATTGGCAAATGGGTCAATCTGGCCGTCTGGGCTACGTAAACGGTATAGCAGATCTCTTAGATTTTCGTCGATTTCACTCACCTTCCGGACCCGTACATCAAAACTTCTCCGTTACCGAAGTATACATAAAGGGAGCGAGGCAATGATTGGCAAAGCAGATGCGTTCTCACTGGACGAAAGATTTAGACATCGACACCCTCGAATCCAGAGGAAGTTTGGTTTCGCTTGCTAAACTTCAGACGGTAATTCCCTTTCGTTTAGAACGCTACAAAGGAATTATCGAAGAATGCAAGAAAAAATATTTTCTCACTCCAACCGACTTGAATTTTGCTACTAGATTTGTCGCCGTTTTCATGTTCGTTAAGGTTAAATGATGCCGACCCATGACCTACCAACATTTGACAGTAACCATGTTTGAAAACGCAAAACCCAACGAGGGAATGGTCGATCAGAGCATTTTAAGACGGCGCAAAAGTATGGTTTTAATTCGCTCTACTTCGATGAGATTAGCTTGGGAATCGTAGATGACTACGTTAGATTCGTGAGACCAATACTCAATCCACAATGCGAATACTTGCTCCTAAATCGAAACGGCACACAGTTTCAGAAGCTCACCGACCTACTCAGCGTGCTCGTGTTTCAAGCTATAGGCAAGTATATTCACCGACAAGATATAGACAGATCATCGAAACGGAGAGCGTGAACAATTTAGATTTGCAAGAACAACGATTTGTATCCGAAGACCAGAAACACAGCTCAAACGTGGCCAGAATTCACTATCAAAAGCTGAAATCTCGTGATGTTGCTTTAAAGGGACGATCCTGCGAGGAAAAACTGCGCGGTGACAATGGAAGAGCGATGGATATGTGCGTACAGAAACTGAGACAACAAGATTCGAATGTTATTGAAGTCAAAGACATGGAGGCAGACATTGACACTGCGTCAACTCCTACGAGCGAAGCGCCGATTCATGGAAACGATAAAACGGCAACAAAAAGCAAGGGGCCAGTTAGGTTTACACAAGAGGAAGACAATTATCTGAGAGAAGGAATGAACAAGTTTGGTATGCGCTGGACTGCAATTTTAAACTGCCCACTTTACAAGTTTCGAGAATGCAGAATACCGAGAACATTACGAATGCGAGCAACAACACTTAAATTAATTTAGACTAGAACTGTAATGATTTATAATTTAAAATCTACACTATATGTATGAACTTTTTACTATTACCAAAAAAGGATTTGTTAAGTATAAAAGATGTCAAAGAAATACTTTTAAATTCGAAAAAATGCCTGTTTCTTTAATAGCATTCATTGATCATACTTAACACTAACCACAGAATGTCTTAAAACATACTTTGAGAATAAAGGAAAAAGAAAAAAATGTTTGTTTTCCAAAGGCTGGGATAAGGATTCGAACCTACATGCTGTTCCAAGTCGTAGGCGGAGGCTTTGACCACTATGCTGGCAGCAATTTCGCTGACAACCGGAGCGAAAATACTCTTAATACAAATCTAACTTGAAGTCATAGTACAAAACATCAGGTCAATAATATGCACTAAACATTTTACAATATATTATGTATTTGCACGAGAATGCATTCATAATTATAGGAATATCCTGAGTCATTTCATAATATCATTAATATAAAGTAACGAATAACGGCAGTTCCTTATTATAAAATGAACAATTTGTTCTCATTCAACCGCTCCTTAATATATAGGGAACCAATTGTTCCTATTTAAGCGTTCCTTAATATAAAGGAACAAATAACAGCAGTTCCTTAATATAAAGTGAACAATTTGTTCTCATTCAACCGTTCCATAATATAAAGGAACAAATGACTGCAGTCCCTTAATATAATCGGGACATAAAGTTCCATTACTCAAGTACCTAATAACCAAAACAAACAACTGCTTACAGTGAAGGTCATCACAAAATTGCTTCGTTTTTAACACACCGTTGCCTTTGTGGTTTGCTTAATGGTGCAAAACACACCAAAACGTCTTGTACAAATGCCCCCGTCGACAATTTTGTACATAAATATACAACTTACGGACATAACAAGACAAAAGAAAATACAATTAAGAACAGAATATAAGGAAATGCATAAAGATAAGGAAGATGAGGAAGATAAAGATAAGGAAGATAAGTCGGCTCGGAGGTATATATACTAGGCTCGGAGATCTATACTAAACTTGGCTCGGGCCTATCCGTATATGTTAGAGCTCGGCTCGGACCTATCCTTACATCTTAGAGCTCAGCTCGAAGGTAAGCACGCCCTATATGGAGGTTGGCTCGCTCGATGTGAAGCTAACGTCGCTCGATATTCAATTATTCAATTTTATGATTCAATGATTCACTCTTAGGATTCAATGATTCAATCTTAGGATTCGACGATTCACTCTTAGAATTCAATGATTCACTCTTAGGATTCAATGATTCACTCATAATCATAGTCATAGTCATATTCATAGCCATAGAAATTGGATTAGTTAACAAGTTTATCAGAGATATGGTTGCTCGGTATGGGTTAAAGAAATGTAAAGTTATGGTTAAAAGGTGAAAAAGTTACGAGGTTGCCTCGGACAATATATACTCCCAAGCGAGTGATGAAGTTGAAGAATAATACGCTCTTAGAAGCACACCCAGAGCAGACCTTATTTACTTTGTTAAAAATATATTTAATTGGGTAGACTTTTCAGATTGGAGACCAAAAATTTAGCAATGATGACGTCAGAGCAACGAGAACGTTACAAACAAAGACTACTTCACGAGAGATCAAAATACATTCCTATGAAAGCTAAACATATTGCAAGATTTCACCTGAAGACAGACAAGAATATGAGAACTCCTTAAAGATATAAAGACGCCTATGCTCTTAGGAGTGACCTTACTAACGCTGTAAAAGAAATTTTAATCAATAAATGTGTTTTAAAAATGAATTATGTGTGTGCTGTATGTACATTGTACAATATCGTCCCGTACTATAATGATATATTCTCAATTTATTCAAATCGTCGTTAACGATTTACAAATGACTTACCAACCAACGCATAGAATTGTGTTTGCATACAATGTTTGTATATGCTCGCAAATCTCGCTTAAAAATCACTGCTTCTCATCCTCTGCTACATCTAAAACGCTTGAAACTTTGTAAGGTTTAAATCCCTTAAACATTCCCTTGGCAAACATATATTTATTTTTCTCTATAAGAGCTTACATGTAGCTATGCCGATTAAACTTTAAAATCTTCTCGTTTTAGAAAGCTATATTTCTGCTTGTTATTACTTATTAAAAATGGTCGTTTACTATTTGGTTTATGTTTTGGAATATTAAAAATTCAACATGTATTAATGGTTCTTTGTACATTGTGCACGTGACGAATAGATTCCTCGCTATCACTTTGCAAACATACCAATAATACGACCAAAGTTTGTAACATTGATTTCTCTGTAGACTTGTTCAAGATCTACATCAATTTCACGGCATAGATCTCGATGTTGGTTGAGAATTATATTTATATGAAACGATGAAGTTTGCTTATCCACATCAATTTCATTTCGTTTCAACTCGTCAAAAATTATATCTATGTTATCCATTGACTGTCTCACATAACCGAAGCAAGGGAAGCTACTTCAAGCACTATCGATAAAAGACTATGCTTAGATCAAATGTTTGGAAAATTTTGTAGCGACGCTAACATGGGACGCTAATTAAAAAGCGTTTATTTTTGTGCTAAAATGCTTAAACGACTTTCATGCCCAGGCTCGCCTTGAGTGATGTCATGTGTGTGCACCCTTCGCTCATCCTGAATATCAATTACCTCACCCTGAATATTTAGTGAACGCACCCCCACGCACCACTAAAATTAAGGCGCTGCCTGGTAAATTTATTGAAGAAATACATGAGAAAGTGTCCGAAGTCTGCAATAGAAAAGGATGTCTTTTACTTAGCTCCTCGTCGAAAGTATGAATTGTCTGATGAAGGTATGTTGATGTATAGGAGAGTGATTTATAACGTTCTTGAATAGTCAAATTAGATAAGATAATGTTTTAGGCCTTTTTTTAAAGTCTCGCATGCTATATATACTGCAGTACGGTTTAACTTTGAATTCTGTACGTTTTAAACGCTTACTAATTTCTTGTTTTTCTTTTCAGTTTTTTATACTGCAAATCCTGTCGGCAAAACTACTTTGGGCCTGACGGTTAAAAAAATATGCGAAGCCGCCGGCATCAAAGGACACTATACAAATCATAGTTTGAGGGCTACTACAGCGACGCGAGGCTTAGCAAAAGGGATTCCAGAGAAATTTGTGATGGAACGGACAGGCCACAGAGATATCAGATCCTATCAGAAGTGTCAACCAAGCTGAAAATTTCGAAAGCTTTTGATTGTAGCACAAAAATCGACATTGACAAAGAATCAGGCATTTTGGAAGAAGATAAGCAGTGGGAAGTTTGAAACGAGTATTCCAATGTGATGAGGAGAGAGGAGAGAAGAGATTGTGCGACAATAAAGAAAAAACTGGAGAAGGGAAGTCAGTTTGTCTTAGTAATTGTACAATTGTAGTGAAGGGTGGTTTAAATATTGAATAGGTTTTGTTGTGATTTAGAAAATACACGTCAATTTGGGTAGTGACGGTTGTGTGAAATATTGTTAGCATCAAGCGGGTGGTAATAGATACATTTATTTTTGGTTTAGAGCAAATGAATGCAGAAAATGGAATTACATATTTAGCATATTGAGCGAGTGCGATCGATAGTACCATACGTCAATATCTGTATATTATTGTCTAGTTCAACGTAAATATCCGTATATTGTTCTCGACTTCAATTCAGAGACAATATATGTATATGGTCGTGCAACTATTAATGAATTATTCAATTTAATTCATCAGCCCCGCTCTTCCCTGCTGAATATAAAAAATACAGCGTTATGAAGAACAAAGGAAACCGCGTCAATTGTGTAATAATAAGTATAAATGTAACTTGATGTACGTTGCTTTGAGCAACTTTAACGGAAAAGTACTTAAATTGTCGTAACATATTTACTATCGATGGATAGACTTAGAAAAACGTCAATTTATATATCAGGTAAAATTTTTTATACAAATTACCTTCGTCGCTTCGACTTAATATGCTCATGAATTCAGAATTTCAGATCGACCAAATCACATATCTTAGCTCTCTGTTTGCATTTCCCATGCAAATTTGTTCATTTAAATCCCTATTATCCAGCAAATGCTCCAATAAAGCTTGGCTCATCGGGGTACTGGATGCGCCATTATACCAAATGCTGGCTCAGCCGGGCAACTTTTGTTCGAATTTGGGCGCGTTTTTTCCATTATATTCAGTTCTAAATACGAGCCAATAGCAATTTATAACCCCTTTATATGTATAGTGATCGTACATTTGTTGATGCAAATATTAATTGAAACTACAAACCTTCATTAAAATTATTACGAATTATTCTTTTTGGAGGTAGAGTTAAAGTACAGTTAGGATATGATTTCTTCAACTAGAACAGGGAACATAAATATATTCAATTACAAGCATTGGCGGTGGATGATTGGTTTGATTGGGAGGAGGAGGAGGGCTAGAAAACCCTAGGGGTCGAGAAGGCGTGCACTCCCGGGGAAGTTGTGAAATTTAGTGTTTTAAAAATGCTATTTTCTATGTTCTGGTAGAAAACTGATCATTTTGCATTTCAGGCTGCGAAGAATGTGACTCGTTCATGAGTGTGTTTTCAGTCAAATCTAAAGTCATCCCATTGGCAAGTCAATTGAAAGTTAAAAGACTATATGCATGGAATTTTTGACACGAGTGCCACACGCCAGAGCAAATTGCGTGGATTGTGCAATAGCGTCATCATGGGGAAAAGATTCCGATGCTAGTTCTACATCTGTATATCTTTAATCTGTGGGCTAGCCGCGTTGTATACCGGTATAATCCTCACACCTGCCTCCTCTGATATGAATAATTGACAAACACAGCAAACAAAAAGAACATACCTTTTTATTAAGTGAAAAAAATTCTCTGTATCGTCGCTGAATTACCCATTTCTTAGAACTTACATTGACTTCAATTCTATAGAGCTAAAAGTTAACACCACTGAATACTATATTGAATAAAATAACTCGTGCGCGACGACAATAATAAACGTTGCCCCCATACACCACTGTGCCGACAATAGCGGCTTCGCGACAAATATTGCATTTTCACAAGAATTGCCGTAAATGGGCTAGATTAATATGCCGTATGGTAATAAAAATGGAATCAAATTAAAGGGATTGAAAATCCTCGTCGAATGGCGGTATTTACGAGTATGTAGTGTGTAAACCAAAGGTAGGAAAGCGAAATGAATATTTAATTAGTTTGTATTATTGTTAATTTGTAAAGAATACAAACTTCAGAGGTGTTTGCAAGGAGTTAAATCGACCGCATAGCATTGTAAACAAACACAATTTACTTCTCTAAAGTGATCGTAAAACGCTGAATCGAACGGTGGAATTGTCATCTACACAGCATGCACTGAACCGAAGATATGAACCTGCAAAGTCGTATAGCGATATTGCAATATGCTCACGGGGTGGCCAACGATAAAGAGTCAAAACCATGTACGTATAAACGTTTATTTCTTACTAAATTTCCCTATATATTAAGGACATAAGTCTGGAAATAAATCAGATAACAACATTCTAGTCTGCCGCTATTTAGTATTTTAATTTTTAAAATACTTCCGGGCAATATAAACTTCTGTACCATACCGTATGTCTGTTCTGTCGTTCCACAATTTTCCTTCCTGAAAAAGAGGCTTGACCATGACTTGGAGGCAAGCGCTGCATTTGTACATAGGCTGTCATAATTGAAGTTAAACCCGACCTCTGTTATCCTCGTTCCAGAGGCTCTTAAAGAACGTCGAGGCAAAATAACGGCGAGGCGAAATAGATACGAGGCGAAAGAGCCTCTTGTCAAATCGATTGCGAATCTCATTTCCATACTTGATTTGGTTCAGAATCTGAACCTCTCATGTGATTGGCTGTTTGTAAAAACATGTCAAACCGGTTAGGAAAATAAACAAACATTGACCTAGTTATAGTATATAAAATCAATCAAGCATGAATACTCCGGTTTCACATGTTTTTACAAACGGCCAATCACATGCGAGGTTCAAATTCTCAACCTAATCAAGTATGGAAGTGAGATTCGCAATCGATTTGACCAGAAGCTCTTTCGCCTCGTATTTATTTCGTCTCGCCGTTTTTCCACGAATTTCAAGCACGATTTTCTTGAACCCAGTGCCCTTCAAGCAGGAGCACGGTCAGCAAATTTCCGCCCATGGCTATGACAAACATCGTCTTATGAAGACCAACGACTTTGCTGCCTCTTATCTTTGATTGCAGGCACCAAACAAGGACAAAAATAATACCGTTCGATTTAGCGTTTTACGATCTCTTTAGACAAGTAAATTATGTCTGCTTACAGCGCTATGCGGCCGATTTAGCCCCTTTTAAACACCCTGAATTTTGTTTTGTTTACAAATTAAAGAAATATAAACTAGAAAGTTTAGGTGGATGGATATTTCGAGTGAAATATTAAATACAATATTTTAGACCTGAACGGGAACGGCTGCGAAAAATGCAACTCTATGTCCTCCGAAAGGAATTCAACTGCGGCCCCGCGATTCCGGTGCAGCGCTCTGACCACTGAGCTACAGAGTCCAATTGCCAAGCGTTAACCACAAGTTCAAGTATATATATAGATGCGGGTACTGCGGGTTGTGATAAGGTAAATTACAAGATGTTTTTTTTTCTGCATCTCACTCAATTGAAATTGATGTAGAAGGCTTAGGTGGATGCATATTTCGAGTGAAATATTACATACAATATTTTAGACCTGAACGGGAACGGCTGCGAAAAATGCAACACTAATCCTCCGACAGGAATTGAATCTGCGGCCCTGCGATTCCGGTGCAGCGCTCTGACCATTGAGCTACAGAGTCCAGTTGCCAAGCGTTAACCACAAGTTCAAGTATATATATGATGGCTCTGTGATCCTGGGGTTAATCAGAACAGCAACTAAATAATGGTTACAAAGCCACATCTAATGACCCAAATTCTGTGTTCATTATTCCATGTCTACTATATATCATCGGACTACACCTTTTATATTATTTTTCGTGTCCGCCATTTTGGACAGTATCGCTAGCTTTGAGTAGAATAAATCCATTTCTGTATGGTTCTTACAATTTATTATATTGTTACTTTAAACGGCACAATCATGGATATGCTACTCAAACCAGCGAGACTTGACTTAGATCCAAATTCGCCTACAGCTACGAAAGAATGGAGACATTGGCACCAAACTTTTATTAATTTTATTGCGGAATGTGGTGAAAAAGCTCCCGATGAGTACAGGACTCTCGTTAATTATGTGTCACACAACGTTTACGAATATGTCGAAGACTGCAAGGACTACAAGTCGGCCACTGAAGTACTAGAGCAACTATTTGTTAAAACTCCAAACGAGATATTTGCCCGGCATTTACTCGCGACAAGGCGACAGAAACCTGGTGAAACTCTTACTGAATTTCTCCAATAACTCGGGAAACTTAGTAAAGGATGCAACCTGAAAAACGTGACTGCTGAACAATATCGTGAAGAATATCTATGGCTCTTACTACTCTTGAGGTCCGTGTCCTTGGCCACTGTTTTACAGATATCTCAATTGATCAACTTACCTAGTCATCCATTCGTTTGGGGGTCCTAGACAATCATTGTAGTGACATTATCCAGGGTCAGGATTTTGAAAAGAAACACAAACGAGTCATAATTGAATTTGGTGGCGTTAAACCAGATCTGGTGATTCCAAAGAGTCCACCCATTTGCTCTTTATCAGCTGCTTCTATAGAAGAGCCTTCATTGTTTGGTAATCTTCTTCCTGACGGCAGATACATTTCCATATCTGAATAACATCGCAGTGGCCGGGCGAGATCAAGAGGAACACGACAAAAATGTTCAGGATTTCCATGAAGCAGTCCAACGCAGGAACTTTACCCTGAATGAAAGCAAGTCCATCGAGTCCAAGATTTCCATCAATGTACTCGGTTATCGTGTTGGTAATGGTGTAATCGCCCCTGATGAGGAAAGACTCAAACCACTTCAAGATTTTCCACCTCCAGAGAATATCCGCTCCCTCCGCCGGGTAGTTGGCATGTTTGCTTACTATGCCAAGTGAATCCCAAACTTTTCGGATAAGATAAGACCCCTGGCACAAGCCACAACTTTCCCACTAGATAGGCAAGCCTTATCCGCATTCAACATGCTGAAGACGGAACTTGAAGGGGCAACTCTTCATTCCATAGATGAAAGTCTTCCTTTCGTAGTTGAGAGTGAAGCTTCGGAGGTTACTGTATCTGCCACACTAAACCAAGGAGGTCGACCTGTTGCCTTTATGTCCAGAAGCCTCCAAAGTAGTGAACTACACTACCCAGCATTCGAAAAGGAAGCTATGTCCATCATAGAGGCAGTCCGCAAATGGCGACATTTCCTTGCTGGCCGTCACTTCACTCTCAAAACAGACCAACGTTCAATAGCATTTGTGTTCGATAGTAGAAGACGAACAAAAATAAAGAACAATAAAATTCAAGACTGGCGCCTTGAACTAGGTTCCTTTAGTTACACGGTGAAGCATAGACCTGGGAAGGACAATGTAGCCCCAGACTAATTTACCCGAGCTTTCACCTCCTCTATGACAACGACAGGTCTCATGGAAATCCACACAGCTCTAAATCACCCTGCTGTAACCCGCATGCAGCATTTCGTAAGGTCGAAGAACCTACCTTATTCTACAGAAGATGTCAAGAAAACGTGTTCATCCTGCAGAACTTGTGCAGAACTTAAACCGCAGTTTTATCGACCCCATCCCGGAGTTCTTATCAAGGCCACGCAGCCAATGGAACGACTCAGCATTGATTTTAAGGGTCCCTTGCCAACTACATCGTGTAATGCATACTTGTTGACTGTGGTGGACGAGTATTCACGTTTTCCTTTTCCGTTTCCTTGTCCCAACATGCAGTCATCGACGAGCATCAAATGCCTTGATCAGATATTCTCCTTCTGCAGAATGCCTAGTCATATTCATTCAGACCGCGGTGCCTCCTTCATTTCCCAGGAACTGAAGCAATATTTTTTCTCAACGAGGGATAAGCAAAACAACCCCTTATTATCATCCAATTGGGGATGGCCAGGTCGAACGCTATAACGGCATCATTTGGAAAGGTGTTCGACTTTCTCTTAAATCGGCAAACCTACCCGACTCAAAATGGGAGAAGGTGTTACCAGATGTCCTGCACTCTATAAGATCACCCCTCTCAACCCTACTAATACCACACATCACGAGAGGTTCTTCAATTTCCAACGACGCTCGTCCCTTGGATCTTCGCTACCGTCTTGGTTACAGCATCCAGGACCAGTTTTGCTGAGACGTTTCGTCAGAACTAGCAAGAACGACCCGTTCGTCGACCAAGTACAGCTTACAGATGCGAACCCAACTTATGCACATGTAAAGTACCCAGATGGAAGGGAATCATCAGTTTCCTTTCGAGATCTGGCTCCGTGTCCTCTTACTTCTGCCCACAATGAACTATAGGAAATCGTACTAAGTAGCTAAAAGGAAAGCGCATCGACTCCACCTCCAACAGTCTCTGAAATACAGCAAGATCGGACAGTCTCGGAATTACAGCAAGATTATTCAACTCCATCATCAACAACTTTTAATGCACAGCAGCATTCTATGACGCAAACACCCGGTCTCAGACGTTCGACTCGTGAAGTCAAACCACCATCTCGTTATGGATGGTAAAATATTTAATTAGTTAGACTTTAGTTAACAAGAACGAAAATTGACATTGACTTATATATTATTGTTTAATGGTAGCTAGCTTTGAAGAGGAAGAATGATATAAACTTTATCTCACATTATTTTTATTGGATTGGGTTTCCTGTGACACTTGAGCCCGCGGAACACTTGGTCATTTTCGTGTCCGCCATTTTGGACAGTATCGCTAGTTTTAAATTGAATAAAGCCATTTCTGTATGGTTCATCTATTCTATCGCTACATCAATTACGCCAACATTTCCTAGCTGAAGTTAAACATAAGGGGCGCAAGTCAGAAGGTCTGAGGAATCAAATTACTTACCTCAAAATCAACCCCCATATATAGGTTTTTGCTTTTTTCTCCCACATCTGTTGCATCTGTTGCTATATATCTATATATCCAATATACCAAGAGAAGCCAGATTCTGTATAATATAAACCACGTTACCATTGAGTATAGGCGAAGATAAATCTTGATTATAAAATGTAGAATGATCTATACAGTCATGTAGATGTCACTTCTTATGAACAGTATACAATCATGAACCGTGTTAATAGCTTGTAATAACATGAGCGGATATAGGGGTGACCAGAGCGATCACGCGACTAACGTAAAATTGGCCAGAAAATTGTTTAATTAAAATAGTAGTCCAGTTATCAAACGTCGCGCAGTGTATTGTATTGAAAGTTTAACAGTCCAGTTTTGAAATATCATCCAAATGAGCAAGGCCTTCGAATATGAACGCGCAGAAACCGTAAAGGTTGCTTTAGAGAAATACGATCGGCAATATCTTAAAGATATTGAAGCTGATCTAAGGAAGCGAATAGACGGTGTACTGAAGCGTTCTATTGAAGACTTATTGGATCGCTGTGAGCACAAAATTTTGGTGCGGAATCTTACATCCCGAAGTACGTTCGAGAGAAAACAAAACTAGATATAGCATTATAGCTGTTGTAGACTGTAGTGGATTGTGCGTCTGTACCATGGTCTGTACGCACATGCCATCAAATCGGCGGGTACGCATGTAATAATAAGAGACGAAATTTACATAATATTTCAGTCAATTTACATAAATACTGCGGTTTAATACAGGCAGTTTCAGTTTGTTTATACTTTGTTTATGGCTCTTGTGGAATGTGGACTTTATATATTAATCAGATACTTAATAATACTGTATTATTTATACCTAGTATAAACTACAAGCACATGACAATGTGGCATGACTTTGTGTAATGCGATATATATATATATATATATCAAGGTTCGTATAATAAAAATTGAAGGTTTATAAATGAACATTACTGAAATAGTAACGTCCGTGTGTTCTTGTTTATCACAGTTCGTCAAATCAGTACTTTTCGAATATAGCCTATTATCTCGACAAATATCACGGGGACGGACAAATATGCCTGTGCCGTAAATAGAATGACAGCGCACTTTAGAAACAAGCGTTTTTTCACCAACTACCAAATTTATGTGTCAATGGTCATACGGTCAAAGTTACACAAGATTTTGGTGCATCTCACTCGATTGAATAATAATTGAAAGGTTCTGTAGATGGAAAATTTTTGAGTGAAAATTATATACATTTATTAGACCTAACCTGGAACAGCTACGGGAAATGCAACTATAGGTCCCTGGCAGGAATCGAATCTGCGGCACTGCGATTCCGGTACAGCGCACCGGAATCGCATGGCCGCAGATTCGACACTTAATTATTACGGAATTTTTGCCGGAACGATAATTGAAACAAAAGTGTACAGCCAATTCAACTATAAGCGGGTTTCCTTTGAAAGTCAAAACTCAAACTCAAAAACAACATCCGCGCAAAATACCGGATTTTCGTATCTGAACTAGGGGCATGGCAATTGTGTTTCGCAAAATCATAAGAAAAGGGAGATTTAAGAATTAGACGAAAACACGTCCATTGACAATAATTTGCGGTTGTTGTTCCGACATTCAGAGGTTAAAGCTAGAAATACACTCATCAAGAATCCCCTCGCCAACTCGAACTCAGGAATTATACTTCCCAAAATTTATTGTTACCTGAAGTATTCGGTCAATCATTGTAACCATAGCAACACACAATTTTTTACTTTTGGTACAAAATGATAAAAGTACTATTTACAACATGAGTGGCAGTGTTGTATCGGATATACAAACTCGAGTCGAAGACGAGCGTTGTATATCCGATACAACACTGATGCGAATGTTGTAAATGGCTTGTGAAACGTCTTGATGAGAACATTCGTATTCTTCAACAATTTAAAATAAATGAATGATATTTGGTGAGAAAATTGAACTTAAAGTTTATGTAAATCAGCATGATTCTGTATCAGATATACAAACTCCTTCACGCTAATGATTTATTTTGTGTTTTCTTCATGAATTATTAATGAGTTTTACAAGAGTAATATAAATATTTCTACTTTTAACTATAAAATTATGAATTGCCCCACTATATAAAGTAGATATGGTTATTACGTACTCTTTTAGCTTTGGTTGTTTTAAAATTTAACCTTAGACATTTCACAAAAACGTCAAAAAATTTTGAGGGAACTTCAACTGTTTCTTGACAGTATAGTTTTTTAAATTTATCTTTAAAATGAAGTTTTGACATTACGTTGTTTCTTCACTGAAATTCAAATTTAAACTTTAATCGATATTATAATAACCTCACAGAGTGACATACGCTTTTGCAAATCTACAAACTAAAATATGAAAAATAGACACTTACCCGTTTAAAACACTTCAAAAGTGTCCTTTTTCAGCCATTCGACTCCTTCTCGTTTTTACAAACAATGGAATGATGACGTTTTGTGACATATTATGTTTACTTTGAAGGTTAAAGTTACATACTCCTGATTGTTTACGGAAGAAATATTAATTATCCGAACATAGTCCGAACAAACGAACACCCATCACGGCGGCGGGGACTGTTATTATTCTTTAGCTTCTTGAAACAAACATGCAAACAAATATGCAATACGAATTACATTCAGTAGACGGTAATTATTGGCATTGATCCAGTGGCTTGCGCGCTGTCAGTAGATGCATACCCTAGCCAGTGGCGCCGCCAGGATTTATTTTTGGGGGGGCAAAAAAATTATAGGGGGGTCCGGGGGCATGCTCCCCCGGGAAAATTTTGAATTTTGGGTGTCTAAAATGGCATTTCCTGCGTTTTGGAGGCACTTGGAGAGAAACTTACGCAGCACAGTTCATTCTCTATACACCCCGTCCCCCCCTCCCCTTTTCACCAGATTTGGACGAATCTAGAAACCCATTCTGTAAAATATTGGGGGGACGGCTGCCCCCCTCGCCCCCCCTTGCCAGCGCCACTGACCCTAGCATAGTTTGCAGGATGAGATAAGCTAAATATATCACGAAACATGAAAGACATCAAATTTTGTAACATCCATTTCAAAATATCAATATTTTCCATGTATTGTTCTCCGACATGAAACCCATGTATTGTTTCTCCGAATTCCGACATGAAACCCATGTTTACTGCGATGGGTAATTTGACACTGCCACGCAAGGAAATTTCATATTTTTGTAGTGTATGAAACGTTAAAAGTATATACATGTGCGCAAAATAATTTTGTATTTGGAAAGCTATAAAACGAAAGCGTTATTCCATCATTCTGTTCTGACTTTTCTGGATATGTGAGTCACCTGCGTGTAAAGCACAACTCATTTCAACTCATTGCCATTAGAATATTTGCCTTAGTGCGTGCAGAACTGAGACCCTGTCTGTTCTGACAATATTAAATATGCATGCTTATAATGTCCTTGCGAATACGACCATGCATTATTTCATTCGCTTAATGACACTGATAATAACGTAAATTACTTCCCATACTAAAAAATAATAGGATTCTTCTCTACTTATATTTCAATTTTAAGCTTTTCTATTTCGCGCAAGTGTATATATTTCGAAGATCACGCTACAGAATTTGTACGAAAATGTACATTTGCATAAGTGGCAGACTGTCAGTGTTATATTACTGGGCAAATTAGTGTACTGCGGAACACCAACTGCGCATGATCACAATTCCATGCGCTTGATATTTTGAGATAAAAATCGCCTATATACACAAATTAGATCTGCTGCGTCCGCTCGCTCGCTTCAGGCTCGCTCGCCACCCCAGCAACTATATTCCAACTATATTCAAACGAAGCCATTGTGCTCGTTAGAATCAATACAAACGAAGAATTCTTGTGTCTGCTGGCTGTGAATCAGACGAAGGCATAATTGTTGTGTCTGTTGTCTGTGAACAAACAGAAAGTTACAACTGTACAAAATACTGAACGAAGCGCTGTGCTTGTGAAAAATATTGAAACACAGTTAAGACAACCTTGTGGGGACTGTAGAGTACGGTATAAATAGAGGTAATCAATCAATCAATCAACCAATCAATCAGAAGCTTTATTAAAATTAAAATACATAATTGACATGGTATCCTTTCACACGAGTGCTCTTCCAAGGAGCCATGTTAAAAAAAGAATGAAACAATAACTTAACATATATATATATATATATAAACCTCTAACATGTACAACCATATTTCAGTCTTAGTGTTAAATTTGAAAGTTAAAAAGTGAATTTTTAAAGGACTGTATTGAAGCCAGACTTCGTATTTCATCTGGAAGATCGTTCCATATAATAGCTCCACGGTAGCTGAAGCTTTTTTTACCGGCCTCCGCACTGGGTCTGGGAGTGAAAATATTGTGGGTGTAGTACTCTAAGATTATGAGAGTGAAATTGCGAGGTAGGTGCAAAAATAGTATTGAGCTCACTGGGATATAAGTTATTCACTGCTTTATAAACACTAGTTGCGAGCTGTTTGGCACGGCGTTGGTCAAGAGTATCCCAACCAAGGACACGTAAGACATCAGCAGACCTTACATCATAATCGGAAAAGGTTATTATCCTACTTGCTCTGGTTTGAAGTTTTTGGAGTTTGTCAGAAAGAGTTTTACCTAGGCAACCCCAAACCTCACTACAATAGTCTAGGTAAGGCAGCACTAAGGCCTTATACATCAGGATCAATATGTCTTGGGGCACAAAGTTGCGAATCCGCTTTAAGGCCCCAAGACTTGCACTTATTTTTTTACAAATGGTTTCAACATGAACCTGCCAATTTAAATATTCGTCAATTTCGAGTCCCAAATATCTATAAGAATGCATTCTATCAATAGATTGACCATCAATTTGGATGTTAAAGTGATGATTCAGGTTATTTAATCTCACTTGGCTTCCCAGGATTAACAATAACAATTGAGCAATATCGTGCCCGAATAGGAGCACATAATAATGTGGTCCACCAAGTCGAAAGCCTTCCTCTAATCTAATAGGGCAATTTTCGCAGTAGAGCCTGTTCCGTCTGTCGCGGCCAACCAACTATGCAACATTGAAATGAGTGTGTGAGTTGTACTTGATCCTGGAATAAAGCCAAATTGACGGGAGGCTATTACCCGTAATATCGTAGGCTTCATTTCATGATCAATAACAAACCCTTCAGCGATTTTAGATAAAGTGGACGTTAATTATATTGATCTCAGATCTTTGTTGAAATCAGTTACGTTCGATGTTTTCGGGATTGGTCGTCAGCCGTCTTCCATGCCAGTGGAATCTTACAGTTACGGAATGAACAATTTAAAATGTCCGTAATGGCTGGTGCTAAAATATCAGCACATATTTTCAATACCCAGTTTGGAAGTCCATCTCGACCGTTTGCTCTAGAAATACTTATTTTACGTAACATTTGCTGAAAAGATATCAAGCTAACTTGGATAGGGTCATCTTCATCTCGGGCTACACAAACATCGTCTGTTAGAGGGACATAATTTTTCATGACGCCGATGAAAGCTTCATTTATCTTACTAGATAGTTCTTGATCAGAGCAATTGCTGTTTATCCTTAGGGTGGAACGAAGATCCTTACGATTTGCTCTTTCCCAGCCACAGAGTTTTTTTACTTCGCGCCACCATTCACTTGGTTTAGTATCTTTGAGGTCCCGCAGTTTAGTATTATAATATATCTTGCGGCATCGCTTCCTTTCACGATTGACTTTGTTTCGTAAAAGTGAACACAGGGGTTTGTTGCCCGTTGCGAATGCTTTCGCTCTTTTATTGATAAGTCGTTTCAGGCGATCAGTGACATGCACTTTAATAGATCTTTCCCGCATAATAATGTTCAACCCGTAGTAGTTATTATGTTGGTGAAAATTGTGAGTTGTTCGCAGGGAGATTGAACCGATGATATACTATCTTCCCACGGGACGTTCAGAAAAAAACGACCAAGACTAGAAATATTACTTCTTCTTTTATCGCGCACTTTATTGTTTTCTTTTCGGGCATTGACTTTTGCCTTATTGCTCGAAAAACAGTCATTGTGAGATGATCGGATAGCCCAAATGGACACCTTCCATTTGGGGCCATATAAAAATCTTGTAAATTTGTGAAAATCTGATCGAGAGTATTACTGCCTCTTGTAGGAAAGTTAATAATAGGTTTTAGATGAAAACACTTTGCGGGAGATTTAAAACAAAGTTAGTTAAAATCACCACCTAGAATTACAGCGCTGTGCGGGTAATTTAATTCGATAAATACCAATGAGTTTTTAAGGTATTCCTTCATTGCGTTATTGTCAGCATCGGGTGGAGGATAGATAACAATATCCATGTTGAGTGGTGGAGGTCTTGTCGGTAGAGACATGAGTGGAGGTGCGTACGGGTACTTGAACGGCCGGAACGGAGGATAAAACGTTGGGAGTCGATTTCGAAGGAAAAAGGAAATTGTTAATACTGGGTTGTGGTATATTAAGAAGGGGAGATTTTTCACCACGCTTTTGTTGAAACTTCTGTCTACGTGCTGCACTAGGTCATTCTTATGAAGAAAATCACATCTGGATCCTTTCAAGCAGTGGTCTCTCCTTTTTAAAAATGTGCACGGAATTAATGCTTTTTTCGTTTTGTTTGTGTTAATAGTTGACCTGCATCTAAGGACGAAAGCGGACTGATAGCCTCATTAATATCATTATCGAGACGTAAACATAAGCAAAATCGCTGATTCCTACTGGTTGTCGCTTCTGAATTTGCATGCTTAGGCAAAATACTTGGTTGTTATTGGTTGTGACTTAACGGGACTAAATCCTGAATAAATTGAATGTCGAACATGCATGTCTGTTGTGCATCATGTTAAAGCGGGTCTTTCAAACTTATAGCTCGATCGATCGTAGAGAATAGTTATACTCGTGTACGCAAATATTTCTCGTATCGAAGAGAAGATGCGTTCCCCACGCTCTTCTCAGATATAGAATGAGTGTGACTGAATGACTTTGTGTATACAGTTTATTAGTTTATGTTTTGCAGACCTCGATCAGTGATCAGGTCACAAGGGAATTCATACATATCGTAAATCCGCAATATTCTTTACATGAATAGGGCAATGTACATTGTACAATTAAGTGGAAATATTTCATCTATGAAAATCATTTGCATTTAATAATTGCTTTAGGACCTGTTCATATGATCCCGCTTACCGAGACGTCTCACCTACCTACGACCTCGCCTCCTAGTACTTTTACTATAAAAAATTACATCGTGTTCATATGAGAAAGCGGGCTGGCCCGCTTGGCGAGATCTCGCCTGTGAGAGCCGAGATCATAGGTACTGTAGGCGGGATGAAAAATATTCCATATGAACACGCCAGCCCCCGCCTACCGGGATGAAATCGAGAAACCAAATTTCTGATTTTGCCGCTTAATTTGCCGATTTTTACGCAGTTTTATGTTTGTTTTTGAATCAAGCATGAAATATGTTGCTAAACCAATTATTTTTATTGCAAAAAAATAAAAAGCAACAACAAAATCGTTAAAATATTTGTGTTGCGTGCATGAAATGTACATGTTTGCAACGCTAATTATAGAACAACATTGTAATTTCATCTGGGCCAGAGGGATGAAAAACTCCATATGAACACACAGAAATATTCGTCCCGCTAGGCGAGACGTCTCGGCAAGTGGGATCATATGAACAGGTCCTTACTGGCTATAATACTGCCATTAGATTGCATAGTTAATATACTGACAATGTCATTGCATATAATATTTAAAGGCACAAGAACGGTGTAATATTTGTAGACTAGCTGGCAATAATACAATTTGGCTTAAAATATCTGTCGATATAGTCTAGGACCTGTATAGGAGTTTGTATGCGTTTCATTTAGCACAGGCAATCTCAACTGTTTTAGGGTAAAATGACCATGGCGGTCAACATGGCATATGTGCGAAAACCTGAATCCGGGACGAAAGTCCTGAAAATGACCCCGCCCTGAAACAGCAGTGCCGACATAGCTCTAACTTCCGAAAAGCAGAAGTGACAGCCTTTCTGAAGTGCTTATTGTGTTTAGAAGGTTGCTTTTAGGGGTAGTTATTGGAAGGAAAAATTTGTCTAAGTATAATATTTTACAAGAAAATGACCATGCACCACCCCAGGTCAACTGCTAATTATCCATGAAATAACTAATATACCTGGCAGAGATTAAATTTTCTTATTTCCTAACAATTTTTATCATGGGATGAAAAACTATGCTTAATTTAATATAATTATTGTAGATTTCATAAGGATTGACATTGTTTTGTTTAAATATAATACATTTTATTTCACTTACCCCCCACCAAAACACGATTTCAGCCATATTTTGCCGTCTTGTTTGCTTTTTATCGCCGAGTCTCGCAAGTATCATCCAATTGTTATACTTTTACATAATGATAGATGGCTAAAGAAGATTTCAACCAAGTTTCGTCAAGTTTTGAAGCAGTGCAGTGTATTTTATCTTCGATATTGTGTCCTTCGATATTTCGTCAAATAGCGGCCATTGCAATGCCTCGCCGCTTGTCTTCCCGATAAATGCCACTTCTTCGTCTTCATATGTATTTAGATTACAGTATCCAAGAGTACTTCATTGTAGAATAGTCCCAATCGAAAAACTAGAGTAGTATACTCCCACTTGAAAGGAAAAACCTCCCATAACAAATTTAGATCAGAATCAAAGACACAAGTTTAAAAATAATTTGAAAGTCACGCGCAATCTTCATGAAAACTCCTCGTGGGCTACTTGACAGGGGTCATATTTTCACGAAACGCTGTTCGCCACCACAGAACCCAGTAAATATATTATATTTATTGTATTTTTATGATTTATGAAAAAAACAATAAATATTTGCGTATTTTCTATTGTTTTTATCATAAATCATAAAAATACAATAAATATAATATATTTACTGGGTTCTGTGGTGGCGAACCAGCGTTTCGTGAAAATATTTCCCCCCCCTGTCAAGTAGATTGCGCGTGACTTTCAAATTATTTTTAAACTTGTGTCTTTGATTCTGATCCTAAATTTGTTATGGGAGGTTTTTTCCTTTCAAGTGGGAGATACTACTCTAGTTTTCCGATTGGGACTATTCTACAATGAAGTACTCTTGGATACTGTAATCTAAATACATATGAAGACGAAGAAGTGGCATTTATCGGGAAGACAAGCGGCGAGGCATTGCAATGGCCGCTATTTGACGAAATATCGAAGGACACAATATCGAAGATAAAATACACTGCACTGCTTCAAAACTTGACGAAACTTGGTTGAAATCTTCTTTAGCCCTCTATCATTATGTAAAAGTACAACAATTGGATGATACTTGCGAGACTCGGCGATAAAAAGCAAACAAGACGGCAAAGTATGGCTGAAATCGTGTTTTGGTGGGGGGTAAGTGAAATAAAATGTATTATATTTAAACAAAACAATGTCAATCCTTATGAAATCTACGATAATTATATTAAATTAAGCATAGTTTTTCATCCCATGATAAAAATTGTTAGGAAATAAGAAAATTTAATCTCTGCCAGGTATATTAGTTATTTCATGGATAATTAGCAGTTGACCTGGGGTGGTGCATGGTCATTTTCTTGTAAAATATTATACTTAGACAAATTTTTCCTTCCAATAACTACCCCTAATAGCAACCTTCTAAACACTATAAGCACTTCAGAAAGGCTGTCGCTTCTGCTTTTCGGAAGTTAGAGCTATGTCGGCACTGCTGTTTCAGGGCGGGGTCATTTTCAGGACTTTCGTCCCGGATTCAGGTTTTCGCACATATGCCATGTTGACCGCCATGGTCATTTTACCTTAAACCAGTTGAGATTGCCTGTGCTAAATGAAACGCATACAAACTCCTATACAGGTCCTAGACTAATAGGAGATTTTTGCACTTAAACGACTCTAAAAGGAAACGCAGTTGTGTTTCGGTTATTTTCTGTTTGGTTGCAAATGCACGCAATTTACCGTTATGTAGTCGCTCATACGGCTTTGACAGGCTGCCATGCAATGTAGGCATATATAACTCTTCAATACATGCATGTAAAGCTGTGTTTCCCCATGAATAACATGCACTTAGTGAAACCCACCTACAATAGCAGATTGTGCATTTGGATGCATAAACAGCCATGCCGTACCGAAAATGCATGGCACACACAATCCGGACAAAACACTACGGTTCCAAGTTATTATATATTTACTATATATATTGTTATACTCCGGCCAACCTCGTTCCCAGCTAGATACTTGCTTTCTGTGCATCTATAATACCGACCCGGGAATGGAATTTGCAGAGGCAAGCAATAATTTGATTTTCGTCCATATCATAACAAACCTCTGCATACATAAGGTGCTTTTAGGTCACTTTAGGTCGTATTAGCATATATTCTCCAACATAACCAATCAGATCTTGGATTTTGACGAAAGAACATTGCATAAACGAATATAAGTACGCTTTCGTCCTTAGATGCAGGTCAACTAAGAGGACCAATGTTATTTATGTTCAGATCGCGATTACGATAGTTTCGAGGAGTTTGTTTGGCGGATGGAGTTTCAATGGTCGTTGGACTTGCATTATTTCCATTCAACATAGCTTGATTGGACTTGCATTGGTTAAGTTTGAGTTATCCATTTGTGCATTATTACAGAGGTCGTTTCGGTTGAGATGTTAATTGCATTAATAGCTTACCCACAATCATTGTTCTCCACTGCAGATGGGATTTCAATGTTAACTGGGCTTGGATTATTTGTGTTTCACTTATCCAATTGTGCACCATTATAGTGGGTGTCGTTACGGCTGAGATGCCCACGATAATTGTTCTCCTGGTTATTATAGGTTAATTTAAGTATTAGATTTTCAAGAGACATAAGTTGGGACTTAAAACCTAAATGTTAAGCTTATAAATCATTTTCCCTTGATTATGTATAATAGCTTCCATATTTCCCTGTTTAGTTCTGAGATTAGTGTTCGAATCATTTAGACACACTGAATCGGGCAATTTATCTTCCAAGATTGCTATATCCAATTTTATACAGTCAAGTTCAGTTGTAATGATCTTGTTTAAACATGTATTCTTACAGTTACATACCATAGACTTCGTCTGTTTCAGATTCGCTTACTGATGGGCTCAGATCTGGTAGATCGTTATTACTAGACTCATTTTGTATCTCAGAACGACCATGGTCATCTGTCGTTTCGACATCTGAGGCTTCGACATTTGTTAACTGACATGGCAAAATGTTTGCAATGCCGGTATAAAGTTGCTGCTCGATCTTTTGGCTGTTATCTCCTTGATTTGATGACTTTCTTTCCCTGATACCATTTGATTGAAATGGTTGCGCACGAGAAATGCTTTACGTCTCCGCCCGGTGAAGTCCACTTCCCAGTTAACTAGTCTTTTACAAATTATTTTAAGACAGTCAAGTCGCCCCTCCATTTAAGCTCTAAGTCGCCCCTCCATTAAGCGGTAGATAATGTATTGTTTCTCGAGATAGCTTCGAAAGCGGAGCTCCAATTAAAGTACACGTCTTGCTCCAAAGCACTTCGTTTGTATGTTTACAATAAGACGTCATTGAAGAATGCAAGTGGACGGAATGCCTTTTGTCAAGTTGTCGATGTAAGTATATTTTCTTCTTCTTTGTAATACTGGATTTTTTATTTATTTAGTTATCTAAGGAAAGCGAAAGATTTTGGATTGTAATACTATAATTCATTGTCACTGAACTGTCAGCAGTGTCAAGCTTCGCGCACGTGGTTTTTATATCAGTTTTATATAAATTTGAAAGAAATGACTGCCATGAAAATTATATTCTGCTTTAATAATCTCAATGCTGTCTTTAAAACACAAATAGAGAGTAGTAAACAGCCATGAAACGATAAATCGACAGTCAACACTAATGTTTTCTACAGTATTAAAATAGAGTATCATTGCTGTGTTCTTGTTTAATAGGCTGAGATTATGAATAGACTTGGCGAGAAGTACAGATATAGGCACAATTTCCACAGTTGCCTCAAAAATGTGGAGAGAACTTGGAAGTCAAAGAAGGAAGGTATATAGTATATAAATGTGGATTTAGTATTAAACCATAATATTTATGCACCTACCAAATTTGTTTCCACACCCTCTGCTGGTCTAGTGGACCCCCAGACATACTGCAGTCGCAATGCTGACTTCAGCAAAGTACGCCCTAACATCCTGTCCCCCACCCCCTCCAATGGAAACGGGGGTCCGAGCTTTTGAAAACAGTACATTGCTGTCACTTTTAAAGAAGCGTTTTAAGAATGTTTCAGTTATAAGTAACAATACCCTGTCAAATGCCAATCAAAGCTGGATTTTCAAGTACAGGCTGGGGGATGTGGGGAAAGATATGAGAGGAGGTGCAGCATGCAGGCCCCTGGGAAGGTGGGACACTGGATTTTAGAAAGTACCCCCTGAGGTAAAACAAATTGGCAAGCTAGTCGCAATGGTCTATTATTTTTCATTATAACATAAGATTTATTGTATGTGTGCATTAATTAATCGAGAAACGTGTTTCTATAACTGTATAGAAACACAGAAAATGTCCCGCCTCGCGCCATAATCGTTCGTAAATACAAATGTTCTTCATTATTCACATTGTTTGCAGACTTTGCAGACTTTGCATGCTATTTTCTAGTGAGTTTGTTATTTGGCTGTGCCAGAACTTGCTCTGAGAACCTCTCTCTTCCACAAATTCGTGTTGCCTTGTTTCAGTGTTAAGTTTGATACTGCTTACCAGAAAATCTACCCAAGTTTAGGGCTGTTGAAATTTTCAAACCCTGTCATGTTGGTGCCAAATTTTATTTAAATTAAAATAGCAAAAAACCTTGCTTAGCAATGTAATACTGTAGGAATACACTCGAATCTCCCAGAAGCAAACACTCTCGGGTCCAAGCCATGTAATCATAAGACATTTAAGATTGATATACCTGTTCTTGAGAAGAGGAGGATGCTTCATTCACGATACACTCTTCAACTGCTTCAGACACATTTGCTGCCACTGAGATAATGCTGGAATTGACATCCTTTAAAGAACTATACTTGTGCCTCGGGAGTGTTTCACCCAATGCAATTAATGCAAAATTTTGCCTCAATTCTGGGCATGCAATAGGTAAACAATTTAGGCAATTAGCTAGCCTGGTTACCCAAATCAGATACTGGTGCTTGCATGGAGACCCACCCTTTCCCCAATCACAAATGCAGACACCCATTGACATGTCCACCATGTAACTGTTAACAAAAAATATAAATGCATGTGTTGACATGTAAATTTACTTTAGCAGCTTGAAAGCTATGCTTTATTATTTTACTTTGTCCAGTGCCAGATAACTTTGCTTAGGGTATACTGCCTGTTAATGGGTTAACTTGGCAAGGGAAATAGGGCCAAAGTAGATTTCTGTGTGTGTTTGACCAATATAATATAACTCAAGAAGTGTGAATACTAAGCAGGCAATACAGATGAACTATTCGGCGTTTAGGATGTTTAATCTACCTGAAAAATACACGAGGAGAACTCCGACGTTTCGAGCAAAGGCCCTTCGTCTGGAAGTTAGTAGAATGGGTCAGAGAAAAACAAGTGCTTTTACAGTGAATACAAAAGCGATCGCATGACAAAAAATAGACCAATAAGATGGATTTAATCAAAACAAACTGTAAACAAAATATGGAAATCATCACAATAAAGAATAATTAGGCATTATAAGAATAATTAGGCAGAATAATTAGGAAATTACAGATTTATGTATGAGAATTTGCATTCACTATAAAAGCACGTGTTTTCTCTGACCCATTCTACTAACTTCCAGACGAAGGGCCTTCGGTCGAAATGTCGAAGTTCTCCTTGTATTTTTCAGGTAGATTAAACATCCCAATAGCCGAATCTTTGATCTATTCTACCCACACTGGCACTGCAACATTTGAGATTTCAATACAGATGAACTGCCTAGTGTAAACAATGTTTTAAAATCTTTGTTACAGTATATCAATAAATTTTAAGAAATCTACCAAGAAATTTCATGTTTCTAACTTAACCCATTAACTGGCAGTACTTTTCCACTGGCGATTCTACGGTAGACCACGGTGGAAATTGGACCCATACCTCCCGATGTAGAAAAAAACAAGGGCGAAAAACAACCATGCTCCACCTTCCGTATTCTTTCGTCGTACGCTCTCTTCTTTTCTCGTTCATTCTGTTGATACAATTGAGAAATTGAGGTATTGCGGTTGCTCGGTGCAAAAGGGTTAAAAACCCGTACGTCAAAAACTACACGTTGCCTGTCGCGTCCCCAAAAGTTCTCTGCAACAACATCCAGTCTTGCTCCATCTTGGCGATTTGCTGTCCTGTGAGTTAAACACTCATTGGTTATTGGCTGTAGGGTGGGTTCACACCGCTGCATACCTCAGTGAGGAGTTGTCCTGTAATGTCGCGAAGTTCGTTATGCCTAATCGAAGGATATCCACCACATGAACAGCTCAGTGCGTGTTCTACAGAGAATGATTTTCCACACACGCATTTCGATGGAATATTGGACGGTCACCAACCATATCTAAGGCACAGGGCATCACGAAATGCTCCTTTATGTAGAGCGAAGCCATGCTCGGCGAGTGGTAATGTAGATAGCCAATTTGAGGCTCCCTTTTCACTGGACACCTGAAGAGCGCTCTGCATGGTGTCTGATACTTCGCTCATTACGCGACTTGCTGTGTCCGATTCCTGCTTTCGGCGAATATCGCGTGCTTCGAATTTAGCTTTTGCTTGTAATTCTTTAACATTGGAAGGACAGGTCGATGACTGTTGGATGAGTAGACCTACCACTGGAGCTGTTATCTGCACTGAGGAATTAACAGTGCACCGTAGACAGTTTCATAGGAGTACAAATTCCAAGCCCCCCTAGGCGAACCGGTAGGGCCATTAAGTCTCGTTGTACTTGATTACATGCGTTTTGACCTGTAAGGGCAGGTAGGGAACGATGTTAAATGGCATCTTCAAGTGGCTGTAGGAGGTCACTTATATATTCTGTGACTCGAGCGAGAAATTGCCATTTTCTTGCGAGATCTTGGGTAAAAGCTGCATTTGCTGCGTGTGGCTGGGTTACAGCGATGGTGGATAGATGTCGAATCTCTTGAACCCAAGACATAACCTTCTCTTGGACAAAGCTTTCAACAAAGGATTTTGTGCCAAGTGCTCCTCCAAGGCGCCTCTTCCCTTCTATCGTAATTTTGACATTGGTGCCTTGGAATATCCTGATTGCTGTTTCATACTTCGCTTCTTTCACAATCAGCCATGTTTTCGACCCATTTGGATAGTATCCATAGGCGGGACCTATTTCATTTAACTGATCCCACCATGCTCGGAGCTACTCGATATAACCACCTGCTGATGCGTCATCAGGTACCATATTTGTTGAACAGGGTGTTCCTCGAGGAGTTGGATAAGAGGGAGAGTCCCTAGAGCATACATTGCCATGGCAAGTGGATCTCCTTGTGTTGTTCCCTCTTTAGAGAATATGGTTTGGTCTCCTATATATAGTGGCATGTCACTTCGATAGGTGTTAATGAGGATAGTGGCAAGAGCTGGACGGATATGTTGGATATTTCTGAGGGCTGTCTCTCGGTTAATAGAATTAAAGGCATTCGAAGCGTCTACAAGGATTACTGCTTCAGAATTTGAGAATCCGAAAATCTGTTGCATGGCGTGTATAGAAGATTCATAACCAGCATCTTGCCCAGCGCAGAGTTGAATAGGACCTGCGGCTGATTGGATGTCTTGTTTATGTTTAAGAACTGATAGAGCAATAAGACGACTAGCTATGAGGGCTGTGATACCTTCTGGATCAACATGAGAGGTACATATACGCTTAGCGATTGCTGCAATCGCATTACCTAGATCATCAGATAACTTATCAAAAGAAGAACAAAGACGTTTCCAAGCTGCGGCATCAAGCCCTGATGGTCCTGCGGCTCCATTTGTACTCAGGGCAGTTTGTCATATCAACTGGCCATCCAACTGTTCGAATAGAATACAATGTGGTTGTTCATATGATAATTCAAGATCGAAGATGGTTGATGCATGTGGTGGTTGTTTCATAGGGTGTTTGTCCTTCAGAGATTCAAATACACTGTCGTCAAGGGAGAGAACTCCTCCCGTTTCATCTTCTGCTATTAGTCTTAAAGCTGCTCTAACTTTGCCCTCCATCATTAACTTTGCAAATTGACGTGCTGTTTGACCTTCGGAAAGTGTTTCATTGTTTCGAGGTGTAAGGTTGAATTGGCGTTGGATGACACGACTTTCTAGAACTAACGCGTTGATTTCTCCTTTTGACCACATCTTAAGCCGGCGATCTAAGTGAATGCAATGTTCTTTCGCTTTAGATTTATGATGTGGTTTCTGCAATAATAATGCTGGCATGACCATCGAAGCCTTCAAAGCAATGCTTTCTAGTGCAGAGCTATTTGCATAGGCGGTAAATAGACGGGATAGTTCACGCACAAAGGATTCTCCGGCATTTCCTGAAGGAATTTTGAAAAGATTTCTTTTCCAATGTGTTATTTCTGCATAGCAACACTCTATTGAATGGACAAACGATTCGCCATCGATCTCGTCCCACAAAAAATTGGGAGCTTCTAGTGGAGTATATTGTGGCAAGTTCTTATATTATCATTTGATGCTTCAGTGCACATGCCATGTTGGTTGGCACTATTTTTAAGTTATGCGCATGCGCGAGTTCAAACCGAGAGAAGACTTCCTTTTTGCAAACTTTTTTCAAAAAGAGTTTTTCACTCACTTTATAAGTAAGTCTCTATGTAAGTAAGTTTATATGTTAAGTCTCCAAAACAGATAAATCAAATTTTTTTAGAGGACAAATTAAGAAGAGGGAAAACAGTCGAAAGACAGAAAAAGGAGCGTTTTAAACTGTAAATTGTCTATTTTGTGTACTTGCTTTGCCGATTTGTAGCATGCAGTGTAGTTTGTGAATTTGAAAATGTGTAGATTATTCTGTGTGGTCAATACAACATTGAGTGATCTTAAGAGTAATTTAGTATTGATTCAAACACGTTATAGAAAACTAAAAAAAGTTTTAAATCTCAAAAACTTCATTTCGAAAGCAAGTGCGAAGTATAAAAATACTTCTCGAAAAGCATTTGAAGTTTTATGAAAATTTCGAAACGTTTTGTGAAGGGCTAAGGTTGAATGTTACAGTGAATCAAAGCTAAAAGAGTATATAATGGCATACCCACTTTATATAGTTGGGCTTTTAGTTGGGCAATTAATAATTTTATAGTTAAAAACAAAATAACAATATTCTGTACAAATTAAAATATAGAAAATATACAGTGTTGCGCGTTACCATGGTTACATTGGTCGACTCAGTACTTCATGTTACAATACATTTTGGGCAGTAAATTATTTGGTTCAAATGGGCGAGGGGATTCTGCATGCATGTATTTCTAGTAGTATCAATGAGATCCTGCACTTAATATATTTGTATAGCTGTTAAATAATATTTGGCATAATGTGTCAGTTTAGCATGATTAGAATAATTATTAGCATAATTAGAAGCAAATCCTCTGACGCAGTTTTCCGCTATAGCGGTTTTTAGTTCTAAGAGGCCGATTACATGGACCACTTTCAACCGGGGTTGAACTCAGCCCTGTTCACCGGGCTGAAATTTTTTTCATTTACATGGAGGATTTCAACACTGGGGTTCAAATGCCAGAAAGTATCAAAAGCCGCGGGAAATTTGTGAACATGGCTCCCGAAACTATTAGAATTATCATAATGCTTGTATTTTTCAACTTGGAGTATTGATAACCTTAGTATTACAGTGTTAGTGTCATTGCCGATAAATTCTTTAATAAACAAGCGAACGTCGATAGCGCAAATCTGTACATAAATCTTAGGTTAATCTGTAATATCTTACATAAATCGTACGGCTTCATATTGTTTCACTTTTAATGAGTTTTATCAACATTAAAATGTCAATGATTATACTAAATTCGACTTCTATAACTGGCCATGCAGCGTTTTTTAACTTTGTTATCTTTGTTTCAACGAAATCCTTTTGCTCGATTAACGACAATTTCTGAGCTTTCAAGTTCACGTTCATAATATATTCAAATTCGTCATGCATCGTAAATAGTCACTTCTGCCCTGGGGTGAAACGATTACATGGCAGCCCAAGGCTGAGTTCTACCCCGGGGTTAAAATTTCAGCCCGGGTAGCTCAAGCCGGGATGAAATTTCAAGCGCGGGGTTGAACTCAGTCATGTGCTGAAAATTTGTCATGTAATCACGCATTGTATTTTATTAGGGTTTTATAGTAAGACAGGACTGAAATTTCAACCCGGTCAACAGGGCTGAGTTCAACCCCGGGGTGGAAAATGCTCCATGTAATCGGCCCCTAAGGTTGTATGGTTATATAGATAAATATTTCTATTATAAGAGTTAATAGTTCTATGGTACTGTGATACTGTATATCAATATAGGTTTATTGTTTATTGGGCATAGTTCTATGGTTCTATACTTCTGTTGCTCTGTACACTGTCTTCTATCGATTGTTGCATTTCTATGATTGAAGATTCTGAGTTCAGTGATAAGATCTAAACATTACGCTAAGACGTTAACTCTTTACGAAATAGCAATTTCAAAAGTGTCATAGATAGATAGATAGTTAGATAGATAGTTTAAGAACTCGAACTTAAGAACTTGCAGCCTCAGGATATTCCTCAGATAAATTACGCTAAGTTTTACAGATAGCAAGATTAAGTTAAAAAAGATTATTGATATGTGGGACTATTTACATTGCTATAAAAACTAATTACCTTAAATATGTATTAGAATTACACATGATAAAACTGTTATTAAGCCTGTTCGTTTTACATACTGGTAGTTCAAAATGTCTGACTTGTCGCAAGGAATGGTCATCATTATTTAATGGTGGCAGCAACACATTTAGTTTATGTTTGGGGTTATTAACTATTTCCCCAAACAACTTTGTTGTTTCATTTTGTCTTCGATCATACAATGACAGAAAGTTCCCAAGATTTCTTTGTAATGCAAATCAGGAAAAATTACACGAAATGCACGTTTCAGTGAAGGTCTTTCAAGATCATCAGCTAGGTATTGCGGTAGCGCGTCGTGGAATAATTCGCATGCATACTCGATAACTTGGCGAATACACGTGACGTAAAACAAGACAAAATCATTAGATGGTAACTTAGTACGTTTCAATCGTTTTAAGAAGTATAGGCGTGAAGAAACCTTTTCGTGAGTGTTCCATTTGAAGTGATCAGAGATGTTTAGGCCCAGTAATTTTGCAGATGTTATAATTATACTACCTCAATATTTTTACAATTAGGCAAATAACTTTCGGCTAAAACTCTTTGTTAGACGTAGAGGAGCATGCACGGAACTCTTTACATTTCGGATGTTTTAATGATGTGTTGCCGTTTCTCAGTTCCTGCGCGGTTTCGAAATGTATTTTGGAAAAAACAAACATTCTCGAATACTACGAAATATATAAATATTCATATATTCAACGTTTTGCAGCGAAATTTTCTTTAAAATCGAATAAATATTAATAAAATGGCTTGTACTCCGACTAATACTTATATTTTATACGGGTATTGAAAATATATACTGATATTTTAGCGCCAGCCATTACGGACATTTTAAATTGTTCATTCCGTAACTGTAAGATTTCGCTACCATCGAAGACGGCTGACGTATTATCACCCATCCCGAAAACATTTAGGGTAACTGATTTTAGCAAAGATCTGAGAACAATATCATTAACGTCCACTTTATCTAAAATCGGTGAAGGGCTTTTTATTGATCATGACCTGAAGCCTAAGATATTACGGGTCATAGACTCCTATCAATTTGGCTTTATTCCAGGATCAAGTACAACTTATGCACTCATTTCAATGTTGCATAGTTGGTTGGCCGCGACGGACGGAACAAGCTCTACTGCGAAAGTTGCCCTATTAGATTACAGGAAGGCTTTCGACTTGGTGGACCATAACCTTCTTATAGCAAAGCTTGTTAGCTATGGAATCAGATTATCAGTCGTCAACTGGATTACTGACTTCTTACGCAAGCGTACTCAAAGATTTAAAGTGAATTGTAAGTGCCATTCTAATGTATTGCAAGTCCCTGCTGGAGTAGCACAAGGGACCAAATTGGGACCGTGGCTTTTTCCTGTTATGATTAACGATTTGAGCGTCCCAAAAGATTCAACAAGTAATATGTGGAAATGCGCAGATGATTCCACAATTTCGGAGGTTATCCCCAGGACTGAAGATAGCAATTTACAAGGCATAGTTGGCCAAGTGGTTGATTGGTCGAATAATAATAAATTTCAGCTAAATTCAACAAAATGCAAAGAACTTAGAATAAAGTTTACCAAAGATCCCTGCAAAATGAACCAGTTAAAGTAAATGACCAGCACTTCGAAACAGTAACATCTGCAAAAATCTTAGGAGTGACTATTACTGATGACCTAAAGTGGAATGTCCATGTAGCAAATATTCTATTAAAAGTTTCAAAGCGACTTTATCTTCTGAAACAGTTAAAACGTGCGGACATTGATATTATTTCCTTAATCAAATTTTACTGTGCCTGTATTAGGTCTGTCCTCGAATATGCATGTCAGGGTTTCCATTCAAGCCTTCCTAGTTACCTATCGGAAGACATCGAACGAATTCAGAAAAGAGCGCTACGAATTATCTATCCCTATGTGGATTACAGAAAAGCGTTGAAACCTAGAAACATTAAAGTGCCGTAGAGAGAGGTTATACGTAAATCTGTTTCGTGAAATTGAAGAAAACGAAGATCATAAACTTGATGTACTTTTACCAGAAATGAACAAGGTTGTTTATAACTTCAGAGCAATTAGGAAATACAATCTCCCAATGATTAGAACTAATAGATTTAAAGACTCTTTTATTCCTGAGTATGCATCACGAAAGGAAATGTAAATACGAATTTATTTTAAATATTTAGCTATCTAATTTAGTCAAATCTTGTATATATAGCAAATTTTTTAACTAAACATTAAGTATTACATACGTTGTTAGTTTTTACTATGTTCAACCAATTGTAATTCAGTCTTAGGACTGCAAAAATTGAGTTATTAAACGATTCATCTATCTATCTATCTATCTATCTATCTATCTATCTATTTAGACATGAAATTAAGCTCCGCGGGGATGGAAGTTGTTTTAAGCGAGCTATGGCTCTCGTTGTTAATCGTAATACTGACGAATTTATTAAGTGTTTGAAAGCTTTAATTATATCTGTTCAAATCCAAATGAGTATCTCTGTTCAATTGTAAAAGAGAATCTTAAGAAAAAGTACAAAGGATGGTACGTGGACAGAAGCGATCGATATTTTTAATTGTACGACTGTACTTCAGCGCGCTATAAAGTATACTATATAACTTATTCGATCACGAACCAGAAGTGGGTGAAATTCGAGTCATCTGTTATTCTCGAAGTACAGTCCTTTAGCTGAGGTTGCTTGCTTGCTTTAGATTGCGTTTTTGTTTCTACAATCTTTTCAGTCGCACAACAAAAAATATCGATCACTTCAGCTCGGTAAAAACATTTTCCATCCCGCGGACCTTTATTTCACGTCTCCCAGTCGGAGTATGCAAGCCATTTTCATAGATATTTATAAGATTTTAAAGTAAATTTCGCTGCAAAACATGAATATATGAAATTTATATACTTCGCACTATTCGAGAATGTTTGTTTGCCCCCTGTCGATCCCAAAATGCATTGTGAAGCTGCGCGGGAACTGGGAAAGGGCAACATACCCATTGAAGGGCATCTGTTGTTGACTTTGTACTCTACTCCATTCGGAAGAGTAGTCGTTACTTAAATTTACCTTTTGTTCACCGTTCGTCAGGAAATCTATAATCCAGTACATGATGGTTTTAGGGATGTTATATGTTGCCAGCTTTTCCACTAAGATATTATAATCTATTAAGTCAAATGCTCTACGAAACTCAAACAGGATAACTCTAGCGGTAGAGCCGTTACCGTATGTATTTTTTGTCCAGGTGTGTAACATAGTAAAAAGTACGTGTGTCGCGCAACATCCTGGCACCGTTCCAAATTGTCTCGTATCGATCTTTTCCATTACCGCTGGCTTCAGGTAACGGTCAACTACGAAATCGTCCGCTAGTTTTGATAATATAGATGTGAGTGAGATAGGGCCCAAATGATTGTTAATATCTTGAATAGGTTTCTCTTTTGGAATAAGTTGAGTAAGTTGAATTAAAATTTCCCATCAGATACGGCGTAATAACATGTACAGTTTCAAAAAACACCACAAAGCTAGTATTTTTCGAGTTGTTTTTAGATATTCACCCTTATCTATATCTATTTCACGGTTGTTCTAAGATTAAAATTCACATTGTGAAAAATGTTTAGATATGAAATCATCTCGTATTAATCTGATGATCACCGGGGACAACGGGTGTGGTAAAACTTGTTAACTCATGGTTTTCCAAAATAAGAAATTCCCACCATACTACATCCCAAAAGTTTGTATTGACTGCGTTAAAGAACTGAATATTGACGATAAGAATATTGAAGTTCATGTATTCGACAGCATATGCCACGAGGATCATGACAAACTACGACAATTAGCCTACCCTGCTGTAAACCTAGTGCTCCTGTCTTATTCTGTTGATTCACAAACCAATTTTGATAATGTTCAGAAAAAGTGGCTACCAGAAGTAAATCAATATGCTCCCAAGATTCTTGTAGTACTTGTGGGGTTAAAGACAGATACTAGGGATAATATGACCACAATAATGGATACTGAAAGGCAAGCACCAGTATCCCAAGCTCAAGGAGAAGAGATGGAAAATGATATAGGAGCTGTAGAATTTTTGGAATGTTCTGCACTAAAGAATGAAGGTGTACAGGAATTGTTTGATGCTGCAACTAGAATTGCTGTGGCTGCCGAGCGTAGAAAGCGCTTTGGTCGTTGTGTTTACTTGTAAACTCCACTTAGAATGACGTAATCAAGGTACTATGCGCGTAACTATATATAATGATGCTTCATATCGCATCTTAATAGATGCAGTATGTATTGAAGTATATATATTATGTTAAATTTTCAAGCTAATTTGTTTCCAAAGAGCAATTATATTATGCCCTTATTTGACTTTTTCTCATTTAAACAATATTTTATTTATTCAGCATATGCCCTAAGAGCTAACGGTGCTGATAATATGCATCGCACGACTGCCTCACAAACCTTTCCACGAGTTTTGCTTGCTGAATTATGAATGGATAATGTTTTCGTAAAACAATCGCTTTAATACAATATTTAACTTCTACTTTGAATTACTAAACTGATAACTGGTCACATAGCAACGGGAAAACATGAACTTAACTCCACGAAATATTGGTCTTGCTGAATACATGATTCTAAAGCCATGCATGCATGCATCTTCTGCCCAAGGACCTTCACTCGAAAGGTCGAAGTGTTTTTAATCTTTTTCAAGGTAATGAGTATTAACAACTTAACGGTTTCTTAATATAATAAGAATGAAAGACTTTATCATGCGAGAGATAAATTAACATGCATGACTGAATATTAAATTAAGATATATATGCTTCAACTGTTGTGATGAATTTAAATGAACATCTGTGCGATACTTGATATCAAAACGATTGGCAAGTACTTTAGGGCAGCAAGCAATTTCACTGCTGCAGTTGTAGAGATTTTAGTGGAATTTCTATTAGACAGAAAAGTTTAAACTCTTTATCGCAGCTATTGAATTTAAAATTAATTCCAACTTTTCGCTTCAATTGTTAAAGAATCGACGTACAGAATCGAGGTAAGTTAGCCTATCGCTCATTTTTAAGAGTCTCATAATTTCTGCAGCTGTGCATGAACATGCAGATAATAATTCTTAGCTTTACCTTGAATCGCTTTGTCTTATGCATTTATCTTTGTTACAACTGAAAACTTAGTTAATCCTATATATAATTGTGTTTAAAGACGCAATATATAAGGTTTGCGTAGGTTGATGATACATTTTGAGGTGGCTATGTTAAATACAACATAATTAAGCTGTGACTATAATTTGTTCTTCATCATCAACTCAAAATGGAAATACATAAACGACAACTAGGCTGCGGTCGCATGGAAATATGTTCTGGTCCAGGCTCGGATTTTTTGGCTCAGTTGCATTTAGAGAGTATACTGTATATAGACTTGATAAATTTGCTAGCGTAGTTCGAAAAAAATATAAAGCCAAATGAAAATTATATTGTATGCGAAGTCTAGTGAATGTTTTAGTCATAGCCTACATTGGGAGCTGGGATTTCACTGAAAAAAGGGATTTGGATTGGTGCGAATGGATTTGTATTAGCGATTTTTCTGCTGGAAACGAGATTCAGGAAATAAGTGGGTGGCATCTCGCCCATCGGCGTCCTCTCTTTAGTTCGCTCTTAGTTCAATCATTTGCTGTTTAAAAACAGTGAAAACTCATGGTTATTCAGTATAGATGTACATATTTAACCACTTGGGTATTCTCACGAAATTTCTGTAATTTGCTTTATTCGTTATAAAACTGGGTAGTTTAAAAACTGTATATATATATATATGTATATATATATATACTATTGAACAAGGACAAGTTCAAAACGCTTATGTAAACGAATTAGCATTTTCCAAAAAATAACGAAATCATTATTGCTGCGGAGCGAGCGAGCCTGAAGCAAGCGAGCGTAGCAGCAGCCTAATATGTGCAGAGATGGAGTTTTGAAGTAAATTTTATTTAGCGCATGGAATTGTGGTCGTGCGCGCTTGCTATGCGCAGAACACAAATTTTAAACTCGCTCAGTTCCATGTGCTTTTCGATTTTGACGGACGGAGTCTTGAATTTGAATTTATTAAATGACATTCCCTAAAAAGGGCTTTTCAATGACAATTTACATATGTTATAAAAATAAATTATAAATTATCAACTATATTTACAACAATCTTATCATTAATGATTAATTTATACAAATTATTACATAAACTAAAATTATACTTTATATTATATTTTATGAATTGAAAGCAATTAAAAATTATCGCTTTTCAATAAGAATTGTCTTAAGTTTCGTCTTAAAATTGTTTAAATCACTAATTGATTTCAGCTCTGTATCTAGACCATTCCATATCTTAGTCCCTCTGTATTTAAACGATCTTTGACCGATCGATGTCCTGAATTTTGGAATATCCAGGTCTCCATTTCTTCTAGTATCTCGGTTATGAATTTTGTTACGTTGTTCAAAAATATCACATAAGTACCGTGGAGCTTTGTCATTCATGCATTTAAATGTTAATAACGCATCTCTGTATAATAGATGTTCTTTGATTGGCAACCATCCTAACGCATTTAATGTCCGAGATATATGATCATACTTACTGTATGCACCCCTGTGATCAATCGGGCTGCACAATTTTGGATTAATTGGATCTTTTTAATATTGCTGTCTGATGTATTAGACCATACTGTTGAACAATAGTTAATTTTGCTCATGACTAATGTGTCAATGATTGTAGCTAGTGTTAACTGATCAAAGTTGTGTTTCACCCGACCAATCTGACCCAATTTTGAAATACACGATGATGACAATGCTTGTATATGTTTGTCATACGTTAGATGAGAATCCAGGAGCATACCCAAATCCTTTACCTCTGTCACTGGTATAAGATTTTCCCCCATAAAATTAATATGGACGGGAGATTCCAATTGATTCATTTTGGTCTTTTCTGGGTTTACAAGAAGACTGTTGTTACAACACCATTCAAAAACTCTGTGCAAATCCTCTTCTATATGCAGTAACGAGCGTTCCATATTCAATAATGTAAACGATAGAAATGTTTTTGAGTCGTCAACATACGATTCAAGACTACAACTGTTAGGAACTGAAGACAAGCTATCTGTATATATATTAAATAAAAACGGTGATAGCACAGAGCCTTGGGGAATCCCATATGACAATGCAACAGGCGTCGAAGAGGTGGTTCCAATTCTAACATACTGCCATCTGTCGGATAAATAACTTTTAAACCGTCTTCGAATTTTAAACCGTCTTCTTTTAAACAGTCTTCGAATTTTTATCGAATTTCTTAAGCTTTTTCAAGTCTATTTTGACCATTCAAGGTAGGATATTTTGTCTTTTGTTTATATGTTACGTTTACATTTGTTTACTCCTTTTTGGAAAGTTGGCAATCTCAATTTATATATCTATGAAACGCTGAAAGTACACAATCGATCGCAGCTAGATTCAGTGTCTGTTTATATATAAACTATATATTCTGTTAATGTGCTATCGACTTTGCTTGAGCTGTTAGTGCTGTATAAAGCATGGAAGTCTTACATAGAGATGTCTTTAAAAGGTTTTTCTATCCATTCGCGTATGCTTTCTCTTGCTGATTTCCATATTTTGCATCAAGTGATGTTTCGTGTATGCCGCTTGAGTCACGATTGTGACTCACAAAGTCACAGATATGCAATTGATCGTCTAAATTGCCTGACTGAATCACTCTGATTTGTGCAAGGTTTGACCTATTAAATAGGCTACTGTAGGCATATAAATGTTTTTATTCCTATTTTACAATGGACTTAATATTTTTGTCTAGTCGCGTTCACATATTATTGTCAGAACAGACAGAGTCTCAGTTCTGCGCGCACTAAGATAAATATTCGAATGGCAATGAGTTGTGCTTTACATGTAGGTGACTCGCATATCCAGCAAAGTAAGAACAGAATGATGGAACAACGCTTTCGTTTATAGCTTTCCAAATGCAAAATTATTTTGCGAACATGTATATATTTTTAACGCTTTTATACACTACAAAAATATGCAAATTTCCTTGCGTGGCAGTGTCAAATTACTCATCGCAGTAAACATGGGTTTCATGTGGGAATTCCATGTGGAAGAACAATACATGGAAAATATGGATATTTTGAAGTAGATGTTACAAAATCTGATGTCTTTCATGTTTCGTGATATATTTAGCTTGTCTCATCCTGCACACTATGCTAAGATATGCATCTACTGACAGCGCGCAAGCCACTGAGTCAATGCCTGGTCAATGCCAATAATTACCGTCTACTGAATATAATTTTTGTTGCATATTTGTTTGCATGTTTGTTTCAAGAAGCTAAAGAATAATAACAGTCCCGCAGCATTCCCTACCTTGCAGGTATCCAAATTTATATTCGTTGGTGCATCGCTCAATTTCTAACTGACCTGACGGCGAACAACGCTAAAAGGTAGGGGCATAAATAGAAATTCTGATAATATTTGTAATCAATTGATCAACTTCTTCATATACGTTCGCGTGTGTCCATGAATGTCAATATGGAACATAGTTAAAAACATTGTTCGTTGATGACTAGCTGTTGCTACTGGCTACTTATTTTCGTGTTCATGCACCTTGAAGCAGCACACAGTCCATCGATCCTTGTGATTAGGCATGAGATTGGGATAGGTGTCAGTCTAAAAATAGATACACCACAGCTAATATACCACTTAGTTCTCCATTTGTCCAAGCTAACTGATACTTTATAACTATATGTAGAGTAATGAATAGTACATGACAAATAAGGGAACGAAATGGAATACATTTGATGAAATATTTAGTAGTTTAATCTGGTTGTAAATGGATTTCTATTTTGATTGTCAAATATAATTATAACTTATGACTTCTTCCACGTTGCCAGAATACAGTGAAAATATCTCCATTTTCATAACCCCACCATAATGACAAGTTGCATTTTCCAAAAAAATCTTTTTACGCGCCCTTATTATAACCGCGATAATTACATACAATTTTTAAAATGAAAACTAACTGAAAATTTACACGGATACACAGGCAAGAAATGGCAAATTCAGGGCAAGATGTGAATAGCAGACGAAACTCTTGGAAAGATCAACTATATAGAAATGCGATTCATAACTCTTACGAAGAATTTACCAGAAAGTAAGTAATGAGAAGCGGAAGTGCTATTAGTCGTTGATACACGTGTTTCTAGGGAATTAAAACTATTCGCGTCGCATTTTTATCAGTAATACTGGATACATAGGCGTAGAAGGCAACTTCAAGTTGGACGGGAATTTCGCTTTAAGAGCACCCCTTCTCTTAGAAAAAGGCACATTCATTGCCTTTCCCATTGTTTTTGCTGGAGAAAGGGCACTTTGAAAAAAGAAACGGGGCACGTGTCCCATATCCAACTCTGGTTCCTATACGCGACTGACTGAATAGTGGTTTTCAGGTAGTTGATTTTCAAGGGATGACAGAATATGTGATACCTCACAAAATATACTCTTCACAAAAAATCGAGATGGCGACCACATATGTCGTTTATATATTAAACAATTATACCATTCGCTCTTGTCTTGCCAACTCGGTTGCGTAATCTATTTTCTAACCTTTAAACACTTGCTGCGAGTTTTTCGTTGTGTTTTTATTCATATTAATGCTAAAATAGCGCCAGTATAACTTGCTGTTTTCTCGTTCGCATAATTCAGGTAGTTTTCGTGCCGCCATTTTGTTTTTACTACTCACGTCGTATATCAGCTGATATACGGCCAGTAGCTCACCAGTCATATTGCAGAATAGCTGATATACAGGTGATGACTATATTAAATATATCACTTTTATGAATCAATTTAACGAATTTAGGTTACTGGAACAGTATTTGAGAGCATAAATTTCCCAATATAGCAATATGTCATGCTTAGGCTAAAAAAAATCTCTGAGAAGCAGATATATTTATATATAGAATATATTTATATCACTAAAGTAATGCGAAACTATTTGACTAGTAACTCTCATTCAATATACCTGTATTTCACCCTAAAAGCTGGTCGTCACAGACGTTTTGGCTCCTGTGATGTGAAATATAGGCTAACAATTAATATGTGAATGATTTTCTCATAACATATTTTGATGTTGGTCTAAAATTTCTTGATTAAACTAAATGCCAAATCTTTATCTACCATTGATAGCCTGGGAAAACTGGCCTACAAATTTGGGTGTTACAACTCTCCTCATCCCCTCCATCAGTGAAGTTGATTTTGAAAGAGTCATCTTCGGAGACCTGATCACGTGATCAACATAAAGTAGAGCTTCTAGCTGACGTATAAAAATAATATACTTATCTTTGAATGTCTGTATGTGAAAAGATAAATTCCTTTCTAACTTTAGAAACTGTTCCACTTATTTGAGCTGGACTGACCTGAATAACTGGGTTTCCTGGACATACCAGGCCAAATTTTCAATTTCCTTCCTGTCAGCCAGGCTACCTCCGAAAGCACCAGCAATAAATTTCCGAGAGCAAGAAAGCAAAATTTTCATGCGTCTACGAGTCAGCATTTTCATGCGTCTACGATCCACCACCCAATTTAATCTCCAACATCTCAGTCCGGATAACTAGGCGTAATAATATATATTTACCTAGTAATAAACTTATGAACCTTACAACCCAACGCCGTCGGGCAAATATTTCAAATCTTCAATACATTAGACAACATGCTATGAATAACAATCAACCTGTTGTAAAAAGTACTAATACCTACCTGCCCAATTTTTTATCTACAAACGTTAGATCATTGTTTCCTAAAATTGACGAGTTTGCACTCCTTCTGAATCATCTATGTATTGAAATCGCTGCTATTTCTGAGACCTGGCTCCATCATGGAATTGAAAATGATGTCCTGTCTATCCCGAACTATAACTTAATCCGCCAAGATAGATCTGTCGGACGTGGCGGTGGGGTTTGTGCGTTCGTATCAAATGCAATCCCTTACAAAAGATGGACCGACCTTGAAAACCCTCTTTATGAATGTTTATGGTTGTGCCTTAGACCCCATCGTCTTCCTAGAAAAATTTCGAACATTGTCATGGGCGTATTATACAGCCCCCCGGATAAGTCAGCGCAAGAACAACGAGACCTCGCTAATTATCTAATCGAATCCCTTGATCATATTCGTAACAAATTTCCTGACTGTGGTATTGTCCTATTAGGAGACTTCAATAACTTAAATATCTCTGATCTACTGACCAGTCATGATCTGAGTCAAATAATTTGTGAACCAACCAGAGGCTCAGCCATCCTTGATCTTGTAATTACGAACTTGCAGCAGTTCTATAAAAAACCCTTAATTTTGGCACCGGTGGGTACATCCGATCATAACGTTATTAATTGGCGCCCAGATGATAATGCTCTTCGTCCGCACGGAAAAGTAATTAAACGTCAACATCGCCTTTTTTCTCAATCTCGGCGAGCAGCTTTTGGCCGATGGTTGACATCACACGATTGGAATCCAACTTCACCCGAAAGGTCAGTTGAAGAACTGGTTTCCGACTTCACCGAAAGAATTACACAAGCTATGGATACTTTCTTCCCCTTGCAGACGGTCAAACTCCACAGTAATGACAAACCCTGGATGTCGGTATCTATTAAACAAATGATTATTGCTCGTCAGCAAGCCTTTTCTCGCGGTAATACTAACCTGTGGCGTCATTATAAAAACAGAATAAAATATGCAATCCAACTCAGGAAAAAGAATTTTTATTCTGATAAAGTACGGCACCTCAAAAAGAGTGACTGTAGATCTTGGTGGAAAATGATTAACCAATTGTCTGGTAAATCAAATACTACCACACCGATCCACCTCCAGGGGGATGATGTCCTACTTACTGATGATGAATTGGTGACAACTCTGAACCATTTCTTCCTTTCCGTAAATGAAGATATTCCAACCCTTAACACGAGTATGTTACCTGCCTACTTACCTGCTGTTGATCAAGTACCCACTATTTATCCTTACCAAGTGTGTAAAAGTTGCTCAGTCTTAACTCTTTTAAAACCGCTGGCCCTGATAACATCCCGCCTCGCATCCTTAAAGAATTTGCTTATGAATTGTCCGACCCACTTGCAGATATTTTCAACCTCTCTTTATCTTCGGCTACCGTCCCTTCCCACTGGAAATCCGCAAATATTTCCCCGATTCCAAAAGAGACACCTCCCAAAGAAAAAAACGATCTACGTCCAATCTCATTAACGTCGTGTATATCAAAAGTCCTAGAGGAATTCGTCGTTGAATGGATCTTGGAAGATATCGGACATCAAATTGATCCTAAGCAATTTGGATGCCTCCGCGGTTCATCCACTACTTTATGCCTACTTGATATGTTCCATTCTTGGTTATCCAAACTTGATGCTAATGGATGTTCGTTACGGATTATCTTGCTGGATTTTAGCAAGGCCTTTGACAGAATTAATTTGAACGTGCTGATTGCTAAGCTGATCGATATGGGACTTCGTAGATCTATTATTCCATGGTTATGTAACTTTTTGTCCGATCGCAGACAGAGGGTCAAACTTGGGGAATCATTCTCCGATTGGGCACAAGTAAATGCCGGTGTTCCCCAGGTTACAAAATTAGGTCCCATTTTATTTTTGGTAAAGGTCAATGACTTAAAAACATTAGAGTCAGACCAATGGAAGTATGTAGACGATCTTACTATCTCCGAAGTCATCCCAAATCATGGCCAATCCAACATGCAATACGAACTGGACCATATTTCAACCTGGTCCGACGAAAATTTTATGAAACTCAATCCAAAAAAGTGCAAAGAATTGAGAGTTAATTTCCTGCGTGATGTGCCTGATTTACCACAGCTTACCATCAATAGAATACCACTCGAAACGATTAGTAGCCATAAATTGTTAGGTCTTCAAATCCAAGACGACTTAAAATGGAATGATCACGTAGATATTATTACGAAAACGTTTATATATTATTCGTACTCTGAAGCTTAATGGAGTGCCTGAAGATGACCTAATAAGTATATATACATCTCTTATCCGCTCCATTTTGGAGTATGGCTGCGCTGTGTGGCATACATGCCTCCTTCTTTTCTTGGTGAGAAGATCGAACGCATACAGAAGCGATTTTTCCGCATTATATTTCCACATTTATCCTACCGCGAAGGTTTAGCTCTTACTGGATGTCCAAGACTTGATGACAACCGTCAACGTTTGTGTTTGAAACTTTTTAATAAACTTAAAACCCAGCCAAGTTCGAAACTTTCCTACCTTATACCTCGTACGAGGTATGAATCGCATGGACGATCGGTGCGTAGTGGAAATAATTTGTCTTTATATAAATGTAGAACAGATAGATTCAAAAATAGTTTTTTTCCGACTATGACGGTGGTTTATAATCAGCAATAACTGAGATCCTTTAAAATTTTAACTATATATTATTGCATGCTATATTTTAACTAAGATTTTTTAATAGTTTTAACTACATACCAATTGAATGTAATATATCATTTTACATCCTGTAATATATAATGTAATTCACCTTACCGATGGTGCGAATTTATGTAATCTTTAATAAATTGAAATTGAAATAAATTGAAATTGAACTTGCTGAGTGAGACATCTTGCCTGGCCAGCTCATATGAATATAGCCCCTTAGAATGTACAATGTTGAAGCTGGATCCAAACAAGCTACCTCATTACAGCATGTTTTATTTAAAAACCTAACATTACCAGTTCGCACTTAGGTATATATTATCCCTATTCTTTACACGTGTTGTAACACGTTTGAATTTCCCGCCATCACTTATATATACTCAACTGTATCTCGATTTTGTGTCGTGCAAGTGTTTATCGGCAGTGTGACGTCAAAGGATGACGTGCCAGTAAGGAATTTGCATCATACGATTAACATACCTCAGGAGTTTATGATGGCAATCCGATTACTACCGAATACTTTATTCGGATATTGTTAGTACATGTTAATATCTAAAATCGAAGAACAAATTTAGAATATCTGGACGTAAATTCGGTTCGGTATCGCATTAATTAAGTACGAATCATTTTTATTAGGAATTATATTGTGAAATAGCGTACATATCCTCAGGTAGACTTCAATAAATTCCACTTTTCAGACGAAATATTTTACATATACAACATGTTCAATCTGATTTGGCTTGCCAAGACATTGTGTTTCTAGGGACAATTCAAAACAATATCCACAACATATACCCAGTTCGGTATTGCGATGTAATTTTCATGAATTTTCACGGATTTCAGCCATTGAAATATGACGCCGGAGTAAAAATTCGACCAAATGTCAGGCATAAACAAATTGAGCTCGGTGCTTCTTCTTCGAATTTGCCTCCATTTTGTATCGAAGAAAGGCTGTGTGACCATTCCTTGTAGTTCCCAGGCTATTTATCGAAGTTTTACGAGCTCTTTTGACCGCGTATAAGTGTGAATATACTGGATGTACCTGGCGATACGGCGCGAAAGCGCGCGAAGTTTGAATATATTGTTAACCCACAATTAACTTTATTGACGCCAGTATTGTACACAAATACTATATGCAAATGTTTATATATCTCTATGCAAATGAGCAGAAATGTGCACGCTTCTCTTAGGAGCGTTCGCTATCTTGAATTATTGATCAGTGACAGACTTGTGACGTAACGTCACACATTTAGCTCCTCCCACTAGTGTCCAGAATTCTCGCCATGAGGCAAATTTAGACTTCCTATAATGCTTACTTGTGGTACTACAAATCTACAATGATAACATGGCCATTCATATGCATACACATACGTCTAACGCACAGCAAATGAAAACGCTTCGAAATCGTCGTCTAATGCAACGATCTTTATCAACTATAACATAACGCGACAAGCGCTATAGGCCAAGACAATGTAAAATTTATGTAGTTGTATCTCAACGCGCGGCCATTTAGCAGACAATTCAAGCGCTTTAAAAGGTTATTAATGTTAGCCTGCGTAGCAGAATGACATATTGTGTTTGACTAACTATGCTTGGCACTAAATTCTAAGTGAATGAAGAACAATTACAATTGGTACCAATATCAATAATGCTGTAAACAAACTTTTTATAGATGTTCTTGATAATTTGAGCATGTAATTTATCAGAACCATAGCCACTCTACTTACCTGTATAATGTACAACCATGAAACTGAATTACTGAAATTATAGATACTTGAATATGCATGCTATTAATAGGATTTATATACCAACTTTTTCCCAACTATTGCATGGATTCCAGGCTTCGGCAGCACTTTCCTTGCGATAGTAACTTCTAGTTACAATCATATTACCAAGTAGTTCGGCAGTCAATACAAAATGAAATTTAAAATACAACATGAAAATAGAAAGGTGTCAATTTAGACCCCATTTCGATTTGCAGTGGCAATTTCGTTTTCATATTCCCTAGCTTAAACAACATTAAATTTCTTTGTTCATAGCCCCAGTGACTTAATAATCAATAATTAAATTAAGCGTCTTGTTTTCATTTAATGGCATTTCCCAAAATATTTATACCTCTTTAGGGTAAGTGTACTGAACTTAGGCACCTCGATACAATGTGTAGCACAAAGCCATATTTCAATAGGCGAATTTTTAGGTTAAGCGGACATTTTCCTTTGCTGATGTATAAGAGTACTTCACGTACAGTACTTCACGAGTGAGATCAAAACTATGGAATAGGATAGAATACCAATATGTTTGAGGAATTTGAATTATAATTTTTAGTCAGAAAATGAGGATTATCTACGTTGATTTCTCAACGTGCACAAATCAAAACAATTGCTTAATATGCAAATAATTTATTACGACTACTCCGTCTGCAACGAATATACATAAATGAATGATTGGTTTAAATTGGTGTTAAATTCAAGTCATCTGCTTTTTGTAAGAAATTCGTACACTTATACTGTATCCAATTCAAGGGCGTCTTCCCCCAAAGTGCATGAAATGGCATTTCAGCCGACTCTAGATTCCAAAATGTTTGTGGGGAAGCATGCCCCTATACCCCCTATAGCCTTCCAGCTTTCGGAACTCGATAACTGCATTCCTGCTAGCAGAATATAATGGGGCCTCAATAGACAGTTTTGGTTTTGGCCCCTTTACTGTCCTTTACGTTCTTTCGTCGGGAAAAACATACCTACACCCCTAACGCTTAGACCCAAGTTACGCTTCCGCCGGGAGATGTCTATAAATGATGGGGAAATGCCCTGAAAACATTAAATGTGTTACATGCCTCCAGATCTATCAGCAGATATCCCATCCCCCACTTTTTAAGATGGATTTTCGCCGTTGCACCAATTGCTTAACTATCATTGCATGAAGCCGTTCGTATTTTAATCATAAATGTAAATTTTGCTTTGCTAAATAGAATTTTAATTGAATTGAGAAAAGACGAAAGTCATTAGAAAAAGAAAAATACGATTCCGACAACTGACTGACTAAAAGAACTAAATAATATGGCTGAAAAGGGCAGTTGAAAGATCCGATTCTTAATTACGATATGGTGATATGATTTGGTCAGGGACAATCACTGACATGTAAGCAGGTCCGTGCCTAAAGGCCGTTTTCCACTTCACTCGTATCGCAACATACCGTAGCATTGTGTCGAAGTCATTATACAGGGTGTATCAAAAAAACTGCAAATACCATAATTTGTATGCACGAGATCATACATTAGAATTTCAAAGGCTGTGCAAATAATTACGCTTCTGGGATTTGAAAATACGTTTCCCAGGGGTATCAAAACAAGCACACAAAGTGAATTAAACTTATGAGTTCGAACTAATTTTAATTCACTTTGTGTGCTTATTTTGATAGTTCTGCACGTGGAAACGTATTTTCAAATCCCAGAAGCGTAATTATTTGCACAGCCATTGAAATTCTAATGTATGATCTCGTGCATACAAATTATGGTATTTGCAGTTTTTTTGATACACCCTGTAGTTCTACCCGAGTGCTCAGGAAACGAGTGCTTAGGTATACAGCTATTTCAATTAAGGTTGTCCCCGAGCAAAGCGGAAAAGTCGAATACGAGGGCGAAAGGCTTGCTGGGAATCGCTAAAATATTAATGGACCAAGAATTTGACAAACCTCAGTGGTTTCCTAAGAAATTAGCAATAATATTTCAAAGTAGAAACGTATTAGATATTTTGTTGGCTGTTCTTTGTGGGTAATTCCTTTGAGACGTTTTTATGCATCAGTGGCTCAGAGCTGTGAATGAATCAAGGTGGCATTTATGGCTGACATACAATTTTGTGATGGAACAAGTTCGAGGCATTTTCCACTACGTTATAACGACAGGAGTCACGAATAATCATAAGTTTTGCAGCACGTTTAATTGCAAATTGGTATACAAGGTGTATAAAAAACAAACCTTTCGAAATTAACGTACATATTTTTCTTAACCATAAGATTTTATACCCATGGGAATTTAAAATCCTTCTAATCGTATGAGTAGCATAAAGTCTTGTACTTAAGAACAATATGTTAATTTCTTAGGAATCCACTGAGGTTTGTCAAATTCTTGGTCCATTAATTTTTTGGCGATTCCCAGCAAGCCTTTCGCGCTCGTATTCGACTTTTCCGCTTTGCTCGGGGACAACCTTAATTGAAATAGCTGTATACGGTGCGGGTGCAGTGGAAAACAGACTTTACATTAACCTCAATATAGACCAATCCAAATATCCCTTCAAGATGAAGTTGTTAGCATTGATTAATTTGAAAAAGTATATTGGCTATTGTAATATAAATTTAGCAGAAAAATCTTCAAATTTAGCATGCTTAATTGTCAACTTCGAGCAAGAAGCACGGCTGATGATAAAAATATCCGACAAATAGCAATACATATACCGCATGTAGCATAATATACATATAGCAATACTAATTTGTTATTTCGGCAATTCGGGGCAAACTTTTAATGAAAACGCTTGCTTGTTAATCTTTTATGCATGTTCTTAAAACAAGAATCTATTAAGAGACACTTATAAGAGCAAAAAAAACACCGCCCTCAAATTGCACTTTCGTCTTTCGAACTTCCGCATAATAAATGTCTTTGGAAAAATACTCATGTATGCATGTTGCCAAATTCCACTCGAAACCATGCTATTGAATTCAATATTCAATAAGAACTGGTTGATCCTGAACTCCAGTCGGTATATATACTTGAATCCGCATCCTAATTTTTGCGTGGAAATATTTATTACATGCACTTGGCGCTAGCTGACAAAAGCTATGTATTTATGCATAATAGCTTGGCATGCTTTGCTTTAGGGATATCTTGTATCAGCTTCTATAGGAGTCCTGATATTGTAACTATATAAGAGTTTTTCTCAATTATCATGTAAAATGTCTATACAAAGTTACACTAGAATCAGATGATATCCATCATGATCAGCTAATAGAGCCAAGCGACCAATGGGAAGCAATTGCATGCTAGAATATGCTTTAAGTGCATGTCATATCTTCAGATTTGAACGGATTTCATTTTACAACCGTACGCCATGGCGATATAATGTAAACAGACGCTTTTATTATAAATGTTAAACAGAGTAAGCCCTGCAGCTCTGCTACGTGCTATGCTATAACTGTGAACTTGAAGCAAGAAGGATTCTAGCTTATACTACAGTATATAGGCAGGCAGCGGTGCCGTCACGAATATATTCTTTAATAACTATAATACCATGAGTACACGAATGGGGTTTCACAAGTAAGTTGGCTACCTATATAACATATAATATATAATGTGTGACTGTGTGTGTTTTATAGCTTTAATGTAACTAAATCCTAACCCGATAGCATCTGGTTTAAAGTGAAGTCCTCAGACAGTGCTTCATAAATATAGTAAAGCGTTGTTGATGCTATCTATGCCAGCATTTGTCTCACAATAACACTAACATTGAATCAGTAAACATGTGCAGTCTGTTTTGTTTATAGATAGTACATACATCTTTCTGCATTAGCACAGTGTATGCATCACAGTGGTACTATATTCTGCGTGTTTTAGTTTCCAGTATTAGTGGAGTCATATACTGTATCATTTACTCTGCCGCTGGCAATAATACGAGGAAACATCAAACATGATAATATTCGTTGTATATTGCACAATATAATTGTACATATGTAAACTAGATTAATCCTGTCTCTAGACATGTCTGTATAATACATCATCCATGGCCACGACATGCAAATTATGATCTATATTTGTAGAATACATGTCTTGATATACAGTATCTAAACAAAGACTATCCACATACTCAATAATTAGAAGCTTAAATTTATCAAATGTCACAATATCACGCTATTTCCCCATCATCTGGTTGTTCTTGTGCGACTGTCGTTGCCAATGGCCTTGGATACTAAAATTCCCATCGTTTTAGCAAGAGAGGGCACATACGTTATATATATTTTCGCGACACCCGCCCACACAACACTGATTAAACGACAATGAAATATGTTTACTTTTGAACGCCTTAAAATGAACGCTCATTTGAAAACATGAAAGCCTTGAACAAATTTGGAGCTCATGCTGACCGTCCTCGAGTTTGAAAACAAACACTTCCTGTGTTGTAAGAGAGCACTGCATAACATCCTCATAAGGCAGCCACAGATATATTTTGTCATGGAAGAAAGACAGAGTTTGATTTCAGACAACTCTACTGATGAAACGGCAGAGAAATCTGAATCAATCAATCTTCTAGGAATCCCGGCATGTTATAACAGAGGTATACGAAAGTAAGTTCAACATTTTCGATATTATTTTGCTCTTTTGACCCGTGTTTACATATCGCCTTTCGCAGACGCTGAATTCTCTCAATTTTCAGCATTTTTCTTGCTCAGAATTCACAAAATAACCCATGTTTTACGTGATGTTTGAGAAACTCTCGTTCCCTAGGCGATACAGTTGATAATTGTGTTTAATGCGATACAATGCTAAGCTTTTTGGCTTATGGTTGGGGCCAATTTATGAAATTATCATTGTAATTAGGGTCTTCACGCTGCATGCATGTGTATACAAATGTGAGCATGTGTAGCTCAGTAGGAAATGTAAGTGATGAATAGCCTTGGAGGTATCACTCTATTGTGCTGCTCTGCTCAATTGAATAATTCAAGTATTCCCGTCACGCTTATTACATCTATTTATACTATAGCTACGTACTTGAAATGTCATGTTACCGACTGCGAAAGTTACTAATGTTGTTAGCTGTGCCTTCTGCGCGTAAAGTTTGCCGATTCATATCTCGTTCTAGGAAATTCTGTGAGATATATATATCTATACCAATGCATTTCTGATTATTATTTCAGTAATAAAGTCTGAAGGATATAAAAAGACATGTAATTACATAATATGACAGTTGCTTTTGCAGGTGTTTCGATAATATCACTTACGCAAGGAATGCTGGGATAGAATAATAATCCTTTATTTGTAGACAGTAAGGGTTTAATTAAACATCGGGAACTCTCCCTGAAAAGAGGCTTCGTAAGCGCTAAATGGTTAACGATGATTGCTATTTAAAAAAATAGACTCTCAAAGCCTACCTACTGTGAATGTGCACAAACATACATCCTGTCATTCTGTCAAGGTCATGTGAGCGTCGCTGAATGACAATGTTGCAAGACACAGCTGCATAATGACCATTATTAAACCTTGGTTCAAAGGCTATAATTTTTTGGCAAAGTTGATATACAAAATAAGTGAGATAATTTGTAAAGGGAAAATGATCGCACGAAACGACACGAACCCACGTACAGTATGAAACATTTATACGACTATACGTAGGATAGTCGATATTGTTTATAAATACTTAAATTGTGAAACCCGACTGTGTGACAGTGGGGGTCCTCCAAGGAGTCGGCGAAATGGAAAAGTGGGCTGTAGCCTACGTCATAGGTCCCGTTTACATGAGACCGGTACGAAGTCGAACCGGGACGATTTCGTTTCGGTCATAGTATTATTTATAATAGATGTTTACATGAGACCGGCGACGAAAAATTGCTCAGACCGATCTGAGTCATCCGCTTGCTGGACCGAATCGACTATCTTCAGACCGGGACGAATTTGGACCGGGATGAATGTACACAAATTATTTTCAGACCGGTCTGAATTTTGGTACAACGGTGATAATAAACAACGGAGACAAGATTAACAGCATCAATTGTGGACTGCATTTTTGATATACGCAATGGAGTATGTAATGCTTACCGGTCTCATGTAAACCTACTGACAATTTCAATTTTCATCCCGTTCTGACTTCGTCTCGGTCTCATGTAAACGGGGACTTAGGCCATAACCGACCTACGAGGAATCGAGTATTGTCTATGACGTAGGCTAGGGGGGCTATGGTTCAATTCGTGAAAATTTTCATTTTAGACAAACAGGAATTTTGATATATTTCATCTAGAGACTGAGCTTTCAGTATAAAGGCAAGGTTTGGTTATGGGAATATTAAAGTACTCTTCCGAACTACGCTATTCTTCCCCTTTTTTGCTTGTATTTTAGACAAAAGGGACCTTAAAAGGCCCTGACCTAGGTTTGTGTGAAAAAATTGGTATTTAGGACATCATGGAGAATCGTTCAAAACAAATATTTTTATCTCGTTTATTAATAATCAATTTTTCCGTTGATGTAGACGAAGTTTTGATGATGCACAAAGTCGCTTGAAATCTCGAAAAATTCTTGGATTAGGAGGAAAAGAATCTTCCAAGGTAGGGAATTATTTTCATTTTTACATGATTGTATTCACAAGCAATTTTGGACAATTTTGATTCTCTGGGACTTGTTCATAACGGAGGTGGACGCCCAATTTGCCCCCTTCCCGAGAAATGGACATAATATAATTCTTATGATTCATGAATTTTGAACAAAATTTACGCTTGTGGTGAAGGGGTGTAATCTATAAAAATCTGTACTCCAAACATAATGCATTGTCAAACCTTAGACCCCAAATAGCATTTTCATCATTAAACGCTCGCCAGCAAAATTATAATCTCAGTCGTTTTTTGGACGCAGCTTGTTTCAAATCAGTGATGTATTTCAGCGATACATTTGATGAAAAGATGCAAAAATATTCATACATAGTGAATAAACACACAGCTAATATATCATTTTTCTACAAAGTGTAGAAGTTTGATTTTCGCGTAACCAATGGCTGCTGGCAACAATATATCTAGTTTGCACTAGGAGAAAATAAGGAGTGAGGGCGCAATATTCGTCTGAAAAATTTTACACTTCAAACCTGGCTAATGCCAAGGCCAAAACTTGAAGTGGGAACACGGCTTTACACTTATAATAACAAATATTTTTATTCGCCGCATTTTTGTGGCCACTCGATCGCTCGTTTTTGCCAAGGAATCAAGAAAGAGCTCCGGAACAGCGGTGCCCTCATGACCAAACGCTGTTTCCCTAAGTCATATTAAATCATATGTTAAATTGAACATAATTATATAAGGGAATATATATCTGACATTAACTGACTACCATTTAATATGCACTGCTATAAGAGTAGCTGAGTCTGAAATTTACACGAAGTCCAGATATGAGGGTGCGCAGATTTAGTAAGAATGTTTAATCATTTTGTTCATATTCATTACCTGCAGGTACTTCAAGTGTTAGGAAATTGTGAGCATTTAGAAACAAAGTTACCTCCTGGACTAAGGTATATCTATTTGATATTTGGATATTACAATATGAATTTCAATTTGGATATTCGGTGAATGAATTGAAAAGGGCTCGGGTAATCTGCGACTTTAACCCAAGAAGCACGTGTTTGCATCACCATAGCAACGGAGCTTAAAAATGTTGAAATGCGGACACTTATAGTAAGGTGTTCTATTACTGCGACCTTCTCTCTCCGTGTCTAGGCTTACTCTTCCAAGGTCTCTCATATTTCGCAACACGTGTTTACTTAATTAACATAACTGTTTATTACACGTTACATAGAACATGTTACATATACATATATAAATTATTAATAGGTGGAAAGAAAATCACATAAAATATTTCGTTTGAAGCAAGGTAAACTGAGTTGTTTATAATCACGAGGAAGACAATTCCATATTTTTGCACCAAAGAACCGAATGTCAAATTTACCATAATTAGTTCTGATATTATGTATATAAAATGTTCCTCACTAGCAAGCCTAGTATTATATTGATGAATTTCAGTGGTTGGAGTAAAGAATTCATCAAAAACTGTCGGAAGAATTCGATGATAAAACTGATACATGAATAAAGCATTCTGCAGGAATACAATTTCAAGTTTTTTAAATGATTCGCTAATATCACTACTATATTCAGAGAAGTTCATAATTCGAATGACTTTCTTCTGGAGAATAATAACGTTCTTAATTGACTTTTCATAAGCATTTCCCCAAATCAAAATATCATAAATAAGATATGGATAAATCAGAGAATAGTATAGTTATCTCAAAATATTTTGAGGAACATAATGCCTCACTTTTGAAAGAATACCAATATTTCTCGATATCTTTTTGGAAATTTTATTCACATAACATTTCCAATTAAAATGTTCATCAAAAAATACTCCCAAGTATTTCACTTTTTTTCTCTCTTTAAACACTTTTAAATAACGAAATAGTTTCGGGGTTTTTTGAGGTTGTTGAAAAATAACATAGTTGCTTTTATCTAGTATGTTCAAAGAAAGTCTATTTGCATTAGCCACTGATTTATTTTCATTAGTTCATTATTAACTATATTTTCATGATTACTGATACTTTTATCACCGTAAAACAAATTGGTATCATTAGCAAATAGATGAAAGTCAAGAAAACCTGAACAATTCTGAAGATCATTAATATATAGTATAAATAAGTCCAAGGACGGAACCCTATTAGATATGAACAAAACCAATCCTTTGCTATCCCTCTTACCTCGTAATGATCTAATTTATCGATAAGTATATCATGCAGGTTCACCATGTCAAAGGCCTTGCAGAGATCAAGGAAAATACCGCATGAAAACTTGTTATCTTCAATAGCCTTTTGAATTTTATCTGTGATCAAAAGTTGTTGAATGCTTCGCACGAAAACCAAATTGTTTATCATAAATGACATGTAATCTATTAATGAAATCAATCAGACGTTGAAGAAAGTATTGAAGAATAAAGATGCTCTTTTAAATCGCGATATAGTACAGTAAAACTTTCTCATGACAAAGTGAATTTTATACATTTTTAATACTCCTCAAACAAGCAGCATAAAGATGTTTAAATGAAATCTATACGTTCAGAATTTTAGAAATTAACGATTTTCCACCCTGTATAACGTATTAATTGCTAGCCATAATATTACAAAACGAATTGAAACATCAGTCAAGTTCGACATGTCTGTTTACAAACTTAATTTGGCCATAGCGTGCTGAAAGAACACGTCAACGTGTTGTCAAACATGGCGCGAAAATTGACCAATCACGTCGTGAGTTTTGCTGACGAGTTTGGACAAGAAACAACTTGAAATTGTTCTTTCCATGAGGATTAATAAAAATACATAAAATTGACCTTGTCATAAAAAAGCTTTACTTTACAATACTATATTGTGCTTTAAAAGGGCATCTTTATGTATTGCCGTAATGGAACACCTTACTAAGTGTCCGCATTCAACATTTTTAGCTTATAGTTCTATAGAACTGGCTTCATTGCAGTATTGCATTGATATTCTCGCTTATAAACAGCTACTAAATTTTCCTGGTCAGAGAAGATCTACATTATTGCATTTATTACAATTTATATAATGTACAATTTATATAACTTATGAATTTATTAAATTCATCGTTAATCATCTAATTTAATTAATTAATTAATTAATATATGTATAGCTTATATCGGATATTTTCTGTATTGGTGAATATATCGAATTCACATAGTGTAGAAACATACTGCACTTGATATACAATTCATTAATATTACATATGTTATATACACTTTTGTAGCATATGGCTTATGCTGTCTTCGCTAATGTTTCTTGTTATGGCACTATTGGTGAGTATATAGAACATTTTTACGATTGCGTTGTCAAATCGTCTCAAACCAGAGTATAGTGATAAACGTGTTATATATAGGAGAAATATTTATCGCTATAATGGTCGAGATAACTGCGTGTCATTCTGTCCTGTTTATACAGTAGAACCCCACTATCTCGAACAGCCAAGGGAAACAAAAAAAAGTTTGCGATAGCGGGGGTTCGAGATAACCGAATCAGTGTCAAATTACAAAAAGATAATCATAATAATTTTTAAAGGAAATAGATTAAAGTGGCTGATCCAGTGACCCATTGATACGACTGCTATTTGCGAAATATACAATAAACACTGTCAATACACTGTAAAATCTTAAACTGAAAGAGTGTATTCTTTGTTATAGTCCGTTTCACGTGCTGCAAAATCAAATACGTGCATGTATTCCATAATATAAACAACGAACTGAAGTCAATAAAATTCGAGATAGCCGAGTAAATTCAATTCAGCCGAGTAAATTCAATTCAGTCAAGGGAAGCAAAATTAGTTCGAGATAGCAGGGAGTTCGAGTTAACCGATTTCGAGATAACCGATAAAAATGATTGAAACAGTATGGGAAAATACACGGGAAATGAGTTTAATTTAAGTTCGAGATAGCGGGGAGTTCGAGATAAGCGAGTTCGACATAGCGGGGTTCCGTACTGTATATACCATCCCTTTCAACCATAATCTTGCAAGTTTAATTGCCAATGTTTGTTCCCAGTGCCGTCGGAACCCCGACGAAGAAGTGAGAGGGGATATAGTGAACACATGCCTCCACGTTTTCGTGTAAGCGCTCTTTTTTGCAAATCATAGGAAAAGTAGTCTTAAATATAGTGCCCCTCCAAATTTACATCGTCCCTTCATTAGTATTAGAAATAATGAAGTAATTTTAATGCTATGATTGTATATATAACCACAGATTGCTTCCAGATTGCGAACTTTCTTAAACAGCTGTTAGATATTAAATACTTATGTATGTTTTCGCAAACATTTTCAGTGTCTTCTGCTATTTAAACCATTTTCATACTTACTTGGAGTCGATCATTCTCCTCGGATACATGTGATGGAAGTCAGACTGTTGGGAGCGACATTTGCTGGTAGTATTTTTTAAACTTAAATCTATTCTGTTTGTTTAAACAATTATGTTTGGTTTGTTTGTTTTTGTCTAATTTAGTGCTCCTGCAAGTGGAAAAAAATTGATGATCTCATTATTAGGCTTTCGCTTATATTTTATTGCTGTAAAATTTATGGCCTGTATGTGCATTAAGACTCTGAGGCCTGTGATGTTCTTTTCCTTTATTCTTTTATTATTTTTCCGCCAGCCATAGGTGTGACAGAATGTTAATTAAAATTGCCAGAATTTCTGGTATCACATAAAAGGGATTTCCACAGGGACCCAAATGAGAGGCAATTTTCTTGCATTTTTTTACACATCTAAAGAGAATTAGGACTTTTATCAGCGAATTAGACGTATTGTCTTGTGGATAAATTGAGTGTAACTTACAGAAAATTCCGATGAAGTTTCTATCATGACATATCGCATTCCACTGACATTTTACACTGTAGTTCAGTGAGCAGCTCCAACCAGATCCAATATGGCGCTGTAAACAATGAGCGGAATAGATATTTTAAGAATCTTTCGTTTAATTTTCTTTGGGCCTCCTGCCCTTCTGTGCATTAATCTCTAAAAACCGAGCTATATTTTGAGCATGATAGATGAATTGCCGAAGTTCTAATACGTTCTGTACATGATTTGAATATCTTTTAGGTTTATTTGGTCTGACTTGGCTGACAAATCCAACTTCTTATTATGTGCTAAGGTAATCTTTAATTCAAGAGCGTGTAAATACGGTTACCGAATCATTTTGGCCAGTGAATTGCTTTTAATGTATGGAATCTAAATAGCCAAGTGAATATTATTTATTGCATGAACGAAATTGCGCTATTCGGCAATTTAACGGTCGGTGTACAGCATCAGAAAGCCATATCAAAAAGCATTTGAAGTTTGAACATAAGGATCTTTTGCTACAACAACACTTTAGTTGTTCAACCTTTTTTTATTTTTCCATTATACACCTTGACTTTGTAAAACATTATTAAGGTTGGGCGGTTTTGACTAAAATGAAAACCGGTTTACCTTGCGATTTAGACCGGTCAAACCGTAAAACCGGTTTCTTTCTCAAACGTAAGACAGTATAGTTAATCAATACAAATGCGACCTCAAATGTATATAATGTCTATTGTAAGACACCATATTTCAGGATTTCAATAGGGCTGCACGTTATAATTGGACTTACCTCACTAAAGAACTAATCGGAAGGAGACAAAAACATGAATAATAAACAGTAAAAATAATGAATATGGCGGTTTTTCGTTTTCTGAAAATATAAACCTATTTCATAAAACCCGAATGAAACCGGAAAACCAGTACACCTGCACCCAAGCTTATGTGACAACATACCCTTAAACATTGTGGCGTTCTCACTTTAACCGGGATTATATACACATATCCTAAAACATATACATGTTTAAAGGAAGATTTCCATGATGTGAACCAGAATATTAATGTTATAGTTTAGTATCTCATCGCAATAAAACATTTCAATTATTGATTTATTGTTAACGCTTGAAATAATAAGCTGAATTTGCTTTATCTGTTATGCCCGGTAAGCTAGTTTAAAGTTGGATTATTCCTCCGTAGAACTACCTGAAAAATTCAACAAAAACTTCAACGTTTCGAGCGAAGGGCTTTCGTTTGCAACTAATTTTCAGACGAAGAGCCTTTGCTCGAAACTTTGAAGTTCTTGTTGAATTTTCAGGTAGTTTGATCCTAAAGACCCGCAGCATATCGTTCAATGCAGATAGGCATTTTTCTTGCAAACGACTCTTCTCTTTCACTCATTTCGCTCTATCACAAAGGGAAAAGAATATTGATTCTTTTAAAAATTTATTGCATTCTCAACTTATATGTTACGCTATAAGAACTCTGTTCATAGACTGTATCGCTTATTCGTATCAACCATTCGTTTTCGCTTCGAAAATTCTTATACGATGTCTTTTTGTCTAGGAATGTTCTTATAACTCATTTGGTCTACTTTGGAATAGCAGCTTTGGGTATGGATAAGTAAATTGTGTGCATTTATTTCGCGAATTGAACTTCTTGACATGTTTCAGCAGTGCTATATCAGGGGCGTAACTTGGGTCTAATCATTAGGGGTTTGTGGTTTGTTTTTCCCGACAAAAGGGCATGGTTAGGGGTCAGTGTAAAGGAGCCGGCAAAAACCAAAAAGGTTTATGGGACCCTCGTGCTGCTAGCCGTAATCTACAGGTATGGAGCGCTGCAGGCACAAGGGGGGTAAGGGGGCATGTTCTTCCAGAACATTTTCGGAAACGCCATCTTATGCACTTTCGGGGGAAGATTTTATAGAATTCTGATGGTCAGAAACTGTTGTATGTTGGATTAGCAAATTTTCAAATTGCCCAAACTGGTCTTCAAGGTTTTTTATTCTTATACTTAACAGTCATGACTTTGAACATACTTTTGCCCAACCAACCTGGCAAAACTTGCCCTTCAAATTGCCCCACCCCAAACGTGAAATACTTGTAACCGTAGATAGTAATACCCGTGTGATAAATAATATATAAGATTTCATATTACCTCCAGTGAAAACTAATTCTTCGTTTTCTTTTCTTCCAGTGTTTATCCGGGAACTTTACGTAGAGTACAATAAATACATCATGTTATCATTAATCTTCCATATCGCCATTTTGTTTGTAACATCTGTTTACGTCATCAAGTTACAGCGAGTGAACCAACCAATTCCTGACAAACCTGTTAGTTTTGCCGACTCAGATGATGGTGACGCATTTAATTGATCACGTGGAAAGCTGATGAAAATGGTTGCAAATTTTCTTGATCATGTGTTCACGGGATGGACAGTTTTAACTGATCAATTGGCAACTTGACCATTATAATGGCCAAGCCTTTAAATAATAACTAAGCTTCAAGATCATTTAACTGGTCATATTGTACACGCGTAAAACTCATACATTTGACTGTGTTTAGGACAATTTTGTGAATGAGATTCAAAGACTAACACAATCGCACCAGTTCGAGTCCAATAACATACCAGAAAAGGTTTTTCGACTTTATAATTCCGATACTTTGCTAATTGTTTAATACTTCGCAAATTCGGGTGAAATAGTGTGCCTAAGCTGTTTAAGATTCTTCAGGCTTGAAGTGGAAGTTTTGGTGACATAAAGTGAGAATTTAGAAACAAAAGTCCCCCGCCAGTGCCATAATTATAGAAATTACGACCAACGAGGCGACCAGCTCGACGACATGCCTTCAAAACAAAGATATACGTCATGCAAGACAAAAAAGATTAATAATTTGTGGTCCCAGGGCTTTCCTCAATAGCGTTGCCATTCTTAACACATCGTCAAATGAGGATTTTTCACGTCTTCTGAGGGATTGTTGCGACAAGAGAGCTGTTTTACAACTTTGACCGAACGGCAAACATCGGAGTGTTTTATCCCAATTTAAACGTATGTAAGGTTGCTAAAACATGCTTTAGACAATTAAAGCAGTAAAGTTAAATTCCTGTGGCTTATTTCAAGCATAAATTGACGTAGTGTCGTCGAGCTGACCGCGTCGTAGATCGTAAACTCCCTATTACCCCCCGCCAGGAGGTTTTGTTATCAACTGGCCGGGTTTGTATGTATGTGTGTGCGTTTGTCTGTGAGCACGACAACTAAAAATATCAAACATTTTGATATGGAATTTTGTAAAGCTGATGACTATAGGCCAAGGACAAATTGATCAAATTTTAGTAGAGTTTGGATAAAAATTGGACGAGAAATTTACAAAAGTTTGTCTTGCTTTCCCTGACTGAAGAGAACTCGGTGCGTAATTATTTATGCATGTATAATTTATGGATGAATATACTCCTTGCCTTGTTTGCATTTTGCCGGCCGGCAAATTCTGATTATACAAAAGATAATGTTCTCTGTTGTGATTAAACAATGCTTATCACAATAACGAAGCTCAAGGGTGTCAAAATTTGGTTTAATATGTTGGCGGAGGTACTGTACGCGATCGCTGAGTTATCTCTAGTTTTAACTGCGGTGGCCGTTCATGTCAGAATTATTTTGAATGTGATTCTCTTTTTTACAAAAATGTTTGCATATTTTGATTATGGAATGTCACACAGATTTTCATACAGTACAATATGTATGTCAGTACAGATTTTCGACTATGATTACAGAATTTTGTACTGTGATTAGAGATATTTCAATTCCACTAAGAGTTGGTTTTTCTATTGTAATAATTTTTTGCCCAATAGCATGTTTGGCATTAATTGTATTGGAAACAGCCAATATTATATATACAAAATAATTTTACCCGGTTGTGACCTCACACATATCCGAAGATGGGTATGCATATCAAAGATGGCGGAATAGACAATTATTTTTGATAATATGAAGTGGAATATTCTCTATACAAAGACGAGTAAAGAATAGTAGGCAAGATACTTATAATGGTAATTGAACTGATTGGAGTGCAATGTGGTCTGAAATTGACCAAATTTCAGACCAAAATTGCACGACACGAAGTTCAATTTCCACTTTATTATATTCATTTTGAAATTTATTAATCTAAATAATGTTTTAAACCGAAAGCGGTATTTAATTAATCTTTGTCACAGTATAGAGACGACCAGTAGGGCCACTAGGCGATACAACATGTAGCCGGCTTTTTATGCAAAAATATGCAGTTTACTGCCCAGGAAAGTTAGTCCAGCTTGCTTATTGGCCAGAAAAAGCAATTGACTGGCTGCCAATGCGTAATGAGCGGGCACACAAAATTTCAAATGAGTGGCCCTATTGGTCGTCTATATACTGTGGTCTTTGTTTACAATTGACACACCCACGATACTCCCTGAAATGCTGCAGCATAGCAACAACATGAATTGTAATTTGCAGTGTGACCAGATTTGGTAAAACATTTTACTTTTGGTAAAATTTAGTAAATTTTGGAAAACTTTTAGTAATGAAATTTGTTTAGTAAAATATTGGTATATTTTCAGAGATTTTAATGTTCAGTAATTTTTAAGGTAAGTTTCGTGTCTGAATGATCTCTTATGTAAGAGAGATGCTAAAAGCCTGAATAAACGATGAATGAAACTCCCCAGCCCGCAAAACCAGCTCATTTCAAATATGGAATAGGAAATTAGTGGGTTTTTAGGCTAACCTAGTTACTTTGTCGGAGCCATGACGTCACCATGAAAAGTATTGAAAATGAAAACGTCCTTGACCTTGGAAAACGTTTACCGCATCGTGCCTGCATCAACTGATACTTATTCATACTTTTAAAACATAGTCTAGGATCTGTATAGGAGTTTGTATGCGTTACATTTAGCACAGGCAATCTCAACTGTCTTAGGGTAAAATGACCATGGCGGTCAACATGGCATATGTGCGAAAACCTGAATCCGGGACGAAAGTCCTGAAAATGACCCCGCCCTGAAACGGCAGTGCCGACATAGCTCTAACTTCCGAAAAGCAAAAGCGACAGCCTTTCTGAAGTCCTTATAGTGTTTAGAAGGGTTGCTTTTAGGGGTGGTTATTGGAAGGAATAATTTGTCTAAGTATAATATTTTACAAGAAAATGACCATGCACCACCACAGGTCAACTGCTAATTATGCATGAAATAACTAATATACCTTGCAGAGAATAAATTTTCTTATTTCCTAAACATTTTTATCATGGGATGAAAAACTATGCTTAATTTAATATAATTATTGTAGATTTCATGAGGATTGATATTGTTTTGTTTAAATATAATACATTTTATTTCATTTACCCCACCAAAACACGATTTCAGCCATATTTTGCCGTCTTGGTTGCTTTTTATCGCCGTGTCTTGCAAGTATCATCCAATTGTTGTACTTTTACATAATGATAGATGGCTAAAGAATATTTCAACCAAGTTTCGTCAAGTTTTGAAGCAGTGCAGTGTATTTTATCTTCGATGTTGTGTTCGTCAAATATGCGGCCAGTGCAACGCCTCGCCGCTTCTCTGCCCGATAAATGCCACTTCTTCGTCTTCATATGTATTTAGATTACAGTATCCAAGAGTACTTCATTGTAGAATCGTCCCAGTCGAAAAATTGAAAACATTAGTTGAACTTGAAAGGAAAAAAACTCCAATAACATATTTACGATCAGAATCAAAAACACAAGTTTAAAAATAATTTGAAAGTCACGCGCAATCTTCGCGAAAACTCCTCGTGGGCTACTTAACAGGGGGTGGCAATATTTTCACGAAACGTTTGTTCGCCACCACAGAACCCAAGAAAATATGTTATATTTATTGTATATTATGATTTATGATAAAAACAATAAATTTTTGCCGTATTTTCTATTGTTTTTATCATAAATCATAAAAATACAATAAATATAGTATATTTACTGGGTTCTGTGGTGGCGAACAAACGTTTCGTGAAAATATTGCCCCCCCCTGTCAAGTAGACCACGAGGAGTTTTCGCGAAGATTGCGCGTGACTTTCAAATTATTTTTAAACTTAATTGTGTTTTTGATTCTGATCCTAAAAGTGTTATGGGAGGTTTTTCCTTTCAAGTGCAACTAATGTTTTCAATTTTTCGATTGGGACTATTCTACAATGAAGTACTCTTGGATACTGTAATCTAAATACATATGAAGACGATGAAGTGGCATTTATCGGGCAGAGAAGCGGCGAGGAATTGCAATGGCCGCATATTTTACGAAATATCGAAGGACACAATATCGAAGATAAAATACGCTGGACTGCTTCAAAACTTGACGAAACTTGGTTGAAATCTTCTTTAGCCATCTATCATTATGTAAAATTAAAGTACAAAAATTGGATGATACTTGCAAGACTCGGCGATAAAAAGCAAACAAGACGGCAAAATATGGCTGAAATCGTGTTTTGTTGGGGGTTAAGTGAAATAAAATGTATTATATTTAAACAAAACAATGTCAATCCTTATGAAATCTACAATAATTATATTAAATTAAGCATAGTTTTTCATCCCATGATAAAAATGTTTAGGAAATAAGAAAATTTATTCTCTGCAAGGTATATTAGTTATTTCATGCATAATTAGCAGTTCACCTGGGGTGGTGCATGGTCATTTTCTTGTAAAATATTATACTTAGATAAATTTTTCCTTCCAATAACCACCCCTAAAAGCAACCCTTTTAAACACTATAAGAACTTCAGAAAGGCTGTCGCTTTTGCTTTTCGGAAGTTAGAGCTATGTCGGCACTGCCGTTTCAGGGCGGCGTCATTTTCAGGACTTTCGTCCCGGATTCAGGTTTTCGCACATATACCATGTTGACCGCCATGGTCATTTTACCCTAAAACAGTTGAGATTGCCTGTGCTAAATGTAACGCATACAAACTCCTATACGTACTACAGGTCCTAGACTAACATTGTTACCACAGATTTCTTATCAAACGGGGGGGGGGGGGGAGGAACGGAATTTGGTAACATTTTTCTCGATTTAATAAAATTTGAACACAAATTTAGTAACAACCGCTGGAAAATCTGGTCACACTGGTAATTTAACAAATTTGACAAAAGTGATTTTGGGCAATTAAATCCCGACACAACGATCGATCATTCCATATTTTAATACCTTGTGGCTTTGTGTTTTGTTTTGGCTGTTGCTCAAATGAAACTTGTTTTTGTTGACATCTATATTGAGCCTATTGACATGTTTCACTCAAAATTTTGTTGGTAATTTGCCCAGTATTATTTATGAAAATTTAATTCATATTCTTTTAAGTTTAACTCGCCCTTACGTTGATTTATGGAAAAAAACTGCATTAATGTATTCTAGGGTATTGGTAATTTATGGTAAACAGATGTGGTCATTTGCCAGATCACATTATTCTTTAAATTTGTTGGCTAGTTGAATTCCATCATTCAATCTGATTGGTTGTTGTGGTGCAGAGCTTCAATCTGATTTGTTTAAAAATGATACCATTAATACTCAAAATGATGCGAGCAAAGGCTAACGCTCAAAATAGTGCGATTTGGGAATTAATTTCACTATTTTTGACCAATCAGATTGCAAGAAATGCCACTGATTTCTAAAAGAATAATAATAATAAATGAGCTAATTGCATTTACTGCCTCGTAGAAGAACACGAAATCAAGAAATTCGTGCCAATAGGATATGGACAACGATGTTGGAGTTAATTGGTTTTCATACTAAAAATACATGCTTGCAGTAACCCCTCGCCCCAGCTGAACATTGCCAGACATTACATTCCAAAACATTACTATTGCTAATCTTTTTTATCAAAAAATCTGCCATGCAAAGGTTGTAGGCGAGTCGGATATCTGCGTTCAAAACAAATTTTTGGCATAGAAAAAAGAATTGGATCCTTGGCTCACACCCCTCTTCACGACGCAATCAAAGGCTATCGCCAAATGAAATGTTTTACCTGACGTAATCACTGTGGCTTCCTTCATTTTAAATTTGCCATTAAAATTTTGATCATTACTCTAATAGTTTGGAAAGAAGAGTGGAAGGAAACAATATTATTTTGGGAAATTTATTTTGAAAGAATAAAAAATGGAAATTTTGTTTCAAGAAGAGGAAGCACAGTAGCCATGGCAACACGATAAAATAAACTTCTTTTCTGGAGTACAAAACAACAGGCACAGAATACTACAAAAATAATTAAAATATTAGTTGTTTTAGCCATACAAATCTGAGATATATGGTGTAGGTATGTTCTTATGCATTCTATAAGCTTCAAATTAATGTTTAAATGCAACCTTCCGTTTACTAAAACGTTGCCAAAAGTTTATAAAACTAAACTGCTTTTTACTTATAAATTAGTTTTTGAAATGAATTCGATTTCGCTTTCCTTTTAAGTTGGAACTTTTTGATAGCATAAAATATAGGATATTTTAATTGTAAAAAAATGAAAATCTATGTAAATAAAACAACATTCTTACGGCTATATCAACAATTTAATATAAGAAACTTGCCATATTTTTTCGACCATCTATCTCTATTTATCCTTTTTTATAAAGTATAAACGATAAATTTGTTCCGCAGCTTTTCCTGAAGTCCCAAAAAGCTATTTATAAGTTATAATTCAGACTTACTGATATGACTTACTCATGTTTTTTTATAATTCGCTCATTCCACTCCTAACAAAGATTAGTGAGATGACCACCCATCACACCCATGAAACATAGCCATGCGCCCGCAAAACCGTTGATGAACTTTGGATTCCCATTGCTTTCCTTTTTTTCCGGGTGCAAATATCCGCGCGGAATTAGTACCCTCGCACGGCGCTTCGCGCCGGCTCGGGGATAAATATGTGCACAAGAACCGAAGAACGGGAGGTTCAAGATGAATTTATCGTTCACAAATTTAGTAACAAGTAATGTTGGCATAAATCATAGACTTAGAGGATTTGTTTATAATAAAATACCAAAATTAGAATACAATACAAAGTTGGGCTTGCTTAACAATTAACATGAAAGGAAATATATTAAGTGCATTAGCAGTTATGCTGCAAGGTACTCAACGTCTATACAGGGTGTCTAAAAAAACCGCTACCCTTAGAAATTAGAGGCTTTAGAAAAAGCCTCGAATTTAATTTGTACACTTCGGAATTTAAAATTGCTTATTTGCTTCTAATTGCATGCAAATATGCCAGACAAAGCGAAATTTCTAAAGCCTCCAATTTCTAAGGGTAGCGGTTTTTTTGAGACATCCTGTATATAGCTTTTCAAAACTTGACCAAATTACATATTGGCATTTATTTATTATAGCAATTTGAAAACCTGGATATACTATACAGTTTTTACAGTAAAATTTAATATAGTATTTGGTAAACCATAAACAAAATTAACTTGACATCTAAACGGCATTTCGTTGTCGAAATATTAAAGTGACGAATACTGTGTATGTTATGATATCTAATTCTGTCTAGGGCATACAATATATTCAAGGCGAAATATTAATTGCCTGTGCAGCTATCATACTTTCTGAAGTAATAATAAAATGTCAATCCTATTGATCTACGACTTTTGACGAGTTAAGATGGCATCTAACTCAGCCACGCATTGGTCAGCTGTTAAACGGTTAACTTGATTCGTTGCCCAACAATTCTTCATGAGTGATCCATATCTGGCAATCGGCGGAAAGACTGCTTCCGTGTAAATTTTGGGTCTGTAATGCTTTGCAATCATCTCGCCGAATTTCTCCCACGAGGTACTGCGAAGTTCAGTAAAAACTTCTTTACCATACCACATCTCCCACAAGATTAAGCCAAAGCTGTAAATATCTGCACGACCATCACAAATTTCTGACGCAAATATTTCTGGAGCCATGTAGACGGGTGTTCCAGCCACTGTTCCTGTCACTTCTCTTACATTTTTGGAAATACCCAGATCAGCTATTTTCAAGCAATTGTCTACTGCAATCTGTATAATGTTAAAAAAACTAAAATAATATATATATGAGCGTGTTTTGTTTCACGAAATGCCAAAGAGTGCTCGATATCATATAGATAGAGCCATAGTCCCTACAATACAGTGTCTGGAAACGCGGCAAACTTGAAAGTTTATAGCCAAGTCCGTGGGTTGATGTTGAGGGTGTACTGAAAGTGCACGTTTTCTTTGTTTTACAAATGTTAATATTCAGCTGCACGGATTTTATTGGCTGCTTCCTTCATTATGCTGAGAGAACAATGTGTTTACTGAGCTTGAAGGTGCGCAAACATGAACAAAAACATAGAACAAAAGCTTCAGATGCGTTTCCAGACACTGTGTTATAGGGACTATGGATAGAGCAAATATAGTTTTCGCTTACCTCATGGTCTCCACTACAGTCTGTTTCACGCAATAAGCGATCATCAAGTGACCAATTAATTATCATTGCTTGAAACAGGCTGTAGTGGATAGCGAAACTATCTTATTCATAAGCAAAATACAAAGGAAACTCATGACCCGTAGCGGATCTATATATATTCGATATAGACTTGCTCAAATTTTCTCCTTCAATTTTTACAGCGTAGATAACATCAATCTTCAAAATTCCAACGCCAGTGAGCGTATACAAAACGAGTCAATTTAGAAGTCATATACAAACCTTGCAGTTCGGTCTTTATCAGATCTAAAACACTCGGCTGCGCCTCGATGTTTTAAATCAGATAAAGACCTCTCGCGCGGTTTGTATATATTACACACATATATATAATATATATATATATATATATATTTCACGCATGTCTAGATGCGCACGTGTCTGAGTATTGTACCACATGCGCTTGGTGAGAGCAGGAGTATGGTGTATAAATACGAAGTCACTCACATCTAGACTGCGTTACAAGCTGCACTGACGAGCCGTTGAACGGCGAAACATGCATGTCTGCAGAACATAGGGCTAACAGAACATTCATTCAAGGACAGACTTTATAAACACCGTAACTCTTTGACATACCGCGCCAAGTATGAAACCTTCACAACAAAATATCCGATGGTCAATTTAGATAGAGCAAACGCTATGAAAAACGGATCACGAAGTTGCAACCTTTGTTTAACAAAAAATATCTCATAATATTTTAGGAATTACCCTCATTACCTCCTCAAAAGGCCAGGATGTTTAGCCCCGGGGGCTCACAGTATTTAGATATTCACGGTTTGTACCCTATATACCCCCTCCTCACAAGGCCATGATGTTTTAGCCCCGGGGCTTACAGTATTTAGAGATTTACAGTTTGTACAAATGAGCCTCAATACCTTTAAGCAAGATAGCATTTTTCACCATACTCTACATTATGTTAGATTTTACACTACATTCCATAACATTAGTAAATTACATAAGCTAAACATTAAATTAGGAAGCATCAAATATATATATATACGAAGAATTTTAACCGTGAATTACGAATACCGAAATAGCTTACCAGAATGTTTTCAGGCTTCAAGTCACGATGAACAATACCAAGGTGATGCAAATAGTCAAGCCCCATTGCAATATCCTTTGCCCTTTGGACCATTGCTAGAACTAGTTCAGCTGGATTTTCTAGTGCGTTGGCTGGAATGCACTCGGGATGTTTAGAGAGAAATTTCCTCAAATTTTCTGCACATAATTCCATCACAAAGAGAAGTTTCTCACCGTTCTCGTTACACCGTGACGCTCTTCCGTAAAACTTTACAACATTCTTATGGTCAAGTTTTCTGGAAAAAGACAAGATAAATTATTTTACAAGCTTCCCTCAAATGACAAACTTCCCGCCCGCTCTAGTAAAAGGGACTATGATATTGTCAACAATTATTGTAATTTTCTATCAATTCCATGTAACGTTTTTAATCTAACGTCGCAAAAATTTTGGAACCCAACGTTTCAAAAAGTGTATTGCTAATGTTAGCAAAAAAGGTGATTAGCATAATATTAAGAAGGATCTTTCGACTAGTCAAGCCATTCCCCCTATACGTACACAGAATATGTAAGATCAACCGTTATATATCTCAACACATGCCGATACAGCGTCCAAGTTGATACACATCCGGGGATAACAAAAGTAGTACTTATGGCTCTATGGACACGATTACACAATGCTATATTATAATATAAAGTTTCTAATATTGTCAAATAGACGAAATCGTACATCTGCCGTCTCAAACTAAAACGGCAAACAAAGTAATTCTCCTTCAAATATGAACATAATAAACAATTATTCGTTTAACTGTTTTGTGTCTCTATTTTTGAGCGTCTCCGATTAATACTTATTAATTCAGATATGCCTTAAGATAACTACGGATCTTCTCCGGGTTGTATCATGTATTTTTTCAAAAAATGTTGCGCCTCGTGTTGGCACTGCATCTTTGGTGGATGGTTGGAGTGCACAACTGATCTATCTTGCGTGGTCGCTTATCTTTTTTGGTATCGATATTTCGGCAAATAGCGGCCATTGCAATGCCTCGCCGCTTCTCTTCCCGATAAATGCCACTTCTTCGTCTTCACATGTATTTAGATTACAGTATCCAAGAGTACTTCATTGTAGAATAGTCCCAATCGAAAAACTAGAGTAGTATAGCCCCACTTGAAAGGGAAAAACCTCCCATAACAAATTTAGGATCAGAATCAAAGACACAAGTTTACAAATAATTTGAAAGTCACGCGCAATCTTCACAACTCCTCGTGGGCTACTTGACAGGCAAATATTTTCACGAAAAACATTTGCCACCATTAGAACCCAGTAAATATATTATATTTATTGTATTTTTATGATTTATGAAAAAAACAATAAATATTTGCGTATTTTCTATTGTTTTTATCATAAATCATAAAAATACAATAAATATAATATATTTACTGGGTTCTGTGGTGGCGAATCAGCGTTTCGTGAAAATATTTGCCCCCCCCCTGTCAAGTAGCCCACGAGGAGTTTTCGCGAAGATTGCGCGTGACTTTCAAATTATTTTTAAACTTGTGTCTTTGATTCTGATCCTAAATTTGTTATGGGAGGTGTTTCCCTTTCAAGTGGGACTATACTACTCTAGTTTTTCGATTGGGACTATTCTACAATGAAGTACTCTTGGATACTGTAATCTAAATACATGTGAAGACGATGAAGTGGCATTTATCGGGAAGAGAAGCGACGAGGCATTGCAATGGCCGCTATTTGACGAAATATCGAAGGACACAATATCGAAGATAAAATACACTGCACTGCTTCAAAACTTGACGAAACTTGGTTGAAATCTTCTTTAGCCATCTATCATTATGTAAAGGTATAACAATTGGATGATACTTGCGAGACTCGGCGATAAAAAGCAAACAGACGGCAAAATATGTCCGAAATCGTGTTTTGATGGGGGGTAAGTGAAATAAAATGTATTATATTTAAACAAAACAATGTCAATCCTTATGAAATCTACAATAATTATATTAAATTAAGCATAGTTTTTCATCCCATGATAAAATTTGTTAGGAAATAAGAAAATTTAATCTCTGCCAGGTATATTAGTTATTTCATGCATAATTAGCAGTTGACCTGGGGTGGTGCATGGTCATTTTCTTGTAAAATATTATACTTAGACAAATTTTTCCTTCCAATAACTACCCCTAAAAGCAACCTTCTAAACACTATAAGCAGTTCGGAAAGGCTGTTGCTTCTCCTTTTCGGAAGTTAGAGCTATGTCGGTATTGCCGTTTCAGGGCGGGGTCATTTTCAGGACTTTCGTCCGGATTTAGGTTTTGGCACATATGCCATGTTGACCGCCATGGTCATTTTACCCTAAAACAGTTGAGATTGCCTGTGGTATGTGAAACGCATACAAACTCCTATACAGGTCCTAGACTTAGTATTATTTCCGGACTCCTGAGTGCAAAACTATGTACAAAACTATATTTGAAAAAAGGTTTCTCTCGGCCAAAACTCGCGCATGCGCATAAAGTAGAAAACCATGTTCGTTTTTCTGTTTCTGCTTTGGGATCGGTGTAATATGTCTGCTTTTTTCCACGAGTCTGGTAAATGAGCCTCTTTATGAGAGCTCTTTATGATATCCGCCACAGAAGAAGCCAATATGTCAGCGTTCTCTTTTAACATCCAAGCGGGAATGCCGTCTGGGCCAGTTCCTTTCCTTGCATTAAGGGTTGACAACATCTTGAAAGCAGAAACTCGGTGACGGGCAACAGACTAGGGAAATTATCATCCTCGTTTTCAAGGCGTAGGTGGTGGGGTAATGGATTAAAGGCTTTCATAGGCGTTACAAAGGATTCGTTGATCATGTTTGCAACTTGCTCAGGAGTGGAAGTTTTATGCCGTATAAGCCCAGCTCTCTGTTACATATACACATTAGCAACTCATTTTCTTTATATTCATAATATAAATTAATATCAGTGGTGTATGTTATATAGTTTATTAGAGAAAAGTAGTAATTTAGTAAACAAATTAACCCACATAGGAACAAGTCCGTTTGCCGCATAATAACAGTTGTATCGGAAACCGTCGGAACACGACGCTGTGGTTTTTCTGTTTGGGATGAGATTACCGCACGAACCGCGCCCGCAAACCGCACGAACCGCACCCGCTAACCGCATGCACCGCACCCGTTTACATAAACGATTTACCAAACTGTTTAGAAACGACATCGGCATCAATGTTCGCTGATGACACAAACATATCATGCCAAGGAAATTCATCAGTAGAAATAGAGAAAAAAATGAACATAGAACTTGACAACATTCAAAACTGGCTAACTTCCAATAAACTTACACTTAACAAAAACAAAACAGAATACATGGTCATTGGATCCCGACCAAGGCTGAGAGAGATACCAGTTGATCCACTTGTGTCCGTTGAGGATCACATAATAAATAGAGTGACAGTAAAAAGACGAACTTGTTACGAACAACTAAGATGGCAAGAACAAGTGGACAGTCAATGCAAGAAAATATCAAAATGTGTTGCCCTTTTAAGCAGAGCAAAGCAATTTGCAACAGAGGACGCACTATTGACAATGTACAATTCACTTGTTCTTCCACACTTTACCTACTGTTCCACTGTTTGGCATGACGGCAACGTTACTAATATGAACATATTATATAAACTTCAAAAAAGAGCCGCTCGCGTAATAACAGGGGCAAATTACGAAACTAGATCATCTGAAATTTTTGAGCACTTGAAATGGGAATCAATTGATACCACACTTAAAAAGCGAGAACATGTAATGACGTTCAAAGCACTACAAAAAGCAACGCCTAATTACATATTCAAATTATTCACCTTCCGCCACAATGATAGGTACAAGCTAAGAAACAATGATCGCATGCTGCACTTAGATTAACCTAAAACTAACTTCATGAAACGTAGTTTTTCATATCGAGGAGCCGTATCCTGGAATAGCCTACCCGATGACCTAATATAATTAGTGAATACGAGAGCCTCTCCATAAACTCTTTTAAAAACTGTTTAAATAACCATTATAATCATAATTAAGTACGAAACACTATACTGATATATTTTAATATTAGTCCAGGACCTGTATATGAGTTTGTATGCACTTCATTTAGGACAGATAATCTCAGCTGTTTTAGGGCAAGTTGACCATGACGGTCAACATGGTAACGCTGCCCGAACCCCAATCCGGGGCGAAACGTCCGAAACGGACCACACCCAAAAACGACGCTTTCACCATGGTGCTATCTACCAAACCATAAAAGCTTTGGCTATTCTGAGGTGCTTATATGGTTCAGAGATAGTGCTTTTAGGGGGGGTCATTGGTAAGTGTGAAATGCCTAGCACTGATATTTCACAAGAAAATGACCATACAATACTCATGGTCAAACGTCAATTTGTGGCTTACAACTTCAGATAAACAGCAGTGGACCTAAATTACCTTTTTTCCTAAATCTTTTTGATAGAAACATAATTGGTACTTATTTAAGTATATTACCACTGTTTTGGTGTAAAATAGTAAATATTTTGTGGCTGAAATAATAATTTGAAATGTACCTACCTCCTGCAAATGGACGTATTTGGCCAAATTCGCCACTTTACTCCGCTGTTTATCACCGATACTCGTTGAAATCCTTCCAAATATGTAAGTCAGTTAAGACATAATGGTATCAAGCACATTTTAAACAAGTTTTAACTAGGTTTCAAGTAGATCCTAGCTGTTTAACCATCGACAAGGTAAAACCTCAACTTTGTCTAAATTCGGCGCCATTGTGTCATCCCGTGTCGGTTGTCAACAATTCGGCCTCGTTATTCTTCAATCCAAGCCATTTCGATTACACTAGTAACAAATTTAACCCTTTATTATAGGTATGAAGATAAAAATATGAATAAAAGATACGAAATGCAGCATTTTACCTCCATTTAAAATGTTGCTTACGAGTCTTTCAAAACATTCCGTACAAATCTCGCGTGGTCAAAGTGACAGGGCCGTGACAGGGGGGGTGAATGTTTTTCACGAAGATAGAAGAAGGCTGCGTGTGACAACAGGGGACCCAAGCTGACTTAATTAACTTTAGTTGAATATAGACTAAAAACTGAACTATTAGTGAAAGCTTACTCTAAAATACATCCTAAACTATACTGTTATTTACTGAATACTACTTTTTTAAACTAATAACATATTTTTTCTACATTTTTTGTCCAAATATATTATATAAAGTTCATATTTTAACGTCAAGTAGCTATAGACTTGTTATTTTTAGAATGTTACTAATATTATATTAATGAAAATAACTACAGGTATATATTATCAAACATTTATATTAATGGTTAGTAGTGTTGAACTTTTTCCTGTTTATACTTTTACAAAACTGAGGACAGAAATGTAGAAAAAAATATGTTATTAGTTTAAAAAAGTAGTATTCAGTAAATAACAGTATAGTTTAGGGTATTTTAGAGTTAGCTTTCACTAATAGTTCAGTTTTTAGTCTATATTCAACTAAAGTTAATTAAGTCAGCTTGGGTTCCCTGTTGTCACCCGCAGCCTTCTTCTATCTTCGTGAAAAACATTCACCCCCCTGTCACGACCTGTCACTTTGCCCACGTGAGATTTGTACGGAATGTTTTGAAAGACTCGTAAGCAACATTTTAGAGGGACGTAAAATGCTGCATTTCGTATCTTTTATTCATATTTTTATCTTCATACCCATAATAAAGGGTTAAATTTGTTACTAGTGTAATCGAAATGGCTTGGATGGAAGAATAACGAGGCCGAATTGTTGACAACCGACACGGGATGACACAATGGCGCCGAATTTAGACAAAGTTGATGTTTTACCTTGTCGATGGTTAAACAGCTAGGATCTACTTGAAACCTAGTTAAAACTTGTTTAAAATGTGCTTGATACCATTATGTCTTAACTGACTTACATATTTGGAAGGATTTCAACGAGTATCGGTGATAAACAGCGGAGTAAAGTGGCGAATTTGGCCAAATACGTCCATTTGCAGGAGGTAGGTACATTTCAAATTATTATTTCGGTCACAAAATATTTACTATTTTACACCAAAACAGTGGTAATATACTTAAATAAGTACCAATTATGTTCCTATCAAAAATATTTAGGGAAAAAGGTAATGTTGGTCCACTGCTGTTTATCTGAAGTTGTAAGCCACAAATTGACGTTTGACCATGATTATTGTATGGTCATTTTCTTGTGAAATATCAGTGCTAGGCATTTCACACTTACCAATGACCCCCCCTAAAAGCACTATCTCTGAACCATATAAGCACCTCAGAATAGCCAAAGCTTTTATGGCTCGGTAGATAGCACCATGGCGAAAGCGTCGTTTTTGGGTGTGGTCCGTTTCGGACGTTTCGTCCCGGATTGGGGTTCGGGCAGCGTTACCATGTTGACCGTCATGGTCAACTTGCCCTAAAACAGTTGGGATTATCTGTCCTAAATGAAATGCATACAAACTCATATACAGGTCCTAGACTATATTTGTAAATACCTAATTACCTTAATTAAATAATTTTTGTAAATAGTTAACATTTTATAATGTAAATCACACGGCCCTTTCAAAACCAGGCAACTGAAAGGCCACCGTGTGCTTAAAGAAGTTTAAATAATAATAATAATAATAATAATAAATCCCGCTAACCGCACGAATCGCACCAGCTAACCGCACGAACCGCAACCGAACCGCAGTGTTAAGTTACTTCTAGGCAGTACTGTAGCTTTGAATATCATTAAGATTTCTTTTTTTCTCAAAGTACTTTCAATTGAAACCCAAGCTAGATTATTAAAGATTGTTTTAGACCGTATTTCCCAGTTTGAACTAGTAATGACACGAGCAGCCATTTTTTCAATCTTATAAAGTTTCTCGAGATTTGTGTGGTTGCCGTCATTCCAGACGGTTGAACAGTATGTAAAATATGGGACTACTAAGGAGTTGTACATAGGAATTAGGTCGTTTTCCGACACGAATGCTTTGGCCCTTCTAGTAGGGAAATAGCAGTCGCGAGTTTCTTACATTGTGCGTTGATTTGTTCCTTCCATTTTAATTCTTCGTCTGTTATGATTCCTAGCACCTCCTTTTCTTTAACTTGTTTAGTAATGTGTGAATCATTAATTATTGCCAGAGATTTGGTTTAATTATATTTAATCTTCTTTTTGAGGCTATTAGTATAAATTCTGTTTTCTTAATGTTTAATATTAATTTGTTTGCTACGAGCCATGTGTTTACATTGCATGCACATGTCGGAATTTAACTAATATTCGATTTCTGCGAAAGAAAATCCTGCGCATGATAGGCTTGTATCGTCGGCAAACATGGATGCTTGAGTATGTTTAAGGAAATTTGGTAAATCATTTATAAAGAGGGAGAATAGCAATGGGCCCAGATTAGATCCTTATGGAACCCCGCATTGGACTGTTTTTTCCTCTGATTTTACGTTATTGACTACACAAATTTGTTTCCTATTACTTAAATACGATCTGAATAGGTTCAAGGATGTTCCTTTTATTCCGTACTGCTCAGTAGAATGGTATGGTCTATCATGTCAAACGCTTTTTTGAGGTCTAAGAAAAGAACTCCGTTTATTCGACCCTCGTTCATATTTGAGAGCCATTGATTAGTACAATATATGAGGGCTGTTTCTGTGGAGTGATTAGGACGAAAGCGACATTGCTGTTCGCAGATGAATTTGTTTATATTCATGTACGAATTTAACTGCTCACAGATAAGTTTTTCAAAAATTTTGGCAAGTGCGTTTTGGCAGGGATTTACGAACTGTATTGGGTCAACATCGATGGCAGGAATATTTGAAGCAAGTTGGGGTCCGATTTCAGTAAAAAAATTGTTGAATGCTTTCGATATGTTTTGATCGCCTGTTACATTTCCGTTTTCTGTTTTGATGCAGCTTATATTATTTATTTTGGGCATTTTATTAAGTAATTTGTTAATGAGTTTCCAGCTTTCTTTACTGTTTTTACTGTTTTCCAAATTTGTCTTGTAATATTCAGATTTTGCATTTTTTAATTGCTTGGTCACTTGATTTATAGTTTTTTAATTTGTGTGCATCATGAAAAGCAGGGGAATTAAGCCTTACAGCTTTCCTTTTTAGATCATCTCTGTGAAAACTCAACTTTCTTATATCGTTTGTCATCCACGGTTGTTGATCGCTTCTAACTTTCTTTGTCCTCCGCGGTGCGTGTATATCCGCAGTTTATAGCAGAACTATTTCAAGTAAATTAGGTTTCTAATATTTTGTCTTTCTCGTTTTAATTTTATAATTAGTTTTAACCCAATATTTTAGAACTAAACGTCGTTTTGTGCCACAGAATTTAAATCGTTGTTTATCGAAGGAGTTTAATAACAATGCAACGTATAATAAAACCATTAATCAATTCGATTTTTGTGGTATCCGGAATTATCAAGGTCTCGATAAGTGTTATCAGTTTCAGCCATCGGCTTCGCTTGATAACCCTTAGCGTAAGTCGGGGCAAAACGAGACGGTGGGGCTAAATGAGACAATTATGCAATAATGCTAGTTTTCGGCGTATTTCCGCAGGTTTTTTATCACAAGCATTACGGGCTCATAAACAAGCATTTTTCGAAGTTATTCAACGTGGTCTGATAGTCGGCCGGCCAAGAGTTCAAAATATGCTCCTAAAAGATTTTGATGGCAATTTTATGTTAGAAGCTGGCAACTACCATATTCATACTCAGATAGATGTAGGGAATAAGGTTTGAGGTGTTGCCAGTCGAAATCTTAAATTTTGAGTGAAAAAATATGATATTTCGAAGCCTCCTTCCCGCGAAATGAGCGAAATCGCGGTAGTTTAACTTCAAACGATTACCGACAATTCTGCTGCTATGAGACAGACTTCTTTGCTCTGATTGGCTATCGGAATTGTTCCAAAATTGGTCAGCCAATGGGCGAACGTCGAAAAGTCCTGACGCTTCCGGTTTTTGCAACATACGAGGTAAACAACATCAAAGTTATTCAAAGTACAAGAAAGAAATATGCTATTTATGCTATTTTAAAGATTTTTCGTGGTATGCGATCAATATTATCTATACCCAATTGTTCTTTGCTTAGTTATACTGATTTAGACCCCTTTGCCCGCATTTGCTTGATTATCGCCGCTGCCTATGGCTATGTCGTGTGAACTTTGAAGTCAAATATAGTTTCAATACAGCCAGTACTAACTACTTACTAACTGAGCGTGAGGTCTGTACGGTAAAATATCAAGCTGAGGTCTTGCTGTATTGACCGAGCGATAGCGAGGTCAATACAGCAAGACCGAGGCTTGATATTTTACCGTACAGATCGAACAGTCGAAGTTAGTAAGTTGTTTATTATATGGCATTTCAGACAACAAAAAAACAATTCATTTTGCCAAAAATTGGTCACGCGAGGGCAAAGTACAAAGTCCGAAACTCAAAGCCGGTCATTTTCAAATGTCAAAATAATTTCAATGATACGAATTTGTCTTAGTTTTTTACAAATTTATCTAATCTTAGCTTAGTAAAACTACTCTACAGTACCATTTATAGAATAAAATATAAAATTAATAGAAAATATAGTGATATTGAGCTATCGGATCAAGGACAAAAACAACTTTGCATGTTCGAAAAAACAAAAATATTCTTTGACTGTTTTAGTTAAAAAACATCGTAAAATTTACCTTAATATTTCGATTTGAGCCAACAACTTGATTTTATCCCTTGTAGTTATCCCTTTTCCGTATTTTCCGTTTATTTTTCATTGTTTTAAATTATTTTTAAGGATTTTTTAATGCTTTTATTGGTTTGAAATGTGTTCAAGTCGTCGCAGGGCAATAAGAATACCGTATTGCCCGTGGGCAATACGGGAAAATCCTGCCTCGTCAGCGACCAATCAGATTGCGAGATTCACCAAAACAAGCACTTGCCATATAATAAAATAATATAGTGCACAAAATATTGTACTGTCTGACCGGAAAAAGTATGACTATTTTATTCAATCGATACTATCTCATTTCTCGACTTATTGAATACTATCAGAGAGTATTCTTATAATTTCAACAAGATTTTACCGCACTGTTCAGTTCAATTATTTAGCCTTTGGTTTAGCGTAGCAGCAAGTTGCAGCTGTTTGTGTCGGACTGATATCAAATTCCTATGTTCGATATTTATTAAAAATAACATATCATTCCCAATGATAACAGGTATCGTAAGCCATTCTAGATGTTAGAACTTTAAAAATTTCCGTGCTTGAGTTTGTTCACGAACATTATTTAGAACTTGACAAATTGCAAAGTACATTTTTATAGTTCCATTCAAAAGCCGAATATGTTTCTAACAGTTGACACTAAAATATAAAAATATATATATAGAATAGTTTCTTAATGAATAAAGTCATTTTAGTCAAATGCGTTTGTGTTTATAATTACAGGCTACAGCGATAGACATTGACAAATACAGGCTAGCCTTGATATAGGTCAGTGCAAACATATATGCAAATGAAATATACAACAATCAAAACAGACGCGAGTCCTACTGTAGTTCGTTAGACAATCAGGTAAATCGTTAAATACACTTCCATTGGTAGACTGATATACAATGTGAGAGCATGGTTTCAAACATTGACTGAACAAAATTCAACAAAGATTGGATACAGTATAAAATATTGAATACAGAATAGCTTGACACAATTCAGCACCGGACAAAATACAAAACATTTTGGCACGATACTTAGTAATTAGCCAAATGTTGTAGAAACGGGCGCTGTATCAGTATAGAAAATATTGATCGCATTAACACGAAAAATCTTACCTAAATATCATTAAAATCGTATAAATAGCACATTTCCTTCTTGTACTTTGATGAACTTTGATGCTGTTTCCTCGTGAGTCGTGTGTTGCAATAACCGGAAGCATCAGGACCTTTCGACGTTCGGTCATTGGCTGACTAATTTAGGAACCAATGCCGATAGCCAATCAGAGCAAAGAAGTCTGTCTCATAGCAGCAGAATTGTCGGTAATCGTTTGAAGTTAAACTACCGCGATTTCGCGGGAAGGTGGCTTAGAAATATCATTTTTTTTCATTAAAAATATAAGATTTCGACTTGGCAACACCTCAAACCTTGTTCCTTACATCTATCTGAGTATGAATATGATTGTTGCCAGCTTCTAACATAAAATTGCCATCAAGTTGCAAGATACGATGACTTGGCCGGCCGTCTATGAGGTTCAAAGCTATTTCACAGAGAAAAAAATCAATTATTTTGGATTACACTGAAGTTGGCGTCTCAAAATTGAGGTATGTTATTACTCAGCATATTTAGATAGGTTTTTATTCTGTCTAAAATATCGCAGCTAAGAATATACTCCATTTGTTTTGTATACAAAAACATGTGGCCTTTCATGTTAAAAGTGTATTTTGCTCATGTTGCTCTTAATTTTTATCATTTTGAGCCTTTGAATTCTCCCAAGTGCCGTGGGGCTAAATGAGACAGGCCGATTTTCTTACAAGACTATACACTTCTGTTTGCTTATGGGCATTGTCGCTATCCGTTGTAATGTTGTAATCAATATATATGGTATATAAGTAGCATAGGATGTATACTAGTAGTTACTATCGCAAGGAAAGTGCTGCCTTGACGCCCAAACTGCATGCAAAATTCCTCGACCAAATAGTAATATTGAACGTATTTATATTGCTAATGGCACACTGTATGTAAATATTTATTTTCTTGTCTAAACGATGAGATTACAACAGTGCGCTTACAACACTGTGATTATTGTAAATAATAATATATAATAAGTACATATGCTAAACAAACATGTCACAACAGTCTTTGTTCCCAATCTGTAGATATTTCATTTCATATTTATTTAGCATTTAGCTTCCATCAGTGTTCATCTGTACGGTCCAGTGAATTGTCAAAATACATGATTATACAGCAAACCAACATAATAGTATATCTCTCCAAAACAACTGCGAGCAGGGGTCCACATGACATATGTTGGAAATATTTAATTATTTATATCGCAGATTCCATCCCATTACAGATGATGTAATATATCCATATTATTTTGTAAGTTTGTAACAACCATTTTTTTCAAGTAAATATAACCAAATTATCAACCAAATTTGGTTTTCATTTTCTGCCTCAACAGGCAGTCAATGTTACTTTGTGCCACAACTGGCTCTGCCACAATGGGCAGATCAATAATATTTTGTGCCTCAACACGCTCCACAGGTTCTATCACAATGAGCTATTCCATTTAAAATCCGTAACCCCCCCTCTATCGAGGACAGGGGTTTTTCTATAACCCTGAAGAATTCCTGACTTTCAACAGCCCACCTGAGGAATTTTGTATTTACAACACCTACCCCTGAAGAATTCCTGTCTTACAGCTATTACCCCTGAAGAATTTGACTGCAACCCCCTGAAGAATGCATTTTTTTTACTCAACCCCTGAAGAATTCCAAGCCTAAATAGTCACACCCCTGAAGAATTCCAAGGCAAAATGGCCCCTTACCCCTGAAGAATTCCAGGGTCCTCCATAGGTGGGGTACGGTATTAAATGGAATAGCCCAATGGGTAGATCAATGTTTCTTTCTGCCACAATGGGCAGATCAAGTATTTTGTGCCTCAATGGGCTCTACCACAACAGGTAGATTGATATTTTGTGCTATGATCACAGGTACAGGCTCTATGACTACAGCTAGATCACTATTTGTCACCGTCATAGATGGGGCACAGGCGATATATTAACTGTGTCGATCACAGACCGACATATGACATATCTTGTAAGAAAGCATGTTTGAGCCCCCGTTGAGGCACAAAATATTATTGATATGCCCATTGTGGCAGGGCCAGTTGTGGACAAAGTAACATTCATCTGCCTGTTGAAGCAGAAAATGAAAACCAAATTTGGTTCATAAATTATGGTATATTTACTTGTTATGGTTGTGACAAACTTACAAAAAATATGGATATATTACATCATCTTATAACTATCTTATAAGGGCCTAATGAGATGGAATTATCATCGTACATGAATTAATTAACCTCCACGGGTAGATATTTAATATTATTTGTCATCGTACATGAATTATAAGCACTAACTATGGTTGGTAAGTTATCTATAGACAAATATTCTACACCAGGATCTAGGACTAATAAGCCATTACTCAGAGCTTTTAAATACATTTTGTCTCCTTGTATTAAGACATTATTAAATGTAAGTTGTTTTAGACCACGCGGACAATGGAATATTTCGTGCTGAAAGAAGCGCCGATAAACTCATAAAAGCATATTGCTTTCCTCTAGAATGAACACTAAACAGTTCATCGCCTTGATGAATTCGGCAGAAAGAAATAAAGCCATACTTACCTGTGTTTCTTCGGGAAATGTTTGTATATTTTGCAGCGCGCAATACAATATTTTCTCGCCCTCTCCTCCCATTTTAAAAATTATCCTTGAGCTCGACTTTCTGCCGGGAAATTGCGGACAGACAACGCTCTAAACCCAAATAATATCGAGATTTGGCATGCAAACATATATATATCGCGCGAAAGACTGGGTCGAGTGAACTCTGGCGTCAAGAATAGGGAGCTGCCTACGGCAGCAATTAGTGTCTCAAAGTGGTGTTTTAATGCAGTAAATGTTTGTATTACCATCTTTCTACCCTACATATGTGCATCATTGCTCAAACAATTCATATTAAATAAAAATTTACTATAGATTTTTATGTCAATCTAAAAATAATCTGTGGGTACACATCAGTTGGGTTTTCTCACTCAGTTCTGTGACACCATCAGTTGACGAGGTACTTAAATAGTCTTATTATTTTTAGAATGGTCCGAAACTACAAACGGAAGACTGACCGGACAAATTGGTCAGAGGAGCAAATGAAGCTTGCTATCTTGGCAGTAGAAAACAAAGAGCTGTCCATAAGAAAAGCTGCTGTTGTCTTTGGGGTTCCCAAGGATTCACTAAATCGCCGAGTGAAAGGTAAGCTGAAAAGTTTATCCGCAGAGGAGAAACATAAAAAATATTTTGGGGCGTTATCGTGCAATTCTCACCCATGACCAAGAGAAAGAGCTTGAAGACCACATAATCAACATGGATCAAGCTTTTTATGGTCTTTCCATAAATGACATCAGGGCCATTGTCTATGACTATTGTCAAAAGAACAATATTAAAAACAATTTCAATTCTGATAATAAAATGGCTGGTCGTGACTTTGTTGCGGGATTTATGAAGCGCCACCCAAAGTTGTCACTTCGAAGACCGGAATCGGTGTCCGTGAATCGGGTTTTTGGTTTGAACAAGACCTCTGTCAATTTATACTTTGATAACCTGGAAACTGTGTTGGACAAACATAACTTTAAACCACATGAAATCTTTAATTGTGATGAGAGTGGTTTGACATGTGTTCACAAACCAGTGAAAGTCATTGCATCTCCTCTGTTACTAGCGGTGAACGGGGTCAAACAACAACCATTTTAGTGGCATATAGTGCATCAGGTACATACATTCCACCAATGATGATCTTTAAAAGAAAACGCAACAGGCAGGAGTTGGTTGATCATGCTCCTGCAGGGACTATTGGACGCTGCTCTCCAAATGAATGGATCGATGCGGACCTGTTTCTGGATTACTTGAAGCACTTTGTAACATTTACGAAGTGTTTGAAAGATTCCCCAGTGTTATTGATCCTTGATGGTCATAAAACGCACACAAAGATTCTCTCCACCATAGAGTATGCTCGTGATAATGGTGTTGTCATCCTGTCACTCCCTCCACACACCTCCCACAAGCTCCAAACACTGGATCGAAGTTTCTTCAAATCGCTCAAGAGTGCTTTCAATGCGGCATGCTCAACCTGGATGCGAAACCATCCTGGCCGCAGAATCACTGTGGACAAGCTTGGCGAGCTGTTCAATGCTGCCTATTTAAAAGCTGCTACCATTGAGAATGCTGTGTCTGGATTCCGATGCACTGGCATTGTCCCATTCAACAAATAAATTTTGCCCTCGTCTGATTTCCTAGAGGACCCCCGTGTTGTTGATCCACCATCGGATGAGACCTTATCTTCCATTGCTGACACAGCTAAGCAGAGCCCAAGCCATGATGAAGCATCATCTTCAGAAGCACAAACAAGAGAGTCATTTACAGCGACTGAAGAAACCACACTAATGCCACCTGTACCCTCAGAATCCAGAAATTCTTCACCCACACAAGATGAACCACCTGCAGTCGACCACGTCAGCTTTTCAATGATTATGAAACTGTCTCCCCTCACTGAAAAGAAGAAGTCAAAGAGGTCTGAGGATAGTCACTAGTTCTCCATATAAACAGTCTCTTGTTGAGAACATAGCTGAGCAAAACAAGAAAAGCAAACAAAAACTTTCTGCCAAAGAAAAGAAGTCGAAGAAAGCTGAGGAGCAACAGCCAAAAGCCAAGAAAGCTAAGACTGATAACAAGAAATCGGCAAAAGCTAAGAATGTTAACATGGACATTGTGGAAGATTCACAATGTCCTATATGTGATGGATTTTGGTCTGAGTCATTGCCTGGAGAGGATTGGGTCCAATGTTGCAAGTGTGAAAAGTGGTTGCATGAAGATTGTTGTTGCTCTGTGACACCAACAACTGTAATATGTGACATTTGCTATGACTGCTAGATAAACTTTTATGTATTTTCCTAATGTATTTTTAACCATAGTTTTTTCCTACCATTAAAATACTTTCAAATTTTTAAAAATTTCTGTATATTTAATATCTGTCTCATTTTGCCCCAGTTCATTGGGGCAAAATGAGACATTTACTTCCGGTCGTTTTTCTTGAATAAATGCCACAATATTACCTGAAGAACAGTTTTTTGCACTGAATTGGTTCACTAGAATCTGTTTAACATGTCAATGATGAAAAAAGTGTTTAAATATGTTTCTTTGATTTTTTATGACAGTCACACTACTTAAGCGTCTCGTTTTGCCCCTAATTACGCGTACCTTCGCCTTCATAATTCCGGATATCACAAACATCGTATCCAATAATTATTTATAAATTCGATGCTATAGCGCTTGTTGTTTTTTGGGTAACGACTAGACTGTCTTGCTCCAAGTCTGTCTCTTATAGGGGATTTTCGCGCGACCTAATATACCCCCCCCCCCTATAAGAGACAGACTTGGAGCAAGTCTAGGTAACGACTTCTGCTAATGTTCCCTATTAGCGCCATTTATACGGGAGAAAATAAGTCGCGACTTACATAAGACGCGTCTTACATTAGGTGCGAACACACTCGTATAAATGGTCAAATTCTAGTAGGTCGCGACTTAAATAAGAACAGCTAGGGTTCAGGCTGTTGCACAATAAGCCGCGACTTAAGTCGCGACTTATTTTCTCTCGTATAAATGGCCCTATTGTCATATATCACAAGAGTGACTTTAGTGTCCTCTAACTGAATGATGCTATTTTGGTATACAATATTTTGAATGTCGCTTTACTGTCTATAGTTAAACCTCTTTTGATGGCCGTTGAGCTTCATCGCAAAAACGTTGGCATCGGCCTTGCACATCTCCACAGCACTGATTTCCTAGACTTTGATAAAGTTCACATATTCGTCCTTCTGACTCGGTGCCAACAGCTCTTAGCGGCAATTATTTGTATTTTTTGGACTTTCACACAGCGGCAAAGTGGTTGGAAAAGGACCATGCAGGCGTCCGAGTTTATAGCGTCTAAGTTTATACACATCCGGGAATAACAGAAGTCGTACTCGTGCTCCTAGGGACGCGATTGCATAATGCTAAATATAGAGTTTCTAATACTGTCAAACCAAACATCGTCACAGAATCCGCCAACAATCACCAAGCACATAATATTAAATTCATTAACCAAGGTCATGTTGTAAATGAATGTAAACACAAATGTATATACCGTACCACGCATAACACCCTGACCAACAACTTAACTTTAGCTCATACATTTGGTTTCAAGATATTATTGATTACTTGGTCCCCATTATTCCCCCAACTTTAACTTTTGAAAATAGAGTTAATTTAAATGGAGAAATGCAATGAACGAATGTTGTTTGAGATGCTTTTGAGTTCATTTTGAGATGAAGGTGATTTAGGGTTTAGACCAGGTTAATATTTGAATGGAATACGGTTGAGGTAAAGTCGAGGTGGAGGTGAAGTTGATGTTGGATTGAGGTAGAGGTTGCTGTAGGTTATGGTCAAGGTTTATTGGGGATAAAGTAATGTTAAGGTTTGGTTGAGATTGGGATGAAATAAAGTTGAGATTTGATTAAGGCGGTTAATATTGAATTGAGGCGAGGTTGAGTTCAGGTGAGGTTAGATTGAGGTTAAGGTAAAGTTGGATTCATATCAGGTTAAATCAGGAAGATTGTTTAAGTTTGAATTTAGGTTGAGATTAGATACTTAGATTGAAGTTAGAGTGAGGTATAAAAGTTCAAATTATGTTGATGTAATGTAAGGTTGAGGTTACTGTAGTTAAGATTGGGTCGAAGTTGGGCTGAAATTACGTTGTCATACGTTAAGTTGAGATTAGAAACAGCATAAAAATTAAGTCATTCGAATGTTTAGCCATACCTTAACATTTGTTCCTCTGCCATCAACATGTAAGCATTCTCAGGTGTGAGCACTTCTTTGCAGACTTTAACAGCCACATTCAATGACTCGTTCTCGCCCGTAATCATCGTTCCTTTGAAAACGTCAGAAAATGTTCCATGACCAAGTGACAAATTCACATTCCACTCCAAATTTTCGATGCTAATATCACTGAGTAAAATATCTTTAATGGCAAAAATCGACAATTCTCCTCTGGTATTAAAGCATTCGGCAGATGCGGGAAAATATTTCTTTGCATCGTGCTGTTTCGACATACTTTCGTCCTCAATGTTAGAAAGAATGAGTTTGTCGGCGGCAATTATTGCTGTAATAATTTTCTTCATCTTTTCAATGTTAATGCTTACTTCTTCAAGTTGCTTCGTGACAAAAAGGCGAAGACTATCTAGGTTGTTGTAGTGATGAACAAATTCTTTGGTCTTCATAGCCATGTATTTTGGCTTATCAATTTCATAACGACGTTTCTCATCACGATTATCTATCATAATTAAGTAACTCCGTAGTATTAATCCAATAAAGTTCATTACTCCAAGTCTGCTTACAGACCGATCTTGGACTGCTGCTGGATTTTGAAAAATGTAATTTTCCACACTTTGTACGCGCACGTGAAGAAAATTTCCTTTCATTGCTATCTTGTCTAACAGTGATTTCCGAGCATCTTCAATAACATGGTTCTCGTTCTCCCACTTTTCTATCTTCTGGATGAACCTTTGCTTCACGGCTTTAGCAATCTCTGTTTCGAATTTTAACGAAGAAAATTGGGGACATTGGTCTTTACTCCACGATGAAACATTTGTTTCAAAAACTTTCGATGAAATGTGTTTTGACAGTCTATCAACTGCATCCTTTGTTTTTTTTTCAAGCTCTTCTTCTAGATGTATAATGCCATCAAAATACTCTTGTTCAATCTTAGCTAACTCCTCCGTGGCTCGACCCAGATAATCTCTCTGACCGCTGTGTATGACCGAATTTGTGTGAAATATTATCCGTGAAAGGATATTATCTAACCATCTACAAAAAGAACAGGAGAAAAAGATGTCTCATGATATGTTTCGTTGATTAAAAATAACGTTTGTTTCTCTCAAAACCAGGAGATGAAATATAGGTATAGTAATACTGCATGTTAGCTGCTGTGTGCAAACTTGAAAAATGCCAAAAAATGGTTAGCATTGCCCGAGTTTTAGATGCAGTACTGCAGCTTTCTTTTGCTACATGAGAAGCAAACTTGTAGTAACTTCATCAGCTTCATGGCCTCACAACAGTGATTTTAGAAAATGAAATATTTTATGATCATTTGGAATTAGTTTTGTCTATTATTAAATCACCTAAAATATGTCGCTGTTTAGTAGCTCAGTTCAATTTGTGTTATGCACGCAGCATTTCTTTATTGTGTGCTATTCTTATTAACCATACCTCCACTCAGTTTTGATCCTTGCAGCAGTGGTGTTGAGCATCATTGTTCTGATCGCGATCACAACAGCACGAAACTGCTCAGAAATAATGCCAAAGTCTTGCGATACAGCGGCATTAGTGGTTGATATTTGGACAACTTGAGTTTGCGGGTCCAAATTTGGCCATGTGTTTTTGAGACGGTTAATTATATACTTCTTGATGCGAGATTCTTCATTGCTGCCTTTATCTTCTATTAGATCCCACATATTGCAGACGAACACTGCGCATTCACAAAGAAGGGTTTCACGAGATTGGTTCTCCAGTAGGTTTATAATCTACAATATGAAATCTCTCATTAGAAAGAAAAAATTAACTCAACTGTGTTGAGGACTTTAATCTATACTGTTGCTAAGTTATGTTTACGCCCACTCATAGGCCTACCTAAATAACAATAATAATAATAACAATAATAATAATAACAACTTTATTTTCAGAGGTGACACATGACATTGACCAATTTGCTGAAAATTTTATCCGCTGTAATCTCGGTTTTCACGTAACATGCATGTTCATAACAATCCAAGATGTTTATTTAATTCTGTCTAAATAATTCAAAAACTTAACTATAGATTTGAAAAGCTGTAAAAATTTTCGACATAATTTTAAAAGCTCTTTTAAATAAGTCAACTCATTCTACAGTGGCGTGTCCCTTTAGCCAAGATTCGAGAGTTTAATTTATTATATAAGCATTGAGATATCCGTGCAGTAGAAAGGTGAAATAAAGATCGTATCCTCAGGGTGGACGATATTTTTCACATGTGAAAATTATCGTCTCAGCGTTTTGAATGGTCGCACTAGTTTTCTCACATGTTGTGAACTATCGTATCGGCGTTTTAAATGGCGAGCGTTTTTGTGCTCAAAATTGTAAACATGGCGCCCAGTTTTAGCGAAATCACTGCGAAATGAGAGTTTTATTGCGTTTTTCGATATAGGGTGTATAATCGATTGTTTTCACGTATAATTTTAGCCGACGCTCATCGCATATTTTGGCTTCAAGAATATGTTATTAATATAGACATTAAAAACTTTCTATATGCCTTTGTATTTACAGATTATCATTTCAAGCGATAAATACTGAAATAATATGTGTTCGAAGCGAGTCGAACTGCACTTGTCTGCTACAAGGTATGAAAATTACATTGTTGATAATCATGAATTGATACTTTTAAAAGTATGTGAAATATTGACTCATTTAGCTTTGAAGAAAAATACAATCACCAAAGCAAAATCTTTAGCTTTTCATGAGAGGAGAACAATCCTTTCTTTGTAACAATACAGTATATTGTGCAATCATAATATCATTTCTGTCGAGAACCTGGTATGGTATCAATGACTGTTTATGTTGGGGATGGTTAGAGGGTGTAGAACCCTAGCCAGCATAGCTACCAGAGCTAGCCTAGCTCGCTTTCCCGAGAGGAATTTATTCATAAGACTTTTCAGGTCTTTCAGGAGTACACGTACTTGTGTGCTAAACACAATATATAATATCGGATGAAATATATTTGGTAATTGCACACAAATATAAAATGACATCCCTACCAGATTTATGCATGCTTATTGCTTGGACTACCTATTTACAAGGGCCAAGCACAGGTAAATTTGGTGCCTGTGCTGTTTCTATTTGTGTCGTACCAAACCTGAAATCACATTTTCATGAGCAGTGACAATATTTCACAGTTATAGCCCATAGAAATTATAAGTCACTTACAGCATTATATTAATTTAAGTACAGCATTCATACTTTGCCCAGATCCTGGTGGGGATATGCTGGGCAGCTTAGTTCCCAAATACACAAAAATGAAAATTATTAGGAAATAATAGCAAATGCCTGATTGAGGTAAACCAAGTTAGCCCTGCTGCCCGACCCACCTCCAATACCCTAGAGATCTTATGTTTATGGTTTTTGTTTCAAAAGACTTTGAAATATATAACTTAAAATAGGTAATTTTTCCCTTGATATTGACTGACATTATTAATCTGGGTAAAATTGCACTTGAGGAAGAGTAGATTGTGACTTAATGGTTAACAAGAGATACTGTGTGTATTCACCATTGTGTTTTAACCTCTTAATTAATTATAATGTGCCTTTTATATATTTTATAATCCTAACCTGTCTAGAGTAAGAGATTTTTTAACCTATTCCCAACAATTTTCCCTAAAAATATCAATTGACTACTTATATTAACTGTACTATATCATTACGCTCTGCAATATTTAAGCCCGCTTTGGCTGCGCCATAAGTACTAAGTAAGTTATTAAGTTGTTAAGTAAATAGATTTCATATAAACACTACAAAAATATTGAGCTATTTCAATTTGTAACTTTTTCTGGATAAGTGATAACTGGCGATTGCTGCGAGCCTACGAAAACAAATACACACAAAATAGAAAACTGTTGCTGCCGACTTGCCGTTAGATATATCTGCCAACTGCCAAAAAATCATTCTTTAGTTTAAAACCATGCTCACCAGACAGTATGTATGTGCATTATAGGCTACAATTTATAGCTAGATAAGCCTAGGTTTGACATATTCATGATCTTCAGACTACAGGCTGCAGGAAATGTGTTATCTTCAGGCTGTGCTCACAGGAAGAAAATTATTTTTTCACCCCTTGTGGGGGGATTACCACCGTATTGGTTAGTGATTATAACTTATGAACAAACACCATTGGTATAGTACTTGTAGTACCTAACTGAAGTTTGAATAGGACAAGGAATATTTTGGACCACGGTTAATAGAACAAGATGGTTGGGCTAGCCGGCAAACTTCAAAAGAGGCGGCAAATTATGTTGGGGATCAAAGGATAAAAAGTCACGTGACAGTATAGCGGCACCACGCGCTGTGTTTACAATATACTTTTATATAGAGTGGGTCAAGTTTCAAGCAAAAATATCATATTTCGTTTTGTTTGAGGAGGGCAATTTGATAGCTATAGTAAGGTCATTGTTTAGCGAGTTCCTCGTGGTGTAAATAGTCCTTTCTGACGCAAAATGAGTGACTCCGAATGCGAAAACGAAACGGACTTGGAAAGTCCTGAAGAGATCGGCACGTCTTCGAAGGAATTTATAGACGATAGTTTTAACCTATTCCTCAGTGTCACGGTCTCTGAAACAGATACGGATGAACTAGAGAACGAGTTTTGCGAAGCCGTGTCAGAAATCGAAGGCAAGAAATCATTCGAGTGCGAGATATGCGCGAAAGTATGTAAGTCGAAAGGTGGACTGACAAGGCATACAAACTCTAAACATGCTGAGAAAAACCCTGAAGAATTATCTGCGACTAGCAACCTCGACAAAGAGACCGTTTACGGCTTTGTTGAAGCAATCAAAGCAAGAATTATAGACGAGGATCTTTTCGATAACGCGACAGTCACCGTCTTAAAGACCGTAACAGCTACTGAAGCACTATTCCATGCCGTGCTTCCTATGTATGCAAAGTTTTTCAAGAAAAATGCCCCGGACAAGTTGCTCGAATCATTTTATGGTTTGATTCCTCGCTCGTCTGAATTGTTGAAATGCGATAACTACAAAGTAGCGAACCTTATTATGATTCAACTTCCTGATTTTCTGGTTGGCTTTTTTAATACTTCCAACCTCGAGAGAACACAAGACGAAACGTCAGCTTGTTCTCCCACACTTGATCCAGCCGAACGCGGACCATTGTCCTACATCGCGGGATATCTTGTCAGCAAACTTATTCAGACAAATAGAATGAAGAAAGGACAGAATAATGAAGAAATTCAAGCCCTACTACAAGTCATGAAATCGACTGAAATAAATAATTTCATCTCTGCTCGAACCAGAGGTGGGCTTATCTCACCTTGTGATGACTTGGTCCATATTGTCGAGATTGCTGAACTGTCGTTTAGACAAGAAATCAACAAAACCAAGCAGGAATTAAGAAGTATTCCTACAGAACATATTTGCAATTCGGTTCTTGAGTCACCTGCTGTTAAATCGTTATGGGAAAATATTGTGTTATCAGCAAGCATTGAAATTTCATCTCCAACTCAAAAATTGTGCCTGGAAAATGTCGTGAAATTATATCTAAAAGTCAGATCTTTTTCATATGCCAAAGATTACATTACCAAATACAAAATAAAAGAAAAGCAAACAAAGACCAAAGCCCTCAGAAAAGACTTGAAGAGAAAATAAATACCACAAAATTCCTGTGTGTTGAACATTGAACATTTAAAGTCTCGTGCATTGAAAATTTAACTTTGACATTTATATTTAGATATTTATGCACCTGAGAGGGGAGTGTTGGCAATGCAACCCGGTGTTATTAAAAACTCTAATTTGAAATAAAGCTTGAATAGTTGAATATAAATAAGTAAACATGGTCTTTATTAAACAAGTCATTCGTTTGCTATGCTGTCAAATAAGCTTGTTCCTTGTAATACTAATATCATTATGATGCTAATATTTGACAGCATAACAAACAAGCGACTTGTTTATTAAGACCATGTTTACTTATTTATATTCATGCTTTATGTATTACCTTCTAGGTATGTTGTCTAAAATTCCAGACCAGGATACTGGTCAAATCCTCATGGGTTGCCGGCACTCCACCATTTGGTGAAAACTTTGAAAAGTGCATTTAATACAAATAATTAATAACAATTATGTGACTAATGTCTCACATACCAAGACAATATCTACTTTCAACAATCTTTTAAATGTTGTCTCCTACTTTGATATTTGATAAGTGTTATATATATATAGTTTCTGATGTATTTTATCTTTGTCCACTTTACTAATAAATATTTACAGTTCTAGATGAAAAACAAATTGTCTGCTCTCACAATCACAGTTTCCAACAATATGATAAACCATAATAGTGAGGTCAATTTCTTCAGAATACCAATGATTTGCCTTCATGATGGCACCAAATTAATTTATTTGACCTTATTACATTGCATCTTATTTCAGTTGAAAGCTACAATTCTGAAGCCTCAATTCAGGGTGCACATTTGGAGATTTGATTAAAAAAATTGTTTTCAAATTCTCAAACTGACTTATAATGTTGATCCAGATTGTGCAAAAATAAATTACATTGCTAAATCTGTGATTTATCAATTATCAAAAAGTGTCCTCAAAATGAAGGAAATTCTGTTTCAGAAACCCAAAATTCAAACATTTTCTGCAGGTGATTATGCCCCAAGGGCCAGATTAATATATCAGTTGAAAAACTTTAAACAATCCCCTTAATTTTTGAATTGTGTGCCTCTATGGTGCCTCTCAGTCTGTATGTACACTATATAGTTGATATCATAATTTGGTAACAATTTACCTACTAGAGTTAAATGTAGTCAGTTAGTGTATCGTGGTCACTAAACATGCTGGAGTTACTTTTTTGCCCGTTTGTGAACAGGTTCCTCACTGACTGCATACCATTTCTTTTTCTCATAGCGGCCACCAACATTGCCTCTAATTACTGGGACAATATCTCTCTGTGTCGCAATTGTGAGGTCATTATAGCCAAATTGTTGAGCTGTAGGATTATCAGATCTCCCACCTCTGGCTCTCTGATGACCAAAATAGTCCTCCAGAACATCTTGCATAAACCGTTCAGTTAACACATACTGAAGTCCATGGTTTAGGAGAAACTTGATTGCTTCGACATGTGAATAGACCGAAATCTTTAGTCCATTGTATGTTTGGACCGACATAAACATCTTACCTTTATCGGTAGGAGAATACTCGCCAGGCCGGGTTGAGATGCTTTTCTTCCAATCCTCAAGATACTGTAGAAACTCTTCCACTAGCCACGTCAAACGAGAATCATCACAGCTGCTGTATGGCTTGATAAACTCATTTCTCTTCCTGGTATGCTCGGTTGTAGATCGAACATTCGTACAGTCAAAGAAACAGTTCATCATTTGGCAGAACTTTTCAGTACCGAGAACATCTCCATTCATGCTTTCTTCAAGTGCTATAGCTACTGACTTGCTCAGAACCTGGGTTGCAAGCTTAACTTTCATCTTGCTGTACGATGTAAGGATGATGTGATCCAAAGTAAGCTTCGGAAGAGAGTGCAAGGCAAGCTCCTGGTCACTATAATATAAATTGACATATAGCGGCTGCACGAACCAGAACCAGAATTGTACAGACAATTTCTGGCTGCCTTCATCAGGTGTGGTGAATCCGCAAAGAAGAAAATAAAGCGTGACATTTCGAACACATTCCGTGTCTTGTATACAATGTCACCCTTTAAATCTTCAGTGAGATAGGAATGGAGGTTGAATAATTTCCTGTTAGGAGATGCACCGTCATTAATGGCAGCAACCACCCACAAATTGCGTGATAACTCGAGGACAGACTCGATTTTTCAGAAGATGGGCATGATTTGGAACGAGGTGACGTTTCCCGTGAAATAGTAGCCAATTATATGCTTCAGATCAGTGGCCATTCCTCGCACAAGAAATGCCAAGGCGTGGGATGCAATGGTGTCCTCTTCCTGCAGAGTGGCATAATTGGTCATGGGATCACCCAGGTCAATGAAGCCTATCAACTCCCCGGAAACTTAGTCAAATACCAAGTTCGACTGGATCTTCATTTCATCCATAATGACAGCTACATATCTTTGGGGGTCAGAAAATGAACTACGAATCCCCAATTAATGAGGCTGTGGTGACCATCTATGTGCCAAAGACTATTGGGACCAGGTACAGAATAGGTTCGTCTAGTAATTACTGTGGCCCATCTTAAGCCAGAGTTTTCTGGATCAACTCTTCTCAAGCTAGCACGAACACGATCTCTCTGCACTTTCAAACCAGTGGAACGAAGATGACCATAGACCATAGAAAATCCAACATGGGAACCATGGGTATCAACAAATGATTTAACAAATTGGTCAAGTTGTTCATCAGCTATGTTAGAAAAACCTGTTTCCTCTCTTATTCCAAGCTCTGCAACTCTTCGCCACAAAGTCGTTCGCGAAACAAGAAGAAGAGACGATATTTCTTTCCAGGAGTAACCCAGGGCTCTAAGATTAAGTAATACTTCCTCTGAAATATTGTACTTCGGTCTTCCAGGTCCTTCTGAGGCCGCCACTTGTGGTGGATAAAGCGAGTATACAGCTAAATGGGTACAGTTAGGTGGACGTCGTAACTCCAATTCCTGAATTTTCCGACACCAATCACGATGGATAATCTGAAGGTTTGTGCCAATTTCGTTAACGACGCTTCTACTCTCAATTAGCAATGGAATAATTTGCAGTATTACCTCTATACTCAGTTCTAACTTGCTTATTATTCTCTCGATCAAGGGTCGGAATATCGTATTTCTTTCTTGGTCGCACATACTGAGCAGGTTATCGACATCTTGGAAGAATTGCTCTAGCTGCTGCGAAACGTTTATATCTTCGTATTCTCCAAGTTGTCCGCCATGATGAATTGTGATTTGTAGCCTGCGAGCAGGCCGACTTGAGGGTTGAGGCCTTGAAATCCTTGAATATATATTTTTTGAGCTTGAATAAAAATATATTTCTGTTGAATGAATATTTTTGTTGAAGTTGAATGAATATTTTTGTTGAAGTTGAACGAATATTTTTGTTGAAGTTGAATGAATATTTTTGTTGAAGTTGAATGAATATTTTTGTTGAAGTTGAATGAATATTTTTGTTGAAGTTGAATCGATTTGTTGAAGTTGAATGAATATATTTGTTCATTTTGTTGAATATGAATGTAAACCCTTGAAGTTGAACAAATATTTTCTGTTGAATTTTGAAACAAATCGCCAACCACATAGAACATGGCTTGCACTGATCTTGTTCTGCAGCAGATGTTATTACTTCACAGTCCACCGAACGAAATACCACTGTAACCTCGAATTTGTTCTGTGCACTATCGGATATAACCTTGGGTACAGAGTGACGAACAACAGTTCCTGGAAGTGAAATTTGTGAGGTTGCATCGACAACAGTTGATTTGACATCAAAACTATCTGGCAAGCCATGACATATCAAAGACTGTTCGATTGTTTGCAGCAGTTCCTTAATGGTACTGTTTTTAACAGACCGTTTTATTTCCTTATACACAACGTGAGTGTCTACGATGGGCCAGTTATACACATAAACAGTGAATTCAAGGGAAGAATCCACCATAATGGTATACTTAGGTAAACAATGCAAAGTGTCAAACAGTTCAAATTTCACCTTGTCCTCAACGGATGTATCGATTTTCCATGGGTCCAAATTCTCTTTATTTACCTGCTTGACGAAGCTTTTAAAATCATTCACATTAGGTGTGGGTCGGCGAGGGCAACTTGCTGACGAAGTACTGGCCGTAGGGTCGCTTCGAATTAAAGGCCTTCGTTCTGGTTTGGGGTCCTCGTGTGATTTCTTTGGCAGATTTTCTGTCGGTACGCTACCCAATATCAACACTTTCCGCTTTGGATTTTTTAGAATTACAATAATATATAATTAAAACACTGCATTTGAGCACATATACAACGAAGGTTATTCGTATTCGACCTTTGACCAACATTGACATTAATATTCATAAGATAAACAAACGTGAATATTGATATATTTATAATTTGCTACTTACGAATCGATATGCATTCTGGCTTGAAATGCAGCTCGCAGAGATGAACATTGTTTCCCTCGATTTGGTTTTTGAGCTCTGGCGTCATTTCTCTCGTTCTCAATATCAAGCGAAGCCATTCTTCTCGAGCTTGTGCTTTTAATGTTTTCCTGTGCTCGCCATCACTTGCGAAAACTACGGGAATTTTAAAGAGCGATATTTTCTTTCTTCCGCTGCTGAAGCAGCCAAAAAATGCGCAATAGACCACTTGCCTTATAGCGATGCCCGCTGTGCATGACGGTAGGAGTCGTGTCCTTGCATTCGAACGAAATGGCGGGCGAGGAGTGAGCGATTTTGTTTTGAAGATGAAATGGTGGATTTTTAATAACTTTTTACATCCATCAATAAATTTTATCTGCGGGGAAACAACAAGGGGGCTATTGACTACAAGTAGGTGTAATTTCATGACGTTCTGTGTAATAATGGTGAAGAAAATGCGTTGGAAAAGATGGGCCATGTAAACACGTTTCGCAAAAACGGTTTTGCAAAAAACTAACCTCACGAACAAAAACAAGACAATTCGCGTTTTACAGTAAGATCGGATAATCTTTTTTACATACTACCTTTAACTGATAATTGTTTGTACTGGAGATCTAGGTTATTTAGAATCCATAAGCTTATGAATACCATTTTAAGCTTTGTGAAATTGACAACTTTTTGTGATGATTTTGTTCGAATTTGTCATGCAGAGACCTTTCGTCTCTTTGACCACAAGTTTTAGCTTAAATTTCTCTCATCTGAATAAAATCGCTATAGCTATATCAAGAATATTTAAGAGTGAGAATGTTCTCGTGATTTCGTTGCTGTATTATATTAAAAAACCCCATATTATTTCACAAGGAAGTGGGGTCGTGGAGAACTGCTTGATCAGTTACAATATAATTGCACATGTACTGCAACATGAAATTTAGGTAGTATGCTAACCTTATTCTTGTTCAATTACAAGAAAATATGTTACTCAACATGCTGTAATTGTCTGTAAAGATAAATTTATATTTGAAAGGGTTGACATTTGTGTGTGTGTGTGTGTGTGTGTGTGTGTGTGTGTGTGTGTGTGTGTGGTCACACATAAATGTTTTTGGTTGTTGGTGTGGTCACACATGCAGCCAGTGGTGATAAATAATCTGGGGTGCAAATATTGGTTGTCAACAAATATCTGCTTTTGGTTGCTGAAAATTTAAGTCCTCAATTAAGGCCTTTGACTCATATATAATCCAACTGTTTCTGTGATTTGTATAGTCCAAGTTATATAAGGCTTTGGCAGTTGATGATAGTGCCCCCCTTCACCTGCCCATGTTGATAACACAGCAAGATGAGAACTAACATCAATACTATGTGAGAACACTCTAAAACAAAGCTACATTTAATAAAATATAATAGTTTTCACAATTTGTCATTTGTATATATATTGTACATTCAATATTGTTTATGATAGCCTTTATCTTTATAACCCCATAGCATTCACTGGCAAAGTTTTAGGAACTTAGATACCCTGTTATAGCTAATAGCTGCTTAATGCCTGAGAGCAAGACAAATTTGTTGGGAGAGCAAGATTAACTTGTTGGAACTATGAAAGAGACAGCTTGCACTTAGTCTTGCAAAAACAATTCCAAAACACTTACAGATAACTTTCAGACTTACAAATAACAAATTTTCACTATCAGACTTAAGATATCTCAACTTTCCATCAAGCACTTTGTTTTTACAGTTGTTAATATGCAAATTAGTTGTTAATTGGGCTCTTGTAGAGATACTATTATTGCATGGCAAGACCTTTATTACCTATTCATGCATGGAGTGAGTATATGTTACCATCAACCCAGTCTGGTAAACTGATAAATTTTGGTACAGATCACATGCATGCATACTGGATACTGAAAAGTATCAGACCAAGTGAACCTTCCTATTAAAATCTACAGTACAGTCTGTGGTTTTGGTAGACTACATATGTAAATAATTAGGAGAATAAACCCATTTTCTATTTCCTGCAAATATATGTGAGGATATACAAGTACAGAATGCACATCTTACCAGACTAACCCATTCCATTAAATTGTAGTACCAACTCTAGCCAACAAAAATACTATATAATTTACTAATAGGGATTTTAAACATTTCATGTAATCATGTTAAGATTAAGTCGGAGACTAGGCAAAGGTATGAAAGTGTGTAACACTGTAACTTGAAGTAGGCTGTTATTTGATTATTTCTAAAAAGTAAACAACAAGAGACTGCCAGTTCTTATTAAAATGGCATTTTGCCCCTATGGGAGTATTAACTCCATACATTGTTCAAAATATTTTCCATCAGAAAGTCCATGTATTATACTACAAATCTTTCATAGTTAAAGAGTACGTGTTAAAAACATAGCCAAATGCTTAAAAGTTGTATACGATTATATACTTGAGAAGCAATTTTCAAAATACAAAATTGTGTACAGTATATAAAACATCTATACTACCAATGCGGAATACAAATCAAAATATGCGTTAAACTAGATCCAAAAAAATATAATACAGCAACGAAATCACGATAACATTCTCACTTTTAAATATCCTTGATATAGCTATAGCGATTTTGTTCGGATGGGAGAAATTTAAGCTAAAACTTGTGGTCAAAGAGATGAAAGGTCTCTGCATGACAAATTCGAACAAAATCATCACAAAAAGTTGTCAATTTCACAAAGCTTAAAATGGTATTCATAAGCTTATGGATTCTAAATAACCTGGATCTCCAGTACAAACAATTATCAGTTAAAGGTAGTATGTAAAAAAGATTATCCGATCTTACTGTAAAACGCGAATTGTCTTGTTTTTGTTCGTGAGGTTAGTTTTTTGCAAAACTTTTTTGCGAAACGTGTTTACATGGCCCATCTTTTCCAACGCATTTTCTTCACCATTATTACACAGAACGTCATGAAATTACACCTACTTGTAGTCAATATCCCCCTTGTTGTTTCCCCGCAGATAAAATTTATTGATGGATGTAAAAAGTTATTAAAAATCCGCCATTTCATCTTCAAAACAAAATCGCTCGCTCCTCGCCCGCCATTTCGTTCGAATGCAAGGACACGACTCCTACCGTCATGCATAGCGGGCATCGCTATAAGGCAAGTGGTCTATTAGCACCCGGAATTGTTATAAATTACATCCTGAAACTTTAAAATATTTCTTGTATGTTCAAACTACTAAAAAAGGCAACTTTCTAAGACAGTTTGTGAACTCGCTATTGAATCTATGCGCAATATGGCCAACACTCCTTGGTGCGTGCCGCTATCCTGTCACGTGACACGAATAAAACGAGAACAATGACATATTTCGTGACGTCATGGACTAGCCCAACCATCTTGTTCTATTAACCGTGTTTGGACATATTGTTGGACATGATTTAAGAGACCGTTTTTGAGTTTTGCCTGACCTTGTCTCAGTTAAGACCACACTCTTAGACATAACATGTTGAGATCCAATGCACCTTGAATCACTGATCTAACTTTGGCTTAGCGGGGCTCTCGGCCTTAATTGAAAAGAAACCCTAGGTGCATTGGGTCTGGTCCCAGTTGCTGATGTCCCCCAGAGGCTCTTTCGAACAAGGTCCCATAGGTAGGTCAGCCTTGTTCCCAAATAGACAGAAGTTGAAAATCACTAGTCGAAAAGCAAAAAATGAGCCAAATTTTCCCTTGTTCTCCCTTTGACAGGGTAAAAGTACACTTGAGGAAGAGAACATTTTTAATTTGCCCTGTGTGCATGGGGTGTGAAGCCCTCAATTAGTCAAACTGCATTGTGGGTCCCTCCGGGTCAAGGACCTTTTCGACTAAGCCCCCCAGTTTTTGTCGGTAATAGGAGTTACAACATTGTCTTTTAAAACCTAAAATTACACTCAAGTGTACCGTACTGTTTTAGCCTATTATCTATAGTAATTGTCACCATTTCTTCTTTAAGAATTAAGATGATTTGAAAGTTGACACATCATGCAAGGCAACCAGTTATCTACAAAAACATTCTAGCCACTGGATCTGTTCAATAAAGGAATAAACTGTCTTGTGAGCTCATTCCATTGTTCAACCAACAAATGGTTTTGTTCAGAAAGAATAATTAATTTATCCAGTAATTAATCCAAAAATAATATATATTAGTTCATCCATGTTGATTACCAATGAATGCGATTTGAAATTGAACATTTGACATCGAATGAGAACGTTAATACATAGCATAACATTCTGTTTATATATCAATGTTGTGTGAAAATCCGTTGTCAACATGCATGTATAATAAAACTTTTAGGATATTGAAACAAATGTACTCCGTTTTTTTAGATTACAAAAATAATTTGTTGGATGGAAGGAGACGAAAATAATGCCAAGAAAATTATTGTAGTTTTGCCCCAACATTCAGGTATTTTGTTTCAAAACGTTCGGGGGAAACTAGAATATATTTCTCTGTAAGACTTTTTCGTTCCTTCGATTCAAGAAAGAAATTCTCGTTTTGGCCCGTGGGTAAGTAAATTATTCTCATTAAGAATGTTTTTCTTATTTCAAGAATATGTTCTAGAAAATAAGTCTTAAATCAAGAAAATAATTCTTAGGCAACTAAGAATATTTTTCTTGATATAAGATATTTTTTCTAGGTATTCTTGAAATAAGAAAAATTTTCTTAGCAAGAATATTTTACTTACCCATGGGAAAAAATTAGTAAAATTTTCTTGCCAAGATTTTTTTTCTAACCAAGAATGATTTTCTTATTTTAAGAATAATTTTCTAGAAATAAGATTCTTGTCAAGAATATTTTACTTACCCACGGGACAAGCCAAATTTTCTTAAAACAAGTAATTTTGTTCTTAAAATAAGAATTATTTTCTTAAAATAAGAAATCGATTTTTTGCAGTGTATAGATATAATTCGCTTGCGTGTTGTTAGCTGTGAGACCTTCAGTGTCAAATATTTATCTCTATACTTATACAATAAACAAATTGCTTCGTGGTTGGTTCGTTTGTATGATTTGTATAGTTCGTTGAGAAGGATTGCTAAATGCACTCGTTTGCTGCGCTCACTTCTTTGTTTAGCGATAGTTTGCAACTTGTAAAAAAATCGTGCCATGAAATAATCTATATTTATGTAATTGTCTGCAATGAAATATTATAAGTACGACTCACTTGCTTCGTAATTACTTTTACTGATCCTTAGCCCAGTGAAGACAAAGCAATATGAGATTATACGAGATTGAGGTGTTAATACGTGGGCGTGATTTGGGTCTATTCTTGAAATTAGGAAATAGAAACTCTCATCCACCAGTAATAAAAAACATGCCTACTTATAACCCCATATAAACATGCCTAATTGTATGGTATAACTGACATGCTTTTCATGATAATGGATCTACTATTAGGTTGTAAAATAAGAAATCGTCCTCAAACAAACTTACACCATCTTTTTGTAGTCCTCCCGCACGGTGACTGGCTATGACGTGAATAAAACAAAAGGCTTTAAGAAGGTAATTTGTTACTACTTTGTTCAACTCATCTGATTCGCCAATCCCTGGACTGTCAACAATAACTATGCCGCTCTAATAAATAAATAAATAAATAAATAAATAAATAAATAAACAAATAAACAAAGTCAACAAAAATGAGATGTAATCTTCTACCCCATGCAGGCCGTAGAAAGAAACGTAAAACACTATAGTTTTGGCTATTTATATTAGCATGAAACACACTATATTTTTAGTTATTCATCTTAGCACGATTCTGATTGGCTATTTTCGATTTCATTATAGTTAACTTTACATAACAGTTCGTTTGAAGACAGGTGTATTGACAATGTTATTCGAAAAAGGATATTAGAAAATAATAGAAATCGATATAAGATTACTTTGCATTTAAAAACTAGTCCCTCACCTTAAGCAAATGGTGAGGCCAAAATAATTCACATTTTTTTAAGCCTTCACAATTCTTTTGTTGATCCAAGTAATGTTGTAGTTGATCAGGATAACTTCGGCCTAATTCTGACGGATCACCTAGGACAAGTTCTTTCTGCTCATCTTTGTAATAGGCTACAAGCTTCCTTGTCTCTCCGTATCGAATTTCACAGATAGTTGGTGTCACAGGTAGAATCCCGCACGGTAGAATATTTTCTTCAAAGATAAGGTTTAACAAACTGCTTTTTCCTGAACTTGTTTCACCTAGTAAGTAGATATACCGATGCTTGTAAGTGAACAGTGTAAACATCGCAGGTGCTATCGTGGGGCAAAATGCACAGCTCTAGACAGAGTGAACAGACGTGTCATCCTATATTCAGTGGCGAAGCCAGCGGTCATGCAGGTCATGCAGTGCATGACTAAAACTTTCCCCAAAAATGTTTAAAAATCAGTTCAGTAAAATTGTCTAAAATAGAATTACACTTTGTCTTTGCCTTTCTACGTTCAGCTGCTTTATGCTATATTTTTTGACATAAATCAATGGTCTTTACGCGATATTTTCGCTGAATATTCTCGTATGTTTTTGATTTCGGCTTTGTTGCCTTGGCAACTGAGTAGGGCATGCATATTTTCACATGCATGACCGGTTGCGTAATACGAGTGGAAAACGAGTGCGTGGAATTGCTGCGTGGTTACCCGCTGCGTGTTTGGTCATGCATTTTCAGAATTGCATGACTAGCTAATATATTTTATATTAGGATTCTTGTTTTCTGATTGGCTTACGATATTTGCGCACGCGCAATGCGGTTGTTTTTGACGCTATGGTCATGCAATTTTCGATTTGCATGACTAACAGGCAGCCCAACCTGATCACAGCCTCTTAAGCTTTCCGCCTGAACGAACATGGGTTCAAGTCATTCAGACATTTCGAGTTCTTCTTCACTCGAAGTTAACGATATTGTTTCGGAGTTGGTGAGAAAATCCTTTTCTGCTTGGGCTACTGCAGTACTGCTGAACAAAATATTATTGTTAAGCAGCGAGCCAGCGACCAACGCCAGATCTTTCGTCAAGGAAATACTATTTGACCGGCATGGGGCATATCTTCGGTTCGGTGCATGCTATGTAGATGGCAATACCACCGTTCGATTCAGCGTTTTACGATCTCTTTAGAGAAGTAAATTGTGTTTGTTTACAACGCTATGCGGCCAATTTAGCTGCTTTTAAACACTCTGAATTTTGTTTTGTTTACAAATTAACAATAATATAAACTAATTAAATATTCATACCACCATTCGACGGGTCTTTGTGATATCTTTGAAATGAATCCATTTTTATTAAAATACGACATAATCTAGCCCTTTTATGGCAATTCTCGTGAAATGCTTTCTTTGTTGCGAAGCCGGTATTGTCGGCTGAGCGAAACAGTCAAAATTTAGACTATTATTCTGAATGGGTTTTCCTATTTTTGTGTTAACCTTCATTATTGTTCTCTGAAATATGCAAAACTCTCAACATTTTTTCCTTTATTAGGTCAAGCTATTCGTAGAAGTTGATGCCCAGATTGCTGCATATGGCAATTCTGGGAGTCAGTATTTCAAATTTTCCCGGGGGAGCATGCCCCCGGACCCCCCTAGTAGGTGTCGCGCCTTTGGCGCTCGTTGCATGACCGCTCACATCGGGCTGGCTTCGCTACTGCCTATATTACGTAACTAGAAATACATGCTTGATGTAACCTCTCGCCCCAGCTGAATATTGTCAGACACTACATTCCAAAATATTACAATTACTAAGCTTTTTCATTACAAAATCTGCCATGCAAAGGCTGTAGGCGAGTCGGATATCTGCGTTCAAACCAAATTTTGGCTTAGAAAACATAATTGGATCCCTGGCTCACATCCCTCTTCACGACGCACTCAAAAAGGGTATCGCCATATGAAATGTTTTACTTGACGTAATCACTGTGTTTTCCCTCATTTTAAACGTGTCATTAAAATTTTGATCATTAGTCTAATAGTTTGGAAAGAAGAGTGGAAGGAAACAATATTATTTTGAGAAATTTATTTTGAAAGAACAAAAAATGGAAATTTGGTTCAAGAAGAGGAAGCACAGTAGCCATGGCAACACGATTAATAATGTAAATTTCTTTTCTGGAGTACAAAACAGTTAAACAGTTTACAAAAACTACAAAAATAATTAAAATATTAGTTGTTTTAGCCATACAAATCTGAGATATATGGTGTAGGTATGTTCTTATGCATTCTGTAAGCTTCAAATTAATGTTTAAATGCAACCTTCCGTTCACTAAAACGTTTCCAAAAGTTCAGTATAAAACTAAACTGCCTTTTACCGATAAATTAGTTTTTGAAATGAAATCAGATGAAAATATACAAATACTCTCGTGAAATGATTTCGCTTTCCTTTTAAGTTGGAACTTTTTGATAACATAAAATATAGGATACTTTAATTGGAAAAAAAGTGAAAACCTATGTAAATAAAACAATATATTTACGGCTATATTAAAATACATCAACAATTATAAGAAACTTGCCATATTTTTTTGATCATCCATCTCTCTTTTTCTTTTTATAAGTATAAACGATTAATTTGTTCCGCCGCTTTTCCTGAAGTCCCAAAAAGCGATTTATAAATTATAATTCAGACTTACTGATTTGACTTACTCTTGTTTTTTTATAATTCGCTCATTCCACTCCTAACAATTCGCCATATTCAAAGATCAGTGAGATTAACTTTAGATTTCCCATAGCTTTCCTTTTTTCCCGGGTGCAATAAATAGCCGAGCGAAATTAGTACCCTCGGGCTATCGCCCGGAGCGGCGCTTTGCGCCGTTGGCTCGGGGATTATAGTTTAATCAGTACACTTTTTACGTTTCTTGAATTTAACGATCCAGTGTAGACAGCGTTAAAAATAATCACAATGTTGGTTGAAAGATTAAATTAACTGGATAGCAATTATATGAAGTTTGTTCTATTCTAAACCCTAGCAAGAAAAGAACGAAGAATAGAATTATAAAGTCTGGGATCTGTTTCCAAAATTCCTAAAAATGGTATCAAGAAAAAAATACTCTTGCTAAATTATTTGCCACGCAATTCGCCCGCACCTACAAGGACTGGAGTCCCGGGAAAAACAATTTTCGAGAAATATAATAGAACAAAAGCCATAAAATCACAAATTACAATTTAAAATATAGAGAATAGGTATTCTGCTCTCAAATTAATTTTATGGATTTACGTACCGACAACAAGTATTACATATTCTTCAACTTCAAAGTTTTTTATTTTCTGTTCCATTTCTTTCACAATGTTTTCCACAGAGAAGTTTGTGTTCAAAATCTGCAGAAGTCTGTCGTCACATTTTTTTAAAATAGCTTCAACGTTCTTGTAAAGGCTAAGCAATTTTTCTCGTTTTCGAACGTCTTCAAATGGAACTGCAACAATCTCGGAAAACGCCTGCAAAGTAGAAAGAACCTCATTATTAAAATAACTCATTATTAATATAACTCATTAAAACATCATTAATAGCGCATAATATATTATTCCCTCGTCAAACTTTTATATACACGGATGAAAATCCGCAAGCTCTATTATCTTTGTTTGTTTGTTTGTTTGTTTGTTTGTTTGTTTGTTTGTTTGTTTGTTTGTTTGTTTGTTTGTTTGTTTGTTTGTTTGTTTGTTTGTTTGTTTGTTTGTTTGTTTGTTTGTGTGTTTGTTTGTTTGTTTGTTTGTTTGCTTGATTGCTTGTTTGTTTATTTGTTTGAACATTTTTAAATCTTGCAAGATGTACCACTTGCCGTATATCGAAAGAATCTCAAAACAAAGAAAAAAATTGAAGAATTTCTGCCATCAAATTCTCATATTAAGGCGATGTGATTCCACAGATTAATGGTTCAGGTCATTACGATAAGCGACGGACATGCGCACATTACTATCAACTGTATAGGAGTTGGTAATTCACTTACTTTGCTGAAATATTTCATGGCTGCGGAGCTCGATAATAGTAATGGCATGAATAGGCAATATCTGTAACGCAAAATCGCTAGCATTTATACATGTCTAGGCACTTCCCGCGATCGATGTATTTTCACGGCCAATTCGACGCATTACACTGTGTAATCTATAGTAATAACGCAATATGTGAGGCAAAACGTCGTCGAATAAGACAACATTCTTTCGGGCAATGTAAACTGTGAAGCTCGCGATGAACTCAATGAGGTTTAATTAAACTGATAATACAGTTAGAAAACGCGCTGATTATTCTACAGCAAACTACTTCCAAAATTGTTTGAAAATCGTTCTCAATGTCGTCAATATATATGGTGTCTTTAAATCTAAATTTTTGCGACTCAAAGGCAAGCTTGATAAAGTTTGATATGCTGCTTGAAGCAGCCATGTTTTTCGTTTACTAGCAAGGCTAGTTCCCAGTGTCTTACTCCAAAAACTAAGAGATTTGCGTGATCTGGTGACCTGGTTCCGTGTTAAATTAGTAATTTGCGTGTATATATTTCGCGAAATATTCGCTGTAAAATCAGAATGTCTGTGGTGTTCGAAGATTAGAAATTGGAATTTAAAGTTTAATATAGCTTTATAGATATATAAATGTAATTCATTTGTGGAGCAGGCTTCCTCAAAATACGTGCGTATTCCGGCCAATGTCTAACGTATACACTAAATTCAAGTGTGACCGAGAACGAACCTACTGTACACAATAATTAAGAAATTACGGCTTCGTAAGCCGTCTGCAGTAGGAAATTTTAGTATAAAAGACTTAGTCAACAAGTCTTTTATAAAATTCGCAAAATATCTGGCTCTTTTGATTGGCAAATACTTGGATCCCTGGGCATGGGTAATTATACCTGGGTCATGATGAATATCAAGTACTTTCCTCAATTTTGCATTTTCGAAGTCGCGGAAGTGCATTTTCAGTATTTCCTGAGAGGAATTTTTAAAAAAGTTGGGAAGTTTCTACACCTATGAATTCAAGATTGTAACACAGTTTTAAACTTTATTCAAACTCATCCCCATATTTTGAAATAGCATTCCCTTGTGAGCTTGAAAGTACTTGATGTTCATTCTGATGATAAACCGTGCTCAAAGATCCGAATATTAGCCAATCAGCAGAAAATATTTTCAAGATGAAAAGAATGAGCCAAACTTGCTCTTCTGATTTTTCTTGTAAAACTTATTGACCAAGCAAGGCCTTGGAAAGTCCGCACAAACGTTTTTGTCTTAAACCTTATCCACAGCTATACATGGCATTTTAAAAAAAAATTAAGCACCACCAATTTTAGAAAGCTTAATATCTTAGCTTCAAAATAATCCAGTTTGTTTAATTTATAAAAAATATTTCCGCCGAGATTTTTAACTTCTTTTGGCCGAATATTGCTTTGGTTTGTACTGCGAAACATTTCAATAACATGTGATGTCAACGCGCGCGGCATACAGCAATCGCGTAACCTGGAACGAGTATAAAAAATGTCCCGCCAAATAGGCGAAGACTTTGATATGAAGCTCCCGCTACCAGGGGCACCTTAAATGAGGGCTATACCATGATAATTGTTTGTAAAATTCAAGATCGGAAATTATTCCAAAAATGAAATTTGCTTATTTGTTCGCGATTTCCCAATTGTGGGGAACAAACATGAAATCTAGAGTCTGTCAAAACTTTGCCAAAGTAGGTAAATGTTTTGCATTTTGATTGTTAGCTGTATCTTGCAATGTACAAAGTGAATATGTTATCATGTAAAAGCAGCTTTTAGTAAAACAACGTCAGGGTAAATTTTGAGAAACAAGTCCTAATAATACATCTCGACCAGGCGAATTCCCGCTGATCCCCTGCCCATAATCTCCGGTCATCATAACACTTAGTTAACGTTATCTAATGCTCTGGGTACTGAGGCATAGCAGATTGCCAATAAATCCCTACTATAACCCGACATGCCTCGGGTAAGCGGGTGGGGGCTTTCCAATAACTAGTACATAATATCGATTGCATACATACTTTTTAATTTCTGAATGGACCACTGGAAATCACATTGCCGAAATTCGAAATTGGATGCAAAAATTTGTACATTTTTCACGCCTTGGTTTTGAGATCTGTTCGATATAAAGCAGGTGTTCACAAGTTGAAAGATTTAAAATATTTTTAGGTATATTATTTTTCTGTTGACATAAAATAAAGCGGTTTTTCAAATTATAAGTTGGTCTTTATTTGGTCATACGCCAAGTTTAATATGACCCGGTAAAATTGAGAAAATCAAACATTTGAGCATCACAAGAACGCAGCCGCTGGCTTCAACCATTTTACTAGCGTGCGCGTTTTATTTTACATTAATTAGCGCTGTTGGCATACGTTAGGGTTAGGGATAAAGTTTTGATTGGTGTCGTGGTTAATGACAACTGTATATTTGTGCACTAAACATCAGGATGCCACCCGAATAAAGATAAACGAGGACTTAAAAAACTAACTTTTAGCATGAGTAAGAACTGATCAACAAACTACGATATGAAAAAAATTTGGAGCTTAAATACGCCACGATGAATTGTGGACAACTTTCAAGTAGCCACCCAATGTTATATTTCCTACTTCGTATTGGTTTTATGATACATCGATTACTTAATAATAAATCTATAATAAGGTTCAGGAACCCGAATAACTTAATTGAACTTCCTAATCCCGAGTTTCAACATATGGCACATACACACACACACACACACACACACACACACAAGCTCATCAAGTAAAAGCTTCTTTCAATACAATGACAAACAGGGGCATAGCGTGCCGGGGGTGTGGGGGGGGGGGGGGTGTAACACCCTCCCCCCCCCCAATTTTTACTAAACGTCGGTAACGCGGATTCGGTCGGTAATGTACGGAGCCGTCGGTAAACCATCGATATATAAATATATAATATTAAAGTGTGAAATAAACATTTAAACATGAAGAGAGGGGGAGGGGGGGCACGACCACGTGTTCGTCGGTAAATATTAGACGTTACACCCCCCAGTCAAAATGGTCACGCTACGCCCCAGCTGAGAACAAATGTAAGATATTTGCTACCAAAATTTGACAAACTTGACGTATTTTGCCACAGTTGACGAATTACAATGTTCTGCAATATCGATAACTGAAGCATGGCTGACGGCTAAACACTTGATAAGCTTGCAATATAAAAAAAGGATTGGTGACGAGAGTTTGCGCTTATATATATTATTCAATTTCGGCAAATAACTATTCAACTTTAGCTAGAGCCAGGAGCAGGTGCGAAAACCTGCGGCCCTGCGATTCCGGTGCCGCGCTCTAACCAACTAAGCTGCAGAGTCCAGCTGCTGAGCATCAACCGCAAGTTCGTGTATACACTGATATGGGAGGGATGCCAATATATAGTATATGGGTAAATACTAAGATTTTTCTCGGCATCTCGTTCGATGGGAACAATAGTTGATGGTGTAGATGGAATATTCGAACACAAATTTATATACATTTTAGACCTAGCCAGGAGCAGGTGCGAAATATACAACTTTAGGCCCTCTAGACTAGAAGAAAAACTGAAAAAGTCGAATATTTAAGACGCATGAGGCATTTTTTAGTAAAAGCTGGAAACAAGTGCCTTTTTATGTAATTTTTTATGCTGAATCCGAATCTGCTTGTCGGCGACCCTGATTTTGCGTACTAAGCGCTGAAATGACGTCACAATGACTTGCACCTGAAATGACGTCATCTACGCGGTTATTTTTAGTTCAAGAGTGCAAAGCGTATTTTGTTGTTGTAAATTGCAAGAAATAAAATTAAAATGGTAAAACATTGAATATAGTCTAAAAGGGAAGTGTAACTAAGGGAATAGAGTCAAAAACAATTTGATATTACGGAATAATCCGGAACGGCGCTTCCCGTTATTTGGCTCGGCTATAAAATTGTACAATCCGTACGCTGGCGGGTGTTAGTGACCATTATACGTTTTTTAAAGGGGTGGCGGTTGTGGTGGGGAGGGGAGGTGGTTCGATGCAATGAGTATCTCTGTACGCTTATGAAAATGTTGATAATTGTGGATGACCCCTGGCCTAAGCTTCAATATTATATGAGCGGCACTCGTTGCAGCAATTAGGAAATCTACTGAAGCTCAATCTTTCCGGGATTTGGCTGACAACTTCCGCTCCGCAGCTCTATGAAACAGATCGCTTTATTATCAAATAAAAGTAATCGAGAACTTGGATATTCACTTCCTTACAGCTGGACAAACTATTTAAGGTGACCAGAAAATGAGGCTCTCTTTTAACTTAACAAGGGTCCTTTCACAGCGTTTAATTTCCAGTTACCCTTAAAGATGAAGTAAAGTCCGTTCTGCGCATATATTCTGCGCATATACATTCCAATGGTCGGGACCCGACCATTGGAATTTTAATTATATGCGACAATAACAAAATGGCGGACGGTTAGGCGCGATCTCAAACGAGTTCTTCTTTTCGCCAGTCAAAGAGGCTCGTATTGTCACTTCTGAAGATAAGGCTGAAAGAAAAAAAGCGGCATTATGCGGAGAGGGATGCGACAAAGATCTATTTGTACGATCTGCGCGCGAGATTGCAAGGATTAATGAATGAATTGTCGCTTGAAACAGACAAAGAACTTGTCAACTTGGGTCGGTATTGCTAGATCATTATATGCCTCACAAAGGGCAGCATTTCAGGTAATAGCTCAACTAACAATATGATTTAAAGTTAGTGTATGTTTCAAATGTGCTGTGAGTGTTAATAGTTTAATATTGTATGTGTTGATATTTGTCCTCTGATATGTTACATGAGCAAATAATACACCATTACACCTGCATCCTGTCAGTTATAATCAAAAATTACTATCTCACAATAAGAATTGTACATTTACAGTTCAAGATTACAATACAGCAAGAGAACAAACGTATGTATACATACATTCCTGAGTTGGTCAATCTGTCAATGTCTTCCTATACAAGAATTGCAGGTCACAAGATGATACACAGATTTAAAGTGAAAATTATAAACCTATTTTAGACATATTTTTGAAATGAAATACACTCTTTTTTTTTAAGAACCAATTTAATAAGAACAAATTGAGCTGAATTTCCCCCCAAAAAATAGAACAAAATAAGAACAAATTGAGGCTGACGAAAAAAAAGGTTTATAAATGTACTTTGTATAACTTTAACTTTCATACAGTGTCCAACATACGGTGTCCCTGTACACTACAGAACAGGTGCTACTGACTGTATGAACCCAAAATTCAATATCCCAGATTGACTGTACTGTAATCCTTAGACTAATCCTAAAACTAATCCTAAATCTAATCTTATGTGATGTCATTGTAATTTAAATCCCCAAAAAGAGTGCATAATAAGAACAAGCTAAGAACAATTTGAGCCTCAAATTGGCAAAAAATAAGAACATTGAGCTTAGGCTTGTTTTTTACTGGTTCTTATAAAGAAAAGAGTGTAGCCAGAAATATAGTACGTAACTGCTGTATTTCAATTGTTATCATTTAATGTATGTTAAATACAAGACTAGTAAATTCACATTGATAAAATGTAAATAATTAGCTAGGTGAAGTGCTATAAAAATGTAATAGTATTCCATTTGAATATGTTAGCAATATTTCAACAAATGTGTGATTCCTAAATATCCATAAAATTGAATTTCCTAACTTAATGCTTGTTAAATCTTACAATAAAACAAGATTGCCATACCATTATTACATTGGCTCAGTCCATGATTAAAAAATACCAATGTGTGGCAAATTTGTTTTATAGTGATATGAAAGCTGAAGATAAAACAAGAATCCTTGTCTAAATGCTTGCTTTTTTGTTTCATTTTTGGCTTTCATACAATATATGTAGAAGGGAAAGGTTGCCATGTATTGGCATTTTATTATCACTGGGCTAATGTCAATATGTAGGGCTAGATCACATGGTGCGAAAAGGCGAACAGGCATATATCAACTACTACAGCATATGAAATTAATGTTTTTAATTATCAACCTCTTACTGTCGATGCAATGGAAGTGTTGATAAAATATTGCATCAATTCTTTTCCTCAAGTTGATCAATACATTTGCTCAAAAATTGCTCAACTTCCTGTTTACTAGCATACTTGTTCCCAATTGGTCAATCAATCACTGAAATGAGATGCCATTGGTCAATTCACACACACACATAGGAAGTTGAGCAATTTTTGAGCAAATGTATTGATCAACTTGAGGAAAATAATTGATGCAATATCTTATCAACACTTCCATTGCATCGACAGTAAGCAAGGATACATAATCATTAAGTGTAATTACTTTAAAAAACCCAAACCTTTTGGTGTTAGCCAGAGCAATACGATGCTTTCTTGCCACTTAGCCCATTAACTGGCAGTACCTTAACACTGACGAATAAAATCGTCAGGCGTCAAACAGAGTGAAATACTAATATATGGTGCATTGCCTGCTAATGGGTTAACAATAGACACTAGCAGATAGTTTTGTTAGCTCATTAACTGTCAGTACCCTGCATTGCAATCTTCTACAACAAAACTTGTTCTTTAACTGTGTCGGCATAACATGACAGTGCCCACAATGACACCAGCCTGGTATTGCATCTGCAGGTGGGTGTGGAGCTTCTGGACCATGTTGTGGTGGATCAGGTTGTGGGACCTCTGCAACAGGTTGTGGAATCTCTACACCAGGTTGTGGTTGATCCTGTTCTGGTAACTCACCATAGAGCAGCAAATACTAGTGGTTATCTTCATAATAGCTCAGTAGCTGTCCCCCTCAAAAGTCAAAACATCCACATCAATATTGTCAACCAAATTCTAAACGAATGAGTTTTTGCTTGATGGAAGTCATTAAATATCTGAAATAGGTGCATCTTTAAATAACGTATTTTTCAGTTTGATAGTATCTGGATTCTCATCCGGTCTTAAAATTATTGAAGAAATGAATGACCATCGCCTTGACGCCTGCTAAAGTCTTCTACATGATATTAGAACCGCGGTCTATTTACCCGCTTTGTAAACAATACCACAATATATAAGCGATTGAATTGAACTTACTGATGATTGCCCAAAGAAATTGGAATCGCTCGAGTGTTGACTTGAATCAGTATCTAAAATATCTTTGCGCAAATTCACACACACGATCTCAGGATGACAAGCAGTTAGCAGTATTGGCCGCGAGACATATCAGACATGCATTTCGTCGGCCATCAATTATCCTGGAGACACTTCCCTCCACAAGAACTGAAGAACACAGGGTTATGTCGTCTTTGTTTGGGATTTCTGCAGCATTTCTAGTTCGATTTGATCTAACTAAAACTTATTTCGTTGTCATAAAAGCAGTCGGCGAGAACGCGAAGGAAAAATAATTAAATACAACAGGAAATACCGAAATACGTCATGTAAAAATTTTATTGCATAACGTAAACAATAGCATTGTTATGCGCAGAATATATGCGCAGAACGGACTTTACATCATCTTTAAGAGAAGTTCATCGATACCGCTGGCGGATTTATAAATGGGAAATCTGGCGGTCTTCGTTGGGGTTTTGACAGCAAGGCAGAGCATATATTAAGACATCAGGGCCACCAGTGACAATCTTGCAGCACGGTCAGTGTCCGCGCTCCTTCGATTCCTTTTTATACGCTAACTGGACGATATACAACCAAGTGTCAGCTCTTCCAACTGAAATATCAACTCCTTACGTCGCGCTGGACGACGCGCTGTCCCCTATAGGATTATTACTGTGCAATGTATGAGTGTGGGATTCCCGAGTACGCTTTGGATTTATATATCTAGCACGGTCACTATCAAGCACTAGTGCAGTGGAAACAGGAATCCTGTCAACAACCTTGCCTGCAAACCCTGAAGAAATGGGATGCTAGAAAGGTGATGACGGCAGACTTGTCCCGCTTTTGATTACAATGTAACTGATCCCAAACTCCTACAAGGAAATAGTTAATTTTGTTCTTGCAAAAGCGAACGCACAACACTACGATGTAGAAGCATTAAGTTAGACATGTTCTGCACTGGCATTTGCGGTTACTCTGCAAACAGAAACGAGATATTAAAAGTATAGCATTTTAAAGTCAATATTATGACGTCATCACTGCACACAGCTACGATTTAACAAGTTATAATTGAGTTGTGGTCAGTTGGTTCTCTGGAGATTTAGGTATTATTGTTAAGGTTAATAATTACGATTTTAGCTGCTCCTTGAGTTCTTTCTAAATGAAAATATAGGATTTTCAATCATGATATGCCCATTAATGACATTGTTCGTAGCCATTTTTGCAATAAACATAATAGGGAGCGTTTTAAAGCTCAAGACTGATAGGATTAGGGAGAAAACGGCACAGAACAGGCGATTCCTTGGAATTTTTAGCTCTATTATGACGCGATAGAAGCACAAAAGTTGTGACGAAAAACGTAAAATTAGTTCTGGCGACAAGTAAATTCGAATGCAGCAGTTCAAATTACATAAGAATAAGATTATCGCCAACTTTTACTAACAAATGACTCATGAAGTTCGATATTTTGAAATCCCACTTAGTCTACCCTGGCAGGAGTCAAACCTGCGGACCTACGATCGATTCCGGTGCAGCGCTCTAAGCTCATCTGATGTGTTGGAAGGTTTGCAGTGGAAGGCCTGCTCTGGGATCTTAACTCGCCTTAAATCGCCTTAACTCGCCTTAAATCGCGGATAAAAATTGGCAACGATTCCCTTAAATCGCTTAAACTCGCACTAAATCGCCTAAACTCGCCAACCAAATTAAAATGCTGAAAATAGTAAATACTATATACAGTGTAAACACCCTTTCCCCAGGAGAGGGGGGTTCTGGTTGTTTATTTCAGATAAGATTAGGAGGGCGCTTATCCGAGGGGCTTGGAGAGGGGGCTTAGCCGAAACAAGGGAAGTTACATGCTTATTGATAAAAGCCGAAACACAGTAATGCACTAGTAATTGGAAAGCCACGCACCCCCCTACCCAGGGAACAGCGGACATTAGATAAAGGTTGTGTCCTAAATCATTCTAATCCCCAACCTATACATGGCCTTCTTACTAGTCTAAACATGACTAAAGTCCCCCGCTACCCGGGCACCAAAAATGAAGGCTACCATAATAATTGCTTTTAAAATTCAACAAACTATTCTAAAATTTCCCCAATTTTGATCATTGGAGGCCAAACATGCAATCCAGAGTTTGTCAAAACTTTGCCAAAGTAGGTAAATATTTTGCATTTTGTCTGTTAGCTGTATCTTGCAATTTACACAAAGTCAATACATTATCCTGTAAAAGCTATTTTTAGTAAAACAATGTCTATAGAGTATAGGGTAAATGTCGATGAACAAGGCTTAATAATACATCTCGAACAGACGAATTCCCACTGATTCCCAGCCCATAATCCCTGGCCATCATGACACATATCTAACGTACGCTGTCTAATGCCCTGAGTACCCAGGCATAAAAATGCCCGCTATTTCCCGGCATGTCCCGGATAGGGGGGTGCGAGGCTTTCCATGACTGGTGCATAAGTTACATACTATCAAGCTTATAGGTATATAATATGACATAGGAACCCTTATATTCAAACAGAAAAGTCAGAATGGCAAGAATCAGTCTGTTTTCAACATTTTATCTATTTCGATAAGTATAATTGATATGCCAATATTGTGATATGAACTTCCAGAACAATTCATAAATTGTTTCGTTTTCCTTTATTGAAAACAGTGCGGGGCCTATAAATTACAGGGTAGAGGGCTTATCAACTTTCGAAATTTTAAGTGACGGTAAACTGATACTTTTAATAATTCCGACGGCCTTATATACAAGTGCTGAATTGCAGTGCCTGTAGTGCACAACATTTAATATTTTATATCAACAGTGTTCAAACTTACATAAATTGATAAACCACAGCATGATCCTGGTCAACTTTTATAGTCAGCATTGTCCGGTTCATATCGTCTTATATAAAGACCATGATCGTTTTAATAACCGAGGTTTAACATTTTTAGCGTACGATCTTGGATCGATAACAAAACCTGGCATTTTCATTAATTCAGTCATTTTCATAAATACTTCATGTTAGCCACTGCGGGGAGGGAGCCTTCTCTCAGGCTATCCAGCGGAAATTTATTATTCAAGTGTGGGAAACTTTATATAAACTAAATTTTAACACTAGTGGATTTTTATAAATACTGCACTTTATATATCGAGGGGAATTGAAATAAATACCAATCAATGTTGAGTTTTACTTATTAAATGAACACATGGAAATGAAATACTATATTTGCAACGTAAATTCAAGCTTATTTGGTAAGTTTAACACATATGTAAATTCGTTTGAATAACTACAATGTATTGCCACATTGGAACAATGATGCATGGTCACAGTTTTAATATATTCTGTACCCTTGGAATTTCCAAGATATTGACAAGGCATTCATGCATTTGGAAATTCTCAAAATATAGGATAGCAACCCCATGGGATGCACTAAATCTTCTCGTTCCTACATTCCAGCCACAACCCTGATTTTTTAGATTTCCAATTGATTGTGGTTCCAGGACTGAACTTAGTAATAGGTATTAGTATGCAATTCAATTTAAAAATACATGTTATTAGATACTGGTTTATGTTCTTCATTGTATTAATTCCAGCAATTTGGTGGTATAACCTTAAAATTAGTAATACGGCAAAATAACAAGCTAATTAATAATAAGTTTCAACTGGGTCTTGTTTACATAACAGTCTAACCAGACCCCCTGGGGGTGTGAGGGGGGGAGTGGTGCTCTTTCAAAATACATTTACTATGCACTATTAATTATGTGTTATTACTGTATTTTGCTTAAAGTACTATACTTGCATATTTAATTACCATGTATTTTTTCTTAAATCGCCTTAAATCGCCCTAAAACGCCTTAAAACGCATTACCTAAAAGTTGTGTTTTTTCTTAAATCGCCTAAACTCGCCTTAACTCGCCTTAACTTGTATTATCTCGCGGCGAGTTAAGGCGAGTTAAGATCCCAGAGCAGGCCTAGTGGAGCACTCTCGGTGTTAGGCGCGATAGAATGAAAAGTGTATTTTTGAATAAGATCCTTAATTACCAGTTTGTACGAAATCTAAGGGAAAGCCTTGTTAGACTTAAAGACCTTAGTACCTAGCACTTCCAAGGCCTAATACTATTTTTTTGGAACGAAGCTTTAAGTACAGTGGTTCAATGCTCTGAAATGGTCTCCACCAAGAGGCAAAAATGGCAACTTTGCTATGTCAGTTTAAACAAACAATCACCTCTTAGCCTGTCTAATACTTTCAATATTACGTTTAGTCATATTTTTTTATAATCTTTACTTTTGCAAACAATCTCTTCATTCTGATGTTGATTATTTTCTTGATAAGGTATACCTAGATACATTGGTCGTTTTCACTGAAGATTTCAATCCTTACAGTACTAATATATTTTTGTGGAAGGATTCTGATCTAACACAGCTTGTATTAAAGTACCAACTATAGAGGTAATCCCCGAGCCACGCGCCTAGCGCGTAGGGAGAAGCCAATGATAAGGGTACTAATTCTGGAATTTCAATTTAATTCTGTAAGCCAAAAATTTTTAATAAACTATAAGTTTAACCTACACTCGAAATATAAAGCTATAAAATAGTTAAACATGTTCGGCATTCTTCGATTCCTTATTGGAATTTTTGAACAACAGGGTTGTTCATCTACATCTACTTCTATAGCTGGCGCTTCTAAATTTAGCTGGGCTTCCACTAAACCTGAAAGTTGAATTCTTCCGTTCGGTAATTCGATCAGTCCAGGTGATTTATACCCAGATTTTGAAGTATTCTCCTTTGATGGTGATTGATGGTTCGGTTACGACTTCGTCATAGACTGTTCCGTCTGGTTGGTTTATAGGTTCTGTCATGGTTTTTCTTATCTGTTTGTGGTTGCGACAAGCACGTTCCGTTGGTGTCTGTACGACACACGATCGCGGAGCTGATATGCCAATCGCTCATACATCCAAGCTTTATGTTTGCTGCTTGGGTTTGGCTTCACAAATACTTTATCATCTCGTCAAATTTCCTACAGCGGTGCTGTCCCCTTTCGCATCAGCATTAGCATCCTATCCTGCGTCCGCTATTATCATTCCAGGTGATTTTAACCAATTCAGACACAGTCAACTATGCAACTCGTTTTCCCTAAAACAAGTTGTCAGACATGCAACCAGAGGATCCAACATCCTTGATAAAATGTTTACAAACGTTTCTAAATTTAAAACGCCCCTGAGATGCTTCAACCTGTTGGTTGGACTGACTATAATTCGGTGTTGTTTAAACCGCTTAAGCAATGTGTGAACTCCCGGAGTACCCGAATGGTTAGAGACACACGATCTCCTAATCGGATGTTGGTCTTCGAAGCCTTGTCAAGTATAAATGGTCACCCGTGTATGGCTTCGACTCCTGCAACGATAAGTTCCATGAATTTGCCCTTATTGCTAACGGCATTGTCGACCAGTACCTTCCAATGAAACGTATAAAATCAAATAGTAGCGATAAGCCCTGGGTAACATCTGAGATCAAAAAATTAATCTCCAAGCGTCAAGCAGCATGGAATAGCGGAAACAATAACTTGTTTCGTCTCCATAGAAACAAAGTAAATACACTTTGCAAGAGCGCTCGTTCAAGATTCTACACCAGTAATGTTGCCGATTGCTTTGAATCAAACCCGCATAAGTGGTTGTCCAATATTAAAAACTTAGCTGGCCTTGGTGCAACGAAAAGCGTCTCCACGATCCTATACAATGGCCAACATTCCTCAGGCACTGCCCTAGCAAACTTGTTTAATGACAAGTTTGTCGCCGTTGGAAACACCCTTCCTCTCTTTTCGTGGACACTCATTGCAGTCGATGACGTATCTTAGGATTTCTTTATCTCCGTTTATGAAGTTGAAAAAGCACTAATATCGGTAAAATCCCACTCGGCGACAGATCCAGACGAGATTTCACCTTGGCTCCTCCGTGAGAATTCTGCCTCCTTATCCCGCCCATCGGCATCCAACTTCAATGCTTCTATACAAGAGGGAAATATTCCATTGTTGTGGAAATCCGCCAACGTGACTCCTGTACCAAAATCGTCATCTGCCTCCGATATTTGATTCCGACTTTAGACCGATCTCTCTTACACACATAGTAAGTAAGATCTTGGAGTCATTCTCTCATAGCTGGCTTTTACGGTCAGTTAGCGGACTCATAGATAAGCTCCAATTTGGCGCGCTTAATGGATCTAACTCCACAATGGCGTTAATACATATGTTCCACAAGTGGTACAAAGCTATGGACACACCTGGCACGTTGTACGTTTGACGTCTCAAAAGCATTCGACCGCATAGACTTTAACATCTTATATGGGCATACATTCCGTCCTTATAACTGCATCGCATATTTTCTCACAGACAGAAGACAACGTACAAGAATTGTACCGAACTATTCTAGTTGGAGGTCAATTAATGCAGGTGTCCCTCAGGGAACCAAGCTTGGCCCCTTGCTCTTCTTAATTATGGTGAATGACCTGAATGTCTCCGATGATACTGTAAAATTCGTAGACGACACTACTATATGGGAAATTATTATGAGGGACCAACAGCCTGCTTCGGTCTTACTCTCACGAATCAGTGATTGCTCCAGTTGGGTGACTAAAAACGATATGAAATTGAACCCCGCTAAAACCAAGGAAATCCGTGAACCCCACTAAAACCAAGTAAATCCGTACATGGTTCTCGACCTACGATCCCGCAGTCCTTACTCCGCTTACTGTTGATGGATGTAATATTTCCGTCGTGCCGCATGCCAAATTACTTGGATTAATCATCTCTCATGACCTCAAGTGGACCCTTCATATTGATTATATCTGAAAGAAAGCTGAAAAGCGTCTGTATGCCTTACGATTATTAAGGAGATCTTCCATTCCACCGAACAAGTTAGTGCGAGTGTTCAACATGTGCATCAGACCAATCTTAGAATACTCGTGCGAAGTATGGCACTACAGTCTGCCCCAGTACCTAAATGATCAGATTGAAAGGATCCAACGCAAGGCTCTACGAATAATTTCCCCAGATTGTTGCTATGATAGCGCGATGGACCACACCGGGGTGGTGTCATTGTTTATACGGAGAGAGATGATCTGTAAGAGATCTTTCGAGCGAATGCGTATTGATACAGCACTTAAGTTACATTCCGTTGTTCCACCAAACTATGATACAGAATACTCCCTTCGTGGTGGTAATAACAAACTTTTAATACCTAGGTCTAGAACTGACACATTTGCAAATAGTTTTATAATTGCTGGAAGTAAAGCTTTCAATATTAGTAAATCGTAATATAATTTACCATATAATTATCATTATAATTATTTTTAGAGTTGTATTTTGATATTTTATCTTCTTAAACTTGTAAACCGATATAATTCAGTCTTTGACTGCAATATTGGTCTTTTAATAAATCTTATCTAAAGTTTAATACTTTTGGACAGGGCTCTTCTGCGCCGCTGTCCTGTATTTCAATAAAGCAAGATAAGGGTCTTCATAACAGAACTTCTTCAAAATGTTTTTAGCCACCTTTACGGCTGCCTCAGCCGTATGACCTTTCCATTTCCTTCACTATGATAAGGTGAGGATTTAACCGCGGTAAACCCATGCATATTCTTTCGCAAACTGAGCATAATTGTGACTATCGAATTTATAATGTATTGATTGACATTGCACAATGAACATGCATGTCACGTGATAGAGTAAAGGACAGGGATTAAAATGGCGACTAAACCACGAGCACTGATCTGAAACTAGAACTGGATAGAGCATCCTATTGAATTCAATGAGCCAATTTTGAAGCCAGAATATTTTTAATGAGATCAGATTTTTAAATCTGTCAAATTCTTGACTAGTCAAATCGTTAGCTGTTTAAATTAGGTATGTTATGAAGCAAATATATTTTTCTATGCAACGTGAAAAATATAGCTTCCAAGATCTCTTCTAATGAGTTTTAGAACGTTTTAAACACCACATAATGAGGCTTATGGCGGCCACATCGGTGTGCCCTCATTAGTTATTCACCGGCAAATTTAGGAAGAAAGAGAGGCCACTGATGACGTACAAATTCTTATCGAGACAATATTTTTCCTTTCACACCAATAACTAGAACATGTTAGAACCTCTTTAAACATGTCCCCAACACCACAGTAGATTTGTTGTGGTCACACCGATATGGCCGCAATTGGCTTCATTTATGCATGGAAGATGCACTATCCAGTCCTTGTTTTCAGATCAGTGACCACGAGGTATTATAATGGCGACGAGAATGGCGAAGTAATTTAAGCCCCTTTTATTAGTTTTGTGCACGAAATAATGGTTGCCGGACTTCCAACGTTTCTCGAGTTTGACTTTCGTGATCAAACGAATGTAGCTGCGCGTTGGAAGCAATCTTTGAAACGATTTAAAAACCTAATGACCGCCATGAAGATGAGAGACGAAAGTCGTAAACGAGCACTGATTTTACATCACATTGGAGAAGAAGTTAATGACCTGTTTGATATTCTTCCGATCAAAGGAGAAGATGCTGATTTCAAGAAAGCTTGTGGAGCTCTCACACGATATTTCACGGCGAAAAAATGTTTCATTTGGGATATTCAAATTTCGAAATATCAGGCAAGAACCGCACGAGATAGTCGACGAATTTCACACCCGTTTACAGATGGTCTCGAAGTACTGCGAGTTCGGTAGAACAAAGAGAAGTAAATCAAAGCTCAGATCGTATTAGGAAAAAAAAAGTTACGTAGTTATTATTTTCGTACACAGACCCTTACGTTAACTGTCTTGTTGGAATACGCGCGAACACTTCATGAAACTGAAAAACAAGCCAGAGGTATCGAATCGAAAACCCAACATTCACCTATTCTGCCTAGCGCGATGTTGAGGGTGACATCAAAGTCACCTGCCAGACAATGGACAAAAACTAATATTCCCATGGCGGATCTCCAAGCTTCGAAACAGCAATATTTTCGTTGTGGATATGCATGGCCACACAGTGTTGGAAGCAAGTGTCCCGCCGAAGGAAAACAATGTAATAACTGCTTCAAATACAATAATTTTGCTCGTGTGTGCCGGTCTAGAGGAAAGAAAAGCAGCGAAGATTCTGCCCATGCAGTACAGCTAAACGCTACAATTTCACCCCAACCTGAGAGTATAAATAGCGAAGAAACTACAGAGAGCGAGGACAGCGATGATCACTTTGTTTACACTTTGCACAACGAACCTGCTAAGTATCAACAACGCTCTTTTCACACCAAACTAAAGTTGGAAATTCTCATGTCCGTTTTCAAATTGATAGTGGATCATCAGCTAACATTATCGATGAAAACACTTTCATGACAATTAAACAGCAATATCCGAGTATATGCCTTAAGAAATCGAAGAAACGTCTATTTGCATTTGGTAGTATAACTCCAAAACCTGTATTAGGACAGTTCGAGTGTGTATTAGAGTCCAAGAAAAGATTTACCAGCGCCAAGATTATTGTTATACGAAAAGCAACCGGATGTCTTCTCAGTGGGCAAACATCTATTAACTTAAACTTTATTACGATCAATGTTAACAAGATTCATCAAAGCCTGCTGAGAAACCTGCTACCTTCAGTAAACTGGCCGCTGAAGATATATACCACCCGGTTAAAACCTGTCATAACCAAGTAATGCAATTCGACGAGAACGACATCCTCAACCGACCATTGACGATCTAATCAATGACCTACCTGTAAATGGAGCTCGATACAGTACTTCAGCAAATTGGATTTAACCTCTGCATATCATCAATTAGAGCTTGACGAAGAATCCCGATACATAACAACTTTCACTACACATAAGGGACTCTTTCAATACAAACGTTTAAACTTCGGAACTAACAGCGCAAGTGATATTTTTCAAAACACGATTCAAAATGTTTTTAATGGGATTTCTGGATGTCGAAATATCAGCGATGACATCATTGTTTTTGGAGCAACCCAGAGCGAACATGATCAAGCGTTAAAGAATATCTTACAAACTGCCAAAGAGCGTAATTTGAGATTCGGATTTAGCATGTGTGAATTTCACCAAAAGCAAGTTCAACCAAAAACAACCCTAGTTCAAGCAAGGTACAAGCTGGGAAAGACCCCCCAGTACCCAAGAATGCATCAGAGATACGTTCATTTTTAGGAGTGATTCAATACTGTGGAAGTTTTATCCCCAATCTAGCACCAATCACGCTAAACCCTAATGCCAAACAATGGTGGAATAATATTAAACGCCTAGCTGGTCTCTCAAACCGGCAACAGCTAACCAGCATCAACCATGACGGTCAAATTTTAGAAGATGAATACCTTGTTGAGCACATCGCAAAATCATTCTGCAGTGTAGCTGAAGATATTGGACCTTTGAACTTCGATCCTGTCCGTTTCTGTGTTCCCTGAAGAGTATATCATCTCTCCAGCTCAAGGCCACGAGGTGCTATCTAATATCAATCTTGAGAAAGTCTCCGGTCCGGATGAGATACCTAATTGGCTACTTAAGACTAATGCTGACTCGCTTTGCTCTCCAATCGCATCCTTATTCAATGCCTCGATTAGCCAAGGCTCACTTCCCTCCTTATGGAAATCAGCTGATGTTTTACCTATCCCAAAGATCAACAACCCCCAGATTGCCAGAGAAGACCTACGACCTATCTCATTGACACCAACAATCAGTAAAGTCTTTGAACGCTTCGTTTTTAAATGGTTGTTTAAACAGATCTCTCCTAATATTGACCCCGATCAATATGGAAACGTTAAGAATTGTTCTACCACGCACGTCTAATTCACATGATCCACAATTGGCTAGAGTCTACCGATTCTTCTGGATCTGTAATTCGTGTCTGCATGAATGATTTCTCTAAAGCTTTTGATAGGATTGATCACAACCTCCTCATCAGCAAATTGCAAGTACTTGGTGTTCACCCCTGTCTAATTAACTGGTGCGCTGATTTCCTTCGTTGCGGATACTTAAGAGTCAAATTGAGATCGAACAAATCGTCTTGGAAGCCAATACATGCAGGCGTACCCCAAGAAACTAAACTTGGTCCCCTGTTGTTCCTTATCATGATAAACGATTTAAAAACACAACATCTTTTGTACAAATACGTTGACGACTGCACAAATTATGAAGTAGTTGTTAACCCTACACTAGCTGCATACAGCACGACATAGATGAAATCCAAAATTGGACGGAAAGTAATAATATGCTCCTCAATGTTAAAAAGACTAAAGAACTTCAAATATCGTTTCTTAAAGAAGTGCCCTTATTTGATAATCTAATCGCCAGTAATAATGTAGTGGAAATCGTACCTAGCTTCAAACTTCTTGGTCTCATAATAACCTCTGACTTATCCTGGGATCAACATATCGACTATATCTGTTCGAAAGCCAGTAAACGCTTGTACTCTATTAGAATCTTAAAACGCTCTGGCATTCCCAATGGCGGCCTGATACACGTTTATTGTGCATTTATTAGACCTATTTTGGAATATGCCTGTCAAGTGTGGCATTTTTCTCTTCCACAAAAGTTGTCCCAACTAATAGAACTGATTCAGGAAAGAGTTGTTAAGATCATTTTACCGGGAAATCTAACATATAACGACCGGATTGCCAGACTAAACAGAATATCTTTATCAGAATATCTGCAGTTTACTTCGGCGGATAGATGAATTAAGATTAATGAGATATGGTTTGAAATCTGGTATACAAAAGAAATTCCTGATACCGAAATTGAAATTGATGAGTATCGAATGTTTCGTAAGAACAGAAATTCTAAAGGGGTGGATTTTTGGCGTATGTGAGGAATGATTTACCTGTCGTAAGGAGAGCTGACCTTGAAACACGGAGTGTCGAAGGAATGTGGCTGGAGGTTAGTCTGCCTAAATCACGCGGATTCCTTGTTGGAATATTCTATCGACCACCTGACTCATCAACCTATCACGATAAGGACTTTATGTTAAAGTCGATGAAAGAATTCAGTATTTTTCCCAAATCATTCAAGCGGCCACACGTATAACAAAAAGCTCAAGTACGTTACTAGATATAATTGCCACAAACTATCCTCAAAACATAAGTCTGTCTGGCGTAGTCAGTGCCAATTTGAGTGATCATGAGCTGGTTTATTGTATCAGAAAAATAAACTGGAAAAAATCACCAGAGCGTATTACAATCGTGAGATTATGCAAAGTATGATAAGACAAAATTTGTGAAGATCTTAAAAATGTTATTTACATAAACTCCCAAGACGCAATTAGTCTCTCCGTTAATGATCAATGGACATGGTTCAAGTCACCTTTTATTGAAACTGCTAATAAACATGCACCACTAATTTCAAAGAAGACAAGAGCAAACCATTCATGTCCGTGGCTAACCAGTGAAAATGAACAAGAAATACGGCAGCGGGATTATGAACTTAATTTAGCAAAGAAAACAAACTCCTCAGAAGATTGGAGATGAAGTATCGTAGAACTAGGAAAAGAGTGACCATCTAAGGAAAAAATACAACAGACATCTTACTGAGGAGAAGAGTGACAACCCTTGCTCATTTTCGAAAACAATGAAGAAAATTATGCCAGGCCAAAGTAAAGCCGTAACTACCAATATAGTTGTTGATGGGAAATTATGTCAAGAAAATCAACTAATCGTAGATGCTTTTAGTACGCATTTAACGGACACCGTTTCACGACTTTGCCAAACCGCTGGAAATGCGTATGATAATGTTAGAGATTTGATAATGAATTGTCCTCCCACTAGCCCTTTCCGGCTGTCAAATATAGATTCGGTACTGTCGTCTTTCAAATTTGAGGAAGTGTCTGAGCAGCATATCCAAAGTCTTCTCGAAAAGCTAAAGATCACCAAGGCCGCTGGGCTCGATAATATTCCTCCACGTCTTTTAGAAGATTCTGCCCATGCTGTTGCCCCACCACTCACGATAATTATCAATATGTCACTCGTCCGAGGTATTGTACTGGATGATTTTAAAATCGCCAAGGTGATACCAGTTTTTAAGAAAGGAAAACGCGAGAATTTAGATAACTATAGACCTATTTCAATCCTGCCTACAGTGTCTAAACTACTGGAGAGGGTAGAGCTGTTAAACCATCTAACAAGGCAACACCTTTTAAACCCGTTTCAGTGTGGATTCAGGAGATTTCATTCCACTGAAACGGCAGCTATTTCCCTAACGGATGCGATTCGGCGAAATATTGATCAAAGGTTGCTCACTGGAGCAGTTTTCATAGATCTCCGTAAGGCATTTGATACGGTTGACCACTCTCGTGTACTGGCAAAGTTGAAATGCTATGGTGTTGATCAAAATGAACTCAAATGGTTTGGTGACTATCTTACACATCGTGTGCAAACAGTCAGCTTTCAAACTGTGCTATCACCACCACGTAGTATAACATTTGGTGTCCCCCAGAGCTCTATCTTGGGACCACTATTATTCAATTTACTTATTAATTATCTACCATCAGTACCACAACGATGTAACATTCTTATGTATGCGAATGATACAATTCTCTTTTTCGCTGATAAAGATTGTGAAGTTATTCAGAGCGTATTAACATGGATGGCTTCTCGATAATAAGAACAGAATGCGCTAAGAATTCCTTTTATTTTTATGGTTGTAAAGTTTTTAATGATTTAAGGGAATAGGTTGTCTCTTAGTTGCGATTTATTATGTATGTATATATAGTATACTTTGTTACCATTTCCAAATTTTAGACTATAAACTCTAATCTTAATGTAATTTTTAAACTTGTAAATTATCCGGACCCCTGAGGATAACAGTATATTGTATATTGAGTGGGTTACCCTGACAAAATAAAGTTTTTCTGATCTGATTGTTTCTGATCATCCACTTTGCCATATATTGGGTTAATTCGGCACTGTATTGAGCGCCCGTGCACATGCTCGACACGCTTCGCGAATAGTTGCTTGTATTCCTGCCCAAAACACAGCTTTTCTTGGTCCTCGAATACTGCTCTCAAGTTCTTGGAGTGCCGATGTATTCTTCCCAGCAATCTTCATAAAAATGGAATTATTGATCACCTTGTGCGCCTTCATGCAATGGACTTCAAAACTATATGATATTTTTGATAATCAATATATTATATTGACGACGATATATATTTCTCCATATATGTATGGATGGCACTTATTTATGCAAGTTACTTTTGCTAGAAACTTCTTTTTAATTTGGGCATAATTTTTTTCAGTAGAATCTAGAGTGTGAGGAGTAAAACCACTGAGCTATATATATAATATCTGGAGAAAGTGCTCGCCAGAATAAGGGGAACCAAAAACATGGCGGATTTTGGCATTTTCTGACCCCATAATAACGCCACTGGTTCTAGTTGAAAATGATAATTACTACTGACCAACCGCGATCGTAATTTAAAACGGAACTTTTACCAACCTGGTTTTTTGCAATTTTTTTCATTTTTGCAAAATATTTTGTTTTAAAAGCTTAAACTCTCATTTTTTGCCTGCCTTATTTGTTTTACAACATGGAGAGAAAAGTGAGGTTTTGCTTTGCTTACAGATGCAAGAATGGTACAAATCACTGTTAAAGAAAACATTTTTTCACTCAGGTAACGCTGTAATAAATATTTGTTTTCTACTTTTTATGGAAAAACTATCAATTTCAAAACTTGAGTATTATACTAACGCTTCAAAAAGGAGGTATTTTAACGGCAGACATAAAAAATATTTCAAAGATATTGTATAAATTAATAAATGCATGTATACGGGACCTATTTTTGTTTTAATGGCAATTGCCATTGTAGCTTTTTATTATTATAAATATTGTACACTCTGCCCATTATTTTGCCACCCTATATAAAATACATGCACTTTCACTTTGTCCATTATAATTTTAATGTCAAAATACCGTAGGATTAATAGGCAAACTAGTATCATGCAACAAACACTCTTAGGCACGTTTAGATAACAACTTTTTCGGGTTGTTCCATTTATAGTACTGTGGAGTTAGGTATATATCTATATCTAGATTTTGTCCTTTTCAATTGTGGGACAGTTTATAGTTTTAGTTAATTTAACTTGCCATACTGCAGTCTAAAGTGGTATTTGTAGATACTTCATTCATAACAGGATTAAAGGAATACCGTATTGATTTCCGTGCATGATTCTCTGTTTCTTACACGCGGGTTGTTGCGAGACTTTCGAAAAGCGTAAAAAAAACGAGCCGATAGGCGAGTTTTTTTAGTTTTACGAAAGTCGAGCAACATCCCAAGTGTAAGAAACAGAGAATCATGTACGGAAATCAATGCGGTATTTGTTTTATAAAATAACCACACATAAATATAAAAAAAAGGTTTATTAATATTTTTGATGCACATTGCAATTCTCCCAAAAAACGTCAACAACAGCGTATACTGTTTTATGCTTTGTGCTTTCTGCTTGTACGCTATCCACCAACTCGTCAACTTGTTTATCCGACTTTAAGACGAACTTCTGTTTACTTTTTTCGCCATTATTTTCTTTGTCAAAGTCAAAAGTTGAACTATTATCGCCCGACATTTTTAAAATTTCAGGCGCGGGAAAATTTCCCGTGCATGATTCTCTCATCCTGTATGGGTATTGACCAATCAGCGCGCTCTATTTACTTCAGTTATTTTATAATAAATATTGCTATTGGACAGCATTGTCAGACACTATAAGGTGGAGAATATGAATGATGCATGGTAACCAGCCCTTTTTATACACTCCAAACAAGTGGGAGTAGTCCATTGCTTATCCAAGCACACTTTTGAAAGTAACTGACTAACTGCAGTGGTTGTATGGTGTGTCAAAAAAATATGCTACCCCCCCCCCCCCACCAAAGTCACTATGGCCAGAAAAAGTAATATAAGCAGCAAGATATATTTGAAGTGTCCTTAATTTAATGGTTTTTCCTAATATTTTTAATAAGGCGGGTCTTAAATGTACACAAATAGTAATATTGTTTTATCTCTCTTCCACCCTATACAGAGATACACTAGAAATTCCGCCGTGTTGTAAGAACACGCCATTTTGTCCGCGTATACGACACGGTAAAAGCGTGTTGAACACGTTTTTGGTGTGTTCTGTTCAAGGCGTGTTGTAGATTTGGTGTGTTGTAGGAACACGCCCGCCGTATTGTAGGAACACGCCAGCCGTGTTGTAGGAACACGCCAGCCGTGTTGTAGGAACACGCCTGCCGTGTTTTATAGAACACACTTTTGGTGTGTAATCGTAAATCCAAAGAACACACCATTTTGTCCGCGTATACGACACGGCAAAAGCGTGTTGTGTGTTCCAAGAACACACCGGTGTGTTCTTAGAACACATGGTGTGTTCTTTCAGCACATCAAGCATAAAACATATCAGGCATACAACACAGCTATCAAATAACACACCAAGTATAGAACACATCAAGCATACAACACGGCTGTCGGGCAACACATCAAGTATAGAACACATAAAGCATACAACACGTTAAGCGGATATCTGCAAAGAATTTCAGGTTAAGATTTTATTTAAAGAAAACGCTCTTCGACTTCAACTTCAACAAAACAAATTGACATATCAAATCCTGTCTCTTTAAGTCTCTCGTAAACCGTCTGTACTTTGCTCGATTAGAAGACTTTTAGCGCTTTATTCTTTCTGTATGCGCCCAATGGCAATGTGTTTTCGTCGGCCTGTTTTACTTCAATAAGCGTGAAACGGTCCTGTAGCATCAATCTATTTTGAATATAAATAACAAAAAAGGAATGGGTGTATTTCAAACATTGTTCTAACTATCTCCATATTTGTGACCGAATGGAAACCACACGGCGTGAATGCTATTTCAAAACTTGGGAATGAGATTGTAAAAAGTTAAAAAGTGTGTTAGAAAATCTTGAATTCTGAGGTGTAAAAACCTCACAACTACGATAAAAATTCCTCTCAGGAAACACGGAAAATGCACATCTGAACCAACGAACCCTAGGTTGCTCCTTCCCCCAATAACAATTTACTTCCGACGGCAACGAGCCAAGCGCAAAACCTATCCTTACTTATCGCTGTAAAAGTGCTTCTGGCAAATTACTACTAAAACACTAAAGCCCCGTACAGACGAGCACGTTTTCCTTGACAAGTTTCTTGGCGTTTGTGTGTACAGCAAGCACATTTTTTCGATCAATTATTCCTTTTCAGGTATAATTAGCTTTTAAATAAGGCTCCTTGTCAAGGAAAACTTGTAATTTTTTGGTCATACACACGAGTAAATAAAACATGTCAGGGAAAACATTTCAAGAAAAACTTGCTAGTCTGTATGGAGCTTAAATTTTTTGGTCACGTTATTACTGCGATTTGTGACAACTACCCCTCCCCTCCTTAGCTTACCTTAGAGTATCTTAGCATACCTTAGCCTACTTTACATTACCTTAGCCTACCTTACACTACATTAGCTTACCTTAGCCTACCTTAGACTGCTTTAAACTACCTTAGGGAATCTAAGGTACTCAATAGTCTAAGGTACTCTAAGGTAGGCTAAGATAGTATAAGGCACAACTAAGGTACAGGCTAAGGTAGTGTTAGGTATACTAAGGCACTCTAAAATAAGCTAAGGTAGTCTAAAGTAGTCTTAGACTACCTTAGTCTACCTTATGGTACCTTAGACTACCTTAGCATAACCTAGCCTATATTTGACTACCGTAGCCTACCCTAGCATACCTTAGCCTACTTTAGACTACCTTCGACTACCTAAAATTTAGCCTGGCTTTGACTACCTTAGGGGCTGTTTATATGGAAGCCGGGCTAGCTCGCTGACCGGGCCAGCCCGGTAAGCGGGATGAATTTGTCTTGTGATTATATGAGAAAATTTCATCCCGGCAAGCGGGTGATTTTGTTGTTTTAACAGTTCTTAAAAATAGCTCGCAGACAAATTGGCGGCGGCGTCTCTTTGAACTTTCTTCCCGGCAACCGGGCTGGCCCGGTTACTGAGTGTTTATATGGGGAAATTTTCATCCCGGTAAGGGAGATCTCGCCTTTTTCAAGGGAACCGGGCCAGCCCGCTTGTCCATATAAACGCACAGTAGTTTTTACTATAAAATCACTTACACGGCAAGATCTCGCTAAGCGTAGTCTAAGGTAGTCTAAGGTAGTGTAAGGGTATTATAAGGCAGGGTAAGGTAGTCTAAGGTATGCTAAGGCACTCTAAGGTCGTCTAATGTAGGCTAAGGTACATTAATGTAGTCAAAGGTGGTCTAAGGTAAGCTAAGGTAGTCTCAAGCAGTCCAAGGTATGCTAATATAGTCTAATGTAGGCTGAAGTAGTCTAAGGTAGTCTTAACAATTGGAGGGTTTTGTAGATGGAAAATTATTGAGTGTAAATTATATACATTTATTAGACCTAACCAGGAACAGCTGCGAAAAATGCAATCGAACCTGCCGCCCTGCGATTCCGGTGCAGCGCTCTAACCAACTGAGCTACAGAGTCCAGTTGTCGAGTTCTAACCACAAGTTCATGTATATATACTAGGGTACTGCCATGTTAAGTTGTGGGTAAATATCTAGATGTTGGCATCTCACTCGATTGAATAACAATTGGAGGGTTTTGCAGATGGAAAATTATTGAGTGTAAATTATATACATTTATTAGACCTAACATTTATTAGACAACTGGACTCTGTAGTTGGTTAGAGCGCTGCACCGGAATCGCAGGGCCGCAGGTTCAATTCCTGCCAGGGACCTGTAGTTGCATTTTTCGTAGCTGTTCCTGGTTAGGTCTAATAAATGTATATAATTTACACTCAATAATTTTCCATCTACAAAACCCTCCAATTGTTATTCAATCGAGTGAGATGGCAACAAAATCTAGATATTTACCCACAACTTAACATGGCAGTACCCTAGTATATATACATGAACTTGTGGTTAGGACTCGACAACTGGACTCTGTAGCTCAGTTGGTTAGAGCGCTGCACCCAAATCGCAGGGCCGCATGTTCTATTCCTGCCAGGGACCTGTAGTTGCATTTTTCGCAGCTGTTCCTGGTTAGGTCTAATAAATGTATATAATTTACACTCAATAATTTTCCATCTACAAAACCCTCCAATTGTTATTCAATCGAGTGAGATGCCAACAAAATCTAGATATTTACCCACAACTTAACATGGCAGTACCCTTAGTATATATACATGAACTTGTGGGTAGAACTCGACAACTGGACTCTGTAGCTCAGTTGGTTAGAGCGCTGCACCGGAATCGCAGGGCCGCAGGTTCGATTCCTGCCAGGGACCTGTAGTTGCATTTTTCGAAGCTGTTCCTGGTTAGGTCTAATAAATGTATATAATTTACACTCAATCATTTTCCATCTACAAAACCCTCCAATTGTTATTCATTCGAGTGAGATGCCAACAAAATCTAGATAAGGTAGTCTTAGCCTGCCTTAGACTATCTTAGACTTCATCAGGGTACCTTAGACTACCTTAGCTCAAGTTTAGACTAGTTTATAATACCTTAGATAACTTAGGGTACCTTAGACCAGAGGTGGAAAAGTTTTTTTCTCCTGGGAGCCTGGGTTTCAGATTCAAAATTAATAATTAATGAGGTTCAATGATCATTGATTGATTTTGACATTGGACTGATTGGAGTGTTGTTTCATGATATTTAGTGATGTTCAAATAGATATAGTGAATACAAAATGCATTACAATTACTAGTCTAAACTAGAGCATACTCTAGTTTTACGCATCAGTTCATTATGAACTTAAGGTATTTCTGTGAAAAATGTTCTGCAAAAGCTCAAATCCAAAAATATTTCTGGTAACTAGGTTCCCATGATCCGATACTTTTTCCACCTCTGCCTTAGATTACCTTAGAGTGCCTTAGCACACCTTAGATAGTCTAAGGTACCCTAAGGTAATCTAAGGTAGGCTAAGGTAGTCTAAGGTATGCTAAGATAGTTTAAGGTAGGCTAAGGTACTCTAATGTAGACTTAGCCTGCCTTAGACTACCTTCGACTACCTTACGGTACCTTAGCCTAACTTAGAGTTCCCTAGCATATTTTAGACTACCTTAAACTACTTTAGACTACCTTAGCCTACTTTAGGGAATCTAAGGTACCCTAAGGTAGGCTAAGGTAGTCTAATGTACCCTAGGGTAGTCTAAGGCAGGCTAAGGTACGGTACGGTACGGTATGCTAAGGCACTCTAAGGTAGGCTAAGGTACACTAAGTTAGTCAAAAGAACACTAAGGTAGTCTAAGGTAGTCTAGCGTACCCTAAGGTATCTCGAACGTAAGGTGCCAGTGTCGGTAGAGTAAAGCAAATACGGCGGTTGACAGTTGTGTAAAACTACCTGAAAAATACAATAAGAACTTCGACGTTTCGAGCAACGGCCCTTCGTCTGGAAGTTAGTAGAATGGGAATGAAAATTCGATCTCTGTGTCCCATTTCTGGTAGTAACGATAGCCGCAAAAGCCAAGAAATGCGTCTCATTTCTCAACTTGTCACCATTCATCCTCTCGGCATTAATGAGCGCCTCTCTTACATTTAACTCCTATTTCTTTATGCATGCCATCAGCAGATACTCTACATCTCACCTTATCTCATATTTCTTTCCTTATTTTCTGTCTTTCTTGCTTTGTTATTTTTGTTCGCTGCTCCTTATATGCTACTATATTTTGTGATGTGATTTCCTTATTTTGTTTATGGTTTGTTTTTATTAAATCCATCTGATTGGTGTATTTTTTATCACGTGATCGCTTTTGTATTCACTATAAAAGCACATGTTTTTCCCCGACCCATTCCACTAAGGGCCTGTTTATATGATCCCGCCTAGGCGGACAGGACGTTTCCATCCCGCCTAGCAGGGAAACTCGCCTTGGCGGGATGGCGTGTTTATATGGAGAAAATACATTGCCGGGATGAAGCCAGTTCGGTGCTTGACGTCATATTTCCTTGCAGAAAAGGGATTTACACATGCTCAGAAGAAAAGTTCATCCCGCCTGGCCAGGATATAGTGTTTATATGGGAATTTTTCGTCCCGGCTAGGCGGGATCCCGGCAACAGATGTGGGATTCTGTCTAGGCGGGATAGAAGCGGGATCATATAAACACTCAATAGAATATATATTACAAGCGGGATCTCTGCAACTGTCCCGTCCCGCCTTAAGCCGGTATCATATAAACAGACCCTAACTTCCAGACGAAGGGCCTTCGCTCGAAACATCGAAGTTCTTTTTGTATTTTTCAGGTAGTTTTACACAACAGTCAACAGCCGTACCCTGTAAAGGAAGTCTAAGGTAGTCTAAAGTATGCTAAGATAGTCTTAGGTAGGCTAAGGTAGTCTAAGACAGTCTAAGGTAGTCTAAGACAAGGTAAGGTAGTCTAATTTAGGCTTAAAAACCGACTGCTGAGCAACAAATTTTACAATCCATATAAACTTGAAAATACGATTATTTAAACGAAAAAATATGCATTTTTATTATAACATAAAAATATAATATGTCAGTACTAACCTTTATTGTCAATTTCTGAGTTATCCCTGAAACTCGCCGCTCTGACTTTCCAAATTAAGTTTTTCCTTTGGCTTCGTAAATACGGACTAAAATCATATTTGTCCTTTTTGTTTTTCATACCGAGTTTATTTCGACTATTTCAAGTCCAAATTTTGAGCTAAATGGTCTAAAACCTTCTAACATCGTCGAACTATTGTTTCAAAGTCTCTGACAAAATTTTTTCATTGCTTTAGGCAACAAATGATAAAAAAACTCCCTACAAAAGAGTATTTAGCTTCAAATTTTAGAGTTATGGCGGTTGTGTTTCTTGTCCAAACTCGTCAGCAAAACTCACGACGTGATTGGCCAACTTTCCCGCCACGTTTACAACACGTTGACGTGTTCTTTCAGCACGCTAATTTCTTATGAAACAACAACACACTGTTGTGTTGTTTAAGCACGCTGCGTGTTCTACGGCTTTAAAAACACACTTTTGCTGTGTTGTAGTGAATTTTTGACGTGTTCTTGCTTTCTGACGGTGTGTTGTTAAATCTGGCGTGCTGTTCAGACACACCTGCCGCCATACTCGTGTGCTGTTCTGTAATGAAAAACACACCATCGTGTTCATATCCAAATTTTGCAGCACGTCAGCGTGTTATATAAGCACGCTACCATGTTCTTAAAACACACCGACAGCACGGCAGAATTTCTAGTGTAATAGATAAAATACTTTGATAACAAAAATCTCTAATAACACAGTATAATTGTTCTCTTCTATTTTCCAGCAAAGTCTGTCATAGAGTTATAGATACCGAAAAGGTACAAGGCATCAAGATGCAGATATTTCATGATAGGAAATGTTTAATGCAGTTATTTATGTGTTACTAAACATAATTATATCAATATATTTTGTAAATATTCACAAAATTTCATCAGCAGAAAGAAGGGTTGTGTCATTGTGCAACAAATCCTGCAAGAAAAAGGAGTAAATTATATACAAAATATGCAATGTTCTCACTAATATAAATATGTGAAAACTGTGGTACTATAAAAGCATGAGAGAGTAATTCTCCGGAGTAGGGATAAGTTGCTACAAGCCTACAGACCCTGATGTTTTAGCATCACACAATTCTAACATTGTCCATCCCAACAGGCATTTACAACCTCTCTGTGTGTGAATGCTTGCACTGGCCAGTGACATAGTCAGAGGGGGGACCGGGGCTCTATGTTGCCCTCCCCTATAGCATTTCGTTGCGGCCCCTTGACTGAAAATTATGGCTACCCCACATCACTGGGCAACTTTTGAATAATTTGTCACACTCTTTTCATTGTTGCAGCCTGGGGGAATTATATACTTGAAGAAATATATAACGCGAAAGCCTGGCACTCTGGCAGTTGATTTTGGGATGGATAAAGACAAATAAAATGCAAAAGCCCAGGGGGCTGGCTGGATGGAGAAAAATAGAATGGCCCAGCCATGGGCAATGCTGGAATTAACTGATAAAATACATTGTTTCATAATTCATACTGCTACCAGGAGTAATTCTTCACACTATTTGAATGCGTACAAGCAATTCACAACATAAAATGGTACGAACTCAAAATGTGGAATTTAAACCATCTCTTTGCTTTGATGGTAAACCTATAGTTTAATATAGCACATTATTTTTTTTCTTGCGGTCCGAAATCGTATTTTACGCTTTTCTGCAATCTGATTGGCTACGCGAGCGGTCCGTATGAGATTTAAAGCCGTAGAGCCAATGTTTTTATTTTTAAAAATTTAAAGACGAGCTTATTTAAGGCTACTTTTTAACATTAAAATGTCTGCAGACGATGAAGAACACAGTGAAAGTGAATTTTACTATCCCACAGAAGATATTACTCTTCCTAGCATTGATAGAAACGACGTTTTAGCGCCTAGAAGAGAAGTGGAGGGTCAAATTTGTCTAACTTCACCCGAAGAGTTGGGTGAAATTCAAAGTTTTATCGAAAGGCAGCGCCCAGATAACACGAAAAAGAAGAGGACGTACGACATAAATGTTATTAAAAGGTACTTTGAATCAATATACGAGACAAGAGAAATTGAAAACATACCTGCCAAAGAATTAAATGTCCAGCTCGCGAAGTTTTTCATGAATGTACGCAAGAGAAATGGCAGCGTTTATGAACCTACTTCTCTCATGGAAAGAGTTATCTTGAGCGATGACAGTGACTCGGTTATGTTTACATAACCTTTTTGAGGGTTTTCTGTTAGATTTGATTCCTTTATAATAAACTTCCATTGGATATTTATATATTTAAACGACTTTTGTTCGCTTGAAAAATGCTTGTATTCAGAATGTTTCGTTTTTGAATTTTTTAAATAAACATGTCAGGTGACTTCCTTATTTGGCAGCTTCATTCGCGTGCGGGAGGGGAGGTTGGGGAAATTCAGAGGGGGGAATTAAAAAAAATAAAAATATTATTTACCGGTATGGTCGGTCCGTATAGAGAAATATTTCTCTCGGTCTTAAAAACGTCCCTCGGCCCTCGGCCTCGGGCCGTTTTTAAGACCTCGAGAAATATTTCTCTATACGGACCTCCAATCCGGTAAATAACATATATATATTTTGCTTTGTTACTAGACAGATAAATAGATAGATAGTTTATTCATTATATAACCTCCAATTCTGAAGAGAGAATCTGCAAAAAGCAGACTTTTACAATTGTGAATAAATAATTATATAAATAGCTAAAATTTATTAAAATAGTTAAAAGTCAATATTAAAATTTTTAAAACTAAGTTAAGAATTATGAATTATGAAAGTGTCTGTATTTGCAGTAAATTAGTCTGCACTATTCGTTAACTTGTATCGAAATGAGATCATAGATAGATAGATAGATAGATAGATAGATAACCTTTATTTTGACACGATAATATTTAAAGCTACAAGCTTGTGGGGTCGTGTATATAACTATGTCTATACGAGTTAACTATGAAGAAAGGTTAATATTATATACTAGTTAAATTAAATATATACAAATTCACTCTGCCTGAACCGTGTGGTTGAGGCAGAGACGACATCAAATTTAAAGTCTTTGAAATAGTTCCTTGAACGTAACTGTTCTTTTAAATAACTAAGTTGCTGATGTTCCACTCCCTGCTCGTTATAATATGTAATGTTCCACAACACAGAACCTCGATATTCAACCGAGTCCTTCATGTATCTGGTGTTGAACCTTGGTATTGTTAAAACACCTGATCCTCTCAGGGGGTAGCCACTGCGACACTTAACAATACTCTTTGACATTGTTTCTGGAAGAATATTATTAGTTGCTTTATAAAACAAAGCAAAGATATCTAGTTTATATAATAAGCTTTAAAAGTTGACCAATTGACGCCATGTCTTTGGGGAAGTTAAAAAATTATTCTTGCCGCCGTGCAATGTAATCTTTCTATAGCGTCAAGCATATCTGAATTACAGCATGATGAGCCCCATAACATTAAACCATATTTTACAGAGGGAACAATTACTTTAAAATAAATGTCTCGTAAAATGTTCTTGGGCAGGAATCTTGACCGTTTCAATAGTTCTAGGTTTGTTATAAAACTTTTCTTCACTTCCGACACATGAGGTGCCCAACTAAGTTTATCGTCAACTGTCATACCGAGTAAACGCGTTTTCGTAACCAATCTCAGGCACGAGTCTCCTATATACACAGGGGCAATTGGACCCATTGTTGTTCCTCTGCTAAGCAACATCTCCTCGCTCTTGCCTAGGTAGGGTGTAAGTCGATTACTCAAACACCATGTGTAGACCTCGTGTAGTGCCTTGTTCAATTGTGCAATAGCATGTCTGCTGTATCACCTATACAATAGTCAATAGATCGAAGTGTCGTCTGCGTACATGTATAACGTCCCTGAAACGACAGAGGATGGTAAGTCGTTTGTAAACAAGGTGAACAGGGTTGGTTTGAGCACAGAACCCTGGAGAATACCTACACACACTGGCAGAAGTTCTGATGCAACCTTGTTTAACACTGTGAATTGTCTTATTTCGCTTAGATAGCTCTTTATCCAATCAAACAATGTATCCGTGATACTGAAATCGCGTTTTAACTTTTTCTCCAGAATCTCGTGGGAGTTACTGTCAAACGCCTTCCTGAAATCAATAAAGGCGACCGCCACATATTTTCCCGAGTCAAGAGATTTTCTCCACTCCTCTGTTAAATGGACCAGAAGTAACTCGGTTGAATATCCGGCTCGATATGCCGTTGTTATCTTTGAAGACATGCTGCACAAGCGCGTCATTGACCTCCGATTCCATGATCTTACTTGGGACACATAGTACTGAAATTGGACCGTAGTTTTCACGGTCCGCTTCGTCATCTGTTTTAAATATAGGCGTTACTCTTGCTTCTTCCCAAGCAGGGAATACTGTTCTGCATTCCATACTGTATCGGTAGAGACAGACCAGTGGTGCAACTATAGCGGTTCCCGCAAGTTTTAAAATCTTTGGTGAAATGTTATCAGGGCCCGTCGATTTTCAGTTTACTAATTTTATTCTGAACTGAGTGCAGCGAAACTGTAAACCACTCAAGTAATTGTTGTCGAATTATTATCGCGTTTGAAATCTTCATCCGTCGCGAGAGTCCGTTGATAACAAATTGCCATCTTAGCTCAGTTGAATTGACACGCGTTGATCATGAAGTAGATCTAGGGAATACTATCACCAGTAATCTCACCTGGAATATGCACATGCATATTGCAACTTGGAAAGAATTCAAAGACGAGCCACAAGATGGATCCTCCAAGTTGAGAAAGGTGACATCTCGTATAAAGATCGTTTGCTGGCCCTCAACTTTCTGCCATTATCGTATGATCGAGAGATTAAGGACTTGACATTTTTCTTCAAAGCACTGCATGGATATTATGATTTGAATGTTTTTAATTATGTGTCGTTTGTCAGTCATAATCGTACTCGTAATTGTGAAAACCCTTCTCTCATGCTTAAAGTCCCGTCGTGTAAAACATGTACTTTTCAGTCCTCTTTCTTCAATCGTATAGTCTCTCTCTGGAACTGTGTGTGTAAAACAGCTTCACCTGCTGACCTTCGGAGTATATCTATGTTTAAAATATTTTTGTCAAGAACGTACCCAAATTTATTTAAATATTTTTATGATGTAAAAATGAACTGTACCTGGTCATTGCATCAAACTTGTTCATGTCATAGACTTAGGGATAAGTATTGGGAAAAAACATATGCACATTGTTTTATTATTATTCTCATTATCTCGAATGCTGGAGGGAGTACCTCGCATGGGTCCTCGAGTCTCGTTCGCTCTCTTACCGTTTGGACTTTGTCCAATAAATCAATTAAATAAATAAATAAATAATAAATGGTGGAAAAATAGGAATTCATCAGGCAAGCTTTCTCGTAGTCAGCAAGTGCAAGACTGCCATCATCTCTCTTCAGGGGGGCTATGTTATTTTGTACGGTAGGTTAAGTAAATTCCAGTAAGATTTGGTGTTCTTGACTTCGTTAAACATATCAGAGTAATGGGATGCTTTGGCTTTGACTTTTTTGTATTCTTTCCACACTATAGGATCTTTTGTCGCAATTGCTGTTTTGAATAACTTATACGTTTGGTTCATTCTATATCTTATGTCATTTGTTATCCATGGCGCAGATCTGCTTCTAATTTTTACTTCTTCCCATGGAGCATGTTCATTACATATATTAGTAAATAAATGCAGCCAGGCCCACAACGTATCGTCCGCATCGTCAAACACGGTAGTCAATAATTATATGGAAAGGCGCAGATTCTATGTCGCGTCTAAAATGTTCCTGGTCGAATCTTGTATAGTTTCTTATTTTGATATACTTCCGCGGTGGTCTTTTGTTCTTTAAACGCATGGTCGCGTATAGTAAAATAATTATGATCCGATATCCCCAGGGGGAAAACCCCTGTTGTGCTAATTAAATTTTCTCTGGAAGTAACAATAAGATCAATCAAAGTACTCGAGGTTGTTGTTATTCTACAACCAAAAGTCGCTTCTAAAGTGCTTTCTACGATAACACTGTAAAAGAAAGCAGTTTTCCTAACAAATAGGGTGTATTTTAACGTTTTGTCTGCTACTTTTTAACGAAATATTGCAATGTAAACTGTATGTAGCTAAACTGTGAAAATACTGAAATCGTCTCTTACCTGTTACAAACTTCAGATATCGTCTTGAATCTTCGCCCATCATTTTTCGAGGTTTTAATATTTTTGTTGTCTTTATGGACGGGAATAACGTGCGCGACTTCTACCTCTTTGAACAAATGGTCAAAAGTTGAAAAATATTTGTAAAAGCCGAAAACAAGAACAAAACTTAACTTATTCAGGCAAAAATATTTTTTAAAAGCCAGGGGAGTGTGAACATTGTAGCGGGTTCATAATGAGCTCTGGTCAGTGGTAATTACCATTTCCAACTAGAACCAGTGGCGTCATTATGGCGTCAGAAAATGCCGAAATCCGCCATGTTTTTGGCTTCACTTTTCTGCCTGGCTGACATTAGCGTCAGGTCCTCCAGGTATTATAAAGCTCAGTGAGTAAAACATATACCGGACAACTATCCTATACAGTAATGACCCCTCCAATTTGCTGAAAAGTAGCTATTTTATTTTATAAGTTTTATAAACATTTCAAAAGGTTTTACCAAACGTCTACGATTGAAATTTATATAATGTCTAATAAGTTTCGAGGATTGAAAATTCTATAGTTAAAAGTATTAATCTTTTACAAAGAAACAAACAAAGAATTGTTTGAGTCATTTTCTACAAATTAAAAATATGAAAAACATGGCCGGAAAATACCGCTCAGCAGTCTGCTTCAACATTAAGTTAATATTCATCACTGTTAAAATATAAAATTTAACCGAACAATGGATTTTGAAGAATGATATTTTGATTTTTGTTTCAATTTTGTTTCAATTTATATTTTATTAATTAACTGCTGGAAATGGATTATGTCGAAAAAATGCGAGGCGTTGTTGGATGCATGTATCTCTAGTAATATATAGATTGGTGCCTCCCTAATAAACCTAAACAGTTTAAAGAACCAAAAGTATAGTGATAATGGTAGTAGGCCTATATAGTGATAATTTGGGAGTTCGTATTAACGCAATAGATGTAAAGACTAAAACACGCAACAGACAGTGGCGGCGGCAGAATTTTAAATAAGGGGCAAAGTTGTTTTCAAACAAATATTTTTATTTTCAACTTCCAGTGTGTTGGAGATTTTTTAACGAATTCCAACATAATTAATTCTTAATATGTGTATACCATGCACAGCAGGAATTGTCAAAAAGTTGCATATGACTTCTATGATGAACTGCATGTCGAAAATTACGGTAATCCACAAATCGCTGACGAATTCCTGATGATTAAAATTCCTAAAGTAAAAGCGGAAGATGTTTCTAGATGGAATTCGAACATTCGAACGAAATTAGGTCTAAAGATGTAGCTATATAAATTTCCGTTCGAGTATTCCATTTACAAACACCTTCTACAATTACACCTTCTAGCCTACTATAAGCGACTTTTAATTTAGAGTCAAGTATTTCATGTATGCATGGAGCCTAAAATTGTTATCCCTGAAACTAATTTGGACACAATTATATATATAGTTTCTTAAATTTCACATCTATACCACACACCCACCATGTCAGTCAAAAGGGGCAATCCATAGGGGCTATAAAAATTATTTACATGCATTTCTTTACTTGAAAAACTGGGAAAATATATGAATGGTTATATAACTACCAGCAGTTGTATCTTCAACGGTTTTGTTTGTAATATGAACAAAAATGTGCTTAATAATTCCATCTGGCTTCGTGCCATATTTTGTGGCAAGTGTAAAAGCAGATTTCTTAATAAAATACGGTTTAGATTATGCTCCTTACCATGAAAGTCTTCAGGCTATATTGAACGTGTAGTCTTTTTGGTTGTTCAGTGAAAGACTTTTCGAGACTTTTCCAAAACGAAAGTTTTTCGCCATCGTTTTTCAGTGGTCCAATACGTATGGTCCATGGTTGAGTAGCTAATCAGAATTCAGGATTTGTAATAGACCATGGTTGAGTGTATACTAATGTCGGAAAATAACCATGTGTTGAGAGTTTATGTCTTACATATACTCTTATTTGTCAAGCTCCTTTATTGGCTGAAATAGCTGTATTTCAAAGTAGTATCGTTCATATTGGTCGTAATGGTATGGAGACTACGATTTATTTAGCTTTGCCTATATATATATATTATATACAATTTATGGCAGGGAAGCCGCAACAGCGAAAGCCAATTACTGCGGCCCTTTAATGCCTACCTTAAATTCATGGTATGGCATTTAACGAAAGCGTTTGCTGAAGTAAATGAACATTAACTGCTTAATATCATTTGCCAGTATCAATATAACCTAACGATTTATAATGTCGAATTTACCGCTCATGAATGTCCGTTTTTAATGCAGATTTATAATATAAAGTCGGCATATCGATAATATTAGTGGTAGTCGGAAACACGATAGAGCTCCACGGTACCTGACAGATGATTTAATAGGTAAAACATGAAGACTACGCCTCAGCCCTTCTCTATCCACACAGTCTGTATGTCAGTTCTAGTATCCTCAAAGCCCGTTCTTGGCTTTTAAGTGGCAATTAATTTTCTTGTTTCTTAATTATTCGAATCCGTTCCTAGTTCTTAATGTAACTCACGCGTCCATATAACATAATGACGTTTTAATTTTTTTAGTCTACGGTATATACAAGTTATAGCTTTCAGTTAACGATCTATCCTTATTATATACTGTAAGATTATAGTATTATATATGTGTGCTACGTAGGCTTATATAACACCATTTCAACTGGCGCTCATTGCATAAACTTAGCGTTTCGCTATCTGGAAACGAGTTAGACGATGAGTTCGATCATCAATAAAGAATTCGACTATCTTATACGGTTTGAAAATTTGCTTCGCCTCCCGTTGTGCAGTAGGCATCCACGTCTACACGTACTGATCTCGCATTCACTTAGAATCAATGCAAATTGTCTACATCTATACTTTACGATGCTTTCATTTATATATTTAATTTTGATATTCACTATATTTTTCTTTGTGTTTGATTGCTGGCAATATTAGATGCCCTGCCAAAAGGGCAAAATCTTGCATGCTGAGATTCTGAGATATCGTCGGTTCGCCAATTGAAATCAAATGTATTTTGCCCGTTATATGCATGATTGTTTTGATTTTTTGAAAGATCTCTTTCTCTGAATCTTTACTGCTTTAGTCCTTCAGAACAATATGTTCTACGACTAGCTACGTACAGGAATTTCGTAAACTAACGCGTGTAGATAAACAGATCGAGTCTTCAAACTTAGATTCCATTCTTGACGTAATAATGCATTTGTATATTGGATTCACAGCCAAATTAGTAAGCAAGGCTAATATACTGTAATCTATGTTATAATGTACTGTATGTACAATATTGTAGCGACTTATACTAAGTTGATCATGGATTCTAGGATGTATATATTGTAAAATCTCGCATATTGAAAACTTGCAATAACATGTTTAATGAAGTTTAAATTGTAAACTTAAGATTACCTCGCCCGGTGACCAACCCGCCATTCTTTGAGATTCTTCAATTCTTTCATGCACTCTTGCCTTCATTTCGTCAATTGTGCTCAGACCTTCAGCAGATATTCCCAAGCGGTCCATAATCCTTCCCAAGTTGATTATGTTTTGTATTGAGTCAATGTTTCCCTCTGCCATGATATACTATATATAACAGCTCGCAATAAATTTAATTTAATATCCAACTAAAGGTTGTTTGTCACGTATACAATCAATGTAAGGTCTAAACTCTGTATTTTCGTTATAGAAAAATTCTATTTCTTGCGTATGAAGCAGCTTTTTCGACAATGACTTTCTGGTTACTTTATCGATATTCCCGGAAGCAGAGTTCAACGAATCAAAACAAGATAAATTATATATAGTATAATGCATAAGATAACAGGCTTATCACTGTATTCATAATTAGGCATGCTGGCCTGTCGTGAGCTTAATCAATAATTTTTGTTTTCTCTTTATATATACTGCATATATATTGATAGTTGACCTGCATGTAAGGACGAAAACGTACAATATTCTCATTAATATCGATCATTATATGAATACAATTGCTATTGGTTGCAGTTTATCAATTCGTCTGCAAGCTGAATTAAAATACTGAGTTCTAGCTTATTGGTCGTTATTTACAAGCTGATCAGGGTACCTGTCAAGTAAACGATCGATCAAACTTTAGAACCCGGAGACATGCGAACGCAATTTTGGGCACGCAGCATAATTAGCTAATGTTTGTCGAGGCGAGATGTCTGGTATTGCAATATTCCACACATCCTCAAAGGCTACCAAAAGCTCAACCTATAAAGTCTAGTTGTTCTCCGTATACCTCAACTTAACATCGCACGATCGTCTCATGTGAACCGATGAATACTCGAATCGATAAATTCAAAATCAGACAACTAAAATGACACGAATACTTTTTGTTCATGCATCACACCTTATTTTGGCATATAAGGTCGGCTTAGGTTGCCATTATATACAATATATATTCACTGATCTAACCAGTCATTAGCCAACCAGATAACTCGAAATCCACATATATGCGGTGCGTAGGATTGGTTAGAGCATTTAATAATTTTGTTCATCTTAATTACCTGCAAGTAATGTATATATTCCTTACCTGTAGGTACTTCAAGTGTTAGGAAATTGTGACCATTTAGAAACAAAGTTGCCTCCAGGAATAAAATACAATGATATTTGGGTATAATATACAACATTGATTTGCCATTTGGATATACATGTACAGTAAATAAGTTGAAAAGAACTGGGGCCATATGGGTTAGTTACATAGAACTGGCTTAGTGCACTGCATGATTTCTCGCTTATAAAATTACAACTCAGAAGATCATAATTTTGTAATATTTATTACAATATAATTATATAATTATATCTCTGTTTAATTAAAAAATAAAAATCAGTATTACGTGCCGATGTATAAATATAAAATAACATGTATATAACGCGTGCTCTGATTGGTCAGAAACCCGTGTTTGGATCAGGCCATCAAACAACTGGAACGCTATCGTGTTGTGTTGTTATTTTATAAAAACAATTTCTATGTTTCCCGTGTTTTGGATGACTTGATCCGCTTGCGAAGAGTTGTTCGAGTTAGAAAAGCCCCGCCAAAAAAGCTCACAAAATCACCTTTCGCGCTTCTTTTCTCACCTGCATTCTTGGTGTTGGAGATCGCCATTCCCGTCCACTAACCATAAAGTGTTAATATTTTTTCTGAATTTCTTCTTTAATATTATTATAAATTTATTATTTATTTTAATGAAGTCAAAAGGATTAGGAACGCAAATCATTAAAAGAACATTAATTGAACTCAGGCAAAACTCACATTAATATTTTAGAAGCTTATTTGCTTACAGTTATTCAACAAGGTTTATTAACTTACGGTACGCTTTATACGGGAGATTGGGCGAATATTACCTCAATGAGATTGGGTTATCGGGGAATTGCCTCGGGAAATTCGGTCCCCCTTCGTAATATTCTCCTTTCAAGCACCTGGCTCCATCACCTCATTTCATTTTAATGCAATATAGCAATCCACAAGCAAATGAAATAACCTTCAACAATAGAATGAACTTTTATTTCTATGCCTCAGTTTTGTTCTTTTGTTCCTGTTCGAGTCTGCACTGCAAAGTAATTCGCGACTGTTTCAACCAACCCCATCAATCATTCAAAACAAAACCTCAACCTGTCCCAAAAGTCATTCCCGAGGAAGTGCATGTATACATTTAATTTAAAAATAATGAAACTACTTCTAACCGGATTCGGACATCATTATTTTCCATCTTTAATACATTACTACCATGCTATGTTCGATCAATTTCTCGATATTTATTACACCCGCGTTTATTACACCAATATATTTTACACACTAAGAGATGTGTTGTGTCACTAAGTCGCGTATATTTTTACTAACGGCCTCCCTCTAGAATAAAATGCTGAAGATTTCTCTGGACGTTGGATGATGGAAATTGTAAAAAAGGATGATGGATGAAACTTTTTGAACATTTTTTAAAAACTTCAACAAATAAGTCACATCAACAGTCAAGTGTTTTCAATACATTTTTGCCCAATACAAATGTAATTATAGTCAATAGATTATATAAGTTAAAGAGTAAATAATGAAAATAGACAAATAATAGGAAACATAAACAAATGCTATCTTGTCCATGAGTTTTTGGAAGCTTATATTCCTCCGATAAAACCGGAATCAGGAAGTATTAAGTATGAATTTATTTACAACAATGTGGTTTTATTACATATCGAAAAGATAAACTTTTAATTTTTTCTTAAAACAGGAAACAGATGGAGCGTCATAAATATTCTGACTAATAGAATTAGAAAACTTCACACCTTGATAAATAACGGAGAACTGCTTAATATTAGTTCTACAGAAAGGGACATAATACAATTTCGAATTACGTGTATTATAATTATGAACTTGATTAACACAACAAAAAAAATTATCAAAATTAGCCGGTAGCATTCTTTTGTGGAATAAAAACATAAATTTACCTAAGTGGAATAAATATATCTTCTGAAATGGGAGAAGTCCAAGATCATTAAACATGGGCTCAGTATGAGCATCGTATACGGCCTTATTTATAATCCTAACAACACGCTTCTGTAATAACACAATACGTCTCAGATTTGATGGATACGTTGATCCCCAGACTAAAATACAATATTGCATGTATGGATAAACAAGATAATAATATAGTGTTAACAATGATGATTTAGAGAGGTAAAAACCAGCCTTTTTAATAATGCCAATCGATTTAGACATTTTCCTCGTTAAATGCGAAATATGAGATTTCCAAGAGAGATGCTCATCCAAAATTACTCCGAGAAAACTAACCTCATTAATTAAGGAAATTTGATGACTACTTAGGACTATATTAACATCAACATTACATGATTTTTGTTTCGGTCTAAAAATCATGATCACTTAGTTTTTTCAAAATTAATTGATAATCTATTAGCAGCAAACCAATCAGATAGTTTAAGTAACTCATGATTGACTTGGTCAATTAGAAATGACAGGTTTTTATGTGAGTGGAATAAATTTGTATCATCAGCAAATAACACATAGTGAAGGATATCTGAAGCATTACAAATATCATTGATATATAGTAAAAAGAGTAAGGGACCAAGTATTGATCCCTGCGGTACACCACAATTGATTGGTATTTTTTGTGAACTTATGCCATTATATACAACAAATTCTTGCCTTTCATTAAAATAACTTTTAAACCAGTCTAGAGGAACACCCCGAATTCCGTAATGTTGAAGTTTATCAAACAAAATACAATGATCAATAGTGTCAAATGCCTTGGATAGATCCAAAAAAATACCAACTGTGAACTCCTTTATATCAATTCCTGAAGAAATTTTGTTATATAGATCCACTAAGGCTAAAGAAGTCGAATAATCCTTTCTAAATCCATATTGATTATCAGTAAGAATACTGAGTCTATCCACATAGCTTATCAAACGATTTTAAACAACTCTTTCAAAGACCTTAGAGAAAATTGGAAGGACTGAAACTGGTCTGTAGTTTGACATAAGTCAACGATCGCCTGATTTAAATACAGGTATTACTCTCGCAATTTTTAAAAAATCAGGAAAAATGCCAGACGATATAGATAAATTAACAATGTGAGCCAAAGGTTTAGCAATTAGATCAATAGATTATTTAATAACAGACACAGGTAAATTGTCGTAGCCAATTCCGTTCCTAAAAGAATTTACAATTTCCGTTATCTCTTGCTCGGTCGTTATATCAAAAAACATACTATCTACAAACTCGCCAGAAAGAAACGAATTTGGGGAAAGAGGAACCTGTGGAATCTTACTAGCTAGATATTAGACCCTAAAGTTGAAAAATATTTGGAAAAATTATTGGCTATTGAAATTGGATCTGAACAATCAACATTATTAATTATAAATGTAGATGGGAGTTTACTTGTTTGTTTACGTTTATTGATAATTTCATTCAAGATATTCCACGTTTTTTTACAATTTGACTTATTACGCTCTAATTGCTGCTCATAATAGAAACGCTTGGCTAATCGCAAAGAATGATTTAATTTATTTCTATACCTTTTGTACTTAGTTTCCATGGCAATATTTGGAGAGCTCAAATATCGCTTATATAAACGATTTTTTTTCTTAATTGAATATGAAAGACCCTTAGAAAGCCAGGGTTTACTAATCTTGGACCTCCCACTTTTAATTTTCTTAAGAGGAAAACAATTGATATATGTTTTACAAAATTCATTAAAAAAACTAGAATAGGCCTTAACTGGATCGCTAATATCATCAAGATCAAACCAATTGATTTGAGAAAGACAATTACGAAATTCGGTAACATTTTTTGAACTTTTATCGCGATATAAGAAGTATGATGCTTCCTTATTAAATATACTAAAAATAGGTAAATGATCAGATATATCTGAAAGAAGCAAGCCACTAAAAGCATAATTATGCAGATCGTTTGTAAATATATTGTCAATCAAAGTGGCTGAATGCCAAGTAATTCTAGTTGGAAGTGTTATTATAGGAAAAAGCATATTTGCATACATTATGTCGAGGAATTCGCTTGTAAGTTGATGCAATTGCTCATTGAGCAAGTTTAAGTTAAAGTCACCCATTATTTATATAACAATACTTATTTTCTTTCGAAATTTTCCCAATTAATATGTTTAAGTTAGCAATAAAGTCGGCTACATTTTGACTAGGCGGTCGATAAATCACACCAGCTATATAATTTTTCCCTTTAGGATTATCAATTTCAACAAAAAACGATTCAGCGAGTTTTTTATCATTGAAACGCAGGTCATCACGAATTCTATATTCAAATTCACAAGCAATATACAGACCGACTCCGCCTCCGGTTTTATCACACCGATAATTGTGCACAGAAGAGTATCCATCCATGTCAACATGGTGAGTTAAATCCTGGAGCCATGTTTCAGAAATGGCTATAACGGAAAACTTATTATTTATAGTCGCAAGTAAATTCTGGAGCTGAGACAAGTTGCGACCCAAACTTAGAATATTTAAATGCATGAAAGATAAGCAAGAATCACTTTGACTTTGATTGTTTCTCCCGCAACATGCTATTTACACTGCTCTCAGTATAAAAATCACAATTTAAATCATTCAAAAAATTAGAATCCGGTTCTAAGTTACTTGTTAAGGTCGAGGTATATTGTTGATTGCAATGAAGTGGATTTAGCTTCAAATTAAGTAATCTATCGGCTTCGAAATTAACCCTACCATGTGACAATTCGTACAATTCTAGTAAAAGGAAGATCCTCGAGCTCATTGTAAATATCAGAAGCCATTAGAATAAAATAATTACTTAGCTTTAAGAACACGAATGCTCATAATTAATCTTGAATTTGATTCAGCAGGAATTTGCTTCTAAAATCCCCAAAATCCTGCATAGTGTCAAACACAAAACTGGGAGATAATTGACTTTCGTCTTTCTTTAAATACACCTTTCCATTTCTTGTCCAAATGAACTTGAAGTTATACTGGCTTCGAAATTTCTTTGCTTCGGAAAAAATGTCTCTGCTTTGAGCCGTTAAGCTACATTAACATAAATACGATTCGATACGTCCAAGCCAAGATCGCTGGTAGATTTCGAACTGGTAGATTTCTAACTGCTGATTTATATCATAGTTCATAGAGACAGGGTTTGGAAGCTGGGGGTGTGGCCAAATTATGTTATTGTTCTATGTCACGTGACAATACGAGTGCATTGAAATTCGAGAAGTATATAAAGGAAACCTTACTCTATGGCTATAGCTCGCTTAAAAAGCATGTTTTTTTGAAAGATATTTTAGAAGGCAGGAGCTAATTGTTCAATTTATGGTTTCGGAACTAGTAGAAGCACGTAGGTGTTGGTATTTTTCGAATTCCAACAAAATACGACGATTTATCGACGAAAACTCGCGAAGCGTTGGTGCGCCTTGTGATAAGAGATCAAGGGATATACACAAGCAAATCGATCAACGGTATCGTATTTGTGAAAGACACTTCGAAAAGAACCTTATCGAAACATATAAGTTTCTTTCTTATCAGTTACCGATAGATTCTGAATATGGAATTATTGATATTTCAGTATTAACGCTTGAAGTTATCGCTCGTTGCGAGAAGCTTGTATAATTCAATATGGTGTTTCAATTGTAGGGCATATGGAAATTTAATACTGATTTACATAATACGCTTCAGTAATTATGCATGGGGTTCAAACCATATGCTCAAATTTACCGGAATACAGAAATTCAGGATAAATCCCACTAAATCATACTTTTCTTTAACATGTATTATAATATTAGTAAAAGAGCGATTTCAGAGAGTTATATCATTTAATATATGCCCAATTGCTTATGGATTATATATGAGCTAGTAGTCAGAATATAAGATCTACAAGATAATTTTTATTTTCCTATATACAATTCATTGAAATGGTGGTAGACTGGTAGTACTTGTGTAAAATATACTTGTATATTAACAAGGTTTTTGGTCATGTTTATAGTTCCCACCTGCAAAAGACTTGTGCCTGGAGCTGTTCCTTCCCTAAATTTACCAGAGAAAAGCATACCCTCCACCTCCATAACTGCACCCAGAAGTGAACTTGTTCGACACAAGCCCAAACCAAAACAATACCATTCAAGCCTCGAATATTTTAAAAAGAAGGTTGAGTAATTTGTGGTTGTAGGACTTGGAATTATTAACCTCAAATATGACTGAAAAAAGCCCCCTCCTGGCTTAATAGAAGATTTATGGTTATTTATTCTGTGCAAGACAGAATATTTGTAAAGATGGACTATACAGATCAAGCAAGCATTGGATAAACTATAAGACTAGAATATTATATCAAGAAACACAGTATTTGTATTTATATTTGTTTGGATTTGTTATGTTGAAATCATTTTAAATTGATTTCATAATTTTTTAATTGAACAAAAGTCTATATCTACAAAAATCACTATCAGATACAATTTTGGTCGACTCCTTCAAGAAAGAGAACAAATAATATGCAGAAATTAGTATTTACATTGTGGGTAGCCTAAGATTCAAGCTGTTGGGGTTCTCTGTGCCTGCTATGGTGCATGGGAGAGCCCCAGCATATGGAATCCGAGCTTACATTGAAGAATAGTGTAGATATTATTTACAGCTGAAGTTCTCTGTCAACCTTTAACTGTTTCTTTAGCCTTCTTTTTCTTTTTCAAGTAATTTATACTTGTTAAGGATATCTCGTGCAAAGGAGAATCCTCTGACAGTTGCGTATAGTTTGATAATGTTTTCAAAACATAAGTTTTGACACTGCAGCAGAAGCTTGGACCTCCTCAACAACTTTATCCACAAGTAATGGGGTAGGTTTGCCAATTCTTGTGTGGTTTCTAAACACAATTCACTGGAATTTCTGCAATATTTACCAGCCAGGAATTGGGTGCCCACAGTGCTCCTTGGGAAATGTAGTCATTTTCTTCAGTAGGTACTTTCATTGAAAACAATAGTATTTTTCTTTCCATAATGCTTGGATTACATAGCCAGCAACATAAGCAAGGGGTCCAAGCTTGTCGGGTGTGATGGATAATTCACTCTAAACAGACGAAATGAAAATATTAAAATGATTTTCTGCTTTAACCCACATACACCTAACACTCTCATTGGTAAGTAAAATCATCTGGCATTAATAGACAGAATAAAAAATACCAAATTTAATGCTATCAGGATTAACCCATTATCTGGTGTTAAATTAGGGCGCATACTAAAGTAGGGTGCATCTGGGTGCATTGCAAGCTAATAGGTTAACCAGAGACACTGGCAGATAGTTTCGTTAACCCATTAACTGGCAGTACCCTACCACTGATGAGCAAAATGGTCTGGCATTAGACGGAGTGACATACTAAAGTAGGGTGCATCTGGAAGCATTGCAAGCTAATAGGTTAACAAGAGACACTTTTGTTAATTAACCCATTAACTGGCAGTACCCTACTACTAATAAGTGAAATTGTCTGGCATTTAATAGACACAGTAAAACACTGAAATAGGGTGCATTGCAAGCTATGGGTCAAAACATAGTTATTCTTTTGTCAATATAGTATCGAAAAATGATACACTGTAAGACTGTGGGAGAAGTGCGGCAGCTTTCACTTCACCTGTGAAATGAAGTGCAAGCTAATATTTGTTTTTATAAATATCTCAGCCTGTCACAAACATGCACTTTATATATAATGCAATATGCATACCGTATCTTCACAGGTAACTTCAGAATATTTTAATATCCGGGTGATCAATCGTTCAGGCAAATTTACCGGCATCAGAAACACGACTTTGTGATCACTGAACGGATGAAAATATTCTTTCCATGAACGATACATTTTCCCGAAGTAGTCTTTCATGAATCTTTGTGAATGTTATCTAGAAGACCATTCACATCTTCAGATCTTCTACGAACGATTTACTGCGTTGCAAGTCAACTTGTTTCTCTGGGTAAACCTTAATCGGTGGGACTTTCTTCTCCGTGATGTAGCTTGGTATTTGTTTTTTTCCTTTGTTAGAAGCTGTAGTAGCTTTAGCGGCTTCGACATCTTCGGTGTTCACGGGTGAATGTTTAATACTGCGAACATGCATTGCTTCGTATGCCCTCTTTAGATTTGCACACTTTTGAGCAAAATTCGCAAGAAAATTGCTTTAAACCTTCAACCTAACACACAAACAGAAGACAGAGATGATGTTAAAGGCATCTTACTTCACATTTTGTCAAGGAACACAATATAAAAGACTTACTTCTTCAACTGAACGCGATATTTCTTGTGTCAATTCTTCAGCGTCGATATGCAGCAGTTCAATAGTTTGCTGAAAATTGTCCTCCGTGGTTGTATTTTCGACTTCGGAGCCCAGAATTGAAGGAATTTCGCTTTCTGAATCGTATGCTGAACTTGCCGAAGCCATAACAAGAGCAACAATGCCTTATTTCAGTATTTATAATCACAATATCGTATTTCAGTAATACTACGCTCTAGTAATTTCTGAATTCGATGCACTCGTATTGTCACGTGACGCGGTTTCTCAACATCTGAAATTAATTGGTTCGAAAGCCTTTGAAGTTTGCCGGCCTTCCAAACCCTGTCTCTATTAACTATGTTTATATACATCATATGCATTGCAAAATAGGTGTAATAACATAAAAAAATCTGTAAAAATTTATATGATAGTACTGAAAAGTGATCCGACAGTCATTTATACATTGTTGGTTCATTATTATTAAAATCAAATAACATGTTGCTATGGCTACAACAATGAAAAATCGAGATGAAATGTTGTTTATGCAATATGCTATATCGTCAAAAAATTGTCAAATTGGAAATGGAATGGTTTTTAACCAATTAAATCTTGCATTAATATTTCTGTGTCGGCAAGCAAAATTAGACAATCAAAATGTGCCTGCAAAAGTTTTATAATAATACAATATACTTTGAACAGTTTTAAGATTTGCTGCAGAAATATACCTATACAAAACCAAAATCTGTCTGTAGTAATGCTCACATGCTCATTTAATGAAGCCTATCTGGCATATCTGCATATTGTACTGTCATCACAAGAAATCCATTTAAGGTGGCTCCCAACCTTTTTTAACTTTAACTAGTACTAGTACCCAAACATCCAAGAGTAATTGTATTAGAATGTTACTTGTACATAATAATTGAATTTATTATGAATTTGAATGTAAATGGTTATTATTTTCACAATGATCCTGTGCTATAATAATAAGGCCAAAGAAAAAAATACATGTGGTTCCGGTTTCCCGACCTACTGTACCCTATTTTTCTCCGCCAACCCTACAATTTTTTTTATGTGACTGACCTTGCATCCCTATTTTCTTTGGGTGATTATGTTAATATTTATGGTTGCGTTACAAGACAAACTATTCAAACATCTAAATGAATATCAAAATGCCTTTTTTACCATCTTCTACTGTGACGTGTTTCTCTAAAAGCGTGCAAAAATAACCGACCTACCCTATTTTTTCTAAGATATGGAAACAGAGCAACAAGTATTTTTTGTTAGGCCTAAATTACATACATGTTGTATGCTTACAAATACTATTATTTATTTTTAGGGTGGTTAATGAACTACACATTACAGTATATTAATATGGCAAGGAACAAGTTGTTCGAAGTCTGTCTCGTAATGTATTTAATTACAAATGTCCAGCTACATTATCACGAGCTTGTAAATTAAAAATTACCTTGTGTTAAAAACACGACTGGTAGTTTTGTAATCAGATGCATTCTTAGATGTTTATTTTTTCTCCGTCTATACCCACTCCAGTAACTGGCAATCTTCCGTGTACTGAGCATTAAGTCTTTTCCTAGCCTTTCTTCCATAACTTTCTGGCACGCTTGAGTAGTGTAGCGTTTTCTTTTATCTTTTTCTCCTGCATCAAAACATTCCTCCATTAATACTTTCTGCTCGGACGTGAAGCGATGGTTTTCCCCTCGTTTGTTTTTTTTGGCACTTCCCTGTTGCAGTGAACACCAGAGTAAATTTTCAACATTTTCTAAATTTTATTGCTTTCCTTTCCTTGTTTCAGTTCTTTAATGCCAAGAACTCGAACATTATTTGCAAGTCCTATTGCCTGCACCACAGTAAAGGACTTCTTTAGTTCAGCCAGTATTTTCCAGGACTTTGTATTTTTAGTACAATTGTTTTTATTTAGATGGTTTAACATGCTTCCTTGTCGAAGATAAAACTTTTGACAATTTGGACACATATGTTCCTTCATTTCTTTGCTTTTAATCCCAGTACTTCCTTGTTTCTTGTCAGATTTATCTTTCTGTTTAGGAACTGTTTTTTGTTGTACCTTGGCTCAAAGTTTTCAGCAATGTCTTTGTCAAGTTCTGAAGTAACTCCAGTTGATAAACAGAGGTTTGTGATATATGATGGCCATAACTTTTCAATCTTTTTTGGTTTAATTGCTGTAGTACTACCAATGTTAGTCAACTCCTTTGGTTCAATTGTTTTAAACTGTTCATGCTTACTTTTACTGGTGAAAGCGAAATCTGCATATGAGGTAATACCTTCCGGTTTTTTGGCACTATGTGGCTTATTTGCTCTGTTAATGTGTATTTCATACACATGAGTCCCCTTCAAGTTATCCTTCGTTCCATTAACAATATCATCGCTTCCAAGCAAATCATTGCCCTTCTTCATCCACCCTTTCAGTGCAAACTTAAAGGTTGCAAAGTGGGAGTCTATGGACGTTTTCCCCTTTTGCGCTTCAAAAAATGAATAGCGTTCAAGGTTCGTGTTGCATACTTCTGAGACGCGACTTAGCCATAGAATGATTGATGTGTTGTGGTAGTGAGGCCCATTATCTGACCACACAACGAACAATTTCACGTCGTCATGTCGCAGCGAAAAGTTTCTAAACGTTGCCTCGAATGCACTTGCTGTGAAAAACCAGTTCTGCATGCGGTCACCATCAGATAAAACATCATGTATTTCCACTTGAACATCATCTGATTCTCCTGTCTTAAAGAAGAACATACAACCATGCACTGAAATTCCTTTTTTAGCAAACCAACGGATGAGGTGAGCGATGTATAAATCTAGCTTCGTTTGTACATTGGTAAACTGCTCCCGGTAGTACTGCTTGTGGTCGGAGCTAAGCGAACTTGTGAAGATGGTTCCCAGTAGATCGTCGAATAGCCTAAACCTCTCCATGCATTCTTGGCATATTTGATGATGATCTGTGAAGAAGCTTTCCATGGCGTCATATTACCGCCAATATTCATGATTGCCATCATTCAACATGTTTCCGACATTGAAGTTATTTTGGGCATTGAAGATGTTTATTATTCAACATGTTTCCGACATTGAAGTTAAATCGGACATTGAACATGAATATTATTCAACACATTTTCGACATTGAAGTTAAATCGGACATTGAACATACCGATTATTCAGCACTCATCAGAAGTTGAATGTTCGAAATATGTTGAAAATTAATCAACACATGAATATGAGAAGTTGAATATTGGCGGCGATAGATCATTGCGTGAGATGTCCGCCAATATTAATTAACATAATTCCCATCACCCCCCGGTACAGACACAAGGAAAAATATCAGATCGCCGTGTTAGTTTCAAACAGTGGTTTCAAACCAAGGTATAGTGCGAGTCCGTTTCTGGCGCACGAAATAAAGATATTTCTCACGCGCTATTTACTGTATGCATGCGTATCTTATAAAATAGAAAACGACAGGACCAAGACGTAAAAACTTTAGTTCACGGTACCGTAAATTTGAAATAAAAAACTTGAATTACAATTAGTGGTGAGGAAGACCAAAATGGAAACTATAAAGCTTATTTTGAAATTAGACTCCTCATAATAATACATGTATTTTTGCAATTAATTAAATATTGTATATGGCGACTTAACCATTGTCATTGAAAGACATAGGAGTTAATTTTGTTACCGCATTGTCGAGGTTTGTAGGAGCATCTTGCTTGGCCAATAAATTCAATTTGGGCTATATATAGCGATAATGATTTGAATGAAGGCACAACGTGAGCTGACTTTTCCATGAGGGCTATATACTTTTAATTGTTTGAATTGCGTTTCGCTTTCGGGTTGGGATAAGTTTGTCTGAGAGTGCTTATCCGAGTTAGAAAATGCAGTTTCAAACTTTCAAGAAGTGGGTTCGCCGTTTGCACACGGTTACGATTACAACCCCAGTTACCATTAATCATACCACTATGATAAACAATGGACAAACACTGACAGTCACTTTGTATATTACGAGACAATTTCATGTCACTGGGTATTCGCTGCTAAGCTTTACGCACGAATTGCGGTTTACCATTAACTCTTATTCCTGCAGTATGATACTTGATGAATCCCTTCAATGTTACGTGTCACAATTTCACAAGCGTGTTTCAGTTTGGAAGAATTTGTTTGGAAGCCTGTCACAGTCTCACTAGACGCTAGAGGTATATATTGAACTCATAATTGAAGGATTCAGTTTCTCGACGATGCTCTATGCATATACTGTTGGGATTTATTGAGGTTTCAGCGTCGGTGGTGCCGTGGTGATCTTATAAACTAATAACTTTTCGGTCTTTTCCTTTTGTGTATGTATTGTTCACGCTCTCGTTAAATTATAGGTCGTATCACGGCGACTGAAGTTATACTAGTTAGTCTTGCTCGTGTCGTACTTATATTTAGTTTTAGACTTCATAAATTCTATAAAAGCTGATGTTACTGTTACTTTATAAACAATTCCCTATTTCGTTCGCCAGAAACGGACTTGAACTATTAAACACGGCCAATCTGATATTTTCCCTTTGTCTGTACCGGGGGGTGATTTGAATTATGTTAATTAATATTGGCGGACATTTCACGCTATGATCTATCGCCGCCAATATTCAACTTCTCATATTCATGTGCTGATTAATTTTCAACATATTTCGAACATTCAACTTCTGATGAGTGCTGAATAATCGGTATGTTCAATGTCCGATTTAACTTCAATGTCGAAAATGTGTTGAATAATATACATGTTCAATGTCCGATTTAACTTCAATGTCGGAAACATGTTGAATGATGGCAATCATGAATATTGGCGGTAATATGACGCCATAGCTTTCCCATTCAATAGCCATTCATGCAGTGAAACGGAAAAGGAGAGTGTGGCTGTAGTTCTGAGGAAAATTTGGAAAGTAGATGCCCTTTCAGTACTTTGCTTCTTTTTAGGAAATCGTCTAAATCTCTCACTTGCGCATTGACTTCTACCATTAATACAGGGGAGTCAACCGGGAGTGGATTAATCGGCTTCATTTTCACCATCTCTTTGAAGTTTCCTGCTCTCAGACCACCACTTTCACCATCTCTTAACGCGTGTTCTGGTTCGGGCCATGCAGCTTTGAGTGTTTACGAGCTTCTGTTAGTTCATAGTCCGTGCAATCTATTTCTTTTTTGAGTTCTTTATTTTTAAAATGTGGAGTAAGTACGCTTAGCACTCTAATCCTTCCATTTGATTCACGGTACTCTTTTTTGTGCGTTTCAGATACACCACCAAAGACTGCGTTTACTTTTCGCTGGTAATCGTTTTCGGAAACTGTTTTGTTTTGAAGCGGTTGGTTAATTGCGGCATCTTGCAGTAACTGTTGACCTTCTCGACAGGAAAATGCATTGCATTGGTCTACCACACTCTACACCAATCTCTTAGCGGACGCTTTCATACGACGTTTAGTCGATGCACTAGCTGTTGTGTAGCTTACTCGCGTTCTTCCTAAAGCAGAACCTGTGTGCGCGTTTTCTGTGGAGGGTGATGACGAGACAAATTTTGATGGCGCCTGGTTTTCTTTTTCAATTCTTTTGTTTTAATGTATTCTACGATACTTTTCCTACATCTTCCACATAACATTTCTTTCTCGGCCACTTGGAGCTTTCACTCACATCTTGATAAAATTTCCATCCGCGTCATTTATTGGTAGTTGATATCATCTTTTAAGTCGTTTCTTTGGGGTGGTACAACCTGCTATAACACACCTTTTCATTTTGACGCACACCATTCTGGACAACCAACAATGTTGACAAGTAGATGTGACCCCCCATATAGCGTAATTTTCCCGCCATATGACGTCAGCATTTTGAGGATCTCGCCATATGACGTCATTTGCGTAGATACGCGTAGATACATGAAGATGCATGCGGATATGCGTAGATACGCGTAGATATATGTAGATGCATACGGATATGCGTAGATACGCATAGATACGCGTATCTACGCATATCCACATGTATATATGTGTAGATACGCGTAGATACATGTAAATATGCACATATGTGTACAGAACCCCGAGAGAACCCCTACAGAACCCCGAGAGAACCCCTACAGAAGCCCGAGAGAACCCTACAGAACCCCTACAGAACCCCGAGAGAACCCCTACAGAACCCCGAGAGAACCCTACAGAACCCCGAGAGAACCCTACAGAACCCCTACAGAACCCCGAGAGAACCCCTACAGAACCCCGAAGGGCAGAAAAGGCCAAAAAGGCTGTAGCTGTACGGAATTTTTGTAGAATGTAATAAAGAACAGAGTTAGTTTTGTGTTTGATTTTATTTCACTCCAAGTATTAGATCTAGTTATAGATAATTTTATTAAACACATAATGCGATACTAAGGTTCTTATTGTGGAACAGTTTAATCATCGCTTTCTTCGTCATTGAAACTGTAGTCTTTTAAAAGTTTTCTAATGAGAAACTTTCTCTTATCAACAGCTGCTTCTATAGCTTCTTCTGGATCAAAGTTATCCTCATTCACAAAAGCATCCTTTGTTTGCATGATTTTCTCATGGACTGGATCTTTCTTCAGTTGTTTCATCCACAGGAGACGTTGTATATAAATATTTTCAAGTTCCTTCTGGAGTTCAGGCAGAATATTGGTGTAAGCTTTGTCGGTAGCAGATTGCTCATCAAGACCGCTGTTTACAAGGCTCTCTTTCATTTCCTCAAAAGCTGTATTACTTCTTTCCTTTGCTTCTTCTATCATTGGTATCCAAGGATCCATTTCTTCTGCTTCTTCAGTTTCTGACTCATTATCAGACCCATGAGTTGAAGTTGTCGAAACATCGTCTTCGGAATCTATTATCTGACTTTCTGTTTCTGACATCTCTTGTTCGCGTAGTGGACAGTATTCCTTTTCGTGTCTGCGTAGATTATAACCACGGCTAAATTGTTTTCCGCCAAATTTGCAGCTCATTCCGTTACCACTAACTGTCCAGAAATGACTTTCTTTTCAGCAGCACGGCACTTTTATGAGCAGATGCTTCCTTGCGCTCATAGGTGAACCCCCAGGGGACCCCTACAGAACCCCTCAGGGAACCCCGAGGGAACCCCCAGTGAACCCCGAGAGAACCCCTACAGAACCCCGAGAGAACCCCTACAGAACCCCGAGAGAACCCCTACAGAACCCCGAGAGAACCCCTACAGAACCCCTACAGAACCCCGAGGGAACCCCCAGGGAACCGCTACAGAGTTCCCCCAGAATCCTTGCAACCCCTTAAAGCATTGATATATAGAACTGAATTTATATATAAACTTGATTCATTTGCGGGAGCAATCATGCCAAGAAGATTTCCTCGGACCTGTCCGACATGCGGCCGACCTAATTTAAAGAACATCAGTACACATCTTTCACAAGTTCACGGCTTACAATCCAATGAGAGACAACACGTTCTTCAGCAAGCCCAGGTGACATCATGGCAATATCAATCTCCATATCCGGACCCCGAAAAGCCAGGAGAAAAACGTGTAAGCCGAAGTGCACACTCATTGCCAGCTAAGAAACCAAAAGCAGTACAAGCTAAAGCATCTTTGACTATCAAACCCTATCCGGATTTCAACCTCCGCCATAAATTCTCACTTTTGGTTGTGGGTCCGAGTCAAAGTGGAAAAACATATTTTGTCCAACAAATTTTGGAAGACAATCGTGTCGTGTACGAAGAGGAAAAAAGTATTCGCATTTTTTGGTACTACAACCAGTGGCAAGAATGTTATGACGTCTTGAAAAAGTCTCTCGGAAAAAGCATCCGGTTTGAGAGAAGTGTGCCCGAACTGTCTGAGAACATGAGCGAGATTGATACGCGGTACAACAACATCATCAGCCTGGACGATTTGATGGCTGAAGCGACAGACAGTCCTGTGGTATCTCGATTGTTTACCCAAGGCCGCCATCGAAACGCGAGCGTTATCTTATTGCTGCAAAACATGTTTCCAAAGGGGAAATATAATACGGATATCAGCCGAAATGCCCAATATCTGGCTCTCTTCCGAAGTCCAAGCGATAGGAAACAAATTGGTATTGTTGGAGAACGCATGTTTGATAAGAACAGAATACATTTTATGAACGCTTATTACAAAGAGACCGAAAAACCGTTTGGATACTTATTGGTGGATAACAAGCCTGACACACCAACCGATAAGCAAGTTCTTGGAGACCTATTTGGCGACTGCCATGTTTATCCCTTCACCACCCAAACTAAAGTGACTACACCCACACCGGTCGAAACCAAGCCGGGAAGAAAACAACCTACATATATTACCTGGTCGGATGCAACTATCCCCGAGTGGCTAAAATACACCGACAAAGCCGATACCGTTCGTGTCATTCCCAAAGGATATGCTATCATAGAGATGTATAAATCGTCGCGCAATAGTGTTGATCCTAGCCGTCCGGGTGTCTACAGAAACGGCGAACATTATTGGCCTGTCAAAATAAGGCACCAATCTACAGGCCATATAAAATGGGTGAATCTGCACGAAGACGAGGCTACGGTCCGAGCCTTTGTTAAAGAAACCATGGCTATCGAACAATAAAGCCAAAACTTATTAAGAGAAACATCTAAATTGTTGTGTGTAATTTAAATAAAATCAAAACACAAAACTCTCTGCTGTTATTTATTTCTCGACAACAAACATTCCGTACAGCCTCATGCGAAACTTTTAAAGTAGCCAGAAATAAACTAAAACTGTAGATAAACAAACGGCGGCGGTCCAAAAACGTCAAGAAAAGTCATTAGCACCGTAGTAAGCTTTAATAAATGAATCTCAGAGTGAACTGAACATAACCTTCTACATTTTACAAATTATGTTGATGGTCATGCGTATGATGTCATTACCTACGTCCCACAAGCATTGACTGTAACTTTAGTGAATATATACCGAGCGCCGCAACGCTTCATTAATCTAAACAGAATAATGTTCTGAAAATTGTAATTAATGTTCTGAAATTAATTAATGTTCTGAAATTAATTAATGTTCAGCGTACTACGCATATCCGCATGCATCTTCATGTATCTACGCATATCCACATGTAGATATGTGTAGATACGCGTAGATACGCGTATCTACGCATATCCGTATGCATCTACATGTATCTATGCGTACTACGCATATCCGTATGCATCTACATGTATCTACGCGTATCTACGCATATCCGCATGCATCTTCATGTATCTACGCGTATCTACGCAAATGACGTCATATGGCGAGATCCTCAAAATGCTGACGTCATATGGCTGGAAAATTGCGCTATATGGGGGGTCACATCTACTTTGACATATCCTGGAACCTTTTACTTTCTCGAAATCTGCAGCCGCGATGCTCAACAGGATGTAATTATTATCAGTTATCCGTCATATTTAATTTTTGTACCAGTCTCCACTGCATTCTTGCAAAAGAAGCATTCCCATAAGTCCTGTTTTAAAATTGTGAATAAAATGTCATTGCTGGCTGCAGGAAAGCTATATAATACTGCTATTTAGCTGCGCTAACTATTATACGTTTATGGAACCCTGTATTTAATAACCAAAGAAATGTGTACAATTCCTTATCTTGTGCAGGCCAACTAATATTTCATGTTTCAAAAATCTCATCTGTAGAATCCATTTCTATTACCACACATTAAAAGCTGGTTCTGGATCTGGCGATTTTTTCACCAGAGATTTTTTAACGTTCGAAATTTCGCGGATCTGATAATTAGAATTTAGTAAATCGATTCCAATAACACGCTTGTCTTGTTATTTATACTTATTAGGTATTATTACAGGTTTCCGTTTACAAAATGAATTTACAAATTTGTTTTTACTTGGGTACAATACGATATTGTGACGGTGTTTAAAACAGCATCTAATGTACAGTAAGTTGATAAAGTGAATAAAGAGTTGAACTATTATCTTGCTTTGATTATGTCCCCTACGAGTTTTTTAAAAAAACGATATTTAGTATTGCTTTTTTAAAAATATAATTCATAGGGTTATTCGTATGGGTCAATTTTTTTCTCCTTGGGGGTGGGGAGGGGGTGGTGTGTTCGAAAATGCCATTTCAAACAGGTTTAGATAAAGAAAATGTTTTTAAGGTGCAGGTCACCAAGTTCACACCAACCCCCTCCCAACCCTAATCCCAAAATAACTCACCAAGGCTAAGAAAAACTCAATTTCGGCTATTTTTGTGAAATATTGAAGGTAAGTCGGAAAATGCGGTCCTGGTACTACCCAAAATGGAAATATTTTGTGTTGTCCCCCTCAACCAATTTTACACTTGCCATCATTGTGTCGAGAAAATCGCCTTCAGGCATAGGAAAAGTAGATATTTTATCGATTCCCCTGGAGCGGCAAAAAGCTTCGAATAGGTACGAGCTTGAAAGACGAGTTAGAAAAAAAATTAGTTCGGCCCTAATTTGGTACATTTGGCCACTTTTGAAACTTTGTATTTGGTTTCGAGCATGCGCTCACTCTGAGACTATCAACTGTCCAACTGTGAGTACTGAACAATGGTACTGAACCAGTGAACAGTGCTTCCATTTGCTAGGAAATTTCCTTGCAAAAGGATATTTTGGCCTTTGCAAGAAAATGTGCAAGGAAATAAAATTTACAAGATGGCAAGGAATTTTGTTGTCAGGAAGGAAATAAGAAGGATAAATTATTACCTAATTTCTAATCCTAAGATTACAGCAATTTTCAAGCAAATTCGCTTCAGAAAATGCCGAAAATCCTGTCCTGGGGAATGGAAAATCTGAAACATTTCTGAGGGAGGACCCTCAAACTCCCTGTTCCTTCTACTTCGAATAAATTTAGGTAAACTTCCCCATTGACAATCCCTTCCCTGCAACATCCATGATCTTTCTAGCCCGAGAAACACCGTTATTCAGGATAAATTATTGTACTGTCAGTCTTAAACTAGGTAAAATTCATCAACTTTAGTGCAAGGAAATTTTGTCAAAAATAAGGACATTTTGAGCAATTGGGAAGGAAATTATTTTTTGAGAGTGGAAGTACTGCCATTGAACTTGTGATTGAAGGTCTGAACTTGATCAGTTGATCGTTGACGGTGAATGTAAAAAAAAAACACAAAGTACGAGTCAGCTAAAAGATTGCGTTTCTTTTTGCATTATTTTTCTTTTACTCATTAAAATGAAGTATGCTTAACAATGTTAACCTGTGAATGTTCGATCCTAGCCTAGGTACGTTTAAATGAATGGATATTCTTTTTCATTTCATATAAAAGACCAAAAGGTAAGACATTCCATTTTTTGGCCGTGTCTTGTTCAGAATTCAAAATTGTAAAACATGTCTTTGCTTTGGCGACCTAGGGATATGGTAGCTGTAAAAAATTTAGTCTTTCGTGTTTGTCTTCGCACACTTCATCGATCCAGAAATATTTTTTTAGTTTGAACTATTTTTATTTGTTCAACAAAACCTAAACTTGTCTGTCGAAGACGTGTTTCTGATTTCAAATACGGCTAAAACGTTCATCTGCTTGCCTATCCTTAAGACATAAGTTTGTGTTGTTCATCTCGTATTATTGCTGCCAAAACCAGCCTAATTTGGTTGTAAGAAAACTTTAAATTTCCTTCAGCAGCGTTTTTAATTTGTCGAAGAGATGGCAAACCACTTTCGATCAGGCTGGGCATTTGTTCCACATTTTCCGGGCTGAAGAACTTAAGTTCGCTGGCAAGTTTTTCAATAGATATAGGAGCACCAGCACAATAAGCGTCTATTACGCACACTTCTGCTGTCGGAATTTCTACGCGGAGAAAACTAGCAATAGTGCTCATTTTTGTGTAGCTCTTTTCAAACATTTTTGCCGCTTGAATCTTTTTAGCTGAAGGTTTGATTTTCCCATACAGGGCCTTGAAACCTTTCCTCTGAATAAATAAAACGACAAATGCAATAGTTATACCCTCCCTCAGTGTTAATTCAAATCATGCAATGTGAAAGTTTTTAAAAATATGAAAACACAAACAAATTTACTTTTGAAGACGTTCCTGTTCCCATTTCTGTAAATTTTCTAAACAATGTCTGTAGACACGAAAGAAATAAAATAAATGAAATGTGAACAGGGACTTTTCTACTAATTTTCTACTAAAAAAATGTTGTGTTGATTTCGGTACAAGTTTATAGACAATGGTCTACGCCAAACCTTACTCACTATATTATTGTGCTTTCTGTTTGCTTGTTTGTCACGTTACTATTCTATCTAGTTATAGTGTTTCCTTACTCATGAATGGTTAATTTAAAAGTTTTTAAGTACAGCTACTCTTAATACTACAGCTGTACGTCCTTTATAAAACAGCTGCAAAAAGTTTTTTCACGCACTTTGTTGTAATTATAATGTATATTTACGCTTTATATCCAGGAAAAATAAACTGTATTTCGTTACAATTCCACTCTTGCAGCCTATATTTTGTTGAAACGGACATTTCTTGTCTTTTTTTACGTTGCATGTTTCATTTTTTTATTTAAAATTGTAAAACTATGCCGTATTTAAACCCAAATTCATGCTACAAAAATATTGTGCAGTGTGCCTGCCGGTGCGACTGTGCAAGTGTCTATACGGCACACCTATAAGATAAATTATATAATATTTACGCCAAAATGTATAGAAAACAAACGAAAAGAAATACTTACCTTATGTAGCCTGAGACAGACGAATAACGAAAAATATTCGTCTGAGAACATTCGTCACTAATCTTGCCTGGTGACGTCAGAACGTTAGTCGAGATTTAGATAACAGATTGTCATTGGTCACACTAAAATTGCATGTATTGTGCGTTTTTATTGGTTCATTAGACATGTCGGAAAAAAAAAAGATGGCGGAATTTACAGATCGAAATATTTTATGGAACGTGCAATTAATAAGGTATTAAATGTTTTTCAAGTACCTTCTTTGTATAAAGAACAGGAAGAGGCCCTTGCTCAATTGTTTTCGAAGCGAGATGTTTTCATTTATAATCTCCCTACATCGTTTGGGAAATCGCTCATATTTCAAGCTGCACCCGTAATGGCCGACATTCTCTTTCGAAGAAGCACGGGAACCAGCATAGTAGTGGATATTTCTCCACTGAAAGCCCTCATGGAAGATCAAGTAAGATCACATGGTCGTTCGATACTTCGATACAGTGTCGCTCATAGCAAACGCCATTTTGTTTTTCTCAGATACGTAATTATGCAAATATTTATGATAAATTATGATAATTAGACCGGGCAAGATTAGTGACGAATGTTCTCAGACGAATATTTTTCGTCATTCGTCTGTTTCAGGCTAACCTTATGCGAACTGCTTTCTTTTTTAGTTTTTTTTAGCTTTTGTCAATTTTCTGAATATCCTTTCGGCGTATGTGAATTTTATTTAAATCCCAGCGTAATTCAACACAGGATTTTAGATACCGGAGTTTTTTCTTTATTCCTGGAAAGGCTTGGTTACTAAGTTTTGAGCGTTTTAACAAAATATTTCTCGACTTCGTCAAAAATCGCCTCTTAATAAAACACACGAACGCGAAACTTTAACTTTTTAAATACATTTATTAAAAGAGTACATAACGAAATAAAATTCTATGTCGGTTTTTTTTTCCAGCTGCTGTATGTGAACGGCGTCTGGATGATTTTTTAACTTTGGCACTCTTATAGCTTCATTGAATTATTATTATTATTTTTATTATGATATGCTTACAATGTAATATAGATAAAATTGGTTATATATACACTAATCTAAATTGAAGTAATTACTAAATTCGTAGAATAAAATATTAGTGAAATGTCAACAAAATGTTACTAAAACCGTCTAGAAATTATTTTTATCAGAGCAAATTCTGGAACAAAACTTTATTTATATCTTTCTGTTCTACGTTTAGGAAGTGATCGCTGTTCATTGTTTCATAATTTATAACTACGGGATTCTCAGGTGTAGGAGGTAGTAAGTTGTGCAGCATAGAACTGCGCTGAGCGATCGTCTGGAAAGTTTTGTTGCAAATATCCTGTCTTCTCGTATCAAGACGAGAGCATCCACTGATAGTTAAGGCTTCTTCGTAATGCTCATTAGGATAGAGAATACGCAAGGCACGTTTCTGACCAATTCGATCTTATCAGCTAGATATTGTATGCCAGACTGCACAAGCATATTCTAATGTTGACCTAATCAAGGCATTGTAAATAACAAGCAAATCATCAGGAGGGATCCCGGTTCGGGGCAACACTCTCAAGATGTACAACCGTTTCGATTATTTCTTTACAATAACATCGAAGCCATCACTCCATTTAATGGAATTGTTGATAGTAAGGCCAAGGATCTTAAACGAGGTAACGCATTGCAACTCTTGACCATTGATTATCAATGGGATGTTGTCAGGGCTTTGTCGGAGAAAACTAATAGTAACTAATTTAGTTTCTCGAATTTTTACTGCCTGCCGTATGTTGCAAATCCATGGTATCAGACTTCTTCTCACTCCCAAGTCTATGAGCTTCGTAAGCAATATGTTGTGGTTAATTCTGTCAAAGGCCTTAGACAAATCTAAGAAACAGACTCTAACATAACGTGAGGGAGTGTCTAATTCCTCCAACGAGTACCATCCAGTCAACAACAAAATGCTCCAAAACTTTTGATAAATTTGCAGTAAGGGCGATCGGGCGTAATCATCTTCACAGGTTACCGTCTGCTTACAGTTTTACAGCAGCCCATACAACGCGTTTCCTAACTATGACCCGTTTTATCGCTTCCAGACCGTACATTTTTTAACATGAGACAACCAAAAGGGCGATTTTATTAGAAACAGTGGTCTCTCCACGCTGTGATTTTCCAGCTTTTAAATATATGTTAAACTTCGTTCGCATTCCCTCCTGTCGCGTTAGTAATTTCGATCTCGAAGACTTCTCTATGTTTAATTGCTTATCTTTACGGTAGTCTCTTCACTCTGTCGAGGTACACACATTCCACTTTTACTCCATTTTAACCATTTAGCACATTCTTCCATATCCATGCCATGTATTTGGTCGAGATAATTTGCCAGTCTAGCAAGATTTGTACTCCCACAGCCGAACACAGGGCAGTTCCTTCTTGTGCGACCCATTGGGAAGGGTCTTGTAACTAATAAACATGTTAAAAATGCCTCGCTAGAATTTCCTACACGTTTGGCATGTTCTTGACCTTCGAATTTTTCTCATGCGTCTTCGCATTTTGCTCATGGTCTTCGCATTTAGGTCCGTTTAGGCCCAATGGCCCGAAGACTGGGTGGCCATACTTCCAAGTTTTGGTGTATGCTAACATGCAACAAACGATAACAACGCAAAGAGAGTGGAGAGGTTATCATAAACAGCCATTGGTGAATTTATATTTTGAGAAACCAGTCATGTAGTTATAGATAAATTTATTAAACATTTAAAAACTTGGCGAAACAAAGGTTATTAAAGTATTATATAGCTTATTGTGGAACCGTTTAATCATCGCTTTCTTTGTCATTATCGTTTTCCTCGTTAAAACTGTAGCGTTTCAAAAAATTTATTTATAAGAAACTTTCTCTTATCAACAACTGCTTCTAGAGCTTCTTCTGGATCAAGGTTATCCTCATCCACGAACGCATTCTTTGTTTGCATTATCTTCCTATGCACTGGATCCTTCCTTAGTTGTTTCATCCGCAAGAGGCGTTCCATAAAGATACTTTCTAGTTTCTTCTGGGGCTTAGGCAGAATACTGGTGTAAGCTCTTTTTTTGCGGATTGCTCATCAAGACCATTGCCTATCAAATTAATTATTCTTCATTTCCTCAAAAGCTATCTTATTCCTTTGCATTGCTTCTTCTACCAGTGGCGTCCAAGGATCCTTTTCTTCCTCCTCAGTTTCTGACGTCATCGAAGTGTTAGACTTTTCAGTTGAAGCAGTCGAAACATCGTCTTCGGAGTCCATTGTCTGGCTATTCGTGTGCGCCTCTGACATGTTTCTCTCTTGATCCCGTAGTGGACAGCAATCTTTTTCGTGTCTACGTAGATTGAAGCCACGGTTAAATTGCTTTCCGAAAATTTGCAGCTCATCCCGCTAGCATTGACTGTCCAGAAATGATTTATTATTGAGCAGGATAGCACTATATTTATGAGCACATGCTTCCTCGCACTCAGTTTTACTAATGTTGCATGAGCAGATGGGCAGTGCGCATGTGCACTAACCGACCGCTCAGTGAGAATACTCACAGTTATTTAGCATGCTCAAACATCCCGAGTATACATCCCCGAGTACATATTCTCGAGTATACATGCTCATGCTCAAATAACTGTGAGTATGCTCACTGAGCGGTCGGTTATTGCCCATCCGCAATGCTCATCTGCTAATCGCAACATTACATATACATATACATATACATATACATACATTATTCAGCTCACTCCCCGTTGGGGCTTTTCAGTGACCCAGTATCTAAACGAACTACACCCTATACCCAAGAATTAATTGAACGAACCATACCATATACCCCCTTGGAAGTATGGATTCACCAAATCGGGTCATCGGGACCTTGAGCATGTATACTCGGGACGTTTGAGCATGCTAAATAACTGTGAGTATGCTCACTGAGCGGTCTGTTAGTGCGCATGCGCAATGCTCATATGCTCATCGCAACATTAGTACAACTGAGCGCGAGGAAGCATGTGCTCATAAATGTGTTATTCTTCTCAATAATAAGTCATTTATGGACAGTCAGTGCCGGCGGAATGAGCTGCAAATTTTAAAGCAATTTTACCTTGGTTTCAATCTACGAATATACGAAAAAGTTTACTGTCCACGACGGGATCATGAGAGAAACATGTCAGAAACGGACACGAATAGTCAGACAATGGACTCCGAAGACGACGTTTCGACAGCTTCCACTGAAAAGTCTAAAACTTTGATGACGCCAGAAACTGAGGAGGAAGAAAATGATCCTTGGATGCCATTGGTAGAAGAAGCAATGCAAAGGAATAAGATGGCTTTTGAGGAAATGAAGAATAATTTGATAGACAGTGGTCTTGATGAGCAATCCGCTAGAGAAAGGGCTTTCTCCAGCATTCTGCCTAAGCTCCAAAAGGAACTAGAAAGTATCTATATGGAGCGCCTCTTGTGGATCAAACAACTAAAGAAAGATCCAGTGCATAGGAAGATAATGCAAACAAAGGATGCGTTCGTGAATGAAGATAACTTTGATCCAGAAAAAGCTCTTGAAGCAGCTGTTGATAAGAGAAAGTTTCTTATGAATAAAATTCAAAAAGGCTACAGTTTTAATGAGGAAAACGATGACGAAGAAAGCGATGATTAAACTGCTCCACAACAAGCTATATAATACTTTACGAACATTTATATCGCAAAGTTTTTAAATGTTTAATAAATTTATCTATAACTACATGAGTGGGTATAATATCGTTTCTCAACATATAAATACACCAATGGCTATTTATGATAACCTCTCCACTCTCTTTGCTTTGTTATCCTTTGTTGCATGTTAGCATACGCCAAAACGTGGAAGTATGCCACCCAGTCTTCGGGCCATCGGACCTAAGCGGGCCTAAATGCGAAGACGCATGTGCAAAATGCGAAGACGCATGAGAAAAATGCAATGGTCAAAAACATGCAAAACGTGTACGAAAGGTCTATTATTATCCCTCCCAATGGGTCGCACAAGAAGGAACTGCCCTCCTTTTGATTGTCTCATGTTAACACATGAAGAAAAATGGAAAATATACGGTCTGGAAGCGATATAACGGGTCATAGTTAGAAAGCCCATCGTATGGGCTGAATTCAATGAAGCTATAAGAGTGCTGAAGTTAAGAAATAATCCAGACGCCTACGTTCACCTACAGCAGCTGGAAAAAAAAACCGACACAGAATTTGTAAACTCATTGATGGAACTCTATCTAAACTTAGAAGATCCTGAATTTCAAATGGTTTTAAATTATCTCTTGCACTGGACAAAATAAGTTAAATAAACTTTTACAATATTTCAAACTTAAAAATATTTCATAAAATTTACAGTTTGTAAATCTTTTATTTCGTTATGTACTATTTTAATAAATGTATTTAAAAAGTTAAAGTTTCTCGTTCATGTGCTTTATTAAAGTGTATATATCATCTTTGTAAAACTCAAAATGGGATGCCCCCTTGTACGTACACCCTTCCGTACATCACTCTGTACGTACACCCATGTACGTACACCCCTTAGTACGTTCACCCCTGCACACATTATGACGTCATCACTCTACACACACCCTAAATACTAATTACTTCCGATCCCAGATGGGGGGTTTTATCTACTTCTGTTATCAGATACAAAAAGAGGATGGAAACTAGTATTCACTTTTCTTATTGTTTATTACATTTATGTAATTATTGTTTTGTGGAATAACTTAACGTAACAGAATTGGTAAATAAGTCCCTAAAAGTGCAGGTCGATTTCACGTGTGTTGCTCACAATTACAGACTGGGACATGTAAATATGTAAAAATATTCTGTCTGCTGTGTTCTTAAATCTTCTTGCCTTACAGGACAATTTTATTCAACTGAAACTAAAAATCGTGTTCATACGTATTTTATGCCGCTGATTAATAGCCCATTCCCCGTTGATCGCAAAAGGCAATATGTATATCTAAATTTCTTTCATTTTATTAAAAATTGTAAACAAAAGATGGCAAACACACGGGCCTATTCACATGCGACGAACTTATTAAACTTTTGAACTCACGTTCTATGAATAGGCAATAAAATTTCCCGTTCCCCGTTTTAATGATTGTTAAACTTATTAAGCCAACACGCAATCACTTTGTGTTCGTATAATAAACACTGTATTACTTATATCGATTCCCTCTTCCGTTCCCATTCTCCGTTCCCATTCCCCGTTCCCATTTCCCGTTCCCATTCGCGTTCCCATTCCCCGTTCGTATTCCCCATTCCCCGTTTTAAAGATAGCCAAGTTATTTCGACAGCTTCCGAGATAATTGATCAATATGTTCTTCATACTTATTCAATTTGTCAATTCATCATGATCATCTTATTTTGCACTGACCACTCATTGATCGCCGCGAGGTTTAGGGAATGGTATTTCAATGCTACTAGCTAAAAGTAGCTAATAATGTTGTATCATCAGCAAAGATGTCAATTGATCGACGAGAGCGTGACAAGTGCAACGGTATATCATTCACAAGTCGAATGAACAGTACAGTTCCCAGTACTGAGCACTGCAGCACACCTTGTTTGATAGGCTGATGACTTGGCTGCTGTCCATTAATGGTTACAACATAGTCCCTATAATACAGTGTCTGGAAACGCGGCAAACTTGAAAGTTTATAGCCATGTGCATGGGTTGATGTTGAGGGTGTACTGAGAGTGCACGTTTTCTTTGTTTTACAAATGTTAATATTCAGCTGCACGGATTTTATTGGCTGCTTCCTTGATTATGCTAAGAGAACAATGTGTTTACTGAGCGTGAAGGTGCACAAACATGAACAAAAACATAGAACAAAAGGTTTAGCTGCGTTTCCAGACACTGTGCTATAAGGACTTGCTCCAGTAATCGCAGACATTTATAATGCATCCTTACGTGAAGGTTATTTACCACCCTTACTCAACTGTGTGCTGTTACCCCAATTCCCAAGAAAAGACCACCTAATGCCATCGAAAAGGATATCAGACCTATATCATTGACATGTCAGATTGCCAAAGTAATGGAAGGTTTTACCTTAACTAGAGTTTTCCCTACCATACTACCTCAACTGGATAATAAACAATTTGCTGTAGCGGGGAAATCTACTGAACAAGCCATAGTATATATCCTTCACTTAGCCTTAGAGTTCCTGGATAAGGGTAACTGTTCACTGAGATTGTTCTTTGCTGATTTTTGCAAAGGATTTGATTTGATAGATCACAGGATTCTGTTGGCAAAGTTATCTAAATTTAACATCCACAATAGCCTGTTAAGGTGGATTGGTTCATTTCTCCTAGAGAGATCTCAGTTTGTACGCATTGGTAATTCAACATCTATTGTACAAAATATCAATGGGGGTATTCCTCAAGGGACTAAGCTTGCCCCGATACTTTTTGCTGTTATGGTCAATGATCTTATATCTACATGGGGCCCAAGAGTTAAATTTGTTGACGATCTAACTACCATGGAGATTGTTCCGAGAAATTCTCCTTCACTGATGAAATTTACTGTTTCTGATATCCAAACATTTGCTTGGCATAATAACATGAAATTAAATCCAGAGAAATGTAAAGACATGATTGTTGATTTCCTTCAGTACAATGCCATTGAATGGCAACCTATCGTTACCGATGGTATACAAATTGAAGTTGTATCAGGGTTCAAGCTACTTGGAGTTTATCTATCTAGTGATTTAACATGGTCTTTGCATTGTGACTATATAATAAAGAAAGCTAACAAAAGATTATATGCCTTGAGAAAATTGAAGAAGATTGGTGTTTCTAGTGCGGATATTGTGACTGTATATTGTGCTATTATTAGATCAGTGATGGAGTATGCTTCGGTAGTTTTTGCAAATCTCCACAAATGTTAAGCAACGATCTGGAAAGAGTTCAAAGACGTGCATTGGCAATTATCTATCCGTCCTCCTCGTATGTAGAAGCTTTATCCTTGGCGGGTATTCAGCCTCTTAGTGTTCGTAGAGATGCAGCTTGTAAGAAATTTGTTGCAAATATTAAACCAGGCAATCCGCTTTACCCTCTTATCCACAATCAGTTCCCTATTCTGAACCACACCTACTCTTTGAGAACTGAAAGAATAGACAGACCAACAATAATTCGAACTGATCGATTTCAGAACTTTGTAACAGTTAAATTTAGGGAAGAGTTTTAATTAGTTATTTATTTTATTTTTATCTGTCCATAATATAGTCTTGTATATCGAACATTGTTAATGTTTATATAATTTTAATTTTACTATGATACTACCTGTAATTCAGTTTAATACTGCAAGAGGTTTTAATAAACTATTAAATAATAATAATATTAAAAGTTTAGACCTTCCATTGAGATAATGAAGATGAGATCTGAACCACGCTATAGTTGAATCACTTACTCCATATGACCATATAATTTAGTGGAAAAATTTATGGTGAATTTCATCAAACGCTTTTAAAATCGATGAAGACAGTTGCCGTGGCCTTGTCATTTTTCACATATAGTAGTAACTAGAAATACACTCAGGCAGAACCCCTCGCCATTAGAACCATTATTCTCCCGAAGTTATTGTAACATGACGTACTAAGTCGATTACTGTAACCATGGTAACACGCAAGCGAACACTGTAATACTGTATATTTCTTTTATTTTCACTGTACAAACTGGTAAAATAAATAGTGAGAAGATTTTCACTATCAAATTACCAATTGCCCGTCTATATAAAGTGGGTATGTTATTTTGTACTCTTTTAGCTTTGGTGGGTATGTTATTTTATACTACGTTTTTTAGATAAAATATGTTGTTTCTTATTCTATTTAACGCATTTGAATTAATACTAAAACAATTTTTAAGATTGGTCAATGTTGCATTCATGTATTGACCACACAGGATGAACTACAGCTATGCGCATTTTCAAAAAGCGTGTGCAAAATAAATACTTGCTCGTTTAAAACGCTTTAAATCTCGAAAATCCTGCCCTTTCTCGGCCTTTCGACTGATTTTTTTCCTATTGACTTTAGTAAGTGAAAGTCCTCTAAAAATTTTCATTTATCTTGCTTGGAGACTTAATATTTGTCTGCATTAATATGTCCCAACTCCTGAGTACAATTTTGAAAAAAGTTTTGATACAAATGCCTAAAATAAAAGTCAAATTGGCAGTTATTTTTCTGACGTATACATATATAAAAACAAAATCGTTGTCTTAGCCAATCATGATGTTGCTAGTTACCAGTTTTCTCTTTGCTTGAACAAGCGCATGTGCAAAACTTAAGAAAACGTCCAGTCCAGTCCACTACAAAAAAAAAGGCGGACGACTTTGCATTCCCACATACCCCATATTTCACATACCCCGTTGTATTAAATATCCGAGCGGAATTAGTACCCTCGCACGGCACTTCGCGCCGGCTCGGGAATTAGTCTGCAAATTTGATCAAAGCTGTCTCGGTAGAGTATCCTTTGGAAAAAGCTCATTGTCGTTCATACAGTAAAGCAACAACCAATTACATAAAAATGAACCCATAGCGACATTTAGCGACATTTTTTCATATATCTTAGATAAGACAGACAACACAAATACATGTATGGACCTGTAATTATTTCTGAGCAGCATATACGCAGCAACTAAGCTAGCTTGTACCTTAAAACAATCATCTATTTACAAGCCGTTAAATAGATATGACTGCAAGGTTATAATATGCTTGACCGGTTTTACTTATTATTAGGTAAATTATTGTTTATGCCTTCTGGAATTTTTTGGTCAAGCTTAATTAATTTCTGAGTATATGTTGAAAGTATGTTATTCAACATTCGATAAATACAACTTCGCTGTTTCATTAAAGCCTGTTGTTTTCAACCACATCAATGCGCAGGAAAATATAATCTGAATAAAATTGGAAATGTTACTAAAACCATGTACTTTGAAAATTTTAAATACGAGACATGAACTGCATACCAAATTGATAAGATTGAAACACTTGTCTTTGTCTTTACTGGCGTGAGGTATTTGAAATGTTAATTTTGAAGTAATTCTGAGTGGATACGGAGAAAAGCACGCATTTCTTTGTATTTACATGTAATAATACCATTCCGTTCATATTCAATACACGTCACAACTCGCTATCAATCTGGTAATCAATATAACCAGCTATGGCCATAGCGCCCGATTCTGCTTCGACAGAAGGAATGGAAGAATTTCTTATATGCTCCATTTGTAAAAACACTTTAAAAGAGCCAACAACGCTCCATTGCTTTCATTCGTTCTGTAAAGAATGCCTTACGACGTATGTTGAAATTCAACTTGAGGAAGCCCAAGACGAACGTAGGAATGAGCATCTGTTCAACTGTCCCATGTGCCGAACTCAATTTGAACTGAGAAAAGCTGAAGACGTGGAACAACGTCCATCCAACTATTTTGTAAACAATATGCTCGATATATTGAAAATACAACAACAAACACAGCCTTGTGAATCTTGTAGAAGTCAAATACCTTCCACATGCAGATGCATTGAATGTGAACGTTTCCTGTGCGAGAACTGCTTGACAACACACAACAACTGGCTTGATTTCAAAGAACATACTGTGTTGACTTTGGAGGAATTGACAAAACCCGAAAATCAAGCTAAAGCGAAAGGAAAGCCACGTTGCCAGAAGCGTGAACACGGAAGTACGCCCCTTGAATTCTATTGCAATACATGCCTGGAACTGGCTTGTATTAATTGTGTTGTCGTAGATCATCCAAGATCTCACCATGACTATCAATCTATCCATAGAGTGGCAGAGAAGCACAAAGAAGCATTGAGTACAACTTCCGCCGGTTTGCAGCAGAAATATAACGAGGCGAAGGACTCCTTGCAGAAAATAGAACACGCTACTCAAAATCTACAAGCCAACACCAAAAATGCCAAGGATGTCATCCTACAACAAAAAAATGAAATCTTGGAAGAATTTACCAAGAAGCTAAAATACAACACTGCTGTCTTGCTTGGCGAAGTGGACAAAAAGCACGACGAGGTGGACCAAAAACTTGTGGATCAGCAAAACGACGTGAAAGCCTACGTGGAGAAGGTGAATGGTTCACTGGAGTTAGCTGAGAATATATTCGAAAAAGGAAGAAATGAGGATATTCTTTTGCTTGAAAGAGAAATTGAGGTGAACGCCGGCAATATTAAGAAGAAATTTTTAAAGTCAATGCAGCCAGTTCATAATGGTAGTTTTACATACCTGCAAGCCAAATCAACCAAAAGTATCGTTGACAATGTTGACCAGAACCATTTTGTAAAAATTGGTAAGTTTATGCCCTATTTATACTGCAAGTCTAGTTTTGGCTTTGGCCTAATTTAATTTATACCAGTATAATTTTAGATTTTGTTTGCATCTCACTCGATTGTTAATAATTGAAGGGTTTTGTAAATGGAAAATTATTGAGTGTAAATTATATACATTTAAAAGACCCAATAATAAAAGACTCAAATAATAAAAGACTCAATAATTTAAAAGACCCAATAATAAAAGACTCCATCTACAAAACCCTTCAATCAGTATAATTTTAGTACAACAAAATAACTGTTCTGCTTTAAAGCGAAAAATTAGACAGACGAGTTCTTAAAAAGACTGCTTAATCACTTTACAGCTTGTAGTTCGTAATTGTAGTCAGTTACGAGACAGGACGGGTGGAGAGAGGGCAGGGATAGAATCGCTCATTGAAATTGAATAGGAAATATGGAATCCTGCCCACTTCCCTCCCACCCCTCCACTTTTAACCCGGCTCAGAGGTCCCTGGAACGATCGAACAGAAAACAGAGTGAACTGAATAGATGAAGTAATTTTAAAAATTCTGAGAAAACTGAGGAATTTCAGAGCTTTTTCCAAGAAATTCGCGAATTTGATGGTGAGAGCTCTGATTGATGATTAAGCTAAAATTAAATCTATATTTTACTGTTAAATATTTTATTATTTCAGTGGATCCAACAGAGCTATTACTTGAAAGTTCAACGATCTTGGATGGTAACAATGACCATGGGCAGCAACTAGCAGAGTGGGTGAAAGATAAGAACTTTGGATGGCAGCTTTGCTATCGAGCCTCAAAAGACGGCTGGAAAAGCGATGATTTTCATAGAAAGTGTGACGATGCAGGACCCACATTGACCTTGATCAAATGTGGAACCAATATCTTTGGTGGATATACTGATCAGACGTGGACACCCACAAGAGGTATTTTATGCATTTCCTATTTTTGCAATGAAAATTTAGCAGGTGAATGTAAGAAACAAATTAACTGAATTGTTATTTTAAGCATTAGAGTCCAATGCGTGGACCAGTCTACTAATTACATAGACTGAGCGCTCAATCTATCTTGACTGGAGCTCGGAGTCGGCGAAAATTCTGACGTCATATAAGTCCTTGCTCCTATGCGGAAATTTGCTGACATGCAAATGCGATGATAAACGGCTCGTGTTTTATATATTGATATTATTCAGACTCAGAAATTGTCGATTTTGTGTTTTTGAGGTGACAAGTTTCTGTGAAATCGCCATAGCTAGAAAGTAAGTCAGTTCGTACTAAATGTGATTTTCAAAAAAGTAGCGGTCTGCAAATGTGTTTTCAATCGTCAATTAAAGCCGTACATGGTTAGAAAAAAATTGCAAATACCTGTAGCCGTTGAAAACTTCACAAAACATACTCAACTGATAGTTGTTTAAAATATCAGGAAAGATTGTCGGCAAACATTTTTCATGTCAACAGCAGAATAATACTTACAACATGACAAATTTAGTAAAAAAATATAACATAAATACCAGCAATCATCGATGGTCTTTTTGTGGTCGCGTATAAAAGCATACTGCAAAAGCCATCATTTTTTTTATTAATGAAGTTTAACATGTTGAAATATATCATAAAGTACTTTGGACAACTGGCAACTTAAGCAAGACAAACACAACAGACGCATTTTGTGGCATATATTTTGGGCAAGGAAGTGCTCGAACAGTCTAGAGGCTCTAGCTAACATAAGTTTTACCTAGAGGAACAGAAGGAGGTTGCAGAAGTTGCAGAGGGGATGAGCCAGATCTGTACATGTTGTTCAGTGAGTTGAGGCTTGATGGCCTAGAGACCACCATTGGTTATACTGAGAGAGTATCAGTTGTGCCATGATTTTGAGGTAAACCGCAATTGATCTCCAATGGAAAATCAAGGTAGACATCAAACCCATTGGACATCGATTTTCCATTGGAGATCAATTGCGGTTTACCGAAAAAATCATGGCATAACGGTTTTGTCCCATAAATCAAATAGACTGATATTTGTTAGTCTTGTTACTCACCGAACTATTAAGAATAATCATGTGTTTGTGCTTCGTAAAAACTGCTTTCAACTTCGGCATTGTTTATACACTTCGACCCCATTTTGAAAATAGTTAATTTTGCCAAATATTTTGAGAGAAAATGAATAAAAAAGCCAATAGTAATGTAATTAGCCAAGGAAATTGCTTATCGCAGGTGAACATCAAAAGTAAACATCAAATCTAGCAGGTAAGCATCAATTCATTCCAGCAGTCCGTCGACCAATCAAAACAGTTCTTATATCTCGTTTATGGGACAATAAGGGCTCTCAAGACCTGACAGAGCATGCAAAACAGGTGGAACTCTAGATAACAGGGGAACAGGCGGACCCCCGTTCAGGTCAGTCAGCTCGTTGAAAGTGAGTTCTAGTTGGACTGCTGATCAGCCATTGGTGCAGGGTACTCAACTATGTATGACTGACCCATCGAGTCTCTAGGTCAGGTAATTAGGTCGCATTTGTCGACCTGAGGACAGCACTTCCCTGCCATTAATTACAATATTGTCATTTCCGCTACGGGAAGCTGAGCTGAGTTTATTAATTACGCATATTTATAAATATGCATGGGCTGTAAAATGACGAAAGCGTAATTACAGAATTAAGTGGGTTTTGGAATTCGAAGCTGTAGAAACAGTTTGTAGCTTTTGGTCCAATTGAGTTTTTCTTATTTATGTTGGTTTTGCGCTTTGATGTATCGATATTTTTTTACTTGCATGCTGAAACTCGTCTGAGTTCTGGCCATATGTATTGGCATATTTTTTCTTTGTATAAATAGGCCGTCAGCTAGTGCACCAAAACGTTTAGTTTCATGGGTCATCTCGCCAAGTTAAAATAAATTTACATATTCTTATAGATTAAAATACGTTGAATCCAAATCTAAAAAGTTCTTGTCGATATTCCCTGCAGTTTTTTTGTATTTCCGGATTGAAATCTTAAAAAATTCACTGTTTTGAACTACGTTTATTAGCCGCAATTCGTGAAACACTCATCGTTCAAAAAGCGTTTCGTAAGAGCCTGCATATACCGCCTACAACTCGGGCATATCTTGGGTCATTAGGATATACAAAATAGTGATGTACAAAACATTTGCAAACAAAATGTTACGTATTTAATTCATATCAGGTTCCCGATAAAAATAGCCATGTTTTTTTTGACAGCGATCAAGCGTAATATAGAAACAGTAGCTTCGTATCGAGGGATTTGTAAGGCATATTGACAATGGATAATGTAGTTTTCGATGGGGAAACGAAGGTCAACACGAGGATACTTCCTAACATTAGCGTTCCCCCTACTTCGAATACGAAAATCCGTTTAAATTTCAGGTATCTACTGCTATTTCCCAATTTTCTGATGCGCTAAGAAAATTGACGGAGAGAATTTCCTTTTAGTTTGTGCGACAAAAGTCTGCGAAGGATGGCCTATAACAAGGTCAACAAGGTCTGACAAAACACACGAAATGAAAACACTTGCCACTTGGGAACACACAACGAATTGACTATTAAAAAAGCTTGGTTTATATATCTTCTAGTTTAAAAATAAATATTACTGCTTCAGTAAACGATGCAATTGTGTTTTGGCAAAGCACAAGAACACTATAAGGTTTTATAGCCTACCACCAGTGAAATATCAGTTGGAAGCATGTCAACAGGGCAGAATAGCCCAACCGAACCCTGATCTATATCTGTGCAAATAATATAGATTATATTGTTTTGCAGTATTTGCACTGATGTATATGTGGCTAACTGATTGAAGGTCTTGCCAAAATAAAGGTTTGCTTTTCTATTGCTGCTTAACAAGTTAATAGGAGGAATAATAGATGGGGTAGTCTACCCATTATAAAATTATATAACACATCTGCCTCGCAATTAGGCACTTTGGTTTGCTATGCCACCTCAAAATTCTGAATGCAGCAATCATATGCCCCAGCCACACAACAATGTAGCAACTGATGGTACAAGACACCTGAGTACAAGACACCTGCAGCTAGAGAGTTCAAGGGCTATTCTTGATGAGGTCTTGTTGGTGCAGAAGCTACAAATCTAGGGGCAAGGCTACAAAACTCTTTCCAAGGGCATGCCAAGAGGCAATCAGGGTCACAAAATTGACCAAATAGATATTAAAAACAATAAAATTTAGGGATAGGTTTATAGAGTATAAAAATTGTTTATATCAAAGCACATCCCAGGTGTGCTAAAACTTTCACATTGAGAAATCTGTGATTCTGCATTGACCAACTCTGCACTCTGGACAGGACAGATGTACTATAATGTAAAATAATATTAATAATAAAAGAGAGCACATGCACTGTGGCTTAATCGGAGAGGTTTGATAGGTAGAGCCTTGTAGCACTATACACCAGACAAGAGTAAATTCATGTATCGGATCATATATAAGTAGGTAGGACAATTGAGAAGGTAGCACAATAGACAAAGCACGAGGCGCATGCATAGCACTGTACCAGACAAGATTACTATATTCATTCATAGGATCATATTAATTCAAGTTGAGATAGCTAGCATATATATAAAACGCTAAAACATGAGACTCATAAGCACTAGACCGCCAGACAAGAGTATATTGATGTATATAGGATCAAATTAAAGGTTATAAATTCAAGTTGAGATAATTAGCATAGAAAACGCAGAAAACATAAAAACACTATATCATAGCACTATATCAGACAAGAGTATATATTCAGGTGTATAGGATCATATTAAAAGCTAGAAATTCCAGTTGAGATAATAATAGCATAATACGCTAAACCTCACAAGAGTATATTACTATATTCATGATTGTGGAGGATTATATTAAAAACTTTAGTCGAAGCTAGATAAATCGCATACTGTAACACGTGAAAAGTATACCTATAGTTATAACAACTAGAAATACATGCATGCAGCAACCCCTCGCCACAGCTAAACAACGACAGTTTCCAACATTATACTAAGCTTTTTTGTTGCAAAATCTGCGATGCAGGAAAAAGGCCATTGCACCAGCAGTCTTTCTTCTGGAAATGGATTCGGTAAATCAGTCGCCGTGTTTGGTATCTTCGATTCAGGCATAATTTTCGCTAAAAAACAGAATTAAATTCTCTACACCCCTCACCTCCTCCCATTTATGACGCACTCAAAGGACAGGGTCATATAAGTGAACTTCAAGACATAAGTGTTTTCGTTCATCTCAAATGAGTTTGAAGGAAGAAATACTCTAATAGCTTGAAAGGAAAACTGTAAGGAAACCGGAAGGGGTTTCTCACTTTCACAGGGTTTCTTGAAAGATACGACGGAAATATTTCTTAAGTAGTGGAAGCACTGTAGTCATAGCAACACTGACACAAAATAATATAATTTTTTAGGGCGCAAAACAGGATACAAATCGGCCAAAAATAATTACAAAATAGTTGTTTTAGTTATAGAATTCCAGAATTTATGATGTAGGTATGTTATTATTCGTTATAGAGCTTTAAACTAATGTAAAATTCAACCTTCCGTTCAAATATAACGTTTCGAAATGTTCACAAAACTAAACTGCATTTTACCGATAAAAATTCCTTTTTGAAATGAAATCAGTTTAAAATATAAGCGTAAAAATGATTTCGTCCTTTTAATTTAGACCTTCTTCATCATATAAAATATACGATACTTTAACTGTAAATAAATGAAAAACTATATATATATAAAGCAGGAGTTTTTAGAACAAAAATACATCAACACTATAACAAATCTGCATCTATATATTTTACTTCTTTCGTTCATTTGTCGCTTGGACTCTTCTTATCTTTTTTGCTAAAGTTAAAGCGATAAGATCTGTTCCCCAGCTCCTCCAATAAAGTCCCAAAAGCGACCTATAATCTCACTCACTCCACTCCTGACAATCTGCCATACTTTTGAGATCAGTGAGATGACCACCCACCAACCTTGAACCACGCGCCCGCCCATGGATTTCCTTTTTTCCGGGTGTGATAAATAATCGAGCGGAATTAGTACCCTCGCCCCGAGCTATCGCCAGGAACGGCGCTTCGCGCCGTTGGCTCGGGAGCTTGTACGTCTGAGGGAACTGTCTGTGGGAGCTTGTACGTCTGACGGATCTTGTACGTCTGAGGGATCTTGTACGTCTGTGGGATCTTGTACGTCTGAGGGATCTTGTACGTCTGAGGGATCTTGTACGTCTGAGGGATCTTGTACGTCTGAGGGATGTTGTACGTCTGAGAGATCTTGTACGTCTGAGGTCCTTTTCAAATTGCGTCACTTCCATATGGAAATCTGAATATGAAAGCTACGCCAGCCGTTCTTGTGCAGGGAATAAACATATATTGTTCACAACTTGACAATTTTTCTCTGATATTGGTTGTTGTACCGCAGTGTAATCGATCCTCTTGAAGTTGTGTAACATTGCACAAATTCCCCATTGTTTTCCTGATGTTCGAAACAAGACTTGTTATTCTTTCTATCCTGAAGCCGTATAGCGTTTGCTCTTAACGTAATCTTTACAAGTTTTTGGGTGTGGTTTTTTTGTGATGCAAGTTTTGATACGTTGAAACAAACTTTGAAAAATTTCACTGAAATCTTGCGAATGAGCAGCAGGCGCATAAACTGTATCCAAATGTTTTAATACAAAGATGACCATTGTATCCATGATGGTGACAGCTAACTTTAGGAGAGCTTCTTGATTAGTTAGACCCCAGTTTGCATCAGTTGTTCACATGGTAAGTTCCAAAGTTCAATTTCTTATCATATTTTATATTTATGAACAGGACACGGGAATAAACGCGTTGTTCTATCAAGGTACTTGAGTTTTCCCTGAGCTACATTTGGTGTATGTACTAATTGGGCTGACCGACTGGGAAAGCCTTAGGGCAAATGGAATCTTCTTGAATACATTACTTCATTAACCGCAATTTATTGCTTTGCATAAATTGAATATATAAAATTATAAGGTTCGTTTTCAAACGTGCGACAGGAAAATATACTCCTATTCCTTGAGAAGTTTGTTCTCAACTTGCAGGTAATAAATGTTTACCAAAAACAACAAAGTTTGAAAAAAAAAACACAGAACTGACAAAAACTTTAAAAATCTCATGTCTTTTTAAAAACACATTATGCCCATAAACACAAACAACAGTAGTCAAATTTTGGTATGCGTAACTATGCCGTAATTGTCATCGACGGGAGGACCTACATGACGTCAGCATCGATGCGGACACTATTTGACCTAGAGTACTCAGTCCAGTTTCGCTGAGAGAAAAATATAACTTGGGCGCGCTGGTTACTTTTAAAAACGCGTGGCCATCAATGAAAGACAAATACTGAAATGCTCAGCGTGCTTTCATTTATCGCTGAGTGTAGACGCATCTAGACTGATTCGGAACTGCTGAGTAAAGAAAATGACTCCGTTCCAACATGTCCTACTGTTTGACTTAATAAATTGCTTGATCTCAATACTGCAACTAAAATGCTATGGTAGGAGGCCATTTTTGTTTTCTTCGAAATCCAATTTAAACGCAAAATTTAATAAACTGAACTTAAGTAAACGGAGACGAACCGAAACGAGAGGAAACGAAAAGAAATAGAGTAAAGTAGAATAGAATAAAATAGAATACTAATACAATAGAATAGAATATTAATAGCATATTTATAAAATATTATAGAATAGAATGGAATTGAATGGAACGGAACAGGGAAGAGCGGAATAGAAATAGAAGTGGGACTAAGAATAGGAATTGGAATTGCAATAAAAAAAGAGTAGGAGTAGGAATATGAATATGATTGGAATAGGAATAGGCATTGGAATAGAATTGGAATTGGAATAATAATAGGAAATAGAATTGAATTGGAATAGTAATAGGAATAAGAATAGGATTTGGAATAGGACTAGGAATAAGAATTGGAATTGGAATTGGAATAGGAATAGGAATAGGAATTGGAATTGGAATTGGAATAGAAATAGGAATTGGAATAAGAATAGGAATATATTAGGAATAGGATTTGGAATAGGAATAAGAATAGGTATAGGTATAGGAAAAGGTATAGGAATAGCAATAGATATTTTGGAGATAATATATTTTTTCAATGACATTTTCCACGAGTTTTCCGACAAATTGCTTATGATGAATTATTCATGTTTACTTATACTTTATATTTTTATTTTTAAGCTTCTAAAATTTTATGATTTTGAAATCGTACTTCATTTATATTCCTTTTTCCCGCCGACAATATATAACAAATATATTTCACGATTCGTCTTGCGCACTCGAGTATTTACATAAATATTTCTTACTTTTCTTTCAGGTATTGAATTATCGTATAAACCCTCCAATATTTCATTTTTATTTTCAATTCGAAACAAGGGCAACTTGCCACCTTTAACATGTCCAATCTATGGTCATCGAAAAGACTCAGCAGTCTGCCGTGTTCGTTGCTGTGGAGCTATCTTTGGTGGTGGCCATGATCTGTTCCTCAGTGACAACGCAAACACAAACAGAGGTTCATACAGCAATCTTGGTAAGACATACCGACCTCCTCCAGGATACCGATATGACACTCCACAAACCAAAGCTCTGTTTGCCGGCAGCGAGTACTTCCAACCAACAGAAATTGAAGTTTTTCGACGCTGAACGGAGGTAAGATTAAACAACCTCATTTTCAGGCACTTGATGAGGAAGCATGAGGAGAAGAGAGCCTGGGAACGAGGTTGAAATTTCAATGCATGTTGCGCCTTAATTGACGCAAACGTATTTAAAATAACTACTGGACACCATCAAATGAACATGCTAGTGGCTCAATTTTCGATGTTATCTCCTTACTTCACACTAGGGAGCTTTAGCAATGACTACGAGTACGACTACGAGTACGAGATTCGTCATTTTCGCGTGTTGTTTGTATACGCCATCTCGCAAAAGTCGTAGTCGTCGGGTAGTTTTGAGTACGAGGTTTATCAAAATTCTCGTAGTCAAAAGCCCAACGACTACGACTTTTGCGAGATGGCGTATACAAACAACACGGCGTTTTGCGCGAAAATGACGAATCTCGTACTCGCAGTCATTGCTAAAGCTCCCTATTATCCCCGAGCCAACGGCGCGTCAGCGCTGTTCCGGGCGACAGCCCTGGGCGAGGGTACTAATTCCGTTCGGCTGCTAGCGGAGTTAAAAGTTCATCAATTATCGCGGACGCGTCGTTATGACTGACCGTGGCATGGATGAACCTCCCACTGATCTCAAATATATGACGGATTGTCAGGGATGAAATGAGCGAAAGTTTTTATGAAGCAAACTGAGAAACTTTGAAAGTTGTTCCCTCACGCACAATTTTCCAGTTAATTTCAGAAGTCAGTCACTGCAATAACGTGAGAAGTCAAGTCACTGTAATAACTAGGCCAACAACAAGACAATTTGTTTTATTGTTTATGTCTTTGTCGGTTTAAAAAATGTTAGTTGTACATTTATACACTGCTTTCCATTTTAATGTCAGTGTAGGTATAAGCTTTTCAGATTACCCGATTACCACGAAGAGACCAGAATTACGGTTCATTCTAAAAGTTCATTTTACATTAAAGTCAAAGACGTGGCAAAGCGTATCAGACTTTCAGTTTAAAAGCAGTGAAGTTTTATAAACATTTCAAAAGGGTTTAGCAAACGTCTAAGATCCAATATTTGAAAAAATTACGTTATCTACATTATATGTTTGGGGGATTGAAAATTCCGTAGTTAAAAGTATTAACTTTTCAAGTCGTTTAGTAGAAAAATATATAAAAAACATATGTTCCGTTTAACTATGACGACCACAGATGGCGACAACTAATTTTGCTCACGGTGATTTCGCGACAGCGATATATTGCGTCCAGCGATCTGCTATGTAAGTACCAATACTTCATGTCAAAATGCGCATAATTAATCATCTTATTAAAAGCCGAGGATTTTTATACGATACTTGGGATTACTTCCTGTTGAAACAATGCATGGGAACTATAGTTGCTTGGCTAGCGCGAGGGTTGCTGCATGCATGTATTTGTAGTAGTAGTTCCCCATTATATCAAGACTTAATGCATATTTCTGTAAAAGCTAAACCCTAATCCCTAAATTTTTAACCTGAGCGCTTAACCTAAGCCCTAAATCTTAATCCTTTCTCTGACATTCAACCTAAAACTGAACATTTATCTTAAAACAGAACTAAACCTCAACTTTAATCTTTAATCTAAACTTGAACCTAAACTCCAATTTTAAACTTATGCCTGAGAGATAACCAAATTGGCGCGACTGATGAAAAAATGGCGCGACTCGTGAAAAATGGTACGACTCGTGAAAGTGTTCTAATCGCTCTACATGCTGACGTGCACAGCAACATTACCCAAATTTCCCATAAATAAAATATTTTTTGTTGTAGGTTACTCATTCATCTTTATACGCAAGAATTTCCAGTGGCACACAGTCTACAGTATCGTGAATACCTATATTATCTTTCTTAAAAACCGTCTTACTGAGAAATGAACTGTGTTACTGTACATAAGCTCGACTAAAATTTGAATCGAAAATCCTTAAAGAGATACATGTATCAATGTAACATATATTTATTGTAAATACTAACGATATTTTATTGTAAATACTCACGATAACTTAAACGTTTAATTCGTTGTCAGTTTGGATTAAACTGACGATTAGACCAGTCGCAGATAAAATATTTTCCTTGCTCACTTGAAAAATAGACCTAAAATTGAACTTGCATTCTTTAAGAGGATTTGGCAGCAACTATTTTTTCACAAGAAATTATGTGTCAAATTGGAACATGCATATATTTTCAGATATGCGATTTGAGTTTCAGATATTCTTTCATATATATAAAAGTAGAAGTTCATACGTGAAAATTAATTTTACATGTGAAATTATTGTTTCATATTTTCTATTTATTGGAACACCAAGTTTCGCATATAAAACACCTTATCACATGTGAAACCATATGTGAAATTCTTGTCACGATATCACCTTCCACTCGCCTCACGCGTGTTTCGTAGCTGATCAAATCTAGTCTATATTAGAAATACATGCATGCAGCAACCCCTCGCCACAGCTAAACAACGACAGTTTCCAACATTATACTAAGCCTTTTTGTTGCAAAATCTGCGATGCAAAACGCAGGAAAAGGCCGTTACACCAGCAGTCTTTCTGCTGGAAATGGGATTCGGTAAATCAGTGGCCGCGTGTTTGGTATCTTCGATTCAGGCATAATTTTCGCTAAAAAACAGAATTGAATTATCTACCCCTCCATTTATGACGCACTCAAAGGACAGCGTCATATAAGTTTGAAGGAAAACAATACTCTAATAGCTTGAAAGGAAAACTGTAAGGAAACCGGGAAATATATATACATGGTTTCTTGAAAGATACGCAACGGAAATATTTCTTAAGTAGTGGAAGCACTGTAGACGCTGTAGTCATAGCAACACTGACACAAAATAATACAAAATTTTTAGCGTACCAAACAGGATACAAATCGGCCAAAAATAACTAAAAAATAGTTGTTTTAGCTATAGAATTCCCGAATTTATGATGTAGGTATGTTATTATTCGTTATATGAGCTTTAAACTAATGTAAAATTCAACATTCCGTTCAAATATAGCGTTTCGAAATGTTCACAAAACTAAACTGCATTTTACCGATAAAAATTCCTTTTTGAATTGAAATCAGTTTAAGATATAAGCGTAAAAATGATTTCGTTCTCCTTTTAATTTAGACCTTTTTCATCATATAAAATATACGATACTTTAACCGTAAATAAATGAAAAACTATATATATAAAGCAGGAGTTTTTAGAACAAAAACACATCAACACTTTTATTGTTTTAATAATATAACAAACCTGCCTCTATATATTTTACTTTTTTCGTTCATTTGTCGCTTGGACTCTTCTTATCTTTTTTGCTAAAGTAAAAGCGATAAGATCCGTCCCACAGACACAGCTCTTCCAATAAAGTTCCAAAAGCGACATTTAATTCAGACTTTCTCAAGATTTTTTATAATCTCACTCACTCCACTCCTGACAATCTGCCATACTTTTGAGATCAGTGAGATGACCACCCACCAACCTTGAACCACGCGCCCGCGATTATTGATGAACTTTAGATCTCCCTTGGATTTCCTTTTTCCGGGTGTGATAAATAACCGGGCGGAATTAGTACCCTCGCCCGGGCTATCGCCCGGCTCGGGGAAAAAGCTCGTTACAAATACTGCAGTTTGGCTTGACAATGTTTGTTTTATCTGCGATTAAACGCCTCGAAAGTTTTTGGTAGACCATAACCAAAGTAATGAATTGCTAAGAATTGAAATGTAAATATAAAAAAAAAATGTATGATATATAGCTGTATGGCTATATCGGTTAATTAAAATTTGGGCGGGAAGTTTGTACTATTATATTACCATATTTTTGCCAATACACATAGACACGTACACATAGTGAAGTGAAGTTTTTGGTGAAAAACTAGGAAAGCCTTGTGATCAATTCGTTTCGCAAAATACAGATTTTGGCGGAAAGTTTGCGTTTGTTTATTTTCGCATTTTTACGCTGTGTAATTACATTTTACAGTTGAAAAGTTTAAATACGCACACCTAGTCGTTTTGAAGTGTACTTTGTGTGCATAACAACTGGGAAAGTGTTATATAGAGCTACACTGACTGCACAACTGAATACTTTTTCGCATGGAGTTCGTGTCTACTTTTGAAAAATGAAAATGTGAGCGAAAATTCCTACTTGAGCTCGCACTTTGTGCATGCGTTTAAATTTGGTGAACCTTCAAATCTGATTAATATAACAAAAGAGGAAAATTTATAGAATGTCAAATTTAATTGGCTGGAACTGAACAGCTTCAGTCGCACTAGAAGCAGCTATCAGTGAAGGATTTATTGGTCACTTCAAGTCAATAGAATTAAAACCTGGACAGCCAAAACTTTTGAGATCGCTTTGTGACTTGGTTGAGTCTGAAATTTTTTGAAAGGTGTCCAGAATGCATTTGATGCGGATACTATGGGCATGGCGTCGTTAGGCAAATTGTTTTATATACGTGTTTGTTATTATACAAATTAGCTAGTCTATAACAGCCAATTGTCTAAATTATGTTATAGGTACAGATTAGAGGGATATTTAGCAAAATGTCCAAGAGAATAACAGAGTTAAATCGAGGAATATTATAAAAGTTTTGATAAATATCGATTTACGCGTAGAGACATTGGATGATCTGGGTGGAACTGCCTCGACAGCCTCCCCCCGCCCTTCCGGCTGGACCTCGCGGAATTATCGGTTCCCCTGCATGGAGAGATTCCGACTCGGAATGCCCAGGGTGCATCCCGTATAATTAATAGTTAATTACTGAGGCCAACGGCATTCTTGAATATATTGAGCGAGCGTGTTCTTTCAAACCCCACAAGCGCAAGACAAGAAATTGCAGCATAAATACAACAGCTGAATATGCGCATGTTAGAGCAAACGCTTGCTGCGACATGCCTTGCGCGGCGACTCCAGACGAAAGTTTTGACACAATCTTCATCAAAAACGGAAAAGCAACAGAACAGAGCAATGCAGAGATGCACTAATTCTAAGTGCAGAATTAATTAAACAGAATAAGACACGAATAAAAACTTTTTAATGTGTTTTGCGCATGTGCAGATTGAAAATTATAAATTCAACAGATTGAAATAAGGATTCAGTTCACCTTCAGGTGGCAAAGCTTGAGGCACCCGATGATAGGCACTTCTTCCTGACGAACGTCAGGTAGTGGTTGAGGGGTCTTTAGCTTGCTCGAAGAGAGCACTGCCGCAAGTGTGCCAGCAAGCGCACTCTGCATTCGCTGGTAATAATGTAGAGAGAGAACAATAGGTTATTATGACCGTCAGTAATTATAAAGTTTAAATATCTCCCACATGGTGTTATGATACGACTTGATGTAGCAGCGGTGTGAGAATCCTTTAGAATCTTGTATATCAATGTACATGCTTTTGTCTCATTATGATTTCAACTGCATGCACGACTACAGGTAATAACTTCCATGCATTACGTTGGAAACTCTATATTTTGCATATTTCGTGGAGACCATGCAAATAATAGACCACTTTCATAATTCAGAAGAGTTTAAGTATTCTTTTATGTGCATTTTTAATAAGCCTTATCAGCCTCGTTTCTGTGACTGAAATTGAATAGAATTTATTAATCTGAACGAGGTCAATAAGGGACCGGTCATAAAGTATGTGTACTGGGGGGGTGGAGGGTAAGTTGGGGGGTACGAAACAAATTATCTAACCTTTGGGGGGGTATGAGACGAGTTACGACATTTGTGGGGGGTACGAAACAAAAAATGAGTTTAATACTATGTCTATGATTAAAACTACAAACTTTAATACTTTAATAAAATTGAGTGTATGTTCTTATAATAATTAAATTGCAATGTAGCACAGTAGCATTTATCGGAAAGTAACTAGATCGGAACCTATTAGTTTGACATCTCTGCAACCTGAACAGTCTTTGATTACGTAATTTTACTGTCGGGTAGCTCCTCTACTCGTTTAGAATGATTTAAATATTAAAAAAGATATGAAATACGTCTATGTATTACGAGTTATCCACTAATATCATTAATTATAATCAAGATTTTTCTCGCCATCTCGTTCGATAAGATTAATAGTAAATGGTATTGGTAGGTGGAATACTCGAACGGAATTATATGTACATTTTTGTAGACCTAGCAAGGAGCAGTATCGAAAAACGCAACTTAGGCCCTCTGGTAGGAATTGAACCTGCGGCCCTGCGATTCTGGTGCAGCGCTCTAAACAACTGAACTACAGAGTCCAGTTGCTGAGCGTCAACCGTAAGTTCGGTATATAGGGTGGGAGTGATGCCAGTATATGGTGTATGGGTAAATTCAAGATTTTTTTCGGCATCTTGTTCGATAAGATTAATATTAAATGGTGTTGGTAGATGGAATACTCGAACGGAATTATATATTATGCATGGCTTGATTACTTTGGCTTTGTTGTATTATATTCTGCCAAATCAGTGGGAACCACGCTTAATACGCTTCCTTTGGAGATCACGGTTTAAGCACACCTCACTGCATACAGCATACCTGTCATATGCAGCAATTAGGCTTGTAACTTTAAGGATACCTATAGTAATATTACTCCAAATTTATAGTATACTTTATGTAGATTTGACTCGATTGTTTCCTAAATTATATGTATATGCTTTCTGGAATATTTTCGTCAAGCTTAATTAACCCCCCAATATCTGCTGAAATTATGTTGTTCAACATTCGATAACTACAACTTTTGTCTTTCATAAAAACCCTTTGTTTTTAACCACATCAACGACAGACATGGAAATGTCACTAAAGTCATGTAGCTACTTTGAAGATTTCAAACACGAGACATGAACTGCATACCAAACTAACAAGATTGAAACACTTGTCTTTGTCTTTACTGGCGTGAGGTTATTGAAATGTTAATTTTGAAGGAATTCGATACGCAGAAAAAAATGCATTTCTTGGTATTTAACAATACAACTCCGTATGTGCTGACGAGTTAACACATCTCAATTCACTATCAATCTGGCAAGCAATATAGCCAGCTATGGCTATACCGCCCAATTCTGCCTCGACAGAACGAATGGAAGAACTTCTGAGATGCACTATTTGTAAAGAGGCTTTAAAAGAACCAAGAACACTCCCTTGCTTTCATTCGTTCTGTAAGATATGTCTTGCAACGTATGTTGAAATTCAACAGGAGGAAACCCAAGACGAAGGTAGAAATGAACATCTGTTCAACTGTCCCACGTGCCGGAGCCAATTTGAACTGGGAAAAGGCGAAAGCGTGGAGCGACTTCCATCCAACTATTTTATCAACAATATGCTCGACATATTGAAAATACAGCAACAAGCACAACAGCTATCTTGTGAATCTTGTAGAGGTCAAGTACCTTCCAGATGCAGATGTACTGAATGTGAACGTTATCTGTGCGAGAACTGCTTGACAACACACAACAACTGGCTTGATTTCAAAGACCACAATGTGTTGACTTTGGAAGAATTGGCAAAACCCGAAAACCAAGCCAAAGCAAAAGGAAAGCCACGTTGCCAGAAGCATGGACACGGAAGTAAGCCCCTTGAATTCTATTGCAATACATGTCAGGATCTGGCTTGTATTAATTGCGTGGTATTAGATCATCGGAAACCTGACCATGACTATCAACCTATCGACGTCGTGGCCGAACAGCACAAGGAAGCCTTCAAATCAATTTTCGCCGTTTTGCGGAAGAAATCTGAGGAAGGGAAAAACTCCTTGCAGGAAATAGAACACGCTACTGAAAATCTGCAAGCCAACACTAAAAGGGCTAAAGATGTCATCCTGGAACAAGAAAAAGAAATCTTGGAAGAATTTTCGAAGAAATTAGAACACAACACGTCGATCTTGCTTGGCCAAGTTTGCAGAAAGCACGACGCAGTCAACCAAACCCTTGTGAAACAACACAATGAAATGAAAGCCTATGTGGACAAGGTGAATGGCTCACTGGTGTTTGCAAAGAATATAATCGAAAAAGGAAGCAATGAAGAAATGCTGTCGCTTGAAAAAGAAATCGATTTGAACGTCAACGATATCGACAGAAAATGTCCAAAGTCGATGCAACCAGTTCACAATGGTAGCTTTACTTGCCTGCATGCAAAATCAACCAAAATCATCGTTGACAATGAAGACCTGGATAATTTGGGGAAAATTGGTAAGTATTTCTTTATATAATAATAAAATATCTAATAGATAAATTAAAGATAGAATAGATAGAATAGATTGGCCAATTATAGTTCTATATGGACGCAGTGGCGAAAATTTACTTTTACCGTTGGTGTGGCAAAGTCTCCTAAATTTCCGACAAAGCAGCGATTTTGATTTAAATATGGCTGTTTAGATTTTAGCCTATTTTGTGTCGAAATTTCCTACAAACGGGCTTTTTGTAAAGGTGGGAGGCAGGTACCCCTCCCCCCTTGCTCCACCGAAATTTAGATTTAACAAATTTAAATACCACTGTTTAAATACCGTATGTGGTCAAATGGACATTGAGGCCTATATAATATTTACGTGTTTTTATGCAGGGCGTTTATAAGATAAATGCGTCTGTTAGGAAGGAGTAACTCTCAATATCCGATAGCACTCGCGTTATTTCCGCAGCTTACGTAAGCAGCGTTTAATAATTGTTTTTTTGTACCGATCAATTATTGCACGCTGTAGAGCCCAAGCTCTTGCGCGGTCGGCATCTTGTATAAAAAGCCCGCGAAATTTTGAAAGCCGAAACAAAATGGCTTCTTGTAAATTTGCATCAGCTTCACTTCGGCAGATAACATTGACCTCGGGTCAAAATAATTCTTGATATCATGCTCAGTCTCATCCAATAATTGTTTTATTATACATTCAAAAAACAGACAAGAAAGCCAAGATATATTTATTATTAGACAATTCTTTACTATTTCTATGGCGCAAAATACATGCTCATATGATCTAATGCACATAATTATTGAACAATGCTTTCTATTCTTCTCCTATCTATCTTCTCCTTGATAGGCATTGAATTCCCAACAAAAATTAATATCTACGATTAGTGTAGTTTAACGAAACCAATGTAAATTTGATATGTCACATAATTGTTAATATCAAGATATTTCTCGGCATCTCGTTCGATAGGACTAATAGTAAAATATGTTTTGTAGATGGAATACTCGAACTAATATTTATATACATTTTTAGATCTTTTAGAGCATTAGACCTTTTAGACCTTTTAGTTGAACTTTAGGCCCTCGAACCTGCTGCCCTGCCATTTCCGGTGTAGCACTCTAGTGAACTGAGCTACAGAGTCTAGTAAGCAATATGTTGCTGAGCATTAACCAAAAATTTGTGTATATGTGATGGAAATGATGCTACCTCTGATGACGGGAATGATGCTATATACCTCTTACACCGATGATCGCAAAAGCTAGTAATCTATCTCAAAAGCCTTTCAGTTTAATCTAATCTAATAAACGCCCGATCGAGGATTTTTTGTATATTCAATAGTCAAAATTTTCGTTGGTACACAACCGGGCACAATTGCTCAATTTTCACACCAATCCGAGTCAACCTTTTACTCCCCCCCCGACTCCCCCCACCTAACATACACAGAGCTGTACAAGCAATTCCCAGTGGCAGCAGATCTAGTAAACAAACCAGACCTGTAGTTAAATATTAATCTCCATTTCAAATAATTATAGTTTACACAATAACACAAACTACTGTACATGATATCAGTGTTAAAAGGTTTTTAAGAGTAAAGGATTAAATATTTTGGTCCTTGGAAGCCAATTAGCCAAATGCTATTTCAGAATAGAATCAATTTGCTGTCTATAGCTATATTCTATTTTTAACAAACACAATTTTACATCACATCTGTGATCGTATTACACCATCACCATACAATGCGGTCCAACACACCTCAAGTCAAAAATAAATCATATTTAATTATATAAGAATATTTTGGTTCGGTCGAAGTCGATAATATATATCCAAACTTTAGGCGATCAATATCAAGCAACAAAAGCATAAACAAAATGCTTTAATGCCTATATTATATACAGTTCGCCCAATCGGCTGGGTTTCGACCGCGGTAATATGCAAAAATTGCAAATTTCATAAACATAGCCAGCGGGTCATCTCCTAGCTCACGCGCACAGATTGCTCTGTAAATACAAGTCGAAATTACCACAATAAATGTAGTTAAATATAATGTATTGGCATTAGGGCCGTAGCCGTACAAGACTTGCTCCTTTCCCGAACATACTTCGGAATGTACGATTCGGCACCAATATTTCTGCCCAAGCAGAAGCTTGTGTTGTTGATTGCGCTCAACAGCTCTTGGACAGAAGTCTTCGGCGAAGCGTCGATTGGCTTCTTCAGATCAGCTTGAATTTCCACCAGACATTGCTAATCTTTGTTCTCAAACATTTCGATTGAACCTTTGCGGTCAAAGCTGCGATCAGAAAGGTCATAGAATCATGTCGTATAAACTGAAGCCTGATGCATCTGATCGTTCAAAAAATCTAGCAAATGGGAATTCAGATTTTTTTAATTTAGCCAATCGGATACCTTGTATACTAACCCCTGATCGCCGAACTCCCCACATATCGCGCAAAAAGCAAATTGGTCAATCCGATAGCTGGAATCTGCCTGCAGAGCGATCAAAATTCACGCGCTAGACCGTTGTTCTGCGCGTTATGTATCGAAGGCCAGGCCGCTGTATGAAACTTGATAACTTGACTACCAACTTTGAATATAAGTCACTGCATGAAATATGACAACTGGACTGCTAATTGCGCAATGGTAATTTTACGCTAGTCACGTGATCGGTTTGACTACCCCTGGATCCGCCCCTGCAAAATTTTCTGTTTTCCATCCAATTTGTCCCAAAACAGCAAACATGGTGGGTACTCTAAAGAATGCGGCAGAAGCCCGAGTAGGGAAAGGAAAAATGCATGTAAATGAATTTTCGATGTTGGCTACAACAAATCATGAGTTTTCTTTCAAAAAATCCTTTCTTAACTTTCCAAATAATTATGTTTAACCTAATTTCCAAAATTGGGACAAGTCGCAATATTGGTGTCGCCACCTTAAATGATTCTAGAAGGCAAATAGTTAGATATTTTGATGAGTCAAATACCAATTGATTAACATGATACGTTTGTTATTTAAACGAGTGCAAAAAGTTGAATCTTTGATTAAAGGGGGGGGGGGGGCATACTTGTTGGGACACCCTGTATAGCCGAATTCGTAGCTTCAACTGCGCATCCAAATAATGGATTCTGCGTTAATATTTAAGAAATAGAAAACAGTTTCCGTGTTTCTATACATTTATATAAACAAGCGTGGGAGTTTGGGAGAACGAGAAATAATCAGTGGGGAAACGAGCCCGTAGGGCTAGTTTTTCCACGTTATTTCGAGTGCTCCTAAACTCCCACAAGTGTTTCTATAAGTGTATAGACACACAGGAAAGAATGTTTATAATATATAATATTTCTTTTATAATATAACTCAAAAGACATTTTTTAAACTCGATTAATTTACAAATTCTCATTACGTACGCATGCTGACCTTTGCTCGTCAATTTCGCCGCAAGAAAACAACTCTGTTTGAAAATTAACATTCAAAATTGTGTAAAAGCATTCAAATTCCTTTTAAATAGTATTCAAAGTTTTATAATGCGCATTAAATTTTATTTTTTTTATGATTTTAAATTTTGGCGGGAAAATGTCCGTGTTTCTATACAGTTATAGAAACACGCTTCTCGACCAATCAGCACGCGCGTACTATAAATGTTATATTATAATGTATTTAATCGCACTGATTGAAGAGTTGAATTGGCTATGATATGCATACTCGAAATCTCCCAGTCACGGCTAGCTTTAGGAGTAAGGACCGCATACAAAATTGGCTCAACGCAAAACGCGTCATTTGGATGCGTAGACAAAACTACGAATTCGTCTTTTACAAATGCGGTACCGGTAAATCATGAACATTTATCTAATTAAAATATATAAAAAGACACACGAGGGAGTGTTTTTAAAATGATGTGGAATACCAATATAAGGGATCAAAAGCGTGGCGCTAACCGACTTTTTTGACAACCTATAAAGACAGTCTTTTTCTTCATTAAAATTGTCATTTGTTGCGCATGATTTTGATCAGATTTCTTGGGACGACAAACAGAAACGCATGTAAACCAGCATAATTTCCATACAATAGTTCTATTTAATTTAAGACGTAAATTAGGAGTCGAAAGCCGGCGAGTTTTTTAACCAACGAGTTTGTGTTGCTGCTTAATTAATCACTTTACAGTGTCATATATTGCATTAAAAATTAAGCTAATCACGATCGGAAATTGTGGCAAAAAATTTACACCGAGTATGCGTACATTATTCATGCCGACGTGTACAAAATATTGATGAGGCGAACTACTGAAATATTTCAAGATATAATCAGAAATTTTTTTCATTTATTGGTGAAACCTTAATGCAAAAAATAAAAGGCTATACGCCTAAAAAACAACATTACAAAACTCAAGCATAATTTTAAAACACTTTAAACTCATAACTCGAGGCTTTATTTGTTTTTAATACGTCAAAGTATACAAAAAATGCCAGAAAAAAATCTTCACTGAGTGTTATGGCTATTTTTCTGTGCAATTTCTGATTATGAGTGAGATTTATATGTTGGACTATTATATATCTATTTCAAACTTTTTCTATTATTTCAGTTGAACCACCTGTAGAGTTGTTACTTGAAAGCTCAACAATCTTGGACGGTAACATTTACCATGCGCACCAACTTGCAGAGTGGGTGGAAGATAAGAAGTTCAGTTGGGAACTCTGCTATCGAGCTTCAAACGATGGTTGGAAAAGCAAAGATTTTCATAGAAAGTGTGATGATGCAGGACCCACATTGACCTTGATCAAATGCGGAACCAATGTCTTTGGTGGTTATACTGATCAGACCTGGAAACCACAAGGTATTCGTTGTATTTCCTATTTTTACAATGAAAAACTTAGCACGAGAATGTTAATTAAAATTGTCATCTTCCAGAACACCATGTAGCAAAATTGGTGATCCACACATTTACGAAACTACAATTAAAGTAAAAGCAAAGGACTACAATTAGTTCTACGACAATAAGATGACTTGGTAGAAATCTTCAACTGGACACGACAGACTTAGCTATAATGAAAACGTGCGAGTCTATCTTTTTTATGTTAGTTCATGTTCAAGACATGTGCACAATTCTCTCCTCGACCGAGACTTATAAACCCGGAAATTGTAGGGCGTGCGGGTTATCTGTGAAGACGCTTGGGGCATCAAAGGAAGACAGATTCCCAGTTCGCCTTCACTTATTGCTGAGCTTAAACGCCTCTAAAGAGGTTTGAACTACCTCGTATAGGAAAAATTACTCAATTCCAACAAAAGATTCCGGTTTTATTGACACAAATGCTTTTACTGTTTGTAGAGGTAATAGCATGGTTTTTTAAAGACCACCAAAATATTATATTTGTAAGACATGTAAATTGTTCCAGATTCTTAAGTTTCATTGATTAACTCATTATTACCCTAAAATATTCCTTTCACGATTAAAATTGGCTGGCATTTAACCGAAATATAATGGGTACCTAATGTGTGTTGATGTATTTCTCTTGAACTAAATTAATCATTAATCACTAATAAATCATTACCTTGGGGGTCCCTCATATACCCCTTAGGAAACGGAATTCGTATTAAAATATTTTTGATGTAATCCGAACTATTTTCAAAGTAAAACTCGCAGTTTTTTAATGAGTCACAAATAATTGCAAGACTCCTTCACGAGTTCACACTAAATCAAAAGTTACTAGTCTAGTTTTAATATATTTTGTGACATTACTTTGTAAGCTTTTATCGAATAATAATATGTTTGTTTTGGATGGGATAACTAACATATCTGTCAATCCATTGATATTTGAACAAGTCGCAAAATTGTTGTCGTCACCGTGAATCTAGAAGGCAAACGGTTGGTTATTTTCATCAGTCAAATATCAATTTATTGACTATTGACATGATAAAATTATGTTAGTTGTTCTATTTAATATAAAAACCTCAAATTATAATGGGGTACTGTATGCAAACAGGATAGTTGAGTTCGAAGAATACCAAGATTCAGTAGGCTTGCCATCGGTCCATAATCACTGAGGGAGTTTGCTTAGCCACACCAGAGAGGTAGGGTGGTTGCAGAAATATAGTCTAAAGCGGTCAAATTGTAGCAATATTGCAATAATTTGTAATCAAATATTCAAAAATGTATTTTCATAATATTCCAATTGATTCATTTAAAGTTACACTTTAAAATTACCGAGTGAAATATATTGACTATTTTGTGATGAAGTTCTTATATCAAATTGAAAAAAATTATTCATTCATCTCTGTATCAATTCAGTTTCTTCTTTAATGCCGAAGTTCTGAGAGAAATTTTGTAGTAACTTTGTAGTATTGCATGCAGTCACGTTGTTGATTTCAGGGATAAGATCTAAACCCTAAGATTTTCGGAGGCCGGGCTTCAGACTGGTGCACCTCACTTAAAATGTTCCCAGCTCCCCCAGCATTTACACCAACATCCGGCCTTGATTAGTGTTAGTCTCTTTAGATAAGAAAAATCTACATAATATTAACTGTTGCTTTTTACAATTCTTCTGATTTAGTTCTGAATGAGAATAGCAGCATAGCCAAGGTTATATTTGACTATGATGCCGAGGATGATGACGAACTCTCTCTGCAAGAAGAAGACTTGGTAAAAGTACTAGATCTGGTGGAGGATGGATGGTGGAAGGGAGAATTGAATGGAAAGATTGGAGCTTTTCCATCCAATTTTGTTAATTTAGTTAATGGACCTGCTCCAGGCACTGCTGAACCTGAACCTCCCAAAAATCCAGGTATTGTTGGGTTTCAGTTAGCCAGTGGCGAAGCTAGACAAATTTTACATTAATTAGATATGCTGCAAATTATTATATTTTTGATTACTAAAACCTTTAGAAATGTACTGTCTTTAAACTATCTAAGTACGAGTGTATTTGCATATCTTGACCTTAGCTGCCGTGACTAGCTTCGTCACTGCAATAAGCGTTACAGGGCAGCAGATGGTGGTCAATTGGTAGCTATCAGAGTGAGAAAATAATGCTTAATCTTTTTACTATATGTGTAGTCATTTTGTATTTGGAGGGGAAATATATTAGAAAGAATGTAGTTTGTGGCTTGTTCCCATCTATTGGCGTGCGCAGTTCTGAAGTTGCCAATCGTTTGCTGCCTCCTAACGTTTAAATAGAAACCTTACGTACCTACTGTTTGCACGAAGTCTTTCCGTGGTGTCCCATGTATAATTGCACCTAACATGATATACGTACACTGAGATGGGAAGGAGCGAAAGAGAGAGAGACCTGTTATATCCTGCAAGGATGTTGGGGCATTTTTGTTGAGAGGCTTAGCAAAAATGAAAAGGAGTGAGCTTATCTCTTTTATGTTAGTTTATGTTCATGATATTTCCCCAACTGTCTCCTCCGCTGAGGCTTGTAAATCCGGCTTGTGAGTGATGCAGGCTATTTCTGAAGATGCGTTTGGTATCAAGAGAAGACGGACACCCAGTGCGCTTTCGCATATTACGCCCCTAAAGAGGTTTAAACTACTGAGTAAGAAAATCTGCTCATTTCCAAGAAAAGATTCCGGATTTATTAATGCTAGCTGTTCTACTGTTTCACCTATAAATTGGCTAAGAAACTGTGGTACACTGTAGAAAGCGATATTTGCTTTCTTAGAAATCCAATGTAGTGCAAAAATAATGAAATGATATAGACGGAAAAAACGTTCAAAATATAATTTTTGTGCAGATCTGTCGCTATTTTTGGTAATAAATCTATTTTTCCGTGAAAGTTTTCGATGAGTTTTCCCACAAATTGCTTTGATTGATTACTCGTATTTACATTTTTATCTCTATTTTTAAACTCTCCTAAATGTTATGATTTCTGCCGTCATACTTATTAATTAAATAGATTTGATCATGATATTTCTTGGGCGTATGGGAATCTACATATATATTTCTTACTTTTCTTTCAGGTAGTGTTTGGACGTTTAAACGTTCCGACGTTTCATTCCTGTTTTCACTACGAAATAAGGATAACTTGCCATCGTTTAAATGTGAAATTTATGATCGTCGAAATGACAGAGCAATCTACTGTAATCATGGCTGGGGAGCAATCTTTGGTAGTTATCGTGATCTTAGCATCAGTAACAATGCCAATACAAACCAAACTTCATGCAGCAACTTTGGTAACACATACCAACCACCTACTGGATATCAATATGAGACTCCACACACGAAAGCTCTGTTGGCAGGCAGCGAGTACTTCCAACCAACAGAGATTGAAGTATTTCGACGTTGAACGGAGGTAAACTGAAAAAATCCTAATTTTCAAGCCTTTACCAAGAGCTGCAATCCTGGCTAAAAATTATCGTGGACAGCGCGTGCGTTAATCTTTTAAGTTGTCATGTTGTAGTTATATTAATGAAAAAATATTTTTTCCCTCACACCCCCATTTCAATGTTGATAAATCCATACCTAAACAAAACGAAATTCGAGAAACAACGTTGAATAGGGGAGCATGGGGGGAAATGTATCAAGTGAGCGAGTGGGTTTATATAATAAGTTTTCCACATTATCTCGTTCACATTATCTCGTTCACATTATAGTACTGTAGTTCACTGTACTTCACAATGACGCAATTACAGAAATTTAGTCAAATTTGCATGAAAGTGTACCCTAAACCTTAATTCACCCGAAATAATTTCGGTTTTCTTTTATGAAACTTTACTAAAATTCTTTAAAATGAAATCGTGATATTTCATCTTCTCACGAAGAAACGTGCTTGATCCAAACGCGCCTGACGCTTACATCTTATTGAAAAATGCTTACGTTATGAAATTCTCATTTGTGGTTCTGTTAAGTGGCATTCAAGCTTTGGCATGGAGCTGTGGGTTGATTCGTACGAGAATTGGAAATTAGGATTTCGAGGATTCGTACGAGGATTGGATTAGGATTGAAAATATAGGAAACGCGGAGGGAGGGTTGGGGGATTAACTTATATGTGTATTATATACAGTAGTGATTGGACTTTTTGTTCTTGTAGAATTTAGGTAAATCTGTGAGTAATATCTTCTAATAAGCATTGTTGTCAAATTAAAGCCGCGCTCGAGTAAGCGCCCGCACCTTCAGTGAAAAAGATTAATAAACGCTGCGACGTTTAATCCATTAATAATCATGTAAGCTTTTCTTTCTAATCTCTAATCCAAATTCCTAACACTTAGAACAAGAGCGATTACATTTTGGAAAAACTTGACAGTGAGATCAGTAAGTTATCTTCTAGGTCCTTCTTTAAGTCTGCTCTTCTCCAGGATGCATTTAATGAAAATCATATACGCATATTTTAATTGGATATTTCATTTATAGTTTTTAGTAATTAGTACTTTCTAGATATATAGAAATATTGTAGTATAAGATATTTAAGTTAATACCTCGTGTACACTAGCGTACTCTTAGCTAACTGCGGATCTTTTCAACTACAATTACAACACTTGGGAGTTATGTACTAACACTCCCGACGAAGACCCTTTCCTCGAAACGTCGAGTAGTGTATGTTTCTCTTATATTTCTAAGTAACGTGCAGTATTCCCCAAGCTATCCATCAAATACAACGTTTTTTGTTCCAGGTATGCTCCTGCAGAGAAGAATATGGGAATATCTTGCCAGACGACTCCATTAAGGAGGAACGAATCCGTGTCAAGTTAGGCAGCGTAAAATTTGAAGCGTACAGTACTATACTTAAATACGCACCAAATAAAATTATATAACGAGAAACAGATGCATGCAGAACCCCGTCACTTGTTCAAACCGAACAATTGTATTTTCCAAACGTTATTGTAACATGAAGTATTTTTGCAATCACTGTAACCATGGTAACACCACAGATTAAGGATCTAACCAGATGTCTCACTCAGCCAAAATCCTGTTCGAGATTTTTTATACGCATGCGCAAGCCGCCATTTTGCTAGTTAGTGTAATCCACGCCATTTCCACGCCATAAAACTAAGCATACATGGCGTGAGCAATGACGCCATATTGAGCCACTGACTGAGAAAAGTGACTGGCTATAACGCATGAAAAGTTATCGAAATGAAGAATATTTGTGCTATTTTGTTTTCTTAACCTTTACTGAACAGCTAACTTGTATTCTTACAAACCATTTTATAAATATATTAGCGAAAAGACAAGGCCATAGAGTGTGTGTGTTTGGTGCGGGATAAAAGTTCGAACTTTTAAAGGCCAAAAAACAACAATCCTACGCAATATTTATATTTTTAACATTCAGGTTGGTATAATATAGTCTTATCCAGATATACTTTCAAGTTAAATATCACCTTCATGTAGCCTACGAAAGGCAGGGATCCAAAATTTTTCCATGAACCATGTTCGGTAATGCCTATTTTCAGTATTTCGGTAACATTATTTGCTGTTTATGTTCCACCTACCTAAAGAAACAATATATACCAACCATTAAAAAGCAAATTAACGGTCCGAAATGTTGAGCAAAAAGAATACTTGAACAGTAATTTTTCATTTCGAAAACTTTATGTACATTTTTGCACCTTTTTTGGGCCAAACTTGCCGTTTTCAATTCACAAATTATGGCCATTCATGGCCACATTGTTTTCAGTCCGCGAACAAAAAACAAAGAAAGTGCGTGTACCCTAGCAATAGGGTGGCGTGGCATTTAGTCAGCGATCGCAGCCATTTTGCCAGTAAGTGCCGCACACGTCATCTAGCGCGTGCAATTCGTGATCCGCGAGGCGAAAATCGTGGACACGAAAATGTTAGGGAAAGATCCCTAGTGAGACATGCGGTTCAACTCTATAATCTGTGCTAACACGCAACACTGTCATATTGTTTTCTTCAGTTTTTGGTACAAAATTGTGAAATAAGTAAAAGATTTGTAATTTTGAAAATAGAATCATCTTTCGCCCAACTATATAATGTTGGTATGTTATTATACACGTATTAAGCTTAGATTTAATGCACAATTCAACCTTAGACGTTTCGCTAAACTTTTAGAAATGTTCATAAATTTTCACTGTTTTTTCCCCATAAACTTCGTCTTTGCAATAAAGTATTTGAATTTAAAACCATGTTCTTTTCTTAATCTGTAACGTATTTGAAAATACATAATGTGAAGAAATCAGAGCTAAGATATAGTATACATACGTCCATCCTCCCCTACTACAGGGAATAGGCCTTAGTGATAGTATTTAAGATTTCAACGCACAAAGAAATAAATAGAATACAATTCAGCAGAGTCTCTTTATTATATTAAGCAACGGCACGCAGAATTGAAAAATTTATTGGGATCACTTTAAGGCTTGGTTACGAAGCACTGAGCTATATTTTACTGGACTAACATTAGAATGATTACCACTCAGTATTTTAATGAAATACAAAAGAACACTAACTCCGAATAACATTTTGTTAATTATTTTATTGAATCGACGTTTCGATTGTAGTCATCATCTGATGATGATCATCATCTGATGATGACTATAATCTAGTCGAAATATCGATTCAATAAAATAACAAAATGTTATTCGGAGTTACTGTTCTTTTGTATAATATTAGAATATACTCTCATTTTCGCTTTTTGACTTCCTGTTTACCAGCATGTAAATATGAAACCGCGGTAAATTTGCATTTCCCCGCGAAATATTTAAATTTCACTCCTGTTGTACGAGATTCTCTTTTAAACGTTTCGTTTTCGCTCAATCTTAATAAAAAAATGATGACACTACTTACAAAAGGAATACAAAACTTGGGAAACACTTGCTTTGCTAACAGTGTTCTTCAAGCTTTGTTATCTGTTAACCGATACGGAAATGGCCTACTGCAAATGCAATTAACACAACCGGACTCGTTGTGTACAGGAAAAGTCTGGTAAGATATTTTATATATTATATATTAAATATTATATATATTATATATTGTTCATTATTTTCATTCATATTCTGATGAATTGAATGTCGTGCATTTAATGAAATTTCCAACACCTGCACTATACGTATATAAATTAAGTCGCCATTTGAAATATATTTCAATTAATATTTTTATTATATTCTAGGACGGATTTATAGCATTACGTATCCCCTCCGGGCCACCCACGGGCAACCCCCGGGCATTTGCACTTATTTTTTCTCTAAGTGTACAATTCCCTGCAGCTGGGCAGAGAAAGGCCAACAATGCCCCAACCCGAGGCAACGAAATGATGACAAATGCCCGGCGCCGGGACACACCAACACATAGATAGATTTCGTCAGAATAACATGAGATAAAGTTTTACATTCTTAGTTAAATGACGGTTTAAGCCTTGTAAAGATGAGCAAGTTTTGCTTCACAAGTTTACAGCTGCTGCAGAAACCATAATCATTTCCGGATAAAGAGACAAATGCCCCGTCGATGAACAAATGCCCGGCTCCCCGTCGATGAACAAATGCCCAGGGGGGTGATCAATGCTAGAATTGACTGATGCATTAATTCAGCCAGTGGGAGCCGGGTTGCATGCCTATACAGTAGGTGCAAAGGGGTGGAGAACATGATGGAAAATATTTGGTCCCACCAAGTATATTGTTATTTTTAGGCCTTTGGACCCTCTCTAACCATATAATCTATTGCAATATACCCTACCCTATCCTCAGCCCTGTCTTTGGTTCCTAATAACTCTGTCAAATGCTGTCCTCAAGTGCTCAACCCAAGTGTACAAGGTTAAAGTGTGCCCTGCATTCCCCCACGTGTCCCAGGCCCAAAACGGGCCGATTTTGCTCTATAGTGGTGCACCCACCTCCATTACAAGTTCCTGCTCAGCCCTTCTGCTGCTGCCAGGTCAAACAAATTTGATCCCTGATTTCAAAATGCATAAATTTTACAGAAATTATCTAAAAAGGCTGTGGACCTGTAATGCATAGTGAAATATAAAAATACATATAACCTACAATTAATCTTGCCATGAGATTCTTCACCCATGCACATTTTGCAACTGATCGAGACATACAAAGTTGGTCCTTATGACATGGGGGGGGGACTTGTCCCAATCTTTTCTAATTAATAAAATACGATTCCTGAGCATTTTTTATTTGTCAATATTTTTTATAACATAATTGACCATTCCAAAAGAAAGCATTTTATGAAATTAAATATTGGTTAACTGGCTTTACAAATTACTCTGAACCTAACCAGGGAGCTGCCTTAAACAGGAATATGCGCGAAATGGAACCTACTTTTTGTCAAGGGGGTTAAGTGATCAGATGTTAATGGATAAAAGGCGCTGAGGCCACATGTGCTCTACTTTATGATATTACCAAATGATTTTACTGGGAGAATACTGATTATCAAAGGTTAAAATATGCATTATGACAATCATTGTCGACATAAGTCAAGCACAAGAATATTAATTTACTTGTTCCCCAAAATATTTTTAAAAGAACCTTAGTGCTCTCACCCCAAAAACGTTTTATTTTCACCGCACTCCAAATGCAGCACAAACGTACTTTTCATTATTATTCCTATTTTTCATTTTATACAATGCGAAATATATGTGTAAGTTTGCATTTTACTTTTAATTTTCTGTACAGGTCAACCTTTTGTATTAGACGACTAAATCCCACAAGGCTTTCAAAACTGATCAGCAATGATAACTAAAATGCAAATTCAACGCAAGCTTGATTAATCACTCAACCTGACAAACAAGATGGCTCAATTAACCATTATCAAATATGCATTACTTTTTGTTTTACGTCTCAATTTTTAACAGACGATTACTCGGTTATTTCTGTTCGTAATGATATGAGAAAGGTATCATCGGAAAGCTAGAAAGCTATTCGTTCTTACTATATAAAATTTAAACCGTTTAACTCAGTATTTTATGCACAACAACCTGCCAAATTTGGATTAACTTTTTTTTATACATACTCAGGGGCGGATCTAGGGGTGGTCAAACCGGTCACGCGACTCATGTAAAAATTGCGCAGATAATTAATATTCTAAGTTAATCCAGTTAAATACCTTTCGTGCAGCGGCATATATAAATATAATAGTTATTAATATTGGAATTCTAGTCCAGTTAATTAAATTCGTTCAGTGGCGCAGTTTTGGTAAAGCAATCCAATCCAATGACCGATCAGCTGTCTTACCCATGAGTTTTGACCGGTCTCCGGTCAAATTCTAGCAATCTGATTGGTCAATATGCCTATTTGGGGTCATCTCCATGTAGATTAGACATTTTTTCCTCTCTGTGGGGCGGCCTGATCGTTTTGTGCAGTTCAGGAGCTAGTATGCGATCATTCGATTGGATGATTCAAAAAATTATCCATCCTTATCCATGGCTAGATTTTTGACCGGTCATGACGCAATTTTGACCAGTCGCAGCGTGGGGTATAAATACGTCAGGTTTCGAGCTGACTAGCCTTCTGCTCGATATTCTGTATTGCTAGCTTCAATTTTCAAGCGATTATAATACAGTGTATCGACAATGCGCGAGAATATCATCGCAGGATTTCGGAAGAACGATCTCGAAAGTCTTAACGAGATTTACGGGCATCTGATCAAGCGAATCGACGCTTTGAATAGCATAACAACGATGTCTGCGGCTCATCTATTGGATGCGATAAACAGCACAAATTCTAGCCTCGCTAGAAATTTCGGTGCTGAAGTTTATCCGCAGCATGCACGTGAAGGAACAATTGATGGCAGACGAAAGTGTTGTACGGCAATAAGGTAAAGATATATTCCTAACATTTGCATAATGTTGCGTGTGTTTCTTTGTCAAATAAAGGTTACTTATGCATTCATATTTTAATCCTATTGATATATTAATGATATTAGCATATTGTTTATACTCTGTCGTCGCGTCGTCTTCAATCAAGACATTTATTTCTATTTTCTATATAAAGTATGTATTAAAGCTTTGTTGCGGTGTAAAATAATACTATATATATGAACCGTGTTCATAGCTGCTAGCTGGCCCTGCATGTTGTTTTATTTGTTGTCACCACATGGTCCATGGCCATAGAATAAAGATTTATTCTGTGACATGGCCTGGTGTATTAATGATTTATAGTTCTGATCGGATGAACTATATTAACTATATTAATAGTAAATATCTTTATTTTGTATAGATCTGAAATTTCTGGCAATTGCTTATATAGCTCTGCATCATTGGCACTGGTAGGCAGCAACAAGTTTGTGAATGATTTGAGAATGTTAACCTCACTTGAGCTTTTCATTAATGCTAATTTTTATTCTCAACACCCATGCTTTTTGTCGGCTGTGAATGATCATAATGAATGCTTTGGTAAAAGTATTAATAATCTTTTACCTTTGTCTGTCTCTCTCGCATGCCTTGACACAGGTTTGACCAAGGATGACTTGGTAAAACAGGAGGCCATTTTAAATTGTACAGATACAAAATGGTCATCATTTCTTTGTATTTTAGGTCTCTCTTCTGTTTTAAGTAGAAATATTTTTCCTACTACCCAGATTGTGGTGAATTAAGGTATAAACTGCTATTTAACCGCCTAGTTGAGCCACGTCAACATGTTAAGAAAGGTGTAGATGATCTTCATGTTCTATTTTGTTATGAAGGTAATATTAAACCCGGAGAAACCTTTAAACCTAACCACTTTGTACCTCTTCTTTTCATCAACACCAGGAGAAACGAAAGCCGGCAGTTAATTCACAGGCATCTGGCAGAATAACTAAGAAGCAAAAGTTTCTACAATTTCTAATTTTTACTACCGGTATAGTGTCAAAGACAAAGGTTAATATTATAGATCCAACATGTTCAAAGAAAGCCAATAATGAGACTTTTCTTCTTCCAAAAGACTTGCTGCTCATAAGTTAGCTGGGGACTCAGCACCTAGCACCTCAACTACTTCTCTTCAATCAACTAGTAAGGTTAAAATTGAAGAGGTGAAACATGATTTAACTAATAATTTTGATGTTGCATTCTTTAGAGACAAGGTTAAAGGTATGGATACATCTCAAATTTGTAATTTAATTAAAAATGTTTATAAACCTGATAAACAGCACTCTTTTCCCAGGACTAATGGTAGAAGTTTTAGGTATGATTGGTTAAAATTATATCCCTGGCTTTGTTATTCACCCTCTGAAGATGGTGCATACTGTTTGTCGTGTGTACTTTTTGGAGATCGTTTTCCGGGTAAGGCTAGGAAAATCCAGAAATTATTTTCTCAACCACTTTCTCGCTGGAACGATACCGCACAAAATTTGAAACGCCATGCTGGGCATGGTACAGGAGGGGAAATGGGCCTGCATGCTTGTACTTTCCCAATTTTAACTTCTTTACTTTTGCAAATGTCAGGAGCAGCACAGCCTATTGAGGTTATGATAGATGCCAACCTCAAAAAGGAAATTGAGGATAATAGGAAAAAACTAACTCCCATTGTTGACTCTGTGGTTTTTGTGGGCGTCTTGGTTTGCCACTTCGTGGGCATCGTGATGATGCCAAGTACCATCCAGAAGTGGGTAATTACTCTACGGGGGGAGTGGGCAATTTTGTGGAGTCTCTCAATTTTAGAGTTCGGGCTGGAGATAAAGTCTTAGAAGAGCATTTAAAGACTTGTGGAAAGAACCAAAGCTATATCTCTAAGACCAGCCAGAATAAGATAATTGAATGTTGTGGCCAGGTTATTAGTGAGCAGATCATCAACGATATAAAGAAAAGTAAGTTTTTTTGTATTATTGCTGATGAGGCTTCAGACACTTCTCGCAAGGAGCAAATGTCCCTTGTATTACGTTTTGTTGATAGTGACATGAATATCAGAGAAGATTTCATTGCATTTTTGCACTGCAAGTGGGGGTTGAGTGGTGCCCAACTTGCGAAATTAATTCTAGATGCGCTTAAAGATTTAACCTTGTCTATTGAAGATTGTCGTGGTCAAGGGTATGATGGTGCTGGTGCAGTGGCTGGGCACATAAATGGGTTATCTGCACATATTTTAAGGCTAAACAGTAAAGCCCTTTACACTCACTGCTATAGCCATAGATTAAATTTATCTGTTTGTGATTCGTTAGCCATTGTTGAAGTGAAAAACATGCTGAAGCATGTTAATGAGGTTTCTCACTTTATTAATATTTCTCAAACACGTAACATGCCTTTTGAGGAAAGTATTAAAACCCATTGTTCTGCATCAGATACAAAGAAGACCAAGCTAGCTGATGTTTGTAGAACCAGGTGGGTTGAACGTATTCAGGGTATGGATACTTTTCAGGAGCTTTTTATCCCTTTATATCGTTTATTTGAAGATATGGTTGATAATGCAGAGGGTGAGTATAACCCCTCTCTTTCCAGTGATGCTCTATCTCACTTTAAACATATTTCTACTTTTGATTTTATTGTAGTATTTATTATAACCAGACATGTACTAGATGCAACTCTTGCTGTCACACAATTGTTGCAAGGGAAGAGCCTAGACATCATGGATGGCATTCATTTAATTAACAGCTTGAAAGACAACATGATTCTAATGAGGGATTCTGTAGATACCTATCATGATTCCTGGTATCAAGAAGCTCTTACTTTAGCAAATGAGCTTGACATTGATGAGTCAAAGCCAAGGACTGTGGGCAGACAGACTAAGAGAGCTAATCACCCTTTTACGTCTATTTCAGAATATTATAAACGTACTATTACCATTCCTTTGATTGACCATTTTAATTTATCTTTACAGACACGTTTTGACATTGATAGTGTTAATGTCTATAAAGGATTAAGTATTGTGCCCACAAAGATGATGTCTTTAATTAACAAGGAATTGATTGGAAAGAGGAGTTTAAGACCGTTTCTGCTTTTTACAGTGATGATCTACCCAACCCTTAGCTTTAGATGCTGAGCTTTCGTTGTGGAACACCTATTGGGAGACGTTTGAGGACCTCTCCGTCTAATATTGTATTGACGTTGAAAGCTATCAGTTTTGATGGTTTTGAGAATATTAAAGTTTTACTTCGAATTCTAGGAACTCTTCCATCACTTCTTGTGAATGTGAACGGTCCATTTCTGCCCTTAGAATACTCAAAGACTACAAGCGCAGTACCATGGTTGAAGAACGCCTGAATGGTCTCGCTTTGATGAAGATTCACCAGGAGATTGTTCCAGATATCGGAAAAGTTATAGATAAGTTTTCCGTTGGAAACACAAGGTTGAAATTTAGTTAAGAGTGTAGTTCTGTTTGTTAGCACTATTTTAGTCTATCTAAGCATTTGCCTAAACTCGTAGTTATATTCAACTCAATTCATATCTACATGTATCTCTATCTAACACAGCGTAACACGGAATCCTCTGTAGTATTTCTGTTATCGTATTTCCGTAATACACAGTATGTCAGTATCATTACCGTTATATTGTGAGCATTATATGCTTTCTTAACTTGCTGCACACTGTAATATATTGTGCCATTGTTACATAATTCTATCTTTCTTACATTTTGCAATGCAACAAAATATTGCATACTGTAGTTATCTTTGCCGTGAGCTTATGTGTAACTCAAAACTATAAAAGTAATAAAACATAATGTTGCTCTGAAAATTGGTAGGGCAAATAGTAGTAGACCAAAGGCAAATACAGTAGCTTGTCTACCTTGATGTTGACGTCATAACCGTCAAACACTATAAGTGTACAGTATAAACTGGGCACAACGCGTACAGTAAACACAAAGTGTACAGTATGCAGTAACTGGGCACAACGCAACATAAACATAATAAAACACGGTGATACTATGACATCTTTCATTCTTTCTTAACCTTTTGCAATTAACAAAATATTTCTAAAAGTATTATTAAATGTTGTCTACTAATTATAAAACCTGGCTAACATGTCTTTTTAATTTGTTCTTAATAACTTTAATAATCTACTTTCATCCCTGTATGTGTATGTGTGTGTGTGTGCCTATTGACTGGGATGGCAGGAAAATTGAGCAATTTCATGTCCATGAAATGTCCCATACAGTCAACCTTTTCTAACCAAACTCCCTCTAGGCGAGTCTCTGGCGCCTTAAAACCAGTCTGCTCTTTGAAAGATAAATTGTCCTTATTTTAGTTATTTATATCTAATCACCTCCTTTCATCCCTGTATGTTTGTGTGTGCATATTGACTGGGATGGCATGAAAATTGAGCAATTTCATGTCCATGAAATGTCCCATATAGTCAACCCTTTCTAATCAAACTCCCTCTAGGCGAGTCTCTGGCGCCTTAAAACCAGTCTGCTCTTTGAAAGATAAATTGTCCTTATTTTAATAGTTATTTATATCTAATCACCTCCTTTCATCCCTGTATGTTTGTGTGTGTGTGTGTGTGTGTGTGCATATTGACTGGGATGGCATGAAAATTGAGCAATTTCATGTCCATGAAATGTCCCTTACAGTCAACCCTTTCTAACCAAACTCCTTCTAGGCGAGTCTCTGGCGCCTTAAAACCAGTCTGCTCTTTGAACAGCCGTCTAAAGGCTGTCCATGTCGGAATCACCACTTTGCTCTATATACTGTTGATATATTGCAATTTGTGTTTCCTAGGCATGCTGATGAGCCCTGATATAGGGCGAAACGGCTTTTTTAAAATTCCTTCGAAGTTTTGTCTATCGCGAAATTAAATACCGCGAACGATCGTGTCACGGGGGGTCTTTTTTGCCGATCGAAAATCAAGACCACGCCCAAGATAACATTTCAGACTTTTTGACTCACGTACGAAAATTCCTAGATCCGCCCCTGTACATACTCTATATTGCAATAGTAACTATATATAATAATATGACTTGGCTATATTAGTATATATATTTACATGACTTTGCCTTTGCCTTTGCCGTCTTAGTTTCCTATAGGCATCTTAAAGTCTTAGATGTTTGTCCGAGGACACAACAGTATATTAAATGTATTGATACACTGCCTATTGAGGTCTCATATTTGAATGTTGAGAATTATTCACATACTAGAGTTGTCTATATTCTATTTCATAAAGTACAAATATACTATTTGTTCCGTTAGAAGCAGCAAAATTAAGTAATATTATTAAATACTGACAATGTAAGCGAAAAATTTTACGTTGGGTTGCATACAAAGCACACCACTCTTTGCTTTTGTCACATAATTGATATCTGCCCTAGGCGTTAGTAAACCTTTGCTAACAAGAGTAATAGGGAGAGTTATTCTTTGGTATATCTTGTGATCTTTGAGTTTTGCTAATGTCGATGCGGGACGTTTTAGCTTGATCGATAAACGGGTCGACGTAGCCATTGTTTAGAATTACAAACAACACGGATATTTTGCAAATTAGAGCATCTCAGCGCTATTTCGTCGCAATTCCACCATTCAGCATTGAATAATAATGAACGCAATGCATTGTGGTATACTCACCATTCCTCCTCTGTTGTCAACCAGTATTTAACGCGAATGATTGCCGAAGAGGAAAGGAATGAAGGAGTGCGGTGGGCGTGCCAAAGTAATGGTGGGAATGTTGCTCCTTCGTTCCAGCTGATGACGAGTACAATAACAATCAAACTTCAACTTAAGGTAAGTTTCGGTAAATATCAAGATTTTTCTCGGCATCTCGTTCGAATCGGATTAATAGTAGAAGGTGTTAGTAGATGGAATGCTCGAACCGAAATTTATATACATTTTTTAGACCTAGCCAGGAGCAGTTGCAAAAAATGCAACTTAGGCCCTCTGGCAGGAATTGAACATGCGGCCCTGCGATTCCGGTGCAGCGCTCTAACCAACTGAGCTACAGAGTCCAGTACCAGTTTCTGGGCATTATGCGGAGAAAAATATTGATATTTATCCATACACCATATACTGGCATCACTCCCATCTTATATACCGAACTTGCGGTTAATGCTCAGCAACTGGACTCTGTAGCTCAGTTGGTTAGAGCACTGCACCCCGGAATCGCAGGGCTGCAGATTCAATTCCTGCCAGAGGGCTATTAAAGTTGCATTTTCGCAACTGCTCCTGGCTAGGTCTAAAAAATGTATATAAATTTCCGTTCGAGTATTCCATCTACTAACGCCTTCTACTATTAAGGAAAGTTTCGTATTGTATTGTTACTATTCTATGTATCACTACAAAAGTATGTTGTTTATTTCATATCCTTATATCGTCGTACACCTCGTGTTATGATCTTTCCCCGCCCGTTTCATGCATTAACTAGAAATACATGCATGCAGTAACCCCTCGCCACAGCTAAACAACGGCAGTTCCTAAACATTTCTAAAGTTTTCGTTGCAAAATCTGCATGCAAAGGATGATTTGTTCAAAACCAGAATAGACTTAGTCAGAATGCGATCGTGAAGGGGTAAAAAGAGGCTACGAGAGCTAGGGTTTTTTAATTGCTTAACTGGAAAATATGGCAGTTGCACCAGAATTTTTACTACTGGAAATGGCATTCAGTAAATTAGTGGCCTACTGACCGACTCTGTTTATATCTGGGTTTCAGCCAAAATTTTGGCGGGGAAAACGATATTGAATCCCCCCCCTCCTCCAAAGGATATTACCATTTAAATGGAGTACTTGACGTAAATACTAAGTGATTCCGTATTTCCGTTCAGTTCCGTGCCCTGACAATTTTAATCATATTACTGTAATAGTTTGGAAGGAAAACAAAGGAAAACTGGAAGAAAATTTAAATATTAATGAATTATATAAAGGAATATTAAGGATTTTTGCAAGGATAAACAATGGAAATTTGTTTCAAACTGTGGAAGCACTGTACTCATGGCAACACGATCAGTAAGAAATTTTTTTTTACAGTTTTTAGCGTACAAATTACACTACAAAACCGGCAATGTAGTTAAAATATTAATGGTTTTAACAATAGAATACTGAAATATATTATGTAGGTATGTTATTATGCATTCTAATATTTTATTTTAATGTAACATTGAAAAATTCAACCGTCCGTTCAATATAAAAGGTTTCGTAAAGTTCATAAAACTGTATTTACCTATAAATTCCTTTTTGAAATGAAATCTTGCGGTTGAAAGTATACAATTATCTCGTAAAAATGGTTCCGCTTTCCTTTTAATTTATAGCTTTTTGTAACATAAAATATAGGATACTTAAACTGGAATTAAACGAGACTGGCTATTTATATAAAGCAACAGTTTTTAAAACAACAATGATATAAATATGCCGTGAACAAATACATCAACAATTATAACAAACTCGCCTTATATTTTACTTTTTTCGCTCATATATCTCTTCTTATCCTTTTATATAAAGCAAAAGCGATAAAATTCGCCTGACAGCTCCTATTTATAAAGTCCTTAAAAGCGATTTTGAAATATTCAGAATTTCTCATGTTTAAAATCTTCGCTCATTCCGCTCCTGACAATACAGCCCACGCGATGTCCACGAAAAGTTCACGAAATTCGCGAAAACGTTCACCCATGACACCCATGAAACATAGCCACACGCCAGGAACTTTGGTTTCGCATAGCTTTCCTTTTTCCCGGGTGTAATAAATAGCCGAGCGGAATTAGTACCCTCGCATGGCGCTTCGCGCCGGCTCGGGGATTATAACGCGCATAAATTACAACACTACATCTCCCCTATAGTTTTTAGAGTCAATCTCTATCGTTGACAAGATAAATGTGAACGTCTAAACATAATAAAATAATGTTACATTAAGTCCTTGAACAGCTCCATAGAGTGATGTTTGACGTCTGCTTCTTGTTGGATATCTTCGCTGATGTGTTACAGCCTCTACTGGTGTGTGACACGTCGTTTCATCATCCTCTTCTGATACATTGTCCTCCAGTTTTTTCATATCCGCTTTGCCTTCGAACTTCTTAAATAATGAAACATACCTAGTGACGTTGCGGCCACCTCGAGCAGCAGTAATCATGTGTCCTTTTGCGGCCACGACGTCGTATGGATTTGGACTGAATCTTGTAGAAAGATTGTTTTCTTTTGACTCCTTGAGAAGTACAATGTCCCCCCACCTTAATGTGTGGTTCTTTTGCATGTCGTTTTTGGTGTGCAACGGCAAGAGTGCTATCTCTCAGTGCTTGATAAATGGCAATACGATGACCACGTAGAACGATGCCTTGAATAGTAACGGTCAGTTCATTGCATATGTTGTGAAAGAGTACAATGTCCCCCCCCACCTTAATGTGGTTCTTTTGCATGTCGTTTTGGTATTGCAGCAGCAGGTGCTATCTCTCAGTGCTTGAAGTAAATGGCAATGATATTACGTAGAACGATGCCTTGAATAGTAACGGTCAGTTCATTGCATATGTTGTAGAAAGGAGCTATTAATCGTTGGCATTCCATTTGTTTGTTTGCATTTCCTGCGTGACGGCTTGCAACACATCGTCTTTCTTGGTTGATTGTGTAACTTCTTCGAGTATCATGGCTTTGGGCACGGCGTGAAGCGCGACAAAGTTCACGTATTCATCCGCAATATTCGGTTTGGACTGGCGGCTTGGTAGTGGTATTCGTGACAAATATCGGTGAATATGTATTTTCCTGGCAATTTCTAGATTTTTTCCCTCTTGTATATTAAGTTTGTGAATAGTTTGACATCGTTGTCCAGTTAAGAGAGCTAGTAACAGTACCAATTTATGGGTAAGCTGCTTCAGAGAAAGTTCCGAGTTCAGGGTTAATGATCTTGTAAATTAGAACATGTCCAACATCCCATATTTTCTTATATTTTGACAATGCTGGCTTAATTTCAAATACGCCTTTCAAAAATCTGCATCTTAGCTAGTCGATTTTCTCCACATGAAGTACTATCTTTAGGTGTTAATATCACAGATAATGCTGATCTTGCTGTGTTTATTGCACTGTAGCACAATTCTTGTTCAAATAATTCTGCTACGAAATCTATGCCCTGTTCAACCCAAGCATTGGACCAATTAATGTTTTTCTGAGCACAAAACTGTTTCCACTTGTACAGTATTGTTTCTTTGTTCCTTCGCACCAAGACGCCGTAATGACGTCTTTTGCTGTATTTTTGTAAAACGACACTAAACGGGGGAATCATGTAAAATTTTAGTTTTCCCCATTGTATCGTAAAGGCTTCTATTATTTCTGCCTCTGGATCATGTCTAAATGATGCATACCGCACAAGCTGTTTATCATCCACTCGGCTCCTGAATTTATTTTTCTAGATTCAATGTCTGCTTGCACATTCATTTTTCCTGGAATGTGTGGAGCTGAAATCCAGGTAGAGCGAACAATGCACCACTCCCAAATATCCTTATCTATGGTATTACAGATATCTGAGTGATATGTACCCATATGGTTAATGGTTGATACTGCAGTTGTGTTATCAGTTATAATTCTTATATGAGTATTGGTAGCATTTTTGGCATAGCATTTCAGCCCAAAAAACACAGCTAATAATTTCAGCTGTGGAACATAAACCCCCAGTGGATTCATTTTCAAATACGGCACCCCAGCCTGCGAGCAAGGCATCATGTGAAATTAAGTTATAGCTTTCTTGGACATTTCTAACCCACCAATTCAATTTCTCTTTAGCACCATCACTTAATGTCATGTATGCATCAAAATTACCAGCATTTAGTTTTAATGTCTGAATTTTATCGTTTTCAATGTTTCTATGGTATAATGCCCCATACACGACCCCTGCCAGGCTAGAAATAATTTTTCTCACTACTTGCGCCACTTCACGTATTTGACCCTACTTAAATCCACGAGTGTTTTGCAGTGTTCTGCAAAGGCAGTGGCCTTTTCTTCGGTCAGAGAAATCGTCATCTTGACTGAGTCTAATCGAAACCCTAGAATGACCAGCGTTTGGCTAGGTTCAAATGCTGACTTTCTGGGGTGACTTATAAACCATACGTTTGTAACTGTTGTCGAAGTTTAAACAATGTCATTAACTGTTGTTTCTAGATATTAGTATAATATATAATGTAACTTATATGTTAAAAGGGCCCTGAGTTTGGTTTAACTGTTGTGGTGTCCCCGCCATTCGTTACTGTTTGTATTGTATTTGTGTTGTGCACTTGTGTATGTCATTTGTATAACCTTTATCTGGCGAAGTTGAATAAATAAATAAATAAAAAATAAATACGGAGTCAAATTGTTCTACAGTATCAAGCACATTATTTTTGCATTTGTGAAATGTTTGACCTTGTACAGTAGGTATAAGTCATCTATAAGATTGCTTGAAATATGCCTCTTGTGGAGGGCCGTGAGAGGTGGTTACAAGATTTTTTAAACAACGTAGGACGACAAGACAGACCATTTGGCATGCTAGTAAATTGGTAAAATTTCTGATTCCATAAAAATTTCAGGTATTTCCTATGACTTTTGGGCACTGGGATTGTATAGTATCCATCTTTAGGTCAACTGAGGCCATAAAACAATTTTTTGTCATTAGATTGGTAATTATTTGTAGTATGTCCATTTTAAAATTAGTATAAGTCACAGACTTGTTGAACTCTTTCAAGTTCAGAATGAGACTGAATCGGCCGTCTTTTTTTCTGTCTGACAAAAATAGGAGAAATTATCTCACCTTGTTCTTGTGAAGCTATTTCAATTACTTCCCTTGCAAGTAGTCTTTCTATTTCAGTATTTACAGCTAGTGTCTCAATGGGACTAAATTTTGGGTTAGAATTAACCCTGCCTTGGTGTGGTAGTTCATCAAGAAGTATTGTAATATCTCTGATAGAGTCAAGTATTGTTTTGTCTGAGGTCAGATTTTTCCAAGCAGAAAACCTCTGAGCGGTCCTGCCTGCTTTGAACTCTGTACATATTTGTTCAAGATATTGTATCAAAACTGAAATATCGAAATCACTACAACTTACATTTTCTGACTTTAAGTTTTGTATTTTCTCAGTTAAATCCTCTCGCTAAATTCACTTCGTTTGCTGGTTCTGGGACCCGTTGCCTCTCGTACCGGGTCGTCTGCTATACGGTTTTTGGCCTCTCCATAAAGAAGGCTTCGTAGATATATTTCTGCCACGGTTGTCACTTGTGTATGAGTTATCATCACGGTTGTAGGTGTGAGCATTGCGTCTGCTTGTGTTTCCTGCGCTAGTATTGCGAGTTGTTCTTGTCAACGTCAGGGTGCTTGCAATGCTGTTTATTTCTTTTGAGTCACGAACCAGTTCGTTAAGTCATCACCAAATACAAAATGTCTATGAAATTTCACATAGACATTACATCAGCATTCACATGCCCCAACATTGCATTGCAATGAGACTCACCGTGATGCGAAGCAATGCCTCGCGGTCATTGCCATTCTTGGTGTCGGCCGATGCCGAAGGTCGATTTTTGGCTCTTAAAGTTTCGGCCATTTCAAGCGTCGCAAAAACCGCTTTTTGGACATTTTGTTGCACTCTTGACAGTCTAAGATCTGTTTTCTTTTTGTGTTGGCTAATTTGAGACCATATTTCTGGATGAATGCGGCTAACTCGCATAGCTTTACAGTTGAGCGGTTGTTTGTATTCCTAATTGATCTTGTCAGGGCCTAATTTTTCAGTCGAGCGATTAATAGTTATAGTTGCTAGTTTTTCCCCGACTGCCGGCCTTAGACTCTTGTCCTCGCTGAACTGTATTTCCAGTTCTTGAAGCAAGTCGTCGTCGGGCAAGTCATGCAGAGCTTTCGTCGTATTGTTGTTGTTGAGGCGTATCGCTATCATTCAGTAGCTGTCTTACCTCATCATCGCTGGCCGTTACACTCAGACTGTCCTCGTTTCCATGAGCTGGCCGACGGCGTGTTGCCGTGTGTTCATCTTGCTTCGACTCAGAGGAGTTCTGATCCTCTTGTTGTCGTTTTTTAGCCTTTGGTTTGCAGGTTCCCGCCAGAATCGACCTGCTGCTATACTTGACCCAACTATTTCAGCCATGTTGGTCATATTTTCGTTCATTGTGGACAAAATTTTAGCGAATTGTTCATTAGAAACATCGCTGTTCATGCTTTGTGAGCTTGTAGATTGCCCTCGTCCTATGGACTATCGTTGGGCTCGTCATCGTAAAGGCTTCCTCTTGTTGACTATGTTGTTCGTCTCCTCGAGTGGAAGTATCCATATTTTGTTCGTTCTTACCTGTTTCGAACAAAAACCTGCCATAAAATATGGGACAAGAGGAAAGGAAATGCAAAGTATTGAAAGGGAGTCCTACTTAAGGTTTTTATTGTGTCTCCCACTGATTTTTTATCAGTAAACCATGCACTTGTTGCATGCCATATGCAAACCATGCACTGCAAGTAAACCATGCACTTGTTGACAAACAAACCATGCACTTGTTGACAAGCAATGCGCATGCTTCTCATGGTACTCCGTAGTGACGTAGCTGATGACGAGATAGAATAAAGATATCATTCCATGTCAAACTCTCGAATCGCATATCTTGCGTACTCGATATTCGATTCGAGAGTTTGATATGGAATGCCGATATCTTAATTATAAATGGCGTTGACAGGACACTTTTAGTCTAAACACGCAACAGTGAAGAATGTTGGCAGAATTTGTATATTATATACCAAGAGAATCTTATTGAGGCACATTCTATTTTGAACACCTGATCAACTCAGACTTGGAAAGAAGTGAAAACCTGAATTCATGGTCGAAAAAAGACATATGTTTAAATTAACTTATAGGGCTTACAAGTTAGAATTAAGTCACGTATAGCCAACTAAAAAGACGTATCTCTCTGTATATGAATACAGCAAGTCAGAAATATACGTTTTTACCGTATTATATCGAGAGCCATAGCCCTGTGTACGAGGTTGTATTTATCAGTTCTAAGCTTTTCTCCCTGGAGGTTCAGTAATTAAGGACTTCAGAAGGAAACCTATATAAACTAAACTAACTTTATTTATACAGAATCATTCTATCATTTCTAAACCGTTCTCCCTACAGCCATCCTTTATTAACTAAACTAACTTTATTTATACAGAATCATTCTATCATTTCTAAACCGTTCTCCCTACAGCCATCCTTTATTTTTCCAGTGTAACTATACAAGAAGAAACTGATGTAACTGGAGAAAAAATTACGAGTAATTTTGGTAGAATCGAATTGAAAAGGCCCTATATGTCATAGCTGCAAATAGAACTTTCTCAAATATGCTCGCTTGACGCTGATTAATATGGCGAGCATAGTCATGTTATTTATTGTACGATAAATCATCAAATTCAATAGAACGTGGTCAACTTTAGAGCAATCTCTCAATTCGTTCTATTTGCCACAAAATACTAACTATTACATACGAATGAAAAATTTTCCTCTTGGCTCGCATAGCGAGGGTTGGAGCTATAAGCACGTCTGCCAAGGAGACTAACAGACAATAAGAAAATGGTTTATTTTGAAATGTCTTGTGGTTCATCTCATGCTTAGCTAGGGTCTGTGCTTATACAGCTATTTAAATTAAGGTTGTCAGGATCAGATGTACAATCCAAGCGCGAACAGCAAGAGGATATACCTAATTTCTATATGTTTAGCTGTTTAAGTAGCTTATGACAATGTCCATAGCTCCTGTTGTGTTGACAATTCCCAGAGGTATACTTGAATACTTTTCTGGGTTTGCAATTAATTTGTCGGCGACGACACGTACAGAAATTCACGCTAGTTAGAACAACTGTATGTTCAGCCTATTATTTCTGTCAGGAAAGTAGTTTTCCAGTAAGTCTTAACTGTAAGCCTGTTAAGAACTACGCATAAGGTATTATTTGCTATTGATTTAAATGTTCCTTGTATAAGTATGCAAATTTGATGAATGCTCACTATACAACATACAATATACAATATACATGTAGTGTGCTAACACACGAGGCGATATATAATACATTTCACCTTATAAAATATGTGATCCATTAAACTTTTCGCGCTTGAATTGTACATTTGACTATTGCATTCATGACAACTTTAATTGAAATAACTGTATGCTCGTATCGAAGCTTATACTGTAGATATTGTACACTTCACTGCATTTCTTTGTTTTTTTTGTGTTTTTTTGTTTATTCTTATGTTTGTGTTTATCTCACACGGGTAGGCTTAAGTAAGCAATGTTTTACACTATTTGCACACACTTTGGCGTACGAAATAATATTAGCTTAATTCTGGTCAGGAGTGGCATGCAATATACGATGTGCTGCATGTTTCAGGGAAGATAACAGATACAGTGGAGTCCCTTCTCTTTTGCACTACAGAAAACTTAGATAAACACGTGTTCTATAAAACACCTGGCTTAATTCTAGTGGATTTAGCTATTAGCATAATTATATAACTACAAGCTAATATGCGAACAATTGGAGCAATTTTTCAACCTGACAACTTATCCTAGGCGACCGTTGCACGCAGCTAATATAACTATACATCGAGCAGATAAATAAATTGTTTCTCAAAAGGTAGGTTTCATTAAGCTCTATCGTGCAGCAGATAGTGGTCAAACTGCCGTTATCAGAGTAAGAAAATAATGTTAATTATATTTCCATTATACATGTGGCAGTCTGGTCGTATAGTCCAATAAATAGAATTGAGATCTTTATAGTTGAACTACTTACTTGCATGCTCCTGTAAGTGCATGTCAACAGTTCAGAAGTCGATCGCATCTGATGGCCTCGACAATTGATACTGCATGAAGTCCATCTGTTCGTGTATTGCCTACAGTACAGTACAGTACAGTACAGTACAGTACAGTACAGTACAGTACAGTACAGTACAGTACAGTACAGTACAGTACAGTACAGTACAGTACAGTACAGTACAGTACAGTACAGTACAGTACAGTACAGTACAGTACAGTACAGTACAGTACAGTACAGTACAGTACAGTACAGTACAGTACAGTACAGTACAGTACAGTACAGTACAGTACAGTACAGTACAGTACAGTACAGTACAGTAAAAGATATAGAAAAAGAAAAATGCCAGGCTAAACGTTTTTTTATTTATTTTCATGTTCTCGTTTGTTTAGATTTACAATAATCGTAACCATTGTGAATTCAATCAGGAAATAATTAAGATTTGAAACGCTTTTATCTCGACTCGAAGAAACGAACAAGAATGCGACTAGAAACTTTTCTTCTGAAAACTGTGTTTTGCTCCATACTATTTTTCCTCGTGCTTATGGCAATAACACTGGCAAGCCGTTAATCCCCAAGAAAGAATGCGACAAAATAGCGGGAGTTGAAGTCCGATATAACGAATTCTATGAGCTTTATCTGGGACATAGCAGTAAAAAAGATGAACTTCAAAAACATGGAATCATTTATCGGAGCCTAACAGAAGCCGTGCAAGCTTGCTGCCCTGGAATGGATCTTAATTTTACCCTCGTGAATAAATCTGTTGAGTATTTGCTCCAAGAAGATATATTACATCACCACGATGTGCAAAATACCTCTCAGACTCATTTGATTTTCTATTATCCCGAATTTACAGCCGAAGGCAATTTAGGTATTGAAGCTAAGGGTTTTTAGATGGAAATTGCGTTGTTATAGTTTAGCAGAGATGCTTGTCAACTTCAGAAATATTGGCACTTATTGGAGCAAGAAAATTGAACTACCAATCCCAATTCAATAGATTTGTTTAAAAATGCCAAACAACTAGATATATTTCCAAGAAAGTTAGTATTATTTTTCCACTTTGATAACTGCATGCAAGTTGACCACCATCTGCGGCACGATAGCGATTGGTGAAACCCACCTCTAACCAAGTATGTTCAAACTAGGACTCACTTATAGTGGAGACTGCATAGTCAGCATAGTCAGCGGCAGACTACACCATGGTATTGTGGTCACTAATATCTTACAGTAACTTGGTCTTTAAGCAATAGTCAAGTCAATCTTTCATGAAATGGGCCTTTGTATAATATTAAGCATAATAGTGATTATAATTGTTTTGAAAATACTCTCCATGCCATGCATCTCGTTGCTTTGATATATTTGTGACGTTGTTCCACAAATTTCCCCAATAAACAGTTTGATCATATTTGAGTTATTCTGTTGTAAAATAGCTAGACACTTAAACAAACATAGGTGAAACAATCAATATAGCTACCCTTGCACTGCCCTCTGGCTTCGGTGATTTGGACAACCACACCCTGTGTAATCGACATTAAATACATTATGATATAATTTTTGTAAATGTTTCTATTTAGAAGTGTACTCACATCAGATTCCGTTCTTGAAACTACGAAAATCGCCCGGGTTTGCTCTTGTAATGTTAAAGAGTGAGTCACACTTGGATATGTCTGCGTTAGATATAATTGTACCATCATGGCCAATTTTTGCTCTGGTACTGTCGCTCTCTTGGGCAGTTGGGATCATAGGTTGGGCATTGGTAAGTACCATTGCAGAATCTGTGTTAATTAGGTGGTGGAGCAGATCGTGGTCAACTTGCTGTTACTAGAATGAGAAAGTGATGTTAATTATTTTAATTGTGTCTTGTAGTCTTGTATTTGGCTGCAAATAAATGAAATTTATAGATGTAGTTCAATTTTCTTTCTCTGAAAGTGTCTGAAGTTGACCGCCATCTGCTGACCGTAACGCTTACTGAAAACCAAATGAGGATGACTGATTAAGTGATAGATTGATGATTGCTTCATTTGATTGGATGATTGATTGTATGGTTGATTGTATGATTGATTGGATTATTGATTGGATGATTGATTAGATGATTGATTGGATGATCATTCAAGTTTCAATATATTGAATGACTGATTGATTGATAATTTTATTGATTCATTGATTCATTTATTGAATTGATCACTTTAAACCAAAAGAACAACTATCAACTAAATCAATGGGATGAGAGAATAATAAAAAATCAATTCCTCTATTTAGGACCATCATTCCTCTATTTAGGACCACACCTTTTGTCCGAGGAATGTTTGAAGGGTTTTGGTGGGCTGTAGTTACTATGACAACTGTAGGGTGAGTGTTTGACTGATGTACTGGGTATATGGTTAATGAAACAATGTCTATCGGTTGGTTTCTATATGCATTACGGCGTAGCAGCTAATGCAGATAAAGTTAAGAACTAGTATTACATATAGGAGTTGGCCAATAAAACTGGAGACATTCCTCAATCTATTTTAGGAGTCGGATATAGAAGACCATTATAGTACGTAATGCAAATATTTCTCTTGTTTGATTTTCCTCCGTACTGTAAAGCCTCGTTTCCATATGGTCGTAACCGTGTCGTAAACGTGTCGTAACTGTGTCGTAAACGTGTCGTAAACGTGTCGTAACTGTGTCGTAAACGTGTCGTAACTGTCGTGGAGATAGACTGCAAGCCTATCTCCACGACAGTTACGACACGTTTACGACACGGTTACGACCATATGGAAACCAGGCTTTAGCAACACGAATAGATGAATTTCAGCAACAGTTAATTAGCTGTTACAGTTACTGTTATATACCGTGGTCAATTTCGGAACTATTGACCCTTGCAGGAGCTAGAAAATAAATACAAGACAGCGATACAATGAAAATCATCAATTTTTTTCTGCAGGTTTACCATAATCTGTCGTACGATAATGCTTATATAGTTAACCCACCCATTACATTTCTTCATGTTTCAGATATGGTGATAAAGCACCCAAGTCAATCATCGCTCGTATTCTCTGCATTATCTGGATAATAGCAGGGGCTGTGTTACTCTCACTGTTCATAGCTAACACAACATCTATCATTACTGCCAGCAGAATTGAGAAGAATTCACGGACTATGGGCAAAAAGGTAAAATTTATGTTATTACGAGGTGGCAATGTGGTTAGTGCAAATGCTTTGCCGCCGGATTTCCGTAATAAGTAGTAGTCTCATTATAATATCCCCTTTTCTCGGTATTTCTAAAATCTTGCACCCTTTCAGTAGTTCCTTGATATTTTGATCTTCTTTAACACAGTCTATTTATCGCTTCTTTGGTATCCTTCGTCCTCTGTTCCCATTGATTGTCCATAATCTGTCTGATGTATTACATCCTTTTAAATTCCAACATATTTTCTATTCCATTATTCTATTAGATTGGAGTCGTTAATATGAAACAATTTGTAGAAGCAGAACTGAACCTTGGAGCTCAAATTATACGTAAAAGCTACATACATTTCACCTTACAGTATCGAGACAAATTTCTATAGTTGTAATAGACTCTTTCGATAATTACGTCACATCCGCCTATTTGGCCTGGGATCCTCGCTTTCGTGCATCAAGACGAAACGTGATTGGCCCACTGTTCGTGGGAGTGAGGCTCCCAGGCCAAATGACGTAATTATCGAAAGAGTCTATTGTGACTAGTTATACGCCTTTCACTTCTATACGGCCGCGGTTCCATTCCCTTAATATCCAGTTCTGAGATGATTATACTGTAATTTCGCCTCAGTCGCGTGGAGATATCCAGTACGGGTAATTCCTTATTGATCCAGTGTCTCTGTGCGGAGATACCCTAAACTAATTTAAGTTTATACATACTGAATAGTTCAGTCAGTTCTAAACTATCTTTTTAAATGTCCAGTAAGGATCAGATCATCTCTAACTTACCAGGTGTTACGACAGGTGTAAACCGGACTACGCGAAGAAAACCTGCGGTATCACACAGAAACCAGTTAAGTTTATAAATTGTAGAACAATATAAAAATAGAACGTGTGGTGCCACGTGTAGGTAGCATCTGTAGAGGTTTTACACCATCACGTGCCTAAATTCTTAAATCTTTAACGCGCAACCTATAAAGCTGGCTGTTCGACATGTTTTGTATGTCATTATGACAAGTAAAGTCGATACAATTATTCCGTCATGAGTTAAGAAGGTTTGAATAATTCATATTGCTGACGTGAGCATTATTTTCTAATGACGTTAAAAACTACGTTTTTTTCAAACTAACGCGAAAAACTCAATTTAACTTTTAAAAGCAATGTATAAAGTATCATAGTAAACAGAATATAGACATATGTGAAAAAAACACGTCTTTCCTTAAGCGACTTAAGCATTTGCTTTTAAATCTTGACAGCCATATGTCCATATTCCGTTTAGTATGGTACTGTATATTGCTTTTAAAAGCTAAATTTAGCTTTTCGCGTTAGGTTTGGAAAAACGTAGCTTTTAATGGCATTTGAAAATAATGTGACGTCAGCAATAAGAATTATTCAAAGTTTTCCACCTTCTTAACTCGCGAGGGAATCATTGTATCGACTTGAAATTTGACGTAAATAATTATTATAATGACATACAAAGTCATAGTGCAAACCTCTATACTATAATCTTGTTTAATTTTTCAGGTAGTTTGATCGCAAAGACACAAAGCTTATTTGATATAAAATTAGGAATATATATAGCCAGTTTAAGTTTAAGTTTAAGCCTCAAACCTTTATATACTCCTTCAGAATTCACCAAAGTTGAAAATGCTCTGGAAGCTCTGACAAGCAAGGCTATCGACCGGCTGTTGTTTCCACACTACCTGGATCTACTCTACCTCATGTCTGACTCCGATAACAACGTGGCTTTTCTCTCACCCTATGAAATCTATATTGCGAAGGAATTGGATAAATCGTATCAGATTGGAATGGTATTGTCTCATGGCGAGGCCTCCTCAATCCAAAATGATGATTTCTATACTTGCTTGGAGATAATGACATCCAGAATCAGTTCACAGGTACAATGGTTAGATGAAAATTCAGTAGAATCCCGCTATCTCGAGCAGCCAAGGGAAACACCAAACCGTTCGAGATAACGGGGTTTCGAGATAACCGAATCAGTGTCAAATTACAAAAAAAAAGTTATTATAATTATTAAATTTAATTAACGTGGTTGATCCAATGACCCATTGATGCGACTGTATACAATATCATATCATATGATACCATACCATACCATACCATACCATACCATACCATACCATACCATACCATACCATACCATACCATACCATACCATACCATACCATACCATACCATACCATACCATACCATACCATACCATACCATACCATACCATACCATACCATACCATACCATACCATACCATACCATACCATACCATACCATACCATACCATACCATACCATACCATACCATACCATACCATACCATACCATACCATACCATACCATACCATACCATACCATACCATACCATACCATACCCGTACCCGTACCCGTACCCGTACCCGTACCCGTACCAGTACCATACCATACCATACCATACCATACCATGCCATGCCATACCATACCATACCATACCATACCATACCATACCATGCCATGCCATACCATACCATACCATACCATACCATACCATACCATACCATACCATACCATACCATACCATACGATACCATACCATACCATACCATACCATACCATACCATACCATACCATACCATTCCATACCATACCATACCATACGATACCATACCATACCATAGCACACCACACCACAAAAAAAACAAGCTATACCACAACATACCATACCTACCACATCAAGCGATTATTATTAGATAAAAAATAGCCTGACTTATACTAGAGGTAAATTATCCTTGTGAGTGAACTTGAGCAATGAAAAACAAAGTCTGTGCATAAACGCGACAAACAGATCGATCATCCGTTAGGACGAACTATCTACAGATTTCGTCTTCATGGATAAGACGTCTATCTGTATAAATACAGTACTTCATTAGAGAAACTGCAGGAAAATATCAAACATGATTTACTCCAAGGATCATAGATCGCGCTATTTTAGCTTGTTTGTCAGGGTAGTTCGTCTAGTATTCAGGGTTCTCTTCAGCCTGACAACATAAAAGCACTTCTCGACGTTCCGAGCGAAGTGCTTATTAACCTATTACCTTTTAACCTTCTTTTAAGTACGAGTATGATTATTCTCGTATCGATGGCTCCATTATTGACGAAGCGAAAGACACGTTCGATACTGAAGTCACTCTGCAATATCTCTTCGCCATATTGGGTGTCATTGGTTTAATGCTCATTATTGGAGCAGCTTTTGATATCTACAATCTCTGGCGCAAGTCCGGCATAATGAAGCAAGATTCTACAGGTACATTTCAGTTTAAAGTCTTCACATTAGACATTGGGGACCAGTGTAGGACTATTGATTAAAAGACCACGATTTGTATACTCTTTACCCAGTAAAATATCCAGTTGTCTGATTATAATTTCGCCTCAATCGCATGTCAGAAGAATCTTTCCAGTTTGACTCTTCGGGTACCCCGGTTCCATCTGTCGGTCTGTAGTAATATAATACTCGATCAAAAGAGATGGTTTTTACTGAACCTCTAGGAATTACAGTTTAGAACTTAAAATCATCATGCGGTATGATAGAGCTATTCATCGCCTTAGACTTTACTATAGGTCAAACTGGAGGCGTTCTTCTCGCATGCGATTGAAGCGAATCCATAATTAGACAATAGCGTATTGCTGTAGGTATCAAACATCGGTCACAGAGGTGATAGCCACATGTACTGACATGATTGTGCCATCAACATCCCAACACAAAGCATTTCCTATTATGTTCGTCTATACTGAAACAGAGGCGTAGCCACGGGGGGGGCGGGGGGGGGGGGGCGGCTGAGTATACTGTATGCGAGATATGTTTAAATCCGATGAGAAATGCTGGGGGACGTTTGCTCATTATATTACCGCAGCTAGCAAATTTGATTGAATTTTCGGGACTGTAAGATGGCTCAGATAAAAAAAAAATTTTGGGGGAGCATGCCCCAGATCCCTCTAATAGGCTCACGCCATCGGCGATCGCTGGCATACCACCCCGAACGATTTCTCGATGACGTCAAAAAATTGTCCCCCCCTACTTCTGTTTTGCTGGCTACGCCACTGTACTGAAATATCGTATTCAATTATTTGTCTTTAGATTTCGCACGAGAACCGTCAAGACCCGTATGACTTCGGCTTAGAGGCGGACTGTTGTCGGATAATCGCAAAGAAAGCATATAAGCACGATCAGAACAATCTGATCTCACTGAGCAACTTTTAACTATGACATCGTTGTGTAGCTATTCTGAATAACGTAATATCTATTTTTCACACATATTTAATAGAGATAAGTGCAATATTATGCCTGCGTTAATATGTCTATTAGAATTGATATAAAAAATTTAACTGAACTGATCGATTGAAAAATGTTCCACAAATTAAAGTCCATAAAATTAAGTAAACTTTCGTTGTATTGTATGTAAAGGATGGAAGATGCGGTTAAGGTAGGGGGCTAATCATACTTGCAGCTGAGTACCGAATTACGAAGTACGCATTTCGAAGGCATACTAATTATAGGCGCTTCTTACTGCCACCATATGACCCATGTCTGAATACGAAATTATTGGTGAGAGAGGAAAACCGGCGTACTCGGAGAAAAACCCTCGAAGCACAGGTGATAACCAACTACGAATTACTTATATGAGACAACTTCAGAGCAGAAAGTGACAATGCCCTATCCCCAACCTTCACCGACCGGCTTAATTCAGCAATGAGGGGCTGCGTGCTACCGTCACTGCCACCAGTAGCGTAGCCAACCCGCCGATTTAGTCCCGCTATGCAAATTTGTTCGTGTTCATTGACGGTAAAAACAATCAATTTCTAAAGTAATGAATAATGATAATGATTTGAAATTTGCATAGCGGGACCAAATCGGCGGGCTGGCTACCCCACTGAGTCTGCCACCCGTGATCTCCGTTAATATAGTGAAACAATGAATTTACCTGCTGAAATATCCAGTCAGCAAAGCACGTTTAACCCTTGCTTGATGCCCATGGCCTTTTTTATAAACACACTTTTCTGACCATGGTGGAGGTAGGTTCCACTTTTGTGCGGAATTTATGCGACTATTATTGTATCTGCGAATGCAGATATATTGCCACCGCCTTGTTGTATCTGATATGGTGCCGTGTGTTACATGTTGCTTGTAGCCAATCAGCGACAGGTAGGTGAAAATGAAGTATTAATTATATTGTTACTCCTTGATCTCTATGTACAACTGGATTGACGTTGATTATTTCATGATGGCGAACTACTGAAGCGCGCGCATTGCCGCATGCAGAAAATGTTTTGGGATCACTTTAAGCCTTGGTTACCAAGCACTGGGCTATATTTTCAACTGAACTCCCATTAGAATGCACTTTTACTTCCGGCATTTCGCATCAGAATGTTGAAAGCTGCAAGGTAGAATCAAATATATATATGTTTGCTCAACCTCTTTCACAGGCTATCTCCTCTAGGGGAGCAGATACCCTGTATGGAGCTGGTCACGTGGCTCCCATATTCTGTGTGCTAAATTACAATTGTACTGAGGGAAGGGTGGTTGAGGAGTGTGTTTGTTGCCCTTCGAAAATTGATACTTTCTGTGTTACAATTTTGAAAAAATGTCTGTATGATATCATTGCCAAAGAAACTGTTTTTAAATGTTCATACTATAATGACGTGACTTCCAACGCATATCGTATGGTTTTGAATTACATGCGTGAGTTAGATCAGATTTCAAAACAATCGACCGTTCTGTCTGTCAACATTCACAAAGGCACGCCGTAAAGAAATATACAAGAAAACATCTACAAGAATTACGAACGATATTGCCGTTTGGCTTTATAAATTTAGTGAAGGCTATGTTTACTGTGAAAATCTATCCTGAAACTCGAAACTAATGGATTTATTCAATGCTGAATGGTGGAATTGCGGAAGCAAACTCTCATTGGTAGTACACTTCGAGATGTGACCACAGAGAAGACATGTAACCTCACTCCTCAGGCTAAATAACAAGGATTTCAAAAGAGAAGTATCCTAATTTGATGGAAGAATTCAGTTGTCGTAATACTCGAGAGCAATTACATTCAGTGCTCGCGTGTAATCCTGAAAAAATTCGGCCGCACATTGCTGCATTCCAGGTTGAAAGCTCTCATTGATCTTCGGCAACTGTGATATCAGTGAAGCAGGCCGTAAAACACGGTTACAGTTTTGTGCTCTATGACCGTCCAAGGACAGTTTTGAGCTGCAAAATACACAAGGTTGACCTGTACCGTTAAATAAAAGTAAAATGCAAACTGACAGATAGATTTCGAATTGTATAAAATGAAAAATAGGAATAATAATGAAAAGTATGTTTGTGTTGCATGTGGGTGGGGTGAGAATAAAACGCTTTTGGGGTGATAGCACTAAGGTTCCTTTAAAAATATATTGCCGAACAAGTAAATTAATATTTTTGTGCTTGACTAATGTCGACAATGATTATAATATTTTAACCTTCAATATTCAGTATTCTCCCAATAAAATCATGCATCTGGTAATATGATAAAGTGGAGCATATGTGGCCCCAGTGCCTTTTATCGATTAACATCTGATCACTTAACCCCAGGCAATCAACAGAGTGACATCAAAAGTAGGTTGCATTTGGCATATATTCCGGTTTAAGGCAGCTCCCTGGTTAGGTCTAGAGTAATTTGTCTAAATAAAGCCAGTTAACCAATATATAATGCTTTCTTTTGGAATAGTGAATTATCTGTTTAAAAATTTTGACAAATAAAAAATGCTGAGGAATCGTGTTTTACTAATTAGAAAATTTTGGGACAACAAGTGTCACCTCCCCTAACATCTCATGTCAACATTCATTGTAGGTTACATGTGATGTTATATTTCACTATGCATTACAGGTCCACCAGCCTTTTTAGATCTAAGCATACTTTTTAAATCAGGGATCAAACTTGTTTGACCTGGCCGCAGCAGAAGGGAGGGGCTGAGCAGGCACTTGTAATGGACCTGGGTGCACCACTACAGAGCAAGGCCGGCAAGACCCAGTCATGGGCCTGGGACAGGTTGTGGAATGCATGACTCCCTTTAACCTTGTACACTTGGGTTGAGCTCTTGAGGGTAGCATTTAACAGCATTATTAGGAACCAAAGACAGGGCCTAGGGTAGGGTAGGGGATATTGCAATAGATTCTATGTTTAGAAAGGATCCAAAGGCCTAAAAATAACAATATACTTGGTGTGACCAAAAAAAGATTTGCCATATTAAATGCCCTCCACCCCTCTGCACCTACGGGCTTGCAACCCGGCCCCCTAGGTGAATTAATTCATCAGTTGATTCTAGCATTGCCCATCTTCCCCTTGGACATTTGCAATCTTTCTTTGCCCAGGGTCCGGACATTCTCAATCTCGGCGAGCAGCTTTTGGCCGATGGTTGACATCACACGATTGGAATCCAACTTCACCCGAAAGGTCAGTTGAAGAACTGGTTTCCGACTTCACCGAAAGAATTACACAAGCTATGGATACTTTCTTCCCCTTGCAGACGGTCAAACTCCACAGTAATGACAAACCCTGGATGTCGGTATCTATTAAACAAATGATTATTGCTCGTCAGCAAGCCTTTTCTCGCGGTAATACTAACCTGTGGCGTCATTATAAAAACAGAATAAAATATGCAATCCAACTCAGGAAAAAGAATTTTTATTCTGATAAAGTACGGCACCTCAAAAAGAGTGACTGTAGATCTTGGTGGAAAATGATTAACCAATTGTCTGGTAAATCAAATACTACCACACCGATCCACCTCCAGGAGGATGATGTCCTACTTACTGATGATGAATTGATGACAACTCTGAACCATTTCTTCCTTTCCGTAAATGAAGATATTCCAACCCTTAACACGAGTATGTTACCTGCCTACTTACCTGCTGTTGATCAAGTACCCACTATTTATCCTTACCAAGTGTGTAAAAAGTTGCTCAGTCTTAACTCTTTTAAAACCGCTGGCCCTGATAACATCCCGCCTCGCATCCTTAAAGAATTTGCTTACGAATTGTCCGACCCACTTGCAGATATTTTCAACCTCTCTTTATCTTCGGCTACCGTCCCTTCCCACTGGAAATCCGCAAATATTTCCCCGATTCCAAAAGAGACACCTCCCAAAGAAAAAAACGATCTACGTCCAATCTCATTAACGTCGTGTATAACAAAAGTCCTAGAGGAATTCGTCGTTGAATGGATCTTGGAAGATATCGGACATCAAATTGATCCTAAGCAATTTGGATGCCTCCGCGGTTCATCCACTACTTTATGCCTACTTGATATGTTCCATTCTTGGTTATCCAAACTTGATGCTGATGGATGTTCGTTACGGATTATCTTGCTGGATTTTAGCAGGGCCTTTGACAGAATTAATTTGAACGTGCTGATTGCTAAGCTGATCGATATGGGACTTCGTAGATCTATTATTCCATGGTTATGTAACTTTTTGTCCGATCGCAGACAGAGGGTCAAACTTGGGGAATCAATCTCCGATTGGGCACAAGTAAATGCCGGTGTTCCCCAGGGAACAAAATTAGGTCCCATCTTGTTTTTGGTAATGGTCAACGACTGGTTTTCTTCAATGATATAGCAGATGAAGTAAAGCATTCAAAAGTCATTAAATACGCCGACGATACTGTTTTGTACGTTGCAGATAAGCAGACTCCATCAATTCAAGCTAAACTAGATACAGATATGGATTTGATTGCTGGTTGGTTGAAAGAGAACGAACTAGTAATTAACCTAAAGAAGGGTAAAACCGAATCGCTTTTATTTGGAACTGCTAAACGAAGAAATATGCAAAGTGAACCACTTGAGGTTTCCATTTCTTGCCCCACAAAAATTCCAATCACTAGTACACGTGAATATAAATATCTTGGCGTTCATGTGGACGGATCACTGAGTTTAAGTTCTCAATTTGAAAAATGTTTCAAGAAAGCATCAGGACGGTTGAGGCTCTTGTTCAAGATAAGAGACCATCTTGATTTACCTTCGGCGAAAGCCATATATCGCACGATGATCATGCCTATATTTACATACTGTGGCATACTACAACTAAATCTTAGTCGAACACAGCTCACCAAACTCTCTTCATTCCACGACCGTTCTGTGTCAGTTGTTTTCAAAGGGGAACAAGCAAGTGAACATATTACATCTGCTGTGAACGCCAACAAGTCTAGAGCATGCAAGCTGGTACGCAAATGCATTGACAATGATGTATGTGATCTTTTCAAATCCTATTTTACAGTTCAACAACATGGCAGGGAAACGAGAAACAATAACAATATAATAAAGCTACCCGCTATCAGAACAGAGTATGCTCGTAAATCATTCTATTTTATGGGTGCTAAGATCTATAATGACTTACCAATAGAATTAAGAAAGATTGCGAACAATCTGGCTTTTGAGAATAAGGTCACTGAACATTTTAATTAATTAGAAACGTTTTTATTAAATCTAGTATATATTGCATGTAAGTGTTAGTGTTAGATTTTAACTAATTTAGATATCTTTAGATTATTTAGATATTTTTAAAAATCAGGACACACGTTGATAACAGCTAATAGTTGAAGTGTATTATCCTGTATAAATATTCGTATTATTATTATTATTATTATTATTACTTAAAAACATTAGAGTCAGACCAATGGAAGTATGTAGACGATCTTACTATCTCCGAAGTCATCCCAAATCATGGCCAATCCAACATGCAATACGAACTGGACCATATTTCAACCTGGTCCGACCAAAATTTTATGAAACTCAATCCAAAAAAGTGCAAAGAATTGAGAGTTAATTTCCAACGTGATGTGCCTGATTTACCACAGCTTACCATCAATAGAATACCGCTCGAAACGATTAGTAGCCATAAATTGTTAGGTCTTCAAATCCAAGACGACTTAAAATGGAATGATCACGTAGATATTATTACGAAGAAAGCCGCAAGACGTTTATATATTATTCGTACTCTGAAGCGTAATGGAGTGCCTGAAGATGACCTAATAAGTATATATACATCTCTTATCCGCTCCATTTTGGAGTATGGCTGCGCTGTGTGGCATACATGCCTCCCTTCTTTTCTTGTTGAGAAGATCGAACGCATACAGAAGCGATTTTTCCGCATTATATTTCCACATTTATCCTACCGCGAAGGTTTAGCTCTTACTGGATGTCCAAGACTTGATGACAACCGTGAACGTTTGTGTTTGAAACTTTTTAATAAACTTAAAACCCAGTCAAGTTCGAAACTCTCCTACCTTATACCTCGTACGAGGTATGAATCGCATGGACGATCGGTGCGTAGTGGAAATAATTTGTCTTTATATAAATGTAGAACAGATAGATTCAAAAATAGTTTTTTTCCGACTATGACGGTGGTTTATAATCAGCAATAACTGAGATCCTTTAAAATTTTAACTATATATTATTCCATGCTACATTTTAACTAAGATTTTTTAATAGTTTTCACTACATACCAATTGAATGTAATATATCATTTTACACCCTGTAATATATAATGTAATTCACCTTACCGATGGTGCGAATTTATGTAATCTTTAATAATAAATTGAAAATTAGTACTTGCAAAATTCCTCGGAGCCGGGCATTTGTTCACCGACGGGGGCATTTGTCTCTTTATCCGGAAATGATTATGGTTTCTGCAGCAGCTGTAAACTTGTGAAGCAAAACGTTTCTGCCCAGCCCCAGGCAATTGTATACTTAGATAAAAAATAAGTGCAATGCCCGGGGGTGGCCCGGGTTGGATGGAAAATGGTAGAATTGACTGATGCATAAATCCGTCCTATAACATAATAACTATATTAATTGAAATATATTTCAAATGGCGACTTAATTTATATTTGTATAGTGCAGGTGTCAGAAATTTCATTATATGCACGACAATCATCAGAATATGAATGAAAATAATAATGAACAATATAACATATCTTACCAGATATTTCCTGTAGACAACGAGTCCGCTTGTGTTGCATTTGCAGTAGGCCATTTCCGTATCGGTTAACAGATAACAAAGCTTGAAGAATACTGTTAGCAAAGCAAGTGTTTCCCAAGTTTTGTATTCCATTTGAAGTAGTGTCATCATTTCTTATCAAGATTGAGCGAAAACTAAATGTTTAAAAGAGAACCTCGTATAGCAGGGGTGAAATTTAAATATTTCGCAGGGAAATGCAAATTTGGCGCGTTTTTCATATTTCATGCATGTAAACAGGAAGTCAAAAAGCGGAAATGAGGGTACATTCTAATGTAGCTCAGTGCTTCGTAACCAAGCCTTAAAGTGATACCAAAAAAAATTTCTCCATGCGGCACGGTCTTCAGCAACACCCGCAGGGCCGCCAAGAGTGTTGGCAAAGGGGGAGATTAAGTAAAATATGCATATATGTTACTGGCAAAATGTCTCTCAGCATGTAGGAATTTGCCATTTCTGAGACCCTATATTTCAAACTTTCATATTTCCCTAAAGTATCTTAGTACTAAATGCATTGAGATACGTTAAAGACTGAGGAGATGTACGTAATCGAGAAGTTTAAGCGTCTTGAAATTAGTTTTCTAAACGAGCACATGACCCCAAAGATGTTTAAGAATGGAAATAGTTAGGGATCCAAAGTTATTTTTTGCCCAGGGCTGCCCCTGAACACCCGTCCATTATTCGTTTTTTATTCCAGAATTTTTAATTGCTTTCATTAGGCCACGACCATAGGTAAACTGTAGACGACCAGGAGGACGAAATTCGCCTACCAAACAGGTTAACCGAGGTAGCCTTTCCCAAACATGCCTTGCCCAAATAAGTTGTCGTCTCTAAACGTATTATACGAATCCAAGGTCAAGTAGAGCAGGGGAGAGCAAAGAAAACAAGCGCTAGAAAATTATTAACTCAGCCCACGATGCCATGCAATGAATGCTCGGCAATACGGTTATTTTCCTGTGTAATTTCAAATCGGGCGTTATCAGCACGTTTTCACCATTAGTCTGGTTTAGGTATATGAATACAACCCTGGTTTAGGTATATCTGGTTTAGGTATATGAATATATGATTATTGTAAAAATATTTGAAATTATCAATTCAAACTGAATATTTGATTTAATATTTTTTATTCAAATCAAATTCAAACATAACAGAAAGAAGTAACAAACTATATATACGAAGCCCTTGGATAGCTTAGATACAAATGAAATATTTCCATTCATTCCTTATATAATGCCAACGCATACCTAAAGATACTTTATTTAAGATATGATTATATATCTATCAAAACTATTAGCGTTTTCGTTAAACAGTGTATATATATGAGCAGGAAAATGCACTTTTATCGTTCGTGTCAGGTCAGGAACTGTACTCTACTCGCGCAAAAGTAGATTTAAATTTTTCTATCAGTTGTCGTGTTGTCAGTATCTCGCAATTCAAGGGTTCCAAAACTTTCGCGTCTTTTAAAACAACAATTGGATCAACAATATTTTGTTTCCAATATTCCTCGGTTTCCCTTTGAATCCTCTCCCTGTAATCTCTTAATTCCTGACGACATTTCTCCTTTCCGTGTTTTATTTCCTTCTTCTCCACCTCGCCATAAGAATGTGTCCTTCCTTTACTGAAAGTTGAGAAAACAAGATCTTGACCTATTTACGAAAAACGGAAAACCCAATTAAGTAAAGCCCAACTACTGCCGTTACACGGTGTTTCATTTAAAAAATCTACTAAATGCCTTTAAAAGTTTTGAGCTTTCAATTTGCCGGAACGTACTGTATACATACTTATTTGGTTGGGGGAGTGACAAGTTCGCATGTGATTGGCTGCTATGTGATGCAGTATATGTCTCTTTTTGATTGAGTGGTGGGAGTGGTTTTTCCGCTTTCTAACCAAAATAAAACTAGTATAGACCACTTTCATAATTCAGATGATTTTAAATATTATTTTATGTGCATCTTAATAAGTCTTACCAGCCTCGCTTCTGTGACTGAAATTGAATAGAATTTGTTGAAGTGGAAGTCAAGTTCGTTCTGCGCATCTGTTCTGCGCATTGTTTACATCCTTTGTTTTGATACACTATAACTGTCTTACATGAAGCCTTTTGCGTCTTGTTGTTCTCACTGCACCTGGATTTTTTAAATGACTCTGTGTGTGGTCTTTTTATACAATACTTACAGTATTTTTTTACCTGCTTCATGGGAAGTAAAACGAAATGCCACCTTTCCTCGCTAAACACAAAAAAGCCATGGCACATTATACAACAATGGACGAAAGTCGAAGCACAGTAGATGAAATCGAGCGCAGTCAAATCGAGGACATTGCACAAGTTCCCAATGTGGATATAAACATGGCAGTATGTTCATGTCATGGAATGTGTTTGCGGGAAAAGGGAAGAAATGCTTGTTCTTGTAAAGAAAAGAAACACTCTATCAAATTGATGGTGTAAGATCCCCAGTCTGTACATGTATTTTAATGTTTATAGGGTGTGTTGGTGTTCACATCCCTGATTCAATGGTGTGTCAAACTAAAGACTTTTTGCACATCAACAAGTTACATACTATTTCCCCTTTGCTTCAGCTAACTTGGAATTTGGTTGAGAGTATAAATTTGGAGGATTTGAGAAGGTTGGAACTGGAATTGTTGCGAAGACAGCCAGCCAGCAACGTTTTCTGAATTTGGCGCGTTTTTCATATTTCATGCATGTAAACAGGAAGTCAAAAAGCGGAAATGAGGGTACATTCTAATGTAGCTCAGTGCTTCGTAACCAAGCCTTAAAGTGATACCAAAAAAAATTTCTCCATGCGGCACGGTCTTCAGCAACACCCGCAGGGCCGCCAAGAGTGTTGGCAAAGGGGGAGATTAAGTAAAATATGCATATATGTTACTGGCAAAATGTCTCTCAGCATGTAGGAATTTGCCATTTCTGAGACCCTATATTTCAAACTTTCATATTTCCCTAAAGTATCTTAGTACTAAATGCATTGAGATACGTTAAAGACTGAGGAGATGTACGTAATCGAGAAGTTTAAGCGTCTTGAAATTAGTTTTCTAAACGAGCACATGACCCCAAAGATGTTTAAGAATGGAAATAGTTAGGGATCCAAAGTTATTTTTTGCCCAGGGCTGCCCCTGAACACCCGTCCATTATTCGTTTTTTATTCCAGAATTTTTAATTGCTTTCATTAGGCCACGACCATAGGTAAACTGTAGACGACCAGGAGGACGAAATTCGCCTACCAAACAGGTTAACCGAGGTAGCCTTTCCCAAACATGCCTTGCCCAAATAAGTTGTCGTCTCTAAACGTATTATACGAATCCAAGGTCAAGTAGAGCAGGGGAGAGCAAAGAAAACAAGCGCTAGAAAATTATTAACTCAGCCCACGATGCCATGCAATGAATGCTCGGCAATACGGTTATTTTCCTGTGTAATTTCAAATCGGGCGTTATCAGCACGTTTTCACTCATTAGTCTGGTTTAGGTATATGAATACAACCCCTGGTTTAGGTATATCTGGTTTAGGTATATGAATATATGATTATTGTAAAAATATTTGAAATTATCGAATTCAAACTGAATATTTGATTTAATATATTTTTTATTCAAATCAAATTCAAACATAACAGAAAGAAGTAACAAACTATATATACGAAGCCCTTGGATAGCTTAGATACAAATGAAATATTTCCATTCATTCCTTATATAATGCCAACGCATACCTAAAGATACTTTATTTAAGATATGATTATATATCTATCAAAACTATTAGCGTTTTCGTTAAACAGTGTATATATATGAGCAGGAAAATGCACTTTTATCGTTCGTGTCAGGTCAGGAACTGTACTCTACTCGCGCAAAAGTAGATTTAAATTTTTCTATCAGTTGTCGTGTTGTCAGTATCTCGCAATTCAAGGGTTCCAAAACTTTCGCGTCTTTTAAAACAACAATTGGATCAACAATATTTTGTTTCCAATATTCCTCGGTTTCCCTTTGAATCCTCTCCCTGTAATCTCTTAATTCCTGACGACATTTCTCCTTTCCGTGTTTTATTTCCTTCTTCTCCACCTCGCCATAAGAATGTGTCCTTCCTTTACTGAAAGTTGAGAAAACAAGATCTTGACCTATTTACGAAAAACGGAAAACCCAATTAAGTAAAGCCCAACTACTGCCGTTACACGGTGTTTCATTTAGAAAATCTACTAAATGCCTTTAAAAGTTTTGAGCTTTCAATTTGCCGGAACGTACTGTATACATACTTATTTGGTTGGGGGAGTGACAAGTTCGCATGTGATTGGCTGCTATGTGATGCAGTATATGTCTCTTTTTGATTGAGTGGTGGGAGTGGTTTTTCCGCTTTCTAACCAAAATAAAACTAGTATAGACCACTTTCATAATTCAGACGATTTTAAATATTATTTTATGTGCATCTTAATAAGTCTTGCCAGCCTCGCTTCTGTGACTGAAATTGAATAGAATTTGTTGAAGTGGAAGTCAAGTTCGTTCTGCGCATCTGTTCTGCGCATTGTTTACATCCTTTGTTTTGATACACTATAACTGTCTTACATGAAGCCTTTTGCGTCTTGTTGTTCTCACTGCACCTGGATTTTTTAAATGACTCTGTGTGTGGTCTTTTTATACAATACTTACAGTATTTTTTTACCTGCTTCATGGGAAGTAAAACGAAATGCCACCTTTCCTCGCTAAACACAAAAAAGCCATGGCACATTATACAACAATGGACGAAAGTCGAAGCACAGTAGATGAAATCGAGCGCAGTCAAATCGAGGACATTGCACAAGTTCCCAATGTGGATATAAACATGGCAGTATGTTCATGTCATGGAATGTGTTTGCGGGAAAAGGGAAGAAATGCTTGTTCTTGTAAAGAAAAGGGCAGTATTGCTCTTCCGTTTGCCACCCAGACAGAAGTTCGTGTTTGAATCTACGGAATCTACAAGAAGCGACACCGATTCATTCGAAACATCTGAAAGTGTCAAAGTGAAACGCAGGTACGTATTAAAATGTAAAAAAATGTAAGTGTTGCCGAATTTTAGTTGTTAAAAATATTTATAATTATGTAATGTCTAATAATTTCAGGGTGAAGAACATGATAGTAGTGACGAGATGGATAGCCCAGAACCAAGTGCAAAGCGAGCGAGAGGTCGTGTGAACGCGGTCAAAGGAAAACTGGCAAAACATCTTCTTGCAACTGTGGAAATGCGACAGAAACAACCAGGGGACGTGGTGGATCAGAGCCAGAGGTCATGGGAGAAGCCGTGGGGGATTGTGTGTGGAGGAAAACGCCGAAAAACGTCTGCTGGCCCACGAGCAGCATCTGCGGGTAGCATATATTTCAAATCATCCATTTGTTTCCCTAATTTAGTAGCTACAGTTTATAAATTGGTAATGTATCTGTACTTGTACATGTGATTAATTTCAATATATGCATATATATGTGTTGAAGATAACATAGTATTTTGTTAAAATGGCACTTTTAATGGTTGTATATCATTTTTCCACTACAGTATATAGTTTTGTTTCAAGTGATTGTGTCTACTCACTGTGTAAACACACTCTATCAAATTGATGGTGTAAGATCCCCAGTCTGTACATGTATTTTAATGTTTATAGGGTGTGTTGGTGTTCACATCCCTGATTCAATGGTGTGTCAAACTAAAGACTTTTTGCACATCAACAAGTTACATACTATTTCCCCTTTGCTTCAGCTAACTTGGAATTTGGATGAGAGTATAAATTTGGAGGATTTGAGAAGGTTGGAACTGGAATTGTTGCGAAGACAGCCAGCCAGCAACGTTTTCTGACTTGGTGAATTACCAATAAATTTGCCACAAGGTCAGGGTGAATCATCCCAACCAGACCCTCCATCAGACAAAAGTCCTGAATGGTGTTTTTGTGGCCATTAGCACCAATGCCCACCCAAGATGAAAACAAACCTTGTTCAATCCGAGTTATACCTGGTATGACAACAAACCCTTTGTTCAACCAGCTTGTCCTGGATGCAAATGTTTTGGGCATTGCAATGAGGTATAGAGAGGACATTGCACTGAGGTATAGAGAGGACATTCTAGTTATGGAACACCCCAGAAACAATGAACACTTTAGGCATTCTGCATATAGTTTGTTCTATGGCAGCATGGGCGTTTGGGCAGGGGCAACAGAGTAGTGGTGCCAAGTTGTAGTGTTCTTGCAATAAGAGCAAGGTATCCTTCTCCCAATGGAGTTTATACAGGTTTCCAGCCAGCTACACAATAGTGCTATTGGCAATACACAATAAATGACTTGTATAATGTATTTGTAAATTCTGGTTCAACAATTTCTTTTTGTTAAAGACATATAGATTTTAATTATTACATATAATATATTTACACATAAAAAATTATCAGTTCATTTAGCTATTTGGAACAAATTTGTTTGTATAATTAGATTAGTTTGTATAATTAGATATGCTACATAATATGCAATCATCAAAATTTTCAAAAGCATACAAAACATAGATTTTTCCAACTCTCAAAAAAAGCATACATTTAAATGTTGATCCTCTGGTGTGAAAATGATAGGTTGTTGAATAGTGCTTGACTTTTTACAATTGGAAAACCTCTTCAATGAAATTTAACCCATTAGCTGGCAATGTACCCAGATATGCCATACTTTAGTACTTTATTCTGTCTAATGCCAGACGACTTGCCAGTGCTAGTATACTGCCAGTTAATGGGTTAACAAAACTATCTGCCAGACTGAGTGTCTCTTGTCAACCCATTAGCTGGCAATGCACCCAGGTACGCCCTACTTTAGTATTTTATTCTGTCTAACACCATACAATTTTACTTGCCAGCAGGGGTGGATCCAGCTTGGTTTGATAAGGGAGTGCTAAGCAAGCTTTGGTCATGAAGCAGGGAGTGACCTTCGACCAGGGAAGGGTGAATCAACACTGAGGACAGGATCAAGGGGGTTATCTTGTCAGAAAATGTTTAAAAAATAAGATGGCCTACATGGTCAAAAAGGCTCATGAATTGCCTGATATTATATTGATAAATGCCCTGTCACATCCAAAATTAGGATTTGATATGGGAATTGGCACACCTCCCCACCCCTTGGCCAAGGCTAGGAGAGGTGTGCACCACCCCCCCCCCCAAATAAATCCATGTAATCCTGCTTGCCAGTGCGAGGATACTGCCAGTTAATGAATGATAATAACCCACATTTTCTAATGTATCAATATAAATTTTGAATAGAGTAAATAGCCCATCAACCCCCACCCACCCCCCTCCCATCTCCCACTTTGGTTACTTTTTAAAATGTTGAAAAATTGTGGATAATCCCTAATTTATTGATTATCTGACCATACATCAAGAACCCCAGAATCTGTACAGCACCATAATGCACTACGGTAGTCAATTGAAAACCAACCACCACCCTCAGGCATATGTGGGGTTTTAACATGATTTTGCAGGGAAAATAGAGAGTTTTAACAAGCGTTGCTATTCTGCTATCTGGGGTTTTAACACTGACACAAAGGCTGGGAATTAACTCTTACATAGTCTGATATTTAATGTATGACTTTCTTCTGCGCCAGCTTCCGGTAACTTACAGCACATCAGAACAGTAGATGGAAAGCTAGACTTTGGAAAGCTGGGTAATTTAACAAATGGACAAAATTTTAGGCCGGGATTGTTAAAATATCCCTGCATAGTCTCGGGGGGTCAGGGTTTCAATTGACTAGTACATAATAGTGTATAGAAGACAGAAATGTATCAATATATGGTTTGATGGAGCCAATTGGTTGTCAAGACATTATGTAAAATTCTAAATCAGTTTGTAAATCTTGATTGGTGTCTTTATACCAACAGCTCTTCCTTTTAAAGTTTGAGCTCTAGAGTAATATTGGTTGCAATCCTTCATGGATCAGCTGCTGCAAGTTTCAACTTCTGGGTTTCCGCGTCACTACAAAATTATAAGCAGATACTGTAGATCTCCATCAAAACACTGCTTTTATCCATTATTACATTATTCGTCAATACAATCTATATTTCTTACCTGGTTGTTAGGAGTTGCTTCGTCTAAGCAAGGCTACTAATTCTACTTTTAGCTCGTCTTTTAACTGTCGCCACCGCATAAATTGCTCCTGATAAAAACATATCTTTGTCGCATTCCTTCCCGCTAAATATTTTTTTCGTTTGGCCTTTTTATCTTCGTTGGATACAACACTAATTCCCTCAATTTCGCCGCTAACAACATTTCGGGATGGCTTTCGCCTTCCTCCATGTTGTTTGAATACATAATCACATGCGAAATGCACGAAATGCGCATGCGTCGTTCAATTAAAATTCCAATGGTGAGGGCCTCCACATAATGCGCAGAAAAGATGCGCAGAACGGACTTGACTTCCACTTTAACCTGAACGAGGTCAATGAATCTTATTAAGATGCACATCAAAGAATATTTAAACTCATCTGAATTATGAAAGTTGTCAAAAGATTCACCTCAAATAGCAACGAATCAAGTAGAATCTCAAATCTTTAGACTAATGATAAAATTACAATTAATGGGATTATGAATAAATTTAAACCTTAAATAACAAATTATTCATATTAAATCTTGACCTGTCTTGTGGTCTTGAGCAACACCATAGAATGTGATGGTAAATGCCATATCATAGCCAACTCCACGTCGCTCCAACTTCTGATGCTACATTGAGTGAAACGTGAAATTGTTAAAAATGAAACGTACCATTATATTATGCACACATAGCATTGGCTTAATACTTCATCATAGTTGTTCTTACATATTTTTAAATTAAAGTATTCGCCTGTTTTCAAAAGAACGAAATCGAGGATATAATATAACCTCGCCCTACCTTTCTTTTGAAAACAGGATATATAAGTAATCCAAAAAAAAGCGTTAGGACAAAATTACACTCTTACACTCTAACACTCTCAGCCAACCATGCATATACATATTGTTCTTGGGCATTTTGCCTTTGCGATGAAAACAATTGGGTATCGATTTCATTCGGTTTGATGTATCAGGTAACTGCCCCTGGATACGAGTTGACCTGCAACAATATCCTATTTTCCTAATAGAAATTTTTATTAGTTGCAATCTTTCAATACGTTGTCACACGTTTACCTTATGGAGAGGCTGTCACGAGCCAGAGTAATCGGGGATTTTTATTTTCCAATACGGCCACCCGTGAGGACGAGGATTTTCGCCCGCAGGTATAATTAGAACTAGCAAATATTTGCATTAGCAAAGTAGTGTAAAGGCATGGATATAGCTGGCGGTTTAAGAGGTTAATTACAATTAAGGCGCGGAAATATTTTTCCTTTCCGAAGCATCATCTCCCTATACTGTATACTTACCCTGACAACCAGAGGATCTGAAGGATCCAAACGACAAGTACATACAGTACCAATTTGATTAAGACGGAATTCCACCAATTTAATGGACATTTTGTGAGCATAAAGACTGTATTCATTGATAAGACTTCTTAAGTTTTGTTTATTTTTCTCATCAAGAGCCACATGGCCAGATATAAACAATATTACCATGTCTACATTTACTGAAATATGCAGGACAGCAAATTGGACGAAATAGACAACACTTTCATAAGACATATCCATGAAACGTGGTTTTAATTGGGTGAATACTTCATGTAAAGAAAGACAACGCTCTTTACGGCCTTCTTCGTCTAGTGTCGTATAAATGTATTTTTGACAAATGTCTTTCGTTTCTTCCAAAGCACCTCTCAGTTTTGCAACTTTCTCTTTGTCAAGGCATTCCTGAATAGCTTGATAAATTTTATCTGCAACTTTCTCAAGGTAGTCGGCACCTTCGTTATCTTCAAGCCACAGTAACGTAAAGACTGCTGAAATAAATGAACTCGCCTCAGGGATATCGGATACCAAGGTACCCCCGAGGATTTCCAACTTGCCATCTACATCAACTATACTTATTTTTTAAAGATAGACACTGTATTTTCAGACTCGAGCCGTAAATGTAATGTCATGACAAATGAATAATTTGGTGTTTAATTAACTATGCATTAATGTTTATGAAATGTTCTACTTACTTTGGTTTTGATATAGCGGAAATATCGGGAATTCATTTTTAGCAACTTTGTTTAACTAATGCTTCCTGTTATTTTCACATCGACATATTATAAGTCCTTAATTTAATTATAAAATGTTACATTGGCAAACCAAACATTGTCTTTTAATTAAGCTACTTGTCGATGCAACATGCTGTTGTCGTTAGCTTTTGTCTCCCAGTACAGGAGGTTGAAAATTAGTAATCTTAGCAACTGGTTTTCAGCCCTTGCAAGTGACGTCACAACACATCATGTGATGTTTTGCTTGGCTTCCGCCATTTTTGGTGGCAAATATTTGGATTTAATACTGCTGTAATTAAAAACAAACTATGCGTCAATTACCCATCAAAGCAAGGCTGCGGTTGTTATCTTTCTGTTAGAATTTACAATGACCACTTTCTTGTGAATTTAGTCAGTTTTTATCGTTGTTGTCTGGAGTGCTTGCAATTACTTTTTGCACCAAAATGGCGAATTATTAAGCGTGCGGAATAGTCTCGTAAATGTAATAGCCACGTAATGTTTTGAAGAGTTTACAAGTTACAGCAATCCTGCACTTATACAAGCATTCTTCTCTATCTTCGTACCACTGGCTTTATACGAGTATGTAGCTCCCAACGAAGATTTGAAATTATATTTCTTCCTACTCCTACCCTGATGTACTAAAGAGGACCAACCTTGTTTTCTTTCCTGATATTTAACCTTTTCCATCTTTAATTTTATATGTTCTATTTTTTCCAGAGAGTACCTTGTTCTCATTTATTAAATGAAACATTGTTTCGGCGATGTTAGTGTCGGACGCTATTAGTCAAATTCCCAACCATGCTATTGATTCTTTAATCTCTTTGAATTTTAATTACCTTCACTCTAACTTGTTTTATTGCACGACTATTGTAATTAATAACAGTCTTGACGTTTTCACTGTCAAAAGTAGACAACAGCTTTTGCTTTATAGTTATTGTTTTGCCATCGTCGACTTGGATAAGTTTTTTATTTTTCTACCAAGACATAGTTATGTTATCATTAATGCAAAGTACTTTCTTCCCGCCACCAGAAGATTTCCATACACCGTTGAGCTACAAACGGTCTACTGTTTCGCCTTACTATCCAAAGCAACTTAAAATGGAATGATCGCGTAGACTCAGTTGTTTCCAAAGCTTCTAAGCGTCTTTACATTATCCGTTTCTTACGTCGAGGTAGTGTCTCCGTTGAATATTTAAGAGAGACACACTTTGTCCTAATACGATCAGTATTGGAATACTACCGTGTTGTATGGCACCACGCGGTGAGTAAAAGCGTATCCAGAAACAAGCGCTAAGAACTATTTTACTAGGCTACTCCTGCAGGGAATCCTTAACAATCCTGGGTTGCTTTCGATTTGATTGAAAGACGAGAACAACTTATCTTAAAACAATGGAAAATATTGAAAAAGGAGGACGCCTGTCAAAACATATATATTCACGCGACCAGACACATTGGGTACGATTATGAACTTAGAAACTCGTACACTTTAACAACAATTAAATGCCGAACAGAACGATATCGCCGTAGTTTCTTTTTTATTATTATTATTATTAAACTTTATTTATACACGGTAGAATCATCAGTAATGCATGCTAATATAAAAATACATGTACACAGTGACAGATAAAATACAGAAAATACTGGTTTACATGACTGCCGTGTGAGAGTCTGGAGTTAACACATTGTATACACCTCTTTTAAATTCACGGAGGGATGGAGCCAATCGTACATGTTTTGGCAAACCATTCCATAAAACTGCTCCATCATAGCTTATAGAACGCTTAAGAAAATCTGTAAGTGGTTTTGGGACAAATAGTTTGTTTTCAGAATCCCTCAGATTAAAAGTAAAATTTCTCTGAGCAAATATTTCTTGCAAATATTGAGGTGTGTTATTATTGAGAATTTTGTACATAAGAATTGCCTTTTGTCTTTTACGACCGATGGACAACTTATGCCATTGGAGCTGTTCTAGCAGAGAGCAGCCAGATTTTGTAAGTTTTGTAGGGTGCTGCTTAACTCACCACCAATGCCATCCCATACCGGCGAGCAATAATTAAAGTAGGGCCCTATAAGCTTTCACCGCAGTATTCCTGTCAACAAAACGCCTCACTCGTTTAAGAGCAGCTATTTCTGAGGATACTTTCTTAGCGATTTCATTAATATGATCTTTCCAGTTTAAGTTTTCATCAATTGTTAATCCTAAAAATTTCGTATGGTACGTGGACTCTTTTGATTTGAGTATTCTCTACATGTATATTAAGTTCACTGGCATCATGAGTCGCAAGCCTCTGACGAGAGCCAACGAGCATGAATTCAGTCTTGGCTATATTTAAGTTTAATCTATTTGCTTTGAGCCAAGTGTTTAAATTGGTTAGCTCAGCGTTCATACTTTCTTCGAGATCAATAAGATTGGAGCTTTGTAGGCTGATGTCTGTGTCATCAGCATACATACTCGCTAAGCCGTTGTTCAAACAGTTTGGTAAGTCATTGATATAGATCACAAATGAAAGCGGTCAAATAATTGACACCTGAGGGACCCCACAATTAATTGGTAGACTGGTAGAAACATGCCGTTTACTGTTTGATGTTTTGTTAATAAGCCATTGCTTATTAAATAGTTAGAGAATTGATCGTGGACTATTTTGCCAAAGACGTTAGCAACAGCTGAAATAATATAAATTGGTCGGTAATTATTTGGGTCGCTTTTAACACCACTTTTGAAAACAGGAATAACTCTGGCCGTTTTCCAGTCGGTTGGGTAAATACCAGTATAAAGAGATTTGTTAAAAATACGAGATAGAGAGGGTGCGACAATATCAGCAGCCAATTTTAATCACTTGCACGGAATATTGTCAAGTCCAGCAGCTTTTTTGTGTTTAGCTTTCTTAATTGATCGCCAACAAGTTGTGTGTCTATCGTATTAATTAAAGCTAAACGCACTGTTTACTGGATTGATGTAAGATATAGGGTCAACATTAGTTGTAGGTGTAATGCTAGGAAGGCTTTGACCTATCTCAGTGAAGTGAGCATTAGAGTAGCCTTTTTAAATACTGTAATAAAACGATTTAAAGGACATTGACAACGGAAAATTTTATGGGCTTATTTAACCTTACTGGACCACTTAACTATGAGAATGCAACTATTTCCTTCTGAAACATTTTTTTTTCGAGAAGAATGCAAGTAAAATTTTATAAAATGTGCTCATCGGTCGCCATCTTGAAGAAACTATATTTGAGGACAATGACCCCTTGTGACGTCATTAGTTGGGGAGCCTTCGACACAACATATAAAGATCAAAATTGCGTCAAAGTTATGTTAACTAAAATATGTCGTTTTTGAGCGTTATAATGAAACAATTCTCACAACTAGGCAAGGGAAGTGCTACACAATCAGATAAAACCATATTAAGCGAGTGTGATGGCAAGAAATGGCGGATTTTACAACGATTATGCACTAGCTACACAGTGGTTTATCTTGTCTTGTTTTTCCTTCCCTTGCATTGCATTGCATTGCATTGCATTGCATTGCATTGCATTGCCTCGCCCTCGCCCTCGCCTCGCCTCGTTTCGTCTCGTCTCGTCTTGGCTTGCCTTGTCTTGTCTGCTCTATTAGAATGTAGATCAATTTGGCAATATTTATACGTGTATCGATTCAAACTTTTTCTGGTCCTGAACATGCGAGAGAAATCATGCTTCGCATACAAAGGCCCATTTTGTCTTGATAGCTGGTGTGACTCACAAGGTCCGTGAATAGGAATCCAAATTCTCATCCTATCGAAATTCTAATTCTCATGTATTGACTGATTACCCACGACCCACCAATTTTTACCACGACAGTGACGACACACGTCAGGACACAGTGGTGACATTTGGGTATACGATGCGGGTAACGTACAACTGCTTGGCAACATTTCAGTACGAACTGTAAAAGCGTATTTTAGTCGTAAATATACCAGCAATATATCGCTTTCTACAAGCTAGTTGGGTACGATTCTTTTGAAAGGCTCACGGTATTACGAAACTAAAGAAATTTTGCTCAAAGTCTATTATAAGAAATGGATAGCCTGTGATTTCACAATGGTGAGTATTATTTTAGTCCTGTCTTAGTATGCCAACATAATGGAACATAAATTACATGTAGTCATATTTCGCTAGAATGTGCTAATGTATACTGTACAATGTCTCAATCTTTAGAGTGAAATAAGTCGCAGTTGAATGTCATGAAACATGGCACTATTCTGCAATGTGCATGTCGCTTTTATTTCACCACTGTGAAGGTAGCCTCGGATTGGGCCTCAGATTCGGCCTCGGATTGAGCCTCCCATTGGGCCTACATTCAACTGTATTCAATCATTCAAAAGTATATTTTATCAATTTTTATGAAACACCTTTTCTAGTTATTTTTACGGTACATTTTGCTAAAACCAAGCAAAACATTGAGCTATATAATGTATCTTTCCATTGCTGGGTATAAACTAGGAAAAAAACAACCTTTTGTGCGAGAAATTTAAGATTTAATACACTGCGCATACTTGTTCGATTTTCTATAAAGCATAATATTGATGATCTTTAAAGTCAAAAACGCATTTGCGCGAATACTAAATTGTGGATTGCTTTCAAAGTGAAATGTGTTATACAGAATTTTGCTATCTTTGCAGTGATTCCTAACAATCGTCTGGCACAATAACAGACAGCCTACAATCTCATGATATGTGAGGCTTAATTTACAATTATGAGACGTCAAATATGACAAAACTATAAATCATTCATTTCACAAAGCTTTTGGGCAAAATCAAAACCAGGAATTCCTTTGAAGGTCGAGTATGTTATACAGAATCTTGCGTTCTTTCCACTGATATACAACAATATATCGTTTGGCACAATTACAGACAGACCACAAATGTAATGATATTTGACACTTTTCAATATGAAAGGTCAAATATGACAAATTACAACACATCCATTGCACTAAACATTTGCGCAAAATCTAAGTCGTTGATTGCTTTGAACGTCGAGTATGTTGTACAGAATTTTGCTGTCTTTCCAATGATATACAACGTGCGTTTGGCACAATTACAGACAGCCCACAGTTGTTATGACAAAATGACACTTCTCAATGTATATGAGATGTGAGATATGACTTTTGAATGATTGAATACAGTTGAATGTGAGGCCCAATGGAAGGCTCAATGGGAGGCCGAATCTGAGGCCCAATCCGAGGCTACCTTCACAGTGGTTTTTATACCTCGATTGTTTGGGTTTACTCATAGATATAATTAACCTAGATTGCTGACTCATACCTAGCGGACGCGTGACCTGAGTGATAAATCCAAGATGGCCGCCATTCAGGGCAAAAAGACTATAAACTCTACGGGGAAATCCATATTTTTTGCATTTTGCGTCGTCCCAGTGTTTCGAATCCACTTCGATCAAACGTTTTTGGCAATAACTACTTATCGTGAAGGTTTTAGACGCAAACTGGACAGGTGGGGATGAATTGATGTAAAAATATCGCTCGCCGAAATTTGTACGAAATCGTCACTTGGTCAGTTCGAGTGAATTACTCTGGTTTAGAGTATTTTATAAAGGAAATTTGTGGTTTTCAAGGCCAAAGACGTATACCTTGAAGGCTTTGGATGCAGAATGTACCGTTTGGAATGAATTATATTAAAATATCGCTCGTGGAAGCTAGACATGAAAATGTCACTTGCTCAGCTCGAGTCATTTACTGCAGACAAGTACTTTAAATGTACTTGGTTTAATATATACATTTAGTCATTAGATATTTTGAGGAATATTCGGAACATTACTTAGAGGATAAAAGCAGTATTTAAAAGTTAAGTCCACTGTTAACTGATGCCAAATATCACCTAGAGGTGAAATTTGACACACAGTCACAGACATCATTGGTATGTGTGCAATGCAGCCTATTTGAACTCACTGTATGAAATGGCAGACAGCATTACTCATGAAAGGAAGAATTCTGAACATTATATTGATTAGGCTTTTCCCGGGGAGATCATGAGACCAGACTGGGTAATATATGGCAGATTTCGACAAGGAAACATTTATGCAGCAGGCAAAAATTCAAGTGTGACAGTGTGTAGTGTGCAAAATTGTGGCAAGTGCACTGCAAATTTGAGTGTTGTTTCTGATTTTCAGTATTGTTTTAAAACATTTAACTTAACATTTAACAATACAGTAACAGTGTTAAACCTGTTCATGTACTGAAAAATATCAAGTATGCATCGGCCAGATTTTCCATGGTGGTCGTGAAATATAAACCTCTATAAAATAAATTCAGTTCATTAAACTTAACAGTTTCATGTATGCTTGGATGAAATCTGTACATTGTTATACTACTATTAATTATCATTTCTATAGTAAAAATATATTAATCCTTCAAGTAATTAATGGCAAATTTTCCTACTTTGTTGAACCTCGATAAAACTAACATGAAGTTTTCTTGCGTGTCCAAAACTAAATTTCTTGACATGTCATCTAGTGAGAATGAATGTCCAGATTAGCAATATGTTAGTGTTTTCTATTTAAGGTTCTTTTTAACACGACATTTAGTAAGCTATATTTTCCAAGGCTGCCCAGAAGGAATTCCTCGATGAGCCCCAGATTTAAATGAGCCCCAAAAATACTATAAAAGGAAACAAAAACTGGGGAAAGAAGTCAGAGGGTTGTAAGAGGTGGGGGAGGGACCATAATCTCATTTTCCATTCCCAATTTTAATTCCAATTTTTATTGCTTTTTTGTAATCCCAGTCGTCTCAGCAAGTAAAGCCTGTTACAGACATTACTTTTATCCTCTAAGTAATGTTCCGAATATTCCTCAAAAATCTAATGACTTGTCTGCAGTAAATGACTCGATCTGAGCAAGTGACATTTTCATGTCAAGGCAGTCAAGCTTCGGTGAGCGATATTTTAATATAATTCATCCCAAACGGTCCATTCTGCATCGAAAGCCTTCAAGATATACGTCTTTGGCCTTGAAAACCACAAATTTCCTTTATAAAATACTCTAAACCAGAGTAATTCACTCGAACTGACCAAGTGACGATTTCGTACAAATTTCGGCGAGCGATATTTTTACATCATTTCATCCCCAGCTGTCCAGTTTGCGTCTAAAACCTTCACGATAAGTAGTTATTGCCAAAAAAGTTTGATCGAAGTGGATTCGAAACACTGGGACGACGCAAAATGCAAAAAATATGGATTTCCCCGTAGAGTTTATAGTCTTTTTGCCCTGAATGGCGGCCATCTTGGATATATCATACAGGTCACGCGTCCGCTAGGTATGAGTCAGCAATCTAGGTTTATTATATCTATGGGTTTACTGCAGATATTAAATTTCTTGGTTTCATTATTACAGTAGATATTTAGTATAGTGTGAACGTAGATCCGGAATCCGGTTTAGATTCAATATCTGAATGACCCTTGCTGTATATAGTAATCATGTTCATGCGTATTAAACATAATATGGTACAACACAAAATAATAAAAATAGGTACGCTAAGCGTACATGTATCTGCTCATGGTGTTGCCACAGTTGCCCATGAAGGAGTAATATTCAACAATAGGCAATTTCGTAATTACGGGCGTCATTTTACAAAGGAGGTAAACACAATAAACAACAATAGCAGGACAAGTATTCCCATTGGGACAAGGTGTATATAGTTACTACGGCTTGCAGAGCCAAGCCATAGGTTTAATATGTCCCTGTCTGTATTTTTCCTCATCGTGGTTTTTTGAGGGTGTATCATGGTTTTATGGGGGTGTCACAAGAGTTACGTACTTGTGTTTTAACCAGATCATTAACGCATCAAGGGAACGATACGATAAATGCAATACGAACGAGAAACGTACAAATCATGCTGATGTTCGTCACGCACTATGTAAAATATTCGACATACTTCATTACTTCAGTCTATATGAGGGTATTATATTTCCAACAACAAACATTGCGCCTTCAAGACCTAACGATCGTAAAGTGCATCGCTCTAAAACATCTATGCTCTACAATTGTTTGAGCGAACCATGCGTGGGTATTTATTTGTATTTGTGAGAAACTAAAGAGAAACTAGAAATCAGTGTTGAATATAATTCAGACATAAACGCGCAATAACGCGTACGAGCTCTATTTATTAGAGTTCAAGGGTCAGCTGTCACATATTCTTGATAATTATTACACGGTAAACGGGTCAAGTTTTTACAAGAAAACAGAAGACCTTAGCTCTCCCTACGTATTGCAATATTTTAAGATGATTCTATAGCTCCTCATTATTATGTTTCGATTTGACTCAAACGCTTGAACAGACTCAATATCAGTATTCAGCGAGACGCATTCCTGACGACAAATAATATGAGGGATATTATATTTCCAACAACAAACATTGCACCTTCCACACTTGATTCGGCGCGTCGCCCTAAAACATCTATACTCTACAATAGTTTGAGCGAACGTACCTACGTGGGTATTTATTTGTATTTGTGGGAAACTCAAGAGAAACTAGATATCAGTGTTGAATATAATTGAGAAATAAACGCGCAATAACGCGGAGCTCTATTTATTAGACTAATTAGAGTTCAAGAGTCAGCTATCACATATTCTTGATAATTATTACACTGTAAACAGGACAAGTTTTTATAAGAAAACCGAAGACGTTAGTTCTCTCTACATCTTGCAATATTTTAAGATGATCCTATAGCTCCTCATTATTACACTTCGATTTGACCCGAACGCTTGAACAGACGCGATATAAGTATTCGGCGAGACCCATTCCTCACGACTATGGGTTGGCAGATCAATTCAAATGAGTAACAAATGTGGGTATATATATATACAATTATACAATGTTTTATTTTTAATATGTTCATTATGTTGTAGTATTTCTTATATACCTTAATGGCTTAATCTTCGACAGTTTGACTGTTTAACTGTTTAGTTTGATAGTTTAATTCTCCTTCAGAAATAGAAAAACTACATTTGAAATTGGCCACATATTTTAAAGCAACCGTTCTTGTCGATAGTTTCGTATTGAAACCTTCGTATTTCCACGTTTTATATGAATTAACGACGTTTTATCAATTTATTTTAACATTTCAAAACATTAGCGCCATGTTGAATTTAAGATCTAGCCTGCGAACAGGAAAAATTGAATGATGTCATGGCCTTGGGGAACATTATGTCATTGCATTGTAAGCCACTTGCTGATTGGTTATCAATTTAAATAAGCTCGTCGCTGAATGGCTACAACCTAACATTACATTAACATTAACATTAACATTAACATTACATTAACATTACATTTACAAGACGACAGCAATATATCTGCATTCGCAGATACAAAAATAGGTACGCTAAGCGTACATGTATCTGCTCATGGTGGATCACACTGTTGTCATGAAGGAATAATATTCTACAATTCTGTTTGGCCCTAAATTGTATAAGTTACACATATTTTGTACAAAAACATACACTTCCTTCAACCAGTAACTTGTAAAGAATAAGAGATTGATATTTAACCCATTAACTGACAGTACCCTACCACTGACAAGTAAAATCGTCTGGCATTAGACAGAGTAAAATACTAATAAAAGTAGGGTGGATCTGGGCTTGCCAGCTAATGGGTTAAAAGAATATATTTTTATAAATATCACAAAAATATATATCATACACAGTAGAACAAGGTTTTCATATTAATTGTTAAATGGGGTTCACAATTTACAGTATCACTATGCCAGACTAAACTGTCTGTACTAAACTGTCTGTACTAAACTGTACATATGACAAATAAAATAGCTGATATAAATTTCACTAGCAGAGACTATTTCCATAACACAACAAATATTTTATTTAATTTTATGATGTCATTGCTGAAACATGTTAGGTTCACAATCTTCTCGATAGTCCATAATATACTACAATCAGGTATGTGAAAAAATTGTAGATGCATGGATGTTGTCAGAATACCAGGTGTCGCTAACACATCCTCGCACAGTTTCAAAAGCCTTTTTAAACACATTGATACACGATGTCAACATGTGGTATTCAGGGATGGAGGAACACAAATGAATTATTTATTCCACATGGATGTGTTAGCAAATAGGTCATATTATTGAAGTCTATTCATCAGTAGCAAATGTTAACTAGGTTGAAAATCAGGAGTATAATTTAACACATGAATATAGTCTGTGAATATAATGTATAAAGTATATATAAACACAGCATATCAGATCCATAAATTGGCTAGAATTGACTAGTCAAAGCTGCAGTGTTCCGTGTTTGTTTGCTCATCCTACAATACAAATATGAGAGTGATGTGTAAAGTACAGGCAAATGATTGCTTGAAAAGACATTAAATATAAGCGATTTAGTAATTTAGAGGAGAATTTGCCTATCGATATGAATTTCTATTATGAAATTATAAGTATGTGATTGTGACACCGTCTGCAATAAATGTCATGCCAAAAGGAGTATTGCACAGTCTTATCTTTTACCGTCTTAACTATTATATACTATAAACAAGACTATATTTGTACACAATATTTTATTTAAAGAAATGTGACCACTATAAAATGTGGAATTGCTAAATCTGAAATTAAAATGTGGGATTAGCTAGTATTCATGGTAGTCAAATATACTTTAGTATTGAAAACTTAATATGTGCATAAACAAGTTGCTATATTTTACAATTTACGCGTCAATGTTATATTTATAATATGTTGTAGTATTTCTTACCTTGATGTTCGTCCTTCGATAGTTCAACTGTTTCACTGTTTAGTTTTCCTTCAGAAATAGCCAACCACTAAATTTTGAAGCATTCTTTCCGGTTTATCCATAGGTCTATCTTCGTATTTCCACGTTTTTATATGAATATATAAACGACATTTTGTCAATCGCCATGTTGAATTTTAAGATCTAGCCTGCGAACAGGCAAAATTGAATGATGTAATGGCCTTGGAGAACATTACGTCATTGCATTGTAAGCCACTTGCTGATTGGCTATCAATTTAAATAAGCTGGTCGCTGAATGGCTATAAGCTAACAGCTAACAGCTAACAGCTAACAGCTAACTTAACATTAACAAGTCGATAGCATTATATCTGCTACGCAGATACAAAAATAGGTACACTAAGCGTACATGTATCTGCGCATGTGTATTTGCATAGACGTCAATGCACGAGGTCAATATCACTCAATGAGTGGATGAACGTTTATGTTGCTTTTAAAAAACTGTGCATAAAGGGACGAAGGCCTATAGCCCACGGGAGCAATTTTTTAAACAATTGTGAAACCTTAAGATTTTAGTCTTTTATACTTGAGAATAAAGGTTATGTTAGCAGCACTATTTACACACCACATATAAATATTACATACCATCAACTCATTTAGTCCCCTAGTCACAACAGTTTGGGAAAGAAATGCCAAACTGTGCTTATATCTTTATACCAATCAAATATCAAAAGTAAATTTAATATAAGATGATGTTGACGATTGAAATGACAAACAATGACCATGAACTATTGTCGATTTGACCCAAATAGTGTTGAAAATAAATATGGCTTTATTTTAACGCTTTTGTGAGTGAACTTTGTTGAAATGTGATGTTGACTATTGAAATGAGAAACAATGACCATAAACTATTGTCGATTTGACCCAAATGGTGTTGAGAATAAATATGGCATTATTTTAACACTTTTATGAGTGAACTTTGTCGAAATAGAAGCTCCAATAATGCAGGATATTCGTACAATATTTAAAAAGGCACACCACAATCCCATATAAATATTACATACCATCAACTCGTTTCGTCCCCCTAGTCACAGCAGTTTGGGAAAGAAATGCCAAACTGTGCTTATATCTTTATACCAATCAAAAATCTCAAAAGTATAAGGTGATGTTGACTATCGAAATGACAATTCGATTTGACGATTTTGACACAAACAGTGTTGAGAATAAATATTGCATTATTTTAACACTTTTATGAGTGAACTTTGTCGAAATAGAAGCTCGAATAATGCAGGATATTCGTACAATATTTAAAAAGACACACCACATATAAATATTACATACCATCAACTATTTTCGTCCCCCTAGTCACAGCAGTTTGGGAAATAAATGCCAAACTGTGCTTATATCTTTATACCAATTAAAAATCTTAAAAGTATAAGGTGATAGCTATTGTCTATTGACTATCGAAATGACAATTCGATTTTTACACAAATAGTGTTGAGAATAAATATTGCATTATTTTAACACTTTTATGAGTTAACTTTGTCGAAATAGAAGCTCGAATAATGCAGGATATTCGTACAATATTTAAAAAGGCTTACCTTGTTTCCTGGTTCAAATGATATTGATATATAGCAGGTCAACTGGTCAAGTAAACGATATAGCAGGTGGCGAATCATTTTCACAGCGTAAAATACGATCAACCACTTCCAATACTCCCTCGACTCTTGCCATGTTCAAAACAATATACAAAATTAAAATGATCGTTGGTTTGATGCATAATTTTCACCGTCAAATTAAAAATTTTACTCATGTTTACAATTTTCGCCCTTCAGTAGTCTGCCATCTTGAAATAATCAACATCAATGGTCGATTTGTAAGCTAATCGCTGATTGGCTGATATAAGCTCGTCGCTGAATGGCTACAAGCTAACACTAACATTAACATTAACATTAACATAAACATTTACAACACGATAGCATTATATCTGCTACGCAGATACAAAAACCAATAGTTTGACGTTGATTTCCGGTCAAAATGTGTGAGTTCAAAATCAAGTTCATTCCGATGAAATATGCAGCGATTTAACTAATTAAAAAAACAAACTTAAATTTACACACAGCATTACGCATGCAAATACAAATATATACCAACTTTTGATTGTTTATCAGTTTGTTGAACTTCTATACTGTCTATAAACCTTCTTACCGTATACTTGCCGCAACAAGGTCATGTTTTTAATGAATTAAAGTGCGGTCCAACATTATAGCGAATTAAAAGTTGCGTAGGTGTAAATATATAAGATTACGGAATACCGCCGGCTTGACTTCAAAGGCAGTTTTGGAATTACCTTGCGTATAATCCAGTTACATATAGGATTGTTATTAGCCTAGATAGAGTATTCTGTGCACAAGTATACATTTTATACCAACGTAGACCAGTGAAATGTCGTGGTGTAAGCGTAAAGCTTTTTTAAAGGAAGCAAAAATTCTTGATTATTGCCTTTTTAAAAGAAGAAAAAATTCAGGGATTATTCTAAGAACATTTTACAACTCCAGCGAATTAAAAAATATCAAACAATAAAACATTATTCTATATAGCATAAGTCAGTTTAGGATTGTTGGGGCACATTTACTGCATTATATAGTATCGTATATTTACAGGATTTTCGCCCGCTTTCCCTTTAAAGTTTGGCATGGAGAGGATTAGGGCCATTTCCAAGTTAAGTAATTGAGAAGTACATAAATAGACATAAATAAACCATCCTTATCATCAGGAACCGAGTCTCACCAGATGGTCTATGAAAGCGTTTCTGCGCACCTTCATATCTTTCCATTTAATTAAATAACCTAGTTGCAGAATTTCTACATCAGCCCTCCAAATATACTGGAAGGCAAGTCAATTGTTTTCTGTACAATTGCATGCAACTAGAGTGTTTTGTATATACTGAATTCCCGACATCAAATAGGAATATATGGCAGTAGCATATCAAACAGACACTGTAATGCCGAATGACGAACAGTCAGTTTTTTGTGGTTATTAAAAACCTGGTTTTGATAGCAGGGTGGTGGGGGAAGTCAGTCAAAATCGCTAAGGAGTGTGCAGTTCATCACCTGCCGAATCAACTAGTCCGTAATTGTCGCCAAGGTAATTGTTGCACCTTGGCGACAATTACGGACTAGTTGATTCGGCAGGTGAGTTGGTGCACACTCCTTAGCGGATTTTGACTTCCATGGCCACCGTCCTGCTATCAAAACCAGGTTTTTAATAACCACAAAAAAAATCCATTCATATAGTAATTATGCCGGTGTTTATTCAATAGGAGGGCCTGGATAATGCGCGGCCATGATGATACATAAAAATAACAAAGTTCTCTGACAAAATATTTTTTGTTGGCCGGGTTTTAGCTATCAGACCTATAGCCTATCTTTAATCTTTAATCTTTCTAGAATTTCACATTAAATAGTAAATACTAAATACTAATTTACAATGTGAATTACATTTAAACTGTATAAAAAATATACTAAGACTAATGTTAAGAGTTAATATTTACAAGTAATCTTAAATAAAATTTGAAAATTTTTTGATAGAATTCGATAAATTTACTTCGACTCCAGCGTTCGGTTAAAACATTCAATCCCATACACAATTGGGCTATTTTTAAATCGTTCAGTTCGATATCTAAAATTATACAGTTTTTCTCCATTTGATCTAGTTTGTCTCTGTCTTATCTGATTAACTGTTTCTGGCAATAAACTGTGTAATCTATGTCTAGGGTCTGTCATTGTTTTTATAAGGTTTCCGCACATCTCTTCTCTGCGAGCCTTTAATGTTTTAAGGTTACAGTCCAGTAATGCTTCTTCATAAGTCAGACCAGGACAAATTATCCTAAGCGCACGCTTCTGAACTCGTTCTATGTCAGTAGACTGTTCCTTGGTTAAGTTTCCGTGCCAAATTTTAGCACAATATTCAAGTGTCGATCTTATGACAGCCATATAAAAGGCTTTTAAATCCTGCTTTGGTGCACCATAACCTTTTAACATCTTCAGAAAATACAGTCTTTTTACCGCTTTTTTTAACAATATAGCATGTGTTAGTTGACCACTTCAAATTGTCATCAATCCATAAACCAAGTAATTTGTAACATTTAACCCTTTCAAATACATGTCTATTGATTTCTAGCGGTGGAATAACAGTTACATTTTTCGAAAGTCAATTATCATTTCTTTGCATTTCGTTTGATTTAACTCCATCATATCTTCTTCAGTAAACCTTAAAACGCTCTTAACTTTACTTTCCGCACCACCCAGTTGCTTCCCAGAAATATGGTGGCTGACATCTAGTACCTCGTATAATGTAGTGTCATCCATAAACATTAATGTATCATGTTCAAGTATAACATTAGTTTCCATGTTGGTTGATATCATGAGTTGGATTTCTTCTTTTATTACAGAGGGAAGTTTATCAATCTTTATTACAAAGGCAATTGGTCCGAGTTTACTTCCTTGTGGCACTCCGCCATTGATATATGCATAATCAGACGTATCATTCCCAAATTTAGTAAAATGGGATCTTTTATTGAGGTATGTTCCAAACCATTGGATTAAGGCCAATCTAACTCCCATCTCTTTCATATTTCTTAGCAGTATATTATGATTAATTAGATCGAACGCTTTTCTAAAGTCAAGAAAAATTATTCGTATTACTCTTTGTGGCTCGTCCATATCTGTTGAAGGCTATACTAAGGGCTGATAGCCGAAACGGCTCGTGAATACAAATATTTAGTCAGAGAACGTTGTTGTTGGGTTTACGGCGGTTGGCATTTTTTATAATATAATAATTCAACTTCACATAAGTTTTATACAGTTTTATTTCACATGACAGACAGAATATAACTAACTCTTTTACAATGATTATACACTATTTACATAGAAAACGTTTTACTGTGATTGGTCAGTTTATCACCAAATATGGTAATTGGTCAGTTTATCACAAATATGGAGTCTCTGCTCCCTATTTATATGTAACTCAATATCATTACAACTAACAAACAACAATAGTATATTTTATAATAGCATGAATAATTATTAATCAATTACGTAATGTATAAGAGCACAACTGAACGCCCCCACTTGCTCGCATGTCTTACCACGCATGTCAAACCTATATTTTGTCACATCTAATTACAAATGAATAATTTGAATTTATCCAACTTAGTTTACTTACCGGTTTGGTGAATATGTCAGCCAAATTATCCTCGCTTGCGACATACTCGACGTTTATCGTAGCCTCGTACCCAGGCGCTTTAACGTGCCAAGCGGTTGCGTGACGCGCGCGTGGAAACTGTAGTGCGTAGCCACGACGGGTCGGTTTAGCGCCTGGCGGAAAACGTGTCGAAAAGTGAGATTTCAAAACTTTTGTTGAACTTTGAGGATTTTTAGCGCTTTTATATAGCTTGTTTTTCTCGACGAAGCATGGATGAGATCGATGAATCTCTTCAAAATATTACTTTAAAAGGTAAATTTGTATGCATTTTTTCATTATATGTTCGAACACGATTACAATAGTGGAATATATTCATGTTTACTGTAAAATTAATATTAAAAGACTACAACGATGTCTCTTCACAGATTCGGTATCTTATAGACACCAAAAGCAGAGGTAACTAGGTAAGTAGTGTAATATATTAGTGATATGTCTTGAAGACCAGTAGATTTTAAAATATAGCGAATACTGAATAGCAAGGGAGGGGCAAGTGCACTTTAGCTGCATGAAGAGCATACCTCTGAGATATGTTGAAGCTCTCTGTAAAATTTTGTATTGTTTAAATCCAAACAAGTTTATATAATAATATATTGGACTGATTTTCCATTTCATTTAGTATTGACAGATACTGTTTTGTCTAATATATGTCATTGATATCACAGACATTGTCATTGAGTGATTTTACTGTTTTTGTTCCTGCATCACATACCAAAGGAAGAAATCCAATCAGAGCATAAATCACCACTTTCCCACAAATGTCATCAATGGTTGGGGTCATTAACTAGTACATAATTTTGACATCTTTTCATATTTCCAGATAATCCAAACAAGAAGGATGAAATTGTGTGAAGAAATTCAACATGTTGTGTTTGCTTAAAATAACTCATTTGTCCAACAGTCTGATTTAAAATGAATTTACTTGATCTAACTGATGCAGGCAAAAATCTTTTAACACTATGTGTTACAGTCAGTTTTCCTGAATTTATCAAGAATGAAGCTTAATAATTATTAAGCTATTTGTCCTATCTGACAGAAGAATTAAATATTGAATACACACAAAAATATAAATGTGTATCTTTTACATACCTGTACTCTGATTCTATTTTATCACTAAGATAATTTGACAGAAAAATATTACTGCTAAGTATCACCAATGGTCAACACTTTGTGGATGCAAATTTCACCATGCATACTTGTTCTGGTTTCCCTAATTCAGCTTCATGTGAGCAGCAAACACTGGGGGGTGAAGGAGATGGTTGCAATGCCCTTTGAGTGTTTTGTATATGTAAGATAAGGCTAAACTAAGTAACTAATAGAGTTGTAACAAGGTTTTTCAACCATGATAACTTGATATCCTCATCATCATCATTCATCAAGTATATTTGCAATAAATTTAAGCATAATGAAACTGAAAAACAGAACATTACTGTCCAGTATGGAATCTTGTATTTTTATACGCCTGACAGTCATACCAAAATTTTTAGTGTGCGCCAAGACACACAAATTATTCTACAATGTTTAAGCCAGTTTCAACGACTAACATCATCATCTAAGATTTTCGTGCGCCAATTGTTGCGCCGGCCAACACACTGGCGCTTTCTCGATATATGAGCAACTAACCCTAATCTTAACCCCTAACCTAACCCTAATAATCCCTAATGCCTATTCCGGTTGCTCATATATTGAGAAAGAGCCAACACACTTGGGCACTGAACATGTGAAGGTTCCAGCTCTTTCCTTCCATACTTAGATTACGCCAATAGAAGCTAACCAGAATGGTCAATATATGCAAGTAAACCATATTTGCACCTAGAATATTTTACAAAATGTCTGTCACTGCTTAATAAAAACCTTTCTGGCTTCCATGCTATAAAATATTATACAAATATAAAGTTTTATAGTTGTACATGCATGTAGAGTACATTGTATACAAATATACCTCATTATTCCCTTGATAGGTTATAAAGTATTATCGATCTATCCAATTTAATAATAATATGCAGATGAATGCGGCATTAAAATTTAATATATAAACGTGTGGCTAGCCACTGAGATTTTTCAGTGATTTGCGAAAATCCCTCAAATTAAAATCAGTGACACACTGATACAATACAGTGTCTTTATTTTAATCCTTTCCAGATTGTAGTAAATACTCCACACGTTGCCTTGATATATCATGGTTTTGAACAATGTTTTATTGCCTTTATTCGCATAATATCTTTCTGTTGACATTTTGATTACAAATTTTGACGCCATCTTGAAAGCATTTTCTCCCAGGCGCTTCCCGCCGAGTTTTCCATTTCTCCCCTCGCGTGTTGTCCCGCGCGCTCTTGACATAACCGTCTAGCAAGCCAAAGAGCCTGGGCACGAGACTGATAAAGTGGTACTTGATATCTATATGCTTGGACCTCTTATGGAACATTGAGTTCTTCGCTAGCTTGATCGCGCCTTGGTTATCCACATTATTTTATACAAGTACACTATTACATACCTGTAATACCCTTAGATCGAGGCATAATTGCCTCAAGAATTTACCTTCCTGTACGGTTTCGGCAAGAGCAATATACTCTGCCTCGCACGTAGACAAAGCTACGGTTTTCTGTTTCCTACTCTTCCATGATACCAACGGTCCACACTCAGACAACTGGAAACTGTAACCAGATATACTCCTCCTATAACTAATACTAGCTCCCCAGTCAGGATCACTAAAACCAATTAGCAACAGAGGTTTTCATATTTTCTAAACTTTAGCCTTTGCTCTGATGTCCACTTTAAATATCTGTACTTATTTGCATCACCATCTACAAAGCAGATATACACACACGGATCAGCAAGAGATTGTGCAAACCCTTCCTTTGCTAAATAATTGTGCAGCATCATATTTCAGTTCCTCCCACTCTGCTTCAAGCCATATAAAGACATATTTAGTTTACAGACAAGCTTGTCACCATTCTTCCCTACTTTTTCGTAACCTTTTGGTTCAACGAAAATGTCGCAATCGATAGGGGCTTTTGAATATGCCGTCATAACATCCATTTAATGTACGAGCACATTATTTTGCACTGCATGCTGCGTTAATATGCGAATTGAACTCATTCTAGCTGTAGGGACAAACGTCTTGTGATAGTCTACGCCAGGGATTTGGGTGTAGCCTTTGGCTACATACCTGGCGTTATAGGTTTCCTCATTGTTGGGGCCCGTCTTAACTGTGTTGACCCATTTTTCCCCACTATCTCACGGTCCTGTGGGGGTGGGACAAGTGTAAAAGTTTCATTACCTACTAATGAGTCTACCTCCTCATCCATAGCCCTTTTCCAATTTGTCGCCTCTGGGGAAATCACTGCTTCTGAATAGGAGATTGGAACATCACTCATTCTAAAACAACAATCTACAGCATGGTTTATGCTATTGTCAACAACAGTTTCAACAACGTACTCACTTAGATAAGAGGGTTTATCTCGAGCTCTATAGTTGGGTATCTTGTTGTGCACTCTTCTACCTCTGGCAAGGCCTCGTTCCCTGCCTCGTTTACATTGCAGTTTTGCCCTACATCAGGCAATACACTAGGCACAGGGTCAACCTCTTCATCAGTTGAAAGGGCCTCGTTCTCAGGGCTTAAAGAATCAAAGAACTTAACACACCTAACCCGCTCAACCCTCCTGCTTTCAGAATAATATACTAAGTAAGCCGGGCTCTTTTTGTCATTTCCCACAAAAATTCCTTCCTTACTCCTGGATTCCAGCTTTTTAGCATTCTGCACATAAGTATAGCATCCCACACCAAAAACATGCATGTTACTTAAATTGGGCTTTAAACCAGTTAGAGCTTCATAAGGGGTCTTATCCAGCCTGTCGTTAAAGTATCGATTCCTTATGTATGCCGATGCCATAACAGGATACGTCCCTATAATTTTAGGCAAATTAGCTTATAGCAACAAGCATCTTGCCATATTGAATAGGCTTAGCCAAGCTCTCTCAGCGATCTCATTTTGATGGGGTGAGTACGGAGCACATGTCTTATGCTTAATCTTATTCTCAGGGAGAATAATTACACCAGAGTAATCATCAACGAAAGATAAGGCATAATTAAAACCATCTTTACCTACTGGATTGACAGGTCCGGCGAGGTCAGAATGCACCAATTCTACTGGAGCTTTTGCCCTTCTATTAGGAATTCTACTTCTCAACTGTGTCATTTTACCTTGAGTGCATATCTTGCATTCAATATCATCGTAACTTTAGATCTTCATTCCTTCTACAACACTCTCTAGTTTACCTATATCACCTAAATTACAATGCCCTAGGATCCTATGCCACTCTATATACTATGTAAGAGTACACGCACTATTTCTCGAAGATGAAATTCTATTAAAATAATACAAACGACCAACTTGCTCTATATTAAAAACAGTACCATCTGAGTTTCTAAACTGCTTAGCGTGCCTATCAAGACTTATAGTGCCGCCTTCCTCTACTACTGCGTTTACGGAAAAGATATCCTGCTTATAAAATGATACATACAGCGCGTTATTTAAGATTATGTCATGTGAGCTTCCGTTGACATCATAAAGCTTAATCTTTGCTACGCCCTTACCTGTTACTACATTTCCCATGCTGCCATCAGCGAGTTCGATGACGTGGAAACTTGAATCAAAATTTCCATCAAAGGCTATAAACTTAGACTTAACATTAATAATGTGACTGGTTGCCCCAGTATCTACAAGTAAATTGCTATATACGGTATTAATACTCTTACCCAAATGTTCTCAGCATTACTGTCACTTAGTGTGAATGTAAATGAGTGTCCATTGAAACCTTTTTCTTGTTCCTCTGCTTTCTTCGCTGATTCCCTACCTCCGGAATTCGCTCGACATTCCTTCGTTTCATGAGTTTTACTTTTACAAATGTTTCACCACTTTCCAGTCTTCCCCGACTTCGACCAACAATCAGATTTCTTATGACCCTTTTTGCCACACTTGAAACAGGTGCCGAACTTTCCGTTGTTTTTAAACAACATAACATTGTCCCCAGCATCACTACTACGACTTCTCTCGCTCTCCTCGTAGCTACGTAATGCGGTCTTGAATTCAGCAAATGTCATTTCCTTGTCTCGTTGCACAACAATCGCGGAAAATGTTTTAAAACTACTCGGTAGTCCCTTGAGTACCATCGCCATTAATAACGGGTAGCTTATTACTTCTTCTGCGGTTCGTAGTACTGTCGCTGTATTCTCAGCACATTTAACATAATCCATTAATCCACGATGCTCTCGTTCTCCGACTTTTTCAGCTTGGTCAATTCCGCGCGCAGCGCGATAACCCGAGGCTTCCCTTGCCTTGATAATAGTAGTAGTATTCAGCCGATTCTGGCGATTTTTTAAAAAATGTATATTATTCGTTAATTTTTTATATTTTTGTCTTCGTTTGTCTTCATTTTTTACAATCATTTTCTATATTATTCGTTAATTTTTTTACACCTTTTTTACAAACAAATCAAATCAAATCAAATCAAATCAAATCAAATCAAATCAAAATCAAATCAAAATCAAATCAAAATCAAATCAAAATCAAATCAAAATCGATAACAAATTATGAAACCAGTTTCAACCAGTTTCAACCAGTTTCAACCAGTTTCGTAATCCCAAAGACTCGCTCGCCTAGCGGCTCGCAACTTACTAACCAACATGTTGTGCAAATTTACAAAACTTACACTTTCTCACCTAACGGCTCGCTCGCTACGCTCGTCCGAACATCTTTCTCGCCTAACGGCTCGCTCGCTACGCTCGTCAAAACATTTTGCCAAACCACTTACTTACTTACTTTGTTTACTTACAAGCTCTTAAAAGCTAACTTACACAACGTGTTCGGTTTTGGAAATGGGATTGTCTCGGGCAATACAACCCCACTTTTTGGTAGCACTCTCCAATGTCCGATCGCCATCGTGTGAATCCCGTCCTCGCAAATTATCCGCTTGTCGTCGTTCTCACTAAGAGATATTTTATTAACACGTTCCGTATAAATTTCGTGTTTTCTACTTCTAAACACGTTCATGCTGTTGTACTGTTTTTCCCCGCTGAAAAGGCAGTTTTTATAGTTCTCAAATGTTATCTCATTTTTAACAACGCATTTTTTAATTCCCTTACACTTTTTCTCCTCCTCGCATTCACTTACTCCGTTCGCTTGATCCATTTTATATGCATACAACTTTGCACGAAGTCCAACGAACTCGACAATTTGTTTTCCACCGGCTTCATCTTTCATTAGACCAGGTTTCTTTTTGTTAATCCTTGAAAATAATCCGCTGGGGCTACCCGCGCTATCGCTGTGGTCTGTGTCAAAGTTGCTGGTATCAAACCACACGGGAACATCCTTTTTAATATCTGCGTAAAAGTCATCAGTTTTAATTTCGTAAGCTAACGAATCCGTGTCTGTAAACAACAGGCTAGCATTTCCACCGTATTTCTTTTTGATGTAATTGTAGTGAAAATCATACATTAAGGTTTTGCTAACATCTAAAATACTCATTCCAAGATATATCGGCTTCTCCAACTTAATTACCGTCTTCCGCATATGCACCGCGATCAAGTTTTCTGTAAATGGTGTAAAAGATTTATAGTTAGATTTTGCAATAAGTTTTTCTAACTTTGCTTCGTTGTTTACCAGCTTGATATTTACCCGGTTTCTAACGTTTTCCATCGTCTTTCCAAACACGGCGTTGTTCATCAGCTTGAAGAAGTTTTTCTCAAACTCGGTGGTACCCATGGTTCTGAGATTAGTGTTAAGTTGAATGTACTCTTTTAACCAAGGTTTTTCGTTAAATTTAACACCTCGATGAATTTTTGTTAACTTCATGCCAAGACTTAAATACAACTTTAAGTTTTCGTGATGGATTACGTACTTAGTTTTGTTATTTAAATTTGGTATAAGTTTAGGTACTTTGCTACCTTCCGGTGTTATTCTTTCTGGCACCAATGGATACTCGTCATGTAAGTTATGTAACTCGCTAGGATATTCCAAATCCACCTCCAAGATGCAACCCTTTCCTTCTTCACACACGTTCCAACTTTTTAACTCTTTCTCACTCATCCACTCAAATCCGTTAATAGGAAGAGGCTTCGACATAGCCCAACCGTACAAGTTGTTAGCATCTAAATATATTATATACACAGATTTTTTACTAGGATCATAATATTTCATGTACTTGTTGTTTGCCTTCGAATATCGTTGAGAGATGGTACTAACACCCCCTCGAATGCCCTTTTCAACGAACAAATACATATCCGGATCTGACAACAACTCTAATTTTACACCAGTCATCTTTAGTACAGCATCCCATGCTAGTCCCGGTGCTGTATAATAATGCAACGGATCCAACTTGTAGTTGGTTTTACACAAACTTCTAAGTTTTTCCATTACATCAGCCAGTAACAATACGTCTGTTTTGAGATATGTATCGTGATAATCTCGCATTGTTTTCATATTAAATGTTTTCCAAACATTCTTTGCACGTTTGTAATCTTTGTTGCTGATATCCTCGTTGTTTAGCTCGCTGTAAAACTCCTTTTTAGTTGGTAAAGATGTCTTAGATAATTTTTCAAACGAGTTCATGTACTCGTACGGAAAGACACCTTTCTGTTTCAATAGCTGACGCTGTTCTTTTGACATTTCCTTGGTCATCATATCCAAGATCTTAAAATCATCATTTCCTAAAGTTTCTACGAGACCATCCAACGAACTAAGCGTAAATTTTAACGAGTCTAAGAACCTAATCTCACGCTTGATTTCTACTACTTTTTCTTCATCTTTGACTACTTTAACTACTGTATCTACGACTATTTCCTTGCTGAAAGAGATGTATTTTTCTTCAGTTTTTGGAATGCATTTTATATCTCCTTCGCTTACACCTAAATTTTTAACAAACAAGTGTGCGTCGTACCCTTCCAAGTTGTGAAACATCACAGGAATGAACTTTGGTTGTTTCATTCTCAAATTACACTTATTACATGCAGCTCCTCTGTACTTACCTGTATAGTGACAATGGTCTTTGACCTTATAGTTTTCATTTGTAAACCTACCTTTACACGCATAACATGTTTCTGTTGAGCGATAATTAACCAGATCCTTTTTTGACATGTTGATAGGAACTATATTTTTAAATTTTTGGTAAATGTTTTGAACATCTTTTTCAAGCATATCCACAAATATTTTTGTAACGTCCTCATCCTCAAACTTTTGGGTATATTCTACAAGTTTAGGTTCGTACAGACTATCGTCAAAACACTTGATGAGATAACAAAAACCTGATGGTTTATGTTTTTGGTACTGAGTTGTAGATGGTTTTGTCTTATCAACCGTAACCTTACCACTATTATCAACCTTGACAATGTAACATTCAAAGTCAGCATAAACAACAAATGGTATTGCATACATTCTTTCAAAGTTTTTAAACTTGCACGTACTTCCAGGCTCGGGATAAACTTGTCTTTGATGATCGTGGTTGGAACACATCTCAAGATGTTTTTCTAATAACTCGTTAGTTCCAAACGCATTTAAACATCTTTTACATATTTTCTTTCCATGTTGGTTTTTGCTAAGTTGGGAAGATACCAACCTACTAAGATCTTTTACAACGCTATAATGTTGATCGTAGTAGAATAAGTTTACGTAAGTATTAAAGTTCATCTTACTAAGTTGTAAAGCATACACAGATTTTGTTTCATCATCGTAACTGAACACGTTTACACAAACTTTGTTTAATTTTTCAAACTTAGTGGTGTCATTAACTTTTACGGAAAACTCAAGACCATTCCAGTTCAAATTTTCAGCCTGCTTTTTTAATATTTTAGTAACGTTCTCACCATCTTTTTCAACAGGGTTTAGAGCTCTGGTAACCGCCCACTTAAAACACTGATCATCCTTGTTTTTCATGTTGATGATAGCTTTTTTGTTTTTAATTACCGCTGGAAGTGGTTTATACCCGTTCCCTCTTAACGGTCGGTATTTCGCAATATAAATATCCAAACGATCTATAGATTCTAATTGCCAACCGCTCCCCTCTTTTTGATACTTAGACAAGTTTTCCAGCATCTTATCTTTCATATCTGCAAATTCCATAGCAGCATCTAGTTGCGAAATGATGTTGTGTGTTTTACTACGAAAGTTTGCGGATTCTCTAATTATATTACCAGTTTTTGGATCTGTTTTTACCATCGTGCAAACTAACACCGTATTTACCTTTTTTCCACGACTTCTGGTGTTGTTGATGAGGTTTAAGACAGCAGGAGTAACAGCTTCTAAAAACGGTCTTGGAAATCTAAATCCGCCGACTTGAATTTCCCACTTTTCAACGCTTCCATTAACTCCGTTGAATACTTGCTCGGGATGAAACTGACGATTTTGTTCCTCCTCACGAATATCTTCTTCCCATTGTTCCATCTCCTCAGCAGCTTTAATTTCATGATCCCAATCCTCTTTGTTGAAGTTATCGAGACGTACTTGCTCACGTCGAGCCTCCTCAGCTTTAATTTCATGATTCCATTTAGAAGTTTCAGATGGTTTAGTCTGTTTTCTTCTCAAAGGTTTATCATCGCCGAGTCTTTGTTTTTTCGTGTGTCCTTGACGTTGCTGAGCTTTAGTCTTTGGATGAACCTGACTTGCACGAATTATATCATGAAGATATTCAGCGGGACTGTCTTCTTGACCATAATTAGGTTTACGTATTTTACGTGTTTTACGTCGTGTCATCTCCTTTATTAGTTTGTATTTGTATACAATCCTTTAAAATATCGATTTATATATATAAAATAGTTCATAATTTTCAAAGATCATAAGACCTTTGAAAATAATTTTTTTTTAAATTTAAGTTTTTTTTATCTCTTGCAATGAATATGTTATTCCATTTATTGTTATTTTCTTTCCTAGATAGTAAGATATTAAACCTGGATTAACTTTCATTTTCTTTGCCGCTAGGAAGATGGTTGGGAATCTGTATTGCTTTCCAGTCTTTATATCTGTGAAGATATACTTATCAAATTTTGTAATCTTAACCTTTAGTCTTTTACAAAGATCTTTCTCGCTCATTCTTGAATAGTATTTAACCTTTCGTTCTTTTGCTAAGGCTTTTAACTCTTTAACGCTTGTGACTATAGGTTTTTCTTCGTCTTCTGCTTCGCTACAGTCCTCATCTTCTACTTCGCTATCCTCATCGCTGCTATCAATGGTAAGTATGGTGTTTTCACCTTTACAACTTTTATCCATAAAGAGGTATCCACAACCAAAGCACCATACACAGTTATTCATTTCTAATTTTTTATAATCATCATGATTACATTTGTTTTCATCTGATGTTGCACATCTATGATTCCAATCCCTTATTCGTTTAATAACTTTATTTGTGATGAGTGAGCGGTCACAACTTACACACCGTGCACAAGCCATACAACATGCGTTGTTTTCACTTTTCTTTGTTTTTTTCTCACTTTTAGAGTGAGGTTGGTTAAACTCGTTTACGAATGTGACTTCATCATCGAACTCAAACCCACAACTTGCACAGAACATTTTTCCATTATCACCCATACACTTATTAAGGTGATTGCAGTCATCTCCATACGAGTCATTGTACTCGCTGTCTTCGTTACTATCATTATCATAACCACGAGTTATTAGAATAGCGTCTTCGCTATTAATGGCATAACCACGATCCTTGATCTCTTTAAGACACTTATCTGTTTTTATCTTTTCTTTGTTGTTATAGAGATTTATGTAATTACAAGTCGGGCAGTTGTGTTTGCTTTCACCGAAAGAGTGTCCATCTAGGGTACACTGTTTCTCCATCTCGATTACGGTTAAATCATTAGGTAGATATCCTATTTGCTTTAACTTGATTAATGTGTTCCATTTAACTTTTAATGAAAACTTTTCATTTGAACTTAAAACATTCATCGTTCCTTTATTAGTATGTATTTGTATGCGATCCTTTAACTTTTTTTAGTTAGTACTGTAAAAATGAATTCGTAACCCGCTTAGGGGTACAAATACAAATACAATCAATCATCCTACCTACGATGCTCTGGAAGTAAATAACGAAGACTGTCTGGTAATTTACTTATTCCAACACCATACTTTTGTATAATGTCTTTTCTAACTTGTTCACACTCTGGGTGTTTGTTTACGGTAACTTTATAAAACTCACCCTCTTCTTTTAACTTTAAATTATATCTGATACAGTTGAAAATGTGGTCATGAATTACAGATTCACGTGGATAAAACCTTTTGTATATGCTTGCAGCACGTTTGTATAGCTTTTCTTTTTGAGTTCTTATGTTAGTAACTTTAAAGTATTTGTCATCACAGAAACACATCCTTTATTAGTATGTTTTTGTATACGATCCTTTAACTTTTTTAGTTAAAAAATGAATTCTTCACCATCATCCGCAATAAGTCTTGAGTAAAACACAGAGTTCTCCTTTGTCTTAAAGGACCACTTCCTAGTTGGTTTAGGATCTTCGAAGCGCACTAATGATTTAATGTCGATGTCATCTAGTGGTATTATCTCACTTTCCCTCCTAACTTTGTGAATAATCCTCCTATTATGATTTTCTAATCCGCGACCTTCTTGTTTTATAATTTTGTTGATTAAGGCTTTATTATATGGATAGTAACGAAAATAGGAGTTACATCTATATGCAAAGTTTAAAAAACTGGTTTCACCACACCAATCTAATGATCTTAAAATTTTAATGTTTGGAAGATACAAAAGAATTCCTCCTTGTCTTGCATAACCTTTTGGCACCTTAATGATAAGATCCATACCTGGTTTGTTTAAGTCTGACTCAAGTGGCTCATACCATATCATGTTTGCTTTTGAGTATGGTAAACTTGGTCTTTGACTTAACTCGATGAGATGTTCAACGATGTGATCTTGAGCTAGTTTAAGAGGCTTCATTGACTTTAAAAACTCGATGAAGACACCTTCCATTGCGTGAACAAGAAAATTTCGTTGTGGGTGTTTTTGCATGACTTCAACAAATGCATACATCTTATTAAGATACGTTTGTGGGATAAAAACTTTACCACAAACTTTCATTTTAAAGTCCTGTTCGCTCGGCATTTGATCTTGACACATTAAACTTTGAAGTTTAATAACTAGTTTTTTACTAATAACATTCATCTCTCCTTTATTAGTATGTATTTGTATACGATCCTTTAAATCAATTTAAAGACTATTAAGCCTTTAAATTGTAAGTTGGTTTTTTTTTTTTTTTTTTGTTTTTTTTTTTAGTCCTCGGGCTCGTCATTATTAGACTCTGGTTTATTTAACTTACATAGCTTAGTAACCTTGAAAACAAGGTATTTAGTGAGGCCTTCCTCAACATCTTTTGTATATACACCTGTGATTTTAAAGTGTATTGTAATATTCATTGTACCTTTGTTTAGCAATTCACTTTGTTGCTTAACTGATAACCCCTTTGACTTTAAATATAGCACGTTACCATACAGTTGGTTTTTTGTGCCGTGTTCATATGCTAGACTTTTGATTTTGTCTATGACATCTTCAGGGATGACTACTGGAATGGTATAACCGCTAAACTTGTCTTCCTTTACTCCCCATGTAAATGTTTCATTGAGTTCAAATTTAACTTCACTTAATTCTTTAAATAACATGTTACCTCTTTATTAGTATGTATTTGTATAATTTTTATACGATCCTTTAAAAAATTAATTTGTAAACACCCCACCCACCAATCAGTCCAGTGACCCCAATAGCGACGTTTTGATACTCTTTCATCTCGTCAGATGGTTCCTAGTAATCTGATATATGTGGTTCCCTCGTGAACGTTTTGTTTTGATAGGTAATCTTCCTTAGGTTGTCCAAAGCGGTGTTTACTGTGTTTATATCTGCGTTAGCATCAGATAACTGTTGACGTAGTAAATCTATTTTGTTTTTCTTTTCGACTTGGTTTTCATACCACTTTTCCTTTGCAGCCGCTAATTTTTCTGTTGCTAGGTTATGTCTTTTAGTTTCTTTTTCATAACCATCTTTATCGAGTGACTTAAATAGAAACCCGGCTCCTGCGAACGCCATCGCATTAAATAATCCTGATGCTACAACACTTGCCATTTATTTATTTATTTAATCTTTGAACGGATTGTCTGGAAGATACTTTTTATCTTGAAGCATTTTTACTCCAACAGCACTTACTCCAAAAACCACGGAGAGTTTAGCTGCCCCACTTAACGTTGCCGGAAGACCAAGTGAGTCTTTTGCAAACTTCTTACCAAGATATGAAATTCCCATCGCACCAGCGGTAATTACGGCCGCAGTGTATAATTCGTTTAATATATCCTTTTGTTTAGTACCCATTTATTATACACATAAAAAAATTTCTTAAACATTTAAGTTTAAGGAATCTTACGCTGGGTTTTACCAATCGTCAGGAATGGGAGCAATATAGTCAGTACCTTTTGATAAAATAAATTTAGCATCCTCCACCACTCTATGTTCTATATAATTATTAATGTTAGGCGTTACATACACACAGAACGGACACTTAAACTTAATTTTACCGTTGATATGTAAGTGACGCTCTTTAACATGTGTTGTAATTTTATCAAAGTTTCCAATGTAGTCACAAATGGGACACATATACATCCCTGAGAAATTATAATTAAAACAACACTCCTCGACTATTATATTAATTTTTACACACATCTCCTTTATTATAATGATTAGTATACAACCCTTTAAACTATCGATTCAAATCTTTAAAATGTACTCATCCACTTGTTTAACCACGTATCGATAACTGGCGGTGTTTTTCCTAACAGCGGGTTTGTGATTTCTGTGGCATGATCCTCCTCATAGTAATACAAATTACTTAAGGTCTCCTCTCCCTTAGAATACATTTCACGTAACAAAACATTATGTTCATACCATGCTTTAAACAACACACCGTTATCCATCTTGTGATACACAGCAGCCTTACCATTATCTCGGTGAACGCTTCCGTTCTTATACCATATTGAGTATATTTTTTTAACCATAACTGCAGGCTTATCGTCAGCTCTATGAAGCTCACCGTTATCATTATACCATTTTTTAATGTTGTCCATTTATTAGTATGGTTTGTATACGATCCTTTAAACTAACTTTTCGATTGAATCCTTTTACTTTTTCGGTAATCTTTAAACTCGCTGTAAACAAAATACGTTAATGCTAAGGCTAATACCCATAAATTTGACGCTAACCACTTAAGTCCACCAGCTGTTAATTTTATAATACCAGCAATTATATTTCCAACCGCACTTATTATAGGTCCAAACTTTTCAGCTATTTTTTTAACAGCGTTTGCAAATTTTTTAACAGCGTTTGATCCCTTGTTTACTATAGTTCTTCCACCCCTAATGATTGATGTTATTATACCCGCGATACCTATTGACACCGCGGATAGTCCCACGATATTCTTCCTTGCCCACTTTTTAAATTTCTCAAACCTACCCAAGTCGTTAGTTTCAGCTTCCTCTTTAACCATGTCTTTTACAGCTTCACTTTCTGGTTTTAGGTTAAGTTTTACCCTAATAGCATCCATCTTTAACTCGGAGACTTCTGCAATAGACTTACATAGTACAGACCTAGCCTCATTTCCCGCAGCTTTTTCTTTTTCTGCCTCTTCGTTCCAGTAATCTTTATTTTTCTTTAAAGCCTCGAGTTGCACCTCAGGTGTGCCTTTCGGATGAAGAGCACCACTTAGTTCTCTTATTTCATTTTCCGTTATCTCTTTGTTTGTTGTTATTTCATCAACCCTATCATTAATTTCAGATTCTATCCTTTCACTTACATTGCTTACGATGTCATCCATGACGTCTTGTGGGAGATCAACACCAGCACTTTTATCTGCAATAGAAGCTGGAGTTTTTTGATACTCTTTGTTAGCCTTTTTGAGTAGCTCCTTAAACTCGTTGATGTATGGTAACTTAGCACTATCTGGGGAGTACACCATTTTACCATTCCTTAAGAGCAGTATTTTTTTACCTTTATACTTTGCACCATTAATCTTATTAGTTTTTTCAGAGAAGGTGGTTTCTAACTTGTCGTATAGTATTGTTGAGTTTGGACCGTCTCCCTTGTTAACAGTAATACCAAGCCCAATTTTTAAAAACTGTTTTTTATCGTGAATGATATGACGTTTTATAACACCTTCATCACGACGTTGATCTCTTTCTCCAACTTTTTTAAGTCTACTTGATATATCATCTTCATCAACTCTCGTAAACACAGGGTTTGATCCATCAAAAATAAGAACACTTTCTTCATGTTGGTTATTAAAGCTTGTTTCACCCTCTTCAGCGTCCTCAGCTTCTTGGACGCGTTCACGTTCCTTCATTTCTATGTCATCCCTACCAATATCTTCAGCATCCATTTTGTTTATTTATTAATACCCGCTATGCTTTTTTCACTTACCCACGAGTTGTGTTTGTTATCATATCCCAACCACTTTACAAACACCATACCTTTTCTTTTCTTTAAAATTTTTTCTACCTTGTATGTGTGTGGTTCATTCACATGACTCATCTCCTCTTCGTAAAACTTACCAATGATTGGTTCTGCTTCGTCGTCCACTATCTCGTACATGTTTGGATCACCTCTAAAGACACCGCTAATTTTAAATTTCTCCTCTGTAAAGTTTGCCTCGTACCCCTTTTTGAAAATATTTTTATACTTACTTATCCTAACGATATCACCAACTTTAAACTTTGGTACCGGAAACTTACCTAAGCCATAACCGTATAACGTTAACCATACCTGATCCTTATTAGACTTATTTACATCGGCTGGCTTCATTTGTATACTACTATGTTTGGTGTGATTATAGTTGAACGTAAGTTTGTCTAACACGTTAATCCAGTTGAAGGTGTCCTCTTTGTGAAAGTACTTCCACATAGGTGTTTTTAACGTACGGTTAAATCTTTCAACTATGGCGGCCTTTCTGTCAGAGTTTGTGGAGAAGTAGTGTACGTTATGCTCTTTTAACAAATTTTTTACACCAACGTTGTAGAACTCTTTTCCATCGTCAAACTGGGCTGTCTTTGGATACTGTCCAAACCTTTCCTTAAATTCTTTTAGCAGCTTTCCCACAGCGTCTGTCATGTTTTTGGTATCCTTCCTGTACACTGGTATTGTGAATGCGTAACGGCTTAGAATCTCAACAGCTGTTAGTATCCAATAATAACCCTTGTTTTTGTTTTTATACTTACCCATGTCAACCAAGTCCATCTGTACTTGATTGGCTAAGTCGTTGACGAACGTTCTTTGAAATTTATGTTTTCTCACGATAGGTTTGTGTATTGTGTAGGTATCTTGAGTTTTTAACCAGTCTTTTACAATTTTTCGACTAACACCGTCTAACCCAGAGTCTTTTGCCTTTTTATACAACCTTTCTATAGACTGAAAACCCGTGCTTGGGTTATAGTAAATGTCTCGCAGTTTTTGTTCAATAATGAACTCCTTATCATTCATTTATTTTAGTTTAATTTAATTTCCTAAATTTGTTTTGGATTAGGAAATTAGTACTTTCGCTTCGCTTTCTCTCCGCTCACTCTATATACAACTCAAGTAGTAAGTCCATGTCAACCTTCTTTTCAATGTTTGTGCTAACACTAAAAAACAACCTGTTAAAACAACCGTTGTTAATTATTGCTTTGCTATTAATGTTTTTGAAAAATGTTACCGAGGAGTTTAAAATTTGCTCTGATGTTATTGGTAGCGTTGAAAGCGTGATACTTCTTTCACCGCGCGTATTAAAGTTCATTGACCCGTCCACGATGTCACAGTCGATGCTGATGTGTGAAAGACCCTGGTTGATGTTTACGACGTTAGGTGAGTTTGTCCAAATGACGGTGTCTCCAGTGGTGTCATTAATAATTTGCTTCTTTGGAAAGCCTAGTAGCGGTGCGAAGTTGACAAGATCTAACATATGATTTTTAGATGTTATTTTACACGTGTTGTTGTATGGAATTTTTACCAACGTTACATCGTATTCTTTTAGCTTGTCTTTGATCATATCGAATGTCCAATACCCCTCTCCAAACATAATTTTTTGGTTGCTATTACTAACGCTAACTGCAGTCCCGTATAGAATGAAGTCGTTAACACCGGAGATAACGTTTTTAAACTTCCAAAAGACCGCCGCGTTTTTTAAAGTCATCGTTGACTTGTTGTGCTTGTTTGAGATGTTGGCATCAAGATAAAGCTCCTTTTCATTATCCTTTATAAATACTGTTACCTTCTTCATTTATTTTAGTGTAGAATAAATGACTAGCGATGCAGATAAAAAAATAATAGTGGAGGGTACAAAAGCAGAACTGGAAATGAAGGCTAAGTTTTTGAGAAAGTACCCAAACGCTGACATGACAAAGTTTGATTTTACGGTGGGATTTAATAAATCCGGTGAGATAACCGTGAGAGCGGTGTATTTTAAGGTCGACGAAAACACTAAGCATAACATTACGTCTAACACCTTTTTAAACAATACGGAGTGGACGTGGTACCTTTCCCAGTGGAAGAGGGAGTGGTATGTTGGTGGGTCTGTTCAACCATTCACTCGTAATGATACAACAATTAAACCGAACGATCTTAAGATCTACGTTACTAAGACTGAGTGGTTTGACTTCGTTTTCTCAAAGTTTGAAAATGAGAACACAGAGTCGGATAGAAAATTTGGTGATGATGAGGACTCTTTTAAGACCGTTATGGTTTTAAAAACCACTTACTTAAATAATCCATATTTAGCGTCTCTCTACGCTGCCTACATAGCGACGTACATCTGTGGAATTAGCGAGGAAAATTTTATGTACAACTCAACCACGTCGCCTATTATCACAAGCATGGCTAGGTATCATTTGTACTATCACATGAGTAGGTTCATTAAAAGACCATCTAAGATGACGAGATACATCACAAAAGGTATAACAGAGTTAGTTTTGAAATGTGTGACTCAAAACATCGAATGGAAGCATGTTTTTTATTCAACACAAACGGATATTGATTATTGGTATAAGCATTACGTTGAGGGTAAGGTAATTATAAGACGTCGAAGATACGCTATGAATATGCATGGTAGCGTGGCAGGGATTTATTACGATAAGGCTGTGGGGGTAAAATATGGTGATTCAGATGATTATAAAAAACTTATCGCTCTTACGTCTAATGGGCTAACAAAAACTGGTCAGCTACTATTTCAACAGAGCGTGGAGAGTTACGTTTACTGCGTATTAGGTGCGCAAGCAAAGACTCGATGGCCAATTGTTGGTAAAGGTGCTATGTCATTACAAACCCAGGAGGTCTTCAGAAAAATAATTAACGATACAGTCATTCAGGATGATAATACCATTGCCGTAAGTAACATGAGGAATGCCATAAAGGACACAAACGTTGTGTTAAACATGGCTATCACACCAGGAATTATACTTATCCCATCAAACATGATCATACTTGACAAGATGATGGCTGGCTACAACAACATTCTAAAACTTGCTGGAAAGGGAATGAGATTTGGTAAGAATGACGGGGTTAACTACGATGCAAGTGAACGAAGTGAACCTGTGACAAGCGCAAGTAAACCTGTGACAAGCGTAAGTAAACCTGTGACAAGCGCAAGTAAACCTGTGACGAAACCAACTGCGCTTCCTATGCGTAGTCAAAGCAGCCCAAGCATGTATGGAGAGGAACTAACTCTTCTCGCTGTTACATTAATTGGCGGTGTGTTAGTTGCAAGGTATGTAATCTAATCATCATCAACAAAACTTAACAAACTTTCAACAAAAACATAACAAAACTATTTTACTGTAGTTTTGCTATAAACTTGCTAAAATCTGTTGACAACAAAAACACAACAAAACTTAACAAACTTTCAACAAAAACATAACAAAACTATTTTACTGTAGTTTTGCTATAAACTTGCTAAAATCTGTTGACAACAAAAACACAACAAAACTTAACAAACTTTCAACAAAAACATAACAAAACTATTTTACTATAGTTTTGCTATAAACTTGCTAAAATCTGTTGACAACAAAAACACAACAAAACTTAACAAACTTTCAACAAAAACATAACAAAACTATTTTACTGTAGTTTTGCTATAAACTTGCTAAAATCTGTTGACAACAAAAACACAACAAAACTTAACAAACTTTCAACAAAAACATAACAAAACTATTTTACTATAGTTTTGCTATAAACTTGCTAAAATCTGTTGACAACAAAAACATACATACTCAACAAAAGGTAATAATAAATGAGTGAACAAAGCACAAACCAAATTACGATGGTAAAAAAGGAGAAAAACCCTGCAAGAGTAAATGCAGGTAAAAGACTTGCCGACTATAACAAATCAGCAAAGGTAGGTCAAACAACGCAGAAGCTTACACCAAAAGATGAGTATAGTGAGGACGGCGGTATCGAAGCGGAAAATAGTTCTAGCGGAATTAGTATTATGTCGATCCTAACGGGGGTTGGTATAATCACGGGTGTGGTTTGTCTTTACTTCACATACAAACAAGACAAAAGAGCAGAGGCACTTATACCCACTAAAGACACTATCAACAACAACAACACCCCTCAAGACGTTAAAGAACCAAACACAAAAATACGCAGCTTTAACAACAACAACAACTAAAACATACTAATAAAGAGAAAGTATAATGACTACTTATAAAATGGAACAACTATTCCCTGATTACGAAAGAATTAAGGACGCTCAAATTATGGGAAAAAGAACGTTTAATAGCGTTACATTTAATCCAACCAAGGCAAGTCCTGGGGATGAGTTTTACATCCCTCTTCCAAGTTTAGGAGCTAACGTGTGTTTAGTTCCAAACTCGCTCTTCTTAGTCGCAAAATTTAAAAGCAATAGTACAAAGTCGTGGTTTTTAAACAACTTAGGTAAACTTTTAGCAAGCAGTCAAGAGATAACAGTAGATGGCTCAGTTGTTTACGACAACATCAACGAAAGCATTTACACCGTTTACAAAGACTTATGGCTTCCAAAAAAGCAAAGAGCAAACATGATTGATGAAGGTGTTATGAACGAGAACTCTCGAAAGCTTATATCAAAAGATGACACAGGTGATAGCTCTATAACAAACGATGAGTTCATGGTGAAAGTGTTCAACGACCGTGTGAGAATTAAGCTTGGTAAAATTCTTAACGATCACGGATTGTATGCTCCATATGGAATGAAAAGTAAAATTCGTTATAGAATAAGGTTTCCGTTTGCACGTGAAATTATGGTTGCACAAAGTGGTTCAAGTGTTGTTGATTACAGCTTGGAAGACATTAAACTAGAGTATGTAACGATAGAAGACACCAATACATACAACTCAGCCTTGTCTAGTTACCAGGCCGGTAGATCTCTAATCTATGAACACATAACTATGATGAAAAAATGTATTTGGGACAAAGGATCAACACTTATCAATGAAAATGTCAACCTCCCAAGACAAAGCATGAAGTACATCGTCATGTTATTCAAAAACAAAATACTAACAAACAGTGAGGAGTACGTGTATCCAAACATTAAAAACGTACAAGTTACGATAGAAGGTATTCCAAACTCTGTATATAGTCAAGGTATGGATAGATCAAGACTTTTCATAGAAGCAAAGAAGGTGTTCCTAAACCGAAAAAGTGACACTATGCCGGTCTCGGAGTTCTTCCCTGACAGCAAGTTTGCATTATGCATCGATCTTAGAACTTTTAACGACAACAACGTCTCGGGTAACGGAAGAAAAATTCTAAACACGCAGTCCGGTGTGTTGTTAGAAATAACAAAAGAAGTAACCGCAAAAGATCTCACATGTTACATCTTTGTGGTATCTGATGGTATTGTAAACATCGCAAACAACTCTCTACAAGGTGTTGAGTACTAAACTACCTACTAAACCATTAAATTAGTCAAATTTTTCTAATCTACAAGTTTAGAAAAACATTAAAATAAACTAATGGCACTTACATATGGTTATAATTCTCAAAAGTTACAAGGTTTAAAGGGAGATTCAATAGTTGGTCCAAAGGGAGATCGCGGTCCAAAAGGAGATTCAATAGTCGGTCCAAAGGGTGACTCAGTAGTTGGAGCTCGCGGTCAAAAAGGAGATTCAATAGTTGGTCCAAAGGGTGACAAGGGGAACGAAGGTCAACAAGGAATTCAAGGTTCTATAGGTTATATGGGTACCAAAGGTGATAAAGGTGACTCTGGAGACAGAGGTGTTATGGGGCTTGATGGAAATGTTGGGCCGCAAGGTATAAAAGGAGATAGAGGTGTCAAAGGAGACACAGGTTTTCATGGACAGCGCGGTTTTAAAGGTGATAAAGGTGAAACAGGTCCAAAAGGAGCTGCGAGTGCTGTGGCTGTAAATTTTTTCCAAAATTTTGGATTACTTCATCTTAGAGCTGCGAAAAATAACTTATTTTGTACAAGAAATAACAACAAAATTATTAGCGCGATAGTTCCAGCACAAGGAGATTATATCGTTAAATTTAGATTTAGATTAAAACCATCAGCTTTTGAATCTGGTTCTCCAAATATTACCACCACAGCAGGTTGGTATTCGAGGGATGATGCTGACTTTGCAGACCTTGACACTTGTATATATGTAGAGAATGTTATCAAACCAGCTTTTAAAGTTGTGACAAATGGTGCTACATATCATACCATTGGACACGATATTTACATGGAAGGTCTTATCACCATGGCAAAAGGATCGACAGTTGAGGTAAAATCTTATACAACTTATTTCGGTGATGATTACAGTTATCTTACTTACGATGTGTATGATCCTATTATGGTTCTTACAAAAGTGGGGTAAATAAATGACGTTAGAAACACCATTTAATATGATAATAGTTGGAATGACGGGGTGTGGTAAGACCTACTACCTTCTTAAGATGTTAGAAAATGAGTACAAAGGTCACTTCGAGTACATCTTTTTAATTTGTCCAACCTATTTATATAACCAAACGTATCAAAATTGGGAGTACAAGGACAATGATAAGTTTTTTCCCATACCGTGTGACCAAGACGATGTAGAAAGTTTTCTAAAGTATATTACTAAAATTTACAGCGGAACAAATAGTCTTATTATTCTAGATGACTGTGCTAGTAGTCAGTCAGTTAAAAATAGAACGAGTGAGATGGTAAGACTCGCCTTCTCCGCAAGGCATTATAACCTAAGCACAATTGTTATTACACAGCAGCTAACAAGTATAACAAAACCTTATAGAGACAACACATCTAAGATGGTTACGTTTTACAACCCAACTAAAAAAGATATGCAGTTATTCTTAGAAGAGTCTCTTAACGTTACTAAGGACCAAGAGCGTGACATTATAGAAAAGTTAAGAATAAATAAATATGCCAGACTTGAAGTATTACGTCGACACCCTTTCACACATAGCGTTGTATATTCAACGTAAACCGCATCAGTTCGCAATTTGTTTCACCTTGCTCGCAATAGGGTTTGTCTTGTTCGCAATAGGGTTTGTCTTGTTCGCAATTGGTGGTGCTTTGTTTGTTGTTTATACGCAACCTGTTATAATAAATGAATGAAGAAGAAACATTTTTCAAAGATAACGCAGGTGATCCCGAACGAAGTGAGCCGGATACAACGTCTAACGTGCGTGAGGAGCTTCTCACATTATCTGAAAGAGGAGAAATTAAACAATCAGAAAAATATCTTAAAAAGGCTAACCAAGAGACCTTAGAAAAAATCAAAAAAGAGTACGATAGAAAGCAACTGGATGAGACCAACGAGTTCATTTCAGAAAATTTAATATCAAAGTTTTCAGGTCTAATGGAAAGTCTAAATATGATTGATGACAAAGACAATATGGAAAATGAGCTAAATAACAACCATATGATAAAAAAAGACTTAAAGAGCATTCTTAGTCATATAACACCATACCTCCCATACATTGGCTTGTTTTGTGGTGGGTTAGTCGTTGGAAAGCATATGATGTATAAGCGAAGCGAACGTAGTGAACCTGAACGTAGTGAACCTGAGGTTAAACAGGATTAAATTAAGTGATTTGATTTGTTTCCTTTCACAGAATGAAAGGAAAACATGACATGTGTGTGAAACATTTTTTAATTAAGTCCCGGGTAAAGTGGTGGTGCTGATGGTCGAAAACTTTCAACAAGCTCTCTTGTCATCTTTCGCTTTAAAAGCTCAGACTCCACTTCTTTTAGATCACCCTTACCAGTCTTTCTTTTTTTGTTCTCATGTTTAACTTTTTTCATAGTTTTAACTGTTCCTCTACCACCATCTATTATCGCAACTGCACCGCCAAGAGCGGCTACCACGATAGCAGAAGGAAATATAATAGCCACCGCGACACCACCAACCACAAGAACTATTTTAAGTAGTGACTTTCCTACCAGTTTGATCTTCTTTTTAAAGATTAGTTTTTTCATTTGAGATAGTTTGGTTGCTACCTCATCTCTTACTTCTGTAAGTTCACTTTCAGAAAAGTTTATAACCTGTTCCATTTATTATAATAAAAGACTATGGCAATGATAATTGGACTCGGAGTTGGAGCATATATTTTAAAAAGTGTTTTTGATTACGCACATGATCCGCAAAGAATAAGAGGTCCTCGAGGCGATGTAGGGCCGAGGGGTGATGTAGGACCAAGGGGTGGTGTTGGTCCAAGGGGTGACATCGGACCAAGAGGATTACATACCCAACATAACACAAAACTTGAGAAAAAAATGATACTAGCAAAACTTGGTAAACAAAAAGAAAATAGTGTTCTAGAGGATGCTATTAAAAATTAAAGGAATAGGTTACGTATGTTTTAAGACATACGCAATCTTCGAGGTCAAATTAAAAGTCGACTAAAATATTCAAACAAGACTCGTTACCATAAGACGTGCCAATTTGTTTAAGGTAAAGTTTAAAACCAGCAAGCAATGTGTGGTCAGAAGTTACATCTTTAAACTTAAACTCTCTACCTAAAAAGAACACGTTACCAACTATTATTGGTGAGTCAGAGTATTTAATAACTGCAAGGTCTATGTCTTGCTCTGTTCCATCAAGTTTGTACGCGTGAAAAACATACTTAATTTTTAACGTTGAGATCGTCTCATCTTTGTCAAACGTGTGGTTAGTTATTACAAATCTGGCGTCATCGTTGGAAGACAAACAAAACATAACGGGGGATGGCCATCCAGAATTTAAGCTGTATAAGGACCAGTCATCGAATAGTTTGATAACTCGGCGTAATATATTTGATAGTTCATCGTTTTTAGACTTGGTTTAGGACTTTTTGGTGGACTGGATCCCTCCTCATTGTTAGTCTCTTTTGAGTAACCATAGTTTAGACTCATTTATTTAAGAGCTTTTAAAGCTTGTAAGTAAACAAAGTAAGTAAGTAAGTGGTTTGGCACGAGCGTAGCGAGCGAGCCGTTAGGCGAGAAAGATGTTCGGACGAGCGTAGCGAGCGAGCCGTTAGGTGAGAAAGTGTAAGTTTTGTAAATTTGCACAACATGTTGGTTAGTAAGTTGCGAGCCGCTAGGCGAGCGAGTCTTTGGGATTACGAAACTGGTTGAAACTGGTTGAAACTGGTTGAAACTGGTTTCATAATTTGTTATCGATTTTGATTTGATTTTGATTTGATTTTGATTTGATTTTGATTTGATTTTGATTTGATTTTGATTTGATTTGATTTGATTTGATTTGATTTGATTTGATTTGTTTGTAAAAAAGGTGTAAAAAAATTAACGAATAATATAGAAAATGATTGTAAAAAATGAAGACAAACGAAGACAAAAATATAAAAAATTAACGAATAATATACATTTTTTAAAAAATCGCCAGAATCGGCTGAATACTACTACTGATAATGGCGCCTGAATACTTCTAATGCTCTTTTTCCGTCGTCTTTTGCTTCGCGTATTACTACTAGGGATAGACTTCGGTCGTCTAGGCATTGAATCAACTCCGCGAAAGCATCCGCTTTCATCGCGCTTCGTGTTGTTTATCACCTGGCATAAATACCTCTTATAAATACCTGCGCCAGAAACTTCACTTCCCACAGCTCGTATTTTCTCTCATCGCCGTTAAATAATTGTCCCCTCCTGGGCCTATAACCTGTTGGGTTTACGGCGGTTGCCATTCTTTATAATATAATAATTAAACTTCACATAAGTTTACTTTATGCAGTTTTATTTCACATGACAGACAGAATATAACTAACTCTTTTACAATGATTATACACTATTTACATAGATAACGTTTTACAGTGATTGGTCAGTTTATCACCAAATATGGTTTATCTCTATTTATATGTAACTCAATATCATTACAACTAACAAACAACAATAGTATCTTTTACATAATAACATGAATAATTCTTAATCAATTACGTAATACATAAGAGCACAACTTAACAGTTGTATGATATATTACAATCATTATTATAATTCCCGAACCGGCGGGAAGCGCCGTGCGAGGGTACTAATTGGCAGCCCGAGTGCACGTGGTTCATGTTGACCTTTCCCCAGATTATGGCACGGAAAAATTCCTGATGGTTTTACGACGATTCGTATCTCTAAGAGGCTATCCTGCAAAGCTTCTATCTGACAACGGGACTCAACTGACAGTCGCCAACGAAGAGCTTTAGACCGTGGCTCGAGCGTGGGACTGGCAAGAGTTAAACGAGTTTGGAGCCACCGAAGGAATGCAATGGGAGTTCACGTCCGCCGACGCACCGTGGAAAAATGGATGCTTAGAGGCTTTACTAAAATCTGTGGAGAAAGCATTGACCTTGGTGATGGTAACAGTACCTTAACCTTTTCCGAGCGTCAAACAGTGGATTTCGAAGCTGCAAATCCTGTCAACGAGAAACCGATTGGGAGGAACCCGACATCACCAGAGGTTGGAATTTACCTGTGTTCAAACGAGATACTGCTAGGTCCTCAACATCCAGAGTACCGAGTGGTCCTTTTCTAGCAACGGACAACCCAAACCATCGCGATGAATTTGTTCTACAGCTCGTAGATGCGTTCTGGAAGAAATGGTTTCGCGGGGGAACAAATGGTTTAATACTCCTCAATGCTCCTATGCCTGAACAGATCTTCTTGCACATTTCTTCAATATAGACATGAAAGGTTAACCTATCATCAAGATCAACTCCAAGACATTTATTCGAGTCAAGAGATAATACTACCGTATATTCATAAAAATTCAATATATAGGGACGGCGCGTGGGAGCTCGGCGATTCCTGAACGATGAGTTTTAGGTTTTGAGTTTTGTTTTTGGAAGCCTTGTTTTTAAGTTTAAGTACTTTGGGCTGTTGTTTATAGTTAAATCAACTTAAATGTAATAAAGTAAAGCTATTTTCGTACCGCAGATTTATGGGAGACTACCGGGTATGAACTACGTTAAATCTTTATTAATTGTTTCATATTTCTTATTAGTTGTCAGTATTTTGTTTGTAAACGTATGTAAATTTATTTAGATTTCGAAATATATAACATTTTCTGAAATGGGAGTTCATGAATAACCTAGCGGTTGGCGAAACAGTATGTATGCCATTATGTACTCTTTTAGCTTTGATTTACTGTAACATTCAACCTTAGATGGGTCTTATGCCCGTATTATAAAAGCTCACTCATACTCACACTCCAGTTAAACTCGAGTGAGATGCCCTCAAGTGCGTTTGAAGTATGAGTATGAGTGGAGTTTGAGTTTAACTGTTTACGTTGAGATGGCGCACTCATTTGTTAAGCAAACTGGTCAGTTTGTATTCAAAGAGCTTACTCAAGTGTGACTGACTGGAGTGCAGTATAGTAAACAATCATGAATGCATGTTAATAAGAGTGTGATCTGTCTCGGCTGTGACGTTCCAAAGACAACGTGCAAGATGTTACAAAGCAGGCAGTACTTTTCGCAACCAGAAAAGTCACTACTTACAGAGTTAGTAGCAAAGCACAAGGATGTCCTGGAAAGTAAAATAAATTATTTCAGGACAATATCCCAGAAAAACGCGTTCTGGGAAATGTTATCGCAAGAATTCAATTCGCAGTCCGGTGTAACTAAGCGCGATGCTAAGCAACTTAAGAAATGTTGGGAAAGTTTGAAGACCCGTGCCAAAAAGGTTCTTGCTAAAGAAAAACGGGCCACAAAATTAACTGGTGGTGGTGTATCCACATCGCCAGCAGACGAACAATCATCGGCTATTGCTTCAATAATCCCTGCTCAAATAGACAGCCTAGAAAACCCGTTTGATGACGATAACTACGAATCAGGTAAGGATATGCTATGAATCATGAAAGAGTTTTTAAGTGTAATGTTATAAAAGAATACACAATAGCCTCATTGTATTACCACAGGCACGCTTAGAGTGCCTGTCTTATTTCATTTCTCATTAATTTAATAGAAAACGATAACCACGACGTTCAGCCAGTTACAATCTGCATTGTCGTTACCATCGGCCACAAGGAAACCAATATCTGCGGCTCAAGAGCGTTGTTTGAGCATGCACGAACAACAATATCACGCGGAGATGGAATTGTTGGCTATTAAAAAAAAACGATTGCTCACTGAACACAAAAGAAAGATTGAAGTGCTTGACGCTGAGTTGGAGTATTTGAATTCATTGAGTAAAAGCATGAAACTCAATGTAGAAGAACAACAGAGACCATACACTCGTTCTAGGATGCACAAACAACAATTGAAGTTAAACACCAAACGGCATAATATTACGAAAATATAATTACATATGTAAGTGTGTTCGATAATACGTGAACTCAAGTTTTCAAACATATACAGTATCATATACATTGTACTTGAAACATTGTTTTGAAACCTTTATCAAATATGTTAGACCAGTGGTTTACGTGAAATGTTGTACTATCAAGGCGTCGTGCACAGCACAACCCAGTCGTCCTTCATTACCTTGAACATCTGGAATGTCGTCATCTTCCTCTGGAATATAATCAGGTTCATCAAACGGATAATTTCTGCTTCTTAAAAAATTGTACAAAATAGCTGTAGCAACAATAATAGCTAGTGAGTGTTGTTTCCAGTTTTGTACGCAGACACATAGACAAGCATGGAAATAATCTCTTTAATATTCCAAATGTTCTCTCTACCGTATTTCTAGTTCGTATTTGAGACACATATCTTCGCTCTGGCCGTGTTTGGAGATTCAACAGTGGTGTCATGAGATAAGGCGGACATGGATAGCCACTGTCACCCAGTAAAACGCCATCGACGTCGCCTCGTTCAAACTTTGCACATAAGCGACCGTTGTCAAAAATTCTAGCGTCGTGAACGCTACCTGGCCAACGTGTGACAATGTTTAGAATTTCCAAATTTGCTCCGCAAACACCTTGCACGTTAATGGAAAAATAGCCTTTTCTATTTTGATACAGCTCTGCATTCTGGCCCCCTGGAGATAATGGGTACAGTCTATTGCCCCGTGGGTACAGTCTATTGCCCCAACCACATTGGGGAATCCACAAATGCGCCAGAAATTAAGCTTGCTTTCCTGTAGCATCAGGAAATTTTATGTAATTCTTTAGTCGAGCAATAGCTTCCGACACGCGTTTTATAATGCGACTTGTTGATGGCTGCGATATTTGACATAAGTCCTCACATGCTAACTGGGATGTACCAGTAGCATAAAATCGGAGAGTTATCAGCAATTGGATATCAGCGGGAATTGGTCTTCCCCTGTCGTTATGTGCACGTATATCTGGTCTGATAATGACCAGCAGCTCCTGAAAAGCATCCTTTGTTAACCTATATCTGCTCCTAAATTGTTCATCGTCATACTTCTCTATATCGAAATTATATGCCCTCCGTCTCTTTCTGTTATTGAATATAATATTCTCTAGTTAGCCATCTATCGGCCATATATATTTTCATGAAGTAAGTACTTGTGAGTGCAGGTCAAGGGAGGTATACATTTCACTCACACTTCACTCCACATTTAAGCTTTCTTCGAGGGTGAGTGATGTTCTTGAATGACTGGGGTGTGAGTGTAACAAATCCACCCAGTGAGTTCGAGGGGGACTCATTGAGTGGTAAGTTGCACTCGTTGAGAATGAGCGTCCACTCGTTAAGTGTGAGTATGAGTGAGCTTTTAGAATACAGGCCTTAGACGTTCACAAAACGTTCCGAAATATTCATAAAACTTCAACTGTTTTTTGAACAGTATTTTTATAATTCGCACTTTTATAATACTTAAAGGTGGTGTAAAGTCCCGATGTAAACAAACCGGCAACGTCCGTTTGTTTACATTTTAAACACGCTATATTTAAAAAATTATGATGTGTTCTGGTTCGCTATGCTTTAAATAAATACAGATTCGAGTTTCTGATTTAGAAGATTTAGAATTTTAGTCGGAAAAACGCGAAAGTTGGGTATTGTTTACATCGCGGGACCCCCCATAGCACATGCGCAGAATGGACTATACCTGATCTTTAATATGTTGTTTCTTTTTCTATAATGTATTTGAATCAATACTAAAATACTTGTAAGATCAATCAGTTTGTATTGATCACACAGAATGATCTACGCATTTTCAAATTCACAAACTATGCAAGTATGCAAAATAGGCACGTTTTTTCCCTCCTGTTGATTTGTCCTCTAAATAATTTTCATTTATCATGTTTTGGAGACTTTTTATCTGTATTTATTATGTCCCGATGCCTGACTTCTACGTATTAATGAGTGCAAAACTAATTTTGAAAAAAGTTTAACAAAATGGCAGTTAACTTTCAGACGTATATATTAAAATACAAATTATTTGCCTCAGCCAATCATGAGGTTGCTAGTTACCAGTTTTCTCTTGGTCTGAACCATTGAACTATAAATAAACTGGAACGATAACTCAGGGGGGGGGAATGGAAGCCGTGTTTTGTAGGTAGTGCCAGTCCCTTTTAACATATTTTTTTTCCAAAAATACACTTTTTATATTGCTAAATTTTACCTTTTTAATTTCCTTTTATACTTTCACTATTTATCTTTGACTACACTAGAACAATTAAAATTTTTACTCAAGTACTTACAATGAACAAGGACGTTCAGTTTCTGAAATATTACTGGAAAAAAACAAAATTTGTCAAAAAACCGCGCGAAAATGTTTGGTTTTTCTGAGTTATGAGACTTTCCAAAAAGAGTTAAGAGATTTTATGATACAATTTATATAGAAAAATATAAGATACATTAAAAACTTGCTTTTCAAGCTTGCAGTAACTTATTTTTGAAGTTGAAATAAGGATTATATAAGCTAGCTCAGCCGTCATATTCAAAGTGCTCACTGATGACCAACAAGAAGGCGCGAAGACAAAAATAGCACCACTTGAAAATCGTCAATTTGTTTATGTTTTAGAAGGGTTAAAGCAAGGACTAAAAGCTCAAGATAAAAATCAATACCTGGAGTAAAGTTCAAAATCAATTTGGGGGCTGCCGAAGTGTTTTCTAGTATATTTTTTCTGAGTTAAAGAGCAAAGTTTGCTTCGGCACATTCAAACATGTGTCATTTTTTCCATATACAATAACGATCCCCCTCATTTTTGCTGCAGATAGATGTAAAACAGTCAAAACTAATCGGAAAACCACATTTGAATCCCAAACATTGAAGTCTTCTGGTGTAAAAAGTATTTTTCTTGCAAATTTTCGCTCAAAAACAAACTTTTGACGGAATTTTTCTCACTCCTCGGAACTCTTCTCAGTCCTTTTGAAAGTTCGAATTCCCGCGCATTGGCTTCAACGAATCATAGGACTTGATCTGGAGTTATCGTTCCAGTTTACTTAGAGTTCGCTGGTCTGAACTCGTTGAATGTGCATAACTTGAACAACGTCCAAACCAGTCCATGGCAAAAGAAAATGGCGGACGACTTTGCATTCCGCTATTGTTGTCACATAGCCCGGTGTAATTATCCGAGCGGCATTAGTACCTGGCACAGCGCTTCGCGCCGGCTCGAAGCTCGTTAGTTTTACAGAATTTATATATGCGAACAAACAATTAATACATACTTGAAATAATATTCCTTGTCTTTTAGTTCCTAAACGAGATTGAAATACTGACCAAAATGTGGCCGTTTTTTTCCATAAAGATATCACGAACCCAAAACCTATGTTTTGGCTTTCTTACTTTTTTGTACAGCAACCAAAGGCCAAAATAGTTTACATGTGTCGTTGAGAAACTGCGATGACGCCAATGTGATTTAATGGATTTAATATTCATCGCAAAGTCGTCGCGACTGTGGCACTCCGATTCTTGCGACGGTTGCGGCTGTTGAGATCTAATAGTTTAGGTAGCAATAATCAATATGTTGCGGGATTGTAGGATCAAACTATAAGTTATATAACAAGAATTTCGAAATTTCGAGCGAAGGCCATTCGTCTAAAATTTACTTACGTGTGTCCGGGAAAAACATATAGTGTGTACACATTCGATCACGTGATAAAAAATAAGTCAATTAGATGGATTTAGTCAAAATGAAATTTACTGCATGCATGGGATGCAGTAGATAGGGCGCACGTAGAATAATGGTCGTATAAATTTATGCCGCAATATTTGCGGTTAAGCATTGATTTAGATACGGATTGTTGATTATAATATACCTCATCATCAAGCTGAAAAATACATAATGCCGAAGTCCTCAGCAATAAATTATATTGAACAGGTCACACAGATATGTTTGTTTTTAGGTATAGATATGAAAATATGTCGGAATTGATTGGGGCAGCTAGGAGAGGGAATTTTCAAAAAGTAGAAAGATTGGTTGCATTTGTTGCTGATGTAAACGAAAGAGATGAATACAAGGAAACACTTCTTCATTATGCTGCTGAATATTGTTCAATAAAAATTGTCAAGTATTTAGTTGAACATGGTGCGGAAGTGAATTGTAAAGGCGATGAGAATAGCACTGCTCTTTACTATGCTGTCAGATCTGACTCATTGGAAATTGTCAAATATTTAGTTGAACACGGTGCGGATGTGAATTGTACAAACACTTGGGAAGAAACTGCTCTTCACTCTGCTATCAGATCAAACTCGTTGGAAATTGTCAAATATTTAGTTGAACACGGTGCGGATGTGAATTGTAAAGACTGGAAGAATGGAACTGCTCTTCAGTATGCTGCCAAGCCTGACTCATTGGAAATTGTCAAATATTTAGTGGAACATGGTGCTGATGTGAATTGTAAAGACAGGGAGAATGCCACTGCTCTTTACTCTGCTGTCAGATCAAACTCATTGGAAATTGTCAAGTATTTAAGTGAACACGGTGCTGATGTGAATTGTGAAGACTGTAAGAACGGCACTGCTCTTCACTATGCTGTCGGATCAAACTCATCGGAAATTGTCAAGTATTTAGTTGAACAAGGTGCTGATGTGAATTGTTTAGACAGGGAGAATGGCACTGCTCTTCAGTATGCTGTCAGATCAAACTCATTGGAAATTGTCAAATATTTAGTTGAACACGGTGCTGATGTGAATTGTAAAGACTGCAAGAATGGCACTGCTGTTCACTATGCTGCCAGGCCTGACTCATTGGAAATTGTCAAATATTTAGTTGAACATGGTGCTGATGTGAACTGTAAAGACTGTAAGAATGGCACTGTTCTTCACTATGCTGTCAGATCAAACTCATTGGAAATTGTCAAGTATTTAGTTGAACATGGTGCTGGTGTAAATTTTAAAGACTGTAAGAATGACACTGCTCTTCACTATGCTGCCAAGACTGATGCATTGGAAATTGTCAAATATTTAGTTGAACATGGTGCTGATGTGAATTGTCAAGATTGGAAGGATGGCACTGCTCTTCACTATTCTGCCAAGCCTGACTCATTACCAATTGTCAAATATTTAGTTGAACATGGTGCCGATGTAAATTGTAAAGACTGGAAGAATGGCACTGCTCTTCACTATGCTGCCAAGCCTGACTCATTAGAAATTGTCAAATATTTAGTTGAACATGGTGCTGATGTGAATTGTAAAGACAGGGAGAATAAAACGGCTCTTCATTGTGCTGTCAGATCTGGCTCAATGGGAATTGCCAAATATTTAGTTGAACGTGGTGTGGATGTCAATTTTAAAGACAGCGAGAATAGAACTGCTCTTCATTTTGCTGTCATATCTGACTCACTGGAAATTGTGAAATATTTAGTTGAACACGGTGCAGATGTAACGCGTGAAGACAATCGTGGCAAAGACACTGTTCTATATTGGGCGTGTAAAAATGGGCATGACTTAATCGCTGATTATCTTCTACAACATGGCGCAATTAAAGACATAGATAAATACGATGATGATCCGCTCTCTCCTTTACGTGTAGCTTCCAACGAAGGCCATACTGCCGTTGTTCGAACATTACTGAAATTTAACGTTGATATAAGAAAAGAGAAGATATTGACATGTCGCAATGATGAAATTATCAATATCCTCAAGTTCGAGTTAAGGAACGGGAAGTCCATTAAACATCGGGAGAAAATTCAATTTTTGAAATCAGTGGTTGATGAAAAGTTGACAAAGGTAATAATTATGTTTATATAATATTTTTCAAATTGAAACCAGAAGATACACGAGGAGTGGACGGGATTTCAAGTGGAAGTCGTTTTATTTTTATTCCAAAAAACTAACGGCGAGGACTTGAAATCCCACTATGTCCGAATTTGAGGTTTTAAATTGACATCTCATATATAAAATTTGAGTCATCAATTTTATCGTTTGGTCTGTAGTATAATGTAAAGTTTTCCGCGTTAGCTGTCCCCGCCTTTGAATGGTTTATATAGAAAAATATCCCAAGCAAATGCCCTAGCACGAGACAGAAACATTGCCCAAATAACTCCACACAGTTGCCAGAATTTTCGTAAGCTGGTTCATCTTAATTTTTGGAAAATATCGGTTATCGTGGTAGACTTGCCCAAATCCCAAGTCTCTCCTGGATTGTTTTTCTGTATCGATCCACTATGGTGTAAATAACATGACGTAGCGAGGGGTGGCGGAGCAACAAAGGGAGCATCTCGGTTAAACCTGAACCGAAGCAGCTGATGCATACATATCTATATATATTCACTATGGTACATCGATAAATAAAGGCAATGAAAAAGATAATTGAAGTATAGCCGCTTCGGTTCAGTTTTGAACCGAGATTTTCCGAAGTTAACAAGTCTCTCATTGTCATCTTTTTATCGCTAATTTATATAATAAAATGTTTGAAGAGAAGACTTTTTATTCATTCAATAATAATAACAATAATAATAACAATAATAAAAATAATAATAATTCAATTCTGATACCAACAGTATCTATTATTAACAACACTCGCATAGCAACAGTGTTACCAACGGTAAATGATGATACATGATGAGTGCGCCTCCACATAGCATGTGCCCTGCGCCCCCCTTCGTCTTCCCTCCAACACAATATTCTAGCTTAAAAATTATATCAATTATGGTACTATGCAGATTATTATTCCTGTAGACTTGAACTAAATTAAACAGTAATATTTGCTCTGCTATGGGGCTAATCGCTACTTCGTATTATATACTGCACGCCAAAAATATTCATCATTAGATACTGTATACAAACCGATAAATATATACCTCTTTGCATAGTTTTTTGTATTGTCTTACAGGTTGGACAACCACTGAAGTCGTTTGCGGCAAACACAACCCTATTGCTTGGCACTGGTTCTATGGGCACATCTGTCTATGTTGGTATCCTGGAAGATGGAACTGAAGTCGCTGTAAAGAGGATGTTAATACAAGCGTGTCAAATGGCAGCTGAAAATGAGAAAAATATTCTGGGCCTCATTGATTCACCCTTTATAGTTAGCTATCGGCATTTTCTTAAGGACACCATCTTCATGTACCTGATTGTTGATCTCTGTGAGGAAACTTTGAAGGAACATGTTCAATCCCAAAGTTTTGAAGCTTTACAACTACACGGTCGAAGAATGATGAAAGAAATATTAACTGGTCTGGAGTTTCTTCATCACCATGGAATTTTACACCGAGATCTCAAACCATCAAATGTCCTGGTTGATGTCGAAGGTCACATGAGATTGACAGACTTTGGAATAAGTCGCGTTCTAAATGAAGAGGAAACTACAGTTTACACTGATGCGAAAGGAACACATGGATGGATGCCTGCGGAAGTGATTGAAGCAATAAATCAGGGAGAAAAGTGTGGGTTTAAAAAGAAGTCTGATATCCAGGTTGCAGGTATGATTGCTTACTTTATTTTAACCAAAGGTGAACACCCATTTGGACCAAAAGTTGATCGAATGACGAATATCTTGAAAGGAAATCCAGTGGCATTGAAGGAACTTGATAAGCGTAATGCACGAAAGTTTGTCGCATGGTTGATCAGTCATAAGATTAACGATAGACCTTATGCCGATGAAGCGTTGAGCCATTCATTTATGGGTGAGATAGAGAGTTATGAAAATCCCAAACTATCCTTAATGGGCGATTCTCTTTCATCTCGCTAATCACTTTTCATTGGCCGCCAGGGACGTAACTATCACCTTCATCTGGAAGTTATAACTGCGAGCCAAAGAAACTTGCCAATAAAACACTTCCTAAAATACTACTCTACTAAAGAATAGCTAAAAACACTATCGTTGGTTGATAGGGACTTCAGAGTTATAGGACTAAATATCTACTAGATCGCTATTAGGTGATTTTACTGTCTGAGCTTAGGTAATTCTATCCATGTACTATTTTCGTCACTTCACAAATACTGTAGAATAATATATAGTGATCTAATAGCATATGATGAGCGTGCACTGGAATTCAGTTCTGGCTGGTACCCTCATTTTTTGGTCTGACCACCGTGATTTAAAGTGTATGTCTGTCCGATACGACACCAGGCAAATTAACTGAGACATAACCATAATTAGTAGAATCATACTAGTATAGTATACAAATGCTGTAATTTGCGAATTGTCGATGAATGGCGAGTAGCGAAACAGCCATCTCCTCAGCGCGACTTTTAACGAATTTATTTCAATAAATTATGAAAAACGTTTTGAAATACTGTTTTATTGCTGGTTTCTACTAAAACAATTAGATTATTCGCTCTCGATTTCTATGAGATGATAGTTCATTCGGGCTTCGCCCTCATCAACTATCACCTCATAGAAATCTTGAGCTCATAATCTAATTGTTAAATGGTTAAATATATAACTCAGTCCAGCCAGATTCAGTTCTGGTGCACTTCTAACATAACCTAAGTTATTGGTTATAACTACTTATAAGCAGAATACAGACACAGTCAAATTGATATTGAAACTAATTTATTATTTTTCAAAAAAATCACCTGAAATTAAAGAAAAATCATATTTTAAAAAAATAGTTGCACCATTTTCATTTAAATACATGGAAAGTATGCGGTTAGAAAAGCAGGAAATGGTGCTTTTAATGTGCTTACCCCTACCTAAACTTATTGTATAAAATATTGTCTAGAGTCATAAAATTATTTCTACTTCTAGAATTTTAAATATTTACATGTTAATTAATTATTAGCTTATGAGTATTTACAATAAACTTAAACCCTAAATTTTCCCCGTTAATGTCAATGGTATAAACTAAGATGATAGTTCATAATCTATATTTAAGTGTGCAGTAATTCTGCTTTGCAGCATGCATAGATAAATACACCATGATATTATATCTTTCATGATAATACAAAGCAATTACAAGGCTAAGCATAGATGAATCTCATAGTGCAGACTGTACAGTAATGCATGTTTTAAATTTATCAATATTTCATCAGTTTCATAATAACTTTTTCAAATTGTACCATACATTATATGTGCCATATTATATAATCTGTTGTTATTATTAAATGCTGGCCACTCTTCAGTAGAACTTTGTCCACATGGTGGATCTGTTTTGGCAAATGATATGAATTCAATAAACGCTTTATCTTCCTCGAAGGTCCATTTATGATGTTTTACTGGGGACTTCTTTGTAGGAGTCAGCCTAATCTTTCTGCTGGGAAATTATAAAACAAGCACCAAGGATTAGTACTGCTCTATATTTACTCTATAATTTACCAGACATAATCATTATAATACATGTTTTATTTAAATATATTTTAGTACTCCTACTGTATTTCACATATAGTTGTATTATTATGCACCACCCAATGTAAACCCTCACCTTTATCAGCATTTTCAATCTACGTATTTAAATGCCTGATATGATGTCATCAGATAAATTGGATTTTTCTTGATGTCAAATCCCCCACCCAACGCCACCTATAGTTTCTCATGATGTTCAAAACAAAACTAATGTCCTGCTGAAAGGGGCATATAAAGTAAACTGCACAATACCCCCATGCACATAGCTCTGGGGTTGGATGAGGGTCAAGGGTATTAATACATTGACTGGTGCAAATATTGTTTGCTGATTGTATCATTTTCATGTACCTTTGCATGTGATGATGTTCCAGGACCCTTAAAGGTGACAGGACACGAAAATTATTATTGCTTGATTTGAAAGTACTCTTAACATAATGTGGAATATAAATTTACAGCTTTTCCACATTTCATCTAGTTCTTGAGATATTTAAACTCATGTGATATTCAAATGAGATAAATTATGGCTCTTTTTTGTCTAATGAACATATTGGAAAATCGTCAGTAGCTAGCTTTAAAATTATTGAACAAAATCAGTTGTTGCTTGTGTTTGATGTTCAGTTTCATGAACAGTAACAATATGCAATGTTTCAGGCGGTTTCGTTCAACAATCATAAAAATAGACAATTATTTCGAATATGTCAATTCGCACCAACGAATCATAAGTTATCTGATTTCTAAATATCTCAAGACCTAGATGAAATATGGAAAAGCTGTAAATTAATATTCCACATTATTTTTAGAATAGTTTCAAATCAAGCAATAATAATTTTCGTGTAATGTCACCTTTAAACAAAGCTTGCCTGGAGGTTGAGTTTTCCTTACGATAAAGTCTTCGTGTCTTTCTTTTTTCTTTTCTTTTTAGATAGATTATTTTAATCAAATCACATTGCAGCTATAAGCTGAATTGCGTGAGTTATTACAACCAATGAGAAATTACAAGTATTAAAAATAAGTATGTACAAGTGAGATTAGAAATTTAATAGATATATTAAAATACACAAAGCTAAAGTTTTATTCTAATGCATTATATATATTACTACTAGAGATAATAAAGGAATTTAAGAAACGTTGTGTTTTTGTAAGCGGAACATCAAGCTTTCTTTGTTTCCGCAAGTTATAATCAATGTAATCAATAGTGTCAGGAATTAAATAATTGAGCCTACAGGTGGGTTGCATAAAATTTTCTTGAACAAACGTTCAGTAAGCTCTTCTTGATGTTCGTCAACTGACTTAATTTTGGCCCGAGAAAAGGCATCATGATACGGGATGCCTGGAAAAATACAACCCAAGGCTCTCTTCTGCACTCGCTCCAATTCATCACGGAGATACTTCGGTAAGGCATGACGGAAAGCCGGACAAGCATAGTCCAAAGATGACCTGACGATACATGCACAACAGTAAAGCACTAGTTCAGTTGGTGGTAATCTGGCTCGCTTAAGAAGTAAATTTTCCGCGACGTCCTTTTCACAAGTTTAGTAATATGGTCATCCCATAAAAGTTTTGAATTTATCGTTACCCTGGCGTGTCATCCTTAGAAGTGTATACCCGCTTAGCAGTATCATTTTCTTCATCAACAATGACAACATCGTCATTATTAGATTCCATTTTACTCCAAAATTCTCGAACTCTATAATTAAATGGAAATATACAGTCCTATATAACCATACCTAACTTAACGGTAACATTGAACTCAAAACAAGCAGTAACATATATGCGTATGTTTCAAAATTTATCATAATACAAATAGCTATTCATACAGTAGTTTTCGTCGCGCCATATTTATTCCCACGCGGTATATTCCCGCCATATCGGGGTTAGAATATTGCAAAAATACCCCATTTTCAAACCGCGATTACTCGTCTTCAGAGCCAAAAATCGTAATATATTTCAACAATTTTTACCAATCCTTCCTCGGAAATGGCGATTGTGAATGCTAATGTTAATGAGACGCAATGCATTGCGGGAAGACCCGACGATTCCTCCTCTGGTGTAGAACAGTGACAACTATTCAGAAAACCAGAAACGGTTATTTTAAATTGAAGCCTTCGGAGGAAAAAAATACTTTTCTTGCTCATTTTCGCTCACGGAATGTTCCACTCTTCGAAATTCTATTATTCTTTTTGAAAGCATATTGTTCTCGCGTGCGGTTCCCGCTTTTACCTTCAAATTGGCTTCATCCAACCACAGGTCTTGATCATTGGAGTTAGCGTTCTAGTTTATGTAGAGTACACTGCCACTGACCAACCTTGAACCATAGGCGCCCACGATACTTAATGAACTTTTGTCCGGATGTGATAAATAACCGAGTGGAATTAGTACCCTCGCCCCGGGCTATCTCCCGGAACGGCGCTTCGCGCCGTTGGCTTAGGGAAAACAAAATACATCGCAAAATAAAGACAATTAGAGTCTCTAAGACGGGGTAGATGAGAACTTTTAAGAGGACTTTCAATTGTTAAATTCTGGACCAGCAAGAAAAGTCACCGAACTGAAAAAGGTTACATATAATTACTTTGGAGTTTTCAACGACATGAGGAATTGTGGATGATTTTCAGATTAACTAGACGAGTACGTGTCTATTTTGCGTTATAGCGTACTTGGTATTGGCATGTAAGTATATTTTTGATGCCGCTCATCGAGGAAAGGAATCGTGCAACCTCTCTATATTCGGTCCAATTCTGTTTACGTTTTATATTACACTGTTATTATTACTTGGCGCGTGGTTCATAAAGGCCCTTGTTACAATGACAACGTATTACATACTTCTCGACTCGGAATACAGAGATAATACGTTTGTGCTTTAGTCGTTAACCTTGTATATATTGTTTCCGATTTGAATACTAAAATCAAGATTCTTGAAGATGAAAAGGCAAGCTTGGTAACTGTACTGGGCTTGCTAAACGAAGATTACCTCCATAATTTGTCACAAAATAGGGAGACTTCGAAAAAATATCTTACTAATCAGTCTAAAGCCGCTTTCAAACAAAACGATTGGAGTCCAGTTGAAAACGGCTCTGCATTGACAATCCCCCAGGGGAATAAGAATTGATATATCGTGAAAAATCAGAATAAATTTTCTACCCTAAATGTCGAATTATGTGATAGTAACACCGATACTAGCAACACCAACAAGGAAGACCACTTAGATGATGAACAAGCTTGTTCAAACAACTCACAAACTTATCAAACATCGACACGTGACGAGATTACAAAGGAAAGTCAAAGACCATCAAACACCAATAACTATAATAAATCTAAACAAACTGACAATAATCATCAGAGTTCATCGTTGTTGAACAGCCCATTATCTGATAATACAAAAGCTCAGGTCAACAAAGATAGCTCCATTCTTATGATTGGTGATTATAAAAAATATTGTCCCCCGCAAACTGTCAAGGAAAATATCAACAAACGAACTTTCCCTGGGAAGACGGCTGAAGAGATTCAACGTGAGGTCAAACAATCAAAACTGATTCTATGCCTTCGCACGTTATTGTCCATGCAGGTACAAATAATGCTCCTACTGAAGCACCTAATTAAGTGCTAAGAAGATTGAGAGCCTAGCACTGAGCATAAAGGAAAAGTCCCGGACTCCAGAATTGGGCTGTCCAGCATTACGCTAAGGCCCGACCTTATATTAGACGAAAAAGTCAAGATCGTAAACAAGGCGTTGCAAGAGATGTGTATAAAATGACAATGACAACTTGGATTATACGTGTCTTAATGGAATTGCCAACTACACTTAAATGCAAAAGGCTCTGCCTTTTTAGCCACTATCTTTATAAGGTTCTTTAGGGGAAACGACGTGACATCACGCCCGAGAAACCAAAGCAGCGAGGGATTTTTGTACAACCCGACATCGCAGATGAATTTGCTAGAAGGCCTACTAAAGCTAGTGGTAAGCCCCCAGCATTGTAGGAGGAACATCAGAAGGAAGTAACTCTAACATGGTGTGACCCAAACATCGCAAATAAGATAAGTAATATTTCAGAAGATCATAGCATTAAGGAAATTAAGAATTCCAAAGGCTTTAGAGTTGCAGGATTAAATATTAATGGTCTTTCGAAGCATATTGATGAGCTTCGAGATATGATGCAATCCAGGCCCTTAGATATCCTAGCAATTAATGAAACAAAACTTGATGTCTCAATCTCCGATGGTGAAATAAGCATTGCTGAGTATAATCTAATTCGAAAATATCGCGATAGATACGGTGGCGGTGTGCTTTTGTACATCCGTGATACTATACCATTTACTGAACGAAATGGCTTATTGGCTTGTTCACTGGAAATGATATGCGTAGAAATCAGTAGACCATTCAATAAGTATTTTCTAGTAAGTACATGGTATAGACCTCCTAGTTCCAATGCCCATTTGTTTGATGACTTTTAAGTTTTTCTTAGAAAGTGTGACTTAGATGATAAAGAAATAATGCTTATAGGAGATTTAAACTGTGATGTCAGTAAATCTCCTCCAGACTCTTACACATTTAAATTACAATTTCTATCTTCTTTTTACCATTTTGATCAGCCCACAAGGGTGACGAGAACGTCAGCAACCACCATCGATCTGTTTTTCACGAATAATAAAGAGAACTTTGCAAACTCTGGGGTTGTCCACCTTGGGATACCGGATCACAGTTTGACTCAATATGATAATCATGTGGCTCAACATGATAATCCAAATATTTGTTGGCGGCTATGGAAATTGTATTATTTGCAAGTGCTTGATCGTCATGCGCCTCTTAGATGTAAGAGCTAGGGTTCGAAGCAATTCACTCCCTTGGATTACTTCGAACATTAGAGAGCTGATGCGAACGAGAGATTTTCATAAAAAAGTTGTTAAATGTATCTCCCAAACACACTGGGATAAGTATAAAGATATTCGTAACAAAGTTAATTTTCAAATTTACAAGGTTAAAAAAAGCTATTTCTGCAATAAAATTGAGAAATGTTCCCAGATTAAAGACCCGAAGAAAAGCTGGCAATTAATTAACGAGCTTTTGGGTAAAAATAATAAAACAAACAACATTTCCCAACTAAAATAGATGAGGTCGTAATTTCTGACCCTATAATGATGGCTGAATCTTTTAAAGGACTATTTCGTGAACATTGGCCACTTATCCGAGCACTTAAATCCTTCAGAAAACTTCAGCTCAACTCCAAATGTACAGTTTCCGTTGTCTGAAATCAACGTGTGTGAAGTATTCCTTCAGCTACAAAATCTCAAAACATCTAAATCAACAGGCATTGATACTATTCCAGCAAAGACACTCAAAATTTCAGCAGAAATAATTGGCCCATCACTAACGTGGATATTTAATCTATCGATTAAAATTGGAATTTATGCGGACGAATGGAAAATGGCATAAGTTCGACCGATATATAAATCTGAAGATAGGCAAAAATGTGAAAATTATCGCCCAATTTCGATTCTACCCATAGTCAGTAAAACTTTTGAAAGAGCTGTTTTTAATCAATTGTATAAATTTCTGAATGATAACTTTTTGCTTTCTAAATATCAATCTGGTTTCCGCCCCAAGCACTCGACTAATTTGACGGCGCTTATTCAAATGTGCGATGCATGGTATGAAAATATGGATAATGGCGAATTAAATGGGGTAGTTTTTCTCGATATTCGTAAAGCCTTTGATTCAATTAATCACAATATTTTGTTACGCAAAATGAAGAAACAATTTGGAATTTCAGACACTGAATCAACGGCTCAATGTCAACCTGAAAAGAGATAGTGTGTGGGGTTCCTCAATGATCCATCATAGGCCCGTTATTGTTCTTATTATATATTAATGATCTACCTGAATGTCTCGAAGAAACTACCCCATGCTTATATGCTGATGATACACAGATGTTCTCGTCAGCTAAGGATATTGCGGAACTAACGGCTAATTTAAACAATGACTTTGAAAAAATAAGTCATTGGCTGATTAACAACAAATTGTAGCTCCATCCAACTAAAATAAAATTAATGTATGTTGGATCGAGGCATAATCTTGGCAAAATTAATGATGATTTTCCTGTAATGATAAGTACATTCAATCCCATGTCTAGGCGTCACCCTTGATGAAACACTTAGCTGGGATGAACTCATTTAATTCATTTGCAAAAAAGTTGGGGCCGGTATAGGAACTCTGAAACGCATTAAGCCCCACATCCCTACAAATAGGTTACAGTCGATTTATAATGCCCTGATACAGCGTTATTTCGACTACTGTTCTTCCTTGAGTCTGTGGCAAGGCTCTAAAAAGTAAATTACAAAAATTCGAAAATCGCGCAGCTAGAATAATAGCTGGTGCTGGCCAGGTCCACTGACGTTCTTCGATCTCTCGGTTGGGATAATTTAGACACAAGAAGACAAAATACCAAAGCAATATTATTGCATAGAGTCCTAAGTAATAGTTCAGCACAAAATCTAAAATAACTATTAAATAGAAGGAATCTTCTACAAACTATATCTTGATAATTGTCACACTGATCTGACTCTTCCTAAACCGAAACGACAATTTCTCAAAAATAGCTTTAAATACAGTGATGCTAAAACTCTGGAACAGTCTTCCTACTGAGGCCAAGGAAGCGCAATCTATTTACTCTTTCAAAAGTAGTATTGATCAAAAAAATATTAATGCAGCTAGAAACGATATTCAATGGAAATTCAAGGGTCACACCATTTTCTCCTTTTTGTAAATAATCTATTTTGTTCTTTATATCTTCTTGTAAATAGTTCTAATTAATATATTGACGCCCCTCGTGGAAATCAACTACTCTGTTGACGAGGCCAGCGTCATTAAATAAAATTTTACTGCTACTACTACTACTACTACTACTACTACTACTACTACTACTACTACTACTACTACTACTACTACTACTACTACTACTACTACTACTACTACTTTCCAATAAACTCAATATGTCTAGTATTAAAAGCTAAGAAGGCTGCCTATGAGGCTGCCTATGAGGCTTCCTACTAATTTCTCCTGACGAAGGGCTTTAGCTCGAAACGTCGAGATTTTGTTTATATCTTTTAGGCACACGCGAATCAACCCTAATTTTCCTATGAGGGTCGTGTTCTACCTATTCTACTTTATGGTGCTGAATCATGGTGCCTAACAGAAACATTATTTATACATCTACGTACACTTGCCGTGAACCATATCAGTACAAGGGACCTTTTGAATAGGATGGATCTTTTGATTTGGATGCATATAATGCGTTTAGAGACTCAGTGCAATTAAGTCATTGCTCCAAAAAGGAAATTTACCCGTTGCAGCGGGCCTTCATTTCGCCGCTTGGTTGCGTGGGTTTTGCGTGGATTATACGTACGTGTATTTTGCGTGGCCGTTACAGGAGTTCTGCTTTAAGTATGCTGGCATTCCACAAAATACTTGTAAAAGAGAATATAAATTTTGAAATAATAGTTAAGAGTGCACAATGCGGTTCTGGAAAGGATTACCGTGTGTCGTACAGTATTTTATACAATATATGTGTGTGGAAATCTACGGCTAATATTAGAAGAGTAAAGAGGTTGTTAACTTGTTTTTCCTGAAATTTAATGAAAAATGTTTATATTGCTATATGTAGGGACGATTATCTACTATAATATGATGAAATGTACCTTTTTACTATGCCGTGTTAGTTTTCTTTTCAAGATATAGATTCTTAATTTATATTTTAGTGCTCCCTTAAACCATTAATCACATAAACAAGAATTTAAATTTTTAAACCATATGAACTGATTTTGTCCCACTATGCTGTGAAATATTTATTACATATATTGTAAAATATGTGAAATAGTTGATAGGATTTTGACTGCTTAAATACAAGAACCTAAATATATGACTGACAATTTGTTTCTGCATATTGAAGTCGGCGAAACACTTGTCACTAGATTTATCAACAGAAAATCGATTCTCACCTAAAATCTTAAACGAGTTAAATCATGCCGTAAGCTGCATATTTATAACAAAAATACGTTGCATCATTGTACCTTTTGTTTGACATAAAACTGGAGTAATTTTTTAATAACTAATTTTCCATTTTTGTATCAAAAAACTACATTTTCAAACGAAAAACAAACCTTCAAATCCCAGCCGTTTTCGCTGTTTCCATGGAGACAAGAATGATTCAAAATTCAAAATGACGGTCAATAATTGACATTTAACAATTCAAAGCCTATTTACCAGTGAAATTACAACTTAAAACAAAACTTTTTGATAAAAAATGTCTAGATTAAGATTAATTTTGATATGTTAAGTTAAAAAGTGTGTACTATGGACTAAAGTGATTAAAACAGATTCGGGAGACGAACCTTTTTCAATTATCTTCTTCCTTTCTTCATGAAGATATTTCCAGCTGTTTATTTTAGATGGAATGGGTGTCCCCTAAACCGATAAAGTACAAAAATAATAGAGAAAGAAAATAGAAAATATACTAATTTTGAAAACAATTTTCTCTTGCTCCTTAATGTTGATTTGAGACACCCATTCAAGTTACATTCAATAACTTGGATATAGACGCTTACTAATCAGACATTTTCCATCAGTGACATTGCTTCCAGACCCATCTCTCGATGGCTTAAGATAAGCTGTGTAAATCAGTATTTTCAGCGTCACGTGACAGTTGCTATGACAACCAAAGTGTTGAAATTGTTAACATTAGGCTGATCTAACTACTTGCCAAGTTTGGTGAAGACTGCTCAAATCAGCTTCGTGTAATTTAGATTTTTGTATATTTTTTGCAAATTGAGCTGGAGCCATGACTTAAATGCACTGAGGAGGACAACCTATTTGGGCATGGCATGTTTGGGGTATGGAATGGGAAAAGCTACCTCGGCTAACCTGTTAGCTAGGCGAATCTCGTCCTCGTGGTCGTCCAGAGTTTAGCTATGGGCGTGGTTTAATGAAGCGATTAAAAGGCTGGATAGAAAATAAATAATGGACGGGTGTTTAGGGCCGCGCAGAAACATTTGATGGCCCGGGGCAAAAAATAACTTTCGGTCCGTAACCATTTTCCATCCTCAAATATCTTTGGAGTCATGTATTTGTTTAGAAAACTGATTTCCAAACCCTCGATCTTTTGGTCCATATAATATAATATTCAATATCGTTATTGGCTTTATGCGTCCAGTTATGAAACTAGCTATCGAGATTGTGTGAATAGGTTTTACTGCTTTGAGGAAACCGTGCGAGATAGGTGACGTAATAGCGCTTGTTCGTATGAGTTCGCGGTTGCCGAGACGTATCCCTTACCAATGAACGCGCCTCCTAGTTATTTTACTATCATAATAGCCGTTGTGTTCATAGGAGGTAGTGGAGTGGTCCGTTTGCCAAGACCACTCATGCTCCAACTATGTTATAGCAATATTATCGCCGAGATCATTTGTAGGCGGAGGAAAAATTTTCCCATATGATCAAACCAACCCACTGCTTACTGCTATGCAGGGGCGGATCCAGCCTCCGAGTATGACCGTGTCAGGATCCAAGGTCCGGTTCCCCTAGGGGGGTTTTGAAATTTCGAACCCGCAAATGGCATTTCCTGCATTCTGAGCGTCGGATTTATTTCTAAAATTCGTTCTCAACGAACCCGAATTTCAGACAAAAATTAACGAAATACACACAAAAACTAAAATTATGTTAATAACATACAACATCGGAAAACGACCATCTCACTTACTTCTCGGAGCCATAAATCGTCTTGATCTTCATCACTCACCTACTTCCATGACTGAAATACAACGAATTCTTGACGGCGTTTCTATGTCTACACACGTAGGTGTTTAACGGGATAGGGTTGTTGACTGTCACCCCATACCCAACCCTCCTCCTTTCTCATCCGGGCTTGGGACCGGCCATGGCGGAGTTAAAGATAAACCTCCAACAACGAAAATTAGGGAAACTGTTCTCTTACAACAGCCGTTCGACGTCTGTCACCATCAAACTGCAGCACCAAGGAAGTTATTATAAAATGTTCATTATCTTGAAACAGCAGCACCAAGGAAGTTATCATAAAATGTTCACTGTTAATAATCTTGAAACAACAGCACCAAGGAAGTTATCATAAAATGTTCACTGTTAATAATCTTGAAACAGCAGCACGAAATAAATGAAAAAATGTCCACTGCAAATGATCACCAAACAACAGCATGTTTCCGGAAAATGCTCACTTCACTTAAAAATAGCCTAGGATTGAAAGGTAGTTATATAATGTTCACTGTAAATCATCTTGAAACAACAGCATAAAGGAAGGTAGTTATATAATGTTCACTGTAAATCATCTTGAAACAACAGCATAAAGGAAGGTAGTTATTAAATGTTCACTGTAAATCATCTTGAAACAACAGCATAAAGGAAGGTAGTTATTAAATGTTCACTGTAAATCATCTTGAAAGAACAGCACGGAGGAAGGTACAGTAGTTAATAAATGTTCACTGTAAATCATCTTGAAACAACAGCATAAAGGAAGGAAGTTATTAAATGTTCACGGTAGATCATCTTGAAACAACAGCACGGAGGAAGGTAGTTATTAAATGTTCACTGTAAATCATCTTCAAACAACAGCATAAAGGAAGGAAGTTATTAAATGTTCACGGTAGATCATCTTGAAGCAACAACATAAAGGAAGGTAGTTATATAATGTTCACTGTAAATCATCTTGAAACAACAGCATAAAGGAAGGTAGTTATTAAATGTTCACTGTAAATCATCTTGAAACAACAGCATAAAGGAAGGAAGTTATTAAATGTTCACGGTAGATCATCTTGAAACAACAACATAAAGGAAGGTAGTTATATAATGTTCACTGTAAATCATCTTGAAACAACAGCATAAAGGAAGGTAGTTATTAAATGTTCACTGTAAATCATCTTGAAACAACAGCATAAAGGAAAGTAGTTATTAAATGTTCACTGTAAATCATTTTGAAACAACAGCACGGAGGAAGGAAGTTATTAAATGTTCACTGTAAATAATCTTGATACAGCAGCACGAATGACCTAAATTTTTAGAGAGTTTCCCCTATTATGTCATCGCTGTTTAAGAGAACCACCAACAACATTCTTCTTGGATGCTTTAAAGCAAAACGGTCAATCACTTTTTCCACGTCCAGATGGATTTCCCGATGAACATTTAAAAGCGCTAGCGCCTTCAATCTTTTTTCACCCATTGTACTTCTCATAAAGGTTTTCAATCGACGAAGTGTTGAGATGGGTCTTTCACAACTGCATGTCGTCACGGGAATGGTACCAAATATTCTCATGCCTGTGAGGATGTTTGGAAAAGAAAATCGATCCGCATAAGGAAGAAGTTCCTCCAGTGAAGTGGGAAGAGGATCTGTGACATTACTAAACTTAAGTCTCCACATCCGTAGTTCGCAGTCAAGGAAGTCAAGGTCAGGTAAGTCATCTTCATATTTCTTGAGGAATCGGGGAAAATTTTCTTTCCAGTTGGGTTCGGAGACGACGTAATTTGGCATCCCATACATGACATCTAGAGCATCAAGATTTCCTTCTGAGAAGCGAGACTGTTTTTGTCCCTGAAGTTGATCGAGAAAAGGTATGGTAACTGCTCTCTTGTAATAGTCCGAGGTGGAATCAGCAGGGACATTTTGACGATGTACTTGGCGTTCAGTCGTCCTCTTTTTCGTCGGATCGACTTTCACCTCCTTTGCCATATCGACTGCCATTTGATAGAACCTATCATGAGTGGTGTCAATGTCAGAACGAAGTTCGTTAATCGTTAGGTAAAGAAAGGACATTTTCTCTCGAGCTTTTCCAGCGTCAAGGGAAGCAGACTGAAGTTGTAGGGTTAATGGCTCCGTACATTTAAGGCAACGCTCTACGAGAACAAGGCAAACAATAAATTCAAATTTCTTTATTGCTTTTCTCATACCTCCGGCCCTATAGCGTGCATCTGCATCGGTCGTTTTGGTATCCTTGTTAATCTCTTCGAGTGCTGATAGAATAGCCACATAGCAGTTCCTGAAGATTTTTAAGCCATCAATCCGGGCAACCCATCGTGTACGGCAAACATTCAAAAGCTTTTGTCGGCGCTCTGTGGGAACTACTTCATTAGTCTTTTTCTTCAACACCAGGGATCGCTTGGGTGAGTTGTTGAAAAAATCAGATACATTACGGACGTTATCCATCATATCCCGAACAATCTGTATTTGGCAAGAGGATGCAACACAAAGATTCAATACATGTGAATTACAATGAACGTAGATAGCTTTCTCGTAGATTCTCTGTATTCGAGCGGCGACCCCAGAAAATTTCCATGCCATGTTTCCAGCTCCATCATATCCTTAACCACGACATTCTTCCATACGAAGACCAATGCCCTTGATAAAATTAGAAATTTCTTCAGATAGAGCTTCTCCAGACAAACCTTTTCGGCATGGAATAAAACCAAGGAATTCCTCGCGTATCTTTAATAAGTTGTCAACAAGTCTTAAAACTATCGCCATTTGTTCCACATTAGAGCAATCTGTAGCCTCATCAGCCAATACAGAAAAGAACCTTGCATCTTTTATCTCGCTTACCAGCACTTCAGTTATCATTTCGCCACATATCTCGAGGATTTCGTTTTGAATCGTTTTTGATCTATAGGTTTGGTTTGAAGGACAATCCTTGAAAAGCTCATCCATAAGGTTACCACATCTTGCGCCATATTTAACAATCTCAATGAAATTGCCAGGGTTTGTTGTATCATCTTCAATGTAATACTTTGCATCATCACGGTGACCTCGGAGTGCAATATTCTGTCTTCCACAAGTTATAATTCCATCAATAATGGGATGAAGACGTGCTCTATTCCTCTCAATTAGTTGTCGTCGCGCATTGTTAAGCTGGACATCGATGGGCGTAGTTTTTCGTTCCATCATTCGTTTAAACTCTGACGCCAGGACGGATGCAGTTTCATGAACTTTCGATTTCTGTGCGTGATGAGTTAATTTTTGTACGGTAGATGTTGTAGGTATAAGAGGAGAGGTCATTAATCGCTGCAGTTTAGATCTCACCACCAAAAAGGACACAATTAATACAGAAACCACCATTTACTGCAGCAGAATAGACCAACCATGGAAAACGAGTAAACCAGGTATATTGAAAATGCCTACCAGAAGTTTTAACAGGAGGAAAAGGGTAGTTTGAATCAGGTTTCCAAGCGTTAGAAAGGAGCTCATATTTCTCAGCATTCGAAAGAGTGTTCACCCGATTGATGTAATTATATATATCTTTAGGATGGCTAGTGTTCGCCACGTCACATGAATTTCCAAGTATATCAGTTGAACTAGTGGCACTGGTGATTGGTTTTACTTGGTTGCTAGACTTTATAGTATTGCTATCTGTAGTGTACATCGTTGAGCTTGTAGAAGGGATCATGCCTGTATTACTAGTGTGTGGCTGCTGTGTGTCGTTAATTCTTTTCTTAGGAAGCAGCGAATCCAAACTAAGCTGTTTTCGTTTTGTACCAGTTGCGATGCACTTCTGTTTCGTTGGTATGGAAGGTGCAATAGGTTTTAGCGTCGTTTTGGTGCAGGAACTAGAAGTAGCGTGGCCATGGGTATCTTTAGCTGATTGTGTTAGAATTGGGAGTTTGGGTACAAAGTAATGCTCACCGGGTTCAAGATTATTACTTGGCTGGCACAGGGAAGCAAAATTATTCTTTCTTGCTGGTATTTCACGGTCTACTAAATAACGTTGGGGCATAGGAGCACAACGGAAAATATGAACATATTGAAGCAAATCACCATCAACAGATTGCCTTGGACTAATGGTACAATTATACATTTTTTCTAAAGAGTCCCAATCCTGCCTCGGTGCTGAATCGTTGGTAATAGGGTAGTAAGATTGAATGGTACAGCCAATTACTGTTGCTAAGGCAAACATACACATCATTGACGAAATTCGTAATTTTGCGCATTGTGATTTGCTCTTTAACAACTGCTGCTGTATGATCGTATTTTTCAAAAACGGAAAGGGCAGCATCAGACAAGCACATAGCAAGGCATTTTTAAGTGAAGTGAACGCCCCATTTTCATGCTGTGATTTAACTAAAGGATGATTAGCATAGTATGGAGCATTTTCATACAACTCAATACTGGTGAGGCATCGTAATATTGTAGAGACATTGTCGTTTCCAGTCAGAGCAATGGAGCAGGCATTGTAAAGACAATTCCCATTAGCCAAGGTACTAAAGCAAGTTCTATAGATAAAATAATTAAGTATTGATTTAATGTAGTTGAAGTACATGGCTATTATTTTACTCTGCCCAATGCTAAAAATTTGTTCTAAAAAATTATTCCATTTAAAATGAAATTGGGGACTAATTGGTGCTCAAGCAATACTCATCATACTCATTATAATCATTAGCAATACCCTGCATTGCTGCCTATGAGCAATGAATGTGCCAAATGTATGTTCAATCACATATTTTAAACTAAACTAAGTCTGATAAAATTCATTTAGGATGGTTGCTTAATATTTTAGCCTTGAGGTAGTCAGATAAACAGAATAGGTTCTAAAATAATTGCCTAACATAAATAATATTTGATTTGTATCAAAGGAATGTTTAAATATTTGGAAGCATGGTATTTATCTAGTCTGCTTTGCCAAGTCGCGATAATCAGGAATGCTAACGGCACAAAAATTGCATAGCCCGACATTGTAAAATGTTGTCCTTTTTGGTAGTGGTACAGTAACACATTATTGCCTGTATTTTATTTTCTGTTGCTCAACTGCCACAGTGATCCCTCTACTGTTTTCCAAAAAGGTGTTAATCTTAAATATATTAACCCATTAACTGGCAGTACCCTACCATGGACAAGTAAATTTGTCTGGCGTTAGACAAAGTAAAATACTAAGCAAAAGAAGGCACATTGCCAGGTACTGTAATTGGCTTAACCATAAAATTGTTTACCATAGCATGTAATAATCATAATTAAAATGTATTAATTGTCTCACGGTAGACAGAGTAAAATACTAAAGTAGGGCACATGATGTCATCTTGGCACATTGCAAGCTAATAGGTTAATATTGTACTACTCGCATCAGTCTGGCCGGAGGGTGCCTTTTATTGTACCAGCCTGCCTCAGCCTAATTGTAAACAAATCAACTAAACCAAGCTTGCTCGCTTCCATATAAGCACTCTCCCAATTATTCCAAGCATATTCTAGAATTGTATTTATTCAATACTAAATTAAGTCACTAAAATATTTTCAAATAAAGTATTCCTTGAATTTACAGTACCATACATATATATATGCCATATATATGTCATATATATGTATAAATACAACTAATGGACTATATTGATTAAATAGAATTCTCACACCAAAGCATTAAATAGCGATACTGCTTCATTGTTATTGGATTCACAATACCAATTAACCAGGCAGTTAATACTCCACAGATAGTCAGATTATTACAATATATGATTTATATATTAAACAGGAGCCGGATATGTAGATTTTATAGTCGTTGACCTATGTAATATATTCTACCTCAATAATACTTACAATACATAACCAATATGAATTTGCATACAGGTAATTAAACTTCATGAATATTGAAATTAAAATTATAAAGTCAGATTCTCACCTAGAGGTACACGAAGCGCAGATCTTTCTTTCTGGCTCTTGGGAAATTGGAGCTTCGAAAACTCGCACGATCGCACTGTTTTCTTATCCAACTTTTCTGCTCGCTGTCTTTCTTCAACCAAGACGCGTTCACAATGCTGTCTCAACAACAAAATCTCATCCGAAACATCTTCTTGTAAATTTAAACGATCGAAAATTTGAATAAGTTGCCGCAGCACATTATGAAAGCTCGCAGAAGAAGCCATGTCGATTGTCGAACGTAAAAAGCAAGAAATGTGGAATGCCTGTAATATGACGAGAAGCTTCCGAGATGTTCCCGAATTAAGCCATTCTCTGTAATTGCGCAATAAAAACATGGCCACCGTGTCGCACCGTGTCTCACGTCACAAAAACTCGCCCTGTGATTGGCTTGATACCCTCCACAGTGTCTGGACATGGCAAGAAGTTACTATATTTAGTAACATCAGGACCGTGGACCGTGTCGCAAAATCGCAGTCTCATTTTACGACTATTTCCCGAACTTAAAGGGTTAACTTCGGCAAGCTGTCGGCCAGTCATCGTAGCAAATAATTTGATATGCAAAATATATATCAATGCGGGATTTTCCCCGCTTTCTGTAACCTATTGCGTCTCAGGATTTAGCCAATTTTTTAAATATTTAGAAATTTACTCAGATTATTGGGGAATTTTGTTGAAATAATGTTAAAATGTTAAAATTGTAAGTTTATTTATTTATTTAAGTATATTTTATCTAAATTTCGAATGTTCGAGACGATCGCATTTATTAAGAACGATTGGTTCGTCCTTACTGACAAAATTCCACATATCACGATACCGAAAAATCTGACCGTGTCTCGAGCCACCTTTGACACCCCTGGATCCGCCCCTGCAATAGTATGAAGTTCAATAAACGGATTTTGACGGTCAATTTGGTCAGATACGTTATACTATTGTACATTGATTTGGTTAACTGCTTCTGGGTAGGTCTAAAAAAAGTCTATAAATTTCCGTTCGAGTATTCCATCTACTAACACCTTCTACGATAAATCCAATCGAACGAGATACCGAGAAAAATCTTGAAATTTACCCATACGCCATATGCTGGCATCACTGCCATCATAATTATATGCCAGCGGTTAGGTCTAAACAATGTATATAAATTTCCGTTCGAGTATTCAATCTACTAACCCCTTCTAACATTATGGAAGTCGTTTGTAAAACCCTGATGTTTCCAACACAACACTTTCTAATATTGCGCTTTAGCTACAAGTAGACTTTTTATACATTATCTTGCTAAATATGGATCCCTGCACGTCAAAGAATAGGGCACTTGGGCAATGCGAAATCAAATATACGGATATGTGAGGAAACACATTCGCCAACATCACAGATTCGTGCATGCGTTGCACGGCCAGAATATATAGACTCACCTTTTATAGTTTAAAATAAATAAAAGACGTGGACAGGAGGAAAACGAAACTAGAACTGTTTTCAAGCCGTTCATTTCCCAATTTTTAATCGAATTTGATTAATCACATTTCCGTGCGAGAAATCGAACGCTTCAAATTTCTTCAGGTGATTTTGTTGACATATGTGCTTAATTCTGTGAAACTGCTTCCAAAAGACTAGGGTTGTAATATACCTGTCCAATGCGAAGTTATGCAAAAACAGTTTCATGCTTTGCCTAAATTCTAGAGGCAAAGGCGTCATGAAGAATATACTGGCTACGAAATATCCTATCGTGTGAAACTGCGAATAGGCGTGTTTTTCTGAATTAATAGATCATCACTAATTTATATAACGCCTAAAGCCGGTTTTCCACTATGCGGAATTTTCCGCTACGCGCATGCGTACAAGCAAGACATATTGTCGGAATTTTTCCCTGTTGTGCAAGACTGTGCACTGATTGCTCCGCCAAGAAGTTGAAGGCAGTTCAACTTTTTCGAAATTCCGCGCGTACTATGGACAAAATCAACCAATCACAGTGCGTTGTACAATTTTGCGAGGTCATTTGACAAATTCAAGATGGCGTCCGGTCAGAATCAACTTTCTTTTCCGCTAATCCGCTCGCAAATATTATTGCAGTGGAAATCATTCGCTTTTTTCCGGCCGGAAAAATTATATCAAAAATTCCGCTCCGCGCGCAAAATTCCGCCTAGTGGAAAACCGGCTTAATGCGCATTTCTATAGGAAAGGAAGGGCTTTTGACCTCTTTCCTTGTTTACATTTCTCTGCCTGGCAAAAGATTATATAGCTCCCAAGAGAGCTTCGATTGTTATTCTGATATGCATTGTTGAATCACAATGGAAAACATAATACTTTGTATAAGTTAGTTCATTTGGTCGCATTCAGTTGGTTCAGCCGGGAGAAGCAAGAAAAACCTTTCTATATAAATTTCTAATCCAATTTTAATTCAAATTACTAAATCAACACTTTATCGATTTTTCTTTGGCCTACAAGCGTTAGTTCTACAAATTTTCGTATTAAAATGATTGATGTTTTTGGGAATAGATTTTCTATTTGTATAAATCCACGATATTAAATTCTATATTTGCAACTTAAATTTAACCCAAATTGCGGGGTTCAAGGAATTTTACATTAGTTCGTATATAGTACATCGGCATGCATAGATAAACCACGCTGCTTTGGTAGGAGAACTATACAAAAGTAGTCACGTAAAAAAAATAGCGAATCAAGCTAAATTATCTATAACAATGTCAAAAAATGTGAGGATGTTGTATATTAGATTAGCAAATTTTTAAAATTGCCCAAACTTTTAAAATTGGATCTTGAAGGTTCTTTGTACTTACTCAACATGATTTGAATGTTATTCTTTCCCGATCAACATGCCAAAATTTGCCCTACAAAATTGCAAATGTTAAACAATGGGTGACACACCCCCTAACACCCGCCAGGGACGTAACTCTCTGTCCCATGGTAAAGTAATGCTTTTTCCCTATAAGCATATGCTCTCTTTGAACTATCAGGAGGAATTTATTGTATTTCATTTCTGATCAGAGCTCTTTTAGGTTGGGGGTTTTGGGTACCTCACAATAACCAACAACCACCAACAACCTTATCACCATCTTCTGTCGACTCTTGATGAGTTGGAAGGTCTACCAAGCAGACAGGATTCATATGCAATTACATGGAATTCAGTGGTGGGAGTACAGCATCCAGCTCTGCAATCACTGTGACAGGATCTTGAGTGTTCAAGTCGATGGCAAAATATCAAATTCCCACAATATCAGGTTTTGGACTGGATACTTGCCGGGTATCATCAAAGTCAAAGAACTACAAGATGTAATAATAACAAATCAGTTTTAAATAGAACAAAGCTTCTACAAAGTCAAAACTTGGTTTGATTCTCCAGCTTAATCAGGATTTGAATTCGTAAATAGTAACGCATCTTTACAGATGCATTGTCAGAAGTCAATGATTCACTATCAGAGCAAATTTGTTATCTTTTAAATAATATAGACTTTATATAATAGATTACAGTTCATGTTTTAAAAACATGAGAAAATAGTTTGAAGAAATTGGCAATGAAGGACTTTTTCTCGTTTACTTCAAAAGAAATTGTTAAATATCATGAAAGAAGTCAAATCACTGCAAGAAGTCTTATAAACTAGGCCAACAACAAGGTAATTTGTTTTATTCTTTTATACGTCTCTGTCGATTTCAAAATGCTGGTTATAGTCGTCATACTTTGCTTTCCATTTTTATAAGTTTAATTAGATTATCCGATTTACCACGAGGAGACCAGAAATACTGTTCATTTAAAAAAAAATTTATATCAAGGTTAAAGACAAAGTGTATAACAAAGCGTATCAGCCGAGAGGAAGTTAAATTCTACAAACCTTTTGTCTAAAATCCAATTTTTGAAAAAAACGGCTCTTATAATTAATAACATAACTAAATTATATCTTTCGTGGTTTGAAAATTCTGTGTTAAAAATATTAATGTTTTCAGTCATTTTGTAGATAAAAGCATACATTTATTACGAAAAATGTCCGTGTAATCATGAAGATGACCACAGATGACGATAAATATTATCGCACCAGCGATATATCGCGCCCAGCAGTATGCAGCTAAGTAAGTACCTATACTTCATGGAACCATGCGCGTGATTATTCATCTCAGTATTAAAAGACGAGGTACGATACGCAAATACACGTACAATCAAGAAAGCGCTAGAAAATTATTAACTCAGCCCACGATGCCAAGCAATAAATGCTCGGCAATACGGTTATTTTTCTGTGTAATTTCAAAGGCCTGCTCTGGGATCTTAACTCGCCTTAGCTCGCCGCGAGATAATGCGAGTTAAGGCGAGTTTAGGCGATTTAAGAAAAAAACACAACTTTTAGGTAATGCGTTTTAAGGCGTTTTAGGGCGATTTAAGGCGATTTAAGAAAAAATACATGGTAATTAAATATGCAAGTACAGTAATAACACATAATTAATAGTGCATAGTAAATGTATTTTGAAAGAGCACCACTCCCCCCCCTCACACCCCCAGGGGGTCTGGTTAGACTGTCATGTAAACAAGACCCAGTTGAAACTTATTATTAATTAGCTTGTTATTTTGCCGTATTACTAATTTTAAGGTTATACCACCAAATTGCTGGAATTAATACAATGAAGAACATAAACCAGTATATAATAACATGTATTTTTAAATTGAATTGCATACTAATACCTATTACTAAGTTCAGTCCTGGGACCACAATCAATTGGAAATCTAAAAAATCAGGGTTGTGGCGGGAATGTAGGAACGAGAAGATTTAGTGAATCCCATGGGGTTGCTATCCTATATTTTGAGAATTTCCAAATGCATGAATGCCTTGTCAATATCTTGGAAATTCCAAGGGTACAGAATATATTAAAACTGTGACCATGCATGTTCCAATGTGGCAATACATTGTAGTTATTCAAACGAATTTACATATGTGTTAAACTTACCAAATAAGCTTGAATTTACGTTGCAAATATAGTATTTCATTCCCATGTGTTCATTTAATAACTAAAACTCAGCATTGATTGGTATTTATTTCAATTCCCCTCGATATATAAAGTGCAGTATTTATAAAAATTCACTAATGTTAAAATTTAGTTTATATAAAGTTTCCGAGACTTGAATAATAAATTTCCGCTGGATAGCCTGAGAGAAGGCTCCCTCCCCGCAGTGGCTAACATGAAGTATTTAACTGAATTCATGAAAATGCCAGGTTTTGCTATCGACCCAAGATCGTACGCTAAAAATGTTAAACCTCGGTTATTAAAACGATCATGGATCTTTATATAAGACGATATGAACCGGACAATGCTGACTATAAAAGTTGACCAGGATCATGCTGTGGTTTATCAATTTATGTAAGTTTGAACACTGTTGATATAAAATATTAAATGTTGTGCACTACAGGCACTGCAATTCAGCACTTGTATATAAGGCCGTCGGAATTATTAAAAGTATCAGTTTACCGTCACTTAAAATTTCGAAAGTTGATAAGCCCTCTACCCTGTAATTTATAGGCCCCGCACTATTTTCAATAAAGGAAAACGAAACAATTTATGAATTGTTCTGGAAGTTCATATCACAATATTGGCATATTAATTATACTTATCGAAATAGATAAAATGTTGAAAACAGACTGATTCTTGCCATCCTGACTTTTTTCTGTTTGAATATAAGGGTTCCTATGTCATATTATATACCTATAAGCTTGATAGTATGTAACTTATGCACCAGTCATGGAAAGCCTCGCACCCCCCTATCCGGGACATGCCGGGAAATAGCGGGGATTTATTTGCAGATTAGCCTATCTGTTATGCCTGGGTACTCAGGGCATTAGACAGCGTACGTTAGATATGTGTCATGATGGCCAGGGATTATGGGCTGGAAATCAGCGGGAATTCGTCTGTTCGAGATGTATTATTAAGCCTTGTTCATCGACATTTACCCTAATAGCTTTTACAGGATAATGTATTGACTTTGTGTAAATTGCAAGATACAGCTAACAGACAAAATGCAAAATATTTACCTACTTTGGCAAAGTTTTGACAAACTCTGGATTGCATGTTTGGCCTCCAATGATCAAAATTGGGGAAATTTTAGAATAGTTTGTTGAATTTTAAAAGCAATTATTATGGTAGCCTTCATTTTTGGTGCCCGGGTAGCGGGGGACTTTAGTCATGTTTAGACTAGTAAGAAGGCCATGTATAGGTGGGGGATTAGAATGATTTAGGACACAACCTTTATCTAGTGTCCGCTGTTCCCTGGGTAGGGGGGTGCGTTGCTTTCCAATTACTAGACAGTGCATTACTGTGTTTCGGTAAGCATGTAACTTCCCTTGTTTCGGCTAAGCGCCCTCTCTTCAGCAAGCCCCCTCGGATAAGCGCCCTCCTAATCTTATCTGAAATAAACAACCAGAACCCCCCTCTCCTGGGGAAAGAGTGTTTATACTGTATATAGTATTTACTATATATTTTCAGCATTTTAATTTGGTTGGCGAGTTTAGGCGATTTAGTGCGAGTTTAAGCGATTTAAGAGAATCGTTGCCAATTTTTATCCGCGATTTAAGGCGAGTCAGGGCGATTTAAGACGAGTTAAGGCGATTTAAGGCGAGTTAAGGCGAGTTAAGGCGAGTTAAGATCCCAGAGCAGGCCTTTTCAAATCGGGCGTTCTCAGCATTTAAGTTTGATATGAGACACGTTTTTACTCATTATTCTGGTTTAGGTAATGACTGAGTACAACCACTGGTTTAGGTATATCTGGTTTAGGTATATGAAGATATGATCATTGTAAAAATATTTGAAATTATTGAATTGAAAGTGAATATTTGATTTAATACATTATCATTCAACAGAATTTCAAACACTACAGAAAGAAGTAAACAAGCTATATGTACGAAGGGTAAATATTAAATTTTGTTGGCATCTCACTCGCTTGAATAATAGTTGAAGGGTTTTTGTAGATGGAAATTATCGAGTGTAAATTCTATACGTTTATTAGACCTAACGGCATCTCACTCGATTGAATAATAGTTGAAGCGTTTTTGTAGATGGAAATTATCGAGTGTAAATTCTATACGTTTATTAGACCTAACGGTTAGGTCTAATAAACGTATAGAATTTACACTCGATAATTTCCATCTACAAAAACGCTTCAACTATTATTCAATCGAGTGAGATGCCAACAAAATTTAATATTTACCCATAACCTAACATGGCATTACCATCATATATATACATGAACTTGTGGTTAGAGCTCGACAGCTGGACTCTGTAGCTCAGTTGGTTAGAGCGCTGCACCGGAATCGCAGGGCCGCAGATTCAATTCCTGCCAGGGACCTATAGTTGCATTTTTCGCAGCTGTTCCTGGTTAGGTCTAATAAACTTATAGAATTTACACTCGATAATTTCCATCTACAAAAACCCTTCAACTATATGTGCGAAGGCCTTGGAGAGCCTAGAATACACAGGAAATATTTCCATTCATTCCTTATTTAATGTAAAAGCCTACCTGAAGATACTTTATTTAAGATATGATTATATTTCTATCAAAATTATTAGCGTTCTCGTTAAACAGTGTATGGACAGAAAAATGCACATTTATCGTTTGTGTCAGGTCAGGAACTGTATTCGACACGCGCAAAAGTAGATTTAAATTTTTCTATCAGTTGTCGTGTTGTCAGTATCTCGCAATTCAAGGGTTCCAAAACTTTCGCGTCTTTTAAAACAACAATTGGATCAACAATATTTTGTTTCCAATATTCCTCGGTTTCTCTTTGAATCCTCTCCCTGTAATCTCTTAATTCCTGACGACACTTCTCCTTTCCGTGTTTTATTTCCTTCTGTTCTACCTCGCCATAAGAATGTGTCCTTCCTTTACTGAAAGCTGAGAAAACAAGATCCTGACCTATTTACGAAAAACGGAAAACCGAATTAAGTAAAGCCCGTGCCAAGTACTTCCGTTACACGGTGTTTCATGTAAAAAATCTGCTTAATAATTTTGGAGCCGTTTCAAATCTAAGCTTAACGTCCTTATCGGAAAAATTTAATTTGAATCTTTGCTGTTTTTACGCAACTATAATTTGCGCGAACTTATACATAATTATTTGGTTGGGGGCCACTAGTTTGCATGTGGTTGGTTGCCATGTGATGCAGGGTATATCGCTTTTTGATTGAACTGTGGGAGTGGCAACAAATAGCAACCAAACAGGTAGAATATTTTGAATAAACTTAACCATAAATAGCTAATTAATTATATTAAATATTGACCTGTCTTGTGGGCTTGAGCAACACCATAGGATGTTATGGTAAATTCCATATCATAGCCAACTCCACCTCGCTCCAACTTCTGACGCTACATTGAGTGAAATGTGAAATTGTTAAAAATGATGAAAAAAATCGTTGAAACGTACATTATATATGCAGCCATAGCATGGGCTTAATACTTCATCATAGTTGTTCTTACATATTTTTAAAATATTTGCCTGTTTTGAAAAGAACGAAATCGAGGCTATCATATAACCTCGCTCCCCTTTCCTTTGAAAACAGGATATATAAGTGTGAAAATGGTACGCACTGTTCTTGGGCATTTTGCCTTTGCGATGAAAACAATTGGGTGTCGATTTCATTCGGTTTGATGTATCAGATAACTGCCTCTGGATACAAGTTGACCTGCAACAATATGCTATCTTCCTAGTTAGTTCCTAATAGAAATTTTTATTAGTTGCAATCTTTCAATACGTTGTCACACGTTTACCTTATTGAGAGGCTGTCACGAGCTAGAGTAATCGGGTTTTTTTTGTTTTCCAATACGGCCACCCGTGACGACGAGGATTTTCGCCAGCAGGTATAATTAGAACTAGCAAACATTTGCATTAGCAAGGTGGTGTAAAAGCATGGATATAGCTGGCGGTTTAAGAGGTTACGATTGAGGCGCGGAAATATTTTTCCTTTCCGGAGCATCATCAACCTATACTGTATACTTACCCTGACAACCAGAGGATCTGAAGGATCCAAACGACAAGTACATACAGTACCAATTTGACTTAGACGGAATTCCACCAATTTAATGGACATTTTGTGAGCATAAAGACTGTATTCATTGATAAGACTTCTTAAGTTTTGTTTATTTTTCTCATCAAGAGCTACATGGCCAGATGTAAACAATATTACCATGTCTACATTGACTAAAATATGTAGGACAGCAAATTGGACGAAATAGACAACACTTTCATAAGACATATCCATGAAACGTGGTTTTAATTGGGTGAATACTTCATGTAAAGAAAGACAACGCTCTTTACGGTCTTCTTCGTCTAGTGTCGTATAAATGTATTTTTGACAAATGTCTTTCGTTTCTTCCAAAGCACCTCTCAGTTTTACAACTTTCTCTGTGTCAAGGCATTCCTGAATAGCTTGATAAACTTTATCTGCAACTTTATCAAGGTAGTCGTCACCTTCGTTATCTTCAGGCCACAGTAACGTAAAGACTGCTGAAATAAATGAACTCGCCTCAGGGATATCGGATACCAAGGTAGCCCCAAGGATTTCCAACTTGCCATCTACATCAACCATACTTATTTTTTAAAGATAGACACTGTATTTTCAAACTCGTGCCGTAAATGTAATGTCACGACAAATGAATAATTTGGTGTTTAATTAACTATGCATTATTGTTTATGAAATGTTCTACTTACTTTGGTTTTGATATAGCGGAAATATCGGGAATTCATTTTTAGCAACTTTGTTTAACTAATGCTTCCTGTTATTTTCACATCCACATATAAGTCCTTAATTTAATTATAAAATGTTACATTGGCAAACCAAACATTGTCTTTCAATTAAGCTACTTGTCGATGCTACATGCTGTTGTCGTTAGCTTTTCTCCCCCAGTAAAGGAAGTTGAAAATTCGTAATCTTAGCAACTGGTTTTCAGTCCTTGCAAGTGACATCACAACACATCACGTGATGTTTTGCTTGGCTCCCGCCATTTTGGGTGACAAATATTTGGATTTAAGACTACTGTAATTAAAAACAAACTATGCGTCAATTACCTCTCAAAGCAAGGCTTGTTATCTTTCTGTTAGAATTTATAATGACCACTTTCTGGTGAATTTAGTCAGTTATTATCGTTGCTGTCTGGAGTGCTTGCAATTACTTTTTGCACCAAAATGGCGAATTATTAAGCGTGACGTAATAGTCTCGTAAATGTAATGGTCACGTAATATTTGGAAGAGTTTACAAGTTAGCCTACAGCAATCCTGCACTTATACAAGCCGTCTTCTCTATCTTCGTACCACTGGCTTTATACGAGTACAGTGTATGTAGCTTCCAACGAAGATTTGAAATTATATTTCTTCCTACTCCTACCCTGATGTACTTTTAATCCGTGAAAATATTTTAATTTCCAAATTAAGATCCTTTAAACAAGCAAGGCTGTTTTATCCCTCTTTCACCTAGACTCAAATTAGCGCCTAGTTTCTTTCTGATTTCCTTACATTCCAGCTAAAATAGGCTGACCAATTACATTTTTGTTCACCAACGTAAAATTATTCCGAACATTAGTATTACTTCATTCGTACATTCGATTCACATGTTTGTTCCCGAAAAAGCTCGACGGTATTTCTCCGAGATTTTTATTTGAGTCGCCATCGAAAAACCCACAGTGCGGCATCACCTAATTGGACGTATTTCTTGACTGGTGTTTCTGTTGAAAGGTCAATCTGTTGTTGGAAGAGGGCAATTGTAGTAAAATTGGTTAGACCTCTTGGTGATTCGATCAGGGGCAGGGCAGGTTGGTATCCATTCGGGAATTATTCTTTTGTTTGGGCTGTTATTTTATCAGCCGTTGCTGTATTCACGCTTAGTGAATTTAGTGGATTCATTAACTACAGCCTTTGCCTTATAATTATTTCACACGTTGGTCGTTTAATTTTGTACTTCCTGTTGGCTTTTTTGGTTCAGTCGGTTGGTTGACTTCAGTGTTGACTTCAGGGTACCTTAATATCATTTCTCTTCGTTAGCTTCCCAGAGGAGTAATAAATTTGTTTGGCATTTTGGTGTTTATGAATCGACGAAGAGCAAGTGAATGGCTCATCTGCAAAAGTTGACACAACTACATAATTATTCAGGTTTATTTTAAATAATTTCGATATTCTCACTGCGGTCAAATCGCGACCCGGAAAGAGGACCAGCCTTGTTTTCTTTCCTGATATTTAACCTTTTCCATCTTAAATTTTATATGTTCTATTTTTTCCAGAGAGTACCTTGTTCTCATTTATTAAACGAAACATTGTTTCGGCGATGTTAGTGTCGGACGCTATTAGTCAAATTACCAACCATGCTATTGATACTTTAATCTCTTTGAATTTTAATTACCTTCACTCTAACTTGTTTTATTGCACGACTGTTGTAATTAATAACAGTCTTGACGTTTTCACTGTCAAAAGTAGACAACAGCTTTTGCTTTATAGTTATTGTTTTGCCATCGTCGACTTGGATAAGTTTTTTATTTTTCTACCAAGACATAGTTGTGTTATCATTACTGCAAAGTACTTTCTTCCCGCCACCAGAAGATTTCCATACACCGTTGAGCTACAAACTGTTTCGCCTTACTATCCAAAGTAACTTAAAATGGAATGATCGCGTAGACTCAGTTGTTTCCAAAGCTTCTAAACGTCTTTACATTATCCGTTTCTTACGTCGAGGTAGTGTCTCCGTTGAATATTTAAGAGAGATACACTTTGTCCTAATACGATCAGTATTGGAATACTACTGTGTTGCATGGCACCACGCGGTGAGTAAAAACGTGTCCAGAAACAAGCGCTAAGAACTATTTTACCAGCCTACTCTTACAGGGAAGCCTTAACAATCCTGGGTTGCTTTCGGTTTGATTGAAAGACGAGAACAACTTTATCTTAAAACAATGGAAAATATTGAAAAAGGAGGACGCCTGTCAAACCATATTCACGCGACCAGACACATTGGGTACGATTATGAACTTCGAAACTCGTACACATTAACAACAGTTAAATGCCGAACAGAACGATATCGCCGTAATTTATTTATGCACGGTAGAATCATCAGTAATGCAGGCTAATATAAAAATACATGTACACAGTGACAGATAAAATATAGAAAACACTGGTTTACATGACTGCCGTGTGAGAGTCTGGAGTTAACACATTTTATACACCTCTTTTAAATTCACAGAGGGATGGAGCCAATGGTACATATTTTGGCAAACCATTCCATAAAACTGCTCCATCATAGCTAATAGAACGCTTAAGAAAATCTGTATGTGGTTTTGGGACAAATAGTTTGTTTTCAGAATCCCTCAGATTAAAAGTAAAATTTCTCTGAGCAAATATTTCTTGCAAATATTGAGGTGTGTTATTATTGAGAATTTTATTTGTACATAAGAATTGCCTTTTGTCTTTTACGACCGATGGACAACTTATGCCATTTGAGCTGTTCTAGCAGAGAGCAGCCAGATTTTGTAACTTTTGTAGTTTGCTGCTCAACTCACCACCAATGCCATCCCATACCGTCGAGCAATATTCAAAGTAGGGCCCTTGTATAAGCTTTCACCGCAGTATTCCTGTCAACAAAACGCCTCACTCGTTTAAGAGCAGCTATTTCTGAGGATACTTTCTTAGCGATTTCATTAATATGATCTTTCCAGTTTAAGTTTTCATCAATTGTTAATCCTAAAAATTTCGTATGGTGGACTCTTTTGATTTGAGTATTCTCGATTTGAATATTAAGTTCACTGGCATCATGAGTCGCAAGCCTCTGACGAGAGCCAACGAGCATGAATTCAGTCTTGGCTATATTTAAGCTTAATCTATTTGCTTTGAGCCAAGTGTTTAAATTGGTTAGCTCAGCGTTCATACTTTCTTCAAGATCAATAAGATTGGAGCTTTGTAGGCTGATGTTTGTGTCATCAGCATACATACTCGCTAAGCCGTTGTTCAAACAGTTTGGTAAGTCATTGATATAGATCACAAATGAAAGCGGTCCAATAATTGACCCCTGAGGGACACCACAATTAATTGGTAGACTGGTAGAAACATGCCCGTTTACGAAACATTTCTGAGTCCGATTATAGATAGATAAGTAATGTAGTTTGATCAGCTCCATATTGAGCAAGTTGTTTAAGAACAATTGCGTGCATGATCAATTGTATCGAAAGCCTTTTTTAAATCAATAATGATTACACCGTTAAGGAGCCCATTGTCGATATTTATCGACCTGCACTAGTTTGTTGACTCAAGTAACGCTGTAACAGTACTATGCATCGCTCGAAAACCAGATTGATGTTTTGTTAATAAACCATTGCTTATTAAATAGTAAGATAATTGATCGTGGACTATTTTGCCAAAGACTTTAGCAACAGCTGAAATAATAGAAATTGGTCGGTAATTATTTGGGTCGCTTTTAACACCACTTTTGAAAACAGGAATAACTCTGGCCGTTTTCCAGTCGGTTGGGTAAATACCAGTATAAAGAGATTTGTTAAAAATATGAGATAGAGAGAGTGCGACAATATCAGCAGCCAATTTTAATCACTTACACGGAATATTGTCAAGTCCAGCAGCTTTTTTTGTGTTTAGCCTTCTTAATTGATCGCCAACAAGTTATGCGTCTATCGTATTAAAGATAAACACACTGTTTACTGGATTGATGTAAGATATAGGGTCAACATTAGTTGTAAGTATAATGCTAGCAAGGCTTTGACCTATCTCAGTGAAGTGAGCATTAGAGTAGCCTTTTTAAATAGTAATAAAACGATTTAAAGGACATTGGCAACGGAAAATTTTATGGGCTTATTTAACCTTACTGGACCACATAACTATGAGAATGCTACTATTTCCTTCTGAAACATTTTTGTTTTCGAGAAGAATGCAAGTAAAATTTTATAAAATGTGCTCATCGGTCGCCATCTTGAAGAAACTATATTTGAGGACAATGACCCCTTGTGACGTCATTAGTTGAGGAGTCTTCGAAACAACATATAAAGATCAAAGTTATGTTAACTAAAATATGTCGTTTTTGAGCGTTATAATGAAACAATTCTCACAACCAGGCAAGGGAAGTGCTACACAATCAGATAAAACCATATTAATTTAAGCGAGTGTGATGGCAAGAAATGGCGGATTTTACAACGATTATGCACTAGCTACACAGTGGTTTATCATGTCTTGTTTTGCCTGGCCTTGCATCGCTCGCCTCGCACTCGCCTCGCACTCGCCTCGCCTCGCCCTCGCCTCGCCTCGCCCTCGCCTCGCCTCGCCTCGTCTCGTCTCGCCTCGTCTCGTCTCGCCTCGTCTCGTCTCGTCTCGTCTTGTCTTGCCTCGCCAGCTTGCCTTGCTTGCTCTATTAGAATGTAGATCAATTTGGCAATATTTATACGTGTATCGATTCAAACTTGTTCTGGTACTGAACATGCGAGAGAAATGCTTCGCATGCAAAGGCCCATTTTGTCTTGATACCTGGTGTGACTCACAAGGTCCGTGAATAGGAATCCAAATTCTCATCCTATCGCAATTCTAATAATTCTCATGTATTGACTGATTATCCACGACCCACCAAATTTTACCACGACAGTGACGACACACGTCAGGGTACAGTGGTGACATTTGGATATACGATATTGGATATACGATACGGGTAACGTACAACTGCTTGGCAACATTCCAGTACGAACTGTAAAAGCGTATTTTGGTCGTAAATATACCCGCCATATATCGCTTTCTACAAGCTAGCTGGGCACGATTCTTTTGAAAGGCTCACGGTATTACGAAACTAAAGAAATTTTGCTCAAAATCTATTATAAGAAATGGTAGCCTGTGATTTCACAATGGTGAGTATTATTTAGTCCTGTCTTAGTATGCCAACATAATCGAACATAAATTACATGTAGTCATATTTCGCTAGAATGTGCTAATGTATACTGTACAATGTCTCAATCTTCAGAGTGAAATAAGTCGCAGTTGAATGTCATGTAACATGGCACATTGGCACTATTGTGTAATGTGCATGTCGCTTTTATTTCTCGATTGTTTGGGTTTACTGCAGATATTACATTTCTTGGTTTCATTATTACAGTAGATATTTAGTATAGTGTGAACGTAGATCTGGAATCCGGTTTAGATTCAATATCTGAATGACCCTTGCTGTATATAGTAATCATGCGTTCATGCGTATTAAACATAATATGGTACAACACAAAATAATAGAAACCAATAGTTTGACGTTGATTTCCGGTCAAAATGTGTGAGTTCAAAATCAAGTTCATTCCGATGAAATATGCAGCGATTTAACTAATTAAAAAAACAAACTTAAGTTTACACACGCATTACGCATGCACATACACATATATACCAACTTTTGATTGTTTATCAGTTTATTGCACTTCTATACTGTCTATAAAGCTTCTTACCGTATACTTGCCGCAACAAGGTCATGTTTTTAATGAATTAAAGTGCGTTCCAACATTATACATGAATATTTGGTAGCAGCGAATTAAAAGTGCGTAGGTGTAAATATATAAGATTACGGAATACCGCCGGCTTGACTTCAAAGGCAGTTTTGGAATTACATTGCGTATAATCCAGTCATATATAGGATTGTTATTAGTCTAAATAGAGTATTATGTGCACAAGTATACACTTTATACCAACGTAGACCAGTGCAATGTCGTGGTGTAAAGCCTAAAACCTTTAAGAAGCAAAAATTCAGAGATTATTCTAAGAAAATTTTACAACTCCAGCGAATTAAAAAATCTCAAACAATAAAACATTATTCTATATAGCATAAGTCAGTTTAGGATTGTTGGGGCAATTCGTATATCGTAAATATCGTATATTTACAGCATATTCACCCGCTTTCCCATTAAAATTTGGAGAGGTCTGCGGGGGCCATTTCCAAGTTAAGTACTTGAGAAAGTACATAAATAGACATAAATAAACCATCCTTATCATCAGGAAACGAGTCTCACCAGATGGTCTATGAAAGCGTTTCTGCGTACCTTCATATCTTTCCATTTAATTAAATATCCTAGTTGCGGAATTTCTACATCAGCCCTCTACTGGAAGGCAAGTCAATTGTTTGCCGTACAATTGCTTGCAACTAGAGTGTTTTGTATATACTGAATTCCCGACATCAAATAGGAATATCTGGCAGTAGCATATCAGACAGACACTGTAATGCCGAATGATGAACAGTCAGTAATTGTTGCACCTTGGCGACAATTACTGACTAGTTGATTCGGCGGGTGAGTTGTTACACACTCCTTAGCGGATTTGGACTTCCATGACCAACCTCCTGCTCTCAAGACCAGGTTTGTAATCACCAATAGTGGTGTTTATTCAATAGGAGGGCCTGGATAATGCGCGGCCATGATGATACATAAAAATAACAACGTTCTCGGACAAAATATTTTTGTTGGCCGGCTTTTAGCTATCAGACCTATAGCCTATCTGTTGAAGGCTATATATACTGAGGGCTGATAGCCGAAACGGCTCGTGAATACAAATATTTAGTCAGAGAACGTTGTTGTTGGGTTTACTGCGGTTGCCATTCTTTATAATATAATAATTCAACTTCACATTAGTTTTATACAGTTTTATTTCACATGACAGACAGAATATAACTAACTCTTTTCAATGATTATACACTATTTACATAGAAAACGTTTTACTGTGATTGGTCAGTTTATCACCAAATATGGTAATGAATCTCTGCTCCCTATTTATATGTAACTCAATATCATTACAACTAACAAACAACAATAGTATATTTTATAATAACATGAATAATTATTAATCAATTACGTAATGCATAAGAGCACAACTTAACGCCCCCACTTGCTCGCATGTCCTACCACGCATGTCAAACCTATATTTTGTCACATCAAATGAATGATTTGAATTTATCCAACTTAATTTTACTTACCGGTTTGGTGAATATGTCAGCCAAATTATCCTCGCTTGCGACATACTCGACGTTTATCGTACCTAGCTCCAGCTCGCTCCTAATAAAGTGGCAGCCTCGTACCCAGGCGCTTTAACGTGCCAAGCGGTTGCGTGACGCGCGCTTGGAAACTGTAGTGCGTAGCCACGACGGGACGGTTGAGCGCCTGGCAGAAAACGTGTCGAAAAGTTAGATTTTGGTCGAAAAGTGAGAGTTCAAAACTTTTGTTGAACTTTGAGGATTTTTAGCGCTTGTAGCTTGCTTTTCTCGACGAAGCATGGATGAGATCGATGAATCTCTTCAAAATATTACTTTTAAAAGGTAAATTTTTATGAATTTTTTCATTATATATTCGAATATGATTAAAATAGTGGAATATAGTCATGTTTACTGTAAAATTAATATTAAAAGAGTACAATGTTGTCTCTTCACAGATTCGGCCGTATCTTATAGACACCAAAAGCAGAGGTAACTAGGTAAGTAGTGTAATATATTAGTGATATGTCTTGAAGACCAGTAGATTTTAAAATATAGTGAATACTGAATAGCAAGGGAGGGGCAAGTGCACTTTAGCTGCATGAAGAGCATACCTGTGAGATATGTTGAAGCTCTCTGTATAATTTTGTATAGTTTAAATCTAGACAAGTTTATATAATAATATATTGGGCTGATTTTATATAATAATATATTGGGCTGATTGCTCCATTTCATTTAGTATCATTAGTCTGTCATTAGTCTGTCATTGATATCACAGACATTGAGTGATTTTTCTGTTTTTGTTCCTAGAGCATAAATCACCACTTTCCCACAAAAGTCATCAATGGTTGGGGTCATTAACTAGTGCACAATTTTGACATCTTTTCATATTTCCAGATAATCCAAACAAGAAGGATGAAATTGTTTGAAGAAATTCAACATGTTGTGTTTGTTTAAATGACTCATTTGTCCAACAGTCTGATTTAAAATGAATTTACTTGATCTAACTGATGCAGGCAAAAATCTTTTAACACTATGTGTTACAGTCAGTTTTCCTGAATCTATCAAGAATGAAGCTTAATAATTATTAAGCTATTTGTCCTATCTGACAGAAGAATTAAATAATAAATACACGCACAAAAATGTACTGCAGTTTATTGATTTTAAAATTAAAAATATAAATGTGTATCTTTTACATACTCTGATTCTATTTTATCACTAAGATAATTTGACAGAAAAATGTTACTGCTAAGTATGACCAATGGTCAACACTTTGTGGATGCATACTTGTTCTGGTTTCCCTAATTCAGCTTCATGTGAGCAGCAAACACTGGAGGATGAAGGAGATGGTTGCAATGCCCTTTGAGTGTTTTGTATATGTAAGATAAGGCTAAACTAAGTAACTAATAGAGTTGTAACAAGGTTTTTGAACCATGATAACTTGATATCCTCATTATCATCATTCATCAAGTATATTTGCAATAAATTTAAGGAAAATGAAACTGAAAAACAGAACATTACTGCCCAGTATGGAATCTTGTATTTTTATGCGCCGGACAGTCATGCTGAAATTTTCGTGTGCGCCAAGACACCCAAATTATTCTATAATGCTTAAGCCAGTTTCAACGATTAACATCATCATCTAAGATTTTCGTGCGCCAATTGTTGCGCCGGCCAACACACTGGCGCTTTCTCGATATATGAGTAACTAACCCTAATCTTAACCCCTAACCTAACCCTAATAATCCCTAATGCCTATTCCGGTTGACCGCCATCTTGAAAGCATTTTCTCCCAGGCGCTTCCCGCCGAGTTTTCCATTTCTCCCCTCGCGTGTTGTCCCGCGCTCGTGACATAACCGCGTAGCAAGCCAAAGCGCCTGGGTACGAGGCTGATAAAGCGGTACTTGATATATATATGCTTGGACCTCTTATGGAACATTGGGTTCTTCGCTAGCTTGATCGCGCTTTGGTTATCCACATTATTTTACAAGTACACTATTACTTATACCTGTAATACCCTTAGGTCGAGGCATAATTGCCTCAAGAATTTTCCTTCCTGTACGGTTTCGGCAAGAGCAATATACTCTGCCTCGCACGTAGACAAGCTACGGTTTGCCGTTTCCTACTCTTCCATGATACCAACGGTCCACACTCAGACACCTGGAAACTGTAACCAGATATACTCCTCCTATCACTAATACTAGCTCCCCAGTCAGAATCACTAAAACCAATTAGCAACAGAAGGTTTTCATATTTTCTAAATTTTAGACTTTGCTCTGATGTCCCCTTTAAATATCTGCACTTATTTGCATCACCATCTACAAAGCAGATATACACACACGGATCAGCAAGAAATTGTGCAAACCCTTCCTTTACTAAATAATTGTGCAGCATCATATTCCAGTTCCTCCCACTCTTCTTGAAGCCATATAAAGACTTATTTAGTTTACAGACAAGCTTTTCACCATTCTTCCCTACTTTTTCGTAACCTTTTGGTTCAACAAAAATGTCGCAATCGATAGGGGCTTTTAAATATGCCGTCTTAACACCCATTTGATGTACGAGCACATTATTTTGCACTGCATGCTGCGTTAAAATACGAATTGAACTAATTCTAGTTGCAGGGACAAACGTCTTGTGATAGTCTACGCCAGGGATTTGGGAGTAGCCTTTGGCTACATACCTGGCCTTATAGGTTTCCTCATTGTTGGGGCCCGTTGGTGCACTGTGTAGACCCATTTTCCCCCACTATCTCACGGTCCTGTGGGGGTGGGAGAAGTGTAAAAGTTTCATTACCTACTAATGAGTCTACCTCCTCATCCATAGCCCTTTTCCAATTTGTCGCCTCTGGGGAAATCACTGCTTCTGAATAGGAGATTGGAACATCACTCATTCTAAAACAACAATCTACAGCATGGTTTATGCTATTGTCAACAACAGTTTCAACAACATACTCACTTAGATAAGAGGGTTTGTTTCGAGCTCTAGTTGGGTACCTTGTTGTACCCTCTTGTACCTCTGGCAAGGCCTCGTTCCCTGCCTCATTTACATTGAAGTTTTGCCCTACATCAGGCAATACACTAGGCACAGGGTCAACCTCTTCATCAGTTGAAAGGACCTCGTTCTCAGGGCTTAAAGTGTATATGCAATGAAAATGTCGATATCGGGATTCTTGAATTATCTGAAAATTTCATCTTTTCTTATTAATACCAACCTTGTTGAAAAATTCCAACTAGAAGTTTGTAAATTATTTGATTAAAGTTTGACTATGACACTAAAAACTGGCGAAATTTGACGCGCGGCCAGAGAGGTATTATGACGTATGCAGTGTGACACAGTGCACTCTTTCGATCTGTAAATACTATAAACATTGTGGCTTCGTCTGGGTAGAATTGGGATTTTGAGGGATTTTGAACAAAATCCAAATGAATCTACTTTGTGTAGGAGCGATGCGTTGAATAAATCGATACAATGATTTCACGACACGTCGATTTGTAGCATATAAGCCGCCGAAATGCGAATTCGATGTTGTAGGTTTTCGCTTGTTAGATTATAATTATGCGGTTTGGACTGTCGTTTACCGTGCTATATATTGTAGATATAGTTTAGATAGCTGATATTATAGAGTCGCCGTTCGAACTATAATAGAATATGCAAAACAAACTGACTATAGTAAAGCCAGTAGAAACTACTGTAAGCATAACATGCAAATGAATACTAATATACTTGGTACTAAATAGACATGGGACCAAGTGCAGTAATAATAACCTAGCGATGTAAAGAACAGTTAATAGCCGATTTTGGCGGCGCTTTGAGACCGCGAAAGGATAAATTTACTTAGCACAAAATACGTATAAATGCGCAACTGAACAAAATGAAATGTGTTGAACTATAACAAAAACTATCCTAAGGTCCTTTATATGCGAGACATTTACTGACATTATGCGAAAACCATGCATTGTATGACCATTTGAAAACAAACAATTTATTATATATAGCGTAGATATGATAGCGTATATATAGCTGCTTCTTTCAAGCCAAAACAGAAGAAAGGTAGGCCTAGATATGATAGACTTTATTTATATTATATAATTTACGCTTTACGAGTTCTCTGCTGTGCTGATTTATATTCAGTGGTGCTTAGTGATGGATATCTCTTTCTTATTTCATTATACTGGAAGTGGTCTAGAATTCTCGCATCCCACAGCATGCCAAATATCCATCTGACTATCCATCGATATGCCACTGTACAAAGATATCTAAATAATCAAACACTGATTCGTTAACTTCATATATGTGTGCACTAAGAATGTAGTAATCAATCTCAAATGATGCAACCAAATCAATATCTTTCAATTAGGTACAGCAAATGGACATAATAAGGCCATTTATACGGGATAAAATAACTAAATAAGTCGTGGCTTACATAAGACGCGTCTTACAAAAGACGTGTCCTAGATAAAACGCGAACACACTCGTATAAATGGTCAAATTCTAATAAGTCGCGATATATTGTGGAACAGCCTCAACCCCTGTTCTTATTTAAGTTGCGACTTACTAGAATTTGACCATTTATACGAGTGTTTTGCATCTTATATAAGACGCGTATTATGTTAGTTATATGTAAGTCGCGACTGATATTCTTCCGTATAAATGGCCCCAATATTTGCCTCCCCAAGTGAAGATTCATATATAGATAAGTCATAATATACAAAGGCAGATAACAAAGATCACACGCTCGCATTCCTCAAACTCGTATAGATTACAGCTTTTGACAAATATACACAAAAATACTGACGAGAAGACACAAAAATTCAGTCTGACTTACTCATTTTGCCCATCTTGGGTTGTGCTTGTTGGTTGGCGATATTTTCCCCTGACGCGTAATAATCCCAGTGCTGAGTAATACATTCTGGGTCTTTTCCCTCGAACGTAAATTTGCCAGTGCATTCCGCAATCTCTTTACAACATCTGTAGTATCACTACAATGCCCAAATGCGCACCTTAAAATATATTCACATATCAGACGAAACACGGTGATAAATAGTTCGAGGAACGGTTTAATACTAGATTACTTTGATAAATTTACTTACCATGAAATAACAGCTGCGGTTTTCTTGAATCTCGCCTCAAGAGTTTCTCGCAGAATACCGTCTTCGTCTGTTTCTTCTTCCTCATAGTCACTATAAGCGACTGACTCAAATTGATACGGCTGGACAACAGACGATTGCTCAACAATGTCCTCATGATCTGTTGACTCTTCTGTCTCTGTCTGTGATTCAAAGATTTCGGTATCGGACATTTTCAAAGTTGTAAAGCGAAATATAAAAGCTCCTGTCTTTTTATTTGTGATATTTTGTTGTTTTCATTAACGCAAGCACTTCGAGATGTCACACTGCATACGTCATAAGGCCGGAACTCTCGGTACCAGTCTTTCTTCAGGTTAGGATTCAAAAAAGCTGTATTTATCGTAGTTCCAAGGCTGTTTTTACTGCTAAAAATATTTTTAGCAAGTCCAGGGAGGCCATTTTTATTGAAATACCGCAAAATAATTTTTTGAAATTTTTCGTTGCATATACATACATACACTTGAACTTAACACACCCTAACCCTCTCAACCCTCCTCCTTTCAGGATAATATACCAAGTAAGCCGGGCTCTTTTTGTCATATCCCACAAAAATTCCTTCCTTACTCCTGGATTCCAGCTTTTTAGCATTCTGCACATAAGCATAGCATCCCACACCTAAAACATGCATGTTACTTAAATTGGGCTTTAAACCAGTTGGAGCTTCATAAGGGGTCTTACCCAGCCTATCGTTAAAGCATCGATTCCTTATGTATGCCGATGCCATAACAGGATACTGTACGTCTACATAATTTTAGGCAAATTAGCTTCTAGCAACAAGTATCTTGCCATATTGAATAGGCTTAGCCATGACCAAGCTCTCTCAGCGGTCCCATTTTGATGGGGTGACTACGGAGCACATGTCTCATGCTTCATCTTATTCTCACGGAGAATAATTACACCAGAGTAATCATCAACGAAAGATAAGGCATAATTAAAACCATCTTTACCTACTGGATTGACAGGTCCGGCAAGGTCAGAATGCACCAATTCTAATGGGGCTTTTGCCCTTCTATCAGGAATTCTACTTCTCAACTGTGTCATCTTACCTTGTGTGCATATTTTGCATTCGATATCATCGTAACTTGAGATTTTCATTCCCTCTACAACACTCCCTAGTTTACGTATATCACCTAAATTACAATATCCTAGGATCCTATGCCACTCAAAGATGAAATGCTATTCAAATAATACAAACGGCCAACTTGCTCTATATTAAAAACAGTGCCATCTGAGTTTCTAAACTGCTTAGCATGCCTTATCAAGACTTATACGGCCGCCTTCCTCTGCTGCTGCGTTTACGGAAAATATATCCTGTTTATAAGATGGTACATACAGCGCGTTATTTAAGATTATGTCATGTGAGCTTCCGTTGACATCATAAAGCTTAACCTTTGCTACGCCCTTACCTGTTACTACATTTGCCTTGCTGCCATCAGCGAGTTCGATGACGTGGGAACTTGAATCAAAATTTCAATCAAAGGCTATAAACTTAGACTTATAATTAATAATGTGACTGGTTGCCCCAGTATCTACAAGTAAATTGCTATATGCGGTATTAATACTCTTACCCAAATGTTCAGCATTACTGTCACTTAGTGTGAATGTAAATGGGTGTCCATTGAGACTTTTTTCTTGTTCTTCTGCTTTCTTCGCTGATTTCCTACCTCCGGAGTTCGCTCGACATTCCTTCGTTTCATGAGTTTTACTTTTGCAAATGTTGCACCACTTTCCGGTCTTCTCCGACTTCGACCAACAATCAGATTTCTTATGACCCTTTTTGCCACACTTGAAACAGGTGCCTTCGAACTTTCCGTTGTTTTTAAACAACATAACATTGTCCTCAGTGTCACTACTACGATTTCCCTCGCTCTCCTCGTAGCTACGTAATGCGGTCTTGAATTCAGCAAATGTCATTTCCTTGTCTCGTTGCATAACAATCGCGGAAAATGTATTAAAACTACTTGGTAGTCCCTTGAGTACCATCGCAATTAAAAACGGGTCGCTTATTACTTGTTCTGTGGTTCGTAACACTGTCGCTGTATTCTCAGCGGGTATAATATAATCCATTAATCCACGATCGATGCTCTCGTTCTCCGACTTTTTCAGCGTGGTCAATTCCATGTACAGCGCGATAACCCAAGGCTTCCCCTTGCCTTGATAATGGCGCCTCGATACTTCTAATGCTCTTTCTCCGTCGTCTTTTGCTTCGCGTATTACTAGGGATAGACTTCGGTCGTCTAGGCATTGAACCAACTCCGCGAAAGCATCCACTTTCTCCGGCGCTTCGTGTTGTCTATCACCTGGCATAAATACCTCGTATCATTTTTGCAGTCTCATCTGCGCCAGAAACTTAACTTCCCGCAGCTCGTATTTGCTCTCATTGCCGTTAAATAATTGTTCCCTCCTTGGTCCATAACCTGTTGGGTTTACGGCGGTTGCCATTCTTTATAAGTATAATAATTCAACTTCACATAAGTTTTATACAGTTTTATTTCACATGACAGACAGAATACAACTAACTCTTTTACAATGATTATACACTATTTACATAGATAACGTTTTACTGTGATTGGTCAGTTTTTTAACACCAAATATGGTAATGAGTCTCTGCTCCCTATTTATATGTAACTCAATATCATTACAACTAACAAACAACAATGGTATATTTTATAATAACATGAATAATTCTTAATTCATTACGTAATGCATAAGAGCACAACTTAACAGTTGTATGATAGATTACAATCATTATCATAATCCCCGAGCCGGCGCGATGCGCCGTGCGAGGGTACTAACTCCTCTCGGATATTTGGCAGCCCGAGTGCACGTGGTTCATGTTGACCTTTCCGCAGATTACAGCACGGAAAAATTCCTGATGGTTTTACGACGATTCGTATCTCTAAGAGGCTATCCTGCAAAGCTTCTACCTGACAACGAGACTCAACTGACACTCGTCAACGAAGAGCTTCAGACCGTGGCTCGAGCATGGGACTGGCAAGAGTTAAACGAGTTTGGAGCCACCAAAGGATTGCAATGAGAGTTCACGTCCGCCGACGCATCGTGCAAAAATGGATGCTTAGAGGCTTTAATAAAATCTTTGGAGAAAGCATTGACCTTTGTGATGGTAACAGCACCTTAACATTTTCCGAGCGTCAAACAGTGGGTTTCGAAGCTGTAAATCTTGTCAACGAGAAACCGATTGGGAGGAACCCAGCATCACCAGAGGTTGGAACTTACCTGTGCCCAAACGATTCAAATCAAGTTAGAGGCAAATGGAAACTCGGTCGGGTATCCAAAGTCAAGCCTGGAGATGATTAAAAGGTTAGAAATGTCGAGGTCAAGTGTAAGAACACAAAGGTTGGTGAGCCAGCAAGTCACCATGCTTTTAAAACGGCAGTTCCGCAATACTACACTTAAATTGATGAAGCGAAGTCGCTTTTTTTGTCTCCAATGAAAGATTATTCCAAGTTTGCCGAATATCCTGTTTCAATCTTTGTTGTAAAGCGTTCTTCTAGAATGTCATATCACTCATACTGTATGTGGCGTGCGTATGTTGAATATTTACAGAAGCACAGTAGCACTGTAAATGCTAAAACAAACTACTTTGAAATAGAACCATAATATTGCCAGTTCCCTGTTGCCACAACTGCTATAATCTACATATTAAATACTTTATGGCAAACTTATTGTACAGGAAGCTAAACTTGTTCTTATCCGGAAAAACTACATTGTTTTTTTCGATGTAATTCGAACTTTTTTAATGATTTCCACCTACACATTGGAATAAAATATTTGTTCAGAACGCAGGAAATCGTGTCTACGAGGTCCTAGGTTTCAAAATTTCCCAGAGGAGGACCCCCTGCGAATGGGTGTTCTACTGCATCAGTCATCCTAATCTGCTGGATCTGTCTCTGTGTACATGAGTTCAGTAAAAGTATGAAACGTAACTTACACTTGATCAGCTTCAATTCCACTCAAAATGCAGTATGACGTGAACTCTCATGCGCAGTACTCAATGTAACTGAAAGTCAGAGAACAAGTTTCTGCTCAATTTCCAGTTAGTGTAATTAGATATAAACGCTTTTTTTCTTATACAAGGTGTACATATTTTTTTTATTGAATTGTGTTGCCATTCAACTTATTGGGCAGCACACGTAATTTTTCAATTGACTTTTCGATTTAGAATTGGGGGGGGGGGGGTGAGAGGTCGGTCTGCATTTATGAGTCGGTCTCATTTCGAAACTTCAGCCCCTCAGCCATACATGTAGAGTATACCACCATAAACTTTGCAAAAGATCACTGATCTAATCGTATCATTATATCTTGCTCTAGTGATAACTCTAGCAGCAGGCTTTTGTAATATTTGCAGTTTATCTTTTAATTAATATTTTATCACATGTATAAGAACAATGATCAAAATATGGCTGAATTAACGATTTGTATAGCGTAACAAGAGAACCCGGGGGAACAAATGGTTTAATACTCCTCAATGCTCCTATGTCTTGAACAGATTATGTTGCACATTTCTTCAATATAGACATAAAAGGTTAACCTTTCATCAAGATCAACTCCAAAACATTTATTCGAATGTAAACCGCCAATCGTAGCAATTTTGGGTTCAATAATGATTCAAGATGGCGGCAAACAAACAACAAACGTTACGTTTGGCAATGCTAATGTTGTTTACGGGCATATCTTGCTCAAGTTTTCAAATGACATCTGCACTATTTCCACTTCTGGTAATAATGTACAAGAAAAGACGAAGGTATAGACTGATGGATGTACTGGAGTCTCGTATGAGAGGGTCAAAGTTGATAAGAAGAAGACGACCTCAAAGAATATGGATAATATCTGGACGCTCAGATATATGGTGGGAAAACTTTATAAACGAAAAAGTTGTCAGTGAAGAATGGAAGCAAAATGTCCATATGTCTAAACCTAACTTCCTGAAACTTTTTGATCAGTTGCGGCCATATCTTGAGAAGAAAATGACTAGATTTAGAAGACCTTTATCTGTGGATACACAAGTTGCAATCACATTTTACTACGTTGCTGACGAAGGACGATTGAAAAAGGTTGCAAATGCCTTTGGAATTGCAATTGCAAGATGTACTGCCTCAGTTGTAATTAGGCGTGTCACACAAATAATCAGTGATGTCATGGGAAGAAGTTATATCAAACTACCAGAAACAGAAGATGAAGTAAAATTTGTTGTGACAGAGTTTTACTAGATGTATGGATTTCCACAATGCCTTGGCGCAGTTGATGGTACTCACGTTCCAATTAAAAGACCACAAGAAAATTCAACTGATTTTATAAACAGGAAAGGAAGACACTCAATCAATGTCCAAGCATGTGCCAACTATAAATACTGTTTTCTCGATGTAGTGATTAAATGGCCTGGAAGCGTATATGATGCTCGCATAATTGCAAACTCAAGCCTGAACCAAAAACTGCGAGATGGCACAATTCCCTCTTCTCCCAGAGTAGTTGTTAAGAACGATCCTGTGCCCATCTGTATATTAGGAGACCCCTACCCCCACCTGCCTTTTCTAATGAAAGAGTTTGCTGAGGGGGGGATAGATACCCAGGAACAATTTTTTGAATACAGACTTTCCTCTGCTAGAATGGTAATAGAATGTGCCTTTGGGAGATTGAAAGCTCGCTTTGGTTGCCTGAGAAGAGAAATGGACATTAATATTGATGATCTCCCTGCTGTAATTCACACATGTTTCATTTTACATAATTTGTGTGAAATGAAGGCAGTGCAATATGATGTTGAGTTCCAAAGGCAAAGACAACCTAGTCAAAATCCACCCACTAATGAAATCGCGGGAAAGAGAATTCGTAGAATTTATGTCAAATACTTTGAATAAGTATAAAATATGGTACTCTATGTTGTGTTTACATTTACTCTCAGTAAAATATTGCTAAATACACTGTTCCTTACACTTACAGGTGTTAAGAATCGTGTTTTACTTGGCAGTTTCTAATTGTTACAAGAGGATTTTATTCCTCACTGCTTGAGTTATTGGTTCCCATGCATGAACTTTATTATATATACTATAATATCTAGAGTTTCAATTGATTGGGTTTTCCCACACAAGAGCTTGGTTTAGATGATAGTTCAAGTTACAGTTAAACTTGACAGGCTATGACTGGATGTAAAATTAGATTTAAAATTTTCATCATAAGTTTTGTATATTTATATGCAGAAAAGCCCCGCATAAATGAACAGTGCATGGGTTAAAGGCACAGTTCAGCCTTTTGAATGATGGTTTTTAAGGCGCATTACAACCCTTTTAACTGAAAAACTAGGAAAATCAATTCAGCATAATTAAAAATCAGTGTAAAGCTTAATTGATTTTCCCAGTTAGTTTTTCAATTAGAAGGGTTGTAATGTGCCTTAAAACCATCATTCAAAAGGCTGAACTGTGCCTTTAAGAACCACCAGCCTGCAATTTTGGCTATTAAGCTCCCAAAATACAAGAACCCCTTCAATCCCTTGTACACACTTTGGAACTGGTGTCCTAACAGTTTTATAAACAATGCAGCTGATAACTTGTAGGTTCCTTAAACCAAATATAAACAATCACAAATATGAAAAGCAACACAACTTTAATACAGTCAATACAGCTGTTCATAGTAACATAAAATAAACAAAACTCTTGCAAGCATGTCTTGCTTTATGCTAATTATACTTTTCTCTAATTTAAGACAGAAATATTTTAGAACTTTTATAGAGTCAATACAACTGTTTTGTACTAACATAAAATAAACACAACTCTTGCAAGCATGATCTGCTTCATACTAACTTATACCGACATAAGACAGAATTGTTTGAAATGGCTAAAATATCACCATTGCTTATGGTGAGGAGTCTCATCATTGCTTATGTTAAAAAAGGGAATATTCTGGGGCTCGGAATATTGCTGGGGCTGGGAAGCTTGCTGGGATAACTGGGTGACAGGAGCTTGCGTTTGCTTTAAGACTTCTGCCGTCAGTGTAAAACCTTGCTTGATAGTATCTCCAATAGATTCCATAGTTTTATTCACTTTATTCATTGCGTCTGACAGCTTAGCTAGTATCGGATTTATCCATACCGTCTGAAATTTTCCGCTTAAGTTGTAGGTTTTCCTTGGTGCAATTTAACATTTGTGTTTCACAGCTCAATTTTTTATTCATTTTAGCATCCTTTCTCTGTTAAAAACTTTGAAATCTTTGCTCGTCTATCTTTAGAACTACATGGTGCAGCCAGTGGTTGGTTTGAATCACTTTCATCTTCACCAGCTAGGAGAGGTGAATCAAGTGCGCCCTCGCCATCATTATCGTTACTCGTTGCACTCGGACCGGGCGAGACAGAATCTTCTCTGTCTAGAGAACTATCTGGAGCATTCTCTTCTTGCGCTGACGTATCGATCCCACTGCTAATACTTTCAACAGCTGGCGAACCACCCCACACATGTTCGCACAAATCATAAAATGTTAGAACAAGACTCTTCCTCCCCCACGGCGACGGTCCGCATCAACTGCCTTTTTGTAGCCAGTTCTTATTCTTTTTAGTTTAGCAGCAATCCTTTCCCTGGTTAGTAACTCAGGCGTCTTAGCTCGTGGAAATTCAGTAATATTTGCTCCAGTTGCGTCTTGCCCAGGGTACCTTTCGACATACATTTCCATAATCTTTTGATACTTCGCTTTCACAAATTCCCAACAAATACCTCGCAAGTTGCTTTATACGAAAGAACTGCTTCCAAAAGTAGTTCGATCTCATCATCTGTGCAAATAAAATCGGTCTTTTGTTTCTTGTTTCCTTCGCTTAGTTGTGGGTGTCTATGATCCGCCATATTGACCACGTCGGCCCGCGAACTGGCGGGAAACTGACGCCCTAATAACAGGACGAGGTGTTTGCACTTGGGGCAGAACGTTTCGTGAACGAAGCAAGAACCTATCCGATACAATGTAAACATGGCCTTAGGTTTTGAATCTTGTTTTGGGAAGCCTTGTTTTTTAGTTGAAAATTTAAGTAATTTGGGAAGTTGTTTAAAGTTAAATCAACTTAAATGTAATAAATTAGTAAAGCTATATTTTGTACCACAGACTACCGGGTATGATCTCTGTTAAATCTTTATAATTATTTGTTTCATATTCTTATTAGTTGTCGGTATTTTGAAATATATAACATCATTTTCTGAAATGGTAGTTCATGAATAACCTAGCGATTGGCGAAACAGTAGGTATGCCATTATGTACTCTTTTAGCTTTGATTTACTGTAAAATTCAACCTTAGACGGGTCTTAGACGTTCACAAAACGTTTCGAAATTGTCATGAAACTTCAACTCCTTTTGGACACTATTCTTATGCTTCGCACTTGCTTTTGAAATGAAGTTTTTAAGACTTAATATGTTGTTTCTTGTTCTATGATGTATTTGAATCAATACTAAAATACTTGTAAGATCAATCAATGTTGTATTGACCACACATAATGATCTACGCATTTTCAAATTCAAAAACTATGCAAGTATACAAAATAGGAAGTATACAAAATATTTTTTCCCTCCTGTTGATTTGTCCTCTAAATAATTTTCATTTATCTTGTTTTGGAGACATTTTTATCTGTATTTATTATGTCCCGACTCCTGACTCCTTAGTATTAATGAGTTCAAAACTTTATTTTTGCAAAATGGCAGTTAACTTTCAGACGTATATATTAAAATACAAATTATTTGCCTTAGCCAATCATGAGGTTGCTAGTTACCAGTTTTCTCTTGGTCTGAACTCGTCGCATGGGCATAACTTAAAAAACGTCGAAACCAGTCCATGACAAAAAAAAGGCGGACGACTTTGCATTCCGCTATTGTTGTCACATACCCGGGTGTAATTATCCGAGCGGCATTAGTACACTGGCACGGCGTTTCGCGCCTGCTCGGGTATGATAACCAAATTGAGGTGTGGGTGTGTGATAAAAGCATAAATGGTTTCGAAATTCATTAGTTTTACAAACAATTTTAATATGCGAACAAACAATTAATACTGAACGAGATTGAAATACTGACCAAAACGTCGCCGTTTTTTTCCATAAAAATATCACGAACCCAAAACCTATGTTTTGGCTTTCTTACTTCTTTGTACAGCAACCAAAGGCCAAAAACATTTAACTGAAAAGTGATTGACGTACAACATAAGCCCCTGATGCAGATCGAACTCCGTCAATTTACATGTGTCGTTGAGAAACTGCGATGACGCCAATGTGATTTAATGATTTAATATTCATCGCAAAGTCGTGGCGACCGTGGCACTCCGATTCTTGGGACGGTTGCGGCTGTTGACATATAATAGTTTAGGTAGCGATAATCAATATGCTGCGGGATTGTAGGATCAAACAATAAGGTATATAACAAGAACTTCCAAATTTCGGGGGAAGGCCATTCGTCTAAAATTTACTTGAGTGTGTCCGGGAAAAACATATAGTGTGTAAAAATGCGATCACATGATAAAAATAAGTCAATCAGATGGATTAATCAAAACTAACTATAAACAGTGTGTGGAAATTTACTACATGGGATGCAGTAGATGGGGCGCACGTAGAATAATGGTCGTGTAAATTTATGCCGCAATATTTGCGGGCATGTGTGTTTTTAACCAATAGTTTTCCTATAAACTGATGCTGAATCTTAGAGCATCAAATATTTCAATCGGTTTAGATTCTGATTGTTGATTATAGTATACCTCATCATCAAGCTGCAATATACATAATACCGCAGTCCTCAGCAATAAATTATATTGAACAGGTCATACAGATATGTTTGTTTTTAGGTATAGATATAAAAATATGTCGGAATTGATTGGGGCAGCTAGAAGAGGGAATTTTCAGAAAGTAGAAAGATTGGTTGAATTTGCTTCTGATGTAAACGAAAGAGACGAATACAAGGAAACAGTTCTTCATTATGCTGCTGAATATTGTTCAATGAAAATTGTCAAGTATTTAGTTGAACATGGTGCGCAGGTGAATTGTAAAGGCGATGGGAATAGAACTGCTCTTTACTATGCTGTCAGATCTGACTCATTGGAAATTGTCAAATATTTAGTTGAGCACGGTGCGGATGTGAATTGTACAAACACTTGGGAAGAAATTGCTCTTCACCATCCTATCAGATCAAACTCATTGGAAATTGTCAAATATTTAGTCGAACACGGTGCGGATGTGAATTGTAAAGACTGGAAGAATGGAACTGCTCTTCACTATGCTGCCAAGCCTGCCTCATTGGAAATTGTCAAATATTTAGTTGAACATGGTGCTGATGTAAATTGTAAAGACAGGGAGAATAGCACTGCTCTTCACTCTGCTGTCAGATCAAACTCATTTGAAATTGTCAAGTATTTAGTTGAACATGGTGCTGATGTGAATTGTAAAGACTGTAAGAATGGAATTGCTCTTCACTATGCTGCCAAGCCTGACTCGTTGGAAATTGTCAAATATTTAGTTGAACATGGTGCTGATGTGAATTGTGAAGACATGGATAATGCCACTGCTCTTCACCATGCTGTCAGATCAAACTCATTGGAAATTGTCAAATATTTATTTGAACATGGTGCTGATGTGAATTGTAAAGACTGTAAGAATGGCAGTGCTCTTCACTATGCTGCCAAGCCTGACTCATTGGAAATTGTCAAATATTTAGTTGAACATGGTGCTGATGTAAATTGTAAAGACTGGAAGGATGGCACTGCTCTTCACTATGCTGTCAGATCAAACTCATTGGAAATTGTCAAGTATTTAGTTGAACATGGTGCTGATGTGAATTGTAAAGACTATAAGAATGGCACTGCTCTTCACTATGCTGCAAAGCCTGACTCATTGGAAATTGTCAAATATTTAGTTGAGCACGGTGCTGACGTGAATTGTCAAGACTGGAAGGATGGCACTGCTCTTCACTATGCTGCCAAGCCTGACTCATTGGCAATTGTCAAATATTTGGTTGAACATGGTGCTGATGTAAATTGTAAAGACTGGAAGAATGGCACTGCTCTTCACTATGCTGCCAAGCCTGACTCGTTAGAAATTGTCAAATACTTAGTTGAACATGGTGCTGATATTAATTGTAAAGACAGAGAGAATAAAACGGCTCTTCATTGTGCTGTCAGATCTGGCTCACTGGAAATTGCTAAGTATTTATTTGAACGTGGTGTGGATGTCAATTTTAAAGACAGGGAGAATAGAACTGCTGTTCACTTTGCTGTCATATCTGACTCACTGCAAATTGTCAAATATTTAGTTGAGCATGGTGCTAATATGAATTGTAAAGACAGAGAGAATAAAACTGTTCTTCATTGTGCTGTCAAATCTGGATCACTGGAAATTGCCAAATATTTAGTTGAACGTGGTGTGGATGTCAATTTTGAAGACAGGGAAAATAGAACTGCTCTTCACTTTGCTCTTATATCTGACTCACTGGAAATTGTCAAATATTTAGTTGAACATGGTGCTGATGTAAATTGTAAAAACTGGAAGAATGGCACTGCTCTTCACTATTATGCTGCCAAGCGTGACTCATTAGAAATTGTCAAATATTTAGTTGAATATGGTACTGATGTGAATTGCAAAGACCGAGAGAATAAAACTGCTCTTCATTGTGCTGTCATATCTAACTCACTAGAAATTGTTAAATATTTAGTTGAACACGGTGCTGATGTAACGCGGGAAGATAATCTTGTCAAAGACACTATTCTATATTGGGCATGTAAAAATGGGCGTGACTTAATCGTTGACTACCTTCTACAACATGGTGCGATTAAAGACATAGATAAATACGACGATGATCCGCTCTTTCTTTTGCGTGTAGCTTGCAACGAGGGCCATACTGCCGTTGTTCGAACATTACTGAAATTTTACGTAGATATAAGAAAAGAGAAGATATTGATATGTCGCAATGATGAGATTATCAATATTCTCAAGTTCGAGTTAAAGAAGTCCATTAAACATTGGGAGAAAATTCAATTTTTGAAGTCAATGGTTGATGAAAAGTTGACAAAGGTAATAATTATGTTCATATAAAATATTTCAAAATTCAAATCAGAAGATGCATGAGTACTTGGCAGAATTTTAAGTCGGTGTAGTTTTATTTTTTATTCCAAAAAACTAACTGTGAGAACTTGAAATCCCACCCTGTCCGAATTTAATGTTTTGAATTGACAACTCATATTCATAATCTGAGTCATAAATCATAGGGGTAAAACGAAAACTTCAGGTTAATCGTTTTTCTCAATTTATAGTCTCACTAACAACAAGGCTATTTCGTCAATTGAAAATACGTAAAACGACAACCATTCATAAATATGGTCCGTAGTGTATTGTAAGGTTCGGTTCAAACCTGAACCAAAGCGACTGATCATGTGTATAGTATCTATTTACATTATGGTGCATCGATAAATAAAGACAATGAAAGAGAGAATTGAAGTCTATCCGCTTCGGTTTAGTTTTGAACCGAGATTTTCCGAAGTTGACAAGTCTCTCATTCTCATCTTTTTATCGAATAATATTCATTGAATAATAATAATAATAACAATAACAATAATAATAATAATAATAATACTAATACTAATAATAATAATTCCGATAGCAACATTATTTATTATTAACAGCGCTTGCATAGCAGCAGTGTTACCAACGGTAAATGATGTTCGCCGCCACATGGCATACATGAATGAGGTCATTGCATCACCCTGCGCCCCTCTTCCTCCACCCTCCAACATGAAATTCTATCTCAAATATTATATCTGCTATCCTACTACAATAGATCCATGCAGACTATTGTAGACATAGACTTTAATTAAATTAAACTGTAATATTTGCTCTGTTATGGGGCTAATCGTTACTGTGTATTATATAGTGCACACCAATTATTTTGAAATACTTCATGCAAACCAATAAATGTATACTTCTTTTATAGTTTTGTGTATCGTCGTTACAGGTTGGACAACCACTGAAGTCGTTTGCGGCAGACACAACTTTATTGCTCGGAACTGGTTCTATGGGCACATCTGTCTATGTTGGTATCCTGGAAGATGGAACTGAAGTCGCTGTAAAGAGGATGTTAATACAAGCGTGTCAAATGGCAGCCGAAAATGAGAACGAGATTTTGAGTCTTATTGATTCACCTTTTATAGTGAGCTATCGACATTTTCTTGAAGACACGACCTTCATGTACCTGATTGTTGATCTCTGTGAAGAAAGTTTGAGGGAACATGTTCAAACCCAAAGTTTTGAAGCTTTACAACTACACGGTCGAAGAATGATGAAAGAAATATTAACTGGTCTGGAGTTTCTTCATAACCATGGAATTTTGCACCGAGATCTCAAACCATCAAATGTTCTGGTTGATGTCGAAGGTCACATGAGATTGACAGACTTTGGAATAAGTCGCGTTCTAAATGAAGAGGAAACTACAGTTTACACTGATGCGAAAGGAACCCATGGATGGATGCCTGCGGAAGTGATTGAAGCAATAAATCAGGGAGAAAAGTGTGGGTTTAAAAAGAAGTCTGATATCCAGGTTGCAGGTATGATTGCTTACTTTATTTTAACCAAAGGTGAACACCCATTTGGACCAAAAGTTGATCGAATGACGAATATCTTGAAAGGAAATCCAGTGGCATTGAAGGAACTTGATAAGCGTAATGCACGAAAGTTTGTCGCATGGTTGATCAGTCATAAGATCAACGATAGACCTCATGCCGATGAAGCGTTGAGCCATTCATTTATGGATGAGATAGAGATATATGAAGTGCATCCCAAACTATACTTAATGGGCGATTTTCTTCCATCTAGCTCCTCACTTTCCATTGGCCGCCAGGGGCGTAACTAGTGGAGGTGGGGTTAGGGGGGCGAGTGACCCCCTCCTAATGTTTAACAATTGCAATTTTGTATGGCAAATTTTGTCATGTTGGTCGGGAAAAAAATACATTCAAATCATATTGAGACAAAATTTGGCAATTTAGTTTAGGCAATTTTGCATAAAATGGCGTTTCAGAGACTCTGGGAGAGCATGCCCCCATGCCTCTTGTGGAGGAGCATGGGGGAGCATGCCCCCCTTGCGGCCTCTTGTCTTCATCATTGTATATCTGTGCTTTCCCGCTGGCGGCATGAGGGCCCATAAATCTTTCTGGGTTTTCCAGACCCTTTGGTCGAGCAATATGATTTACACCACCCTCCCAATGTTCAGATCCAAGTTACGCCCCTGTTGGCAGCACATTGCAGGAATAACCTATATCCTACTATCACAAAACAGTAGTATTTATGGAGTTTTGTTTGTATAGTTGAGTCTGTGTAGGCATTTATCCTTAATTGTGCGTTGGTGAATCAGGGCCACATCCTCACATTTTTTGACATTGTTGTAGATAATTTAGATTGATTCGCTAATTTTTTTACGTGACTACTTTTGTATAGTTCTCCTACAAAAGCAGCGTGGTTTATCTATAGTGTATTTCCGTATACTAATTCTTCTGACGAAAAACATTTGCTCGAAACAGTAGTACGTATATACGATGTACTATATACGAACTAATCTAAAATTCCTTGAACTCCGCAGTTTGGGTTAAATTTAAGTTGCAATTATAGAATTTAATTTCGTGGATTTATATAAATAGAAAATCTATTCCCAAAAAAATCAAACATTTTAATACGAAAATTTGTAGAACTAACGTCCAAGGATAAATCGATAAAGTGTTGATTTAGTAATTTGAATAAAAATTGGATTAGAAATTTACAAAGGTTTTTCTTGATTTTCCCGCCTGAACCAAATGAATGCGCAATTAACGCATGTATAAATTATGCATAAATAGGCCGCTTGCCTTGTTCACATTTTGCTGCCAGGAAAATTCGGATTATACAAAGTATTATGATTACCATTGTGATTCAACAATGCATATCAGAATAACGATCGAAGATCCCTTGGGAGCTATATAATCTTTTGCCCGGCAGAGAAACCTAAACAAGGAAAGGAGAAAAAGCCTTCTTTTCCTACAGAAATGCGCATTACGCGTTCTATAAGTTAGTGATGATCTATTAATTGAGAAAAATACGCCTATTCGCAGTTTCACACGATAGGATATTTCGTAGCCAATATATTCTTCTTAACGCCTTTCCCTCTATAATTTAGGCAAAGCATGAGACTGTTTTTGCATAGCTTTGTATTGGACAGGTATATTACAACGCTAGTCTTTTGGAAGCAGTTTCACAGAATTACGCACATATGTCAACAAAATCACCTGAAGAGATTTGAAGCGTGCGATTTCTCTAGGAATGGGAAATGCGGTAAATCAAATTCAATTAAAAATTGGAAAATTAACGGCTTGAAAACAGTTTTAGTTTGGTTTTCTTCCTGTCCACGGCTTTCTCTTATTTTCAACTATAAAAGATGAGTCTATATATTCTGGCCGTGCAACTGAATCTGTGATGTTGACGAACGTCTTTCCTCGCATATCCGTATATTTGATTACGCATTGCCAAAGTGCACTATTCTTTGAACAGCGGGGGCTGGCTTTTTACTGACCTACAGAGATCCATATTTAGGAAGATAATGTATAAAAAGTCTACTTGTAGCTAAAGTGCAATATTAGAAAGTGTTGCGTTGCAAACATCAGGGTTTTACAAACGACTTCCATAATGTTAGAAGGTGTTAGTAGATGGAATACTCGAACGGAAATGTATATACATTGTTTGGACCTAGCCAGGAGCAGCTGTAGAAAAATGCAACTTAGGTCCTCTGGCAGGAATTGAACCTGCAGCTCTGCGATTCCGGTGCAGCGCTCCAACTAACTGAGCCACGGAGCCAGGCGCCGAGTATCAACCGCAAGTTCGGCATATATGATTGGAGTGATGCCAGCATATGGTGTATGGGTAAATTTCAAGATTTTTCTCCATATCTCGTTCGATTGGATCAATACTAGAAGGTGTTTGTAGATGGAATACTCGAACTGAAATTTATCGACTTTTTTAGACCTAGCCAGGAGCAGTTAACCAAATCAATGTACAATATACCGTATATAACCAAATTGACCGTCAAAATCCCAAATTCCGTTCATTGAACTTCATAGCAGTAAGCAGTGCGTTGGTTTGATCATGGAAAATGTTTCCTCCGCCTACCAATGGTCTCGGCGATAATATGGCTGTAACATAGTTGGAGCATGAGTGGTCTTGGCAAATGGACCACTCACTGAACGCAACGGCTATTATGATAGTAAAATAACTAGGAGGCGCGTTCATTGGTAAGCGAGACATCTCGGTCACCGCGAACTCATAAGAACAAACGCTATTCCCATCACCTACCTCGCACGGTTTCCTCAACGCACTAAAACCTATTCACACAATCTCGATAGCTAGTTTCATGACTGGACGCATAAAGCCAGTAACGATATTGATTATTATATGGACCACAAGATCGAGGGTTGTAAATCAGTTTTCTAAACAAATACATGACTCCAAAGATATTTGAGGATGGAAAATGGTTACGGAACCAAAGTTCTGTTTTGCCCCGGGCCATTAAATGTTTCTGTGCGGCCCTAAACACCCGTCCATTCTTTGTTTTCTATCCAGCCTTTTTGCTCGCTTTCATTAGACCACGCCCATAGCTAAGATTTGGAAGACCACGAGGACGAGGTTCGCCTATCGAACAGGTTAGCCGAGGCAGCCTTTCCCATCCCATACCCCAAACATGCCCTACCCGAATAAGTTGTCGTCCTCAGTGCACTTAAGTCATGGCTCCAGCTCATTTTGCAAAAAATTTACAAAAATTTAAATTACACGAAGCTGATTTGAGCAGTCTTCACCAAACTTGGCAAGTTGTTAGATTAGCCTAATGTTAACAATTACAACACATTGGTTGTCATAGCAACTGTCACGTAACGCTGAAAATAGTGATATTGCACAGCTTACCTTAAGCCATCGAGAGATCGGTCTGGAAGCAATGTCACTGATGGAAAATGTCTGATTAGTAAGCGTCTATATCCAAGTTATTGAATCTAACTTGAATGGGTTTCTCAAGTAATCAACAATTAAGGAGAAAGAGAAATAGTATATTTTCTATTTTCTTTCTCTATTATTTTTTTACTTTATCGGTTTAGGGGACAACCATTCCAGTTAGATCTAAAATAAACAGCGGGAAATTAAGTCATCTTCATGTAGAAAGGAGGAAGATAATTGAAAAAAGTTCGTCTCCCAAGTCTGTTTTAATCACATTGAAGTACATTTTATTGGTTACGCACGTGTTTCACGTTTTTTTATCACTTTAGTCTATAGTTCACACTTTTTAACCGATCAAAGTTAATCTTAAGGTAGACATTTTTTATCAAAAAGTTTTGTTTTAAGTTGTAATTTCACTGGTAAATAATTTCAGTTGTAATTTCACTTTGAATTGTTAAATGACCGTCATTTGAATTTTGAATTATTCTTGTCTTCATGGAAACAGCGAAAACGGCATAGATTTCCAGGTTTGTTTTTCGTTTGAAAATGGAGTTTTTTGACGCAAAAATGGAAAATTACTTATTAAAAAATTACTCCAGTTTTACGCCAAACAAAAGGTACAATGAAGCAACGTATTTTTGTTATAAATATGCAGCTTACGGCATGATTTAACTCGTACGTTTAAGGTTTTAAGTGATAATCGATTTTCTGTTGATAAATCTAGTGACAAGTGTTTCGCCGACTTCAATATGAAGAAACAAATTGTCAGTCATATATTTAGGTTCTTGTATTTAAGCAGTCAAAATCGTATCAACTATTCACATATCTTACAATACATGTACTATTTCACAGCATAGTGGGAACAAAATCAGTTTATATGGTTTAAAAATCTAAATACTTGTTTATGTGCTTAATGGTTTAAGATAGCACTGAAATATATATTAAGGATCAAAATCTTGAAAAGAAAACTAACGCGGCATCGTAAAAAGGTACATTTCATTATATTATAGTAGATAATCGTCCCTATACATATAGGAATTATATAAACATTTTTCATTAAATTTCAAGAAAAACAAGTTAACAACCTCTTCACTCTTCTAATATTAGCCGTAGATTTCCAAACACATTGTATAAAATATTGTACGACACACGGTTATCCTTTCCAGAACCCCATTGTGTACTCTTAACTATTATTTCAAAATTTATATTCTCTTTTACAAGTATCTTGTGTAATGGCCGCTCAAAATACACGTACTATCCACGCAAAACCCACGCAATCAAGAGGAGAAATGAAGGCCCGCTGCCACGGGTAAATTTCCTTTTTGGAGCAATGAATGAATGACTTAATTGCACTGAGTCTCTAAACGCATTATATGCATCCAAATCAAAAGATTCATCCTATTCAAAAGGTCCCTCGTACTGATATGGTACACGGCAATTGATTCTTCACATTGCATGCACGCAACGTGGCATGCATAAAATATACATAGATGTATAAATAATTTTTCTGTTAGCAGCCTTCTTAGCTTTTAATACTACACCTATTGAGTTTATTGGAAAGCACAAGGACGGATCGAAAGCACAGACGTATTATATCTGTATTCTGAGTCGAGAAGTATGCAATACGTTGTCATTGTTAGTCTTAAATAAACACAAGGGCCTTTATGAACCATGCGCCAGGTAATAATAACAGTGGCAATATAAAACGTAAACAGGATTGAACCGAATATAGAGAGGTGGCACGATTTCTTTCCTCGATGAGCGGCATCAAAAATGTTACATAGGGCGGCCTAACTTGGTAGACATCCACAAAAATATACTACGTGCCAATACCATGTACGCTATAACGCAAAATAGACACGTACACGTCTGGTTAATCTGAAAATCATCCACAATGTCGTTAAAACTCCAAAGTAATGTAGCTTTTCTCAGTTCTATGACTTTTCTTGCTGGTCCAGAATTTAACAATTGAAAGTCCTCTTAAAAGTTCTCATCTACTTCGTCTTATTATTTTATTTTGCGCCGTTTCGGGCGATAGTCTGGGGCGAGGGTACTAATTCCGCTCGGTTATTTATCACACCCGGACAAAAGTTCATCAAGTATTGTGGACGCATGCCTATGGTTCAAGGTTGGTCGGTGCCAGTGAACTCTACATAAACTGAAACACTAACTCCAATGATCAAGACCTGTGATTGGATGAAGCCAATTTGAAGGTAAAAGCGGGAACCGCGCGAGAAAAATGCACTTTCAAAAAGGCTTGGGAGAGTTTCGAAGAGTGGAAAATTCCGTGAGCGAAAATGAGCAAGAAAAGTCCTTTTTTCGTCCGAAGGCTTGAATTTAAAATAACTATTCCTGGTTTCTGGATAGTTCTCACCGTTCTACAGCAGGGAAGAATGGTGGTCCTCCCGCAATGCATTGCGTCTCATTAATATTCACAAAAAACCTTACATTTACCCTGCTGCAAGCCGAACGTGTTTTTCGCATGACATAAATAATAATCGTCGCCATCATGAAAACGCGCCAGCGTGTTCTTGTCATGGGTGCAGCGGCTGAACATCAAAATATGGCTATTTCCATGGTGATTGTCGCGTTTAACAATATGGTGGACATGAACAAGGGAAAAACAGCAGAATATGTTCATTTTTCGTGGCAAATTTGTGTATTTTCAAAACGATATAGCGCATTATAGACAACATATCTATATTAATGATAGACAATAGTACATAAAATCAGCATGTATATATACTATTTGCTTCTTGTAATAGCATTAAAAGTACTTCTAGCGATCATATATTTGCCGAATATACATGATGACTATAAGTATGTTTTACCATATTATTTGGCGACAAAACGCACGAAAATTCATATGCATCTAAGTGGCGTATATAAAATTATCACAAGATCAGTGACGCAAATCCGCAAGTTTCAAATTTAGGCGCACATTCCAAAACTTTCTACAGCAGTGAAGAACACAATAGTTAGCTCTGTATAATCTATGCACGTTCGCTATATTATAGAGTGCGTAGCTCATTAAATTTGAGGCAATACGTTTCTCAATGTGTGGGAAGTTCCTACATCCTTTGACGTGCGGCTTTGCGCGAGGAGTTGCTTGGAAAATCGCGGCACAAGTTGACGCAAACGAGAATATAAAGTGCGAAGAGAATGAGACGCGAAAGGATTATCAAGTGTGATTGATGCGTGAGAGATATAACCGCTTCTCGAATATATTTCAAGGCTGTAAGGAGAACTTTTCTGCAGATCTGAAACGTTTCAAATCCATTTTCCCACCTCTTCGCGAGACATTTAGTCGGTGGAATCACAGGAATATCGCAGAGCGCAATCAATACACAGCAGCGTTCAATATCAAAGCTTGGAATGAACTGTCCTGAGCGACGCGAATTGAACATACGTTCAAAGATTACAAGACATGCCAGCTCAAATACAGCAATATTCAAGCGTTATTCCCTGTAAATTCCAATAGATTCACCAGCTTAATGAAGGAAAACAACCTCAATGCTGCAAACCAAGCTATTGAGGTCCGACTGCCAAACCAACCACGTAACAGTAACACTACTCTCCGTGAAGCATGCGAGACTGCAAAGTCATTGTACGACCAGGTGAACCCCATCAGGGGGCATATTGAGCCAGTGCTTCCACCCCTCTTTAAAGTAATATGTTTTCAAAAATTTATGTATAAATAAATAATTTATAATAATGTAGTTACCAAAATGTATTATTTTACAGATGTTTTGGGAAACGACAGTCGTTAGCTGGAAGGCAAAGGGAGAGGTTGGCGATGGGTTTTGAAAGCAAAGACGAGGCGGCCGAACAACGTACCGGTAATCTACAGAGAAAACAAGAAAAGCAGAAAAGTCCTGTCGGCAAGTTTGAAAACATGGAGTGGGTCAAGGAAGGGATGAAGGCTGAAGTGAACAGCTATGGTGATGGCACTTTGGTTAACAGGTCTGATTTAGCAAGGCGGTATGGAATTAAGAACAAAACTGGACAGTTAGCTCAAAATGGTGGCCAAATAGCTATGGAGTGGTTGAAGTCAGAAGGAGTTGATGTGGAGAGATTCAAGAAAAGAAGAAGAGAGAGTGACGTTGGAAATATAAGGAAAATATTGAAAAAAGGTGCAGGTGGTGAAATTACTGTTCCATGCCCTGAAACCAATAAGAAATTGAAGGATAAATTGAAAGAAAATATTTTATCAGGCGAAATGAATGTTGGGGAATTAATATTGCCAAGAAAGGTAATTGAAAGTAAATCAATTTAATCTCAATTGTATATTTATTTTTTTATTAAGTATTATAAACTATACTGGTTCAATGTAGTAAAAATTCGAAATTATCATGATATACTGGACAAGTGCAGTTTACAGTATTAAATATTGCCTCTGAAATTCCAAAGACAAATTTGTGTGGAATTATGTACATAGAGGAAACAGTTCAGAACAAATTTCAGTATTAAAATGAACAGTATCATATAAGATTTTTAAATTATTCTTTAAAACATTGAACCAGTTATTAGTTTGATTATGTCAGTGCTATTAAATAATAAACTCACTGGTGGAATAATTGACTTGGCAAATTGTAGATTAACACTGCATGTCCATTTGTAGCTAGACCTCTTTAATGAAAATCCTCTTTTATGATTGTGTACCAGCTAGAAAAATGCATGTATACATACACATTAAAATCCCAATTATAATATAATTTGACTCAGACATCTTGTATATTTTTGTTTAGTATGAGAAGCTAGTGTTGAAAGAAGATGGTTCTATTGAAAAATCACACTTTTTTGTGGAAGGACGCAAGTGCCCACTGGTAGAAGTAAGGAAAAGAAAGCTGAATGAGTTGGAAAAATTTATGCGAATCAATTCCGAGAAAGATGTGGATAGCATGAGCAAAGAAGAAGTTGTGAACAGGCTGGAAATGCTCAATGAAAAAAAGGACGGGGAAGATGAAACAGTGATGAGAGAAAGGTTAAAGGTCATGGAAAAAACACGGCATTTACTGGTATGGCATGACCTCTCTACAGTAGCTAACCATTCTCACATTGTGTTTATGGCAACCTGCCTGTATGACCAAGCCACATTCTACACCAACAACGAGTGCGAAGTTATAACGGGAAAAAAGGTCAACATCCAGTCATTAGTCGAAGCCCCAAGTCTGTACATCGTAGCAAGGTCCTCGTCCTCGGATAAAGATGAGTTGTGCTATGTGGAAACCAGACTTGGATGTTTGGATGAACTCTCCGATCCTACTACATCAAACTCTGGTATACCAGTTGTGGACAAGATGAGTTTTTTTCATGGCGACAGTCCATCTCGCCAATATGAAACTGACCAGCAAAAGGGGGGAAATTTCTACTGTGCTGTATGTGGTGCCAATGCTCACCGGGTGCATGAACAACAGCAATTGATTTTTAAAGGTCCATTTGGTAAAGCAAATTCCTTGGCAATGTCAAACAAACCTTTTCATGGACTAACAAAAACCAACTTGATACGTAAGTTAAATGCTAGGGCAATCTATGAAGGAGATAAGAAGAATGAATTAGAGGATCTTTCGAAGGAGCAGTTGCATGGAGTGCAAAGAGTACCAGCCCTATTATTTACAAGTCCTAACAAAACCTTAGAATCAATTAACTGTGCTAGTTATGAAGTTATAGGTTTTGAACCTCTCCACGACATTGGGAAGCACATTGAAAATCTATTTGGTGAGCTACCAGACCATCTACCAACCGATGAGGCTTCTAAACTGAAAGCTGTTCTTGAATTGTGCATTGGGGGGAAAGACACAAAGCGAACTGTTGATTATCGCTGTGCTTTGATTGTGGTTTCAAATCAGCTTCGAGGCTCAGTTAATCCAATGGTTCAATTGTTGCTTGACACCCTTGTTGAAATTCAAGAACTAGCCTACAGTTCACAAGCTAAGAGAACACCGCGATCAGTCCTGAGATTCCACAACCTTACCTGGCATCATGCAATGTTGTGTAGGTCAGTTATTGGATTTTCCTTTATAGCAAATGACAACTCGAACGTTTTACGGTAACTACTTCCATAACATTACAGCACATGCAACAATCCAGAACAGACTGATAAGTGGCATATCAGCAAACACCGAAGAACAGGAACGAGTATTTAACAGCATCAACAACATAACCCGAATGACATCTTCTAACCACCCAGATCACATCATTGGCAACGTTTTTATCCGAGTCCAGGCTGAAAAAGAATTCAAGACCCATCAACAATGTCTGTCACACAAGAAGCTCATGTTTCCAAGCTTGCATCTTCTCTACCAGATTTTGGAAACACTGTTATTCCTAAGCAGATGCTAGTAAGTAATTCCAGACCTTGGCAAGCTCATCTTGAAAGGGTCTGTGATTTCTTATTAGCAGGTGAAGGAATTTGGTGGAGAACATGCAAGAATGGTGACATTGAATTTTTTGATGCAAAGGAAAATCCCGAAGCAGTTCCTCAAGGACCAATCTTGCACCACTTTCGCTCCAGCAACTTCAAGAAAGAGGAAGCTTACTTGAAAAGCTGCTGGCAAACATGTTTGGAGAAAAAAGTACAAATGCCAATCAAAGTGCTTCAGATTGAAAATGCTGAGGGCAACATGGTGTGGGTAGTGAGACTGTGTGTAGTCTACGCTGTGGGTAGTGAGACTATGGTTGGTTGTGATGATGTTGTGCAAACTGGTGACAATGGAGGTTTGTATTGTAATAGTAGCAGTGAGCAAGGAGTTGTTGAATGCAGTACAAGGATAGTTGAGGTTACTGAAGATAATGCTCATGAAAATGGATGGAAGAATTCTGAAGCTAACAAGACCAGGGATAAAGGTACTTCTACTGTACCACTGATATATTTGTATTGACTCATTACCCGGAAATATAAAATAGGACTGATTAAGATCCCATCTCAATTTGATAATCAGGTATGAACATGTTTTGTCCCTGTTAAGCACATGCATTTCCTCTTGTCTATTTTTAGGAACAGAATTGAAACAGAAAACAGAAACAAAACAAGGACAAAAGCTGGGCTATATTTTGGGTCTAACTGAGGAGGTGTTACAGTTTGATATGGCAAGAAAAAGATTGAGGGCTTCACCAAACAATACTAATCTAATAAAAGATTATTTAGATGTCTTACCAATCATGGAAACGAAGATCTCACAGGAACAGACTATAATCAAACAACAGCTAAAACAACGAGAGCAGCAATACTTCGATAAAACTGGTAAACTACTAACATCAAAAACCTTGCTAAAAGATCCAACTTCAAAACTACTGATGGACAAACTGAAATACTGCAAAGCCCTGGTGGGCCAGTGGAAACGAGAAAGAATATGAATCCATGAATCAAAGATTATTATAAAAACGGCTCTTTTAAGAGCCACCAAATATTTTAAAGAATCATAAACGAAAGTTCGATAAAATAGTTTTCTTTTGCCTTTTTCCTTTCACTGGCTTTTGAATTTTTAACTACGTATTTTATACACTTACCATAATACACTGGCGCTGCCTTTAGTCTGTGAATGTTCCATCAATACTTTTATATACACGCGTTCAAAATGACTATTTTTCCACGCGAATGTTTCTTCTTACATTTGTGAGGTTACAGAGAGACCAATGTCCCGTAAATACACTTCCAAAACAGAGCAAAGTTGAAATTGGCATACTTTATATTCTGTGGTACTGGTATTTCAACGTTTAAAAGACAGTTTAAAATGCATTCCGTTGCTAAGAAACAGCGCTAGAGCTGGACCACTAAAGCGCTAAAATCAATTTTGATTCCGGGACCGTGATAGCAACTTCTATTTCAATAATACAGTATATTCACATTCTTTTGTTGTTCACATCGCTAAAAGCATAATGGAGAAAGCAAGCAACGAAATAAGTCAATTGCAAAAAAAGAGGGTAATGCGAAACTGCCGCAAGACGCGCAGGAGACAAGAACGAGCGGTCGCCAAACGCAGGGCTGTTGAAGAGGCTGTTGCGCAGAAGATAAGTGACGGCGTAAAGGAGCAGAAAGCACTGGCTGAGAAATATTATTCCAAATCGAAAAATATTTCCAAAGAGGCCAAGGAGCTAAGACGTAAAGTACCGGTACAAAGCCACATGAGAAAGGTATGATTTTGCTTCAAGCATGGATATAAAAATTCAATATTTTGTACATACACCATACAGGCATACAGTATTACTTCTTTGTGTAAGTCCCCTCGCCCCTTCCTCTCAAAAGGTCCCCTGTCCAATAAGGGTACCTTTTTGGACAAAAAAATGTACTAGTGGGGGGTGTTCCCCCATATTTAACAATTGTAACCCTGTAGGGCAAATTTTGCCCTGTTGGTTGGGCAAAAATGCATTCAAGGCATGTTGAGTAAGAACAAAATGCTTTTAAGACCAGTTAGGGCAATTTGAAAAATTTGTTGATCTAATAAACATAATTTCTGACCATCAAAATTCTATGAAATCTTTCCCCAAAGTGCATGAAACGGCATTTCAGAGAGTCTACCTTTCAAAATTTTCTGTTGGAGCATGTCCCCATGCCACACCCCCTAGTGACCTTGTGCCTTCAGCCCTCACTAGCGGTACGGGGGTTCCCATAAACCATTTCTATTTTTGCAAACCACTTTACCTTATGTCCCGACCACTCCCTTTCATCAGGACAGACGATCTTTAGACCCAAGTTATGCCCCTACCTCTATTCATAATATGGAACATGTGTAGTGAACAGATATATTTTGATAATATACTGGAAGCTCATGTTAGTTAAATCATCAATAAGTCCCTCTAACAGTATGTATAGTACATGTAGATGTAATCTAATAGATTGCATCAGTTGTGATTACTGTACAATGGTAATTGTAATAGGCATTTTATAGTCATATATACATCTAGATTCTTTACATGTAAAATAGTTTGTTAACATGTTAATAAGTATTGAGTGGAAGAAAATCACAACACCAGAATTACTATTTGTTTTACTACATTAATTCTAATACAAATTCAATTATATTAGTATTAGTAATGCTATAAGTTTCAATGGATACTGCTGCAATTGGTAATGGCCCAATAACTAAAATGATTACTGCTTCAGTAAAGCAAATAAGCCCTAGTGAGTTGTCAGCAGTGGACGGAAATAACTCGGCTACCATTCCTGTTTGCTCCGGAACCTATGGGGAGTGTGTTATTAAAAAGATGAAGAGATTTGGCATAGTAGTTATCGAGAAGAAGCTGCCAACATCTGATTTAAAAGCACTTATGAGTGAAGCACAATGTATGAACACACTAACTCATGCATCTATCCCACATTTATTAGGGGTTCAAATTGAAGAAAAGCCTTTTCTTTAATCATGCAATATCTTGGTGAGGATATGGAATCTGTTACAGTTCATAAGCTGTTACACCAAACCATGGCAAAACATTTGTCCCTCTCTGCAAATGAGTGGATTTCAGTTTTACTTGACGTTACAGAAGCTCTCTTACATGTTCACAACAAAGGTTTCTTGCACTGTGATGTCAAGTCAAACAATGTTCTTGTTTCAGGAAAGAAGGGTTTTCTGATAGACTCGAAAGTACAGTTATTTTTACAACCATGTTGCCACAGAGGTTTTACGAGGTTTCCCAGTGAGTACATCCAGTGATGTTTTTTCCCTTGGGGTAATCATACATAGTGTTGGAAAGAAATTGCCAAATGCCTGTCTGGAGTCCTTTGGAAAGCATTGCAAAGATACCAAGCCAGCAGTGAGGCCATCTGTGGCAGAGGTAGTAAGAGTCTTGAAGGAGAACTTGCAATGAGGACTGTAATTTAGCCTGTATAATGAATGCAGAAATTGAAAAGATTTTAACGAACTATTGTAAATTGCCTGGCATTATCACTGTGTAGGGTGCATTGTCACTAAGTATGTATGTTAAAATATATCACATTGAAATATTACTTTAAAATACCCTATTTTCACACTGTGAATTGCTGAAACTTATGTTGTCAAGACTTTGAGTCTTTCGTCAGCAGGTTGTCAAGATCTAGAGTCTTTCGGCCGCCAGTGGAACTGTTTTACAGTGTGGATAATATGATTAAATATTTAACTGATAAATTAAAGTAGACTTTATACTGTGAATAGTGGAAACTTATGTCTTCAAGACTTCGAGTCTTTCGTCAGCAGGTTGTCAAGATCTAGAGTCTTTCGGCACCAGTGGAAACTGTTTTACAGTGTGGATAGTATGATTAAATATTTAACTAATAAATTAAAGTAGACTTTATACTGTGAATAGTGGAAACTTATGTTGTCAATACTTCGAGTTTTTCGTCAGCAGGTTGTCAAGATCTAGAGTCTTTTGGCAGCCAGTGGAAACTGTTTTACAGTGTGGATAGTATGATTAAATATTTAACTATGTCAATGCTTTGAGTTATTCAAGACATTTATAGTCTGAAGTCCATCCATCTGTTGAAAATTTACTTTATCAACGGCAAATTTATATAAACATTCAATCGTTGTTTTATGTTATAAATTGCACGGTTTTAGTATATACAGTAGTGTACTTTAATTTCGTGTAAAGCTGTAAAAATGCTATATTTATTTTACTGCGTTTGGTGGATAATCCAAGTGAGTAGATATATACACAATTTAAGACCTAACCAGGAACGGTTGCGAAAAATGCAACACTATAGGTCCTCTGGCAGGAATTGAACCCACGGCCCTGCGATTCCGGTGCAGCGCTCTAAACCCGCACACCCGATAACCTATATATACAGAACTTACGGTTACAGCTCAGCAACTGGCCTCTGTAGCTCAGTTGGTTAGTTATAGCGCTGCACCGGAATCGCATGGCCGTGGGTTCAATGGGCCAATTGCGGAATTGCAAAGCATCATGGTAGTTTAGTTACACGGCAGAATTTTTCAACATGGCGATTGTATTTTTCGAACGAGGGAAGGTGCTAAACACATGGGAATTGAAAGAAAAGTTTTATCATTTTCTCTTCGATTAAAGTTTATATGAAATCTGTACGGCTTGTTTTATATTGCTACTTTGTCTTGGGTTTCTACGAGCGAGTGTGGTTGAAATATTCAACATCGCAACCAGAGTCACTGAAGCGGGGAAGGAGTTCGATTCGAGGTTGTCAGACACAAATTTTGGAATAGTTCACAATACAAAGGTGAGTACTGCATTAAATTATTTTCAGGATAAGGAACACGTTGTGACTCATTGTTTGCCTGAAAATTTCGGCGATCCATTTAATTCTAGCGACTTGAGAGTCAAAATTGTTTGCACACTTGACCGTCCCGAAACAACACATGTTTGATCAAACGTTCTCCTCACAAACTAAAACATTGAGGTTGTTTGGCAGGAAAAATAAAAACAGTTGCTGTTTGAAATACCGAGCTTTCACATTTCAAAGGTTTTCGCTGTTACAAAAAAGGTTTAAAAAGTACTTTTTAGTGCTATTCACTACTGTTCAAGTGTCTTACTGGAGTTTTTTAACCACAACATATTTGCTTGTTTCGAGTATATTTTGGAAAGTTTCGAGCCGTTTGGCTTACGGTCTGTTTTGATAAATATGGCAAGTGACATGGAAAAAGTGTCTAAAGGTAAAAAAAGTGCGTGGGAACGACCTGTTGTGTGCCACTTTGTCGAAGCAACAGTGTAAAAAATCTGGAATTATCCTTCCATATATTTCCTCTGGATTCGAGCTTAAATTAAAGGAAATATGGCTAAATTTATTGGGAATACAAAGACAACCTTTAAAAGCCCCAAAGTGTGTTCCTTACACTTTCCCGGTGGAAAGAAATCCTTTGGTGCATTGCCAACTGTCCTTAAAATATCATGCAGACAAACTCTCGTCCTATTGAAATTCTAATTCTCACGTATTAGCTGATTAAATGTAAATTTACCTACGACAGTAGACTTGCTCCAAGGCTGTCTCTTATAGGGGTTTTTATTGGGGAGTTATAAAGGATTGGGGAGTTATAAAAGGCGCGCGAAGTTATAAAGGGCGCACAAAAATGCGGGCGGGAGGAAATTAAGGCGGGCGGGAGGCGAGAAAATTGGGAGAGGAGAGACGGTTTAGGATAAAACACGGATACGGACAGGCGGATGAGTGGCGGACGGACGGACGGACGGATGACTTCAATTGTAATGCAACGCTATTTAAAAGTCATATCCGAAAGGGTAAGACGCGGATATGGTATAGAAAATGCTTCTCGTGCCTTTTAAAGTCATATCCGCGTTTTACCCTTTCGGGTAAAACGCGGATATGGTATAAAAAATGCTTGGGTAAAACGCGGATATGGTATAGAAAATGCTTCTCCTGCCCTTCGACTGTTTACGTGGGTATCGGTATATCAAAGGTTTCATATTTCAGTAGGAGACACATAGATGGATACAATTTCATCACACTCACACATACTGAAGCAACAGTCCAGACAAACGCGTTAAACTTCCTTTCTTAATTCGCCGACTGCCGCATGCGAGCATGATGTGAGATACATCATAGTTCAACATGTCATTTTTTGGTAGCTTGGGCAAAATTCGCGAGCCTACTGGTGAAACGGTAGATACCTCTGTATTGCCCCAATACTCATATCGATGCCTCATCGATAAAGATGAAATTGGCGAAGGTGGTTTCGCGGTTGTATTTACGGCGATGCTGCCAGAAAATGGCTAAAAAATTGTGGTAAAAAAGATGCTAGCTTCTGACAACGAAGCAAAATTACAGCATCCAAACATTGTGGAATTTAAAGGAGTTTGTCTTGACAAATATGCTGTACTGCTAGAATATGTATATTTTGATTTTAATCCAATTGGAAATGATATCAGGGTACATAGCCTAGCAAACTTCTTAGCAGTTTGCGAAGAATCTAGTTGCGACGGAATACATTGCTCTGTATTTATTCATTCGTCTTTGGACAGCTATGGCAAACTGGGTACAATCCCAGCTCACTGCGCAACACATGGTACTACTACGGCAATTTGGCATGCGTGTTTAGCTGTTCAGTTAATTATATATCATCTTTAGAATTCCACATGCATGCGAAGTCATCTGCATGATATTTCATTTAACTTGTATTGACTTTCCCGTATACACAGTACATTTAAGTTAATTTGCAATTAGTGGAACGGGGTTTTAAAGAATTGTTAGGAAATGTGTCTAAGTTTCGTTTCCAAATTGATAGAGACATGTACACATCATTTTCTTAATTATAGGGATTTAGCACGTTTAAGTTAGAATTCTAGATCGTTAGCATTAAATTCAGTTAAACAGTATCGTACTATTAGTTATAAAATTTTGCCTAAAACACTGCTCAAACGAGCATGAGAGTTGATGGAAGTTACAACCTTTGCTCGCGTTTGAGATCAAACTGCATCAACTCTCATGCATGCACTGTCATTAAGTGCTGATGCTCAAATGTGTATAAGACGAGAAAAGCATTTTCTATACTTTAAAAGGCACGAGAAGCATTTTCTATACCATATCCGCGTTTTACCCGAAAGGGTAAAACGCGGATATGACGCGTTTTACCCCGAAAGGGTAAAACGCGGATATTACTTTAAAAGGCAGGAGAAGCATTTTCTATACCATATTTGCGTTTTACCCGAAAGGGTAAAACGCGGATATGACTTTAAAAGGCACGACTCACGCGCCAAATTTACCGGTTGATTTTTCCACCGGAGGCGGGCCAGTAACCTGCTGTTTATTCGGAAATAGATTAAATATAAGCTGTCATCTGTAGCTTCGGTAGTGAGAAAATAATCACAGCTCGTCACAGCTTGCCGCGAACTGAAAGTGTTTGTTTTCGTCTGAGGCTTAGAATGAGATCTATAAAGGATGCTATTGTGTATGAAGCAACAAAATGCGGCTACAAAATACCAGCAAAGGCAAGTGGCAGAAACATATCATTCTGAGCGAAATGTTTTCATGTTGCGCCAACAGTATCTGGTGTCGAATGTCAGCACCGCAAGGCACAAACTTGTCAGTCCACTTTCGCGCCGAATTTATAGTCGGATTCAAATTCCTGCAAGGGAAATAAGTCTGTCTCTGCTCTCCCAATTTTCTCGTCTAAGCCTTAATTTCCTCCCGCCCGCATTTTCGTGCGCCCTTTATAACTCCCCGATCCTTTATACCTCTTTATAACTCCCCAATAACCCCTTTAAGAGACAGACTTGGAGCAAGTCTACCACGACAGTGACGACACACGACGGGCAAATATGGGCACGGTGGTGACATTTGGATAGACGATACGGGTACAAAAGTACAACTGCTTGGCAACATCCCAGTACGAACTGTAAACGCGTATTTTAGTCGTAAATATACTCGCAATATATCGCTGTTCTGGAAGCTAGTTGGGCACGATTCGTTTGCAATGCTCGCGGTGTTACGAAGCTAAATAAATTTTGTTCAAATTCAATTATAAAAGATGGATAGTCTGCGATTTCACAATGGTAAGTATTATTTTAGTTCAGTCTGAGTATGCCAACATAATCGAACATAAATTATATGTAGACATATTTCGCTAGAATGTGCTAATGTATACTGTACAATGTCTAAATCTTCAGAGTGAAATAAGTTGCAGCTGAATGTCATGAAACATGTTACTATTGCGTGATGTACCTGTTGCTTTTATTTCTCGATTGTTCGGGTTTACGGCAGATATTAAATGTGTTGGTTTCATTGTTACAGTATATATTTAGTATAATGTGAACGTAGATCCGGTTTAGATTTAATATCTGAATGACCCTTGCTGTATATAATAATCTTGCTCCTTATATATTTGCCTTATTTTTTTCCATATATTTATAGGATACGCTAATATTGGATAATAAATAAAAGAATGCGCTAGATGGTAATAAATAAAACGCGCTAAATGCTAATATAACGAGGAAATGAATCATAAAATAATTAATAAATAGCCTCTGCCTCACCCTTCGCCGACCGCGGTTATCATACTCGATGTTCAATTACGCTCTAGCGCTTCTGATTCATAAAATAATTAAATAAATAGCCTCTGCGGAGGAGAGAGGTATATTACTGTGATTGTGAACGGATTGAACAAGTTTAGGACCAAATATATGCTGCTGAGTTGCTCATATATATGTTGATCGTAAATCGTAATCTGCGGAAGACATAACATATAACTAACATATATGTGTTATTATGCATATATGGTTACTGTTCATGCGTTTTAAATATAATATGGTACAACATAAAATGGTAGAAACCAGTGCGTATAATCCAGTCATAGGATTGATATTAGCCTAAATAGAGTATTCTGTGCACAATTATACATTATATATATACCAACGTAGACTGGTGAAAGGTCGTGGCGTAAAGCCTAAAGGCTTTAATTAAGAAGCAAAAATTCAGGGATGATTCTAATTAAAAAATTAAAAAATCTTAAACAATAAAACATTATTCTATATAGCATAAGTCAGTTTAGGATTGTTGGAGCACATGCATTTACTGCATTATAGTATCGTTTATTTACAGCATTTTCACCATTTTTCCCATTAAAGTTTCGCGAGGTCTGGGGCTATTTCCAAGTTAAGTACTTGAGAAAGTAAATAAATAGACATATTGTACCATCCTTATCATCAGGAACCGAGTCTCACCAGATGGTCTATGAAAGTGTTTTTGCGCACCTTCACATACCGGTATACATCTTTGGTGCGACCACTGAAAGTAGCTCTTAACTAACCTAGTGACAGAATTTCTTCATCAGCCCTCCAAATATACTGGAAGGCAAGTCAATTGTTTACCGTACAATTGTTTGGAACTAGAGTGTTTTGTATATAGTACTGAATTCCCGACATCAAATAGGAATATGTGGCAGTAGCATATCAAACAGGCACTGTAATGCCGAATGATGAACAGTCAGTAATTGTTGCACCTTGGCGACAGTCAAGTCGAATCGACAGTCAAGTCGAATGATGAACAGTCAGTAATTGTTGCACCTTAGTGTTTTGTATATACTGAATTCCCGACAACAAATAGGAATATATGGCAGTAGCATATCAAACAGACACTGTAATGCCGAATGATGAACAGTCAGTAATTGTTGCACCTTGGCAACAATTACTGACTAGTTGGTTCGGCAGGTGAGTTGTTATACACTCCTTAGCGGATTTCGACTTCCATGACCACCGTCCTGCTCTCAAGACCAGGTTTGTAATAACCACAAGAAAAAATCCATTCATATAATTATGTACCAGACCAAATGGATGTATGGAGATTGCTGGATCTTAAACCGTCTTAATAATTCAATAAACTAAAACTAAGCATTTTTAATATAAAATCGAAAATGGGGGTCACCAAATTCGAAGTCGTTTTCCGAGTTAATTGGTTTATTAAAGGGAAAATATCCGCCATATTGGCACGTAAATGTTGGCATAGCAACGGCAGTCGCGTGACCTGATCGATATACGAGGCTTCCCTTATTTGAGTTAAATACCTGTTGTAATTTTTACGAAATATTAACCCGGTATATTGTGGAATAAAATCCATTAAAGGGATTTCAGTTCTAAAATTTGATAAGATGACCAATGGACAACACTTTGTGAAGCAGATGCCCATTTAGACTTGCTCCAAGTCTGTCTTAATTTCTTCCCGCCCGCATTTTCGCGCTCCCCAATAAAAACCCCTATAAGAGACAGACTTGGAGCAAGTGTAATGCCTATTCTTTGCAAGTTGACAAGATATATCCTTCAACCAATTACCACTGACGAGTAAAATCGTCTGGCGTAAGACAGAATAAAATACTAAAGTATAGGCTCATCTGTGCAGTGGCGGATTACCCAATAGGCAGAGTAGGCTGAAGCATACAGGTCCGGGCTTTCAAGAGACCCGTGATTTTCAGAGAATGCAAATTTTATTAGAATTGTCAGCAAAATGGCCCCAGAAAGCAGGAGATAGCATTTCCGAGACCTTAAATTTCCTTCGGCGGGACATGGCCCATTGGCCCGAACCTCGCTAAAAGATGTGCCACCGTTTACAGCCGGCGTGAGATTGTGAGAATATCATCCTCAACTCCCCAAGGCCCACGAATTTTTCTTAGCCTACAGGCCCCGTAACTGGTAATCCGCCACTGCATCTGTGCGCATTATCAGCTAGTGGGTTGGTTATCAGCTAGTGGTACAGATTTTGAGGGAAGCATGCCCCCTAAGATGTCATTGTTTTAAAGAGGCCTTATGTACTCTCCTGTTTAGCAGGTATAGAATGTAAATATAGTATATATAGTTTATTGATCTATGAAGGTCTTCCAGTTCAGGACTAACAAATGTGTTAAATGCTGAAGAGTGCAATGCTCTTTGCAATGTATAGGTCAGCTAATGTCAACCTTTTTAACTTATTGCAGAATGTGTCAATATTCAGACATCACGTGACGAGGAATCTGATGGCAAGTTAAAAGCTTTGAGTGGTAAATTTGTTGGATACATACACAACGTATTACCACTTAAAGGGAGCGTCTCTTTGACTTTCAAATTCAGGGCAAAGATAATACTGTCCGAGGTGTTTCTTTTTATCCCCAAAATTAAGAAAGTTCACAGAGCTTACTTGTAGGCTCGCCTGTCAAATTAAATATCCAACATGGAATATCTTCTCATGGGTAATGACCTATCAATAGCGGACGTCCCTGAGATTCCCGAGAAACTGAGCACGATAAATATTTCGACTATCAAGACATTATGTTTTGGTCAAACCGTCACAGTGAGCGCCAAGATACCACACTTATACGTAGCTAAGAATGGTGTCCCCAGTAACGCAAATTAATATGCAGAATGTTGTGATTGCTGATCCGTCGGGCACAATGAAAATGACGTTATGGATAGACTTTTTCAGGACAGTCAACCAGAATGCCACCTATACCTTCCGCAACATGACCGTATTATAGAGATAAGTTTACTCATGAAATTTGCTTGAGCACTGCAATCACGGGTTCGGTGATTGAACCGGCGCCAGATTTTCAAGAAGTTCTCGCAGTGTCGGTTAAACAAGTGTGACTACACGAGGAGAAATAGTCGCAGTTGTCAAAATTACTTACTATGTGAGAAAAAGTGGATCGGAATTTTCAACAAGTTTTCACTGAATGTGACAATTGCCACTTAAAACAGAAGAACACAACGTGCAACAAACAATGGTTTGCCCAAGTGATGTTCGAAGACTATAACGATTGTAACAAAATACTTAATCTTACTTTATTCGATGACGTTATTCTCCAAATAGCTACTTTGGAAGGGAAGAGCATGGAAAAACATGACTTAACACAAAAAATTATAGAATCTTTACTTTTCGAGTAACCGGTAATTTCTGTCACATTCAACAGACGAAGTATAGAGCGGTTGAAAGTGTCCATATCCTGTAAGAGATACTACGTTAGCTATGTTTATATATGTATATTTCATTCAAAGATTTTTAAAGACAGATTTAAAGCTAAAGGCTCTGGACAAAAGTCTAAAACGTTGTAAAGATATTTTATAAAACGTTTTTGTATTTCACGGGTTAAAATAAATTTGGGTTTATTTTGTTTTGTTATATTCAATAGACTGTGTAGATGGAATTGCGAATCTGCGATCATAAGCGCAAGGGGGTGAAAAATGTGGGGGCGGCCGGACGAACGCAACTTTGTTCGACGAAGACACAACTTTGCCCGACAAAATATTAAATGTCTAACAAATACATCATAATAGAACAACACACTATTTATAGAACAAATTGAGGGTTGCTTCGCGTGTGCCTAAAGGATATAAACAAAATCTCGACGTTTCGAGTTAAACCCCTTCGTCAGGAGAAATTAGTAGGATCCTACTAATTTCTCCTTACGAAGGGCTTTAGCTCGAAACGTCGAGAATTTGTTTATATCCTTTAGGCACACGCGAAGCAACCCTCAATTTGTTCTATATGTCCGTGGCCGACGCTGAATCAAAGTCTACGATATCCAACACACTCTTTATATGTGTATTTAATAGGGTAAAGTACCAGTGCCGGAATTTTCACTGTGGGGACAAGTTGTTAAAAACAAAATGCGGGTCAGGTTTGCCTAAGCAGCGAGATGGAAGGGAAAGTTATAAGTTTATATGTAGCTGATACAACTGTAATTTATTTTAATCTCTAAAAATATCTGACCATAGACTATCTAGAAGACAGGGACTGGAAACGCCATTGTTTTGCGCGTGCTGTCCGTGATACGGCCTGTAGAACAACAATGTCAATGACAATGGCGAGTGTTTTTGTAGTTCGAAATAATACGCATGCATTCAAAGGTGATTTTTGGCTTTGGTAATCCCAATAGAAATTTGAAAAGGCTTTAGCTGCATTGACATTTCTATTTTTGGTCAATATATATAAATGGAAAACCCTGAAATATATTCAAAGTAAAGTTACAGGGTTTGAAGTAGGTGTGTACACTGTACAGCGACAACAACAATGGCGAGTTTTTGTAGTTCAAAATAATACACATGCACTCAAAGGTCATTTTTTGCTTTGTTAAAGTCAATAGAAGTTTAAAAAGCGATAGCTGCATTGACATATATATTTCTGTTCATTATATATAGATAAGAAACCCTGAAATATACTTAAAGTGAAGTTACAGGGTTTGAAGTACGTGTGTACAGAAACAACAACAATGGCGAGCTTTTTGTATTTCAAAATAATACGCATGCACTCAAAAGTGATTTTTTGTTTTGTTAGACCCAGGAGAAGTTTGAAATAGCGATAGCTGCATTCACATTTCTATTTTTGTTCAATGTATATAGATGAGAATCCCTGAAATATATTTAGAATGAAGTTACAGGGTTTGAAGTAAGTGTGTACAGAAACAACAACGAAGGCGGCTATTTTGTAGTTCAAAATAATACGCATGCATTCAAAGGTGATTTTTTGCTTTATTAAATCCAAGAGAACTTTGAAAAAGCGATAGTTGCATCGTCATTTCCATTCTTGTTTAAAATATGTAAATGAGAAGTCTTGAAATTTATTTAAAGTGACATTACAGGGTTTGAAGTAGGTGCATACACTAACAGGGCCGGACCGACGGGGGGGTTTGGGGGGGTGTCACACCCCCCCCAGAAATTATATTTGGAGTTTCAGTCGGCAGAAGTGCTATTTTAGTCGGCACACAAAAATATTTTTGATGACTAAAACAGGCCCGTAGCTGGAGGGGGGCACAATTTCAGTTTTATTTACAGATTTTGTTTTTAAAAAGTAAATTTTATAGGCAGGAAGTAACTTATCTATAGTAATTTAAAGTTTAAAGTAGTAAAGTACCAATTGCAAAGGATATGTTGTCCGGAAGCAATCTAGTCGGTACAATTTCGTTAGTCAGTCGGTTGAAAGGACCTTACACCCCCCCTGATAAATTTTCTGAGGACGGCCCTGTACACTAACAACAACAATGGTGACATTTTTGTAGTCAAAACGGGAACGCACGCTTTCAATGGTGTTTTTTAGCTTTGTTAAACCATCAAAAAGTTTGAAAAGTCGAAAGTTGCATCGACATTTTTATTCTTATTTAAAATATGTAAATGTGAAGTTCTGAAATATATAAAAAGTGAAGTTACAGGGTTTGAAGTGAGGACAACATAAGTTGCAATCCTTTCGTAGTCGCGCAAACAGAGGCGTCAAAAACCTCGTTTGTACAAGATTGGCATATCGCACAAAGTTGTAACTACCCTATTTGCATTAACATTGCATATGAGATGATAAATATATGTTGTAAAAGACAAGTGATAGCCTTCTCGTCAAGTTCCAGGGTTTGAAAGGAAACTACTTATGTACGGATGCTTTTTACGTGCGCCATTTTGATGTACATACTACGACAAAACTGGAATTATGAATAATATTTATAGTCAAAATGGAAAAATAAATACGTACTTACGTTGGCAATAACTCAATATTAATTAGATGTACTTGGATTTAAATAGGCCAAATTACCAAAGGGATTCACTTTTTTTTGTTCTGATTAAGGCTGGTTGCCGTGGCAACTGGTGATTGCTACGTGATAAAAGCGCATCACGGATGTCGCGTCAGCAACATTAGCGCTTTGCCCAGCGTTTCCAGTCCCTGTCTTCTGGATAGTCTATGATCTGACAGACGGGCACCGACCGACCGAGCGCTTGTGATTGTATATATCAGTTAAGCCTTGGTGGGGTTATAATATGTAGTCCGGGAGTGAATCCGGAAATTTTTTGAAAATTTAAGGGTAACAGAAAAGCAATTCCTGCATTTCAGTGTTAACACTGTCTATAAACAAGTACATAAATCAGTCTAAATGTTGACGTCATGTATCAATATGTTTAAAAATGCTTTTCGAACTGTGCGAGTGTGTATTGGCAACATCACGAGGCACCTTGACAACATCCATGCATTTATCATTTTTTCACATACCTGACTATAGTATTTATTATATTCATTTTGAAATCAATGGCATTTCTTGCAATCTGATTGGTCAAAAATAGTGCGATTAATTCCCAAATCGCATCATCTTGAGTATTAATCGCATCATTCTTAAACCAATCAGATTGAAGCTCTGCACCACAACAACCAATCAGATTGAATGATAGAATTCGACTAGCCAATCAATTTAAAGAAAAATGTGCTCTGGCAAATGACCAAATCTGTTCACCATAAATTGTCAATACTCTAGACTGCATTTACTGCAGTTTTTTTCATAAAAATCAACATAAAGGCGAGTCAAACTTAAAAGAATATCAAATAATTTTTCACAAATACAGGCCAAATTATCAACAAAATTTTGAATGAAACATTGTCAAAATGTCAACAAAAACAAGTTTCATTTGAGCAACAGCCAAAACTGAACACAAAGCTGTCAAAGGCACAAGCTATTAAAACATGGAATGATCGATTGTAGTGTCAATGTTTGAATGCACAAAATCACAAGAAACGTTTATCATTTTACATGTAAAGTCTACGATATCTTTACACTTACTTTTTCGGTCTTTATTTCTAGAAATTCACTCACATTTTGCTTGTTTATACTGAGTCAATTTGTCAAATTACAATTCATGTTGTTGCTATGCTACGGCATTTCAGGGAGTATCGCGGGTGTGTCAATTGTAAACAAAGACCAATAAAATACCTCTTCCGGTTTAAAAAATTATTTAGATTTCAAAATTAAGATAATAAAGTGGAAATTGAACTTCGTGTCGTGCAATTTTGGTCTGAAATCAAACTTGTGATTACAAATCGCACTCCCGCTTCGCGGTCGTGCGATTTTGTAATCACGCGTTTGATTTCAGTCCAAATTGCACTCCACTCAGTTCAATTACCGTTATTTATGACTATCGATCGACATCATAAAATTGAATAATTACTATTATTATTTACGAATTTTTACATAGGATGGACACTTCATTATGCAACATACTGTTATCAATGTGGGTCCTCTTTCTATAAGTATACCTATTACGATTACCTATATTATAATATAAATAAACAAAACAGACAAACAAACAAACAAACAAACAAACAAACAAACAGACAATATGAAATAAATAAATAAAGTCACACAAAATGCGTGTGCAACAGTCTCACAAAACTTTTAAATTCCTTTTCCCTTCTTATACCAACCGGAAGGTTATTGTATATCTTTGCGGCGGCATTGTAGAATGACTGTCTGGGATACTCAAGCTTTACTTTAGGCAGTTTAACCAGAACATAACTATTACTTGTACGTTGTTGCATGGTGTTCATTGATCTCAAAATAGCCTAATTTGGATTACGTAATTTGGATAGCAGTCGCAGGCGATTACCAGACTTTTTGTGGGCTCTATCAAAATTTTCACTCATTGTTAGACATTAATCAAGTATATATATCCCAGGTATTTATATGTCTACGTTACATTTAGGACCTCTCCTCTGTATTTTATTTCTAAATCAAGTGGTTGCATTGACAACCTCTTTGCTGTACCAAACAGCATTATCTCAGTTTTACCCTTCTTAAGATTATGACTAACTCATTTTGATCGAAATACTCTGATATTGACTCCAAATCCTGTGACAATGCCCGTTCTATGGCTTCTAGTCCTTTCCCGAAAAATAAATTACAATGTCATCAGCATATTGTAAGATTTGCTCAGTTGATCCTCAAAAATAATTGTAAAAAACAATGAACAGCAAAGGTCGCAGTATAGATCCCTGCGGCACCCCGCTAAAAACCGGTTCAGTGGATGATGTGTTTACACCTACTTGAACGTATTGCTTCCGATTAAACAAATAATCGGTAAACCAAAATAGCTCATCATCTTTCACGCCATACACTTGTAATTTACGATGAAGGACACTGTGACTTATAGTATCGAAGGCCTTACTAAGGTCTATAAAAACAGCTCCAACTAGGTTACCCCCATCGACCTCTCTTCTTATATCATCCGTCGACAACGTTGGCGCTATATTTATAGATCTCTTGGACCGATAACCAAATTGATATTTTGATATCAAGTTTTCTTCCTCAAGAAAATCTATAAATTGTCTATGAATAGCTCTCTCCAATAATTTTGATAGAACCGGCAGCACTGATATAGGTCGATAATTTTCCGGTTGATCATATGACCCTGATTTATGTACCGGTATTACTGTACTTTAGCTATCTTCCAAATTGCGGGTACCGTAGAGGTTTGCACCGATAAATTCAGCATGTACACCCAACGGATGGCAAATATATTCCCGCGACTATCTTTCAGCAAACCCGGTGGTAGTTCATATAGTCCAGTAGCTTTATTTCTCTTAAAATGCTTCAATTCATTTAGAATGAAACAGTTAGTTCGACATGAATTGCATTTTAAACACACGTCGTGTCCGTGACATCATTTCGACATGTTTTCTCCATATAAAATCTACTAGCGGTAATGACTTATCTTTAAGGCGCTGAACGGCATTAGCTAAAAATGCTAGGTTGATTTTGATCGTTATAGATGCTTGCACTTGTTGAAATTCCTTTAGATTTGTTGGCGCTGAACGGCATTAGCAAAGTAGTTGCTAAAAATGCTAGGTTGATTTTGATCGTTATAGATGCTTGCACTTGTTGAAATTCCTTTAGATTCCTTTAGATTTCTTTAATTGTGCTCCAAAATAAGTCTTTTTGATAAGTACTTTTTGCATAGCTTAGCTTATTATTACATTCACTTCTCAATTTCTTGTATACGTTCCAATCCTCATCCTTCTTAGTTCTACGAGCTTTTCTTAACATACGATCCCGGTTTATCATGCATTTTCTTATGTCAGAATTCAGCCAAGGGCATGGTTTTCCCTTCACCATTTTTACCATTTGCGGAGCATGCTTGTAGAAAACAGCTTTCAAAGATTTATTAAAATAATCCAAAGCAACATTAACATTACTTCCATCATAAATTATAACGGGTGCCAGTTGACACGCTTCATATCCTCTCTCATGGCATTCAGATCATACTTGGAATAATTCCGGCACGTAATAACTTTTGGCGCATATTTAAAGTTATGTATTTTGCGTATGCAACCAACCATATCATGATCGCTAAGACTGGTTGGGAAAACACTACACTTAGATATTGTCCGTGCGTCGTTAGTTGCTAAATCAATTAAACTAGCCGATTCTCTTGTGACGCGAGTAGCTTCCTTGACAATTTGACAAAAGCCATACAGTCGTAATAACGCATTAAAGTCTTTATGCTCGTTTATCTTTAGGTAGTTCACATTAAAGTCTCCGAAAATGATTATTTCTTTCAGCTCTTGTGTACCATCACGTAGCATGTCATCAAACCTATCATTAAAATTTGCAGGTAAATAAGCCGTTCCCTCTGGGGGCCTATAGTAGGAAGCTTTAGCAATGACTACGAGTACGACTACGACTACGAGATTCGTCATTTTCGCGCCAAACGCCGTGTTGTTTGTATACGCCATCTCGCAAAAGTCGTAGTCGTTGGGCTTTTGACTACGAGAATTTTGATAAATCTCGTACTCAAAAGCCCGACGACTACGACTTTTGCGAGATGGCGTATGCAAACAACACGCGAAAATGACGAATCTCGTACTCGTAGTCGTACTCGTAGTCACTGCTAAAGCTCCCTAGTATGTCGCAACGAGGAAACTTCTTGAATTCGTAATGAAGATTTTAATCCATATACTTTCTATATTATCGTTCTCTAGGTCTTTTCGCCTTGCCCATTTAATGTTTTTTCTTATAAACATGGCTACACCACCACACCTTCCAGCTTTTCTATTTCGTTTTATAAATACATATCATATCCAAGCATTTTAAACAAATTCTCTTTGTCATCGTACTGCTCGTCTATTATATGTGTTTCTGATATTGTCATTATGTCAATAGTAAGCTGGGAAAGTTCGCAAACAAACCCCGAATATTATGGTGAAACAGTTTCATACCTCTGTTCTTCATAAATTGATCTAATTGCTCTTGTAACGATCCTGGACAGGATTCGATGTCCCGGCTCAACAGCAGTATAACCTGATACATCGATATCCTTGACGATCGAAAAATGCAAGCCATTGGTTCCATAGGTTCTGGAAGTGGAATTTGTTCCGAGGTTTGTGTGCTAAATGAAACCGCTGTGACTTCCAGCATCCAAAGCCATTTTGCGATGAACATAAACGTAGGATACCTTGCCCTTTCTTACGAAGAAAAGGTTTTTGTTTGAAAGGGGATCAGTGCGATTTTTCTCATGATCGTTTTTCCAATGACATGTTGGCACCTGCACCCGAAATGAACAGTCCTGTGTACCCTGCTTCTTTTTTACCTATCACCGAAGACTGATGACCCCAATGGAATTAATATCTCAGCAAATGGATATATGCACCCCCCAAATTACTCTCACAAAGCATAGATCTCCCAACCCTGGCCGAAACCCTTAATGGAGATGGTGGAAAGAAGTCAAATCGCTGGGTGGTTTGAAATCCCGTGGGTCCTAGATCAACCAGTTAATATCGGAAGAAACTCCATCCTGTAAAGACTTAGCCGAGACATACAACAACTTCCTTGTTGGACTCATATCGCATTTTAGTCCCTTAGAACCCAGGGGCGGATCCAGGGGTAGTCAACCCGGTCACGCGACTAGGGTAAAAAATTGCGAAGTTAATTAATTCGAATTCAAATCGCGGTCCAGTTATCAAATTGGTTCAGTGGCGTCAGTATATCTAAGTTCGTAGTCCAGTAATTACATTGCGTTCAGCGGTAAAGGTTTATGTAAAGCAATATGACGATCAGTCAAAACAGCGGTCTTCCGCTTGAATCTTGACCGACTTGGTGGCAAGTCTGGTCATTTGATTGGTTAGCAGCGATGTTGACCACTTACCGGGGAGTTCTGACCGGGCAACTCATCAGGGGCACAAATATAAGCTCTGCCATTGGCCAATCCTAAAAAATATCTGAGTTCTCATTGGCTGCATAATTTTGACCGATCAGAGCGAATCAGCCTGATCAGCCTGAATATATTTATAGAACTGCAAAGGTTCAACAAAGTAGCACAGCCAGAAATCCCAATGTCTGCCAGTATTTACGAGACCGTACAGTCCGTGTTTGCGAAAAACGATCGGCGATATCTTCAAGATATTGAAGTTGATCTAAAGAAGCGAATAGATGCTTCACCGAAGAGTTCTGTTGAAGAGCTAGTAATGTTTATTTGTGCGCAAAGTATTGACCCGCGTAGGTGATGAGGTGAACTTATTTACATAATATTGCGGTCAAGACTTAGACTCGACGCTTTATAATAATATACTTTATAGATAAGATTTACAGCGAACCAAGTTTAATACCCAGGCGAATCGGAAGTTTGTTTATGCTTTTTGTGGGCTAATATTAGTTTAATATTATCTATATCTATACTGGATTTATATAATGTATATGGAGCAATATACAAAGGCAATACCACATGGCATAGCTTGGTGTAAATGTGTAATACGATCATGTGTTATTTTGTGAAAATCATGTTTTTAATCCACAGCCACATGTTTTTAATCCACAGCCGCATTCAATGATTCAAATATTTAAATGTCTGATCAAGTGAAGTGAAATCCCTAAGGAGTGATTTGTTGGAGTCAGTGAGACTGAAAATTGCTATATGGGTCCCATCTTATGAGGTTAATTTTTGGCTGAAGCTGCTCCCAGAGTGCCGCAAATGGTGTTTAATTTCCGAGGTTCAAAAATCAAATATTTTCTGGGGGGGCATGCCCCCAGACCCCTCTAGGTTGCTCGCGCCTTCGGCGCTCGGCTAATTTTGCACCTGCGGCGCAAACTTGGATTGTCAGATATTTTGACTAACGTACGAACAATCCTGGATCCGCCCCTGCTTAGTCCAAAATACCAATGATAGACGTTGCCGACCATCCTTCTTATTAATACATGGCAAGTTTATTCAGAACTGCGGCGACTCAAAACCATCAAGTCACCTGGCCCGGACATGCTACAAAACAAGATTCTGAAAACTTTTGCTTTCGAATTGGCTCTCGTCATAACTGATATCTACAATACATCAATGCCGCAAGGAGTTTTCCCTGATCAGCTAAAGCGTTCCTTTGTTGTTCCAATACCTAAGATCTCACCCCCTATGTCCATCGAAGACGATTCAAGACCAATATCTTTGATAGCTCAAGTCTCTAAAGTGATAGAAGGTTTCACATTAAAATCTCTTCTGTTTGAAGTGGGTGATAAATTGGATATTTTAAAGTCATTTGCCTTACCAAAAAAGTCAACCAATCATGCCCTCGTTTACCTTCTTCATTTGATCCTCGCAAGTTTAGACCAAGGCCATTGTTCTGCACGAATTTTCTATGCTGACTTTAAAAAAGGATTCGATCTTATGGACCACAATATTATTATTGATGAACTCGAAAACTTCAAGTTAATCCCTCCATTCAAAATTAATTAGATATTTCCTTTTCTCGGGAACACTGTGTAAAATTTCGATCATTCACCTCTTCATGGAAGCGCGTTAATGGTGGTTTACCTCAGGGTACAAAACTCGGGCCTCTTCTCTTCTCTGGCAGGGATGGGTTAAATTTGTAGATGACACCACTGCATTGGAGATAATTCCACGTTGTTTTCCCAGCTTGATGCCTATTCTTGTAAATGAAATATCTCATTTTGCTTCAAGTAGAGGGATGAAACTTAGTGGTAAGAAATCCAAGGAAATGACAATATCATTCCTCCAATATCACCTTCCACATAACAATGCAATCTATATTGATAGCATACCAGTGCAATCAGTATCTTTCATTTGAACTGCTTGGTCTGCTATTGAGAGATGACCTGTCATGGAATGATCACGTTGACTATGTAATGAAGAAAGTAAATTCCAGACTATACGCGTTGCGACAGTTGAAAAAAGCTGGATTAAAGATAAAGATATTGTGACCATCTATTTCTCTTTCATTAGGTCCAGTATCGAATATAGTGCCTTACCAGCGTGGTCAGCGCTTACCAAAAACCACTCAGACCTGATTGAATCGATTCAGAAAAGAGCCTTAGGCATCATCTTTCCTAATAAGACGTACCACGATGCGTTGGTCCATACCGGATTGAAAATGTTAAGCACTCGCAGACATGATTCTTGTGAACAATTCTTTAAAAAATTGAGGCTGGAGAGTTTCCCGGGAAATCCGCTCAGAGATATTGTTGAATCTCATCAGGAGTCATATAGGCACAGTTACAATCTTACCTCTGAACCAGATCGTACATTGAAGACAAATACAGAACGGTTTGAAAATTTTATAACTGTTAAATATTCCCCAGCCAACGGCGCGAAGCGCCGTTCCGGGCGATAGCCCGGGGCGAGGGTACTAATTCCGCTCGGTTATTTATCACACCAGGAAAAAAGGAAATCCATGGGAGATCTAAAGTTCATCAATAATCGCCGGCTCTGATCTCAAAAGTATGGCAGATTGTCAGGAGTGGAGTGAGTGAGATCATAGAAAAACTTGAGAAAGTTTTAAACGTCGCTTTTGGGACTTTATTGGAAGAGCTGTGGGATGGATCTTATCGCTTTAACTTTAGCAAAAAAGATAAGAAGAACTCAAGCGACAAATGAACGAAGAAACTAAAATATATAGAGGCAGGTTTGTTTATATATGATTATAAATAAAACAATAAAAGTGTTGATGTATTTTTGTTCTAAAAACTCCTGATTAATATACATAGTTTTTCATTTATTTGCGGTTAAAGTATCATATATTTTCTATTATCAAAAAGGTATATATTAAAAGGAGAACGGAATCATTTTTGCGATTATATTTTAAACTGATTTCATTTCAAAAAATAATTTATCGGTAAAATGCAGTTTAGTTTCATGAACTTTTCGAAACGTTATATATGAACGGAAGGTTGAATTTTACATTAGTTTAAAGCTCATAATGAATAATTACATACCTACAACATAAATTTGGGAATTCTATAGCTAAAACAACTATTTTAAAATTATTTTTGGCCGTTTTGTTCCCTGTTTTGTACTGTGTACTAAACATTTTGTATTATTTTGTGTTGGTACTTGGTATTGCCATGACTACAGTGCTTCGACTTGAAAAATATTTCTGTTGCGTATCTTTCAAGAAACCCTGTGAAAAACCCTTATATTTCCCTGTTTCCTTACAGTTCTCCTTTCAAACTATTAGAGTATTGTTTCCTTTCAAACTCATTTGAGATGAAGGAAAACACTTAGTATTTATGTCAAGAAGTTAATTAATTTATGTGGCGCTGTCCTTTGAGTGCATCTCAAATGGCGGGGAAGGGGGGTGGGGGTCGGGGTAAGGAATTTAATTTCGTTTTTTAGCGAAAATGTTGTCTGAATCGAAGACGACCACTGATTTACCGAATCCAATTTCTGTAATTCCAGTCGGAATTGGGCTGCTTTTGAATTACCATTTGTAAACAATAGTTGTTTTTCTTATTTCAGTTGAAAGTGTTGAACAGAAGGTTGAACTAATTGAATCAAATGTTATTGAGAACTCAGAGAGTGAGAAAGAAAATGAATCTGAAGAAGACACTCCTCTCAACCCAACAGGCACAGTCAAACTTATTTCATAAATTAAGGCACCAGAGCTAAAATAACGGCCAAGCTACAGATAATGACTTGACCGGTCATAATGACCGTTGGGGCAAAAGAGTGACCGGTCAAGTCATTGTCTCAACCGTTTGCATGGCATCAGGAATCTTGTCAGACAAACAAAGACTGTATAAAGATAAGGAAGCTCTAGCTCTAGTTAATGGTCACAGCCCTGAGCTTAACCTTGTTGTTAGAGTTAGACTTAGTGTAAGTATTAGAGTTAGGGCTGGAGAGAGGGATAGACTTAAAGAGAGGATTAGAGTTAGAGAGAAGATTAGAGTTAGAGAGAGGGTTAGTGTTAGACTTAGCTAGAGAGAGGGTTAGGGTTCGATAGAGGGTTAGAGTTAGAGAAAATGTTAGGATTAGTGAGAGGGTCAGGGTTAGAGAAAGGGTTAGAGGAATGTTTAGGGTTAGAGTTAGAGAAACGGTTAGGGTTAGAGGGAGGAGTGGGATTTATCTTCCTTATATTTATCTTCCTTATCTTTATCTTCCTTATCTTTATCTTCCTTATCTTTATCTTCCTTATTTTTATCTTCCTTGTCTTTATCTTCCTTATGTTCCTTGTCTTCCTTATCTTTGTCTTCCTTATCTTTACCTTCCTTATCTTTATCTTCATTATCTTTATCTCCCTTATCTTCTTTATCTTTATCTTTATCTTCCTTATACTAAGCTCGGCTCGGAGCTAAGCTTAGAGTAACTTAGGATATGATACAGTATCTTAGGATATCATGCAATATCTTAGGATATCATAGAATATCTTAGGATATCATTCAATATCTTAGGATATCATACAGTATCTTAGGATATCATAGAGTATCTTAGGATATCGTACATTATCTTAAGATATCATCCTAGGATATCGTACAGTATCTTAGGATATTATAGAGTATCTAAGGATATTTTACAGTATCTTTTTATCCATTATTCTCCCATTTTATCCACCAACTATACAAATTGTATTACGTTACCCTGTCCTAGCATTTAAATATTCTCGATTTATTCAAAATTTGTAGCTAGATATTAATCACCGATTGAGGGCAACGGCAAACGGCAGAGACGAATTTTCTTTCCAGAATTTTCGCTTAACTTCTTCGCTCCGTAGTTTCTTTCTTATCTCAAAAAGATGATGCTCATACATCACAATTTTAAAATAGCAAGTTCATTTTCCCTTTATTGCCTGATAGCGTAGAAATTTCTTTACAATGTTTGTATGAAAACCATTATTGTAAAACTTGTTGAAACCTCGCTTAAAATCTCCGCTTTTTACACTCTGCTATATATAAACGCTTGAAATTTTGTAAGGTTTAAACCCCGGTAAGAACTATGTATATCTTTGTAAACTTATCAGGTCGCTATATTGGTCGACTCAGATCACAACCTGATATATAAAGCTGTCAGTGTGAGCGAGATTGTTATTAAAATTGATCGTTTACTATTTCATCCTCATTTTATGTTGATGCTTGGCGAGCTCGAGAAAGGGGCGTTGATCTGCCCCTATATATAGCCCTATATGGCCCTATATTACTACTAGCATCGCTCTGACGCCTCTTGAGTGTTTCTCTTGTTGACACGTTCAGTAGACTACGCCATTTTTCAAGCGCCATATCCCGTTGCGGCCGCGTGGGGATCTTGAATGTAAACATTGTCATAACGGTGGCAATAGACACTTATTACAATGTTATGTACAATGGATTACATTGTCCACTTCGATTTCAAGCTATTATTTCGTGTGCATTCAAGCAAATTCAGGAAGTGTCTATAAGGCATGTTCGTTATCTGACGAGTAATCTGAATTAATAAACGACGTAGGCATGTGTTTGCATGTGTTAGTTTCGAAGGTATTAGTTGTAGTGAAATGCTGGGTACGTACCGCATATATAACTGAGTGTTCCGTTATGGTCAAGTTGTCGTAATGAATCTAAATCTCCGCTCCATAATACTAACTTATAGCACCATACGCATACAAATGAGCTATGGCATGTTTACGCCCGTTGCTTTTCAATTCAGTCATATCTACAGTGTAAATGAAGTGTTTGGTTATTTTTGTTACATTCTATTGTACACTCAAAGCACTATCAAAGCACTATAATATGGCATGTGCAGTGAGTTTTCCGAAAATCGGTAAATTGCATGGTATAGCTGTGTATATATAGACGTGCGTTTTCCGATTGGATGTATCAATTCAAAAATATAGGCCTATTTCGCAGTTTCACACGATATTTCGCCGCCAATATATTCCTCTTGACACAAATGCCTTTATAAGTAAGGCAAGGTTTTTCAACAGCTTTGTATTTGAAAAGGTATATTGCAACGCAACAATATTACAAGTCTTTTGCAAGCATGCAGTTTCACAGAATCATGCACATATGTGAGTGCGTACAATTTCTGTAGAATTTCTGTAAAAAATAATGTGCAAAATTAAATTATAACTATAAGCGAACGCTTAATCTATAGTGAGGGAACGTGAAGAAAAACTCTGGTTAACGCCTTGAAAACATTCTTAATCTATTTTTATGCTTTCCCCGGCTTTCCCTTGTTTTAAACTGTAAACGAGAGTCTATAGATTTTGGTGGTCTAACTGAAACCCTGATGTTCACGTGTACGTATTATTGATTACGCATTGCTTAAGTGCACTATTTATTACACAGCGGGGCAAGCTTTTTACTGAAGTTCAGAGATCCATATTTAGGATGATAATGCATGAAAAGTGCACTTGAAGCTGACGTGCAATATTATGGTAAGTGTTGCGTTGCAAACATCGGGGTTTTACACGAACATAGAAAATACTTTTTGACAAAGTTTTTACCAGATTCTGCAACTTACTGTTTATCTATAGGCGCAAGCGACATTGTCTAAAATTAACATACAATATCAGGTCAAGTGTTGCAGACTGTATCAAATATTAACCGCTATAATCGCAGTAAAACGACGACCATAAAGATACTGAGAACTCTGTTTACCTTAAATAATTTTTTCTATCCAATGATAAGCATGAAATATTTTATTGATATTGACATTTTTTCTTGCCTGGGCGTTGTATTTGGCAATTGCCGCCAAGAACTCGGATAAAATATTTAGCATGATATCAATATTATGTGAAGTGTTGCACTCTGCATCAATTTAAACTGTCAAAACAACGATTATAAAGAGATATGTTTGAAGTTTCTGGTTTGGATGTCGAAGAATAACCATGAATTACTTTACTTTCCTCATCTTTCTTGTGGTCTCGTTATGTTGGACAAATGCCATCAGCATTTCGAAGAAGGAAGGTAAGAAGCTTATAGATTGATTGATCTAAGCAGAACTGCAAATATTTTATCTATAATCTATATAGCTATTCATTATAGAATAATACCTAAAATTCTTTCTTGTAAATATTATTTTGTAAGTATTGTTGTGTATAAATATATGGTGCAGTACACCATTGTAACAATTTATTACCTGTAGTCTATACTTTACGTAAATATGGTTTGTCCGTCCATTGAAACATATAAAATTGTGTAAAAATAAAGTTCCTTACTTCCCAAAATAGTCAACAAGCTAGCTATAAACAAGTATAGGGAGATCAGACATGAGACGTGTCGGATAGGCAGTACATTACAATAGCTACATGTCAGAGTTACACACACACCGGAAAATAAGCTGCTGATAAAATTAAATATGGTTGAGTCATTGCGTACTCAATTAGATTAAGTGAATGTCCATTTCCAGCCGACGATTTTTAAAAATATAAAATAAAATAAATTCCAAAGAATTGCATCTTAAAAATTCAAGATATGGATCGAAATCAAGACAAATATGTTTTATTATATATTTACAAAGAGGAGCAAAAGTCAGTCATACTTTGGCTACTATGGTAATCAGAATGATTATAATTCACATTGATACTGAAAAACACGTAAGTGATGAAGTACCCTAAGTAAATACAATTATTATTATTATAAGGCCAATTCAGCAATGACAGTGAGGAAGGAGCAGACAGCGAAGGAGTTGATGAAGGGAATGAAGAAGAAGATGATGAAGATGATGATGATGATGATGACGACGATAAAAGTAACAAAACAAAGGTAAGATGGACTATAGATAGTTACAAATTATTTTTAAGGTGAAGTAAGTAATGCGAGAAACAAAATTGCTTCAATTTGAACTACAATTTCAACGCATATAAACTAAAAGTGTTCAAGCATAAATTATAAAACATGAGACAAGATGCATTCGTCATTCTGTCCAAAAAGTATGTCCAACAATACTGACAGCGAAATTGCAACTCTTCTAGTATTATCCGTTTGATCTATACACTCGTGTCAGTATGCATAATTAAGAACTGTATATTTCAAACTCATTAATCAACCATATGTCTTCACTTCGTTCACTAGATGAAGCTGGATACCTGTATATTTGGATCCAGTCCCAGGATTATTACTGACTATAGGTGATAATTTCACGCATAAATATACGAAGAAGTAGTTAAAATCACATTATTTAAACGTGTGTTACTAGGCGGCTGCAATTTGTTAATATTTATGGTCAATTCCCCAAGTTATCAAACGGCTTTCTAGAGTTTATTAGAAGTTTTGCCATCTCTGGATTTTTTGAGATATTATCGCCTGCAGCTAAACGAACGGAAAGTCTGATATTTTTGACCAAATAAATTTAAATTTGGTAAGGTTCGTAACTGCACTAATTAAACACTATACAATATATAAAATTATGCGTTCAAGCTCCCACATATACAAAGCCTTCGTCCTTGTTCGTGAAATAGGGAGCTTAAGATGCACCAAATCTACGACGCGGTCGCTAATAATCGGAAATCAGTTTTACTTTGTTTTTCTCGTGTCTCAGCTCTGACTTTCTTTACCAACAACAATCCATAATTTTTACCCGTGAAGTGAAACTGTGAGAATAGCGGCAGTTTTTATTCGCGTCCGCGTCGTAGATTTGGTGCATCTTAAGCTCCCTAATGTCACATATCGATTTGGCCGGCCCATGCCACGGCAAATGCCATATGCATGGACGTTTCTCTGGAACACCAACATGAAACCCCTTAGTAGAAACATCGCACATAGTAATCATCAATCCCTCTTTTGTATACATTTAAACACTGGCTGGCGTGTTCAAAGAGTACTTTACATATGAGTCACGATTTAGGAACAGTTACTATCTTTAGACTTTTAGGGTTTGGATTAGGGTTAGGATTAGGGTTAGGATTAGGGTTAGGATTAGGATTAAGGTTGGGATTAGGGTTGGGATTAGGGTTGGGATTAGGGTTAGGGTTAAAATACAAAAGAATACAAAATAACAAAAGTCTAAAAATAGTAACTCTTCCTAAAACGTGATAGGTATAGTACTTTATTTGAAAAGTTGGAAAGGTATAGTGTTCTCTAACCAAAATATTTACTGCAAGAAAATCACAGAGAAACGAATTAAATTCAATACTAATAAATGAATTGCTAAAGTTTGCTCTTTTTCACGATAGAATTAAGCGATTCGAAGATAACACATTTGGAACTATTATTTGCTAGTATCAATACTTAATTCTGTGGTATGTGGTAATCACAAGAATCACAAAAGAATGATGTCTCAAAGGAATTCAGCCTCTATTTGTATACGCAGGGACGCTGCGAAAGAATCACGATTGGGAGGTGCCATATCATAATGATTAACTTTTGCAATTAACGTTTTAGCGTCTTTAGTCTGCAGTCTCGAGATTGTAGCACTTCATAACAGAATACGCTAACTCTGCCCTTTTATAGCAATGGTTGTTAGGCATGTGTTTTCCAATAGTTGGTAAAGCTATTGACAACTGTTGACCACTGAACATATTTCAGCACAGTTTTCTGAATTATTGAGGGAATGTCCTCCCCCGGTCGCCGCGACCCTGTTTAAGACATAGAGCTATAAATATTATCACTTCCCGGGACTAGTAGAGTCGAATAACCAACTGAAGAAGTTGAGACTATTGAAATAATGATTGAAACCAAAATAAATGTGACGTAGCAGAATGAGAATAGCCAACCTTGATGAACGCAACATTGTCAGATAGTTGATTATAGAATTAGCTCCACCGTATTACCCAGAATTCTTATTGACGTTCTTTGCGACTCTTCGTCTCCAAACTAAATATACGTAATTCATATTGACATTCTGTCATATGGTCAAAAAATTGCGCATCTTGATGATTAGCTAGTTACGCTTATTTATTTATTTATTTAAATATTTCGCTATAAACGACTTCCATAATGTTAACCAAATCCATTTACAATATGCCGTAGGACCAAATTGAGAATTCCGTGCATTATATTTCATACCAGTAAGTAGTAGGTAGGTTTGATCATATGGGGAAATGTTCCTCCGCCTACAACTGGTCTCGGCGATAATATTGCCATAACATAGTTGGAGCACGAGATATCTTGGCAAACGGACAACTTCACTACCTCCTATGAACGCGACGGCTATTATGATAATAATATAATTGGTAAGCGAGACGTCTCGGTAACCGCGAACTCATACCAACGAGCGTTATTACGTCACCTACCTCGTACGGTTTCCTCATCGCACTAAAACATATCCACACAATCTCGGTAAGCTTTTTTTGAATATTAATTGAATATTATATGGACCACAAGGTCGACCATCATCGCCGCAGTTCGCATCCTCTTTACATTATTTTTACATCCATTTTACATGCTGACTCCCCTAGGCAGATGCACTTAAGACTCGCGTGTCTTAGTGAATATCGACAACTTTATTCTTTAATTTAACGAGACTACTGCACTACAAAATTGCTTCAATTCACAAATGTATTTCAGAAATATAAGCGTTCATATCGATCAAGTGCATAAGGACTATAATTATAGCGAATGAATCTTAGTCAAAAGACTATGCACGGGAAAATGTCACAATCGCATAAAACACATTAAATGCATCGATAATAAATATAAAATCACGAAAAGAAATTACAATTTCATTAAATTCTCTCAGGTTTGATAGACACATTTGATTGTATGTCTTTCGATCCGTTCGCCTGATTAGTGAGGGTTCAATCCTACATGACGACCTATGATTTTGCAAAATAGTGTATTACTGTGTCCAGAAATGCTTAAAAGTTTTTTGACCTTGTGTTCGTATACAAAAACAACAGGCAATACTGTTGCAATCTCATCACTTGCACAATGCCGCGGATAATGTCAGTCTTGGCGATAAAATTTATGTTTATCTATAGTTGGAAAGAACTCTTGAAAACGGTAAATACAAAATATTTAACATTTTTTAATAAAGCCAACCCGGTTGGTTATTTTGATAAGTCAAATATCAATGGATTGACAAGATATGATAGTTATTCCAACCAATACAGAAACTTGAAACTTCCATTAAAGCTAACGTAGTAACGTCGTAATACCACGAAATATAGTTTGAGGCATCTTTTTGGGACACCTTGTATTTGTCACTACAGTGAGAAATATTGACTAAATTATTTAATTCAATTCGGTATTCAATATAATATTCACTAAATAATGTTTCTCTATTCAATTATAGAAACGTATTCCTCTCGCACTGTTCGTACCGAAACGAGGTCCTCTGAGTGGTGTACAGCCCGAAAGACGTCCATTCATGCGAAAAGTTATTCGTCAACCAATCCCAATGTCACCTGTAATATTCCGTATGTTTGGTCCAAACCGTCGTAAGGCATGGTTCTCACGTTTTGGATGAGTGAAGTTCTTGTTTAATATCGAGAAATTTAAGCTTTATTAGGGAGACAGAAGCTCGTTAGGTTGGAGAGCACAAGGCTTAAAAATGGTCGATAGATTATTATTTACTCGAAATTAATTGTAGAAGCTATATTTAAGTAGGGACTTAAAATGATAAATGCGTTGTACTTTATTTATACTTATATTAGTTTATCGTGTCACTGTGCCATTAGCAAAACTACACTATTTGCATAAATAGCAAGAAGTAACTAATGCATCCTAGAAGGACGTAAAAGGAGGCACAATTTTGTTCATTGTGATTTAAAAAATATCCAATATTTGTATTTTTATTTGTCATTGGAAGTAGTGTAGCAGTGTAATGCGTTCAGGTTTTCAATTATTGGAGTATATATCTTATTAAATCCAAAACAATTAAGTGTAATGTATGGATAACTTAAAGAAAAAGCGTACCTTTAATTTTATTAATGTGTTTTAAATACATGTAATGCATAAATTTGTATGTATGTAATTGTCAATGGAAGTGGGATAGCCAACTGGTGAGTTATAGGAGAGTTACATTAATATTTGGGATGATTTTGTTGTCAGGATCAACATCCAAAGATGTGTAGTTGTTAATAATGTTAGGTTCATTAGGAGGATACTGAGGATTTACAGGCAGAGCGGCGTCTTTTCGCGGTTTGATCCCCGAGCCACACGCCATGCAAGCGCGTGTGCGAGGGTATTAATTCCGCTAGCGACGTCTAAAGTTCATAACGTTTTGCGGGCGCGTCGCTATGTCTCATGGGTGGACCTCCCACTGATCTCAAAAGTATGGCGGATTGTCATGGTCAGGAGTGGAATGAGTTTTAAAAACATGTGAGAAAACATTATTTCAAAATATTAAGAAGAAGTTGTTATATATCATACAAGAAGTCAAGTCAGGGCACGGCAAAATGAGCCAACGACAAGGCAAATTTATTTTTAATGTAATTGTTTATGTATGTCTTTGTACTGTTTAAAAAATGTTGGTTATACAGTGCTAACTACTTTCCATTTAATGTCAGTGTGGGTGAAAGTATTTTAGATTACCCGATTACCTTGAAGAGACGAAAATTACTGTTTATTTCAAACAAAACTATTTTATATTGGTTTTGAGTTCTGTTGAAGACCTGTCACAATCCACAAATATATGACACTTAGAGTCGTTCATTAAGAGTTTGGCATTTGAATAAATTTAAATTACATTTATTTCATTTCCATTCAACTTATTCTCTCGGACGGGAAACGCAAGCTATAATTTATTCAGTACTTTGAATACAATTTTCTCATCAAGGATTATTCCCCTTGTAACAGGACACCCACCAATGAAATCCTTGACTGTCAAGTCCTATCCAGTCCATGTTTTGTACTGTGCCCAAAAATATCGCATCACATTATGAACAAAATCTTGATATTTCGTATATTTATACAAAAATGCAGCCAATAGTTTGTATAGGGCAAGCAGAAATATTTTTTTAGAATTTTTCTAGGATTTTCAGTTATTGACTGCACGTGCGATGCACTGGCTAAATTACGTCATATTATGTTTGCCTTTAGCTAAAAACACGTGAAAACCACGCTAACGGGGCTTTTCGACCGTAGGAATCGAATTCCGGTGTTCCTATGTCCGTATCTAGGGTGCACTCTTCCTATAATAATATATATATAGTTTTGGGGTGAGCGAACATGTACTTACGGTTTGTCATCACGCTTGGATCGAGCCACGTTGAAAACATGAGCATAAAACTTTTGGATTTTATGATACAGTCGTTTGCAACTAAGCGTGTACGCGTGATGACAAACATGTTTTAATTAGATGCAAATTTAAAAGAATTCGTTGTAAACATAAATGGTTTCGCGCATGATACAAAATGTATTCTCGATAAATTAATTCTGTCAACAAATTTGGAAGAAATTATAAAGATTATCGACTTCAAGTGGTCGAACTTTCGCAGGATAATTCTTGTCGCGAAGTTAGTGCAAGATTGAGGATTCAACCGTCAACAGTTCCAAAAATTTTAAAGCAATATCGCGAAACAGGCCAAACCGCCACTCTATTTCCGAGAAACCATATTAAAACGAATATCTAAATTTGTAAACGTGAAATGGGCGTCTGGCCGTTACAGTAATCAAATGGGATTGGGTTTTGTCGAGGGTCAGAGGTCGAGGGTCGAGGGTGGAAGGTCGAGGGTGGAAGATCGAGGTCGAAAGTCGAGGACGAGGGTCGAAAGTCGAGGACGAGGGTCGAAAGTCGAGGTCGAAAAATTGATTTCATTGGTACTGTTGAATTTGAGTAGAATGCTGAATGGTGTAAAAATTTTAAAAACTATACTTTTGTCAATTTACGGAACTTCTTTTCGTAAATATTAACACAAAATATTGATTAGTAAGTTAAATTAATGATACAAAATTAGATTTTATAATTGTTGTTAAATTGACAAGGCTGCGGTCATAACTAAAAATAGTTATGAAAATAGTTATGAAAATAGTTAAAGAATAGTTATGACCTTGTCAATTTAACAACAATTATAAAATCTAAATTTAGTATCATTAATTTATTAACTAACTAATCAATATTTCGTGTTAATATTTACGAACAGAAGTTCTGTAAATTAACAAAAGTAAAATTTTTAAAAGTTTTTACACCTCAGCATTCTACTCAAATTCAACAGTACCAATGATTTATCGACCTCGACTTAATTTCGACCCTCGGCCTCGACTTTCGACCTCGACATTCGACTCTCGACCTCGACACTCGACCCTCGACCTCGACCTTCCACCCTCGACCCTCGACCTCTGACCCTCGACCCTCGACAAAAACCCAAACTCTAATCAAATTGTTTACTTTAAATCCTGTTAATTCTAGATTTCTTATTGGCTAATACATTTAGGAAGCCAGTAAGTGTAAGCACTACCAAATTGAATTTTAGATTGTTATGCGAAAATAATTGTTTGTCAGGGTTCGAATTGAAAAATGCTCGCAAATTGCGCTAGAATCTTTATGAAACCCAGTTTTAGCGTTACCGTTGACAGAAGGTCGAAAATGGTTGTAGGCAAACACATTTTCCACGTAACATTAAAGCTAAGATGTTTGGCTGACAAACCTTTGCGTTTGAGGGGTAATCGTTTCAACTTTGCATCTAATTAAAACATGTTTTGTCATCACTCGTGCACGCTTAGTTGAAAACGACTGTATATTCTTGAAACGTCGTCTATCAGGAATATTTTGAAAGGCGAATTTAATAGTGCTATGCTGAAGAACACTCGTTCCGAGGGGCCGAAATTATGATCGACGGAATTACTAGCATATTAAATCTTGTAAGTTATTATCGAAAATACAATTTCGCTTGTCTTTGAAAGGCCATAAATCGCTCAAATGTTGTTGCATAGAAATCCAACAATGGTAATAATTATTGTCCTTGCTGGGTGCATGGAACCGGAGTTATGGCACAGCAAAGTCACCAGACTTTAAAGTCTGGTTTTAATGAGGGTCCGGAGAGAAAGAGACGATCATAGTCAGTATCTAAGCAGGGTTTTTTAAGACAAATGAACGTGCTTCTACTAGACGGAATCGAAATTTCAAGTCGATCTACCTCGTTAGTGCTTTGTGAAGTACCAACATCCGTTTTACAGTCCAAAAGCAGTTTTCTTTATATTGTGTTTTTGAGATTTAGATGTCAAAAGTTCTCTTTATCCGCTGGCAGAATGACGTAGGTGACGAGCGTCGAAGTTCAATGGAGATATGTTTATTTTTTTTGGTTTGGTTGGAGTTTTCTTTTTGGGAAAAGGTAACTTTTATGTATTAGTTTTGGTGTAGCGTATTTGTGTAGCGAACTTAACGATATCTCTATAATGTACGTATGCAAATTAGATAATATATAACTAGTGTATTGTTCACTTCGTCTTTGAAAATATGAACTATATTCTATAATACATCCAATTATGTATTTTTTGTAGTATCATTATACTGTATAATTATATATTAGATAATACACGAGTTGTACTGAGTTATACATTTGAAACACGGGAGAGTTGTGCATGTATACTGTGCATTTAAACGCGGAAGCATAACAAAATATCTTCATGCCATATTCGGATGGTTGAACTGCGAAACGAGTCGAGTCGTGAAAATTTGTGGAACTTGGTTTACGATTCGTAGGAGCCGACTAGTTGTTTGACAGTCGTAAAACATAAATGTCGAGTTGTAACTGGGAATTGCAGAGTCAGTCAATAGAAATCGACTAGTCGATTTGTCGATTCGCACGAGTCGACAAGTTGTTTTACGAGCGACAAGTTGTTTTACGAGTCGACAATTGACTACGTCGATTCGTACGAGTCGACAAGTTGCTTTACGAGTTGTAAAACATATATGTCAAGTTGTGACTGGGAATTGAGTCAGTCCGAGCTTACATCATAGGCATAGCTTAAACAGATATCTTGTTTTGTATAAGTTGATATATAGCTACTTTTAATTAAAGAACGAGGTGATACAGTATAATGAGTAATGTAGTTGTTACAGTTGGTAATGTTGTCTAGTATATATATATATATACTGTACAGTATTATATACTTTTTAAAGAACGAGGTGATACACTATACACTCTAAAAACAGGTGTGTTTAATTACACACCAAGGTGTGTTTAATGACACACCAAGGTGTGTTTCATTACACACCAAGGTGTGTACTTTTTACACACCTTTCTACGCACTTTTGGAAAACACACCTTGGTGTGTTAGAAAACGCACCTTGGTGTGTAAGAGAACACACCATGGTGGGTCACAAAACACACCAAGGTGTGTTATGGAACACACTTCCTTTTAGCACACCTTACTTTCATGACTGTAAGGTGTGTTAAGTTGCACACCTTTTGAATGAAAACACACCTTGGTGTGTTCGACAACACACCTTTGACTTTTTATAGAAACACACCTTGGTGTGTTACAGAACACACCTCGCACGGATTTTTTAAACAAAACACAGCATGGAATGAGAAAGGAAATGCCTTTTAAAGTGGCCTACATTTTCTAAAAGAGATAGTAGATTTTCTATTTAGATCCAATTTTTTTGAGAATTATTTTTGGTTTGAAAAACAAAGAGACTCGACTGACTTGAATACAACAGTGATCGAGTTAGCGAGTTGATCGTTAACCAGGGACTGCGGAACAGAGGGGGAGGGGAGGTGGGGAGGAGGGAGGGATTGCACCAATAATTTATCATACATATTTGTCATACACATAAGTTAAACATGTTATAATTTTTCACATCTATAAACAAGAAAACTAGAGAAAACATTATATACGCCAACTATGATAACTATAAAAGGCTTTTTAAAGCATTTTAAACCCAACTGCTATTTTGAAACGTCATTATCACCATAGCAACGGCGGTAATAGATGTTTCTCGAAAAATTTCAAACCGTTTAGTTATTATTTTGAAAAAAGACCTTAATATATATGTCAATAACCTTCCTTTATATACCCGAAATCCACATGTATGCTATAATATTTCTACGAAAATATTGAAATATATCGGGCAATATATCGGTATGCTCAAGTTTGAGGGGCATCTCAGCGACTATCTATCTATTTAAGAGCTCTATATGTAACACAATATCTTAAACATTTACTGGTGATTGAAGTTTTGTCACTCTATCAAAGAATGAACGAAAAATGAATATTCCGCAATGCGCGCTGACTGACAGACTGGTGTCTAGTCTTCTTACTACGCGCGCAAAGGTTCTCGGGATAGAGTCATCACACCTCCATATTTAAAAATTTTTATTTTTGTTTTGTTTGTTGAAATCGTGCTCGAAATTTTATATTTTTGACCCAAGATAAACTGGATTTTCAGAAGCAATACATCGGCGACTACTGAATAATATTCAGGTAAGGTTATTGTTATGTTTTTTGTGTAATAGAGCGATTTTGTTAGGAAATATTTGCAATCTTCGTTCGTGGATGTCAAGCATGTTGTCCCCGCTTAAAATTTGAATATGCCGCGACAATATATGAATTAAAACGCTGAAAATAATACAGTTCCAACTTAAAATTACTTCAGCAAATTCTACTAAGAAAATCTTCACTTTTACTTGGGCTTTCAATGTTTATATTTACCAACTGTATATGACAGATTGGCAGTTAAATACTCAGAGCCCATCTTGTCCTAGTATATAGCTTTATTTAAAGATTTAACCACTTCAAATATCAGCTACAACTTTCATATAAGATTTTAATATAATTATGTTGATACATATGCAGTGAAAATGGAGAAAAAAACTATTGTAAAAGTATTGCCTATTCTAAATATATTATTTGAGTTCAAGAGATTGCATCCGGCCTTGTCACCACTAACTGGTATACTGTCAATCAGAGTCATGTATCTAAATTCTGCTGTATTTTGTAAGCTGAAATGTTTCATCGATACTAATAGGTCAGATTTGCATGACTTTTATATATTTTCACATGTCCGAAACCTGTCCAAGAATGTAAAATCACTGGGCCCATTGTCCAACTATTTAATACTATCACATGTGAATGTTCGAATGCCTGGTTGATATATTTTGATTGTGAGAAGTTTATGCACCAGTCAATGTAAATCCATGATGCTCTCATGCTGCCGTTAAGTGGATATTTGGTAGTACCAGGAATATTCTCCCCTTTTACACAAAAATAGCTTGCTTCAAAAGTTAATCATAGATGTTAAATTATATCATGCCTATGTTCCAAGAGTGGAGAGGACTAACACTATGCCCTACTTATCCATGTATCAGCGGCTTCCCCCTGGGGACCCAGAGGCATTTGCCAAGTGTTTGCATCCCATGGGGGTGGGGGAAAAGTCAAATTTGGTTCTCAAGCCGAAAACCCACAGGAAAGTACCCAGGAGATTTTGATTTAGAAACTTGGATGCTTTGAATTTATTATGAATTTATAGGATTGGTCTAGGGCCATTCATATTATACATTTCCTATCTTTTGCTACAAGTCATTGTTGATATGTTTTAGTGTTGATTAGTCAGTCAATAAACGAGAGCTTATACCGCTTGCAACTGGCTCTGTAACTTGATATAAGATTGAAAAAAAGATACTGCCCTTGAGGGTGGGGGTTGTATTTAATACCTGTATCTTGTACCCAGGGGAATTTGCTAAGGTTTGACTGGGTAAAAAGACCAATCCCCATGGGTCCTGGCGGTCGACCCCAGCCTGGGGAAGCCACTGATACATGCATTTCCTAAGGGAAATAATGGCTGCGGTACAACATATCTATTTCTCACTCTACATTATGTGGTATCGACTAGTACTTCGACCTTCCCACATTCTAATGGGGCCAGACAGAAGCAATGTGTGGATATGGATATGGAACTTATTGCCAGTGCCGGACACTTCGCGAAATATAGGGGGTGCGAACTTAGGTTGCCAACATATGACCATCCTTTTGTTGCTGCAAATCTCAATTCTTAAAACCATTTTCGCTTAAATTTCATGCAAATTTACTTAAATTATAGCCTATCAAGGCTTTTGTGGTTGTAAATTCATTGATACAGCTTTGTTACACAGTTAACCAGCTATCATTCAAAGGCTTTGAGAAATTATTGGAGGGGGCGACTGCCCCCTTGGCCCCCCTAGTGTCTACCACTGCTTATTGCAAAATACTTAAAATTGATTACGATTTTAGATATAACTGTAATTTAATCCAATAATAGTCGACTCTTATAGTATGCGTACCAGGGTTCATTAATTAATGTTTTTGTGTCTGTGAGCAAAATTTATTACCTTTTGAAATGTGCTTGCAAATTAAAATACATCTTATATTTTTAGATTATATGAGTCCCCCTTACTGTCTGCCACTGCTTAATATTACAGAATTCTATAATGTTCCTGCACAAATTGAAAAGGTAATAAATTTGTACATATGTTAATGATGCCTGACTGTTACCAATGTTGAGTGGTTAACCATTAAGGATGTGCCCTAATTCCCCATACGTTAGTTTACTATGTTTAACACCACATGATTGTACTCGTCACAGACCGCTGGATGTTGGTGGGTTAACCGAACTGTTTGCCCATATCTCTTTTTAACCCATTAAGACAATTTGCTCATTTCACCCTAGTGGCCCTACATTCCTATTTTACTCTGTCTAAATGCCAGACGATTTTACTTGTTAAGGGAAAGAAAGAGTGTTGGATATGCATGGCTTAAATAGACATATTTATGAGACCTGTCTATTGGCATTCAATATATACTCTATTATATGTATTATATAAATGTCAAGCTCATATTGTATATTTGGAGCTGCCGAAACAAGGTATATTTCTGTATGGTTCACCTTGTCCTCAGGACTCAAAGATTAGAACAATGATATATTACTGGAAGAGACAAAACAAATTATACAAGGATTGAATGAACTGCAGCAAGTTATGTGTATTTGATATTGGCCAATGTGACAATGTAAAAGGTATTCAGATCAGGGAAAACTTAGGGTTGCAGTCTTTTGACAATCACATGTCTACAAACTATGAGATGATTAATATCAGTATAGTATTCTAACCCTAATTAACTCCTCACTTATGGTTAACCTATTAAACCGCAATGTGCCTTAATTCGCTATTATTCTCTGTCTAATATACCAGACAATTTGAGTAATCAAAGGGAGAGTAGGAGACTGGGTAGACATTATGTACAGGTAATACCATAAGCTATCTCTCTTGGATGAGAAAAACCTCTTGTCGCAATAGGGACTTACAAAAATAACAATTAGAATTTTTGTATTTTTATGAGGTGCAAAGATTTGATACAGTATGTAGTTAACTAATTCAAGGTTATGGCGGTTGACTGAACATGTGTAAAACTACCTGAAAAATACAATAAGAAGTTCGACGTTTCAAGCAAAGGCCCTTTGTCTGGGCTTCTACTAACTTCCAGACGAAGTTTTACACAACAGTCAACCGCCATATTTGCTATCGATCGAGATAATTCAAGGTTAACCGATTAATGTCCAATGCATTTTAAAATAGTGTATTAATTTTTATTCTCCTAAGATTCTATTGTGGCCAGATGTTTTGCTTAATCCAAGCTAGCTTATAGCATGACATGTCTACCAGTCTTCAGGTAGTTTTACAGAACAGTCAACTGCCGAGTATCCCACTCTCCTTATAATAACTCAAATAAAGGTTTCAATAATTGCATAACATGGCTAGTTGCTAATGTCTAGCTTCACCACTGAGACAAAGTATATAATCTAGCTTGCTTTCTGCAGGACATTTGATGTTTGGCAAGTGCTATTTACTGCGGGATATTTAATGTTGTGCAAGTGCTCAGACCTCATATTCTATGTTGGATGTGTAATCGTATTCTAGTTGAGTAGTTGTCTTTTACACCAATATCTACATTGACACTCACAATATTTTTTTCCATAGCCCTCGTCAGCAATTGAGAGTATAGTCCAGGATAAATGGTCCAGTTTCGTGTACTGTGCACTGGGTGCCCGGAGGATGTAGACCAGTTAATGATTATTGGGGAGAACCAAGTGTTTGTTGAATGCCCTGGTACTGATGTGATCAACGCTCTGATTGATGTCATATCCGCGCACTACCGTACGTTTTCAACGTTTCCTACCCAGATGGTATGGTTGTGGCCTTATCCTTTCTTCAGGAAATTGTGTTGCGATCAAGCGATAATGCATAGAAAGGTACAAAGTACTCAGCATTAATGACTGAACTAAACAGTAGCATGTCAATAGCTGAAAACGAACTGTAGAACTATTCTGTTATGAATTGTTAACTGTAATCCTACAAAATAGTCTGTACATTATTTAATAGTCTTAACATTACTTTATAGTCTTAATAAATTATTTAACAATTATTGTAGTATTATGCTTTCTTATATAATGGTAAAACTAGATTCAAAAATCATGGTTTCCACAGAGTAACTTTGAAAATACAAAGCACTACACAATCTGGTAATGGGTATAACATTTGAATTATGTGTTTCAACCATCTTGCAATCATTGAAACATAGAATTAAGATGTCAACCATTTTCGATGTGTGCATTGTTTTGTATGTTCTTAAGCCCGATTCAATTTGTGTGTTCTAAGTTGTGTTTTAGGAAAGGTGTGTAATAGAGTACAGGGTCAATACATGTGTTGTCTAGCACAGCTTTAGCTGCGTAATAAAACACACCTTGCTGTGTATCAAAACACACCTTGGTGTGTTTCAAAACACACCTTGATGTGTTAGAAAACACACCTTGGTGTGTTAGAAAACACACCTTCTTCCAAAACACACCTTTAGGTGTGTTAAAATTTGGACAAGCCGAAAACACACCTTTAGGTGTGTTTTCTAACACACCTTTTTGTGTGTTTAACACATCTTTTGGTGTGTAACTAAACACACCTCAAGGTGTGTTTAACACACCTTATGGTGTGTTTAACACACCTTAGGTGTGTATCAAAACACACCTTAAGGTGTGTTTAACACACCTTATGGTGTGTTACAAAACACACCTAAAGGTGTGTTAAAATTTGGACAGAAAAGGTGTTTTAATTTAACACACCTTTTTTTAGAGTGTAATACTTTATTGTTAATTCTCCCATTGGGCTTTTCAGAATTACAGTAATAATACTAATTTTCAAATACACTAGATAATAAAACTATTTATAGATATCTACATCTAAAATTACTGCGTCTGCGATTAGGATTGCTGAAGGATTCGCTTAAGCGATGCTTTGAAAATATTTACAGAATCAAGAGATTTTAAGGAGTCGCGGGAAGTTCATTCCAAAGTGTTACAGCTGTAGCCTTGTTGACCGTACCTGAGGCATTACGGCATGCAGAGAGGAATCTGTAACATACCTTTATTCCTAGTGTTACGATTATGTACCTCAGATTTATTCGTAAGATACACTGGGGTAAACCTTTTAAACATTTAAAAATCATTACAGCGTCTCTGAATTCCAACATACTATGTACTGACAACCAGTTCAGTTGTGCCAAAACAGGTGTTATATGCTCAAACTTTCTTGTAGTGTTCGTAACCAAACGCGCTGCAAAATTCTGCACTTCAGTCTGCAGTTTAGCGACGTTCTTCTTCGAGGTATATTGGACCATACCGACGAACAGTAATATAACTTGCTGAAGACTAGGGCACTAACTATGGTAATAAGCGTTTCTTTATCAAGTAAATGTTTCACACGATTTATCTGACAGAGAGAGGCCAAACATTTAGAGACGACTATAATGAGTAATGTTGTCACAGTTAGTAATGTTGTCTAGTATATACTAGTCCAAGCTTAAATCATATAACTTAGACAAATATCTTGGTTTGTATAAGTTGATATATAATATAGGCTACTTTTAAAGAACGAGGTGTTACAGTTAGTGCTAATGTTGTCTAGTATATATACTAGTCCGAGCTTAAACCGTAGCTTAAACAGATATCTTGGGTTGTATAAGTTAGATATATTTTTAAAGAAGGATCGAGGCAAAACAATTATAGTCTTTAATAACCTAAACAAACGCCAAGATATTTAAATATAAACGATGGCGCAATATAGTAATATGTTTAGTGAGTAAGGGGGTGTGCTTATTAATATCCTTACTTGCAGCTGAAAGCTAAGCTGAATTGCGAAGGACACAGCTCAACGTGACCAAGTCGAAAGCTTTCTAGGCGCGCATATGGCAGCCACCTTTTGCTCGCCATCACGGAGCACAGCTACAGTGCAGTTAGGGGTTAATCCCAACCCATGCACCCTGTCAACTGTTTCCATTTCTTTTCTCCCTGCTGTAAGTAAAGTTTTCGAAAAAGTACTATATGAACAATTATATGATTATTTAGTTGTAAATAAGTTGCTATCCCATCATCAATTTGGTTTTAGGCAGTTTCACTCGACAGCATCTGCCCTTTTAGATAGCACAGATGAATGGTTCGTTAATATGGATCGTGGCTTGTTTAATATTACAGTATTCCTTGACTTACAAAAGGCATTCGACACTATATATAAATCACGATATATTATTAAAGAAACTTGATCTCTATGGCTTAGAAAAACCAGCTTTAAACCTTTTAAAATCGTATTTAGCTAACAGAACTCAAATGTGCTCCGTCAATAGCACACTTTCTCATAAAAAATTAGTTACATGTGGAATCCCTCAAGACTCAATTCTTGGGCCGCTCCTATTCTTAATACATAAATGATTTACCTAACAGTTTGGACTACTCGTCATTAAGAATGTTTGCAGACGATACGACACTAACTGCATCATGTAAGTCAATTCCTGAGGTAGAAGTGGCCATCAATCATGACCTTGCTAATGTTAAGCAGTGGCTCTCTGCAAACAAACTATCTTTAAATCTTATTAAAACTGAATACCTACTAATTGGATCACGGCATAACATTAATAACCTATCCGCTGCTCCAAATGTATTCATTGGTGCTGTTCCAATCAAAAGAGTGAGAGAAACAAAAGCGCTTGGAGTCTATATTGATGAATTTTTGTTATGGGATAAACATATTGATAAATTTGCCAAAAAGGTTTCATCCGGAATCGGAGCGATCAGAAAGCTCAAATCTTGTGTGGATCATAATACATTAATTGGTGCTTACAATGCACTCATTTTTCCACACCTGGACTATTGTTGCGAAGTTTGGGATACTATTGGTATCACACTTTCTGATCGTCTCCAGACATTACAAAACTGGGCTGCTATAGAGTGATTACCGTTCGTAAAAATGAACACGGCAATCTGAACTTGCTTTAAATGAACTAAATTGGAAAACTTTGAAAGAACGCAGAACTCAATTTGTAACAAGTCTTATGTATAAAATAACTCATGATCTAGCGCCCAAACAACTAATCGATAATTTTCAAAAGACGCCTTCCTCTCCGCATTATAATTTACGAGGCTCTACCACAAAGTTCTACCTGCCCAAACCTAAGACTGAATATATTAAAAAAGGTCTTAGTTACAGAGGAGCAAAATTGTGAAACAGTCTCCCAGATGAACTAAGAAATAAACAACAATCTCTTAGTCAATTTAACTCAAGTGTGCGACACCCGGCCAGTTAGATAAAGTTAGATAAATTTGTGAACTTAATAATTTGTTGTAGATGTAATGATAGTAATTGTAACTGTCAGTGTATTATTTTAAATTTGTATTATAACTCATTGTAAATTTTGAAGTTTAATCTACGCCCCTCTTGGAAACCAGCTTTTGCTGTAGGGGTTAGCGTAGCCAAATAAAGTTTTTACTTACTTTACTATTCCATGTGTGAGGAAACCGGAGTACCCGGAGAAAACCCACGACTTTCGGCAGAGCGTTGACTAACTCTTTTCACATAGCTATCATAAGTCGTCCCCAACGGGACTCGAACCCACGATATCAGAGGTGAACGGCGCGTGCTCTGACGATTGCGCCACCGAAGCCCCTAGTATATATAGTATAGCCGTTAAATGTTGTGTAAACTCGTAAAACACAAAATGTCTAGTTCCATATGTACCTGTTAGTAATCGCACGGATCGACGAATCGACAGGTCGTTTGGAGGGTCAATAATAGTATAGTAAACGCACAGTTGGTGGTATTCATGATAATATGTTGAGTCATAAAAGCTGTACACGTGGCATGTCGAGTCGACAAGACTGGTTTAGGGGTCGTGTCGATTTGACAGCACATTGGACATGTATGCATATTCGTCTTTATAACTTTTTCAAACTTACATAAGTTCTTGCGCCCGCTGACGTTGTTTCAAAGACCACTTTCATACTTCTCTTTCGACCATATATTGGCATAAAACTGACTATAAAGTACGCATATATGGTCAGATCCGTTATTCAATTCGTCCCATTTCTATCAACCTAGGATGAAAGTTGATGACAGTCCGCAATTGTATTTCTTAACGGATGAAACTTGTATGTGACCTAACAGGAAAATATCAAGAATAATTTCTCCCAAAAACCATTGCCAGTATAGATCGCGCTCATTCTTGCTAGTTCACGTGGATATTTTGTCTCATTGCGGTCAGAATGGTCCGTTTCTAAGACTCCAGTATAAATCTCACTATTACCATAAACTTTCACCAGTGGTATAATTTCTTATTTTGTAGTTCTCCTATGTGAATTGACACCAGGAAAAACAACTGAATGTGGAGAGAGTGTTTCTTTAAAAGAAAGTTGTCCCACAGCTACTTGCTGCTTTGATACGACAAAACGTTCTAGTTGTTATTTCCAAGAAAATGGTAGGATTTTTGTTTAAATGACTACGGTCTTTTTTAATAGAGACTTCTCGGAAATTGCCCGAGTGCACATGAGACAATGTAACAAGATCGAAACGATCTATAACTTAACTCAAGGTGATCTGTTCTACAGCGCGTCCTGCTTAACCTGCTGTAACTTAAATACGATCACTTTGTACGTCTGCCTCGAGTTCAAGCTATTGTTTCGTGTGGATTCATGCAAACTTGAGAAGTGCCTAATACTTATACCATTATCAATGCAACGCGCCACTGTCACCATTACGTAGAACAATCATCACCGTTTTCCACATAACCATTTCCTCATTACACGCCAGAAAATACCATCATCACCCTTATGATCACACCTACAACTAGCATTTTCAAGATCACGAAATTACGTCGCAAGTATTTGGATCAGAGTTAGGATTACTAGATTAAGATTAAATAAAAAATAATTAAAATTAAGAGTTAGGATTGTTAGGATTGGAGAAGGGTTGGAGTAAGGGCAATGGAAGGGTTAGGTGTAAGAATATAAATGTTAATATCATTGTATTAGTATTCAAATTGAGAATGCTAAAATGGAAATTGACCCTAATCAGCATCATTGACCCTAATCAATCACCATAACTACAACAGCCCACCATTTTCATTTCCGTTCTTAGATTATGGTCCAATCCGACATTCCAATGGACTATGTGTAAATGTGAAAGATGGTTCTCACAAAAGTGGCACTCCTCTCATTTGGTCAAAAGACTGCACGTCAAGAAATGCATTATTTTTGGTATCATACGATCATCCACCATTTCACGTGGCTTGCGGGAAATGTGTTTCGCCATTAACGTACGACTTAGTTTTTAAATATTGTATGAAATATTAAACAAATGTGTAATGCAGGTATTCTAACAAATTATTGTATTTTGTGGTTGTCTTATAGGACATTAAGAGATCCAGGAAAGGGTATTGATCTTTTCCTTAGGCACGGAAGATCTTGCAATAGTGATATTGTAAAATACCGACCAACAAAAAATGGCAACTTGCAATACTTCTTCAGCAGTGGACCATATCCAATATGCATAGGAAGCAAATCTATCCTGGAACCACATGAATATGAGGTAGTCTCTCTCCAAGAATCGGTCTGCGGCACAAATAACTCGTGCAATCTAGGTTACGGTAAGATTTTGTATAGTATGAGGCCCAACCCTTCTTCAATTGTCCACCTAAAGTTGACTTAATGCTCTTCGAGACCAATAGCTTATAGTGTCAACCCAGTTTGCTTAATATAGGGTTCAAATTCTGCTCGAGTCAACTCCTATGTTGACAATTCATGCAGTATTCGGGTGCATTAATATATATTCTCATATTTTGTTTTAGTTCTATTCTATTCTCACGGGTAGTTACGACCAGTAGTTAGGACAATTTGTTGTGGAGGAGAGTACTCTACCACTGAACTCACGTTCTTTGTAACTCTTTGCCCTTTAAAATTCCTTGTCTTGTACTTTTATTTTAGTGTATCAAAGGAAATTTAAGGAAAGAGAAAATGCAGATTTCCAATGTGAGACGTGTTCAACCATTGAAGTTATTTGGGCAAATTACGGTGTGCAAATTCCAAGACGGTATCCATTCGCAATTTCCTCAAGTGATAAAAACTGTACGACAACCACAGCGACAAAAGTGATGCAAAATAAGTGTAATGGAAGGACGCAGTGTTCTTTTTCAGTCCAAAAGACTGCATTTTTCCAATCGAGTTGTCTAAATGCAACGATCTTGCTTGTTCGCTATACTTGTAATGGGAAAATTCCAGGTATTTTTGGAAACTGGTGTACGTTAGAGAACTATAATCAGGGCCGGATTAAGGCAGCGTGGGACCCCTTTGGATTTTTCCAACTGCTCTATAACCTGACAAATTAACCCGTTTAAGTATATATGGTTGAATTGCAATCTTAATTTGAAAGATGTAATGACAGTAACGTATCTGATATTATAACATTCACTATTGGTAATTAGTATACACCCAACCATTGTCCATTACAAATCCTACATTCTGATTGGCTACTCAACCGTTGACCATTCGTGATGGACAACGTTTGGGAAAAATGAAAACAAACCTGAAAAAATATGGCAGTAAACTCTCGTTTTGCAGACGTTTCGGAGGAATTTTTGGAGAGTTTGATAGAAAATTCTATCCCTGAGAAAACTAAAAAGGCCACAAAATATGGCATGAAGATTTTTAATGGTAAGGAACGAAATAGAAACCGTATTTTATTAATAAATCTGCTTTTACTTGCCGCTCACGAGTGGTTAAATAACACAACATTTTCGTCAGTTTGCACTAGAAAAACTGTATTTTTAGATTGGTTTGCAGCACAGTCTAAATTCACTACACCATTGGAACAAATGGCAAAAGACGAACTTTGTCAGTGCCTCCAAATGTTTTATGCCGCTGCAAGACAAAGAGACGGTAGCGAATTTAAAGTTACGACGCTTCGCGGTATACGTTCAGCGATTGACCGGCATTTAAAACAGGCACCTAACAACAAGCCTTGGTCGATAATTGGTGACCCTGCGTTTGAAAAAGCCAACAAAATCCTGAATGCTATTTGTAAGAAACATACGAGGGAAGGAAAAGTCGGAGCAATTGTCCACAAGGCTGCAATGACGCCAGAACAACTGGAAAAATTGTACGAAAGTGGCCAGCTTGGCAACAGCGAGTCGCAAAATCCTCGCCAGCTTATGCAAACAGCTTGGTTTTATATTACCCTCTATTTTGGCAAACGAGGCCGAGAAAATCTAGGAAAACTCACCAAACAGATGCTGGTCCTTCGCTCAACATCACAAGGACGCCGATACTACGAGTTCCGTCGCGAAGCGTTAATTTCAACCAAAAACCACCAAGGCGGTCTGAACGACAACATCGACGAAGCTGACGGCAAAATGTTTGAAGTTCCCAATTCGCCTCGTTGTCCAGTTAAAACCGTAGAAAACTTCATGAAGCACCTTAATCCAAATCACGACGCTTTGTTTCAGCGGCCAAGAGAAATTTGTGCCAAGTTTCAAGTGGACAATGATGAAATTTGGTTCTGTAATTCCCCCTTGGTATAAACACGCTCGAAATCTTCTCAAGACCATGTCGAAAGCCGCCGGGATAATCCCTCACCTAACAAATCATTGCATTCGAGCTACGTCTGTCACAGTTTTGTCTGACCACAACATAGAGGCTAGACACATCAAGGCTGTCACTGGTCACAAATCTGATCTCTCCATTCAGTCGTACAGCTCGACGGCTTCTTTCCAGCAGAAGGAAAACATGTCGAATATTCTAAGTCGCTTCGTCTCGGGCGAGAGTAATCCTTCCATTCAGTCTAGCCCCTGCAGCTCTACTTACAGCAAGTCACACCTTATGCAAGCATCACCCGCAATGTCTTCGGCACTTGAAACAACTGATCAGGCTAACTCTGATGTCCAGCTTCGCATTGAAAACCAAGCCACAAATATCGAGATGCAAGCTCCCCAATCGTTCAATTTCCATGGCTGCACAGTGTCAATCTTTAACAACTACATCAGTCAAGCATGATCGATTTCACCATCCAGTTGAACTTTTGTTCCCGTGGTAGTCGTTTCTTTTATAACTTTTTCGAAGAAATTCTTTCTTACGAATGTTTTATGGACATTTTAACACCAAACGGTTTGCTTCTGACAGTTGATCCTTATAATGTTCACGTGTTTACATGTCATGTGATCTCGCGTGAGTTCGCGCGTGCGTATAAATTAAAATTGAATTAAATTATTTTAAAAATGACACGGTGTATGAATTATTTTCTCGAAATTAATATATCTATCAAGGTGTATACTAAAACAATTAGACAACTCGTCCTCGTTGTCTATGAGCGAATAGTCAACTCAGGCTTCGCCTTCGTTGACTATTCGCTCATAGACAACTCGGACTCGTTGTCTAATTGTTAATTGGTCTGTCACTTTTTCTTAATAAAGTTTGAGCGCGGGACCCCTTGAAGGCGCGGGGCCCATGGCATAATATGCCGCTTCTGCCATATGGTTAATCCGACCCTGACTATAATTATTACTTATAACTTGCAATAATTAATCAACTAAACGTTAAATATTTAATCCACTAGCAAGAAGTCAAAATTGCAATCAAGAACACGGATAATGCAATAATGAGTTATCTAAAGTCGTTTATGCATGGTGTGGTTGCCATGGAGGCTCATGATGCACGTGCTCAGCAACTAAGGCCTATTTAAGGGCTAGTTTCTTGGAATCGAGGCGAAAAACACCTTCATTTACTATTATATTGAATGTCTTAAAAATTATTTTTTCATTAGCTCAGTTCAGAATTTGTCAGTTGGCGTATAACAACGGTATTCATGATAAATATTCCTTACACTCCTCCATTTCTATATTTTAGCTGCTCCATATAATTATGCTAACCATCATGGTCAAAAGTCAAAATCAACTGTTCGTCGTTTGGTCGAATGATAACAACAATGGTGTTCTGATAAGGTTTGAGATATGTTGGAAGAAGGCCAGAAATAAAAATGAAAACTGTTATATTGGACTGTATTCCGATCCTATACCAAACATAACACTGCCCAGTCTACAGCCAGCAACAACATACAATGTAACAGTGGCACGATACAGTAGTGATGGAAAATCTCTTGGTATAAAAAGACACAAAATTGCCATAACCCGTTCAGGTTAGAGCAAGTTTACCATATACTTACCGTAAATCTCCTATATAAACCCTCATTAAAATAACACCCCCGCCTTTTTAGAGGACGAAATATATTAAGCCCTGCCTTTCTTCAATATGCCCCTTACTCCCAAGCGTGATTGAATAAATAAGCCCAAGGGGAATTATAGTAATTACGGTATTATTTAAATAAACCTGTGGCCGGTTACACGCGAAGGTCGGATAGCGAATAAAGAGTAGTATTCATACATTGAAGTCCTAGAATTCCTGTTTCACATAATATTTGATCACTGTAAGTGCTGTTGTATTTCAGCTGCACTTAATGTTAATGGCACAAAATCTGCAACATCCTTTGAAATCCAACTTGGAACACTTTCAGCGGACGATATGTAAGTTTTACGAACGTATTAATATAGATGAAAAAATTGCTCAATTCTGATTGGCTAAGAGCAGTGCAATGATTTTTGAAATTGTGCAATTACAGCAGTGCAAATTAACAAAACAAGATGAGAGCCTGGAAACGAGGCAAGAAAAATCAACATGGCGGCGGATATTAGCAATGTAAATTTTCACTTTTTGACGACATTTTCTACACTTTCAATGAAAAATCGTACGTGAATACAACAATTTAAGTTCAAGGAGCACATAGACTGAAAAAGTTTGGTAACAAGCAACGAAAACAATGCTTAAACGGCGTAGGTGAGTGCACAATTGTTATCAAAGCGTGTAATTTTTTCATGTATATTATTAATAAGTAATAGTATGGTTTCTCGTGAAATTTGGAAAAACCAACACTCGTGAGTTTTCAAAGAAGTCAAATACCACTCGTCCTTCGGACTCGTGCAATTTTGATCGTCTTTGAAAAAGTCACTCGTGCATGTTTTTTCCAAATTGCACTCGAAACCATACTATTACCTATACTTATGTTTCTGTACTGAATTTATCGAAAAATCAGGAATGGAACATGCTGTAAGATTGCTTCCTTTTTTCACGGCATAAATGAAACATAAGCGCTATAAATCTAGTGTGAGTGGTGTTGGCTGACGTGTGGCTGCTAGGATTTTCAAGCAGATCTAAGGGCAAGTACGAGTGGTAGACGTGCGCTAACTTGATGTGCTTGAAGACTCATGTGAGTAGAGTTGTGGTCGGTTCTCTCCTGGCCTTTGCTTGGAAGGTTCTTCTCCACGGATTATCCGGTTTTCCTCCCTCACCAAAAACATACCCTTCCACCTTACCCTGTGCCCCAGGTTCAGATACATGTTATCGTGTTGTGGCATCCGACTCGCTCTAGTAAGCCTTCGATACGATCAAGTTTCAGTTGCGTCCCTTGCAAACTTTATTGCGGAGAGAGTTTGTAAATACCTTAGTTTCCTTTTTAGATAAATTATGTTAAAATTGTTGTATCAAAACTACAAACCAACAGAAAACCGATCGACCATCCAACAAACGACCTTCAACCGTATGATGAAAACACTGTCGATAACAAGCCGTATATAGCTGCCGAGCTCGAGGGAAACTACGTCAACCACAACAGATTTTTTATTGTTGGAGATGGTAAAATCGATTTAGTAGAAGGAAAAGAAGAAACATTGAGTTTCAGAACGTAAAATTGGAACCAGACACGTATTACTCTGTTTTTCAAAGAACATTTAAAAGTGAGGTAGGTGGTGAAATATGTACACTTGAGTAAAATGTACTAACTTTTGTTAGTAAACATGCTGAGATTTCTATTTTATTAAAATTTAGTTTTCAGCATGCAAAAGAACTCGATTTGAAAAATATATAGTTATGTAAAGTACAAAATTATGATTTTTCACCCTTTCAACCCGTCAGTCGTTCGAGAACCGAATTAGTTTTGACGAGTATAAAAGTGGGTATCACTGGACACAACCGGCATGCATAAGTGATTATCAGAGTATAAGCAAATGTTTTTTCCCCTTACATATACTAGCCTTGTAATAGGTGGCAAATAAATAGAGTTAAAAAATATTGTCTAATATGCTCCCTCCTATAAAAGTAACTTTGATATTGTAAATTCTTGGACTAGGTTTAAACCGTGCTTTATAATATAAGCGTCATTTTCTACCATATTTGTCTAGGATTTTTACTACGATTCAGATTGGATGAATGTTATCAAAACAAATAAACTACTACCAATTACAAAGCAACCCTCGACCTCCCTGAGAACTAAAGACGAAAGAACAACGACAGTACCAGGGGGAGGAAGAGGTTCTCTTGATGAGAAGCAAGATGATGACAACAGTGAAAAACCTTGTAGAGGTACAGATGTTTTCAATGAGATAAGGGGGTTAGAGGGAGACCCCCCCCCCTAATCGTTTCATAAGACTCTGAAGGATCGTTGCCGGTAAATTCTGCTAGCAATGAAGTATCACTAGTACTTACACTGAACTGAATACAATCAGGGAAGAAGAAAACAATTACGAAAGCTTAAAATAAACAAAGAATAGTGTCATATTATCTGGAGTGAGAACTCAAAGCGAAGTCAAAGAGAGCGGAAATTGACGTCCAATGTTTTTGTCTGCGCTGTTAGCACAAGGCTGCAAGGAGTGAGCCAAAATTTCGTGTTTTGACTTCACATAGGCCGAACATCAGAAGTTCTTACTCCAGATATATATCGAGCCGTTGAACGGCGTTGAACATGACGAGCCGTTGAACATGACGAGCCGTTGAACGGCGAAACATGCATGTCTGCAGATATGACTATATATATATATATATATATAGAGTCAAATCTGCAGACATGCATGTTTCGCCTTTCAACGGCTCGTCAGTGCAGCTTGTAACGCAGTCTAGATGCGAGTGACTTCATATTTATACACCATACTCTTGCCCTCACCAAGCGCATCAAAGTACTAGCACCCTTGAAATGAAATTATAAAGCAAACCTAGCTAAAAAGCATACGTTGTGTTGCACACCTATAATAATCCTAATAATCAGACTAGTTAAAACTAGTTAAAAAAGTAATTTATATAGTCACATTGCAGTTATTCATGTTTACAGACTGATTTGTTTCCCTTTTACCAATCGCAATCTTTTCTGGTTTGTCGTGACAGATGGCACTGCAACATTAAACAACTCCTCACTCACTCGAAGACTGCCATATTCTTGAGAAGAGCGTGTGTTCTGTCGTTCGTCTTTTCACTGTTCAAACAACTTGACAGCCCATTTATTCTTATACTCGGTCGTTTTCGGAACGGCTGCTGTCAAGATTTTACTTTCTTCATTAAGACTTCGAGCTGGACGAAAAATTATTTTGCATGACTTGCTTACAACAAACTAAGTTTAAATATTGAGACAAATTACATAATTGATGAGTTTTAGAAGTCCGTTCAAATACTCGACCTAGGACTTTACCTGGATTCCAAAGTCCGCGTGCGTTTTGAAAAGGCTCGCCTGCGGCACGCCTGTTCAAAACACAAGCGGACTTTGATATCCATTATGGATGTACTTAGTGATATTTTTAATTGTATTGAAAGTTAGTTAGCTGTAGTATTATGGATTATTTGGGAGAACAAATACAGATTATTTAACGTTAAATAGCAGGAGCATTGATTATTAGGGTTGGAAACGTATTCTAATTAAAGCTTGGTCTTTAACATTGCCATTATGGTACCGTCTGCTGAGTTTCTCAGCAACAGGAGACCAAATAGACAGTCTATATTTGGGTCTGACAAATGGATTGAACAAAATTTGGATATATTAAAAAAGGCAACTTGTAAGTTCACGACAAGATAATTTAAAAAATTTCACCGAAGGAACTTAAAACTAAAGCCACTAAAGGCGGATTTCCAGTCATCTCTTCAAAATTCTCTTCGTTTTCGTTACCCTTGGATTGTTGGACCCAGGATCGTTCGTTGGTAGTCTTTTCTGGTCTGGTTTGTCGGTGGTTTACGCATTGAATTAATCCAACGTCTCTTAAATTTGTTTTTATTGTTGAAATCGGTATGGAAACTTTTCAGAACATTCAAACAATTCCAAATTTTCGTAAGACGAGTCGTAAGTCGCAACTGTCTGTACTGTAGTTGTATGCAGTAGTTTTTAAACTTCTGATTGCTTTAAAGAATTATATTACTCTGACAGTTCTAGACTGCCTTGAGCATAGTATAAAATATCATTTTAGAATTTTTAGTCGGCAACAAGTCGAAGATTTTGAACATTATAAAAGATAATACTGAACGTAAAACATACTAAAAGAAAGCTTAGAAAGTGGTTAACAACTTACGTACTGTTTGAATTTCAAAGATTTACGAGAATTTCAAAAATTTACGATTATAATCAAAGGTTGTGGATTCTTCTCAGAAAAGTCTCGAAAATAACTTCCCGCGGCTAGTTTCAAAATTTTGCCGTGTCACGAAGATTCCACGCGTGAGACGCGAGGATGACATTGATTGATTGATTGATTGATTTACTCTTTATTAAAAATTTAGAGACACGTCATACGTGTGACTTTACATGAATGAGTTTATGATACTATATTATTTACATTTATAATTTGCAAAATAACTAATTAGAAGTAGTTAAAAAGACATCTATTTACAAAGCTTCGCTTGAATCTTTCTGTTTTGACTCGAGGAAGAATAAAGTTATGTTCACGTGTCCGTAAATTTTTCTCCTTTTTCACAGGAAAAAGTTCGTAGAGAACATGTTCTTCGTCATTGGAAATTTTACGAAATAAAACTTTGTTTCTTTGTTCTATTATAGAAGACATATTATATTTAGTGTCAGTATATCCATAGCGGTAGGCTCGTCCTAAAAATTTATCGATACGGTTTAAGTATTTTTTCCACAACGCTGAACCCCAAACTTCAATTGCATAAGTGAATAATGAAAGAATTAAACTTTCGAATAGCTTAGTCAGATGATTTATGGGATATCCGTGTGACTTGCAAACCCTGAGGATGTACATTCGTCCACTAGCTTTTGACAGTAAATTATCTATATGTAAGTCCCAGCAACAGGGTTGTCTTGAAAGCTTACTCCAAGAAGTTTAAGCCATTCCTTGCGTTCAATTCCATCAATTGGAGGAGGAAATTGTTTTAAGACTCCTTTACTCAACACCATTTCCCATGTTTTGGAGAGATTTAAAGTCATCCTATTTTCGCTTACGCAATCTTTAATATTATTAACCTCATTTGAAGCTGTGCCTCTAGCATTTTTCACTGGTGCACTGACTGTCATGTCGTCGGAAATTTGACTAGAAGGTTATTTTCTCCATCAGCAGGTTTTATGTCATTAACCATCAAAGAAAACAAGAATGGCCCTAGAACCGTACCCTGTGGCACACCTCTGGTTATATCAACGTATTCCGTTTCAATTCCATCTACTACAACTCTTTGTTTTCTTTTTGTTAAAAAATCAATTATCCAATTAATCACATATGGATTAAGATTCGTTGCTTTTAACTTTTCGCAGATGATGTCATGTGGGACGGAATCGAATGCTTTACTTAGGTCGAACGATATAATTCGAACAAAGTCTATGTTTTCGTCAAGCCATTTTAGTCAACAATGTTGACATGTGATTAAGGCAGTTATTGTGCTTGTACCTTCTTTGTAAGCTTTGTATGTTGGTCTTTATCAATTAACAACTTGGCTTGTGAGGAAATTTCTTGCTTGAAAACGATCTTTTCAGCGATTCTCGTGATTATATTAGTTAATGATATAGGTCTAAGTTGAGAACAGTCGGTTAGGGGAGCTTCCTTGGGTATAGGTGTGATGTTAGCAAATTTCCATATTAAAGGGACATGCTGCTGGTTGAGGGACGCATTTACTAATTTTGTAACCATCGGTGCTAGGTATAAGGCATAACCCCTCCACATCCAATAAGGTATACTGTCAGGACCAGGAGCTGTTCTTTTTTGTTTTATCAAAAAATTTTCCACAACATGAACCTTAACCATAGGGAGACGAGTACGTTCTGGTATTGGTACGTCTTCTGGCGTTTCATAGTGGGCGTCCGAATTTATTCTATGAAAATGAGCGTTGATCAATTTTGGATCGATTATTGAGCTAATGTTGGTAGTTTTGGTATTTCTTCCTGTCATTCTATTCACTGTTTTCCGCCAATCCCGCGATCCTTGTCTGTACTTTTTATTTTCTTGCTTCACAGATCTAATTTGATATTCTCGAATTAATTTGTGTATTTGGTTTTGCACATCTGGATTTATCCTCATTTTCATTTGCTTGTTCCTTTGATTGCATAAGTGTTTAACCAGTAGTGACATGAAAGGGGGGTCACGTGAAGATATTCTGACTCTTATTTGAGGGAAACATTCATTTACCAAGGACACGATTGAGTCACTAAGTGTACTTGTAGCAATATCCACGTCTTGTGCATTATAGGTTGAACTCCAATCATACTCCGCTAATTTTTTCTCCATTCTTATCTTCCTGTGTTTTCGGACATCTCTAAAATATGCATGTTTCCTTTCTGGTTTCGCTAGAAATTGCGGATTAACAGCAATCGCCATACGATCGTCAAAGACTGGTACGGTCGGATCATGGTCGGTGATTTCCATAGATGTGGACAACTAGTTATAAATACGTCAAGGATTCTTTTACCTCTTGTTGGTTTGGAAACTAATTGTAGTAGATTATTCTGCAGGCAGAAGTCTTTTATTAGAAGTTGATTAATGTCACCCGCAATGATCATTCTTGCTGAGGGATCTAGAATCAAGATTTCTTCACATCTCTTGGACAGGTAGTCAAGTAATTCCCATCCTTGATAAACTGGATTTGGCGGTTGGTATAAGGCAGAAATAAAATATTCTGCGTTATTTTTTTGTTATCTTGCACGATATGCACTCAACGTTTTCACTCGCAAGGATATCTGATATTCTCCATTCAATTTTATAAAGAATAGCTACACCGTCTCCTCACCGTGCAGTAGAACGATCATTCCGTACTATGCCATATCCGTTTGGATATCTTAGAACCGCTTGAGGATATCTTATAACCGCTTGAGGACATAACCGCTTGAGGACATCTGATCTATATAGATGTGTTTCAAACTGTACTAACTGTGGGGAGCCACATTAAGTTAGCCAAGATTTGTAAACTTGTAATGTACAGTAAATAATGCAATAATTATGCAATAGATAATGCAATAAATGCAGTAAATAATGCAATAATTATATCATACACGGCGAAAATGAGCGGTCGAACAACAACAAAAAGGTCGCCATACTTTAGAATAGGAGCCACGGATGCTCTGCCTTCACCCGCCTTCCAGAGCCTCCCCTATATTTATTTATTTATTTATTTAACTTCGTCAAACACAAACATGACACGAACCCACAAACGTGACACCACAACCGGCAAACAATAAAAAATATATAGACAATCGGCGGGGACACCACAACAGCATAAACCAATTACTGTGGGCCCTTTTCAACATATATATCTAAAAACTAACTAGCAGCAACAAATTGTTTCACAGTTCAAACTGCGAGCACTGTTACATTTCAAACACACAGTCTTACAAGTTCTTGGATCATCAGCATCAAAAAAGTTGTTCAGGGCGTTAGAGTAGTATTCCCGCAATAAAGAGTTGAAATGGCTTAAAGTTATGTTCCCGAGTCTTAAGTTTGCAGGTAGTGCATTCCAAGTTCTGGTTACTCGCAAAGTATCTTTTATATATATTATATATTTTATAGAAAACATATACAGCAGTCAGGGACGTAGCAAAGTATCTGGTGTTGAAGGGGTGTGAAAGAATTTTACCTGAAAATTGAACTTCAATTTTAAAGTATAATAATTATAATAGACCTTTTCCTGATTGATTATCGTTGTAGATACGGAGTTGTTTAAGGCACCAGGACTGCATTTTTGGCGTTTTCTGAAGTTCACCGTATTTTGCACAAAGTTTCATTTATGTGGAGGTTTTGAAGATATCAGTTCTTTCAAGTATTTTATCATTCTACTTTTGTTATCCTTTTACAAAACAACGACTTTATTCCCTAAATATTATCTGAAAATGTCAAAATTTTACCTCGGATATTACCGGAATATTTTTTTACCTTTTACGGTTGTGGGGGTTTTACAACCCACACACCCCGCATCCAACATCACTCGCTACGATCATGACAGCAATTGTAGTCACAAAACAATTATTCATGAATTCATCATACACTTAACATGGAGTACATTATAATGGCAAATGAACAGGTCAACAGGGGTGGGGCATTCATTGCCACATACCGTGTATGATTTCCTTGAAATGAGATGGGAGGAGGCAAAAGGGGCAACAGATTTGAAATCATAGGGCCTCAAACAGAGGTGTAGGAGCCGTGGGGGGAACAGGGGGCACGTGACCCTTTCCAATTTCTAGTCCCTATAATATATGGCCTTTACCCAGGCCAGACCATTTATAAATTATATTTATAACCCAGCATTACATTCTATTTTGACACCGTATATTTGATTTGTTTGCAGTTTCAGTGCATAATTGTCAAAATACAATCGACTATCTGCAAGACTCTCCGACATTGTCACTCTGTCGAATCCATCCAACTGTTCAATCATCATTTGAATAGCTTTCCCCCATCACAGCAAATTACCCGCTGTGTCTGTGCGGAGGTTTACATTGACTAGTGCATAATGCAAAAACGTTTATGAACTATACATATTTATTCTTTGCAACATTGAGCTATAAAGATTAATCCAATATATGCAAAAGGGTTATCACATAATTATGTTCAAAATTTAGCGAAAAGGAAATAATTTCGTACAATCTTCTTAACTTTCGATAGACCAATTGACATCCAAACATCTGATGCTGGCCCAGGTGTTTCCAGTCATGAGCAAATGTCTCGAATACGAATGGCAGAGTATTTTCAAATCAAATCGAATCAAATCAACTTTATTTCCACAAATACAAAAATTACAATAAAAATACAGATACAATAATGTACCAGTTGGCAGTTGCGAGGTGACATCTGGAAGCCAAAGGCTTGTAAACGAGGACACCTCGTGTATATATGTATAAAAATATTTTAATAATAATAGTTTACTGATTGGACATGACAAATGCAGAATTTTTTATTATATTTTATTTCACTAATAGAAAACAATTAAGGGATCGATTTTTTAAATGAAGACAAACTGTTGGAGCTTTTTATTGAAAGAGGTAGTGAATTCCAAACTTTAGGGCCTTGATAAAGAATAGTGAATTGCTTTAAGTTGGTTCGACAAGAGTAAGGTCGATAAGAGTTTGCATTTCTGGTATTGTAACTATGGACTTGATTATTTTTTAAGAATAAATCTGAGAGGGAAGTTGGAAGTAACCGATGATGATAAAGAAACATAAATTTAACTAACAGTTTCAATTGTTCAAATAATGGAGCAGAATGAGCTCGATAATCTGACTTTGTCATTCACGTACAGCTCGTTTTTGGAGTAGCGAAATCCGATTTAAGTTTGATACGTATGTTGAAGACCAGACTATGTTGCAATAATTAATGTATGGATAAATTAGAGTATAATATAATGCCAGCTTTGTTTTAGTAGATAATATAACGTGATATCGAGATAATTCCAATGGACTTAGCAATTTTGTTGCAAACATGATTGATGTGATATATTTCCAGGTAATATTCTCGTCAATATAAATGCCTAAAAATTTTACGACGTTCACCCTCTTGAGGGGTTTAGCATCAAATAAAATTGGCAAATTTGTTGAGATTGGTTTTTGTTTTGATTTGAATATAATGTAGTTTGTTCTACTAATGTTGACAGAGAGTTTATTGGTTTTCATCCTTTTTCTAATTAATTCAGTATTCTTTTCAGAAATTAAATAACCTAGGTCAGAATGACTTATTAAAATGCTGGTATCATCTGCAAAAAGCAAGCACTCTGCCAATCCCGTGGCGTTAGGTAGATCATTTATGTAGAGAAGGAAAAATAAAGGACCTAATATTGAACTTTGTAGAACCCCGCAGCTGACAATACGTTCGGTCGAAATAGTCTCATTGAATTGGACAAACTGTTTCCTATTAGAAAAATAGCTTTTAATCCATTGTAATGCTAAGTCTCGAATGCCATAGTGTTCCAGCTTAGAATTTATAATTTGATGGTCAAGTGTATCAAATGCTTTAGACAAGTCAAGGAATATCACAATGCTAATTTCGTTTCGATCGATAGATGTTGCAATTTTGTTGACAAGGTGTATATATAAGGGATGAAACTGTGGAATGATTCTTGCGAAATCCAAATTGTAATGGTGTAAAATTTCAAATTTGTCAACGAAATCAATAATGCAATTATGCATGAACTTCTCAAAAAGTTTCGAGAAATTTGATAGAAGTGAGATTGGTCAATAATTCTTAAAATTTACAGCATTGTCAGTTTTGTAAACTGGAATCACCTTGCCTATTTTTAGTTTATCTGGAAAAATTCCACTTTCAATTGAAAGATTGATAATTTCAGTCAGTGGATGGGCGATCAGTTCAAATGATTTTTGTATTATATTCATGGTTATATCATCAAAACCGGGTGCTTTTCCTGACTTGAAAGATTTGAAAGATTTTATGATTAACTACTTAGACCTTCAAAGTAGATTTCATTACGCTCCAAACGACTCCTCTTCTCATGTTGGTGAGAAAGTAATGAGATCGCTTAATGAATGCCTAGTAGATGGCAGATCTATACCTGTACCTTCTACTTTGATAACTGAAGATCAAATGGCTGAAATAAGTAATGATGAATTACAGAGATTGAAGAATGAAACTGAGACAAAGAATGCCAAGAAATGTGCTGAAGAAGTGAAGCACCGTTTTCATGGGAAACGATGTATGGGAACAACAATACATGCTTTCAATCCTTGGTATGAAGACTATAAGAAGTTCTTCTTTGATGAACAGTACATGATTAAGTGTGCAAGTGCTAGTTCGTCGGCTCTACTAGAAAAGTGTGCTGGGAAGGCATATTTCAAGTTTGTACGGACATTTTTTGACTCTCACTATTTCCTTTATGACAATGGATTTGAAGGCATCCGAAGCAGTTGTCACACACAGATGGCAGTATGTGTCTTTTTCATACTTCGTTTGAAAATTCAGATGTTTTGTCCAATGGGTGGAGTGGGATACAAGTATCTCGTGTTCAAACGCCTGTTCCAGACTATTCCAGAGAAGAGGCATTTCATTATGTTTTATCTCGAGACATTTCGTCAGGAAAGATTAAATTATAGAAAAATCTGGTTTAAAGAAAGAGCATGTCATGAATCCCTGTAGCAGAAAGAGAGATGACTTCTGGCCTCGGAAGCAATTAGAACAATTAATCGTCTCATGTGGTCAGCCAGAATTTGAGTTAAATGATAACAACACTGGTGAAGAGGAGTCAGTCTGTGCAGTGGTGGATAGAAATTATACTCTTCAGAAGATGTTGACAAAGGTGAATGATTTTGTTGAAAATTATGCAGAAGAAGATTTGAAAAGTGCAACAGTAAAGGAAATTAAACGGCGTTACAGTGCTAGAGTCAAAACCAACATTAGCAAGGGGACAAATGCAAGTGCCCGGGTAGACTTGCTCCAAGTCTGTCTCTTATAGGGGGAGTATATTAGGGCGCGCGAAAAACGTCCCGCCCGCCCGCCGTCCGCCTTAATTTCCTTCCGCCCGCATTTTCGCAAGAGACAGACTTGGAGCAAGTCTAGTGCCCGGGCTACTGAAAAGGCCAAAATGTATGATGATTTTGACTGGGAGAAACTCGTTCAAAGCAATGAACTAGGAAATCTTTATGTTTCACAAATTGATCTCTATTTGGTGACAAATTTGAACATGACAAAGAAGGTCTGTAACAGGAAAGGGTTTACAAAAGCACGCAAGATTGAGAGGATAAAAAAACCTTTCTATTCTTCAGTAAACTATGATGATGCTATTGGTAGGGGGCAAACATCACAGCAGAAAATACATGTAACGCTTTCTCGTTCGAGTACTAACACAACAGATGCTGTGCTGAAAGTCCCACCATGGGGAGGTACAATTTGGGTGGCATATCACGGGCATGTAGACCTGATAAACACCTGTCCCATTGATAACTTATTGACTATCTTTTATGTCTTAATGAAGAAACACAGTGAGCTTTATCTACTTTTGTCAGGATCCGCTGAATTGTACGCTAGTACACTCATTAAAATTTGTCAACTGTTTGATGAAAGCAAGTTTGTTGAAGGCAAATGTTGAGTGGCGAAAGCTCTTCCCTGGTCGATTTAACTTAACAAACACTTTCAAACTTGATCTGTGGGGAGGTGAAGATGATCTGTTTGTTTCAAGACTTTACTCTGCTTTGGAGACAACATTTACCAGCACATGTCTATCTCCATATTGTCCATTTAGAAAGAAACCTATAACTTTGCGGTAAATGGTTTACATTGAATGTAATTCTTTATATATTTATACCCTAGTATATAAGCAGTTGCGTTAAAAGGTGATCATTGTTAACACTACAAAAAGATGTTCATTTATCTATTAATTATTATAGTAATGCCGGAGTTCCACAACCTAGCTTTCTCCAAGAGTCCTTATCACAATGGATTAACACTGACCATCATCCCACGCAGTGTGGCCAAGCTATGTCGACAGTTCCCCCAGATGCTGATCATTTTCTTGGAACTTGCCTTGTTCAAGATCCAATTACTGGTCAGGTTGTGTAAGTACTTTAAAATTTAAATCAAAGGATTTTCAATCAATATTAATCAAGTATTGTGATGTCTGTTATAAAATATATAATGTTTCTGTGAGTGTGTTGGTTGAAACTTGCTGATAGTAATATGTATGTTTTCATATTTAGAGGCAAACTATTCAAGCTTATTGTGGTTGCATGCGATCAAGTACCAAGAGGACATTTGTGAGAGGGACTCCATCATTTATCATTTTGTTGTCGCTGGACATCTTTGCTCATCAGATGTCACTCATCTTCCAAAGGGAATCGAATTATATCAGGTGAAAGGTATGTCCCACTTATTTCTATGATTTTGTTATATTTATATAAATAGTGATTTGCTAGATTTCCCTTGGTTCAAGTAGTCATTAAATGGCACTATTACGATGGGCTTTGGGAAAGATTCACAACAGGTCAATGCCTCCAAAAGTGCACCACTGGCGAGCCTAGCACTCCAAATGGGTTTTTGCTATCACAATGTGTGTACATTCTGGAGAGAAGGTGTTCTAAGGTTGAAATTTGTACAAAGGGTGAGAGGTAAAAAAAAATTCGACACAAGCAGGAAATAAAAACAAATTCGTGCAACTCGAAAAAGTCCCACCCCTCATCACTTTTCTAATGGTCCTCCCCTAATTCGCATACGTCAGGAAACGAAACACTGGAATACTAAGCCCATCTAAGGGAGACTCCTACTGGACTTCTTAAGGCCTGTTCACACGATCAATGAACTGTCTATGAGTAGGAGGTTACGTAACTCGGTAGAAAAAAATACTTACATCGTCCATGCCGTTGACCAAAAGTGTCAATTATTTTCAGGTTAATCATGTCGTTCTTAATTTACAGTTTTGTTGGTATGTGCTCGTCAGGGCCGTAGCCACGATATTAACATTGGCGCGACTAATTTTTTCGAGGCCAAAAGGCCGATAATTTATAGTGGGGTCCGGGCTCTTTTTGAAAATATGAGAGTTCTAAAAGGGTATTTCGTATATTCTGAGACTATTCTGATACCCAGATAAAATACATTCAAAATCGCGTACACTCATTCTCATGGTTCCATAATAATAATAATGGTTCAGATTATCAGTTACTAAATAATCATTCAGTCTAATTCTTAAAGAAAAGAAATTATTTTCTGTGAAATAATTGCGATAAATGTCAGTCGCATTTCCTCCGTTCACCGTTGGCTACGGCCCCGCTTGTCAATGTTAATGAGAGCGATAGAATTCAAGCGTTCTTGGTCTATTGTTGCGCGAAGTTAGGTTTCAGCCGTTCTCGTTATAGCCGTTCTCGTTATAGCCGTTCTCGTTAGAGCTAGAGCCAATTCTTCTTCGGTCAGGCAAAGGCATGCAACTGAATTACAGAAATGTTCACTAATTATACCGCATTGTTTTCCAACATTAACAACACGCAAACCAGATAAATATACAGTACTTTATTTATATAATTCTGTTTTTACTTAAGTTCAGACTAGATAATTCTATTTTGCCCGAATATTCGCGAACCATTTGCCAGAATGACTTGAATATCCTTCCGAACTGCCCGCATTGCCCGTACGCCTATGTCAATGAGAGTTATTGCAAATCCCGCTCGCGTTTGACCGCCAACTCTCATCAACTTTGTGCTGGTTCAAATTTTGATGAGAGTTTGACCGGTACGCGTGGTAGTATCCCGTCAACTCTCGTGTAACTCCTGGGTTGTTACTATCAACACATTGCGTACCCTGCCTTCAATATATGCATGTGTAAATCAATTTATATAAATGTATAGTCAGTTAAGTGTAGAGTCCTCGGCGAAACCTTGGTTAGTTACTTGTACTACGTCTACAATTATACCTGTTCTAATATACCTGTTAACATAATTATTGATCGAGTTTTGAAATTTTTTAAGCAAGTTTTATCTTTACCGCTAGTCAAATTAAGCCCCACAACAAATGCAGCTGGCCGTTTGCGGTGCTTTGAATTACACTCAATATCACCTATTATATCATGCAAGTGGGGTGAGTTGAACCTCTAATATACTAGCGTATCCGAAATAATGTAAACGGTCATCATCATCATTACCGTAAATCCTTTATTAACCCCTCTTTCCTCTCCCTAGGTCTTTAATAAGCGTTCCTAGTTAAAGAAGGAAATCTGTAACCCTCCCTCACATCCAAAAATACATGCCGTTTACTGATTATAGTATCAATCGCCCTGGACGCTAGCTCACGTTAGTTAACTGCGTTTCCTTAAATCAATAGGTCTCCTAGTATTAGCCAACTCCCTCTCCAATAAGCACCACCCTTGCTTGATATAAATACACCCCTACGGCTTAGTGGAGGATTTACGCGGTATCTTCCAGTCTAAAATGCCACATACTTCAACATAAGGTATAATTGGAGATGCTCAACTGTATTGAAAATATTGCGTAATTACATAACAACTTTAAAATGATGTAGGCCTAATGCTCATTTCTGTTCGCTCTTAATAGAAATAGAATGCTCGCAGGCTAAAACAACTAACATGGTACGTGGAGTCAGCAGAGCAGGCATTTTCACTCACCAAATCAAAAGTTGTACATTCAAAGAGATAAAAAACTTGAAAATACGAAATATTTCATCGCAAGGCAAACCTAGTCAGATCGTGTCAGATTCGAGTACCATTTAATTGCGATGTATTTATGTTTTTCATGACTCACTGAGCCATTGTACTACTTTTGTCAAATTTTATATCTCAATTTGCCAACATAGTTTTGTAGGCGATAATTTGCGCTGTTACATGCACATTAAAATATGTTCAATATGTTCAGAATATGCATTCATCAGTGGCTGAATGTGAATATACTGAGGGCTTATGGAAGCCACAGCTAAAAGAACTATATCATTTATAGCATATATACTATATAATTTTCTAGTCATTGTAGAAGAATTTGGTTGGAGAGGTAATTCATTTCTAAGACGCTTTAACCACTATAAATAGCTTATAATATACATGACCCTAGGTCAAACCAATCAATGCCTGCGTCAAGAATGAGACCATATCAATTCACGCCTTCGCATCACGCGATCATGATGAGGAAGTGATATCTTTTTGTACGCACGTAAAAGAGAACTAATTAAATTGGCAAGGTGGCACCCATTTATATATTAAGTTGTCTATTCTGCCAATATATATAATGTCCTTGTAATTGAATATAATAGCTGCACTGAATAGGGAAAGGGGGTTATCGATATTTGAAGTAGATATAAACGGTACAAATAGCTACCCTCCAATTTGATTTGAACGTCATTTAATTAATCTACCTTTCGCGCTTAGAGGTCCATGTCTTGAGGCTTTAAGTTTTTTTAAATTCAGAGGAATGAGAGGATTAACCTTCAATGTACTTAATCAAACTGGGGGTGTCTTTAAGCATTCTCCCCAAGAGAGATTTTGAAATGTTACCAGTCCGGAAATGTAATATACCTTCAGTTAGGGCTGCCAAAAACCGGTCGGCATAAAAAGTACTTTATGGTGGCAAATCATTTAATGACAGAACTACCCGTTGACACTCGAAAGGCATATTCATTAAGGTGGTCTTCCACTCAAAATTTAAGAAGTTTTAGTTATTTGTTTTAATTTATAGTTTTTTGGTACCAATGGAATGATAAAATATCACTGAGTCTAACTATGTTTTCAATTCGCATGTTGTTGCCATGGTTACCATGTTGCGGACCACCAACTGAGGAAGTCGGCAACGTATTGTGCAAAAGATAACTTTAGAACCGGCGGTCAGCAAAGGCTGATCTTTGTTCTGAACCACAAAAATGCTAATATATTTTATGAGAAATGGAAATATATTTACTATTTAAATAATATGCATTATTACAGATAAATAAAATTATTAAAAGTAAAGTCGCCTTAATACAATGAAATTGACATTATAAATTAGAAACGTTTCAAGCGAAAGCTCTTCAGGAAATCAGCAAAGAACTCATTAAATCGAAAATCATGATGAAGTACATTTTCTCGAAACGTCAGACTATTTCTTATTGTTCCAGGTATTTTCGACAACCAACACAGGATCAGTGACCTTGCAAGTGACACTTAATGTCAAGTGAATCAATAACCATAATCGTTTTAACACACTGCTGATTATCTACCTTATGTCGAGTGATTGTTTAAAAAGGTTTAAATCATCCTATTCTTCATTAAATATTCTGGCACACTATAGTATTAATAGATTTTTTCATAATTATTGGAGATAGCCATTTACACATGTAGCTCAGAAATAGTTGAAGAAATTCATCGCGTAAATCCGAAAAAAACAATGACGAGAAATGAAAGAATGAAGTTGGGGCTGTGCGTGCATGTACAAAGCTATGCTTCTGAACCCTGCAAATGTCTATATACCAAATTAATGGCTATTTTGACACTTTCTGAATTTGGTAGGGCGAGACTGGCGATGAAAACTAAATATCTATCCAAATATCTGTCTATTATCCTACCATTATATCCGAGATTATATCTATCACATTATCACATTGTAAGGTATTGTATCGTTATTATTCTTTTTTCCCTCGGCATCTCGTTCGATAGGATTAATAGTAGAAGGTGTTTGTAGATGGAATACTCGAACGAAAATTTACATACCTTTTTTTAGCCAGGAGCAGTTGCGAAAAATGCCTCTTAGGCCCTATTGCAGGAAATGAACCTGCGAGTCTAAAGTTGCATTTTTCGCAACTGCTCTTGGCTAGGTCTAAAAATTTGTATATAAATTTTTGTTCGAGTATTAGTACAAACACCTTCTACTATCGTTAATTATTATTGACTTTTGTCCGGCACTCAAGCAAATTCAATAAGTATCTATTGAGTAAATCGAGGAGTAAATATGATCGATATGTACGCGTTTTGGTCATGTTTTGACTATTGGCTGTCATCAATACTCAATAGTATATGGTGCTACTTATAAAGCTGCATTCATGTACTTTATTAATTGTTCACGCTGTCGACTTTCTCGCAAAATTGCTGTCGTTAGTTAATACATCCATGTTGTCGTTTTAACAGCATGAGGCCAATTTGAAACGTTCGTAATTCAGGTGTCAAGTTAAATGAAATGTTGATATTGCATTTATCATAATAAAACATCCACATTTATCAAAATTATCTCAAAATAAAACACGTGTTTAAGACAAACAGACAAAAATTGCAATATCATTGTTCTGTGGGATGTGTTGACAGCAGGAAATAAACTAATAATATAATAACTTCCTTAGTTCCTTATCACAGCATTTATTATGGAGTTTCAGTTTTTGTCGTGTATCGTGTAACATGGGTAAAAAATTATAACGAAATGTTATATAGAAATGTTACATCATTTGGAATATTGCGTGTATTATTGTTTAACAGCTGTTTGATATTGAACATATTTTTCATTTGTTCTGGTAATTAAAATGACGCCTCGCGAAAATTGTGTTGGGCCGTTGGCTCGTACGTGTTTTAACATTAAGCTGTGTCAATCGGTTTCTAATATGATTACAATTCCCATCTGGGTATAATGAACTGAATTATGTAACATTGAGACGGAGACATTGAGTATGCTACTTAGGCTAATGCTCCTTACGCGTGTCAGTGTCTTACGCGGAGTGTCTTACTACAAAATTTTGCCTAAATTGAAATCAATATAGTTTCATATAATATAGTTTTTGCCAATATAGTTTCATAAAATATAGAACGAAACACTCGACTTAGTCAACCTTGAAACTCCAAGATTAATTTGCGAAAGACAAGAGGAGACATGAGGTTCTACCCACGAAACACGACACGCGACCAAGAAGGATATTCGATCAGAGTAAATTATCACAACACTCTGTTGCCACCTTCCTACACCCATAGGTGCGGATGTGCGTCAGAGCTCACGCGACGCAATAAAGTATCATATATCAACATCATATAAAACAATCCAAATTTTGGCAATCTTTTATATTGTTGTCTGGACATCACAAGACCAGCCATGAGGTCTCTCACAGTTCTAACACTTTTCGCTTGCGTTTTGTTTTGCGCAAATGCGCAATTCAATGCTCTACAGGACATTAGTGATAAAATTGGGCTTTCAGATGAAGTTAAAGATATAATCGATAGTGAGGAAAGGACAGACGAACCAGACACAGGCGAGCCAGCCACAGAAGACTATGGAGATGACGAAGATGACGAAGATGAGGTATCTTTCTATTTTATATTAATTGTGTTTAAACATGAGCCAATTACTGCCCATACCTCCAAAGTTTAGTTTTCGATGGATAAGCATTGCAATACTATTAAATACACATATATTCAAAACACAAATAGCGTAGAAATATACATAATTATAGAAAAACTATAGAACGATGAAATGTCAAATATTTAGAGCTAAAAAGTCATAGCAGTCAGATTTAGTTAAAACTGAATAACGAGTTTAAATTTCGCAGTCTTCAAATTGTGTCTATATGTGATTTTGTTCAATGCTTTATCCTGACCAGCCATGCTCTCTGAAACCGCTTTTCACACACAGTGTTCTTTCTAACATGCCAAACTCCCACAAACTGGTTTTCTCTAGTTCTTACGCAGATTGTGCAAATTAAGCTAATATTTAAATTGCGCTAATAAGCCAAAACGCAAAACTATTTACAGAAAACTGGCGTAAAGCCAGCATCAATCCAGACGCAATTCATGAATTTGTATTGTTGAAATTTTATTAGCCCTTTAGAAGCTCGTCGTTCTGGCATACTGCCACTATATGTTGAATATTAGTTGTTATCCGAAGCTATATAAAAATTATATCTTTATATCATGTTGAGTCCATTAATATTTGGTCATGTTGCCTAACTTACTAGCTTTATGGTTAAAACGATTTGAAAATACATATGACATTGAATAGGCTAATGTTAAATTAATACAGGTAGATATTATGAATTAATCATTTTAATTTGGAACTAACAGATTTCTTAAATTTCGTGTATAATATAAGCTATACTGTATAGTAGCTGTCGATTACCATTCAAAAAATAACAAGGTACGCGGTTTAATGGCGTGTTATTTTATCAACTGAAGTACACGGTCTCCAATAAACTGTTTCTCTGTTGAATTCAATGAATATTGAATATGGATGAAACTATCCCTGGAGGATAAAAATATGAAGTGAAGGAAGTGCTATATCACAGCATGACTACGTGATGGTCTGAAGTTTTTAAATTGATCCGAGACAATTAAGAGGTACATTACACACAACCTTGCGTTTGATTCAGTGAGTAGGCGTATGTGCAATAGTTGTTTATCAACCATCTGCACTCTGTTTCAACACATCTTTCAATAACATACAGAAATGTAATGTTATAAAATTATATAATGGATAATCACAGTGACATGATCAGTAATACTTGTCTGATGAAAAAGTAATCTTCAAAGACATTTCTTCGCTAGAACTGGTGGTAATTTAGTATGTAATATACACAACATATATAAGCTATGCACTTTAGATATTATATTGTCGTTTTAAAATATAATCATCATTATTACCAAGGAATTGACAAACTCTGAATACCTAGTAACAACTGTAACGTAATGTATAATAAAACGTTGTTCCCATTTTAGTAGCTGCAAGCAATGCCTGCAGTAGTCTGTGATTCATGTTTGCGTGAAGTAGTAAGATTATTGTGTAGGAGGAAAGCTTCGCCGCTTTCGTATGATCCTTCTGACAAATGAATCTGTGCCCAGAACAATAAGATTGCTTCGTTCATTAGGATGAAATGGATGACAATGAAAGTATTGATGATATCGATGATGATGATGATTTCGATGATGATGATGATATCGATGAAAGTGATGATGTCGATGAAGATGATGGTGATGATATCGACGATGAAGATGATGATGATATCGATGAAGACGATGATGATTATATCGATGAAGTGGTTGATAATGATAATGATGATGACGATGATGTTGATGATGATGATGATGATGACGATGATGACGATGATGCCAATGATGACGATGATGATGATGATGGTGTTTGCGGTCATCATCATGGTAGGAAACATCATCATAGAGGAGGACACCATCACGGAAGAGGACACCATCACCGTGGAGGAAGGGGACACTGTCTAATGGTAAAATTTAGATCTTACCTGCATTTCCAGCGCCGAGGCCAGCATAACCTGAATGTGGCGGAGTCCATGATATCTTGCTATTTTCTTCTTAGCCTCTCAGAACGTTTTCCTCGAGCTTGACCTTACACCCCACCCCCCTCCCCCCCCCTCGCTGCTGTTATTTTGTTATTTTGTAAGAATTTTATTTTGTCTTTTGTACCGTAATAGTTTGAAATAATCTGTCTAGTAGGTAGTCTTCTCGAACACCAAGCTAAATTTAATTGTATGTTATGTTTATAATTAATTGTATGAATTATATTTGCACAATGCCAAAATAATGGCTGAAATTTTAAATCGAAAAAATTATTCACAAAATACTGCAGAACTCATCTCTTTTATGTGCAGTTATGGGAAAATAGGGAAAATATCCAAGGAATAGAGTAAGCCCCTATTTTCACGAGCCCTTCATGAGTGGCTAGCCCTATATATTTACAGCATTAAATGGTTTCCATACAACTCATTTATTGTCTCAGGAAGTTGAAAACCATATTTTGCCGAGCCAATTTTATGAATAAAACCAGCAGACAATTGAATATTCTTCTAAAACTAAATATTCAAATTGAAAATGACTTCGAAAAGCGGAGATTTACACAGATACGGCAAGTTTTTTACTCAGCCCTACTAGGAGGGCTGGCCCTCCCTGTTGAGTTTATATGGGAAATTCCCAGCCCTACTAAGCGTGATCTCGGGTAAACAATAGCGAGATCTTGCCATACGAGGGCTGGCCCTCCTCTCATATAAACGAAAACAATTTTAATAGGGATTTCTATTAGCACGCCGGATCTCGCCTAGGAACAGTGTTTCCACATGCAAGGATTTATCCTTGCAAAAGGAATTATCGCTCTTTGCAAGGAAAAATGCAAGGAATTAAGTCTCACAAGGAATTTACAAGAATTTTTATCATATTTTTTAAATAGTGTAAATTCAAATATTCCCAATATCGCATAAACATAAAATGCTGTGAAGTCGCTTCCATATACATGAAATTGTATAATATAGCGGGTGTGTGAAGAAAAACACACTAATATAGTAATATTTGACCACATACGCGAGAAAAAAAACTCGAACAAAACCTCGCAAACATTTTGCGCGAATAAGTACGGGAATTATCAATTATGGCGACAAATTAGGCGAATGAAGCGATATGTATTTACCGATTTCGCATACGTGTTTATTGAGCAATAGTATTTATAATTATCTGAATCATCTTATAAATAGGTATGAGTCAGATGCCGTTGTCGGCCCGTCATCAAAATACATTAGCAAGTAATAGGAAGGCCTACATTACATACTACAGTCATAGAGTACAGTACTTTAGTAGCTGTGTAGCGTGGTGAAGCTGTTTAGAACATAAAAAATCATTAATTTTGAGAGATGTCTGCAAGGAAACATACAAGGAAATTTAAAGATTTGTGCAAGGAATTTTGCCCGAAAATATGGAATTCTCAAGTTATAAAGAAGGATTTTATTATTTTGGATGTGGAAACACTGCCTAGGAAGGCCAGCCCTTCATGTAGGACTCATATAAACAGGGGATAAATCTGAATTTTTCTCTGAAGGGTTTGGGTAAGAGCTAGATCATGTACCTGCACATGGTTTTTCACGGAGTCCTTGTTCTCACGTGGGTCCTTGTTCTTATTGTTTTTGGTTTTATTTAATTAAAAAGTATTTGCAAGTTGATGGGATTTGAAGTGTTTTAAGATATATCTATGTTTTTGCTTTGTTCTTTAGCGTTGCAGGAAGGTTGCCATGGAATGCCACAAGAAAGGTGGAGGAAAGATCCAGTGTTATAGAGTATTTGGAATGTGTATGAAAAACTGCAGTGGAGGAAGGGTTAGTATAACATATTATTTACTTAGGTTCTTCCGTTCGATAACCAACATAGAGCCATATATACGAAGTTTCTTCATTCAGATTTGTCCATTGCCATTGCCATATCTCACGCCTCATTCAAATCCTGCACGACTGTTCTTCTCCTGGAACTCTTTCCTTCCCTTCTCTCCCCTTCATTGGTAGCTTTTTTTGCAATTTTCCATCACACATTCTAACCACATGTCCATAATCTCCTCTTTCGAATTTAACCCGTCAGTAAATTCTGTCCAGCCTTTTCGCGTACGTCTTCACTTGCTACTCGTTAACACCATTAAATCCTCATTATCTTTCTGAGACGAATTTCGTACCATCTCTGACTGTAAGCTGTTAAGTCAATAATAGCCATGCATGTCGGTTGTTTCTTTTTCCGCTGGTTGCGTTTTATCCGTAGAATGTCTTCAGAACGAACAGGGCCGCACAGAGACATTTGGGGGCCCAGGGAAAAAAATTACTTTGAGGCCCTAGGTATTTTCCATTCTCAAAGATATTTGGGGTCATGTGCTCGTTGGGGTCATAATCTTGAACCTCTGGATTACGTCCTGTAGTCTTTAGCGTTTTAAATAACATTCTCAATTTGCATTCAGTACTAAGATTCTCCCCCGAAATTTTTTTAAGATATAGGGTCTAAGGAATTGTAAATTCCTGCATTCTGAGAGACTATTTACAGTAAGATATTTGCATATTTCACCTCATTTCTCTTTGGGGGACCCCTTTGCCCCCCTCTGCGCTGCCATGAGAACGAAAGAATCTTTCGACATTCTCCTCAGATTCCTATGTAAATTGGTCATTTCAGATCATGTGATGTTTACATTTTTATCATTGTTTCTCTTTATGAATTTTACATTTGAATACGGATGAGAAATATGCATAAACAGAAACAGTGATAGAACTTGAAAACATCAAACGATCTGAAATGAAAATTTTACATGCGAAGCTGGGGAATCCTTTTAATTTCTGGAGCTAGCTGATATTAATTAGGGTTGACATACATGATTTTATTTACATATTATTTAAGCAAATTTATACACAATATAAATTTAAATTAATGAGCAAGGTATCAGATAAGCATGCTGTTTCAAAAGAGGTGATTCCTTCCGTCCAGGCCTCAAGGAAGGCATTGTTTAGTTTTACTTATTGACAGATAGTTCAAAGATCATTTTCATCATTGGGCATGCTTTCACGTGGACAGCCCATGATATTTCATGGTGAACCAATAGAATACTTACAGTCAAACTCTTCCTATTATCAAATTGACCAATCATAAGGCGCAATACAATACAAGTTAATTAGGACGTAACTTGCAGGATGCTAGCTTACTCGCATTGTTGAAATAATTTCCCGCCCACCCACCTCTTTGGCCGTTCAGCCTGACGTTTACTCTAACTTAGAGTTACTTTCAATGTGTTCAAAATTGCACATTTATCGATATAATATTGGTAGTTATAATATTATGGAAAAAATAGCTATTATATACAAATAGAAGCAGCTATTATCAATTGTCTCCAACACCATATACTGAATCAAAAACTCAAGGAAGGACATTTTGCAAAGACACACAAACAATAGGTGCTAGGTAATGCATTTACTTTAGTATGTATATAGTTAAAAAAACAACGTTTTCGGTCTCAGACTATTTTGTTATTTTGGTATAATAAATTTGTGGTTCGGGTTGAAATCTCCAAAATATCAACTTCAGGTCCGTAGACTCAATATACGTCACACATATACCATGCCTACAGTCAATCTAAGGATTGTCTACAAGGGGTTTATCGTCCCTTGGTCAGGTTAAGGACTGGCCATATGGGTTAGTGCTCCTTGGTCAGGTTAAGGACTGTCCAATTGTTTCTTGGTTCAGGTTCGTCAGGGACAGAGTGTTCAGTTCAGAATCAGATCAGTGCAGCTTAGCGTGTGACTTCAGTATGGATGATGTTTGTCATAATATTCTTCACACCCCAGAATCCCTTCTCCCACAAAATATGTTGTTTTTGAATTGTGTTTTATAAATATGGTTTTATATCAACAGCTTGGGTCATTAAAGTCCTAATTGATCTACAGTATATATACACACACTGTAATCATCACTGATCACATACAGCCCATTAAAGGTCCGATGTCAGACTGAATTGCTGTATGCGTTAACACTTGCCCAGTTACATGTACAGCACGAGTCTTTCCCATATAAAATTATTCAGTACTTCGTCAATCACAAATCCTATAAACATCCATTCCAATTATTTACGTACAAGTTGCGGTCTAACTGAATAGCCCAAATCCAGTCCGCGATCTACTGCTCTTTCGTACGTTGTGTTCTATACAGAAAATCAATTTAGAAAACTGATAATTTTCTCTTTTTAGCCTCCACATCCACCTGGCCCCAAGTTCATGAAATGTGGGGTAATTACATTGCATTTTTATAATCATTGACAGTGCTTTCATTTTACTAAATAATGCCTGACGAGTACAGGAAAGCATTTGGACTATAAAATCTCTCTAATCTCGCTTCTCGAAACATGCATTCAAATGAATCGAATCTCGTATCATAAGAATAATACGAGTAGAACATATGTTTAGTTTTTATAAGACAATCATTGTATATTTCAAGCAACAGCTGCATGTACTAAATCTCGATAAATCTAGTGTTTGTGACTTTCTGCTGATATGTACAGTGTCCAAGCAGAAAAATAAGCCAGCAATAAGAACGTTTGTTCCCGATTTAGTGCAATATCATTCCAATAGTTTGAAAATCAGCCACACATGTTTCTTTAAAAGTTGAAGTTAGTATTTTTAGAACATTGGTTTCCTCTACTTGGTCAGTGCATACATACACTTTTCTTCGTAAATAGAGTTAGGCGTTCTAGCTTACACAGGTTCATAGCATCGTGGCTATAAGCCATGCATTATGGTATTCGAAACGGAACAAGATCTAAGAAATCACAATATTTAGCCCGAAAAGAATGTATTCAACACTAGGTCTAATTTTATTAACTACTGGGTATTGAAGTTGACCAAAGTTGTTTTTATCTTACAGGGAAAGTGTTTCTTTGCCTTAACTCGCTGTTTGAGGGGTAGTTCAACCCGAGGCGAATGTTTGGAGAAACTAAAAGATTGCCTTGATGACTGCAGGAAGGTAAGTTGCTTTCGCCACTCATGAGATGTAGATAAAATACCAAATATGGGGCATTAATTAGGAACATTAATGATGATCACATGCAGACATAACATTATTTGTTTATGTTTACATGGAGACATAACATTATTTTTGTTTGTATGTATTGTTTATGTTGTCCATCCTGACTACCTAACTACCTTCCGTTCCGATATATATATTGGTTATTTTTAAAACCTATTTTTGGAAGGCAATACATTAATATCAGTCAATTTTGTCTATTTTTACACTAACGTGATTTTGCGAGCTTTATTTTGGATGAGTGATATATTGTTGTTGCTGTTGTTGTTGTTATTGTTGTTGTTAATACAAAATGCCGTGTATGGAAAGGGTTTATGTGACAGAAACTGGTACATACAATGTAGAGTGCATGCAGTAGTAGAACTTACAAGAAGGGACCTGATTATTTAGGATTGTTTTTTAGCAAGAAGAAGTATCCAATGTGGAAATATCTGAAATACTAATTATTTAAATATTTCATTGGTATATAGAATTGCTCAAGAAATAGTACCTTCCCTGGTCTAGGTTGTCTGGTAGGTATATCCTTAATTATAATAATTAAAACGTTAATAATTAACAAAAAATATTTGAAAGCTGTTTTACCCGCGAAAATATCTATATAAACTCAAACAATTGTATTTTTTGGTACAAAAACGTTCAGAAAAACATCGTTCAATTTTATTTTCATTTTATTCTAACTTCTGGTTATAAACCCTAACCTCGTAAACAGCCAGACATTAATCTATATCCTATCTTGTATACAAAGTTACCACTTTCTATAAAATTACATACACATGCGAGCTCAACCTACAGGTAACTGAGTTATCTGTAGGTTGCGTGATTGCCATGCATAAGCTACGAACCAATCAGAAGAGAACAATATATATTGACAATAATGTATATAGAATGTTTTCCTATAGAGGGCAAAATTGTACAAAGATGTTTTCCTATAGAGGGGCAAAACTGTGCAATGATTTGCCTCGTGATTTTAAGGAAATTGAGAACACAAAGATTTTTAAGAAAAGGCTACAAAATGGCTTTAGAAAGTAACTTTTTAGGTTAATTTATTCTAATATTCTAATTAGTCATAAATTTTTAGTTATGTATATTATTTAGTTAATTGTAGCGGAAGAGCTCTTTTTAGGGAGCTATAATAAAGCATCTATGTCTATGTCTATATTATAATCACATTTAAACCCATCTTAGACGATTATAGGATAAAACAGTTAGTTATTTCTATTTGATCAGTTTTTGGCCACTTCTAAATATGTAAGTCCGGGGAACATCTTCACCTTAGCACGCATTTAAATATTAAATAGGTTCTAAATACGGTGGAGTGCAACTGCAATTTATCTCTATGCTCATCATCATTACATTCTTCTTAACAGAAAAACTGCACGGAGAAAATGTTTGATTGTTTGAATAGTACTAAGAAGAGTTTTGTATGTCTGAAGCAGATGGCAATTTGTGCTATGAAATGCAAGGTTTGGATACTTCAAAATATTTTCTTCTCTCCTACGGATTGCAATTGTTTTTCTTGCACCCGGTACAAATCCATGCTCGTGAATGTTTCTAGCAACTATAATTTGACTATCTATCTTTCGTTCTTTGTATCCTGGTTTAATAAAATGGTCTAGTGAATGAATTCATTCTCGGGTCGTGAATGTATTTTTTAACACTCTGATTAACAATTATTTTAAATTATTTATTTCTAGAGACATGTGGGCCCCAGAAATCATACAGTCAACCCACGTCAATGCTTTGTAAGTATTTCCTAATCAGCGTATTTTAGTCTTGTTTGTTTTTTCAGCTCCCATGTCAACCCTCACTCTAACATTTCTTTAGTATGGCCTAAAGCTGTATGGCCTAGGTGTTACAATACGGGATTACGGGCTAGGATAAGAGTTCAGAGTATGACTAAGGCCTGGGGAAGAATAATCATGGGGGTTACGATTGAGCTTGGGATTTGCCGTTGGATACCATCTCAATACTAAGTAGTCCTCTCAATTTTATCTTGCTGTTCATTCTGTTTTAATTAATATTTTTTCATTCAATTGTACAGAGAAATTGCAAAGAACAGATGTCTGAATGTACTAGAACTCAGTCTTTCTGGAATTGTCGCAAATCAATGATGACGTGCTTCTTTCAATGCAAGGTTTGTTCACGAACTATTCAACTTAAATTGACATACTTTCCTGTCGACAATTTCTCTCCAAATACACTCCAATGAGCGTTCCGGCTGCCATGCTAGATAGATTTGTCAAAAGATTTTATTTGTTTACAATGCCAACATCGCGAAAATATATTTGTTCTTTTAACCCCCGGAATTGGTTCAAGGTCGCAGAAGCATCTCAAATTCGGTCGAGCGGGAGCGCCAAAAGGGGGCACCTTTTAGTGGCGTACCGAGATCGTTTCTTCGGAGAGGGGTCGCAAATATCCCGATTAAAGGCACACAAAAGTATGGAAGAACCATTGTAGGGGAAAATGTAATAATGGGGAATATTCTCTGTGTTCTGAGGCAGGATTTTATCTAATCTAAAAGTTATTTGTACCGGTGCGTCATGGTAAAGGCTATTCTGTCCAGCTGTACAGAAAAGATGGCATATTCATTCCAGAATAAGGTCACTTTTTCCAATTTGAAATATAGTGCTTTATAAAATAGACATATAGTAGTTTCCAATCAAATCTTTACCCAAAGAAATAAGTAGGATACACCGATATAGGTTCCTATCCTAGCAGCTTATAATCAGTTTGCAAGAAGTATCTCTTGCCAGTAATTATACGTTTTCATTCCGAATTTATCATTTTCAGAGAGCCAAGCCTACAAGACGTCCGCGACCCGTTCCTACCGGAAGATATCAAAACCTTGTGGCATGCGTGGTAAGGTTTTTCAATATATTTGTATATTATAATTATCAAAAAGAAAAATGTCTTAATACAAAAGTAAAATTATGTTTTAACCTTATGCCATACAGTTGTCTGATAATAATTTCGTCTCAGTCGCGTGACAAAAGATTGCATCCATATTGACGCTACCTTACACGTATTGCAGGTTTCACGGGGTTTACCACTCTCTCATACAGCAACACTGAACTAATTAACAATGTAATCACCGAGCCTGAGGTGACTAATTGTTTTAGTAGAAATTTCAAAGAGAAAAACAAACACAGAAAGTTATGAGGTGTTGAGCCGTACGGAAAAAGTTTTATGCATGTTCATTTCAACAGCGAGAAAACGCTGCCTTTCATGGAAGAAAAATAGTGTATTTGTTATCGTTTACCTTTAAAAATGTCAAAAATATATCCTCCTTGAATTTAGCGGCAGTTTTTTTCATTTAAAACTTTGAATCAGGCTCAAAAAACGATTTTTGTTTTAAATTCGGCAGCTTGAAAAGAAGCCATTTTGAAAAAAGTCACTGGGCAGTGACTATCACTTGTTAGAGGCTCAATTTGGACCAATCACAATGCAGGAAAAGCCTCACAATTTCTACTAACAGAGGATAGACCATACCCGACCTCAAGAGACAGCTGCATGTGTACAACTGAGATGCAGAGTTATTCAGTTCAAAGGAAATATACTTACAGACATATTGCAAATGCGTCAACCCATTTCCTCCTCACAATCCCCTGTACGCCACCAAAATGCTCAAACAAAACACCGCCATTATACAGTTCGTAATAACCGCAATCTCTCTAATAAGGCCTCTCTCTCAAATAATCCCCAGTCTCTAATAATCCTCCTTTTTCAGATGAAGAAATTTATTAAGCCTCGCCCCCTCCCCCCTCTCTAATAAGAAATTCACACAAAAACACAAGTGTTTTGATAAAATATTTTGGTTTTCTTACACATTGTACTGTGCTTAAACACAATTATTATATCATTTTACGAAAAAATAAATAGGTCCCCCTCTCAAACAAGCCCCCACCCCCCCCCCCTCCAAAGGTGCCCAAAAAATAACCCCCCACCCGGGTGGCTTATTAGAGAGATTACGGTATGTTCACTATCATTAAAAGGCATTTCTATTTGGAATTTATAATAACGGTTATGTAATATTCCAGAGAAACTGTACAGAAGAGGCTGCCGCTTGCTACAGTGGTGACATGCCAAAATGGAGATGCAGTGTGAATAAGATAAGATGCATGTCAAAATGCAGGGTTAGTATCTTTTGTGTCATACTTTACCACCTGGCTATAAATATTACGCGTCCCTCAAGCTTGCCGCACGTGACAGTTCTTGGCTGAGCCCTCCGCCGCGCGAGATCGTAGACTATATAGCAAGTTACTCTTATATCAAACATGCTATTAGATCTTTGTCTCAAGACCTCGCTAGGCAAAATCCTCAACAAAATTAGTGCGCATGAGAAACAACGCAAATAGTTGACTAAATGGCCTGGCGAAGTGGTTACCTCAGCCAGGCGCTCTTGTGTGCGTCTATACCCTTTAAAAGCCTATAATGCTGCAGACATTTTAAACTCCTGGCTTAAGTCTCAAACTTCACTTCCTGCACTGGATTATTTGTTTACTTTGTCCTTTTGTCATCACTCCTAAATAGTTTACGCCAAATATAATGAATTTGCATAATGGGTACTGTCTCTATTGTTCATAAACTGCGTTAAACAAAGTAAACAGCCGGCCAGCCTAAGTGACTGTCGATGGCATTTTTGCTACAAGCAGGAAACCACGCTAAATTTCGTCGGAGTGTATTCACTTTGAATGTGAAAGTGGTTGCCTTCCGTAATTTTTCTATTTATCGACCGAAATGTGAAGGTTTATATAACGACATTTCGATGGATGGGATTTTATATAAATTCAATAATCGATATTTTAGTTCCATTTTAACTTGTTCACTATCTAATTAACATGTGGATATTTCTCTTTTTCTTAATTCCCTTAACTCAAAGTGACATGCTAGTGAGAAACATAGTATTACTATTACACTTGTTAAAATACCTGTATAGAGTCGAAGTTGAAAATATCCTTATTAGGACGAGTGCTTACCAAGGCTTAAATTCGTAAATTATTGCGTTTTATTTCGAATATTTACGAATTTCGAAGGTGACTGCGTGTACGTTTGCGCCAGTGAGCTCCATATATACGGCAGTGAGAATTTACGTCCAAAAAGTGAAGCCAGAGATGGCGGAAATTGACCTCCAGTGCCAATCCCTTTCTACTGTTCTCGGCCGCACGGTTTGAAATTGACGTCCAGTCCCAATCCCTTTGCACAAGCCGGCAAAAAGTGTGCCAAAATTTCGTGCTTTTACTTCGATTATACCAATAACATTGTGATTTTATGAACTAATAACTTGATTAGCGATACGATCTGTTAGAAAAAAACTGCAAATAGCTAGCTAGAAAAAATGGTATAAAAACTGTTATGAGCTTCAGGAGTTTGGACGTCAATTGCCGCCATCTTGGCTTCACTTGGCCTATTGGCCGAACATTAAAAGTTGTTACTCCGAGCTTCACAAATATTAATTGGATAATCAGCCAATTAAAATAGAACACTGATATAAAATACAGCATTCGGCAAAAATCCCATTTAAAATCCTTCAAATTGTAGCATATAAATGAAGTTATTGTCGACAACCACTCTCGCCCTCAAAGTAAACACAATCCTAAGATATTTTGGGTAGTTTTATGCTTGTAACAAAAAATGCCATCGACAGCGTTTTCTAGACACTTTTTTCAAGCTTGACGCATCGTCTAAAGAGTATAGCTCGAATTAGAAGTATTTATAACTGAATATTAGAATCTAGTTGGCTATTAGCGAATAGTCGACGAGGCGAAGCCGAGTTGACTATACGCAAAGAGACGACGAGGCCGAGCTGTATAATTGTATTAAACCTTGAAATTATATAGCTAAATGGATGAAAACATTCTTAAATATAGATAATGTTTTAAAGGCTAAGAAAATGTAGTTAAATAACTACAAGCGATTGTGTTTTCAATTATTTTTCACGAAATATAAAGAAAAATTGTCCATATTAAAAAATTCGATGTTTAAAACTGTAAAACTACGAGTAAAACATCAAAATTTTATCTTTTTTGCAAACAGTGTCGAAGATTACTAGGACATTTGATCAAGTTTTTTCCTTAAAAAAGCAACTTATTCACAAGTTTTCCCCTTGCTCTTCGCTACTAGTAGGCTAAAGCCTGGTGGCCCTCTAGTAGAGTAGCCAATCAGAACCCTGGATTTGCATTAGCCTACTAGTAGGTTTATACAAATTTAGGATGGATAATGACGTGTAGCCAACATCGAACCGTCGTCCAAATATTTTAAAATGTTCAGTAAACTTGTATTTCATAATTCTATAATATAATGCCGAAAAATATCACTTCTCATTGAAATATAATGATATTTGTTATATCTGTTTTCTTTTTAAAAAATCAAGCTGTCTTCTACCCCTATCGTGAAACGGCCATATTTCCGCCACGATATTGTCAGAAAACTTGGTGGACTGAAACGTCGTTATCAACGACCTGTGCTGCAACAATTCACGAAATTTTCGAGCAAAAGCCGTTTCCGTTCCTTTAAAGCTCCTGGTTACTGGCGTGGATAAATGAGCTCAGGTAAGCTCTCGCATTGTTAAACGATCATGATACTGTTGAAGTTATGATTATATTCAAAAGAACGCCGTTTTTGTAAATATATATTTGATAAAATATAACAACTTGTAAAATGACTTCTTGTGAAAACTTTAACTATATCGAACACGTACCGATCCCATCATGCCTTTGTGTCCAATCGCATCATGCATTTGTGTCATTTTGCATTACGTCAGACTACTAATTTGAATAACATAACTCAACAGATACTGTACTCTTTAGTGGAAAGTTCAGTCAAAGTTGTTGGAAAGGTATAATTAAAATTATGTTTTTTAAATCCCGTTTTCAAAATGTTTTCAAATTTTGTTACTAACTAGTATTTTCAGTAGATTTCTCTTATCTGGAAATTCTAGTCCTGACGTCTTTAATCCTAATAAAACATATTATTGACCCTCGTTGGAGAGGAATATTTCAGATATAAGGATTCGTTCACGAGAGGCCGGACGCAAAATCGCCCGGCTGCCTGTATTTACACGAGAATTCGTACGGTTGCCTGCGATGAAATTCGAGGCAAAGCAAAATACGCAAAATCGCCCGTTGCATGTTTTACGAAAATTCATTCCGTTAGCTGTGCTCAAATCTTTTTAGCGCAAGTCTTAACGCAAACTAAAATCATGCAAGTTGAACAAGTTTCTGAATTCATCCTGTGTGAAATGAATGATACCTGAAATTAGGTTCACAATAGGTTTTGCGGAAACATGGAGGGTGAAAATAAGAATAGTAAAAACATTTGAGCACAAAATTCGGGATTCAAGAACACTACTTTCTCTCCTCTCCAATGACTTTTGCTTTTCCACTGAAGGGTATGAAAATCGTTTGGTGTAAGGCTGAGTTAAATATTATATATGCATGAGTATATTATATAGAAAATGCAATAGTTGCTTGAAGTAAATACACATACAAGCATGTTTACTGCAGAATTGGTCAAATTTGTAAATATTTTTCGAAATGAAGCTTATTTTTATCTTTTCAGATCACCAATGACAAAAACGATAACCGACTGAAGAAAGAAAACCTGCATTAATGACTTTTTAAATATAAGTAATCAAATAATTAGGGGAATAGATTGGGACACATAGTCATAAACCAGTTTTAGTTTTGTAATTTTCAAGATAATTCTAAATAATATTCATTATATATTAATCCCCTGTTGTCTTGTTTTGTCGGACATAAATATTTGACCAATGCTGTTTCAACAACTTGTTATGAGGATGTGTTCACTGCTTGTTCCCAGGTTGTTGACAAGTTGTCAAAAGCTTGTTGACAATTATTTCTTACAAAGTTTTTGACTCAATTAACCGACAGTTAACAAGTTGTTTCTACAACTAATTATTGCCCTGCAATTCAACAATTTGTTAGTAAGTTGTAGGTGACAAGCTTAAAGCAACTTGATAAAATGACAACATTCGGTTACAACTTGTTGAAGCTGCATTTGGCTGCCGCTGTTGCTAAGCCGAAGATGCGATATAAAATATAGAGTACTTTTAAATATCCAAGCTGCGACGATAGGCTCCAAATATATAGTTGTTAAGTCAAGTATACGGCTTTGCGCAAAATAATAAGCTTACCTGCGCTTTCAATGGCTTAAACTGAAACGAGACAATTTGGCCGTGTTTATCGTTTTACAAGTAAAGACATTTAATTAAGTGAGAAAATGGGGTTTTCAGAACAGACGACTTTAAAAAACGCATCGAATGGCTTCGTATTAATGAAAACAGAAAATGGTGCAAGCTTACCACGGTCAAACGAAACCGTGATGCCCGTAAAGTTAGCAAAGCAACTCCGATCTTTTCATACACCCTGTACATCAAATTGAGCGAATTTAATACTTATATTTTGCTGGCATGCAAATGATAGTAATGCATCAATTTGATTAGCTGAATGAGTTGTGATATATTATTATAAGAGGTTTCATACTAGCTTATAGACACTAAAGATTATGTTAATACATTAACTTTCACTATTTCTGCACTGACGACTTGTCTAGTGTAAACTTTTGAAAACAGTTTCTGTTGGCCAGGAAATCTCCACAAATAATGCAGCCACCTTTCCAAGAGATTGCCACACTTGACACGGGGACGAATTTTAATTTGCATTCATTATTCAATTTTATATATTGGCTTATTGTGGCCTACAATCGATGTTGAAATTTTTCATGGAAAGTATGGTACCTCGCGTATAGAGGTTTTGCACCATCACGTGACCAAATTCTAAAATCTTTAAGATGAAATCTATAAAGCTGGCTGCTTAACATGTTTTGTATGTTATTATAACAAGTAACAATTATGAAAAATTTCAAGTCGATACAATTATTCCCTCGCGAGTTAAGGTTTGAATAATTATTTTTGCTAACGTCAGCAATATTTTCAAATGCCGTTTAAAGTATCTTAGTAAACAGAATATTGGCATGTGTGATTAAAACACATCTTTCATTGAGCATTTGTTTTTGGCAGGTGCATGAATGTCATGAATGCCAATAATTGACAGTCCAATATATATTGCGCGAAAAAACGTTCTGTATTCGGGTTTAATACTCAATTTTCGTAAACTTGCGTTCTTATTGGTCAATTTGTACCACGTGTGTGCATTTTATATAGCAACAACGCACGGCCGTGCCGTTATAGTTTATATCAGCACGGCAAGATACGCCCGAATTCACGAATGGAAAAATTCATAAGATTTCGTTTATTTTAAACCGAAGACAATCCCAAAACAACGAAGTGGTCAAATTTAAACGTAAACATGTGTTGTTTATTTGGTTTATTTTACGAATTTACGGAATATTCGTAAGTCGGTAGACAGATTCAAAACAACAACAAAGGTTGTTTCTTATATAAATTAAAGCTATTTGTCGTTTTAAAATAGTCTAAAAACACTTTTGAATATTATCAAAACTAAACAAGGAACTAATAAACAGTTAGTTCAACAAAGTTTATAGAATGGTTTTGCTCATAATTCATAAATAAAAAAATACCGCCAAAGCGTTTACTCAAATTGAATATAAAAAGTTTAAAGCACTCTTTGTTCGTGCATTATCGTGATTTAGAAGTACTCGTTCACGAACAAGGAACTCGAAGTTTAATACTGCACTCGACTGCGTCTCGTGCTGTATTAAACTCTCGTTCCTTGTTCGTGAACTCGTGCTTGTTTGCTCTCGCTGCATGATTGCTTGACTTTTAAATTTTAATCTAACTTGATATTTTGAGATAGAGTAAATGCGCTTTTTGTACAAATTATTAAAGTGGAAATCAAGTCTGCGCATCTGTTTTGCGCATTGTTTACATCCTTTGTTTTGATACACTATAACTGTCTTACATGAAGCCTTTTGCCTCCTTTTGTTCTCACTGCACCTGGATTTTAATGACTTTGTGTGTGGTCTTTTTATACAATACTTACAGTATTTTTTTACCTGCTTCATGGGAAGTAAAACGAAATGCCACCTTTCCTCGCTAAACACAAAAAAGCCATGCCGCATTATACAACAATGGACGAAAGTCGAAGCACAGTAGATGAAATCGAGCGCAGTCAAATAATCGAGGACATTGCACAAGTTCCCAATGTGGATATAAACATGGCAGTATGTTCATGTCATGGAATGTGTTTGCGGGAAAAGGGAAGAAATGCTTGTCCTTGTAAAGAAAAGGGCAGTATTGCTCTTCCGTTTGCCACCCAGACAGAAGTTCGTGTTTGAATCGACGGAATCTACAAGAAGCGACACCGATTCATTCGAAACATCTGAAAGTGTCAAAGTGAAACGCAGGTACGTATTAAAATGTAAAAAATGTAAGTGTTGCCGAATTTTAGTTGTTAAAAATATTTATAATTCTGTAATGTCTAATAATTTCAGGGTGAAGAACGTGATAGTAGTGACGAGATGGATAGCCCAGAACCAAGTGGAAAGCGAGCGAGAGGTCGTGTGAACGCGGTCAAAGAAAAACTGGCAAAACATCTTCTTGCAACTGTGGAAATGCGACAGAAACAACCAGGGGACGTGGTGGATCAAGAGCCAGAGGTCATGGGAGAAGCCGTGGGGGATTGTGTGTGGAGGAAAACGCCGAAAAACGTCTGCTGACCCACGAGCAGCATCTGCAGGTAGCATTGGCAATGTATTTGTACTTGTACCTGTGATTAATTTCAACATATGCATATATATGTGTTGAAGATAACATAGTATTTTGTTAAAATGGCACTTTTAATAGTTGTATATCATTTTCCCACTACAGTATATAGTTGTTTCAAGTGATTGTGTCTACTCACTGTGTAAACACACTCTATACCCACTGATCAACAGTGGCGTGGTGGCTCGAAAATTTCAAAGGGGGCCAGTGTTAAATTTGGCGCCCCTAAGAGTTATATCGATCCTGGTGCCCCCCCTAGAAAATTTGTGGGAGTGTTCACATCGAGTGCCGTAGGCACGAGTGACCTAGAGGGGTCTGGGGGCATGCTCCCCCAGAAAATTTTTAAAATCTGGGTCTCTGAAATGGCATTTCCAGAATTCTGAGAACACATTTTGTGAAAAATTTTACTACCAATCTAAAAAAACGTTAGTCAGGTATTGTTGTAGCATATTATAAACGAATGTTATACTGTAATACAAATTTTACTATCATATGCAGACAAGTGAGACAACAGAATTTTGTTCCTGGTCAAATGTCAATAACGTATAGACTATAGGCTATAGTTTATGCAAGTTGAGCATAATATAACATGAACAGTTTTAAAAGACAACCAAATGCAAGTCAAAGTAGAGCTTTTGACAGTTTGGGAGAAAGCCCGGGGTACAAGTTGATGAGATGTCCTTTATCGCATTTGAGCAAAATTTTACGCTCGATTGTCATTGAAAGCAACGATTCAAGTCTCTCCTGAACCATGGACGAACGAATGCGAGTCTTCACCCTCTTGAGCGCAGAAAACGAACGCTCTGCAGTCGACGAACTGACTGGGATGGCCACAGCAATAGCATAAACGCGACAGAGAGTTGGATACGCATCAACCAAACTGTAATCTGGGTTACAAAAGAGCGAAAGAGCTTCAGAGAAAGATGGAACTTTTTTCTTCGTTTGTTTTTCAGCTTTCTTGGTGCTGCTGTCGCTTTTCTCGCTATCTGACGTGCTTGAGACTTCGTCGTCGTACTCGCCGTCAATCCGGTCATTATCATCATCATCTTCTTGTGCTTCATCGGGCTGGCAGACAGTTGAACAGTCGAATTTCTCGAAAGAACGAGCGAAATTAAACAATTCGTCAGCACATCTAAACGCATCTATATTGTACGTTTCAGAAACGGTGTTAAGGCACGCTTGAAGATCGTGTGCGGTTTTGAAGTTTCTCACAAGCTCTGGGAAGCGGCTTGGAGCAAACAACGAAAATGCTTGGAGCAAGGGTTGGTCTTCTCAAACCGATTCTTCATTGAATTTAAGACCGTGTACACAGAAACGTAGAAGGTGTTACGTTTCCAATGATCTTCTGGTGTTTCAGCAGGTTCGTCTTCGGCATTTTCACCATCCATTCTTCCTCGACGTCTGACTCATGATTGTTTCCAAGTCACGTTGGGGGAGTCGTGTTTTTGCTCCACGCATCTGACAATTCGCTACGGTTCTTTACGTAATTCATTGAGCTCATCAATCGCGCTTTCGACCATACCCAGGGCTTTTCCAAAATCTACATCAACGCGTTGTAAATATCAGCTTAGCGGACCAGTGGATGCAAATATTTCTCGAAAGAGGTACGCGGTAGCCAGAAACTGCTTTGTTTGAATCTGCGTCAATAAGCCAGCGCTCGTTTTCCGTGGGGTTCCATCAAATGAAACGTCCAACGCAATGGTTTCCAGGACACTTAAAATACAGTCGTAACGAGAGAGAAGGACCTTTAGACAAAGCTCGCGTGAATGCCAACGAACAGTATTAAGTCTCTTTAGAGAAAGGACTTTCAGGTTGTCTTCCAGTTGGACAGTCATGGATTCTTTGTGTCTTGCTAAAGAGAACGTACAAGGCTTCGAGGTCGTTGAAGAGGCTTATTACTTGAACAGCAACACTTGCCGAGTCGGACAAAACAAGATTAAGCGTATGCGCATAACAGTGGACAAAAGCAACATGCTTTCCAACTTTTTCCTTGATGATCGCTTGCAAGCCGTTGTAGCAGCCGCTCATATTCGAGGCGCCGTCGTATGTTTGTGCTACAAGCTTATCAAACGACACACCTTTCGAGACAAGTGTTCCTGAGATTAGATCAGATTGTACAGTTCCATTGCTTTTGTACCCGAAGCTCTTTTGCATGACAACAGGTGCTCGGAACATTTGCGATCCTTGCGCAAATACTAAGCTGCTCGTGGTGACTGACATCCGGTGTGGTGTCGGCTATTAATGCCCATGCTCTGCAATTACCGATTTCTTTCACAATTTGTGAGGCGATTTCTCTACCAATAATTTTGATCACATTACTCTGCGTATCGTTGCTGAGGAAAGTTAGTTTCGAACCCCGTCCTTTGGCACCTTTTTTCCCGCCCTTTCTTCTTCTCGACAAAGTTTGTTGATTTCTAACCTTTTCAAGATGGTTGTCAATTGTAACATCGTAGGTTGACAGGTAATTCAGCGATTCCAGGAAATTTCCGTTATTTGCTTCTGGGTCATCAATTAGCGACTCTCGATGCCCTCTGAAAGCAAGTCCCTGCTTTCCCAAATGTACAATAGTGTCGACAACGCGTTTCATAATACTGCGGTTTGCCACGACTTCTCTCTTCCGAAGCAAAATTTCTCTCTTTTCTTGTTGCTCTAGGCATGAATCGATTGATCGTCCTTGCAAAAAGACAACTTGAGCAATCTTGGCATTTATATGACTTTCGGACTTTTCGTGCTTTGTGATATTACTGTACTGCTTCTTCCAGTTTGAGCACCCAGCATTAGTAAAAGCATTTCCTTGGTTGTGGCGCACGTTTTCACCTCTTAAACATTCATCTGAAAATAGGAGACATGGGAGGGAGAATAGACAATCCTTACTTAGCGAGTATGCATATGAAAGCCATTTGCGCCTAGTTTGATCTTCGTGAAAGAATACCGCCTGCGAGCAGAACCGGTTACGTTCTCCAATTTTCTTTTTTCTCTCAGATAAAACGGATTCGGGTGGCTAACAAGGTTTATTTTTTTGCAAAGCTTTTCTTTATCCTCTATACTGAATTTCATGCCAACAAGTAATGCGGGATCATTGGTCTCATTCCCTCCATCATTTACGAGTGCTGGATTTTCTCCGGAGCATGCACTGTTCAATGATGATTGTGTCTTCTTCGACCTGATTCAATACTGATGTGTTTAAAGCTTCGTTAAGAACTTGATGTCCGGTTTCAAAGTCAGTAAAGCTATCGTGACATCTGCTGTCATTAAATTATTTGATGATTCCACCATCGGCAGATGAATCAGAATCAAACTCAGATGTAGTTGCTACACCAGACACTGCAGATTCTTGCACTTCCATCTCGTCATCTTGAACTTTCCCTTCACTAACTTCGCGCTCGCTACCAAATGCTGGAAGACTTACAGGATCTTGAACCACCTCGACCTCATCTTCTACGTCGTTTTCGTCATCCACATCACATGGCTTGTCTGGGCTGGCATTTTCAATATCATTTTTTACATCTTTGCCTTCCTCCTCCTCTTTGTCTCCTGCAGCATTTATGGGCTCTTGGTCACTATTGGAAGCATCGTCTTCATATGATGATTTGCTTGATGTTGTGAAATAGCTTTTCATGAACGATCCAAGTCTTTCGTTTTCTTCCCTCCTTGCTTTGCTTGCCTTTCTGTTTTCTGCACCTGATTTTTTTCGTTTTTGGCTTTTGTTTGTGGTTTTCATTCTAAACGTGGAATGAATAATTTATTTCGTATTATTACAGTATCAGGTTGTAATTAATATACAACACATATCAAGATTTTTACTAGTAGTAATCAAAGGTGAAGTGTGCTCGAAAGAAGTTAAAAAAACTACACAGTTTTCTGATATCATGATTCCTGAATCCTGATGGCTGATAGCCTGATATTAATTATAAAACAACTTCATTCATACTTTATAACTCATCTTATTTTGTTACGAACACCGTAACAAGAATCTTAGTCGAGTAAGTTTAGTTTCCTAAATATATTTATTTAAAGAAAATACAGAGAATATACGTTAAATATACTAACTGTTCAATTTATCTGTCTTAAGACACAGCTAAGCACTGAAGCAACAGTCCAGCAGTCCATGCCTCCTTGGCGTGAAAACCAGGCGATCGTCCCACTCGTACATATAAAACATTCCTCTTGAGTCTTGAATACAATAACTTTACCAGATGTTTCTGTCTTAGCGTTAGCGAGCCGCCCTTATATAGTGCCTCGTTTAAAGCTATTTTAGATCATTATATAATGTATATTATCAAAAATTACTTGATATACTATTTATAGCTCAAGCTTATGCAAGCGTGAAGCTTACGCAAGCGTGACAAAGCACTAGCAGGCTAATGAACATATCAAAATAATCAAACATCAATAATCTAAAGTCTAGAATGTTCTGACGTGTTCGGTCTCACGTCACAATTACAATAATCATAAAATAGATCAATGAATACATTCAGTATCGCGTTTTGTTATTTAGAATTTTAATTCCAGAATTTAAATTTTAGACACTAATCCAGGCACTTCTTGGTGATTTTGGCGCCCCACCGGTATTTCGGCGACCCTCTTGAAACCGTCGCTGGGGGGGCCGTGGCCCCCCGGGCCCCCCAGCCACCACGCCACTGCTGATCAAATTGATGGTGTAAGATCCCCAGTCTGTACATGTATTTTAATGTTTATAGGGTGTGTTGGTGTTCACATCCCTGATTCAATGGTGTGTCAAACTAAAGACTTTTTGCACATCAACAAGTTACATACTATTTCCCCTTTGCTTCAGCTAACTTGGAATTTGGTTGAAAGTGTAAATTTGGAGGCTTTGAGAAGGTTGGAACTGGAATTGTTGAGAAGACAGCCAGCAACGTTTTCTGACTTGGTGAATTACCAATAAATCTGCCACAAGGTCAGGATGAATCATCCCAACCAGACCCTCCATCAGACAAAAGTCCTGAATGGTGTTTTTGTGGCCATTAGCACCAATGCCCACCCAAGATGAAAACAAACCTTGTTCAGAAAGAGTTATGCCTGGTGTGACAACAAACCCTTTGTTCAACCAGCTTGTCCTGGATGCAAATGTTTTGGACATTGCAATGAGGTATAGAGAGGACATTCTAGTTATGGAACACCCCAGAAACAATGAACACTTTAGGCATTCTGCATATAGTTTGTTCTATGGCAGCATGGGCATTTCGGCAGGGGCAACAGAGTAGTGGTGCCAAGTTGTAGTGTTCAATAAGAGCAAGGTATCCTTCTCCCAATGGAGTTTATACAGGTTTCCGGCCAGCTAGACTATAGTGCTATTGGCAATACACAATAAATGACTTGTATAATGTATTTGTAAATTCTGGTTCAACAATTTCTTTTTGTTAGACAGATTCATATAGATTTTAATTATTACATAATAATAATATATTTACACATAAAAAATTATCAGTTCATTTAGCTATTTGAACAAATTTGTTTGTATAATTAGATTAGATTGTAAAAATATGCTACATATGCAATCATCAAAATATTCAAAAGCATACAAAACATAGATTTTTGCAACTCTCAAAAAAAGCATACATTTAAATGTTGATCTTCTGGTGTGAAAATTATAGGTTGTTGAATAGTGCTTGACTTTTTGCAAAACCTCTTCAATGAAATTTTACCCATTAGCTGGCAATGTACCCAGATATGCCATACTTTAGTACTTTATTCTGTCTAATGCCAGGCAAATTGACTTTCCAGTGCTACGGTACTGCCAGTTAATGAGTTAACAAACTATCTGCCAGACTGAGTGTCTCTTGTTAACCCATTAGCTGGCAATGCAACCAGGTACACCCTACTTTAGTATTTTATTCTGTCTAACACCATACAATTTTACTTGCCAGCAGGGGTGGATCCAGCTTGGTTTGATAAGGGCGTGCTAAGTGGGCTTTCGTCATGAAGCAAGGAGTGACCTTTGACCAGGGAAGGGTGAATCACCACTAAGGACAGGATCAAGGGGGTTATCTAGTCAGAAAATGTTTAAAAAATAAGATGGCCTACATGTTCAAAAAGGCCCATGAATTGCTTGATATTATATTGATAAATGCCCTGTCACATCCAAAATGTGGATTTGATATGGGAATTGGCACCTCCCTCTTGGCCAAGGCTAGGAGAGGTGTGCACCCCACCCCCCAGTAAATCCATGTAATCCTGCTTGCCAGTGCAAGGATACTGCCAGTTAATGAATGATAATAACCCACATTTTCTCTTATAAATTTTGAATAGAGTAAATAGCCCATCACCCCCTCCCACCCTACAATCTACCGCTTTCTCTCACTTTGGTTACTTTATAAAATGTTGACGAATTGTGGATAATCCCTAATTTATTGATTATCTGGCCATACATCAAGAACCCCAGAATCTGTACAGCACCATAATGCACTAGTCAATTGAAAACCCACCACCACCCTCAGGCATATGTGGGGTTTTAATATGATTTTGCAGGGGAAATAGAGAGTTTTAACAAGCGTTGATATTCTGCTATCTGGGGTAATAACACTGACACAAAGGCTAGCCTCAAAGGCTGGTAATTAACTCTCACATAGTCTGATATTTAATGTACGACTTTCTTCCGTATCAGGTTCCGGTAACTTACAGCACATTTTGATATTAATAATGGTTGATCAGAACCCTAGATGGAAAGCTAGACTTTGGAAAGCTGAGTAATTTAACAAATGGACAAAATTTTAGGCCGGAATTGTTAAATATCCCTGCATATTCTCGGGGGGGGGGCAGGGTTTCAATTGACTGTGGCGGTGGCTAGCTTGAAAGCTTTGTTCCTCTAGCCACCGCACACTTTCTATATAAACCCATCTACTCTATATATTATTAATGCGAACTTGTATACTGTAATTAACTATCAAGTGTAAATGAAACTTGAAACTTGAACTTGACTAGTGCATAATAGTGCATAGAAGACAGAAATGTATTAATATATGGTTTGATGGAGCCAATTGGTTGTCACGACATTATGTAAAACCCTAAATCAGTTTGTAAATCTTGATTGGTATCTTTATACCAACAGCTCTCCTTTTAGGTTTGGGCTCTAGAGCAATATTGGTTGCAATCCTTCATGGATCAGCTGCTCCAAGTTTCAACTTAGAACTGGGTTTCCGCGTCACTACAAAATTATAAGCAGATACTGTAGATCTCCATCGAAACACTGCTTTTATCCATTATTACATTATTCGTCAATACAATCTATATTTCTTACCTGGTTGTTAGGAGTTGCTTCGTCTAAGCAAAGCTACTAATTCTTTGTCCGTCTTGACTTTTAGCTCGTCTTTTACCTGTCGCCACCGCATAAATAGCTCCTGATAAAGACAAATCTTTGTCGCATCCCTTCCCGCTAAATATTTTTTTCGTTTGGCCTTTTTATCTTCGTTGGATACAACACTAATTCCCTCAATTTCGCCGCTAACAACATTTCGGGATGGCTTTCGCCTTCCTCCATGTTGTTTGAATACATAATCACATTCGAAATGTACGAAATGCGCATGCGTTGTTCAATTAAAATTCCAATGGCGAGGGCCTCCACATAATGCGCAGAAAAGATGCGCAGAACGGACTTGACTTCCACTTTAAGATCACCTAGAACAGTATAATGAGACTATTAACAGTATTCAATCAATCAATCAATCACTTTTATTTCAAAGGAAACACGCTAGCCTCACACAACTATAAGCTTATTTACAGGAGGGGCGTGTTATATATACAAAAATACACATATATATTTATAAAATATTAAATTTACCCGCCACACCCCTCCCCCCCACCCCACCCCAAGAACAAAGAAGTAGAAAGTCAAGTATAGAAAATTAAGTCAACATGGTTCTAAAACGGCAGTTCCCCAATACTACGCTTAAATTGATGAAGCGAATTCGCTTTTTTGGCCTCCAATGAAAGATTATTCCACATCATTGATGCACCATATTTAAAGCTTCACTTCAGACAATTAGTTTTTGGTTTTGGAAGTGCTAGATCCGTTACCTGATTTCGTAAATTATAGCCTCTATTAAAGATCTCTAAACTTTGCAAAAGACTCACTTGATCTAATCCTATCATCATATCTTGCTCCAGTAATATCTCTATCTAGCAGCACGATTTTGAAATATTTGCAGTTTATCTTTTAATATTTTATCACATCTATCCCACAGGGGAGAACAATGACCAAAATATGGCTGAATTAACGATTTGTATAGTGTAACTAAATGCTCCTATGTCTGAACAGATCTTCTTGCACATTTCTTCAATATAAACATGAAAGATTAACCTATCATCAGGACCAACTCCTGGACATTTATTCGACTAATTCGAGTCAACAGATAATACTACCTTATTATTCATAATAATGCTGGAGTACAAGTCACCAACTTTATTGATCAAATTTTGTTTTGATCCTATGACCATAAGCTTAGCCTTGGAAGGATGGGATTGGAGTTTATTTACATTTAACCAATCCGTGACATTCTCTAAATCAGAATTAATATCATTAGCCAGCTCAACGGAGTCGTGCGAGGAGGCAAAAATGTGGGTATCATCAGCATATAAGCAGGGTGTTGTTGTCTTAAGACAGTTAGGTAAATCGTTAATGTAAATTAAGAGCAACAACGGGCCAAGTATTGACCTTTGAAGAATACCAGAGAAAGCACTGTTGATGCCGATTTACAAGGTAGGATTGGAACCATGTGAGTTCGAGTTGTGAAACACCGTAGAATGCTAGTTTTTCAAGTAGTATAACATGGTCTATAACATGGCCGAACATCAAGGAAAACTAACCCTGTTAATTTGCCATTAGCCATATTTTCGTACAAGTTATCAAAAATTTGAATTAGAGCGGTAATTGTGGAATACGCTGGTCGAAAACCTGGAATTTTGATATATAAGGCAATTTTCAGAATAGAGCGATTGACACGCCAGGCGGAAAGCGCAATTTAAATATAAATATTAAAGCCCAGCAAATTACTTTCAAACAAGACATTTAAAATTAAAGGGTAAAATTTATTTGCTTGCGTTTCGTTGTTTACTTTACAACATCTTCAGAACGTTTAAACTTATTTACAAGAGAGTGCTATATATATATATATATATATATATTATGACCCCTCCCCCCCTCCCCCCCCCCCAGAAAAACCCGATACTATTGTGAATATACATGCTTACAGTTAAAACAACAATGAAATGCTTCTACATAAAATCAGAATGAATTACGTCCTCGATTTCGGCTGAGCATGACAAAATGACGCAAAGGAAAAGTTAACTAATTTGGTCACTTAACTGCACGAAATTTTTACAGCAACTCCGTTCAATTGTATACGATATACAATCAATTAAATCTGCCTGGTTGTTTAATAGATTCCGTTATATTTGTCCATGACAACTCCAATAGATGAATTGTACTACTTCAATCAGTACAAAAGCTGAAAGGATTTTTATACTTCAATGACACGGGCCAGGAAGCTAAAATTGCTCAAATATATATATTTTATTACACTCGCCCGAAACAATGTTATGTGGGAATACAAAGGTTTTCGAACAGAATCCATTAGTTCCAACTAGCACAGACGAATGCAAATCTTCAACACAACTTCCAAAAGTTTTCCAAAAATAACTTTGGCAAAAGATAACGTTGTCACTAAGAGCTACAATAGCAACTGATCACATGGTTCCCCAAAGCAGAGAAATGTGTGCGTGTAATCTCTCTAGTGACAAGTATGTCCAGTGAGACGGTGTTAATATCAGACAAAAAACATTGCAACTTTAGCTTGAAGTTTCGGCTTAAACTGGCTAACACGATAAAGGCAAAAAGTATCGTTACCGACAGTTTATGTGGAGGAGTTAAAATACATAATAATATAGATGAAAAAATTACTCAATTCTGATTGGCTAAGAGCAGTGCAATTATTTTTGAAATTGCACACTGTGTAATTACAGTAGTGCAAATTAACAAAACAAGGTCAGAGCCTGGATCACTTTTGACGACTTTTTCTACACTTTCAATGGAAAATCGTACAGAATACAACAATTTAAGTTCAAGGAGCACATAGACTGAAAAAGTTTGCTAACAAGCAACGAAAACAATGACTAAACGGCGTAGATGAGTGCACAAGTGTTATCAAAGCGTGTAATTTTTTCATGTATATTATTAATAAGTAATAGTATGGTTTCTCGTGAAATTTGGAAAAACAAACACTCGTGAGTTTTCGCGTCCTTCGGACTCGTGCAATTTTGATCGTCTTTGAAAAACTCACTCGTGCATGTTTTTTCCAAATTGCACTCGAAACCATACTATTACCTATACTAATATACTGTTGTGTATTACAGTTTTGTTGTGGGAATTCAGGAGGAATTCAGTAATCAAAAACATTTTTAATTTCTTATTTTTCGAGTTTTCAATTTTAACAAAAAAATGCAAAAGTCATCCGGAAAGTCTCAGTTTACAGTTTCATCGACGACCGACATACATGTGACAATATTATCTTTGTGATGTATTTAGATTTATCTGGTGATTTATTAACTGGACATATGTACTATATGTACTTGGCTATAAACCTGTACGGCCACATTAGCATTGAAGTCGTACATGCATACTTGACGTTTATCTGCTAGGCATAGTACTGCTGTTAATTCTTGAATGCAAACGAGCTTGTTGCCTATGCCGACGCCTGTATAGAAATTGGTTTCCTGCCGCAAAGCGAAGGTGTTAGAAAGTGCTTTAAAGTAGAAATAAACCTAAGAAATAGCCGATAATCTTGCGAAAATATCTTATATAACGCATAGAATATAACGCATTCTGTTTCAAAAATGATAAATAATAGAAATCAATATATTAGCGAGAGATACATATAGAAAGATCACAAGATTCCATGATTCAAAGATTCCAAATTCCACTTTCCATGTTTTACAGTTTACCCTATTAGCAAACATAGTTAAACAGTGACTGACCAAGTAATTGGCTGGCTGAGTGACTGACAGAACGACTAACTACCGACTGACTAGATGACCAACCATCGGGGAGGACATAGGAGAGTGAAATGTGCCTATGTCTAATATTTTACAAGAAAATGACCAAACACCATCCCAGGTCAACTTCTAACTATGCATCACATCCCTTCATACACTCATACACATTAGAAAGGCTATTTTTTGGTCATAGGATGAAAAACTACACTAGCTTGTTTCAATATAATACAAATAGATTTCATGAGGGTTGATACTCTTTTGTTGAGATATAATACAGTTTATTTCACTTACCCCCCGTCACAACACGATTTCAGCCATATTTTCCATTATATTTTCTTTTTATCACAGAAGCCCGCACATATTATCCACAAGTTACACTTGAACATAACGATAGTTGACTAAAGAATAATCCAACCAAGTTTCGTCCGGTTTTGAAGTAGTGCAGTGTAATGTTTTGCTCAATTATCGCGCCAGTGCAATGTCTCGCCGCTTCTCTTCTCGATTTATCACACTTTTTCGTCTTCAAATGTATTTAGATTACAGTATCCAAAAATACTCGTTTGTGCCTTAACACACTTTGTTCCAATCGAAAAATTAAACACAGAGCTTCCAAACCGTTTGAGTTTACTACCCCAAACGTGACGCTTGGACGCATGCATAAATTAACACAGACAAAGATTAACGTTTTAAACAATTTTTTCCTTTAGGTATAACAATTATTTACACAAATATACAGTTATTAAACATATTGTCCAGCTTTTACACTGTTTTCTATGCGAGGGTCGATGTGAGGTCGATGTGAGGTCGATGTGAGGTCGATGTGAGGTCGATGTGAAGTCGATGTGAGGTCGATGTGAGGTCGATGTGAGGTCGATGTGAGGTCGCTCCTGTAGGGGTTCTCTCGGGGTTCTGTAGGTGTTCTGTAGGGGTTCCCTCGGGGTTCCCTTGGGGTTCCCTCGAGGTTCCCTTGGGGTTCCCTCGGGGTTCCCTCGAGGTTCCCTTGGGGTTCCCTCGGGGTTCCCTTCGGGTTCCCTCGGGGTTCCCTGGGGTTATTTTAATTTTTTTTTTCAAAGGCCAATCGGGGCACTCGGACAATATTTATTTCGACATGCGGGCTTTTGCAGGACATATTTAGCAAGTCCCGTAGAAGTACTAATTTACGGGACCTTGTTGCGAGACATATTTAGCAAGTCCCGCTCGAAGGGACGCGTTGGGGACGTCTTGCAGGACATATTAGATAGATTTAGATTTGACGACGTGAACGTGAAGACGACGTGGATGGCGTCATTTGGCGCGAAAAAATGGCGTTGTCTTGCTAGCGACGGTGTCACAGCGATTTTCAGGACGTCAAAAACAATTTTTCACGTCGTGTCCAAGACGTCAGTTTTTTTTGCTTATTTTTCCCTCGAAAAAGGTACGTACACAATAAAATTCGTATAAATAATTTTTATTAGTCATCGCTTTTGTTATTTTAAAATATTATGCGTATTTACTGATTTTATTTATGCGCATAATAATAAAAATTGCAAGTTGTGCAAAATTTGTTTCCGGTTTCGCCAAGAGTCCAAGACAGCCATAATTTGATCGAAACGAAATACCATAACAAAGAATGATTCAGCTGAATGATTCAGAATGATTCAGCTGCTTGCCAGTCTCAAGCAAGATGTTTTTTTTATCTAATTCTTATATATTTTATTTGTATTATAAATGATTTATTCACTAATATTGTCTGCTCTGTTAACGGTTTTATAGCAGTTAAATTCACACGGTTTTGCTTCATTTTTATGTATTTTTTTTACAGTGTCGCTTGTATTTAAAGTTTTGTATGGAGGCTATCCAAGGAGATCCCCAGAAGAAGAAAAAGTAAGCAAACTAACAATTAATATTAACACAAAGTGAAAATTTTGGGATCACGGTGGTTGCAAATGTTTTTAGGAATGTTATGAAATGGTTAAATATGTGACAAAGCTCATAAAATTTTTAAATTAAAAATATTAGAGGTTGGATATCTGCCAAAATTTTTACAATGTGGTTTATATTGTTAATTAAACGAATTGTTTTGTTAAAATACTTTGTAAAAATATGTTACTTTAAAGTCATTATTATTATGCAATTCTAAATTGCAATATTTTTATGTAAAATTTTTCACGTCTGCTCTGAGCTGGAATGAGATAAAGGACCTAATGCTGCTAAAAGAGCTGGCAGCAGAGGGCGTGCTACAGCACAAATTAAAGTCAAGGGAGAGGAGGGGTGCTGGCTGGCTTATCATTGACAAAAAATTGCAACCAAGCTTCCCCGGGATTGAAGTAACAGCTCGGGCTGTGAGGGACCATTATGGGGTACTCGAGAGAAAGCACAAAAACAAAATGGCACAAGAGGAAAGAGCGACAGGAATTAGTGGGGAAGAGTTGACAGAAGCGGAGGGGTTATTGGAGGAATTGATAGAAATAAATGAGGAAACCGAAAGAAGAGTTGAAGGAGAGAACGAAGTAAAGAAAGCAAATGTCGAGAAGGAGAAAAATCAAGCAGTGGAGATGAGGCAACGGGCGATGGAACGATATGGAGAGACAAGAAAGAGGAATGGTGGGGAAAATGGTGGGACTCCAGAAAGAAAGAGGAGAAAGTCAGGAGATACATTCGAATGGTTAAGGGAAAAAGCAGCGATGGAGAGAGCGTTACGAGAAGATGAATTAAAAGAAAAACAAGAAGAGCGCGAGAGCCGTGAGCAAGAAAGATCCATGTTTGCAATCCAAATGCACACAATGCAGCAACGGCAGCAACAACAGCAGTAGCAGCAACAACAACAATTCTTGATGATGCAACAACAGATGATGGCCATCATGGAACAACAACAACAACAACAACAAACACAAGTTTTGGTAAATATTTTAAAAAACAATAACTAATAAATTTAATAACATTTACTTTTATAATATAACTTAGAGGCCGACCATTAGATTTTTGAGGGGGGGGGCGGCGTTGGGTGATTTTAAGAAAAAAATATCCTTCAGGCATAAGACTCCCAGGAAAAAAAATCATGTACATTTTCGGAGGGTCAAAATATTCAAAATTTTCTCGGGGAGCATTCCCCTGAACACCTTGTATGAATTTCACCCTGAAATCGCAGGAAATGGCCAAACAAATTTCTTGCGAACATGAGCATTTGAAAAAAAAAATCACACCTATACCAGATCACTCAACCCCCCCCCCCCCCTTCAGAAATCTAATGGTCAGCCCTAATTTAATGTTAATGTTAATTAATAATTCATTTGAATTTTGAAACTAATTTATGGTATATTTGTAAATATGATACATATATATGTAAATATATTTTATTACAAATTTATTTATTTATGAAATATTGTATTAATTTATATATTCAATATTTGTATTTATTGTTATTAAAAATATTATTAATTACATTCAACATATATAAAATAACATTTTATATAAAATGAAAGAACTTTCATGCATTCTCAAAAATATAGTGTTTCAAACAATGTTTGGTCTCAACTTATGACATCTTATGTAATTTATTTTACACAAAAAAGGTTTGTACAATTAAGATTCAAATTAACATGAATCGAATAGAATAGAATTGTCACCCAAAATATTCAAATAAAGAAGGTGGTTGAAGTGCAAAAAAAGTTGAAACAATGTTGCCATAGAGGCAGGTACGAGCATTCTCAAGCAAGGCACAAATGAAATACATTTTTCCAATGGCACTTAAATTGATTTTCATCTGCCTTTTAAAGTCGACAAAACTGAAAAACTTGGTGATGTTTCCAAACATCCACTCCACAGCCACTCTGACCGTGCTCATCCCTTTGTTGTAGGCTTGCATTTCTGGGGTTAGTTGTCTGGCCTTGAAGGGCCCTTGAAGGTGAATTCCCAAAGGATACGCAGGGTCACCATAAATGCAAAGTGGCTCGTTGTTGTACAAAGCAACACGTTGTAAGTTAGGCAGCACACCAGACTCATACAACATGGTACTGTCATGTCGTTTACCTTCATATGGACCAGACATGTTAGCAATAGGGCCATTTGGCAAAACAATGCTTTGAAACTTGATGGCATGTACTCGCTTATGGCCATTGTACATCAGTCGTTGGTTGTACTTTGGTCGAGCTATTCTTTGTACTGTCCCATCCACAAACCCAAAACAATTTTGCAGAGGGGCACCACGTCGATGTACTGCTAGTGCATAATTGTTCAATTGCTCTGGAGCAAGGAAAGGCTGGTCCCAACTCTCAAGGCGATGGTGGTGAGTCTCGTAGATGGTATCTATCACTTTATTGAAAATGAGACACAACTCAGATGGACTTCGCCCAAATCGATGTGCCGTATCGGTGTACCTACAAGGGTAGGCCAATCTCCTCAAGACAATACATAAACCATCCATTCCACTGCAGACTGTACCTTGCTCACAGATGACTTGCTCAGGAATTTGTAAACATCTCATGAGCGGTGCCAAATCTTTTTTCTGAAACCGCATCTCTGTTTCACACTCCACATCGTCCCAAGTTTCCAAATCAAACAATTCAAATTTCCAATGCGGAAAAAGCGTCTTGGACCGATTGTAATCGTAGAGTAAAACAAATTCTTCGTCGTCTATAATATTTTCAGCATGTGCAAAGATCAAAGCATCCCGAACAGCTTGCAGACCACCAACCGCCATGACAACTATATATTTAATTTTATTAGTAGCTGCCTTCAATAGTAAAAAACCCATCACGACATAATGACGAATAAATATAACGACAAAACTTTATTTTGGTTAAAACTACAATGATATTAGTATAAAACATTACTGTCATTACATATAGGAACGAAATATTATAGTCACTTATCGAAATCAAAGACTGAAAGACAAATCAGTTCCACCATTTTTGCACGTCTATATTCCTTATGCATGAGAACGTTTGATCAATTTTAAATTATTCGTTTAAGCCTTGGAAACGTTTAGTTGTCCATACGTTCAAAATATAAAATAAACACCAATCAATAACAAGATGGCTTCGAAGTTCGATAGCACAAGTACTACAGCGTCGTCTTGCAAATCTAAATCAAAGTTAAATGACAACACGACGGCGTTGTCGACCCAGTTCTCCCCGGTCAATTCACGTCGTCTTCACGTTCACGTCGTCAAATCTAAATCTATCTATTTAGGGCGTCCCGGGGTCCCGTTTGACAAAATGTGTAGGTCTTGCCATGGGGAAGTCTTACGGGACGTCGGGACGCGTTAAAATGCGTTCCGTAGCGACGTGCCGTTAAGGCAATTTTCCATTGCAGCCGCTTTGCCCGCGCGGGCGGAGCGACCATGTTTCAACTTTCGCTGTAGGTGTCTAGCATGAGATTTTTTTGTCCGCTTTACACCTCGCGGACACGCCTGAAAGTTGAACTACATTCAACTTTCTTGGCGTGCCCGCGGGACTAATTATTCACGTGATTCGAATCGGTCGCTTCGCCCGCGCGGGCAAAACGACCGTAATGGAAAATGGCCTTAAGACTGTTCCATGGCGATACCTATACATTTTGTCAAACGGGACCCCGGGACGTCGCTACGGGACGCATCTTAATGCGTCCCGTAAGGTCCGTAAGACTGTTCCACGGCAAGACCTACACATTTTGTCAAACGGGACCCCGGGACGCCCTATTATATTCAAATTAATATTCAAGACCTGAAAACATCTGGTACCCAGGGTAATCTGCAGCACACTGCTTAGAGATTAGATCTAAACTGTCTTTGAGTACTATCACCATAGCACCATGAAGTCTAGATTTTCGTATTAAATTTCCTCTTATGTTGACTAAGCAAAGTAGGCTTTGAAAATTTTACCTGATATAAAGTAGCTGTTACAGTGTGAGGAGGAGTTTGTCCCTGTTGTACCTCACGCACATCTTAACGTTGGGAAAACATTCAGTAATAGTTAATCTTTATGGTCAAGTGAGATTCCATATTGCACCTAACTCTCAACAACTGTAATTGACAACTGATATTTATTATAACAAATAGTATTATTACAGAAATTGTCTTTTTCAATAAACTAATATAATCTCTTATAGGCTACCAATCTGATTTTTATATAAACAGAGTAATTTGTAGCAGCTTAGAAGTTGTGGTACCACTGTTGATACATAAAGCTCTTCACACGTCACTTTTGCTTTGTAGGATGAAATTTCACACCTAAAGAGAATAATAGTATGATAAATATACAAGACAACTTGCAGGTTCAACCCGGAATACAGTTTAAATATATTCGGTTGGAATCACATTGGTGAATTTGCACTTCAACATATAATTTGGACTGTGTGTGTGGTGGGGCGGGGGGGGGGGTGGTAAGCTGATTTAATTGGCCTAAAGAAGAAAAGCAAGTTCATCTATAATGATTACTGAAAGACTTTCAGGAATAGACTCATGGCATGCATGTGTATATTTCAGATTAGTCTAATTTTTAAAGTGGGTATACAGTAGGCCTATAAGTATGTTGCATACTGTGGTGCTATCAAAACAATTTTACAACTAAGCATGAATTTCTTGTATTAATATGATCTCAGATTGCTATTCGGAATAGTAGTATAATAAGAAACAGGGTCACATAGCAAATGGATGGGTGATTATTATATAATTTTCCATGTAAAGTGTAACTTTTTTGTAGACATATCATGGTATTTTGTAAAAATGTCAATTAATAGCCAACTCCTTATTGTTGTTGCCATAGCAACCTTCCATTCAAATTTTATCATGTACTGGTACTATAAAACTGTTGGATCACTTTTTGATATCATTAACAGTGGTTTGTTCACAGATTTTCAGAAGTCCATAGATGTATTTCTTAGCAGATAATCAAACAACGTTGAGCCACCTTAATAGACTCTCATGCAAAGAAATAAGGAATGTCACTGAAAATTGCCATATTCCTCCGAGGACCACCCCTTCGTTTTTTTTCAAAGCAAACTCATTTTGACACTTCATGTCTAAATTTTAAGTTAACAATAAGTTTAATCTGCGTGTGATAATTATTGGCAATGTTTAACAGATTTACATACCCGACACACATTTCTTTGGGCCCATTTTGCAACTTTCAATCAATATTTCATGATAAAAATATACATATCTCTGTGCTGATATTTGCTCTTGTTATATTTCACATTTTAGTACAACTATTAGCATATCTGTAGCCTAATGTGTATCTATTTTGAAGAATAACAATGAATTTTTCTATTAGAAAAAATTACAAGATATATCATTAATTTTTTGTTAAATGGTAACAAATTAGAATACCTGAAGTCAAAATTACAAAAATATCCAAGAGGACGTTCCTTTGGATTTCCTTCAAAATCTGTAGTTTTAGACTTTAATACCTTAACTACATGTTATGTCGAGCTTACAACTGGAAGACCAATATCTTAGAAGAACTATTGCATTATTCTAGAGTTTCTATTAATCAGAAGTCAGTATAAAAATGGGCCAAATTTCATTTACATGACAATTAAAAATGGAAAATATTTACTTAATCACACTTTGAAGAGGTGTTAATTTACATTACATTGTATTTAGAATACTGGGTTTGGTGGATAATCCAAGTGAGTAGATATATACACAATTTAAGACCTAACCAGGAACGGTTGCGAAAAATGCAACACTAGGTCCTCTGGCAGGAATTGAACCCACGGCCCTGCGATTCCGGTGCAGCCCTCTAACCAACTGAGCTACAGAGGCCAGTTAATTGCTGAGCTGTAACCGTAAGTTCTGTATATATAGGTTATCGGGTGTGCGGGTTGTGATAAGGTAAACTTCAAAGATTTTTTGCACTTCACTTGGTTGAACTAGAATACTGTGTTTGGTGGATAATCCAAGTGAGTAGATATATACACAATTTAAGAGCTAACCAGGAACGGTTGCGAAAAATGCAACACTAGGTCCTCTGACAGGAATTGAACCCACGGCCCTGCGATTCCGGAGCAGCGCTCTAACCAACTGAGCTACAGAGGCCAGTTGCTGAGTTGTAACCGTAAGTTATGTATATATAGGTTATCGGGTGTGCCGGTTGTGATCATAGATATCGTATATACACTATAGATAGCGCATCTCTTTTAGTAAAATTGAAGCCAGGAATATTTCAGCGGTTTTCCCCATTTGAATGGATGGCGGCCATATTGCTCGTTCCCACTCGCTAATAAACACTTAAAAGACACCAATAACTTTCATGATTTGAATAGTTTAAACTGCATTTGGGATAGGTTTAACCGAATGTTTAAGTTCGCTATTTAAGAAATAAAAAAATATACGAATCTTGTCATTTCATGGGAACGACCTGACACTGCAGTCACGGCTTCAATATTTGACTTGCGGAATAATTAGATGCACTATCTAGTGTATTTAAGATATCTATGGTTGTGATAAGGTAAACTTCAAAGATTTTTTGCACTTCACTTGGTTGAACTAGAATACTGTGTTTGGTGGATAATCCAAGGGAGTAGATATATACACAATTTAAGACCTAACCAGGAACGGTTGCGAAAAATGCAACACTAGGTCCTCTGACAGGAATTGAACCCACAGCCCTACGATTCCGGAGCAGCGCTCTAACCAACTGAGCTACAGAGGCCAGTTGCTGAGCTGTAACCGTAAGTTCTGTATATATAGGTTATTGAGTGTGAGGGTTGTGATAAGGTAAACTTCAAAGATATTTTGCACTTCACTTGGTTGAACTAGAATACTGGGTTTGGTGGATAATCCAAGTGAGTATAGATATATACACAATTTAAGACCTAACCAGGAACGGTTGCGAAAAATGCAATACTAGGTCCTCTGACAGGAATTGAACCCACGGCCCTGCGATTCCGGAGCAGCGCTCCAACCAACTGAGCTACAGAGGCCAGTTGCTGAGCTGTAACCGTAAGTTCTGTATATATATGTTATCGAGTGTGCGGGTTGTGATAAGATTTATGACAAAATATGCATGAACAAAATATACATCGAATCCGTAAGTCAATGAGTTAGAAACCAAAACAAAGTACTTTCAGGAAGTAAATGACCGTTAATAAATCATCAAGTTACGACGACGTGACTAGTTTAACAGAACTACATATTCTACTCAAATACTGTATTTTTAAAAGAAATTTGATATGAAATAAGATAGTACTAGAAATACATGCATGCGGAATCCCCTCGCCCATTTGGACGAAACAATTTACTCCCCAAAAGTTATTGTTACATCTATGGCAACAATAATTACCATCTAAATTTATCAGTAAGACTTTTCGTTACCGACTAAATTTATCAGTAAGACTGTGGTTTTTGCCTTTCGTTTTATTGATTTGGACTATTTTGGAATATGTGACAGGCAATTGAACGGTTGTTCGCGCAAGCCAATAAGCCACCAGTATGCTCACGAAGGCGCGCAAATTCAAACGACGCGACATTCGCGCGCGTGCATCTCTCTTGACCAATGGAGGAAACTCTTCGAAATACGCGAGTTTATTCGACGGGATAAAGAATGGAGTTAAACGTTTCGTACTTTTTGTGACAATTATCTGGTTATGTTCAAAACTGAAACAGTCTTATATTCCCATCAAAATCTCAATAAACGGCATTGTTATTAATTCTGAACTCGCGATTTTACCTGAATGTTTACCTTTGTTGTGGTTGGACTGCTACACGTGATTTTAAACAAAGAAAGTTTAACTATCCTGTCAACTATCGCTACGGAATAAACCTGCAAATCGACCAAAAACTATCTCACGTTGTACTGTTAATTCTATTGGCTGGTAATGTGGCGAGAAACCCTGGTCCTTTCCCATCTTCACCTTCCAAACGAACAGTAAAATGTCTTTCCATTAATGCGAGAAGTTTAACAAGTTTACATAGAACAAACGACAGCGAATATTGCAGTAATATGGAACTTTTCCAGAATTTAGTCTACGCCGAGGACAGTGATATTGTTTTTGTAAGTGAAACGTGGCTCAAGATAGATACAGTAGCTACGACCTTGAAATCCTGCACTCGGGTTATAGCATTTTTAGAAACGATCGGGACACTCGGGGCGGAGGAGTACTTTTAGCTGTAAAAACATCTGGCTGAAATAACAACTGCTTCAGACATGAAACTTCTGTTGGCTTGCAGTTATCGACCACCAAATGACGATCAAGCTTGGTTGGAGTGTTTCAAAAACTTTCTCGGTAACATTTGTTCAAGCCACCAACATATTGTCCACCGGTGTCGAAAATGCTTTTATGGAACTGTTTAACGATTCCTTCATGGCTCAGCTCAATAACACTGCAACTAGAGAAAACAACATCCTTGATCTCGTTATTACGAACATTGCAGAGCTTGTCAACATAGGCGATATCATGTCTCGATATCTTGTTGGAAGATGTTGTTTTAATACCTGATGAAATAGCTGCCGTACTAATAACACTTGACAATGACAAAGCCCATGGTCCGGACGGTATTCCTGCTCGTGTACTAAAAGAAACAGCATCACAAATAGCTCCATCTCTATGCGAGTTGTTTGATAAATCGTTGCGTCTTGGCCTGGTTCCATATGACTTAAAACTTGCAAATGTTGTTCCTGTTTACAAAAAGGGAGATAAAGAGTTCGTAGAGAACTATAGACCTTTTTCTCTTCTTTCCTTTGTTTCGAAAGTACTGGAACGCTGCGTTGTTAATAACATCAAAGAACACGTTTTCTCTCAAGTAAACTCTTGTCAACATGGCTTAGTCCCTAGGAAAAACTGTGTCACTCAACTTATTGAAGTTCTTGACAACATAGGAAATGTACTAGATCGAGGCAAACAAATAGATGTCATTTATTTGGACATGTCCAAGGCTTTCGACAAGGTTAGCCATAAACGTCTTGTTCGCCGTCTCCGTGAGTTTGGCTTTGGTGGAAACATTCTGAACTGGTTCCTTTCGTACCTTCACGATCGGCGTCAACAAATGACCATACTTGGTGCAACATCATCACCTAATCCTGTTACATCAGGGGTACCTCAAGGCTCTATTCTTGGACCAATGTTATTTCTGTTCTATGAAAATGATCTACCCTGTTCTGGACACCGCAGACTGTCGATCTCATCGCTCGCTTGGAACGCGTGCAAAGACGTGCTTCGAAATACATCTTGGGCCTCCCTTTCCTTTCTCATGTCAATTATACCCAAAGGCTTCTTGATTTAAATCTTCTACCGTTAAGTTACTGGCACGAATATCTGGACATGGTCTTCTTCTACAAGACAAATTGCTGTATTACGACTCTCTCAGATGCAGTTCTCCCTAAATATCAATCAACCTTAAGAAAAACAAGATCAGCGGATCCAAATATCCCAAAGTACCAAATCAAGAAATGTCACACCTCAACATATCAATAAACAAATACAGTTAGATCAACAAGAATCTGGAATGCTCTACCAAGACCTATCACTAATAAATTAAACTCTCTGGCTACATTTAAGAATCTGTTACTCAACTACTACCATTCTGCTCTCCAAATTAACTATGATATTGATGACCCTAGGACTTGGAAAACAATTTGCCTTATATGCAATCAGGCTCGAGAGTCGAGACTTGTCCAAATCTCTTGCATGCTGTTTTTAGATGTATAATCATTACTGTAGTGTCCAAAGTTTTAAGTTTATATATATATATAAACTTAGACGTTCACAAAACGTTTCGAAATTTTCATAAAACTTCAACAGCTTTTCGAGCAGTATTTTTATACTTCGGCACTTGCTTTTGAAATAAAGTTTTTGAGATTTAATATTTTTTTATTTTTCTATAACGTATTTGAATCAATACTAAAATACGTTTAAGATCAATCAATGTTCTATAACTTCTATTGACTACACAGAACTGATCTACGCATTTTCAAATTCACAAACTATACCGTCTGCTATAAATCGGCATACATCCCTCTTGTAGATTTGTCCTCTAAATACTTTATCTTGTTTTGGATATTTTTTGAGTATTTATTATGTCCTGACTCCTGAGTATTATAAAATAAGTGCAAAACTAATTTTGAAAAAAGTTTGCAAAAATGGCAGTCTTCTCTCGGTCTCAACTCGCGCATGCGCTTAACTTAAAAAATTGTCCATGACAAAAAAAAATGGCGGACAACTTTGCATTCCGCTATGTTTTCGCACACCCGGGTGTAAATATCCGAGCGGAATTAGTATCCTCGCACGGCGCTTCACGCCGGCTCGGGGATAATGTAAAAACAGAGTAGGAAAAGTTGTCATACCTGGGATTCTTCTTTTGTCGAACATCACTCCTTCACAGATTGAAAGAACCTGTTTCATTCGTTAATCACTGTGGAAACCTTGTACAAACTTCGGACATACTAATAGTGTTATGAAGACTTCATCAGCAGTATTACTTTTTAAATATGAGCAGTTTTCGCCCAAAATTGTAGACCCCAACTCCTTGTGCTCAATCATTACACCAACCATTTGTGCAAAACCCAGCAAATTCCTTCATTTTCGCGCAAAGGATCATTGTCTTTTTGAGTGCGAGTTTCTCGATTTACTAAAAAATCTCCTCTTAATAGTCGAATGTGTTAGAAGATGGAATACTCGAACGGAAATTTATATACATTCTTTAGACCTAGCCGCGAGCAGTTTCGAAAAATATAATTTATGCCCTCCTGCAGGAATGGAACCTGTGTCCCAGCGATTCCGGTGCAGCACTATAACCAACTGAGCTACAGAGTCCAGTTGCTGAGAATTAACCGCAAGTTCGGTATATATGCACGATGGGAGTGATGCCAGTATATGGTGTATGGGTAAATATCAAGATTTTTCTCGGCATCTCGTTCGACGGAAATAATGGTAGAGGGTGTTAGTAGATGGAATACTCGAACGGAAATTTATATACATTACTTAGACTTGCGAAAATTGCAACTTAGGCCCTCTGGCTGGAATTGAATCTGCGGCCCTGCGATTCCGGTGCAGCGCTGTAACTAACTGAGCTACAGAGCCCAGTTGTAGAGTAGTAACCTCAAGTTCGGGATATTGTTATGATGGAAGTGCATGATGCCATTATATTATTATGGTGTATCGGCAATTGCCGCATCTCGAGCTTGGGATTAATAGGTAGTAGAAGGTGTTAGTAGATGGAATACTCGAACGGAAATTTATACACATTTCTTAGACCTAGCCAGGAGCAGTTGCAAAAAATGCAACTTAGGCCCTCTGGCAGGAATTGAATCTGCGGCATTGCGATTCCGCAGATTCAAAATGTATATAAATTTTCGTTCGAGTATTCCTTCTACTAACACCTTCTACTATTACTCTTATCGAACGAGATGCCGAGAAAAATCTTGATATTTACCCAGACACCATATACTGGCATCACTCCCATCTTACATACCGAACTTGCGGTTAATGCTCAGCAACTGGGCTCTGTAGCTCAGTTGGTTGGAGCGGTGCACCGGAATCGCAGGGCGCTGTCTGTCAACATACTTTTCAGGCTCCGTCTGTCAACATACTTTTCGGTGTTTCAAATCACTAGAAAAACTCCTTCTAGTGTATTATTCATTACATTTAAAATATGAAAAAGACGCGAATTATTAATGTGGGACCTCGAAAAGTCCTTAATACAGTTTTATCATGTTTCACGAGGGTTTGTTTGCGTTGTTCAAAGCTAGATTAACCGTAACCCAGGGTTAAACAGTGCGGGTTAAATTTAACCCACCTCGCTAGGTGGGACTTCGAAAGGAGTGGAATGGACGTCGAAAGGAGTGGAAAACACGTAAATACACAAAAATCTCGGTGAAACAAAGAGTGTACAAATATTTTATGGATGAAAACCAACCTCAAACAGTAAATTTTAAGTCTTTGAATATTATTGAGATTCTTATTCGTCCTGTACGAGCCCATTAAGTTGCTTTACCTATACATGCTGGCGTTAAATTTTACGAGATTTAAAGACACAACAATTTAGATTGTCATGGTCTAAGCATGGACATCATAGTTAATACTGTAGACTACGTCGGTCTTCGACCAATTTTACAATATAAGTACTACGCCTATAGCTATTAAAATGGTTTTCAAAATATAGTTTTCTGTTTGGCATAAAGCCGTAAACATGATATTGTACAATGAAGTAATATATACAATTACCTCATGAAAGTTTGAAATGCCATCTTTCATTATTGCCACCAAAAACAACTTGCTGTTTGTACGCCTTCGGGTTTGTTCGAAAAACATATTTACTCAGAACCCTTTTTCTTTTGCCAAACAATTCGGTTGCCAGCAGTTTTAATTTACAAGTTCCCATTTGCTTCTCTTGAACATCACAAGTTTTTGCACATCTAATGCCTGCAGACTCAGTGTATTACTAACAAACATTGTTTTTGAAAGCTGTAAAACAACTTTGCTTTGGCTTCTTTTTTCTATTTTCTTGTTTTGTTAGGATCTTCTGCAATACGCATGCGTTGACAATTGTTTTTCAACTTCAAAATTGATTGGCCGCCATAAGTGTAATTTTGTTCTCAAATTTAATTATTCAAGCACTGCCTAAAATTTAAAATTTATGGCTTATAATGAGCAAATTTAATTTTATATGTTCTATTTCTCATTTGTTTGGTCTGTATAAACGGTTTTGATCAAGTATTATTTTATCTCGGAACTTTCTAAAATTCTCAAATTCATGTCTGAATAGTTCAATTTCAGTTGCTTCATGTTTTGACGCACGCTTTTCAGCCAATCAAAAACGTTCTTATATTAGATATATATTTTAACACAGATTTATTCTTAGGTTAAATGTCTTAACCCAGGGTTAACTAATCGCACCGCTAGCCGGCCTTTGAGCAACGCCAAATTAACCCAGGATTAGCTAACCCAGGGTTAAAGATTTTTAACCCTGGGTTAGCGCTAATCCTGGGTTAAGTTAACCGGCTTTTGAACAACCGGCCCCTGAGAGTTTGTCTGAGACTATGTTAAACAACGCAGTTAGCTCGTCTTGACGGCCGATTGGCAATTGTCCGCACATTTCAATTTGTCGGCAGGTTACCGGGCAGGTCAATGTATTAAAATTTAATAGCTTGCTTATTTCTTGTATCCAATATTCATTTTATTCATTTACAAGTTCATTCAGCATTTGACGTTTACTGAATAAGACGTTTTGTGAGACAGCTGGAAGCTGCCAAGTTTGCGCACTAAAGTTCAAAGTTTAACAGCAAAAAGTTAATGATGTTTCAGGTCTACCAAAAACCAGGGTGGTTCGTTTTGGGTATGTTGGTTGTCGTTTTGATAAACTCAAGTGCGTCCCAGCAGACTTCATTTTGTCAACAAGGCATTTTCAAGCGAAGCAAAGGTAGAATAACCAATTTTAGTTTATCGAGCTATGTTATAGAGTTAGTTTCAAAAGTTGTTGGCGTCAAGCCAGGCATGGGCTGATGATCAATTTCGTTGTAGTCTATAGCTCTATAAGCATCTTATAGTTTTACTATGTCTATACATGATGTTTTCGTATGCCTACAGATGGAAAATTATTGGGTGTAAATTATATACATCTATTAGACCTAACCAGGAACAGCTGCGAAAAATACAACTGTAGATCCCTGGCAGGCCAATCGAATCTGCGGCCCTGCGATTCCGGTGCAGCGCTCTAACCAACTGAGCTACAGAGTCCAGTTGTCGAGCTCTAACTACAAGTTCATGTATATATACTAGGGTACTGCCATGTTACGTTGTGGGTAAATATCTAGATTTTGTTGGCATCTCACGCGATTGAATAATAATTGAAGGTTTTGTAGATGGAAAATTACTGAGTGTAAATTATATACATTTATTAGACCCAGACATTTATTAGATCTATACTTAACACAAAAGAGCCTTTAACATTGTGACTCTATAGGACTAGACGGGATGCATTATATAGAGCATTTAACTCTCTAATCAAGAACTTACCGGTACCCTATCAGAAGAAAGTCCTTAAAAAGGTTGCAACCTGCTTTTGATTACATTTCGCGCAAATATAAAATTAGAACACGAGTGTTTATTGTTCAATTCCATCTGCCAGAAAAATGAAAACCAAACTTGCCAAAGGCAGCGTCTATATAATGCGTCTATATTTGCAATGGCATATTTATTGGAACCAATAAAAATATATCTTGCACTTCCGCGCAAATTTTTGTCTACATCTAAATACAGGTGGCTGCCCATTTTGCGTCCACTGTCACAGAATACTATACAGAAAGTCATCTCTATATTGTTTTTGCGTAAGCGCTATTCGTTATCGATTCGCCACTCAGCAAGTGCCCTTGCTGACTTGCGGCACTTGCTGAGTGGCGAATCGATGACAAATATAGCGCTTACGCAAAAACAATATAGAGATGACTTTCTGTATAGTATTATGTGCCACTGTGCCAACAGGAGACGTATGTGCTGTCGACTGCATTTCCGAATTACGCTCGTTGTACTTATGCCCATAAATGATTCGATCATTAATTTTGACAATACGAGGCATTCGTCGGAGATATCCGAACTACGTTTGTTCCGCTTCCATGTTTTGAATTTTCAAATTTAACGCATTTTTTAAGTAAGCTGGACTTTATAGTATATGTATTTTACTAATATATTTGTGTAGCATGCATATAATTGTCGTGTATAAACGTAGCTGTAAGCGGGTGGCTTATTTTGTATACTCTGACTCTGAAACTGTGGAGTTCGTCAATTGAATATAAGAATATATAGATATACTAGAAGGCACTCAGATATGGCGTCATATTACCGCCAATATTTATGATTGTCATCATGCAACATGTTTCCGATATTGATGTTATTTCGGACATTGAAGTTGACTGTTTATTAGGCATATTTGCGACATTGAAGTTAAATCGGACATTGAACATGCCGATTATTTAGCACTCATCAGAAGTTGAATGTTCGAAATATGTTGAAAATTAATCAACACATTAATATGAGAAGTTGAATATTGGCGGCAGATGACATCATTCACATAACCCCCCGGTAGACACAAGGAAAAATATCGGATTGGCCGTGTTAGTTTCGAGTCCATTTCTGGCGCACGAAATAGGGAATTGCTTATAAAGTAACAGTAACATGAGCTTTTATAGAATTTATGAAGTCTACTAAAACCAAATATAAGAACGACACGAGCAAGACTAACTGGTAAAACTTCAGAGACAAATTAGGGTTGATTCGCGTGTGCCCAAAAGATATAAACAAAATCTCGACGTTTCGAGCTAAAGCCCTTCGTCAGGAGAAATTAGTAGACAGATAAACACATTACATCAGCTTTTATAGCAACGCTATAAAAGCTATCACGTGAACAAAATATTAACCAATGAAAATAAAGTAGTCATAACAATCATAACAAAATAGAATTAAGATGTAAAGATATAGACTGCGTGCAGGCTTCGGCCCGATTATAGGGTCGAAGGCCTGCGCACAGGCGTTACACTTATCAAAGCGCTATAAATGTCGTACAAGGGAAGGGAAGAGGGGATATAGAGGAAAGCATATAAGAAGTATTTAAGAGAAAAGAATGAGCTAGATGAAGGAGAGGCGCTCATTGATACCATCAGGCTGAATGGTGCCAAGTTTAAAAATGAGACGCTTTTCTTGCTTCCGACGGGTATCATTGCCACCAATAATGGGATGGTATAACTTCAGTCGCCGTGATACGACCTATAATTTAATCAGAGCGTGAACAATATAATTATACACAAAAGGAAAAGTTCACCAGGGCACCACCGACGCTGAAACCTCAATAAATCCCAACAGTATATGTATAGAGCATCCTCAGCATTGTCGAGAAACTGAATCGCTTCAATTATGAGTTGAATATCTCTAACGTCTAGTGAGACTGTGAGCTTAGGCTTCCAAACTGAAACACTGTTGTGAAATTGTGCATGACACGTACATTGAAGGGATTCAACTAATGAATTAAATTTGTAACCTGCCTTAATTCCTGATAAAACACAAAAAGTCTACAAGACGTAATGGTAAACCGACATTCGTGGGTAAAGCAGGGATTATTTTAAGGAAATTTTACCACTGCACAAAGAGCAAAAAAAAGGGATAGCATTTGAACGTACAGGAATGTTATTAAATAGCATATAGAACCAAAGAACGTACGCCGAGGCAGCTAACTAGGAGGTTGTTAACTGGAAACTATCGAACTTAATCGGGGTCTCGACCCTAGGGATCCTCCCCCCGAACATTTTTCTATTTTTGAGCTTCTCAAGCTCAAAAATCTTGATCTTCAGACACAAATTTTGATATATTCCATATAGAGAGACCGTCAATATTAGATACAAAAGCAATGCTTGCAGCATGGTTATGAGAATCTATACTCTTAAATTATTAAAGAAAAATGTATTACTGCACAAAATCTCATTTATCATTGAATAAATCTGATTTATCACTGCACAAATTGGTTATCACTGCATCTTAAAATAATCCCTGGGGTAAAGCAGCGAATACCCAGTGACAAGATATTGTCTGGTAATAATTATACAAAGTGACTGTCAGTGTTTATCCATTGTTTATCATAACGGTGTGATTAATGGTAACTGGGGTTGTAATCTTAACCATGTTCAAACCCTCTTCTTGAAAGTTTGAAACTGCATTTTCTTACTCGGATAAACAATTATTAAGCACTCTCAAAAAAACCTATCCCAACCCGAAAGCGAAACGCAATTCAAACAATTAAAAGTATATAGCCCTCATGGCTCGTGAAAATCAGCTCACGTCGTGCCTTCATTCAACTCATTATCGCTATAGCCCAATTTACATTTCTTGGCCAACAAAGATGCTCTTACAAACATCGATAATACGATAACAAAAGATAACTCCAACAACAAGGATAATGACTGAAGTCGTCATATACAATATTTAAATAATTGCAAAATGAGGAGTCTAATTTCAAAATAAGCTTTATAGTTTCCATTTTGGTCTTCTTCACCACTAATTGTAATTCAAGTTTTTTTTTATTTCAAATGTACGGTACCGTGGACTAAAGTTACGTCTTGGTCCTGTCGTTTTCTATTTTTATAAGGTACGCATACACGGAAAGTAAACGGACTCGCACTATACCTTGGCTTGAAACTAACACGGCGATTATGATATTTTTCCTTGAATCCGTACCGGGGGGTGATGTGAATTATGTTAATTAATATTGGCGGGCATTTCACGCTATGATCTATATCCGCCAATATTTAAATTCTCATATACATGTCTTGATTAATTTTCAACATATTGCGAACATTCTGCTTCTAATGAGTGCTGAATAATCGGTATGTTCAATGTCCGATTTAACTTCAATGTCGAAAATGTGTTGAATGATAAAAAACTTCTAAGTCCGAAATAACTTCAATGTCGAAAACATGTTGAACGGTGTCAATCATGAATATTGGCGGTAATATGACGCCATAGCGGGGCTTCGGTGGCGCAGTCGTCAGAGCAAGCGCCTTTCACCTCAAACGCCAAACACTAACTTTCCTGTAATGAATAAATCTAAGCTTCCGGCTGCTTTTTCAAAAGACCAAAATCAAAAAAGAGAACACACGCTTTCATCGAGTTGGTTTATATAAGCCGCGCGTTGAATTGTGGGTATTTCAATTGGAACCACAATATTTGTTCCAAATATGGGATGCAAGCCGAGGTTGAATCGGTGAGTCTTGACCCGGTTAAATCGGTGAATCTTGAGTCGGGCTTAATCCTGTCCAGGGGTAATCCGAAGCGAGCGATATATTCAAATGAATAATTTAATCGACGAAATGTATAATTTAACCCCAATCCCCACCCTAACTCTATATATAATCACAGACATAACTCGTGTAGGGCTACATCAAGAACCAAACATTTATTCGCCCAGGTTAGGATGCTCCTAGCTCCCTCGCTGGTGCTCGCTCGCTGGTATCAAATATCTATATAAGCACTTGTAAATATTATATTCAATCGAGCAAGTCCTAGATAGATAGATTTATTAAAAATTACATCGCAGCCATTAGGCTGAATTACGTAATTCATTTACACATTTGTGCATTAAAATATATACAATTATATCTATTAACAGTTTCTAAAATATGGTTAACTTTACATGCAATTATTTGATAAAATTTATACACTAGTTTTAATAATAAAATGGTAAATTTAAATTTATTCTTTATTAGTTAAGTTACTCTTATTAATAAAATAGTTGATCGTTCTGCTTGTGTGGGTCGGAGGGACGTTAAATCTTCGTTCATTTCTCAGATTATAATTTGATTCATGCCTTTCTGGCAGCAGTTTGCCCGGCTATCTTATGATTTGGGTCTGTAATCATTGCCTGGAAAAGTTTATTGCATAAATGTTCGCGATGGTCCTGCATTGGTTTTCTTTTTAAACTTTCAGCAGCAGTGTGATAGTCCTGACCTGCATGGAGTAATAGTGGAAAGTGCCCTTTTTCCTAGACGCACCAATTAATTCAGTTTCTAGAAATTGTGGAAGGGAATGATAAACTGACATAGGAATTGCGTAGTCAATCACCGATCTAATACAGGTTATGTAAAACAACGCCAAATCTTCAGGTGGTAGACTTGCTCGCTTTAGGTGAATTAGAAAATATAGTATCTTACTAGTTTACTTTATAGCCTTGTTAGTGTGAGTATTCCAAGATAACTGATTTGTAATAGTTACTCCTAATACCTCAACCGTGTTAACTACTTCCAATTCTTTACCGTTGACCACTACAGATTGGCTAGAGAATGAAATTCTTAATTCTTTACTTTCTGAACTTTATTAGCAATAGTCTGTGCATTACTAGTGGTATCTTTGGGAACAATTTCTGACGTCGTCGTATCATAGACGTATTTCCAAATTTCGTTATTTCCAATGTCTAAGTCGTTTATCATGAGGATGAAGTTTGGTTCCCTGTGGGAACCAACCTCCATTCAGAATAACAGTTATCTTCTAATTTCAGTCTTCAGTAAGAAATCAATTATCCAATTTACGATACTTCTGGGTAAGTTTAATTGTGTAATTTTCCGATGAGTATGTTATGATCGATAAGGTCTAATGCTTTACGGTAGTCGAATAAAAGTGTTCTAATGGTCGATCCGTTTCCATCAGTACTTAGGTACCAATTATGCAGCATATTAAATTAGTGCCATTATCGTATAAGATTTTTGGAATCGCACACATATTGGTTACAATCAATTACCCTTAGGACAGCTGGTTTGACATAATCTTCGACCAAAAATTATTCTGCCACCTTTGAAATGCACGGTGTGAGTGAGATGGGTCTTCAATATTTTTTAAGATTTTCTACGTTACGTTGTTGATTTTCAGAATTGGTGAAACATCAGCTATTTTCCAAATTACAGGCAAGCGTTGTTCGTAATAGGAAGCATTGAGAATATAGGTAATGGGCAATGCTGGCGGTAATGAGTATTCGTTCAATAGCCAATTAGGTATTTCATCAGGTCCTGATGCTTTGTAGGAATTTAGCTCAGTCAAGACCTTCTGTACTCTCATCTCATTTACTTCCAAAAACTTTGGCGAATCCTCTAATGAAAGAGGTTTTAATGGTGTTGGTAATCTATATTCTTCAAGAGGTTCTTGGAAGGCTGAATTAATAGCATCCGCTTGTTCGCAATTAATCCTTGTGTTTAAATTCAACTTGAATAAGACTACATTTTCATTTGGGTTTGGAAATATAGCGATGAGTGTCGTTGTGCCTTCGGCTTAGCTGTTTAACGTCTTCATAGCCTATATGTACTTTAATACAAATATAAAATGGATACTGGAAACTGCTGCAACGATAATGCATTATATTTATCATGTCAAGCACTAGTTCAAATGCACGATAACTCAATTGGTACGAGCGTCAGACCGGTACAAAATTACAGCTTTACTTAGGAAAATACTAGGAATCGCCAACGACGCAGCAAAACATGATATTAGTGAACATATGCTAGACAATAGTAGTTCGAAAGCGTGTATGAGGTGTCATGTCAAGGTTGTCGACCTTGAGATATTGCTTGCAGTAATATTAACATTTTTGCATACTAAAAATATTGCAAAACGTGAAGTATTTATGTTAACGTCTAAACATGTAATGTTAATCTCTATAAAAAAAAGTTATCCGCATTCAGCGTCTGTGTCCTCAAACTTCAATCCCAGTAGACGCATGTACGCTATAGCGTACTTGTAAGTTTACCAGAAAAAGATAACAAATGTCAACGCTTCAACGGAACGGCCTTTGTTAGTCGCTACACTAACGTCCAACAAAATTCCATTTTTCACCTCATGAAAATATTTTTACCATTGCACTAATAAACATTCATTATTTGTATAATAGCTGACTTGGTGCAGTGTTATACTGCAGCAGCTAAACCGGAGTACCCGGAGAAAACCTGGGGTGCTTGATAGAGTCAAACTGGAAGGGCTCTTCTCACATGCGACTGAGGTGAAATTATAATCAGATAGCTGCATATTGCAGTAATCCAACCCCAGTCACAGAGATGAGAGGCATGCATGCACTAAGCACGCACTGTGCTACCAACATGCACATCCATACTTGCTGAAGACTATGTAGTACAACAGCACGTTAAACCTACAGTGCTAAAACATATCCGACCTGGCCAATATGGTTGTATCCCACAATCATCGACAACTCACGCCCTAGTCAACCTAACTCACCAATGGCTGAAAGCTACTGACGGTACTAGACGGCCGGCCAGCTTCGAAAAAAGTGACTGTTGATGGCATTTGTTTGTTAGAAGCAGGAAACCAAACTAAATGTCATCGGAGTATGTTCACTTTGAAGGTGAAATTGGTTGCCTTCCGTAATTTTTCTGTTTAAGTACCGAAATTGGAAGGTTTTTATAACGACATTTCGATAGATGGTAATGCATTTAAAAGCAATTTTCGATATCATGAATTTATTGTAATTGCACATGCTACCTAATTAGCAGGTGCAAATTCCTCCTTTTCTTAATTGTCATTACTCAAAGTGACATGCTAATGAGAAAATGGTATTATTATTACACTTGTTAAAATACCTGTATGGAGGCGAGTTTCAAAATAAGGATGGATTTATTAGGACGGGTGGTTACCCAATGGCTTAAATTCGTAAATTATTGCGTTTAATTTCGAATATTTACCGATTTTGAAGGTCTATGTGTTGTAGTAAAACTACGTGTTTGCGCCAACATGCTGTTTTTCAACCATTTACATGCCAAAACTCGACTGGCTCAACAGAAATATATTGTGTTACACGGGTGGCAACCGGGCGTGTAATACCGATTCGTATGTAATCTAAACATATGTGATTGTTGCCTGTCTGTAACACAACAAAAACATATTGTTGTGGCTTCTTTTTGAAAGGTCGTGTTTTGATGTATTTGCGCCATGTTTCTTATTAGCATATCATTTTGAATTATACGAAAGAAGATTACGCGAGCTTTACAAATGTTAATTAGATAGTCAGCCAATTAAAATAAAACACTAATATAAAATACAGCATTCGACAAAAATCCCATCCTTCGAAATGTTTTAGAAAAAAGGTTGGCAACCACTCTCAGTCTCAAAGTAAACACTACCCTAAGACATTTTGCGTAGTTTCATGCTTCTAACAAAAAAATGCCATCGACAGTGTTTTCTAGACACTTTTTTCAAGCTTGGCCGGCCGTCTATACTGGCTCTGATGTGAGAACGTTAATCATAGATTATAAGAAAGCCTTTGACCTGATTGATTATAACCTGCTTATCACAAAATTGAAACGATATGGTATCAATCCCTTATCCCCATGTCATCAACTGGATATATGACTTCCTTAGTGACAGGCAGCAGAGAGTTAAATTGGTTAGTGATCTTTATTCAGAATGGAAAGAAGTCTTGGCCGGAGAACCACAAGGTACCAAGTTAGGACCATGGCTTTTCTTGGTTATGATAAACGATTTGGAAATATCTACCTCTGATGGTAATGTTATATTTGTTGATGATACAATCACATTTGAAATCGTCGAAAAAGATAAAGCAAGTTCTGCGCAAGCAATGGCCGATCAAGTGTCTGTTTGGTCAAATAACAACAAATTCCCAATTCAACCCAAAAATGCAAAGAATTGAGGATTTCCTTCAAAAAACTCCCACCCGCGCATACAGAAATCTATGTATCAAAGGAAATATCATAGAAGTGGTAGATTCTGTTAACATCCTAGGAGTTACTTTACAGAACAATTTAAAATGGAACCAACACATTGATAATATCATAAAAAAGGCATCGGAAAGGCTTTACTTTCTGTCTCAATTAAAACGAGAGAAGATACCACCTAATGACCTAGTAAAATTCCGAGGTTGAATCGGTGAGTCTTGACCCGGTTAAATCGGTGAATCTTGAGTCGGGCTTAATCCTATCCAGGGGTAATCCGAAGCGAGCGGTATATTCAAATGAATAATTTAATCGACGAAATGTATAATTTAACCCCAATCCCCACCCTAACTCTATATATAATCACAGACATAACTCGTGTAGGGCTACATCAAGAACCAAACATTTATTCGCCCAGGTTAGGATGCTCCTAGCTCCCTCGCTGGTGCTCGCTCGCTGGTATCAAATATCTATATAAGCACTTGTAAATATTATATTCAATCGAGCAAGTCCTAGATAGATAGATTTATAAGAAAGCCTTTGACCTGATTGATTATAACCTGCTTATCACAAAATTGAAACGATATGGTATCAATCCCTTATCCCCATGTCATCAACTGGATATATGACTTCCTTAGTGACAGGCAGCAGAGAGTTAAATTGGTTAGTGATCTTTATTCAGAATGGAAAGAAGTCTTGGCCGGAGAACCACAAGGTACCAAGTTAGGACCATGGCTTTTCTTGGTTATGATAAACGATTTGGAAATATCTACCTCTGATGGTAATGTTATATTTGTTGATGATACAATCACATTTGAAATCGTCGAAAAAGATAAAGCAAGTTCTGCGCAAGCAATGGCCGATCAAGTGTCTGTTTGGTCAAATAACAACAAATTCCCAATTCAACCCAAAAATGCAAAGAATTGAGGATTTCCTTCAAAAAACTCCCACCCGCGCATACAGAAATCTATGTATCAAAGAAAATATCATAGAAGTGGTAGATTCTGTTAAAATCCTAGGAGTTACTTTACAGAACAATTTAAAATGGAACCAACACATTGATAATATCATAAAAAAGGCATCGGAAAGGCTTTACTTTCTGTCTCAATTAAAACGAGCGAAGATACCACCTAATGACTTAGTAAAATTCTATATCACATGTATCCGTTCCATTTTGACATACGCCTGTCAGGTCTTCCATTTTAGCCAACCCGAATTTTTAAGTATTGCACTAGAACGAATCCAGAAACGAGCAATGACGATAATCTATGGTTATGATACACCGTACAACGACGCTTTGGAACTATCGGGACTGATGAAACTCGCCGACCATCGATCTAAGCTCTGAGATGAATTTTTCTCAAAAATTTTAGTTTTAATACGCAAACAATACCCGTCTTGAAGAAGGTTTGATATTTTACCATACCTGCGTGTAAAACGGACCGTTTTAAGTGGTCATTTATAAACTCACTTGTGAAGAGATATAGTGACTTAGGCAGCAACCAACATTCTTAACTTGATAACTTACTTACTATCTATCCATCTATCTATCTATACAGATTCAATTAACTGCAATCTTCCACCAAAAGACCTATAAAATACTTCGTCAACAACAACAACAACAACAACAACAACAACAACAACAACAACAACAACAACAACAACAACAACAACAACTACAACAACAACAACAACAACAACAACAACAACAACAACAACAACAACAACAACAACAACAACAACAACAACAACAACAACAACAACAACAACAACAACAACAACAACAACAACAACAACAACAACAACAACAACAACAACAACAAAAACAACAACAACAACAACAACAACAACAACAACAACAACAACGAACAACAACAACACAACAACAACAACAACTATGACAACAACAACAACAACAACAACATCAAAAGACAACAACAACAACAACAACAACAACAACAAATAACAACAACAAATAACAACAACAACAACAACAACAATAAATAACAACAAATAATAACAACAAATAACAACAACAACAACAACAACAACAACAACAACAACAACAACAAACTAACAACAACAACAACAACAACAATAAATAAATGCGCAACAGCAGCAGCAGCAGCATAAATAACAACAAATAACAACAACAACAACAACAACAACAACAACAACAACAACAACAACAATAAATAACAAATAACAACAACAACAACAACAACAAAAAACAACAACAATAACCACAAAAACGACAACAACGACAACAACGACAACAACGACAACAACGACAACAACGACAAAAACGACAACAACGACAACAACAACAACAACAATTAACTTTTCATTTTGTGTATCTTGTCCTATTTAGAACCACAGCACGTGAACGTCACCAAGCAAGTTTTCGTCAATTCAGTTTTGGAATGCGCACAGCTGTGCCGAGCGGGAAAATCATGCGAAGCTTTCAAACATAGGAACGTTCGGCATGACGACATCAACTGCCAAGTAACACAAGGCAAACCTGAACTTTCAACACTAACGAAAGATAATGATGCAAAGGAAAAGTGGACATCATACATATTAAAGACAGTTGAATCGGTATGAAATGATCAAATTATTCATGTTCAAGTATAATTCAAAGGTTTTTGCAACATACAGGTTTAAACTGAATTATTTACATTGTGAACAGATCTTCTTCAGTTGCATGCGAGAAGAATGCTTTCAGTTTGACTCTACCAAACGCCGCAGGTTGTCTTCTACCAAACATCGCAGGGTACTCCAGTTTCCTTCTTTAATATAATACAGTACCAATCAAGGAATGCGCCTTACTGGACCTCTAGGGATAACAGCTTAGAACTGATATATCTATCCAGAATAAATGCTGTAACATTAGTTTAGGTTTAAAGTACTTTTTTCAATTTCCAGCCAAAATGTATAAAGAACCATTTGTGTCATGAAGGTGGACGATGCTTAGCTGACAGTTGTGAGCCCGAGGGATTTAAATGCGAATGTGATGAAAAATATTACGGAAAATATTGTCAATATGAAAGATACTGTAAGTATTGATAGATTATTAAGTATCCGTGCGCATTATTTTTAGGACAGGTTTCACTAAGCACTATCGTGCAGCAGATGGTGGTCAATCTGCAGTTATCAACGTGAGAAAACATTGTAAATTATTTGAATTTTATGTACAGCAGTAGTCTAACTTATGTTTGGAGGTAAATATGTAGAATCGGAGTTGATCACCATCTGCTACCTTGTAACATTGAACTCATCAGTTCTATACTGCCACTGTTGGTATGTTTCACCATGTGCACGTATTACCGGGCAGAAGATGGTGGTCAACTTCAGAAATGTTAACACATATAGGAGCAGGAAAATTGGATTACACCTCTCAATTCAATTTGTTTTGCCTCAAAATTCAAGACTACTACATAAATTATAATGAAAAGAATTAACATTATTTTCTCAATCTGATAACTGCTGGTTGACCATCATCTGTTGCACGATGGTACTTAATGATATTCATGATCTATAGGATTACATTGATTTTTCTCTCTCTTAGATGATTACGACATAACTTTCCCGAACAACACAGAAAACAACTTCATTGACCTGGGCACAGTAGATGAGGATTTCAATGAGTTCACATTTAGTGCATGGAAAAATTTCAATCCAGGATTTATAAAATACCCTCTGGTGTCTTACCTTTCTGAGAACTCGACAGAAACATTTGCTCTTGCGTTCGATTCTGATGATGACAGTGGAGAAACTATCGCGAAATTTTCTGGAAATTTGTTCGGCCGACATCTGGTGTGAGTGTTTCTGAGAAATAGATAAGTTTTGGATGGTATAACGTAACGGGAGCGAAAGGTAAATGTAACATTTTATAACGGTTTTATTACAGGTCTCGTGTCATACCAATAAATGATGGTTATTGGCATCATGTTGGTTTTTCCTGGTCTGGTGTTACTGGAAGATGGATATTACTTATCGACGGTGTCCTCTGGGCGAGCAGAACGGTTTTTACAGGAAGAACAATCCCATCAGGCGCGATTCTAAACATCGGAAAAGTTATAGACAACGGAGTAAGCTATTATTTAGTTGGAAATATAAGTCGTGTGAATTTATGGAGCAAAGCAAAAAACGGTAGCGAGATCGAGTCGATCGCTAAAAGTCCTGGATCGAGAGATGGTGATTTGATCACTTGGTTTATGGTAAAGGACTATATATCTGATCCAAGAATCAATCGTCCGTCTGACGCATCTTTTTCAGGTATGTTTAAATGAGAATACAGTTCTTCCTAATGGTCCAGTTAGGCCCATCACTGATTGATCCCTTATCGGTTATTAGTCGAGTGTTACCACTGGAGAAAACCCGAGTACATGGAGAAAACCTGCGGTGTTTGGTAGAGGCAAACGAGAAATACTCTTCTCACATGCGATTATTATATAATCATAATCACTGCATAAGACAACTACATATTGCTGGAACCAATCCCCTATCACAGAGGTGAAAAACATATGCACTAACCATTGTGCCACTAACACCATTTTTAATTCTTCAATCTATACAGGCGAAGGGATGAACTATGACATAACTCTACCACTCTCAAGCCCAGTAAAGTATCCAGGACCATCCAAAGCCATGAGATTTTTATCAAGTTGTCTGTGGTTCTTTGATAAAGGCACTGGTATGACACCGTTCTTTGCCTATTTTACGTCGAACACATTTCTATTTCGCTACAGTTCAGGAACCACATTGAATTCCACTATTAATGGTCATTCTACAAGTAGGTAAGTGTAATTATTTATAGACGGCTGGACAACATTTAAGTCAAAAAAGTTCGTTTTTGTTAGAAGGTCCGGAGAAAATCCCTAAAAGCACAGAAGAGAACAACTAACATGTCAATACACGAGGTTTACTAAAGACGCCTCTGCCTTCCACCGTAGAGGCATATCGGTAAGGTAGCCCATCTACGATGGAAGGGTTAAGTTGGGGCTTATCAAAACCCACCCTGTCAACTCGGAGAAAACCCCTACTCTATAACAAACATACTTGCAGGGAGGTGAGTGCTGGATTTGACGCACCGAGGGTGGCTGGTAGGTGTCCGGACAGCTACCAGCCACCCGAGGTGCGTCAAAGCACGCACTCACCACCCTGCAAGTTTGTTTAGCTTTTATCTCATACCATTTCGGGAGAAAGTACTGAAGAAATTACGCATTTTAGTATATAATTTCTTGTTTGGATAACGAACATTTTAGCCGCCAACATACTACGCAAACAAACAAACTTAGGCTTAAATTGAAGCTAAAAACATTATCTGCAATACTCCTTTATTCTTGAAAAGAGAAAATGCACACACACTGCGAAAACATTGCCAAGGTTTATGAACCTGCCGAACAAATTTCGGCGGCCATCTTGAAAATACTTCGATCCCGAACCCACCTCCTAAACATACGTCAGCAGGTGGGCTCGGGATTGAATGCACCTCTTCGGAGCCAATAGGAATGCCGATTTTACCGCTAGGTGTGAGATAATCAATAAAGCGTTGACCAACTGTATTAACATAAGTCATGAATCCGCAGCGAGAATCGAACCCACGATCTCAGAGGTGAAAGGCGCTTTCCCTGTCAGCCAGAGAATCCCCTGTCAAATTGATGTAGTTATTATTCTCTTCAGAAATGTGACGAATGGCTACAAGGCTTGGCACTTTTTGTGTATAAAATGGAATGGAGAGAAAGGCACGCTCGCATATTTCTATGACGGATACCGAGTTGGTAGCTATACCAAACACGAGAAACTCCAGACAGAACTACCAGCAGGAAGGAATTTTATCCTTGGTTTAAGCAATGATAATGCGATACTGACACAACTCAATATCTGGGACTATGAAGTAGCGACCGCCAGTTTTATTGCCATGTCTGCTGGAGGCTTCAATATACACGGGAATGTGTTCTCTTGGGGCAACGTTGCGAAATATGTGCCAGGAAACATCACATGGAACACTGATGTATATCTGCCAGGTAAGAGTACAGGAACAACGTTCAGATGTTAAGCTTTGAAAAAACTAGTAAAGATTGTTGCAGAAACATTTGAAAATTTCGATGTTTCCTCAATTGACAATTAACAGGTCAGTTTAATCAAAAAAATTTAACTATTTGTTACTCTAACATTTATAACCCCAATCCTATGAAATAGAATAACTCTTTTGGTAAAATAAAGTTCACCTGTATCAAAGCAACCATTGTGACAATGGCTTTATACTGTAAATTGAAACAATCTTGTTTTGTTATAAATGTTCTGTTAAAAGTAGAAAAGTAGGGCGCATCAAGGCGCATTGCTTCTTAATGAGTTCTAACCATATACATTTCTCGTTCTGTTACCCAGGTTTCGCAGTTCTGGAGAAAAGAACAAAGTGGTGTAATGATGTTTATCATAGCGGGGTGGCGTGCCCAGGTGAACTTCTTGCAAGACTTGGCGGAAATATTCAACGTACAAGTATGCAATGGCGATGCTATTGTCCTTCCTCATTGCTGACTGAAAAATATACTTATGATTTTGGTACAAAGAGTCCTAGCTACCACACTAAGCACAGCTCTCTTATTGCTATTAACTGAGTGAACTATATGCGTGATTACTGACTTTGCAGTATTAAACTGCATTAATATTGGTACGTACATCTAGTCTTTTCAAGCTATTTCAGTAGCTATAATAATCTTATTGTTATTAACTAGATGTCTATTGGTGGGTTTCAATAAGCACAATTATATGTAGCAGATGGTAGTCAACACGCAGTTATCAGAGTGAGAAAATAATGTAAATTATTTTCATTGTATGTAGTTGTCTTGTAAATAAATAGAATTGAAATGATGTAGTTTAATTTTCTCGCTCCTTTCGCAAGGGCGTTAATTCATTCCAAAAAGTACAGGGGTGGGTGGGGCTTAGTTGGCCAAGAGACGTAAATTACAGTTTATTTAGTTACAACCCAGCAATCCAGTTGACCAAGAACGTCACTAAACAAGCTATTTTGAAGAGAGCCGATGACTAAATACAGAGTAACTGTTGAACATTGGAACCATATCATGACTATGTGAAACTAAGTGTTGTTACAATATGGAATTAATAGAAAGGTTTATCGATATAACCTTGGAGATGCGGTGTAATCAACCCAATCCATCTCTACCGATCAATACAACGAATTTGGAGCAATTAACACAAACATTATGAAGCGATGCCTTACAAGACTGTGTAGTCGGCAAAGTATATTAACGAGACGATAGCCAGTGTATACTCCAGCGCACAGCAAATTCAAGGTGTGTACGAGTTTTTTAATTCCTTGGATGAAAACCGGGGCGCACATTCCGAAAATGGTTTGGAGGGGTGTCCACTATCCAGCGATAGTTTGATCACATCAACACATGTACCACGAGTCAATGTAAAAAGGGGGATTCTCCCCCAGACCCCAGAGAAGATTTGGAATTTCAAAAGTTCGGAAATATAGTTTCCTGCATTTTCAGATAAGCAATGCCATTAATATAGAATATTAATATAATATAAAAAGACGTCAACACTACCACATGATGACACGTTCCAAAATAAAGAAAAATAGCACGTTTAGAAGTTAACGCATGTTAGAAGTTTATGAATAAATTCGGCCTAATATTACTCCGGTCTGGTCGTTCCTTTTACATGCGCCGATGTTAGCAGTGTGCGGGGGAGGGGCTGGGGCCGATTCCAAATTGTAAAATTACACTACTTATTTAGTCCGAGTTGGTCCGAAGTTTTGCGTCTCTATAAGTGAACGATGCATAAACATGCAATGCAATATATTCAAATGTAAGAGGACGAGCCATGGACCTTCAAACAATAAAAAACACCCGACTTTTGCAATGGCTTTCGCGTTCTATTTCCAATACTTCACTAATAATAGTCGTCAGAATGTGCGCCCCTGACTATTAATAGTGAAGTGGAAAGAGAACGCAAAAGCAAGTGCTATTTAAAGACGGGTGATTTTTGAATTGTTTGAAGGTGTCCTCTTGTATTTGAATATATTGCTCCCTGTCGAAATCGTTACGAGCAAAATATACTTCTGCGTTTTACAAAGTTGTTCTAGTTCATTTCTTATGTTGATGTTTGTATATCATTTCCTTATAGAGACGGGACGCTTCGGACCAACTTGAACCGAATAAGTGGTGTAATTTTTCAATTTGGGACCGATCTTCGCCCGCCCCCCTTAATGCGCGCCCTGAGATACGATACAAACGTACGTATGCTTAGTGAGTGACTTATTCAATTTCCGGGGCATGGCCCTCGAAATCTAAAGTCTCTGAAATGCCATTTCCTGGACTTTGGGGGAAGATTTTACAGAATTTTGATGTTCAGAAAACGAAATTTTAACATATTAACATATCTACAGTCTGAGCCTGGCTGCCCCCCTTTGGGCCATTGGCGTTGGAGCCCCCGGGTTCGCCTGTTCCGAACCCATAGTAATTACGCCATTGGTTTGTGGATCGAATATTCGAACGGAAATTTATATATATTAATTTATATGATATTAACTTCTCCAGGCTAGGTCTAAAAATGTTTATAAATTTTCGTTTGAATATGTACGCCGAGAAAAATCTTAGTACTTAAAGAAAAATATAGTATATTGCGCTGCAATGGGCGTCCCACTGGTTCGAATGATCTAATTAACCTATAGTATGAAATTATAAAGTTTTCAATACGTTTCGGGTTGAAGCACGCTTCGAATAAAAACTAGCAGACGATTGAATACTGTTCAAAATATTAAGCTAAATATTTAAATGACAAATGACTTCGAAAATAGAGTTTGACACGGATAAGACCCTTTTTACTGAAATCTACCAAGCGGTCAGCCCCACTCTGTTGAGTTAGCTCAGTCAGGATAAATTTTCAGCCCTACTAGGCGAGATTTGGGGTAGTTAATAAAGAGTTAACGATATGCGACGCGACCAGCTCAACGACGCGCATGCACAACAAAGACATACGTCATGCAAGACAAAAAGGATGAATAATTTGTGGTCCCAGGGGTTAATTTTAACATTGACCAAACGGCAAACATCAGCTAAACGTCGGAGTGTTTTAGCCTAATTTAAACGTGTAAGGTTGTTAAAATATATTTTGGACAATTAAGGCAGTATACGTATAGTTCAATTCCTGTGGTTTATGACAACCACAAATTGACGTGGCATCGTCCAGCTGACCGCGTTGTAAATCGTAAACTCCCTAATAGCAAGATCGCGACGAGGATAGCTGGTTCTCATGTCATATAGACGCAAACAATTTTTAAGAGAGATTTTAGTTAGCACGCGGGATCTTGCATTAAGGCCAGCCCTTCATGTATAAGGTTCATAAAAACAGGTCTTAGTCACAACAAGTGTCAGGTTGTCAATATATTGTTTATTCAATTATATCGTGCTTGAATTTATTGATGGCTTAATAAATTTGTTGGATCTTCAAATTCAGTCATAGTTATGTTCGGTAGAGTGGGACAAAAAGGCGAACCAATTGAGACGCCGTCAATTTGTTTTTTAAAGTTGGCCATATACTGTACAGAGAAGGTGGTTTTAGTGTAAAGGCGGATTTCCAGTCCTCGCACGAAGCTCGTCGTAGCTCGCTGCGAAACTCGCACGAATGTTATGATGTTGCCGCCACACGCCGTTTTATGATTGGTTTATTATTGCGAGCTCTCGCAGCGAGTAAAAAATAGTTCAAAATTTTGAACTATTTCCCGCGAGCGGCAAACCACCGAGAACTGCCGAGATGAGCGGGCGCCATCTTGCCGTGCTGATATAAACTAAATTTCCTCAGCTCAGCAGCGTTGCGTTTCGCGAAAGAATTAAATGAGGCTTTGTGGTTTGTACATCTTGTCTTAAAAGAGTTTTCAAAGTAAGTCCAACATAGGTTTTGGGAGGTCTGTGTATAGTTTTGTGTTTGTTTATAACTGTGGCTTGTATAGTGACCGATTCGGTGAGACATTTCTTAGACAGTGGGCATTCTGACTTTTTCCTGCAATTGCATGTGTCTTGACTATCTGTATTGGAAGAGTTGGGATAACTTTGAATTGTTGGATTTGTCGCATGTTGAGAAAAACTACATAGATTTTAGATTGTCTATGTTTATGGCATGCACTTATATGTTTACTTATGAAATAGTAATGATAGTTCAAGATCATCGCCTTAGACGACGCTTTTAAAGCGCTCTTATTTGCGGAGTGCGTTAGACATATATGTGTATGCAATATAGTATGAAACATGCACAGTATATTATATAGAACAATTTTGCGTCTATATTTCTGACCTTGCTTGAAGTAATGTCAATGACCATGTCAACTCACTCCAACTCAATATCGGAAAATCATCGACAAAAAATTTAAAATTTGTTTAGTTTCCCTGCTGACATGTACATATTCCACATATTAAATATTTGATTTCTGTGCACATATACTATAGCTTAGCCGAAAATTGATGAACATTGATGTAAAATAACTGCACGCATGCATTGTTTAATGCTGCATGTTGTGCATGTTGACAGAATGACAGGACGATTCATGGGCACTGGATTATATCGCTACAGAGTATATACTGTACGATAACTAAAGATACTGGTATATATATTAAATATTAGTGTATGATCGTTGTGTGTTAATTGTACAAATAACTTTGTCTTTGAAAGTGAAAAACTATATGTATATATAATTATACAAATACGTTAGTTTCCGTGACATATACATATTACAACATGACCCCGCGTGATCGACTTAATATGTATTTAGTAAGAAACCCAGAGGCACAATCAGTACTAAAACGCCCTACCAGGCACATGGCCAAGACTTGACATGATCATACGACTCCAGCTTAACTCTAACCCAATGGCATTTCTTTCCCAAACTGCTGTAACTAGGGGGACTAAATGAGTTGATGGTATGTAATATTTATATGTGGTGTGTAAGTATAGTGCTGTTATATACTTTTATATACAACATTTATTCTCAAGAATAAAGACTAAAATCTGAAGGTTTTACAATTGTTTTAAACATTGGTCCCTTGGACTATAGGCCCTCATCCCCTTTATGCACAGTTTTTAAAAGCAATATAAACGTTCATACACTCTAGACGGCCGGCCAGCTTCGAGAAAAGTGACTGTAGATGGCATTTTTTTGTTAGAAGCAGGAAACCACACTAAATGTCATCGGAGTATGTTCACTTTGACGGTGAAAGTGGTTGCCTTCCGTAATTTTTCTATTTATGTACCGAAATTGGAAGGTTTTTATAAAGACATTTCGATAGATGGGAATCCATTTAAAAGCAATTTTCGATATCATGAATTTATTGTAATTGGTTCACTACCTAATTAGCATGTGCTAATTCCTCCTTTTCTTAATTGTCATAACTCAAAGTGACATGCTAATGGGAAAATGGTATTACTATTACACTTGTTAAAATACCTGTATGGAGGCGTGTTTCAAAGAAAGGGTGGATTTATTAGGACGAGTGGTTACCCAAAGGCTTAAATTCGTAAATTATTGCGTTTAATTTCGAATATTTACTGATTTTGAAGGTCTATGTGTTGTAGTAAAACTACGTGTTTGCGCCAATATGCTGTTTTTCAACCATTTACATGCCAAAACTCGACTGGCTCAACAGAAATATATTGTGTTACACGTGTGGCAACCGGGCGTGTAATACTGATTCGTATGTATTCTAAACATATGTGATTGTTGCCTGTCTGTAACACAACAAAAACATATTGTTGTGGCTTCTTTTTGAAATGTCGTGTTTTGATGTATTTGCGCCATGTTTCTTATTAGCATATCATTTTGAATTATACGAAAGAAGATTACCCGAGCTTTACAAATGTTAATTAGATAGTCAGCCAATTAAAATAAAACACTAATATAAAATACAGCATTCGACAAAAATCCCATCCTTCGAAATGTTTTAGGAAAAACCTTCAAATTTTAGCACATAAATAAAAAATTACGGTTGCCAACCACTCTCACCCTCAAAGTAAACACTGTCCTAAGACATTTTGCGTAGTTTCATGCTTCTAACAAAAAAATGCCATCGACAGTGTTTTCTAGACACTTTTTTCAAGCTTGGCCGGCCGTCTACTCATTGAGTGACATTGACCTCATGCATTGACATCATTCAATTACGCTATTTAATTATACAATTATGCAAACACGCATGAGCAGATACATGTACGCTTTGCGTACCTATTTTTTACTGCTGTGTCCATAAACAATAAACACTGCAAGGTCAAGGTTCAATCTTTAAAGGTCTTCGGGAGAAAAGCTATACTTTCATATTATATGATTTTGATTCATATTTGCATATACAATTGACTAAACTGTTGACTTGTAATATATATAATTTTATTGCAAGCATTACGGGCTCGACACGTCTTCCAACACAAATATCACTGATCTCGTTCTCACTTAGGTTTGCCAACAGTATATAAACAGTTATACTAAGTGTGCGTCTTATTTATTCGATAGTTATATATCTATTAGGCTTATAAATTCGCCAAATACAAACATACATGCAGACGTGGCACCAACAACAACAAACATTACAACATGTATATCAAATATTAAGGCCCGTTCAAACGAAGCCAACATGTTGGTCCAACTTCATCCAGCATTGTTGGATGTAACATTGTTGGCCTCGTTTGAACACATGAAATTGTCATGTTAATATTTTCATCCAATATTAATTGTGTAACATCGTCCAACATTGTTGGAAGATGTTGTCCTCGTTTGAACGGGCCTTCAACGACAGATGGCAGGGACACCACAATAGCATGAGGGCCATGAACTCTTGAAACTTAATTTACCTGTCGCTATATGCTACATAGGAGCCCAAAATATAACCACGAAATTAGGACAATCGAGATAACGCGGTGTCGGTTATTAAAAGTCGGAATCTCTAAAACAAGGAATACTAAAATACTAAATTATATAATCTTTTATATAGATTTTATAATGTAAAAACCACGTAACCGAAACCGAAATACGAACCGGAATACATCTTCAAAATTTCTGGTTTTCAAAGCACATGATACTATATTGCTCTGTACCGTTGGAAAGAGCGTAAAAATCTGTACAACATACAGTGGCACCGTGGCCGTGTGGGCCAGGGGGGCCATCGTTGAGAACCGTCGGAAAATTGGAAATTTGTTATGTTGTCGGAATCTTCGTGGTGAAGCATACCTGCATATACGAGCGGGAATTTTACTTCTCTTCGTTGTTTGACAATGCGAAACATGTTTGAATAAAAAAATATATAGATGAAATATCGGAAATCGGACTCAGTTTACGTTTTCCCAATATAAGTTTATAGAATAGTCAATATTTAAGAGTTATAATTATGCTTTATACGATTCCACACATTTAATATCTGCGAGGCCAAATACTACTTAATCCCCGAGCCGGCGCGAAGCGCCGTGCGAGGGTACTAATTCCGCGCGGATATTTACACCCGGAAAAAAAGGAAAGCAATGGGAAATCCAAAGTTCATCAAGTTTTGCGGGCGCATGGGTGTGATGGGTGGTCATCTCACTAATCTTTGTTAGGAGTGGAATGAGCGAATTATAAAAAAACATGAGTAAGTCATATCAGTAAGTCTTTTTGCGACTTCGGGAAAGCTGCGGAACAAATTTATCGTTTATACTTTATAAAAAAGGATAAATAGAGATAGATAGTCGAAAAAATATGGCAAGTTTCTTATATTAAATTGTTGATATAGCCGTAAGAATGTTGTTTTATTTACATAGATTTTCATTTTTTCACAATTAAAATATCCTATATTTTATGCTATCAAAAAGTTCCAACTTAAAAGCCGAAAGCGAAATCGTTTCGCACGAGAGAATTTGTATATTTTCTACTGATTTAATTTCAAAAACTAATTTATAAAAGGCAGTTTAGTTTTATAAACTTTTGGCAACGTTTTACTTTTAGTAAACATTAATTTGAAGCTTATAGAATGCATAAGAACATACCTACACCATATATCTCAGATTTGTATGGCTAAAATAATTAATATTTTAATTATTTTTGTAATTTTTGTAACCTGTTGTTTTGTACTCCACAAAAGAAGTTTATTTTATCGTGCTTCCTCTTCTTGAAACAAAATTTCCATTTTTTACTCTTTCAAAATAAATTTCCCAAAATAATATTTTTCCTTCCACTCTTTTAATGGCAAATATAAAAGGAAGCCACAGTGATTACGTCAGGTAAAACATTTCATTTGGCGATAGGCTTTGATTGCGTCGTGAAGAGGGGTGTGAGCCAAGGATCCAATTTTGTTTTCTATGCCAAAAATTTGTTTTGAACGCAGATATCCGACTCGCCTACAACCTTTGCATGGCAGATTTTTTGATAAAAAAGATTAGCAAGAGTAATGTTTTGGAATGTAATGTCTGGCAATGTTCAGCTGGGGCGAGAGGTTACTGCAAGCATGTATTTCTAGTATAATAATATCCACGTTCGCCAACCACGGCCAAATTATGCTCGATAACCATACTTACCAATTTGGAAGGTTAGGTGCAAGCTGTTGACCGAGGTGGCCCGGGAACTAGCGGTTGTACTTGCATTAAGGAGAGATCCATGCAAATTGCATCTTGAACTGCCAACCATCCTCGGGCAGCTTGCAACCACTCCTTTCCGATCGTTACACTTTGCTTGCCAAACAACTAATGAACATATGTTTTTGTAACCTGTTTAAGGTGGATCGATACAGTTTTCATAAATTCAGGTGTTCAACACTTTCAAATTTTTCTTTCTACTTTCCAATTTTTTTTCGTGCATTATTTTACTTGCAAGACAGACTAACAATAAGCAAAATATAAAAAATTCTGTATTGCCATTTTTTTTGAAAAAGGCAAAAATGTCGTTTTCTTCAATCAATTTTTTTTGGCATTACAGAATTTTTTTATTTTTGGTATAGTGAAAGATTTTTGCGGTGCAATACAGCATGCAAAATTTGAACATAGGTCACCGGACAAAATAATGAGATATAGCGCATTTGTTTTCAGAAATGGAATTTTTTAATGACGTCAGCAATTGACATGAAAACGGTATATAACACACGCAATGACGCGAGATTGCGCGAGCAACTTCTCACGTCAGATCATTTTGGAAGTTCTTTCGTTAATATTCCTGCGCGCACAAATGGTCACGCGGGTTTGTACATATAGTATGAAGTTTTGTTTTCACGATTCTTGAATAAGGTTTTTGTGATTACTATATCGAGCCACCTTAACTGTTTTGTACTCCAGAAAATAAGTTTAATTATATTATTAATCGTGTTGCCATGGCTACTGTGTTTCATCTTCTCGAAACAAAAATTGCCATTTTCTATTCTTTCAAAATAAATTTCTCAAAATAGTATTGCCCCCCCCTCCCCCCATTGCCTTTGCTCGCACTAGGCAATAACAAACAACACGGCCAACTACGGCCAAATTATCATAGGCAGCTGAAAAACTTCATAGGAAGCTGAAAAACTCCAAGCGCTATAAAACCGTACTATGGGAGGATACATCACCATAGGAAGCTGAAAAACTCCAACGCCATAAAACCGTATTATGGGAGGATACATCACCATAGGAAGCTGAAAAACTCCAAGCGCTATAAAACCGTACTAGGGGGGGATATGAAGAGCTACGATAGACGTACCTTGTGCGTTGTTTGGATTTGAGGGGAGTTAACTTACATCACCTGTTCCTTCGAGAGAGCGAGCATTCTTGGTGGTTTGCTGCAAGGACTATAACTCCGAGGGCGATCCTAACTCATTAATTTGCGCAACCGTATTCGCCACTAGACCGGCACGAAATACACTTGATTTGGAGGCACAAGGTCAACCCACTGACAATCCAAACGCAGGTGGCTCAGCTGTACAAGTATATTCAATAGTTGCCTCCATTTATAAATATATATTTTCGATCGTTACACTTTGCGTGCCAAACAACTAATGAACATATGTCGCGCGAGCGCACACAAGGCACACCTCAGTCGCGGCACACAACTTCCGGAATACGCATGGTTCTCTAGCTATTAACTTTGCTTAATATGCAACCAGTACAGAAACGAGCTTTGAGGATAATTGTTCCTGAATATGAGTACAATCGTGCGCTTCAGGAATGTGAACTAAAAACGTTACAGGAACGTAGAGATGATTTATGTGTTCGTCTCATCAAGCAGATGTCAGAGCCATCACATAAATTACATTCATTGCTTCCTAGGAAATGCTCTGAGGTAAAAGGAAGAGAAACTCGAACAAATCCGAACAAATTTTATAACTTCTTCTACAGAACCGAAAGATTTAAACGCAGTCCGTTAGTATATGCAATAGATAAATACAACGATAGGCTAAAACTGTAGTTTTTAATTTGAGAACGTTCTATATATATAGTCGTATATTTTAGTCGTATTTTAGATATAAATTTGTATATACATGTAATATTTTAGAATTAGTTGTAATCTTAATTAGTTAGTTGAACCAAATTGTAAACACATTATAATTTAGCGTATCCGCTATTGAAATGTGGGAAATAAAGCCATTATTATTATAACCTCATATAACATTAGCATGGATTGCCGAGCTTTGAACCTTTGCTCGCACTAGGCAATAACAAACAACACGATTGTAAACACTGCCAGGCGATGCGCTGACGTGAATGTTATATTGTTATTGATATGTAATACCATTTATGCTTTTTTTTAAGAATCAAACTTATGAACATTTTCGTGTGACTTCATGTATTGTTTATGTCGGAACAATTTGTGTTTGTCGGAAAAATGCTGCCCTTGGCCCCCCATAAAACATGGGACCCACGACGCCCCTGACAACACATCCGAGTTTCTATGCAATCGTTTAAGTACATTTTGCGAAAATCGTTTCTGAATATAGTCTTAACAAACGCTGTAATTCTATTGTCCGACACTAGGAAAAAATGGCACCGGAAGAACGGTACCGGAAAAAACGGCACGATTGAATATATATTAGAATTTCGGGTTTTCAAGGATTGTGTTACTATCATTTTTTATACCACTAAAACGGGTGTGAGTCTATACAACATAGTCGAATTTGTAAGCAATTATATGACTGGATTTCGCGCAAATTGTTTCTCAATTAGATGTCTAAACTAGAGGACGCGCTGTAATTCTATAAATACTAAGAATTGTATTGTGAATATCTATTTAAAATTTCGGGTTTTATAGGTTTGTGCTGCTATGATGCTTTCTACCGCTAAAACAGGTGTGAAAATCTACACAACATTGTCGAACTTTTAAGTAATCGGAATGCGCAAATTGTTTCTGAGTATAGATGTCTATTTAACAATTAGTCGCCGAAGGCGAGGTGATTACAAGCCTTTAGTAGAAATTGTGAGGTGTCTATTGCTTTTCCTGCATTCTGATTGGTCCAAATTGAGCCTCTAAAAAGTGATAGTCACTGGTCAGTGACTATCACTTTTTTTCAAAATGGCTTCTTCGCAAGCTGCCGAATTTAAAACAAAAATCGTTTTTTGAGCCTGATTCAAAGTTTTAAATGAAAACAACTCCCGCTAAATTAAAGGAGGATATATTTTTGACATTTTTAAAGGTAAGCGATAACTAATACACTATTTTTCTTCCATGAAAGGCAGCGTTTTCTCGCTGTTGAAATGTATAAAACTTTTTCCGTACGGCTCAACCACTCAAGTGTTTATTTTGAAAATTATTCGTTTTATCCTCATTTATATCATTATATTCAGCAAAAACCTAGCTGTGATGTATTTTTAAAACCATTCTACTTTGTATTTGAGCCCTTCCAAAGTATTTTTCTCACGCCAAATTGTTTGTTTTTGTTTCGCTTCGATATATTTTTAGGCGACTAATTGTTTTAGTAGAAATTTCAAAGAGAAAAACAAACACAGAAAGTTATGAGGTCAGTTGAATAGGCTATAGGACAAAATTCAGCGCTTTTCTAAGCGGCCTGTTATTAAAAACATACCGGCAAAAGACGAGTGTCAAAAACATATCGAAGCGAAACAAAAACAAACAATTTCGTGAGAAAAATACTTTGGAAGGGCTCAAATACAAAGTAGAATGGTTTTAAAAATATATCACAGCTAGGTTTTTGCTGAATATAACGATATAAATGAGGATAAAACGAATAATTTTCAAAATAAACACTTGTGGTTGAGCCGTACGGAAAAAGTTTTATACATGTTCATTTCAACAGCGAGAAAACGCTGCCTCTCATGGAAGAAAAATAGTGTATTTGTTATCGCTTACCTTTAAAAATGTCAAAAATATATCCTCCTTGAATTTAGCGGCAGTTTTTTTCATTTAAAACTTTGAATCAGACGATTTTTTTTTAAATTCGGCAGCTTGCGAAGAAGCCATTTTGAAAAAAAAGTGATAGTCACTGGGCAGTGACTATCACTTTTTAGAGGCTCAATTTGGACCAATCAGAATGCAGGGAAAGCAATAGACTCCTCACAATTTCTACTAAATACTATTAAAAACACACGCTGTGTATTCTACAGTCTGGCAGATGCAAACACCCAATGTTTCTTGTTTGTATCTTAAAATTTCGGTTTTTATAGGCTTGTGTTACTATGATGCTTTATAGCACTAAAACGGGTGTGAAAATCTAACAACATAGTCGAATTTCGAAGCAACAGTATGAATGGAATTTGCGCAAAATCTTTCTGAATATCGAAACTCTAAATCACCGCTGTAGGCCGTAGGATTAGCATCCAAAAGATGCAATTCCGTTGCATCCCTCGTGGAACTACGTAATGTTCACATGAATCAATAGATCAAAACTTACTTTATCAGAATCAGTTGCTCCTCAAGCGAAACAGGTGCAGAATTGGGGAAAAAATCCATCCAAAGTTTGCTATTTTCGCGTTCGAAATATTCGAACCGCCATTGTTTTGGTAGCAAATACGCATGCGCATGACAGCCAAACTCGCACTGCGCACGTGCCGACAGGAAAAATGGATTTTCCCTGTGGGTTTTCCCCGATTTCCCCAGGAAAGACAACAAAATATAATCACGTAATCTCTAGAGATCAAACCTTGTAATATTAACGAATAAATACACACACTTTAAATAGTGTTTAAAACACATTGTACATTTTGCTTGCTCATATGCTAAATCACTTCAATTCATTGGCTATTGTTTCAAAATAACGTTTTAACGTTTAATTCTACTTATCACTAACATCCTAATTCAATACAAATTTGTGTGAGGCAAAAAACCCACCTGTATCAAACAGGTAGGAGAATATATAAATATACATACAATTCACACGATCAAGGAACAAATTAAAGCATTAAAAATATTTCCACCAAATTCAGAAACATTTGATGAAACACTCTTTCGTCTTGCCGACGCTGGTAGATAATATGACATACCGAAACATTGGTAAGACAAATAATATAACAAATATCTTTCCGTAACAATGTTTCCCAGTTTGTCCCGGGCTTTAAGGGATATTTATATAAACTCCTCTGATTGAATCTTTAATGTATTATTGAATAATTATGCAGGGAATAACTAAATTGCGCGTTCCATCCATCGCTTAAGTATATTCTATGGATAACAATCTTGGATTTGGACCAACTTTTCCATTCGTTCCAAACATCTTTTCCAACCATCTGTTCCAACCGACGAAGCCGGACTGTACCAGTGAATGACCTTTAACTGTGAAAGAAACATGTCTCAGGCACCAACTCGAAATTCATCATAAAAAAGGATAAATTGGGAGGAAATATAAAATCCATAATTTCATCATAACTATCTATAATTGAAAGAAATGTTTTCATCCTTGAGCCCAGATTTTCATTTGTGCAATAAAATCCCACTTATTGGATCCTGGCCAAGGGCCAACGCTCAAAACGAGATTGCATGTATTCTACAATAAGCTGTCCTGGCTTTTGTCTGTTAAAGTTCTACTTCTCGTATTTGAACTATTACATTATTATAGTTGGTATTTAGCCACTATCTAGAATAACAAGGAACAATTTAGAAGTTCCCTCAGTTTCTGTGTTGGAATTCAGAACATCATCATCAATGGTACAGCTCTCTTCATCAAGTCTTCGTCGTTTTTTTCAGACTTATTTGACATATGTTCCTCAACCAATTCAGAAGAATCCAAATTTTCCACATATACAATCTCACTAACATTCCTCATTTTCGGTACACAGAACACAAGTTGGGGATAACTTTTCATCAGTCGTTGCTTGAGATTAAAAGCTCTATATTTAGATGCATCCACATTCTCGGTGTCCTTAGCAATATAACAAATTTCTACAGCAAATCTTTCATATACTTTATTTGCTTATTTTCGATGACCTCCGTCTCGATTACTTTCTCATAGGAACATCATAAGACTTCTCGTACACGGATGTAGGCCTATTTCTTTTAGTCTCCGATTGCTTCTTTGTCTCTCTGGTGAGAACTTTTGTATAATTGCAGTAGCAAACTTTGTGATAGCGTACTTCCACAGACTTCTGCTACAGAGTCTTTCCCCCGGATTTGCACGAGTATCCGTTAATAATTCTTTCTATCGGCAGCTGTACGTAGAAGACCAGAATCAATTGTTTCTGCCAATATGAGTGGGGTTCTTCTTCTCTTTTTAGTGGCACCTGGTGTGAAACAAAATTATTAAACTAAATATCTGCTAATAACAAGGTTGGATGTTTGTACCATTAGAAACTACTTTACCTAAATAAACTTAACTGATCACAATTCAAAATATTTTAAAACCAAACCCGAGATTGTTGTGGACATTGCGCTAGTATTATACCTATCAAAATGACCATACATTATCTGATGAGAACCAGGAGGCGTCTCTTCCACAAATAATACATATCTCTGGGAGTACATGCTCGTTTCTTTTAGGCAGGGTCTTATTAGCTTCTGCGACTGATTGACATGTAATTTTTTGCCTTGGTTCTACTGACTCCACTTCCACATGTGGTTCTTCGCTAGAAGTTACAGTTTTAAAGCTAGTTCCTTCTTCTTGTTTTTCTTTTCTCTGTTGTCTACGGATCTTCTCTGCACAAAATCTCTTCCAGCATTTCATATGATGGTACCATTCTAGGCTAATGCTGTCAGGGTTCTTCTCCATGTATGAATTGACAGATCCCTCATCGATGTTCTCGTACGATTTCTTAGCTATTTCAGCTTGTTGACATTTAAGTTTGGCCCATTTAGGCCTACACTCAAGAAATTTCTTAAGTTTGGCGTGTAACTTTGCAAAGTTGTATATAGAATAGATATGAGTAGCAAAATTTAAATGTATGCTATACTTGCTATAGGTCTTATCTTGCCTCCTGACTCAAATGTTATTGATATTCAGCAGGTCAAATTTGCTATGTTCAGAATAGTAAAGAACATAAATTCTAAAATATGCTGTTGATTTGTTGCATAATTTTCTTCGTAAAATTCAAACTTCCTCATGTTTACAAACAATGCTCGCCCTTCAGTAAACAAAATAAGTAAGCAAATATAACCACTAAATGTGGAATTGATGCTCGCCCTTCAGTAATCAAAATAAGTAAACAAATATAACCACTAAATGTGGAATTGATCACAAAGTTTAAAATATTAGCTAGTATTCATGGTAGTCAAGTTGACTTTAGTATTGAAAACCTATGTATATAAACAAGATGTTATTTAATTACAATTACACAATGTTTTATTTTTAATATGTTGTAGTATTTCTTATATACCTTTCTTATACACCTTAATGGCTTAATATTCGACAGTTTGACTGTTTAACTGTTTAGTTTCTCCTTCAGAAATAGAACAACTACATTTAAAATTGGCCCCGTATTTTAAAGCATTCGTTCTAGTCGATACTTTCGTATTAAAAGCCTCCGTATTTGCACGTTTCAATATGAATTAACGACGTTTTGTGAATATATTTTGACATTTCAAAACATATCGCCATGTTGAATTTAAGATCTAGCCTGCGAACAGGTAAATTGAATGCTGTAATTCCTCGTGAAATATTACGTCATTGTTGGTTGTAAGCCAATTGCTGATTGGCTAACGTTTCCTTTTTTTATATAAGCTCGTCGCTGAATGGCTAAAAGCTAACACTAACATAAGCATAAACATAAGCATAAATATTAACATTAACATTAACAAGTCGATAGCATTATATCTGCTACGCAGATACAAGAATGTATAGAAATTTCCGTTCGAGTATTCCATCTACTAACACCTTCTACTATTAATCCCATCGAACGAGATGCCGAGAAAAATCTTGACATTGCCCATAATTGATATGCTAACATACTCTTGGTGAACACAAATTCCCTCAGCATTATAAATTTTCATCTGTAAAGAACAAAACGTAACGAGGTCATTTACATTTAAAATCGATAAAGATCAATTAAATTTTTTGTTTATTTGACAGCGATTTTGTTTCTGACCACGCAATCATGGTAATGTTGATCTGTCTGTCCGTTTGTTTCTTGCCTTGCCTTGCCTTACCTTGCCTTGCCTTGCCTTGCCTTGCCTTGCCTTGCCTTGCCTTGCCTTGCCTTGCCTTGTCTTGTCTTGTCTTGTCTTGTCTTGTCTTGTCTTGTCTTGTCTTGTCTTGTCTTGTCTTGTCTTGTCTTGTCTTGTCTTGTCTTGTCTTGTCTTGTCTTGTCTTGTCTTGTCTTGTCTTGTCTTGTCTTGTCTTGTCTTGTCTTGTCTTGTCTTGTCTTGTCTTGTCTTGTCTTGTCTTGTCTTGTCTTGTCTTGTCTTGTCTTGTCTTGTCTTGTCTTGTCTTGTCTTGTCTTGTCTTGTCTTGTAATTTGTCTTGTCTTGTCTTGTCTTGTCTTGTCTTGTCTTGTCTTGTCTTGTCTTGTCTTGTCTTGTCTTGTCTTGTCTTGTCTTGTCTTGTCTTGTCTTGTCTTGTCTTGTCTTGTCTTGTCTTGTCTTGTCTTGTCTTGTCTTGTCTTGTCTTGTCTGTAAGTTTTGCTTCTGTGGCGCAATTTATCCTAGGTAGCATAAACAAATGAATAGGGTGATCTATACTAGCAATGGTTCCGGGAAGAAATTATGCTGAGATATTTTCCTGAGAGTTCGTGCACGCAAGTTCAAGCAACGCAGTTAATTCATCTTGACGGGCGATTGGCAATTGTCCGCGCATTTCAATTTGTCGGCAGGTTACCGGGCAGGTCAATGTATTAAAATTTAATAGCTTGCTCATTTCTTCTAGCCATGCAATATTCATTTTATTCATTTGCACGTTCATTTAGCACTTGACGTTTACTGAATACGACGTTTTGTGAGACAGCTGGAAGCCGCCAGGTTTGCGAACTAAATTTCAAAGTTTAACAGCAAAAATTGAAAAAACTAATGTTTCAGGTCTTCGTTTTCGGTATGTTGGTTCTGGTTTTGGTTAACTCAAGTGCGTCCCAGCAGACTTCATTTTGTCAACAAGGCATTTTCAAGCCAAGCAAAGGTAAAATGACAAATTTTATTTTTATCGAGCTATATATTCTACAGAGTTCGTTTCAAGAGTTGTTGGCGTCAAGCCAGGCAATGGCTGATGATCAATTTCGTTGTAGTATATAGTTCTATAAGCATGTTATAGTTAATCGTTTACTATGCCTATATTATATACATGATGTTTTCGTATGTCTGCAAATGCAAACTCGAGAGCAAATGCCAAAAACATACTAGTATTAATACATATTCATATATTACTCTCTCTGTACTTAACACAAAAGAGCGTTGACATTGTGTCTCTATAGGACTAGACGCATTGTATTATAGAGCATTTAACTGTCTAATCAAGAACTTACCGGTACCCTATCAGATGAAAGTTCTTAAAAAGGTTGCAATCTGCTTTTGAGTAAATTTCATGCAAATATAAAATTAGAACACGAGTGTTTATTGTTTAATTCCATCTGCCAGAAAAATGAAAAAACAAACTTGCCAATGGCAGCTAAAATAATGTGTCTATATTTGAAATGGAATATTTATCGGAACAAATAAAATATATGCGCAAATGTTTGTCTATATCTGTGTACAGGTGGCTGCCCTTTCTTAAGTCTACTAGAAAAAGATAAAAAAAGTTCGACGCTTCGAGCGAACGTCCTTCGTTAATCGCTACACTAACAAGCAGATAAATGGCATTCGCCATTTTTTTTAAGTTCAGACAAACCACAGCAGCTTATTGCAGAATACTACCCACGCTGGACCCCAACATTAATTTGAGATATTTTTGTCAGGTACTTCAGACACAAACCACGGCAGCTTAGCTTATTGTACAATACTGCCTACACTGGACCCTCACACGTTTAAAATGCTTAAAACAGACCACTTTTCATATGCCTTGCACGCACTCATTATTAGTTTACTTTCTTTATAGATATTGCATTCCGGTTGCTTCTCCTACAGCGAAAAAAACGACATCCATTTGTCAAAATAATTAAAAACACGCCTGTCTAAGCTATACAGCCTGTAATAGAGAAATGAATATATCATGACTAAAATACTTTCTTGTAGCCTATCAAAAACGTAGTATGCAAATAATTGTAGGAATTTGATAGGAATTTAAGGACGATAATGATTCTTTATATCAAAAAATTAATGACGATTCCTTATATTATTAGTTGGAAATGACAATAAATATTTCCGTTATAAGTAATCAACTGCATGGAACATACATGTATATATTCATAATTATTAAATAGTCAAAACATGCACGTACCTATTTGAACATAACTAACTAAACTAACTATATTTATACTGCAAAGATTTATTTGCACTTCACTTGGTTGAACTAGAATACTGGGTTTGGTGGATAATCGAAGTGAGTAGATATATACACAATTTTAAGACTTATCCAGGAACGGTTGCGAAAAATGCAACACTAGGTCCTCTGGCAGGAATTGAACCCACGGCCCTGCGATTCCGGTGCAGCGCCCTAACCAACTGAGCCACAGAGGCCAGTTGCTGAGCTGTAACCATGAGTTCTGTATATATACGTTATCGGGTGTGCGGGTTGTGATAAGGTAAACTTCAAAGATTTATTTCCAGTAATTTTCACTTGGTTGAACTAGAATACTGGGGTGTGGTGGATAATCCAAGTGAGTAGATAATTTATATATACAATTTTAAGACCTAACCAGGAACGGTTGCGAAAAATTCAACACCAGGTCCTCAGGCCGGAATTACCTTATCACAACCCGCGCACCCGATACCTTATATATACAGAACTTACGGTTACAGTTCAGCAACTTGCCTCTGTGGCTCAGTTGGTTAGAGCGCTGAACCGGAATGGCAGGGCCGTGGGTTCAATTCCTGCCAGAGGACCTAGTGTTGCATTTTTCGCAACCGTTCCTAGTTAGGTTTTAAAATTGTGTATATATCTACTCACTTGGATTATCCACCAAACCCAGTATATTTATACTGGATACCACTATATAAGTTCTAAACTATTCTTCCTAGAGGTTCAGTAAGGTCTATTTTTTATTGGTGCAGTGTTATTACAGGAGGAAACCGGAATAACCGGGGAAAACCTGCGGTGTTTGGAGAGTCAAACTGGCAGCACTATTCTCACATGCCACTGAGGTGATATTATAATAAGACAGCTGCATATTGCATGGAATCGAACCCCATCCAGTCATAGAGATGAAAGGCATGCATGCACTAAGCATGCACTGTGCTACCAACACGTCCATATAGATTCAAAGAACTGCAATCTTCCACCCAAACATCTATACAATACTTCGTCAACAACAACAATATATAACAACCACAACAAAAATAAACTTTTCTACTTGTGCATCTTGTTCTATTTAGAACCACTGCACGTGAACGTCACCAAGCAAGTTTTCGTCAATTCAGTTTTGGAATGCGCACAGCTGTGCCGAGCGGGAAAATCATGCGAAGCTTTCAGACATAGGAACGTTCGGCATGACGACATCAACTGCCAAGTTACACAAGGCGAACCTGAACTCTCAACACTAACGGAAAATGATGATGCAAAGGAAAAGTGGACATTGTACATATTAAAGACAGTTGAATCGGTAGGAAATGATCAAATTATTCATCTTCTAGTATCGTTCAAAGGTTTTTGCAAAATACAGGTTTAAACTGAATTATTTTCATTGTGAACAGATCTTCTTCAGTTGCATCGGGGGAGAATAATGCTTCCAGTTTGACTCTACCAAACACCGCAGGTCCGCAGGTTTTGTCCGAGTCCTTCAGTTTTCTTTTTCAATATAATACAGTACCAATAAAGAAATGCGTCTTACTGGACCTCTAGGGAGAACAGCTTAGAACTGATATATCTATCCAGAATAAATACTGTAACATGGTCTAAAGTATTTTTTTCAATTTCCAGCCAAAATGTATAAAGAACAATTTGTGTCATGAAGCTGGACGATGCTTAGCTGACAGTTATGAGCCCGAGGGATTCAAATGCGAATGTGATGAAAAATATTACGGAAACTATTGTCAATATGAAAGATACTGTAAGTATTGACAGATAATTAAGTAACCATGCGCATTCTGTTTAGGATAGGTTTCAGTAAGCACTATCGTGCAGCAGATGGTGGTCAACCTGCAGTTATCAACGTGAGAAAACATTGTAAATTATTTGAATTTTATGTACAGTAGTAGTCTAACTTATGTTTGGAGGTAAATATCGGAGTTGATCACCATCTGCTACCTTGTAACATTGAATTCACCAGTTCTATACTGCCAATGTTGGTATGTTTCACCACGTGCACGTATTACAGGGCAGAAGATGGTGGTCAACTTAAGAAATGTTAACACTTATAGGAGCAGGAAAATTGGATTACACCTCTCAATTCAATTTGCTTAGCCTCAAAATTCAAGACTACTACATAAATTATAATGAAAAGAATTAACATTATTTTCTCAATCTCATAACTGCTGGTTGACCATCATCTGTTGCACGATGATACTTAATGATATTCATGATCTATAGGATAACATTGATTTTTCTCTCTCTTAGATGATTACGACATAACTTTCCCGAACACCACAGAGAACAACTTCATTGACCTGGGCACAGTAGATGAGGATTTCAATGAGTTCACATTTAGTGCATGGATAAATTTTAATCCAGGATTTATAAAATACCCTCTCGTGTCTTACATTTCTGAGAACTCGACAGAAACATTTGCTCTTGCGTTCGATTCTGATGATGACAGTGGAGAAACTATCGCGAAATTTTCTGGAAATTTGTTCGGTCGACATGTGGTGTGAGTGTTTCTGAGAAATAGATAGGTTTTGGATGATATAACGTAACGGGAGCGAAAGGTAAATGTAACATTTTATAACGGTTTTATTACAGGTCTCGTGTCATACCAATAAATGATGGTTATTGGCACCATGTTGGTTTTTCCTGGTCTGGTGTTACTGGAAGATGGATATTACTTATCGACGGTGTCCTCTGGGCGAACAGAACGGTTTTTACAGGAAGAACAATCACATCAGGCGCGATTCTATATATCGGAAAAGTTATAGACAACGGAGTAAGCTATGATTTAGTTGGAAATATAAGTCGTGTGAATTTATGGAGCAAAGCGAAAAATGGTAACGAGATCGAGTCGATCGCTAAAGGTCCTGGATCGAGAGATGGTGATTTGATCACTTGGTTTATGGTAAAGGACTATATATCTGATATAAGAATCATTCGTCCGTCTGACGCATCTTTTTCAGGTATGTTTAAATGAGAATACTGTTCTTCCTAATGGTCCAGTTAGGCCCATCACTTATTGATCCCTTATCAGTTATTAGTCGAGTGTTACCACTGGAAAAAACCGGAGTACATGGAGAAAACCTGCGGTGTTTAGTAGAGGCAAACGAGAAATACTCTTCTCACATGCGATTATTATATAATCATAATCACTGCATAAGACAACTACATAATTATTGCAGGAATCAATCCCCTATCACAAAGGTAAAAGACATATGCACTAACCATTGTGCCACTAACACCATTTTTAATTCTTCAATCTATGCAGGCGAAGGGATGAACTATGACATAACTCTACCACTCTCAAGCCCAGTAAAGTATCCAGGACCAACCAAAGCCATGAGATTTTTACTGTTGTCGTTCTTGATAAAGGCACTGGTATGACACCGTTCTTTGCCTATTATACGTCGAACACATTTCTATTTCGCTACAGTTCAGGAACCACATTGAATTCCACTATTAATGGTCATTCTACAAGTAGGTAAGTGTAATCATTTAAGGTCCGGAGAAAATCCCTATAAGCACGGAAGAGAACAACTAACATGTCAATACACGAGGTTTACTAATGACGCCTCTGCCTTCCACCGTAGAGGCATGTCGGTAAGGTAGCCCATCCACGATGGAAGGGTTAGGTTGGAGATTATCAAATCACACCCTGTCAACCCGGAGAAAACCCACGACTCTATAACAAACATACTTGCATGGAGGTGAGTCCTGGATTTGACGCACCGATGGTGGCTGGTAGGTGTCCGGACAGCTACCAGCCATCCGAGGTGCGTCAAAGTCCGCACTCACCACCCTGCAAGTATGTTTGGCTTTTATCTCATACCATTTCGGGAAAAGGTACTGAAGAAATTACGCATTTTAGTATATAATTTCTTATTTGGATAACGAACATTTTAGCCGCCAACATACTACGCAAACAAACAAACTTAGGCTTAAATTGAAGCTAAAAACATTATCTGCAATACTCCCTTATTCTTGAAAAGAGAAAATGCACACACTCTGCGAAAACATTGCCAAGGTTTATGAACCTGCGTAACAAATTTCGGCGGCCATCTTGAAAACATACATCAGCAGGTGGGCTCGGGAATGAACGCACCTCTTCGGAGCCAATAGGAAAGCCGCTTTTACGCTAGGTATGAGATAATCACTAAAGCGTTGACCAACTCTATTAACATAAGTCATGAGTCCGCAGCGAGAATCGAACCCACGATCTCAGAGGTGAAAAGCGCTTTCCCTGCCAGCCAGAGAATCCCCTATCAAATTGATGTAGTTATTATTCTCTTCAGAAATGTGACGAATGGCTACAAGGCTTGGCACTTTTTGTGTATAAAATGGAATGGAGAGAAAGGCACCCTCGAATATTTCTATGACGGATACCGAGTTGGTAGCTATACCAAACACGAGAAACTCCAGACAGAACTACCAGCAGGAAGGAATTCATGGTTTAAGCAATGATAACGCGATACTGACACAACTCAATATCTGGGACTATGAAGTAGCGACCGCCAGTTTTATTCCCATGTCTGCTGGAGGCTTCAATATACATGGGAATGTGTTCTCTTGGAGCAACGTTGCGAAATATGTGCCAGGAAACATCAGATGGAACACTGATGTATATCTGCCAGGTAAGAGTACAGGAACAACGTTCAGATTTTAAGCTTTGAACAAACTAGTAAAGATTGTAGCAAAAACATTTGAAAATTTCGATGTTTCCTCAATTGACAATTAACAGGTCAGTTTAATAAAAATAATTTAACTATTTGTTACTCTACCATTTATGACCCTAATCCTATGAAATTGAACAACTCTTTTGGTAAAATAAAGTTCACCTGTATCAAAGCAACCATTGTGAGAATGGCTTTATACTGTAAATTGAAACTATCTTGTTTTGTTATAAATGTTCTGTTAAAAATAGCAAAGTAGGGTGCATAAGGGCGCATTGCTTCTTAATGCGTTCTAACCAAATACATCTCTCGTTCTGTTACCCAGGTTTCGCAGTTCTGGAGAAAAGAACAAAGTGGTGTAATGATGTTTATTATAGCGGGGTGGCATGCCCAGGTGAACTTCTCGCAAGACTTGGAGGAAATATTCAACGTAAAAGTATGCAATGGCGATGCTATTGTCCTTTCTCATTGCTGACTGAAAAATATACTTATGATTTTGGTACAAAGAGTCCTAGCTACCACACTAAGCACAGCTCTCTTATTGCCATTAACTGAGTGAACTATATGCGTGATTACCGACTTTACAGTATTAAACTGCATTAATATTGGAATAAATTTTTGATTTTGGTACATCTAGTCTTATCAAGCTATTTCACTAGCCATAATAATCTTATTGTTATTAACTAGATGTCTATTGGTGGGTTTCAATAAGCACAATTATCTGTAGCAGATGGTAGTCAACACGCAGTTATCAGAGTGAGAAAATAATGTAAATTATTTTCATTGTATGTGGTTGTCTTGTAAATAAATAGAATTGAAATGATGTAGTTTAATTTTCTCGCTCCTTTCGCAAGGGCGTTAATTCATTCCAAAAAGTACAGGGGCGGGTGGGGGCGGAGTTGGCCAAGAGACGTAAATTACAGTTTAATTTAGTTACAGCCCAGCAATCCAGTTGACCAAGAACGTCACTAAAGAAACTATTTTGAAGAGAGCCGATGATTAAATACAGAGTAACTGTTGAACATTGGAACAATATCATGACTATGTGAAACAAAGTGTTGTTACAATATAGAATTATTAGAAAAGTTTATCGATGTAACCTTGGAGATGCGGTGTAATCAACCCAATCTATCTCTACCGATCAATACAGCGAATTTGGAGCAAATAACGCAAACATTATGAAACGATGCCTTACAAGACTGTGTAGTCGGTAAAGTATATTAACGAGACGATAGCCAGTGTATACTACAGAGAAGATTTGGAATTTCAATATAGTTTCCTGCATTTTCAGGTAAGCATGCAATGCCATTAATATAGAATATTAATATAATATAATAATATAAAAAGACGTCAACATTACCACATTATGACACGTTCTCAAAATAAGGAAAAATAAGACGTTTAGAAGTTAACGCATGTTAGAAGTTTTTGAATAACTTCGGCCTAATATTACTCCGGTCTGGTCGTTCCTTTTACATACGCCGATGTTAGCAGTTTGGGGGGGGGGGGCTGGGGTCGGTCCCAAATTGTAAAATAACACTACTTATTCAGGCCGAGTTGGTCTGAAATTTTCCGTCTCTATAAGTGAACGATGCATAAACAAGCAATGCAATATATTCAAATGTAAGAGGACGTCGCCATGGACCTTCAAACAATAAAAAACACCCGACTTTTGCAATGGCTTTCGTGTTCTCTTTCCAAGACTTCACTAATAATAGTCGTCAGAATGTGCGCCCCTGACTATTATTAGTGAAGTGGAAAGAGAACGCAAAAGCAAGTGATATTTAAAGACGGGTGATTTTTGAATTGTTTGAAGGTGTCCTCATGTATTTGAATATATTGCTCCCTGTCGAAATCGTTACGAGGAAAATATACTTCTGCGTTTTACAAAGTTGTTCTAGTTCATTTCTTATGTTGATGTTTGTATATCAATTACTTATAGAGACGGGGCGCTTCGGACCAACTTGAACCGAATAAGTGGTGTAATTTTTCAATTTGGGACCGACCTCCCCCCGCCCCCCTTAATGCGCGCCCTGAGATACGATACAAACGTACGTATGCTTAGTGAGTGACTTATTCAATTTCCGGGGCGTAGCCCTCCCGAAAATTTTTAAATCTAGAGTCTCTGAAATGCCATTTCCTGGACTTTGGGGGAAGATTTTACAGAATTCTGATGGTCAGAAAACGACATTTTAAGATATTAAAATTTACAATTTGTTTGGAAATTAGCACGGTTGTACAATAAATCTTTAATTTACATTTATATACATAGATGAATTGTGGAGTTTATGTTTATGTAAAATGTTCGATTTTCGCACGGTTGAGAACACTTTATCTGCTTTTTGATATTTTGTTGTTGCATTCATGCATTTTTTGTCTCGCAGAGTCCTCCCTCTCAATTTGTTTTTGCTCTGCAGTCTGAGCCTGGCTGCCCCCTTGGGCTATTGGGGTTGGGGCCCCCGGGTTCACCCGGTCCGAACCCACAGTAATTACGCCACTGGTTTGTGGATGGAATATTCGAACGAAAATTTATATATATTAATTTATATTATATTAACTGCTCCAAGTCTAAAAATGTTTATAAATTTTCGTTCGAATATGTTTATAAATTTTCGTTCGAATATGATTCGAATGATCTAATTAACCTATAGTATGAAATTATAAGCACGTACTCTTCGAATAAAAACTAGCACACGATTGAATATTGTTCAAAATATTAAGCTAAATATTTAAATGACAAATGACTTCGAAAATAGAGTTTGACACGGATAAGACCCTTTTTACTGAAATCTACTAGGAGGCCAGCCCCACTCTGTTGAGTTAGCTCAGACAGGAGAAATTTTTAGCCCTACCAGGCGAGATTTGGGGTAGTTAATAAAGAGTTTACGATATGCGAGGCGACCAGCTCAAAAACGCGCATGCAAGACAAAAAGGATGAATAATTTGTGGTCCTAGTGGTTAATTTTAACATTGACCAAACGCCAAACACCAGCTAAACGTCGGAGTGTTTTAGCTTAATTTAAACGTTTGCAAGGTTGTTAAAACATGTTTTGGACAGTATGCGCATAGGCAGTATGCGCATAGTTAAATTCCTGTGGCTTATGACAAGCACAAAACAATTTTAAGAGAGATTTTAGTTAGTACGCGGAATCTTGCATTAAGGCCAGCCCTTCATGTACAAGGTTCATAAAAACAGGTCTTAGTCACAACAAGTGTCAGGTTGTCAATATATTGTTTATTCAATTATATCGTGCTTGAATTTATGAATGGCTTAATAAATTTGTTGGATCTTCAAATTCAGTCATAGTTATGTTCGGTAGAGTGAGACAAAAAGGCGAACATATTGAGACGCCGTCAAGTTGGCCATATACTGTACAGAGAAGGTAGTTTTACTGTAAAGGCGGATTTCCAGTCCTCGCACGAAGCTCGTCGCAGCTCGCTGCGAAACTCGCACGAATGTTATTCCGTTGCCACAACACGCCGTTTTATGATTGGTTTATTATTGCGAGCTCTCGCAGCGAGTAAAAATAGTGCCGCGAGCGGCAAACCACCGAGATGAGCGGGCGCCATCTTGCCGTGCTGATATAACCTAGATTTGCTCAGCTCAGTAGCGTTGCGTTTCGCGAAATAATTAAATGAGGCTATGTGGTTTGTAAATCTTGTCTTAAAAGAGTTTTCAAACTCTTTTTGACTTGTTGGATTTGTCGCATGTTGAGATAAACTACATAAATTTTAGATTGTTTATGTTTATAGCATGCACTTATATGTTTACTTATGAAATAGTAATATAGTTCAACATCATCGCCTTAAGGCCGGTTTACAGTTCGCGCGAATACGTCACGCGAACTGGATAACTATTCGCGCGAACATAGCGAATCGGGTTTACACATTTTAAAATTCGCTCGAAAATTTGCAAACTTGCAAAAATCCTGGCTCTTGATTGGCTAAACTTAATTCGTCGCTGGTGACTGGCGAAAAAGTTGAAAATTTTCAACTCTTTCGCCAGTCGCTGCGAATCAAGTAGAATGACGAAATTTGCCATAAATAACCCTCGCGCATGCTCAGTGACAAATTCGCTCCTTCGCGCGACCAATTCGCGCGAACTGTAAACCGGCCTTTAGACGACGCTTTCAAAGCGCTCTTATTTGCCGAGTGCGTTAGACATATATGTGTATGCAATATAGTATGAAACATGCACAGTATATTATATAGAACAATTTTGCGTCTATATTTCTGACCTTGCTTGAAGTAATGTCAATGACCATGTCAACTCACTCCAACTCAATATCGGAAAATCATCGACAAAAAATCTAAAATTTGTTTAGTTTCCCTGCTGACATGTACATATTCCACATATTAAATATTTGATTTCTGTGCACATATACTATAGCTAAGCCGAAAATTGATGAATATTGATGTAAAATAACTGCACGCATGCATTGTATAATGCTGCATGTTGTGCATGTTGACAGAATGACAGGACGACTCATGGGCACTGGATTATATCGCTACAGAGTATATACTGTACGATAGCTAAAGATACTGGTATATATATTAAATATTAGTGTATGATCTTTGTGTGTTAATTGTACAAAGAACTTCGTCTTTGAAAGTTAAAAACTATATGTATATATAATTATACCAATACGTTAGTTTCCGTGACATATACATATTACAACATGACCCCATAAAGCCGCGTGATCGACTTATGTAATTAGTCAGTAAGAAACCCAGAGGCACAATCAGTACTAAAACGCCCTACCAGGCACATGGCCAAGACGTGACATGATCACACGACTCCAGCTTAACTCTAACCCAATGGCATTTCTTTCCCAAACTGCTGTGACTAGGGGGACTAAATGAATTGATGGTATGTAATATTTATATGTGGTGTGTAAGTATAGTGCTGTTATATACTTTTATATACAACCCTTGTTCTCAAGAATAAAAGACTAAAATCTGAAGGTTTTACAATTCTTTTAAACATTGCTCCCATGGACTATAGGCCCTCGTCCCCTTTAAAGCAATATAAACGTTCATACACTCATTGAGTGACATTGACCTCATGCATTGACATCATTCAATTACGCTATTTAATTATACAATTATGCAAACACGCATGAGCAGATACATGTACGCTTTGCGTACCTATTTTTTACTGTTGTGTCTATAAACAGTAAACACTGCAAGGTCAAGGTTCAATCTTTAAAGGTCTTCGGGAGAAAAGCTATACTTTCATATTGTATGATTTTGATTCATATTTACAGAATGGACCATAACATTGTTATAACGAAATTGATCGATCTGGGCGTGCGCCGTTCAATAATCCCCTGGATTTGTAGCTTCCTCTCAAATCGCCGGCAGTGTGTTAAGTTGGGACAGTGCGTGTCTCATTGGCTCCCAAACAACGCTGGAGTCCCACAGCGTACCAAATTAGGACCTATCCTTTTTGTTATAATGATTAACGATTTGAAAATATTATCCCTGCGCTCCAGTAATTGGAAGTACGTAGACGACCTAACAATATCAGAGATTGTTTCAACAAGAGAGGTGTCTACACTGCAAAGTAAAACGCAATTGGTGATTGGACAAGAATCAATAATATGAAACTGAACCCAAAAAGTGTAAGGAGATGATTGTCACCTTTCGACGCGACGTCGAGCAGCCTCCACCCACCTTGGTCGTTGAAAATATTAACCTTGAAAGAGTACAATCCCACAAAGTACTGGGTATAACGATCCAAAATAATCTTAAGTGGGATTTGCACATTAGTGATATAGTAACTAAAGCATCAAAGAGACTACACATTCTACGTGTCCTTAAGCGCAGTGGTGTTTCATCGTCTCATCTGCTACGAGTATATCTTACACTCATTAGACCTTTACTTGAATACTGCTGTCCGGTATGTCATTCATCCTTGACCATCAACTTGTCAGAAAGAATCGAACAAGTCCAGAAACGCATAATGCGAATGATTTTTCCGTCATTAAGCTACGATGCAGCTCTAGACCAGGCCAAATGTTCGTCCTTATGTTCAAGACGTGATTCTTTTTGTGCCAAAACATTTGACAAAATAGGACAGCCTGATTCACGCCTTAATTATTTAATACCACCGTGTCGGGCTAAGGAACATAGACGTAACTTAAGGTACGGAAGCAGGCTAACATTGTTTCCCTGCAAGACTGAACGTTTTAAGAAAAGTTTTTTTCCTACGATGTGTTTCCGATCACATAGCTTTTAAATTGTAAATATAGATTTGTTAGATAATTGTTGTAAATAATGTATATCTTATATAGTACACTCTAACATTAATAACTTCTAAAGAATTTTGTAAATAATTTCGTAATTCGCTTTCGAGCGCGACGATCTTATAATAAACCATTGATTGATTGATTGATTGATATTTGCATATACAATTGACTAAACTGTTGACTTGTAATATATATAATTTTATTGCATGCATTACGGGATCGACACGTCTTCCAACACAAATATCACTGACCTCGTTCTCACCTAGGTTTGCCAATAGTATATAAACAGTTATACTAAGTGTGCGTCTTATTTATTCGACAGTTATATATCTATTAGACTTATAAATTCGCCAAGTACAAACATACATGCAGACGTGGCACCAAAAACAAAAAACATTACAACATGTATATCAAATATTAAGGCCCGTTCAAACGAAGCCAACATGTTGGTCCAACTTCATCCAGCATTGTTGGATGTAACATTGTTGGCCTCGTTTGAACACATGAAATTGTCATGTTAATATTTTCATCCAATATTAATTGTGTAACATCGTCCAACATTGTTGGATGATGTTGTCCTCGTTTGAACGGGCCTTCAACGACGGATGGCAGGGACACCACAACAGCATGAGGGCCATGAACTCTTGAAACTTAATTTACCTGTCGCTATATGCTGCATAGGAGCCCAAAATATAACCAATCGAGACAATCGAGATAACGCGGTGTTGGTTATTAAAAGTCGGAATCTCTAAAACAAGGAATACTAAAATACTAAATTACATAATCTTTTATATAGATTTTATAATGTAAAAACCACGTAACCGAAACCGAAATACGAACCCGAATACATCTTCAAAATTTCTGGATTTCAAAGCACATGATACTATATTGCTCTGTACCGTTGGAAAGAGCGTAAAAATCTGTACAACATACAGTGGCACCGTGGCCGTGTGGGCCAGGGGGGGCCATGGCCCCCCCTATCGTTGAGACCCGTCGGAAAATTGGAAATTTGTTATGTTGTCGGAATCTTCGTGGTGAAGCATATCTGCGTATACGAGCGGGAATTTTACTTCTCTTCGTTTTTTGACTATGCGAAATATGTTTGAATAAAAAAATATATAGATGAAATATCGGAAATCGGACTCAGTTTACGTTTTCCCAATATAAGTTTACAGAATAGTCAATATTTAAGAGTTATATGCTTTATGCGATTCCACACATTTAATATCTGCGAGACCAAATACTACTTAATATGATAATATCCACGTTCGCCAACTACGGCCAAATTATGCTCGATAACCATACTTACCAATTTGGAAGGTTAGGTGCAAGCTGTTGACCGAGGTGACCTGGGAACTAGCGGTTGTACTTGGATTAAGGAGAGATCCATGCAAATGGCATCTTGAACTGCCAACCATCCTCGGGCAGCTTGCACCCATCACACCAATACAATTAGTTGTAAATAAACAAATTTAAAAAAAAAATTCCTTTCCGATCGTTACACTTTGCGTGCCAAACAACTAATGAACATATGTTGCGCGAGCGCACACAAGGCACACCTCAGTCGCGGCACCCAACTTCCGGAACACGCATGGTTCTCTAGCTATTAACTTTGGTTAATCCCCGAGCCGGAGCGAAGCGCCGTGCGAGGGTACTAATTCCGCTCGGATATTTACAACCGGGAAAAAAGGAAAGCAATGGGAAATCCAAAGTTCATCAAGTTTTGCGGGCGCATGGCTATGTTTCATGGGTGTGATGGGTGGTCATCTCACTCTTAATCTTTGTTAGGAGTGAAATGAGCGAATTATAAAAAAACATGAGTAAGTCATATCAGTAAGTCTGAATTATAACTTATAAATCGCTTTATGCATGGGACTTCAGGAAAAGCGGCGGAACAAATATATCGTTTATACTTTATAAAAGAGGATAAATAGAGATAGATGGTCGAAAAAATATGGCAAATTTCTTATATTATATTGTTGATGTATTTTTAATATAGCCGTAAAAATGTTGTTTTATTTACATAGATTTTCATTCTTTTTTCAATTAAAGTATACTATATTTTATGTCATCAAAAAGTTCCAACTTAAAAGGAAAGCGAAATCGTTGCACACGAGAGAATTTGTATATTTTCATCTGATTTCATTTCAAAAACTACTGTAAAAGGCAGTTTAGTTTTACAAAGTTTTCGAAACGTTTTATTGAACGGAAGGTTGCATGCATTAAACATTAATTTGAAACTTATAGAATGCATAAGACCATACCTACACGATATACTTCAGATTTGTATGGCTAAACCAACTAATATTTTAATTACTTTTGTAGTTTTTGTAACCTGTTTAAGGTGGATCGATACAGTTTTCATAAATTCAGGTGGCTCAGCTGTACAAGTATATTCAATAGTTGCCTCCATTTATAAATATATATTTTCCAACTTGTTTTCTCAGTAAACTGGCAAAAAATTTCCTTTCCGATCGTTACACTTTGCGTGCCAAACAACTAATGAACATATGTCGCGCGAGCACACACAAGGCACACCTCAGTCGCGGCACCCAACTTCCGGAATACGCATGGTTCTCTAGCTATTAACTTTGGTTAATCATGCAACCTCATATAACATTAGCATGGTTTGCCGAGCATTGAACCTTTGCTCGCACTAGGCAATAACAAACAACACGATTGTAAACACTGCCAGGCGATGCGCTGACGTAAATGTTATATTGTTATTGATATGTAATACCATTTATGCTTTTTTTTTAAGAATCAAACTTATAAACATTTTCGTGTGACTTCATATATTGTTTATGTCGGAACAATTTGTGTTTGTCGGAAAAATGCTGCCCTTGGCCCCCCATAAAACATGGGACCCACGACGCCCCTGACAACATATTCGAGTTTCTATGCAATCGTTTAAGTACATTTTGCGAAAATCGTTTCTGAATATAGTCTTAACCAGCGCTGTAATTCTATTGTCCGACACTAGGAAAAAATGGCAACGGAAGAACGGCACCGGAAAATACGGCACGATTGAATATATATTAGAATTTCGGGTTTTCAAGGGTTGTGTTACTATCATTTTTTATACCACTAAAACGGGTGTGAATCTATACAACATAGTCGAATTTCTAAGCAATAGTATGACTGGATTTCGCGCAAATTGTTTCTCAATTAGATGTCTAAACTAGAGGACGCGCTGTAATTCTATAGTTTGACACGATGTAAATACTAAGAATTGTATTGTGAATATCTATTTAAAATTTCGGGTTTTATAGGTTTGTGCTGCTATGATGCTTTCTACCGCTAAAATGGGTGTGAAAATCTACACAACATTGTCGAACTTTTAAGTAATCGGAATGGATTTTGCGCAAATTGTTTCTGAGTATAGATGTCTATATACTATACAAAACAGACGCTGTGTATTCTATAGTCTGACAGATGCAAACACCCAATATTTCTTGTTTGTGTCTTAAAATTTCGGTTTTTATAGGCTTGTGTTACTATGATGCTTTATAGCATTAAAACGGTGTGAAAATCTAACAACATAGTCGAATTTCGAAGCAACAGTATGAATGGAATTTGCGCAAAATGTTTCTGAATATCGAAACTCTAAATCACCGCTGTAGGCCGTAGGATGAGCATCCAAAAGATGCAATTCCCTTGCACCGCTCGTGGAACTACGCAATTTCCACATGAATCAATAGATCAAAACTTACTTTGTCAGAATCAGTTGCTCCTCAAGCGAAACAGGTGCAGAATTGGGGGAAAAATCCATCCAAAGTTTGCTATTTTCGCGTTCGAAATATTCGAACCGCCATTGTTTTGGTAGCAAATAGGCATGCGCATGTCAGCCAAACTCGCACTGCGCACGCGCGGACAGGAAAAATGGATTTTCCCTGTGGTTTTCCCCGATTTCCTCCGGAGAGACAACAAAATATAATCACGTAATCTCTAGAGATCAAACCTTCTAATATTAACGAATAAATACACACACATATTTTTTAAAATACATTGTACATTTTGCTTGCTCATATGCTAAATCACTTCAATTCATTGGCTATTGTTTCAAAATACCGTTTTAACGTTTAATTCTACTTATCAACATCCTAATTCAATACAAATTTGTGTGAGGTAAAAAACCAACCTGTATACAATTCACACGATCAAGGAACAAATTATAGCAAAAATATTTCCACCAAATTCAGAAACATTTGATGAAACACTCTTTCGTCTTGCCGACGCTGGTAGGACAATATGACATACCGAAACATTGGTAAGACAAATAATATAACAAATATCTTTCCGCAACAATGTTTCCCAGTTTGTCCCGGGCTTTAAGGGATATTTATATAAACTCCTCTGATTGAATCTTTAATGTATTATTGAGTAACTATGCAGGGTATGTTTGGCGCTTCTTAAATTGTGCGTTCCATCCATCGCCTAAGTATATTCTATGGATAACAATCTTGGATTTGGACCAACTTTTTCATTCGTTCCAACCATCTTTTCCAACCATCTGTTCCAACAGACGAAGCCGGACTGTACCAGTGAATGACCTTTAACTGTGAAAGAAACATGTCTCAGGCACCAACTCGAAATTCATCATAAAAAAAGATAAATTGGGAGGAAGTATAAAATCCATAATTTCATCATAACTATCTATAATTGAAAGAAATGTTTTCATCCTTGAGCCACTTATTGGATCCTGGCCAAGGGCCAACGGTCAAAACGAGATTGCATGTATTCTACAATGAGCTGTCCTGGCTTTTGTCTGTTAAAATTCTACTTCTCGTATTTGAACTATTACATTATTATAGTTGGTATTTAGCCACTATCTAGAATAACAAGGAACAATTTAGAAGTTCCCTCAGTTTCTGTGTTGGAATTCAGATCATCATCATCAATGGTACAGCTCTCTTCATCAAGTCTTCATCGTTGTTTTCAGACTTATTTGACATATGTTCCTCAACCAATTCAGAAGAATCCAAATTTTTCACATATACAATCTCACTAACATTCCTAATTTTCGGTACACAGAACACAAGTTGGGGATAACTTTTCATCAGTCGTTGCTTGAAATTAAAATCTCTATATTTAGATGCATCCACATTCTCGGTGTCGTTAGCAATATAACAAATTTCTACAGCAAATCTTTCATATACTTTATTTGCTTATTTTCGATGACCTTCTTTCTCTCGGCAGTTGTACGTAGAAGACCAGAACCAATTGTTTCTGCCAATAAGAGTGGGGTTCTTATTCTCTTCTTAGTGGCACCTGGTGTGAAACAAAATTATTGAACTAAATATCTGCTAATAACAAGGTTGGATGTTTGTACCATTAGAAACTACTTTACCCTAAATAAACTTAACTGATCACAATTCAAGATATTTTAAAACCAAACCCGAGAATGTTGTGCACATTGCGCTAGTATTATACCTATCAAAATGACCATACCTTATCTAGTGAGAACCAAGAGGCGTCTCTTCCACAAATAATACATATCTCTGGGAGTACATGCTCGTTTATTTTAGGCAGGGTCTTATTAGCTTCTGCGACTGATTGACATGTAATTTTTTGCCTTGGTTCTATTGACTCCACTTCCACATGTGGTTCTTCGCTAGAAGTTACAGTTTTAGAGCTAGTTCCTTCTTCTTGTTTTTCTTTTCTCTGTTGTCTACGGATCTTCTCTTCACAAAATCTCTTCCAGCATTTCATATGATGGTACCATTCTAGGCTAATGCTGTCAGGGTTCTTCTCCATGTATGAATTGACAGATCCCTCATCGATGTTCTCGTACGATTTCTTAGCTATTTCAGCTTGTTGACATTTAAGTTTGGCCCATTTAGGCCTACACTCAAGAAATTTCTTAAGCCTTTGGCGTGTAACTTTGCAAAGTTGTATATAGGATAGTTATGAGTAGCAAAATTTAAATGTATGCTATACTTGCTATAGTTCTTAATATATTGCCTCCTGACTCAAATGTTATTGATATTCTGCAGGTCAAGTTTGCTATGTTCAAAATAGTATAGAACATAAATTCTAAAATATGCTGTTCATTTGTTGCATAATTTTCTTCGTAAAATTCAAACTTCCTCATGTCTACAAACAATGCTCGCCCTTCAGTAAACAAAATAAGTAAGCAAATATAACCACTAAATGTGGAATTGATGCTCGCCCTTCAGTAATCAAAATACGTAAACAAATATAACCACTATAAATGTGGAATTGATCACAAAGTTTAAAATATTAGCTAGTATTCATGGTAGTCAAGTTGACTTTAGTATTGAAAACCTATGTATATAAACAAGATGTTATTTACAATTACACAATGTTTTATTTTTAATATGTTGTAGTATTTCTTATATACCTTTCTTATATACCTTAATGGCTTAATATTCGACAGTTTGACTGTTTAACTGTTTAGTTTCTCCTTCAGAAATAGAACAACTACATTTAAAATTGGCCCCGTATTTTAAAGCATTCGTTCTAGTCGATACTTTCGTATTAAAAGCCTTCTTATTTGCACGTTTCTATATGAATTAACGACGTTTTGTGAATATATTTTGACATTTCAAAACATATCGCCATGTTGAATTTAAGATCTAGCCTGCGAACAGGTAAATTGAATGCTGTAATTCCTCGTGAAATACTACGCCGTCATTGTTAGTTGTAAGCCAATTGCTGATTGGCTAACGTTTCCTATTTTATATAAGCTCATCGCTGAATGGCTAAAAGCTAACACTAACATAAGCATAAACATAAGCATAAACATTAACATTAACATTAACAAGTCGATAGCATTATATCTGCTACGCAGATACAAGAATGTATAGAAATTTTCGTTCGAGTATTCCATCTACTAACACCTTCTACTATTAATCCCATCGAACGAGATGCCGAGAAAAATCTTGACATTTACCCATAATTGATATGCTAACATACTCTTGGTGAACACAAATTCCCTCAGCATTATAAATTTTCATCTGTAAAGAACAAAACGTAACGAGGTCATTTTCATTTAAAATCGATAAAGATCAATTAAAATTTTTGTTTATTTGACAGTCATTTTGTTTCTGACCATGCAATCGTGGCAATGTTGATCTGTCTGTCCGTTTGTTTCTTTGTCTTGTCTTGTCTTGTCTTGTCTTGTCTTGTCTTGTCTTGTCTTGTCTTGTCTTGTCTTGTCTTGTCTTGTCTTGTCTTGTCTTGTCTTGTCTTGTCTTGTCTTGTCTTGTCTTGTCTTGTCTTGTCTTTTCTTGTCTTGTCTTGTCTTGTCTTGTCTTGTCTTGTCTTGTCTTGTCTTGTCTTGTCTTGTCTTGTCTTGTCTTGTCTTGTCTTGTCTTGTCTTGTCTTGTCTTGTCTTGTCTTGTCTTGTCTTGTCTTGTCTTGTCTTGTCTTGTCTTGTCTTGTCTTGTCTTACTCTTGTCTTGTCTTTTCTTGTCTTGTCTTGTCTTATCTTGTCTTCCCTTGTCTTATCTTGTCTTGTCTTCTCTTGTCTTGTTTCCTCTTGTCTTGTCTTGTCTTGTCTTGTCTTGTCTTGTCTTGTCTTGTCTTGTCTTGTCTTGTCTTGTCTTGTCTTGTCTTGTCTTGTCTTGTCTTGTCTTGTCTGTTTGTAAGTTTTGTTTCTGTGGTGCAATTTATCCTAGGTAGTATAAGCAAATGAATAGGGTGATCTATATTAGCAATGGATCTGGGAAAAAATTATGCTGAGATATTTTCCTGAGATTTCGTCTCATCATCTGAGACTATGTGCACGCAAGTTCAAACAACGCAGTTAATTCGTCTTGACGGGAGATTGGCAATTGTCCGCGCATTTCAATTTGTCGGCAGGTTACCGGGCAGGTCAATGTATTAAAATTTAATAGCTTGCTCATTTCTTCTATCCAATATTCATTTTATTCATTTGCACGTTCATTCAGCACTTGACGTTTACTGAATACGACGTTTTGTGAGACAGCTGGAAGCCGCCAGGTTTGCGCACTAAAGTTCAAAGTTTAACAACAAAAATTGAAAAAAATAATGTTTCAGGTCTTCCGGAAACCAGGATGGTTCGTTTTTGGTATGTTGATTCTGGTTTTGGTTAACTCATGTGCGTCCCAGCAGACTACATTTTGTCAACAAGGCATTTTCAAGCCAAGCAAAGGTAAAATGACAAATTTTATTTTTATCGAGCTATATATTCTACAGAGTTCGTTTCAAGAGTTGTTGGCGTCAAGCCAGGCAATGGCTGATGATCAATTTCGTTGTAGCATATAGTTCTATAAGCCTGTTATAGTTAATCGTTTATACTATGCCTATATATACATGATGTTTTCGTATGTCTGCAAATGCAAACTCGAGAGAAAATGCCAAAAACATACTAGTATTAATACATATTCATATATTACTCTTTCTGTACTTAACACAAAAGAGCCTTCACATTGTGTCTCTATAGGACTAGACGCAATGTATTATAGAGCATTTAACTGTCTAATCAAGAACTTACCGTACCCAATCAGATGAAAGTTCTTAAAAAGGTTGCAATCTGCTTTTGATTACATTTCATGCAAATATAAAATTAGAACACGAATGTTTATTGTTTAATTCCATCTGGCAGAAAAATGAAAAACCAAACTTGCCAATGGCAGTTAAAATAATGTGTCTATATTTGAAATGGCATATTTATTGGAACAAATAAAATATTTCGCACTTCTGCGCAAATGTTTGTCTATATCTGTATACAGGTGGCTGCCCTTTCTGTATACAGGTGGCCTACTAGAAAAAGATAGAAAAATTCGACGCTTCGAGCGAACGCCCTTCGTTAGTCGCTACACTAACAAGCAGATAAATGGCATTCGCCATTTTTTTAAAGTTCAGACACAAACCACAGCAGCTTATTGCAGAATACTACCCACGCTGGACCCCAACATTAATTTGAGATATTTTTAGCTTATTGTACAATACTGCCTACACTGGACCCTCACACGTTTAAAATGCTTAAAACAGACCACTTTTCATATGCCTTGTAGGCACTCATTTTTAGTTTACTTTCTTTATAGATATTGCATTCCGGCTGCCTCACCCGCAGCGAAAAAAACGACATCCATTTGTCAAAATAATTAAAAACACGCCTGTCTAAGCTATACAGCCTGTAATAGAGAAATGAATATATCATGACTAAAAGACTTTCTTGTAGCCTATCAAAAACGTAGTATGCAAATAATTGTAGGAATTTGATAGGAATTTAAAGGCGATAATGATTCTTTATATCAAAAAATTAATGACGAATCCTTATATTATTAGTTGGAAATGACAAGAAATATTTCCATAATAGGTAATCAACTGCATGGAACATACATGTATATATTCATATTAAATAGTCAAAACATGCACCTATTTGAACATAACTAACTAAACTAACTATATTTATACTGCAAAGATTTATTTGCACTTCACTTGGTTGAACTAGAATATTGGTGTTTGGTGGATAATCCAAGTGAGTAGATATATATACAAGTTTAAGACCTAGCCAGGAACGGTTGTGAAAAATGCAACACTAGGTCCTCAGGCCGGAATTGAACACACGGCCCTGCGATTCCGGTACAGGAATTTACCTTATCACAACCCGCGCACCCGATAACTTATATATGCAGAACTTACGATTACAGCTCAGCAACTGGCCTCTGTGGCTCAGTTGGTTAGAGCGCTGCACCGGAATGGCAGGGCCGTGGGTTCAATTACTGCCAGAGGACCTAGTGTTGCATTTTTCGCAACCGTTCCTGGTTAGGTTTTAAAATTGTGTATATATCTACTCACTTGGATTATCCACCAAACCCAGTATATTTATACTGGGTACCTCTATATAAGTTCTAAACTATTCTTCCTAGAGGTTCAGTAAGGTCTATTTTTTTATTGGTGCAGTGTTATTACAGGAGGAAACCGGAATAACTGGGGAAAACCTGCGGTGTTTGGTAGAGTCAAACTGGAAGCACTCTTCTCACATGCCACTGAGGTGATATTATAATCAGACAGCTGCATATTGCATGGAATCGAACCCCATCCAGTCATAGAGATGAAAGGCATGCATGCACTAAGCACGCACTGTGCTATCAACACGTCCATATAGATTCAAAGAACTGCAATCTTCCACCCAAACATCTATACAATACTTCGTCAACAACAACAATATATAACAACCACAACAAAAATAAACTTTTCTACTTGTGTATCTTGTTCTATTTAGAATCACTACACGTGAATGTCACAAAGCAAGTTTTCGTCAATTCAGTTTTGGGATGCGCACAGCTGTGCCGAGCGGGAAAATCATGCGAAGCTTTCAGACATAGGAACGTTCGGCATGACGACATCAACTGCCAAGTAACACAAGGCGAACCTGAACTCTCAACACTAACGGAAAATGATGATGCAAAGGAAAAGTGGACATTGTACATATTAAAGACAGTTGAATCGGTATGAAATGATCAAATTATTCATGTTCAAGTATCGTTCAAAGGTTTTTGCAAAATACGGGTTTAAACTGAATTATTTACATTGTGAACAGATCTTCTTCAGTTGCATCGGGTGAGAAGAATGCTTCCAGTTTGACTCTACCAAACACCGCAGGTCGGCAGGTTTTCTCCGGGTACTTCAGTTTTCTTTTTTAATATAATACAGTACCAATAAAGGAATGCGTCTTACTGGACCTCTAGGGAGAACAGCTTAGAACTGATATATCTATCCAGAATAAATACTGTAACATTAGTTTAGGTCTAAAGTATTTTTTGTCAATTTCCAGCCAAAATGTATAAAGAACAATTTGTGTCATGAAGCTGGACGATGCTTAGCTGACAGTTATGAGCCCGAGGGATTCAAATGCGAATGTGCTGAAAAATATTACGGAAAATATTGTCAATATGAAAGATACTGTAAGTATTGACAGATAATTAAGTAACCGTGCGCATTCTGTTTAGGATAGGTTTCAGTAAGCACTATCGTGCAGCACCTGCAGTTATCAACGTGAGAAAACTTTGTAAATTATTTGAATTTTATGTACAGTAGTAGTCTAACTTATGTTTGGAGGTAAATATGTAGAATCGGAGTTGATCACCATCTGGTACCTTGTAACATTGAACTCACCAGTTCTATACTCCCACTGTTGGTATGTTTCACCACGTGCACGTATTACAGGGCAGAAGATGGTGGTCAACTTCAGAAATGTTAACACTTATAGGAGCAGGAAAATTGGATTACACCTCTCAATTCAATTTGTTTTGCCTCAAAATTCAAGACTACTACATAAATTATAATGAAAAGAATTAGCATTATTTTCTCAATCTGATAACTGCTGGTTGACCATCATCTGTTGCACGATGGTACTTAATGATATTCATGATCTATAGGATAACATTGATTTTTCTCTCTCTTAGATGATTACGACGTAACTTTCCCGAACACCACAGAAAACAACTTCATTGACCTGGGCACAGTAGATGAGGATTTCAATGAGTTCACATTTAGTGCATGGATAAATTTTAATCCAGGATTTATAAAATACCCTCTCGTGTCTTACCTTTCTGAGAACTCGACAGAAACATTTGCTCTTGCGTTCGATTCTGATGATGACAGTGGAGAAACTATCGCGAAATTTTCTGGAAATTTGTTCGGTCGACATGTGGTGTGAGTGTTTCTAAGTAATAGATAAGTTTTGGATGATATAACGTAACGGGAGCGAAAGGTAAATGTAACATTTTATAACGGTTTTATTACAGGTCTCGTGTCATACCAATAAATGATGGTTATTGGCACCATGTTGGTTTTTCCTGGTCTGGTGTTACTGGAAAATGGATATTACTTATCGACGGTGTCCTCTGGGCGAACAGAACGGTTTTTACAGGAAGAACAATCACATCAGGCGCGATTCTATACATCGGAAAAGTTATAGACAACGGAGTAAGCTATGATTTAGTTGGAAATATAAGTCGTGTGAATTTATGGAGCAAAGTGAAAAACGGTAACGAGATCGAGTCGATCGCTAAAAGTCCTGGATCGAGAGATGGTGATTTGATCACTTGGTTTATGGTAAAGGACTATATATCTGATCTAAGAATCATTCGTCCGTCTGACGCATCTTTTTCAGGTATGTTTAAACGAGAATACTGTTCTTCCTAATGGTCCAGTTAGGCCCATCACTTATTGATCCCTTATCAGTTATTAGTCGAGTGTTACCACTGGAGAAAACCGGAGTACATGGAGAAAACCTGCGGTGTTTGGTAGAGGCAAACGAGAATTACTCTTCTCTCATGCGATTATTATATAATCATAATCACTGCGTAAGATAACTACATATTGCAGGAACCAATCCCCTATCACAGAGGTGAAAAACATATGCACTAACCATTGTGCCACTAACACCATTTTTAATTCTTCAATCTATACAGGCGAAGGGATGAACTATGACATAACTCTACCACTCTCAAGCGCAGTAAAGTATCCAGGACCATCCAAATCCATGAGATTTTTATCAAGTTGTCTGTGGTTCTTTGATAAAGGCACTGGTATGACACCGTTCTTTGCCTATTATACGTCGAACACATTTCTATTTCGCTACAGTTCAGGAACCACATTGAATTCCACTATTAATGGTCATTCTACAAGTAGGTAAGTGTAATCATTTATAGACGCCCGGACATCATTTAGGACAAAAAAGTTCGTTTTTGGTAGAAGGTTCGGAGAAAATCCCTAAAAGCACAGAAGAGAACAACTAACATGTCAATACACGAGGTTTACTAAAGACGCCTCTGCCTCCTACTGTAGAGGCATGTCGGTAAGGTAGCCCATCTACTATGGAACGGTTAGGTTGGGGCTGATCAAAACCCACCCTGTCAACTCGGAGAAAAACCACAACCCTATAACAAACATACTTCCAGGGAGGTGATTCCTGGATTTGACGCGCCGAGGGTGGCTGGTAGGTCTTTACGGTAGGTATGAGTAAATCAATAAAGCGTCTATTAATAACAACTCTATTAACATAAGTCATGAATCCGCAGCGAGAAATCGAACCCACGATCTCAGAAGTGAAAGACGCTTCCCCTGTCAGCAAGAGAATCCCCTGTCAAATTGATGTAGTTATTATTCTCTTCAGAAATGTGACGAATGGCTACAAGGCTTGGCACTTTTTGTGTATAAAATGGAATGGAGAGAAAGGCACGCTCGAATATTTCTATGACGGATACCGAGTTGGTAGCTATACCAAACACGAGAAACTCCAGACAGAACTACCAGCAGGAAGGAATTTTATCCTTGGTTTAAGCAATGATAACGCGATACTGACACAACTCAATATCTGGGACTATGAAGTAGCGACCGCCAGTTTTATTGCCATGTCTGCTGGAGGCTTCAATATACACGGGAATGTGTTCTCTTGGACAAACGTTGCGAAATATGTGCCAGGAAACATCACATGGAACACTGATGTATATCTGCCAGGTAAGAGTACAGGAATAACGTTCAGATTTTAAGCTTTAAACAAACAAGTAAAGATTGCTGCAGAAATATTTGAAAAATTCGATGTTTCCTCAATTGACAATTAACAGGTCAGTTTAATCAATTATTTTAATTGTTTGTTACTCTAATATTTATAACGCTAATTCTATGAAATAGAATAGCTCTTTTGGTAAAATAAAGTTCCCCATGTATCAAATCAACCATTGTGAGAATAGCTTTATACTGTATACTGTTATACTGTTATACTGCATCTTGTTCTGTTATAAATGTTCTGTTAAAAAATAGCAAAGTAGGGCGCATCAAGGCGCATTGCTCCTTAATGAGTTCTAACCATATACATCTCTCGTTCTGTTACCCAGGTTTCGCAGTTCTGGAGAAAAGAACAAAGTGGTGTAATGATTTTTATTATAGCGGGGTTGCATGCCCAGGTGAACTTCTCGCAAGACTTGGCGGCAATATTCTACGAAAAAGTATGGAATGGCGATGCTATTGTCCTTTCTCATTGCTGACTGCAAAACATACTTATGATTTTCGTAAAAATAGTCCTAGCTACCACACTAAGCACGACTTTCTTATTGCTATTAACTGAGTGAACTATATCGGCGTGTACTGACTTTACAAAATAGTATTAAACTGCATTGGAATAGGCTTTTGATATTGGTACATCTAGTCTTATCAAGCTATCTCAGTAGCCATAGTAATCTTATTGTTATTAACTAGATGTCTATTGGTGGGTTTCACTAAGCACAATTATTATACATTGTAGTCGCTACGTGTCTTCTGATTGGCTAATTGCCTACAGTTAAATATGGCAATCACGCAACCTACAGTACAGATAACTGAGTTATCTGCTAGCAGATAACTCAGTTATCTGTAGGTTGAGCCAGCAGTACGTACAGTTTTAGCGAGCGGCAGCTTTACATACAAGAATAAAAACAAGAAAAAACAACCTGAATAAACGATGTCTTTTTGAAAGTTTTTGCGTAAAAAATACGCTCTTTTGAAACTTTTATCAGAACTATAGTAAGTAAATTAGATTTCTAATATTTTGTCGTTCTTGTTTTATTTTTATAATTGGTTTTTATCCCAATATTTTAGAACCAAACGTTGTTTTGTGCGACAGAATTTAAATCGTTGTTTATCGAAGGAGTTTAATGACAATGCAATGTATAATAAAATAATTATTTAATTCGGTTTTTGTGATATCCGGAATTATCAAGGTCTCGGTAAGTGTTATCAGTCTCAGCCTTCGGCTTCGCCTGATAACACTTACCTTGACCTTGATAATTCCGGATATCACAAAAACCTCATCCAATAATTGTTAATTATATGCAGCAGATGGTGGTCAACCGGCAGTTATCAGAACGAGAAAATAATGTAAATTCTTCGTATGGTGTGTAGTTGTCTTGTAAATAAATATAAATGAAATGAGGTATAGTTTAATTTTCTCGATCCTTTCGCAAAAGGCGTTAATTCATTCCAAAAAGTACAGGGGTAGGTGGGGGCCGAGTTGGCCACGAGACGTAAATTACAGTTTAGTTACAACCCAGCATTCCAGTTGGCCAAGAACTTCACCAAACAAACTATTTTGAAGAGAGCCGATGATTAAATTAAACACAGATATGAACATTGGAACCATATCATGACTATGTGAAACAAAGCGTTGTTACAATATGGAATTAATAGAAAAGTTTATCGATTAATCGATACAACCTAGGAGATATCGGGTGTAATCAACCCAATCTATCTCTACCGATCAATACAATGAACGCAAACATTATCAAACGATGCCTTACAAGACTGTGTAGTCCGCAAAGTATATTAACGAGAAGATAGCCAGTGTATACTCTAGCGCACAGCATATTGAAGGTGTGTACGAGTTTTTTAATTCCTTGGATGACAACCGGGGCTTTGGAGGGGTGTCCACTATCCAGGGATAGTTTGATCACATCAACACATGTACCACGAGTCAATGTAAAGATTTGGAATTTCAAAAGTTCGGAAATATAGTTTCCTGCATTTTCAGGTAAGCAATGCCATTAATATAGAATATTAATATAATATAATATAAAAAGACGTCGACATTACCACATTATGACACGTTCTCAAAATAAAGAAAAATAGCACGTTTAGAAGTTAACGCATGTTAGAAGTTTATGAATAACTTCGAACTAATATTACTCCGGTCTGGTCGTTCCTTTTACATGCGCCGATGTTAGCAGGGGGGGGGGGCTGGGGTCGGTCCCAAATTGTAAAATTACACTACTTATTCAGTCCGAGTTGGTCCGAAGTTTTCCGTCTCTATAAGTGAATGATGCATAAACATGCAATGCAATATATGCAAATGTAAGAGGACGTAGCCATGGACCTTCAAACAATAAAAAACACACGACTTTTGCAATGGCTTTCGCCAAGACTTCACTAATAATAGTCGTCAGAATGTGCGCCCCTGACTATTATTAGTGAAGTGGAAAGAGAACGCAAAAGCAAGTGCTATTTAAAGTAGGGTGATTTTTGAATTGTTTGAAGGTGTCCTCTTGTATTTGAATATATTGCTCTCTGTCGAAATCGTTACGAGGAAAATATACTTCTGCGTTTTACAAAGTTGTTCTAGTTCATTTCTTATGTTGTTGTTTGTATATCATTTACTTATAGAGACGGGACGGTTCGCCCCAACTTGAACTGGATAAGTTGTGTAATTTTTCAATTTGGGACCGACCTTCCCCCGCCCCCCTTAATGCGCTCCCTGAGATACGATATAAACGTACGTATGCTTTTGAGTGACTTATTCAATTTTCGGGTGATGGCCCTCGAAATCTAGAGTCTCTGATGGTCAGAAAACGAAATTTTAACATATTAACATATCTACAGTCTGAGCCTGGCTGCCCCCTTTGGGCCATTGGCGTTGGAGCCCCCAGGTTCGCTTGGTCCGAACCCATAGTAATTACGCCATTGGTTTGTGGATGGAATATTCGAACGGAAATTTATATATATTAATTTATATGATATTAACTTCTCCTCGCTAGGTCTAAAAATATTTATAAATTTTCGTTTGAATATGTACGCCGAGAAAAATCTTAGTACTTAAAGAAAAATATAGTATATTGCGCTGCAATGGGCGTCCCACTGGTTCGAATGATCTAATTAACCTATAGTATGAAATTATAAAGTTTTTCAATACATTTCGGGTTTCGAATAAAAACTAGCAGACGATTGAATACTGTTCAAAATATTCAGCTAAATATTTAAATGACAAATGATTTCGAAAATTCAGTCATAGTTATGTTCAGTAGAGTGGGACAAACAGGCGAACCAATTGAGACGCCGTCAATTTGTTTTTTAAAGTTGGCCATATACTGTACAGAGAAGGTGGTTTTAGTGTAAAGGCGGATTTCCAGTCCTCGCACGAAGCTCGTCGTAGCTCGCTGCGAAACTCGCACGAATGTTATGATGTTGCCGCCACACGCCGTTTTATGATTGGTTTATTATTGCGAGCTCTCGCAGCGAGTAAAAAATAGTTCAAAATTTTGAACTATTTCCCGCGGGCGGCAAACCACCGAGATGCATTGAATTATAAGTAAACTGGAACGCTAACGCAGGGGGGGAATTGAAGCCAGCTTAATTCAGTTTTTCTGAGGTTTGAGTTGAAATACTTAACGCCGAGGTAAAAGGGAAATACTTAAAACTTTGAGAGAAAATTTACAACAGTATGAATGGAATTTGCGCAAAATGTTTCTGAATATTGAAACTCTAAATCACCGCTGTAGGCCGTAGGATGAGCATCCAAAAGATGCAATTCCGTTGCACCCCTCGTGGAACTACGTAATTTTCACATGAATCAATAGATCAAAACCTACCGGTTTATCATAATCCGTTGTTCCTCAAGCGAAACAGGTGCACAATTGGGAAAAAAATCCATCCAAGGTTTGCTATTTTCACGCTTCGAAATATTCGAACCGCCATTGTTTTGGTAGCAAATACATATGCGCATGTCAGCCAAACTCGTACTGCGCACGCGCAGACAGGAAAAATGGATTTTCCCCCTGGGTTTTCCCCGATTTCCCCCGGAAAAACAACAACATACAATCACGGAATTGAGATCAAACCTTGTAATATTAACGAATAAATACACACACATTAAGTATTGTTTAAAACACATTGTACATTTTGTTTGCTCATATGCTACATCACTTCAATTCATTGGCTATTGTTTCAAAATACCGTTTTAACGTTTAATTCTACTTATCAACATCCTAATTCAATACAAATTTGTGTGAGGTAAAAAACCCACCTGTGTCAAACAGGACGGAGAATATATAAATATACATACAATTCACACGATCAAGGAACAAATTAAAGCAAAAATATGAAACACTCTTTCGTCTTGCCGACGCTGGTAGGACAATATGACATACCGAAACATTGGTAAGACAAATAATATAACAAATATCTTTCCGCAACAATGTTTCCCAGTTTGTCCCGGGCTTTAAGGGATATTTATAGGAAAATCTCTGATTGAATCTTTAATGTATAATTTAAAACATAACAAAATGTTAAAATGTTGAAATACTAAAACGTTTAAAATACTAATTTCTAAAAATCCCTTTCGACACGTACTCGTTGAATATTATTAATTGGCAGTTGTTTACTAGTCGTTACCTAACTGTATCGTCGTTAGACCTCTTCATTTTGTTTCTACGGCTATACTTCATGTAGCTATGCTTATTTGTGTCTTGTACTTCCACTTGTATTACGTGAAACATCAATCTAATATTACTTGTGCTTGTGGAAAGCTGACATAATTCCACTCGTTCTTTGTGTTCATAAGTCTTTCTCCTGGTGTATTCCTTATTAGCACAGACTCCGTAATTTGTCGTAACATTGCGTCATCGCCAAAAATTTCCCCCCATGTTTCTCACGTGCGTGTTTCCACATAACCGCTTGCTCCTGTCTATTTTCTCTTGCTTTTAGGTGTTCCATCCCCGGCTATTGGCACATATTTACAACTGCATTCTTTGCATGCTATTTCATATGTTATTCCGGTGGCATAACATGCCCCTTTTCCTCCAGAAATGCAAACAAGGCAATCCTGTGATCTTCCATCTCCATTCCTCTTCTCTATCCAGACTTTGAGATCCAATATCGGAAGTTTGCCATCCTGATGTCGTGACGGGCAATTAATCTCTACCTTGATCGAAGGATGAATACTGTTCGCGACCGACTGGAATAACCTCATCTTCAATAACCTTCAACATGTATTTCGCTATTGTAGAACACTTCGCACACTTTCTCCACCGTAAAATCGACGTCCCAACTAGGATACAATGCTTTGACATCCGCTGAGCCAATTATGATATCCTCGGTGATATGATCGTCGTTCAACCGTTTGAACTCTGCCAACATTTCCTCAGTATTGAGGCAAACACTTTCGACATCCTTCCACACTTCATTCAGTATATGACTAATGATGTGTGATAGTTTCCGTCTATAGGCTACAACCGCTCCCAAACAGGTCTAATTGGTGGCTCGTTATGAGTTACAGTTTTAGAGCTAGTTCTTTCTTCTTTTTCTTCTTTTCTCTGTTGTCTACGGATCTTCTGTTCATTACAAAATCACTTCCAGCATTTCATATGATGGTATCATTCTAAGTTAATGCTGTTGACATTTAAGTTCGGCCCATTTAGACCTATACTCGAGAAATTTCTTAAGCCTTTGGCGTGTAACTTTGCAAAGTTCTCCGTAACGCCATCAAAGGATATTCGATTTTTTCCCCCAATTGTGCACCTGTTTCGCTTGGGGAGCAACGGATTCTGATAAAGTAAGTTTTTATCTATTGATTCATGTGAAAATTATGTAGTTCCACGAGGGGTGCAACGGAATCCGTTTTCTAAGCATCTTTCGGATGCTCATCCTACGGCCTACTGTTGTTGTTTCGTTATACATGATGTATTAAACAGACATGTATTAGTATAATTGTAGCTTGAATATCTCTTTAAAGATTTGTGTTATGGTTGCTCTATACCGTTGGAAGGAGCGTATTTAAAAGCAAATTAACGTATTGCTTATTGCCTTAAAATTGAGTTTTAGAGACTGCAAAATTCAAGTCTATTTCAAGTCTTTCTGAATAATTATATAGAAGTAAATAGGCACCTCAATTCTGATAAAATATTGCTGTAAATCTTTGGAAAAAGCGTAATAACATAGACATGGTCGAATTTCGAAGCAATCTTCACAAAGTCAAAGAGCGCATTTGATGCAACTGCTTTTATATACGAGGCTACATAATATATGGATAAGTTGATCCAATCATGCTGCTACACCGCACTCCTGCCAGAGGGCCTAAGTTGCATTTTTCGTAACTGTTCCTGGCTAGCATATCTAAAAATAGGTACGCTAAGCGTACCTGTATCTGCTCATGGTGAAGCCACAGTTGCCCATGAAGGAGTATTAAATATTCAACAATAGGCAATTTCGTAATTACGGGCGCCATTTTTCAAAGGGGGCAAACCATAGATATAATAAACCTAGATTGCTGACTCATACGTAGCCGATGCGTGACCTGCATGATAAATCCAAGAAGGCCGCCATTCAGGGCAAAAAGACTATAAACTCTACGGGGAAATCCATATTTTTTGCATTTTGCGTCGTCCCAGTGTTTCGAATTCACTTCGATCAAACTTTTTTGGCAATAACTACTTATCGTGAAGGTTTTAGACGCAAACTGGACAGCTGGGGATGAATTCCTGTAAAAATATCGCTCTCCGAAATTTGTACGAAATCGTCACTTGGTCAGTTTGAGTGAATTACTCTGGTTTAGAGTATTTTATAAAGGACATTTGTGGTTTTCAAGGCGTATACCTTGAAGGTTTTGGATGCAGAATGGACCGTTTGGGATGAATTATATTAAAATATCGCTCGCCGAAGCTTGACATGAAAATGTCACTTGCTCAGCTCGAGTCATTTACTGCAGACAAGTACTTTAAATGTACTTGGTTTAATACATTTAGTCATTAGATATTTTGAGGAATATTCGGAACATTACTTAGAGGATAAAAGTAATGTCTGTAACAGGCTTTACTTGCTGAGACGACTGGGATTACAAAAAGCAATAAAAATAGCAATTAAAATTGGGAATGGAAAATGAGATTATGGTCCCTCCCCCACCTCTTACAACCCTCTGACTTCTTTCCCCAGTTTTTGTTTCCTTTTATAGTATTTTTGGGGCTCACTTAAATCTGGGGCTCATCGAGCAATTCCTCCCGGGCAGCCTTGGAAAATATAGCTTACTAAATGTCGTGTTAAAAAGAACCATAAATAGAAAACACTAACATATTGCTAATCTGGACATTCATTCTCACTAGATGACATGTCAAGAAATTTAGTTTTGGACATGCATTTTATTGAGGTGCAACAAAGTAGGAAAATTTGCCATTAATTACTTGAAGGATTAATATATTTTTACTATAGACATGATAATTAATAGTAGTATAACAATGTACAGATTTCATCCAAGCATACATGAAACTGTTAAGTTTAATGAACTGAATTTATTTTATTTTATAGAGGTTTATATTTCACGACCACCATGGAAAGTCTGGCCAATGCATACTTGATATTTTTCAGTACATGAACAGGTTTGCACACTGTTACTGTATTGTTAAATGTTAAGTTAAATGTTTTAAAACAATACTGAAAATCAGAAACAACACTCAATTGCCACAATTTTGCACACTACACACTGTCACATTTGAATTTGTCCCTGCTGCATAAATGTTTCCTTGTCGAAATCTGCCATATATTACCCAGTCTGGTCTCATGATCTCCCCGGGAAAAGCCTAATCAATATAATGTTCAGAATTCTTCCTTTCATGAGTAATGCTGTCTGCCATTTCATACAGTGAGTTCAAATAGGCTGCATTGCACACATACCATGTCTGTGTGTCAAATTTTACCTCTAGGTGATATTTGGCATCAGTTAACAGTGGACTTAACTTTTAGATACTGCTTTTATCCTCTAAGTAATGTACCGAATATTCCTCAAAATATCTAATGACTAAATGTATTAAACCAAGTACATTTAAAGTACTTGTCTGCAGTAAATGACTCGAGCTGAGCAAGTGACAATGTGACATTTTCATCTCAAGCTTCGGCGAGCGACATTTTAATATAATTCATCCCAAACGGTCCATTCTGCATCCAAAACCTTCAAGATATACGTCTTTGGCCTTGAAACCCACAAATGTCCTTTATAAAATACTCTAAACCAGAGTAATTCACTCAAACTGACCAAGTGACGATTTCGTACAAATTTCGGCGAGCGATATTTTTACATCAATTCATCCCCAGCTGTCCAGTTTGCGTCTAAAACCTTCACGATAAGTAGTTATTGCCAAAAAAGTTTGATCGAAGTGAATTCGAAACACTGGGACGACGCAAAATGCAAAAAATATGGTTTTCCCCGTAGAGTTTATAGTCTTTTTGCCCTGAATGGCAGCCATCTTGGATTTATCATGCAGGTCACGCATCGGCTACGTATGAGTCAGCAATCTAGGTTTATTATATCTATGGGGCAAACACAATAAAGCAACAATAGCATGACACTAGGGACAAGTATTCCCATTGGGACGAGGTGTATATAGTAACTACGGCTGGCAGAGCCAAGCCGTAAGTTTAATATGCCTGTTGATAATTATTACACTGTAAACGGGTCAAGTTTTTACAAGAAAACCGAAGAGCTTAATTCTCCCTACGTCTTGCAATATTTTAAGATGATCCTATAGCTCCTCGTTATTATACTTCGATTTGACCCAAACGCTTGAACAGACTCGATATAAGTGTTCAGAGACGCATTCCTGACGACAAGGAATACGAGGGATATTATATTTCCAACAACAAACATTGCGCCTTCAACACTAGAAGATCGTACGGCGCATCGCTCTAAAACATCTATACCAGTGATGTTTTCCGGGGGAACGCGGTGGAACGCCGTCCCCCCACCTTTTTTACCAAGGGAACGGCGTCCCCCCTGCCAAAATCACACATGGGGGAACGCCGTTCCCCCTGGCAGGGATTAAATATGAGTGAAGTTCAGTGAACGCCGTTCGACACCGTCCAAATAATTTTGGCTATCACTTGTTCTACACACGTGTTATTTTTGCCGGCTATAATTGCTCAGCATCCCACGTGGAAATACTTCAGAACGTAATTTTGTCACTATTTTAATCTCTCTGAAACGTGATATACTTGCAGAAAATTCTAACAGACTAGCACAAAAATACTAGAGTCTGATAATTTGACGTCCGCTTAGATAAGTACTTATTGTCATAAGCGCGGATAACGTCAGGCAGCAGCCCAGCAGGATACAATTAGTATAGTCTTTCGCGCAATGGCGAAATTAAACATTAAAATGACAATAAAATGATCAATGGGAACATAAAACGATTCAATAAGACCATTAACATGATTGGTAAATAGGAAAGATTCAAGGATATCTATTATCTAAGCTTATTTAGTTACTCGCGAAAACGTCATATTTAACTTGCAAAGTTGCCTGCTTGCCGAGTTGCCGCATAACATAGCACTAATTGCATCATCGAAATTCGAAAGTTAGCTTGGTTTTAATGAGGTTATGCAATAACCAAGGTTAACAGCTAGGGAACCTGTGTCGTTGCGTCAGCGTATCACGTGACCGGGGGTGTAGCAAGTAGCATGTTTGCGTAATCGCGGCATTAACGATTTAACCACAGCACAGCTAGATCGACGTTACGGTTTAAAAATATATTTTTTGTTCTCCATCGTTCCGGCGTTTTGTTCTATTTCCACCAATTATACTAATTGGTGTGAATGTGTTAGCTCTTCCGGGGGGTGGTGTTCAGCTCAAGATGCCGTATTGATCTCAACCTGAGTTCAAGTAACAGTACTCGTTCCAGTCCACCCCTAGGGTTAACGGAGCTTGCATCTAACCATCCAAACGGGTAAGTATGGGTGGACTAAGGTGTTAATTTGCTTTTAGACATCTACCGCACGCAAGCTAGGTGTTTTTCAGGTATCATGTTCTACGAAATCCACTTCAAAGATTATGCTATTGCGTATGTACTAGTTCACTATGACAGTATGACTATGCATCAGGTAATTGACTATGCATCATGACTATTGACTATGACTATGCATCATCATTGAAATTATGATGTAATGCTTCTGAAAATATCCGTAATTTGCGATTGCGCAATGGTATAAAAATCAAGCCTAAGCCAGAAATTGTAGGTTGTTGACCATTGTAGTTAATAAGACGGATATTATGTCTAAATAATCTAAAATCGTTGGATTCTTTAAAAAATCTGCGAAAGACTCAATTTCAGATGTTGAGAAAGAAGCAAGAACTACTATCAGATGATGACAAATCAGACAAAAGCGATGAAGATGACAAAGCTGACAGAAATGAGAAAACTGATGAAGATGTAAAAGTAATATCACAAGTATTCTGGCAGGACCCTCGACTGAAGTTACAGTGGCTGATAAGATTGACAAGCCAAGCATCTGGACCGATGAAATGTGGCGAGAAAAGCAGCAACGTTACCCATGGCTACTGTGTAAAAATGGAAAACTGGGGTGTGATTTCTGTCTGTCTGCAAAAAGTTTAGCCGGTCCTCACAGTACGCAAGGACTTCACCTGAGCTCGGAATGGCAAACAACTAATGTCACATATAATGGGGTCACGCAAGAAGGAAGGCTGACTTCTTTACGGAAAAACTAGATTTACAAGCTATGAATAGCAAAATGTTGGATACAACAAAAAGAGTTTTCCGCACCAGCTACTTCATAGCAAAAAAAGACCGACCACTGAACGATCATCAAGAATTGATAGACAAACAAATTCAGAATGGAATCGACATGGGGATTGGTTTGCATTGTAGTATTCCTTCGTATTTCCACGTTTTTATATGAATTAACGACGTTTTGTCTAAATTTGTCAATATATTTTGATATTTCAAAACATATGCGCCATGTTGAATTTAAGATCTAGCCTGCGAACAGGCCAATTGAATAATGTAATCCCTCGTGAAATATTACGCCATTGTTGGTTGTAAGCCAATTGCTGATCAGTGGCTAACATTTCCTATTTTTTGGTTTGGTTTGTTTGGTTTGCGACTTTTTTAAAGAGGGTAACACTTTGACAGTAATGTAATAAAACAGATAAACTAGTGGCCCTCCCTAGTTACTGTAGTAACTATAATGTATTCAGTTAGATTTGTAGATATTAGCATAACAGTAGGATTAAGTAATTAACCTTAATAGATGCATGAGAGTATATAAGCATGTAGAATAACAAGGCGTTGCTGATTAATATTATATTGCATAAGACTCAACAAGACTCAACTGTTACAATATATAAACTTACATTTAGTATATAAATAGTATAAGCAATACCTAGAATATATTTACAGAAGCTATGTTATATAGAATACTAATACATATTAAAAATGCACAATTTTTCAAAATTTCTTGTCTCCTTCTGTTTCTCAATTTTTAAATTATACAAGTTCTTCTTAAAGTTCTTTATATTAGTGCTTTTCTTAATATCTAATGGAAGTTGGTTCCAGTCTTTGATTGTTCTAACACTAAATGTTCGTCCTCCTTCAGTGTTTTTCTTATAACTTAAATTTAAGTTTGAGAATCGAGTAGATATCGTATGAATATCTGAGTTTGTTTTTAGAATAGTTTTTATATACGTAGGTGTTGACCATAGATATAATAAACCTAGATTGCTGACTCATACGTAGCCGATGCGTGACCTGCATGATAAATCCAAGATGGCCGCCATTCAGGGCAAAAAGACTATAAACTCTACAGGGAAATCCATATTTTTTGCATTTTGCGTCGTCCCAGTGTTTCGAATTCACTTCGATCAAACTTTTTTGGCAATAACTACTTATCGTGAAGGTTTTAGACGCAAACTGGACAGCTGGGGATGAATTGATGTAAAAATATCGCTCGCCGAAATTTGTACGAAATCGTCACTTGGTCAGTTTGAGTGAATTACTCTGGTTTAGAGTATTTTATAAAGGACATTTGTGGTTTTCAAGGCAAAAGACGTATACCTTGAAGGTTTTGGATGCAGAATGGACCGTTTGGGATGAATTATATTAAAATATCGCTCGCCGAAGCTTGACATGAAAATGTCACTTGCTCAGCTCGAGTCATTTACTGCAGACAAGTACTTTAAATGTACTTGGTTTAATACATTTAGTCATTAGATATTTTGAGGAATATTCGGAACATTACTTAGAGGATAAAATCAGTATTTAAAAGTTAATTCCACAGTTAACTGACGCCAAATATCACTTACATGTATTTCATACGTAAGGTCCTGGTCCATGTGTAAGCCTACTAATTTTTGTGGCTTGTAACTTGCTCAATCTCTGTATTTCCTAAATGGATCTTCAGATCTAGATTATAGCTCTGCTCGAGACGTCGTCGTGAACGCTTCCCAACAGCCAATAGTGACTTTGTTTTTTCGATGTTAATGTGCATTTTGTTTCCTCTAGACCAGTTTTCAATATCACACGAGCGCTTAGTGTAGTGATTTCATTCCAGTTTGAGCTCAACGATAGAGTTGTATCGTCTGCATAAATATCAGCAGTAGTCGTGATAAGATAAATGTCATTTACGAATAAGAGAAATAGCAGTGGTCCGAGAATAGATCCCTGTGGAACCCTCTGCTTTACAAGTAACTTATCAGATGTAACTGCTCCCAGTTTGATATATTGTTGACGCCCTTCTAGATATGACTTGAACCAGGTAACACAATTTGCGTTAGCACCATAGATCGATAGTTTCTTTAGCAATAGCTCATGATTGATGACATCAAAAGCCTTACGAAAATCTATAAACACAAGTCCTGTGACCTCGACCTTATCCATATTAAATAGAATTTCGTCTGTGATCCTATTTATGCATTTTCAGTGGAAGTGCCCAGTTCGAAAGGCTGATTGTAGTTGGTAAAGCAAGTTATTTTCTCTTAGATAGGTAAGAAACGATGTTGCGACATGTTTTTCGAGGATTTTAGAGAGAATAGGCAACACTGATATCGGACGGTAGTTGTTTCCTATATTTCGTGATCCACCCTTGTGTATTGGCGTCACTTGTCCAATTTTCCATTTATCTGGAAAGGTATTTGTTGCTATAGACAAGTTCAGCAACTTACATAATGTATCAACAAACGCAGGGGCGATCAATTTGAGTACTCGAGTGCTAATTCCGTCATGACCAGTTGCCTTGCTAATAGAAATAGTTTTTATTATTTCTGTAATTTGCAGTGGTGTAATTTCAGGTATGGTAAATGTAGTATCGAGATGTAGTCTAGATGAAACAAATTCTCTAAGTTTAGAGTCATCAAAGTCTACGACATCAGGGTCATTTTTCGAGAATGTTGGTAAAATAACGATTTAACTCGTTTGCAATTGACTGTTCCTCAGAAATAATGCCATTTTCCGTCACCAATGTTTTTCATTTTTGTCTGAACCTTTTTTGTTCCACTCAAGATCTTTAGAGTATTCCAAATAGCTTTCGGATTTCCTTTATTCTGTTCTATTTTGTCACGAAAAAAATTTCTTTTCGCCTTTCTGATTTCATTTGTGGTTTTACACTCTTTGATTACATTTGTGATCCCAATCCTCCGGTTTATTTGTCTTACGCGCGCCCATTAGTGAATTATCTCTTGTTTTTATTAGTTGCAGCACTTCCCTCAGTCATCCAAGCCGGTTGACTTAATTTCTTAACACGCTTTGTCTTAAAAGGAACATGCAGATCGAGAATCTCATTAAGCCTAATCTCTACCGAACAGAGAACCTCATTTACATTGTCTGATTTGAATTCAGCATCCCACGGGGCATTATTTAATTTCTTGAAGTCACGATATTCAATAGTGGTATGACTTGGATTTTTCTGTATTCTACAATATTTTCGTCTAATAAAAACAGGAAGATGGTCTGATAGTCCTATGTTTGGCACTGTTATATCAGCGATATAAGTAGGATGAGTTGTGTGGACATGATCCAAACATGTAGAGCTAATCGGCCGCGTAATCGCATCGACGATTTCGCTCAAATTTAAGCTCCCCAAAGCTCTCACTAGACGGTGTTTCTTGTATGTTGCCTGATCAAGATATTTTATATTGAAATCTCCAAATAGGTGTAGTTCTTGGTTTCTGAAATACGCTGCTTCAATATTTAATTCAAGTTTAACATCCACATCCGCAGTTGTTGAAGGAGGGCGATATACAGCACCAACAATATTTTGGCGCTTTGATTTGTATGGGTTAATTTGTAGCCAAAGCGTTTCCACGCCGCTTTCCTCAAGGCTGGTAATCCTATCATCCCCGATATCATCGGTAACATAAGCGAGTATCCTTCCGCCTTTCGTCAAACCAACCCTATCTTTCCTGAATAACGTGTAACCTGGTATTTTCAGCACACTATCAGGCTTGGTTGGTTTGAGGAAGGTTTCAACAAGAAATAGCACGTCAACTTTTGCTCGTTTTGTAAATAACAGTTTAATCTGTTCAAGTTTGACGTCCGTTAGATTATTTACATTCCACTGACCAATCTTAAGACCATTTCCTGCAATAATATCGCTTTCATCCTCGTTTGTTTGGTAGTTTTCTAAACTGCTTGGACCGGGGTTTGGATTTACATCTCCGCTTTGCTTAATTCGTTCAAGTTGGGACATAGAAGTCAATTTAGTCACACCAACAGCATGTAGTTTCATATCCTTGTATATGGTAGTGAAAAATATCAAATTTATAGCCAATAAAAAGAGATAAGAACAGGAGCACGGAAGGAGTGACCCGACCACCATTTTGCTAGTCGCTGAATGGCTAAAAGCTAACGGCTATTACTATAACAAGGAACGGGGAATCGGGGAATGGGGAATGGGGAATACTAAAACGCGGAATCTCTAAAACAAGGAATACTAAAACGCGGAATCTCTAAAACCAGGAATACTTCAACACTAAATTATGTAATCTTTTATATAGACTTTATATTAATGTAAAAACGCGTTAGCTGAAACCGAAATACGAACCCGAAACATCTTCAAAATTTCGGGGTTTCAAGGCATATTGCTCAGCACCGTTGGAAAGAGCGTAAAAATCTGTACAACAAATCCGAATTTTTAAGCAATCGTTTAATTAGAATTTGCGCAAATCGTTTCTGAATATAGTCTTAATCAGCGCTGTAATTCTATTCTCTGACACGATGTAAATACTAAGAATTTTATTGTGAATATTTATTTAAAATTCAGGTTTTATAGGCTTGCGCTTTATATCGCTAAAACGGGCGAGAAAATCTATACAACATAGTCTAATCTCTAAGCAATAGCGTGAACAGATTTTGCGCAAATTGTTTCTGAATATAGATGTCTATACTAAAGCACGCGCTGTAATTATATATAGTCTGGCAGATGCAAACACCCAGATTTGTATCTTAAAATTTCGGATTTTATAGGCTTGTGCTGCTATGATGCTTTCTACCGCTAAAACGGGTGTGGGAATCTATACAACATAGTCGGATTTTGAAGCAATATTATGAATGGATTTTGTGTAAATTGTTTCTGACTATATCGAAAGTAACTATAAATCACCGCTGTTATTGTTTAGTTATATAGACATAAATCATAATGCTTAAACAGGGAACAATTGGCGCAATATTCAGAAACAATTTGCGCAAAATCCATTCATACTATTGTTTCGAAATCCGACTATGTTGTATAGATTTCCACACGCGTTTTAGAGGTGGAAAGTATCATAGCAGCACAAGCCTATAAAATCCGAAATTTTAAGATACAAATCTGGGTATTTGCATCTGTCAGACTATAGAATTACAGCGCGTGCTTTAGTATAGACATCTATATTCAGAAACAATTTGCGCAAAATCCATTCATGCTATTGCTTAGAGATTAGATTATGTTGTATAGATTTTCTCGCCCGTTTTAGCGATATAAAGCGCAAGCCTATAAAACCCAAATTTTAAATAGATATTCACAATAAAATTCTTAGTATTTACATCGTGTCAGACCATAGAAGCTGATTAAGACTATATTCAGAAACGATTTGCGCAAATTCTATAGTTAAACGATTGCTTAGATATGTTGTACAGATTTTTACGCTCTTTCCAACGGTACTGAGCGATGAAATAATAATAAAATCGGTTTATTAGAACCAAATTGCAGTATAAACTGAATTTCATGGTAGAATTTACAAAATGTACACTAATATTATTGTATTTTACAGTGATAAAATTGTTAAATCGTTCTGTATCTGTTCTTCGCATATTATTGGGCTCAAATCTTAAGTCGTAATTATGAGTATGTACATTGATCTGGTTTGCAATTACGTCTTTCAGAGAATTAATTGGAGCACTCTCAAGCTTTAGTTTATTAATGAAAAACTCGCACGAATTATGTCTGCGCATACATAACGTTTGTAGTCCTATATGGTTCAATGCATCAGAGTATTACATATCGGGAATAATAATACGAAGCGCTCTCTTCTGGATGGATTCAATGAGATCGGACTGATTCATCGTCAACGCTGACAATGCTGGAGAAGCGTACTCTATACGGGACCTAATAAAGGTTGAATATATAATAACAAGTTTTTGACACTCAAACCAGCCTTTTTTAACTGACGCAAAGCGTAAAGTCTGGAATTCGAATTTTTGATGACATAATCAACGTGGTCGGACCAAGAAAGATCATGCCTTAGCATCACTCCGAGCAGTTTAAATGAAGACACCGACTGCACCAAAACGCCGTCAATATAGATTGGACTATCATGTGAAAGATGATATTGAAGGAAGGATATAGTCATTTCCTTACATTTCTTGCAATTAAGTTTCATTCCTCTAACTGGCGCGAACTGCGAAACTTCATTCACAAGAATGGGCATAAGACTGGGAGAGCAACGGGGGATGACCTCCAAGGCAGTCGTGTCGTCGACAAACTTAATTCGCGCGTTCCAGTCCTTTAAAAGGGAATTCACCAGAATCGCAAACAGAAAGGGCCCGAGCTTAGTTCCTTGGGGTAGACCACAATTGACCCGTTTCCATGATGAAGTCGAAGAACCAATTTTAACGCAATGTTCGCGACAGGAAAGAAAGGATACTATCCATCTTATTATTGCCGGATTAACTTGAAGCTTTTGAAGTTCGTCGATGATGACATTGTGGTCAACCAAGTCAAAGCCCTTCTTAAAATCTGCAAAAAATATTCTAACAGAACATTGACCATGGTCTAGCGCAGAAAGGATCAAATGGAGAAGATATACACAAGAGCCTGGTTTGTTGACTACTTTGGAAGGGAAAATTGCTTCGGATCTAATTTATGAGCTACTTCAGACGTGAGAGATTTTAAAAAAAAACCTTCCATCACTTTTGATATCTGGGCTCTGGCTGTTAAAGATATCGGTCTTAAGTCATCTTCGATCGTTGAGGGAGGTAACACCTTAGGTATAGGAACTACAAAGGCACGTTTTAGCAGATCGGGAAACACTCCCTGACTCAAAATTCTTAAGAATTTTATTCGGAATCATATCAGGGCCAGGAGACTTGGTGGTCTTTAGATGTTTCAACTCTGAATAAACTTGCCCTATATGGGCAAGTAAACTATCAGAAACTTCAAATTCCATGCGACGTTAGTCCGACATGAAAATCGTTATATGACTCCGGCCAAGGCACATAGTATCATGTGCCTTGAAACCCCGAAAGATGTTTCAGGTTCGTATTTCGGTTTCAGCTACGCGTTTTTACATTAATATAAAGTCCATATAAAAGATTACATAATTTAGTATTTTAGTATTCCTGGTTTTAGAGATTCCGCGTTTTAGTATTCCTGGTTTTAGAGATTCCGCATTTTAGTATTCCGGGTTTTAGAGATTCCGCGTTTTAGTATTCCTGGTTTTAGAGATTCCGCGTTTTAGTATTCTTGGTTTTAGAGATTCCGCGTTTTAGTATTCCTGGTTTTAGAGATTCCGCGTTTTAGTATTCCTGGTTTTAGAGATTCCGCGTTTTAGTATTCTTGGTTTTAGAGATTCCGCGTTTTAGTATTCCTGGTTTTAGAGATTCCGCGTTTTAGTATTCCTGGTTTTAGAGATTCCGCGTTTTAGTATTCCTGGTTTTAGAGATTCCGCGTTTTAGTATTCCTGGTTTTAGAGATTCCGCGTTTTAGTATTCGAATCCTGGTTTTAAAAATTCCGCGTTTTAGTATTCCGGGTTTTAGAGATTCGGCGTTTTAGTATTCCTGGTTTTAGAGATTCCGCGTTTTAGTATTCCCCATTCCCCGTTCCTCATTCTCCGCTTCCCCGTTCCTTGTTATAGTAATAGCCAAAAGCTAACACTAACATAAACATAAACATAAACATAAACATAAACATAAACATAAACATAAACATAAACATAAACATAAACATAAACATAAACATAAACATAAACATAAACATAAACATAAACATAAACATAAACATAAACATAAACATAAACATAAAAATAAACATAAACATAAACATAAACATAAACATAAATATAAACATAAATATAAACATAAACATAAACATAAATATAAACATAAACATAAACATAAACATAAACATAAACATAAACATAAACATAAACATAAACATAAACATAAACATAAACATAAACATAAACATAAACATAAACATAAACATAAACATAAACATAAACATAAACATAAACATAAACATAAACATAAACATAAACATAAACATAAACATAAACATAAACATAAACATAAACATAAACATAAACATACACTAGAAATTCTGCCGTGCTGTCGGTGTGTTTTAAGAACATGGTAGCGTGCTTATATAAGACGCTGACGTGCTGCAAAATTTGGATATGAACACGATGGTGTGTTTTTCATTACAGAACAGCACACCAGTATGGCGGCAGGTGTGTCTGAACAGCACGCCTGATTTAACAACACACCGTCAGAAAGCAAGAACACGTCAAAAATTCACTACAACACAGCAAAAGTGTGTTTTTAAGGCCGTAGAACACGCAGCGTGCTTAAACAACACAACAGTGTGTTGTTGTTTCATAAGAAATTAGCGTGCTAAAAGAACACGTCAACGTGTTGTAAACGTGGCGGGAAAGTTGGCCAATCACGTCGTGAGTATTGCTGACGAGTTTGGACAAGAAACACAACCGCCATAACTCTAAAATTTGAAGCTAAATACTCTTTTGCAGGGAGTTTTTTTTATCTTTTGTTGTCTAAAGCAATGAAAAAATTTTGTCAGAGACTTTTAAACAATAGTTCGACGATGTTAGAAGGTTTTTGACCATTTAGCTCAAAATTTGGACTTGAAATAGTCGAAATAAACTCGGTATGGAAAACAAAAAGGACAAATATGATTTTAGTCCGTATTTACGAAGCCAAAGGAAAAACTTAATTTGGAAAGTCAGAGCGGCGAGTTTCAGGGATAACTCAGAAATTGACAATAAAGGTTAGTACTGACATATTATATTTTTAATGTTATAATAAAAATGCATATTTTTTCGTTTAAATAATCGTATTTTCAAGTTTATATGGATTGTAAAATTTGTTGCTCAGCAGTCGGTTTTTAAGCCTAAATTAGACTACCTTACCTTGCCTTAGACTACCTTAGACTGTCTTAGACTACCTTAGCCTACCTAAGACTATCTTAGCATACTTTAGACTACCTTAGACTACCTTTACAGGGTACGGCTGTTGACTACCTGAAAAATACAATAAGAACTTCGATGTTTCGAGCGAAGGCCCTTTGTCTGGAAGTTAGGGTCTGTTTATATGATACCGGCTTAAGGCGGGACGGGACAGTTGCCGAGATCCCGCTTGTAATATAAATTCTATTAAGTGTTTATATGATCCCGCTTCTATCCCGCCTAGACAGAATCCCACATCTGTTGCCGGGATCCCTCCATAGCCGGGACGAAAAATTTCCACATAAACACTCTATCCTGGCCAGGCGGGATGAACTTTTCTTCTGAGCATGTGTAAATCCCTTTTCTGCAAGGAAATATGACGTCAAGCACCGAGCTGGCTTCATCCCGGCAATGTATTTTGTCCATATAAACACGCCATCCCGCCTAGGCGAGTTTCCCGGCTAGCCGGGATGGAAACGTCCCGTCCCACCTAGACGGGATCATATAAACAGGCCCTTAGTAGAATGGGCCGGGGAAAAACATGTGCTTTTATAGTGAATACAAAAACGATCACGTGATAAAAAATACACCAATCAGATGGATTTAATAAAAACAACCCATAAACAAAATAAGGAAATCACATCACAAAATATAGTAGCATATAAGGAGCAGCGAACAAAAATAACAAAGCAAGAAAGACAGAAAATAAGGAATGAAATATGAGATAAGGTGAGATGTAGAGTATCTGCTGATGGCATGCATAAACAAATAGGAGTTAAATGTAAGAGAGGCGCTCATTAATGCCGAGAGGATGAATGGTGACAAGTTGAGAAATGAGACGCATTTCTTGGCTTTTGCGGCTATCGTTACTACCAGAAATGGGACACAGAGATCGAATTTTCATTCCCATTCTACTAACTTCCAGACGAAGGGCCGTTGCTCGAAACGTCGAAGTTCTTATTGTATTTTTCAGGTAGTTTTACACAACTGTCAACCGCCGTATTTGCTTTACTCTACCGACACTGGCACCTTACGTTCGAGATACCTTAGGGTACGCTAGACTACCTTAGACTACCTTAGCCTACCTTAGTGTTCTTTTGACTAACTTAGTGTACCTTAGCCTACCTTAGAGTGCCTTAGCATACCGTACCGTACCTTAGCCTGCCTTAGACTACCCTAGGGTACATTAGACTACCTTAGCCTACCTTAGGGTACCTTAGATTCCCTAAAGTAGGCTAAGGTAGTCTAAAGTAGTTTAAGGTAGTCTAAAATATGCTAGGGAACTCTAAGTTAGGCTAAGGTACCGTAAGGTAGTCGAAGGTAGTCTAAGGCAGGCTAAGTCTACATTAGAGTACCTTAGCCTACCTTAAACTATCTTAGCATACCTTAGACTACCTTAGCCTACCTTAGATTACCTTAGCCTACCTTAGGGTACCTTAGACTATCTAAGGTGTGCTAAGGCACTCTAAGGTAATCTAAGGCAGAGGTGGAAAAAGTATCGGATCATGGGAACCTAGTTACCAGAAATATTTTTGGATTTGAGCTTTTGCAGAACATTTTTCACAGAAATACCTTAAGTTCATAATGAACTGATGCGTAATAACAAAACTAGAGTATGCTCTAGTTTAGACTAGTAATTGTAATGCATTTTGTATTCACTATATCTAATTGAACATCACTAAAAATCATGAAACAACACTCCAATCAGTCCAATGTCAAAATCAATCAATGATAATTGAACCTCATTAATTATTAATTTTGAATCTGAAACCCAGGCTCCCAGCAGAAAAAAACTTTTCCACCTCTGGTCTAAGGTACCTTAAGGTAATCTAAGGTATTATAAACTAGTCTAAACTTGAGCTAAGGTAGTCTAAGGTACCCTGATGAAGTCTAAGGTAGTCTAAGGCATACTAAGACTACCTTATCTAGATTTTGTTGGCATCTCATTCGAATGAATAACAATTGGAGGGTTTTGTAGATGGAAAATTATTGAGTGTAAATTATATACATTTATTAGACCTAACCAGGAACAGCTGCGAAAAATGCAACTACAGGTCCCTGGCAGGAATCGAAGCTGCGGCCCTGCGATTCCGGTGCAGCGCTCTAACCAACTGAGCTACAGAGTCCAGTTGTCGAGTTCTACCCACAAGTTCATATACTAAGGGTACTGCCATGTTAAGTTGTGGGTAAATATCTAGATTTTGTTGGCATCTCACTCGATTGAATAACAATTGGAGGGTTTTGTAGATGGAAAATTATTGAGTGTAAATTATATACATTTATTAGACCTAACCAGGAACAGCTGCGAAAAATGCAACTACAGGTTCCTGGCAGGAATCGAACCTGCGGACCTGCGATTTGGGTTCAGCGCTCTAACCAACTGAGCTACAGAGTCCAGTTGTCGAGTTCTAACCACAAGTTCATGTATATATACTAGGGTACTGCCATGTTAAGTTGTGGGTAAATATCTAGATTTTGTTGGCATCTCACTCGATTGAATAACAATTGGAGGGTTTTGTAGATGGAAAATTATTGAGTGTAAATTATATACATTTATTAGACCTAACCAGGAACAGCTACGAAAAATGCAACTACAGGTCCCTGGCAGGAATCTAACCTGCGGCCCTGCGATTCCGGTGCAGCGCTCTAACCAACTGAGCTACAGAGTCCAGTTGTCTAATAAATGTTAGGTCTAATAAATGTATATAATTTACACTCAACAATTTTCCATCTGAATAACCCTCCAATTGTTATTCAATCGAGTGAGATGCCAACAAAATCTAGATATTTACCCACAACTTAACATGGCAGTACCCTAGTATATATACAAGAACTTGTGGTTAGAACTCGACAACTGGACTCTGTAGCTCAGTTGGTTAGAGCGCTGCACCGGAATCGCAGGGCGGCAGGTTCGATTCCTGCCAGGGACCTGTGGTTGCATTTTTCGCAGCTGTTCCTGGTTAGGTCTAATAAATGTATATAATTTATACTCAATAATTTTCCATCTACAAAACCCTCCAATTGTTAAGACTACCTTAGACCATTTCAGCCTACATTAGACTATATTAGCATACCTTGGACTACTTGAGACTACCTTAGCTTACCTTAGACCATCTTTGACTACCTTAATGTACTTTAGCCTACATTAGACGACCTTAGAGTGCCTAAGCATACCTTAGACTACCTTACCCTGCCTTATAATACCCTTACACTACCTTAGACTACCTTAGACTACGCTTAGCGAGATCTTGCCGTGTAATTGATTTTATAGTAAAAACTACTGTGCGTTTATATGGACAAGCGGGCTGGCCCGGTTCCCTTGAAAAAGGCGAGATCTCCCTTACCGGGATGAAAATTTCCCCATATAAACACTCAGTAACCGGGCCAGCCCGGTTGCTGGGAATAAAGTTCAAAGAGACGCCGCCGCCAATTTGTCTGCGAGCTATTTTTAGGAACTGTTAAAACAACAAAATCACCCGCTTGCCGGGATGAAATTTTCTCATATAATCAACACGCAACAATGTGTTCAACACGCTTTTACCGTGTCGTATACGCGGACAAAATGGCGTGTTCTTACAACACGGCGGAAAAACATAAACATAAACATAAACATAAACATAAACGTAAACGTAAACGTGAACGTGAACGTGAACGTGAACGTGAACGTGAACGTGAACGTGAACGTGAACGTGAACGTGAACGTGAACGTGAACGTGAACGTGAACGTGAACGTGAACGTGAACGTGAACGTGAACGTGAACGTGAACGTCAACGTGAACGTGAACGTGAACGTGAACGTGAACTGGGAATAAAGTTCAAAGAGACGCCGCCGCCAATTTGTCTGCGAGCTATTTTTAGGAACTGTTAAAACAACAAAATCACCCGCTTGCCGGGATGAAATTTTCTCATATAATCAACACGCAACAATGTGTTCAACACGCTTTTACCGTGTCGTATACGCGGACAAAATGGCGTGTTCTTACAACACGGCGGAAAAACATAAACATAAACATAAACATAAACATAAACGTAAACGTAAACGTGAACGTGAACGTGAACGTGAACGTGAACGTGAACGTGAACTACTATTAATCCCATCGACCGAGATGGCGAGAAAAATCTTGATATTTACCCATAATTGATCTGCTAACATTAACCATTGTATTTACCGAGGGTATACACTTACTCTTAGGGAACACAAATTCCCTCAGCATTATAAATTTTCATGTGCAAAGAACAAAACGTAACGAGGTGATTTTCATTTAAAATCGATAAAGATCAATTAAAATTTTTGTTTATTTGACAGCCATTTTGTTTCTGACCATGCAATCGTGGCAATGTTTATCTGTCTGTCCGTTTGTTTCTTTCTCTTGTCTTGTCTATTTGTAAGTTTTGTTTCTGCGCCGCGATTTATCCTAGGTAGTATAAACAAATGAATAGGGTGATCTATACTAGCAATGGTTCTGGGAAGAAACCATGCCGGATATTTTCCTGAGAGTTCGTCTGAGACTATGTGCACGTAAGTTCAAACAACGCAGTTAGTTCGTCTTGACGGGCGATTGGCAATTGTCCGCGCATTTCAATTTGTCGGTGGGTTACCGGGCAGGTCAATGTATTAAAATTTAATAGCTTGCTCATTTCTTGTATCCAATATTCATTTTATTCATTTGCACGTTCATTTAGCACTTGACATTTACTGAGTGAATAAGACGTTTTGTGAGACAGCTGGAAGCCGCCACGTTTGCACACTAAAGTTCAAAGTTTAACAGCAAATATTTTTAAAAATAATGTTTCAGGTCTGCCGGAAACCAGGATGGTTCGTTTTGGGTATCTTGGTTCTGTTTTGGTAAACTCAAGTGCGTTGGGTGCAGACTTCATTTTGTCAACAAGGCATTTTCAAGCCAAGCTAATTAGGTAAAATGACAAATTTTAGTTTTATCGAGCTATTGTCCTATATGCTTCTATTGATTAATATATCAACTTGTAAAATAGTAATCCTAAGTTATAGTAATTAGTATTACCAGCGTAACTATAATCTGTATATACGTATTTTGCTCTACTATTTTTAAACTATGTAAGCTTGCGTTTTTCAGTTCGTTTTTGAACTGCCATTCAAGTATTTTAATAAATCTAAATCTAAATATGCTACAGAGTTCGTTTCAAGAGTTGTTGGCGTCAAGCCAGGCATTGGCTGATGATCAATTTCATTGTAGTCTATAGTTCTATAAGCATGTTATAGTTAATCGTTTACTATGCCTATATATGATGTTTTCGTATGTCTACACATGCAAACTCGAGAGCAAATGCCAAAAAGATACTAGTATTAATACATATTCATATATTACTCTTTCTGTACTTAACACAAAAGAGCCTTGACATTTTGTCTCTATGGGACTAGACGCAATGTATTATAAAGCATTTAACTGTCTAATCAAGAACTTACCGGTACCCTATCAGATGAAAGTTCTTAAAAAGGTTGCAAACGCTTTTGATTACATTTCATGCAAATATAAAATTAGAACACGAGTGTTTATTGTTTAATTCCATCCGCCAGAAAAATGAAAAACCAAACTTGCCAATGGCAGCTAAAATAATGTGTCTATATTTGAAATGGCATATTTATTGCAACAAATAAAATACATCGCACTTCTGCGCAAATGTTTGTCTATATCTGTATACAGGTGGCTGCCCTTTCTTAAGTCTACTAGAAAAATATTAAAAAATAAAGAACGCCCTTCGTTAGTCGCTACACTAACAAGCAGATAAATGGCATTCGCCATTTTTTTAAAGTTCAAATACAAACCACAGCAGCGTATTGCAGAATACTACCCACGCTGGACCCCAACATTAATTTGAGATATTTTTGTCAGGTAGTTCAGACACAAACCACGGCAGCTTAGCTTATTAGTTGTACAATACTGTCTACACTGGACCCTCACACGTTTAAAATGCTTAAAACAGACCACTATTCATATGCCTTGCAGGCACTCATTAGTTTACTTTCTTTATATATATTGCATTCCGGTAGCTTTTCCTGCAGCGAAAAAAACGACATCCATTTCTCAAAATAATTAAAAACACACATGTCTAAGCTATACAGCCTGTAATAGAGAAATGAATAAATCATGACTAAAAGACTTCCTTGTAGCCTATCAAAAACGTAGTATGCAAATAATTGTAGGAATTTGATAGGAATTTAAAGACGATAATGATTCTCTATATCAAAAAATTAATGACGATTCCTTATATTATTAGTTGGAAATGACAAGAAATATTTCCGTTATAAGTAATCAACTGCATGGAACATACATGTAGGCTATATATTCATATTAAATAGTTAAAACATGCACCTATTTGAACATAACTAACTAAACTAACTATATTTATACTGCAAAGATTTATTTGCACTTCACTTGGTTGAACTAGAATATTGGTGTTTGGTGGATAATCCAAGTGAGTAGATATATATACAAGTTTAAGACCTAGCCAGGAACGGTTGTGAAAAATGCAACACTAGGTCCTCAGGCCGGAATTGAACACACGGCCCTGCGATTCCGGTACAGGAATTTACCTTATCACAACCCGCGCACCCGATAACTTATATATGCAGAACTTACGATTACAGCTCAGCAACTGGCCTCTGTGGCTCAGTTGGTTAGAGCGCTGCACCGGAATGGCAGGGCCGTGGGTTCAATTACTGCCAGAGGACCTAGTGTTGCATTTTTCGCAACCGTTCCTGGTTAGGTTTTAAAATTGTGTATATATCTACTCACTTGGATTACCCACCGAACCAAGTATATTTATACTGGATACCTCTATATAAGTTCTAAACTATTCTTCCTAGAGGTTCAGTAAGGTCTATTTTGTTATTGGTGCAGTGTTATTACAGGAGGAAACCGGAATAACCGAGGAAAACCTGCGGTGTTTGGTAGAGTCAAACTGGAAGCACTCTTCTCACATGCCACTGAGGTGATATTATAATCGGACAGCTGCATATTGCATGGAATCGAACCCCATCCAGTCACAGAGATGAAAGGCATGCATGCACTAAGCATGCACTGTGCTACCAACACGTCCATATAGATTCAAAGAACTGCAATCTTCAACCCAAACATCTATACAATACTTCGTCAACAACAACAATATAAAACAACCACAACAAAAATAAACTTTTCTACTTTTGTATATTGTTCTATTTAGAACCGCTGCACGTGAACGTCACCAAGCAAGTTTTCGTAAATTCAGTTTTGGGATGCGCACAGCTGTGCCGAGCGGGAAAATCATGCGAAGCTTTCAGACATAGGAACGTTCGGCATGACTGTATATATATTTTATTCTAAAGTGTTTGTCCACCTTGTTGTGAGTTTTTTTTCGAATAAGCCATTCAGTAGTTCTGACAATTTGACTTATATACAAGTGCGATGATCGGGTCAGTCGTGTACTACGTCGCTCTGTTTGCTTTTGCAATTTTGTATGTAAAGAAACAAGCGTTTTGTACTTCAAACATAATCTATCAAGAGGAAGTATTCGAAGTAACGCAGGATTTACAAGAGACTTTTATTTACTCGTCGCTGTGGTCATATAGGGTCACGGGTGTTTTATAGGATATTTTACTAAATATGGACGATTCTACTTGTTTGGCAAACACCTCAGATTCAGAGACAAACGAAAGCGAAGCTGGGGGTAGGCAAGCATTACTTTATTGCAAAACTAGTAACGGGAGAGCTGCTGGGATGCCTGTTGTTATTGTTCTGCCTAAAAGTGAAAAGGTGTTAGACTGGAAAAACTGTATACGTCGAGCTATTGCCGAGGCAGAATTATTTCCCTATGATGAAGTAATATTGGACAGAATGTCCTTTATCAACAAAAATTCACGGTGTTTATCTCTGATAGCAATAACTGGTGCTACTGGAGTTCAACAGGTAGATTTAGAATATCCAGCAAAACAAAACAACGGCCGCCTTTCCACATCCCGTATCAAATTGGGCTGCGATTGGCACCAGAAAGGTAGGGCTCCTGTTTATACACTTACCAACAAGTTCGTAATAGTAAATTCACTGATTAGCCTTTTGTATTTGGCAGGGCATGCAACACCACAGCGTTCATCACCAAGATTACATGCTGCTGGCAAAAGTCCAAAGGTCTAGATGTTTGTAGCAGCAAACATCAACATCTCGGGGACCACAGAAGGCAAAGATACATGCACATACAAATTTTTTGTTACAGCTGGTGTAAAACAATTTTCAAGTGTTGCAGCAGGCCCAGTCTGTGTAATTCACAATGTTCCACAGCAAGAAGGCCTCAAATATATAAAATGCCGTTTGAGGGAAGAAATTACAGATGTCTGTCTAAAAGCTGGATTGTATTGGTTGCCTAAGCGAGGCAAGCAATGCCATACCCTAAACACAGAATCAGATTTTCAGACAGCAAAGGATGTCTACCGAAACTCACGTTGTGGAAATGTTGAAAATATGCGACTGGCTGTTGTAACATTTGCAGGTAATGGCATAGGCTAAAAACATTTATGGATGAGGGCAAATGTCTTGAGGGCAAATGTCCTGCCCCCGGGCAATGGGTAAGTGGAAGATGTTCCACCCGCGGGAGTGAAAAAGTTGAGTTTTATATAGTTTAAAATTGTAATCCTGCTGCAACCACAAGGAGCTTTAGAGGATAGCTTTAACTTACTTCTAAAGTCCTATGTGGATTTACATTGTGTTCAATGTCCCGGGGTCTTATAGCCATATGCAATGTCTGGCACCGGTGTGGTGGTGCACCAATCTGCAAGCAAATTCCCAACCGCTGGGAATGGCATGCACAGCAAATTCCCGGCAGTGTCCTGGCCGAGGAATTGTTACTCATTTAAATATTATTAGGTAATGGCCGTAATTGTATTTTTGGTATTAAGAGAACATTCAATAATTTATATGTCAGGGGTGGGTAGTACCTACATCTTCAATAAAGCTGAACATATGCTTATCTTAAATTAATTCTGGCATTTCAAATTTCATAGGCTGTCCAAATAAGTGCTAAATTGTCAATTATCTGCCTTTTTTAATACTATATGTTTTGTAACTCGTGCTTGGAAAGTCTGCTAATAATTACAGTGAATTCTACTTCTTTTAACTTTACTGAAAAAGAATATCTAATTAATGAGTAGGTATGATACAGCCTGTTAAAAGTCTAACCCTTTGGAATGAACGGTTTCTTAAAAAAACAATTCACATTATTTTCAACCCAAAACCTATAATTGTCAAATAAACCCATTGAACATTGTTATTTTGAGGAGCTGCAACCCTACCCAAACTTTTTGTGACCTGGGTCAATTTTTACTTGACCCGGTATCTCTGATAAATAAAAATGTTTAAAATAATTTATTTGCAGATGCTAGCAAACCAAAATCAACCAAGAAAGTACTATAGTCTATAAGAGCCTGCATGGTCAGGCTCCGCAGTATATCAAGAATTTATTTAGAACAAACAATGATATAAACGGTAGACAAACTCGACATGGTGAATACAATTTAGTTTGTCCTAAATTTAATTATGTAACTGAGGGAGGGAAATCTGTAACAGTCAGTAGCATTAAGATATGGAACAATCTCCCCAAAGAGATCAAGAGAAAATCTAACGTTACTTCTTTTAAGTTTGCCCTTAAAAACCACTTCCTGGACTCATATAAGGGTATTGATCGATTTGAACAGTTAATGTGATCAGTAAAGCTTCAGTAAATTGTAGATATGTATATATATAATCCTAAGATCTCTTCTATAGTTCTCTTTCTAAATAGCTTTATCGTTTTAAAGTAGATATAATATATAACTTTGTATATATTGTATGAGGGCCACAGGTTTTTCAGCTGTATTGCTGTCATGTGTTATTTTACCCTCTTTAAATGAAGTTGTTCATTCATTCATTCAAAGGTGTAAAACGAAGTATTTTGTCTGGAACTTTGCAAACCTCTAAACACAGTAAAGTACCAATTAGCTCTGATTGTAGTGATGATGACCTAGATAATACTGCAGATGAAGAAGCATACTTGAATTTCCTTGAACAGGGAACCGAGGATAAATTGAAAGATACAAATGATAAATGGAACAAGGTTCATGTGGAATTGCGTAAAAGCCTGGAAAAATCGGGAAACCTTGATCGTTTTGGCATAGCCCATCTAAGCCTATGGACAGATCTCATTATAGAAGGCAGGGTTTCCGGAGTAGGTGAAGAGCCTGACTGGAGCAAACACCTAGATATTGTAACAGTCCAACCTGTTCCTAATCGATTAAGCGGGGAGGAAAAGGTAAAAGGAACAAATGATCTGTTGGCTACAATGATGATGCAGCAGGAAATTCGCAGAGAGGAGGAACGGCATAAAGAACAAATTCAAAGGGAAAGGAAGAAAAAAACAAGAATTGAAGAAAGAAAAACTGAAAGAGATCATCAGCAAATGATGCAATCAATGTTTATGTCCGTGTTGTCTTCGAACATCCGTTCACCTACATCAATGCAAACCAATGCCAATGCTTCAGATGTTTTCAACCAATTTACTGGTCTACTAGTTCGGGGATCAAAAGATGAATCATGCAAAGAGACATGTGGACTTGCAGGTCAGTTTTCACCACATGAAATATCTTATTCAACACGCAGTCCTGCAACTTATCATCAACTGAAATCTAACAACTGGTCACCATCATCTTGTTCCTCTTGTAGTAATAGCCCCAGTAGCCCTTTTGAAACACAAATAGAAGCTGCAAACCAATGGAATGATTTTAATTTCACTCACACGTCAAACAGCACATTGGAAAGTTAATAATGTACAATAAATGTAGGAGGAGTGAAGATAGCAAATGTTTATACATCCAACAATGGGTTGGCAATAGACCTTAGAAGTGCTTACGTCACACAATTTTCAACAATCGATAATTGTCCCAACTGTATCCCATTGTGCATTGTGTATCCCACATAACTAATGAATTGTAGGAAACGATTGGGACAGTTTACGTCAGCACTTCTAAAGTCTATTAACCTAAATTCTCATATAGCTATAACAAAGATAAATTTACTTTACATTGTACAGTACTACTTAGTTCATATAACATATTATTTTAGGTTTACTTCAGTTGACCGTTGGACAGGTTTCAGATATGTTTTGCCAAATGCATATGGATCAATATACACAGTGCATTGAAGATAATGCTATTGATGGTGCTATCTTATCATTCATAAGTGATGAAGGTCTGAAGGTTATTGGAGTTAGTAATGCACTTGCTACAGTTGCCAAGAAAAAGATGAGCATTTAACACACCGTATATGTTGATAACGTACAATAATTGCAATTAAGAACTATATGTTATCGACTATGATTGGATCAAACCCGTTTTTCATTGAAAGTACCTGTTTGAGTGAGCAATGATTGGGAAAAGTGTTAAGGCCCATTTTCACTATCCTGTTAATCAGATCAGAATCTCTCGATCCATGTGATAAAACTACAAAAACATTTTGTATTTGGTAGAACTTGCAAATAGATATACAAATACTTTCATGTACAAGTATGTCTATTACTATCAAGTTGTTAACAAAATTAAATCCACTAAGAAGAAATATTGGATCTCATTATCTGTGTGAATACACTGAATAGGGTTTTAAAAATAGAGAGCGGATTGCTCACACTTGCAGGTGTTTTATAAGCATATAGTGATCCAAACCATGTTCTTGTTTTGTTGTGTACACTTAACATTGATATGCTACAGGTCAAGTCAACGGTCTTTGTTTTTTGACATGCAAGTACATGTAAGTTAATTTTACCGGATGGCCATTGGTTAACTACAGTACTATGATCACCTTGGCAGCTTTTATTGTAACTGGGAATTGAATTTCAATTTTAGAAAAAGGGAATAATTCTAAATTTTCCCTTTAACAGAGAAATTACTATAAATTTTTGAATTTCCTTGCATTAACATGCCTGACCAAACTTAACATCCCCAAAGCACACTTTTTACCGCGCAATGAAATCGATTGAGTTAAATCTATTTTCCTCGGTGATCATGATATCATAAACTTATACCTGTACCATATCATATTGGAAAATTAGTGATTTACCAGTCCTTCAAGCCTTGATAAGATTTGGGACCGAGATCCTTCGTTTTTGTAGCTTACACAAATTCTCCCACAGAATTTGAGGATGTTTAATCACTACTTTCCAATGTATGATCATATTACTTATAAATAACATTTAATATACACACCATTATTGGTTGAGTTCATTGGTTGAGTTATGTTTTGTTTTCTATTGTCTGGATAATAATATAAATACATATACACCGTAACAATATTAAAAACTGTTTTTTCTTTTGAAATGAAAAGATCTATAGACCTTACACATGCTGGTGTAAATTATCCCATGCAAATGTTTCCCACAATCCATTTGTTTTTAGGGAATGATATGTAATACGGTATACAGTAGTTGGGACAATTATTGTGCCTCTTGTTAACCAATTAAGGCACAATTCGCCCTGGTGTACCTAGAACAGTAGCGCCGGGCAAGGAATAGGGACCTGGTACTGGACTATGGTGTACCCTAGTACCACTGTGCTATTTTACTTTGTCTAACGCGCCAGAAGATTTTACTTGTCAAGGGGAGACCCTTGTGCCTTAATGGGTTAATTAATCTAGGTTGGGTAACATGAATACTGTTGGTAAAGTGCATTATTAAACCAACTAATATTTTACTTAATTAAAAGCCAAAATATTTTACTTTTATGATGTCATGCAAGGTTATTGTGCAAAGCTAAGGAAGGTCTCCATTTGACAAAAATACACCTTGACTATTGCAAGAGCTGGCTTGTAGATGGTATATAATTTTAATGCATCATTTATTGCACATATCCACATTTAGTAAAGAACTCTTCTGCAGAATCTTCAATTACATTAACCAGAGAAAAAAACCCTAAGTAGAGACTAATTTAAAAGCATACACACATATCACAATATCTGATAGTGTAGAGTTACAAGTAAAACAAAACTATTGCCAGGCGATTCTACTGTCGAGAGGAAAGCATTGGGTGCGGCAGGCTTTTTTTCAGGGATTTTTTAGGAACGGCCCCAAAAACTCAATCTTGAATTGAGTTTTGAAACTCAATCTTCTCACCAAAAGTTTCAGTGCAGTAAAAATGAAGTTGTTTGAGTTAAATTCGCGACTTTTAATTCCCGACAATTAAGAAAAAATGGCTGGAATTCATTTCACAACACAAGAAAAACTACGCATTTGCCATCTTTAACCAGGACGTACTCTTTTCACTTTAAACAATTACCCCCGACCCCGTCTCAACTACATTTATTGGGTACAGGTGTCCGCCTCCCCCCCACCGGGTGGGACAGTCGCCCCAGACCCGCAGCTGTTCAGCTAAACTCAATCTTCTCTGCAAAAACGGACCCAAGAAAAAACCCTGACAAAAAACCTGCGCGGGTAATGGTTTAACTACTTGGCAAAGGCTGGGTTCACATAAATATTATATGACAAAGAAAAATATTTATAATGCTGCCTTACATCATCTATAGCTTGTGCCAAGCAATACTTTGGATTTATGCATGTCAAATGCCTGTTACGCTTTAGATAAGTCTTGGCCACATTGAAAACCAATTCAATTGGATTGAAATCAGGTGAGTAGGGTCTATATCAAAATGTAAAAGAAAAAAATTTGAGTGTATTTAATTTAATATTGCCTACAGTTATTATATATTGCAGCAAACGAGGGCACAAAGTCAAATCGTACATTGAGGTACTTACGGTAGGAATAAGATTATACCTCCCCTATTTCTCACAAGATTTATTGTTTAATTTGAATCATGGATTCTGCAGTTGTCCAAAACCACTACAGATCGAGGCTCATTTAAAGCAAATCTTCCAATATGAGGGCAAACAAAATATTCCATAAAGAAATTAAAAGATGTTGTATTAAATGCTGTTGGGACAGTATGGGTTGCTACAATTCCGTTGATATCAAGTGCTGCTATAACACTATACCGATCCTCTCGAACAAAATTTCCAACCATGGCATTTAAGTGTCCAGGAATAAAATGTCCCATGAATCTCTATAATATAAAATATAACTATTATTATATTTATATAATATAAAAAGTTTGGTATAACAGACGTTTTTATAAATCATAAAATCTATACAGTATTTCATGGTGTTTTAATTCCTCATCTGGAAATTTTACCATCTGATAAAATTAAATCACATATAAAGCCTATAGTAATAAAATTCCTAATATCATAAAAAGGTTTCTGTGTTGCATATTTTTTGAACTTGCAAAAACTGTGAAGAAGCGATCACAATCACCTAATTATTGTAACTTGTGTCTGAACTCTATATTACCTGAAGTCTCTTTTTGTCTTTTGTTGTCTCATCAATAAACAGAAGCATATTTGTTGATATGGTTTATAAAAATCGAGAGAAAGTAGCCCTCTTAATCTCATTTCTTTGTTTAGCAATGACTGTTAACTAAAGCAAAAATAGAAAATGCCTATATTAAGCCCTATAATGCTCATTAACTTAGATGATTTCATTACATTATTTAATTACTCATTAATTACATAAATTACAATAAGAAACTGATCCAAACTAAATACTAACTCTAGTTCAACCCTAATTATCCCCTGAAGGGAGTAGACTCACTGAGAGAGTAAATATGGGAAGTCATATTTTTACCTTCTTGTAAGTAAAACCAAGTCGAATTATTGACCTGCACATGGTAGAGATGCTAATTTGTTTTCCTGTAATTTCCAGGAACCAATCTTTATATTCATCTAAGTAGAGCCCTGGTTTATTTTAAAAATTGCCTTAAAATTCTATAGTATATAAACTTTGTATTTGTTTTAATATACAGCTAACATTTATAGTTATACACACTCAGAGCTAACGTACACAGTTTTCCAAAAAATTCCTCCAATTACAGAGTCCACAAAGCGTATAAAGGTATTACACGTTTGACCAAAAAATCAAATGCGCTGAATGGCCTAGACTAGTAAATAATATAATTTTATAGACTGCCTCTTCAACTCACCTGATAACAACCTTAGTTTCCCTCTCCTCCTGGCTTTAGTTACATCTCCTTTCCATCTATAAATCGCTCTGACTTTATCCACGAACCTTCTGCTCACAAACAAGGCTTTTGCGGTCAGTTGGACAGACGAACCCGAAAGAAACTGGTGGTAAATTACCCTCCAGCGAAGATCATCGTCAAATCTTTCATCGTTCAGACATTCACAGAAAAAAGCAAATTCAAATTATAACAAATAATTTGTAGCCAGGCCTGCGTCGAACGTCGAGCGTCGAACGATGTTTGGAAGCGAAAAAAAATGCGGAACGCACATAACAGTGAAATGCGTAGTAACAACATGCAAGATTATTACTTATGCAGATGATACGGTGGTGTTTACATCATCAAATGATTTCGATGTTATCCAAAATAAATTAAATGAGGATATGGACTGCGATATGGCTGGTTCTGCGATAACGAGATGATTATCAATTCTAAAAAAGGCAAAACTGAGGTGATGCTTTTTGGAACTGCCAAAAGACTAAATCTCCTCAACGGTTCCCAGCTTGACATTGCTGTAAATGGAACTGCAATAAACACAACGACAAGCTACAAGTATTTAGGAGTTCATTTGGATCCTACACTGAATCTTGCTACTCACTTTGACAAAGTTTATAAGAAAGCTGCTGGAAGAGTCAATTTGCTACGGAGAATTCGTCCTTCTGTTGACATGGATAGTGCTGAAAGGATATACAGGACTATGATTTTGCCTGTTTTTACATGTTGTGGATCAGTAAGTCTTGATTGGTCTGAAAACCGGAAACGAGCGTTCAAAAATATAGAACGTCGAAGTTCCAAAATAAAACCTCGGGACAGTCATCACAAAGTATAGACCTCCGCATTCCATCAGTGGGTAGTCTGATTAAACGAAGAACATGTTCATTTGTTTTTGATTGCTTAAACGATCAAGTGTGTGCCCCTTTTAAAAATTACTTTTTACGATGTAACCATGGGGTGAACACAAGGAATAACAAATCAGCTGTCGAACTTCCAAAAGTTAAATTGGAGTTTGGTCGCCGAAGCTTCAGCTTCTTGGGCGCCACAGTTTTTAATGGTCTACAAACTGAAACTAGAAACTTGAAATCCAAGATTTTTTTTTAAAAATCTCTCGAAGGACAATTTTTATAGTTGCCTATTTTAACACTTGTACTTTTATATATTTATATAATGTATCTTTTAAATAAGGATAGTTCATGTAATATACGTATTTTATATAGTTTTTAGTTTTACAGGACCTCGTTGATAACGAGTTTCATCCTGTGTAAATATTCGTAATTATTATTATTATTATTAACATAGAGGCCGTTATATATCAGCATGTTATTCACGTTAGCAGTCAAAGATCGGCAAAACAGGACTAATGGAGTTCTGTTTGCGTAGAGAGCAAAATTCGTTAAAATATATAACAGAACTAGAATCTTTCATGACATCTTGTCACACTGAACTACATTAATATCTTTCTTCTCAATTTTGGTAATAAGCATTGTAAAATATAAGCGGAAAAGCATTTATTTCGGGAATTATAAACTCATATGGCCGTAGTCGGCCGCAGATAAACATCATTTTACAATAATCTCCCACAATTTAAGACAAAACTGGACAATTACGTCAAAACAACACAACCACACTTCCCGAAATTAAAGGCAGCCTAAGATTGTTGTTCAAAACAAAGGGGAAGGTTGTCTTACAGAGTAAATCAACTAATATATACAAATCTAAATTCAGTCGCAACATTCGGAAATTGCTTTGCCTTTACACGGCAACTTCCTCGAGACGTCATGAGGTCAATTAACCTGCAAACGAAGCGCCACCTGCCGCATAGATGCCCTAGATCTAGGCTGACCGAAGCCATATCAAATATGGTCCTTTAAACAAGCGCAGAAGCCCTAGATACTAGGTTATTTCGACCAAAAATTGAAACTAATTCGAGAACTTACCTTCCAGTATACTGTCTCGGTACTATGCGCAAATATACCAATTGATTTAGAGCAAATATTTATTTATTTATTAAAAATTATTTTTACACGGTAGCCTATTCAGTGTTAACATTTAAACTATATACAACACTGATTTTCAAAGGGCCGTGCATATACAAAACAAATATCCCAAATTATTTTAACAATATACTATATTACAAAGGAAACAACAAAGTAACAGATGGACAAATTAAACAACTATATACAATCATTTGGTTATCTCAAGTCGCCCTTTAAAAGTATTAATTGATAGCTCTCGGAAGTCGTCAATTATATCACAAGATAATTCGTTCCACGACTTTGCCGCTCTATACGAAAAGCTTCTTTTCAGGAAATTAGTCCTTGGTTTTGGGAGTGCCAATTTAGTGTTGTTACTTCTCAGACAATAGTAATCGTTTTTACACTCAGTAAATAATTCTGTTAGATAACCCGGCGCTTGTCCGGTTATAGCTTTAAATGTCATAATTGCTTCCCTCTTTTTTAAATCAACCTCAATTTATAACCAATTGAGGTCTTCCAAAATTTGAGTGGAACGAATATCGTATGTGCTTGTAGTTATCACACGCGCAGCTCTCCTTTGTAGTTTTGATAGCTTATTAATTATGGTACAAGATCCATCGTTCCAAATTGTCGAGCAATAATTAAAGTGAGGCAAAACAAATGCATTGTACATATTTATTAATGTATGCCTAGGAACAAATGATCTAGCTCTTTTCAAAAGAACAATATTCTTTGAGATTTTCTTACATTGTGTATTGTTGTGTTTGTCCCACTTTAACTTCTCGTCAAAAATCATGCCAAGTGACTTTTTATAATAGACACGTTTGATATGTCTGCCACCTAGTGTCAATACTAGACTATTGTCGACTGAGGCAAGACGAGATCTCGAGCCAATAAGCAAAAACTCGGTTTTCTCTTCATTTAAAGTAAGTTTATTAGCTGTTAGCCACTGATGAACATTTCCAAGTTCTTCATTGAGTTTGATTTCAATTTCGCTAGAATTTTGTCCCTCGTAGGTCAGATTTGTGTCGTCGGCAAATAGTGTAGGTTTTGACGTTTTTAAGCTATTTGGAAGGTCATTGATGTATAAAAGAAAAAGAATGGGGCCAAGATTAGAACCTGTGGTACCCCACATTTGATATTTTTTGCAGACGACATCTTACCATTGACCGAACAAATGTGAAACAACTTTAGGAGACAATACAATAGTGCAATTAGAAATGTAATCTATCTGTCCATTATAATTTGTCCAGCTAAATCAAATGCATACTAGTTCCTTTATCTAAACAGGGCTAAAAACAACTGCCGGACAAAATGACCGGTCAATTGATTTTAGCTTGGTGAAATTTTTTTCTGACCGTTCATTTTTAGAATGAGTAAAATACAGCAAATACTAAAAAAGATCACTATTAATGAGCGAGATATGATTTTATTACTTAAGCATACACTAAACTAAATACTTACAGATGTGAAAGAAATGATACCAAAACTTTCTTTAGACCTCGCACAATCTATTTGAATGAAATCACGTTGTAAAACAGTCAACGTTATGAAATATACAGTGTTTCTCTGACACGATTTGAAATATACAGTCTTTCTCTGATTCTGACACGTTATGAAATATACAGTCTTTCTCTGACACGATAGAAATCACGTTGTAAAACAGTCAACGTTATGAAATAGACAGTCTTTCTCTGACACGATTTCAGCTGTGAGAACCCGAAGAAAAAGACGAGTTAACATTCTATCGGAAAATATACAAATTTGACCGGTCAAAATGACGGGCGAGACAAAAAAGTGACCGGTCAAGAGGCATTTTTGGCCGGTCATTGTCCGTTGACCGGCCGTTATTGTTAGCCCTGCTAAAAAATCAAATAGGTTTAATTACATAGGCATAGCCAAAATATTAACTGAAAGTAAACGATGGTCAACTCGAAACACGAAAGATATTGCCACTTTGACAATCGTACACTTGTTGTCATGTTGAGTGTAGAAGTAATGCTACAGTAGCTCTCAAATGTTCATGGCCATTTTCTTAATATAATTTCTGCCCTGTAGAGCAAATATATATAGGAACTGTTTCTGCTGTTTCAAAATAATGATGTCAATATCTCATAGGGTCCCGTTGGAAATTTAGCCCTGCGGCTGGATACTGCTAAAGTAAGCGAATAATTATTCACTGAACCCCCATTTGTAGTGTTATAAAAACAGAGTGATCCTCCCTTTTTGAGCAAGTGAAAATTTAATGACCCACCATTGGATTCCTTCTGCCCCCTTCTAAAAATGAGTGCTCCGTTATAAATAATAATAATAATATTTATTCAGGAAGCTCCACTCACCGAAGAGTTTTTCAGGGAGGTCCTGTAATATATATCTTTATTCTCTACATATATTCTTATTTCTCTACAGCTATTGATATTTTTTTATTTTCTGCAATCTGATTGGCTGCGTGAACGGGCAGCTTTTTGCGATATTTACCGTGGTCCAAAGAGTTATTTTTTTGAAAATTTTTGTTTATAAAAAGGAATTGGGAATGAAAACCATTTGAGAAACAAAGAATTCCCCCCAAAATATGCTTGGATTATATTAAACTAGTCAGTTACTCCCTAAACGATGTCAAAATTTTAAAATTTTAAATTTTATTTAAAAAACGAAAAAAAGAGTTTAAATATAAACAATTTAAAGCTACGGGTCTACGACTTTCGGCTTTGCCGACATGCAGCATGCATCATATCTTTTGAGAATTTGCTGTGATTTGGTTTCTAAAATTTATAAAAAATAATCATAACAAAAAGTTCAATTGAAAACAAGACATTTCTTCCAAGAAAACAAGATAAAACATTTTTTTCATCTTAAATAGCGTTTCAACGGTACAAAAAACAACAAATTAAATGTTTTCGACAGAGCAAAGTCGAAGGGCTACTCAAAACGGGCAGTTTTAGCAAGTTTAAACGATGAAAAGCCACATATAGACAAAATTTGAATAAACAGGCATACCTTTTTCATCGTGTCTTGAAATATTTGGAAAATTATAGTCCAAGAACAATGCAAATTCCTATCCTTGTGCAAATTCCGAGGCAAATTCAGTTGCCGGCGAATCACTACCTAGACTAGTATCGGGTTAACAAGGCGGTTTGAACACTTCAACAGCAACACGAAAACACTTGAACAGCCAAAAAGTGAGAAAATATCACAGCTGCCATAATCTTGAGTAAAATATAATGTAAAAAGATATGTTTCCTACAAGACTTTTGACTGCCTGCTTTCAAACTTCGCAATCGGCATGTTTTGATTAGGCAACGCCACTGATCTCGAACAACACTGGAATCTTTGATAAATTTTCAATTTTCCATGAAGGAAAAAAATAAAAACGTTATTTAGCGTTTAGGTCAGTCCGTACTGAAAAATATTTTCCCTCGGCCTCAGAAGCGTCCCTCGCCCTTCGGTCTCGGGCCGCTTCTGAGACCTCGGGAAAATATTTTTCCAGTACGGACCTCCCATCCGGTAAATAACAGTATATTTACAAATAATTATTTAGCTAGACTATTTTAATATTTGTTTAAGCTATCTAAAGTAAACCTATTAAACTACTCAGAAAATTACTTCAAAGATGCTTTATTTTATGAAAAAAATGTATTCAACTACCTAAAATTATTTTAGAACTTACAATTTATTTTCTGGAGGATAAAACCGAAAGACAACTTCAGTGGAAGGGCAAACAACTGCAGGTAAAACCAGTATTTATACTTTTCGTTCGTACTTTCAAGCTCGATGAAAACTAAGCATTTAAACATTGCAAATTTCCCTCCAAAACATGTAGTCGATCTGTGTTTCGGCTTCAAATGGCGAAGTCGGTCAAACATTTTGCCAACCATGGTCATTTTCACGGAGTTCACAAAGACATACAAAATAGCAAGGAGGGCTCAAAATACAAGATCAAGGACGAGAAACTGTCAAAGACTCAAAGATTGTTCAAAATGCTTTGCTGATTGCCGGTTATATGGCGAACTCACCTGTTTTTCTTCGGTGAAGTAGATATTTCAAAGCATGAATTTGCGAAGCATGTCATGTTGTTGTCTCATTCTCATTGGGGTTTCTTGGTTAAGAATTCACTGATTTCGCTCAAATTTTAACCACGATTTGCTAAGACCTTTATGTTTATTTTACGGTTAAAAAACTCAAGGATGTCAAACAAGAAGCACTATTCTAACTGCAATCATGCGTAACATAGGGTATGAAAAACTGAGTCTGCATTCACTCTGGATCAGTTTGTTAAACGAGACTCCGGGTGTCACTCTATTCTTGGACATGGCCGAACCCGTAGACGTACGAGTTGTTTTGCCACCTACCTAAAGGCCGGTTTACAGTTCGCGCGAATACGTCGCGCGAACTGGATAATTATTCGCGCGAACATAGCGAATCGGGTTTACACATTTAAAAATTCGCTCGAAAATTTGCAAACTTGCAAAAATCCTGGCTCTTGATTGGCTAAACTTTAATTCGTTCGCTGGCGACTGGCGAAAAAGTCGAAAATTTTCAACTCTTTCGCCAGTCGCTGCGAATCAAGTAGAATGACGAAATTTGCCAAAAATAACCCTCGCGCATGCTCAGTGACAAATTCGCTCCTTCGCGCGACCAATTCGCGCGAACTGTAATTAAACCGGCCTTTATCCAGCTCCAGACGAGAACCCACCAGCAGTTGAAGTGGGACAGCACGAGGACGAACCTCAGCCACAGCCTCAGGTACAGCCAATACAGGTATGTTGTTGTTTCAAGAAGTGTTTACGTGCACTTTGGGATTTTCTTTGTCGCCCGTTTGAGGCTGCTCGGCACGTGTATCTTGTGTTTTTCTTGGTTTATGCTTTACGTTTCGAATCGGCCAGGCGTTTGTTCAATTCCAGGGCGATCAGTCGCCTATTGAAGTAAATGTTTCAGGCGCTAGGTCATGTCTTTGGCCTTGTAGCACATTGCGCAATTCACTTAGGTTCTTCCGCTTCGCTTTCCTGTTATCTCGGCGGAGCCCATGCGTATCGTATAGTAAACATTTTTGCTTCATTGGCCTCACCTTAGTGTGTTAGTCTTGCGGTAATTTACTCGGCGAGCGAAACACGGTTTTTCCAGTTTGTTGCGACCATTTGTGCAGATAGTTGGATATTACAGTGTGCAGCATATCAGTGTTCTAATCGATTAATTGTGGCTGCGCGTTTATGCATTTTACATACATGCGTTTAGTTATGCTTCGTGGAATCGTTCATTTTCTGTACCACTTTACAATAAGTGAGTCGGGTCCCTTTCATATGAATCATGGGTTTCATGATTAATCTCCCTCTACAGTTAAAAACCACGATCTGTTGTTTAACCGTTAGGGCCGCTAAGGTTGTGCCTTAGTGCTAGTCGATTGTTGTTTGTTTAATTTGCGATTGGTCGTGAACATAGTTTATTTGGTTACGGCCAATTTATGGTGGTGTATGTGCAAATGATATATCGGTTGAGGCCAATTTACAATTGTATATGAGAATAATGTATTGATTGAGGCCAGTCTACACTGGGTATAAGTATAGTATGTTGGTTATGGCCAATTTAAAACTGTGCATGAAGGTAATGTTTGGTTGACGCCAATCTACAGTTTGTATATCTGCATATGGTCTATCGGTTCAGACCAATTTACAGTTAACTTGTGTCAGCGGGATAAAATATATTGGTCTTTTCCAATTTACCGTTGCGTATGAATAAAGTGTACGTATTTGTTGAGGCCAATTTACAACCGTGTATGAAAGTATAGTGTATTGGTTGAGGCCAATTTACTATTGTGTATGAGTAAAGTGTGTTGGTTGAAGCCAATTTACAACTGTGTATAAGTATAATGTATTAGTTGAGGCAAATTTACAGTTGCGTACGAATAAAGTATATTGGTTGAGGCCAATTTACAACTGTGTTTAAATATAATGTTTGGTTGAGGCCAATTTATAGTTGTGTATAAATATAATGTGTTGGTTGAGGCCAATTCACAACTAATTACAATTGCGTATGAATAAAATGTTTTGGTTTATGGCCAATTTACAGTTGTGTATGAATAAGTGTCTTGGTTGAGGTTAATTTATAACTATGTATGCAAGTATAATGTATTGGCTGTGGCCAATTTACAGCTTGGAACCAATATAGTGTATAAGATATGAAAATCATGTTTGCGTTGAGGCCTATTTTTAGTCCTATATTTGCCTATAATATACTGTGTTGGTTGAGACCATTTGCAACTTTGAACGTAAATAACGCGTGTTTGCCGCCAGTTTACATATTGGGTATGAGTACCAAGTATTTGGTGAGAGCAATTTTCAAATTGTGTAGACGTTTGAGGTGTTAAATTGTGTAGACGTTTGATGGGTGAGGCTGTTTACAGTCATGATGAATATATTGTATTGGTTGAGCCTAAGTTAAAGCTGGGTATGCGCCATTATGCGTTCCACGCTTTGTTTGAGGCGACATTGTAATGGCATTTGAATATCTGAGTTAAGACAATTGCTTTAATTTTTGGTTGATGTTAACTTTCTTTGGGGACTTCGATAGTTACGATTTTAGTTGTTTGTGCATAGTGCTTATATATTGGTTACCGCACATTTTTTCGTTTTGGATTTGGCTTGATTTCGATATGGTTTTTAGACCAATTTTAAAAGCGTTGCCATGGCTGGTGGGGAGTCGTACTATGCGTTTATGTACATTGAGCTATGGCGTGGGTTTTTCTCATTTTAGATTGAGGAATAATTAAGGCGTTTGAAAGAGGTCCAGGCTTTAAGAGCAGATCGTTCTCCGTCAGGAGGAGTGAATGCTGCATTAGAATTTGTCCGCGAGCTTGCTTCGGCTCCTCTCAGGCTTCGGGATCCAACGATGATTGCTTCAGCCCTTCAAACCTTCGCTGACCAGGCAAGGTGCATGTGCAGAACATCCAAAGGCGGCCGAATTTGAAGCCATTTTTCGCCAGACGAGGCCGTTGATTTATCGTTGAGAGTATGGAGAGGTAATTATCAGGTTGCTTTGCACAAAAGAAGAGACTGTTGTTGCGTCAACCATCGCAAAGATGACGAGGAACACCAGTCGACAGACTCCAGCCCACCCATATCGTCGCCAGCCTAGAGGTCGCGGGTCTGGTTGGTGTACAGGATGCGGTGGTATTAGTGCGAATCCCCAACATCAGTGTGTTTTAATTGGGGCCGTACTGGTCATTTCTGGTCCAGGTACTGGCGCGAAATTCCAACGCTTAATATTAACATTAATATGTGTCATTCAAGAATTGTAATGTTTTGTTGACAATATATACTTGATCATTTGCCTGTGTCTTATTTTCTATTTGGCTATGGGGTTTGTTTGTTGATGAGAGCATTGGAGTGGTTGTTTTTGTTGAGATTACGCTTTATAATAGGGCGACATACCTCCTCCTTAATACATTAGGTTGGTATTTTAATTTCTGTATCTGCACATGATATTGTATTGATTGAGTTTGGCCTAGCTCTGCCGGCACCGTCATGTCGATAACGGTTGGGCTACAGTTTTGGTTGTTGTTTATTTTCCCCTATCTGTACATTTTGCCTAAAATATTCGTACACGTTGGATAAGGAATCTTCCTTTGCAAGTTTTGAGTTATTCCAGCAAGATTTCCGTGGGACGAATTTTTTCCCTTTGTGTTTCTCGTCGCCATTGCTGGACCTAGGTGCGAGCTTACTACAGCCTCGTATACCCCGCGAGCGGTTGCCTAGGGCCGATAATGGAGTGGGCGAACTCACCGGCTCTCGGGTCGGTATTTCGTTTTTACCGGAGTACTATTTTTCTAAAGAGTACTTCCGCTCCAAAGCGCCAGAGAAATAGTAACGACCAGTCGTTTTACAGTGCAGGGGCGGATCTAGGATTTTTGAAACATAAGTCGAACGCCGAAGGCGTGAGACATGCTAGGGGGGTCGGGGGGCATGCCCCCCCCGGAAAATTTTGAAATCTAGACTCCCTGAAATGCGATTTCAAGCGTTTTGGGGGTGAGATTTTGCAGAATTCCCAAGATAATAAAGTACATCAAAGACACGATTTTTTATGATCTCACAAACATACCTTCTCCCAGACATTTATCTTCAGAATTAAATGACTTGGAAGTGTCAATTGAATTGTACACATCATGTAGTTTCAATAGGCTTTGAATTAAAATTAATTTGGCTTATACTTTTTTTTTTTTTATTTATTACACTTTATTGGGTAAAATTAAAATCCTTAACAAGACACAAATTGAAGTGAATGATACTAATAACTGATCCAATATAAATCGCTGCATGTGAAACAAAATTCTCAAGCAAAATAAAGAGTTATTTTTCAATTATACTTTGTAAAATGCATGATCCAATTACAATTACAATTTATACTATAAATAGACTTGTAATGATATTCATCGCAAATCTTTCATACAATGCAAATTTAACACTCCAATTGCGTTTATACTCTGATCCTTTATTATAAATTATAAATACAGTAGGAATTAGGAAAGCTAGCGGGAAGGCCCGAAAGAGCAATGCAAGTTGCTCGATAAAAATGTATTAAAGCGTGTTATATTTCAAGTTCGCATCATTTATCATACAAAATATATTGCAGTAAAAAATTTCTATTTATTTGGGATATTTTCATAGCAGTGCACACTTTATCTTTGGCTTTACCACCCAAATTACCACCACGATCTTTGTGAGGCACGTAGATTTCAGCAGAGAAGTCTCTACTGAGTGCCTTCTCGTAGCTGAATAGCAAAGATAAAAGCTGCTCGCTTGATGGCTTTGCTGCCCGACGATAACCTCATTCAAAGACAGTCGAAGTTTATTTAAGCGCATTTCGAACGTCCGCGTACATATCAATACTCGACATCGTAAAACAATTTTCCTACTATGAAAAACCTTGGTATAGTTTATAATATACGAGATTACAAGTAGAAAGACTGCTTTGCATGAATTTCGCAATTTTCAGGACTGATGCCCCCAGCCGCGAATCAGTCCGAATCAGTCCAAAAAAATGAACCTATAGGAATTGTCAATATTTTCAAATTGACCAATCAAAGGAAAGAAATGGACTGATAAAGACTCCCTTAAGGTGCAAATCAGTCCGACCACCCCACAGATCAGTCCAGATAAGTCCAAATGACCTCTCGACCAATCAAATGAGCATAATCACCACCCGATTCTGCGAGTTTCTTGCGTTTTACCGCTGCTCTAGATGAAGCATATATTTATTCAAAACTGAGCTCGTAAAGACGTAAACTGGACTATGATATGAATTTCATATTATATTCGGAATTAATTATTCAAATTTCGAAATAATAAAGAACTGACTATTTATTTGCAAAAAAATACGTCAGTCACGCGACTGATTGGACTTACCCTAGATCCGCCCCTGTTACAGTGGGCATCACCCGAGGCCAAGTATCCAATGGTATGATCGGCAGCGCTCGCCCGTGTATATTTTCGGCCCTAGACCGTCTCCACTGATGGTGTCGCGTGATCAGGTTTTACCTAGCCCACCGGACGTAATTTTCCGTGACCCTTCCTCGTTTGTTCCTGGGGAATTCTTCTCCGCATGCTTGGTGCTTCCACAGATGATATCGCACGCCACACAGGGTGGTGCACTACCGCCATGGTTAACCACTATACTCAAGTCGATAAGGTTTTTCCGGTGGCGGATACGTCAGACAGGCTTGGGTATAGTATTCTCCCTAGTGTGGGACAGGTCCCGGCGAAGATGTTGGGAGGTCGATTTTAAAGAATGTAATAATTTAGGGTTTGAACCGTTCTTCTGGTTCCGCCACAATCATATAGACGCTTTTGAGGAGAATTTTGGGGGAGAAAGTTTTGGGGTATGAGGTTTTGGTATGGGTTTAAGTTACGGGTACTGCTTACGTTTCGATATGGGTGAGATGAGGACCCGCTTCAAATTACAATCCTAATCAGTATAGTCCGGCGACAGGGCTCGCATTTCCCATAACTCTCTTCCTGTAAGCATATGGAAGCATTGTTGCAGTTAGAATAGATTAATAATATTGAGTAATATTTCATCAAACGAAAATCGTTCGCTTCTCGCCCGCCATTTCGTTCGAATGCAAGGACACGACTCTTACCATCCTATGCATAACGGGCGTCGCTATAAGGCAAGTGGTCCATTGGCATAAAGGTCTTTTATTTAAAAAAAAAGATGGATAAAATTGAAGTTATATGTAGCACCAAATTTAGGTAATAAAACGCTCTAACTATATAGCTAGGAGAAATATTTAATCACATGTAAACTCATCCCAACATTGGTGCATAATGTGTAAGTATGTCTAAATGTCTAATTATATCACTTAAAAATTTAAATCAAACTAAACATATTTACTGTATGTTGTTTAACAACTAAATTTCCTAAATAATTTCCAAGCTCACTGCCCCCTCCCTGATTACTATACACAAATCGTGTAGTATCAAACTTTTAATTATGTTTCTTAAAAGGTTTCTCCCTACAGTTTTTTTTAATATAGAAAATTTCTATAGGTCAAAATTTTTGAAGGATTATTACTTGTTACAAATAAAAAAATTGTGTTTCTTGTATAAAAAAATATTCTTAGAGTCGGAAATTGTTCACAAAAATGAAGTAACTACCGTTGCTATGGTAACAAAGACGTTTAAATATGGCCGGTATTTTGGCTTTTAACGCACTTTGCTCGAGAAAACGGCCAGTTTCCCTTATTTTTTATTTCATGAAATGTTTTCTAGTATAAATGATCATTTGAACGAGCTTAAGAAAATTTTGTAAAGCCAATCTTTTTAAGAATAATAAACATGACTTTTCAGAATAAAAGTATTTTGGCTCTACAGAAATTCTTTACCTATACGGTAGAGTAAGTTAAAAGCAAAAATATCAGCCATATTGAAACGTCATTCTCACCATAGGAGCGATAGTTACGTCATTTTTGTGAACAAATTCAAATATTAGTTTATATAAGTCACGCAATTATTCATTTCTAACATGTAGCAATTCCTCAAAAAATATGATGTAAACCAAAAATGTTCGATATTGTCAAAAAACTGCAGAGAGCCAGCTTAAGTCATGAGCTATATTATTATGCTTAACAATTTAAGACGTTAACACTCACCTTATCATTTTATGTTTGATGCAAATTATTTAGCACCTTACCATTGACCTTATCATAGGTCCCTGGCAGGAATCGAACTGCGGCCCTGCGATTCCGATGCAGCGCTCTAACCAACTGAGCTACAGAGTCCAGCTGTCGAGCTCTAGCCACAAGTTCATGTATATATACTGGGGTACTGGCATGTTAAGTTGTGGGTAAATATCAAGATTTTGTTAGCATCTCACTCGATTGAATAATAATTGAAGGGTTTGTAGATGGGAAATTATTGAGTGTAAATTATATACATTTATTAGACCTAACCAGCAACAGCTACGAAAAATGCAACTATAGGTCCCAGCTGGCAGGAATCGAATCTGCGGCCCTGCGATTCCGGTGCAGTGCTCTAACCAACTAAGCTACAGAGTCCAGTTGTCGAACTCTAACCACAAGTTCATGTATATATACTAGGGTACTGCCATGTTAAGTTGTGGGTAAATATCAAGATTTTGTTGGCATCTCACTCGATTGAATAATAATTGAAGTGTTTCGTAGATGAAAAATATTGAGTGTAAAATATATACATTTATTAGACCTAACCAGAAACAGCTGCGAAAAATGCAACTATAGGTCCCTGGCAGGAATCGATAGCAAATAATGAGTAAGTATGTTATCAAAGTCAACCTCTACCATTTTATTAAGACTACGCCTCATAAAGTTCTATTAAAACAAATTCTGCTCCCAACCTACGCAATTTAGCGGTTTTAACCATCCTCAATAGAAGACAAATGGTTACGAAACTCGTCAATAAAATTCAATTTTTATATTGGTTTCATTTTACCATCACGTGCTTATTCAACTAATTCAACCAATAATATTTTAGTCCAATTAACCATCCGTGGTATTATACACAACGGTTCATTTAGAATATTGCTATCGTCGATTGGGCGAAAACACAATACGCGCGCGTGACAATGAATTAACCACATTCTTGCATAACGAGTTTCGATAAATACTCCATAATTCCATCGGCTCTGATTTGCCATGCTTCGATACAGCCTGGTTTTTGTTTAGTCGTATAACGGTTGCAAACATATCAAGGTGCGGTCAAATTTAAACTAGGGTACTCTACCGCCATATTTGGTCAAGCAATAATACTTAGGTTTAATTTAGTTAGGCCTGTATAGACGTCGCATTTCCGTCGAATTTACTTCGTCGTAATCGTCGCATTCAATGCGACCGTTGTGCGATAGAAATAACACAGTTCAGTTTGGATGTCGAACTTAATACGTCGCATTTAATTATATTTCATGAACTTCGGTCGAAATATATGTCGAGAAAACAAGCGGCATGGCTTATCTATTTGTGCTTCGGATCACCTTTTAACCCTGGAAGTAACCCTTAAAGTAAACAGAAATGTAGATACGACACCTCCCTGAAAGACGCCGTCCCATAATCCGTACGCAATTTATTCATTTTTTAGAAACTTTTAGATACCTGTATATATTTTACAAGTTATGTCGAGTTATCGTCATCGTGAACGATCTCGTTTACGAGAATCTTCGCATCAGCCGTCGCATTCGAAAAAGTGCAGGTCTTCTCACTCTACGATGAGAATCAGGAAATGTTTAGTACCATTCTGAATATTTAAAGGGTTTAAAATCCGACATAAATTCGTGTAACACGAGCATACTTAACTTAAACGCTTAACGGCGATCCAGAACCTCTTCAAGAAGATCGAAGTCTCGAAGCACTCGAGCGCGAATCTGACACGATATCCGTCTTGGCGGGAAACGATTTCGACCGTTCAGATTTGGTTCAACAAGACGTTTTGGCTATGCGACCACCAATATCGGCTATTCAGCCACCAAACTCGGCTATTCAACCACCAAACCAGGCGATTCTGGAAAAACATTTCCGTCCAAAATTGACATTCGATCAAGTGTGCGACATACTAGAGGAACAAACCGATGCTCTTTTAGCTCCAGGTCTCGACCCTTCGATGCTTCAACATGTCACGTTTCAAAACAAAAAATTCATACAAGAACGCGACAAAGAACTGGCAGCTGTTCAACGAGCTATGCTTAACGCTACTGGGTCATTATGCACATTGCATGATAAACTCGAGCAAGATATTCATCTTAAGCCCTCGGATCTCAAATTTAATATTGGAGCAAATCCTTTGCCTCTTGGGTTCTGCAAACACACAGTTGTCCACATTACGTCGCAAGAAAGTACTTGTATGAATTAGCTCTAAATATGATTTAGCTCCTCAACCGCTACCTTTTTGGCGAGGATTTTCCGTCTGTCACTTCTAAAGAGGCGGAATTATCTCGCGGTCTCGCCAAGAATTTGGCACCTATACCTAAACCTGACAAAAGTAATTCATGGGGGCACGAATCAAGATATTTCACCATTGCTTCAAACAATAGCAATGCTTTTAAAAAACCCAGAAAATATCAAATTTTCGCCAAAGACCAATATTTTTCCATCCTTCTCGGTTACAACAGTCACATCAGCGAAACTCCCACAGTTCATCAAACAGTGGAAAAGCCTAATTGAGATAATTTGTTACAGAAATAAAAATTCCTTTTCGTTGTGTTCCATTACAAACGTCTCCCCATGTGATAACGGCACTTCCAATTTTAGAACAAGAAGTTCAAAACCTTCTAAAGAAAGGGGCGATATGCGAAGTTCCCTTTACAAAAGACGGATTTTACAGTCGGTTATTTTAAGTCCAGAAAAAGGACTGAAGTATGCATCCGGTAATTGATCTGAGCCCTTTGAATTGCTTTATCGAAACCCCTCATTTTCAGATGGAGCCCTTAACGTCAGTAAAGTCTCTTCTGAAGCAAGGTCACTTCATGACCAAACTAGATCGGAAGACGCGTAACTTTCTTACCATTTACGCCACTTACAAGCCTTCCTAATCGGACGTCTCCACCAATCGAGTCACAACTACGAAGCACTGGCTTCCTTAGGCTTTCAATCCAAACAGGAAGTCAACTGGTGGCTGCAGAACTCAGAAAAAGTCAATGACAGTCCAATTGTACTCCCGACTCCAGATCTGACAATCTTCACGGATGGCTCTGCGAAGGGCTGTGGTGCTGTATTCGGCAATATTGGGAAGATGGTTTGCCACAGAGAAACATTTACATATAAATGTTCTCGAATTGAAGGGTGTGATGTTGTGAATACTGTGTCTCGTTAAGAATCAACGCTCGAATATAATATCCCTGAACGTGGACAACTCAACCGCCGTTGCCTATGTGAATCACAAAGGGGGCACCCACTTCCCAGAACTTCTCAACGTAACTCTTCAACTTTGGAATTGGCGCATTCAGAACGATGTGTATATAATAGCATATCGTGTATCGGGGAAAACAATACGATTGCGGATTGAGAGTCGATATAATTTTGGTACAACAGCGACCGGATGAGAGACCCGGTAATTATCGGCCCCTTTCTTAAGGGCTGCTCCACAGATCTGTTCGCCTCGAGACTCACTCATCAACTGACGAATTACATCAGTTGGAGGCCAGACCCAGAGGCTCTTCACTCGGATGCTTTCAGCGTCAATTGGAAACACTTAGCGGGGTATTGCATCCATCCATTCGATTTAATTGTGCGAGTTCTCAACAAAGTGGTGTCATTCCACTGAGACAGCTCTTTTGTACTGTACTAATCAATGGCTGTTAAATATGGATAGAGATCTAATTAATGAGGTCCTTTTCCTAGATTTCAAAAAAGCGTTTGACACAATTCACCATAGCATTCTCCCGTGAAAACTGGAACAGTGCGGAATAAAAAGGACAGCCCATACACTATTTAGATCATATCTGAGCAACAGGAAACAAGTCTGTGTATTTAACAATGTTAATCAGAGCAAAAAACAGTTCAATGTGGGGTTCCACAAGGATCTAACCTGGGACCATTACTCTTTACCATTTAAATAAATGATTTACCAAACTGTTTTAAACTTACACCAGCCTAAAAATTACCACTAGGTTATTAGTGTCCGCACAATTATGTGTCACCCTCTTAAAATAAAGTTTCTATCTATCTATCTATCTATCTATCTACAAGCATCAATGTTTGCTGACGACACGAACCTATCATGTACAGGATCTTCTCCTGACGAAATTGAATATAAATTTAATTCAGAGGTACTTGTGTAATGTGTATAGATGGCTCAAGGCCAACAAATTAACCTTGAACACTAAGAAAGCAAAAGTTATGCTAATAACCTCAAAAAGAAAATTAAACCAAGTCCCTAACAGTCTTCAAATTAATACTTATTATTATTATTATTATTATTATTTATTATTATTTAATAGGTTATTAAAACCTCTTACAGTATTAAACTGAATTACAGGTAGTATCATAGTAAAATTAAAATTATATAAGCATTAACAATGTTCGATATACAAGACTATATTATGGACAAATAAAAATAAAATAAATAACTAATTAAAACTCTTCCCTAAATTTAACTGTTACAAAGTTCTGAAGTCGATCAGTTCGAATTATTGTTGGTCTGTCTATTCTTTCAGTTCTCAAAGAGTAGGTGTGGTTCAGAATAGGGAACTGATTGTGGATAAGAGGGTAAAGCGGATTGCCTGGTTTAATATTTGCAACAAATTTCTTACAAGCTGCATCTCTACGAACACTAAGAGGCTGAATACCCGCCAAGGATAAAGCTTCTACATACGAGGAGGACGGATAGATAATTGCCAATGCACGTCTTTGAACTCTTTCCAGATCGTTGCTTAACATTTGTGGGAGATTTGCAAAAACTACCGAAGCATACTCCATCACTGATCTAATAATAGCACAATATACAGTCACAATATCCGCGCTAGAAACACCAATCTTCTTCAATTTTCTCAAAGCATATAATCTTTTGTTAGCTTTCTTTATTATATAGTCACAATGCAAAGACCATGTTAAATCACTAGATAGATAAACTCCAAGTAGCTTGAACCCTGATACAACTTCAATTTGTATACCATCGGTAACGATAGGTTGCCATTCAATGGCATTGTACTGAAGGAAGTTTTGAGGTAAGCGAAAATCTATAATTTGCTCTAACTATATGTTGTCGAGCACTCTTTGCGTTTCGTAGACCTAAACCTACACGTATATATATATATATATATACTTAATAGTTGGAAAAAAGTTCAACTTAGTTGGATAAATTGTTTTAGTTTAGTTTTAAAGAATTTAAGATTAGTAGATTGTTTTAGTTCAATAGGTAAAGAGTTCTAGGCCGTAGGATGAGGGTCGAAAATATGCTTAGAAAACAGATTCCGTAGCACCCCTCGTGTAACTACATAATTTTTACATGAATCAATAGATTAGAACGTACTTAGTTAGAATCCACTTCCCCCCAAGCGAAATAGTTGCACAAATTGAAGTACAACCTCTCCAAAGTTCGGGCTTCCTCGTGTTTCGAAATCACGAACGGCCATTGTTGTGTTGCAACTACGCATGCGCTTGACCACAAAACACTTAATGCGCACGCGCAGATAGGAAAACTGATCTCAATAAAACACGCATATTCAAGATGGCTACTAATGACGATATGTCGAAAATTCGAATATCCTCATGTTTTATGCATTTTGAAGGCGTAACCGAGCAACTTTCTAAAGTTACTCGTCTAAGGCTTAAGAAATTTGTCGATTGCAGGAATAAATGGGCGAAACTTAATTGCCTGCAAGCTGAGATAGCGAAGGATTCGTATGATAAGTTTGATGACGAATTCGTCAATTATTCATACTTGGCAGAGAACACAAACGAAAGTTTTGATTTAGAATGGTACCACCACATGAAATGCTACAAGAAATTTAGCGATGAAGAAAGGATCCGTAGGAAAACGGAGCTAGTACATGCACGGAAAAGGTCGCTAAATACCGTAGACCACACATGCCACATGGAACCAGCATTTACCAGCCGTGGAACCCAGAAGAAAGATTACACGCAATTCAGTCATTTCAGTGGAACCAAGTAAGACCTTGCCTCAAAGAAACAAGCATGTACTACCAGAATGCTGCATTATTTGTGGAAGAGATTCGTCTTGGTTTTCAAGAGACAAGGTATGATTATGTACAATTTCTTGTGTACAGTATCTTTATATTCTATGGACCACCTTTTGGTGGAAAAGTTGTCATATTGTGCCTTACTGTCTTGTGCATATACCTATATGGCTATATGATATTTTAGAGTACCTATTGGGTGCGTTGGATCTTAATGGGTTAATTATCCAGATAATAAGCATAATATAAGCTACTCTGGATTGTAAAGTTTATGAACACAATGTTCATAAACTTTACAAACCAGAGTAGCTTTATTTTAATACCTGGTTAATTTGTCAAATTCACCCTGCTTTAGGGGCTGTTTATATGAAACCTGGGCTGGCTCGCTGACCAGGCCAGCCCGGTAAGCGGGATGAATTTGTCTTGTGTTTATATGAGAAAATTTCATCCCAGCAGGCGGGATGATTTTGTTGTTTTGACCTTTGACATTGTTTTGACAGTTCTTAAAAATAGCTTACACACAAATTGGTGGTGGCGTCTCTTTCAACTTTCATCCCGGCAACCGGGCTGACCCGGTTAGTGAGTGTTTATATGGGGAAATTTTCATCCTGGTAAGCGAGATCTCGCCTTTTTCAAGTGAGATATCTGGAACTGGGCCAGCCCGCTTGTCCATATAAACGCACAGTAGTTTTTACTATAAAATCAATTACATGGCGAGATCTTGCTAAGCGGGCTGGCCCGGTCAGCGAGCCAGCCCGGGTTCCATATAAACAGGCCCTTAGTTGGTAAATGCCATTTTTAAACAGGCATTCTAAACTTGTATGTTTTGTGTAGAAAACACAAAAGAGAAGAGGAACACCACTAGTGTTGGCAAGTACAATTGATGCTGGCTTATTACGTACAGCTGCTGAGAGGAAAAATGATGAGCGGATACTTGTGCAGATTAGAGATAAAGACTGTGTTGCATTGGAGGTCCACTACCACAAAGTTTGCTATAGCAACTATACCATATTCCTTGCAAGGGAGGCAAAGACGACCACAACATGTGCACCACCAGTGTATGAAATATCTTACAATGTATTCTGTAAAGAAGTCATTGAAACTGAAATCCTCAAGGGAAAAGCAATAAAGTACATGATTGAGAAATTTGTTGTCATTCCTAAGGAAACTGAGAATGTGGATGCATCGAAATACAGGTTTTCCGAGCTCAAGCAGCAGCTAATTAACAGTTATCCCCAGCTGGTATTCTATTTGCCCAAATCTAGAAATGTTAGTGAAATTGTGTATGCTGAGAACTTGGATACTTCCGATTTAGTTGAGGAACATATGTTGAGTAAAGCTGAAAATAGTGATGAAGAATTTGATGAAGGCGACTGCATAAATAAACAAGGAATCTGGACTAATAAAATTGATGGGAAGAGAGTTAGAAAATAAATAAGATTGTGAACACTGAGTAATACTTATTTATGGCATATCGTAATTTATCTATTAAGCACCCCCCTGCCCCTCTCCTGTCAGCAATTAATTTATAAAATTGTGAAGCGTGAAAGTATTGTATTTTAAAGATAATTATGATATTTTACTGATACTTTGGTACGTAACATCACTGTATCCGATGTTGCATATTTATAAAGAGAATCAAATGTGCAAACAGACTCTTTGTATATATTAGAAATAAGCCCCCCCCCCCCCCAAATTAATAGAGAAATTACGGTATGCGTGTTCTATAATGTTTAGGATTGTGATAATATTTAAAGCCTGAAAAACAGATTTGCTTGCAAAAACGTCATGCAATTGCTGTAGTATAAAATAACATCATATTTTTAATAAGTTATTATTGTAATGTTGGCTTGGAAGTGTTCCTGGCGAGGGCTTGACACGGTACATTGCTCATAATGTTTGGCGAACTCCATTAAAATGCACAGAACATAAAAATATCATATATTTTTAAAACAATCCGATGTCATCTTGTATTACTTCAGCCCTGCTTTCGCACATTTCATAATTTTTTTCTTGTCCAGTTCTGCGTTGAGATCAGTTTTCCTATCTGTGCGTGCGCATTAAGTGTTTTGTGGTCAAGCGCATGCGTAGTTGTAACACAACAATGGCCGTTCATGGATTTCGAAACACGAGAAATCCGGAACTTTGGAGAGGTTGTACTTCAATTTGTGCAACTATTTCGCTTGGGGGGAAGCGGATTCTAACTAAGTAAGTTCTAATCTATCCATTCATGTAAAAATTATGTAGTTACACGAGGGGTGCTACGGAATTGAACATTTTCGACCCTCATCCCACGGCCTATTCCATTCCGAAACTGAGTGATAAATGAATTGCTGTTTTCCCCAATTCGTACGTGGGCGTGGAAGGTATAGTAGTCGTCATTTTGGCGTGTTTTATAGCTATGTATCTGAGAGTTCTTGATAAGGTTAAAATCAAAGTCGACTAGATGGCCAAGGCATTTAAAGACAGAGATACAACGGTGGTATTTTCGACGTAGGCAAAGGGGTTTCCACTCTAGAGTTTCAAGAGCTTCAGTAGCGGAGGAATGGCGAGGAAGATCAAGGATAAGTCTCGCAGCGTTATGTTGTAGAACTTGAAGGTGGTTCATTAGAGTGCAGTTGTTTTTGTCTCCCCACACAATATCAATGTAGTCCAAAAGAGGGAGGACAACGCTGTTGTAAAGGGTGAGTCTGGCTTGTGGAGGGAGCAAATATTTTATGCGGCGAATGAGACCAAGGCGTTGATTAAACTTCTTGCTGATGTTGTCGATATGCTCTGACCAGGTTAAGTTTTTTTGGATTGTAATTCCTAAGTATTTAAAAGAGTCAATTATATCAAGAATGAAATCATTAACCGTGATGGAGACATTGTCAAACTTGCAAGAACTTCCGTAAATTACAAATTTACACTTGGAGACATTAAGTGTCAGAAGATTGGCGTTAAACCATCTACATAAGTGTTTTAGGTCGGAATTCAATTTATTTTCAGGATCGCAAGCATTGTTTGATGAGGAATATATCATAGTATCGTCAGCGTATAAGGATATTTCGCGATGGTTAATACAAGAAGGCAAATCATTAACGAAAATAAGGAACAGTAGTGGACCCAAAACACTTCCTTGAGGAACTCCGACAGTAACGTGTTTGAAGCAAGAAACAGTGTTAGCCACGGCGGTTAGTTGATTTCTATTGGTTAGGTATGACTTGAACCAGTTGACAGATTCATTGGAGAGACCATGCAGATGAGGCGAGCTTATCAAATAAAAGAGAATGGTCAACGGTATCAAAGACTGTAGCCAGGTCAATAAAATATATCTGGTGTTATGTGCTCGTGTTCAACAAAATATCAAAGGGATTCATTGCCTGGCGATTTTTCAGCTCAACGTCCCCTTCCAGGTTAGTAACCGAGCTGAAACCGACAACCCGTGCTGGTATTTTAGTGCGGTCTGGGCTACCCGGGTGAAGTTTCATCCTGGGCGGCATCAGTATATGCAACAGCAATTTCATACAAGTCAAATGGTAATCAGCATTTAAATGAATGAAATTATAGCAGTTTTTTGGGACTTATTACTTCTGCCAGGGAATGCAGTGATAAAAATATCACGCTGAAACTTGAGACGTACACTGTACATGGTTTAACTTCACTCTGCCAGGGCTGAATCGTACAATATATAATTGTGAAGCGATTTCAGCCCGGGCTGAAAATCGTCCATGTACTTAGTCCCGAAGTCACGTATTCACTTCGATACATTAACCAGTTTAACAGTATAAAATATCTATCTCGCTAACTTTATTACCGTAAAGCAGTGCAAGTGGCCAAATCTGAAGAACCGCCATCGACATTTGTCATCATTTCTAGCTTTCCATTCGGGTAGCTGACTAACTCCCCAACGTAACCAACGTAACTAACTTGACCAACGTAAATCATAAGTAAATACACACGACTAAATACTTAAATGCAAACCCGATAAAACACACGTCAAATAATATTGCAAGTCTGATAAAAATTTTAATAAGAAATACAACTGACAACAATACAGAAATTTACAAATTAAACTTCAATAGGATAACCAATTACATGCTATATCTTTAGTTATCTTTTTAAAAGGACGATTCGCAAATATTAATATATGGTGTGTAGTAAAGGAGAAGTAGCTATGTGTCCCAATCTAGTTCCCTAATTAATTATATTAGAAAGGTCATTTATGGATCATCTTGTTTCATTGGAGTATAATTATTCTTGTCATTGGTGATCTGAAAAAATATAAAATTCATTACCCAAATGTTTGATAAAACCTTCCGGTATATCGATCCGTAATCCGTATGGTTGGTATATAAGAACGCTGATGGCTTTGATATTTTCTTTTCAGCCTTACGTCAGCAACTTTTGATACTGTTTAGTTGGGAATAGTATCAAATTCCTCAATTGTGCTTTTGAATCCCGACTCGCGTGCTCAAATTTTGTGACTATCCTGCATGCTGATGCATGCATGCAGGACCGTCCTTAGGAATTTTTACAGGGGGGTGTCAGGCCATTTAAACGACTGACAAACAAACTTGCACCGACGACTATATCCTATCGAGTTTCCATTGGAGGTCTTCAAATGACGCCCGCTAATATCGCACTCTCATTGCAGAATACAAACAGGATGTTTTGCATGAAAACAATTAGTTTGATACCGCAATGTTATTACGAGCAAAACAAAAAGTTTTGGTTGACGAACTCTGCTTTGAGAAACTTCTGACACCACGCAAATTTAGCAAAAAGCGCAAAACACAACTTATGATTTATTATACCCGGTAGGTCACATAACATTACGTTCCTTATATAACAGGTTAAAAAGTTATAATTAATAGTTATTTTCATTAGTCAACAATATTTATTTGTCTGCCGACTAAAATAGCAGTTCTGCCGACTGAAGCTTAATATTCTAATAAAATTAGTGGGGGGGGGTGTCACATCCTCCACACCCCCCGTAGCGCCGGGCCAGTATGCATGTTTAGTATATCGGTTCGTATATATGAACGGTTTCGGCTGGGACATCTATTCAGCCTTACACCAGTCATTATTGTTAGCTAGTATACTTAGTAAAGAATGTAGGCAATTCATTTCAGCCGGGAAAGCAATACAAGCTTTCAATTCTAAATTTATCAACAAATTTTCATGTAAATTAGACCAAAAATTTATTGCTTATCAGCGTTGCATGTCCTAGGCCGTTACCTCCACAAATTTTCGTATCAAAATGTATGCTTTTTAATTATCGTGCTGGGAAAACATACACACTAACACACAGGCCTAGCAAAACCAAGTGAAAACACAACCTCCTGACGGAGGTAAATATTAATTTGTCGCTAAAATGTCGCATACAAAAAATAATACATTTGTTGTAATCAATAACTTGTTTTAATTGCGGGTGGACATACTTTTAAAATGTTACAATACATGCAGAAGAGTTCATAAATTCAGTTCAGCGTGAATATTCTAAGTAACACTTATGGTGAAGACTCGAAATACCAAGTTAAAACACTCAAGGCTAAATGGAATGGTCCAGAGAACATCAAACGACTTTTTGTGTATGTCTGGTTAGGAATATTCAAATCGACTAAACATTGGCACTTTTGTTCGCCAACCTACTGTATATAATATGTTTCCATCGTGAAATAGAGTTTTAAAACTTCTACTACTAAACGTAATCGTTAAATGTGACGGTTTACCTGAAACTAATTTTTCCATGAAATTGTAGACGACTTGCCATTAGAGAATGAAGGCCTCTTGTTGTTAGAGATTGTAGGAAGCTTCAAGTTAGGGATTGAAGTAGGCTTGAGGGTAGGGACTGAAGGAAGCGTAAAGTTAGAAGTTGAATGAAACTTGAGGTTAGGCATTAAAGGTTGCGTAATGTTAGGCATTAAAGGAAGCGTGAAGTTAAAGATTGAAAGAGGCTTGAAGTTAGAAGTTGAATTAAACTTGAAGTAAGAGATTAAAGGTTGCGTAATGTTAGGGATTGAAGAACGCTTGACGTCAGGGATTAAAGGTAGCGTTTTGTTAGGGATTGAAAGAGTATTGTATTTAGAGATTGACATGACTAACCCTAAAGAGCGTGGACGAAAGCTTGGGTCTCCATGTTTCTTTGTTTTCAAACTTAAACTAGCCACGTTTTTAAGAATTGCAGTAAGCTTGAAATTTGGTGTTGAAGGACGCTTAATGGTAGGAATTGAAGTATGATTCAGGGTAGAGTTTAAAGGATGCATGACGTTAGAAATTGAAGGAAGTTTGATGTCAGGGATTAAAGGTTGCGTGATGTTAGAGAATGAAGGAATCTTTAGGTTAGGGAGTACAGGATGCGTGACGTTAGAAATTGAAGGAAGTTTGATGTCAGGGATTAAAGGTTGCGTGATGTTAGGAAATGTGATCTTTAAGTTAGAGAGTGAAAGATGCGTGACGTTAGAAATTGAAGGAAGTTTGATGTCAGGGATTAAAGGTTGCGTGATGTTAGGAAATGTGATCTTTAAGTTAGAGAGTGAAAGATGCGTGACGTTAGAAATTGAAGGAAGTTTGATGTCAGGGATTAAAGGTTGCGTAATGTTAGGAAATGTGATCTTTAAGTTAGAGAGTGAAAGATGTTTGTCTTTAGAGACTGAAAAGACTAAAGGTTTAGAGCGTAGATTAAGCTGCACTGCTTCTCCAGGTTGCTTTCTTTTCGAAATTAAACTACGCACGTCTTTAAGAATTGCAGTAAGCTTGAAATTTGGCGTTGAAGGACGCTTAATGGTAGGAATTGAAGTATGATTCAGGGTAGAGATTAAAGGATGCATGACGTTAGAAATTGAAGGAAGTTTGATGTCAGGGACTAAAGATTGCGTGATGTTAGAGAATGAAGGAATCTTTAGGTTAGGGAGTAATGGATGCGTGATGTTAAGTATTAAAGCATGCGTGATGTTTGGCATTGAAGGAAGCTTGGAGTCAGAGATTACAGAATGCGTGATGTTAGGGATTGAAAGTAGCGTGAAGTTAGATTTTGAAGCCTTGTCTTTAGAAAGGAAAATGTTTAGGTTAGAACGTGGAAGACGCCTTGGTTGGTTAGCAGAAAACGAACGCCCCATCAATTCAGCGGTTAAGCGAGGCACGTCTTTAGGGATTGTAGGATGCATGAAGTTTGGGATTGGAGGAAGCTTGGCGTTAGAAACTGAAGGCCATTTGTTGTTTGGGACTGAGAGAGGGTTGATAATCTGAAATAGCATAATATTATATATTAATATACGGTCTGATCCAACCTTCTGACTCACTTCATACCGGCCCGGTCCTAGGGCAGGATCAACTATGCAGCATCACTATGCATTTGATCGAAGTATAAAACCATTTTTGGCTATTTTATATTTAGTCAGTATAGTCATTAACGAATATACGAGATACGTACGCACAAACGCGCGAAATTTAATAAACGCGTTAACAAATGCGCACTAAATTAAATCATATACACACAGTATAACTAAATATGCCATTACAGAATTCTATAAACTGGCGTAGCTACTATTTATGTTCGGAAAAGAGATGGGAAGGTCGCAGGGACGAGTGGGCTATTACTATAACAAGAAATGGGGAATCGCGGAATGGGGAACGGGCAATGGGAATTGGGAATGGAAAAACTCGGAATACTAATAGCCGAAATCTCTAAAACCCGGAATACTAAAAGCTGGAATCTCTAAAACAAGGAATACTAAAAGGCGGAATCTCTAAAACGCGGAATACTAAAAGCTGGAATCTCTAAAACAAGGAATACTAAAAGGCGGAATCTTTAAAACCCGGAATAATAAAAGCCGGAATCTCCAAAACAAGTAATACTAAAAGCCGGAATCTCTAAGACAAGGAATACTAAAAGACAGAATCTCTAAAACAAAGAATACTAAAATACTAAATTATGTAATCTTTTTTATAGACTTTATATTAATGTAAAAACGTGTTAGCTGAAACCGAAATACGTACCCGAATAGATCTTCAAGGCACATGATACTATATTGCTCTGTGCCGTTAGAAAGAGCGTAAAAATATGTACAACATATCCGAATTTCTATGAAATCGCTTAAGGTGGATCGATATAGTTTTCGAAATCAGGTGTCCAACACTTTGAAATATTTAAACTCCGTATTTTTAGGTTTTATTCACCAGGTATCGGGGTTTTCATATATTTTGATATTTCTACTTTCAAATTATGTTAGTTTTAGTAACACATAGTTCGTTGCTATGGCAACATACGCGTACGAAATTCACTCCAAAATAGCCTATCGCCTCGTGTAGTTCGAAAAGAAGCATGGTTACCCCCAATTTTTTTTCGTGCATTATTTTACTTGCAAGACAGACTAACAATAAGCAAAGTATAAAAAATTTCTGTAATGCAATTTTTTTGAAAAAGGCAAAAATGTCGTTTTCTTCAATAAATTTTTTTTGGTATTACAGAATTTTTTTATTTTTGGTATAATGAAAGATTTTAGCGCTGCAATACAGCATGCAAAATTTGAACATAGTCACCGGACAAAATAATGAGATATAGCGCAATTAATGACGTCAGCAATTGATATGAAAGCAGTATATAACACGCGTAATGACGCGTGATGGCGCGAGCAACTGCCCACGTCAGGTCATTTTGGAAGTTCTTCGTTAATACTCCCGCGCGCACAAATGGTCACGCGGGTTTGTACATATAGTATGAAGTTTTGTTTTCGCGATTCTTGAATAAGGTTTTTGTGATTACTATATCGAGCCACCTTAACTAGATTTTGCGAAAATCGTTTCTGAATATAGTCTTAATTAGCGCTGTAATTCTATTGTCGGATACGATTGAATATATATTTAGAATTTCGTGTTTTCAAGGGCTGTGTTACTATCATGTTTTATACCACTAAAACGGACGTGAATCTATACAACATAGTCGAATTTCTAAGCAATAGTATGACTGGACTTTGCGCAAATTGTTTCTCAATATAGATGTCTAAACTAGAGCACGCGCTGTAATTCTATAGTCTGACATGATGTAAATACTAAGAATTGTATTGTGAATATCTATTTAAAATTCGGGTTTTATAGGCTTGCGCTTTATATCGCTAAAACGGGCGAGAAAATCTATATAACATAGTCTAATTTCTAAGCAATAGCATGAATGGATTTTGCGCAAATTGTCTCTGAGTATAGATGTCTATACTGTTAAAAGATGCGAACACCAACTATTGTATCTTAAAATTTCGGATTTTATAGGGTTTTGGAACTATGATGCCTTGTAGCAGTAAAACCGGTGTGAAAAATCTACACAACATAGTCGAATTTCGAAGCAATAATAGTATGAATGGAATTTGCGCAAATTGTTTCTGAATATCGAAACTCTAAATCACCGCTGTTATTGTTTAGTTAGACATGATGTATTAATTAAACAGGAATGTATTATTGTAGATTCGGCGGTTGAGTAGGATAAATCTACCTGAAAATACAATAAGGACTGCGACATGTATTATTGTAGCTTGAATATATCTTAATGGCACCGATTATATATTCGGTACCTTTGGTCGATTATAACTTCTGTTTTAAAAACCGTGTGATTTTCGCTAAAAAAACACAATAAAAATTGACAAAGTTACGGCGAAATTTGATATGTAGCGTGCGGGCCAAACTGGACTTTCAGACAAAAACAACCGGAAGAGGCCCAAAGACTGTTGCTATTTAACATTTAGTCGCCGAAGGGAGGTGATTACAAGCCTATAGTCACTGAGCCGAAGGCGAAGTGACTATAGGCTTGTAACCACCGAGCCTGAGGCGACTAATTGTTTTAGTAGAAATTTCAAAGAGAAAAACAAACACAGAAAGTTATGAGGTCTGTTGAAAAGGCTATAGGACAAAATTCAGCGCTTTTCTACTCAGCGGCCGGTTATTAAAAAGGTGCCGGCAAAAGACGAGTGTCAAAAACATATCGAAGCGAAACAAAAACAAACAATTTCGCGAGAAAAATACTTTGGAAGGGCTCAAATACAAAGTAGAATGGTTTTAAAAATATATCACAGCTATGTTTTTGCTGAATATAACGATATCAATGGAAAAAGTTTTATACATGTTCATTTCAACAGCGAGAAAACGCTGCCTTTCATGGAAGAAAAATAGTGTATTTGTTATCGCTTACCTTTAAAAATGTCAAAAATATATCCTCCTTGAATTTAGCGGCAGTTTTTTTCATTTAAAACTTTGAATCAGGCTCAAAAAAACGATTTTTGTTTTAAATTCGGCAGCTTGCGAAGAAGCCATTTTGAAAAAAAGTGATAGTCACTGGGCAGTGACTATCACTTTTTAGAGGCTCAATTTGGACCAATCAGAATGCAGGAAAAGCAATAGACACCTCACTCACAATTTCTACTAATTAACAATTAGTCGCCTCAGGCTCGGTGATTACAAGCCTATAGTCACTGAGCCGAAATGTTTTAGTAGAAATTTCAAAGAGAAAAACAAACACAGAAAGTTATGAGGTCAGTTGAAAAGGCTATAGGACAAAATTCAGCGCTTTTCTCAGCGGCCGGTTATTAAAAACATGCCGGCAAAAGACGAGTGTCAAAAACATATCGAAGCGAAACAAAAACAAACAATTTCGTGAGAAAAATACTTTGGAAGGGCTCAAATACAAAGTAGAATGGTTTTAAAAATATATCACAGCTATGTTTTTGCTGAATATAACGATATAAATGGAAAAAGTTTTATACATGTTCATTTCAACAGCGAGAAAACGCTGCCTTTCATGGAAGAAAAATAGTGTATTTGTTATCGCTTACCTTTAAAAATGTCAAAAATATATCCTCCTTGAATTTAGCGGCAGTTTTTTTCATTTAAAACTTTGAATCAGGCTCAAAAAACCGATTTTTGTTTTAAATTCGGCAGCTTGCGAAGAAGCCATTTTGAAAAAAAGTGATAGTCACTGGGCAGTGACTATCACTTTTTAGAGGCTCAATTTGGACCAATCAGAATGCAGGAAAAGCAATAGACACCTCACAATTTCTACTAAGGTTTTTTAAGTGGGCGGAATGAATTCCCCAGGGTACAATACCCTATATAAGATGTTTTTGTCGTGACTGAAGCGCTTAGGCGAACCATATACAGTGAGCTCCATATATATATATATCTGGAGTGAGAACTTATGTCCAAAAAGTGAAGCCAAAGATGGCGGAAATTGACGTCCAGTGCCAGTCCCTTTCTATTGTTTTAGTCCGCGCGGTTTGCACAAGCCTGCAAGGAGTGTGCCAAAATTTAGTGTTTTTACTTCGATTTAAACAATAACATTATGATTTTATGAACTAATAACTTGATTAGCGATACGATCTGTTAGAAAAAACTGGAATTAGCTGGAAAAAATGGTATGAAAACTGTTTATGACCTTCATGAGTTTGGACGCCAATTGCCGCCATGTTGGCTTCACTTGGTCTATTGGCCGAACATTAGAAGTTCTTACTGCAGATATATATAGAGCTCACTGACCATATATAGCCAAACTACGGCAAGCGCGTGCATGCTGGAAAATACCCGATAAATACAAAAAAAATCAAAATAAATATTTCTACTCGTCGTATCGAAGCCAAACTTTCTACAAGAAATACACAGATAAAAAGCTAAATTTTCGCCCATTTAAGTATGTTGTCAAATCCAAGAATAAAGAAGATATTAAAGAATGTTTGAGTTGAACTGGAGGTATCTTTGGGATTAAACTTTTAGTATTTTTGATTCTGTAATGTTTAGTCGGCAACATAACCCACTGTTAAAAAGCTTATTTTGTAAGGATTCCAATGGTGTTAGTTTCATTGCCAGGGGGTAAATATTTGCAAAGGAAATCGTACTCAAAGTGCTCTTGCGACAACGTACATAATTAAAAAGCGAACGTCAAGAAAGAGTTAAAGATTTGTGTTATGGCTGTTCTATACCGTTCGAAGGAGCGTAAAAATATGCACAAGGAGCCCATTTGATGAAACGTGCTTGCAGGATAACATGGGATCGTCACGACGTCACTGCGCTAAATTTTGTACAATTATACATAACATTGGATTGGAGTTAGCTATGTAGCAGCGTGATTCAACTTATCCATATATTATGTAGCCTCGTATATTAACAGTTGCATCAAATGCGCTCATTGTGAAGATTCCTTCGAAATTCGTGCTATTCGATGTCTATGCTATTCGATGGGTCCGTCACGGTAGAAATCTCGTAAACTTGACTCAGAAATCAGGTTCAGAAATCAGGAAATCAACGTGAAATCAACCCGAAATCGGATGATTTCGAAATCAGAAATCATAAAAATACTAGTGAAAGGCTTCAATATTGGGACTATGGGAACAAGATTGTGTCCTTTTTGCGTTTTTCTGACGATATTTCATAATTTTGACGATATTCCGATTTCAAGTTCCTCCAGAGTTTGAATAAATGCAGTTACAAACATTAAACAACACTGCTGTAACTGATATCTTCAGGAAATCTTTTAATCAGTGTTGAAATTAGTAGAAATCAAGACATCAGCTCAGAAATCAAGTGATTTCGAAATCTCGTACGCTTTGGACGGTCGTGGCGGACCCCTCGATGCCGATTACGCATTTCCAAATATTTACAGCAATATTTTGTGAGACGGAATTGAGGTGCCTCTTTAAACTTCTATATAATTATTCGGAAAGACTGGAAATAGACTTGAATTTTACAGTCTCTAAAACTCAATTTTAAGGCCAAGGCCCAAGGGTCCCCGTTTTCTTCACAAAAAAAACTGTACAAAGTCCAGTCATACGTTTGCTTCTGAATTTGGTTATATTGTGCAGATTTTTACACTCCTTCCAACGATGTAGAGTAACCATAACACAAATCTTTAAAGAGATATTCAAGCTACAATAATACATTTCTGTTTAAAACATCATGCATAACGAAACAATAACAGCGCTGAATTTAAGTTTCGATATTCAGAAACAATTTGCGCAAAATCCATTCTTACTATTGCTTCGAAGTTAAGTTAGGCTCTGTTGTATAGATTTTCTCGCCCGTTTTAGCGGTAGAAAGAATCATAGCAGCACACACCGAAATTTTAAGATAAAATTCTGGGTGTTTGCACCTGTCAGACTACAGCGCGTGCTTTAGCCGATATCTATATTACTAATACTAAAACCTGAATATTCAATCGTGTCAGACATTGGAATTACAGCGCTGATTAAGACTATATTCTGAAACGATTTGCGAAAAATCTAGTCAAACGATTGCCTAGAAATTCGGACATGTTTTACATATTTTTATGCTCTTTCCAACGGTATACAGAGCAATATAGTATCATGTGATTTGAAACCCCGAAAATTTTGAAGATGTATTCTGGTTCGTATTTCGGTTTCAGCTACGCGTTTTTACATTAATATAAATTCTATATGAAAGATTATATAATTCAATATTTTAGTATTCCTTGCTTTAGAGATTCCGGCTTTTACTATTCCTTGTTTTAGAGATTCCGGGTTTTAGTATTCCGGGTTTTAGTATTCCGGGTTTTAGAGATTTAGTATTCCGGGTTTTAGAGATTCCGGCTTTTAGTGTTCCGGGTTTTAGAGATTCCGGCTTTTAGTATTCCGGGTTTTTCCAATCGCCATTACCATTCCTTGTTCCCCATTCCACGATTCCCCGATTCCCCATTCCTTGTTATAGTAATAACCATAGCGAGTGGAGTGTGTGTGGGAGGTATAACACCCATTTTTTGACACCCTCGACTCCAGATGCTTCGCTACTTCCTTGGAAGGGTGAGACGGGAAAGTTGTCAGCCCTGGGAGGCCAGGTATGAGATTCGATTCTGCCAGATATTTTATATAATTATAGTAGCCGCAATAAGACCTCTCTGAAAGTCGATATTATTTTGTGGACGACCTTCACAAGCATCAATATTCGATTATGCATTCAAAATGATATAACCTCATGAAAATACTAACCACGCATTTTTTCATGCATCTCTTCTGATTCATACTGCATGTCCATAGGATGTCACCACCGTTGCACTTGGCACCATCGATTATACATTTCATCTGAAAAAATGCCGAACAATCTCTTATCACAATTATGATAAAAGAATTAACACAAAAGGAATATCTAAAGCTAATACGGTCCCGCAGTAATTGGCTACGGCTGTTGCGGTTTCCAGTCGCTAATTTAAGGCAAAAGCTAGTGTTAATAAATAAATAAATAAATAATATTTGGCAGAATTTCAAACCATGAAACTGTTATATCTGCACACCGACGGAGATTACTTCGTCCAAGCTGGTATTTGCCTGGTTGTTCGCGCAAGCGTTATGGCAACAGGCCGACTGGTGTGGCAGAACAACAACAGCGGCCTTGGGTCATATAGCTATAGCATCTGCAATAATATATCGACTCCTGTTTATAGGGGAGCGCCTTGGCAGATTTGTAATAACCTCACCTTATCTTATTGAAAGATGCCGAAGCATGGGATCAGCACCATGGCACATTGGCACATTTTAAACGCGCTGCTACGCGTCACAATCAACAGACCAGCTATACGATTGGTTAATTCTTCGACTATGTTTTACAGACGTTTACGCTCTTTTACAGCGGTATAAACCAACATAGTATATAGCAAAAGCCTGGAGACCTAACAATCCGCACAAAATACTCGGTTACATTGTTGTATTGAAATTAATATTTTAAAATCATACCTTGCATGTCAGGAAGTTTCCATATAGTTGGGTAGTTCCCTGAAAACAAAAATAGGAACAGAAAATGAATTCGTGAATAATCAGTCTAAACGTCCATCAGAGAAAGTTACGCATACCTACTTCGCGGGTGCCTGTGTCCCGCACTTATAAGGTATGCTTACTTTGGCCAAACATTCCTTTCCCATTAATTAGCCAATCACAGCCCTTATCCTCAAAACGTGTGGGACTTGACCTTTGAAAATTTGACCTTGAACTGACAATAATAAAAGTCGCGAATCATCAAAACATTTCGTATCGAAAATTTCAGGATTAGACTACACTTTCGAACAAATGTCAATTGTAAATCTATATATATACAGTATAAATTTAACTGTTTAGTCTCTATTACACTATTGATTATTGAACAAATATCTCCTAGACGTTTAACTCATTCTCGTTTTACGGCTTGCGCCGTAATTACGATCGGTTGTTTCAAATGTAAATATCTCCAGACGTGTTTATTCTCTGGCAACAGGACACGCGTCATTCGATAGCTTATGACTTCCTCTTTAAAATGATATTTAGTTTGTCCCGGTTCATATTACATATCCAAATTAATTTGCATACATATTCATAAATTATCTAAAAATTTTACAATTATTGTTGAAATAAATCGGAATTGCCAGAGCAAGACAAATTGTAGCTCATGTAAAAAGGAATATTATTGGAAAGTTTCATTGCATTTGAAGAAGTAGAAGTATTTTTTTTTATTTTTTGAAAGTCGCATACAAAATGCCGAGATCGTTGAAATTTGATTCCCGCAGGCGCAATAAATTACGAAATGCCATATAAGGTCAGTGTTGATTGCTATAAACCAATGAAAATCCGCCATCTAGGCAATGACATCACGAGGAATCGATTGCCGGTACTTTCAATACGCTAGGGTGCAAAGTCGCGGAGTTTTAGGTTCCGAAGTTGTCCGAGCGTGCGCCGACAAAACCGGCTTTTACAATAAATACACAATATAAACGAAGGGCTAGATTATGTCCTATGATTACACAAATGGTATCAAACTAAAGGGTTGGAAATCCCCGTCGATTGGCGGTATTTACGAGTTTGTAGTGTGTAAACGAAAGGGAAAGCGAAGTGAATATATAATTAGTTTGTATTATTGTTTGATTTGTAAACAAATACAACTACAGAGGTGTTTGAAAGGGGCTAAATCGGCCGCGTAGCGTTGTAAACAAACACAATTTACTTCTCGAAAGAGATCGTAAAACGCTGAATCGAACGGTGGTATTGTCATCTACATAGCATGCACTGAACCGAAGATATGAAAACTGCAAAATTAAGACGATATCGTCTTAATAGTGTGTACCTCAACAATATTTATTTTCGATATTTTGATGGTTATATAGGCGTTTAGGGTTTTACATTATGAAATATCAGATAAACGCAGGTAAATATACAGGACAAAGTACATTTTCCAAATTTTGATCACTTATTTTATGATCGAAAATTCACTCGCATTGGATTTAAAACTCTCTTCTAACTCTATTTTCAATATATTTATATAGTATTTAAACATATCAAGGTTGAATTTCAGTTTGTTTATATATCTAGATCGCATGCGTCAGTCTCAAATATTGAAAGGTGCATGAAACATGTTTCACGCAAATGACAGCGACACCATTATTTTCTAACCACGGTAAATTGGTTACTGGTCAGTTGGAAATTTGTATGTCAACTGTATCTCTGTCGTGTTTATAGTTTATAGCCTTTATAATATTTAAGCCATTGGTTTCATTCGTTAAGAAAGTATTCAATAAATTATGCTGAGAACGACCGCTATTGATCCAAAAACTCTGTACCTTTCGGCACTACATAAGCAAAAGTTTCTATAATTTCAATTTTCACTATTAATTAATAATTCGCCTATTGCGCTCATTTGGCTATTATATGCATCCAGTTTTTTTATGAAATTGACAACATTGAGCAATGATTGTGTCTAGTGTATTTGAATGCTATTGGCTAATGGAATAAAATGGGGAAGGCAAATCCCTGGCCAAAGTAAGCAGATCGTACGTTCGGACACTGCATGCAGGCACCCGCTCAATATATAGGTCTCCGTATGGGAAACTAGAGGCAGAGCCAAGCCCCCTAAATTTATCAAATATTCGGAACGTTCATTTCATACCTTGTTCTCACCATCTTTGTCGTTCTTACCATCCTTGCTATTACCATAGTCTTCTGTGCTTGGTTCAATGACATCTTTACGTTCTTTCATTGTTGGAAACGATTGCCCATCTGCGCAGAACAAAACGCAAACAGAAAGCATCAAAACTGTGAGGGATCTCATGACTGGCTTTGAGGAACTCAGACAAACGATGCAGAGGATTTACCAAAATTTGGGCTTTATCTGACTTTATATATGGGCCTAATACAATGACGAAACGCACGATTTGAAAGCAACAGGAATTGCGTGCTGTATGTCAATTAGCAAGTCGCATTTTATTATCAATTAACGTCATCAATCCAGGCGAATTGGCAAAACACAATGTGTGATAATGCAACCAGGAAATTGGTATATTTTCTGTTCGGACAGAGATTTATATTGAGGAAATATTTTAGGTTAGGGTACTAAAGTCGCCTCCGCTTATATGCAAGTCGCTTGTATGCAAAAGTCGCTTATATGCAAAGATTTTAGGAATCCAAAACCAAACCTTAAGAAAATTACTCTTTTTAATGCGCTTAAATGCAAACTGCTTATATGCAACAGTCGTTTATATGCAAAAGAAAAATTGAACATTTTGCGTTAAAGTCGCTTATATGCAAAGAAAAATTTTCAAATGTTGCCAAAAAGCAAACATTAATTGATTGTTATTTCCAAAAATAAGAACAGTTACCTTGTATATTTTTAGTTTATTGATAAGTACAATTTTAGAAAGCTATTTTCTATCCTTTCTTAAAATCTGTTGTTGCTAACTTGAAACTGGCTTTGGTATATTTTATCATTTTGTATTATGCTAATAGATTTTGCTGGATGCGCGTCCTGGGAACGAATCCGCTTATATGCAAAATCCGCTTATATGCAAAAATCGAGACAATTTCACACCCGATCCAACATCTTCCAAAACCAGCCAACATTAACCAACATTGTGTTAAAACGAGGCCAACAATGTTACATCCAACAATGCTGGATGAAGTTGGACCAACATGTTGACTTCGTTTGAACGGGCCTTAATATTTGATATACATGTTGTAATGTTTGTTGTTATTGGTGCCACGTCTGTATGTTTGTATTTGGCGAATTTATAAGTCTAATAAATATATAACTATCGAATAAGTAAGACGCACATTTAGTATAACTGTTTATATAGCTACTGTTGGCAAACCTAGGTGAGAATGAGATCAGTGATATTTCAGTTAGAAGACGTGTCGAACCCGTAATGCTTGCAATAAAATTATATATATTACAAGTCAATAGTTTAGTCAATTGTATATGCAAATATGAATCACAATCATATCTGAAAGTAACTTTTTTCCCGAAGACCTTTAAAGATTGAACTTTGACCTTTCAGTGTTTACTGTTTATGGACACAACAGTAAAAAACGGGAAGGATGGCGATCTTTCATTGAATAAAATAGAATTATATACTGCAAACTTCCACTGGTTAAGAAAAGATGGGAAATCATCAAAACCTGCCAGCCAAAGGTGGCACATATTTCCGCCACAAGAGTTTTCACTGTACGTATTCTCAATTATTCCAAATCCTATTATGTGTTCAGTTAGCCATACCCTTATTATCAATGTCATCATTCTTCACACCTATTTATTGACGTTCCGGATGTCATCGGATTTGTTTCTTTTGACGTCCAATCTCTTTCGCTTATACGTCAATGTTGTAAACAGTCATTGTCTTAAAACGTATCTATAAATGTAAAATTTTATTTCCCAAGCCTAAGGCTACAAGGAAACGAAGACTTATGGAAACAAGACGCTCTATTGAGCGTGAAGTCGCTGGGGGCCTATAGGACCATTGAAATTACCCTATTTTCCCCGTATATTAGATCATGCGCCTAGAAACGAATATTTACGATCTTTAAACGTTGTTTTGAGTCAAAATGGTCCTTTAAAAATCCATGCACCATCGTTCATTCCAAAATGTCACTTATTATAATTAATAGAGAACTAACACTAATATATATTCTAGTAGAGTTAATACATACAACAATTATAAATAAATACATGTATGACAGTGCATGATAAACTTTAATTGTACTATATCGAACTGCAGCGTACTCTATATTACTCGTTTAAGTTATATCCTGTATATTTGTCCTGTATTGAACAATCTCATATTATGAGTTACAGTCTCACACATTTTCTTACACATGCACTTAGATTTTGATACATGCGCGTATATCCGATATAAGCACATACATTAAGAGAAACAGCTTGGAGTGTCAACTATTATAGACTTTCTACTCTATAATACAAATTGCATTTATAAAGTTATTATTAAATTCGACAAGAGATCACAAGAGGTTGTTCAACAATCACGGTGAGTATTTCAAATTGTGGATCCTTGATGACTGCCATGCACCTTATCGTGATGTTGCAGAAATTAGGCAGTTCTTCTCCAAACCAACCAATTTCTTCAATAGTAGCTATACATATTTCAATTTCATAGATTGCTTTTACAGCACGAAAGAAATTTTCAACCATTGTACGTTACGTGCATCGGAGTATTAGATGTGCGAGTTTGTAGTTATATTTCGTGCACTAACGTCAAAATTATCAGTCAAAAAACTATGATGTACAGTGTAACGTCATGCACTGGCACTTATATATATTTTGTGTAAATTAGGATTTTTAATGTTGAAAAAGAAACTTTATAGTTTTAACTATAGGGGTCTTAAATTAAAAGCCTGTTATAAGGTTTCTATAGTAGACGGCTAAGTAAGCCCTACATGTAGATCATAAAAAAATATGTCGCGGTTATATATATGACTTTAGACCTATATTGCATGCATATAGCCCTAGGGTTATAGGTTTAACTCTTAGCTGTGAGAATTTGTATTATTTCGTGCAATAATGATCAGTCTAAAGCGAATTCTTTCGTAATAAAACTTGATAATTGCAAAGCCCCAGGTTACCTAAATGTAGTAAATGCTACCTTTTTAGCATAATCTCAAGAGTCAAGTACTTCAAGTAGCATAAAGTTAACGTATTTTTAGATTTTCTCCGTACAGACACCAACCAACCTACACAACTTCCCGTACGTTTACATTCCAACATGTTATCAATTACATAGCCTAATAGTAAACCAATTATATATATATAATATAGCCCACAAAATCACTCGCGTTTGTTTAATGAGATCAGGGCGCTGTTAAGATTAGTGCTAGATCGTATGGAACGCCAAGTGTTGGCCCTGTGCCTGGTAGTGCGCCTTAAGGCTGCTTTCCAGTCATGCGTTTTTTATACGTACGTACACGCACGGAAAAGTTTAAATCCTTCTAAGTTTTTAATATTTGACAACTACGTTAAGAAATGCATACTAAACCTTACGGAGCACTAAATTCTGTACATTTATTCATTTGGTTATTTCATAAGTAACACTTAAATGGATTTAAACTTTTCCGTGCGTGTATGTGTGTACGAAAAACGCACGACTGGAATGCAGCATTTAGTATTGTGCCTCTGGCTTTCTTACTAATTACATAAGTCAATCACGCGGCTTTATGGGATTATGTTGTAATATGTATATGTCACGAAAACTAACGAATTTGTATAATTATATATACATAATTATAGTTTTTCACTTTCAAGTACAAAGTTCTTTGTACAATTAACACACAACGACCATACACTTATATCTAATATATATACCAGTATCTTTAGCTGTCGAACAGTATATACTCTGTAGCGATATAATCCAGTGACAATGAGTCGCCCTGTCATTCTGTCAACATGCACAACATGCAGCATTAAACAATGCGTGCAGTGATTTAAAGTCTAAAGATGTACATCAATATTCATCATTTTTCGGCTAAGCTATAGTATATAATATGTGCTCACCAATCAAATATTTAGTATGTAGAATATGTACATGTCAGCAGGAAAACTAAACAAATTTTAGATTTTTTGTCGATGATTTTCCGATATTGAGTTACAGTGAGTTGACATTGTCATTGACATTATTTACTCGGCAAATAAGAGCGCTTTGATAGCGTCGTCTAAGGCGATGGTCTTGAACTATATTACTATTTCATAAGTAAACATGTAAGTGCATGCTATAAACATAGACAATGTATGAGGGGTGATTTCCGCCAAAATCCCACTTTACATTATGTAATTAACAGAGGCATTTTGTTAACCTGCTTGGTATTCTATTATGCTGTTTTGCATTTCGATGTGCCGTTTCGTATTAGATTTTGTATTTTAAACATTTTTCATCAAGTCGAAGCTCGCGGTGGAGAAGCTGAATGTCGGGAAAGTGCTCTCTTTAGACTAGAATGGCTATTTGGTGTCGTAACAAGATACTATCAGTGTGGTTTTATTGATCGTCATGTTCAGTGGCGTGGTGGCTGCCATGGCCCCCCCAGCGATGGTTTCAAGAGGGGCGCCGAAATGCAGGCGGGGGCCCAAAATCACCAAGAAGGGATTAGTATTTAATTTTAAAATTTAAATTTTTAAATTTAAATTCTCAAACAATACAGCGCGATACTATTGCGGCACAACAACATATTTTTTATATAGTTCCTGTTGTTACGACAATCTACCTGGCGAAGAAAGAGCTTCTATAACTTAACAGTTTTAGCTGCGACTGCAAAAACTACCGTTTTAAACAATGACAGAGACGGGATGAAAACAAATTTAAAAACTGTTTTCGAGATGTTAGCGACAATTTTATCCAGGGGCGTACCGAGCGGGGGGATGAATGTGGGGGTGTGACACCCCGCCCCCCTCCCCACTTTTCTGAAAAGGGTCCGTAGATTGATTTCAGATTGATAGTGGTCGGTTTTTGAAACCAAAGCGGGAAGCACTGGATCGGTAAATTTTAAAATTTCAAACAACCGCGGGGTTGTACTTTTGTTCATACTCTAGCTATTTCTTGCAGAGCCAACTACAATCATCTCATCTCCAATAGTTTGTCGTTACTTTCACTTTGTGTATATATAAAAGGGAACAAAACCAATGTTCTGAACACTGACGCTTTTAATTGTATACGCAGCAAATATTATTCAAAACTTGGGGATGAGGTTGTAAACTAAGTTAAAAAGTGCGTTGCATATCTTGAATTCTTAGTTCTGGGGGAGCACGCCCCCAGACCCACCTACGTTAAACCCGCAATAACAATTTGCTGAAACAAAATGCGTGACGGACTAGTAACGTTGTGCGCTCGCTGAGGCTTACCAGCTAATATCGCATTTTTGCACTTCAAATTCGGGCGATACTGAATAGAGAACTGTTGGGGGGGGGGGCGCCCGTATCGAAATAACTTTTAGGGGCGCCAAATTTAACACTGGCCCCCCTTGAAAGTTTGGAGCCACCACGCCACTGGTCATGTTATCGATCTTCTTGCCGAAGATTTGATTAATTTAACTTCAACATGCAGCTCAGAAGATATTAACGTTGAGCCCCAAGCTATTTTCACAGGCAATCGAGGAAGACCAAGATTTAATATTCCGTACGAACAGTTGAGCCTTCTTGTGGAGAGGCGGTTTACCGTAAAGCAAATCGCAGCCGCACTCAGGGGCGGATCCAGACCGGTGCAATCGATGCAAATGCACCGGTCAAAATTGCGAAATCATAAAAAATCAATAACGTAGGCGTCAAACATTTCGCAGTACTTCACGGTAGAAAGGCAAATGCACCGATACTTCACAGTAGATTTGATTTTGCACCGGTGAATGCACCGGTCCCGATCCCGAGACCTTTTCCGCGTGAAATCTACTGTGACATCATCAAAACCATTGTTTTAGAGCCCTACGCAGTGAGTAGATTTGACCGCCGACCGGTGCATTTCGTACAGATTGCAGGCGCTTGCACCGGTCCACCCGACTCCATCGGTGCATTTGGCTTCTACTGTGACGTAGGGAGCCGTATAGCGAACATGTTTATTATAAATTTATAATGTCATGGCGGCAAATAAGGAGATTTACAAAACGAAGTAATTGACTGGTTTTTCAAGATGAAGACTCCATCGAAATCAAAGGAATACAAAGGAATGATCAAAATTATGAAAGCTGATGTATTTATATCGAAATCTTAAGCTTGGAATGCTTTTTCGAAAGGCGAAAATGGAAGCGTTCGTCGATCCCCAAGCATATTATAAATATAGAGAATTAAGTTATTATTCTGTGGTGGCAGTGTAGAGATTTGAGGACTTTAAAGTAAGCCAAATTCCTGTATGGTTGTATTAATGTAGTAACTAACAGTGTGTGTGTTTACATGAGACTGTTCAGGTAGGCTGGGTAGCCAAAACAAATCACCCAGGGTATATATATTACATAGTGGTCAGAGGCCTAGGGTGGGCAAGTTTGGAATTGTCTGGTGGATTAATGCACACATACAATACCACCGAACTTGAAATATCTGGGAATTCAACTGTTGATGATGCAATGCAAGACTAGGGGCTATTTTTATATTGGCTGCCAGCCTATGTTAACCCATTTAATTAAGGTCCTATTATATTTCATCAGAACTGAGCTGGCCCACCTAGTCAAGATCTTTTTTTGCATTTCTTTCAACAACCAGAATGGGTATTTCTTGTATAGATCATTCACAAATGCATTTGCCTGGGCTATTTCACCTACCCGGACAGAGTGTTAATGCTCTGAATATTGTAAACTATATTTAGCACACAGTGGAAAACATGGGATTTCAATTCTCTTTGGTGAAAATCCTTTGAAGGTCCTTAAGGATTTTGTAAGAATCTTTGCAAGGATCCTTGCAAGAAACCTATCCAGGATCCTTAATGATCAAATGTTAGAATATAGTACAATCCTAAAGGATCCTTTCCAAACCCTTGAGGATCCTTGCTATATCCTCAAGAATTCTTGATAGATCCTTAGGAATATTCTACAAAATGCCAAAGATTCTCAAGATCTTTTGGGATCCTTCAAGGATCTCTAAGTTTCTTGCAGGATCCTTGTGGATGCTTAGAGAAAACCATAAGGATAAAGTATAATCCTGAAGGATCCTAGTTATATCCTCAAGGCCGGATTCTTGATAGAACCTTATGGACCTTCTGTACAATGCTGGGGATCCTCATAGATTTGAAAACCCTTATGGAAATGGTAAAGACCCTGAAAGATTGATTATTAAATCCAGGGGCGTAGCGATAGGGGGGCGCGGGGGGTGCTGGACCCCCCCAATGATACCTCCGTCGGCAAAATTGGATTCTTGTCAAATTTAAGGTTTAGAATATTAATATGTTATTTCGGAAAAATTGAAAAACGTCGGGAAAATTTTAAGAAAAAGGCGATAAAATGTCGGGAAATGAAAAGGATGATAAAATGCCGGGAAAATGGAAATTAAAAGACGATAGAATGTCGGGAAATGAAAAGGACGATAAAATTGAAAGGTGATAAAATGTCGGGGAAAAGGAAAGGGGGGCAAAGGGCGACCTAAATTGTAAACTGTTTAGTTACATCTGTCCATTTTGTGTTGTTCAGAACGATCTTATATCGATCTGTAAATGTATAAGTCTCATATTAATAATTATATAATAAAATTACCTTGATTTATTATGAAACGATATTTATGAACAAATCATTGACCACGCCCTTGCCACGCCCACTCTGTCGGCAAAATTGTGGCTTGGACCCCCCCAAACACAAAGCCTTCGCTACGCCCCTGATTAAATCCTTTAGGATCCATGTTATATTTTCAAACCTAAATAAGCAACGTAGAATTATATGTTCCGTATGTTATATGTTTGAAAAGGTATTGAATGCAGCTGCAATAATGCCAGTTTTCACTAGACTTCACATTGGTTATATTGGCAGTATAGTGGCAAAACAGTATTTAATTTCCTATTTATATTATAGATGACATTTTAGAGAGATTATAATTGCACCGTGAAAATAAATTATTACTTCTTTTTGGTCGCGAAGGGCTAGGGTTAGGGAAGCGACCTGGTTAGGGTTAGACCAGGTGAGGGATTGGTAACAAAAAAAAGACAGCCTTAATTTTAGGGATTTTGAGAATTAAGACATAGCCTTAATTCAAGGCATGAGGATATGCTGGATAATTTCCTTCCATTCCTAATGTGTATGAAAACTAAGCTAAATAAATCATTGGAGAGCAGTGTGATTAGGCAAAAAAAGTAAAGATAAAAATGGAAATTTTTGGCATTCTGACACTATCCTTGTTCAATTCCATCATCCACATTTTATTCAGCTTTGGTATCAAAATGTTGGCATATCTTTTTGTTTTTGTACTATTTATTTTGGAGAAAGCAGTTAAGATGTGTATATTATTATTATATAAGGGTTGCTCCAACAGTTTCTTACTGGGGAGGTGGGGTAAGTTACAATCATGTAGCATGTACATACTTACTCTTATTATCATTTCACTTCATTATGATTATAGATGGAGGTTTGTGATTCATGGTGGAATTGATGGTTTTTCACGTATGATTGTTTTTTTGTCCTGTTCCACCAATAACAAAGCTGCCACAGTTTTCGGTCACTTTGAGAATGCGGTTGCTCAGTTTGGCTTACCTTCACGAGTCCGATCCGAACAAGGAGGTGAGAATGTTGATGTTGCCTGGTATATGCTGAGCCACCCATTACGTGAGCCTAACAGGGGCAGTCACATTACTGGGCGTAGCGTACATAATCAGAGGATCGAGAGGTTATGGAGAGATGTGTTTTCTGGCTGTATCACTTTATTTTATCATCTATTTTACTAGATGGAAGAGACTGGTATTCTTGATGTTTCCAATGAGTGTCATTTAGCTGCTCTTCATTTTGTATATGAAAAGAGAATAAATGAAAGTTTGGACATCTTTAAAGCGGGCATAGCAGTGCACCTATCAGGACAGAAGGAAACCAAAGTCCAGAGCAGCTTTGGATAAATGGGATGCTAAGAAATAGAAGGTCCGTCAGGTGGAACAGTCGCTCATGAGTTTAACAATGAGGTAAATGATATCAGCGGGTGCAATTTAATGAGTTACCACTCATTACAAGTTCTTTTACCTACGATATATTTAATACAGCATATACGTGTTCATTTATGTAGATCAACCCAGATAATTTTGGAATTGATTGGGCAGGTCCAATCACTACAGAAGAGGAAAGTGTTCATGTAGAAGTTCCAGAAACAATGCTACCAGTAAATGAAAATGCATGGCTTGAGCTTCAACAGAATATTAATCCAAACCGTCCATCTGCCTATCACGGTGTGGATTTTTATATGGAAGTTCTTCAGTTTATTACTGAAAGAATGTAAAAGCATTAGTGCTGACTGAGAAAGTGAAAGTAGCTTTTCCCCAGCTTTTGACCTGACAAACATATGCACCAATATGTATACACAAAACATATGATATGTCTTTTCTTCCCTTCGAGTTATTGCTATTGGCAGAAAGTAGTTGTTTATTACTCATGAGTTGCTGCTATGACGACCGTGGTCTATGACATGCTTCAAGTATGATTACTGTATACTTTATAATGCATACTTGGTGCAGACTGCTTGGTTTGTCTCAAGTTTCAATTGATGATATGTCAGCAATTTATTTTTTTCAAACCTTTAAAAATATTTTTGGAAATTTTGGGTTAACTACCACCTCAAAACAACAAAAACAAGAACAACATTTAGTGTATACTGTATTACCATAGCACCATCCAAACAAAACAAATCCCTCCAAACACAACAAATTGTTGGGCGCGCAGTAATTGGCGCTGATGTTGCGGATACCCTGCCATCGTGTTTCTTTATAGTTTTCTGTGTATTTTATCAGTATAATTTTAATAATTTCTTTATTGTATAAATATGCCAAAGCTAGTAAAATAAAATAAAAAATAAAAAAATCCCTCCAAATACAACAAATGTAGTATGTGAAACATTAAAATAACTGTCAAGAAATTGTTGATTGTCTTCGCCTCGAAGAGCTTCAGATGAAAGTGAACCCATGGGAGCCATATTTCAAAGCCAAATCCATATTCCTTGTAAAATCTTCAAACGTGGTGAGTTTTATAGGCAAAACCAAACTTAGAAGGCAGCATTCAGCCATGGGCAACACCATGCTACCTTCTTTGTCAAATGTGACATTCAGCATCTCTGACCGAGGTGAGAACATATTTGTGGCGGTCCAAAAGCAGCACAGATCTAGTAACCATGCACCATCTACAAAAGAGAAAAGCAGGTTTCAATTGATGACTATTTATGACAATTGAAACCTTTGTCATATAACCTTTGGCTTATAAAAATGGATATAATCAAAGACAAAAATACTTCACAGTTATAACAATTAGTATTTGTAACCAACATGACGTTTTGTAACCGACAATATTGGTTACATTAAAGTTCACAGGTTTTACATTGGTAGTGTTCCATGAACTGTACGTACCTTCATTCCTATTTTCAATTAAGTCTATGTAATCCAAGAAGAAGTTTTTTGTTTTTCTGTTTACTTCAGCTACTTCTTCATTAAAAATAATTTTCCCCTTCATTTCTTTTCCAGAAATTTTGCAGTCTTTTTCGGTAGGAAAACGTTGACCAATAGTCTGAGGGTAACGCTGTGGAAATGACCTCAAACCCACGGCCTCCAAACCTGTAAAATGCAATATTATATATTAGGAGCTTTCTTACATGAGCCGATTCAACTTATTATTTAAAATGATACCAATTTTTGCAGCAATCTAAAGAGCTGTTATATATCCAGATTTATTCATTATACAATCATAAATAATAGAATAATAGATTCCATGTGTCTTGCTATAAGACGATAATCAGCCCAATTACGGTCCAAATTATTGGTCAATCACAATTGGTTAATGTTTTGTACAGTTGCAATACTGTTGTACATCTGCCAATCACAGATTTTTGCTCTATTGTACTCACATTCGATTTCAGTAACACCAAATTTGATAATTCTATGGACTTCAGTCGAGTATGTCCCTGTACTCGAACGCCTTTGGCGATTGGAGTTCAGCCCTAACAAACTTACCAGTAGAGATATCATCGAGTTCCAACTTCCCTATCTCAATCACAAAGTACATGAAGAGGTTTTGAACTACCATGTGTCTACAGGAGTGCAACAGCTCCAACTCAATGCCAGCCTCAATTAGATAAGGGGATAGACTTTCCAGTAAATCTGTTGGTAAAGGTCATATTTTCAGTTTGACGTAATGGCCAACCAGCTTGCATAATTTTCTATTTTTTGCCAGGTTTGAAAATATCTTCCTAAGGCTTAAAATTTTCGGTTGTGGTACTTTTTTTTCATTGCCGTTAGGTGTACTGACATCTCGAAGACTTTGAAATGTTGCCCTTATGAAAATCTGTTTGGACATTAAGTGGCCCTGTGGGCACAAGTAATAATGAACTACAGTATTCCCACCACATTAGGCAGATAAAGGTAATTTATCTCCTGTTATCTAATAATACTAAAGTTATATGTACAACATAATATGTGCAACTTGTACTGTATTACTACACTTACTGCTTCCACCAGTGCTCGAAGCTCCACATCTGGCACATCATTTATCTCCAATGGTGGGGGTTCTATTGTGCCTGTCTTGCATAAGAAGTAATGCTTCACTGCCGGAGAAAGCCCACAAAAACTTGGTCCATTATGCAAAAATGAATGTCCCAGAATTCTTCCAATAGCTTTAAAGCATCCCGTTTGCCTCAAAGCTTGATTATGAACAGGAACTCTGTGGCCATCTTCTCCTTCAAAATAGATGTTGGGTTTGGAAGGGAAATCAATGCCTTCATCAACCAACTTAACTGCTAAAATGGACAATTTAGTAGTATTTCGGTATCACTAGACTCTGGTGAACTCGCATTGTGTGTATCTAGAAGTAATTTACATATATATATATATATATATAATGAATCATATATGTGGGTATTTAAACGTAGTAAGACATACTGTAAAATACAATTTAGTATTTTGAGCAACTCCTCAAAAAGAACTCTCCATATGTTGGAACACACAGGAACATGCTCTCACCAAGCGCATGTGGTACAAGACACTGAACACAGCAACCTCTGTGTGTCTAGACGGGGCACATGAATCTGTAGACATGCGCAACTATGAGGTGTGGCATATAAGGTAAAGGCATATTTTAATATTGTAAAATTAAACCATAGTTTTGGGTGACTTTCCATATTACTATCCCAAAATTATGCTACAAGGATTAAGGTTAGGATTACGGATTAAAATTTGGGTCAGAGTTAGGAATAGGTTTAGAGTTAGGATTGAAAAAAAATTATATTTAAATTGGGATTGTTAATATGGAAATTGACCCATAGTTTCAACCAAATTAAATGTCATCTTATTGGTGACAAATTTAGATTTTATTTTCTACTGAATGACATCCATTTACCTCTTGCTAAAACTATTTCGGTAGCATCTTGCAAGTTGAAATCAGCATCTTGCAAGGCTGATTGTAATAGAGAGTTGTCTTGGTTTGGAAAGATTTGCTTCAGCTGAGGCGAATACATCGACATTCTGATGTCAGGCATCTGTAAAAATAGTTTTTATATCAAACACATTCATTTGTACTATACAGTTGTCACTTACAAATTGTTTATTATTTGTGCCAGGTCTTATTACTATTACTAGAGTATTAGAAAGGGAATTTTCTTTTCTTTTCTTTTCTTAGTCATAATATGGTGTTTCCACAGAGCAGCTGTACAGAATGTCGTGTCATTTATGACAACGAAATTGCCCACACACATAGAGAGACATTTTTACTGTAAAATTTGTATTTTCAATTATCAAAATGCAATGATAAAACAAAATACATGTGTGTACATACTTCATCGATATTGGTGGCATTGTTATTCCTGGCATTTGAAGTTGATGACATTCTAAATTCAATCAATACATTAAAAATAATTAATGAGCAAAGGCAAAGAAAATTAACCCATTAAACAGCATTTTGCACTAACACACCCTTAAGGCTGTCGGCTGTCCACAAGATACTCCAATTCTTTTTAAAAGTTGCTCAAAATTTCCAAGGAAGTTGCTCAAAAGTTGCTCATAAATCAAAAAGTTGCTCAAAAGTTGCTCCAAAATATTAATGTTGGTCTTCATATATTTACTGCAAGAAGTGTCTAATTGCTCAATCTAATTGTCATTGTTCACTGTTTATGACTCCTGAACTTTTAACCTGCTAAAACGAGTAACACAACAATCAATCATACCTAAAAACACACTGTGTCCTCTGTGACTCTTATTACAGAGCATGTTTCAGCCATCTTGCTTGTTGTATCTTAACATGATTGAGACCTCGACAGTTTCTTCCAATGGCAATGCTGCATCTTGCTGTTTATTAAATGCATTCTGAAGCAAACTGAACACCCGCTCAGCTGAGCAGAACTAGGTTAAACTAACAAGATCTTCTTAACTGCTGTTGACCAACAAGGAAGAGCCATCTCATGATAAGACCACCACTTCAGTTTCTCTTCCTCTGTTTCAATTTCTACCCCATCTGCAACGGCCAAATACTTTGCAAGCTCTTCGACAAACTGGGCAATTGCAGCATCAGAAAAAAATCAGAATTGCAGAGATATTTTGGATCTGCGTCCCATAAGTATGTACTCATGAAAAAATCTTACAGACTTGAACAGCTATACAGCGGAACAACAAGCGATCAAAAACCGGAACAAACAACATTTAAACTTTTGAATATTCCTGTTTCCTTCGTTTTACTTTAAGTTATTGTCTTAAAATAAGATGTTGCTTGATGGAAAAAAAGTTGCCAGGAATTGGAAAAGTTGCCTGAAATCGGAAAAGTTGCTCCAAAGTCGCCGAGCATCTTGTGGACAGCCTTACACACCCTACTAGCCTGTTAGTGGACTGGAAGACATGCTATCAGCCACATGATCTGCCCATGTGTGTTGTTAACCCATTAAACAGCATTCTGCCAACATGTAGTCAAAGAAGTGGTTTAATTTATGAATATGAATTCATATAATACGATTAACCGAATTTGCCACCTGGGAAAGATTCGGTTAGAATGCTGCCTCTTACCTCTGAATTAAGCCTAAACTGTCCTGAGTAACTCAAGTAAGTACAGATTGGTTGGTTCTCATCCATGCTTCAAGGGTTTTACTCTGGGTACTCCGGTTTTCCTCCCTCCTAAACACTACCGTTAGGCAGTAATCATAGCTAACTTACTAAACCTCGGAGACCTTTGTCAATTGGGTTGTAGAAACCTGTTAAGGCTTCCCGTCCACTTCAGAGTGGTAAACAAATTAAACTAAACTAAACTAAATTGGTATGTGTTACCTTCAAAGAATAAAAAAGGAGACCGTGATAAATCTTAGGTCCATTACACTCACCCACTACATTCTGTTTGATGGCATAACCAAAGTTACTGGAATATTTAAATCACAGTGAATACAAAGAACTTTTGGTGCATCTTCAACTGCCTAAAAAGAATTTATTTAACAATAACACCATGAGCTTAAGTCATATATGAGCCTAGCTTTTAGCCAGAAGGGCATCCTGGGATGAAACACAATCAAAAATTTATCTACAACAGAAGTTATAGTTTTAAACAGTGTTTCATAATATACAATAACATGTGTGAACTGTGGTTAAAAAATATAACATATTTGAAGTTTTAATATAGACACGTTAAAAAGGATCAGAAATCGAAATTCGCAAGGCCAGCAAGGGTTTTACTACATCCCGGGCGTTCTTTGTCAGTGCCCGCGATCATAATTAGGATTATCAGCGGTATATGATGATAACATTGAGAGTTTCCACGGGAGTGTTTCATTGTCTTTCCTAATTTTCCCTTCTGATCCTTACTCCTACCTCATTGCCTAACCCTAACCCTAACCCTAACCCTAACCCAGAAGGAAACAGAAGGAAACAGAAGGAAACACTCCTCTGGAAACACTTAGCTTGCGGCTATTAAAGACAGGAATCTAGTCTGGGCTAGCCTGCGAACAGGCTTCAATCCGGCATGATTTGTACCAATCCTAACCCCTTTCCTAACCCTAACCAGTCTTAGAAAGTGAAAATTATCGAGAAAAAAAACTTTAAAAAACTTAACAAAAAAAATTAAGAAAAAGTGTTGGGCGCGGGCTCGAACCCACAATACAGTTAGTCCCAGCAAACGCACGCCCTAACCCGCTACGCCACAGGCAAGCTCGCTGAAAACAACGGCAAAAAATACTATTTATATTAACTTACTACTGCAAGTTCTGGAAACACTCAATGTTATCATCATATACCGCTGATAATCAGCGGGCACTGACAAAGAACGCCCGGGATGTAGTAAAATCCGGCCAGCAAGCTAAAGTGTTACCTTCCTTTCACGTGTTGGTGTCACTTGCTCATCGGTGTTGGCTAGACAAAACATCTCGTGCGTCCACGTTTCTCTTGCCTTTCCTTTGTTTTATTTCCTTCTACACACTCTTTTTGGAGGCGGTCGGTGAGAAATTAGTAACAGAGAAAGGTAGACTCGATAGCAACTCTCGTACGTTTAGTTGCCCTTTTCTCCCATCGATCAAATAACGCTGGGTAGCGTTCAATATATTTTTAAGACAAATAGTACAGCTCATTCACAACAATTAGAAATAAAGTATTATTTGCATAAAGTTGAACTTTATACGCTTTGTCAATTTTAATACAAAGCACTGATTCAAATTTATTGTCTGCCGCCATCTTGGATGCTTCCGATATAAAACACGTTTTACCAGTTTCCAGTATTAGCCAATCAGAAACAATCAGAATAATCATTAATTATTTAGCCAATCAGAATCTACTACCCAGATCTGGTAGCTCAACTGGGGGTCGACAAGCAGTCGCGCGAGTTTCCACAGACTGCAGTACAGTGTAATACAGGATGTGCACAGGCTAGGTTGAAGGCTGCATGGACCTTTTTTAAAAGCGACTTGAATTAATCTACTAAACGGCCGCCTCTTGAGATACAACTACGTAAATTTTACATTTTCTTGGCTTGTAGAACTTGCCGCTTTAGTTAGAGTTAAAGTTCGTCCTCGTGGTCGCATTAGACAACGCTTTCAAAGCATTTTCATTCGCTGTGCGTTAGACATGCGAGTCCACATAGCACCAACATATATGCTGCTTTATACATATTTAACACGAATGCCTGTCATGAGCAGAATTTTCGTTGTAAACTATATCTTTGATTTAATATTATATTTCAATAACGCTTAAAATTGAAGGGAATAGCATAGTTGAAATCAACAAGCACTGAAATACTGATGCCTGAATATGCGATAGAATGAAAGAAAGCGGCATAGTATGACTTATGTATCATTATAAATTCAAGTTTTGAATTTTGATCACAAACTATCTGATATTTGTAGCGAACTACCGACCGTAGCGTAGCGTGGTCGCGTATTTTCCCCAGTGGGCCCTTTCTATTGCCCCACCACCGAAGGAAAAAATGGGCTTGCTGCCCCAGTTGATTGGGCCCTTTGCCAGATGCTATAAAATTTCAAAGGCGATAACAAAACATTAATTACAGTACTATTTTTTTAGTTAATGAACAGTGTAAAATACGAGCAAAAGCTTTCTTTGTTAATTCGTTCTCTAATCCAATCCCCACCCCACCCCTCGTCATCTGACAACAGTAGTTGTATGGAAGTTGTTAGTTTGCGTAGCAGGCACTTATTGACAACCAAATTTTAGCTAGAGCTGTACTGTAATAATGATACACACTTATACTGTAGTAATGATAGTAGATGTGACCCCCCATATGGGGTGATTTTTCCCGCCATATGACGTCAGCATTTTGAGGATCTCGCCATATGACGTCATTTGCGTAGATACGCGTAGATACTCAGGGGTCGGACGTCTACGAAGACATGTATATACATGCGGATATGCGTAGATACGCGTAGATACATGTATATACATGTGGATATGCGTAGATACGCGTAGATACATGTAGATGCATACGGATATGCGTAGATACGCGTAGATACATGTAGATGCATGCGTAGATGCGCGTATCTACGCGTAGATACGTAAGATATGCGTGTTCAGTTCAGAGTATAAACTGAGGATATAAACATAAATATTGGCATTGTGTTTAAAATTGGGTTATAGATAGGGGCGGACGTCTGCTGCGAAGACATGATTGGTTGTGAGATCTGATTGGCTTTTAAAATTATCTGAGAGTATAAAATGAGATCTATGGGTGAGTGAATGTATAGTTTGTTCAGTTTGCATAGAGATGAAGTGTTTACATGGTGCGCCAGCTGCTTGTTCGACAACTAAAATGGATCGTTTTGGTTCTGTGGTCAAAACCCGAGTTGTAATTTCTTCTGTTCTGAAGACGATGGTTATTTGTTTGAAAGCCATAACTGCCTGGAGATCTACGGGTCAGCCTCATTCTCGATGTCACGAACATCAAAAGCTTACGAAGATGCGTGTAGTCAAAGATCTGATGAAAGGAAGTTATGGGAGACCATTTTTCGTGTGTTCTGATAAGAACAGTCCTTGTTTCTTTTGGACGTGGGGTGATATGCAAACAATAACGGGACCAGTTTGTCATCATGGATCTCGATGTTCGTTTCGGAAGGTGAAGAAGGAAGGTCTCAACAAGGATCGTATGTTCTTTTGCTGTCCAAACGACAAGGAGAGTTCGTGTCGGTTTTTCGAGTGGGTACCTGACGAACCGAACCATGTACCTTATCAGAGTGTGAACTTTGTGAAATCATCGTTAAGGGAGCCAGAGGAACAGTACCTAGCAAGTGTTGAAGTCCAGAATGAAGGGGATCAAGAGGTGTCTCTTTCCACAGGATATTGTACAAGAAATCCAGATGGGACATGTGATGGAGACCCTAGAGGGCATTTGCACCCGTTTTGAACAGCAGTTGAACTTCCAGACAAATTGTTAACGAGCTAATTAATATGTTTTTGCATTGTGTAACAATTTCTTATAAATATTAAAGAGTGATTGTTTGGTCACAATAAATTTTGTGTGAAAATTATTTTGTAAACATTTAACGTATAGTAAATTTGTATTGTTTCTGTTTTCAAAATATATAATTGAAATGTTTCACAGTGTGTGCTCATTTACTGTTGTTGTGTTGGGAAAGATGGATTTGATTTTGGATGAGCTTCAGAAAAATAACGTTGACATTGACATGAAAACGTTATCGCATCATATAAATATTTGTCTTGAACATCACAAAACACTGTATGAACAAATGGCAACGCGTGTTTATTCCTGTGATCTAACTACGCTTTTTCACGAAACGAGTGTTATCAATTTTGGTCGTGCCATAACTTACCTAACAATGGTTTATGTGATGAATGACTCTTGCTCCGAACACGTTACGCGTAGAGCTGTACGACTAGTTGCATCAGTTTTAAAAACCATTGATTTCACAAAGTTCAAGATCGAAGAAAGTTTTTTCCGCAAAATGATTTCTTTCGCTAAACGCATATTTTCGCTATAAAGTACAGGGGCCTATGAAATAGAACTTATTATGTTGTTTGCTTGTGGACACGATGGATGTGAGATTTAAAACACCTGCAAATTTTTATATTTGTGGACAAAGCCAGAGTGAAATCGTATTTGGTTCGTTCTATGCTACATCATATGGAAGAATTGTTTTATCCTGTTCCGACCAAAGTGATATATTGTTATGGAGAATATCAAAAAGAATTTGATGAGTTATCGAGAACCCTACCAAACGTTGAATTGATGGAAGGTTTTCCGAGCGATTTATACGATATGACCGATGGGTGTGAAAACTCTCTAGTCATACTGGATGATTTGATGTCTCAATGCTCTAATGATCAACGCATGTCGGATCTATTTACTCGTGGTTCTCATCACCGTGGAATTTCAGTTTTATTCCTTACCCAAAACCTATTTCCACCTGGTAAATTGTCACGAACGATCAGTTTAAATTCCCACTATATGATGATATTCCGAAACCCGCGCGATTCGCTTGGTATTGCAACCTTGGCGTCAAATGTATCCAAGAGACACGAATTACCTATTAGAATCATTTAACGATGCTACAAGTAAACCATATGGATATTTAATGATTGATTGTCATCAGTTGACACCAGAAAACGTACGTCTTAGAACAAACATTCTTCCAGGGAAAGACAAGTTGTTTACATGAAACGTACTTAAGTTGCGTGTGTCACCTAAACCCATCATTTGCGAGATGTCGAAGCACATGAAGGAAGTCTTCCCTATCTTCAAGTCATAGTGAAATGTAAACCTAAATTGCGAAAATTGCTTATCGATAATGTTCCGCGGATGTGATCACGGCTATTTGCGAGTGTTCACTGAATTTACTTAAAGGCGTTATCCCTCTAACACCTCCTCAAAAGCGACGTTTGGTGCGCTACAAGACACATCTCCGTGCCTTAGCCAATAAAAGGTGTCAAGAAAACAAAAGAAGAAACACCTTAATCAGAAAGGTGGGAACCTACTAGCTGCCTTACTGCCGCCTGTGTTAAGCGTGCTCAGTAACTACTTATAAAATGAAGCATACCAAACGAATGGTATTGGTCCCTGAGGATGTGTTGCATAGATACGAACAGAAACAAAGGCTTGAAACGTCACCGCTTATGGCCAACATGATGCATAAAGATACGGAAATGTCAAATATTCTCCAACGTACGGATATGGCTGATGCCGAAAAGCAAAAAACTATACTATGCGAACATGGAACGTTATCTAGATCTAAGACGTCAAAAGGACAGTCAAATACCAACCGTTCGGATAGCACCTCACATTGAAAACAAAGAAAGGCTTTTGCCTGGAGAGAGGGCACAGTTGCCTGATGCGACCATTGTCGATCATATACCTAAAACAATGCGTCCAGAGCTACGGCACTTTTAAACCGTTTGAAAGCAAGACCGGACGTTATTTCTTGGGATGAATCTGGACAAGTCAACCTGGACGGTAGGAAAATTCCACAGTCAAACATATCAGATCTCATCAGCGATGCCATGAGAGGGAGAAAGAATTTTAATCCTACAGGTTCGAAGGAATTTTTCCGTGCTTTATCAAAGATGAATATGCCTACAGATCTTGTAAGGAATGAGGAAAGATGGAGACAAGCCCAAATGGACAGTCCGTCTGGCGAGGAAGAGGTTCATTACAGCAGTCCGCAACGTGCAAGCCAGCGGGGTACAAGCTCACAGCGTACAACCCCCTTAAAGTATTTGCAAACCTTTCTAAAGAAACGTGAAGAAAAACCGGAACCTCAAAAACGATGGCTTAGATATTAAATAAACAATATGTAATTGTTTTGAAGTTCATAAATGTTTTCCTGTCATTTTTGGCACGGTAATAAGACTCTTCTTGTCATTTTTGTTTTTTAAAGCGCTAAAGGCACTGTGGGACTAGAAATCAAAACACACATACATTTGGGTTTTTAACATTTATTATAACATTATTTTTTCAAACAGTTTTTTACTAAACTGATTAAGGCCAACATAGGGCTGTTTTAACATTACTCTAAAGCGAGTTTTAACAAACTGAGACACTTTTGCGTCATTTAACATAGTATCATTACTAAACAACTGCACGATCTTATTCATGCTTTGTCCTCGTGCTCTATGGCTAAGGTAAAATATGCAATACTGTCCACACACATCTGACCATGCACTTTGTAGTTTACGAGTGTTAAATTCCCATTCATACGACTCTAAAAAGTCTCCAAACGAATTCCTGTAGTAATCTGGCGGCTGTCCATAACTGTCGAAAAATTCTCCTTTCTCTTCCGATGGAAAGTAAAAGGCCACCCAATGCGTTCCCGGTTCACTGCTCGGATCGGTGTTTGCGATAAATCCACACGGATATTTATCGATCGTCTGAGGTAGCTTATCACTAGGAAACACGCCGCAAAACTTTTTGCTTGTCACAGGATCTTGTTCCAGTACACGAGTTATCTGCGTGGTGTTCATCTATCCAGAGTAATCGTAAACGACGTTTCTCTCAGCATCAATTTGAATCAGGTTTTCAAATTCCCCGTAACAGACGAGACTCACAGCTGCTGCCGGTGCGGCAGAGAACTTGATGTCAACTGCTAGATTTCCTCGTTGAACAGCATTAAAATGAGGTGAGGATCCACACATATCTGGAGTCAGATCGAAAGCATAAACTGCATATCCTTTTGGAAATTCTTCTCGTGTTATATCGTTCCCTGTGTTGTAATACATTTTTCCCGTACCAGAAAACAATGTACTGAATGCTTCAACAAATCTGGGGTTTGCACCAAAGGAAAGCTGCATCGGTTTAAACGGCATATCTTCTCCATTCACGGTTATTCCAATAGAGGACAAGTTAAAATGTTGAAAGTTGTACGGATTCTTCTTGTATGCGCCATTAAACGCTGCGCTATCGACCAATCCAAAGACAAACGATTTCGGTACAAGTACATTAAAGATGTTATCTTTCCTCAGGGAGGGATTTCCTGTGGGAACAATGAAACTCTTGCACTCCACGCGACGAACAGGATAGATAGCCGGTCCTTTTTTCAAAGCAATTTCATGAGCCACGGAAATGCTTGGACTTACTTTCACCTTACGTATCTTGAGATAGGCATCGATTAGCTTTACTCTGTAATCAACATCGTCCTCAGACGCCATCAGACAAAATTCTTTGCTACTTCGATTCAGAATAACTTTCAAGTCAACAAAACTTAGCAGGAGACGTTCGGTGAAAAATACGTCGCTGAATATAGGTCCGGTCATTTCAATAGTTCCACTTGTCTTGCTGAATTCATATCTTGCTTTAAGACCATGGTTGGCGTTGGCACCTGCTAGTGTAGGATCGGCAACGTCCATTTTCCCTCCCGTGTCTTTATAAAACATAGAGCTGGTAATTTGTGACTCTTTCGCTGACGGATTATAATTGAGCAGGGTTTCCAGATATGCACGGTACGCGTAAGTTCCAGTGGCTTGTGTCACTTGCTTTTCTTTCAAAAACACGTCGACTTGTTTGAACAGACTGTGTAGGAAATTGTTTACAACTCCGACCTTTTCGTCTGCGTCAAGATTTGCACCGTCTGCTTTAGTCACTTGATAAATCGACATAATCTTCAGTGCCTGGAGACAGGAACGTGATTGGACCACCGTCTGATACACTGGAAACAGGTTGATGATCTATCCAATGTCCTTTTTCCAAACTGACTTGTGTTGGAGGTATAGAGAACAGATCGAGTTCTGTCTTTGTGCATTCTTGCGATTTGGAATGTACGAGATACATGTTTATCCGAATATGTCAGGAGCTGTTTTCCGCTTCTTGGTCTGACTGCTTATGGTAATAGATGCCGATGCCTTTCTCTTTTTAACTGTTTTTCGCTTCTTGGTCTGGTTGCTTCTGGTAGTAGACGCCTTTCTCTTTTTAGCTTGCTTTGTACGTTTCCACTTCCTGTTTGAGCATAAGTTTGAAGTCGATTAACGGCTTTTCCCTTTGCGACGTTTACAGCTTCTTTCCCTCTGGTTTTTACTGCTTCTTTTAGATTTCTTCCAGAAGCAACGTCTCCTAGCACATTAGCGCCAGCATTCAAAGCAATTTTACCAATAGCTTTTGCTCCAGTTTTAATCATGGGCATGACTGCTCTTGCAACGCTACGAAACAGGCCACCGAGTCCATAGCCCATTTGTCCATGACCCACTTGCCATGGACTGCCTCTGAAAACAGGCATTCCACGTCCTTGCTGTTGATCAAGATAGTAACGTACGTATGGATTATTCATCTTTAGGTAAAATAAGTATGCTGTCTGAAGTGCAGTGTTGTCACCACCTTCCCGTGTTCAAATGGCACAGGATCGCCTGTGTCGTTCCTTAAAAGAATTTCCATGTCTTCGAATGATTTGGTTTGGACAGGTACGTATTGTATGTTTGGGAAAGTTTTAGTAATGACGTCACCAGACTTTCCCTCAACAGGAATGCTTCTGAGTAATTGGGCGCTCGTATCTCCGACGATCTGCGGTTGAACAATATCACAATAAACGTAGATGGTCGTCATCCCAAACAAGTCTGCCACGTAAGGACTTTCGGTCGTCTTTTTGAGTATTTTTACGTCTCCTCCAAACCCCAAGATAATCGACATTTTTTTATATAAGGCTAGTTCGTATGGCGTTTTCAATTGAACTGTCACTTTGCCGGTGCGAGCATTAAACGTTAACTTAATGTTGTCGTTAACATCTTTTGCCAATGCTTTATTGATGGCTTTGATAAGATCTTGCATTGTTTCGTAGTAACCGTAATCAATTTCTGTCGTCAAAAAATATCCGCCTCTGTCCTTGTGATAAATATGACTGCCGACTCCCTTTGCTAAAGTATACCACGAGTTAGGGTAAGAGATGGAATACAAACCAACTTCCCAATCGCCATTCAAATCAATGGTTTGTGGTAATTTTACACGATAACTAGTCGTTTTGTTATCGGGAAAGACATCCAGGGATGCATTGCTAGGAAGCGTAAGATAAAAATGTGTTCCACTCATTGTCACTACTAAAGTATGAATAAAGACACACAACACAGACGCTGGTTTTAAATCTTATTTATTTGAGAAGCAGGTACCCACGAATTAAACTTGTTCGGGTACCCTAACCATTTTACAAGATATTGTACATTTTTGCCTCTACCACGTTTCTTCAAAACTTTTTCAACTTCGTAGACGTCATCCTGCTTGATAACCTTTTGCAACTCTTTATCGTAAAACGTTCCTTTCAGTTCCTCACCATCATAATCTTTCAACTTATACACGGGAGGATCACGAGGTATTTGTTTGCTTACGGTAAAGATTTCTTTTGAGAAGTTTGGCAAGTAACCTTTTTCAAATTTACGTTTGATTTTACTAATTCTAACTTGATCACCAATCTTAAACTTATACTTTACATTTTTCACACCATTATGATCACCATACAAAGTGTGCCACACTTTCTTTTCGTTTTCAACAGTTACATCTGCTGGTTTTGTTTTAATACTGCGATGAACACTATGATTGTAAGAATACACTAAATCAGGCAGCATGTCAATGTATCTCATTGTTTTCTTCGCTGTGAAGTATCGCCACATCTTCGTCTTCAGAGTACGAATCAAACGTTCCACGATAGAGGCTTTCGTTTCGTTGTACGTGTTATACAGTTCTATGTCTTCTTCTTTCATCAACGCTCGAAAATGTTTGTTTGAAAACTCAGTTCCTTGATCAGTCATGATCTTTTCAGGTTTGCGTCCAGAAGATAAAATGATTTTGAAAGCTTCAACCAGAGAAGGACCTGTTTTATTTTTCAGTGGGACTACCCAGGCATACTTTGAAAACACGTCAATGCATACGAGCAGATATCGATACCCATCGTTAAACTTTTGCATGGACTGTGTGTCCGCTAAATCCATCTGCCATTGCTGGTCGATGCCACCCACGATCACACGATTCCTTTTAAAATTGAGACGAATAGGTTTATGTAAAGTGTATGCATCTTGTGACATCAGCCATTCTTTAATTTTCTTACGACTAATATCAAATTTCCCCTCTTTTTTCACGTCATTGTACAAACGATCCACTCCACCATATCCCCCTGAACGTTTTGGATCGTAATAGACACTAGACAAGTAATCATCCATGTCCAAGCATAGAATGAGAGAGATATTTTATTCTTCGACGTTTTGAATGGTGTGTTCGACATTATGAATACTGTTAATGTGTTCGTCATTTGTCAAAGCATCGTTTTCAACAGGTTTGTAGTTTTTGATAGTTTTACTGTTATATCCCATCTGCAAATGTCCTTCCAAATTAAGATCATTGCGACCAACACTTATACCTACTCTAAACATTTTCTGTTTGTTATGATTTTTATTAATCTTTGGATTTTTGCTAGCAGAGTGACCCATGTTTACGCGATGGCTTCTACTATACTCTGAAGATACCAGACTTGTACGGGTGGTATAAAACCTTTTCAACTTACGAAAAACTGTCAAACATTCTCTGATAGTCGGGAAGTAAAGAGCTAATCATGTATCGTTCGTCTAAACATTTCGACATTGACAATAAAGAATTAGTTCTTCATCATCGTCAGAAACGTATTGAAAAGAAACTGTTGAAAAGTTACGCTGAAGAAATCGCGTCAATTATATCTCGCCTTGTTGTTGAAAACTGCAATGGTTGTATCATTGATCATCCGTCTCAAACACAACATGACTGTCTCATGATGGAAAAGGATGAGCAGTCATGTTTATACTTTGACCATGCTTTGGAAAAGATTTCAGAAGCAAATGTCATAGAGACTTTTACCAGAAGCAAATGTCATAGAGAATGATATTAAACCTAGAGTGAATGGTCTTGAAATGCTCAAGTATACGTGTAATGATTGGAGAACTGTCTTTTGTGCAGATCAGAGACGGGTGCTAAAACAAGAGACCTTTAAGTTATTGTAACTGAACAGGAAGTGTAACATTCATGATTGTATAAAGTAACACGGTTTTAAAATGTGTCTTCAGTTTGCAATATGCCTGGGAAGAGTAAACATCTCCGTAAGAGATCGTCAAAGAGAAACGTTTTTGGCTCGTTACGCAATGAACCAGTTAAGAGAAACAATCGAAAAAGAGTCATTTTGGGCAAAAGGAAAAGCATAAAAAATGTTACGCGTCAGAATAAAACCACATCATACAGAATGGTGGACTCCTTACGTAAACGAACAGACAACTATTCTACGATGTTCAAACGATCCAAAGTGGTGATTAAAAAAAAGCAGGAAAGACATGTAAAAGAATCGAAAAAGAACTTCTTATACTGAAACACTAAATGAACATTGTAAAGCTGTGTAATTAAAATCAGAAACAATAATTACTTTCTGCTGTTATTTATTTCTCTGTAAGGTTATAAACATCTAAAATCAAGTGGAAGCATTCAAATGTAGCAATTCCCTATACACAAAACACTGCGTCAAGTCTGATTTTGATCATAATCGCTCGACAGCGTCCTAGCACACAACATGACTATCGACATACTGTTCATGGCTAAGAATCAACTTGTGCTTCGTGTCAATATGTGTGCTTCTAGTTTTGAAAATAAAATCTTAAACGATTTGACAGATGAAGAGTTTGAGAAAGGGGTTCCCGTTTATGATGACGACGAAGATAGATATGTATATACTAATGAAGAGTTTATTGAAAAGGTTTGGTATGCATGTGTCAAGCATGGATATATTTCTGAAGATTACGATATCATGGGAAAGTTTCTTGACGAAATGAAAGTCACTCCATAAACAAAAAATGTAACAATTTGAAAAATCTATAAAAACCCGGCACCGTTCCTGATTTTCATCAGATCAAACAAACATTTTAAAGAAGCAACATGGTTTGGAGAAACATTGTAACGCATTGGCTTTCAGATAAAATTATAACGCAAGAGGGAAATTTGGCAACTCTGGATTTGATGCGACTTTTGATAGAGAAGAATATAATACCAGCAACGCTTATCGATAATGCAACGTTGCACTCAATTATGTTGACGCAAATCATATTGGAAACATTAACAGGTGTATCGGTACCTCGAGCCCCCCAGGGACCGAACTTTACCTATCATATGAACGCTAAGGAAACGATGATGTGGGACTTGGCTAGAAAAAACGAAAAACAAATCGCAACGCTAGAAGAAGAAACGGGGGTGAATTTGGATCATTATCATAAACTAAACATTGGAAATTAACTTTGAGATCAGACGATCCTGTAACATTTATTTCAAACTTTTAACAACTTTTTTTAATTATATAAATAGCCATAAAATGGCGTGAACGTCATAATATAATTTTAAAATCCATAAGGTAATGTTTTGTAATCATCCACAATTACACGTTTGTTATATACAATACGATAGTCTTTTTTCATGCGTTTTGTTTCAATGTTTTTGGTCCTCGTGTTCCGAGTTATCTTTAACGGTATATCCACGGTAACTTGCCCCGTAACATTACATTTGGCATGAAGATACACGAGCGAACGAATGACATCAAAATTCACTTTTTGCATGGCGGTACAATTCAAGGTAATCCCTCGTATCTTCGTCTCGACCTTGTTGGTACTGGTCTTGTAACAGTAATTCTTCGGTCCGCCCGAAATGAAGGTAGTAATATGTCCTTCTTTCAATTTGTTGGTCAATTGGCCAAGGTAAGGACCTAACGGAGGTTCTGGTTCGTCGGGTTTGCTAACAAATATCACCGAGTCCGTGTCGTAATATAACACTCGCTCCTGAAGTTGATCCAACACCCCGTAGAGTTTGAGACGGGCATAAGCAGTGGTAAAGGCGGCGATGACTACATTCGTTTTGGCATTGGGTTCGACGAAATTCTCGTTGTACTCGTAACGAAGCTCGACCATTTCGTCGCTTACGAATCTCACGTCGAGAACATTGATTTCATCCGACGATAGATAGTCAAAATATACCTGTGGATCTTTAATCAGTTCCACCTTGGCCATGTTGGACCGTTGCGCGAATTTTCCTAAGGGGAAAAGCAGCCATAAGTATCTCATCATATCGTACTATTGTTATGAAGGCACTATGGGTTTAGAATACATACCCCAAAACGAGTTCAGCATCAACTTAGCAAGTGCACGCAATCCAGGATTGTGTTCAATTTTGCTTCGAACCAGCTGTATCCCCTCAACCTCTAGGTACTCGTCCACATAACGCTGTTTTTGTTCTTCGGTGACGCAGTCCTTCGGGTACCCGCTCGCCTCCTGCTTGATCTTGAGGAAGGTGTTCACATAATCTTTGAACAGCGCGTCAGAAGTTTCGGGAAAATGCCACACTTCGTGCATTTGTAGGATACGATAACCTTTCTCCAGGGCTTTCTCTAATTCCACGCTGCACCAGGTCCCTTGGATAGCTCTTTCACGCTCGGAATGGGTACAGGGGGCTTGATTACACGTATCAACGCAGGTTTTGCACAGGGGGAACATCAGTTTGCCTTGGGTTCGATAGGGAAGGACAGGATGGAAAAGTCCACGAGGTGGTAATACCGTGCACTTGATCAAACCAAAGTACGTGGAAATATCATCAAAGTTTTCGGTGATGATATGGGGCCGACCAACGACCGTTTTGGTCATCTTATTGCACCAGGGATAGAGCGAGGTGTAATCTAGGTATCTGTAAGAAAATGACGTCATAATTAGACTCTGACGTCATCAACCGATTTACTCAGTCGTAAGAATATAACAACGTACCTTATTTTCTCCTCCTCTTTGCATTCGTGGAAGAGTTTCGTTGCGTTGGTTCGACCACCATAGAAAGCATGTCGTGGTTCCAAAGGATCCACCACATCGTAATCCTCAAAGTACTGTTTCATGTCTTCATCGTGTTCCAATTCTTTCTTCATGTCGCACTCCCACATTTCGACAACATGAAGGCCACAATCTTTAAGGTATTGGGTCTTCTCCGTGGTGGCTTGATGGAGATCATGCATGGTCTTTTCGCTGACTTTAAATTTGGTTAAAGCACTGTGCCTGTGTAAAAAATTGACCCTTTGAAAAACTTACCGTGCCAGAAACAGCCATGGAATTCATACGCCGTATGTGTTTCCTCATCATAACCATCCAGGGAATATTGACCAACAGTCTTCTCTCCACCATTCCGTTTATGTTGAATGTACACGTCATTCTTCTCGGCTGTGTAAGATAACCATTTCAACGCGATGTTGGATTGTTTGATTCCTGGATGATAACCGTGTGGAGGTAGGATGGCAATGGTGTTTTCTTTAAGGAAATTTGTTCGAAACACGAGATTGCACGCCGACGCAATGGTTAGGCATTTCTCGAACGGGTCAATGTCGGTGACGTCACGGAACAACTCGCGAAATTCAAGGCAACAACGTCGAAGGATGTCCATCGGATCGACAGTAACTCAGGATTTCTTCTTGGAAATTGAAGACATAATTGTTCTCCTTCAATTCCTGATGCCATTTCAAAAACGTCTCCTTCTCTGCTGGACTCATTCCATTGGGATGGTAATAAGGACTCGGTGGTAGGGGTCCAACATAATTCTGATTTTCCTTCCTGTTGAAGAGGTGAGGGAAATATCCTTTTGCCAACTCGTTCAAACCAACGGTTTTGGGAAAATCAACCAGTCTCATTGGTATGAAGCTCAAAGAATCGATGAATTTAATCTTGAGCATAGGTACATACATCGTAAGGATCTTGGCACCACGCATAATGACTTCAGGAATAACACCGTTCTCGTGTAGGTATTGCTGGATGAAATAACCATCGTAACCTTGGAAATTATGGGCCAACACGATGCATCCTCATGTTCTTTCGTGAACAGCCATTCGCAGAACTCGTTCCTGGTATTATCTCCTTGAAACATCCACTCGTCACCAGCCTCGTTTTGTATCACACACAAGTTCGGTTCGTGAGTACCATTCTCTTGAATACACTCGAAATCGAAGAAGAGTAGTTCGTTGTATCCGCTTTCGTGGACGTCCTCATCCGCTTCGTCATCACACAAACTAGTCTCGCGTGCAGGTTTTTCTTTGACAGGTTGCATGTAGCACTGGTGATCTTCGACGCCCACGTATTTTTCACAGGTCGAGCAACGTTTCAGTCCGCAGTGATGCAAATCAGGCCTCAGTCGAGTCCGTTCGAAAACAAGATGACAATGTGGACATTTGGCAGTAGATAAACAGATCGATTTTGCATTTCCTACGTTTTGTTTGTGCCTGTCGAAACATTCTTGACTTTTAAAAAAACGGTTGCAATCACTACATGGAGTCCACGAAACAATAGGACAGTTTTGAAAATGGCACAGTTTACACGTATCTCCGCATAAATGATTTCTTTGATGGTCATATCCCTTTTTACAAGTATGGCAATACTTTTTACGAGCAACAAAAGCCGGCATGCTTGTAATCACATCGAAATGATTGTCATGCAGAAACAAATAAATCCTTTTCTCTTTATCAGGTCCGGAAAAAATGACAGAATTTTGATGCTCTTTCGAAATAATGTTGATTTGATAATCGGTCAAATACGCTTGAAATTGTTTGACTTCGTCTATACCGCAAGAACCTATAGGAACACCTGCTTTTGGTGTAAATCATGAGCTAAACGTGTTTGCAATGAATAACGATGATCTCTTATTTGACGATCCGACTATCCTTTTCAATTTTGGCGATCGAAACAACAAGTGCTCGAGCTAAACATAAATCATCCTTGTTCTGAATACGAACAATTGCCCTTTATTGATCAAATGCTTTTCTAAATTAATTTCAGAACGTTTTGTTCCGGTACCGCCATTGGGCATTTCAACATGGACCAAATTCACTTTGACACTGTCGTTTAGACGAAATTCGTGGTTGGATTGAATGACGCGCTCAATTTGAGCTAAAACCCGCTCTGTTGTCAAACGAGAAAGAGTCATGAAAGGAAGAGAGATAGGAGTTTCAAGCTGAGGTGAATGCAACACAAAACGTACTTGATCATGCTCTGGAATGTCTCGTGTGATGGTATCTAATAAACTTTCAAATATTCCATGGAGACGATCATGGAACTGAGAAAGCTCCAAATGAGCAAACGTGTCCGTGAATTGTACCGTATAATCCACACCTGTCGTGCTGAACTTTTTCACTTTAACTTGTTTGACGTTCGTCACAGTAAAGTTGCTTTCAGTCATGCTCGTCTCAGCGTCTCAGCGCCATCGTCCTCGAACGATCTTTTCTCGCCACGGCCCATTTGTAACAGGGGTTCGTCGTCTTGCCAGTCCATCATAAAATTTTCCCGTTGTTCAGGGGTCCAAGAATCCATAAGGTTCACAACAAGCCCTAGCTGTTCATTTTCGATCCCCCATTCAAGCGAACGGCCAATTAATTCCACTTTCTTTTCAAATATTAAAGCTTGTTCTTGCTCGTTCAAGACGTACAGGCTTTCAAGAGCTGATAGTTCAGCTACAGTTTGACATTCAAGCACTTTAGTTGTTAAATCCATATCTAAACAAACAATAAAACGCTCTGATATTTATGAAAAATATATAAATTACCAACTTTTGCTAAAAAAGTTCGGGTCATCATGTTAAAACATAAACACTTACCAGAAAAGGTCAAATCCTTTCAAATCAATAAAGCTCTATAAAAACCTGTAATGACTCTCTGGAAATGTTCTCTCTATAAAATTTGTAAACACAATGCCAAAAACAATGTTTACATCCTCAGTTTATACTCTGAACACGCATATCTACATGTATCTACGCGTAGATACGCGTATCTACGCATGCATCTACATGTATCTACGCGTATCTACGCATATCCGTATGCATCTACATGTATCTACGCGTATCTACGCATATCCACATGTATATACATGTATCTACGCGTATCTACGCATATCCGCATGTATATACATGTATCTACGCGTATCTACGCAAATGACGTCATATGGCGAGATCCTTAAAATGCTGACGTCATATGGCGGGAAAAATCACCCCATATGGGGGGTCACATCTACTAATGATACACACTAGAAACATTTAAGGTGAAATAAGTATAACTAAGTCTATATAACCAAGTCCAAACTAGCCTGCGTAGCAGGCATTTCTGTATGACGCAAGTACACCAGCCCCCATCAAGCAATTTAATCCACCAAAACCAATGGAAACGAAAATTGTAGTCGATTTTTGCTGTCCAAATTCTGCAATTTGGAGGCAGAAAGTGCAGAAAATAGCTTTTCTGAGCCTCAATTTATCAAATTTTCTCGTATCTTCTGGTTGATTGAAAACACGATCAATTCTGATCAAATTTGACTGAAATTGAATAATACATTTTGCAAGGGCCTAAGTTAAGAACAATTATATATCATATTATTGTTGTATTTTGTGGAGAACGCCGTGAATGTTTATAAATAACTAACGCCTGTATTCTAAAAGCTCACTCACACTCACACTCAATGAGTGGACGCTCATTCTCAATGAGTGCAACTCACCTCTCAATGAGTGTCCACTCACACTCACATAGTATAATGCGACACTCACACTCCAACTATTCAAAGACAGCACTCGCACTCTAGTGAAGCTCAGATTTGGCGTGAAGTGTGAGAGAGAGGTATACGTCCCTTGAGCCGCACTCAACTTTACTTAATCATACCAACATGGCGGATAGGTGGCTAAATAGGTTAGAATGCGTGAATAATATTGTCCCAAACAACAGAAATAGACGGAAACCATATCTCTTTGATTACGGTAAATATGACGAAGAGCAATTCCGGAACAGATACCGATTGACTAAGGTAGGATTTCGCGAGTTACTGGAAATAATCAGGCCAGATATAGCTGCACACAACGACAGAGGAAACCCATACCAGCTAATATTCTACTGTTATTAACGCTACGGTTTTACGCCACGGGAACATTTCAGCTTGCATGCGGAGACCTGTGTCAAATTTCGCAGCCATCAGCAAGTCGGATTATAAAACGTGTTTCCGAGGCAATCGCACGCTTAAAGAATATTACATTACATTTCCTGATGGTGACATGCTGCAGCAACTCAAACTTGATTTCTGGAGAATTTGTGCATTTCCCAGTGTTGTGGGTGCAATTGATTGTACACACATCAAAATACAATGCCCTGGGGGCGAGACTGCTGAACTCTTTCGAAATCGCAAAGGATATTTTTCAATAAACGTTCAAGCTGTTTGCGGACCAAATTTAGAAATTTTAAACATTGTTGCTAGGTGGCCTGGTAGCGTCCATGACGCCAGAATTTTCGATAACAGTCGACTATGTGCACAGTTCGAGCGTGGTGATATCCCTGGCATGTTACTTGGTGATAGTGGTTACCCATGTTGCCAATATCTCATGACGCTAATACTTGATCCGCAGACCCGACCACAACGCAATTATAATATGGCTCAAATACGTACACGAAATACCGTGGAGAGGATGTTTGGCACATGGAAGAGGTTGTTCCCATGCTTATCAATGACCATTCGCACAAAGCTGCAAAAGACGCCAACTATCTTTGTCGCTACAGCTGTGTTGTATAACTTCATAAGACGCCGAAATGACCCTATGGATGAACCAGAACATTTTCCGGCTGCCGAGGAAGAAGAAAATGATATTCACGGTGGTCAACGGCTTTTGGGAAATGCTGTTCGGCTAGCACTGATAATGCAACATTTCATCTAAATTATGAATAAGTATTCAATTGAGTATCACAATAACTATTTTATATATATTCTCATATTAAACAACTTTATCTTGACAAGAACATGCACACAAAATAAATTACACGCATATATTCATTGTGTATGTTATTGACAGAGGTTATTAATGTGATTAGTTTTGCTTCCTAGCGCGTGTGCTTGGTCTCGGGTGTTGCTCCTGTGTTTTTTTTTATGGACTTATTCATTGTTTTCCAATATTCAAGTTCCGCGTCCAGCACTTCCATTTTCCTTTTGTGTTGTATTATTGTATTATTTTTCTCTATAAGCAGGAGCTCCGTTTCCGCTTCATGCTGTTGGGTTTGTAAATCTAAACATCGTTCTTGGGCATCGGATACTTGTGATTTCCTGGTAAATGACGACGATAAGGCAGCCTCGACGACAGATGGCTGCAATTCGCGTTCGTTTGGTGTACTGACTGTAGTTGGCGCCAATGCCTCAATTTCATCAGCGTCGATTTCTATACAATAACACTGTCATCAAATAATTCACATGTTATGTACGGTATATTGATTTACCATGACTTGTGTTGATGTTCAGACTAGGAAAACTATTTGAACCGATTATTGCATTATAAATCGCCTAAATAGTATTTTGCAATTAGCATTGTCTTACCTCTTTCAAAATTATCGTCATCAAAAGGGTTATTCAGGCTGTCAATCTGACCTGGAATAATCGAAGAAAGAGCAGCACCTTCGTCGTTTCGGCTGATGATGGACCACCACCAACTATTTACTTTCTCTCTTCTCTTTCGGAAGTTGTTTCTTAGCACGGGACTTTATATTCTCCCAACACTTTTTAAATTGCCGAGCATCTCTCTTAGACACACCTGACTGGGAATTAAATTCTTCTGAGAGAGCTTCCCACACTCTGTTTTTTTGCTGTTTTGTTCTGTAATCGTTCCTTTTGTTTTCCAAACTATATTTGTGCTTTCGCACTAATTCTGTTATAATCGACTTTTCCAATGGCGAAAAATATTGTCTACTTTCAGTCATTTTGTACCTGCGGCAACGACGTACGAATGCAATTGATGATTCTACAAAGTAGACAATATTCAAAGTTATACACACACTCCAACAAGTCACACTCGAGCGCGCTCTTTGAATACAAATCTGCCTAATATTTTCAAGCGTGAGTGCTCCCTCGTTGAGTGGACACTCACACTCATACTCCTCTCTAACTCACACTTCAGTTCTACTTGCGTGCATCTCACTTGAGTCGCACTCAGGTGTGAGTGTGAGTGAGCTTTTAGAATACGGGCGTAAGTAGACGTTATATACATCTTTTATACTCGAGAAAGTGAAATCTGGAGTTAGAGAGGAGTATGTTTTTCCCCACCACTGAAGAATTCTTAAAAATGCACTGCTGCATTCATCTTGTTTTGAAGGGCTTGAATTTATTCCTCAACAGTCGCATGTTGAGATAAACTACATAACTTTTACATTGTCTATGTTTATAGCATGCACTTATACAGAGAACTTTATTTCACACATAGAATACCAATATTGGTACATCAGAATACAAACATAAATTATAAAGATTAAAAAAGTATATATATATATATATATGTATGAAGGCGTTATGGTTGCCATGCCTGGTTTCAATGTGAATGTTGTTTTAAAATAAAACAAAGACTTTTTCAAGCATAAAAATATAAAAAAAATATTTAGTAGACCCAGACGTTTCGCCGGTTAGGGCTTCTTCAGTGGGTGAATGATTACAACAATGATGTTAATGCGTCTTATATACATGTAGTCCTGATTAAAAATGTAAGATGATGTATATTAAGGGCAATAAGTCTAAATTACTTGAATAATAAAATCTATAGAAAATGTGTGATGAAAATACTAAAATATTCATAATTATGATCCTAAAAGTTAGATTGTTATTGTTCTACCAGTACAACCGTTCACTAAATCATGCGTGTGTTTCTGTATTTCCATCGCCTCAATGCATTTACGCTCGTCTTCGTACATGAGGTTGCCATGTATAATTCTCCATTCAATGTCTTTATTTACAAGTGTCTGGTTCTTTCTCCTGTCGGACATCAAATGTTTATATTATACAGGTTGCTGTTTCATCGTCAAGTGTTCTTTGATGCGTAAACCTATTGTCCTACCAGTTTCTCTTATGTATAATGTATCGCAATGTGAGCACTTAATTTCATAAACTACATTCTTGTTGAGACATCTATAGGGTTTATTGGTATATTTACATGTATCACAAGCTTTAGGGCAATGTATCCGTTCTCTGGGTGGAGCAAATACTCTACGCGACGATTTGCCGTTCATAAATTGAATTCTCACATTGTCAATTCCTGATCGTTTTATCACTGCGAGGGCACGCCTTTTAAATTCTTCATTTATGAAGGGAAGCTTTAGATAAATATACTTTGTTTCATCCTCTCTAGTAGATTTGTTATACGTGGTATTTCTAATCGTAGCTTTGACAAATTTTCTGGGATACCCATTAGTAACAAACAGATCTGTCAGCTGACGCAATGATTCTCTACGTGAAGTGGAATCATATCGGTTGAACATGCAATTGCTCGCTTGGTTTCGCCAATAAGAATTGCGCGCTTAGTAACGATGGGTCCGTGACTGTCCCAGGGTGTGATGCAACGACTATGTATAGGCTTAATATAAAGCTTGGTGGAAACAGTTTTACTCTCCGGATTAAAGGAAACCATCGTGTCTAAGAAGGGCAATTGGTCTTGGTTGGGTAGTTCTAAGGTGAAATTGATATTGTCATTAAAGCCGTTTGCTATAGTTAAAAGTCTTTCTCCTGAGATAGCTACATTTAGACAACAGAAATGCAAAGTAATCATCTTTAAAGCGTTTGAGTGTTACATACCCATCTGTTTTCTCCAAAATCTGTAAATCTAGATCATTCATGTATATGAAGGCCAATGTGGGTGCCAGATTATTGCCCATTGCTAAGCCGGATTTCGGTTTATAACCTTTCCCTTAATATACATCATCTTACATTTTTAATCAGGACTACATGTATATAAGACGCATTAACATCATTGTTGTAATCATTCATCCACTGAAGAAGCCCTAACCGGCGAAACGTCTGGGTCTACTAAATATATTTTTTATATTTTTATGCCTGAAGAAGTCTTTGTTCTATTTTAAAACACCATTCATATATATGTAATATATACAAACCGCACAAGAGGTCTTTATCAGATTTGAAACATCGAGGCGCAGCCGAGTGTTTTAGATCAGATAAAGGCCGAACTGTAAGGTTTGTATATGACTTCTAAAATGACTCGTTTTGTACGCTCACTGGCGTTGGAATTTTGAAGATTGATGTTATCTACGCTTTGAGCAAGTCTATATCAAATATATAGATCCGCTACGGGTCATGAGTTTCCTTTGTATTTTGCTTATGAATAATTAATGAATTTTAGAAATATATATATATATATATATATATTTCTAAAATTCATTAATTATTCATAAGCAAAATACAAAGGAAATTCATGACCCGTAGCGGATCTATATATTTGATATAGACTTGCTCAAATTTTCTCCTTCAATTTTTACAGCGTAGATAACATCAGTCATATACAAACCTTGCAGTTCGGCCTTTATCAGATCTAAAACACTCGGCTGCGCCTCGATGTTTTAAATCAGATAAAGACCTCCCGCGCGGTTTGTATATATTACTTATATAGTCAAATCTGCAGACATGCATGTTTCGCCGTTCAACGGCTCGTCAGTGCAGCTTGTAACGCAGTCTAGATGCGAAATATATATATATATAGTGCAAAAGCTCACTTCCCTTGTGGTCGTTTGAGCACTCTGGCCCCAAGACACTTCACGCATGTCTGGATGCGCATGTGTCTGAGTATTGTACCACATGCGCTTGGTGAGGGCAAGAGTATGGTGTATAAATACGAAGTCACTCGCATCTAGACTGCGTTACAAGCTGCACTGACGAGCCGTTGAACGGCGAAACATGCATGTCTGCAGATTTGACTATATATATATATATATATATATATATAATGCAAAAGCTCACTTCCCTTGTGGTCGTTTGAGCACTCTGGCCCCAAGACACTTCACGCATGTCTGGATGCGCATGTGTCTGAGTATTGTACCACATGCGCTTGGGAGAGCAAGCGTATGGTGTATAAATACGAAGTCACTCGCATCTAGCTTGCGTTACAAGCTGCACTGACGAGCCGTTGAACGGCGAAACATGCATGTCTGCAGATTTGACTATATATATATATATATATATATATATTTATCGCATACTTGTGCCTTTATCAGGGCGATAACAGAGTGACATAAAAACGATATATCACTGATATCGTTTTTTGTCACTGATATCGCTTTTTGTCCCGCTCAAAACATTCAAGATGGCCGCCGCCTCTGAGATTTCAGAACGTGTCAGTAGACTAGTTTATTGCTGAAAATATAAATTCAAATACCAAAATAAGAACGTCGGGGTTAGAATAAGGAAAAACATAATACGGAGGACGTCTTAGAAGTCATAAGACCGGAGGTTATGGACAATTTCATGGCTTTTCCACCCGTTTCACCTATATTCTAAAAGGCTTAAAGGGCTAGTTCTAAATTTTAGAACTGCGCATCTAAACGTAAGCAGAATGCATTCTGTGCATTCTCGCAAACTTGAATTACAGACACAGGTGCACCGCACGGAGAGGCTTGTGGAATTTATTATGCAATCCAAAGCATTCAAAATGGCTGCTCGTTCAGTCTCGACTGCCCGGTTTAAATCGTGTAAATTCCGTGTGCAATCAATTTCAACAACTGGGAAAAGATTTACAAAGAATATAAGCCCAACATCGCTCAAACACTGACTGTGTGCCTATAAAAATAGAATGTTTACATAATAATCTTAGGGAAACATTAAAACATAATAGACCTTTCTGGAATCGAGCTGAATTTTGCCTTACCGGTAGACAATCGAGATAGGTAGAATTCTTTATTTCCCTTTTTAACGCAATATATTGTCGCAACAAAATTTGTGAAAGCAAGCCAGCTATTTAGTACGGTTTTAACAAATGGTTTTAATGTTACTTATATTACACAATGAATATTTACAAAAATCCTTGTTGTCCAAGGCATTCCAAAACCGAATTATCAAAATCATTGGGTACACTGATTTCAAATCCATTTGTTACTGAGAAACTTCTCTTCAGCCTAATTGAACCCAATTCCTTATCCTGGTAACAAACTAAGTTTAATCCAAAGATAAATGTTTCCTCATTCTTGACTACAAGTTTATAGTTCAATTTCTGAGGAGTTTTGTCCAACCAGTGTCCCCGAATTTTGTCTTCAGGTTGCAACCCTTCAATATCTTCAGCAGGACCAGGATGATAGAATAGCCAGTATGGTTCTTCAGTGTCAGTGTATACAGGAAGCACATAACCCTGAAGAGCCTTTCCACTCTCATAGTTGGCGACAAGTGCTCTCATGGCATCAGAGTCAAAATATTTGCTTAGCTTTGTCGTTAGCAAATCAAATTCACTTTTTAGCAAATCAAGACTTGTTATCTCTACGTCTTCTTCGGTAATAAGCTCGTGTTTCAATAAACACAATGTTACTTTTCCATCATCTAGAACCTTTCTCAAAACTTCAGTGTAGCATTCCTTTTCACTTTTAGTTAACTGCGTCCCAAGATAAGAAGATGTTTTCTCTTGGTTCTTTAATACAAATTTGATATTCTCTGCGTTCTTCATGATTTCACGCACCTGTCGCATGCCATACTTTCCAGGCTTTCTAAACTTGATCCCTTCAGGCAAGCCAGTCACTTCAAACCCTCCTCTTAAGTATGGCACTTGCAAATGTTTACCAATGGCCTCACCTTCAAAAACAAAAATTGTGTTAAATACTCTACTCAAGACATTTTAAATAATAGACCTTACTGTTTATTCACTTTTGACCCAATGGCCTCGTTTCCATGTTTACCTGTTTTGGCAATTGACATGGCAGACGCATATGAAGGTTATATACGCATGTTTCCTGCACGAATTTGTTTCTCGTTGATCTTTTAATAAGCCAAAATACAAACTTATTCTTAACTCTATTGTGTACGAAACATGAGTAAATACCACATGAAAACGAGGCCATTGTGAGTAAACAGTAAGGTCTATTATATACAAGTATTTTTTAGTATGCTTCATATAGAATGCGTACTATCATTTCTCAGTAAAATTTTTGTCTCCAACAATGGAGGTTTTCTAAGGGCATTCTCGTGCTTTGTCATATTCCTGATAGATTATAAACAAAATTTTAATTGTAAAGAAGACAGCTAGGCAAAACCTTTGTTTGGGGAATAGAGTTTCACAACATCACATATTGTGTAGTTGTCACTTTTTGGGGAATCTAATAATTAAAAACAAAAACATCACACAATAATGAATGAATGGGGGAAAGATATGCATGTGAATAACAACAAAACCAATACTGGTAATACAATTACAGTACTTAGTATGTTAACCCATCCAGGTGGCAAGGGTTATAAAAGTCTGTCTCGGTGAATAAAATTATCTGGCATTAGGTGGTGGGAATAAAAATAATGCATTGTGCATGCTGCCCTTGCCTCTTAAGGATTTTCAGATTTTGCTCTAGAGTGCAAAAAAATAAAGAGGGTGCAAACGAGGGGGTGCATAGTGCCGCTGAGCAATCTGGATCAGGGTCTGAGCACGCAATCCCCAATGCGCACCGCCCCCCATGATAATAATATCAATATCTTGGCACACAACATAACTGTTGTGCTTACCGAACAACTCTTACTACAAACTTCATTGGAATATTTTCATTCTTCAGCAAGAAATCAAGTCCTCCTTCGGTACCAAATTGTTTGACATCTGAATCTGGCTGTAACAACAGGACTGATGCCTCACATCCCAGGCACTCCAGATAAGCAAGCTATCAAGAATGACTGAGCAAAAGATAGTTAGGGTCAAGGTCATCGTTCAAATTGTTGCTGTGAATATGAATAGATACTATTCACCCTTAAATATACAAACCTTTTTTACCTGGGAAATGAGTTGCTTTTTTGTTTTAGTAATCTGTTGCTTTCTTTGTTTTTCTGTTAGTTGGCTTGGATCACATTTTTCAGCTCTTTTGCCTTCTCAATCCAAATACTTCGTTCAACTGCGGCTACACAGTAATTTTTTCGGGGCCATTTTGGCCCCAAAAATGGGGCCAAAATTTTGACCCTGAGACGGCCCCTTTTAGTGGGGCTGTTTTGGCCCCAAAATGGGGGCCAATATTACAGCCCTTGATGGGGCCAAAACAGCCCCATTAAAAGGGCCAAAACAGCCCCATTAAAAGGGCCAATTTTAGTGGGGCTGTTTTGGCCCAAAAAATGGGGCCAACATTTTGACCCTAAAACAGCCCCTTTTAGTGGGGCTGTTTTGACCCCAAACTGGGGCCAAATTTACAGCCCTCTTGATGGGGCCAAAACAGTCCCAGCTTTGGCCCCATGAAAGGGCCAATTTAGCTTTCGTTGAGGTTATTTTCGTTCGTAATATATAATAATAACTTCAAATAAAGCTAAATTAACCCTTGTTAATAGGAACTAAAATTGGTGAAGATAAAATATAATAGTGAGTTACACAACAATTTAAAAGTTAAAAAATATATATTTATAAGTTTGACATTAATCTTAGTTTACACACACATGTATACATGCAAGTTAACAGTGGCAAAACTAACAATGGCAAACTAGCATGCATGCATGCTATGCAAATTTTAAATTATTTGTGTTATTCAAAACTTACAAAACTTAATCTATTGCCTTAAACTCGATGCAGGTTTACTAGCGTTTGATTGCATGAACAGTAATTGCCATCGCAGCTAATAGAACTCATCATATATGGTTTGGAAACTCCATGAAGTACATTATAACTCAGTATCTATATTATTGTCCAGGTTTCTGCTAGAATGTGATTTTATCACATCCAAACAACCAATAGTAATGTCAAAACTAAAAAATCACATTCTTGCATAAACATAAACTAATGAGTTATATTGTACTTTGCAAGTTGATGGTAGTCAATACCCATTTACCCCATATTTTAAGATACATGTATCTTGTCAGATGGCTATATGATTGTTTTCACTGTTAATTTCAAGGAGTTAATTTTACTCCAAAAATGGAGTAAAAAAAGGTACCAGTTGACTCGACCAGCGTTGATCACATCAGTACCAGGGCATTCAACAAACACTTGGTTCTCCCAAATAATCATTAACTGGTCTACATCCTCCGGGTACCCAGTGTCCGGACCATACTCTCCATTGTTGACGAGGGCTATGGGAAAAAATATTGTGAGTGTCAATGTAGATATTGGTGTAAGAGACAACTACTCAACTAGAATACGATTACACATCCAACATAGAATATGAAGTATGAGGTCAGAGTACTTGCAAAACATTAAATGTACCGCAGTAAATAGCACTTGCCAAACATCAAATGTCCTGCAGAAAGCAAGCTAGATTATATACTTTGTCTCAGTGGTGAAGCTAGACATTAGCAACTAGCCATGCTATGCAAATATATTTTTTAAATTATTGAAACCTTTATTTGAGTTATTATAAGGAGAGTGGGATACTCAGCAGTTGACTGTTAGTGTAAAACTACCTAAAGACTGGGAGACTCCCTGGACATTATGTAGTGCTATAAGCTAGCTCTCTTGGATTAAGCAAAACATCTGGCCACAATAGAATCTTAGGAGAATAAAAATTAATACACTATTTTAAAATGCATTGGACATTAATCGGTTAACCTTGAATTATCTCGATTGTGCGGTGCCAGTGTGGGTAGAGTATAGCAAATACGGCGGTTGACTGTTGTGTAATACTACCTGAAAAATACAATAAGAAGTTCGACGTTTCGAGCGAAGGCCCTTCATCTGGGCTTCTACTAACTTCCAGACGAAGGGCCTTCGCTCGAAATGTTGAATATCTTATTGTATTTTTCAGGTAGTTTTACATAACAGTCAACCGCCATAACCTTGAATTAGTTAACTACATACTGTATCAAATCTTCTCACAGGCTCATAAAAATACAAAAATTCTAATGATTGTTATTTTTGTAAGTCCCTATTGCAACCAGAGGTTTTCTCATCCAAGAGAGATAGCTTATGGCATTACCTGCACATGTCTAGGCAGTCTCCTACTCTCCCTTTGATTACTCAAATTGTCTGGAGTGAAGCCATCGAATCTGCTCTTACTATTCAAATAAGCATGCATTAAAATAGCCTAAAGACAATGCATTTCTGAAGGTTTCAATAATTAAAGAATCAACAATTTGCAAATGCATCTATAGCACAACCAGTTGCTATGTCTAGCTTCATCACTGAGGCAGAGTATATAATAATAAAGTATTTTGCAATAAGCAGTGGCGGTAGTCGGTAGAGGGGCCAGTCGCCCCCCGAATAATTTCTCAAAGCCTTTGAATGATAGCTGGTTAACTGTGTAACAAAGCTGTATCAATTTATGATTTTACAACCACGAAAGCCTTGATAGGCTGTAATTTAAGTAAATTTGCATGAAATTTAAGTGAAAAAGGTTTTAAGAATGGAGATTTGCAGCAACAAAAGGATGGTTATATGTTGGCAACCTAAGTTTGCACCCCCAATATTTCACGAAGTGTCCGCACTGGCAATAAGTTCCATATCCATATCCACACATTGTTTCTGTCTGGCCCCATTAGAATGTGGGAAGGAAGTACTAGTCGATACCACATAGTGTAGAGTGAGAAATAGATATGTTGTACCGCAGCCATTATTGCCCTTAGGAAATGCATGTATCAGTGGCTTCCCCCTGGGATAGACCCCCGGGGATACAGGGGGATTGGTCTTTTCAGTTTTCACCCAGTCAAACCTTAGCAAATTCCCCTGGGTACAAGATACAGGTACTAAATACAACCCCCACCCTCAAGGGCAGTATCTTTTTTTTCAATCCTATATCAAGTTACACAGCCAGTTGCAAGTGGTATAAGCTCTCGTTTATTGACTGACTTATCAACACTAAAAACATCAACACTAAAAACATCAACAATGACTTGTAGCAAAAGATAGGAAATGTATAATATGAATGGCCCTAGACCAATCCTATAAATTCATAATAAATTCAATGCATCAAAGTCACACTCGGGAGTTTCTAAATCAAAATCTCCTGGGTACTTTCCTGTTGGTTTTCGGCTTGAGAACCAAATTTGACATTCCTCCCATCCCCATGGGATGCAAACACAGTTTGGGAAATGTCTCTGGGTCCCCAGGGGTCGACCCCAGGGGGAAGCTGCTGATACATGGATAAGCAGGGCATAGTGTTAGTCCTCTCTACTCTTGGAACATATAGGCTTGATATAATTTAACATCTATCATTGAAGCAAGCTATTTTTGTGTAAAAGTATGTTCCTGGTACTGCCAAATATCCACTTATCGGTAGCATGAGAGCATCATGGATTTACATTGACTGGTGCATAAACTTCTCACAATCAAAATATATCAACCAGGCATTTGAACATTTACATGTAGTTGGACAATGGGCTCAGTGATTTTACATTCTTGGACAGGTTTCGGATATGTGAAAATATATAAAAGTCATACGAATCTGACCTATTAGTATCGATGAAACATTTCAGCTTACAAAATACAGCAGAATTTAGATACACGACTCTGATTGACAGTATACCAGTTAGTGATGACAAGGTCACAAGGATGCAATCTCTTGAACTCAAATAATATATTTAGAATAGGCAATACTTTGTTTTTTCTCCATTTTCACTGCATATGTATCAACATAATTATATTAAAATCTTATATGAAATTTGTACCTGATTTTTGAGGACAAGATGGGCTCTGAGTATTTAACTGCCAATCTGTCATATACAGTTGGTAAATATAAACATTGAAAGCCCAAATAAAATTGAAGATTTGTATAGTAGCATTTGCTGAAGTAATTTTAAATTGGAACTGTATTATTTTCAGCGTTTTAATTCATATATTGTCGCGGAAAATTCAAATTTTAAACGGGGACAACATGCTTAACATTCACGAACGAAGATTGCAAATATTTTCTAACAAAATCGCTCTATTACATATAAAACATAACAATAACCTTACCTGAACATTATTAAGTAGGTGCCGATGTATTGCTTCTGAAAATCCAGTTTATCTTGAGTCAAAAATATAAAATTTCGAGCTCAATTCGATTAACAGAACAAAAATAAAAAATTTTCAAATATGGAGGTGTGATGACTCTATCCCAAGAACCTCTGCGCGTGTAGTAAGAAGACTAGGCACCAGTCTGTCAGTCAGCGCGCATTACGGAATTTATTCATTTTTCGTTCATTGGCTTTGATAGAGTGACAAAACTTCAATCACCAGCAAATGTTTAAGATTTTGTGTTACATTTTGACCACTTTCATAATTCAGATGAATATTCAGATGAGTTTAAATATTCTTTTATGTGCATCTTAATAAGCCTTATCAGCCTCGTTTCTGTGACTGAATTGAATAGAATTTATTAACCTGAACGAGGTCAATGAGGCTTATTAAGATGCACATAAAAGAATATTTACTCATCTTAATTATGAAAGTGGTCTATAGAGCTCTTAAATTCGAACTTGAGCATACCGATATAAATTTCCCGATATATTTCAATATTTTCGTAGAAATATTATAGCATACATGTGGATTTCTCAGTACGTATAAGATTATTAACATATATATTAAGGTGGTCCCCTATAAGGAGAAGCAAATGGGGTCATATAAGGAGAAGCAAATGGGTTCAAAATAGCATTTGTGTAGTAATTGTGTAGTAATAGTACAGCCTTGTTATTTCTTTTGGTAGTGACCAAGCATCACATTTTTAAAAAGACATTCCATGTTGAATTTGTCATTTGCAGAGATTTGTAAACAAACTGCTCTCCTGTTTTGGCAATTTGGCCAAAAACGGCCTCCGTGTTTAAAAATAAAAAAATTACTCAAAATAATTTCGTGGCAAAAACAGCTCTAAATTCTAAAAGGGGCTATACAGCCCATAATGTGACAAGACGGCCCCAGAGTTGTGTCTTGGCTCCTGTCAGAGCCAAAACGACCCCCTTTCAAATTGGCCCAAAACGGCCCCCTATGGCTAAAACGGCCCCAGAGTTGCGTTTTGGCCCCTGTCAGGGTGTCAAAACGGCCCCTGTTTAAAAGAGCCCGAACGGCTCCCTGGGGCTAAAACGGCCCCAGAGTTGTCTTTTGGCCCCTGTCAGGGCCAAATCGGCCCCTCTTTTAAAGAGCCAAAACGGCCCCCTGGGGCCAAAATGGCCCCCAAAAAATTACTGTGTAATGAGTTCCATCTGCCCACAGCAAATTTTAACCTCTCTGAATTAGTTTTCAGATGCTTGGCCTCATCTATATTGTAAAATGATAATATATATATTAAATATTTACTGCATACAGTACTTACTTGTGCTTTGTGCTTACTGGTTTTATCAATGGAAGAAAAATCAACAAAACATTGTCACTACTGCATATTTTTATAATTAATTGTTTCAGTAAATGTTGTTAAATAGGATATTAGGATCACGACAATTAATATCAAACCACAAAACTGTCATTACCTGAATTCAGCATTGTTGAACAAAACAAATTGTAGGCAGTGGTCGCACGTTTGGTAGGGCATGTTTTTGCCGGAATATTGTCATCTCTTAGGTCAGCAGAACTGGCTTTTCTCTTCCGTTTCTCATTACCAATCCACTTCTATAAGTAAAATAATATATAATTAGTTAAAATTAAATATAATAATAATAAGTTAAAATTAAATATTTGCTTTAATTACTAGAAAATAGTAACTGTGTGGTGTGGAAATTAAAAATGAAACCACTCTGTCATATGATAATACACAAAATGTACACAATACATGATAAAACTTCTTAAATGTTAATAAATGTTTCAGGTGTTATTGAAACAATATATGATACACCAAGTAGATAGTTGCCGGGTGCACACAATTTACCACATCCAGCATGTGGGATTATTAGCAAAAGACGGCAAATTTTTTTAATTTAGGGGACTACAAAATGCTGGGGTAATGTTTGAGGCCAGGAAATGCACTCAAATTTACTAGTTCCAGCTAAGGAGGTTATCGAGTCTGTGAGGAGGTTATTGTGACTGGTAACATGGGAGCTTATAACCATTAAAAATGTTTACAAATTCCTAGGTTATAATTCTTAGAATTCCTAAGTTTATAATAGTTTGCCCCACTTGGATAATTTAACAATTTTGTTCACAAACTTGGGTTGCTGTGCACGGAACATGTGACATGCAAATCACTTTTACAAAATTCACAACCATTGCAAACGAAGGAATTCAAAAATTACATTTAATTACGACTAGAAGAAGTATAAATTATTAAATTCTAGTGCAATGGGTACAGCATGTTGTCCAGTATGCAGTCAGTGCTCAAACAAACCAGACTGTTTTAAGTGATTACTAGTCAATATTCAGACAGACAGACTCGCAGTACAAATTACAAACATTTATCGAGCATTTTTTTATTTTTATAATATCGTCATTACCTTTACTCTGTCAGTACTTGTGTTACTTTGACTTGCAGCTTCAGCGATAACATCTCGCATACTGTTACCTGTTGAAGTCATTCCCTTGTTATAAAAGCTCGATAGTATACGCTTCTGTTCGTCGTTTAAAATTTCGTAGGACGTTGGACGAGAAAAACTAGCCGACATTTTGTTTGTTTGGATGATTCACACGTGACGCGGCTTCTCCTAGGCTTGCCCCTTGGCTCTTGCCCAGGCTGTTGTAAATCTTTACCCAGTTGTTTAAATTGATTGCACACGGAATTTACACGATTTAAACCGCTTTTTAGGACGTGACAGGGCAGTTCGAGCCTGAACGAGCAGCCATTTTGAAAGCTTTGGATTCATAATAAATTCCACAGGCCTCTCCGTGCGGTGCACCTGTGTCTGTAATTCAAGTTTGCGAGAATGCACAGAATGCATTCTGCGTACGTTTAGATGCGCAGTTCTAAAATTTAGAAATAGCCCTTTAAGCGTTTTAGAATAGGTGAAACGGGTGACACATAATAGGATTTGGAATAATTGAGAATACCGAATACGTACAGTGAAAACTCTTGTGCCAGAAATATGTGCCATCTTTGGCTGGCAGGTTTTGAAGATTTCCCATCTTTTCTTAACCAGTGGAAGCTTGAAGTATATAATTCTATTTTATTCAAAAAAAGCTCACCATCCTACTTACTGTTTTGTCTATAAACAGTAAACACTGAAAGGTCAAGGTTCAATCTTTAAAGGTCTTCGGGCAAAATGCTACTTTCAGATATGATTGTGATTCATATTTGCATATACAATTGACTAAACTATTGACTTGTAATATATATAATTTTATTGCAAGCATTACGGGTTCGACACGTCTTCTAACTCAAATATCACTGATCTCATTCTCACCTAGGTTTGCCAACAGTATATAAACAGTTATACTAAATGTGGGTCTTACTTATTTGATAGTGATTCTAAATTCGCCAAATACAAACATACAGACGTGGCAGCAACAACAACAACAACAACAACAACAACAACAACAACAACAACAACAACAACAACAACAACAACAACAACAACAACAACAACAACAACAACAACAACAACAACAACAACAACAACAAACATTACAATATGTATATCAAATATTAAGGCCCGTTCAAACGAAGCCAACATGACTGTTGGTCCAACATTGTTCAGCATTGTTGGATGTAACATTGTTGGCGTCGTTTGAACACAATGTTGGTTAATGTTGGCTGGTGTTGGAAGATGTTGGATTAGGTGTGAAATTGTCATGTTAATATTTTCATTCAACATTAATTGTGCAACATCCAACATTCTTGGATGATGTTGTCCTCGTTTGAACGGGCCTTCAACGACGGTTGGCAGGGACAGCACAACAGCATGTGGGCCATGAACTCTTGAAACTTAATTTTCCTGTCGCTATATGCTCGAAATTAGGAGAATCAAGATAACACGGCGTTGGTTTTTATTGCAGAATCTATAAAGTTCGATATTTGCTTTGTTTAATTTTTATCCTAAAATGCTTAAAGCCTGGTTTTCATATGTCGCCGATGGTCGGCGATGCACTCACGGACCATTGTTAGTGATCATTGAAGGAGAAAATTATTTCAGGTCGACAAAGGATTTTACCCATCAATGATCAAAGACAATGGCACTGCGAAAGCATCGCCGACCATCGGCGACATATGAAAACCAGGCTTAAGATTTACTAGTACTGTACCTAACCTAAAACATTTGCTCAATATAAGTCCGTGCTTGCCATGAAAACCATGAAAGTCATACCAGGAAGCATAACTATTAATAATATCTCATACTTTACAGTAGGTACAAATTCATACATTGATATACAGTATAGCAGAAAATATACCAATTTCCTGGTTGCATTATCGCACATTGTGTTTTGCAAATTCGCCTGGATTGATGACGTTAATTGATAATAAAATGCGACTTGCTAATTGACATACAGTGCGCAATTCCTGTTGTTTTCAAAACGTCGCGTTTCGTCATTAAAAGTCAGATAAAGCCCAAATCTTGACAAATCCTCTGCATCGTTTGTCTGAGTTCCTCAAAGCCAGTCATGAGATCCCGCACAGTTTTGATGCTTTCTATTTGCGTTTTGTTCTGCGCAGATGGGCAATCGTTTCCAACAATGAAAGAACGTAAAGATGTCATTGAACCAAGCACAGAAGACTGTGGCAATGGCGAGGATGGTAAGAACGACAAAGATGGTGAGAACAAGGTATGAAATGAACGTTCCGAATATTTGATTAATTTAGGGGGTTTTGCTCTGCCTCTAGTCTCCAATACGCAGACCTATATATATATATTTAGCGGGTGCCTGTGCCCACACGGACGGTCTGCTTACTTTGACCATGGATTTGCCTTCCCCATTGTATTCCATTCGCCAATAGCATTCAAATACACTAGACACAACCATTGTTCAATGTTGTCAATTTCATAAAAAACTGGATCCATATAATAGTCAAATGAGCGCAATAGGCGATTTAGAACGAATAAAAATTTAAAGATAAAAGTGAAAATTGAAATTATAGAAACTTTTGCTTATGGTGCCAAAAGGTAGGCCTACAGAGTTTTCGGATCAATAGCGGTCGTTCTCAGCATAATCAGTTATTGAAAACTTTCCTAACGAATGTAACCGATGGCTTCAATATATAAAGTCTATAAACTATAAAGACTTTACCTTATCTATATGTATATATATGAACTTGCGGTTGGCAACAGCAGCTGGACCCTGAAGCTCAGTGGTCAGAGCGCTGCAGCGGAATCGCAGGGCCGCAGGTTCGATTCCTGTCGGAGGACTTAGAGTTGCATTTTTCGCAGCCGTTCCCGTTCAGGTCTAAAATATTGTATATATTACTTCACTCGAAATATCCACCACCTAAACCTTCTTCCTATAAACTATAAACGCGACAGAGATACAGTTGACATACAACTTTCCAACTGACCAGTAACCAATTTACCGTGGTTGGAAAATAATGGTGTCGCTGTCGTTTGTGTGAAACATGTCTACTACAAGTCAGAGGAGGAATGAGGGTCTTCCCGAAATGCAACGCGCCTCAATGCGGCTCATTATTATTCAAAATCTTTATTCTCAACGCGCCGTTCGATTAAAAACTGTTGAAATATATTGCGATTTTTGCTGTGAAAATCTCGTTTTCTCAAAGGTATGTTTTGATAACTTTTTTGTTTAGTAATTTAATAAAAGAATTTTGGAATAATTTTGTATATATATCGCATTTTAGTTATGTTAAATTCCCATTTAACATATTTATGCATGTTTCGTGTCAGTGAACATGACCTTAAAGTGGCATTGAAATATTCATGAGTAAATTATACTTTTTTACAAGGAAACTAAAATAAATTCTCATCAGTAAATTCAGGAATGTTTGCTCTTTATAGTGATACTTTAAAACATGAATTTACTCCATAAAGCCGAAGAGTTATCGCGGTTTGAAAATGAGCTATTTTTGCTATATTCTAACCCTTATGGCGGGAATATACCGCGTGGAGGTGGTTTTGGTGCGACGAAAACTACTGTGTAGATCGCAATTTTCTATGATAATTTTGAAAATACACATGTGTTGCTACTTATTTTATTTCATTGTTACCTTTATGGTTAGGTTTAGTTATATTTGAGTAAATGTTATTGTATTTTTTCATTTATAGAGTAAATTTTGCAGTATTATAATAATGGCAACTAATAATAGCGATGCTGTCATTAGTGAGGAAGAAAATGAAACTGCTAAGCGTGTATATATTTCTATTGGTGATACACCAGGGAAATCAGATCGAGAAACAAGAAGACTTTCTCGTAAGGAAGATTCAACAACCAGTCGATCTTTGTTTAAGAGTTCCACAACATCACCAAAGATAAAGGTATAAATTGTAATTTGTATATTCAATTATATGCAAGTATCATAACAGATATCTTTGAGCATGTAATAATCGAGAAAGTTACATCAATAGCTGCACAGTACTTGCAGTCATGGTTCATATATTCTGACGTTTTCTGTCTTGCCAAATACAATTATGCACTGGTCAGTCAATGTATACCCCCAATATCCCAAAACCAGGACTATATGGGGTTGGCAGAGAATTACAAGAATTTTTACTTGTGCCCCAGTGCCAATCTGTCAGCAGTAATGTCTTTAATGTACATAATAATCGTTTGCAAGCAATTGCTCAGAGCAATCTCCTGCCAGTAAAAATTGCAATATTGTGCGACAATATTGCAATGTTGCTCGCAAGCTAGAGAACATCTGGTTTGACTGTAATAATTATGCCGAGTGGTTCTAAGAACTATAAAAGCATTTAATATTTTTTTGTTTTATAAAGTTTCCTAGCAGAAAGATTAGGCTGACTCCTACAAAGAAGTCCCCAGTAAAACATCATAAGTGGGCCTTTGAGGAAAACAAAGCATTTATTGAATTCATATCAATTGCGAAAACAGATCCAAAATATGGACAACGTTCTGCGGTCCAAGAGTGGCCATCATTTAGTTATAACAACAATTTCTGGGATGATGCTGCCCAACATATTCAATGCAGCACTTCTTCTAACATCCTCCTTTCAAGTAAGTTACTAAACTTCTTGTAACCCCCTGAGAAGTTGCCTACATAAGTATTATACTGTCCTTAACACCAGACAATTGAACTTGTCAGTGGAGCAGTACTGTCAGTAAATGGGTTATTAGTAATCTATAGAAAGATTTATGACGTTCTAATGTTGAATGAATGTCCATCTTTAAGCACAATTTATTTCTTTACAAATACGGGAGCTTTTTTATTGCTCTGTGACAATATTAATTATGATATGGAGCAAAATTTTATTCCAGTTTGCAGATCAATCCTAGCTGGTTTAAAATTATACTTCTACCTTATAGAGAATAGTTGTTGTGACTTGTGAATCAGTTTTCTTTATGTTTCAGCTTCACATCTTTGTAATGCTGGAAAAATTAATTATTTATTCCATTATTTCATACCTTGTATATAGATTGCCGTCTGCGAGGAAGAGCCGTAAATGTTGTATACAGGAAAAGGTTTGCAACATTTGAAGATGCAGAAGTCCACTATGGTTTGACATTATCTGACAGTCTAGCAGAACTTGTGATTAATGATAAGGAGTCTGGGAGAAGTAGTCAGACAAGAGCAACACCACCAACACCCCTACCACCACCAAGAATACCACCCCCACCACCACCACCAAGAATACCACCCCCACCACCGCCAAGAATACCGCCCCCACCACCGCCAAGTATACCGCTCCCACCACCACCACCACCAAGAATATCACACCCACCACCGCCAAGTATACCACCACCACCAAGAATACCACCACCACCAACAGGAACAACAGCCCTACAAACAATGACACCACCACCATCAACAAGCAATGCTCAACCATTACCTACAGCGGAAAGTGTGTTCAAACTTGCCAGTCTATTGGAAAATGATGACTTAGAAACATTGTTGAACAAACTATTCCTACACCTTGCTTTGGAGCATAACATAACATTTAATCCTGGAAAATTTTGTTCACTCTCTATTAAAGCAATGGAACTGCTAAAAAAAAAAGCTATCTATTGTATAAATTCGCCTTGGCATTATGCAATACCAAACCTGTAACTGGTGAACCCGTCTTTCCAATGGATAGGATGCCTTTTGGTCTGGTTGAGTATCAGATAGAGTTCTTTAGTTGCACTCATGTAAAACAGGTACGAAATGCTGTTACAAAATTATTTACTTTAAATATAAAAATGTATGCTCTCATCCAGTCATGTCTATTCATTTTCCAAAAATCTCTTGTAATTTCTACCTACAGGTAAAGCCTTATGTACATGAGAAAATATTAGACATTCCCTTTTGTATATATAAACTATGTATTATTTACTTCTACCAAAAGTGATATCACAGATATACATATGCAGTATAGGGAATGTCCAATCAGTATTTGTAGTCTGTTGTCTAGCTGTACTAGTCGAGAAAAATTGCAAAATATTGGTGGTGCAAACTGACGTTAATATTATCATCTAGATTAAGATGCCTGCTGATTTTCTTCAGTGGCACGAAAGTATGTGTGCGGAGTTACCCACACGTTTCAACCGTCTGTTTCGAGGACCAATGTGGAGTGGTGTTGATGAAGAGCATTATGGCTATCCAATAATGGTCAGTGTTTTGTATTGTTAATATTATATAACTTTTATATATGTTTATTATACAGTACCGATTGGCAGTACTCTTCTACTGCCGATTAAAATTGTCTGGCATGGGGTGCATCTCAAGTGCATTGCCAGATATTGGGTTAACTCTATTAATAATAGAGTATTAATTATTAAAACAGTATACTGAATATTCCATTTTGCATTTCCACTTCAGGCAAAGGTCAATGTAGCCTGCATTTCAACCAGGACAGTTGCAACCAAAACTGCATCATCAAAATTCAGCAATGAGCCTGTAATACAGGTAATTATTAATCTGCTTGTTACCAATGATATTTTTTATAAAATATAATCTACATACTGTACTTCAAAATGCAGGAATACAGCTAGGTACAGTAGTGTACATTAACAATGTGCTGAACAATTTGTTTTATGCATTTTTAGGAGCAAGCACTAAAAGACATGAAAGCTGCATATTCTTCAGGGCGTTTCTGGATCAAAGGTGATGGATGTGACATTAAACCAGCTATACAGCAATCGGTTAAAGATGTTTGGAATGGAGATGCTTATTTAGGAGATGGAGAGCTTCAGGAATTAAGAGCTGATTATGAAGAAAGATTAAAGACATTTAAGAAATTGGCATCACCACAGAAAGATATTGAGAAAGTGAAAGATGATATTGAGAAAGTCACTGTAGATCTGGAGACTGATAAGCAGTTTTTAGTGCAAGGCACAGAAAGCATGTACAGACAAAAGTAAAACACCAAACTCATCAAAAGATGTACTTATGGAACTTTCATGGGAACGAGTGGAATATAGTGAGCTATTACAGCAATGCCAGTGGTTGCTTTCTTATGTAAAAACATTGAATGCCTCTGTTGGCCAAAGTTCTCAAGTATTGCATGTACAAAAGAGCATGTCTGTAAAACATCTGAATGGGAGACGTATCTGAGGAATTTGTTTGTGAAAAGAAGACAACGTGCGGCAACCCATGTGTTCGTCTTTCTTCTATCTGATGAACGTCACAACAAGAAACCATACTGTCTTCCGATTCAATATGTCCCCTACCATTCGTTGAAAGACCAGACTGTGCGAGAGCTGACAAATAACATAAGAAAGGAGATGGCTAATTTTGGAATGCTTTCTATTGGTGAGTAAAATATAATCATGCCAATGGACCATATGGACCATAACATTTAGGCTCAAATGTTTGGCATAAATATTTAATACACTTAAATATTTAATCAAGTCCAAACATAAACATGCTATATACTTAAAAAATATGATGTTCACAGAGTGCATGTGATGAACGAACTTGACTGCCTCTTTAAAGAAGAGACCCCCTTGTAGGCCAAAACTTGATGTGTTAATAGATCTTTTGCATTATAAAGTTTTCTTGCAATGAATGACTATCACTGACAGTCAGTGGTATTTTGCTATAAATAACATATAGTACTAGGAACATTTAAGTGGGGCCGGTGACAATTAATGTGACACATACCTTAATCTTGTTTTCTACTGGGCAATTTTTCTTCACGGAACGCGAATTCTTGCAATGTGTTTGGTTGGCAAAAACCTTGTTTGCATCAAATTTTTTTAATTCACCAATTACATTGGCAGAATTTGTTTTGCTTCGCATTGTTTGAACAAATTTATGTAGTCGCCTTGTAGACAGTAGGATTTATAAGTCATGTTTTTAGTAAATACCTTTAACCCAACATTATTGTGATACACGCTCACAATTATGATTATTCTGAGATACACTAGTACTTATGATGTGACTTTACCGATAATTTCAATTGAAGTTTACCAATTACATAATTAGGTTTTGTCACTGATGGGGAATTTAACAGCTTGAGAGCTAAAGGAGAGAAACGCCCATTACACCTGGTGCAACTGATACGAGATGCTCGTGAAAGTGTCAACAAAAAATCTGGAGGATCTTTATTAAAATTCCTTGTGAGGACAGGAGGTACTGTACTGTAATATTATCTATTTACTATACCCATATTATGCTATTCATTTTTAGACATGCAGCGGCCAGCGAGCCATAAATTTGCCTTTTGGGAATATGTATGAAACCTTATGTGCATCCATCGGCTTGCATTGGTGTGCACCCATATGTACCTATTTTTAGTATTTTATTCTGTCTATCACCATATGGTTACCAATGAATGGTGGGAATTTTGGTTGGGGGAAACGGCTAAAAACAGCCTATATCCAAATGTGAATTGGGGTGTTTGTCGGAAATTTGAAGGTTGTCATTTGTCAGTTGTCAGAAACTTATAGAGCTTATTATACCCCCCATAATAAGCTTTTCTTAAGCATTACAAGCGTAACAAAACCATCCTTTTGATATCCTTTTAAGTTGATGGAAATGGAATGCCTGTTACAGAAAAGGTCGACCTAGCAATACTTTCTAATGTTATCAACCTACTGCATAACTTGAGACATGATGGATTAAGTCTATTTGATGCTCTAAATTGCGTAAGGATGTCCTTAGTTCCAGAAGGATATGGACCTTATCCATTCAGAAATGGAGTGGAAGAAAGCCAGGACGAGATGCTTAAATCCATTGTTGCAACATATCGATTCAGAGCAACCGTCGCCAAGTTTTATATCAGAGTGTAGATTTTTCAACCTATCTTTATATCCCAGAGATCGTTGAAGGGACTGGCGAGGCATTTCATGAAAGGGAAGATCATTGCCACATTCTAAAGCGCATTTGGAAACATACAAGGGAAGCAGGGTCACCTGGAACCAACTTACAGGGCTTTGATGATGCGATGCGTCATCCAAAAACTGGATTGACATTTGCAGCCCTTACTGGTGAAAGAAAACAATCACTGGTTGACGCTGAAAGAATGTTATCGTACCTTGTTGCCAAGTTTCAAAGTGAAAATGGTTATGACAAGGAAGGAGAGTATGTTAACATTGTTGCAGGATGGCACGAGGCAGCAGATGGTAGAGGTCTTTCCGAGCTTGAGCGATACAGAAAGGACTACGCTATGCTCAACATGGTTTTGGATGACTGGATGCCATGGCATAAGACAACACCTAATTTTGGTACCATTGACATCAACAGGTATAATTATGGTAGAAACATCATAGCTAGCTGCTTTCTTTTTATTTTAAACACACTGAGATGAAAATGTTTACAAATTACTTCAATATATATGAAAATATGTAGAATTGTTTCAATATTTTGTTTATTTTCTAGACCAATCAAAGGAATTTGTGGGTTCTCAAGAGAGACTGTGATTGCTGTCACTACCAACACCGAAAGCATTGAATATCGCAGAAGAGAATCTGATAGAATTGGATATCCAGAACATCCTAGAGCTGGCACTTCAGATGATGTAGAAGCATTTATCTCATTGTTGCTCCGTTTCCTTGGCAATATCTTTACAGTGAAAGATATGAAATCTTTATGGAGGAAAGTTGTGAGGTATAGTATACATACTGTACATGAAGGGAAATAAACAAAGTTTATATATACATAAGACATATTTTCCTTTAGAGAGTATTGCAAACGAATTGACAAAGATTTGCCATTTTACTACGGACAAGCAATGAGCGCTTCAGAGATTTTGATGAAGAATTGCCAAGTTTTAATGAAGCTGATGAGATCCCAGAAGACATAGAACCAAAAGATAATCCACTCCGTCTTTACAGACTAGCTGTTAAGAAGAAGAGAATACTCCTCCATATTCACAGCAGGGCGTTGCTTTTTGCCAGCACGTAACCAAGTTGACGTCCGTCATCGCCATCACAGACCTGTAGTGGAACCTCCAATATTGGAAGCCCCCATTGAAAGAATGGAAGAAGATCTGGTCGAAGAAGAAGATCTGCTTGAAGAAGATTGGCTGATGGATGCTTTCTAGACCTCCCTTGGATCATGTGCAAGGCAAGGTTACTTTATTGTATATATTCTAAGGGTTGTTTTTATGCCTTTCACATGTAGTAACAAGTAAAATGGTCCAGTGTTAGACAGAGTAAAATACTCTAAAGTAGGACACTCCTTGGTACATCTCCAGCTAATGGGTTGACCTTGAAAAACATTTTTTTACTAGGAGCAACTACTGTACACTGATACTTGGCTTGGTGAATGTGTTTTGGAATATGTACAATATGCTCTGTGGTTGGTAAGTATGAAGGTACCATATTGATACAAATGTTGGTGTTGTGTAATGATGATCAATATAATTATGATGATGATAATATTTATTCAGGGTGCCCATGTCTCCGAAGAGTTTTTCAATGAGGCTCTGTTTAAGATATACATTAACAATACAATATAAAAAGAATTAGTAAGAATTAGCGTAGCTACGTAAGGTAAAGCTATTTAAAATGTAATTTGAAAGTACTTAAATAGTTAGTATCCTTTATAGCAGATGGAAGAGTGTTAAAGTAATTAAGAGCTAAGTATCTAAAAGAATGTTTGCCCCAATTAATTTTTACTCTCTTGAGGTGAAAATCGTTTTTCTTCTCGTGTTATACTGATGAATATCACTGTTAATAACAAAGTTGAATTTATAATCAATTTGTTCAAGTATTGTATGTTGTGTTACTGTATGTTACTGTGCTTAACTGGAAAAATTATGGCTTTTAGTTGTTAGGACTGTCACTGTACCTCAATCTGTGCTATCTTGTCTTGGTGATAGTGTTTTGGAAAACTGTATGTAAGCTGTATGCTATGTGGTGTGTAAGTATGAAGGTACCATATTGTGGCAAATGTTGGTGATGAGTAAGTATGGTGTTAGTGATTACATATAATGCTTGCAAGTATTTATGTATTGATTTGATGTTTTTGTGAATGCAGTACTGGCATGTATGTATATATAAAACCCAGGTTCTCGAAAATATTGTATGACCACACGCACCATATACAACATAAACACAAATTTAATTTTCATTTACATAACTAACAATGCAATTTATCATGAATTAGATACTGGGGCCAGTTGTTCAAACATTTGATTAACGCTAACCCTGGGGCGGGTTTACTTAATACTTTCAACCCTCTGTTGTGTACTTCTGTACCATTGTTTGTGTCATAACTATAGAAATGAAACTACTTTTGATGTAGAAAAGATTTCTGGAATAATTTATTCAACTTTATAAACAAGCTGTTGGGAAGTTTCCCAGATTAGGCTAACAAGCCTTTGAACAACTGGCCACTGTTCATACAACAAGTTCTCCTAGCACTAAATGCAAATCTAAAGCATAGTATTTTGAGTAATTGCCACCCACATATGCAAATGACATGGCCTCAGCGTGTGCTTGGCAATTGTGCCATATGTTTGTACTTTACTCTCGATGGCCTAATAATAATACCAGACCATTTTACTCATCAATAATAGGGTACTGTTCAATTACCAATACATGTGCATAATAATTTATTATGTTTTGCAGTTTTTATACAGGTGTTACCATTACATTAAAACGTGACAAGGGGTGGCCTGGTGGTTTCATTTTTTGTAGGTAATGCAGTAAATGCACATTTTCATATTTGTTTTAATCCACCTTACACTATCTATGTGTTTTGGTGGAATGAAAACGACCAGCATACAGTAAAAGCACCATTTTCATATGTATTACCATATGCTTAATCCCATGCATATTGGTGGAATGAAAATGAAGCAACAGTTTTTTTAATATAGATTCAATTTGAATAAATCAATTTTTAATAACCAATTGTCTGTGTGTAGTTATTGCATGTTGCCTTGGTTGCATATTGATTGCTTTCGTCTACAGGATAAATAAATTCCTCACAAAGAAATGTAACTAGTACACAATCACAAGGCAATCATACTGTACTTACAATAAAATATAGAGTAGCAGTAAATCCAGATAGACATTGGATGGTAGGAACCAACTTTCCAGATAATGATTGTTCTCTGTATTGTTCTAATCTCTTTGCTTGATACATGTATCTATAGTACCAGTAATCCAGATTGATAGTGGATGCCAGGTAACCAACTTGCCACGTAAGGATCATTCCCATCTTTCATCTCTATGTGTCATCTTTGATAGAAATACTGAAAGATAAACAGAGGAAAGCAGCAACTTTTATCTGTATTAAGAAAGTTATAATAGGCATCACCACAATTTCATCCAATCCTTAAACCCAACCATCACAATTTTTGCAGCTGGCATATATATACACCTTAAATTTAATTGCATCTCAGGCATATCAATAATGCTCAGAAGCCAGTGTATTAAACTTATATCTTTAGCTGTGTATTTTGATAACAAGCTCATAATTATGTAAAACTGTGGGTGGCAAAATGGGATGGTGGCAAATGAATACGAAACGCACTCACCGATTAAAGGTCCAATAATATGTAGATTATCATCTTTCATCTCCGGACATTCTATCTCCATCTCTCTTCATTTCTGAACGTTTCCATCTTTCATCTCTATGTGTGTATCATCGTTGACAGAAATACTGAAAGAGAAACAGAACAAAGCAGCAACTTTTATCTGTATTAAGAAAGTTATAATAATAATAGGTATATATGACCACAATTTCATCCAATCCTTAAACTCAACCATCAACAAGTCTGATTATATGAAATTCCTATCCGGCATACACCTTTAATTGCATCTCAGGAATATAAATGCTCAGAAGGCAGGGTATACAACTTGTATCTTTAACAATAACTGTGCATTTTGACCAGAAGTTCATGTAAACTAAACTAAGCTAAATGGAAGAGTGACAAATGAATATGAAACGCACTCACCGGTTAAAAAGTCCAATAATATATATATTAGGAACTCGAGCTTGATCTGAGGTATTCTTGATCTATATACAAAGACATATTGTATATTACTGTTTGATTATAAAATGTAAGCACATTTGAGTGATCAATCTGACACATGTCAATGGACTTTACCCACCTTTCCAACAAGCACAAAATCATCAATCAATATGGCTGTTATATGTATTTCCTGGATCATCTCTATCCCATGGTCCTCGTTTCACAATCAGCAAGGATGCAGTGTACAATAGTTTTTTTTCTCTGTACGCATATGTCCTTTTCAAAGTATCTAGTGTAATTGAATGTACCTCATTTCGATGCAGAGCATGTTTGAGTTTAGGAATTTTGTTTAATCCACAATAGCCAATTATATGCCAGTTGTCATTGTGAAACACTAAAATGCATTTGTATCTCGAACATTGTCTGGTTCATGTTCCACTTTGAATGTCAACTCTAGGTTTGATGACCTTCTCCACATGCACCTTGTAAGCGCCGCTTGGTATCTGTTCTCTTGCCAAGATCCAACAACAACAAACTTTTCAGAATACATAGATATAACATCCGAACTATTGTCCTCATCATCAGACATTTCATCATCCACATTGCCACCAACGGCAGTATCTTCCACATCCAAAATTTCTGTCAATTGTTGAATTTCCTCAACTTCATCTACATTCACTGCCTCAGTGTCACAACACTAGCACCACTAGACAGATTTTCGTTCTCTACGTGTATCAATATTTGCCAAACAAACAGGATTTAGTATTTGTTTAAAACAATTACATTCAGTTGGATTGTCTAAAGGTATTGGTGGAAGTACATTATCCAGCTCATCATTTTGAATATCCGGGTCACCTGGAGGGACTGCTTGGGATGACATTGAGTAGGAACATAACCACAAAGTCAAGGTAAAGGATTTAAATATCAGTCTAACAATGACGTGTTTAATATTAATATAAAAAACAAATAAAAAATATATTTTATGCCCTGAATTATATCAAATATATTTATATATTATAATCAATTTTCACTACATTTTTACTGATTAAATCATATTTATGTACTGTAAACACATTGTATGTATTTCTTATCTATCTTATCTGTTTTTAAAGTTTCTATTTTTTGTAAATATACAAAATGTATTTCAATCAAAATTATGTATATACAGTATTAAAAGCATGCGTTTAAATCATCTCACCTTGAAAACGCAACTGGTATGCACTTCTATCAATGCAGGGCTACTACAATCAGCGAACATTTCTTCGATTTTTATGCCTTTAACAACTGATGGAATAAGGGCTGTTCGTCGAATGTCCAAACTGTCCATAAAACTTATATGAACCTCGCAGCATTCTAGTTGAACGCACGGTAATCCATCTGTGATCATATTCACAGGGTTTTTCGACACACAATGAACATAAAGAAGTTCATGCCCATCTAATTCAGAAGCTTTCATCCCAGTAATACTGCGAAAACTCGCCATTTTAAAATATTTTACTTTTAATCTCTGAGTTGTGAACGCAGCGAGCAACAATCGAACAATGACGGAGCAGGCCGAGGAATTGAATATATATGATCAACCGCCCCGGCGCACGTTGCATTTCGAGAAGACCCTCATTCCTCCTCTGACTACAAGTAGTGTATTACTGTATTATTAGGCAGACTTGAACTATAAGTTCAAAGTTTCATGCACGTTTCAATATCTGAGAGACTGACGCATGCGACCTAGATATATAAACAAACTGAAACGCAAGAAGCAATTCAACCTTAATATGTTTAAATATTGTATAAATAAATAATTGCAAATACTGTAGATTTAGAAGAGAGTTTTAAATCCAATGCCAGTGAATTTTCGATCATAAAATAAGTTATAAAAACTTGGCAAATGATACTTTGTCCTGTATATTTTCCTGCGTTTATCTGATAATTCATAATGTAAAACCGTAAACGCTTATATATAACCATCAAAATATCGAAAATAAATCTTGTTGAGGCATGCACTAACATGTAGCAGATATTAAATTTGTTCAATAGTGTAGTAGAGACTATACGGTTAAGTTTATGCTATATATATAGATTTACAATTGACATTCTTCGAAAGTGTAGACATGTAAATTTACAAATATTTCTTTCCATTGGCTTTGGCAGATAATCCTGAAATTTTCGATACGAAATGCTTTGATGATTCGCGACTTTTATTATTGTCAGTTCAAGGTCAAATTGTCAATGGTCAAGCCCCACACGTTTTGAGGATAAGGGCTGTGATTGGCTAATTAATGGGAAAGGAATGTTTGGCCAAAGTAAGCATACTTTATACGTGCGGGACACAGGCACCCGCGAAGTAGGCATGCGTAACTTTCTCTGATGGATTTTTAGACTGATTATTCACGAATTCATTTTCTGTTCCTATTTTTGTTTTCAGGGAGCTACCCAACTATATGGAAACATCCTGACATGCAAGGTATGATTTTAAAATATCAATTTCAATACAACCATGTACCGAGTATTTTGGCCGGATTGTTGGGTTCCCAGGCCTTTGCTATATACTATGATGATTTATACCGCTATAAAAGAGCTTAAACGTTTGTAAAACATAGTCGAAGAACTAACCAATCGTATAGCTGGTCTGTTGGTTGTGACGCACAGCAGCGCGTTTGAAATGTGCCAATGTGGAATGGTGCTGATCCCAGGCTTCGGCATCTTTCAATAAGATAAAGTGAGGTTATTAAAAATCTGCCAAGGCGCTCCCCTATAAACAGGAGTCGATATATTATTGCAGATGCTATAGCTATATGACCCAAGGCCGCTGTTGTTGTTCTGCCACACCAGTCGGCCTGTTGCCATGACGTTTGCGCGAACCACCACGCATATACCAGCTTCGACGAAATAATTTCCGTCGGTGTGCAGACATAACAGTTTCGTGGTTTGAAATTCTGCCAAATATTAGCTTTAGATATTCCTTTTGTGTTAATTCTTTTATCATAATTGTGATAGGAGATTGTTCGGCATTTTTCCAGATGAAATGTATAATCGACCATGGACAAGCAGTATGAATCAGAAGAGATGCATGAAAAAATGCAGGGTTGGTATTTTCATGTTAGACCTATTTAGAGTTATATCATTTTCAATGCATAATCGAATATTGATGCTTATGAAGGTCGTCCGATCCACAAAATAATATCGACTTTCAGAGAGGTCTTATTGCGGCTACTATAATTATATAAAATACCATAATGAATAATCTTAGTCAGTCTATTCAACCTGGCAGAATCGAATCTCATACCTGGCCTCCCAGGGCTGACAACTTTCCCGTCTCGCCCTTCCAAGGAAGTAGCGAAGCATCTGGAGTGGAGGGTGTCAAAGAATGGGTGTTACACCTCCCACACACACCTCACTCGCTACGGCTATTACTATGACAAGAAATGGGGAATGGGGAACGGGGATTGGGAATGGAAAAACTCGGAATACTAAAAGCCGGAATCTCTAAAACCCGGAATATTAAAAGCCGGAATGTCTAAAACCCGGAATACTAAAAGCCGGAATCTCTAAAACACGGAATACTAAAAGCCGGAATCTCTAAAACCCGGAAATGGCCGGAATACTAAAAGCCGGAATCTCTAAAACAAGGAACACCTAAATACTGAATTATATAATCTTTCATATAGATTTTATATTAATGTAAAAACGCGTAGCTGAAACCGAAATACGAACCTTGCTCTGTGCCGTTGGAAAGAGCGTAAAAATCTGTACAATATATCCGAATTTCTAAGCAATCGTTTAATTAACTAGAATTTTCGCAAATCGTTTCTGAATACAGTCTTAATCAGGGCTGTAATCCTATTGTCTGATACGATTGAATATATATTTAGAATTTCGGGTTTTCAAGGATTGTGTTACTATCATGCTTTATACTACTAAAACGGGCGTGAATCTATACAACATAGTCGAATATCTAAGCAATAGTATGACTGGATTTTGCGCAAATTGTTTCTCAATATATCGATGTCTAAACTCATGAGGGTGGTAAAGGGTATTTTCGTGAGCCGTGAATTGCTAATATTTGTTCCTATGAAATGTGAAATGACGGATTTTTGTGTAGTGAAACGTGATTTATATCCCCAGCCGTGAGCCGTGATTGCCGGTAATTTTTGTCCGTGAAACGAGAATTTATTTGAGGTGGAACATAAAGACAGGACGAGTAGTGAGAAGTGAGATCGTCAATAAGAGCAATGCTTTGGATGCAACAATTTTACTGCATGAATGAACAACTTTATTTAAAGAGGGTAAAAATAACACATGACAGCAATACAGCTGAAAAACCTGTGGCCCTCATACAATATATACAAAGTTATAGATTATATCTACTTTAAAACGATAAAGCTATTTAGAAAGAGAACTATAGATAGAAGAGATCTTAGGATTATATATATACATATCTACAATTTACTGAAGCTTTACTGATCACATTAACTGTTCAAATCGATCAATACCCTTATATGAGTCCAGGAAGTGGTTTTTAAGGGCAAACTTAAAAGAAGTAACGCTAGATTTTGTCTTGATCTCTTTGGGGAGATTGTTCCATATCTTAATGCTACTGACTGTTACAGATTTCCCTCCTTCAGTTACATAATTAAATTTAGGACAAACTAAATTGTATTCACCATGTCGAGTTTGTCTACCGTTTATATCATTGTTTGTATTGTTTATATCATTGAATGCATGTATTTTCTTGATTTTTACTACATATATCGGTTGGTTTTTCAAAAATTGTTTCCATGTTGAGTTTTTATTAGTGAAATTAGTGAAATTAAGAAAGGCTTTACATACTCAATGTAGAAAGTAAACCTTACACAGTTGAAAACGTATTTTTCAATTTTCGTGAAATGGCTAATTTTTTACATGTGAAACGTGAAATGGCTGTTTTTCTTCACGTGAAACGTGATCCGAACCCTCCCTTTACCACCCTGTAAACTAGAGCACGCGCTGTAATTCTATGATCTGACACGATGTAAATACTAAGAATTGTATCGTGAATATCTATTTAAAATTCGGGTTTTATAGGCTTGCGCTGCTAATAATGCTTTATATCGCTAAAACGGGCGAGAAAATCAATACAACATACTCTAATTTCTAAGCAATAGCATAAATGGATTTTGTGCAAATTAGTAGCTATTGATACACACTTATTTTAAAAATGAATAAAAGAGCCCAGTAAGTTTGTCTAAATGCTCTGAAGATGTCGTACTGTAAGCAACGAAACGTTAGCTAATAAAATTTTCTTATATATAATATGTGTCAATGTGTGGTTTAAAATAATTTGCGCAAATTGTTTCTGAATAGTAAGATATCGGCTAAAGCACGCGCTGTAATTCTATAGTCTGACAGAATGCAAACACCCAGAATTGTATCTTAAAATTTCGGGTTTTATAGGCATGTGCTGCTATGATGCTTTCTGCCGCTAAAACGGGCGAGAAAATCTATACAACACAGTCTAATTTCGAAGCCATAGTATGAATGGATATTGCGCAAATTGTTTCTGAATATCGAAACTCGAAATCACCGCTGTTATTGTTTCGTTATACATGATGTTTTAAACAGATATGTATTATTGTAGGTTGAATATCTCTTTAAAGATTTGTGTTATGGTTACTCTATACCGTTGGAAGGAGCATAAAAATCTGCACAATATAACCAAATTTAGAAGCAAACGCATGACTGGATTTTGTACAGCTTTTTGTGAAGAAAATGGGGACCCTTGGCCTTAAAATTGAGTGTTAGAGACTGTAAAATTCAAGTCTATTTCAAGTCTTTCTGAATAATTATATGGAAGTCTAAAGAGACACCTCAATTCCGTCTCATAAAATATTGCTGTAAATCTTTGGAAAAAGCGTAATAGCATAGACATAGTCGAATTTCGAAGCAATCTTCGTAAAGAGCGCATTTGATGCAACTGCTTTAATATACGAGGCTACATAATATATGGATAAGTTGAATCATGCTCCTACCCAATGTTATGTACAATTGTACAAAATTTAGCGCCGGCAGTGACGATCCCATGTTAGCCTGCAAGCACGTTTCATCAAATGCGCTCCTTGTGCAGATTTTACGCTCCTTCCAACGGTATAGAACAACCATAACACAAATCTTTAAAGATATATTCAAGCTACAATAATATGACATGTCGAAGTTCTTGTTGTATTTTTGAGGTAGATTTATCCTACTCAACCGCCAAATCTACAATAATACATGCATGCCTGTTTAATACATCATGTCTAACTAAACAATAACAGCGGTGATTTAGAGTTTCGATATTCAGAAACAATTTGCGCAAATTCCATTCATACTATTGCTTCGAAATTCGACTATGTTGTATAGATTTTTCACACCCTGTATATCCTGTAAATAGATTTATACCAGTTCAGTACGTTAGTCACTATCAATTTCCTAGTTAGATACTATATTATCATGTGTCTTATTTTGTAAATAATTTTAAATACTATACTTAAATAAATCCGCTGATAATAACTGTCCAAGGTGTCCTGAAACAACTTAGTTCACTTAAACCAAACAAGGCAGGTGGCCCGGACGAAATACCAGCTTGGTTTCTGAAAGAATACTGCACAGAAATTGCCCCAGTCTTAACTAACATATTTCAAAGTTCAATCGAGTCGGGTATAGTACCAAACAAATGGAAGAAGGCAAATGTTTGTGCAATTTGGAAAAAAGGGAAAAAGTCAGACCCAACAAATTACAGACCGATATCATTAACGTGTATATCAAGTAAACTTCTTGAGCATATTATTCATAGTCACATGATGAAGCATTTTGAAAGTTACGGCGTATTAAATGACTCTCAACACGGTTTCAGAGCTAAACGATCAACTGAAACACAACTAATCCTAACAATTCACGATATAGCCAGCTCAATCCAACAGAATCAATCTATACATGCTATCGTGCTCGATTTTACTAAAGCTTTTTATAAAGTACCACACCACCGACTTTTGAAGAAATTGGAGTACTATGGAATTCGAGGATCATTGTTAAGTTGGTTTACGTCGTTTTTACTCGAAAGACAGCAAACTGTAATCTGTGAAGGTAGGTCGTCTACGCCAGCTTCTGTGTCATCTGGGGTGCCTCAAGGAACAGTACTTGCACCCTTACTCTTTCTCCTCTATATAAACGACCTCCCAGATAGGATAGAATCGAAAGTTCGTTTGTTCGCTGACGACGCATTGTTATATGGTGTAATTTCTAACGATGCAGACGGGGACCAAATACAAAACGACCTATTTTGTTTGGAGAAGTGGCAAACAATATGGCAAATGAACTTTAATCCTTCTAAATGCAAAGTCATTTGTTTCTCAACAAAACGAGACCCGCCCAAGAAAACATACAAATTATGTGGAGCCATATTGGAAGAAGTGCAATCTATCCCATATCTTGGTCTTACTCTAGATAGAAAGTTGAAATGGTCAAGTCATGTTCAAAATATCACAACCAAAGCAAACAGAACTCTTGGGTTAATGAGGCGGAATTTTTGGAATTGTCCTCGTGAAATGAAGGAGATAACATACAAAGCAATCGTTAGACCTAAACTCGAGTATGCCAGTGCGGCAGGACCCTTACCTTAAAAAAGACATAGAAAAAGTTGAGAAAGTACAAAGGAAAGCGGCAAGATTCTGCACAGGGAACTACAAACAAACGGCCAGTGTTACGGATATGATAAAGGAATTGGACTGGGATACTTTGGAGTTAAGAAGAACAAAATCTCGACTAAATATGATGTATAAACTGAGCCACAAGATAGTAAATTTTGATACAAGTGAACACCTTGTGCTCAATGGCGAAAAACGGACACGTGGCAGCCATGATTTTAAATATCTTTTACCTAAAATTAAGAAAGACGTTTTTAAATATTCTTTTTTCCCACGAACAATTAAAGATTGGAATTCTTTACCCAGTATTTTAGTCAATACGAACTCATATGAGTCTTTTAAATTAGAACTTGAGGATTTTTATTCTAAGGCAATGTAGCTAGCAGCTAAAGTATATATACCTTTTTTACCATATTTTAAACTTATATCCTCTTGTAAATTTATTTAGTACAGTTGGTGTGATACCTTAAACGGTTTTTACCGACTTAATATATGTAGATGTAGATGTGTACTTATTATGTACACGCCCCCGGTGGAAATCAGCTTCGGTTGACGGGGCCAGCGTTGTTAAATAAAGTTTCTATCTATCTATCTATCTATCTATCTACACCCATTTTAGTACTATAAAGCATCATAGTTGCACAACCCTATTAAACCCGAAATATTAAGATACAATAGTGGGTGTTTCCCTCTTTTAATAGTATAGACATCTACACTCAGAAACAATTTGCCCAAAATCCATTCATGCTATTGCTTAGAAATGTTGTATAGAATTTCTCGCCCGTTTTAGCGATATAAAGCGCAAGCCTATAAAATCCGAATTTTAAATAGATATTCACGATACAATTCTTAGTATCTTCATCGTGTCAGACTATAGAATTACAGCGCGTGGTCTAGTTTAGACATCTATATTGAGAAACAATTCGCGCAAAATCCAGTCATACTATTGCTTAGAAATTCGAAAGGGGTTTTTATTGGGGAGTTATAAAGGATTGGGGAGTTAAAGGATTGGGGAGTTATAAAGGGCGCACGAAAAGGCGGGCGGGAGGAAATTAAGGCGGGCAGCGGGCAGGCGGGAGACGAGAAAATTGGGAGAGGATTCTCCTCCAATTGTCTCTCCTCTCCCAATTTTGTCGCCTCCTACCCGCCCGCCTTAATTTCCTCCCGCCCGCCTTAATTTCCTCCGGCCCGCATTTTCGTGTGCCCTTTATAACTTCGTACGCCTTTTATAACTCCCCAATCCTTTAACTCCCCAATCCTTTATAACTCCCCAATAAAAACCACTTTAAGAGACAGACTTGGAGCAAATCTAGTTTTAGCGGTATAAAGCGTGATAGTAACACAACCCTTGAAATCCGAAATTCTAAATATATATTCAATCGTGTCAGACAATAGAATTACAGCGCTGATTAAGACTATATTCAGAAACGATTTGCGCAAAATCTAGTTAAACGATTACCTTGAAATTCGGATATGTTGTACAGATTTTTACGCTCTTTCCAACGATACAGAGCAATATAGTATCATGTGCCTTGAAACTCCGAAATTTTGAAGATGTATTCGGGTACGTATTTCCACTATTTCGGTTTCAGATACGCGCCGTTTTTACATTAATATAAAGTCTATGTAAAAGATTACATAATTTAATATTTTAGTATTCCTTGTTTTAGAGATTCCGGCTTTTAGTATTCCTTGTTTTAGAGATTCCGGCTTTTATTGTTCCGGGTTTTAAAGATTCCGGCTTTTAGTATTCCTTGTTTTAGAGATTCCGGCTTTTTGTATTCCGGGTTTTAGAGATTCCGGCTTTTAGTATTCCGGGTTTTTCCATTCCCCAATCCCATTCCCCGTTCCCCATTCCCCGATTCCCCATTCCCCGATTCCCCATTCCCCATTCCTTGTTATAGTAATAGCGAGTTTACGATTGACGACGCGGTGTGCGAAGACGCCGCAAGAGGACTGAAGAGTAGTGCGTTTGGGGTGTCTTCACTTTTTCGCGCGGTCTTGTTGCACTACGAAACGCAATTTTCATTCTACGTCGTGTTGACAGCATCAGTATGTTTTAAGGGATTGTTTTTTTATTTTCTTTTTGGTTCTACGGCGTCTTCGCACACCGCGTCGTCAATCGTAAACTCGCTAATACCCCACTCGCTACGTCCCTACGGCCTTCCCCTCTTCTTTCCCAAACATAATGTTATGCATAGTGATACTGGATAGTTGATCCAGTCCTAGGACCGGGCCGGTATGAAGTGAGTCAGAAGGTTGGATCAGAATGAATTCACTACAACTTTAGTAATGATTTGGGAAAATAAGATATCCACATTTTAAAACCTCAAACTCGGAGTTATACAGATTTCAAATCCTCGTAGTTAGCTCCAATCATTGGCTTTGACTTGGATCGTGAAACAAACTGCTCCAACAGGTCCATGTTCGGATTGGGAATATTGCATAAGAGGCAGCATAACTTAATATTTAGAATTATGCAATTAAGTAAAACAAAAGCCCTATAACATTGAAGGGAAACGTTAATAACCGAGCTTTTTGCGTACTTTCTTAACTAAATTGTATCAATTATATTTAGCTATGCTGAGCTAAACTTTCATGGCTAAAATTCGAGGTATTTAGGAACTCATAGAATACGCGAGTGCCTGGAAGCCGTATATTAATATAAAATATTATGCTTTTTCAGATTATCAACCCTCTCTCAGTCCCAAACAACAAATGGCCTTCAGTTTAACGCCAAGCTTCCTCCAATCCCTAAAAGACGTGCCTCCTTAATGCCCTAAAGACGGTGCCTCGCTTAACCCAAGAATTGATGGGGCTAAATGGGGCGTCTAAGACGTTTTCTGCTAACCAACCAAGGCGTCTTCCACGTTCTAACCTAAACATTTTACTTTCTAAAGATAAGCCTTCAATCTCTAACTTCACGCTACTTTCAATCCCTAACATCACGCATCCTGTAATCTCTGACTCCAAGCTTCCTTCAATGTCAAACATCACGCATGCTTTAATACTTAACATCACGCATCCATTACTCCCTAACCTAAAGATTCCTTCATTCTCTAACATCACGCAACCTTTAATCCCTGACATCAAACTTCCTTCAATTTCTAACGTCATGCATCCTTTAATCTCTACCCTGAATCATACTTCAATTCCTACCATTAAGCGTCCTTCAACGCCAAATTTCAAGCTTACTGCAATTCTTAAAGACGTGCGTAGTTTAATTTTGAAAAGTAATCAACCTGGAGATACAGTGCTTCGTCCACGCTCTAAAACGTTAGACGTTTCAGTCTCTAAAGACAAACTTCTTTCACTCTCTAAATTAAATTTTTCTTCAATCTCCAACTTCAAGCTACCTGACTTCACGCCTCCTTTAACCCCTAACATTACGCAACTTTAATCCCTTACTTCAATCTTCATTCAACTTCTAACTTTACGCTTCCTGCAGTCCCTACCCTCACGCCTTCTTCAATCCCTAACTTCAAGCTTCCTACAATCTCTAACAACAAGAGGCCTTCATTCTCTAATGGCAAGTCGTCTACAATTTCATAGAAAAATTAGTTTCAGGTAAGCTGCCACATTTAAAGATTACGTTTAAAACTCTATTTCACGAGGAAAGCAATTATTCGTTTTATCAAACTTTTGGGTAATGAATTTTATCTTTTTTCAGATCACCAATGACAAGAATAATTATAATCCAATGAAACAAGAAGATCCATAAATGACCTTTCTAATATAAGTAATTAGGGGACTAGATTGGGACACATAGCTACGTCTCCTTTACTACACACCATATATTAATATTTGCGACTCGTCTTTTTAAAGAGATAACTAAAGTTATATAATGGTAATTGAACTGTGCAATTTGGTCTGAAATCAAACGCTTGATTACAAAATCGCACGACCGCGAAGCGGGAGTGCGATTTGTAATCACAAGTTTGATTTCCGACCAAAATTGCACGACACGAAGTTCAATTTCCACTTTATTATATTCATTTTGAAATCTAAATCATTTTTTAAACCGGAGGAGGTATTTTATTAGTCTTTGTTTACAACTGATACACCCACGATACTCCCTGAAATGCCGTAGCATAGCAACAACATGAATTGCAATTTGACAAATTGACAAAAATTTAAAAAGACTCAGTATAATCAAGCAAAATGTGAGCGGATTTTTAGAAATAAAGACCGTAAAAGTAAGTTTAAAGATATCGTAGACTTTACATGTAAATTGATAAACGTTTCTTGTGATTTTGTGTATTCAAACATCGACACTACGATCGATCATTCCATATTTTAATACCTTGTGGGTTTGTGTTCAGTTTTGGCTGTTGCTCAAATGAAACTTGTTTTTGTTGACATTTTGACAATGTTTCATTCAAAATTTTGTTGATAATTTGGCCAATATTATTTGTGAAAAATTATTTGATATTCTTTTATGTTTGACTCGCCTTTATGTTGATTTTTATGAAAAAAACTGCAGTAATGCAGTCTAGAGTATTGACAATTTATGGTGAACAGATTTGGTCATTTGCTAGATCAATGAGATCACATTTTTGTTTAAATTGATTGGCAAGTTGAATTCTATAATTCAATCTGATTGGTTGCTGTGGTGCAGAGCTTCAATCTGATTGGTTTAAAAATGATGCGATTTAATCACGAATCGCGCTGTTTGGACTTCAAAATGATGCGATTCGTGATTAAATAGCACTCCTATGAACCAATCAAATTGCAAGAAACACCATTGATTTCAAAATGGATATAATAAAGCATGTAATTGGTTATCCTATTGAAGTTTAATTTGTAAATTTCTGTATTGTTGTCAGTCTTGTGATACATTCTATATTTTTGTATTTCTTATTAAAATTTTCATCAGGCTTGCAATATTATTTGACGTGTGTTTTATCGGGTTTGCATTTAAGTATTTAGTCGTGTGTATTTACTTATCATTTACGTTGATCAACTTGATATAAATATCGGGGGTTAGTCAGATACCCGAATGGAAAGCTAGAAGTGATGACAAATGTCGATGGCGCGCGATTCATCAGATTTGGCCACTTACACTGCCTTACGGTAATAAAGTTAGCGAAGCACCTGGGGAGAGGCCCGCGAGATAGATATTTTAAGGTGTAAAATTGGTTAATGTATCGAAGTGAATACGTGACTTCGGGACTAAGTACATGGAAGATTTTCAGCCCGGGCTGAAATCGTTTCACAATTATATATTGTACGATTCAGCCCTGGCTGAGTGAAGTTAAATAATGTACGTCTCAAGTTTCAGCGTGATATTTTTATCCGGCCACTGTCTGTCCAGGGAATGAGTCACTGCATTCTCTGGCTGAAGTAATAAGTCCCAAAATACTGCTATAATTTCAATCATTTAAATGCTGATTACCATTTGACTTGTATGAAATTGCTGTTGCATATACTGATGCCGCCCAGGATGAAACTTTACCTGAGTATAGCCCAAACCGCGCTAAAATACCAGCACGGGCTGTTTCAGCTCGGTTACTAACCTGGAATTAAGGGGACGTTGGGCTGAAAAATCGCCAGGCAATGAATCCCTTTGATATTTTGTTGAACACCAGACACATAAGGGAGCAAGACACGGGGGGGAGGACCGAAGGAACAAGGGTGGGTCATTAAATTTTCACTTGCTCAAAAAGTAATTATTCGCTTACTTTATAGTATCTAGCCGCAGGGCTAATTTTCCAGCGGCACCCTATGTCATACTAACATCATTATTTTGAAACAGTACAAACATTGCCTATATTTTCTCTAAAGGGCATAAATTATATTAAGAAAATGGCCATGGACATTTGAGAGCTACTGTAGCATTACTTCTGCACTCAACATGACAACAACTGTACGATGGTTTTAGCGCATTACCGTTTAGCGCATTTTATTTATTACCATCTAGCGTATTATATTAGGTGATCGGAAAGACTCTGCGGAGGAGAGAGGTATGATGGTCAAAGTGGCAATATCTTTCGTGTTTCGAGTTGACCATTGTTTACTTTCAGTTAGTATTTTGGCCTACATGCATGCCTACAGTATGTAAATCTATTTGATTTTTTAGCAGGGCTAACAATAACGGCCGGTCAACGGGCAATGACCGGCCAAAAATGCATCTTCACCTGTCCTCTTTTTGTCTCGCCCTTCATTTTGACCGGTCAAATTTGTATGTTTTCCGATAGAATGTTAACTCGTCTTTTTCTTCGGGTTCTCACAGCTGAAATCGTGTCAGAGAAAGACTGTATATTTCATAACGTTTTATAACGTGATTTCTAAAAGCGAGATTTAAAGAAAATTTTGTTATCATTTCTTTCACATCTGTAAGTGTTTAGTGTATGTGTATTAGGTAATAAAATCATATCTCGCTCATTAATAGTGATCTTTTTTAGTATTTGCTGTATTTTCCTCATTCTAAAAATGACTGGTCAGAAAAATAATTTGACTGAGCTAAAATCAATTTGGCCGGTCATTTTGTCCGGCAACCAATCGGCCGTTGTTTTTAGCCCTGTTTACGTAAGGACCTATAGTTGCATTTTTCGCAGCTGTTCCTGGTTAGGTCTAATAAACGTATAGAATTTACACTCGATAATTTCCATCTACAAAAACCCTTCAACTATTATTCAATCGAGTGAGATGCCAACAAAATTTAATATTTACCCATAACCTAACATGGCATTACCATCATATATATACATGAACTTGTGGTTTGGTTAGAGCTCGACAGCTGGACTCTGTAGCTCAGTTGGTTAGAGCGCTGCACCGGAATCGCAGGACCGCAGGTTCAATTCCTGCCAGGGACCTATAGTTGCATTTTTCGCAGCTGTTCCTGGTTAGGTCTAATAAACGTATAGAATTTACACTCGATAATTTCCATCTACAAAAACCCTTCAACTAGTATGCATTTAGTTTAGCTGGGCAAATTATAATGGACAGATAGATTGCATTTCTAATTGCACCATTGTATTGTCTCTTAAAACGTACTGTTTGACATTTTTATTTGCTCTAAATCAATTGGTATATTTTTGCTTAGTAGAAATTGTGAGGTGTCTATTGCTTTTCCTGCATTCTGATTGGTCCAAATTGAGCCTCTAAAAAGTGATAGTCACTGCCCAGTGACTATCACTTTTTTTCACACTTTTTTTTTGAGCCTGATTCAAAGTTTTAAATGAAAAAAACTGCCGCTAAATTCAAGGATGATATATTTTTGACATTTTTAAAGGTAAGCGATAACAAATACACTATTTTTCTTCCATGAAAGGCAGCGTTTTCTCGCTGTTGAAATGAACATGTATAAAACTTTTTCCGTACGGCTCAACCACAAGTGTTTATTTTGAAAATTATTCGTTTTATCCTCATTTATATCGTTATATTCAGCAAAAACCTAGCTGTGATATATTTTTAAAACCATTCTACTTTGTATTTGAGCCTTTCCAAAGTATTTTTCTCACGAAATTGTTTGTTTTTGTTTCGCTTCGATATGTTTTTGACACTCGTCTTTTGCCGGCATGTTTTTAATAACCGGCCTCTGAGAAAAGCGCTGAATTTTGTCCTATAGCCTTTTCAACTGACCTCATAACTTTCTGTGTTTGTTTTTCTCTTTGAAATTTCTACTAAAACAATTAGTCGCCTCAGGCTCGGTGATTACAAGCCTATAGTCACTTCGCCTTCGGCTCAGTGACTATAGGCTTGTAATCACCTCGCCTTCGGCGACTAATTGTTAAATAGTACCGAAACGGTATACTGGAAGGTAAGTTCTCGAATTAGTTTCAATTTTTGGTCGAAATAAATTTGGCATGTCTCTCTTGAGTGAAAGTTGATGGGATGAGGGGGGATTACAAAGAGTCAGTTATAGTCAAGGGGAGGGTCAATTTTTTATGCAAGCGTAATAGGGTCGGTACATTGCAGCTTATAGCGATTCCTCCGGCTCTCCCCCCCCCCCCCTTCTAAAAATGAATACTCCCCAAAATGTTTGCAAGGAGATGTCATATTAACACATACGTACGTATGTAGTTAAATATTTATTACCTTTTAATTAATAATACAACTATATTTAGTCACGGGGGCAATCCGGCAACTTTTCCCCTTATGTGTTTTCTCCAATCACGATCTTATAGATCTCGGGTGACGGATTTTTGTTAACAACAAAACCTAGTATCTAGGGCTTCTGCTCTTGTTTAATTAAAGGAGCGATTTGATATGGCGTCGGTCAGCCTAGACTTAGGGCATTTATTCGGCAGGTGGCGCATTCGTTTGCAGGTTAATTGACTTCATGACGTCACGAGGCAGTTGCCGTGTGAAGGCAAAGTGATTTTTCCGAATGTTTCGAAATTTAGTTTGTATATATTAATTTATTTACTCTGTAAGACAACTTCCCCTTTGTTTTGAACAACAATCTTAGGCTGTCTTTAATTTCGGGCCTAGTTTTGACGTAATTGTCCACTTTTGTCTTATATTGTGGGAGATTATTGTAAAATGATGTTTATCTAGGGCCGATTACGGCCATATGGGTTTATTAATTCCCGAAATAAAAGCTTTCCGCCTATATTTTGCTTATTACCAAAATTGAGAGGAAAGGTATCATTGCTGTTCTTTGTGACAAGATGTCATGCAAGATTCTAGTTCTGTTATATATTTTGACGAAGTTTGCTCTCTACGCCAACAGAACGTGAATAACATGCTGATATATAAACCGTGCAGACATAGCACTGTTAACAGCTACTATGGTACTAGAAATGGTGCAAACAAATTCGGAGCTATGGTTGTAAATGTTCACAACTTCAGAGTTTTGGTTGTAAATATTGACAACTTTGGATTTACGGCTCCAAATGTTTACAACCTCCGGAGTACGTTACGCTCTAAATGTTGACAACTTCCGGAGTTAACAATAGTAAAGTTACGCTGTTATGTAGTTACGGAAGTTGCGCTGTTAAATGTGGACAAGTTTCAGTTTACAGTTTACAGTACAGCATAGTGTCTACGGTGCGCAAACACAAAAACTGCTTTATAACTCAGGAAAAACTAGCAGCCAACTCGCGCTAAAGCACACGTTTACAATTTAAGGACGCAAAATATGGCTTTAAAATGTATGATGAATCAGTAAAAATACACGATCACCAGATAGAAACAATGAACATGAGAATATTTCTAGGGAAAAATTGTTTACCGACGGTCTCTTACAATATAATCACAATACCTGAAAACGTTGATCAAATCGACTCTTAAACGATGTTTGTGTTCGGAAAGACGTATAGCGTCTTGCGTGTGAATTGCTGACGTTATTAAAAGATTCAACTTTGAAAAACAATACGCTATATCTCATTATTTTGTCCGGTGACCTATGGTCAAATTTTGTATACTGCATCTTATCGCAAAAGTAATTTATTATACCAAAAATAGAAAAATTCTGTAATGCCAAAAAAATATTTACGAAAGAAACGACATTTTTGCCTTTTCAAGCAAGATGGCAATACAGAATTTTGCATATTTTGCTCATTGTTGGTTTATGTTCTAGGTAAAATAACACATGAAAAAACACGGGGGTCACCGTGCTTCTTTCTAACTACACGAATTAAACAATAGGCCATTTTAGAGTGAATTTCACACGCGTGTGTTGGCATAGCAAGTTTAAAAATACGAAGTTGAAATATGTTAAACTGTTGTACATCTGAACTTTTAGAAAACTGTATCGAGCCACCTTAAGCTATATATTTCAAAGACAACGCACAAATTTGATCAGCAATTTAATCATCAAAGCTATGAAAAAAAACATGGTTCATTAAGTTTTTATGATCAATCTTACTCATTTCTAATCAAGTCAACGACTGTTAGTCCACATCACAATCCCGTCATGTTTTGCAGGTGTACAGTATCCATGACGTGATTGTGCAGAATTCTATCATCCGAAAAACAAGACGTTGTATAACAAGTGAATGCCCAACCGGACACAATTCCAAGCGCCATCATTATCTAAAACGCGAACGAAGCCAAGATAACGACGGCTTTTCCAACTGACATAATAGATTGGCTCGAATCGTCGGACCACCAAAACCAAAGCAAATTGACTGCATGTCCTGCCGACCTGGCGTTTAATGACGTTGGCAACCCCAGAAGCCTTGCCGTTGTAGCCATATGGTTTTAAATATCTAGTGCAGTCTGAAGTGATGTGCTTGTTCATCCTGCTGATCCCTTGTTGAGCCCTCGATCGTTGAAAATAACGGACACTCTTGTCCTGGCTTGCTACGATGATGTTTTTACCATATCTACTGAGCCAATAACCACCGCCACATGTGTTTATGGTGTGTTTATCGTAGCCACGCACGCCCCTGTAGGCTACTACCATCCAGTAACGCCAGTCGTACTTGGCGACGAGGAAGTTGTAGATGGTCCATCTTATCTCTTTGGGTTTTTGGCCAGAGTTGTCTATGATCAGTTTGTTCACGTCTTTCCTCATCTGTCGATAGTATCCCGACTTGCATTTCTTGCTTGCTTGAAGCAACACTCCACAGAATTTCTTCAGTTTGCCTGCCCATTCTTTCTCAAGGTCGGCAGTGGACCAGCCGTTGAAAGTATAGTAGGCCAATTCGATTTTAATCCCCTGAAGTATGAGTTGGGTGAGACCAAGGCCGAAGCTTTCGACCTTCTTCTTGTAACACCCAGTCTTCTTAATGACCGCCGCGATAATGTTCTGGGATAAGATTTGCCTGTGATTAACGACACCATTATAAAGCTTCTGGGTCGAACCTGCAACACCGTTGTCATATATACGCATGAATGCTTCTTTAGCGTGGGTACGACCTTCCCTGCTCACTCTAAAATATCGATTAAGTTTGTCCTCAGCTGCCTGAATATTCCTTTCGTAAACGCCATAGTTTGTTTGAAGGCTTCGCCAGTCAATTAGCTTTCGCACTTCTTCAAATCGCAGTGGCAGGGTGTCCAACTTCTGGTTGATTATATCAAATTCTTTTTTCATGTACTCGTACAATTTCTGAAGTCCGTTATTACTTCCGCCTGGAATGAAGGAGAATGCGAACGCGACCAGTGGACCCAATGCGCCAAGAAAAGCAGCCGATTTTGTCCCAAAATTTCTCAACGATGCTTGGAAGTTGCCGTCGCTTAACGCACTCGCGAGGCCTTTGCCAGCTTCCAGTCCTTTGGTGATCTTGTCTTTGTCTTGCTTTGAAATTCGTTGTCCATTGGTGAACAGCAATAAGACCGCAAGCGAAACAACCGAGCCCCAAAACAAGTTAGGACGCATCCTTTTTTTCTGTGGAAGAACAAAGGAAACATATACAGTATTAAATGAAAACAAAGTTAAAGTGGCAATATCCCGCCACATTGGGAATTTCTGACACAAACAAAATTATTCTAAAACCGCACAAATCCTAGAAATAACCACTCTAAAATATAATTAAAATTCGAAAGAAATACCAGAAACATGCACCGAATGGAGGGGTGAAATTGAGCAAAGAAAATTCCTTCGTTGGATGAAACAGGTTGAAGTGGCAACTTTGAGGTAAGAGAAAAGTATATCTGTAGTATATATATGTTATTTACCGGTTGCGAGGTCCGGATGAGAAAAACTGTGCCCGAGGTCTTGAAAACGGCCCGAGCCCGGAGGGCGAGGGACGTTTTCAAGACCGAGGGCACAGTTTTTCTCATCCGGACCGACGCTGCCGGTAAATAACGTGTTTATTTTTTATCATAGGTAAAATTTAAGAATTTATTAAAATTGAAAATTCCAGTGTAGCGAAATAATTTGAGATCAGTGCAATTGTGAATTCAAAGCGAGACGAATGTTAAAAGAAAACACGAAGACGAAAACTCAAGAAAACTGGCAAGAAACTCACAAAAAACCATAGTTTCTGTAAAAATGTACACGATATTTTTAAATATGGCAGTAGAAAAGCATAGGAATGAAAGATTTTGGCCTGGTTTTCCGGTATTCCGTATTTCTTCGACAAGGATATCTTCGTGTTTACTTGCTTTGGCCATGAAAAACTCATAAAGTGAATCATGCAGTGAACGCATGTGTTTGGACTTCGACCAACACTTTCTACTAAAAACTGGACGATGAACAAGGTATGCTGTAATTTTTTTCTGATCATTTCACGGTAAAAAAACATATAGCCTCAACTTTGTTTGCCAAGGGCCACGGCTTTAATTTTTTTTGTTTACAATATGTATACGAAAAGTACTTTAACAAATGGGCAGAAAAATCATGTTTTCACTACAGTTGGTCCATATTTTTAAGTTTTGTGTATGGAGAAAAGTTTTTTCTTCTATGATATCTGTTTTAAACTGTATTTTTTTAACTTTAATGTGGCCAAATACTGAAATACATGAGCAATAAAACAAATGTATTAGTTTTAATACACGAGCATTTAAAACAAATGTATTAGTTTTCTCGACGCATCGTGCTTAGTATGAAGCCTTTGGAGTTGATGCAATTCATTTTTGTACTCTAACTATCGTTAGGCTAGCTTTTTGAACTTTTTGGGTAGATTTTTTAATCTAAAAATTGTTTCACTCCTGTGTTTTGTCGCGTAATCCAGAGCGGGACGGATGAGTTTCAGAGCGGGCCGGATGAGTTTCAGAGCGGGCCGGATGCAAAAATCCGGACCGCTCTGAAACGCTCGCTAGCCAATCAGATTGCTTTATTTTCATAGATAAAAAATAAATTACAAATGATCTTCTACCTTTTGGCATTCATTTTGGAGCAAAAGAGAGCAAAACAAGCAACATATATTTTATACGATTTTCGTGCTAAAATTGACTTGAGAATGGCTTTTCCGGAACTTCGGCCGTGTTTCCATTGAATGTTTCATGCTTCAATTATGAACCGATGTTTATTTTATTAAATTAATCAATAATTATTTTATGGCCGGGCGTGATAAAAATAAAGCACAATTCTACATGTATTCTGTCAAGTCTGAGATATCAGGACAAAAGTATACGGCAGTATTGAAGGCTGTTGTTAAATCTTATCAAAGTGAATATATTCGCATTGCCAATGCAGATTAGTTTCGTAATTATGTTAAGAAAAGACGGCTCGAAGTACAGGCTTAACCTTGAATGCGACTCACTGCGATTGGACATCAGGACAACATATAATTTGTGAAAGGTGGGTAATTTATGAAATAATTCTTGATGATTTTGGACAACTATTTCTTTAGACATCTTTCAATTTTTTTAAGAACGATAAAAATCACTACTTTAACTATAGTAAACTAAACATTTAAGTCAATTGAAGGTATAAAGAACACTTCTAGACTAATATGTGGATAGGAAATACGGGGGCGGGTTTATATATATATTCATGAAGGGAACTTAATAGAGAAAGTCATAATATACTTGCTGGTCAACGCACCGTAATTCTTACTGCCGCTGCGCATTTGTTAGAAGATAAATAGCATTTAGCTTCAGGCAAAAATAATATATAAAGCCAAACGATATTTCACAGCGGTGCGTATAGTTATGAATTTTATCTGAGTGGCGTTGGAACAACAAAAACGTTGTTTCCACAGCGAGAAGATAAAATTCATATCTTCAAGCCACACTATACGTTTTATTAGGGAACTTTACGTCGACTACGACTACGACATTCTCCCGTTAAATATCTGCTAACACAAACTCAAAGTTGTACTCGCTTTGGCTCAACTGTTGTTATAAAGATGTGCTGTGCCAAAGAGAGGATGATAACAAGTTTGTATTAGCAGATATTGAACGGAAAATCTCGTAGTCGTTCTCATATAGCCGTCGTCAAATCTAAAGTTCCCTATTATATTGAAAGAACACAGTTAAACTTCATTTCGATAAATGACGTCATCAATATCTACACTAGTGAAGATATGGAAAATACGCCACTGATATTTTCTAATAAAACGCTCGCATTTATATAATAATGGCATTTACGTAATTCAATAAGATGTTGAGGACAAGTGTGATGGTGAAATTACGAGTGTGACTATTTGCAAAAACTAACCACGATCAGTTCTGAAAAATGAAACCACCATGTAGGCCTTCCGACTGGAATCAAATACATACCGTTACGTTAGTCTACGTCATTCCTGTGGGCATGCAGGCATGTATCGCTTCGCATGTGTCTCGCTCTGCAGGTGTCTCACTTTGTGAGAACCGAGAACCGGACAACGACAGTAAAACACCGTGGATAGCCACCGCAACATTTCAACTAATTCGCCAGCCATCGGGTGTCCGTGTAATGAAACTCGTCCTTTAATTCATTTATTTGGTCTGACGCATATAACTATTAATCATGCATGTTAAAAACAAGCTAAATAATACGTTCTAAGACATAAACGTTGTAATATATGCTATCTAATATCATACATACCAGCGAATCCAAGAACCTTGTTTGAAATAATCTTCTTGTCAGCTTCTGTTACTAAGCCTCGTCTGCAGCTTAATTTTGAAATTTTGGTGTGAACCAGCTTTATATATAGCGCCTTATAGTCCTTTCTATTAACTATGCCGGATGAAAAGCTGCACACGCCTAGACTGGTAACATTTTCCGGCACTTCAACAAAAAGAAAAAGCCTGTTCTTTTCAATTCTCTTTTTATAAAGAGTTTCTTTCAAGCAATAACAAGGAAATGTTGTTGAGACCTCAAGGTCTCTTGTTATCGAAGTTATCTTGACATTTTTCAACCACGCACATAAGGTCTCCTGTTATCGAAGTTATCTTGACATTTTTCAACCACGCACATTGACAATTATAACATCCTCCGACAAAACAAAAAATTAGCAAAATTAAATCGCACGTGTAAACGGGCCTCTATAAAAATACTGTTAGCTTTTTGGCACACAACGACTTCCTTGGAGTCTTCTTGACTTATCCTTTGTGCAAAAAGGATATTTCAATTTCTATTTTAATGCATCTCATCAGTATACTGTAAAGTCACAGAAGGTCACAGAGGATATTAATGAGTACTTTGGGTTCAGTGTAAAATCATTCAATATCTCAGTCCTTATAAACTAGGCCAAATTGACACGCACAGGCAAAATAGAAATTGACCTGGATTTGTTTCGTATATTGCTATAGCAATTCATACGGTGTGAAAAATCGTCGCTTACTTTATAATGCTGAAGTTCCCAATTATAATAATAATAATTATAATAATAATTTAAGTTTATTAAACTCTCTTGCAATTTGTAAACTATAGATACAAAAACTGAATTAACGAGTCTAGATTTGACCTATCAATAAGAAAGGGAATAAAAGGAAAAACTATTTATATACAACGTTTCAAACCTATAAGCTATATAGGCCTATTAAGGTTATTTAAATATCTGCATGAAACTATATCTATGAAAAGTTAATAGTATTTAAAGGTAAAAAAGTCACCACATAACTTTGTTCGACAGTACGATTTATCATTAAAAAGATAAAAGTTTCGAATGTTGTTGTTTCGCATATGGTACTGCATATTCTAGTATTGGTCTTATAGTTGCAAGATAAACTTTTAACATATTGTCTGTTTCAACACCAGCTTTATGTAGTATACGCAATGAGTATAATCTTTTACATGCTTTTCCATATATGTAGGGAACATGTTCATTCAATTTTAGGTCGTCTGTTAAATAACTCCAAGAAGTTTATATTTCTTTACCTTTTCAATAGTCTTATTACCTATAGTTATAGGTCTCAATACCGTAGTATTGTACTATAAAAAATTTACTAACATCCTATATACGTCTACACTGAAAGAGTTTCCGGTATTTGAACTGGAAAGCCTAAAGCGTTGCTATTTCAATTCTATTTTTGTCAATAGTTTGTTTCAATTTATACCAGGGAAATGCAGTTGAAACTTCGAAGATTTGTTAATCTTGTCATATTTCCAAACATGGACAATTAATATCCTTCAACAAATCCAAACACTGAAAACATTTTCCGGTACTTGAACAAAGAAACCAAAATCACCCTATTCTTTCAATTCTTATTTTATCAATATTCTTTTTCAGTTAGTGATGACAGCGGAAATGTACTTCAGATTTCAAGGATGTGCTCATCTTGTCAAATTTCCAACAATGAACTGCCCGTTTTTCTTTTTAATTAAGAGTTGTGGGCGAGGAAGAAAGTCATGCAATAGCAATATATTATATAGAAAAAACTGACTTCTTGCATGTGTTGGCTGGCATGAGGTCAATGGTCATTTCCATGCATAGGGGAAAGTCCACTCTTGTGTCACGGTTTTTAATGCACATTACTCTGTTACGCATCTTCTATTCTTGTTTCTGGTGGTTATACACATAATCCTTAATACAATTTTACATTGCGTGTTTAAACAGCATGATCAGCGCTGCCATTTGATAGCCATTAGGCTAAATTGCACTCTCAATATGGTTCTCATTACCAACCTCAAAACCTATAAAAACAGACAACCGCTGGCTCAGGGGGCTAGTTTTCCCACTTTTTCTGCTAGCTCCGGCGCTCATAATTAGCTATATCATTCATCTGAACTAGAAATTGGCAAGACTAAATCGCACGTGCATTTAAACGGGCCTATATATTTCGCTTTTTGGCGAACAGCGACTTCCTTGGAGTCTTCTTGGCGTATCGTTTGTGCAATATTAGAACTTAATATATCTAATAGACAACAAGGATATACGTATTTCTATTTTAATACATCTCATCAGTATACTGTAAAGTCACACAAGGTCACAGAAGATATTAATGAGTACTTTGGGTTCAGTGTAAAATCATTCAATATCTCAGTCTTTATAAACTAGGCCAAATTGACACGCACAAGCAAAATAGAAATTGATCTGAATTTGTTTCGCATATTGCTAGCAAGTAATATGGCGTGAAAAATCGTTGCTTACTTTATAATGCTGAAGTCCCCAATTAACATCCCATACGCCTACACTGAAAGAGTTTCCGGTATTTGAACTGGAAAGTCTAAGTCGTTGCTATTTCAATTCTGTTTTTGTCAATAGCGTGTTTTAATTTATACCAGAGAAATGCAGTTGAAATTAACGTCGAAGATTTGTTAATCTTGTCATATTTCCAAACGTGGACAATTAATATCTTTCAACAAATCCAAACACTGAAAACATTTTCCGGTACTAAAGGTTCACCCCAAAAATGTTTATTGCCTAAAAACCTAACAAATTAACAAAAAATGTTTACATGATATATAGTGTCAACGAATATAATGTCACTTTGGTGCATATAACTAGAATAGAAGATCAATTATAGCTTTTTATTTATAACTCGAATTGTAGAACATCAATGTCCTCCTCATCATCGTCATCTTGGTCACTATCTACCCATAAATCAGGACCAGAAATCAGCATCTTCGATATCCGAATTAGTTAGCTCAAATGGATTTGCATCGGGCTCATCTAAAACGGATTGCTGGGATCGAAGTACTTCACGACCCTGTCGGCAGGGCTCACCTTACTTAAAACAGTGAATTATGTCGTCAGCTGAACAGTCAGTGGGAAGACTCAATGCACACGGTTTAAACGATTTCGTTATCAAATCGGTTGGTAATTCTCCCAACGAATCAATGATCCATTTTAATATTGTTCTCCTAGATGGAGCTTTGCCATGTTTACAAATTGGTTTGGAAACCGTACAATGGAGAAACACTATTTTGTACGGAAGACATGCGGAGCGAAGCAATAATGGATTACGATAAAAACGACATTGGCGTATACAGAACTGTAGGGAAAACTGAGGAAAGGATGTCAGTTGGCCCCGTTCCCATTGAGCTATCAAGTCTAGTGAACCATTTTTTGAAAGCAAACGAGTCGAACAAAGTGGTAGCCAAAGTTTCAGGCAAGAGAAAACGAGAAGTTGGTCTGGTTGTTCCAGCAAAGTTCACGGCATTGACATGGAAGCACAGACTGGCAAAAATACTGGACGAGGAACTTAGCACTCGCAAAGACAAATACACACACTTTGAGATAACCCATGTAGAAAAAGCATTTAAACAATTTCCACTTATGTATTAAAAAAAACAATTCCTGTTATGTATTAAAGACTATTCAAATATTCGTTTGTAGTTGGGACCCTTTCATTGCTAGTCAATAGCACGGTATAGCAAACGGTATGACTAAGACTGGTTTTCAAACTCTGAAAATTTCTGCATGATGACGATGTTTGCATGAACGCCTCTACTAACGTCAAACAGCGAAACTGAAACGCTTATTTAGTGCGATTTTTTGTGTATCCTATCAAGTTAACGCCGCACTAGCCGATTGCGGTAAACGTCAAGCTTAAACTCTTTATTACCCCGATTAAGCGCCGTACTATAGTGGTGCGGCGCTTAATAGGGACCGGCGCTTATTAAATTATTTTAATCCTAGGTGCGGCGCTTAACCGGGAGCGGCGCTTAACCGGGAGCGGCGCTTAACCGGGACCGGCGCTAAAACGAGCATTTACGGTATATATAGTAATCATATCCTTAATACAATTTTACATTGCGTGTTTAAACAGCATGATCAGCGCTGCCATTTGATAGCCATTAGGCTAAATTGCACTCTCAATATGGATCTCATTATACCTACCTCAAAACCTATAAAAACTTCTGCTCATAATTAGCTATATCATTCATCTAAACTAGAAATTGGCAAGACTAAATCGCACGTGTAAACGGACCTTTATAAAAATATTGTTCGCTTTTTTGCGAACAGCGACTTCCTTGGAGTCTTCTTGGCCTATCTTTTGTGCAATATTAGAACTTATCTAATAGACAACAAATATATTTGTATTTCTATTTTAATAATCTCATATTTTAATAATCATATAAAGGGCCGCTGTAATTGGCGAAAGCTGTAGCGTATACCCTGCCATTTGAGTTTGGTGTGTATTGTTTGTGTAAATTATTATGTAATATAAGATGTAACTATACGTGTATATTTGGCAAAGCTTAATAAATCAATGAAAGTATACTGCAAAGTCACAGAAGGTCACACAGGATATTAATGAGCACTTTGGGTTCAGTGTAAAATCATTCAATATCTCAGTCCTTATAAACTAGGCCAAATTGTCACGCACAAGCAAAATAGAAATTGATCTGAATTTGTTTCGCATATTGCTAGCAATTAATACGTTGTGAAAAATGGTTGCTTATTTTATAATACTGACGAAGTCGCCAATTAACATCCTATGTACGTCTACAGTGAAAGAGTTTCCGGTATTTGAACTGGAAAGCCTAAAGCGTTGCTATTTCAATTCTGTTTTTGTCAATAGTGTGTTTCAATTTATACCAGAGAAATGCAGTTGAAATTAACTTCGAAGATTTGTTAATCTTGTCATATTTCCAAACATGGGCAATTAATATCCTTCAACAAATCCAAACACTGAAAAGTTTTCCGGTACTTGAACAAAGAAACCAAAGTTGCCCTATTCTTTCAATTCTCCTTTTATCAATATTCTTTTTCATTTGATGACAGCGAAAATGTACTTCAGATTTCAAGGATGTGCTCATCTTGTCAAATTTCCGACAATGAACTGCCCGCTACTCTTTTTAATTAAAAGTTGTGGTCGAGGAAGTAAGTCATAATAGACAACAATTAAGGATGTTTGTATTTCTTTTATAATACATCCCTTTAGTATACTGTAAAGTCATAGAAGGTCACAGAGAATATATTAGTCAGCATTTTGGACTCAGTTTAAAATCACTCAATATCTCAGTCCTTCTAAACGAGGACAAATTGGCACGCGAAATCAAAATAACATTTGCAAGAAGCGCAAATAGGAGCACTGTAGAAATTCCACTCGTGTGTAAATCAAGACAATTTATAAGAAAAATAGAGCCCAGCATGATATTTATAACAGAGCAATATTGACTAAGACATGTGAGTAAATTTATAAAAGATCTTATTAACTGTCGTTTCGTTGCTATATACTAATACTGCAACATCTTCACTCTTCAAAGTGAGAGGCAATTTACAATGTACAGTTAATCTCGACTTAAAGTGATAAGTAAATATTACATAGAGAATAATGCAAGGTCAAGGATCTGTGGATAAATTAAATATTGGTGGCCGGACATCTTGCCGTAAGACACTTTGTCGCAAGACATTTTGCAGAAAGACATTTTGCCTAATGGACAATTCGCCGACGAACATTTTGCCGAATGGACAATTTAACGAACGGACTTTTTGTTGAAACGACAATTTGTCGAATGCTACTTCGTTATGGATCATTTGTGCGTGTAGCAGATGCCCCATTTGTTAAGATCGTGGTTTGTGTCCGACAAGTCATAAATAAACAAGCGCATGTAAAGACAACGGCGTAAGCATATCTCATGCAAAGAGAGCCATCGTATACAATGTAGATGCATCCTACCTCAACTAGCCCTGGTCAATCTGATAGGTGCCTCCAATTTGGTAGGGAAATGTATTGAGCAAGGACCTTCCACAAGCTGTGCCTCAGGTTGTTCAGGAAATCTGTAGAATGCTGATACAAAATATACTGTATGATTATTAGGCCTTGAAATGTTTATAATATAAAGATACAGTATAGCATTTAGGTGATATTTACTGGATAAAATTACTTCAATTTATTCACTCAACCGCCTTGGTCTTGAAAGGACTTCGCGCGACCAGATATCTCAAGCATTAATTAAAACAATATTCGGCGAATAGCGAGTTATACCGTGCAGGTAACAACTTAAACGTATCATAAACCATTAGAACCGTTCCCTGTGTTTGTCTTTTAAATAATCAATGAAACAATAATATTGAATTCGGTTTTCGCATGCTCGACTTCATTGAATAATTAATTGATCATTAACACACCACATCTATTAGATGAACAGGCTTAAGATTCAGGACATCATCTTCAGAGCAAAAACCTGAATTGATTAATCCGGTCTACCGATACCAAAATTTTACCAGCGTTTGAGAACACGGATGAAATATGCTCTGCTTCATGTGCATAACGAAACAAGTCGAGATTATAGATGAGGTGACAGTTTTGTCGCCGTGTTGCCGTCCTACATAGCAGTAATGTACGTACACAAATATATCGTTCACTTCTAACTTGCTAGAATTTTTGTCTTCATTCCTTGTTTCTACAATTCTTCTCATAAATTTTCGACAAGTATGATTAGGTCAATTAATTAACCGTCTCCGTTGTCGTAGTCAGTGATCGTTCTTTAACCATTTGCGTAATATTGATGCAAGATTTCTAATATAACATAACATAACATAACATTTATTAATTTATATCGCGCAAATTCAATAATACAATTTTCAAATGCGCCTTACAGCAATAAATAAAATAAATAGAAAAATTTACATAAAACTATATAATAGTTACAGAAGATGTGAATGATAATAGTACAATTAAATAAATAAATAGAACAATAATATTAAATCTAAGCTATAATCTAATAAAAAGCCTGTCTAAAAAGAAATGTCTTAAGATCTTGCTTAAATACATTAAAATCGGAGATACTCCTAATATTCAATGGCAATACGTTCCATAGTTTTGGTGCAGCAGCCATGAAGGCTCTGTCATCAAGAGTAGACAATGTCTTAAAATTTGGCGGGCATAAAAGAAGTTTGTTATTTGATCTTAGCCTATAAGAAGAGTTCGTTTTAAAAGTTATTAGTTCAGTTATATAATTAGGGGCAGTTCCATGAATTGCCTTAAACGTAAGTATAATTACATTATACTCAATTCGGAACTATTTGACTGGCAACCAGTGCAACTCGTGCAACAGCGGGGTAATATGGCTAAACCGAGGCGCACGGTAAAGAACTCTTGCAGCGGCATATAATGTAAGATTCCTATTATAGACAGTTCGACACTGTATTTTTAACTGTTTAACTCCACCAAAATATCAAATTGAGTGCTATTTAACAATTAGATTATGAGCTCAAGATTTCTATGAGGTGATAGTTGACGAGGGCGAAGCCCGAATGAACTATCATCTCATAGAAATCGAGAGCGAATAATCTAATTGTTTTAGTAGAAACCAGCAAGAAAACAGTATTTCAAAACGTTTTTCATAATTTATTGAAATAAATTCGTTAAAATTCGCGCCGAGGAGATGGCTGTTTCGCTACTCGCTATCTATCAACAATTAGATAGCGAGTAGCGTAGCCAATCAAATTACAGCATTTGCAATAGTATACTAGTATGATTCTACTAAATTCTATTAGATTAAATAGAATTTGAAACCACCAAAACTACCTCAAAACTGATTTATGTCGTCTTTGTTTACTGTTAAGATCTATCCAATGCAGGTTGGAATGGTATATGTTCAAATACTGGCTCAAATAGAGCCGAATTTTAACACAAATGTTTACACTCTGTTTAAAGTTGGATAAGACATTACACTTTAAGATTAAAGCCTGGTTCACACGAGTGAGATAAGCACAAGCATATATAAGGAAAGACAAATGTAAAAAAAGGGATGCAGGGAAGTGATGCAGGATCTTAAGATAACCATCGACATAATCACAAGCATAGGCATAAGCCTCTAAGCATAATCAAAGCCGGAACAAAAGACATTTCAAAAGAAAATTCGGGTGACTTTCGATATTACTATCCAGAAATTACGTCACCAGGATTAGGGTTAGGATTGGGATTTGGATTAGGTACGTTGAAGTTAGGATTAGGGTTAGGATTTGAGTAGAGGTTAAGTTTGTGTTAACATTCAGCTGGTTAATATGAAGATTGAGCCGAAAATTCTTCCTGCTTTGTCTTTTGAGGGAAAAGTTTCTTTTGTATTTCTGCTTATGCTTATCTCACTCGTGTGAGCCAGGCTTATCCAAGCATTACATTCCTGAGACATTGCAAGATTCTGTAATACCATTTTCTTAGCTTTAAAATTGCAAACAATGCCGTTTTCTTCGAAAAGTTTATATTTTTCGTACAATGAAAGACTTTTGCACTACAGTACACCGTGTAAAATTTGAACATAAGTCACCGGACAAAATTAAACTTCTTAATAACGTCAGGGATTCAGATGAAACAGGCTATGCAACACGCGTAATGTCGCGAGATGGCGTGAGCAACTCGTAACGTCAGGTCATTTTGGAAGTTCTTTGGTTAATATTCCCACTAATACGAATTGTCTCCGGGTTTGCAAAGACAAACCATTAATTGCAAATATGAGCACAATAATCCAGTAAATAATTTTAAATACATGTAATCCCTAAGAAGGAAATTGTCGTAAGAAAGCGCACTTTGGCCATGTAAATAGTTATATTATTAAACGTGACCTTACATTCCTGATTCGTCGAGTATATGACTAGTATTTTTTAGTTAGCTTAAGAGTAGAACCGAACATTGTTATTGCAATAAGATATATTTAGGCGACACGTGATGAACCCACTTACAGTACATATAGAGAGAAACCGACGGCAGTGAAGATTTTGGGGTAAGCCACCTCAATATATTTGCTCTATCTTTATGGTATTATCTATTGAGCGCTCTTTCACATTTTGTGAACCAGAACACATACACACAAAATACTAGAAAACACCCAGCCAGGTATGTGATATCCTGTGTTAGACAAATAGTACTGTAAATGCTGGATAGTCGTGCAAAGCATGCCCACCTTTGCACAATCCCAATGATACTTTTGGCTAATGACTTGAAAAAATCTCCCATTTCAAAGTATTTGATATTTATTTTATAACGATAAAGAAATTTTAAGGCATTATCTCGTAATTTTCCAACTTAATTTTTGGCAAAGAACACTCACTCAAAATAGCATTATAATGAGTTGGACAAAGTAATAGTCAGACATCGCGTATCAGGCAGTGGCGGATTACAAGTTACGGGGCCAATAGGCTAAGTAAAATCCGCGGGCCTTGAGGATGATATTGTCACGTCTGTAAACGGTGACACATCTTTTAGCCAGGTCCGGGCCATGTTCCGCCGAAATATTTGGAAATTTAAGTTCTCGGAAATGCTATTTCCCGCTTTCTGGGGCCGTTTTAATAATAATTCTAATAAAAAGTGCATTCTCTGAAAATCACGGACCTCTTGAAGCCCGGGCCTGTAGGCTTCAGCCTACTCAGCCTATTGGGTAATCCGCCACTGGTATCAGGCATTCTTATCCAACACTGCTATTGGTGGATTTCAGTGAACGTTTCTTGGTAGCCGATGTTGGCCTACTTTAGAAAATATATGTTGACAGCATAGGAAGAGGAAAATTATACTTAGAAATGTATTTAGAGGCCGCAAATAAATGTCATTGCTAAAATGATTATTTCTGATTCAGATAATTGTTGGTTGCACGACAACAACTTGTTAGTAAAAGATATAAGTTCATAGTGAGACTCGCCTATAGTCTAAAGCATAAAAAACGATATTGGTAAATATTTAGTCCAATTTAAAACCTTTTTTTTTAATTTTCATGTCGTAAACTATCCATGAAAGTATGTATAATAATAGATTTTAAATTTAGTAGATCGCTACATTATTTACACTGATTAAGATCCGGAATTAAGCGGATCGAAAGCTTTAGAAAATTATTGAACGTGGGATGTTCCGAACAAAAACAAATCAATTTTACAATACAATATCACTTACCAGAATATATAACTTTTCAAGAAACGAAGCGAATTAGCATTGACGGGTAGACCCTGCATATACAAAGTCCTCCTTAGCAATTCCAAAGAAACACCGCCTGACAATTAACGCGCTTGGAAGTCATCGCGTAGTACTTGGAATGCGCCATAAGACTTCAAGTAAGAATCAGCTTAAAAAAATCATTTTTCGATTTGAATTCGATGATATTGAACATATTAAGCAATTTCCCCGATTTGGTCAATGATAGGCTTGTATACAGCTGCATTTTATAATGAAATTTTGTTGAGCGAGTATAAGGGGATAATCCGATCCAGCAATCTACTCGCTCACTCGAATTCCCATTTATTTCCCAGCTCGACTTATGACGTCCACTTAGAAATTAAGAAGAAATCTCTGTTATTCTCAAACTTTATTAATTGTTCAGGAAAAAACGTTGCCTAATTAGTGTACAAGGCCTAAGATTCATAATTTCTTTATAAAAATGGAAAGCGATACATTTTCGGAATATTGTTATATATATATATCTTGTTGTTAAAAATTGGACATTGATAGTTTATTGATAATAATTGTCGGCATCTGTTGTAGGAGTGTATGGGGAAAATATTCCCTTTCAAATTTTTACTGTATTCAATGACGTCGACAACGTTTAAATACACCCACTCACTACACTAACAAAATCCTACACTCGTCTGTTAATTCAAACTCTGAATTCAATCAGTCTCAAATCTAAATTACTTGGTACGCGGCTTATAATACATTTAGTATTGTGTTAATCAATTATTTGAAAAAGTCATCACGCAATCCGCTACATTATTTGAAAACGTACTTTTTCCTTAACAAAATGAACACTGCCCAACGCCATGCATAATGCTGAAGGAAGATCAATCCAACAAAAACATCCTGTCTATTGTCTTCATCAGGGGTGATCTAAATTCTCACTGTGTCTATTTACATACTCGAGAGATTATTTCTTAATTTACTTACTTCATTGATTTACTTAAAACCAGAGTAGCGACCGAAACCATATCTGATCTATGTTTTTCTTTGCGACGGCATTTTCGAAGTGAAAACGTTGAAGAAATTTAAGACAATTCTAGCGTTATTCGAAGTCTTTCGAATTAGCAGGGGTATTTCTATATAATGTATATTTACCACACGAATTGGATTAATCCCCGTTCCAGATTATTTATCATTAACCATGTTTGTGGATCCCAATAGCGTCACAACTATCCCTTGAGAGACACTCGGGTAAATAGCTACAACATCCACGTCATACCACAACCACGCAACAGCTATTTAAAAAAGTCCGGACTTAACGATCGAAAGCTTCGCCTAATTATTAAACGTGGGGTGCTCCCGCCAAAAACAAATCAATTTTATACTTCTCCCCTTACAAACATAAAGGGAACTTGGTCCGTAAAAACAAAAAGGAATGTCCCAGTTCAAACAACTCAATATTTTGAAAAATTGGCTGATTTGAAAGAGATTTTCGACAGCTCCTCGACAAACACTTCCCCAAAGAACATAAACTGCACAATATATAGAAACAAGTTAAAAGTCAGCTACAGTTTCCTATCGAACATCTCAAGTATTATTAGGTATCTCAGAAACAAAGTCAGCAACAACAAAAACGAAGAAGAAGCCATGCAACGCAACAGCAGCAAAGGAGAATGCTATAACCAAGAATGTTATGCACAAAGCCGGTGGCTAAAGATGACGAATACTAAAAACAATGACCACAACAAGAATCACATTGGTAAAGAACTAACACCGGTTATAAAGCCGAATTAAAGCTATCTCGATGCGATGCGAAGAAGGCAAATAATTATCAAAAAATGCGTGGAAAGTCAACAGCAACAAAATCAACAACACGAGAATGCAAAGGTCGTTCCTGGACAGAGCATTTACATGCATGCATATGGAATCCGGGAGAAACTGTATGAGCTTTGCCTGACTGAGAAATACAATATCATTTACCTGATTATAAAACTTTTCAAGAAACGAAGCGAATTAGCATTGACCGGTAGACCCAGCATGTACAAATTCCTCCTTAGCCACTCCAAAGAAACACCGCCTGACAATTAACCCGCTTGGAAGTCACCGCGTAGGAGTTGGAATGCGTCATCAGACTCAAGTAAGAATGAGCTGAAAAAATTTCCTTTTTGATTTGAATTGAATAACATTGAACACTTTAAGGCAATTTTCCTGATTTGGTCAATGATAAGCTTGTGACAGCTGCATTTTATAATGAAATTTTGTTGATCGAGTATAAGGGGATAATTCAGCCATCTACTCGCACACTCGACATTCCAATTTGGGTTTCAAATATTTCCTGGTTCGACTTTACTAAATATGACGTCCAATTAAGAAATTGAGAAGAAATCCCCGTTATTCTCTAACTTTTTTTATTGTTCAGGGAAAACGTTGCCTAATTAGTTTACAAGGCCAAATTAATAGCCATACATTTTCGGAATATTGTTATATATAACTTGTTGTTAAAAATTGGATATTGATATTGTCGGCATTTGTGGTAGGAGTGTATTACTGCATTCAATGACGTTGACAATTTCTAAATTCATCCACTCACTGCACTAACAAAATCCTACACTCGTCTGTTAATTCAAACTCTGAATTCAATCAGTCTCAAATCTAAATTACTTGGTACGCGGCTTATAATACATTTAGTATTGTGTTAATCAATTATTTGAAAAAGTCATCACGCAATCCGCTACATTATTTGAAAACGTACTTTTTCCTTAACAAAATGAACACTGCCCAACGCCATGCATAATGCTGAAGGAAGATCAATCCAACAAAAACATCCTGTCTATTGTCTTCATCAGGGGTGATCTAAATTCTCACTGTGTCTATTTACATACTCGAGAGATGATTTCTTAATTTACTTACTTCATTGATTTACTTAAAACCAGAGTAGCGAGCGAAACCATATCTGATCTATGTTTTTCTTTGCGACGGCATTTTCGAAGTGAAAACGTTGAAGAAATTTAAGACAATTCTAGCGTTATTCGAAGTCTTTCGAATTAGCAGGGGTATTTCTATATAATGTATATTTACCACACGAATTGGATTAATCCCCGTTCCAGATTATTTATCATTAACCATATTTGTGGATCCCAATAGCGTCACAACTATCCCTTGAGAGACACTCGGGTAAATAGCTACAACATCCACGTCATACCACAACCACGCAACAGCTATTTAAAAAGTCCGGACTTAACGATCGAAAGCTTCGCCTAATTATTAAACGTGGGGTGCTCCCGCCAAAAACAAATCAATTTTACACTTCTCCCCTTACAAACATAAAGGGAACTTGGTCCGTAAAAACAAAAAGGAATGTCCCAGTTCAAACAACTCAATATTTTGAAAAATGGGCTGATTTGAAAGAGAATTTCTACAGCTCCTCGACAAACACTTCCCCAAAGAACATAAACTGCACAATATATAGAAACAAGGTAAAAGTCAGCTACAGTTTCCTATCGAACATCTCAAGTATTATTAGGTATCTCAGAGACAAAGTCAGCAACAACAAGAACGAAGAAGAAGCCATGCAACGCAACAGCAGCAAAGGAGAATGCTATAACCAAGAACGTTATGCACAAAGCCGGTGGCTAAAGATGACGAATACTAAAAACAATGACCACAACAAGAATTACATCGGTAAAGAACTAACACCGGTTATAAAGCCGAATTAAAACTATCTCGATGCGATGCGAAGAAGGCAAATAATTATCAAAAAATGCGTGGAAAGTCAACAGCAACAAAATCAACAACACGAGAATGCAAAGGTCGTTCCTGGACAGAGCATTTACATGCATGCATATAGAATCCGGGAGAAACGGTATGAGCTTTGCCTGACTGAGAAATACAATATCATTTACTTGAATATAAAGCTTTTCAAGAAACGAAGCGAATTAGCATTGACCGGTAGACCCAGCATATACAAATTCCTCCTTAGCAACTCCAAAGAAACACCGCCTGACAATTAACCCGCTTGGAAGTCACTGCGTAGGAGTTGGAATGCGTCATCAGACTCAAGTAAGAATGAGCTGAAAAAATTTCCTTTTTGATTTGAATTGAATGACATTGAACACATTAAGGCAATTTTCCTGATTTGGTCAATGATAAGCTTGTGACAGCTGGATAATTCAGCCATCTACTCGCACACTCGACATTCCCATTTGGGTTTCAAATATTTCCTGGTTCGACTTTACTAAATATGACGTCCAATTAAGAAATTGAGAAGAAATCCCCGTTATTCTCTAACTTTTTTTATTGTTCAGGGAAAACGTTGCCTAATTAGTTTACAAGGCCAAATTAATAGCCATACATTTTCGGAATATTGTTATATATAACTTGTTGTTATAAATTGGATATTGATATTGTCGGCATTTGTGGTAGGAGTGTATTACTGCATTCAATGACGTTGACAATTTCTAAATACATCCACTCACTGCACTAACAAAATCCTACACTCGTCTGTTAATTCAAACTCTGAATTCAATCAGTCTCAAATCTAAATTACTTGGTACGCGGCTTATAATACATTTAGTATTATTAATCAATTATTTGAAAAAGTCATCACGCAAACCGCTACATTCTTTGAAAGCGCACTATTAAAATTTCCTTAACAAAATGAACACTGTCCAACTCCATGCATAATGCTGAAGGAAGATCAATCCAACAAAAATATCCGGTCTTTTGTCTTCATTAGGGGTGATCTAAAGTCTCACTGTGTCTATTTACATACTCGAGGGATGATTTCTTAATACTGGCTTACTTCATTGGTTTACTTAAAACCAGGGTAGCGAGCGAAACCATATCTGATCTATGTTTTTCATTGCGACAACATTTTCCTAACTGAAAACGTTGAAGAAATTTAAGACAATTCTGGCGTTACTCGAAGTCTTTCGAATTAGTAGGGGTATTTTTATATTGTATATTTACCACCCGAATTTGATTAATTCCCGTTCCAGATTATTTATGATTAACCACGTTTGTGTATCACTATAGCGTCACAACTATACTTTGAGAGACACTCAAGTAAATAGCGACCACATCATACCACAACCACACAACAACTATAATAAAAAAGGAATGTCCCAGTTCAAACAACACAATATTTTGAAAAAATAGACTAATGTTCCAAGACAATTTCTGCAGCTTCTCGACAAACACTTCCCCAAAGAACGTAAACTGGACAATATACAAACAACATAAAAGTGAGCTACAGTTGCCTACCAAACGTCTCGAGTATTATTATGTCACTCAATAACAAATCAGCAGCAACAAGGACGAAGAAGAAACCAAGGAATGCAACTACAGGAAAGGAGAATTCCTAAGAAATGACGAATCCTAGAAAAAACAACGACATAAGGCTATACAGAAACACCATAAGTCGATGTGATATCGGGACGAAGCAAATGCAACATCATTATAAAAAAAGCGGAATTATGGAGACAAAATCTTTATCAACACGAGAATACAAATGTCGATCCTAGACAGAGTATTTGCATGCATGTAGAAACGAGGGCAAACGCTGTGAGCTTTGCCTGGCTGAGAAATACCTTATCATTTTATTCATTTATCAAAATATAGAAATTTTCAACAAATAAAGCGAATTAACATCGAGACACATCTACAAATTCCTCCTTAGTAATTTCAAAGAATTACCACCTGACATTAGCCCTTTGGAAAGCTGCGTAGCAGTTGAATGTACGTCATCGGAATCAATGTCATTGAACAAATTAAAGCAATTACTCCGCTATTGTCAAAGTAAATAATCGATTTAGATCGCCCACTCACTAAGTCAAATGAGCTGAAAAAATATTCAATTCGAATTTAGCGCTAGGGAATAACGTTGAAGGAGATTAAGTGATCTAAAGTCGCGCCGTGTCTGCTTACATACTCGAGGGGTGACTTCTTAATCGACTTCCTTCATTGATGTACTTAAAACCAGAATACCGAATGAAATCATGTCTGATCTATATGTTTCTATTTTGCAACTTAAGACAATACTGGCGTTATTCTCAAACTTAATTATCTGTAAGCACTCACTCTTTCAAATTAGCAGGCTTGTATGTGCGTTGGTCGCAATAGCGTCACATGCAACTTATACTTTGACAGACAACCATGGCAATAGCCACCACGACGACGCCATCTACCACAATTATTAAAAAAATAGTTTTAGTTAATATATACTGTTACTGCAATGTATATAGCATGAGCGTGCTAGCCAGGGAAGAGACAGCGATCGAGAACTTGTTGAGGGCCCCTGGCATCTTTAGCCCCTAAAATTATTGAAAAGAGAGATGAAAGTGTCTAATATTTAAATAACCCTCCCCAAGACAAATCTTGATCTTGCGCCCGTCTCTGGGTACCGTCTGCAGGCTTGTTCGCTGTCTTTTTGAAGATCTCAACAAACCCCGGGTGTATAGTGGTGGTTTAGTGCTGTGGAATAGCACCTATTAGAGATGTGGCAGGCTAACTCTTTGATTATATCGTTTTATTGGCTAGCTAGTCTTGCAGATATTAATAATTGTAATCCTGTAATAGTAATTGTCAATAATCTGATTTTGGGCAATTCATAGCGCTGATGAGTCTACGGTGATATAAAGTTCACTTCACTTTACTTCATTCACTTCAGGATGATGTTAAAGTCAACTGAGAATGCATGTAAGAAAATTTCCCCGTTAATCGTTATTCATAACTTTATTATCGGATATAAAGATTTAAGACAACCCACACACTCGAACTTGCATTTATTATTTGAAACATTTTCCTAACAGGGAATATAAGTGAGTTATTGTAAACAATACATTTATATATATAAACGTGTGTTGGTTCACGAAATGCCAAAGAGTGCTCCATATCATATAGATGCATGGAGCAAATATATTGAGTTTTCGCTTATCTCAACGTATCCACTACAGCCTGATGCATTCCTCAGATGGAACTGCGAGGACCTTCGTTGCATGAAACAGGCCGTAGTGGATACCTTGATGTAAGCGAAAACTATGCATATAATTGGGCCTTGCGACGGGGACTTTTAACGTCATTCATTTCAATTTGAAATATATACCGATAGCATATGCATGAGACATCGCATCATTCTGCATGTTCATTCGAATACTGCTGTTGGAGGGTTTCAATGAGCGTTTCTTAGTTAGAAACAGTTAGCAGATGTTGGTCAATTTTAGAAATATCACGGCCAGCAGACAATTATATTTCAGAAAAAAAGAAACAAATTCCGAAGAATAATGTCACCTTGAAATTCAAAATATGAATAAAACAAGACGAGTTTATGAAACTATAAATTTTCGACTGTATTTCAAAGTCACCATCAGACAGTAATTATCGGTTAAATAACCCACTCATGCACTAACTCAGGTTAGAATTACTATTGATCATACTGTTGATGACATCCTATGCTGTTGAATCCATACCTCAAACTCTGGATTCACACAGTCTTAAATGTAAGTGCCGGATTGATTGGTATACATTTTAGTAAAATCACGAAAATATTTTTTCTCGATTATTCGACAGCTCGCTTATTTGGAAATGTTACTCCACGCATCCCTATACTTAATTACATGCAGGTGTACATCTACATTCTTTGAATACAAATTATTAATTCAAATTGCCTAAACAAAAAAAATACAAAAATAACACCATCCATGAAAATGTTTAATAATTATTCTAACATGATAGTTTTGCATAGTGCTGAAGGACGTTTGATTCAACAAAAGACAGGATGATCTCCACTATTAATATCTTGATACAGAAAGATTATAAAAGCAGTGGATAAACCATGTTGGATATTCAGAACAGATCAGCTTTCCTACAAGACAGTCACCAAGAGAAAAGTGGAAAGAAACTAAAACTGAGGTACGTTACGATTCTTCCTGACATATGCAGTCAAACTGGAAGCGAAGAATTTTTGAAAAACTTGACGTACTGTATTCATTTTGTTGTATACTATTGTATGCTAACCTGCATGCTGAGATCGAACCAGTGCACCTGTACGTCAGCTACAGATCTAGAATGTAAGTTTTAAAAAGGTCGCTTACAAAGCGCTAAACAATTTAATACTAGCATGCATATCCAAAAAACATACTCTCTTGTTTAACACTGAACATGCAGGACTATAGGATAGTGATATAGCCTTAGTGAACTATATTTAAACACGGAAGCCTGTCATCAGAAGATGCTCTTCCCATGCACCGTGTACATTTAAATTATTTACACTAATAGAATAAAAGTTAAAGCTTAAATTTTTAGCGAATTTGCATGATTTCCTTTTCGAGATGGATATTGAGTTCCATATTGCTGACGCGGCTCATTATATGCTATACAGCCTTTTAGAAAGTTAGTATTTAGTTTAGGAATAGCAAAATTGTAGTCATGACCTCATGTACCATGATTATGAAGTATTTTAGCTCGCGGTTAAAATGTCTGAAGAGATATTATATGGGCCTAACTGTTGGATATTTTGTACTGCATTCAACAAGTTTTTCAAAATCTATCAACAGCGTTTTACATAATTGCTCCTGGTAATTAGAGCTGCTCGATTTCGCAACTTTTGTGTGTAGCTTATCCATTCCCGTAAATCTTTGCCACAACTATCCCAGCGTACATATTATATAGGGATGGCTTTTAATAAGTCATTAATACATATAAAAAACAATAGCGGGCCAACGATAGAACCCAGTGGTACTTCACATGATATAGTTTTGCTGCCTGAAAGAACGTACCATTGGCATATAGCAGCATTGACACCTGCTGTATTTAGTAGATATGACTGGAACCATTTTAGGACCGCTATAACTGAATAAAACTATGCCATGATTACTTTAATTGTGCGTCTCGATACTGCTCTGAAAACCGCCAGTAGTCAGGTAGATTAGATTAGGTCCACCAGTATCTACTATAGGTGTATCTCCAATTTTATTACGATTTTCATCACTTAATTAGAAGTTATCATTTCCTGTTTTGTAGGAAACAGAGTTTCAAACAAGTCATCATGCTGAATTCAAAACTTGCTGTCACTCTCCTTGTTTTGGTGCTGATTCAGTGCACCTTAGTGGATGGCTGGTTCTTGCGCCGTAGACGTACTCCTGTAGCCAAATGCAGGAACCCTCGCTCAATACCGCATGTATACGGAATTTCAGGTAGGATATATCATGCATATATATATATAACATAGTTAATCATCCAGGCAATGTTTCTGAAACTAGGATTTGTTTTCACTTTACTTGAAACCTAGAATAGGATTAGACAACCATTTTATATACAATAATCGATATAACAAATTGTATTATAGCAAATTTATTAGTCATATTATAACGACAATTTTATATAGTAATTTTAGTTATAGCCTATAGAGTACACATGTCGATACCAGTAACTTCTGTTTAAATATGTTTATAATCTTTGCTTTTAGAGAAGAAAGTAGAGCAAGATGAATCAGAAACCAAAAACGAAATTGAAGGTAATAATGCACCCGACGATTTCATATATGTTTAAATCGCAATTCCTTCGTAGGTACAAAATCGCTACCTCTGCAATGAAACATATTTGAATGGATTATGCAATTTTAGTCACCGAATAGAGAAATCAACCTATGTATAAACTATTATTTTGCAGAAACAGGAAGGTAGTAGTAGTGTATGAAGATTCATGCATATATTGACATAAAATTATATAATTGGTAGATAATTACGACAACATACAAATATGAATCACTCGTGCAACGAAAATGACATACATGCACTAAGTATTCTATTTCTTAATTATTATTTTTCTGAGAAGTTGGTGCATTTCCCTTGGAATTTATGATGATAAAGATGTTTTGTTGCAGTCCGTTGGAAAATCCGCGGGCTGGAAAAATTAAATCAGCTGGGGCTGAATGAAGTAACCAGTGTCAGCATGTGACCAAAATTAAGCAATATAGTTGGCGAATCGACTATGAATTAATGAATTAGTTACAAGGATGTAGTGCAAGGGGGCTCATGGGGGCCGAACCGGGAGCCCCCTATATGTTTTTTGAAATTCCATGACCAAAATCATAACCTGGAAGTTCTTTGGAACTGTAGTGTTAAAATTTCAGTTATTCCCAATTAATAATAAAGATTTCAGTAATCCTTCACAAAGTAGACAAAGTCAGAATTTTCTTTTTCATGTTAAATCCTTTCTTAACAATTGGTAGAACCATGCAAAAATACATATCCGAATTTTCCATGTTTATCATGGCACCCCAACACCACAAAAACTGCACACCTCCACACTCCAACCCATACCCCTCCTTCCATACGTTGTCATCCCCATGCCTTGTCACGCCTCCTTTTGAGAGCCCACTTTGTTAACGTTCCAGGACTACACCACCGATTAGTTATGAATATTGAGTATTATATACCAAAACTGCATGCCTGCATGGGTGGTCGCTCTTGGTGCCGGTTGTATAAAAGTCTTAACTACCTTTTCACTTACTTTATTTGCAGTTATATTAATAGTAATTAACTCTAAAACTCGCGATTTGGATTGGTTAACCTCACCGATCTGGATATAATACTGGATTTAGTATCTATCGTGCTAAAAATGTAGCCGGAAGTCAGCCATTACTAAGGCACCAAATGACAACATTTTTCGCATGCAATGGTAGAAAATCTATTTATTGCTTGAAGTTTGTTTGATACTTCAGAATTATATTAAAATAGATGTCATAATCTGGTATTTTTAGACAAATATATAGACAATTTTCCTGTATATATTCAGTCGCTTAGTATTGGCGGATTATTATTGTCTAGCAATGTTTAATTGGCTTCATTTTCTGCACCAGTGAACAATAGGTTGCACTATCCAGTCTACTTCTCAGATCAGTACTGTTAACCTCCGCACTAATTATAGATAACTTTAACTAATTTTTTATACAACCGGCCGCTGCCTGCTGAACTGCAACTGTTTCACCAGAGGTTTGTCTAGTAGTGATAATTATTAATATAGTGTGAAAATATATACTTGCTCTTTTTCAGGAAAGGATTCCAAACGAGCTTTAGCTACCGTAATCCCATTGGCAGAACTCGGCTTCGGTGTCTTGAAGTCAGTACTAGGCAGTCTTGGTAACGTTAAAAGAAAGATTGCTATTGGTATTGGTAACGACACACCGTATGAATGGGAAGCTATTGGTGTATATTTCCGTTCTGGTACCTCTGACGATCATCTACCTCGTGATGTGAGTTCAAAAATGGCCGCCATTTACACAGCAAGAAAATCTGCTGGTATAGTTCCAAGAGGAGTAGTGGGTGTACTCTGTTATTACATTCCTAAGCGATATAAATCCCTGTGTGTGATGTTCAGTGTGCCATTTACTTATATTTTTCACTCCAATTGGTGGGACGTTCAAGTGTTCTCTGGTAAAGTTTCGCCCGATTACACGTATTATAAACACATGTATCATGGCAAACCCTACAAAGGTGACAATAGGTAAGCTTGTATATAATGTAATTAGTCTGATAATGAATGAATAACTGTAATACTTTAACCAGCCAACCAGTTGCCTGCAGGGCGCTCTTTTCAATGTCGCACTGTAACCAGTGGCGTAACGCTCATAAGGTAGGGTTTGGGCGAGAAATAAGGGCGCCAGACAGTTGTGGGCCCCAGCTTGCTGCTGCCCCGCCCCCGCCAAAACTAGAATACAGTATTATAACGACTAAACATAAAAAATGCAGGTTAACATCGAGGTGCGAGCCTGTTTAAATCTTATTACATGAGGTTTTTTAACTTTCCATTTGATGAATTGAAACCACTGACCTGATTCAAAATAGAATGTCTGCCAGTGGAATGAGGAACTACAAATCTGGGGTGCGAAAGAGGGCACAAGAATCTCTTCATCTAAAAACACATGTATTAAGCAAAACCCTAATACAGGCAGCTATCAAACAAATCCAATAATCCGTGGCAGTCAAATCGTGACAACAGGGCCCCCCACGCCAAATATGCCTAAAGGCCCCGTCTTTCTTCGTTTCGCCACTGACTGTAACGATTCTCTTCTCTGGACAACTTAAATGAATACGAACAGTGGAATGTTCAGGACTGTTTCCTGGGTCACAATGTGTACATGCACGGCGCAGACTATGCGCCTAACGCGACAAGCCTACATCTTCCAGAGCTAAACTTTTGCAGACATTGTATAATATTTAAAATGTTAAATCACTTTAGTGTAAATTTTGCATAGCAAACAAGTTTCGCGCGTTCTGATTGGTTATTTCAGCAGTAAATCCGACGCAACATTCGCTTCAAATTTTGTCTGTCTTAATTGTGTTAAGTTTAGGAAAAAATATTCTCATTACTGCACCAACCCCGGCCTCGCAATGATATTCTTTTAAAACTTTTTGTATTCGCATCTATCCGAAATTCCACGGGGTTAGTTTTAAGTTTTTCTTTTGAAATGTCCTGGTTTGTTGCGCTTTATTATATTTTAGAAACTCGCAAATGAAAACTGTTAGTATATTAAAACATCATTCCGAGCATTAGTTTACTTCAAATTTTGCCAATTTTCTCAATTTTCTTTAGACAAAACACTTAGTTGCTTTGACGATTTATCTTTATTGACAATGTTAAGCCCCGTACAGACGAGAAAGTTTTCCTTGACAAGTTTCTTGTCGAGTTTACTTTTTCGTGTGTGCGGCAAACAATTTTTTCCCCATTAATTTTTGCTTGACAAATTTTACGAGCCGTGTATTAACGACGCAAGTGGATACTTCATGTTTATATTGGCAATGGCCGCTCGACTAGATCAAAGATAAGTGTGCAGTGGCGTACTGCGCACTTAATTTTTCAAAATTTGTCAAATTTTTCTTGTCGGCCTACCCATGCAAAAACAATTTCCTTGTTCAAAAGTTGCCACGACCAGCTTTTGAACAAGGCTCCTTGTCAAGAAAAACTTGTCAAATTTTTGACGTACATGCACACGTGCTAATAAAACTTGTCAATGAAAACTTGCTCCTCTGTACGAGGCTTTAATGTATGGCCAACGTTTTACCTTGCTCAATTTCTGATTTTTTGAGCTGACTCCAATGTTTCATTTAATTTTTCTAGGAAATATATACTGCACCAAAACAAATACTAGCATGATTGCGGTGAATATACACTTCGACTTCGTCTCGATATCTCAAGACAAATATCAAACTTTTAAAATTCAAAATATTGCGCTGACTGCATGTAACAGGTTTTATATAATATTATAGATCAATTACTTGCCGATGTTGAAGGCATGCAGAGTCAAATAATTTATCTGCGAGCCACTGGAAAATCACAATATCTTGCGATAACCGAGTTCAATAATTGTTTTATCACTCACTTCATATAGATATTAATTATAAGGAAAAACTCAACAAGTAAAAAGTTAATATAAGCTTTTCGGTGTTTTTCTTCTTTGTCCACGTTCAGCTGTAAAAGTTTTCCATCGCAACCAATTCATTACCCTTAACTGGTACCGAAATAAGTTTTCTGTAACGTTTGCGTCTTTTAATACGTTTTAATTCAAGCAAGAGTTGCAAAAGTTCAGCAAAATAAGCAAGCCATCGTTTCAATGTTTACAAAAGCGAAGCTGATGAGCATTAGCAGATCATATTTTGCAGCTGGGCAAGGATTTGGCCAATGCGCATGCTCAGACCATTATTTGCACCAGTTATTTACACCAGTTATTTGCATCTGACGTGTTTTTTTGCATTTGTTATTTGCAGGAAAATTAGTTGATCAAAATTTAGAAAATTAATAGTTATATGAATGATAAATAGGTTTTGAAAAGAAAGATAAATATAGAAAATTCAATAGCCAAGATAAATACATCGTACGGTGTAACATCAAAATATTATTTAAGAAATATCATGTTGAAATTATGTCTACATTTACATTTAGAATTTAATTTGAACTTTAGCCTCCTTTTGTTGCTCTCATGAATTTCATGTAGGAGTTTCAAGATACATGCGCGGAACTTCAATTCGGAGTCTCTCATATATCCTTGTTTACTTTAGATATCATGAGAAAGAGCTTTGTCATGGTTTCGTCTTGAAGGATGGCTACATGAACAGTGGAGGGAACGCTCGAATAGAAATGAAGATTGCAACCAACTGAATACTTCATTAATAATTTTATAACGTAATGAATGCTTGTAACACCAAAAGTGAAAATAAATACAGCATGAAATAATTGCTAAAATAGACCTTGTATGCTCTTCTATTAATTATATTCGATATTATAATATTTACCAGTACGGCAATGATCACAGCTGAGGCTTGACCCTGGTCATAATGCAGCATGCATAAAACAGAATATAATTATTGCCCTGCTGATATATTTCATTGTTCCAATTGGTAAATAGAGAGCATTCAGATATTGCATATACTTCCGCCAGCAAATGATAAACATGTAATCATGCATATAGATAATGCATGCACTAATTACACGCATTCAATACACCTTTTCGATAATTACGTCACCGATCACTCGTTGGAACGGGAGTCTCGTTCTCATGAATCTTGATCGGATAGCTTTTCGTCTTGATTCACGAGAGCGAGGCTCTCAGTTCAAGTAAGTATTCGAGAAGTAATTATCGACAGGTTGTATTCTTTTCATAGTAGAAGTGTTTGTAGATGGAATATTCGAATGAAAATTATATACATTTTTAGACCTAGCCAGAAGCAGTTGCGAAAAATGCAACTTAGGCCCTTTGGCAGGAATTGAATCTGCGGCCTGCGATTCCGGTGCAGCGCTCTAACCAACTGAGCTACAGAGTCCAGTTGCTGAGCATTAACCGCAATATGATGGGAGTGATGCCAGTATTAGGTATGGTAAATATCAGCAATACCAGCTTTTTTCTCGGCATCTCGTTCGATAGGACTAATAGTATAGAAGGTGTTTCATATAATTTTCGTTCGAGTATTCCATCTACAAACACCTTCTACCATAATAATCGCATTATTATTATTTCAATTTACTTGATAACCGTGACCCTTCAGAGTCGGTGCTGTATACAAACATTAAAAATAAATATTAAAACACCATAACATATGCGAAAACAGTTTTTATAATTACAGTGGATGCATGCATACTAACTCATACTAAGTCTCACAGATCCATTAATTTTAAAACCCCATTCCGAACAATCCTCCACATATATGTTGTCACGGACTATCCCTTTCCAACTCGTTAAAGTAATTATTAATTAAAGTTCTAAGATTTCTTGCGGAGAGTTTCTTGTAAACGTTGACAAAATCATTTGGGAGATTGCTCCATGAGGAAGATCTCCGGTATGAAAAGGACTTCTTCATGAAGTCAATGTCGGGTTTTTCTAAATAAAGTTTACAGTCATTACTCCTTAGCGGATACACGTCATTGTGGCTAAGTTTGAACATATCGTTATGTATTCTGGTAGTTCGCCTGGTAAGGACTTGAATGTCATAATCATTTCAATTGATTCTCAGCTTAAGGTATCAAATATATCCTTTGATCTTACTTCATAATTTGATCCCGTGATTATTCGGGCCGCTCCTTTTTGCATTTTGAATAACTTTTCAATATGAGTGTGACTGCCATCGTTTCACATTTTTGGGCAGTATGTAAAGTGAGGTAAAACTAATGCGTTTAACACATATTAGTTAGTGCATTTTGAGATACGAATCTTTTCGCTTGTTTTAATAAAGCAATAGACTTAGAAAGTCTTTGCACTGAATATCATTATTCTCGTTCCATTTCAATTATTCGTGTATACTAGTCCCCAATACTTTCTTATTTGTCACTTGTGTGGTTTGGCTACCAATTAATATGTGCGGGTTTTCTGTGAATTGTTTTAATTTCCTTTTAGAGGGTATCAGCATAAACTCCGTTCTTTAACGTTTAAAGTTAGCTTATTTGTCTCTAGCCAGTTATTATCTTCCTTTCTATATCTGCATGTGAAATACCAGTACTTGATATATTTGGATCATCTGCAAACATTGAAGCCTGTGTTGATCAAGGCAGTTATTATCCTGTTCAGTAGGGACTTAGTTCCTTACACTGTGAATATTTGCATGCATTAATCAATTTAGAGCTACTCCTTGAAATTCATATTGCTCTAGTTTTGCTAAAAGGATTTTGTTGTCAACCGTATCAAACGCTTTTTTAGGGTCAAGGAACAAGACACCATTTATTAAGTCTTTATCGATATTCAGTAAATATTTGTCTGTTATTTGCAGGAAAACGATTTCAGTAGAGCGGCACTTGCGAAAGCCCGATTCTGCTTTTGAGATAATTTTCTTGTCATTCTGAAAAGTTATTAATTGATCTTAGTAAAATTACATAGGTGATTATTGAAAATTCTCAACGCTGATTGGTTGCGCTACCTCGGGTTAATACGCGATTGTCACCTAAAGCGTTTTTAAGCCGCTTTTATCGTAAATATTCAATTAAAATATTTTTGAAATGTGCATTTTTTATTTTTTTCCAAATAATCACCTATGTAACTTTACTAAAACAATTATTCGCCTCAGGCTCGGTGAATATCGGTGAATAAAAACCTCGACTTCGTCTCGGTTTTTATTCACCGATATTCACCTCGCCTTCGGCGAATAATTGTTAAATAAATAAGCTTTTCTAACATTTTTGCAATAGCCGATATTACAGAAATTGGTCGATAGTTCCCACATTCACTTTTATCACCTTCCTAATAAATTGGAGCTACTTTGGCCAATGCTACATTGATCTGTTTTATATCATCTGGAAAAATATCGTGACTAAGACCAAGTTAAAGATATAAAAATTAATAAGGTCTCGCATATAGTATAGCCTTCAGCCTTTAGGAGTGACGTATTGAAGGGCATCTAGATTATTTGTAGGTATGGTTTCCGCGAGTTTGGGTCCAATCCCACACAAAAACTTATTAAATTCGTTGACTATATTTTCATTGCCAGTAACTGTTTTCTCATTAATTTTTAGCCGATTTATAATTGTTGTTTTCGACTTCCTATTAAGTAATTCATTAATTTATTTCCAGCTGTCTTTACTGTTTTTGCTGTTTTCCAGATTTGTTTTGTAATAATATTTTTTTGCATTCCTTATACGTTTGTTAACTTGGTTTTTGCATCTTTTGTAAGCTTTATGATATGTAGCAGACTAATTTCATTTCACTGCTTTCTTTTTAAAATAATCTCTGTGATAGCGTAATTTTTTAATTTCATTGTTCAACCATGGGCAATATTCATTTCTCACTTTCCTAGATCGTTATGGAGTATGAGCATCAGAAATCTGAAAAAAAATTTCCTTTCACTCCTGCAGTGCAATGTTCGGATCTGAGTTGTGCGTGAAATGTCTGAACGCTTGTGTTAAGTTATTTTGAAATTCAGTTTCACTCAAATTTTTAAATTGCCTTGTTTCTATTATCTTCGGCTTCTCCTTAGGTATTCCTATTTTTCTGCAATATATACCACATTATGGTCACTTATTCCCAGCTCTATTACACCCGATCCTGTATTTTAGGTAACTATGCAGGTAATTATGATATCTATCAATTTGTTGTTAATTCGGTTTTTCGGTTTGGCTTGTCAATGTTTTGTTGTAATTGATAGACGTCTATTAGGTCCTGAAGTCGCATGGTATTACTATTTTTACAATCGTTCTTTAAGAAGTTACAATTGAAATTACCCGTTATGACTATTTCCTTGTCTCTATATTTGATCTTGGAGGACGGTACCAAGCAGAGATTGGCCGTTTTTATATATACTAGAGACGCATTATCCGTCTGGACGAACTTGGGCAAGCATTTATAGTTCGTCTGGTTATGCACTTCAGTATAAAGTGAAATTCGGGAGTGAAATTATGAACGACATTTAGGCATTATATAAACGTTTTGCCACGTAAAAAACCCGCAAAATTTAATTAACAAGATATAATTAAAAGACCCAAGAGCAAAGCAAAGGTTAAATTCTATACTGTCTTGGTCTACATTTTTGTAGTACTTGCGCTGCTGAAGGAAATGGAATTGTGAACATTCGTTTAAACAATGTCCATACTTCTGTAAGTAACTCGCCACGTCAGGTCATTTTGGAAGTTATTTTGCCCATACGAACGGTCAAGTTTTGTTTTCTCGATTCTTGGCTCACTTTGCAAGTAGTTTATGTAATGGGGGTACGAGCACACATTTCCAACTACCGACTTGCTCACTAGCTGACTTTTCCAAAATGTGCTCATACCCCTTGGTCCCTATGTTGACCTTTCCCAAATTTTTGCTCATGTCAGTTGCCCGCCAGGTCGACTTTGTGCCATAAACAGCATGACCCAATACGTGGTTATACTTTCGGTATATTTTTATGGCCTTTGCGTAGCTCCGAACACCGTCATCAAGTGTGTATCTTTTGTCGTCAAAACAGCTGAGCGATATCTTATCAATTTTATAACTACACTGTTGGAGCTAGCTTTTTACGTGTAATATAGAATACGTTAGATGGCGAATCTGGAGATCTTCTCTTAGTACCTGTTTATAGTGCTCATGTTGAATATCTTTCTTAACGACATTTTTTCTGACGCCTTTAGCCTTCTTGTCTTTCACATTGTTTTCCTTCATGTGGCTATACATTTTGGAGAACAGGTCCACAAATTCAGTTATTGGAACTCCGGCTGCTTCATCTTGCATTTTGCCAGTAACTTTCTTGTTCTCCTTAAAGTAAAAAAGAGAGTCATGTGAATAGTCACTATTATCAAATAAGTGCTTATCGTTAAGGCCATGTTACACGAGGCAATTTTCGCTGCAACTTGTCTCGCAACGGCATTGCATTGCAGGTCGCAAGGGAAACTTCCTCGTGTAACACCCCTATTTTGCAACTTGTGTCGCAACGAAAAATTGCGTTGCAAGTTGCACAGAAAGTTGAAGCAACTTCTACTTTTCGCAACGCTACGAGACAAGTTGCAGCGTGTGACACCCCCACTGCAACTTGTCTCGCAATGTTTGGGAAAAGAACCAATCACAAAACAAAGTCCGCTGTAAAATTGTTAAAATGGTGAAGTCCGCTGTAAAATTGTGCATACGCATTACAGGAACATTGCAGGTCGCAAAACAAGTTGCGTACGTCTGACATGTCACTGCAACATGCAATGTTTTTTTCCAGCAAAACATTGCGAGACAAGTTGCAGCGAAAATTCCCTCGTGTAACATGGCCTTTAAACAGGTCCTCATAAATATCCTCAGTTTTCACTTAATAAGCCAAGCTGTCAATGTCAGTGAACAGCAGTGGAGCGTCACCACCATATTTCTTTTTTATGTAGTTATAATGGAAATCGTACATCAGTGATTTACAGAGGAAATACACATCCCAATATAGGCTGGACGATTGAGAACTAAAGTTCCCTTTATCTTATGCACCGCTACAAGGTTGTCATTAAATGTTTTTGCTTAGACAAAGGTGGGAAAAGACTCTTCAGTTGCCACTTTTGGGTAACTAATTGTACATTTTTTGCTTTAGATTCTCCATTGTTTTCCCAAACACTGAGTTATTCATCAGCTTAATTAAAGAAGTCCTTTTCGAAGGCCTTCTTAGTTTGTGTCCTTTTTTGGGTATTGAAATCAATGTATTGGCCCAACCATGGTGACTGACTAAATTCCACTAATCTCAAATATAGTACCTGGATCGAGCTTCCATACCTTAATAATAGCTTTATTCATCCATCTTAAGATAAAAAAGTACAATGGACTTACAATTACTTGTTAAGAAAGTATATGCTGTGAATATGTCTTTATATTACAAATTTTGTTAGATAATTTAGAAAACTAACTAAGAAGTTAAAACAATTTACAATATTTACAAGCTCTTCCTGAAAAAGAAAGTTTATGCCTTTCAGTTCCTGAGAAGAATGATATATTGCGATTCCGGTCAATGTTCCTTAAATTGTACTGATTCTTAATTAATTTTGGCAAAGCGCTGTCACAGGGATGATTTGAATCGTTCATAAATCTATCCACTTCTCTACTAGTTGCCTCATCCCTTCTTTCGTTCAACGGTAGCAAGTAATCTTTTTCCAGACCAAGTATTCGTAAACTCCTGGATTGAACCCGCTCTATTTCATCTCGCAGGTAATTAGGGAGTTCCGCCCAGACAGGTGATGCATGCTCGAGAATTGGTCTTATTTTGGATTTATAGATAATTGGAATACCGACTTCAAGTCAGTTTTGGACCACCAAATGCCGTCGTACAAGAAGTGCAGTGCAATTTGAAGGAAGTATTTTCAATTTGCGCTGTGATGGGCGATGAAATTATTGAAATTTAATTGGAAATATGTAAAGGAGTTGGTATATTGTTAAAAGACACCAACTTGGTTTGATTTCGGGCGTTTCTCGCGTGTGTATGTTTTTGTCAGCCATGAGTGAGCGTATTCACTTAAAAATTTTGGAATAAATCGCCGTACTGTGCCTCTCGGTGTAGTAATCAAATAAATTACAAGAAATGAGACAGTTCCACATGTGAAAGTAATACTGGGCAAATTGTGATGGTCAAAGATCTGCCTTAAACGGGTTTTTGTTCAATTAAAGTAAACGAACTTCGCGTGTTGTAGCTACAATTAATATTTTGCCTTCTGCAGTAATAGTAAAACAAGAAATGAGACGGGACGTCTTGTGGGAGTAATATTGCGCGTATAAATAATGAGGAATCACTGAATCAGGCTGAAAACGAATGTTTAGACAGAAACTTTACGCGTAAGTGGCCGTGAGGCACTTTCATCATATAGGACATATATAATTTACAGCTGGTTGGGCTGCAAAATCTTCAAATAATGAATTCCTTTGATATTTTGTTGAACACCAGACACATAAGCAGTAAAATCATCAACAAAAAGATCAATAACAAAACGTCAACACCAACACCAACACCAACACCGACAACACCGACAACACCACCAACACCACCAACACCAACACCAGCAACAGCAACAGCAACAGCAACAGCAACAGCAACAGCAACAACAACAACAACAACAACAACAACAACAACAACAACAACAACAACAACAACAACAACAACAACAACAACAACAATAACAACAACAGCAACAACAACAATAAACAACAACAAGCAACAACAACAACAAATAACAACAACAACAACAACAACAACAACAACAACAACAACAACAACAACAAACAACAACAACAACCAACAACAACAACAACAATAGCAACAACAACAACAACAACAAATACAATAAACAACAACAAATAACAACAACAACAACAACAACAACAACAAAAACAACAACAACAACAACAACAACAACAACAACAACAACAACAACAACAAGGATATTAAATTAACTTAGCCGCTCTCTAGTGGCAACTGCTTAGATTTTAAACAAATTTCAATGTTTTGTAAGAAATACATTTCCATACTTAAATTACATGTTAATTACATCATAATTCTTTAATATGAATCACATTTTAGTTGCATTTGAATGCCCTCATTACATTTAATTATACTATACTATATAAATTTTAGTCTGAAAAATATTTCAGTAATCTGTTTCAGTTATGCCAAAAACTGTAAAAAATAATAAAAAAACTTATCTTTTATACCCTGTAAGTAATAGATCGACCATCTGAGTTCTGAATTGCAGCTGAAACAGAAGCAACTTGTTGCTGTGCCAATGTCCGACTTGCCCAACTGTCACGCACCAAAACGGTGACACTCGATCGCCTTGAAAATAGCATCAATATTCGATTTATTGTATCTGACTATGAACAAATATATCTTCTACTAAAATTGCTGTTAAAAGTTTTTGACAAATTTTGAATAATTCACACAATCGCATATCCACTAAAATCCCGCCATCACCCATCGCCAAGCATGCCTTAAAAACTCCACGCGCACAGCCCACGAACAATACACGCGTGTTTTATACCTACAATATATTACTCTATTGGCCGCCATATTAGCTTCACCCAAATATTGGGCCGCTTGTATGGAGTTATCGTTCCAGTCTATATAGAGTTCACTGGCCCTACCTCTCAGCTGCCCGCTTCCCAGTTACTCCGCAGCTGCCCCGTTTCCTTGCTGCAACATTCCCTGCCAGCCCCACTCCTCGGCTACCTCCCTTCTCCGCTAGACTACCCAACTCCCTGGTCGCCCCTTTCCTAGAAGATTGCATGTCCCCTATTTTGTTATAACTTTACTGAAAATGCCTTTCAGCAGCACGTCCCTTGCGTTAGTAACTTCAAGTTATATATTCATTACTAATTCACGAGCAAGTAATATAGGCCTAAAAATATATAGTGTTAAATTTCTCTTTACAATACTGATCCCAAAAAGTTCATTTTCCGTACGCTATATCCCTATTGTCACCATGCCTTCCCGAAGTGATTTTCGAGGGTCTAAGAATATAGTGAAACACTCGGCTACTTCTTTCTTTTAATCCCACTGTTCGGTATTCTATACTAATATATTAATTCAACAACATTAGAAAAGGCCGGTTACCTAATGTCTCCTTGAAATACAAGCATTCATTAGCCACTGTAGCTTGCATCCACTTTTAAAGTAACTCTGGCCAGAAAGACAATCAATACTACTACAGCCTTTGTCATGTTGAACCTTAGTGATCTGTTTATAAAGACAATCGCATAAGTAAATTCGAAGCCAAATGACATCATAATGACCAAAAACGTCCTTGTTCCCAACATCCTGGATTCGTTACAGGACTAGAAAATGCGCGACATGTGTGAATCGTACCAGAGAAGACCTGAATGGGCATTCGATCTCATTTTCAAGTGCTGACTCCAGTCGTTAAAGCCACAGTGTCACCTGCTGAGCGATATGATTTAGTGCCCTCAAATTTGAAAAGTTCAATTGTGCAACTGTGCAGAAGTTTTGTCAAATAATTAAATAGCTAATTATGTAATAAAATCGGTCAAATTTATACACCAAATCTTCAATTTAGATAAATCTCGTGGGTGTGTATGAAAATTTAGCCTTAGGTCCTTCCGTGATCCTCTCAACATGAAGCATAATATCAAATTTCATATTGTTTACATCGCGAATAAAATCACATCGCTCAGCAGGTGAAACTGTGCCTTTAAGCCACTGATGGCAAACGAAGCTTGGAAAGCCTAAATCAATACTTAACTTGGACCTTTGGACGATGATATCATGATAGTCAAAGCAAAAGACAAAGTAGAGATTAACGGAAATACGTTTTTGAGTTAAACGTACTCGCGGTCAGCCCACATGTTTTGATTCTTTATACGTTTTGAAGTCTTTCTACACGAGACAGTATTATATGTGTAACGGGTTGATTAGTCTTTCGAATTAATATAGATGTTCTTTGTTATATGAGACGGCGACAATCCGATACAGTAGTTCTGTACTCTACACACACAATCTACCAGTTTTCGTTCGCGCTCTTCCAGCACGCATGATATGATTATAGACTTAATTACTTCCACCTTTATAACATCATTTAATTTTTGAAAAAGTCCTCCCTTTTATCTCGGTGTATTGGCGGTCGATATCTTATGCGTTATAGTGCGCTCCACGGATTTCGCGCGTTTTATCGTCTTGTAACAAACCAAGATTTTGGGAACGCGACTGCTAGGTCACGTGTAAGTATGACGTCATTTTGGTTTCGATTTTGCTTCTGAGAAACGCGCTATATAAACTGACAGACATATTGACTACACACCCAGTTTCAAAATGGCAAAAGTTGCGGTCATTTTCGCTGTATTGCTAGCAGTGGTTGTTAGTAACGTGAATAAAAGCGTGGCTTATAATTGGAACGACTTTAAGAAGACTTTAGGTAACTGTGTTTCAATATCTTATTGTTAATTCACTTAATTGAAATGTATATAAATCTTGAATAGACGCGTTGCGCAATAATACATAAAATGCTGAGCACCAGGTTAAAAAGGAGTTGCTGGTCGACTATATTTTAACATACTTTGAGGTATTTTTATAATCATTTTAAGAACGCTTTTGAGTGTATAGTATAACTTCTCAAACGAACCAATATTTAAAGGAAATCGATGCGAAATATGAGTTGAGGAACGTTTATTAGCTTTGTGTCTGTAATGAAATTAAGGTTACAATACAGTGTTATTTCCTTTGTGTTTTGTTCATAAATTATGAGTGAATTATCCGAAGCATATTTTAAATATAGACAATGAGAAATTGAAGAATAATGTATCAGCTAGTTCATCATACGCAAGAATATCTCATGCGCATTCATTTGAATTCAAGATCTCCCCCCTCGTTGATTTGACGGCCAAAGTGGCAAACGCAGATTGAAATCCGACCTGCGTAAATTATATGTTGATAACGCAATATTAGTTTATTAAATTGGATTTCAATCAATTCAAGTAATTCATCAACTCAGGTTAGCTTGTGTAGCTGTTGTGAAAGCGAATAGAATTTAGTAGCTTTATTGCCTCATTGGGCGCGAGCTAGCCTGCGAAGTAGTCGCTTTATTTTTGAGTGGTTATTATATAAATGGGCAATAAAATAATCGGGCGGAAAAAATTAGCAGGCGGAAAAATAAGCGGTCGGAGGGCGGCTTATTTTTCCGCCCGCTTATTTTATCCGACCCCTAATTTTTTTCCGCCCGATTATTTTATCGCCCATTTATATAACAACCACTCAAAAGTAAAGCGACTGCTTCGCAGGCTAGGGGTGAGCAATTTCGATATGCGACTAAACCGGAAGACGTAAATAAGGTCGATGTTCTCCATAATTATAGCAATATGTGTATAATGTGTTCAGTTTTGCTTAGCATTGTTCTCTAAAAAGATTTAGTCATATTTTCTTCAGAATTATTATCAGGAGTTGTATTGCGTTGGCTTACATCTGGGTCCAATGTTGACAAGTCTCTCTTTTTCGCTCGCTACTTTGTGTTTAATATGCACAGTAAAGTGGATTAGAGAAAGAGTTACTTGCAGAAAGTTTAAACTAGCCTCGTTTCAAACCTGAAAGTCGTTTAAAATGTTAGTATAATTACAGAGCTCTAGTGGGCCCAATTTATGTGCTAATATGCAATTTTAAACTGCTAGTCATGGAAGAAATGCGCATTCTTTAATAGACAACATTTTAGAACCTGCCCCGTGCAATGAAGACGTCATCGCCTACTACAAGTTTGACACATCGTTTCGTGATGTCTGCTTTGGAAACAATGCTGTGAAACAAGGAAATTACCCACAACTGTATAAATCAGCTGGCATATCCAAGGGGGCGGCGGCATTTCGATATTCCTCGTCTAAACTCAGTATACCTAATCTGAATGGTTTTGAATGGGGCTCGGTATTCTCTGTCAGTCTATGGTTTCAAAAAACCTCAAGCAACACAGCGGGTCTTATTAACAACGGCGCCGTGTATAATGATGTAGTCAACAATAGAAACGATACCACAGGTAGCTGGGAGATACGATTTGCAAATACTGGAAGCACTGAGGACCGTATCAGTGCGGCCATTGTGACGTCACATTCAGTCAAGGTTTGGGAAAACATAGCTACGACGTTTCGAGGTCTATGGCATCATCTTGTTATGACGTACAATGGTAGGACAATCGCATTTTACCTTGACAACCTTCTTAAGCTTAGCGATTCTGAGAGTTGCCATGGCGATATAATTATGAAAAATACAGAGGTTGTGATTGGTCAAACCAAAATTGGACGTTATAATTATTACAAGTATTTCTGCGGCTACATCGATGAGGTGAAGTTGTTAAAAAAAGCTTTGAATGCTGAAGAAGTTACAAGACTTTATCGGCTTCAAAACATTTATGCAAACGGAGACCTTTGATGAGTGGATGAAAAGAGTTTATAGACTTTATAATGCAACTAATAAAAATGTGATTGAAAAATATGATTATAAAACTTGCCAAACTTACCCTATTCTGTTGTTTTCCTTTGGCGTTGGTTTTTCACTTCAGCGTAATAGCCTCATGGTAGTTGAAATGTACTACAAGATGAGGTCTCAACGAAAAGTAGCAACCGAGTACCAGGTTATTATTCTCGAATAATTAACGGTCTATTATAGGAAAATAATAACCCGGTACCTTGTACCCAATCTGCACTAAGACACTCTACACTGTCCCAAAGGACAGTCAGAGCAGCACAGTTGAATAAAACCTCTCCCCTGGCCCAAAAATCTATATTTACAATCCAGTCAGTGCGTAATTTAGGTGTTTTATTTGTGGCTGCAAATTTCGAAAACCGTAGACAGTCTGTCCCCTCCAAGAGTATCGGCAACCTCGTTCCCAGGCTCTTATCTCTTGGGGAGATAATACCCTGGTTGCCGCTGGTCACGTACCTTCCAAATTTTGGGAGGTAAATTAAAAATATACTAGGGAGGGGTGATAGAGGAGCGTCTTTGTTGTCTTCAGAAATTTGCAACTTATGTGTCATAGTTTTGGGTGATAAAATGTGAATTTGCGTGAAAGAATTGAAATACTCTTAAAAGTTCGTATTAATCATGACGTGACTTCCCACTATATTATTGGCTACATTTCAAGCGAAGATTTGGATCAGATTTCAATAGACATGAAGACTTGCCAAGGAAAGCACGCTTTGCCGTATATGAGAGGCCCTATAAAATATAAAACATGCAAGAAAGTGTATCTTCTAGACCAACTGTTGAAGTCTATCCTATCCTGATACTGAAATCCCGACGGATTTATTTAAGGTGGCTCCCTAGGGTTTTATGTCCGGGAGTTACGTTCTTCCTATATGTGGCGGGAACTTTAGATATCGCGTGTAACTCGCGGGACTTCAAAATATAAACAAATATAGCGTTTCTTTTCCGAAAACCTCTTTTCAAACAAATGCGAAGCATAAAATAAGCATAAAAATAATTTTAAATCCACAACGACATCTGGAAGTGGCATCGGAGAAAACAATAGTGTAAATTTGCTTTTGCAAGCTGCATTGTTGGCCGTTTTTGACCGCCGTACCGCAAAGGTCGTGTCGCGAACAGTGGGATATAAAGTTTCTGCACGTACTTGCAATATTTCCAGCTCTATTGACCAGTAATTCTGACAATAAAGATAATTCAAATAATGAAGAAAACTCCTCCTCTCTGCGTGAAACGTGCAGGATCGAAACTCGAACAACAAACTGCCATAAAAAACAGATTTTAAAACCGTTTCTAATTTAAAAGCAAATGGAAAGTTAACAAAACTTAGCAAGTATCTCGAACTTTGATTCGCAAAGCCCCACTCCTCGCAATAGAAGTGTAAATTTTGTAAGTGCAATGAATTTGGAAGAGACCAGCGGCAACCAGGGCTTTTTCTCCTCAAAAGGGAAAGCCTGGGAACGAGGTTGGATGACCGGACTCCTCATTATTTTGTTGTTCTTCCTGTTGTGTTTGTTGTTGTCTTAATCATTAATCATATCACTCTCTACCATCGTACATAAAAAATGTCAAGTTCTGTCTTCTGATCACGGGAATGTGAACGATTTTAGAATTTGTGAATTAACCAACTTTGTTGTTAAACTGTGTTGATACTTTTTTAGTTATCCTGCCAACAGGCATAATCTTCTTGCGAGGTAAAAACGCTGCGCAAATTGTTTTCGTGCAAAATTGTACAATAGCAAGTACAGGGGGAAATATCTTAGGCGATAATTACAATTAGAGTGTGGTTACTTTGCATACTGTATATCACCTGGGTAGACAAATGCCTGCATGAGTGGGCAGTTTTTCCTTAATTACACGTTTGCATTCCTGTCTATTTCCACTTACTGACACGAAAATCAAGAATCCCAATAAGAAAAAGAATTCTATAGGCAGACTTGATGCCCTGTGACTCCAACCCCTACCCGGCCAACGATCGCTTGTGCAATCACAGTACTACAGGGTGTATCAAAAAAACTGCAAATACCATAATTTGTATGCACGAGATCATACATTAGAATTTCAATGGCTGTGCAAATAATTACGCTTCTGGGATTTGAAAATACGTTTCCACGTGCAGTACTATCAAAATAAGCACACAAAGTGAATTAAAATTCACTTTGTGTGCTTGTTTTGATACCCCTGGAAACGCTTTGAAATCAGCTATTTATGAAAATTGCATAATTCAGTACTAAGTGATCCCAAGGGTGCGTAAACACAATTCATGCTTGGGGATGACGAAATTCGTAATGTTATGGTTCGGGTTAGTAACGTAAACACGAACCCATGAGCAAAGTAAATTGTAATCTATTCTAACTGCAACAATGCTTCCATAGGCTTACAGGAAGAGAGTTATGGGAAATGCGAGCCCGTAAGCCTATAAGAGTGATGCAGGTACCAGTCGTTGGTAGGCACAGACAGATTGTGCTCGGCAACCTTTTGGCAACTTTTTGAATTTTGAGCAACTTTTTGGCAAACGAGCAACTTCGAGCAACTTTCCCTAAAATGTGCATACTTTAGCAAAAGTATGGCCGGCCGGGGCCTGGGCTCTATGAGAGGCCAATTTAATTTATTCCAGCATTCACAAAATTAATATTTAAAATATGGCGGACGCATCATCATCAAGCGAGGAACTGTTGAAACTGAGATTGAACTCCCATTAATTTTCTCATTACAGTTCCTGTGAAGTGTGAACACTTGTTAAGTGTTGTTTGTATTGAGCGCATAAAACCTGCGATATAAAATACCGAATACTGTACATGCTCGTTGAAGTTTGAAATACAGTCATTCATGATGTCAAATGTGTATTCTTGTAAATATAAGCAAATAAAACAGACAACCAGTCAATTTCTGTACGGAAATACTAAATTTTTGGAGCATTTTCCCGACTTTGGCAGCAACTTGTTCCATTTTTAGCAACTTTTTAGTGTTGGAGCAACTTTTCGGATTTTTTTGAGCAACTTTTTCGCAATTTACTAGCACAATCTGTCTGTGCCTAGTCGTTGGGGAGGGGAGGGTGGGAGTGAAACGAAAGCACCCCCCCCAAAAAAAATAACAGAAAAACAAACACTACATCAAACTAAACTAAAGATTATATGGACAATAAACAACAGCCAATATTATATTACGCCGTACCCAAGAGCGTCTCGTTTAACAAACTGACCCCGAGTGAATGTAGACTCAGTCTTTTATACCCTATGTTACGCATGGTTACACTTAGAATAGTAATCTATTCTAACTGCAACAATGCTTCCATAGGCTTACAGGAAGAGAGTTATGGGAAATGCGAGCCCTGTCGCCGGACTATACGGATTAGGATTGTAATTTGAGGCTGGGCCTCATCTCACCCATACAAACCTAACCACTACCCGTAACTTAAACCCATACCAAAACCTCATAACCCAAAACTCTCTTCCCCAAAACTCTCCTCAAAAGCGTCTATATAAACGCCAGGAACAAATGAGGAACGGTCACGGAAAATTACGCCCCGTGGGCTAGGTAAAACCTGTCCACGCGACACCATCAGCGGAGACGGTCTAGGGCCGACATTAGACACGGACGAGCCCTGCCAATCACAACATTGGATACTTGGCCTCGGGTGATGCCCACTGCAAAACGACTGGTCGTTACTAATTCTTTGGCGCTTTGGAGCGGAAGTACCCTTAAGAAAAATAGGACTCCGGTAAAAGCGAAATATCGACCCGAGATCCGGCGAGTTCGCCCACTCCATTGTCGGCCCCAGGCAACCCCTCGCGGGGCATACGAGGCTGTAGAAAGCCCGCACCTAGGTCCAGCAATGGCGAGGAGAAACACAAAGGAAAAAATTCGTCCCACGGAAATCTTGCTGGATTAAGTCAAAACTTGCAGAGGAAGATTCCTTATCCAACGTGTACGGATGTTTTAGACAAAATGTACAGGTAGGGGAAAATAAACAACAACCAAAACTGCAGCCCAACCATTCGACATGACGGTGCCGGCAGAACCAGGCCAACTCGATCAATACAATCATGTGCAGACGCAGAAATTAAAATACCAACCTAATGTATTAAGGAGGATGTATGTCGCCCTCTTATAAAGCGTAATCTCAACAAAAACAAGCACTCCAATACTCTCATCAACAAAAACCACCCATAGCCAAATAGAAAATAAGCCACAGGCAAATGATCAAGAATATATTGTCAACAAAAACGTTACAATTCCTGAATGACACACACTAATGTTCCAAGTAAGCGTTGGAATTTCGCGCCGGGCAATGTCGTTGGAAATGACAAGTATGGCCACAATTAAAACACACTGATGTTGCAGGATTCGCACCACCGCGACCTGAACGCCAACCAAGCCCTCGACCTCTAGTCTGGCGACAATATGGGTGGGCTGGAGTCTGTCGACTGGTGTTCCTCGTCATCTTTGCGATGGTTCACGCAACAACAATCTCTTCTTTTGTGCCAAGCAACCTGATGATTACCTCCCATACTCTGACCAATAAATCAAACGGCCTCGTCTGGCATGGCGCAAAATGGCTTCAAATTCGGCCGCCTTTGGATTTTCTGCACACCTTGCCTGGTCAGCTAAGGTTTGAAGTGCTGAGGCAATCATATCGTCGGATCCCGAAGCCTGAGAGGAGCCAAAGCAAGCTGGCGGACAAATTGTAATGCAGCATCCACTCCTTCCGACGGAGAACGATCTGCTCTTAAGGTCTGGACCTCTTCTTTCAAAACCCTTAGTTGTTCCTCAATCTAAGAAGAGGAAAACCCACGCTATAGCTTAATGTACATAAACTCATAGTACGGCTCCCCACCAGCCATGGCAACGCTGTTAAAACTGGTCTAAAAACCATACCTAAATCATGCCAAATCCAAAACGAGAAAAATTGCCGTAACCAATAAGCACTATGCACACACAACTAAAATTGTAACTATCGATGTACATATAATTAAGTTAGTAATTAGCCTCAAGAAACCGGTAGATAACGATAAGGAATCCAACAGCCAAACATAAACCAAAAGTGGCCGTAGTTAACCAACGACAAAGGCACTAATTAATTCCACGAATTAATTCAACAATTCACGAATTAATTCAACGGGTCCCCAAAGAAAATTAACATCAACTCAAAAGTAAAACAACTGTTATAACTCAGATATTCAAATACCATTACAATGTTGCCTCAAACAAAGCGTGAAACGCATGCCCAGCTTTAATTAGGCTCAACCATTCAATACAATATATTCATGCCTGTAAACAGCCGCACCAATTGAACGTCTACACAATTTGAAAAATTGCTCTCACCAAGTACATGGTACTCATATATCAATATGTAAACTGGCGGCAAACACACGTTATTTACGTTCAAAGTTGCAAATGGTCTGAACCAATACAGTATATGATAGACTAATATAGGACCAAATATTGGCCTCAACGAACACATGATTTTCATACCCAATACACTATTAATATTGGTTCCCAGCTGTAAATTGGCCACAGCCAATACATTATACTTCCATACATAGTTGTAAATTGGCCTCAACCAAGACACTTTATTCATACACAACTGTAAATTGGCCTCAACCAATCCATTATACTTTCATGCACAGTTGTAAAATGGCCACAACCAATACACTGTATTCATACACAACTGTAAATTGGCTTCAACCAATACATTATACTTATACACAGTTGTAAATTGGCCACAACCAATACACTGTATTCATACACAACTGTAAATTGGCCTCAACCAATACATTATACTTTCATGCACAGTTGTAAATTGGCCACAACCAATACACTGTATTCATACACAACTGTAAATTGGCCTCAACCAATACATTATACTTTCATGCACAGTTGTAAATTGGCCACAACCAATACACTGTATTCATACACAACTGTAAATTGGCCTCAACCAATACATTATACTTTCATGCACAGTTGTAAATTGGCCACAACCAATACACTGTATTCATACACAACTGTAAATTGGCCTGAACCAATACATTATACTTTCATGCACAGTTGTAAATTGGCCTCAACCAATACACTGTATTCATACACAACTGTAAATTGGCCTCAACCAATACATTATACTTATACACAGTTGTAAATTGGCCACAACCAATACACTCTATTCATACACAACTGTAAATTGGCCTCAACCAATACATTATACTTTCATGCACAGTTGTAAATTGGCCACAACCAATACACTGTATTCATACACAACTGTAAATTGGCCTCAACCAATTAATACATTATACTTTCATGCACAGTTGTAAATTGGCCACAACCAATAGACTGTATTCATACACAACTGTAAATTGGCCTCAACCAATACATTATACTTTCATGCACAGTTGTAAATTGGCCACAACCAATACACTGTATTCATACACAACTGTAAATTGGCCTCAACCAGTACATTATACTTTCATGCACAGTTGTAAATTGGCCACAACCAATACACTGTATTCATACACAACTGTAAATTGGCCTCAACCAATACATTATACTTTCATGCACAGTTGTAAATTGGCCACAACCAATACACTTTTTTCATACACAACCGTAAATTGGCCGTAACCCAATAAACTATGTTCACGACCCATCGCAAATTAAACTGAACAACACTCAACTAGCACTAAGGCACGACCGGGGCGGCCCTAACGGCTAGACAACGGATCGTGGTTCTTAACTGTAGCGGGCATAGGCGTACGGGCACAACTTTCTTTGGGGGGGCAGCCAAAGTTTTGCCCGAATTGATATAACTTTGTCCAATTGCCCGAATTTCGATAACAACATCTTCACAACAATAATAACCAATTTTATTTCTATTTAACACATAAAGTATCTTTTTTGGGTGTCGACGGGGGGGGGGAGACCTTAAAAAAAAATTTCCCGGACAATCATACCATTACAATTTTGTTTTTACGTCCAAAACTCGGATTTTTATGATTAAAATCACAAATTTTCCAACAACACGCAAACGATGTAAATAAAAAGGACTTTAAATTATAAAATTATGTTTTTGGTTTAAATACAAACTAAATAAATCTATTTTGCCCGAATATTCCTTAACCATTTGCCCGAATTACTTAAATCTACAAATTTTTGGGGGGGCAGGTGCCCCCCCTGCCCCCACGTGCCGTACGCCTATGGTAGCGGGAGATGAAACATGAAACCCATGATTCATGTGAAAGAAACCCGACCCACTTATTGCAAAAGGTACAGAAAATGAACGATTCAACCAAGCATAACTAAACCCATGTATGTAAAATGCGTAAACACGCAGCTACAATCCATTAGAATACTGATATACTGCACACTGTATTATCCAACTATCTGCACAAATGGTCGTAACAAACTGGAAAAACCGTGTTTCGCTCGCAGAGTAAATTACCGCAAGACTAACACACTAAGGTAAGGCCAAATCAAACAAATATTTTACTATACGATACGCATGGGCTCCGCCGAGATAGCAGGAGAGCGAAGCGGAACAGCTTAAGTCAATTGCGTAATGTGCTTACAAGACCAAAGACATGACCTAGCGCCTGAAAATTTTCACTTCGATAGGCGTCCGATCGCCCTGGAATTGAACAAACGCCTGGCCGATTCGAAACGCAAAGCATAAACCAAGAAAAGTACAAGATACACGTGCCGAGCAGCCTCACACAGGCAACAAAGATCCCAAAGTGCACGTAGACACTTCTTGAAACAACAACATACCTCTACTGGCTGTGCCTGAGGCTGAGGTTTGGCCTCGTGCTGTCCCACTTCAACTGCTGGTGGGTTCTCGTCTGGAGCTGGATTAGGTAGCTGTGGTGGCAAAACGACTGGTACGTCTACGGGTTCGGCCATGTCCAAGAATAGAGTGACACCCGGAGTCTCGTTTAACAAACTGACCCCGAGTGAATGTAGACTCAGTCTTTTATACCCTATGTTACGCATGGTTACACTTAGAATAGTGTACATCGAACAAACAATAAGATTTTTAACTCACTTTGTGTGGTTATTCTAAATTTTCAAATCCCAGGAGCATCATAAGTTGCACAGGCATTGCAATGCTAATTGCAGTGGATGTTATGCAAAGTGTAGTGTTTGCAGTTTTTTTGAGACACCCTGTAGTAAGAAGGATAGGCCTATGTTGTTGCCATATAGGTCTAGTGTGTATTTTTAGGTTCAATCTAGATTTATAAGAACAATATTCAAATGGTTGACTATAATTACAACTATCAATGCCATTATGAGCATAAAAGAGCAGCTGCAATTGTTGCAGAGCAACACGAACACACTATACTCAATAGTATATCCAAAAATGTCTTAATACACAATACTCAATAAACAGATCTTTCACGACGAATTCAGAATAACCATTTTCTTTAATAGTTGAAATAATCACTGTATATTAGATAAATTTTGTAAAATTTGGTTATTGTACAGCATTTGTCTTATTGAAGAAGACTACATACATGAGTTATAATTATTGCTCTGTATTCATGAGTATTGACATGTTTCCTCTCTCTGAAAACGTTAAACAGGGAAGGTTCATTAACAGGCATTTCATTATATCCCTACATTAATAAATGTACTTCATTTGCATATAATACAGTAAACTGACATTTTGGTTGGTATAGGGACCAATTTGTAACACTCGAGTGAGTAATTCGGTGCCTTGAAAGGTTATGCCTTTGAGCAGTTTTGGTTATTCTCGCTGAACCTGGAGGAAGCAAGGCTCTCGAAGCAGAACAATGAACAAGAGTAAGGAAGAGTTAAAAAGAAGGAATGGAAATAAAATTTCAATTTTGTTTTTCTTTGTATTTGCGCTTTTCCAGGCTAACAGTAAGTGACAGATGAGGGGGACAGCGCAAGGAGGACAGATTCTTGCAAAGGAAATTTCATTGATATAGAGTATAAAGCTAAAGCAGGATTATTTGAACTTTAAAGGACTTGTTCCTCTTTCCTACCATGCAAAAAATATTTCATTAAGACATTGGTCATAAGAGGGACATTTCAGGAATTTTATTAATCCATCTTCATATTTTCTTACCTATTTTCATTTTATATCGTGGATTGTTCTGTGTAACTGCTTGAAATGGTCAGTATCTCGGGGTGTTAGTGGAACAGTAGTGGCACTTACATTTGGTGGAAGATAGGTTTGGTTGCGAGGGTTGGACAAACTCCAACGGGAGTCTGGGGCATATTCCCTAGGAACAATGTTAAACTATGTAGACTTTCTTAATGGCATTTTCTGCAGCATTCTGGGGAAGATTTGACGCGGGAAAACTAGGTCATTTTGTTCATTTTTCATTTTAGGCAGTGAAGAATCTTACACATCTATATTTAGTTTTCCCACTTTGATCCCTTTTGAGAAGGGGTTAGTTCCCTCACTTCTACTTTTGGGGAGCTATATACCCCATAGCTTCTGTGTAATTTCTATATCATGTGTATAGAGTATCGGTTTTTTGGATCCTACCGTTACTATGTTCCGTCTCCAGGACAGTATGAACTTCATGAAATTCATTCCTGCAATCTGACTTGTAAACATTTGAGATCATGTGTTGACATTCATTGGTAATATGATCAATGTGCTATTTACGATAATGTATTACATGAAGTAACAAATATATGAAAGTGTTGATGTTATGACGTGTGTAGTGTATCACATGATATGCTTTGATCTAACGTCTTTGAGCGGGAGAGACTGTGATGGCGTGAATATGGCAATTTGTGTCGTCTTCATGTCATTGTTTTTACGTGGTTCCATCCTCCGTAGGTGGCTGTGACTGACTTAGGACATCATGTAAAGTCCCATGATAGTCGATCTGCCGTAATCCCTCAAAGAACCGAGGGGTTAATCATGAAAATAGCAGAGGTCATAGCTGGGAACCAGTTTAGGTTTATCAACGTGAGTAGGACCTTGTGAACATTTTTCAAAAAATCTAGACAGGCATTTTCATGAATTGCATGCCTAAGTCTCCCGCCTAGGATACGTTTGGCTGTGTGATTTCGACCCCGAATTAGTCTTAGTATAATTTCTAAACATTTGAAGGGCGTGGGAGATCCATGTCGGATTTTACTGTGGTGTTTCCACTTTAAGGAAATTCCAAATTTCCCAGACAGAAATAGGAAATGATTTTGATAGGAAAGTTGGTGTTTTGTGCAATTGTTTCATGTTCAAATGCAGTGTAATCATCTGTTAGGAACCACCCTCGTTCTCTCTTGCCGTCGTTTGTGTAAAAATGACCAGTGCCGGGGAATGTTGGAAAGTTGTATCTTTGTGTCAGTGCCACATGCTAGGTCCATGCATGATAACAACCACACTCACCCTGAACCAACATATATTTTTCGCATGCACGATGTGATCCGGCGACAAGAAAGTCACGGAATCGAAATAATGACCCCATTGACCACATGCATGTTGAAAGCCAATAACAAAGGCACAAACCCTTTCCCATCAAAAAGTATTTTGCATATATTTTGGGTGCAGTGCAGTGAACATGTGTCTGTGTGAAGAACATAGGGTTGGACAATTGCTCATTTTAATAAGCTTTGTCCTTAGGGTGGTGTTGCACAGTGTACTGTATCGTGAGCGCTTTGTGTGGTGTGCAGAATCTTACACATCTATATTTAGTTTTCCCACTTTGATCCCTTTTGAGAAGGGGTTAGTTCCCTAACTTCTACTTTTGGGGAGCTATATACCCCATAGCCCCCAGCCCTCTCAGTCGCACACTTGTGATGCAGTTTTAATTGAAATGATTTTCCTGAACCAGCAAAGCCGTATATACTCTCTTGTTATATATTTCTGTAGTAATTGCGCTGGTAAAGGAAAATGGAATTGTGAATATTCGTTTAAACGATGTCCATACTTCTGTAAGTAATAACACATGTAACTGTTACGGTAAAAAATTTATTAAGCAATCCCCGTGGGGAGGGGCGGGGAGTAGATACGTTTGGGGTAGGAAAGGGCTTAATAGAGAAAGGGGTTTTTCATTTAACCGAAATGCAATAAGTGAGAAACGTTGTTAAATAACATATGCTTTCAAGAAAATTAATATATCTAATTAGTACACACATATTTCCTTGTTGGAAATACTGTAACTACGGTTAGAATTTTATGTTATCGTATTTTAAAATTTCTACAGATTGTGCCAATGAACAGTACAACCCTGCTACCCAAATCTACTCTTGTGGTAAAGTGCATACAAAGCAGACAGGCTATACGCCTGCTGTGGCTATTCCTACTACAACACTCGAACCTCCAAGTGCTGTAGCTACGCTTCCGTTCGACCGAAGGATGGTGATTTCCCAAGATTTGTTTAGAGAATATGCCTCCTCCTCACAGCTCCTGACCGCGGCTGTGAGGGGCACGAAGATAAGCGTGTTCATGTGGATGTTTTCATCCCGCCTGTCGAGATGGCATTCAAATATAGTTACTATGATTAATCCTGATATTAATCTATTCACATCCTACGGTTCAGGGAATTTCCCTAATTATAATGAATTACTATTCAAACTTAGCAGAAAGTATTAACTTTGAACAGAGTCAGTGTGTTCTAAAGTCAAACATTATGACGAATTATCGCGGTCGGTCGGTCAAAAATGCTTGTATCGTAACGCACTAAAAGTTGATTTCAAGGTGGAACAATTTGCAACACAACGGCTTCAGAAAACATTGTTATAATCAAGTTGAATGTTAACTTCATAGAGGGTTCTAATGCTGTATACGGCGATCCGAGAAGTCAAAGTTCTGAAGAATGGGATCGTAGTTAAGACGATAGTCTAAACCAGTGAAAGAAAGGGAAAGTTACTGGCGTTAGGACGACTTCCAACACTAGCCTGCGAGAAAATATAACTCTGAAAGAGGACAATAAATTAAATAGGACCAATATTCAGACAATATCTCACGCTGACCGAGTATTTATTCACGTGACCAATCGAAAAGGTAAAGATATTTCAGATATGTCTTGCCGAGACGTTGAAGACAAGATTGAAATGATTGATGAGGTAATGAATACTGATGTCAACAATGTTATGGAACAGGGTGACAGGAATAGTGATCAAGTCGTCAGTACTACATCGATATCTAACAAATCTCGAAGAGGAATAGCTTTGATTAAAAACCTTGAAGGAGACGCTTATATTTCAACTGCTATAGCCCGACAACCTAACACGCAACACATCATTACACCGAGTGATATCAGTAAAAAGGACGTCAAAAATTCGACGATATTCGAATCCAATGCTAGTTACCAAGAAGACGCTGTGCCATTACATAATGGACGGGTTGCAAAGACATTCAGTATTTATGAAAACAATGGAAGTAACATAGACACCAGTATGTCAGCTATGTCAACTACAAATCCGCAACACATCATAGCTGATAACATTGTCAAGGGTGTCAAAAATTCGATGATGTCCAATGCTGAAAGCGCTGAGACATCCAGCAACTTCATAAATAACCATGAGATCAGTAACCGAGCGACATCAAGCACAAATTCCCTGGAATATTTTGTCCCGGTTGATTTCATTGAAAAGGGCCTCAGCAATTCAAGGTTAGTTAAGGGTAACATGAGTGTCTCTACACCACTGAAGGAAGAACCGTACAATACTTTAAGGACATCCAGCATTGATCCTGGAGAAGTTATGGACTCCGAAGGTACTGAGACGAATGAATACCATGATGTACGAGAGTCAGAGGTTTTAATAAACTGGAGTGAAAATTGTGGCAGACAAAACGAAGAACTAAGAAGAGTTGGTATCATGAAGTATTGCAATTATGTGGCCAAGGTAAGAATGATATCCTCCTCTTCCCTGCCTGTCGTTTTGATTGTTTGTTTGTCTGTTTGTTTGTTTGTTTGTTTGTTTATTTGCTTACCTGTCTGTCAAGTTGCATGTCTGTCTATCTCTCTGCCTTTCATCATTACAATATATTATATTGTTTTTATATGCCGGGTCCTTGTAAAGCAGTTTTTAAAGAAGAGTTATTGCATTTAATTTAATATTTTATCTCTCTCTCTCTCTCCATGCATTCCTTCGATTCCTTGACAGTCAATCTTAATGCCTGTTAGTACGCATGTTGATTTTTGTATCTGCGTGTCTGACCAGCAGTGTTTGCAACTCATGCTTGTTTTCGTGGTTGTCAGCATGCATGTGATTGCTATGATTTTCTTTGTCTATCTGTCTGCTGCATGATGCCATCATCTGCGGCAGTGCCTGGCTGTTTGTCTATCCGCCTGTCTATGCATTCCAGTCAATTCGTTTTATATAGTTTCTCTACATTTTTCTTCTAATTTTCCTGTTTACTTGTCTACTTGTTCATCTACCACCTCTGTTTCTTTATATTCTAATTCAATACTATGTTACTTAATATACCATAATTATATTTTTGTGTTTTTCTATTACAAGGTGATTTACGCTGCACTGTTTCTCTCACGGCTACCCACAATGATTGTTTACCTCGGATACGACGTGAAATGTGCGATGAAGGAACAAACCACTTTCGCGAATTGCACACAGGAATTCCTTGTCCCAAATCCGAAAAATTGGGTGATATTCTTTAAAGGAATATCAACTGTATCCTCATTCACACTACTCTTTATAGTCTGGTCCAATCGCGAAAAACTAAACTATCATTTCCATAGATCACTTAAACGATTAATAAGTAAGGCGTCTTTTTGGCGGACAAATGTTTTGTTTGCCTTGACATTCGTGTATTATATCATCCGTATAGATGGTTCAGACTTAAAATTGTCAATCGCGCTTTTGACATGGTGGCCAGCCACACTTCTTGTTGTGTACTGCCTGAATTACCTGCGTCCCGTAGATTTACCTGATCTCTGGTTTACTCTTGGTTACTGGTTCACTATTCTTATATACTGTGCGGAAACGTTTTGCGTAGTTGTAGCCGTAACGCTGGCTGCATACCTAAACATAATTCCTTTGGTTAACAAGAAGAATGTGGATTACAAGATTAAAGCGTTTGCGTCTTTGGTTGTTATGACGAGAGTGGCTTTCACCTCGCACTTGTTATCTTTCTTTTGGCACAAAATATTTCATGGAGGAAAAGATTATTTTAAATCCTAGTCGCTATGCTGGTTTTGTTACCCCAGCATCAACTTGCTATCACTAGAAAATATTTTGAGTTGAATCTATTGCAGTCGAACTTATCTAATACGGACATTGCAATTGAAGGCGACAGAGCACACAAGTGTCCGTGAGACTCCGTATTAAAGGGATGTCCAACTGTTCGTTTTAAAACGGTTCTGTGCATTGTCAAAAGTGAAACTTACCTTCTTCATGGAGGTAATTTACCCTTGTCCCTTTCATTTTGGCTCATTCCAACATCATAACCCCGAGTAACATCACAATAGGGATTATGAGGATTATTATATGTTACTGAATCGAAAGATTTCATGCTTTGGCAGTGAGACTATATATAGTATAGTATATATATTATTTTTATTGAATATTTATTCATAATTGGCTTGCCAAGACAAACCATTAAAAATATGAGGACAATAATGTGACCTTACTTTGGCCGAGTACTTCAGCTAATCTACAGATAACTAGTCTTATTCAATTAGCTTAAATAAGAGTAGAACCAAACGTCGTTATTGCAATACTATATAGTACATAGGCGATACGTGACGACACGACTTAGAGAAAAACCTACGATAGTAAAGATTTTGGGGTAAGCCACCTTAATATATTTTCTCAATCTTATGGTATTGGCCATTGAGCGGTTTCTCACATTTCGTGAACCAGAACACATGCACACAATATATTAGAAAATTCCTTGCCATGTATGTGATAAGCCTGCGTTATATAGGCAAGCATGCAGAAAGAATAGCGGAGTTCAAGGTTTTCGAAGTCATTGGCTAGGGGGTGCAAACACATTGGGGCGAGTGCGTGGCCGACGCCATACCCCATACAAATCCCACCAAGGAATGAGAAAATTACGTGTGCATATTTTGTCAAATTTCTCCCGATGGATTGAAGAAATCAACCAATCAAATCTGTATTTAAACATAGTGGTTTCATCAGGCTTTACAATAAGTTTTAATCTATACATTAATATAACATGCAATAATAAAATATACCTAATTATGTTGGAAATCTATTTTACATTATACCTGTTTTCCATGAATGCCGTGCCTATCGAATATGATCTTTCAGCATTTGTCGAAATTCATTCAGAGATTCCGCTTGTCTTATACTGCTGGGTAAACTGTTCCATAAAGCCGCACCACTATATATAGCTAAAGCTATTTTTAAGATAATTGGTGCGGGGTAAAGGAACAGAAAATTTGTTCACAGAGTCTCGATGCAAGTAAGAAGTTACATCGTTGCGATATGAAAATTTAGAACATAGATATTCGGGAACGAGGTTATTTAAAGATTTAAAAACCATCAAAGCCTTTTGAATTTGATATTTTTGTTTAGATTATCCCACCCTAGCTTTTCCAATAAGCTATTGGCATCGGCGTCAAAATTAGAAAAGGTCATCACTCGTGTTGCACGGTTTTGAAGTTCTGAAGTTTATTTTATGAAGTTTTACCACAATTTCCCCACACAATATTACAGTAGTCAAAATTTGGTTGTATATATAAGAGCTTGATAAATAATGTGCAATGTTTTCAATGAAACAAATGACCTTAATCGCTTGATGACACCGATACCTGAAGCAATTCGTTTTTTTAATTTATCGATATGACTACTCCAAGCAAGATTTTCGTCAATTAAGACACCAAGTGGTATTCCATTTATTTCAAAAATAGGATTTTCAGGAAAAGTACTTCAACGCTGCCTCGACCCAATTAACATGCATTCAGTTTTAGTCATATTTAGAGTAAGTTTATTAGATATTAACCATTTATTAACGTTTTCCAAAACTTCATTAAGTTGGAACTGAATGGTACTCGTATCGCTACCAGCGTATGTAAGATGAGTATCATCTGCCGCATACATCCTAGCATGCGAATTAGACAAACAATTTGGTAAATCATTGATAAATACCAAAAACAGGAGCGGGCCTAAAATCGTTCCTTGAGGAATTCCGCACTTAAGAGTACATTTCTTAGAAAGAGAACCATTAACAAAACATTTCTGCGTGCGGTCTTCCAAATATGACTTGAACCATTTGAAGGCAACTCCATGAATTGCATAATTTTTGAGCTGAGACAAATACTACGGCATTGACATTTCCACGATCAATATTGTAGGCCCAACTATCAGTAGCCTCAAGTAAGGCCATAAGCGTTGAATGCAAAGAACGAAAGCTCGACTGGTGTTTTGTTAGTAAATTATGTTCAAACATGTATACATAAAGTTGATTATAGATTATTCTTTCGAAGGCCTTGGCCATTACTGAAACCACTGAAATTGGGCGGCAGTTATTCATTTCATTCCGTGTACCTTGTTTAAAGATTGGAGTAACTTTGGCACATTTCCAATCTTCGGGAAATATACCGAATGTTAATGAGATGTTAAAAATATTGGTAATAGAATTAGAAATAAGATCAGCACATTGTCGAATAAGTCTGGAAGAAATCTATGATTTGCATAGTTGGCTTAACAATGATCATGCATTGTTTGTCTGGGTGAATTGAAACCTTTTATCGGTATTAATGAGATAATCAGTGTAACTCGTATCGCTACTGCTCACTGGAATCTCACTAGCAAGTTTATTTTATTTTATTTTACAGATTTTGCCATTGAACACAATACACTCTATTACATAAAATTAGATACAAAATATACTACATGGCTGGAATTACCACACAGAGATTAGTTCTCCAATAACGGGATTCCAAAACATTCGAAATACAAAATAAACATTGAAAAGTACAGTATGACAGACTTTCAGACAGACAGACAGACAGACAGACAGACAAACAGACAAACAAACAAACAAACAAACAAACCGACAGACGTGCAGATCAACAGATCAACGCAAACGAATACAACGGATTACAAACAACGATATGCAAGACAAGTTATATGACAGTAAATTTAACAGCATGTTCGATTCGATAAGTTTTTCAATGGGCGAGTTGTGTGACACTTTACACAAACAGACTTAAATGTTCTTGGATCTTCAGGATTGTAAATTTCCTTAGTGAGATCCTTATAATGTTCCATTAAGCAAGATTTGAAAGAAACCACGTTTTTATTGGTTTCTCTGATTGAACAGGGGAGTGTGTTCCACACATTGGCAACTCTGACGTAGTAGCTGTTTTGGAAGCTTACTGTCTTGCACTTGGCTACCTCGAGTAAAATGCCATTGGTTGTATTGGCATTTCGTGTTTCTCGAGCGGGAATCTTGATGGAGATGTTACTATCAGAGTTGGAAATGACGCACTTGTAGAGATACACCAGATCTAAAAACTCGTGCCAGTAACATATAGGGATGATGCCGATGGTGATCAATCTTTCCTTGTATGAGATGTCCGTTTGGTATGGCAATGACAAAATAAATTTGGTGGCACGTCGCTGCACACGTTCAACGGTCAAGATGTTGTTGACCGTCTGGGGTGCCCACACTTGACTACCATAAGCCAGCTGACTTCGAACCATGGTCAAGTAAAGTACCTTACGAATTCTTTGCTGGCGAATATGGAACGCTGTTCGCTTGACGAAACCTAACATTTTGTTAGCTTTGGTCGATATCTCTTGCACCTGCTTGTTCCATTTCAGATCGTTTGTGGTAATTATGCCAAGATCTTTCTGACTGGACGATTGTTGTATTGGAGTGTCTGAAATAGTGTACTGTGTGATTGTCGGTTGAAGAATTCGTGAAAAATGCATGACTACACACTTGGCGTGGTTTAAGTCCATCCTCCAGTCATGACACCAGTTGGTAATATTATCCAGATCTTGTTGCAAAATATTGGTGTCTTGGAGATTTCGAAGAGGACGGTGGCATTTCGTGTCATCGGCGAACATTGATACGGTTGTGTCGTGCGAGGTAAAGTCAGGAAGGTCGTTCACGTAGAGGAGGAAAAGGATTGGTCCAAGGATTGATCCCTGAGGAACTCCAGATAGCACTGGAAGTGGTTCAGATGTTACACCAAGAACAGTGACTCTCTGTAATCGCCCAGAAAGATAGTCCCCGAACCAGCGAAGAAGATTTCCTCGGATGCCAAAGTTGTGAAGTTTCACGAGTAAGAGATCATGGCTGACTTTATCAAAAGCTTTCGCGAAATCAAGATAGACAGTGTCAACTTGACCTCTTTTCTCTAAGATGTTGTGAATGTCGTGAAGAACATAAAGCATCTGTGAAGTTGTAGACTTGCCGTTTTGGAAACCGTATTGTAGATTATAAAGTTGGCTTGAGAGGTGATCAATAAGTCTATTGTATATGCAACGTTCAAACACCTTTGAAACCAACGACAAAAGCGATATTGGTCTATAGTTGGAAACTTCATGTAAAGGACTTTTCTTTGGAATTGGACTAATATTAGACAACTTCCACTCCCACGGCAGTTTTCCACAAGATAGACTCTTGTTGAAAAGTTCACATAAAGATGGACTGATATTAGCTGCGCAGCTTTTCAGCAATACCGCCGGAATTTTGTCAGGACCAGTTGCTTTGTCAACATCGAGATTTCTTAGTACAGAGCATACTTCTCCTTCAGTTAACTCAAGATCTGTGATGATTGTCAGATTAATCGAGTCATCGTCAGTAGAAACAGGGAAGCCATGAGTGTCATCGGATGGTTTAAACACCGAGTAGAAATAACTATTTAACAGGTTAGCTATGTCGATTGGATTTTCAGCTGTTGTGGAAGAAGAGTCTTGTTGAGTCCATGTCATTTTCCCAGGAATATTCGAGTGTTTGGAGGTGGCTTTAAACACTGACCAGAACTTTTTGCTGTTTGATTTTAACAATGATGGGAGAGATTGTATGTACTGTGTGCGTTTGGCTCGTTTAGGTCCTATTGTTGAAAAATACTCATTAAATGCATTAGATAAATCGGTTGGATTGGTTATAGAATTACAATCAAATTTTATTATTTAATAGAAGTTTTATGTGATTTACGAGACGTAAGGTCATTGATAATCTGCCTTGTCTTTCGAGAATTGCCATTGTGTTGCATAAAAGTATTCTTATAATAAGACTCTTTAGCAAGTTTAATTTCCTTATTAACAATATTTCGCAACTTTTCAAATTGTCCCAATCACGGGGGACAGTAGAGCGTATTGCTTTTATTTTGGCTATGTTACGATCATGCATGCGTTTCTTTAATTTAGATGTTATCCACGGAGAGTTCTCAGATCGAACACGCTTAGTTCGTATTGGAGCATGTTTATCAGCTATAGTTAAAAATTTCCTTTTCATTCAGCCCACATTATATTAGGGTCTTGAATGTTGGACAGATTATAATCCCAGTCTTGAGAGGAAATATGATTTCGGAAATTTTCTTGATTAAACTTCTTAAAGCTTCTATAGGCAGCTAATATAGTTACTTCCCTTACTAGATAATTTGCGTAGACATAGATTAGGCTATGATCACTAATACCACAATGTGAGACTCCTGAACAAACAACCTTTTCCGGATGGTTAGTGTAAATTAGATCGATCAAGGTGGAGGTAGTTTTCGTGATACAAGTATGCTCATTAATTAGTTGCTGAAGACCATATGTGTCGGTAATGTTCGACAGCAGATGAGCATTGTTGCATACTGAGTACTATTTTTAGCCAAATTACAGTTAAAATCTCCCATATCATTAAATAAAATTCGACATTTTCATCATCAAGTCGTCCAATAAGGGACTCAATAGAAGTAAATAATTCAACAGATATTGAACAACAAGAATCGTTCAATTTAATAATTTCTGATCCATTACTGGGTTTTTTCTGACATATGGACGGGATTTCATTTAATTCAAAGGCCGGGAAGTGTTAAATTACGGCGATTTCGTTGAGGTGTTTTGCGAGCTGTTTACGTACAGAAACAACATCGATTGTCGCGAGAATAAACGTTAAAATTGAAGAAATGTATAGCAAAATACAAGCTCTGTCATTCAGGAAAACAGATGAGGTACAAACGTGTAATTTGATATCACGTTCACACGGCCAACGCTGTTTTATTGCTCTAAAACCTGGTTTCAGTGGTGTCAAATAGCAGTGAATGAGTCGAGGTATTCAAAGCTGTATTTCGTCGCAGAAAGGATTAGTTATATATTTCTGAGAAATATAGTAAATTACGGACAAGAAACCTAATATAAAGAGTTTCAAACGCGTGTTTTTTATGGATGCAAAATAGGGCAAAACAGCAAAACAAAGTCTACACAAATCCTACCATCAGATGTGAGGAACATCAAATATTACCACAATCAGGATATATGCGGAGCAGGCAACTTGGTAGGAAGAAGATTTTCCACATATTAAAGAACAAGATGCCAATCAATTTGGTTCCACTGGCTGTTTGTATTTGCAGTGCTTTAGGCAACCTTCTTATTCAATTGTGTGACTGTGTAGTAGGCAATATGAACATTATACACTGTAGTGGTCTTTAGTCAGAACTACCTGAAATTTATATTTTACACAACATTCCATTGTGTAATTCAAACAGGTGTGTTTCTTGCATTTGTTGTAGCTCATGTGAAGCATTGCTGTTTGAACCAACATGGTCTTCAGCACAAAGCACATCTTAATATATAATGTCATGCAGTCATTTCTTATTCAGATACTGTGTTCAGCTCATAGAAAGTAAACTGTCTTAACCAAGTCTTATTCTGCCAATTAATAATGGACCAGTATCAGAGCATAAACATTTCAGAAACTGTTACAAACTGGGGGTTTTTTCTACAAATTATAACTATACATTTAACATGAACATCAATATTGATGGTGACAATATTAATGGCATGTTGCATTTTTACTCCATACACCTTGGGTGAGGATATTGACATTTTATACCCACCTCCATGGAATTTCCAGAAACAATGTTTTTCAAAGGTATCTGTGTCCCGTGTAATTTCAAAGACAATTTGGGGGAAATATCCCTTAGAAATGGATTCTTTTTACACCCTCCCTTGGAATTTTGGCCATTCCATTTAATATAAGCACCCCCACTATTGAGGGGTCCGTTCATAACCCCCTTAGAATAAAAAGAATTTAAAACCCACTTCAATATATTTTTTGGAAGTTGTCCCATAGGATATATTGTAAGTACGCCCTTAGGATATCGTTTTTGTCTGTTTGGATATCACTAAAATACCAAAATTTTGCCAGTTTGGGGGGAAATCATATACACTGCCCCCCAGGAAAAATTAGGATGAAACACCCTTCTTCTCCCATTGGATATCCAGACCCCTCAAATATAGGAGTTGGGCAACCTTGTACCCAGGGTATTTTCTCCCATACACTTGGGGGGTGACTATATTAAATGGAATGGCCCATTACAAATACAATAAGTCAATACTGAATTTGTAATAAATATATATATATTATAGATGTCAATATTCACCATTTGGCTTCACAGTTCACACGGCATTTGGCATTCCTCTGCAACTTTTATATCTTTAGTTTTATCATAACAACCAGTGTAACAGTTGATGATCCATTGATAGTAACTCCATATAGTCAATAATTATTCATGACAAGCATTGACTCTCCATTAGATAAGTCAATGTACAATACATAAATCAGGCACAGCAGAACAAACCAGGTATAAATATTCTTGAAATATTGGAACCTACATTTTTAACCAGGGGTAATTTTATTCTGATAGAAATAGAATGATAGCGGCGAAATATAGCCTCGAATACCTCGGCGAAGAGACGCTATTAAGTCTTCATTGTTATTTGACACCACTGAAACCAGGTTTTAGAACAATAAAATAGCATTGGCCAAGTGAACGTGATATCAAATTACATGTTTGCACCTCATCCGTTTTTCTGAATGATAGATCTTGTGTTTCGCTTTAAATTTCGTCAATTTTAACGTTTGATCTCGAGACAATCGATGTTGTTTCTGTACGTATACAGCTCGCAAAACACCTCAACAAAATCACCGTATTTTAAAACTTCCCGTTCTTTGATTCAAATAAAATCCCGTCCATATGTCAGAAAAACCCCAGTAAGCGATCAGAAATTACTAGAAATACACTCATGCAGAATCCCCTCGCCTATTCGAACTCAGGAACATACTTCCCAAAATGTATTGTAACATGAAGTATTCCGTCAGTCATTGTAACCATAGCAACACGCAATTTTTTACTTTTGGTACAAAATGATAAAATAGTAATATAATATTTGTACTTGTAGCTATAAACTTATGAATTGTCCCACTATATAAAGTAGATATGTTATTACGTACTCTTTTAGCTTTGGTTTGCTGTAAAATTTAACCTTAGACATTTCATAAAAACGTCAAATATTTTCAGAAAACTTCAACTGTTTTTTGACAGTATAATTTTTTAAATTTATCTTTAAAATAGTTTCTGACATTGCGTTGTTTCTTCAAAATTCAAATTTAAACTTGCTAAAATACCTTTTAGGTTTAATCGATATTATATTAATAACCTCACAGAGTGACATACGCTTTTGCAAATCCACAAACTAAAATATGCAAAATAGACACTTACCCGTTTAAAACACTTCAAAAGTGTGCTTTTTTCAGCCATTCGACTGTTTCTCGTTTATCTTCTTTTGAAGGCTCTTATTCATCGGTATGTTTTTCCAATAGCCCGAGTATTAAAAATCATTTTTGATGCATATATTAACAAAATATTTATCCGTAAATCTTTAAATGTTTATCCGTATGTTTCTCTCGACCTGACTAGCGCATGCGTATAACGTAGAAAACCTTGAACCGTCCATGGCATCGCGGCGGACGACTTTGGATTCCGCTATGTTTTCACATACCCGGGTGTAAATATCCGAGCGGAATTAGTACCCTCGCACGGCGCTTCGCGCCGGCTCGGGGATTAAATAGAACGATTTTTCAATCCATCGGGAGAAATTGGACAAAATATGCAAACGTAATTTTCTCACTCCTGGTTGGGATTTGTATGGGGAATGGCGTTGCCTGGCCCCAATGTTTTTGCACCCCCTGGTCTTGAATTCCTCTATTAAATTTTGCCGAAACAATCTTGACCTGGCTGAAGTTCTGTACTGTAATGGTTACTTATTGAAATTTCGCCATTATATATATATTTGAATAGAATGCATGAAATCTTTAATTTTCTAATAAATTATCTGCAGCGCATAATGCAATGTAATCTATTAACATTTAACAATAATGTATATTAGAAATTGGTTATTGCCGGACCCTCTTTGCAAGCACAGAACATTTTCTTCTTGTATAATATACAAAGCATAGTCAATGAGATTGGATTCTAAAATTAGGCAAACTTGGATTGCTAGAACTGTGTTGCACAGGCGGCACACAATATATAATAAATAATATAGATTTTTGTGTCTGTTTAATGCAGCTATTGACATTGTGTGGTTTTCTACTTATATATTTACATAATATTGTTTGAATATAGCTTCATAACAATGGCGCTATATCTTCCGCTTCAGCATTATTCTCCGATTCCTATTGTTGTGAAACAGAATAATATATTAAATAGGTCTGCAAGGTTTCTTAAATATCATTTATCGAAAGCTATCCTGGTTGCGAACATGTTCAATCTTACTACTGCCATTATAATTATCTCAATCGTCTGGTTTCAGTGAAAGAGATTTGTATTTTGTTTTTCCTAGTGACTTCTAATGGTTTATCAGGTTACTTTTGAATCGTTCGAACTGTGTTATTGACATATGAAAGAGGAAAAGCCTTTGTCAATGCATTCATTAGTGAGACATTAGAGCTGATATTCCTTAATAAAAAATACTATAAATTGAATTCATGAAGTTTTCTCAATCTGAAATGGTTTTAGTCTTTACATCAACAGTGAAGCAATTTCACAATGTGGAAGTCAATTTTCTAGTCGTGTTGGAAAATGTACCCGGTTATGGCGTACCTGCAGTAAAATGTAGGAAATTGGTGCTTAAATTTTGATGTTTGTTAATACCCCATAACACACGAGAAGGAGTACTGTAGTTCCCGTACGTCATTAGCAAGCAGACTTAATCTTAGATACTTCAGTGTAATAATATGTGATCTGTTAAATGCAGCAAATTGACTTTGCATGTGTGCTCATGTGCTTAAGATTTACATATTAATGTTTGAATATGTCTGCATAACTATGGTGGTACATCTTTCGTTTCAGCAACATGTCATAGTTTGACATATACAGGCTTGCTGTGCGACAAAATAATATGTCAAATAGGTCAGAAACGTTTCTTTAATATAATTTAACAAGACTGCCTTCTTAGCGAGAATCTCCAATCTTCCCAGGGCAAAGATATTTTCAATCTCAAGTTGTAAATATCTCGTCTGGTTTCAGTGAAAAAAGTTTGTATTGTATTTATACTGCTGTTTTGCCTGGCTTATAATATACCCTGGGTTTCTCAGAACAGTTGAACTATATATCCCACGCAATTTTTCACTTAATTAGTTTGGCTGATTAAATTTAGTAATCAGTTAGCCTGTCGTTAAGCTAATTAACTAATCTAATCTGTATTAGCATGCAGCGGTATATACGGTTTCCCTCTACGCAGTTCTATTTGCAGGAGAGTAATAAGAGACAGCCTCAAAATATTTCTTTACTATTTCACTTTCTGAAACTTTTGAAATAGCCTTTAAAGTTGGGATACATTCGCGCCTCGTTCCAGATCTATTCGCTCACTTGAAAGTTCGAATGTGAAACATATCAGTTAATTTGTAGAATGCGAGTTTACAAAATAGAATGTCAGATTGCATCGCAATATTGCCCCTTATGGTATGCAGTATAGAATTGCCTTGAATAATTACGCCACTAAATTGGAAATCAAATTACATGGATTACTAATAATATTATACTGATTTTAGGAATCGAAAATAGAAAATGGAAATGTAGGCTACTATTTCAAACAATAGTCCCTATAATACATTGTCTGGAAACGCGGCAAACTTGAAGGTTTATACAGTAGCCATGTGCGCGGGTTGATGTTGATGGTGTACTGAAAGTGCACGTTTTCTTTGTTTTACAAATGTTAATATCCACCTGTACATTAGTAAAGATGATCTGTACTGTAGGTTATAATGCAATGTGATATAATTAGTTAAAAATGACTGCAAGAGAAGAGCGGTTCATGCACCCTGACAACGAACACAGATTTTCACTAATGTTATAATAACCTGAACTATAGTCAATCGAGATACGTTGTTCATATTAATTTTAGCAAACTCGCTTGAAATCGTTTAACCTATTATGATTTAATGATTTAATGATTTAATGATTTAATAAGATTCGGCTACTATTTAAATACAACATATAGAGCCAGGGAATTCGCCACAGGTTTCCCCAATTACGGCGATCCCAAATAAGCTTGAGTTAAATTAATGTACAACACAAATCGATACTGCGATTTATAAATAATACTCCTCAATATACAGAATGTCCCAAAAACGCTCCCACTCTATTTTTTCAATTGTGGTATTACAATGTTAGTTTTAAAGCAAGATTCGGATTTTTATACTAAGTTGAATTACGGACATATCATGTCAATCTATTGATGTTTGACCGAACAAAATACCCAACTATTTGACGTCTAGAATCACTTTACCAGGCGACACCACTATTCTGACTTGTCCAAATATGCAAATTCAAAAGGAATTCAATTTTAGCGCATTTCCTTTTCCTAGTTTGGCAGGGTTTCTGGCTGATTCTTTTAGTGATTTTTACATGAAACGAATCTTGATGATAACGATCACAATCGCCATTCTCTAAAAATACCTTCTAAAAGGATTGCACTACTTTAAACCTATTTTCCATAATTTGGACAAGTAGGAATACTTGTGTGGTCACCTTAAGTGATTCTAGAAGGCGAATGGTTGGCTAATTTCATCAGACAAATATCAATGGATTGACGTGATATGATAGTCATTAAATCCAGTATGAAAACCTGAAACTTTTATTGAAGCTAAGTAAACATATATTAATATTACAAAATGTACTTGGGACCGACTCTATAGCTGTATACAGTCATTGTATAAGTGCGTGAAGATTTCCATCCAAATAGTTTATTAGCTTTACCTACGAATAAATATTTAGCCATTCCACCGTGTGCGAATCTATTTTCCTTGATGGCAAGAAATAATGGTATATTAATATTAAAATCCAAAATTTAATTACGAGCGACGTGAATGTATAAGTACTAGGTATGAAGATGAAACAACAATATATTGTAGGAAAATGGTGATTTAATTCTTATTCGCACACGAAAGGGATATAATTCCCATAGGTCAGTAACACATAGAATTTTTCTTAAATATATTCATTGTTATTAGTCCTGTAGATAAGTATAATATTTGTAAAAATATGTAGTCTGTTCTTTGTAGTCTCTGACAATGTGCACTTACATGTAGTACCTGCTTAAGATTTACATATGACTGCATAACTATGATGCTACATCTTCCGTTTCAGCAAAATTCTCGACTCCTATTGCTGTGCAACAAAATAATATATCCCTTGGAAATGGTTGTTTTTACCCCCTCCCTTGGAATTTCCAAGCCAAAAAAGCTTAACCCTTCCAAGGTCTTTGTCCCGGAGGTGTGCGGACTGGGCCATTCCATTTAATATAGGCACCCCCACTATTGAGGGGACCGTTCATAATCCCCTTAGGATAAAAAGAATTTGAAACCGCCTTCAATACATTTTTGCGAAGTTGCCCCATAGGATATTGTAAGTACGTAAATTTTTCCATTTTGGGGGGAAATCATATAAGCTACCCCCTAGGAAAAATTAGGATGAAACACCCTTCCTCCCCCATTGGATATCCAGACCCTTCAAATGTAGGGGAGGGGCAACCTTGTACCCAGGGTATTTTCTCCCATACACTTGGGGGGTGACTATGTTAAATGGAATGGCCCCATTAAAAATACAATAAGTCAATACTGAATTTGTAATAAATATATATATATATTCTCGCTGTAAATATTCACCATTTGGATTTCACAGTTGACACGGCATTTGGAATTCCTCTGCAACTTTTATATATTTAATTTAGTTTTATCATAACAACCAGTGTAACAGTTGATGATCCATTGATAGTAACTCCATATAGTCAATAATTATTCATGACAAGCATTGACTCCCGATTAGATAAGTCAATCAGCATTTGCATTTCTTATTTGTACAATACATAAATCAGGCAGAGCAGAACAAACCAGGTATAAATATTCTTGAAATATTGGAACCTACATTTTTAACCAGGGGTAATTTTATTCTGATAGAAATAGAATGATAGCGGCAAAATATAGCTTCGAATACCTCGGCGATGAGACGCTATTAAGTCATTCATTGCTATTTGACACCACTGAAACCAGGATTGTTGGCCAAGTGCACGTGATATCAAATTACATGTTTGTACCTCATCTGTTTTCCTGAATGATAGATCTTGTGTTTGGCTTTAAATTTCGTCAATTTTAACGTTTGATCTCGAGACAGTCGATGTTGTTTCTGTACGTAAACAGCTCGGAAAACACCTCAACAAAATCGCCGTATTTTAAAACTCTCCGGCCTTTCATTAAAATAAAATCCCGTCCATATATCTGAAAAACCCCAGTAAGCGATCAGAAATTATTAAATTGAACGATTCTTCAATCCATCGGGAGAAATTGGACAAAATATGCAAACATAATTTTCCCACTACTTGTTGCGATTTGTATGGGGAATGGCGTTGGCCACGCACTCGCCCAAATGTTGTTGCACCCCCTGGCCAATGGCGTCTAAAACCTTGAATTCCCCTATTAAATATTGGCGAAACAATCTCGACCTGAATATTCTGTACTGTAATGGTTACTTACTGAAATTTCGCCATTATATATTTGAATAGAATGCATGAAATCTTTAATTTTCTAACAAATTATCTGCAGCGCATAATGCAATGTAGTCTATTATTACCACTTAACAATAATGTATATTAGAAATTGGTTATTGCCGGACCCTCTTTGCAAGCACAGAACATTTTCTTCTTGTATAATATACAAAGCATAGTCAATGGAGATTGAATCTTAAAATTAGGCAAACTTGGATTGCTAGAACTGTGTTGCACAGGCGGCACACAATATATAATAAATAATATATATTTTTGTGTCTGTTTAATGCAGCTATTGACATTGTGTGGTTTTCTACTTATATATTTACATAATATTGTTTGAATATAGCTCCATAACTATGGCGCTATATCTTCCGTTTCAGCATTATTCTCCGATTCTTATCTCTCTATTGATGGAAAGATCTGGTCTAGTGTGACATCAGAGCTGATATTCCTTAATATAAACTATAAATTGAATCCATGAATTTTTCTCAATCTGAAATTATTTTAGTCTTTACATCAACAGTGAAGCCATTACACATGAATGTGGAAGTCAATTTTCTAGTCGTGCTGGAAATTGTTTTTTGTTAATACCCCATGACACACCAGGGGCCGGTTGTATCAAAGGTGGATAAGTTATCCGGTGGATAAGTCTTATCCGATGGATAAATCTTCTATCCAATGGATAGTTATCCGTTGGATAAAAATGTGTTGTATGAAGCACGGATAGCAGGGTGGATAGCTATCCGTCGGATAAGCTTAAATTTAACCGGGGAAAACCGGATTTTCCTGAAATTTCTTACCTCAACGTCAGCTGTTGCTGAGCTTTTGTGAACTTTATAATTTAACTTGTATAAAATCCATCCATATCTTGAATTAACTTGCGATAAATTTCCCGTTGTTGGTTGTATTGTTCTTTTTCAGTCCGTCGTCACTAGTTAGTATTATTATAATCAGACTTGTACAATTTTGTTGTACATTTTCATAGTACGTGAAGTACGTGTGGTGTTTTTATTCACTAGCTAGCATTCCACGATCTTTGTTTTAATATGCGAAGACAACAGCAGAGGCAGAAATTGTTTAGTATATGAGTTGAGTATACTTTTCCCTGTAGAATGCATTAAATATTTTGTTCCTTGACCTTGCCCACATTTCATAACAATTTTAAGAACATTTTCTCTCAAGTTTTGATTGGTTAATCAAAGCGAACGAACAAAATTCGCCGTCTTGTTGTCTATTGCCTAATTTTGTTTGATTTTCCAAGTTGTATCTTCGGTACGTTCATCGTGTTTTTAAACTGACTAAAAGTGAGAAATTTACTGCAGACGAAGACACTGCCACCGACATTATTGCATTTCTGTCTCAATCCGACCCTCTCACATCCGAAATATTTACTGTTTTGTCTTGGAAGTAGAAGTGGATAGTGGATTTAAACTACCTCCGGACCTCGGATAAATTTATCCTACGGATAGTGCTTTTTTATCCGCTGTATATAACGCTATCCAAGCTTGGTACAACGCAGTTTTTACTCTGGATAAAATTTATTCGCCGGATAGCGACTTATCCGCCGGATAGTGACTTATCCACCTTTGATACAACCGGCCCCAGAAGGATATATGTACTGTAGTTCCCATACGTCATTAGCAAGCAGACTTAATCTTAGATATATATTAAATGAATAAATACTTATTCTTCTAAGAAACTTCAGTGAAATAATATGCGATCTGTTAAATGCAGCCAATTGACTTTGCATGTGTGCTCATGTGCTTAAGATTTACATATTAATGTTTGAATATGACTGCATAATTATGGTGCTACATCTTTCGTTTCAGCAACATGTCATAGTTTGACGTATACAGTATCTTGCTGTGCGACAAAATAATATATCAAATAAGTCAGCAATTAAAGTTTCTTTGATATAATTTAACCAAAACTGCCTTTTTAGCGAGAAACTCCAATCTTCCCAGGGCAAAGATATTTTTCAATCTCAAGTTGTAAATATCTCGTCTGGTTTCAGTGAAGAAGGTTTGTATTCTATCTATACTGCTGTTTTTGCTTGGATTGTAATATACCCTGAGTTTCTCAGAACAGTTGGACTAGCTATATCGCACGCAATTTTTCACTTAATTAGTTTTGGCTGATTAAATTTAGTAATCTGTTAGCCTATCGTTAATCTAATTAACTAATCTAATCTGTATTAGCAGCGGTACGGTTCCCTCTGCGCAGTTCTATTTGCAGGAGAATAATGAGAGACACAGCCTCGAGTATTTCTTTATTATTTCACTTTGCGAAACTTTTGAAATAGCATTCAAAGTTAGGATACATTCGCGCGTCGTTCCAGATCTATTCGTTCACTTGTAAGTTCGAATGTGAAACATATCAGTTTGTAGAATGCGAGTTTACAAAATAGAATATCAGATTGCATCGCAATATTGCGCCCTATGGTATACAGCATAGAATTTCCTTGAATAATTACGCTACCAAAGTGGAAATCAAATTACATCGATTACTAATATACTGATTTTAGGAATCGAAAAAACAAAATGGAAGTGTACTATTTCAAACAATAGTCCCTATATATAATACAGTGTTTGAAACGCGGCAAACTTGAAGGTTTGTAGCCATGTGCGTGGGTTGATGTTGAATGTGTACTGAAAGTTCACGTTTTCTTTGTTTTACAAATGTTAATATTCACCTGTACGGATTTTATTGGCTTCTTCCTTCATTATGCTGAGAGAACAATGTGTTTACTGAGCGTCAATGTGCACAAACATGAACAACAACATATAACAAAAGGTTTAGATGCGTTTCCAGACACTGTGTTATAGGGACTATGTTCAAACCAATCAAACGAATATCGGAATTGGAATCGAAGAAACAAAAATGGAAAAAAATACGAAAACCCCATCCCATCGACGTACAGTTTCGCATACTTGCATAATTATTAAACATGGTCTGTACTGTAGGTTATAATGCAATGTGATATAATTAGTTTAAAAATGTCTGCTAGAGATGAGCGGTTCATTCACCCTGACAACAAACACAGATTTGCACTAATGCTACAATAACAACTATGGTGAATCGAGATCGGTTGTGCATCTTTAGCAAGCTCGCTTCGAATCGTTTAACCTGTTATATTGAACGATCAATGATTAAAATCAATGTAATCGATACTGCGATTTATAAATAATATTCCTCAATATACAGGATGTCCCAAAACGCGCCCACTATATTTTTTCAATTGTAATATTACAATGTTATAGTTTTAAAACAAGATTCGGATTTTTATACTAAGTTGAATTACGGACATATCATGTCAATCAATATTTTACTTAACAAAATACCCAACTATTTGACGTCTAGAATCACTTAAGCTGGCGACACCAATATTCTGACTTGTCCAATTATGCAAACTAAAAAGGAATTCAATTTTAGGGCATTTCCATTTCCTGGTTTACAAGGGTTTCTGCCTCATTCTTATACTGATTTTTACATGAAACGAGTCTTGATGATAACGATCACAATCGGCGTTCTCTAAAAATATCTTCTAAAAGGATTGAAATATTTTAAACCTATTTCCATAATTTGGACAAGTAAGAATACTTGTGTGGTCACCTTAAGTGATCCTAGAGGGCGAATGGCTGGCTAATTTCATCAGACAAATATCAATGGATTGACGTGATATGATAGTTATTCAATCCAGTATGAAAACCTGAAACTTTTATTGAAGCTTAAGCCCGGCGCACACTAGTGCAAGTTGTACGCACAGATGTCATTCGTGACCAATTACGTGCGACGAAAATCCTAGTGTGCGGGGAAAATATACAGGATTTTTGTCACTCGTGTCGTGAACAACAAATATCAAACGTGTTTGATATTTTCTGTCATTCGTGACAAAAATTCCTCGCAGCAAAGAAGTGCGCATGCGTGTTATTTCCCAAAACAACATGGCGGATAGTGAACAAACACTTGCAGCTAGCGACAGGAATTGCGGCGGGCGTTCATTGGTCAATATTCTTCGTTCTTTAAATGACTAGAAAGGCGGTATATTTAGCATTATATATAGTGGTTTATTGCAATTGCATTCAGCGAGCTAGTCGGTGGCGTAGTGGTTTAGGGCGTGCGCTGGCTACAGTTTCTTAGAGCGGCTGTTCAAGCCCGGTCAATCCCGGCCAAAACTTTTTTCTCACTTAAATTATTTTTTCTTTCAAATAATTTTTTCCGACTTGTTTTAACCCCAAAATTCCTTTTCAGACATTTCTGGTTAGGGTTAGGTTAAGGGTTGGAGGTGGGAAAGGTTTATTTTATAAGTATTTGACTTAACTATAGTCAGGCAAATGCCCGCCGCAATTCCTGTCGCTAGCTGCAAGTGTTTGTTCACTATCCGCCATGTTGTTTTGGGAAATAACACGCATGCGCACTTCTTTGCTGCGAGGAATTTTTGTCACGAATGACAGAAAATATCAAACACGTTTGATATTTGTTGTTCACGACACGAGTGACAAAAATCCTGTATATTTTCCCCGCACACTAGGATTTTCGTCGCACGTAATTGGTCACGAATGACATCTGTGCGTACAACTTGCACTATAGTGTGCGCCGGGCTTTAGTAAACATATATAGTAATATTACAAAATGTACTGGGGGCATTTTTGGGACACTCTATAGCTGTACGGTCATTATATAAGTGCGTGAAGATTGCCATCCAAATAGTTTATTAGCAGTTACCTACGAATAAATGTATAGCCATTCCACCGTGTGCGAATCTATTTTCCTTAATGGCAAGAAATAAAGCTACATTAAATATTAAAATTCAAAATTTAATTACGAGCGACGTGCATGTATCAGTACAAGGTATAAAGATGTAACAACAATATATTGTAGGAGAATGGTGATTCAATTCTTATTTTTTGTAAAATAAGCCGTAAACGCACACGAAAGGGATATAATTCCCATAGGTCAGTAACACATAGACTTTTCCTTAAATATATTCATTGTTATTAGTCCTGTAGATAAGTAAAGTATTTGTAAATATATGTAGTCTGTTCTTTGTAGTCGCTGCCAATGTCCACGTAGTACCTGCTTAAGTTTACATATGACTGCATAACTATGATGATACATCTTCCGTTTCAGCAAAATTCTCGACCCCTGTTATTATGCAACAAAATAATATATGAAATATGTTGTAGACTTTTTTATTTCATTGAGCAAAAGTTGTCCTCACAGTGAACATCTTCAAACAGAAAACAAACACACAAAATTGGATATTTTGATTGCATTGGAAAATGGCACTCTCAATATACTAATAAATTGCTTTGACTGCTTTGCATAATACCCTCCCAAAATAGTAGCTATATATTCTATTTTACGAATTAATATAAAAAATGGAAGTTGATTATTGCAAACAGAATATCGGGATTGCAATCAAAAAGCAAAACTTCTGAAGAAGTGATAGAACTTCCTAACTATTTGCATACAGTATTGGATGCCAAATTTTGGCAAACCAGTGTAACCTAAATATTACCTTATGTCGTTATGAATACTAAATTACTTAATGAAAACTTATTAATATAGTTGGTCTGAATGGAGTAATATCGTTCTATTTCTTCAACATGATCTGTAACGAACGATATCCTACATGTACATGACTCTGATTGCTAAATAATTCCGCATGTGATGTGGCACTCTGTTTGCAAGCACATAAGCCTGCTTCACACGAGTGAGATTGGCATATGCCGAAATACAAAAGAAAACTTTCCCCCTAGGACTTAAAAAAGCAAAATGTCTTTTGTTCCCGCTTTGATTATGCTTAGAGGCTTGTGCTTATGCTTTGCCGATTGCCTAGAAATGCAACCCGAAACCTATAGCCGCTGTTGCCCCAGCGACTAATTAATTGATATAAGATAGCCATACTTTCGCACCTGTACAAAATTTGACTTCTAATTAAGCATGCCAAGAAATAATGCAGTATTAAGATAGCAAATTAAATCAAAATTTAGAGTAACATATAACTTATTGGATTCTTCTGAACCCAATATGCCAAAATATTAAGTCGTGACTTCAATACTGGGCGCGAGACCGAAATCGAGCCCAATATGGCAACTCGATGCTTAATATTTCGCCATATTTCCGACGATGAATCCAATGGATGTTTTATTATATTGAATGAACTAATTTGTCATATACTTTCTAAGCGAGAATAATACAGCAACAACAATGCGATAAAACTACAAGGACAACATGTATGACACCTCGGCCTCGAATTTGCTTAAAAGCCAAAAGGAAACATATACAATTAAAGAAAACAAAAGTGAGCCTTACTAATACTAATATGTGTATGTTTCATTTCTAACAATTTGATCTAATATATTTCGACCTGTTGTATACAAATGAATTTCAAAGATAAGGTATTTGAAACAAAACTGATAGAACAAACAATTTTAATGTTCCAAATACTTTCCTTTTCTCTACGTTACTTCGCCATGCCGTTTGTTCAAATTTGCAAAACATGCAAGAAGGTGTGATAAACATCGAGGGGAAAAGCGCCGATATGCGACTGTACGACATCGTGAAATATCTGACAGGCACGTGTCCCTATTAAGGGTTTATGACTGGTTAATTGTGTGTGAGGGAATAACAACGCATAGGAAAATTGTGTTTTAGTTGTATATTTTGTTAAATACCCCAGTGAAACACATGAGAGAAGATGGAAAGATCAACAAGTACCTTGGCTTACTAAAACGGACGAAACATTTGCTTATTATTATTATATTATTTGAAAAAATACGTGGTCTGTTCATTGTATAGTGTCTGAAATTAAGTGCATGTCTATCGATCTACTTCGGATTTACATAAGATTGTTTGAACATGACTCCATATATCTTCCGTTTCAGCAACATTCTTTAATCCCTATTGTAAATTGTAGTTCTATTTTTAATATTTGCATATTATTGTTTCAGTATATGACTGCATAATTATAGTCCTATATCTTCCGTTTCAGCAACATGTCATACTTTGACATCTTTTGATGTGCAACAACAAAATGATATATATTTAATAGCTCTCCCAAGTTTCTTTAATATCATTTGGCGAAAACTTTCCTCTCAGCGAACATCTTCAATCTTGCTACAGCAAACAATTTTTTCAGTCTGAGAATATAAATATCTCGTGGTTTCCGTGAAAGAGGTTTGTACTCTGTTCTTACTCCTGACTTTTACATGTATGATTTGTAATAGCATATAGGATTCTTACAAAATATGGACTATTACTTAGCTAGGACACTCAATAATTTAGTTTTACCTCCACGATTTACAATTTCCCGGTTATTTTGAAAGTAAATTGTCAGTTTGCATCGCCCACTTCACTCAATCGAATGTGCTGAAAAAATGTCCTATTTCGATTTAAATTCAACGAGATTGAATAAGTCAATTTAAGGCCATTTTCCCGTTCTTACCAAAAAAATTAGATCGCCTACTCACTCAGACAAATGAGCTGAAAAAATGCCCTATTTCGAATTGAGTACTGCGAGAAAATGCGTTAAATAAGGTTTAAGACGTTATTCTCGAATTTAAGTATTGGTTCTCTCGGGTAGAATTATACCCAAGGTTGGGAACTTATTTTTCTGCTAGTTATCTACAGCCATGAATATATACTCTAAAACGCAAGCTTTAATTTTAGCGCCTTCATGCGCCTTCAAATCTCAAGTTGGTGTCCAATAGGCAATATAACACATTTCGCAGACCGCAATAACAGCACGAAATGTTCCAGTTCAAATAGGCCGAAGATTAATTTGTTTAAAAATTGTCCACTCCTATACTTAACTTACTTAATAATATATTCTATGTTAAAAGAATGATTATTCAAATTTCAGATCATATATGATTTGGTAAATATTGTGATAAACTTGTATACAGATTATAGTATTTATGAAGTAATTTTGTTGAGCGACTATAAGATTCAAAAATTTCAGACGACATCCCCTTTATTTTCAAATCATTCTATATCTTTTAGGATAATATGTTACCTAACTATAGTTACACAGAACAAAACAGTCAAAAGCACTTTCAATTTCATCATATTTTTTAACATTGTTATATAATAGACCTTTCCCCTTATAGCGTTTTCGCGCTAAGCATGACGGTAGGAGGTGCAGGTTGCTTTGGAACGAAATGGCGGCTGTAGGAGTGAACAATTATGTTTTGAAGATGAAATGGAGTTTAACAATTTTTAGCGTCCATCAGTAACTTTTGTCAACAGGGAAACAACAAAGCGACTTTTAACTACACGTATATGTAATTTCATGACGTTCAGTGCAATAATGGCGAAGAGAAAACATTGACAAGGAAGGAGGCGACAAGTGAACACGCTTCCCAAAGATTTTCTTGCAAAAAAACTAACCTTACGAACAAAAACAGGTGAATTAACTTAAGATCGGTTGAATTTTTTTCAATAATGTCTCTGATAGTTTCTTGTACTGGATTTCTAGGTTATTTAGATTCTATAAGTTCATAAGTGCCATTTTTAAGCTTTATGAAGATTTTTGTTTGGATTTTGATCGAAATTTTCAAACAGAAACCTCGCGTATCTTTTACCTAATTTCTAAGCTTAGTTAGGTTTTCTCAATTTGAATAAATTGTCAACAGCTACATACATACATACATACTTACATATACATACATTATTCAGCTCACTCCCCGTTAGGGCTTTTGAGTGACCGATTTCATCAAGTATCTCGCTTACCTATATTATGTAGGTAGCCTACAGTATCTATTTTTACAACAATTGTGATATTACTTTCCTAATTTGTATATCCTAACCCACCCAGTTAACTTTCCCTGTGGGAGGAAACCAGAGTGCCCGGAGAAAACCCACGACTTTCTGCAGAGCGTTCACTTACTCTTTTTACATGAGTGTGATGAGTATAGTCCTCAGCGAGAATCGAACTCAAAACTCAGAGGTGAAAGGCGCTTGTCCTGACTATAGCAAGAATTTTAAAAGTGAAGACGTTCTCTTGGTTTCAGTATTAAAACAGTGGAGTGAAATAGCATAGGTGCAAACTTAATAGGTTGTGAACAAAAATGTGCTTTTGGTTGCTGAAAATTTAAGCTCTCAGAGGCTTTCGGCTCACACATTCATAATGCAAACTTATATAACTGCTTAGTGTTTACATCATTTGCACAATTATAGTGTTGAGCCAACCTTAGAAGCTGGTAATGTCTTCACCTGCCCACACACTTGTAGCTAGGGAAATGAATGCAGTTGGCATTTGCCTGACAAAAGTTTAAGTTAACTACTTATGAATTAGACCTTTCCTACCCTCAATCCTTAACCTAACCCTAAAAATAAATGTCTTAAAAGCAATTTTGGGTTTCTAACTGGTCGGAAAAAATAGTTTAAAGGAAAAATTGTAAGTGAAACAAAAAAGTTTTGCCGGGATTTGAACCGCAACTCTGCTCCGAACTTGTAGGCGCACTCCCCACTTCGCCACCGGCTGGCTTGCTGTGTGAAATTACAACAAACACTTTATATAATGCTAAATATACCAACTGTCTAGTCATTTAAAGAACGATATATATTTGCCAATCAATGCCCGCCGCATTCCTTTTCCTAGCTGCAAATGCCAACACTAATAATCACGTTTGTGAGACACACACTTTAAAAAACCTCAGTGCATTCAAAGTAAATTCATTGCCCCAGTGGAAAGGTTTCGGAAACTTAGATATTGTGGGTGCAATACAATTTGTTTGAGCTATGACATAGAAACAGCTTCCACTTAATACAGACACTGCTAGACTATAATTTCATGCACCTTTCATGTTAGTGTATGTTTTCAAATGTTTTTGTGTTTAGGCACATTAAACTACCAAGGGACTACTGATTGTATTGTTGTCTTTGTTCGGTTGGTCAAAATAATGGATTCCTGTCTAGTGACGGCCACATGACGAAATATTGGGGTGGTAACTTAGGTTGCCAACATATAACCACCATTTTGTTCCTGCAAATCTCAGTTCTTAAAAATTTTTTGGCTCAAATTTCATATATAGCCTATCACAGTCAGCCATCATTCAAAGGCTTTGAGAAATTATTGGTGGAGGAAGGATGCCCTATTTGACCCCCTACTTGTCTGTCACTGTTCCTGTCTTGTTGATCATACCTTCAACCATATTACGTTACTCCATTTATTATGTTACAACTATATTACTCCATTTATGTTGTACTAAATTTAATTGATACATATCTATTTGGATAAAACCCAGCTTGATTATCATATATCTATTATCTGTTTCATAAAGCACTTTGCTTCCATATTTTTGATACGGCAAATCATTTTTAATTGAACCATTCTGGCTTATTATATGAGGATCTTTAGGAAGGGAGGTTGTTCTGAGGTCCTGTATTACCTCAACGTGGACACAGCATGTTGCATTCAACACAGTTAGTCTGATTATCACAGGATATTTTGGCATAGGATATGTTTGACTCTGAGTCCTACCAGTGTATATAGGTTAAAATAGGTAGAGTAAACACATATATTTTCCTGCAAATATATGTGCGGATAATATCAATTACAGAATGCACATCTTGCGAGATTCGCTTCATTCCAAGTTGATGTCAAATCCACCCACCAAAAAGACTGATACTACAAGGGATATCATTTTGAATTAGCAGAAAAATATGCAAAGGTCTGTGAGAGCCAATGTGTAACTTGCCAAACGTAGCCTTCAATTCATTCAAGGGCAACCTCAAAAGCTCTTGCCCATGAGAGCAACCTCCTGTCAGTAGTACAAAGATATTTTCCTTCTGAAAGTATAAAACAAGCCTAGAAAACGTCCTTACTTGAACAGTATGTGTTAAAAAACCAAGCCAAATAAATTTATAAGATTTTATATGCGACTGACAAGTAATTTTCATACAGTAAAAAGAGAGTCAAAGTATAAATTAGTATATAAACAAACATCTCGAATGTGCGGTGCCAGTGTGGGTAGAGTATAGCAAATACGGCGGTTGACTGTTGTGTAAAACTACCTGAAAAATACAATGAGAACTTCGACGTTTCGAGCGAAGGCCCTTAGTCTGGAAGTTAGTAGAATGGGTCGGGGGAAAACATGTGCTTTTATAGTGAATACAAAAGCCATCACGTGATAAAAAATAAACCAATCAGATGGATTTAATCGAAACAAACTATAAACAAAATATGGAAATCTCATCGCAAAATTTATTAGCATATAAGGATCAGCGAACAAAGATAACAAAGCAAGAAAGACAGAAAACAAGAAACGAAATATTAGATAAGGTGAGATGTAGAGTATCTGCTGATGGCAGGCATAAACAGATAGGAGTTAAATGTAAGAGAGGCGCTCATTAATGCCGAGAGGATGAATGGTGCCAAGTTGGGAAATGAGACGCATTTCTTGGCTTTTGCGGCTATCATTACTACCAGAAATGGGACACAGAGCTCGAATTTTCATATCTGAAACACTGTGATTGCCAGTGTTGAAATGTCTGGCAACAGCTTGCTTAGCATCATTGTTTACGACAGCACGACGATGCTCACCAAACCTTATCCTTAAATATCTATCAGTTTCACAAATATAGAGCATCCCGCATTTACTGCATGAAATACAGTAGATGAGATGAGATGAGAGGAGGTGCACGTGAAATGGTGCTTAATGGTGTACTTAGATAATGGTTAGATTTATAGTGGAAGAATCTATATACTTACAGGTTTTACACAGTTTCACACCACAAGGAAACGTGCAATTAGGTGACAACGGGTCCTGTGGTAGAGAGCTGTGTACAAGGGTTTCCCCGATATTTTTACTATGTCGAAACGAGACTAAGGGATTATTGGTGAAAATGGAAGATGTTTCAGGGTACACAGGGTCTCTAAGGGTTTCAGATCGGGGAATATTGGGGACCTTCGAAAAGGCAGTATCTAAGAGAGGGGTTGGATAGCCGCGTTGGACAAAAAGGTTTCTCATTTCCTGACTTTTGGTATGGAAGTCCTCATCTTCGCTGCAAATGCGGCGAAGGCGAAAGAACTGAGAGAAAGGATTAGACCTTTTAGTGTGATTGGGGTGGGAAGAAGTAAAGAGAAGATAGCTATGGGAGTCAGTCGGTTTGTAGAACACAGAAGTAACAAGTCTATTGCCATTGATAGATACAAGTATATCTAAGAACGATACACTGCTCTCCCTGGTCTCCCATGTAAACTGGAGTGCTGGGTGGAAGTTATTAACAAAGTTAATAAACTTCTCCAACTCCCCGCGGGAACAGAATGCTGTGCCGAGACGGTCATCAATGTACCTACCAAGGTAATCTGGTGCGGGATTAGTGTAATGCTCGAAGATCTGCTTTTCCACAAAACCAACGAATAAATTGGCATAGTTGGGACCCATTTTGGTTCCCATGGCTACACCACTTACTTGTTGGTAATGCTCATCATCAAATGAAAAATTGTTGAGGGTGAGCACTAATTCAGCCAAACGGATCAAAACAGTAAATGTGGGATGCTCTATATTGGTGATACTGGTAGATGGTGAGCATCGTCGTGCTGTCGTAAAGTGTTTCAGATATGAAAATTCGAGCTCTGTGTCCCATTTCTGGTAGTAATGATAGCCGCAAAAGCCAATTTAACTCCTATCTGTTTATGCCTGCCATCAGCAGATACTCTACATCTCACCTTATCTAATATTTCGTTCCTTGTTTTCTGTCTTTCTTGCTTTGTTATCTTTGTTCGCTGCTCCTTATATGCTAATATATTTTGTGATGTGATTTCCATATTTTGTTTATAGTTTGTTTCGATTAAATCTTCGATTTTATCACGTGATCGCTTTTGTATTCACTATAAAAGCACATGTTTTCCCCCGACCCATTCTACTAACTTCCAGACGAAGGACCTTCGCTCGAAACGTCGAAGTTCTCATTGTATTTTTCAGGTAGTTTTACACAACAGTCAACCGCCGTATATAGATAAACAGTAACAATACAAGTGCGAAAAAAAACAAATCAAAATGCCCTTAGAAAACCTTAAACTATATCCTAAGGATTACACTACAGCACTGAAACCAAGAGAACATATTCACTTTTGCTATAGCTATTGACATTTATTCAGATTGAGAAAATTTAAGCTTAGAAATTAGGTCAAACAGATGCGAGGTTTGTGTATGAAAATTTCGATCAAAATCCTCACAAAAGTCTTCATAAAGCTTAAAAATGGCACTTATGAACTTATAGAATCTAAATAACCTAGAAATCCAGTACAAGAAACTATCAGAGATATAAAAAAATTCAACCGATCTTAAGTTAAAATGTCAATTCACCTGTTTTTGTTCGTAAGGTTAGTTTTTTGTAAGAAACTCTTTGGGAAGCGTGTTCACTTGTCTCCAACGTTTTGTCTTCGCCATTATTGCACAGAACGTCATGAAATTACATATACGTGTAGTTAAAAGTCCCCTTGTTGTTTCCCTTTTGATAAAAGTTACAGATGAACGCAAAACGTTGTTAAAATCTGCCATTTCATCATCGAAAGGAAATGGTTCGCTCCTACAGCAACCTGCAACCTGCACCTCCTACCGTCATGCTTAGCGCGAAAACGCTATAAGGGGAAATATCTATTATATACAGCAAATTGTTCTCGAGGATTGAACATTGCTAGCTTTATTGATAATTTTCGAAAATTTGTTATAGGAGTGTATTGGAAAAAATCCTTTTTCTTTTGCTACCTGTACTCAGTGACGTCAAATAAATCAATCTACAAGAACATTTTCCTTTTGCAATTATGTGTTAAATATACCTGCGCAAAAACTTCCTATACTGTTGATTCCAATCTGCAAACTCTAAATTCATGCAGTCTCAAATCTAAATTACTTAGTGCCTAATAGTATAGTAAGTATAGTTACTATACATTTAGCATATTTTGTAGCAAAGACCCGAAAATATTATTTGTCGATTATTCGACTCTCGACTATAATTTGAGATGTTCCCAAGATAAAATTTGTCGTGAAATACAGTCATTAAGAGAAAAGTGGAAGAAATTAGCATTACGGCGTACGTCACGTTTCTTCCTAACATATAGTCAAACTGGAAGCGAAAAATATTTGAAAAACTTGACGTACTCTATTAATTTTGTTGTACTATAGTAAAAACCCACATAAAAGAATCAGTGGATTAAGAACTACCAGCCTGAAATTTAGACAATTATATAAGCACCTATAAAAGTTACAAAAGCTACTTCAGGCTGAAATATATATAGAATGGTTCTTAAAAAACCTTAACTTTTATACGTCAGCTGATCTAAAAAGGTCACTTGCAAGGCGTTAAACACCAAATTTAATACTAGCATGCATATCCAAAAAACATACTCTCTTGTTTAGTACTGAGCAATGACAGTGATATAGCGATAGTGAACTATATTTAAACACGGAAGCCTGTTATCAGAAGATGCTCTCCGCAGGCATCTGCACTATGTATATTTAAATTATTTACAATATTTACAATAATAAAATAAAAGTTTAATTACATAACAAAATAAAAATTAATCACAGATTATTTTTAAAAATTTTTAGGGAATTCGATTTCCTTTTCGCGATGGATATTGAGTTCCATATCACTGCTCCATTATATGCTACACTGCTTTTTATAGAAAGTTATTATTTAGTTTATAGATAGCAAAATTGACCTTATGCATGAAACGCGCGGTGAATTCTGGTCTTAGTGGTCACGCAGCGCAAAAATATTTCAAAATGGCTACTGCCGAAAGTGAATGTTTCGAGGTTCATAACTGTCTTGTACAGGCTGTTTAAAACAACGAAGGCACTAATTATTTGAAGAACTTCCTCGCGGGACTTGAAAATCCTTCCAGTACTCGCGAAGCGAAGTGGGGGTGTTGAATCTTCTCGAAACTCTTTAGTGTCGGACACGAATGCAGAAATCTTTAATTCTGACGAGCTTAGCTGGATGTAATCTTTGGAGAAACTGCCAGAGTTAACTCAAGAAAAACTGGAGAATATACTCGTCAAAAACAGTAGTACAATGCCAGATAAAATGCTCCCAAAAGCTTGTACATGTATTAGAAACGTTGAAATGCTATGTGCACTCAAAGCTGTTGTTCTTGGTTTTCGTTGTTGTTGTCGTTGTTGTTGTTGTTGTTGTTGTTGTTGTTGTTGTTGTTGTTGTTGTTGTTGTTGTTGTTGTTGTTGTTGTTGTTGTTGTTGTTGTTGTTGTTGTTGTTGTTGTTGTTGTTGTTGTTGTTGTTGTTGTTGTTGTTGTTGTTGTTGTTGTTGTTGTTGTTGCTGTTGTTGTTGTTGTTGTTGTGGTTGTTGTTGTTGTTGTTGTTGTTGTTGTTGTTGTTGTTGTTGTTGTTGTTGTTGTTGTTGTTGTTGTTGTTGTTGTTGTTGTTGTTGTTGTTGTTGTTGTTGTTGAAATCTACTTCTACAAAATCTCGCTAACCTGTAAATACCTGCATGTAAAAGCACGAATTGAAATGCAACTCCTTTGGTGCTAAACACAAACAAGTTCTGCCTAGTAAATACTTTAAATAGTACGGAACTTTAATATTAGTATTTTAATATGGTGTACCTTGGTGCACTCTCAATATCTGACGGGTCTAATTTTTAATTGAACAACAATGCTCCTATTTGTCTTTGCTGTTTTTTGTTATTTCACTCTTACTGCTTTTAGAATCTGCATTAAACCATTTATTTTTTACAGCTCTTATAAACATAATATTCTTTATTTTTTATCTATGAAAATAAAACAATCTGATTGGCTAGCGATCGTTTCAGAGCGGTCCGGATTTTTGCATCCGGCCCGCTCTGAAACTCATCCGGCCCGCTTTGAAACTCATCCGGCCCGCTCTGGATTACGCGAGAAAACACAGTAGTGAAACAATTTTTAGATTAAAAAATCTACCCAAAAAGTTCAAAAAGCTAGCCTAACGATAGTTAGAGTACAAAAATGAATTGCATCAACTCTAAAGGCTTCATACTAAGCACGATGCGTCGAGAAAACTGAAAACTAATACATTTGTTTTAAATGCTCGTGTATTAAAACTAATACATTTGTTTTATTGCTCATGTATTTCAGTATTTGGCTACATTAAAGTTAAAAAAATACAGTTTAAACAGATATCATAGAAGAAAAAACTTTTCGCCATGCATAAAACTTAAAAATATGGACCAACTGTAGTGATTTTTCTGCCTATTTGTTAAAGTACTTTTCGTATACATATTGTAAACAAAAAAAATTAAAGCCGTGGCCCTTGGCCGGCAAACAAAGTTGAGGCTATATGTTTTTTACCGTGAAATTACCAGAAAAAAATTACAGCATACCTTGTTCATTGTCCAGTTTTAGTAGAAAGCGTTGATCGAAGTCAAAACACATGCATTCACTGCATGATTCACTTTATGAGTTTTTTATGGCCAAAGCAAGTAAACACGAAGATATCCTTGTCGAAGAAACACGGAATTGGCATGCAGTATATTATAGTTTTGTGGATTTGAAAATGCGTATGTCATCCTGTGTGGTCAATACAACATTGATTAATGTTAAAAGGTATTTTAGTATTAATTCAAATACGTTATAGAATAAGAAACAACATATTAAATCTCAAAAACAAGTGCGAAAAGAAGTATAAAATTACTGTTTTGTGAAAATTTCGAAATGTTTTGTGAGACTTCTAAGGTTGAATTTTACAAAGCTAAAAGAGTACGTAATAACATACCTACTTTATATAGTTGGGCAATTGATAATTTTATAGGTAACATTGACAAATCTTGTCAATATTTTGTACAAAATAAGAGAAATAATTATACGGTGTTGCGTGTTACCATGGTTACATTGGTCGACTCAGTACTTCATGTTACAATAACTTTTGGTGGAGTAAATTGTGTGGTTCGAATGGGCGAGGGGATTCTGCGTGCATGTATTTCTAGTAATGCGATTAAAGATATAAAATTTCAAATATCAAAGATATTCGCAGTTTTTTAGGTCTCGCTGGCTATTACCGCAAATTCATTCCAGGATTTTCGTCTATTGCAGCGCCATTACTACAGTTGACGCAAAAAAACGGCGCGATTTCATTGGACTGATGCTTGCGAACAAGCGTTTCAGCGTTTAAAGCACTTATTATGCTCTGCCCCCTTTCTGGCATATCCTGACTTCGGTCAAGAGTTTATTTTGCAAACAGATGCGTCTGATTATGGCGTTGGTGCGGTTTTGTCGCAACTTGATGCGTTAGGAAATGAGAAAGTTATTGCTTATGCGTCAAAAGCTCTTTCCCATCGCGAGCAGAAATACTCGACAATTGAAAAAGAAGCGTTTGCCGTAGTCTTTGGAACAGCCCATTTTCGCGTCTATTTATTAGATCGCCATTTCCAACTAATTACTGACCATAGTGCCTTACGCTGGCTGCACACTATGGAAGCTAAGGGTCGTTTAACGCGGTGGATTATGGATTTACAGGAGTTTGATTTTTCAGTCGCCCACCGCGCTGGTCGGATTCATAATAATGCCGATGCTCTCTCTCGCCTTGTACAAACTAATTCACAAGAACCCACCACATGCATTAAGAATGCACAGCAACCAGCGTTTGTCTCCACAATACGTGTTAAACTATCTGGGGGACGCATTGTTAAATTAGAAAGCAGCAAGCCACTTATCGTTGATACAGATGGCACTTTAGTAAATATTCATGATCAGAATCGTGGTGCTGCCTCCCTTCCACCTCAGGAGGTGGGACAGGTCAACACAATCACATTAAATCCAACTATAAATCTCCGTAACCAAACATATTCAGTTGTGCAAAGTTTGCAACCAAAAGAACTCTCCACTTAACAGCAACACAGTTCCATTAAGTGACATTTCAGTTAGTCAACCTTTTACTTTCTGGGCAATGGATTATATGGGACCATTGCCAGAGACAAGTCGTAGGAACAAACACATTCTAGTTGTTGTTGACCATTTCACCAAGTGGTGTGAAGCATTTGCAACCCCAGATCAAAAAGCCAGCACAGTTGCGCCACTTCTAGTAAGCCGCATTTTTCTCGGTTTGGCCCTCCAGCAGTCCTGCATTCCGACCAAGTTCGAAATTTTGAAAGCACCCTATTGCACGAAATATATAATTTTATGGGCATTACGAAAACGCGCACTACAAGTTACCATCCTCAGTGTGACGGACAGACAGAGCGGAAAAATTGAACTATTCAGGCTATGCTTTCGGCTTTTGCGTCAAATAGAAGAGATGATTGGGACTTGTGGCTGGATTTAGTCACGTTTGCTTATAATACCAATAGACATGACGCCTTAGGCATTTCACAATATGAGGTAGTTTTTGGTCAATTACCTCGGTTGCCAGTTGAATTGGAATTAGGAATGCCTCTAACAATTCCTTCCACACAGAGTGAATACTTAGTTTCAGTTAGGTCGGCATTTCACGATGTAAGACGAATAGCAGAGGAACATTTGTCAAAAGCATCCGCAAAGCAGGCAAGGCTCAATCAATCGACAAACACTTGGCGGCCTTTCAAATCGGGTGAAACAGTCATGTTGAAAAGACCAAAAGGCTGGAAGTTAGGCAATAGATGGGTGGGACCGTACAGAGTTCTGAAACGGGTTGGGGTCGACTATAGAATTGTTTCTAACGGAGGGAAGGAAATTGTTGTTCATCACGACCAGTTAAAACACAGTTATATTCCTTTTCAAGAGGGCGAACCGGTTTGCCCTAGTAGGGAAGTAGGTGAGTTCAAGGTGGTTGATGTTACACCTCCACAAGACGGTATTGACGGTATTGCTCGTGCTCGGCCTGCCAGATTTAGACAGCATATTAATCAACCAATGAGATTCGGATTTAATTAGAAACATGTCCTCGGGACGAGAACATAAAGGAGGAGGATAGTGTAACGGATAAGAATGTGTCAACGTGTAAATAAGGAAGTCAACCATAATTAGCGGCGTATGCTTCATTTTGCAAGCTGCATCCGTGATAATGTGATAATGTAATTATAGCTCACTAGATTATAAATATGGGATGTAAAAGAGAATAAAGTTAAGTTGGATCTTGACAACGTTGCGTGTTGTGTTGGCTCGGCTCGTTACACAACTTCTAAATACATGATTTTTCTAATTTGTAGAATTCTGAAGCTGTTGAGAATATTTTGGCACAATGAAATCATTAATTCTGTTGATTGGTTTACTGGCACTTATTCCGTTTTTAACCGCGACTTCTACGGATGGTGGGTACCAATTCTAATTACGGACAACTTCAACTAACTTTATTTGTACAGCATAGTTGTATCAGTTCTCAGATAGATCTTACTGTTCTTCCTAGAAGTCCAGTGAGGGAAATCTCTTATTGTTTGGAAAGTTATACTAAACTATAACTATACTTTTATACAGCACTCAGCAGATAGCTCTATCAGTTCTAAACTGTTCTCCCTAGATGCCCAGAAAAGCGCCATCTCTTATCGATCCAGTATTACTGCATGAGGAAACCTAAACTAACTTTATTTTTATACTGGATAGCTCTATCAGTTCCGAAGCTTGCCCAATTGCCCAAACTGCACGAGGCGCGGTTATTATATATAACCAGACAACTGTATGCTACCAACATTCAATAATGTATATTTATGACTTATGTTTAGATTCGCATGACGAGATAGAATACAAGGATTTATCTCGTGAACAACGAGTATTGTGTCCTACCATCCGATTCTCACGTGCTCGAATGCCAACTGTCTGGGACAACATGTACGACGCCATCTACATAGATGGAAAACCTGCAACTTTAACCCGCGTAAGCCCAGCGAATGCAAAGAAGAATAGAGCTGCCTCTGGCTGCCGAAGATTAACAAGGCAAACAGGCCGTGCACGGGCAAAAGGCCTAAGTTGTGACGAATACCCATTTGCTTCAAGCAAGGAAGGTAAGATGATTATTAGTTTATCATCTCGGTTTGTGTGTGTGTTTGTTTCTCTGTGTTTGTTTAACACGAAACTTTGTGGAGCTAATGGCCAAGGACGAATTGATTATATTCGTGTTCAATTTGGATGAAAATTGGATGAGAGATTTAGTATTTACTAAAGTTTGTCTAGTTTTCCCGCGGGCTGAAAAGAACAGAATTCGTAATTTATGCATGTATAATTTATGCATGTATAATATATGCATGAATACGAGAGTGGCAGGAACATTTAGCTTATATTATTCTTATTTCTCTAAGGTGGAGCCGGTGCTGTTATAAAGATGGTCAATGCAAAAGACAACAATGCTCAAGGTGGTAGATTGAGAGGCTTTTATTGGTCTTCTGTTGGACGTTGGGGTTGTTACACTGTCAAACTTGTTGCATAAATCTTCCTTTAGGCCTACTCTGAGATGGTATTTCGCCTTTAATCCCCTTAAACCTGTCGACTTTCATTAATTTTCTTAACTCACAACAATTTTCCCAAACTCGCAACAAAGCTACGGCTGAGATTCCTCTAAATCACATATTACTCACTTTTAACGTTATCTCGCTTAATTAAATCGATTTAACTCGCCTTAATTTGCTTAAACCCACCTTAAATCGAATAGATTATTTGCGGCGATTTAAGGCGCCTTACCATCCCAGAATAGGCCAATCTCAAATACGGTTAAATTTCCACACGAACTTAGCATGTTAACGGATTTTGTCTCAGAGGTTTTTGTCATATTTTAAGTTTTAGACTTAGCATATTTTGTACTAGATTTAGTAGAATTTTCTTTTGTGCAGAACGAAATAAAAATAGATGAACACTAAGAATTTACTTTATATTTCTGTTAAATTACAAAAACTACTTTTTGCCTTTCTTAACTTGTGCTAGTTTTTGTTTTCGTTTCTTCACATGTTTTGGTGTTTTTGCTTTTCTTCTTTCTCTGTTCGCCTCTTTCACCGACTTTTTGTGTTCCTTAAAAAGAATATGATTCAATTAATATATGTCTCCATTTATATACGTTTAAAATAGTCCAATACACACCGAAAAACGGTCAATAACGAATGTATACTGAAAAAGATCAATCTTCAACATCAACAACAACAAATATCTAGAGAGCAAAATCGTCTAGATTAATATACATGTGGGCTGGCCCGCTTGGCGAGATCTCGCCTCTGTGAGCCGAGACCATAGGTAGGCGGGATGAAAAATATTCCATTTGAACACGCCAGCCCGCCTACCGGGACGAAATCGAGAAACCAAAATTCCGATTTTGCCGTTTATTATTCCGATTTTGCCGCACGTAGTTTTATGTTTGTTTTACAATCAAGCATGAAATATGTTGCTAAACCAATGCTTTTTATTGCAAAAAATAAAAAAAAAATAAAAAGCGTTAAAATATTTGTGTTGCGTGCATGAAATGTACATGTTTTGCAGCGATAATTATAGAACAACATTGCACAGTAATTTTTTCGGGGCCATTTTGGCCCCCAAAAATGGGGTCAAAATTTTGACCCACGGCCCCTTTTAGTGGGGCTGTTTTGGCCCCAAAATGGGGGCCAAAATTACAGCCCTTGATGGGGCTAAAACAGCCCCATTAAAAGGGCCAAAACAGCCCCATTAAAAGGGCCAATTTTAGTGGGGCTGTTTTGGCCCAAAAAATGGGGCCGAAATTTTGACCCTAAAACGGCCCCTTTTAGTGGGGCTGTTTTGACCCCAAACGGGGGCCAAATTTACAGCCCTCTTGATGGGGCCAAAACAGTCCCAGCTTTGGTCCCATCAAAGGGCCAATTTATAGAACAACATTGCACAGTTTTGGCCCAAAAATGGGGCCAAAATTTTGACCCACGGCCCCTTTTAGTGGGGCTGTTTTGGCCCGAAAATGGGGGCCGTTTGCGATCTATCGAATTGACGTAATCGATCGAATTACTTGATGAGCTGTCCGGCGTGTCAATAACATTACAAGTATTCTTCAAACTAAGAAATATCCAACGCGAGAATATCATCGTCTACCGAATTTATAGATTTTTAGTTCAACAAGAATAATTTGCTTGTTTCAAGAAAAGTCAGAATATTATTTTATGACGCAAGAATATCATTCTTGAAATAACAAAAAGTCCCCCGGATTATCTTGCCTAGATTAATTTTCTTATTTTAAGAAATGTTTTCTAAAAAATATAATCTAAAAAATAAGAATTTTATTCTAGGCTAGATTTTGATTTTTTGCAGTGCGACTGCGGCTTTAGTTAATCAGAGTATTCTGGACCATACAAGTACATGTACTGTATGTGGTTGTTCATGGCCGCTATTCTTGCAAATGGGGTCAAAATAGCATTTGTAGCAAGAGATTTGTAAACAAACTGCTCTCCTGTTTTGGCAATTTGGCCAAAAACGGCCTCCGTGTTTAAAAATAAAAAAATTTAAAAATAAAAAAAATAATTTCGTGGCAAAAACAGCTCTAAAATTCTAAAAGGGGCTAAACAGCCCATAATGTGACAAGACGGCCCCAGAGTTGTGTCTTGGCTCCTGTCAGAGCCAAAACGACCCCCTTTCAAATTGGCCCAAAACGGCCCCCTATGGCTAAAACGGCCCCAGAGTTGCGTTTTGGCCCCAGTATGGGTGTCAAAACGGCCCCTCTTTTAAAGAGCCAAAACGGCCCCCCGGGGCCAAAATGGCCCCAAAAAAATCACTGTGTGTAATTTCATCTCGACAAGCAGGATGAAAAATTCCATATGAACACATGGAAATATTCGTCCCGCTAGGCGAGACGTCTCGGCAAGTGGGATCATACGAACAGGCCCTAAATTGACAAGGCCGCGGTCATAACTATTTTTGAACTATTTTCATAACTATTTTTAGTTATGACCGCGGCCTTGTCAATTGAACAACAATTATAAAATCTAAATTTAGTATAAGGTAATGTAGGTAAGGAAAAACTTTATTTAGACACGCTAACCCCTTCAATAATTATTGATTTCCAAGGGGGGCGTGATAAAATTTAAAATTACACACATAATTCAGTTCTAGATACATATATAAAGGGTTGAATGATATAATACAAAAATAGTAGATAGTATAACAGGCTAGTTGCATGCACGTAAAAGCGAGTTGAAACTTACTAAGTTCTCCGCATTTCTAACTTCAGTTGGTAGATTATTCCACAATTTAGCACCGTTGAAACCTAAACTTTTTTTTAAATATTCCGTTTCAGGAAAAGGAAGATTTAGCTTCTTGTCAGAATTTCGTAAATTGTAATCATGAGGTCTGACAACTGAAGCAATGGAAAATATTTCAGTATGCGCTGTAGGAGCAAAACCATGAATTATTTTATAAAGGAGTCTGGCTTTATATTCTAATCTTCGTTCTTTAAGTGTTTTCCAACCGAGTGCATTAATTTAACTTACTAATCAATATTTCGTGTTAATATTTACGAAAAGAAGTTCTGTAAATTGACAAAAGTATAGTTTTTAAAAGTTTTTACACCATTCAGCATTCTACTCAAATTCAACAGTACCAATGAAATCAATTTTTCGACCTCGACTTTCGACCCTCGACCTCGACTTTCGACCCTCGACCTCGACTTTCGACCCTCGACCTCGACATTCGACCCTCGGCATTGGACCCTCGACCTCGACCTTCCACCCTCGCCCCTCGGCCTCTGACCCTCGACAAAAACCCAAACTCCGGCCGAAGAGATACGCTTCTACAACTTGCCGTTTATTTTCTCTTATTTGTTCGAATCCATGCTTCCTAAGGCCATAACTTATAGCATCTTTGATTGAATCATGATGCCACGAATAAAAAACTCACAAAATATCTTAGAATTTATAGCTTGAATGTTCACCAATGCAGTAGAGATAAACCTGTGGATAAACAAACACAGGAATAGGAAAAACCATCGATACTTGAGTGTTGACAGGTACGCCTACGCCCGTATCAAGTGGCCAATTTCCGATTTCGTTGAATTGGGCTTAACTGCGCGTCTGGGCTTTACCGCGCGTCAATGGAGTCGACTTGTAGCAAGTCTACTGTTTTGAAAGCGAATAGAATTTAGTAGCTTTATTGCCTCATTGGGCGCAAGCAATTTCGATATGCCACTAAACCGGAAGACGTAAATAAGGTCAATGTTCTCCATAATTATAGCAATATGTGTATAATGTGTTCAGTTTTGCTTAGCATTGTGTGCAGAATTTTTCTATTCAGTTTTGAACAGAAGTTTTATCAGGAGTTGTATTGCGTTGACTTAACTCTGGGTCCAATGCTGACAAGTCTCTCTTTTGCGCTCGCTACTTCGTGTTATGCACAGTAAAGTGGATTAGAGAAAGAGTTACTTGCAGAAAGTTTAAACTAGCCTCGTTTCAAATCTGAAATTCGTTTAAAATGTTAGTATAATTACAGAGCTGTAGTGGGGTCAATTTATGTGCTATTATGCAATTTTATACGGCAAGTCATTGAAGAATTGGGCATTCCTTTATAGACAACATTTTAGAACCTGCCCCTTGCAGTGAAGACGTCATCGCCTACTACAAGTTTGACACATCGTTTCGTGACGTCTGCTTTGGAAACAATGCTGTGAAACAAGAAAATTACCCACAACTGTATAAATCAGCTGGCATATCCAAGGGGCAGCGGCATTTCGATATTCCTCTTCTAAACTCAGTATACCTAATCTGAATGGTTTTGAATGGGGCTCGATATTCTCTGTCAGTCTATGGTTTCAGAAAACTTCAAGCAACACAGCGGGTCTTATTAACAACGGCGCCGTGTATAATGATGTAGTCAACAATAGAAACGATACCACAGGTAGCTGGGAGATACGATTTGCAAATACTGGAAGCACCGAAAACCGTATTAGTGCAGCCATTGTGACGTCACATTCAGTCAAGGTTTGGGACAACATAGCTACGACGTTTCGAGGTCTATGGCATCATCTTGTTATGACGTACAATGGCAGGACAATCACATTTTACCTTGACAACCATCTTAAGCTTAGCGATTCTGAGTGTTGCTATGGCGATATAATTATGAAAAATACAGAGGTTGTGATTGGTCAAACCAAAACTGGACGTTATTACAATATATATAACAGGTATTTCTACGGCTACATTGATGAGGTGAAGTTGTTCAAAAAAGCTTTGAATGCTGAAGAAGTTACACGACTTTATCGGCTTCAAAACATTTATGCAAACGGAGACCTTTGATGAGTGGAAGAAACTATAATATTAATAAAACTGAAAAGAGTTTATAGTGCAACTAATAAAAATGTGATTGAAAAATATGATTATAAAACTTTCCAAACTTACCCTATTCTGTCGTTTTCCTTTGGCGTTGGTTTTTCACTTCAGCGTAATAGCCTCATGGTAGTTGAAATGTACTACCAGATGAGATCTTAACGAAAAGTAGAAACCGAGTACCAGGTTATTATTCTCGAATAATTAACGGTCTATTATAGGAAAATAATAACCCGGTACCTTGTACCCAATCTGTACTAAGACACTCTACACTGTCCCAAAGGACAGTCAGAGCAGCACAGTTGAATAAAACCTCTCCCCTGGCCCAAAAATCTATATTTACAATCCAGTCAGTGCGTAATTTAGGTGTTTTATTTGTGGCTGCAAATTTAAAAAAACCGTAGACAGTCTGTCCCCTCCAAGGTGATCGGTAACCTCGTTCCCAAGCTCTTATTTCTTGGGGGAATAATACCCTAGTTGCCGCTGGTCACGTGCCTCCCAGATTTTGGGAAGTAAATTGAAAATATACTGAGGGAAGGGTGGTAGAGGAGCGTGTTTGTTGTCTTCAGAAATTTGCAACTTATGTGTCATAGTTTTGGGTGATAAAATGTGAATTTGCGTGAAAGAATTGAAATACTAGTTAAAAGTTCGTATTAATCATGACGTGACTTCTCACTATATTATTGGCTACATTTCAAGCGAAGATTTGGATCAGATTTCAACAGACATGAAGACTTGCCAAGGAAAGCACGCTTTGCCGTATACGAGAAGCCATATAAAAATATAAAACATGCAAGAAAGTGTATCTTCTAGACCAACTGTTGAAGTCTATCCTATCCTGATACTGAAACCCCGACGGATTTATTTCAGGTGGCTCCCTAGGGTTTTATGACCGGGGGTTACGTTCTTCCTATATGTGGCAGGAACTTTAGATATCGCGTGTAACTCGCGGGACTTCAAAATATTAACAAATATAGCGCTTGTTTTCCGAAAACCTCTTCTCAAACAAATGCGAAGCATAAAATAAGCATAAAAATAATTTTAAAATCCACAACGACATCTGGAAGTAGAATCGGAGAAAACAATAGTGTAAATTTGCTTTTGCAAGCGGCATTGTTGGCCGTTTTTGACCGCCTTACGCGATGGTCGTATCGCGAACAGTGGGATATAAAGTTTCTGCACGTATTTGCAGTATTTCCAGCTCTATTGACCAGTAATTCTGACAATAAAGATAATTCAAATAATGAAGAAACCTCTTCCTCCATGCGTGAAACAGGCAGGATCGAAACTCGTACAACAAACTGCCATAAAAAACAGGAATTATTTCAAGGGCAGCTTTGCGAAAACGTCGGACGCCGGTAAAGTGATTGAACCGATGATGAATGGCTTAGCTGTTAGAAAAAAGCAGTAACAAGTCATAAGTAGTAAATACCCAACATTTTCTTCGATCTTACATGCAATAATCCACACTTAGTTGGCCATAAACAGACACAGTATATCAAATACTATATAATTTTTTTAAACTTAGAATTTTCAAGACAATAAAACATGCTTTGAAAGACTCGCGTGTTTTCGTTGTTCTGCACGAAATGCATGCGGGACACCACGCGAGAAACGTGATTTCCGACTATTGTATGGCGTCAGAGCTCCAAAAAACCTCCAAATGTAGCTCAACTTTCTCCCGTTTCCTTCAATGAATTTTTCTAAAACTTTGTACATTTAATAAACCGAAGGATATATAGTCTTAAAATGACAGGAAGAAGACAAAAAGTAAGCTTTGTTCTAAGCACGCTGTTGCATGGTAACGGACTTTCAAAACAAAAGTGGTATATCAAAATCTTCAGGAGAGCATTTCGTCCAGGTACCATGCAAGATGAAGGAACAGGAGCCTCTTGAGTACAATAGTGCACTATAATGCAATAACCCTAGGGAGCCACCTTAATGCTGAGATGTGGAATTGCAACAAGAGTGAGGTCCTTTGATTTCCGAAATATCGCCAAGAGGCAAGACGTGTGTATAAAACAATACCTTCCCGACTGTTAATAAACTCCGAAAAATTTCCCTCATATGGCATCGCTAAAACTCATCGATCAAGAAGTATGTTGAAGTATATAACTTTCCGTTATTATTAGTAAACGCATGATAATATCCGATAGACGCAAAGTCAAAGACCCTTCTGTGCGTACAGCACAATTTAGATATTTACATATATGCGTATAATTTACTTCATATTTGTCGTTAATATATACAGTACATTATATTTTTTTAAAGAGCTTTCATTGGCTTTGTTGCTTGATATATCTTCTTAATAATACAATAGAATTTTTTACTTTGTGGAGTAGAATACCGCTATCAGCATTTGACAGTGTATTTGCATGCACATAACAGAATCATGCTGCTGTGAGTGTGAGACATAAACAAAACAATAAAGCGAATGTTGAGTTTTGTGTTAGTGAATAGTGTAATGAATGTTAGACTTAACCTTGGGAAAACCATTTGGGAGATTCACTGAAATATAAATTCAGTCTGTACTAGACGAGAGTCTGTAATGTAGAGACAAACACGCCACTCGATGCAAACTTTAAAATGCTTGTAAAATGTTTTTGCACAGGCTTTGTGACATCTCTCATCAGTTTATGTATATTCGTATATAGAATGTGTAGACACAAGACCAAGTATATATTAGTAAAATATTTATGTAAACCTTATCTGCCATAATGTATTTGCATGCTTATATAACATGGCCAAGTAGAAGACTACTGAACTAAAGTCAAGGCTGACTGCCTGACTACTGTATATACTGTTCTGATTATACTTTGCGTCCAACTTAATACTCATGTAAGAATCAGTCAAAAAAAGGAAAGGCATACAGTCCAACAATAAGATAATTTTGTACCTTTCGGCTTTCCGTAACAATTTTACACCATACCACACCATACTAGTGTTTAGGAAAAACAATGTCAATGGACTATAAATATTTCAACATTTTTGCCAAGTTAAATCAAAACCGGCATTTAATCTCTTTTGGCTAATATCTAGATGTGGGTTCTATGAAGAATATTGTCCATTTGTCCTATTGTCCATGATCAGTAAACAAGTAAGTCGAAGCAAAGCTTATAAATGATTGCAAACAACGAGAAATCTTATGGCACATTATGATATAAATATTAATATAAATGACGACCTTGATATAGAACCGCGCTTGCGAGAACATAGCAACAGCTTCAAAGCACACGATTTTGTTTGGTTACGTTACTTGGCTCTTGATAAAACTGTTTAGAATGCAAAACCGTTTGTAATTTAAAAGCAAATAGAAAGTTAACAAAACTTAGCAAGTATTTCGAACTATGATTCGCAAAGCCCCACTACTCGCTACAGAATTGTAAAGTTTGTAAGTGGAAGCATGAAATATGATACACTTCCCTCACTCCCTCAGGCAATAAGTTTTTGAAGAGACACGCGACCAGCGGCAACCAGGGTTTTTCCTCCCCAAGAGGGAAAGCCTGGGAACGAGGTTGGATGACCGGACCCCTCATTATTTTGTTGTTCTTTTGTTGTTGTTCCTGTTGTATTTGTTGTGGTCTTAATCATTAATCGTATCACTCTCTACCATCGTACATAAAAAATGTCAAGTTCTGTCTTCTGATCATGGGAATGTGAACGATTTTAGAATTTGTGAATTAACCAACTTTGTTGTTAAACTGTGTTGATACTTTTTTAGTTATCCTGCCAACAGGCATAATCTTCTTGCGAGGGAGAAACGCTGCGCAAATTGTGTTCGTGCAAAATTGTACAATAACAAGTACAGGGGGAAATATCTTAGGCCATAATTACAATTAGAGTATGGTTACTTTGCATACTGTATATCACCTGGGTAGACAGATGCCTGCATGAGTGGGCTGCTTTTCCTTAATTACACGTTTGCATTCCTGTCTATTTCCACTCACTGACACGAAAATCAAGAATCCCAATAAGAAAAATAATTCTATAGGCAGACTTGATGCCCTGTGACTCCAACCCCTAGCGGGCCAACGATCGCTTGTGCAATCACAGTACTACAGGGTGTCTCAAAAAAACTGCAAACGCTTTGAAATCAGATATATATGAAAATTGCATAATTCAGTACTAAGTGATCCTGAGGGTGCGCAAACACAATTCATGCTTGGGGATGACGAAATTCGTAATGTTATGGTTCGGGTTAGTAACGTAAACACAAACCCATGAGCAAAGTAAATTGTGTACATCGAACAAACAATAAGATTTTTAGACTTTAATTCAGCGTCGGCCACGGACATATAGAGACAAATTAGGGTCGATTCGCGTGTGCCTAAAAGATATAAACAAAATCTCGACGTTTCGAGCTAAAGCTCTTCGTCCTACTAATTTCTCCTGACGAAGGGCTTTAGCTCGAAACGTCGAGATTTTGTTTATATCTTTTAGGCACACGCGAATCAACCCTAATTTGTCTCAATAAGATTTTTAACTCACTTTGTGTGGTTATTCTAAATTTTCAAATCCCAGGAGCATCATAAGTTGCACAGGCATTGCAATGCTAATTGCAGTGGATGTTATGCAAAGTGTAGTGTTTGCAGTTTTTTTGAGACACCCTGTAGTAAGAAGGATAGGCCTATGTTGTTGCCATATATGTCTAGTGTGTATTTTTAGGTTCAATCTAAATTTATAAGAACAATATTCAAATGGTTGACTATAATTACAACTATCAATGCCATTATGAGCATAAAATAGCAGCTGCAATTGTTGCAGAGTAACACGAACACACAATACTCAATAGCATATCCAAAAATGTCTTAATACGCAATACTCAATAAACAGATCTTTCACGACGAATTCAGAATAACCATTTTCTTTAATAGTTGAAATAATCACTGTATATTAGATAAATTTTGTTGTACAGCATTTGGTTATTGTACAGCATTTGTCTTATTGAAGAAGACTACATACGTGAGTTATAATTATGATATTTTTCTTTGTATTTTCGCTTTTCCAGGCTAACGGTAAGTGACAGATGAGGAGGACAGCGCAAGGACGACAGATTCCTGCAAAGGAATTTCATTGAGATAGAGTATAAACAGACTTGATCCTCTTTCCTACCATGCAAAAAAGTATTTCATTAAGGCATTGGTCATATGAGGGACATTTCAGGAATTTTATTAATCCATCTTCATATTTCCTTACCTGTTTTCACTTTATGTCGTAGATTGTTCTGTGTAACTGCTTAAACTGGTCAGTATGTCGGGGTGTTAGTGGAACAGTAGTGGCACTTTTACATTCGGTGGAAGGTAGGTTTGGTTGCAAGGGTTGGACAAACTCCAAGGCGGGTCTGGGGCATACTCCCCAGGAAAAATGTTAAACTATCTAGACTTTCTTCAATGGCATTTTCTGCAGAATTCTGGGGAAGATTTGACGCGCGCAAACTAGGTCATTTTGTTCATTTTTCATTTTAGGCAGTGAAGAATCTTACACCTCTATATTTAGTTTTCCCACTTTGATCCATTTTGAGAAGGGGTTAGTTCCCTCACTTCTACTTTTGGGGAGCTATAGCCCCATAGCCCCCAGCCCTCTCAGTCGCACGCTTGTGATGCAGTTTTAATTTAAATGCTTTTCCTGACCAGCAAAGCCGTCGCGTATGCCACACTCAATATTAAGCAAAATATACAAAGATTCTGTAATGCCATTTCCTTTAAAATGGCAAAATGTCGTTCTCTTCGATAAATTCTTTTTGGCATTACAGAAAGTTTATATTTTTGTTCGATGAAAGACTTTTGCAGTACAATACACCGTTCAAAATTTGAACATAAGTCACCGGACAAAATTAAATTTCTTATTAACGTCAGGGATTGAGATGCAACACGCTATACAACACGCGTAATGGCGCGAGATCTCGTGAGTAACTCGCAACGTCAGGTCATTCTAGAATCTTTGCTGACTTTGCTGACTTTGCAGAATCATACTTAATAAGGGAAACCACAATTGCATAACAGGTGGTAAACGCCCACTGATATTACAGCTATTAAATATAGAGGAGGTTATATATGTTGGTTGTGTATCTTCCTGACCGCGGCTGTGAGGGACACAAAGATAAGCGTGTTCATGTGGAGGTTTTCATCCCGCCTGTCGAGATGGCATTCAAATATAGTTACTATAATTAGTCCTGATATTAATCTCTTCACATCCTACGGTTCAGGGGATTTCCCTAATTATAATGAATTACTATTCAAACTTAGCAGAAAGTATTAACTTTTAACAGAGTCAGTGTGTTCTAAAGTCAAACATTGTGACGAATTCTCGCGGTCGGTTGGTCAAAAATGCTTGTATCGTAGCGCACTAAAAGTTGATTTCAAGGTGGAACAATTTGCAACACAACGGCTTCAGAAAACGTTGTTATTATCATGTTGAATGTTAACTTCATAGACGGTTCTAAAGCTGTAAACGGCGATCCGAGAAGTCAAAGTTCTGAAGAATGGGATGGAAGTTAAGACGATAGTCTAAACCAGTGAAAGAAAGGGAAAGTTAGTGGCGTTAGGACAACTTCCAACACTAGCCTGGGAGAAAATATAACTCTGATAGAGGACAATAAATTAAAATAGGACCAATATTCAGACAATATCTCACGCTGACAGAGTATTTATTCACGTGAGCAATCGAAAAGGTAAAGATATTTCAGATATGTCTTGCCGAGACGTTGAAGACAAGATTGAAATGATTGATGAGGTAATGAATACTGACACAATGTCTAATACTGATGTCAAGGATGTTATGGAACAGGATGACAGGAATAGTGATCAAGTCTTCAGTACTACATCGATATCTGACAAATCCTGAAGAGGAGACGCTTATATTTCAACTGCTATAGCCCGACAACCTGACACGCAACACATCATAACACCGAGTGATATCAGTGAAAAGGATGTCAAAAATTCGACGATATTCAAAGCCAATGCTAATTGCCAAGAAGACGCTGTGCCATTACATAATGGACGGGTTGCAAAGACATTCAGTATTTATGAAAACAATGGAAGTAACATGGACACCAGTATGTCAGCTATGTCAACTACAAATCCGTAACACATCATAGCTGATAACATTGTCAAGGGTGTCAGAAATTCGATGATATCCAATGCTGAAAGCGCTGAGGTATCCAGCAACTTCATAAATAACCATGCGACCAGTAACCGAGCGACATCAAACACAAGTTCCCAGGAAGATTTTGCCCCGTTTGATTTCATTGAAAAGGGCCTCAGCAATTCAAGGTTAGTTAGGGGTAACACGAGTGTCTCTACACCACTGAAGGAAGAACGATACAATACTTCAAGGACATCCAGCATTGATCCTGAAGAAGTTATAGACTCCGAAGGTACTGAGACGAATGAATACCATGATGTACGAGAGTCAGAGGGAGTCATGAAGTATTGCAATTATGTGATCAAGGTAAGAATGATATCCTCCTGTTCCCTGTCTGTCGTTTTGTTTGTTTGTTTGTTTGTTTGTTTGTTTGTTTGTTTGTTTGTTTGCCTGTCTGTATGTCAGTCTGCATGCCTGTCTGTCTCTCTGCCTTTCATCATTACAATATATTATATTGTTTTATATGTCGAGTCCTTGTAAAGCAGTTTTTAAAGAAGAGTTATTGCATTTAAATTAATATTTTATCTCTCTCTCTCTCTCTCCACGCATTCCTTCGATTCCTTGACAGTCGATCTTAATGCCTGTTAGTCCGCATGTTTATTTTCGTATCTTCGTGTCTGACCAGCAGTGTTTGCAACTCATGCTTGTTTTCGTGGTTGTCAGCATGCATGTGATTGCTATGATTTTCTTTGTCTATCTGTCTGCTGCACGATGCCATGATCTGCGGCAGTGCCTGGTTGCATTCCAATCAATTTGTTTTATATAGTTTTTCTACATCTTTCTTCTAATTTTCCTGTTTACTTGTCTACTTGTTCATCTACCACCTCTGTTTCTTTATCTTTTAATTCAACACTATGTTACTTAATATACCATAATTATATTTTTGTGTTTTTCTATTACCAGGTGATTTACGCAGCACTGTTTCTCTCACGGCTACCCACAATGATTGTTTACCTCGGATACGACGTGAAATGTGCGATGAAGGAACAAACCACTTTCGCGAATTGCACACAGGAATTCCTTGTCCCAAATCCGAAAAAGTGGGTGATATACTTTAAAGCAATATCAACTGTATCCTCACTCACACTATTGTTTATAGTCTGGTCCAATCGCGAAAAACTAAACTATAATTTCTATAGATCACTTAAACGGTCAATAAGTAAGGCGTCTTTTTGGCGGACAAATGTTTTGTTTGCCTTGACATTCGTGTATTATATCATCCGTATTGATGGTTCAGACTTAAAATTGTCAATCGCGCTTTTGACATGGTGGCCAGCCACACTTCTTGTTGTGTACTGCCTGAATTACCTGCGTCCCGTAGATTTACCTGATCTCTGGTTTACTCTTGGTTACTGGTTCACTCTTCTTATATACTGTGCGGAAACGTTTTGTGTAGTTGTAGCCGTAACGCTGGCTGCATCCCTAAACATAATTCCTTTGGTTAACAAGAAGAATGTGGATTACAAGATTAAAGTGTTTGCGTCTTTGGTTGTTATGACGAGGGTGGCTTTCACCTCGCACTTGTTATCTTTCTTTTGGCACAAAATTTTTCATGGAGGAAAAGATTATTTTAAATCCTAGTCGCTATGGTGGTTTTGTTACCCCAGGATCAATCTGCTTTCACTAGAATAGTCGAATCTATTGCAGTCAATCTAATACGGACATTGCAATTGAAGGCGACAGAGCAAACAAGTGTCCGTGAGACGTATTAAAAGGATGTCCAACTGTTCGTTTTAAAACGGTTCTGTGCATTGTCAAAAGTGAAACTTACCTTCTTCGTGGAGGTAAATTATTGATTTAAGGATTCGCTCCTTCAGATTTTACCCTTGACCCTTTCAGTTTGGCTCATTACAACATCATAACCCCGAGTAACATCACAATAGGGATTATGAGGATTATTATATGTTACTGAAAGATTTCATGCTTTGGCAGTGAGACTATATATAGTATTGTGTATATTATTTTTATGGAATATTTATTCATAATTGGCTTTGCCAAGACAATAATAATTTAGTAAATAGTTTTAAATACATGTAATCTCTAAGAGAATATTAATATATTTGTCGTATGAATGCGTACTTGGGCGATGTAAACTCTTAATTCAATTTAATAACCGTGACCTTGCTTTGGCCGAGTACTTCAGCTAATCTACAGATAACTAATCTTATTCAATTAGCTTAAATAAGAGTAGAATCAAACGTCGTTACTGCAATACTATATAGTACATAGACGATACGTGACGACACGACTTTTAAAAGGCAAATTTCCATTACAGCCGCTTTGCCCGCGCGGGCGGAGCGACCATGTTTCAACTTTCCCTGTAGGTGTCTAGCATGAGATTTTTTTGTCCGCTTTACACCTCGCGGACACGCCTGAAAGTTGAACTACATTCAACTTTCTTGGTGTGCCCACGCGACTAATTATTCACGTGATTCGAATCGGTCGCTTCGCCCGCGCGGGCAAAACGACCGTAATGGAAAGTGGCCTTTAGAGAAAAACCTACGATAGTGAAGATTTTGGGTTAAGCCACCTTAATATATTTTCTCAATCTTATGGTATTGGCCATTGAGCGGTTTCTCACATTTCGTGAACCAGAACACATGCACACAATACATTAGAAAATTCCTTGCCAAGTATGTGATAAACCTGCGTTATATAGGCAAGCATGCAGAATGAATAGGGGATGCCATTGGCTAGGGGGTGCAAACACATTGGGGCGAGTGCGCGGCCAACGCCATTCCCCATACAAATCCCACCAAGGAGTGAGAAAATTACGTGTGCATATTTTGTCAAATTTCTCCCGATGGATTGAAGAAATCAATCAATCAAATCTTTATTTAAACATGGTGATTTCATCAGGCTTTACAATAAGTTTTAATCTACATTAATATATATAACATGCAATAATAAAATATACCTAATTATGTTGGAAATCTATTTTACATTATACCAGTGTTTTCCATGAATGCCGTGGCTATCGAATATGATCTTTCAACAGTTGTCGAAATTCATTCAGAGATTCCGCTTGTCTTATACTGCTGGGTAAGCTGTTCCATAAAGCCGCACCACTATAGCTAAAGCTATTTTTAAGATAATTGGTGCGGGATAAAGGAACAGCAAATTTGTTCACAGAGTCGTGAAGCAAGTAAGAAGTTACATCGTTGCGATATGAAAATTTAGAGCATCTAAAGTTTAGAGCTATTGGCATCGGCGTCAAAATTAGAAAAGGTCATCACTCGTGTTGCACGGTTTTGAAGTTTCTGAAGTTTATTTTATGAAGTTTTACCACAATTTCCCTACACAATTTACAGTAGTCAAAATCTGGTTGTTTAAGAGCTTGATAAATAATGTGAAATGTTTTAAATGAAACAAATGACCTTAATCGCTTGATGGTACCGATACCTGAAGCAATTCGTTTTTTTGATATGACTACTCCAAGTTAGATTTTCGTCAATTAAGACACCAAGTGGTATTCCATTTATTTCAAAAATTGGATTTTCAGGAAAAGTACTTCAACGCTGCCTCGACCCAATTAACATGTATTCAGTTTTAGTCATATTTAGAGTAAATTTATTAGATATTAACCATTTATTAACGTTTTCCAAAACTTCATTAAGATGGAACTGAATGGTACTCGTATGTCTACCAGCGTTATATGTAAGATGAGTATCATCTGCCGCATACATTCTGGGATGCGAATTAGACAAACAATTTGGTAAATCATTGATAAATACCATCCTCAAATCGTTCCTTGAGGAATTCCGCACTTAAGAGTACATTTCGTGGAAAGTGAACCATTAACAAAACATTTCTGCGTGCGGTCTTCCAAATATGACTTGAACCATTTGAAGGCAACTCCATGAATTCCATAATTTTCATCTCATGGGTGACCGTATCGAAAGGTGACGTTTCCACGGTCAATATTGTAGGTCCAACTATCAGTGGCCTCAAGTAAGGCCGTAACCGTTGAATGCAAAGAACGAAAGCCCGACTGGTGTTTTGTTAGTAAATTATGTTCAAACATGTATACATAAAGTTGATTATAGATTATTCTTTCGAAGACCTTGGCCATTACTGAAACCACTGAATTGGGCGGTAGTTATTCATTTCATTCCGTGTACCTTGTTTAAGATTGGAGTAACTTTGGCACTTAACTTCGGCATGGTGGCCTTAACAATGATCATTGTTTGTCTGGGTGAATTGAAACCTTTTACCTGTATTAATGAGATAATCAGTGTAACACGTATCGTTACTGCTCACTGGAATCTCACTAGCAAGTTTAGGTCCTATATTGTTGAAAAATGCTCATTAAATGCATTAGATAAATCTGTTGGATTGGTTATACAATTACCATTCAAATTTAATTCTTTAATACGGATGTTTTATGTGATTTACGAGACGTAAGGTCATTGATAATCTGCCATGTCTTTCGAGAATTGCCATTGTGTTGCATAAAAGCATTCTTATAATAAGACTCTTTCGCTAGTTTAATTTCCTTATTAACAATATTTCGCAACTTTTAAAATTGTCCCAATCGCGGGGGACTGTAGAGCGTATTGCTTTTATTTTGGCTATGTTACGATCATGCATGCGTTTCTTTAATTTAGATGTTATCCACGGAGAGTTCTCAGATCGAACACGCTTAGTTCGTATTGGAGCATGTTTATCAGCTATAGTTAAAAATTTCCTTTTCATTCAGCCCACATTATATTAGGGTCTTGAATGTTGGACAGATTATAATCCCAGTCTTGAGAGGAAATATCATTTCGGAAATTTTCTTGATTAAACTTCCTAAAGCTTCTATAGGTAATATAGTTACTTCCCTTACTAGATATAGTGTTTATAGATAATTTGCCGTAGACATAGATTAGGCTATGATCACTAATACCACAATGTGAGACTCCTGAACAAACAACATTTTCCGGATAGTTAGTGTAAATTAGATCGATCAAGGTGGAGGTAGTTTTCGTGATACAAGTATTCTCATTAATTAGTTGCTGAAGACCATATGTGTCGGTAATGTTCGACAGCAGATGAGCATTGTTGCATACTGAGTACTATTTTTAGCCAAATTACAGTTAAAATCTCCCATATCATTAAATAAAATTCGACATTTTCATCATCAAGTCGCCCAATAAGGGACTCAAAAGAAGTAAATAATTCAACAGATATTGAACAACAAGAATCGTTCAATTTAATCATTTCTGATCCATTACTGGGTTTTTTCTGACCCAGTATGGACGGGATTTCATTTAATTCAAAGGCCGGGAAGTGATAAAATACGGCGATTTCGTTGAGGTGTTTTGCGAGCTGTTGACGTACAGAAACAACATCGATTGTCGCGAGATTAAACGTTAAAATTGAAGAAATTTATAGCGAAACACAAGCTCTGTCATTCAGGAAAACAGATGAGATACAAACATCTAATTTGATATCATGTTCACTTGGCCAACTCTGTTTTATTGCTCTAAAACCTGGTTTCAGTGGTGTCAAATAGCAGTGAATGAGTCGAGGTATTCAAAGCTGTACTTCGTCGCAGAAAGGATTAGTTATATATTTTTGAGAAATCTAGTAAATTACGGACAAGAAACCTAATATAAAGAGTTTCAAACGAGTGTTTTTATGGACGCAAAATAGGGCAAAACAGCAAAGCATGCAAAGTCTACGCAAATCCTACCATCAGATGTGAGGAACATCAAATATTTCCACAATCAGGATATATGCGGAGCAGGCAACTTGGTAGGAAGAAGGTTTTCCACATATTAAAGAACAAGATGCCAATCAATTTAGTTCCACTGGCTGTTTGTATTTTGCAGTGCTTTAATTAGGCAACCTTCTTGTTCAATTGTGCGACTATGTAGTATATGAACATTATACACTGTAGTGGTCTTTAGTCAGAACTACCTGAAATTTATATTTTATACAACATTCCATAGTGTAATTCAAACAGGTGTGCTTCTCACGAACCGTGCCAGTAATTAGTAATTAATAGATAAGTTTGTTCAGACAATGTCATTCTGTATATTATACATAAATATATACTGTTACACACTGCTATTTTTTATACAAATTATAACTATACTTTTAACATGGACATACATTTAATCCATACTCCCTGGGTGAGGACATTGACATTTTATACCCCTTCCCTGGTCTTTCCAGAAACAATGTTTTTCAATGATATCTGTGTCCCACGTCGTTTCCAAGACAATTTGGGGGAAATATCCCTTGCCAATGGATTGTTTTTACCCCCTCACTTAGAACTTTGAAGCCAAATAGTTTCTGTTACCCTTCCCTTGAAATTTCCAATCCAAAAGAGCTTAACCCTTCCTGGAATTTCCAAGGTCCTTATCCCGGAGGTGTGCGGATCGGACCATTTCATTTAATATAGTCACCCCACTATTGAGGTCCGTTCATAATCCCCAAAGGATAAAAATAATTTGAAATCTCCTTCAATTAATTTTTGGGAAGTTGCCCCACAGGATATTGTAAGTACTCCATTAGGATATCGTTTTTGCCTTCTTAGATATCACTAAAACACTAAAATTGTGCCATTTTGGGGGGAAATCATACATTAAGCTGCCCCTTAGGAAAAATTAGGATGAAACACCCTTCCTCCTCCATTGGATATTCAGACTCCCAAAATATATAGGTGGGGAAACCTTCTACCCAGGTTATTTTCTCCCATACACTTGGGGGGGGGTGACTATACTAAATGGAATGGCCCATTAAAAATACAATAAGCTAACACTGAATTTGTAATACTATGTATATATATATTCTCCATGTCAATATTCACCATTTGGCTTTCACAGTTCACACGGCATTTGGCATTCCTCTGCAACTTTTATATCTTTAATTTAGTTTTATCATAACAACCAGTGTAACAGTTGATGATCCATTGAAGTATTAACTCTCCATTAGATAAGTCAATCAGCATTTGTATTTCTTATTTGTACAGTACATAAATCAGACACAGCAGAACAAACCAGGTATAAATATTCTTGAAATATTGGAACCTACATTTTTAACCAGGGGTAATTTTATTGTGATAGAAATAGAATATAGCGGCAAAATATAGCCTCGAATACCTCGGCGAAGAGACGCTATTAAGTCAGTCATTGCTATTTGACACCACTGAAACCAGGTTTTAGAACAATAAAATAGCGTTGGCCAAGTGAACGAGATGTCAAATTACATGTTTGTACCTCGTCTGTTTTCCTCAATGATAGATCTTGTGTTTCGCTTTAAATTTCGTCAATTTTAACGTTTAATCTCGAGACAATCGATGTTGTTTCTGTACGTACACAGCTCGCAAAACACCTCAACAAAATCGCCGTATTTTAACACTTCCCGGCCTTTGATTCAACGATTAAATTAAATAGAACGATTTTTCAATCCATCGGGAGAAATTGGACAAGATATGCAAATGTAATTTTCTCACTCCTTGTTGGGATTTGTATGGGGAATGACGTTGGCCGCACCTCGTCCCAATATTTTTGCACCCCTGGCCTTGAATTCCTCTATTAAATTTTGGCGAAACAATCTTGACCTGACTGATATTCTGTACTGTAATGGTTACTTATTGATATTTCGCCATTATATATTTGAATCGAATGCATGAAATCTTTAATTTTCTAATAAATGATCTGCAGCGCATAATGCAATGTAATCTATTGACATTTAACAATAATGTATATTAGAAATTGGTTATTGCCGGACCCTCTTTGCAAGCACAGAACATTTTCTTCTTGTATAATATACAAAGCATAGTCAATGGAGATTGAATCTTAAAATTAGGTAAACTTGGATTGCTAGAACTGTGTTGCACAGGCGGCACACAATATATAATTAATAAGTATATATTTTGTGTCTGTTTAATGCAGCTATTGATATTGTGTGTTTTTCTACTTATATATTTACATAATATTGTTTGAATATAGCTCCATAACTATGGCGCTATATCTTCCGTTTCAGCATTATTCTCCGATTCTTATTGTTGTGAAACAGAATAATATATTAAATATATAGGTCTGCAAGGTTTCTTAAATATCATTTATCGAAAGCTATCCTGGTTGCGAATATCTTCAATCTTACTACTGCCATTATAATTATCTCAATCGTCTGGTTTCAGTGAAAGAGATTTGTATTTTGTTTTTCCTAGTGACTTCTAATGGTTTATCAGGTTAATTTTGAATCGTTTGAACTGTGTTATTGACATATGAAAGAGGAAAAGCCTTTGTCAATGCATTCATTAGTGAGACATTAGAGCTGATATTCCTTAATATATAGCTACAATAAATTGAATTCATAAAGTTTTCTCAATCTGAAATGGTTTTAGTCTTTACATCAACAGTGAAGTCATTGTACAATGTGGAAGTCAATTTTCTAGTCGTGTTGGAAAATGTACCCTGTTATGGTGTACCTGCAGTAAATGTAGGAAATTGGTGCTTAAATTTTGTTGTTTGTTAATACCCCATGACACTTCAGAAGGATATACTGTAGTTCCCTTACGTCATTAGCAAGTAGACTTAGTCATAGATATATATTAAATGAATAAATACTTATTCTTTTAAAACACTTCAGTGTAAAATATGCGATCTGTTAAATGCAGCTAATTGACTTTGCATGTGTGCTCATTTGCTTAAGATTTACATATTAATGTTTGAATATGTCTGCATAACTATGGTGCTACATCTTTCGTTTCAGCAACATGTCATAGTTTGACATATACAGTATCTTGCTGTGCGGCAAAATAATATATCAAATAAGTCAGCAATTAAAGTTTCTTTAATATAATTTAACCAAGACTGCCTTCTTAGCGAGAATCTCCAATATTCCCAGGGCAAAGATATTTTTCAATCTCAAGTTGTAAATATCTCGTCTGGTTTCAGTGAAAAAGGTTTGTATTCTATTTATACTGCTGCTTTTGCTTGGCTTTATAATATACCCTGCGTTTCTCAGAACAGTTGGACTATATCCCACGCAATTTTTCACTCAATTAGCTTTGGCTGATTTAGTAACTGTTAGCCTATCGTTAAACTAATTAGCTAATCCAATCTGTATTAGCAGCGGTACGGTTTTCCTCTGCGCGGTTCTATTTTCAGGAGAATAACAGCCTCAAAATATTTCTTTATTATTTCACTTTATGAAACTTTTGAAATAGCCTTGAAAGTTGGGATACATTTGCACCTCGTTCCAGATCTATTCGCTCACTTGAAAGTTCGAAAGCGAAACTGTCAAATATCAGTTTGTAGAATGCGAGTAGTTACAAAATAGAATTCCAGATTACATCGCAATATTGCGCCTTATGGTATGCAGTATAGAATTGCCTTGATTAACTATGCTACCAAATTGGAAATCAAATTACATCGATTACTAATGTACTGATTTTAGGAATCGAAAATACAAAATGGAAGTGTACTATTTCAAACAATAGTCCCTATAATACAGTGTCTGGAAACGCGGCAAACTTGAAAGGTTATAGCCATGTCCGTGGGTTAATGTTGAGGGTGTACTGAGAGTGCACGTTTTCTTTGTTTTACAAATGTTAATATTCACCTGTACGGATTTTATTGGCTGGTTCCCTCATTATGCTAAGAGAACAATGTGTTCACTGGGCGTCAAGGTGCACAAACATGAACAACAACATATAACAAAAGGTTTAGATGCGTTTCCAGGCTGTGTTATAGGGTCTATGTTCAAACGAATATCGGAGTTGGAATCAAAGAAACAAAAATACAGAGAAATACGAAAACCCCATACAATTGATGTACAGTTTCGCACACTTGCATAATTATTAAACATGATCTGTACTGTAGGTTATAATGCAATGTGATATAATTAGTTAAATAAATATAATGTCTGCTAGAGAAGAGCGGTTCGTGCACCCTGACATAAAAACACAGATTGTCACTAATGCTATAATAACAACTATGGTCAATCGAGATCTGTTGTGCATATTTAGCAAACCCGCTTCGAATCGTTTAACCTGTTATATTGAACGATGAATGACTATTATCAATGTAATCGATACTGCGATTTAGAAATAATATTCCTCAATATACAGGATGTCCCAAAAACGCTCCTAGTTTGCCAGGGTTTCTGCCGTATTCTTATACTGATTTTTACATGAAACGAATCTTGATGATAACGATCACAATCGGCATTCTCTAAAAATACCTTCTAAAAGGATAGAAATACTTTAAGTCTATTTTCCATAATTTGGACAAGTAGGAATACTTGTGTGGTCGCCTTAAGTGATTCTAGAAGGCAAATGGCTGGCTAATTTCATCAAACAAATATCAATGGATTGACCTGATACGATATTTATTAGCTTTACCTACGAATAAATGTATAGCCATTCCACCGTGTGCGAATCTATTTTCCTTAATTTTCCTATTTCGATTTAAATTCAATGAGATTGAATAAGTAGATTTAAGACAATTTTCCCGTTCTTATCAAACAAATTAGATCGCCTACTCACTCAGACAAATAAGCTGAAAAATGTCCTCTTTCGAATTGAGTACTGCGAGAAAATGCGTTGAATAGGGCTTAAGACTGAATTTTTCCGTTATTCTCGAACTTAATTATTGGTCGCACCTCCTCTCGGGTAGAATTATACACAAGGTTGGAAACTTCTTTTTCTGCTAGTTATCTACTGCCGTGAATATATACTCTAAAACGCAAGCTAACCAAGCTTTAATTTTAGCTCAAAAGCTCTGGTCTTCTGAATTCATGCGCCCTCAAATCTCATGTTGATGTCCAATAGGCAATATAACATATTTATATTTCACAGACCGAAATAACGGCACGAAATGTTCCAGTTCAAATAGGCCGAAGCTAAATTTGTTTAAAAAATGGCCACTTCTATACTTAGTAATATATTCTATATTGAAAAGAACGATTATTTAAATTTCTAACAAATTACTAAAACAAGATCATATATGATTTGGTAAATATTATGATAAACTTGTATACAGATTACAGTATTTATGAAGTAATTTTGTTGAGCGACTATAAGCTTCAAAAATTTCCTAGTTCGACTAGTACTGAATATGACGTCCAACAAATTTAGACAACACCCCCTTTATTTTCAAATTATTCTATCGTTTAGGATAATATGTTATCCAATTATGGTTACACAGAACAAAACAGTCAAAAGCACTTTCAATTTCAACATATTTTTAAACATTGTTATATAATTATATACAGTAAATTGTTCTCGAAGATTGAACATTGCCAGCTTTATTGATAATTGTCGAAAATTTGTTGTAGGAGTGTATTGGAGTGTTTTCTTTTTCTACCTGTATTCAGTGACGTCGAAGAAATCAATCTACAAGAAAATTTTCCTGTTGCAATTATCTGTTAAATACACCTGCACAAAAACTTCCTATACTGTTGATTCCAATGTGCAAACTCTAAATTCATGCAGTCTCAAATCTAAATTGCTTAGTGCCTAATAGTATATAATATAGTAAGCATAGTTACTATACATTTAGTATATTTTGTAGTAAAGACCTGAAAATATTATTTGTCGATTATTCGACTGCTCAATTATGATTTGAGATGTTCCCCACGCACTTCTACTTATATAATTACCGTTGACCATTTACATTATTTGAGAAAGAATGATTAAGTTGCTTTAACAAAAATAATAATAAAAACAATACAGCCAAATACCATTATATGAAAATGTTGTGATGATAATTTTGCATAAAGCTAAAGGAAGTTCAATTGAACAAAAAACAGGATGGCCTCAGAAGATGTTCTGTCATCAAAAACGGAAGCCTGTCATCAGAACATGCTCTTCCTAGGCACTGTGTACAATAATAAAATAAAAGTTCAATTACATAACAAAAATTAAAAACTAATCACAACTTATTTTTTAATTTTTTTAGGGAATTTGCTATACTGCTTTTTAGAAAGTTATTATTTAGTTTATGAATAGCAAAATTGTAGTCATGACCTCGTGTATCATGACTGCATGAATTTAGCGCCATGGAATAACGTTGAATGAGGTTAAGATTGAATTTTCCTGTTATATTCACGTACTTAATTATATTGGTCGCACCCACTCTTGGTCAGAATTTCACTAAGTTTGGACCTTATAATTCTTTTACTGCTAATAATCTACTTTAAAAACTCTGTTCTTCTGAATTCGTGCGCATGCAGCCTCAAATCTTAAGTTGATGCTCAATAATACTGTACATTTCGCAGACAGCAATAAAGCAGCACGAAATGTTCCAGTTCAAATATCATGTGATTTGTTCAAAAACATGGTCACTGGTATACTTACAAATATATCTATATTCTTGAAAGAAAACTTTCTTAGCGAAATTACAAAACAAGAGCATAAAATTATATGAATCGGCTAATGACAAGCTTCTACAGCATTATTTTTCATAAAGAAATTTTGTTGCGCAATTTAGGGGATAATGCAGCTGAATATATACTTATGACGTTCAAGAAATTAAGACGACATCCCCTTATTTGCCTGACAAATTAAAGCATTTCTTTATAAAGGAGGAAAGGGATACATTTTATGTTGTTAAAAATGGGATAGTTTATGGATATAATTGTGGAAAATTTGTTTTATAGGAGTGTATTAGGAAAATCTTCTCATTCGAGTTGTTACAGCATGTATTCAGTGACATCGAAGAAATTTATCTACAAAACAATTTTCCCGTTGTAATTATCTGTTAAATACACCTACTCATATATACTAACTCAGGGTTGGAATTACTATTGAAATTAAATCATCATACACTGTTGATTCCATACGCCAAACAGATCAAAATTACTTCGTACCCGGCTAATAATACATTTAGCATTTGGACTTTAGCATACTAGTTCGTAATAACAAAACGAAAGAATTACTCGTCTCGCGGATTATTCCACAGCTTGATTATTTGAAAAAGTCACCAGGCAACCATACTTAATTACAGGCACAAGCACATCCGCTATATTCTTTGAAAACGCACTATTAAACTTTCATTCACAAAATAACACTGCCCAACGCCATGCATAATGCTGAAGGAAGACTGGTCAATCCAACAAAAACATCCGGTCTATTGTCTTTATCATGGGTGATCTAAAGTCGCACAGTGTCTGCTTACATACTCGAGGGATGATTTCTTAATTAACTCCTTAACGTCATTGATATACTTCTAAAACCAGAGTAGCGAGCGAAATCATGTGCGATCCGAGTCTATGTTTTTCTTTGCGCCTGCATTTTCGAAGTGAAAAGTTGAAGAAATTTAAGACAATTCTGGCGTTATTCTCAAACTTAATTCTCGATAAAGAGCACTCGCTCTTTCGAATTAGCAGGCTTGTATACTCTATATTGATCACTTGAATAGGATTAAGTCTCGTTTCAGATTATTTATAATTAACAACTGAGCTACAGACTCCAGTTGCCAATACTTAACCACAAGTTCATGTATATACAGTATATATTTGGGTAATGCCAGTGAGTGCATAATATTCTAGATTCTTTGTCCTTGTAAGTCTGAAATTTCCATCCAAAAAAGCCTTCAACATTTATTTCTATCGAGCGAAATGCCCAAATATCTAGAATATTACCCTTACACTATTATCACCAAGAAGTATATATACCGTACTTATGCGTTTGAGCGCCGAGGCGCTCTTTAAAATCCTAGTGTTTTGGTGCGGCGTTTATTTGAGAGCGACACTCTTTAATAATTATTCTATTTGTAATTGCCTTCACAACGGAATTGCAATTTCCAATGTTCTGGAGAGAGATTTTAACGACCGGCAGAGCATTGAAATATACTCACTTTGAACTTAAAAACAATGTAGTACCGGTGTCTCAGGAGGTTTTCGTATACTTGCAATATTTTGATTAATAAACGTTTAAAAAGTCGGGGTTGTGAAGCCCAAGTCATAATAAATCTACAGCCTTTCGATTTATGTAAAATCTCGGCTCTGTGTCAGTAACTAACATGCAGTATCGAGTGAATGTGTGATCGCATGTTGACCATGTTTCGGTCAAAAACAGTTAATTTGTTTGAGTGGGCCATATTTCTGTTACACCGGATGATAAATGTCCAAGACTGATTAAAGTTTGAGATGTGAATAAGTGCGGCGATTCATTGAGGCGGCCTTCTAAGAATTTCAAAAATTTCCTAGTTCGACTTGAACTGAATTAATATGATTCGGCGGTTGACTATTGTGTAAAACTACCTGAAGTAGTTTTACACAACAGTCAACCGCCGAATCTTTGTTACACTCTACCCGCACTGGCACCGCAAGCTTGAATTAATATGACGTTCAAGAAATTAAGAAGACATTCCCGTTATTCTCAAACCGTTTTATTGTTTTATTATATTATTCAAACCGTTACGTTACCTATATAACTAGTAGTACTAGGAAAGCGATAGATTTTTTAAAATATTGTTATATATAAATTGGTGTTCAAATTGTACGTTGATTGTTTATTAATAATTGTCGAAAATTTGTTGTGGGAGGAAAAATTCCTCATTCAAATTTTTACTGTATTCAATGACGTCAAAGAAATCAATCTAGAAGACAATTTTCCCGCTGCAATTATCGGTTAAATAACCAATTCATGCGCTAATGTCTCACTCGATTACAATTGGGAATTTCCTATACTGTTCATCCCATACTTCGAACTGTAAATTCTTAAAGTCTCGAAACTACTTTACTTGGTGCTAAATTGCTTGGTGCATGCATGCATTTAGATTAGTTTGCAGTAAAGATACGAAAATATTATTTCTCGATTATTCGACAGCTCAATTATATTTGAAAGTCACCGCGCAGTTCTATACTTATAATTACAGTCGATAATCTACATTCTTTGAAAACACACTATTCAAATTATCTTAACAAAAAGACTCACAAAAACAACACTGCCCAACACCATATATGAAAATATATCAAGATAATAATTTAACATAATGCTGAAGGAAGTTTGATTCAACAAAAGACAAGATGGCCTCCATTATGAAAATCTATATACATGCAAAAATATATTATAAATTCAGTGGATAAATCATATTGGATATTCATAACAGATCAGCGTTCGTGCAGGAGAGTCATTAAGAGAAAAGTGGAAATAAATAGAACACAGAGGTATGTTAGATTCTTCCTGACATAGTCAAATAATACACGTACTGTATTAATTTTGTTGTATATACTACAGTAAAAATCCACATAAGAGAACCAGTCGATTAAGAACCTGAAATTTAGGTAATTAAGCACCTACATAAGTTACAATAACTACTTCAGGCTGAAATATAGAATGGTTCTTAAAAAGCCTGGATTTTGATACGTGAGCTGAAGTAGAAATTATAAGTTCAAAAAAACGCACTTACAAGACGCTAAAAACCTAATTTAATACTAGCTATAGTGTATATCCGAAACATTCTTTCTTGTTTAGTACTCATGGTATGCGAGTTTTTACTGTATATACAGTATGTATGTAAATAGTAAGTTGGTCTGATGTCGATCATGATTCTGCGTACGTAATAATTATAGTGTAAATTTTATTTCCTGTATTTATTCACTGCGTATCTTTGGTTTTTATGATGCTTAATTCATTTTTCGGTTTTGGTTGTATCCGGTTATGGCGTACCTGCAGTAAAATGTAGGAAATTGGTGCTTAAATTTTGATGTTTGTTAATACCCCTTATATTATAAGTAGTATCTAACGAGCAATTTGATTGGCTAATGCGCGTGCTTTATGACGCAATAAAGCACGGCCAGCGTTTTCATTTTTCTCACTTCGTCCCCGCTTGTTAAATTTTCCTCGGAATTGTCAATACAATATGAACAAAATTATAATAGTTTTAAATCCAAAGTCTGTCAAAAAGCAAGAAAAAATAGACCTAAACGAGATGGAAAAAAGCCAGCCAACAAATAACAACGGAACATAAACGGCGAATAAAGATTCGTAGCTGTTTCTGAGTTTGAAATATACTTTTTTGCTTGAAAGTTGGCATTCAACGGCGACAAGAAACGCGAAAATCTGTACTATTTTGACATATAAAGGTACAAAAACTGTTTTTAAACACAAACCAAACCAAATTTATCCACAGTTCTAGGTGCAAAAATTAAAATTAACCATTTTGGCATTGATTTAGATATAAACAATATGTGTACAGTTTTTAAGCTGTCAAGATGCAACGACAAAAACCTACACAAATACGACATGTTTATGCATTTCTTGACAGTTTGTCTGAGAAAATTTTTAACCACCAACCACTGAACTAGCAAAAAATACAAAAAATATTCAAACAGTACCTTCAAACAAAAACTGCCTGATATATTTGGTTCAAGATGAAAAATCAACTTGACAGCCAATGTCATCAAAGCAGCTTGACAAAAACGGAAAAACCCTTCGCTTTTATACGAATCCAGGACAATAGTGAAGCAGAACAACGAAAAACCAATCTGTCTATCATTGTGCACTATATTTGAAAAATTTCAACAGTTTTTGTGCCTTTTTAATCCCTAATTTTTGTTGAGTTGCAAGTTTTTCGCTCCTTCGCCGGCCAGAATTCAAAGCTTGTAGTTGTTGCCAAGCAATGAAAACATTAACTGCGAGTGACGTCAGTGATTACATGTTAGGAGAATATCAATATTGATCTTTGAACAAAATTGTTTACTGTGCTTATATACCACGTATAATATAAAAGAATTAAAAAACTCGTCTTGTGCCGTTATGGTGTAATAATGCACTCGGGGGAATGTTGGGAGAATACTCGAGAAGCGTGTAAAACACTCGGCTACGCCTCGTGTTTTACAAGCTTCTCTCGTATTCTCCCAACATTCACCCCTCGTGCATTATTACACCATAACGGCACGCGACTCGTTTTTTAATTCTTAAATAACACACGAGAAGGAGTACTGTAGTTCCCGTACGTCATTAGCAAGCAGACTTAATCTTAGATACTTCAGTGTAATAATATGTGATCTGTTAAATGCAGCAAATTGACTTTGCATGTGTGCTCATGTGCTTAAGATTTACATATTAATGTTTGAATATGTCTGCATAACTATGGTGGTACATCTTTCGTTTCAGCAACATGTCATAGTTTGACATATACAGGCTTGCTGTGCGACAAAATAATATGTCAAATAGGTCAGAACTTTTCTTTAATATAATTTAACCAAGACTGCCTTCTTAGCGAGAATCTCCAATCTTCCCAGGGCAAAGATATTTTTCAATCTCAAGTTGTAAATATCTCGTCTGGTTTCAGTGAAAAAGGTTTGTATTCTATTTATACTGCTGCTTTTGCTTGGCTTTATAATATACCCTGCGTTTCTCAGAACAGTTGGACTATATCCCACGCAATTTTTCACTCAATTAGCTTTGGCTGATTTAGTAACTGTTAGCCTATCGTTAAACTAATTAGCTAATCCAATCTGTATTAGCAGCGGTACGGTTTCCCTCTGCGCGGTTCTATTTTCAGGAGAATAACAGCCTCAAAATATTTCTTTATTATTTCACTTTATGAAACTTTTGAAATAGCCTTGAAAGTTGGGATACATTTGCACCTCGTTCCAGATCTATTCGCTCACTTGAAAGTTCGAATGCGAAACTGTCAAATATCAGTTTGTAGAATGCGAGTAGTTACAAAATAGAATTCCAGATTACATCGCAATATTGCGCCTTATGGTATGCAGTATAGAATTGCCTTGATTAACTACGCTACCAAATTGGAAATCAAATTACATCGATTACTAATGTACTGATTTTAGGAATCGAAAATACAAAATGGAAGTGTACTATTTCAAACAATAGTCCCTATAATACAGTGTCTGGAAACGCGGCAAACTTGAAAGGTTATAGCCATGTCCGTGGGTTAATGTTGAGGGTGTACTGAGAGTGCACGTTTTCTTTGTTTTACAAATGTTAATATTCACCTGTACGGATTTTATTGGCTGGTTCCCTCATTATGCTAAGAGAACAATGTGTTCACTGAGCGTCAAGGTGCACAAACATGAACAACAACATATAACAAAAGGTTTAGATGCGTTTCCAGGCTGTGTTATAGGGTCTATGTTCAAACGAATATCGGAGTTGGAATCAAAGAAACAAAAATACAGAGAAATACGAAAACCCCATACAATTGATGTACAGTTTCGCATACTTGCATAATTATTAAACATGATCTGTACTGTAGGTTATAATGCAATGTGATATAATTAGTTAAATAAATATAATGTCTGCTAGAGAAGAGCGGTTCGTGCACCCTGACATAAAAACACAGATTGTCACTAATGCTATAATAACAACTATGGTCAATCGAGATCTGTTGTGCATATTTAGCAAACCCGCTTGGAATCGTTTAACCTGTTATATTGAACGATGAATGACTATTATCAATGTAATCGATACTGCGATTTAGAAATAATATTCCTCAATATACAGGATGTCCCAAAAACGCTCCTAGTTTGCCAGGGTTTCTGCCGTATTCTTATACTGATTTTTACATGAAACGAATCTTGATGATAACGATCACAATCGGCATTCTCTAAAAATACCTTCTAAAAGGATAGAAATACTTTAAGTCTATTTTCCATAATTTGGACAAGTAGGAATACTTGTGTGGTCGCCTTAAGTGATTCTAGAAGGCAAATGGCTGGCTAATTTCATCAAACAAATATCAATGGATTGACCTGATACGATATTTATTAGCTTTACCTACGAATAAATGTATAGCCATTCCACCGTGTGCGAATCTATTTTCCTTAATTTTCCTATTTCGATTTAAATTCAATGAGATTGAATAAGTAGATTTAAGACAATTTTCCCGTTCTTATCAAACAAATTAGATCGCCTACTCACTCCAGACAAATAAGCTGAAAAATGTCCTCTTTCGAATTGAGTACTGCGAGAAAATGCGTTGAATAGGGCTTAAGACTGAATTTTTCCGTTATTCTCGAACTTAATTATTGGTCGCACCTCCTCTCGGGTAGAATTATACACAAGGTTGGAAACTTCTTTTTCTGCTAGTTATCTACTGCCGTGAATATATACTCTAAAACGCAAGCTAACCAAGCTTTAATTTTAGCTCAAAAGCTCTGGTCTTCTGAATTCATGCGCCCTCAAATCTCATGTTGATGTCCAATAGGCAATATAACATATTTATATTTCACAGACCGAAATAACGGCACGAAATGTTCCAGTTCAAATAGGCCGAAGCTAAATTTGTTTAAAAAATGGCCACTTCTATACTTAGTAATATATTCTATATTGAAAAGAACGATTATTTAAATTTCTAACAAATTACTAAAACAAGATCATATATGATTTGGTAAATATTATGATAAACTTGTATACAGATTACAGTATTTATGAAGTAATTTTGTTGAGCGACTATAAGCTTCAAAAATTTCCTAGTTCGACTAGTACTGAATATGACGTCCAACAAATTTAGACAACACCCCCTTTATTTTCAAATTATTCTATCGTTTAGGATAATATGTTATCCAATTATGGTTACACAGAACAAAACAGTCAAAAGCACTTTCAATTTCAACATATTTTTAAACATTGTTATATAATTATATACAGTAAATTGTTCTCGAAGATTGAACATTGCCAGCTTTATTGATAATTGTCGAAAATTTGTTGTAGGAGTGTATTGGAGTGTTTTCTTTTTCTACCTGTATTCAGTGACGTCGAAGAAATCAATCTACAAGAAAATTTTCCTGTTGCAATTATCTGTTAAATACACCTGCACAAAAACTTCCTATACTGTTGATTCCAATGTGCAAACTCTAAATTCATGCAGTCTCAAATCTAAATTGCTTAGTGCCTAATAGTATATAATATAGTAAGCATAGTTACTATACATTTAGTATATTTTGTAGTAAAGACCTGAAAATATTATTTGTCGATTATTCGACTGCTCAATTATGATTTGAGATGTTCCCCACGCACTTCTACTTATATAATTACCGTTGACCATTTACATTATTTGAGAAAGAATGATTAAGTTGCTTTAACAAAAATAATAATAAAAACAATACAGCCAAATACCATTATATGAAAATGTTGTGATGATAATTTTGCATAAAGCTAAAGGAAGTTCAATTGAACAAAAAACAGGATGGCCTCAGAAGATGTTCTGTCATCAAAAACGGAAGCCTGTCATCAGAACATGCTCTTCCTAGGCACTGTGTACAATAATAAAATAAAAGTTCAATTACATAACAAAAATTAAAAACTAATCACAACTTATTTTTTAATTTTTTTAGGGAATTTGCTATACTGCTTTTTAGAAAGTTATTATTTAGTTTATGAATAGCAAAATTGTAGTCATGACCTCGTGTATCATGACTGCATGAATTTAGCGCCATGGAATAACGTTGAATGAGGTTAAGATTGAATTTTCCTGTTATATTCACGTACTTAATTATATTGGTCGCACCCACTCTTGGTCAGAATTTCACTAAGTTTGGACCTTATAATTCTTTTACTGCTAATAATCTACTTTAAAAACTCTGTTCTTCTGAATTCGTGCGCATGCAGCCTCAAATCTTAAGTTGATGCTCAATAATACTGTACATTTCGCAGACAGCAATAAAGCAGCACGAAATGTTCCAGTTCAAATATCATGTGATTTGTTCAAAAACATGGTCACTGGTATACTTACAAATATATCTATATTCTTGAAAGAAAACTTTCTTAGCGAAATTACAAAACAAGAGCATAAAATTATATGAATCGGCTAATGACAAGCTTCTACAGCATTATTTTTCATAAAGAAATTTTGTTGCGCAATTTAGGGGATAATGCAGCTGAATATATACTTATGACGTTCAAGAAATTAAGACGACATCCCTTATTTGCCTGACAAATTAAAGCATTTCTTTATAAAGGAGGAAAGGGATACATTTTATGTTGTTAAAAATGGGATAGTTTATGGATATAATTGTGGAAAATTTGTTTTATAGGAGTGTATTAGGAAAATCTTCTCATTCGAGTTGTTACAGCATGTATTCAGTGACATCGAAGAAATTTATCTACAAAACAATTTTCCCGTTGTAATTATCTGTTAAATACACCTACTCATATATACTAACTCAGGGTTGGAATTACTATTGAAATTAAATCATCATACACTGTTGATTCCATACGCCAAACAGATCAAAATTACTTCGTACCCGGCTAATAATACATTTAGCATTTGGACTTTAGCATACTAGTTCGTAATAACAAAACGAAAGAATTACTCGTCTCATGGATTATTCCACAGCTTGATTATTTGAAAAAGTCACCAGGCAACCATACTTAATTACAGGCACAAGCACATCCGCTATATTCTTTGAAAACGCACTATTAAACTTTCATTCACAAAATAACACTGCCCAACGCCATGCATAATGCTGAAGGAAGACTGGTCAATCCAACAAAAACATCCGGTCTATTGTCTTTATCATGGGTGATCTAAAGTCGCACAGTGTCTGCTTACATACTCGAGGGATGATTTCTTAATTAACTCCTTAACGTCATTGATATACTTCTAAAACCAGAGTAGCGAGCGAAATCATGTGCGATCCGAGTCTATGTTTTTCTTTGCGCCTGCATTTTCGAAGTGAAAAGTTGAAGAAATTTAAGACAATTCTGGCGTTATTCTCAAACTTAATTCTCGATAAAGAGCACTCGCTCTTTCGAATTAGCAGGCTTGTATACTCTATATTGATCACTTGAATAGGATTAAGTCTCGTTTCAGATTATTTATAATTAACAACTGAGCTACAGACTCCAGTTGCCAATACTTAACCACAAGTTCATGTATATACAGTATATATTTGGATAATGCCAGTGAGTGCATAATATTCTAGATTCTTTGTCCTTGTAAGTCTGAAATTTCCATCCAAACATTTATTTCTATCGAGCGAAATGCCCAAATATCTAGAATATTACCCTTACACTATTATCACCAAGAAGTATATATACCGTACTTATGCGTTTGAGCGCCGAGGCGCTCTTTAAAATCCTAGTGTTTTGGTGCGGCGTTTATTTGAGAGCGACACTCTTTAATAATTATTCTATTTGTAATTGCCTTCACAACGGAATTGCAATTTCCAATGTTCTGGAGAGAGATTTTAACGACCGGCAGAGCATTGAAATATACTCACTTTGAACTTAAAAACAATGTAGTACCGGTGTCTCAGGAGGTTTTCGTATACTTGCAATATTTTGATTAATAAACGTTTAAAAAGTCGGGGTTGTGAAGCCCAAGTCATAATAAATCTACAGCCTTTCGATTTATGTAAAATCTCGGCTCTGTGTCAGTAACTAACATGCAGTATCGAGTGAATGTGTGATCGCATGTTGACCACATTTCGGTCAAAAACAGTTAATTTGTTTGGGGAGCCATATTTCTGTTACACCGGATGATAAATGTCTAAGACTGATTAAAGTTTGAGATCGGTGAATAAGTGCGGCGCTTACTTGAAGGCGGCGCTCTAAGAATTTCAAAAATTTCCTAGTTCGACTTGAACTGAATTAATATGATTCGGCGGTTGACTGTTGGGTAAAACTACCTGAAGTAGTTTTACACAACAGTCAACCGCCGAATCTTTGTTACACTCTACCCACATGCACTGGCACCGCAAGTTTGAATTAATATGACGTTCAAGAAATTAAGAAGACATTCCCGTTATTCTCAAACCGTTTTATTGTTTTATTATATTATTCAGACCGTTACGTTAACTATATAACTAGTAGTACTAGGAAAGCGATAGATTTTTTAAAATATTGTTATATATAAATTGGTGTTCAAATTGTACGTTGATTGTTTATTAATAATTGTCGAAAATTTGTTGTAGGAGGAAAAATTCCTCATTCAAATTTTTACTGTATTCAATGACGTCAAATAAATCAATCTAGAAGACAATTTTCCCGCTGCAATTATCGGTTAAATAACCAATTCATGCGCTACTGTCTCACTCGATTACAATTGGGAATTTCCTATACTATTCATCCCATACTTCGAACTGTAAATTCTTAAAGTCTCGAAACTACTTTACTTGGTGCTAAATTGCTTGGTGCATGCATGCATTTACATTAGTTTGCAGTAAAGATACGAAAATATTATTTCTCGATTATTCGACAGCTCAATTATATTTGAAAGTCACCGCGCAGTTCTATACTTATAATTACAGTCGATAATCTACATTCTTTGAAAACACACTATTCAAATTATCTTAACAAAAAGACTCACAAAAACAACACTGCCCAACACCATATATGAAAATATATCAAGATAATAATTTAACATAATGCTGAAGGAAGCTTGATTCAACAAAAGACAAGATGGCCTCCATTATGAAAATCTATATACATGCAAAAATATATTATAAATTCAGTGGATAAATCATATTGGATATTCATAACAGATCAGCGTTCGTGCAAGAGAGTCATTAAGAGAAAAGTGGAAATAAATAGAACACAGAGGTATGTTAGATTCTTCCTGACATAGTCAAATAATTTTTGAAAAACTTCACGTACTGTATTAATTTTGTTGTGTATACTACAGTAAAAATCCACATAAGAGAACAAGTGGATTAAGAACCTGAAATTTAGGTAATTAAGCACCTACATAAGTTACAATAACTACTTCAGGCTGAAATATAGAATGGTTCTTAAAAAGCCTGGATTTTGATACGTGAGCTGAAGTAGAAATTATAAGTTACACTTACAAGACGCTAAAAACCTAATTTAATACTAGCTATAGTGTATATCCGAAACATTCTTTCTTGTTTAGTACTCATGGTATGCGAGTTTTTACTGTATATACAGTATGTATGTAAATAGTAAGTTGGTCTGATGTCGATCATGATTCTGCGTACGTAATAATTATAGTGTAAATTTTATTTCCTGTATTTATTCACTGCGTATCTTTGGTTTTTATGATGCTTAATTCATTTTTCGGTTTTGGTTGTATATAATTTTTTTGTATATATGCATGCAGTGTTTTCTAATATTTTGGTCTCTACCAGCGAGTGACTCGAAGAAGTGATGGGCGCGCGAGACCATCACGCGAAAGACACGGACATGCGCAGTTTTGTTTCTGTGTAGTGAACTTAGGCTACAAGTCGCCTTTTTTAACTATATCCAAATTTTAGAAAACTTTACAGAACAGTTTTCTCAGAACAGAAATTTGCAAATATCTAAAAAACTCATCATATATATATATATATATATCAAATCTGCAGACATGCATGTTTCGCCGTTCAACGGCTCGTCAGTGCAGCTTGTAACGCAGTCTAGATGCGAGTGACTTCGTATTTATACACCATACTCTTGCCCTCACCAAGCGCATGTGGTACAACACTCAGACACATGCGCATCCAGACATGCGTGAAGTGTCTTTGTATAGGAAATCATTTATCTAGAATATATTTTTGTATCTTTACGTCTTTTCAGTTGTGACAAACAGTTCTGACAAGTTTTTTTTAATCAGAGTTTAAAGCTGGTCATAATGCAGAGCTCAAAACTTGCTGTTACTCTCCTGGTTTTGGTTCTGATTCAATGTACGTTCGTAGATGGCTGGTGGTGGCGCCGTAGACGACGTAAATATGGCTGCACATACCCTCGCTCAAACTACGGGAATTTTGGTATGATATATACTGTACGATATAGGAGGGCGGGGCATATACCACATAGTCAATACTTGGCTCGTTCAAACTACGGAATGTTGTATGATACGTACATAGTATTAGGATATTGTCATGAAAATATTTTTCAACATAGAATGGGATAGTGATATATTTTGCCTTACTTAAAACCAGGGGCATGTAGGAGTATGTTTTGTGTGCGCGTATATATTGGTATCCTCAATAATGCTCCCATAATACACCAACAAGGGCTGGCCCTGCAGTATAGGGCTGAGCCGATTAAATTCTCTCATTAAACTTCCATAATTTCCTTCGCAACGATGATATTAAACCAGCCATCGGTTAACAACTGGTAACAAGAGGCTTGATTTTCAACAACAAAAAACATTGGCTGAAAAGAGACGGTTGATCTTGTCTTTCATTTTTCCCAGATTCCCCACATTATAATATACAGCTAGCTCATTTGAGGTTTTCCTGTGAAAGTCAAAGCCATAAAATGTCGATTTCTTAGCTCAAGAAGCTGAATGAGCTTAACGTATTTTCAAGTTCCAACCAATATATAACTTTTGTTTGGTACTACTGTAAAAGATTAAAAACACCTCGAGGGTTCGGCCCCATACGACGCGAGGTTATATTTACAGTACAGTATTGTATAAGCATACTGACCTCCTGGCAAAGGCACTCGCTTGAAACATTGAAGTGCTATAAATATTTTCCAGGTGTGTTATTAACCAAAACCAATGGAAGGCTTACAATCTTCGTATCTACTTTAGGTTCTCGAAGTGACTATTACTATGGCACAACGAGTCTGTTTAAAGACAGAAAACGATTCTTTGGTAAATGGAAACTAAGTCATAGTCTCATCCTGTTCCGTGGTACGATCTTCGAGTGGGGTTTTGGCAGCCCAAAAACCTACCAAATGGGCCGGAACCCATCTCGCTGTTCAATCAAATGGAAGGGTAGTAAAGGCACGAGCAATTGCCTTTTGAATGATGCAAAGACCTGGACCCGCAATTATCGTAGGGTTTATGGAAAATATTACTTATTTACCAACAATTGTCATTACTTTGTCGACCGGTTCAAGAGATACTTGAGCACCAACTGTGGACGTTGAGGTCAACATGGAATGAATTCTTGGAACTGATTACAGGATATTGATATAATTGGAAGATCCTCTTTTAACTTTGCACACTGTAATATTTTACACTCGCTATAATTAGTATTTCACGATATTATCTAGGAGACAAACTAGACAATAACTTATAAGGCAAGTAATAATAATAACCATTCCCACATAGTGGATTTTCAAACAACAATTTTCAAGTATATTAGGTTAATCTATCTTCATGCTACAGATGTAACGTTACAGTGCACTTTTAAACCAGTAATTGTACTCTATATACTAAATTGCACATGGTTAATGAAATTGTAATGTTAAATCAGTAAAAACTATATTTTCACAATTGAATGTTGACTATAGAAAATGCTAATCTCAATTAAGGATTGGTATAGGTTTTACTTATATAATATATACCTTTTTGGGCCCAATGGTACTAGATTGACTATTTGATGTGCCAAACCTTCACCAACAGTAAAAAGACGATTTTGAAGTTATCTTGTTAATCCCTACTTTAAATTTTAAAGTTGTTATAGTACACTTTTATTTTCAGGGAGTTATTTTAACTCCCCTATTACTCCCCTATTACTCCTTTTTGGTATTACTCCTATTACTCCTATTAACCCCATATTTCGAGTTATAATAACTCCTTTATTGGGCCGGGGTTATGCGTATTCGCGAGCTCATTAGTATGCACGATCAACTCTCTTTTGCTAGAGTTAGTCAAATTTAACTCCGTTTTTGGAGTTATTTCTTGTTGGAAGAAAGCAAAAAGGCGTCGTATATTTGGTGACTTTGACAATTTCAACTCGCTCGGATTGCGTTCTTTTGCCTTGTACACAAGAATAGAACGTGCCTAATTGCACAAAAATAAGAAAGGGACTACAGTATTATGTTTAGGTAAGGGAACAGTCTTTACTTGTTGTTTTATTTTCAATATTCAGTGGAGAGGAGTTGGTGTTTTTTTGTAAAACCAACTCAATAATGCAGTGTACGACAATTTATAATACTTTATATTGATGTACTGTACCGCATTGAATTTACTGCTTGAATAACTAGACAGTACCTTATAATTGTCATATACAATGCAATTCAAGCTAAGATATAAAAGACAAGACAAGACAAGACAAGACAAAAAAACAAGACAAGGCATGAAGACAAGAAACAACACAATGCCATATAATAAGTTTAGCACTGTGTAGTACAGCATTGCACAGCACAGTACACTACAGCATACTACAACACAGTATGCCAGTGTTCAGCAAAGAGCAGTACAGCACAGTCTAACACAGTTACAGCACACTATGTACAGCCCAGGTCAGTAAAATATGGTAGGACACCAAACAGTACAGAAAAGCACAACATAACACAGTGCGGCACAGCACATTTCACTCAGAGTACCGGAGGCTATTGTATAATGTAGCATTACAGGTCAGTAAAATATGGTAGGCTACCACACAATATACAAAGGCACAACATAACACAGTGCAGCACAGCACATTAACTCAGAGTACCAGATACTATCATATAATGTAGCATCACAGAACAGTAAAATATGGAAGGCCACCACACAGTACAGAATAGCACAAGTGTGGCACAGCACATTAACTCAGAGTACCAGATACGATTCTATAATGTAGCATCACAGAACAGTAAAATATGGAAGGCCACCACACAGTACAGAATAGCACAACATAACACAGTGCGGCCCTGCACAATAACTCAGAGAACCGGATACTATTGTATAATGTAGCATCACAGGGCAGTAAAATATGGTAGGACACCATTCAGTACAAAAAAGCACAACATGACACAGTGCGGCACAGCGCATTAACTCAGAGTACTGGATACTATTGTATAATGTAGCATCACAGGACAGTAAAATATGGTAGGACACCACGGTCGCCACTTGTTTCCATCTACCAAACTGAAGTTACGTCATTTTTTCAACTTTGAAGTGAAGTTAAAAACTTTGTAACTGACCCTAACCCTAAAACCTACCCTTACCCCTAACCCAAAACCTAACCCTTAACCTAACCCTAACCAAATTGATGAAGAAAAATCAAGAAAAACGAATATGAAAATCTTTGAAAATCGGGAAACCTGCGTAACGTCAGTTTGATAGATGGAAACAAGTGAAAACCGGACACCACACAGTACAGAAAAGCACAACATAACACAGTGCGGCACAGAACATTAACTCAGAGTACTGGATGCTATTGTATAATGTAGCATCACAGGTCAGTAAAAAATGGTAGGACACCACACAGTACAGAAAAGCACAACATAACACAGTGTGGCACAGCACACTAACTCAGAGTACTGGATACTATTGTATAATGTAACATCACCTGTAGGTCAGCAAAATATGGTAGGACACCACACAGTACAGAATAGCACAACATAACACAGTGCGGCCCTGCACAATAACTCAGAGTACCAGATACGATTCTATAATGTAGCATCACAGGTCAGTAAAATATGGTAGGACACCACACAGTACAAAAAAGCACAACATGACACAGTGCGGCACAGCACATTAACTCAGAGTACCAGATACGATTCTATAATGTAGCATCACAGGTCAGTAAAATATGGTAGGACACCACACAGTACAGAATAGCACAACATAACACAGTGCGGCACAGCGCATTAACTCAGAGTACTGGATACTATTGTATAATGTAGCATCACAGGTCAGTTAAATATACCACTGTAAAGGTAGCCTCGGATTGGGCCTCAGATTCGGCCTCGGATTGAGCCTCACATTGGGCCTCCCATTCAACTGTATTCAATTATTCAAAAGTATATTTTATCAATTTTTATGAAACACCTTTTCTAGCTATTTTTACGGTACATTTTGCTAAAACCAAGCAAAATATTGAGCTATATAATGTATCTTTCCATTGCTGGGTATAAACTAGGGGAAAAAATACTATTTGTGCGAGAAATTTAAGATTTAATCCCCGAGCAGGCGCGAAGCGCCGTGCGAGGGTACTAATTCCGCTCGGATATTTATGTGACAACATAGTGGAATGCAAAGTCGTCCGCCATTTTATTTTGTCATGGACTGGACGTTTTTGTGAGTTATGCGCATGCGCGAGTTCAAGCCGAGAGCAAACTGATAACTAGCAACATGATTGGCTAAGACAACGATTTTGTTTTTATATGCATACGTCGGAAAAATAACTGCCATTTTGCCGGCATTTTATTTTTGGCATTTATATGAAAATTGTACTTTGGAGTCGGGACATATTAATTCAGACAAATATTAAATCTCCAAAACAAGACAAATGAAAATGTTTTAAAGGAATTTCACAAGGCCGAGAAAGGACAGGCTTTTCGAGTTTTAAAGCGTTTTAAAATGGTGAGTGTTTATTTTGCATGCTTGCTTTTATGCACTATAGTTTGTGGTTTTGAAAATGCGTAGTTCATCATGTGTGGACAATACAGCATTGACTAATCTTAAAAATTGTTTTAGTATTAATTCAAATGTGTTACATAGAATAAGAAACAAAATATTTTATAAAAAACTTCATAGTATAAAAATATCGTTCAAAAAACAGTTGAAGTTTTATGAAAATTTCGAAACGTTTTGTGAGACGTCTAAGATTGAATTTTACAGTAAATCAAAGCTAAAAGAGTGTACAAAAAATCATACTTACTTTATATATAGTTAGACAGTAACTTTATATATAGTTAGTAATTTTATAGTTAAGAGTAAAAATCTTATCATTATTTTACCAGTTTGTACAGAAAAGAAAAATACAGTATTACAGTGTTCGCTTGCGTGTTACCATGGTTACAGCAATCGATTTAGTACTTCCATGTTACATTAACTTTTGGGGTGTTCGGGAGAATTATGGCGAGGGGTTCTGCATGAATGTATTTCTAGTACACTGCGCATACTTGCTCGAGTATTTTATATTGAATTTTGCTTTATGAGAGGTCAAATATGACAAAATTACAAAATATATCCATTTCGCAAGGCATTTGCACAAAAACTAAATCGTGGATTGCTTTGAAAGTCGAGCATGTTGTACAGAATTTTGCGGTCATTCCAATGATATTACAACAATCGTTTGGCATAACAACAGACTTTCATGATATATGAGGTTTAATTGTCAATATGAGAGTTTAAATATGACAAAACTACAACACATCCATTTCACTAAGCATTTGCGCAAAATTTGAATCGTGGATCGCTTTGAAAGTCGAGTATATTGTACATAATTTTGTTGTCTTTCCAATGATTTGCAACATGCGTTTGGTACAATGACAGACAGCCCACAATTGTTATGATATGTAAGACCTCTCAATATGAGAGGTCAAATATGACAAATTACAACACATCAATTCCACAAGCATTTGCGCAAACATAAGTCGTGGATTGCTTTTAAAGTCGTGTATGTTGTACAGAATTTTGAGGTCTTTCCAATGATAATTATACACCATGCGTTTTGCACGATCACAGACAACGCACGATTTTCATGATATATGAGTCTTGCCAATATAAGAGGTCAAATATGTCTAAACAACAGCACGTCCATTTCACAAAGCATTTGCGAAAAATCTGAAACCCGAGTATGTTGTACATAATTTTTCGGTCTATCCAATGATATATAGCACTCGTGGCACAATTACAGACAGCCTACAATTGTCATAATATATGAGATTTCTCAATATGAGTGGTCAGATATGTCAAAATTGCAACACATCCACTTCACTAAGCAAATGCGCAAAATCTAAGTCGAGTATGTTATACAGAATTGTACGGTCTTTACAATGATATACAAGGGTCGTTTGGCACAATAACAGACAACCCACAATTTTCATGATATACGAGACTTAATTGTCAAATATATCGAAACTCATTGCATTCTTTTCAAAGTCGAGCATCTTGTACAGAATTTTGGAATTTTTCCATTGGTAGGCAACATTGGCACAATCATGGACAGCGCACAATTTTCATGCTATATGAGACATGCAATATGTGTGGTCAAACATGTTAAAGCAATTTTAATTAAAATATACAATATATTTTCTTCCACCCCTTCCACCCCTACCTCCCCTATTTCCCTTCATCCCTTGTTTCCAATGCCTTCCTATTTCTCCTGCCTCCCTACTTCCTCTCCAACTGTTCGTTTCGCATCTTTGTTCCAATGTTGTGCGGATCAGGGCACAATCTTCTTGGGTGTCCTGTTTCGTCACAGTTCCAGCACACAATATCTGCAATAATCATTATTATTAGATGATTGATTTATTTAATCATCAAATATGTTGTTTCTGGTCAAGTAACTAAGTGTACGTTGGGGTTATTTTTAATTATATACCATTACTTTTTATCTTTCCTCGTGTAACCAAGAAAACTGCATGGGTGTAATAATGTTCTTACCTTCATTTAAAGATAATCTACAGTCCGGTTTGCGCATATGTGGGAGTCTTGTTTACATTTTGTGTTTATAAACACATTCTAATATTCTTACACTAAAAGTATTACATCTCGTCATATAATCACATGCTTTCACTACTACACCAAAATTATGAATTTGATACTTTGTTATGCAAATAAAATGTAAATATGAATGATAGTTTTTCAATTGGATGACCTTTGAAATATTTGAAATTGAGCAGGCGGCTGTTGTTCCGAACTCAGATGACATATCAAATTGCTCTTGTTCATTGATAGTACATAGTTAATATATACTTCATATTAACTATGGTGTAAAGTATAATGACCTATTTTGCAACTCAAATTTGTACACTTGGTGTACCATCAAACAGTTGTTGCAATTTCTCGATTCCTATGCATGTTGAAATCAATGGCTGCCAGTTAGGTTACGAAGTTTGTAACCTACAAATCTAAAAATTTCCTTTTGAAACAAAAATCATGTATAAGATAATTGGGTATACTATCATTTTTATTATTTAATAAATAAAGTTGTGCTTATATGTTTAGCCCGGCATGAACTAAACATTTGTAATTTCCTTACGAATAAGAATGACGCCTTGAAAGATTCCAGGAATCCAGTATGTCTGCAAAGTGGCAAAAAGTATTTTGGAATAATGCACTTCATATGATCAATGCAAGTGCAACTTACTGTACATGTATTATGGAAAATATATTGTCAGATAAGTGGAAGAATTATAAAACAAATTAAACAAACCTAAAGTTAGTATAGTATGGCAAAGTGTTTAGGGAATCTGTTTGTCCATCATGATTTTTGTCAAAGCATTATGGGCCAGAATAATTTTTTTTTAACCAAGGCTTGTCTCTTTCTTGCTGTTAATGGAGCATGAGCGCATTTGCCCTGCGTTTTCCTTCATCCAAAGGAAATCCAGGAATGCTCAATTAACTACGTGATAAGAAGACCAATCCAAAACATCCTATTAATAAAATATAGGGTTTTATAATCAACTATCTATTAACACATTCAGCTGTAGCGCTTTCCCTTGACAGGTATGTGGCCCTGATACAGTAAGACATGTACATGTAACTAGAGTGTGAAAATAGGTAAACAACTAAAGAGAGGGTACATTGTGATTTAAAATAAAAATAACAACTTGCTTTAAGGTCATCAACATTTCCCGCACTGGTCCTACTAGAATACCAGAAGTGATTGCAGAACAGCTGAACCACTCCATAAAGATAAGTCTTCATTTCACTTTCTCAGTGCAGCCTATAATTCAATATATAATTCAGTTTATTTTATTGTAAATGTATCACATTAACAAATTATACTATAATAATTCTATTCTGATAATTATACAATGTGCCTTTAACTACTTACTTACATTAGTTACTGTGGAACATTTTAGCTCCATATGCCATATGTCTTTGATGTTTAATATTTGATATATTTTGGTGGAGTTTTCTGGAAATGTAAGAGAAACATTATTTATTTAACAGGAAATACCACAAAGGGAATTCCAGACAAAGTTAGGCAATGCCATTCGAGTAAATAAACACAACAAGATGTAATGCACTCATGATTTCCTATTTTGCACTTGGATGAGCTAGAGAAGACTATTACATCTTAATGAGGCAGTGACAAAGTTTAGCCAAGTGAAAAACCTATTTCAAGAAGTTCATAATAACATACTCATAAGAGCACCAATCTCCAAGTGACCATCATTATGACAATCTCCTTTATCCACGATCTTGAAGTTGTAATTTCATCCAGTCCCCTCTCAAAGCCAATCATGTTCCATGTTGGGACTTTTCCTTCCTTCCACCTCTCTCACATCAACAATGTTTCATGTTAAGTATTGTCTGTGTCTCCATGTCTGTATGAGGAATGTAGAGTACAATATTATGCACAATGTCCAAAGGATTCATTCTCATCCATCCGAGCTACGCTAAAATGTCTTTGTCCCTTCCTGGCCCATCCCAGTTGCACATGTGAACTTTTCATACTCTTTCCAATATTTACCGACTGCAGGCGCTATATACAAATTCTGATACTAGGCTGAAAAGACTCCTGTGAGAAGTATTTCAAACCCTATTATTCTCGAAATAAACTAGCCAATTTCTTTTCGTAAAAGAATTTCCTGGAAAGAGCACATGGCTGATGCCAACAGTAGATTCAGCTCTTAACTCCAGCTTCACATTTAGTAGCCGTGAAGATCACCATCTTCCTCCAAAGTGGCCACTACACTACAACGCCAAGATTGGCAAACATGTCCCAGAAAATGTTTTCCAAATAGATATCTGTTGTTGTTTTCCACAACTCTGATACTTTTGCACTTCAAACCATGAATTTGATACAGGAGCCTTCAAGTAATCTGTCAAGCAGTAGGTTATGCATTTGTCAGCCTGGAATAGCACTTTGTGGGTCTACATTTGTCTTGAGATGATTCTTTTCCACTATCCAACTTTCTTGGTTCCTAAGCTATCTTTATCATCAGATCAAGGTCATATCCACTCTATTATCGATTGAAACACATCATCAACAAGAGAGATGTCTTTTCCAGAGTCATCCACATTCATTCCTAACAAAGTATAAATATGTAGAAAGGAAATTAAAATTTAGGTGGTACTCTGTAAAACTCAGAAATGAGATTTTACTGTGTTCATTGAGTATCATGGATTGTATGGGTGGATGTGCAGACTCTAGCTTATATACAGTAAGGTTTCTAAAATAAATATATCAGCTCATATATATGCTATATGTTATACTCACTGTAAAACTCTCAGAAAGTGGTGGTGGTATACTGAGAACTGTCTTTGAAGGCATTTCTGTGGCTGTTAGGGTTTCATCTTCCCATTGACTGGGTATCAACTTGCAGGTGGATATTTTAGATCTAGAGAAAAAAACCAAGCAGTGCTACTTCCTCATTATTTGGCACATGCAGCAATCGCTGATTCACTTGTCCTAGTAGCAAGGCAAAGGATCTAACTTTGTTTTAGCCTCCAGCAGCATTAAAAATAAGCACTTTGCTTTATTACCAAGTATAATGAAAGATTTATTATAGAAGAAGTGTCAGGCTTTGAAGCCGGTTAACCAGGTTATTTGGCCAAATATTAATCTTGTTTGGCTGCAGTGCATCAATGCTTTATTATAATATTGTTAAAAAGAATTTACTTGTCGAAGGAAAGGGTTAGGTGTTAATCACTGGTTAAAATCCATTATCTAGACTCAAAGACTATCCCCTTTGGGATGTAAGTAAAATCATCTGGCATTAGATATAATAGAATAGATTAGGTGTACTACAGTCAATGGATCAGATATAAATACTCACTGAAACTTCCAGGAAAGTGATGTGGTAGACCGAAACTGTCTTGAAGGCATTTCTGTGGCTGCTTGGGTTTCCTATCTTTTCTGTGGCTGTTAGGTTTCATCTTTCTTTTTCAAGCTATATGGTTTCTTTCTCTCTTTGGGACAGACAGCAGAATACAGGTGAATTCCTCTTGGGAACTACAGAAATATTAAATGTGTAACCATCTCCAACCCAGAAAAGGGCAGAAATTCGTGTGAATGGCAAATAAACTGGCACTCAAAATTTGCTTTATCTGTTGGACTGCAGGAATGTGTTC